>OX327695.1:5118333-7672500 GCA_946807835.1 Ailanthus altissimus
CAGTCTATTAATAATTACCCATATTGCGTCATTGCCTCTCTGGCTACACGAAAGTCCTACCATGAAATCCATCGTTATTCTTTCCCATTTCTACTCCGAAATCGGAAGGGGTTGCAAGAGCCCTGCAATTTTTTGATGCTCAGCTTTTACTTGTTGGCAAGTTAGGCATCTCGAGACAAACTCAACTATATCTTTCTTCATGCCTTTCCACCAGTAGTGCTTTTTTAGGGTATGGTACATCTTTGTGCTCTCTGGACGCATAACATATGCAGAAGAATGAGCTTCTTCCATAATTTCTCTTCTTAATTCATTTACATTCGGAACATATAACCTCCGACCCAAGGTTACTACACCATCCTCGGTCACTGAAAGATGGCTAATAGTGCTCCCGACAAATCTAATTTTACACTTAAAGACCTTAATTCTATCAACATTGATAGATATGCGACCTTTAAGTGAGCTATTGAACCGACAGGCTTTCTGCTGAGAGCATCTGCTACCACATTAGCTTTTCCTGGATAGTACTCCAAGGTGCACTTATAATCTTTAATAAGCTCCAGCCACCTTCTCTACCTCATATTCAATTCTTTATGGGTGAACAAGTACTGTAGGCTCTTATGATCCGTAAAGATCTTGCCAGGAACCCTATACAAATAATACTCCAAATTCTTAAAGCAAAAACTACTGCAGCTAGTTCTAAGTCATATGTAGGATAATTCTGTTCATGCTTCTTTAATGGTCTGGAAGCATAGGTTATTACTTTCTCCTTCTGCATTAGCACACAACCTAGACCTTGTCTAGAAGCATCATAATATATGGTAAATCCATCATTCCTCGACGGATGTGTAAGCACTAGGGTCGAAGTCAACCTTCGCTTAAGCTCTTCAAAACTTCGCTGGCACGCTCCGACCATACAAATTTCTCTTCTTTCCGGGTTAGCTTAGTCAGAGGAGCGGCTATCTTTGAGAATCCCTCTACAAACTTCCTATAATATCCGGCCAAACCCAAGAAACTACGGACCTCCGTCACGTTCGTGGGCTGTCTCCAATTCACTATTGCTTCGATCTTCTAGGGATCTACTGCTACCCCTTCTGGAGAGATTACCTGCCCCAAAAATGCCACTCTATCTAGCCAAAACTGACATTTACTAAGTTTGGCGTACAACCGATGCTCCCTTAAGGTTTGCAAAACTATCCTCAAATATTCTGCATGTTCTTCCTTACTGCTTGAATAAACCAGTATGTCATCAATAAATACTATCACAAATCGATCTAAATAGGATCTAAAAACTCTATTCATGAGATCTATAAAAGAAGTTGAGGCATTAGTCAGCCCAAAAGGCATAATCAAGAATTCATAATGCCCATAGCGGGTCCTAAAAGCCGTCTTAGGAACATCTTCCTCCCGGATCTTCAGTTGATGATAGCCTGACCTCAGATCTATCTTGGAAAATACTCTGGCTCCTTGTAGCTGATCAAACAAATCATCAATTCTAGGTAGTGGATATTGATTACGCACTGTTACTTTATTCAGTTCCCTGTAATCAATGTATAATCTCATGCTTCTGTCTTTCTTCTTTACAAATAAAACCAGTGCCCCCCAAGAAGAAGTACTCGGCCTAATGAAACCCTTATTCACCAACTCTTCTAACTGAACCTTCAGTTCTTTCAATTCTGAAGGAGCCATTCTGTAGGGTGCTTTAGAAATTGGTTGCGTTCTAGGGGCTACTTCTATTTTAAACTCTATCTCTCTATCTAGAGGCAAATCTGGAAGATCCTCTGGGAATACATCTGAAAACTCTCTAACCACTGGAATATCCTCTAATTTTATTCCACCATCTTTTACGTATATGGCATAGACTAAATAACCCTGACATGACTTCCGAAGCATCTTTCTTGCCCTTATTACCGACACCATACTGGCGAAAAGTGATTTTGGCCCCATAGAAAATAACTTCCGATCCGCTTGGGCTACATAATCTGACTTTTTCTGGAAGCAATCCACTGAGGCCCGATACTTAGACAACCAATCCATCCCTAAAATTACATCAAACTCACTGATGGCCAACACAATCAAATCTGCCATAAACTCTTGGCTCTCAATACTGATTTTACTACTCATATACACTGTTTCTGCTACAATGGAGTCTCCGGTATGAAGAGACACTATTACCGCGCCATCTAATAACTGGGGCGTTATACTAGCATTTGCAGCAAACTTCAAAGAAATGAAAGAATGGGTTGCTCCAGGATCTATCAGTACATAAGCATCTCGATAAAAAATTGACATTGTACCTGTCACAACTTTTGGGGCCGCATCTGCCTCCTGTTGGGTCACCGCAAATACCCTAGCCTAGGTATGCAGTCTCCCTTGCGATCCTCTGGATGATCCTCCTCGACCAACCCCTCTACTAGGCTGGCTCTCACTGCTCGATCTTCTGAATCGGGGACCTCTTCGATTCTGCCCTCGATCGCCACTGGTTTGTCTAGGAGCTGGTGGTCTATCTTCTAGCTTACTGCTAGCTCCATCATTCTGGCAATCTCTCATGTAGTGGCCCTCTTGACCGCACTTATAACACCTAGTAATCCCCTTCCTACAATCCCCCAGATGGGCCTTGCCACATTTATTACACACCAAAAAATTCTTCTAACTCTTCTTAGTGCTTGGGAATCCGACGGATGGTTGCCTAACGGAAGCTTGGCTGGATTGAGCTCCTTGGCTTGGTTTTCGACTACTGGACCATAAAGATCTCTCTTCTAATTGGGTGAATTTACTCGGTCATCCCCGAGAACCACCTGACCAACCTCTTTTCTGGCCCTGCTGTTTCAGTTTAGGGATGGCCGCCATGCTTCTTTCAACCCGAGTTGCAGCTTCCACCAATGCTTCATATTGAGTGTGGGCTGCCGATACCATGTATGCCCTAATTCGAGGATTGAGACCCACTGCAAACCAATTAGCCTTCTGCTCCTTATTATCAGCTATAAAGGGAACGGCACGGAGGAGCTCTAAAAATTTCTTCTCGTACTCTGCCACCGAGAGGGAACCTTGTTTGAGGTTGAAAAATTCTTCTATCTTCGTATCTTTATAACTTTTGGTGTAGAACTTATTCAGAAATTCCTCTTTGAAAAAAGCCCAAGACACCCTATCAACGTTCCTACTTTGCAAGGCCTTCTACCAATCTTTCGCTCCTTCTTTCAGTAGAAATACAGAGTATACCACCATCTGCTCTTCCGTACATCCCATAACCTGAAAAATTTCTTCATTGTTCTCTAACCAAGATAGAGCTGTCTCGGGATCTCCGGTACCATCATAAGCCTTAACGCCCAATTTCTTGGTGCGTTTAATGGATACTCTGGTCTCTCGCAGTTATTGGATCACCACTGCTAGTATCTAGGCCATTTGAGCTATATTCATGTTTTCACCCTCTGGCTCAACGGGTTGAGATGATTCAGGAGGGGTCTAAGGCGCAGGAACATTTATCGACTCATTTTCTTGCTCCTCTTCAGGTGCATGAGCCTCCGCAACTGCTCTCCTAGTACGTGGGCCTTCACGACGATGCATATTTTTTGAAAATTTAGTGATGCAAATGATTATCAATGCAAAGAATTCAACTTACTAAACTTAGAAAAATATGCATGCAATTTCAAGAATCTCATTCTAAAAATAAACTTTTTAACTAAAACTTCAAAAATCGTGCTCTGATACCCCTCTGACAGGACCCGACCCGAGACCCTCTACTATATATCCTAGCGGCCCTACCGGGCACTTCGATGGAAGTTCCTCTAAACCTAACTGGGAAAGTTGAGAAATTTCGCGAGGCGAACCCCTTTTTAATGCTTGCTACTAATGAGAAGGTCTTGTAATATACATGAAAATGACATCTTAAATAAAAAAAACGGACAGAGTTTTCCCTAGTTTTAAAAAAATTCATATAAAATTTGCAAAGAAATTTCACTTCTATTTCAAACACATCTCAATACTACCGATTTAGACCTCCGGTCCTTTCCAAATCAAATCCAACACAGCTCAATAGTTTCATTTAAATCCCAAAATGAGCATAATCATGAAAAGCAAAATGATCATCATAATCTTGAATTATTTTCTTATTGGTTCAAAACATATATACAAATATACATGCCTACAATTACTATGCATAAAGTAAAGAGTGCTATTTAGCACATTTACATGTACAAAAATGATCTTCGGATTCGGTCCACTACTCGACAATAGGAGAATCAGCAGCTTGTGTACCAAGACCTGCACTTAGGAAAGGGGTTTAGAAAACATAAAACACAAAACGGGTGAGCTAAAGAAGCTCAGTGAGTGCAAATTTTAAAGTACATGCAGAATCATGCTTCTAAAACTAAGGTAAAATTGTAAAACGGTTTCTAATATCATATGCTAATGAAATCTTGCCGAGCGGGTTTTATCTACATCTTTGAAAAACAATATCCAAAATCTGTATAACATAATAACTGTTATGTGCATATAAATACATAAATGCTATCAGTAAATCGAAAACTAGTAAAATCCTCGCTCGGCCATTTTCTTTCTAAACTGTAGCAATGGTAACCCTAAAGCTCTATACTCACGCAGCGACTCAACTAGCACCGCACACGTGAGTAGGTCACGGAGTACCACAACTAGCAGCACCCACAGTGATATCTCAAGACATCTTACTGGCTATGCGGTGGAATCCTACATCGCATACATATAGCGAGACAATATCTCGTACACATAAGGCGACTCGCATGACTCAACATCCTGACTTCCCGGAGTTAGTGACACGCCCCCCACGACCTGCCCATGTGTACGGGATATACCGGCCGGGTCTAATATAATCTCCATCACTATAATTTGAAGGTACCAATGGCTTTTAAAACAATGCAGAAATTGTAAAACTGTCTCTTAAACCGAATGTGTAAACGGTCTAATACAATCTCCATCACTATAATCTGAGGGTACCAATTGCCTTTAAAATAAATGCAGAAATTTTAAAACTGTTTCTTAAACCAAACGTGTAAATGTATATCTATGGATACATATCAAGATCATAATCATGTTTGTGTATTGAAAACTCATAAAACATACATTTTCATTATGCAGAAACATAATAAACGAAAGATAATAGAAAAAGGCAGATTTTCACTCACAACCGATCCGCGCTCAATTTCGCTCCCGATTTCTGCTCCCATTATCGCTCTCGGTTATCTTCACCTACGCACCATAAATGACATTTTGAACCAAATCGAATGCTAGAATCTCATTTAACTACTAAACGCCCTAATCGGCACACAAAACCTGTATGCATACTACTTCATAATTTTTATTTACGGAGCCATTTAATCTAATCTAACTCACCATCCGGTGCTCTGAAAATTATTAAACGCCTTATAACTTGGTTGGACATAATCGCCATTTACCTTTTCAAAATGGACAATTATGTCCCATTATCTTCATTTTTTGTTTTTCCATCAACAATATACATTCAATTTATAATATGCACCATTTACACACAACAACTCAATCAAAACACCACTCAATCCCTAACTTCCCTAAAGTGGTAGAATTTCACCCTAGGTTCTAACACATTTATTTTCTCAATTTCTTGTTCCAATTACAACAAAATCAAGCCAATTTCATTCTAAAGCCCTAATTACAACCAATTGAAATCTCTACAACAAAGTCACCAAAAACCCTAATTCTTACCTTGCAAATTTCTTCAAATTGATGACTCCTTCAAGCTCCACACTAGAATTCAACTCAATCTATGCCAAGAATACACACAAGAACATCAATTTAAGCATTCTTGAAAGCTCACTTATCAAACTCATAAAACAATGCTTTTCTTACCTCGTTTTCTTGAATTTTCACTAATTGAGGCTTTAATTGAGCTTAAGGATTGGTATGTAACCTTATTATGGCTTGATTAAGCATGAAATATCATGAAAAAAAAACTTGAAAGGTCACTGTAGCAGCACCCCCCTTCAAGCTCGAATTTTATCTCTTTTTCCTCTTAGTGTTTGCTTTTAGTTCTCTTCTAATTTCTACACACTTTTAACATACATAGCGCTCCCTTAATTGACCATTTTCCCCTTCAACTTACTTAAAATTACTAATTTGCCATTAGTTGAAAACTAATTATATAATTAGTTCATTTGTAACTATTTAGTTAGAATAGTCTAAAGAACTAACTAGAAATTCAAACTTGACAATCCATGAGATTTCTTCTAATTGGTCAATTCTCTAATATATGGATTATGTTTCTCAACAAATGCTTGTTCCATACATCACCCTTAAATAGAAATTCATGTAGTAAATTAGGATTTCCTTTTCCAAGCCAATGGAGAAAAATTCCAAAAATATTCTAGGGTTGTCCGGCGCACCGATCGAGTATGAAATTATCAAATTAGGTCTAATATCTCTCATGTGCACTATAAAGGAAATGTTTCTAATAGGGTTAAAATTGAGTAACCCAACAGTGTCTTATTTGCTCTATACCAAAATCTAGGTGCCAATACTACTAATAGGGATTGGATATTACAGTCGTAGCTATCATTATAGACAAACACAACATTTGCTTTCTTTTTGTCTTGTGCTTTCTTCTCCGGATAGTCCTTTATAAAGTGCCCATCTTGCTTATAGTAATAACACTTCCTAGAAGTCCTGGACTTTGATCTTAATCCCTTTTTTCTTCCTATATTTATGTGAGGACCTTCCTCCTATAGATAATTGTTCTACAGTGCCCTCAATCTACTTTCCTAATAGCTTTGAGTTTAATGATGATATCATATCGCTCATCGTTAAACTCTTTTTACTATAGAGTAACGTATTAATAGAGCTTTTATAACTCTTAGAAAGTGAACTCAATAGAATAATTGCCTTATCTTCATCCTCTATCTTGATGTTGATAGATTTAAGATTAATAATGATCTTGTTGAAGGCGTCTATATAGTCTTTCATCAGTATCCCCTTTAACATGGATAATTGATACAGTTTCTTCTTTATATATAATCTGTTGGCCAATGACTTCTATATATAAAATGAGTTAAGCTTCTTTCAAAGACTAATAGCTGTCGTCTCATCCACTACTTTTTCAATACTTTATCGCTTAATGATAGAATGATTGTACTGTAAGCTCTTTCTTGAATGTCTTTTTCTTCTGCTTCAGCTTTAGATAGCTCTGGCATCTTCTATTCTTCACGAGATGGAGCTGCAGTCTCCTTTAATATCGAGCTTAACCGTTGGCTTACCAACAACTCTTTAACCTTCATCTTTCATAAATTAAAGTCATTTATCTCTTTGCATTTCTCTACCTTTTACTTGGGTATGGCCATGTTTGCTTGAAACCAAGCTTTGATACTAGTTTGTTGAAGTGGAAGCAATAATCTCAAGTATATAATACAATAACAAAGCAATTAAAAGTAAACTAAAGAGAGAAAGTAGAAGAAAACACATAGAATTTATGTGGTTCGACAACTTACCTTTATCCACGACGGATAAGATCTCACTCTTTTATTATTGAATCATAAAGCACTTACAAAGTATGCATTTTACAAGAAATAACTCATAAACTAGGGGTTTCTCTCATTAAAAATCACTAAGCTCACAAAGATTACTCAAAGATCACAAAGATATATTTACAAGCCAATAGAGAGCCTTCATATGCACTTTAGAACAACCTAGGTTAACTCTAAAATGTATGGAAGTCGAATTAGGGAGTCTTGGAACACTTAACAAAGTGTTCAAAATGAGAAACTATTTTCCCCACCAATGTCACAGCGTTGGCTCTCTAGCACTACGGCACTGAGCATATTTCCTCCCATTGCTGTGGTGCTTGTCTTCTAGCACTGCAGTGTTATGGTTACTACCTGGGATCACTGTTGTACTGCATCTTTAGTGCCACGGCGCCTAGGCCTCGACAGTGATGCCTTCTCTTTTTGCCTTATTTCGCGTCTGTCTTGCTTCTTCACGCACCCAACCCATTGTTTCTTGTTTCCTAAATTATATTACAATAATTTTTAATCAACTTTCTACAAAGAGGAAATTGATTTCCACCTTTTGCACAATTAAGGAAAGAATAACACTAAAATTGTCACTCAAAATAAGGAATATGATGCATCCAACCACAGGCACCATGTTGTAAGTGCACATGATTTTCGGGTCCAATACAATATTAGCTCTATCATAATGAAAGGCCACAAGGTTTAGCCCACCTTTCCAATTACTCATTTGTAGCTTCATGCCATAAACTACTACATTAACAAATTAAAACTAGTCTTTTATTGCTAGTAATTACTTTAACCTACCATCCTCTAATTTAAAGCCTAGAAGTATGGATCATTGAGATTGAATAAATTATGTACTACTCTGATGTCAACTGTGACTTTCTCTACCTCGCCATTAACCCTAACAATAAAATACAACGACAGATGTTGTGTGATGGAATCACGAGGTGCGCTTACCACTCTCATAAAGCTAAGAAGCTGCAAGTATCCAATTCGAGTTTACTCATCCGATCCCCTTGGATTCCCTTGCTTCTAGCATGGTGTTTAGAGCCTAATGCTCAAGGCACTCATTGATTCATATATATAGCAGTCAGCAATCATCTTTGGTTTTCTCATCCGATGAATTTTGTCCCATTGCTGTCTACCTTGTTGATTGTAGGATCTCGATGCAATGAGAAAAGTTTTATAATCCCTTTAAATATTTTATAAGTTACATAATTCAAATATAACTTTTATGTTATAAATTACTAATAATAATTTTGTTAAAAAATTTTATAGGCTAATATTAATCGAATTTTTTGTTTTATAAAAAAAGTTACTGGGTAGTCCATTAATTAATCAGTCCAATAAATTAGTGATCACTTTTGGATTAGGTTGTAGTAGCTTTTGTGTAAAAACTTGGTCGAGTGACAAGTGTAAGCTTTTGGGTCTCATTGAAGCCTGTTATGGGAGAGCCCATTGGAAAACCTTAATTTTGTGTATAAAATCTAGGTCTCCTCTCTAATTTAGACTCAACCTTTAGAGAGAGTATTCCTATGGAGAGCCACTAAAACTATCAATCTAAATTATAGAGAAGAAGACTAGTTTTTAATCCGCTGTGACAATCAATCAATGGTAATGGCACAAACATGTATGTTTTCGATAATCTATTTTTTTTAAAATTATTGTATGATTTTATTTATGTATGGTGTTAATTCATAATTATGTATCTTATAATATTATGGATAGTTCAATTAAATTTCTAACATGTAGTATCAGAGCTTATATACATGATTTAGGATCTACTATTGAAAATTAAAAAGAATTCTTTTTTTTATTTTTTATTATTTTTAGCCAAATCTTATTGCCATAATTTAATGTGTTTTTAGTTTTCGATTGATCGTGAAAACATAAGACTTTTATTCATCTCGATTTCATCTTTAATTTAAGAGAATACCAAATTTGAACTTTAACCATGAACAATATAATCCCCGAAAAATCAGAATTTCTTCTTAAAAAATGAGTAAGATTGAGAGTGTTGTTTTCAACAATTCATTATTTTTGAAAGATTAGAAGTTGCATAAGGATCAAGACCCATATAAGATCTCGATTCAATTGTTGTGAAATCATGAAAATTCAAGTTATCCATTAAAGGTAAAAATGTGGATCTAGTTCTTCGAATTTGGCATGTTTTAGCTTGTTGTTTTAGAGATTAAATGGTCTAGGCATATTAAAATTAAAGTAATATACAAAAGGATTTAAATTTGGGACCGAAAATACATGTTTAAGAGGTTTTATGTTCATGGGTCAGAACCAGGTCAAAGGACTTGAATTACAAACTCAACTTGACCTCACTATAGGTTGAAGATGACCTCCAATTGACCTTTGCAAAGTCTACGTGCGGGCTAGGGGTGTGGGGCATGTGTCGGCCTATTCGGGGCCAGTTTTGGCTCTTTGTTTTAGCTCCACTTTTCATCCTCTAATTTTTGAAAAAAATTATCTTATATTTTAAGGATGAAAATATTTATTTGGGTAAAGGACATTTGAAACCCCATGTTTTGATAAAAGAGACTGTTTACTCACATTATTTTCAAAACCACCCATGTACACCCTTGTCGTTAATTTTTCTTGCTTAACCAAAGCCTTCTACCCTACCGTCCTCGAATGACAGGGCTGTAGGACAAAGAAAGAAAGATTTCAGGCTGATCTATTTTAGTAGATCATATAGATATAGAAAAAAACTTTTGATTTTATAGCCAGGGAGCCTCGATTGTTGAGATCACCGTTGGTTGAATGACGCCTTCTCTTACCATTCTATGAGCTGGACGCGAACCAGCACTTCGAGATTTTTTTTGTTAAAATGGATGAAAAATATTATAATTACTATAATACCCTTGACTACTATTAAATGACAGTAAATCAGTATTGACTGAACGTTAATTGGTGTTGACCGGCCTTAGACCGGCATTAACCTAAGATCAATGGTAAAAATTATTAAAATTGACATTATCAAACTCAAAATTTTGTAATCTACATGATGGTAAAATATTTTCATCAATGGAGCATCGTAGAGATACCAAAAGTGGGGAGAATATAATAGAAGGGACGGTGGCTACTGTTGTTAATCGTCAAATGACAGTGTGGTGTATGCAATGCTCCTATCATTAGATAGATCGTCAGCCAATCTATCTAATGGTAGGGGTAGTGTACGCTATATTGCTGCTGTTTAATGATAAATGTCAGTGGCCATAGTTCACCATTGTGAGATGACGGTTACTGTTAAATGGTAGGACAGTAGCATACACCACTCCCACTATTGGATAGATCAACCAATCATCTGTCCGATGATGGGGGTGGTGCACTTCACAACCCTATCGTTTAGCAGCAAATAGTGTGGCTGCCACTCTACCACCGTGGGATATCAGTTTCTGTCAAACAGTGGGGCAGTGGCATGCACCGCCCTTACCGTTTGACAGTGAAGAGAGGTGGCACTTCTATAGTGCAACGTTAATGAAAACAAAATTTACCATTTCGTAGATCACAAAATGTTGAGTCCAATGATGTTAATTTTAATAATATTTATCATTAGTTAACAGTCAATAATTAGTGGTCAACGCAGTCAAAGGACCAGTTAATATTAGTCAGTTCCTTTAGATTGTGCCATGTGTCTTTTATAAATAAAGACTGCATTGCCTTTATTTCCATCCAGTTTAACAAAAAAAGTTAATTGCCGGGGAGGCACTAAAACATGGGGTCTAAATGTCCTTTACCCTATTTTTTTTAATTAATTATTGTTTATGTATTTTATCTAGATGAAAAATATTTTTTGTAAGATTTTCTTTTGAAAATTTACCTAATATTATTTTAATACATATGGAATAAGAGAATGGTATTAACTTTCCCCAGATTGAAACTTTTTGAGTATACTCTCCTAGTTAGTAACATAAACTAGTACAATAATTAATTTAAAATTGTAGTACAAAATTTTTCAAATTTTTATGTCTATGATTGATTATTGATCATTGAAAGTATATTTTTTGATATATTGTATTTTTTTTACATGCATATATTTCGTTCATATGCAATACTATTTTGGGCAATATTGTTTAATTTCTTCAATTTTGGAACGTTGCTTATGAATTGTTGAGGTTATTTAACTAAAGTGGTTTAACCATTAATGTTTGCAAGATTTTATTAAGTTCTTATTTGGTTAATCGAAAAAGTTTTAAATTAATTTGTATGACCAACTGCCCAAAGGGGGTTATTGAGCAAATTAATTTAAACTGTATAGAGAATGTTGTATGAGACAAATAATCTTATACATTTGTTTGTCGAACAGGAATGAAGTTTGAAGAATTATTTATTTTATTATTGTTAAAGAAAATATGTAGGTTTAAAGGTCAATCTACCCAAAAGGGGTGGATTTTTAGATCTGTAAATTTTCATTATTTGGTTGATCTTCATACTTAGAGAATAATTGTTTATTATATATTTGGCCTAAAGGGGAGTTTATGAAAATAAAATTAATTTTTTGTAAATATGGAATTGCTTATGCTTGTATGGGCATTTTATTTATTGCCCATAATTGATCTAGTTGTATTCTTTGACATACGATTTCTTTTGTTATTAACAAGAATAATGCTATAATTATGATTCTAAATGAGTCAAACTATAAGAGATGGAGATCAAATATAGAGTTCACTTTGGAAATAGTGGATATAGATATAACATTGTATAAAGATGAACCTCCATAACCCACTGATGAGAGCACTAAAGCTTAAAAAGCTCACCATGTAAAATGGGAAAGATCGATGCAATTAATTCTTATAGCAATCAAAAGGATATTGTTCAGAATCTCCTTGAAGGAATACCTAAGAGTGATAATGCTAAAAAGTTTCTCACTGATGTGGGAAATAAATATTAGAAATCTGATAACAATAAAGCTGGAAATTTGATGGATAGGTTAATGAAGATGAGATATAATGATAAGAAAGAGATGCATAATTCATTTTGAAAATAATGCACATTCAGACTAGACCAAAAGCACAAAGAATTCCCCTTTACGATATGTTCAATATTCATCAATTTTTGAACATCCTACCATATTCATTTAGCCAAATTAAGGTGCTTACAACACTCAAAATCAAACTTGGGATGTAAATGACCTAATCACTAAGTGTGTGGCTAAGATAGAGAATCTAAAAAGAGAAAATAGTGAATTTACTCATTTGTTGCCTTTGGAAAGATAATACTAAAAAGGGAAATAAAAATTCTAGAAAGCCCAATTTTTACGCTCACAAAAAAGTAAAAATTTAGTGAAAAGTGGGAGTGAAAAACAGAATGAAAGGAAATGCCGAGAACACAATTCTAAAATGCTATTATTGCAACAAAAAGGATCATGAAAGGGTTGATTACTTTAAGTTTAAGAATATGCTAGAGAAGAAGAAGAAGTAGAAGAAAAAGAAGAAGAAATAAAAGAATGAGAAATTTGAGGATGCCAAGTTAGAAAGAGTCAAAGCTTAAATTTAACAGAGACATTGAGATTGGCATTGAGCATATTGGAAACGCTCTTTTAGGATTAGATTCTAATTTTTAGCTTATTTAGGCAATGATTTATGTATATCTTCGTTTGGAAGGAATTTGATTTCACTTTTAGTACTTGACAAAGTTGGATACTCTTTTACTTTGGCAAATAAAAAGATTTCAGATAGTTTATAATTCTGAAGTCATTTGCAATGTTTTATTTGATGGGCTTTGTAGATTATCTTTGTTATCTAAGAAATATGATTGCTTCTACATGTTGAAAACACTATAGCTAAAAGTTCTTTGACTAGAAAAATATCTTCGTTGTTATGGCATATGTATTTGGGCACATTTTTAAGGAACAAGTAGATTTCTTAATTGGATCGAGGATACTTCCTCATCTTGAATTTTGATTACCTAAGAGTTTGTGTTGACTGTGTAAGAGGAATATTGATAAAGACTAAGAAAAAGGGTGCCACTCGTTGTTAGAACTTATTAGAGATCATTCATACAGATATCAGTGAACCTTACTCTATTATCTTATATGGCAATAAGGGCTTCATTACATTCATTAATATTTTTTTTTCAAATATGGCTATATTTATTTGGTAAAAAAAGGCAGATACTCTTAAAGTGTTTAAATTTTCCAAACATAAATTAAAAATAGATGGAGAAAGTGATTAAAATTATAAGATCTAATTGAGGTAGTAAATATTATGGGAAGCATGGTGATGTTAGTTAACAAAAGGGTCATTTTGCAAGGTACTTATAGGATAATAGTATTATTGCTTAATATACCATGCTTGGCAGTCTTAAATAGAATGACGTGGCAGAGAGACGCAATCGCAAACTTATGGAGATGAAAAGAAGCATGATGAGTAGATTTAATTTGCTAAAATACTTATAGGGTAAAGCCATTAAAACAACAATCTCCATTCTAAATTGTGTTCCTAGTAAGTAAGTGCCTAAGATATAATTTAAATTATGGATGAGCAGAAAGCCTAGTTTGAATCATTTAAGAGTGTGTGGTGTCCAGCACTTAAAGATCTATGATTATTCTTTAAGAAAGATAGATTCAAGAACTATTAAATGCTACTTTATTGGGTATCATAGTCATTCAAAGATATAAATTTTATTGTTCAACTCATGGCACTAGAGTTTTTAAATCTCAGGTGGCAAAATTTTTAGAGTTGGATGTTATTGAAGATATTCCCTCTTAACTTATGAAAGATTGGAACCCTCTGCCTTATATTAACATTGAGGGTGTAATCATTGATTGTGGGATTTAGTAAGGAGTTAATACTATCAATCCTTCTACTGCTAAAAAAACTCTTATTGTATATGAGATTCATTTGACTACCAAGTCTACAAATAAGTCTTCTTCTAAAGTACACGTGAGGAGATCATAAAGAACTAGAATGATTGCTATTTCTAATGATTATTATGCTTATCTTGGAGAGGGAGAGTATTACACTAGAGAAGAAGTAGACCTAATAACTTATCGTAAAGCTCTCAATAATGATGAGGCAAATAAATGGTTAATTTCTATGAAAGATAAAATGCAATCTATATTTGATAATGATGTTTGGGAACTTGTGGATCTTCTTAAATGATATAAATCTATAAGGTGCAAATGGATATTTAAAACTAAGAGAGACAACAAAGGGAATATTGAAAGATTCAAGGTCTAATTGGTTGCAAAAGGCTATACATAATGAGAAGGCATTAGTTTTACAAAGAATTTTTCATTGGCTTCTACCAAAGACACCTTTAGGGTAATTATGGTATTGATAGCTCATTTCAACTTAAAGCTTCATCGGATGGATGTTAAGACAACATTATTTTTAATAGAGATTTAAGTAAGGAGGTCCATATGTCTCAGCCTGAAAGATTTAAAGAAATTGGAAAAGAGATTATAGTATACATATTGAAAATTTTTATTTATGGTCTCAAGCAAGCTACTCGTCAATGATACTTAAAATTTGAAAAAGTGGTGACCTTTTCTAGTTTTGTTAAAAACAAGTTTGATTAATTTATATACATGAAAACTAGTGGGAGCAAGTTCTTTTTTATGGTAATCTATGTCAATGATATCCTACTTGTTATATTATTGGTGTGCTTACAGTTTCAATATATAGACGTACAAAGCTAGTGACATACTTATTGTGAAGACTCTGCAATAAACAGTGTCATAAGAATAATTTGAAAAAGGAAGCCATGGAGACTATTTCTTATACTAATGCAATTGGGGGCCTGATGTATGCACAAGTGTGTACAAGACCTGATATCGCCTTAATTGTTAATGTTCTAGGTAGATATTTGTCAAACATTGAGCATGATCACTAGGTTGCTACAAAGAAAGTCATGAGATATCTATAAAGAATGAAGAACTTTATACCTGTATATATAAGGATTGATAATCTTGAGGTAGTTGGATATTCAGATTCTAATTTTGGTGGTTGTTAAGATGATTGCATGTTTACTTCAAGATACATCTTTATGTTAGATGGTGGAGCCATTTCATAAAAGGTGTTAAACATAGTCTAATTGCATCATTGTCAATGTATGTCGAGTTTGTAGCTTGTTATAGTGCATCATCTCAAGTTGTTTGGCTAATAATCTAATCTCAAAGTTGCAAGTTGTTGATTCCATTTCTTGACCCATAGTGATTTATTAAAAAAAATAAGATCAGTAATGGTTCTAAGCATATAAAAATTATTTACCTTATAGTCAAGGACTTAATAAATAAAGGTGATATTGTGATTGAGCATATAAGAATTGAGTCCATGTTAGTTGATCCCTTAACTAAAAGTTTAAAGGTTATAATATTTAAGGAATATATTACGAATATGGGTGTCATTAAGTCTTTTGATTCTTTAGTTTAGTGAGAGTTTGTGCACTTTCTTTTATTTCAATTATTATGTCGTGCAAATATTGCTCACTATTTTATCCATTTTATAAAGTTGAATTATTTATGATGATCATCATTATTGCGTATTTTATTGTTGTATATTATATATATTTTTTGAATTGAATATACAATATGGTATCTTAAAATATTGTGCCTAAGAATTACAGTTGTATACTTTTGGACATCATGTATAATGGTTTTTTTTTTCTTTTTTTTTAAAGATCTGATAGGGAACTATTGGTAAATATGGCTTGTTGAAGTCAAGTAATTTCATATCGATTGAGAAATTACAGTTAGAATTTTATTTTGTTGAGAAATTATAATGAGAACTAATAAGAAACAATGCATATAGATTTAAAGTTTGATTATATGTTGGCATTGGTTTCCTACTACACTATTGGGTTTATGATCCATGTCAATATGATTATTAGTTTTCATGATTATGAAGGGTCATACGTTGTTGAGATAAATATATAGATCATTATAGTCCAATATTAAGATCATGTTGGATCAAATAAGATTAACAAGATACTACTTATAGACTATCATTTCCTTTAAAAGGTGTAGCCACACGAAATATAATTTTTTTGTTATTAACCCAAGAGTCTTGTTTTCAAAATTAAATTTAATAAATACTCAAAAATCAATTATTATAGCCCAAGTGGGAGAAATTTGGAAAATTTTTATAGGCTAATATTAATTGAATTTTTTTGTTTCATAAAAAACTAGTCCAACGAATTAGTGAACACTTTTAGATTGGATTATGGCAGTTTTTGTATAGAAACTTAATTGAGTGGCATGTGTAGGCTTTTGGGTATCATTGAAGCCCGCTATAAGAGGGTTTAGTGAAAAATTCTAATTTTGTGTTTAAAAGTCCCCTCTCCAGTCTAGACTCAACCTTATAAAAATAATACGTTCTTTTTTATTGAGAGCCAACAAAACTGTAAATCTAAATCTAAATCATAGAGAATAAGACTAGCTTTTAATCTACTATGATGATTAATCAACGGTAATGGCATAGACAAGTATATTTTCAATAACCTATTTTTCAATTTTTGTGTCTTTTTATTTATGTATGGTGTCAATCTATAATTATGTATCTTGTAATATTATAGATGTTGGTTCGATTAAATTTCTAATAAAATTATCATCATTATATAATAGTTATAATATTTTAAATTAGTCATTAAACTTAGCTTAATGTATGAGAAATATAATATTTATATATTATTATTATTATTTGAGAGTTTTATATATTAAATTATTATTAAAATTACAATGTATTAAATTATTCTTATTAATATTAAAATTGTTACATAGATTACCTACTATTAATTATATAAAGGGTGCTAGCCCTTTCTTATTAGTAGTTAGAGTAAAGGTGAAGAAGATAAAAGAAAAAATAGACATGTTCTATATATATACCATTTTAAATAATATATTTTTCATCTTGTATTTTTAGGTAACTATAATAATAAAGACTTAGTATGATCTTTCAATGATTGTACTCATAAAAAAAAGTAGTTGTGAATATAAGATTGAATCTTGAAATCATATAAATCGGTCAATACTGCACAAAGGGAGAATTGTTTGAATCTAGAATAATGCTCTCTATACACATCTGCTATACTTAAAGTCAAATTTTCTTCCAATATATGTATATATAATTTTATATTACGTATGTTAATAATTTCCATCCATCAGATATTTGACAATATATATTTTAATATAAAAGTACCTAACAAATGCATCCATACCATTTCTTTCTTCATGAGTGCATCCATCTCGCATGGGTGACTCGTTCCATCAACACTCGATCAAGGGTCCATAATAATAGATGCAATAGAGATTTCATTCACATGTAACTTATGCAATTTTTGCACAACCACGGTTTGAGCCCTTTGATGAAGTTAAAGAACAAGTCATCTTTACTCGTGTATAGATTTAGGGCATAAGAGAAGTGAACTCCTTTATTTACTCACCCATTAAGCTCACTGTTAAAGTAGAAGTAATGTATATGGTTCAGTAACTTGCCTACGTTCATGACGGATCAAGATCTTACTTCTTTTATTAATGAATCATAAGTCACTCACAAAGTATGTCTTTTACAAGAAAGAACTCAAAGCTTAAAAGGAACTTTCTCAATTGCACACAAAAAGACACACAATTGATTTCTCTTGTAATCTAAAATATTCTTTCTTGTGTTGTGATCATTAAGATTCTCTATTTTCAAGCTAATAGAGAGCCTTTATATAGGCCTTGGATGGCTTTGGAAAATCCTAAACTAAGTGAGAATTAGTTTGGGAAGTCCTAACGCACTTAGGATGGGGTTTCCAAATAAGAGAGGTTGTAACGTTCAACTTTTGAGTGTCACGGTGCCCAGAACTGGGCAGTCGCCCTTTATTTTCTCGCTTCCTTTTGCTTCTGTTTCATTTCCTTGCATGCCCTACACACTTGGTTTGATCCTAAAATCATATTCCGATGATTTTTAATCAACGTTCTCATAAATCTCCTCATTGATTCAAAATCATCCATGAAGTATTCAAGATCTTTCATCTCCGCATCTTCTGTCATCCTCACATAGTAGTGACTCTGGTTAAGTCATTGCATAGGATGAACTTAACCAAGTATAGTGGCTTAAACAATATATCAGCAAGATTTTTAGACGATAAAATCTTTGTTAAACTAATCTCCCATACTTTAGATAATCTCTCGAATGTAATAAAGCTATACATCAATTTGTTTAGATCTCTTGTTAAACACTTGATGCTTGTTTAGGTGTATGACACTCTGGCTATTACAGTACACATTGATGTTAACTTCTTCAGTAGCTATTACTTTTGCGTATATCCTTTTTAATCACATGGCTTTCTTAATAGCTTTACCAACAGGTATGTACTTAGCCTCCGAGGTAGATAGTGCCATCACATGTTGTAGAACTGATCTCTATAATACACTATACACAAACACTGTAAATACGTAATCCATTAACGATCTTCCCTTATCTAGATCACCTATATAATCCGAGTCAATGTATCATCTTACCATTTCACTCTCATTCTTAGACCTTTTATACATCAATCTATGATCGACATTCCCTTGAGATATCTCAAAATCTATTTTACTACAAGTCAGTGATCCTTTCCTAGTTTACCATGTATCTACTCACCACATTTACAACCTGTGCTATATACAGTTTTGTACAAATCATTGCATATATAGTGCTTCTTACAATGTTTGCATATGATACTTTATTCATTTGCAGTTTTTCCTCTTTGGATTTTGGTGACTGTGCTGCTAAAAGTTTGAAATGCATGGCCATGGGTATGGAAACATCCTTCTTATTAGATATACCAAATTTTTCTAGGATCTTGAGTATATCGCTACCGTGATAAAAAGATAACATATCTTCTTTTTCTCACAATGTCTATACCTAATATCCTCTTTGCTGTTATCAAATATATTATCTCAAACTCGCCAGTCAACTGCTTCTTCAATTTTTGTATTTCTTCCATATCTCTACATGTGATCAATATGTCATTCACATACAGAATTAAATACTTCATCCCACTTCTCAACCTTTTAAAGTACACAAATCCGTCGTACTTACTTTTACTAAATTCACAATTCATCGTAAACTCGTCGAATCTCCTATACCACTGGCTAGGAGATTGCTTCAACCTATACAATAACTTCTTTAGCAAACAAGCATACTTATTTTTCTCGAGCCCCACAAACCTTGCAGATGTGTCATGTAAATATTTTCTTCAAGCTCTCCATATAGAAAAGTTATCTTTACATCCATCTACACTAGATGTAAATCAAGGTTGGCACACATGGTTAAAAAAATTCTAATGGATATGTGCTTGACGACTAGAGAAAAACTCTCATAAAAGTCTACTCTCTCTCTTTAATTAAAACCTTGTATTACTAGCTTAGCCTTGAGTCTTGTAGGCTCTACTCCCAGTATCTCCTCCTTAATCTTATACACCTACTTGCACCTTATTAGTTTCTTTTGAGGTCTATTCACGAACTCCCAAGTATTGTTCTTCTTAAGAGAATTAACCTTTCTTCCATGGCTTACTGCTATCTTTCTCTATTCTCATACTTTATAGCCTCATTGTACGTTTGAGGTTCATTAAACTCAAGAGTGTAAGCAAAATTAAAAGTATGAGCAACTAAATCTACTTGTACATACCTAATTGGTGGGTTAATCATTCTCCTTAGCCTATCTCTGACTAGCTGATACTCTTGAAGTTCCATCTTAGGAGTCTAAATCTTACTTTGGGTGGTCTTAGAGGAACTCATCGATATTTAATGCGATATTTTATATTTTAAAATTAACTGCAAGTATACACTAACATAACAAGTAATAAAAGGACTTTTAAGTCGAATGTCGTATCCTCAGGGATAATTTTTATTTTCTACCAAATATTAAAATTATATATTTCTTATAATTACCAAATCTTTAGATTGTAAATATTTAAATAAACTAAATGAAGTATAAAAAATAGATGATACAACTTAAATAAATCAAGAAGATAGCAAGATAGAGAAAGCCTAAGATTAATTATTATCTTTTAATATATTTCCTAAACACTAATCCTTTAATATTTATATCCCTCAAATCTTATTATTGGTCAAGACACCAATGTATTCACAAGTCTCTCTCAAAGTCAAGTAAGTATATCTCAATTTACTAAATACCTATATCTCCATGGTAATTGCAATAATTCAAGATTCATTAAGAACAGTCTTATTTATCATACATGCCAATTACGTAAATCTCTATCCTAAATTAGAATTTGTAAATCTATCTACAATCATACATCAAATTATCTAGGTCTAAATACAATGATGCCCCTCTTAAGTTTATCAAAGAATTACCAAATCAATCATAATATTGATAAGATATTATGAAGGATTAAGAACAAATAATTTAAATAATAAAAAATTAAATTCAAATAAATATTAAAAAGATCCAATAATTAAACAACTATATTGAGTTCAAGTAGTAACATTAGAAAAGAAATTAGTTCATGATAACAAAAGAATTATGGCTAAAAAATAAAATAAAATGGTACAACTAAAAGCAAACTAATATAGACGTTAATTCACAGTTAGTTGATACGCCAAAGATTTGTCAATAATCTTTTACTTCCTTGATTTTCCCTTACTTCTCTCTTTAAAATTGTTCTTCTACTATGTGTTATAGCTCTAAGAGCCCTAAGTTGTGTGCTTTAAGTCTGAAATAGATAACCTTTATATAAGGATTGATTGAAGCATTAAAGTTGTATTTTTTACTATAGCAAAATAACTGTTCACAAGGCATTGTTTATTATACTGTTTATGCATACTATTCATGAGTCAGTGTTCACGTGGCGTTGTAGCAATACACTGTTCACTGTAGAATCAATTTACTGTAGCAATTACTGCTTCGTGGGAACTGTAATTATTCAATGTAGCAGGTTATTGTAGTAATTTGATGTTTTGCATTTTTTTTTATATAAATTTTCATCTCTTTTTTCTTCATTGACTCCAAATCTACAAAATAACAATAAAACATATAATAAAAACTAATTTTCTTATAAAGATGAGCAATTAATCATATTAAAGAGGTGAAAATAATAGATATAATTTACGCTTATCAGTGTTCTTGGCTTATCATCAAGGCTCTCCTTATTGAAGTGCTAATCTGAAGGCATATCAGATCTACATTCAGGTTCCAGTTCAACATTAATTGATCATGGTGCTGAATATTCTTTAGGCATATGTTTTTCTTTCTCATCTTCTTATTAGGCGCAGGTTCTTTTTTCTCATCTTCCTAGGAGGCTTTCAACATTGTCGTCCTATCGAACGTCGCATCTTATATCTTTTTACTCATTTGGGATACTCTATGAATATCCCCTTTATAGCTCGAGGTTCAAATTTCCCCTACTTTATATGCATGAAGGCTGGGTAACCAAATATTCTAATTTGGTCATACTTGGAAAAGTAGCCAGACCAATTCCCTTCTGGAGGTCTTGAAGTCTATCACTGAGGAGAGACTTCTATGATCAAATAAGCTATTGTCATTACAAGTTTATCTAAAAATGACTTAGACATCTTTGCATTGGTAAGCATGCATTTAACCCTTTCAAGTAAGGTCTTATTCATCATCTTAACCATACCATTTTGCCGTGGTTTTGATCTCATAGTTTTATACCTTACAATCTCATGCTTAGTACAAAACTCATCAAACTCTTAATTGAAAATCGCGAGGCCATTGTCAATTTTTATCCTCTTAACCCTTTTACCAGTTTGATTTTTAACAAGGGCCTTTCAAGTCTTGAATGCATCAAATACTTGCTCTTTGTTCTTCAATACATAAACCCACAACTTTCTTGAATAATCATTTATAAATGTGAGGAAATACCTAGCCCTGCTATAGGTTGATGTCTATACTAGTTCCTAAAGATTTGAGCATATGTAGTCAAGAGTCCTCTTAGTTATGTGCTCTCCGGTACTAAACCTTACTCTATGTGCTTTTTCTAGCACACAATACTAAAAAAATTACAACAGTTAAAACTTATCCTCACCAAATGCCTTTTCACTAAATAGCTCATTCAAGTTCTTTTCCCTTAGGTATGTTAATCTGAGATTCCATAACTTTGTTTACATATTCTTATTAACCATAGAGAAAGATGTAAAATCATTCACTGCCTCTCTCTTCAGTATATAAACACCTTTGCACTTCTCACTTCTTATCATAACCATAGAACCCTTCAACACTCCTAAAACTCATCTATCAATCCTAATGGAACACCTATTCTGATCTAACGTACCTAGTGAGATCAAGTTACTCTTGAGATCAAAAACTTACTTAACTTTTAACAACTCTCTCATTCGCCCATCATATAATTTAAGTCTAATACTATAAATTCCCATCACCTAATAAGCTACGTCATTACCAATTAACACTTTAACATTACTAATGGATTGGAAATTACAAACCAAGACTACGTCATTACATGTGAAAAGTATAACCAGAATCTAGAACCTATTTTTTAGAACTCTTGCCATTAGTAGCGACTACAAACTCTCTATTGTCATAGCTATCAACATAGGCAAGCGCAAGATTCGCCTTCTTTTTGTCCTTCAATTATTTTTCCAGCCAATCCTTTTTGAAGTATCTATTTTTCTTATAGCAATAACACTTCTTGAGAGAACCATTGGACTTGATCTCACGCCCTTCTGTTTTCCATCTCTATGTAAGGCTCTCCCTATTACAGATAAACCTTTTTGCATAAGCCTCTATCTGTCTTCCCAACTGCTTTAAGTTTAATGAAGATTTCACATTACTCATCGTTAAACTCTCTCTGCCGTAGAGAAGTATATCAACAAAATGCTCATAGCTTCTAGGAAGTGAACTCAGCAAGATAATTGTCTTATCTTTATCCTCTATCTTTATGATAATAGCTTCAAGATCAATGATGATCTTATTGAAGGCATCTATGTGGTCTTTTATTAGCATCCCATTAAACATAGATAGCTGATACAACTTCTTCTTTATATACAATGACTTTCGCATATAAAGTGAGTCAAGCTTCTTCCAAAGACCAATTGTTGTCTTCTTATTTGCTACTTCCCTTAATACTTCATCGCTTGAATGTCATTTCTTTCTGCTTCAGCCTTAGATGACTCTAGTGTCTTTTCTTCCTCACTAGACAGAGCTATAATCTCTTCTAGTGCCAAGCCTAACCGTTGGTTCACCAGTAACACTATTACCTTAATATTACACAGATTAAAGTTATTTGTCCTATTGAATTTCTTTACCTCATACTTGGGTGTGGCTATGTCTGCTAAGAACCCTACTCTAATAAGAGTTTGTTGAAGTAGAATAAATAAATCCAAGCAAATAATACAGTAACAAGTAATTAAAAAAATAAAGTAGAAAATGAGAGTAGGATAAAGTACACAAGAATTTACGTGGTTTGATAACTTACTTACGTGCATGGTGGATCAATATATCACTTCTTTTATTAATGAATCACAAGGCATGCACAAAGTATGACTTTTACAAGAAAGAACTCAAAGTTCACAAAGAACTCTCTCAATTGCACTTACAAAGACATATAATTCATCTCTCTTGTAATCTAGGATTTTCTCTAGTGTTTGTGTTGTGATTGTTGGAGTTGATGTTTATGTGTCACTCCAATATAGTATGAATATTAAATTATTTAATATTTATACAATAAATATTACGTATAATCGTTAATACAATATAAATACATGGTATAATGCTGATTAAGTTACAGACATTGTATAATCTGAAGGAGTTCAGATCTGGTCTAAAGGCTTTTAGACTAGTACTAAGAATTAGTAGAGCTAAGAGTTATATATGCTAACAGTTAGCACTACTAAAAGTTAGCAGGTTATGAGAGTCAGCTGGATTTAAAGGGTTAGATCTTTATCTGTAATGGGACAAAGACCTGAGGGTATACTAATAATAACATGGTTGCGATGAGTTGCAATAGGTGTTAAGAGATGTCATTATACAAGTATGTACTTAAACACTATTCGCTTCACTGATGTGGGTTTATCGGTGAATCCATTTTATTTAGATCAATATATGTTATATCTATATGGTATAGATGGTTATTCTTAGCTGACCATGGGCTTTACAAAAGTTCGTATATGCATACGAGTATTCAGTCGGGACTGAATATATGGTCCTTTGACCTGAGTGCCACGGTAGATTTATAAGTGATCCATCATCCTTTGGTTTCATGTATGTCATAAACTTTTCATGGTGTGACCGCTGAGTGTCGCTAAGTATGATCCAATACTTATGGAGTCTAGTGTGTACAGATATGAGATCCATCAACTCTCATATGGCAATAGTATATCCAGATACTCCGAGATTGTATTTTAAAAAATCTCGTGGCCAAGAGTATTAACTCGGGGAAAGGTATTTCTTAAAGGGTTGAATAGTATAACAAATGTGTTTGCGTACATTGTTCATGAAAATACAAATCTGGAGATAATTTCATGGATGAGAATATGGGAATTTGACGGTTTAAATCTATATCCCTACACATCCAAGATATAGATGACGGAAGGATTATACGTTTGTGTTGTGACCTCAGCTTGTATAGTCTAACGTTCTGATTTATAATATCTGTGATATATGCATAGGGCATCGATCACAGACTCATAAAATAATTCCATTTAACAAATTAGACATGGACCTAGGGAGTCCTTTAATATGAAGTGTACTCGTTGTGCACTAGGATAACGCACTGAATTGAATTGTTCAATTTAGTAATTTCTAGTAGAATCGAGTATTTGTTTCAAGTACCCTTAGGATGCACACATGTTAGTACTTAAGTGTTAAGTACAATGATTAGTTAATAATTATTATTAACTAATAAAATAGTGATATATACTGCATAGTGAGCCTTCGGTTAAATTAACTCAAGTAATGGGTATAGTGGGATTCACGTTGGGTTAATTAAAAACTTAAGGGTTATTTTCCTAAATATATTATTTAAGTGTTAAATAATCTAAATATTTGTTATTACTTAAGACTTAAGTGATTAGTTAATTTGACAAGAGTTAATTATTAGCTTAGGGTTAAATTAATAAAGAAAATATTTTAAAAACTTAATGCTAAATAAAATTAGATTTTATTGAGTAATTAATTAAGTTAAAGTGAATAGTTCCTCAAAGGGAATTAAAGAAATTTTAAGGGAATTAAATCAAAACAAGAAGGGCTTGCATGATATTGAGAATATCATTCACATATGGCCATTTTCTTACCATGTACTTGAACAAATTTCTTTTGATTTATTCATATATTATAATCTAGATATTTTGCTTATAAAATATCAATTCATTTTGAAAAAGTAAAAAAGAAGTTTTTGTTATTAAATTATACATGGCAACATAAAAGTATGGCCACCCATATTTGTTAAAGGAATAAAAGAATTCTTTATTCATAATAATACAAAACATCATGTGATATATATTTATATATATATGTGTGTGTGTGTGTGTGTGTGTGTATTTTGACAATTGAGGGTAGAGGTCTTGACAATACATTTTAATGAATTGAAAAAACAAAATTAAGAAAGAGCTAAGATGGTGGTGCTGGCCATTCTCCATTTAAGCAAGGAAATGAAAGTGTTTCATTTTGGGTTGGCTTAAGAAATGATGAAATTGTTTTCATTGTGGCTTGAGAAAGTGGGTTTGGCAATTTAGAGAAATGGTAAGGAAAATTGGATTTTGTTTTTGATTTCAATTGTTAAAATCTAATTCATTTTCTTCTCTAAAGTGTTGGCCATTATTAGAGCTCAATTTTGTTTAAAAATCAATTTTGTGCCTCAAAATAAATTCTAAGTTAAAGAGTTTAGCTTGTGACTTTTGTCTAAGTGTTAGGCTATTAGGATTAAGAGTTAATCCTACGGTTTAAATGATAAACTTGTGATGAAAAAATAAAGGCTACTGTTCTAATGACCTAAGCCTACTACGTTGAGTTCTAGAACTGCCAACGAGTTTACTTCGGATAGTACTTTAGAATAAATCCGTTCTAAAGATTTGACAGGTGATATCTCTTAATTTTGTATTAATATGATTAATATAGTTAATTTTATTCCTTAGTGTAATTGAATAAAATTATCGTGTTCAGTTATAGGAAATTAGATTTCTAGCTTCCGTTGTAAATATTTATGTATGAGATACATAAAATATGTATATACTGTATATGATGCGTATATATATAAATTTTAAAATAGACACGTGTATCATATGCACACACCCAATAGGTTTAGGTTGTGAACCGAGATAAACTGGCACTCTAACAGTGATTACTAAGATTCTCTATTTTCAAGCTAATAAAAAGCCTTTATATAGTCTTGGATGGCCTAGGGAAACCCTAATCTGAGTAGGATTTGGTTTAGGAAGTCCTAACATACTTACAATGTGTTTCCTAAACAAGAGAGGCTATTTTTCGCATTGGTGCTGCGACACTGGCGTTCTAGCATCGCGGCACTGGACATACTGTCTTTAGTACTGTGGCGCTAAACTTTTAAGTGTCGTAGTATCCAGACCTGGGTAGTTGCCTTTCGTCTTCTCGCCTCATTTTATTTCTATTTTACTTCCTCGCGTACTCTACACACTTGACTTGATCCCAAAATCATATCCCGAGAATTTTTAATTAACTCTCACACTCACAAGTTTTAACTTTCTCATATGATTTCTAACATTATGTGCCACATTCTTTGATTAAAATTATCGCTAAGCTTTTGCTTAAGCGTGTCTTACATGTTAGTGGTGCAAGTGCCTTTTTATACCTTTCTCTACTTTCTGTACCATAAAGTGGCAATAACATCAGTCAGATAAAAGTGGAAATGGTTACCTTTCATGCTCGTCTTGCATGCAGAAGCATCAAAGTAGCACTTCATATGCCAAAAGACATTATCTAGCTTTTTTACGTCTTACTTCCATTTGAACTCAGCTGGATTAAGGACTTTAACCCTATGAACAAATAAAGCCAGGTTCCTCACATGTGAACCATTAATAGGAGCGATTGCATAAGAAAACTCCACAAGCCCACCAATTTAAGTTTGGCCTAGCATATCTTAATGTTGCCCTTTTAAGGAAGAGTTTATAATGGTGAGAAGAGTGTCGTGAAACTCTTTTTTGTAGGTTCATTTCTAGTGGTAGAAGGTTGTGGTGTAAGACGTTATAGTTAAAAATTACACTAAATTAAAATTTAATAAATTAAGGGTTTTAGTGTCAGGTTTAAAATCTTATAAGGAGACAAATAAAAAATATCTATTTTAAATAGTAAAAATTATAAAAATATATTATTGAATTAAAAAAAATTATAGCTTAAAGGGCTATAACTTACAATATCGAGCCTTAGTTCACATTCAGAAATATTTTTAAAAGAACAAATGAGTTATTTTTAAAAGCAAGAAGCTAATGCTAAAATGAGCTAGACTATTAAAAAAATGAAAAAAGCTAAGCAAATTTTTATTGATCGTTATTTTGGTATGAAATTATGAAAAACAATTTCTTAAACTTCTTAAAAATAATTTGAATTGTTAAGTTAGTATTATACTAGGTAATTTTTTTATTTAGTTATTATAGAATTACTATATTTTTCAGAGAAATGTCAAAAAATAAGCACTTTTTTAAACCAAAACTTTATTATTGCCTCTAAACACATTTATGAATTTTATTAGCCAAACACTTAATTACCGAACCATTTTATCCTCTGAAGCATTTTGTATTTCTCTCCTACAAGCCATTTAAAATTTTTCTCCAAAACATACTTTGAAATTAGTTAAAATGAGTAAATTTGGAGTAGTATAGGTTGAAAATTGGTAAATTTGATTAAAAATAGCTGAAAGAGTGAAAAATGAACAAAATTTAGCTAAAAACGTTGGAGAAGAAGGTTGGGGTCATGTCCTATTGACAGGGTTGCGTGCCTTACCTTGCACCATGTAGCATACACAAGGTAGGGCGTGGGGCCTGAACATGATGTATGCATGCACATGGAATGACTAATCCCTTTCAAATCTAATAATGACCACCATAGAGCAGTTTTATGCTCTCTTAGCACACTCAATAACTTCTCTTCTTCTACACTAGATAACTTAGATAAAATAATGACTGGGAGTGTAGATGACTCCCCAAGGTAGGCATGTTTAAGGTGATTAGGCAACTATTTAAGTTTAAGGGTTAATGGTTTTCAATTAATGGCAGGGGCCTTATTGGCCCTTCTCATAATGGCTCAAAATATTTCCTATGGTTTGGTCCAAAAGAATTCATCCATGCCAGATATTCATTTATGTCAAGCTTATCAAAACATCAAGTAAATTTAGACATGTCAAGGTATTTTTTAAAGCATTCGAAAAAAAGTTTCTATGTTTCCTTAGTACATCATCAATGTCATCAATGTAAAAGAAATTCTCTTGATCATTTGGAAATTTAATGGCATTGAAAACATTAAAGGTTACCTCTTCCTTTTGCACTCGCAACCTTAAGTCACACTTTTAGACATTAATGAGTGCTATACCAGTTGCCAAAATGGTCATCCAAAAATGATTGGAATCTTTTTGTCCTCCTCCATGTCTAAGACTATAAAGTCAGCTAGGAATATAAATTTATCCACTTTCACTAAAACATCTTCAATTATACCTCATAGATGGTTGATAGAAAGGTCAGCCAACTGCAATGAGACTGTGGTAGGTTATGCTTCACTTAGGCCAAATTTCCTAAAAATAGATAAAGGTGTTAAATTAATACTTCCACCCAAATTGCATAATGCATTTATAAAGAAAGAGTTACCAATAGAACAAGGAATAGAAAAAATCCCTAGATCTTTAAGCTTCGATTGTAATTTCTCTTGCTATATGGCATTACACTCCTTAGTTAGTGCTATAGTCTCGAAGTCTTCTATTTTTCTCTTCTTGGACAGTATATCTTTCATGAATTTAACATAACTAGGCATTTACTCCAAGGCTTCAATAAAAGGGATATTGATGTGCAATTTCTTGAACACTTCTATAAACTTGAAGAATTGCTTATCAATCTTACTCTTTTGCAATATTTAAGGAAAAGGGACTTTTGGTGTTGGTTCTTGATTAAGCACCAGTATAGGTTTTGGAATTTCCTTACTAACTACATCCAATGGTGGTAAAAATGTTATTACACTCTCCTTTGGCATTTTCACTTTCTTAGGCTTTTTTAATTCTTTACCATTTCTCAATGTGATAGCTTTACATTGTTCCCTTAGGTTTACCTCAGTTGAACTAGGCAAAGTCCTATTTAGTCTCCTACTAATAAGGCTAACTAATTGACTAACTTGGGTCTTCAAACGCCTAATTTATGATGATTGGTTTTGCAAGAAAGTATTGGTTCCAGCCATGAATTGAGTAGTGGTATTGATGAAATTTTGGGTACGACTTACAAAGGTATTTGTATTATTGGACAATTTACTCAAAGCCTCCTCTAAAGATGTTTTCTTTTCTTGTGGAAGTAGTGGTTGCTGTTGTGGTGGATTCAAGGTACTTTTATTATTCCAAGAGAAATTAGAATGATTTCTCCAACGAAGATTATAAGTTACTATAGGGATTGTTTCTAAGGCAGTTATTAAAATCAACATAGCTAACTTGTTCCATTTGCTTTAAAAATAGGTTCCCTACTTCACATCTATCACTAGAATGATTCCTTTGACACCACTCACACACAATAAAAGAGGTTGGAATAGCATTGGTGGATATGGTACTACTTTGTACTTGTCTAGCTAGAGCTGCTACCTGAACTTGTCGTGCCTGAAAAGTATTTACATTATGAATCCCAGCCACTCTTCTGGACATAGACCGCTCAATACTCCATTGGTAGTTATTCATTTCCATTTGGTCAATTAGCTCAAAAGCCTCATCCAAAGTTTTCATCATAAATGCTCCTCCTATAACTGCATCTAGCAATATTTTTATTGAGCCTCCCAATCCATTGTAAATTTTTTGTAATTGTATCTATTTTAGGAATACCATAGTGAGGACATTGTCTAAGTAAGTCTTTATACCTTTCTCATGCCTCATAGAGTGTCTTCCCATCATTGGTGAAAATTAGTAATCTTAGTTCTCAGTTTAGCTGTCTTGGATGATGGAAAGAATCTTGTGAGAAATTTATAAGTCAATTCATCCCAATTGGTAGTGGAACTTACAGGCAAAGAAATCAACCAACTCTTAACTCTATCTTTTAAAGAAAAAGGAAACAAACGTAATCTAATAGCATAACGAGAAACTCTATTCAATTTAAAAGTATCACAAATCTCTAAAAAATTTGTGATATGAGCATTAGTATCTTCATTTAGTAATCCACTAAAAAAGGATGATTGAATCATTTGAAAACTGGCTTGCTTGATTTCAAAATTGTTCGTTTGAATAGTCGGCCTCCTTATAGCTTGTTGAATTCTAGTCATTATAGGGCTTGAATAATCCATTAGTGTCATCCTCGGACTTTTTTCAGTACTTGTTTCTCCTTCAAATGGGCAAGGAATAAATCCTTCCATTGTGTCTTTTTGTTTGGAAGTTTCTCTTATTGCTTTTCTATTCCTACGATAGTGCATTTTATTTCCGAATCAAAAGGTAGCAAATTGTGATTAGTAGACCTACGTATGCATACAAAAACAACACAAGAAAAACAAAGAAAATCAAGTAGACAAAAAAAAAATTCAAACTAAAATTGAATTATTAAGTTTAATATTAGTAAAAATAAGTCCTTGGCAATGACGCTAAAAATGTGTTCATGTGAAATAATTACAAGTGCATGATATCGAAACAAGTAATACAATAATGAGTGAGTTATCGTTCCCACGAGGATTGAATACTAATTACTAAACCAATTCTAATTCAAGTTTTATTTGAATGATGGAATTTAACGGCAATTTTTTGTGCTAACTTAAAATAAAATTTACCTACAAATACAAAGCAGAACAAGAAGTATGATAAAGATTGAATTTCAAATTATAACAACAATATATGAAAACTTTAGAGTGTTAGATTTAACCTAAATTATCTACTCTAGTTATTAAATCCAATTACATCAAATGTTTGTTCCTATTGTTGCCAACCGATTTCACTAATTTAATAATTATTCTTTCTCAAGCAAAAACAATGTGCATTAATAGATTTGAATCACATCTTTGTCTTGTCTAATTCACTACCAATACCCATTAAGCACAAGAAATCAACAAGGTTGCACAAATCATATTTATGTCTCTATCTCATATGATTTATGGCAAAATAATTAAGGACTAATATGAATATCACTTCTCAGTCTCAATTCATATCTTAAATCATGCAATAATTGGCTAGAAAATTGCAAGTATTAAGCACATAATTAAATTGCTGAACAATATTGGAATAATATATTGAATTTAATAACTAGAGTATCAAAATTTGGCTACATATTTACCCTAGAAAAGAAAACTTAGCCACACATAATTGAAAGATTACACATACAAATAACATCATAAATAAATTTTAGAAAAGAAAATAAGGACTTAACAATTTTAAGAAATCCTTAAAGTTGATGAATCTTCAAAGATTATAAACTCATTTTTCATTGCCAAGAACTACTAACCTAATTTATTCTAAAGAAAGTGATTAATTAATTTCGTGCTTAAGTTCCTTTTGAGCCCAATGGTGTATATATATATATGCAAATGAATGGAACTATTCTAGTGAAAACCCATATTTTTCCACATTTTTGGCTAGTAAAATGGGTGAATCAATGTTTGAATTCAACATACGAGTTCTAGATCTGTTAATTCGCTTTCCATAGCCATTAGTTTTGTATATTTTGGATAATAATTCAGTGATCTATTGGCAAAATACCAGTGTATATTAAAATTTCAGTGGCTATTAATTTTGACAATTTGTTACATTCCTTCCACCGATTTGCAATGCGTTTTGGATGACTAAAACGGTCGAATTGATTTTTATGGTCAATATAAGAGTTATAGCTTATAGAATTATATTTCCATAGCCATAAAGTTTGTATTGATTGAGTATGTATTTTTTGAAATATGGTATAAATACTACATATTGGATCAGGCTGAGTAGAAGCTGCAATCCACTTATGTTGTGTCTTAATTTCAGCCTAGCAAATATTTGATTTTGGATTTAGCTCCTTCTTCAACTTTGTGGAGAGTTGAATCATCGTTCTTCAAGTCTAAGAATCTTGGTATTTCAATTTTTATATTGAGAGTTACTTTCATGTTTCTAAACCTATGCAAGAATGTCCATTTATTGTAATTTAAGGACAATACTTTATTAAAACCTACAATCATTCAAACAACACAACAATATAAAAATACCAAGGAAAATAAAAAGGAAGCATGGATAAAATGATATAAAATAATATGTAATTAATCACTTATTAAAAACCTATCATTCATTCTAGTATTAGAAAAGTCAAATAGAAGCCCAAATAGCTATAAGCACCACTACTCACTTTACCGTATTCCAAAGTACATTCTGCCTCACTAAGAATTTTTCAGCTAGTCTAATGACACCAAAATTATTTCAGCTGGAGATGTATATCTCTGACATACACCACTCAAAACTTTGTACTCAATTTCTCCCATCATTGTTTTCGCTGCTTAATGGGATATCAAGGCTGATCATCAGCACCAAAACACTATTTATGCTTCGATCTATTCACCCACATCACTCTATAATTTGATCTACTCACCAAATTTCTCGATGGGTCTTTTTCTAAATGTTTAGATTTATTTTTGAATTAGATTGCAAACTTCCTAAATTTTTAAAGCCAAATTAATATTTTTAAAATAATTTAATGGAGCATTCTATAGTTTTAGATAGATTTTAGGGCATTTCTAAAATTTTAAATAAATATAGAGCATATTTTTAATTATGTGAAAAGCTAGGGGAAATATACAATTAATTTACTTTAGGGTAAATTCAATTTTTTTAAAAAATTATGTTATTTTTGGTTTTTTCCTGCGCTATTAAATTATCTTGGAGACTTTTGGGTTACTTATTTTAACTGAAGATAGATTTTTTAGGTTTTTGGTTTCTTTTTGCACTATTGAATTATCTTGGAGACTTTTGGGTTTCCTATTTTAGCTGAAAAGAGATTTTTTAGGTTTTTGGTTTATAAAGTGAACCCAATCGATGAAAATTTGGCGTCGCAACTCGTCTAGAGTTACGTTATTTCTTTTATTTGCATTTTTCTAACAAAAGTTCACCTATGTTTCTTCACTGCACTTGTAATAATTTTTTAGCACTTTCTTTAGCCGCGATTTTCACATCAATGCACTTGTACTCGTAAAGGTTGTTTCAGTTTCTCCATCAACATTTTGTACTTGCAATAATTGTTTTTCTCAAGTGCTTGTCACTCTCTAACAATAGTTTTCTCTCTCTAATAGTGGTTATGCTTCATGTGTGCCATTATAGATTTATTATTCATTTTTTTTCATTTACTTCTTAGTTCGATTTGAAAACCCAAGTTATTTTTTCCATCTTGAGTTTCTAGAGGAATGTTAAAGTTAGTACTATGTTAGTAATTTCTTGTTTAGTTATTCTAGAATTTGAATATTTTTTCTTTGTGTTAGATATCATATTATAGTTATAATTTTTTACATATTAATTTTTAATATATAAACTAGGGATTTAATATCTATATAATGATCACCTTTATAATTATCATTCAAAATGAAAATATAGAAAGACTTTAATTTTTCTAATATAAACTATGACTTCAATTGAACTTATGTTAATAACTCAATGGTAAAAGGGCTTTCAGTATAGAGTAGAGGTCTCGAGTTCAAACTCCTCTACCATGTTTTTTAAATAAAAAAAACTATGACTTCAATTTTACTTCCACTTTACATATTAAAACAAAGGGGGTGATAGGACATTGGGACCTCGGAGGTTTATGAAAAATGACATGCAAATCTCCAAGGTTTCAAAAGGGCCATAAAGACCTTTGTCAAGATGAATTCCATTTGATTTAATAGTCAACATGTCAAAATTATAGAAAATACAATTATGCCGCTATATTAAGATTGGTATGCCGATTCAACAGTCAATAGGTTAAAATCATATAAATTATAATTATGTCTCTGTATTAAGATTATTATACCTATTTTACCCTTAATGAGTTCAAAAGTGTAATGACAAAATACATGCACATGATAGGACTCGAACTGAAGACCTTTAAGTAGAAATCAAACACCTTAACTATTAGGCTATAAACACTTTATTGACACTAAATTTATCTATCTTTTATATATACAATAAGGAATTCTAGATAATTAATTAAATAAATAATATTTAAAATGAATAAAATAAAATAAATTTAAAGTAATTAAATAAAATAAAAAATAAATTTAAACAACTAAAATTAAAAAAATTAAAATAACAGTCAAGCGGTTGCGGGTCATCAGAGTAAAAAAAATTAATATTAATTCATTTTAAATAAATTATATTTATTTATTTAAAATATATAAATTATATTTATTATAAAACAGGCGATCATTAGTGACCGATGGTTGCCTGCTTCTTTTTTTAATTTTTATTTAAATTTGTTCCCCCAAGAAAATCACCTCTAGGCCTAAGGCCTACAGGCCCAAAAAGACGCCAACCCTCAAGGACCCAGCCAGATGTTTTCCTGAGAGTCAGCCTTCTTAGAATCCACCGCCCCTTGTAGGACAGTCTACCTGTCCTAAAGACAAGCCCATGGCAATAGCCATCCGACCAAGCCTTTGGTAAGGCTAGACAACAGAGAACTTACTTAGATTTAAAGAACTTGATCGACAACCTGAAGTGTCTGCTTGACAGGACAAGCCAAGATACAGCCAAAATTATCATTCGTATACTAACCAAATTGGCCCATCTCAACGCCTGTGTGATCAATGAAGAAACCGGGTCAGAACAGGCATTAGGTCGACTGTCTACCGAACAGGCTAACTATATACAACCAGTGAAGTCACTAGAAGACCCGTTCTTAAGAAGACCTCGGATCACAGCCGAGTCGAATAGAAAGAAACTACTAGAGGACCAACTCGAGTAGATCAAGCTTAGCCTCACACTTAACCAAATCCACCGACAAAGACAGGTATAAAAAATATGCCAAGAATGTGCTTAACATATGTTAGAAAGATAGTTGGCGTGTGACAGAAGTACAACAGAAGCAGAACCAGAAGTATATCAGAGAAAGATTTGCAGAAGAATATTTGGCGTGTGACAGAAGCACAGCAAAAGGAGGATACCTAGAAAGCCCTCTAAAAACCAGTACTATAGAAAGGAGGGAACAACACATAAGTAAAAGATTATAAAAAATGCCCGGTTGATACCCTAGATGATGCCAAGACAAAAAAAGTACTAGACACAAACGAAGAAAAGATGATTTTTTTTCCTTAATTCTTAAGCATTTTGACTTATCTTTTTACCAATCTCCCCCACAAAGACCCTTTCTGACTTAAGCATCAGAGAGTATTCACTAGAACCCACCCTGATGAGACCATCACGATAGTTGTCCTTGTGTTTATAGGTTCTACGGCAGCCAGTAAGAAAGAAAAGACCTAAGCTTATGCAAGAAGCCCCAACCAAGATAAAGCTCAAGTGCTAATTCTCACTAATAAATAAATTCAAAGCTCATTGGCCTGAAGAACTATTTTTTTAGTCAATATTGTTTGGCACTGTTTATAGAAAGCAAAATAAAAAGCCTTGTCTAAGAAGACGACAGGTGGCTGTAGTGGAACAATCATCTATTAATAGAAACCCCATCATCGAAGAGCGAGGCCTAAACCTAAATGAGAATGGAGACCACGAAAGCAGGATTCTTCATTAGTTAGAAAGCTTGCTACCACCCGAGATTCGGTCAAAGCTAAAGACCTTGAGAGAAGAAAGAGAAGAACTGAGACAACTAATAACTGAGTTAATCAAAAGTAAAATGAAGAAGGCGAAGAACAGCAATAAGAGGGATTATAGACCAAATAAGTTTCATCCTAGTAACCCTCCTAGAAAGCCTCAAAGCTTGAAGGACTATGAAGAGCACCCTAACAGAGAGAGAAGGGGTAGCTCATGTTGAAAATTTTCTTCCACTGGCCGTACTGCTTGAAGATATTTACGAAGCAATTTAGAATAGAGGCCTGCTCAACATAAATTTCAAAGGAAAAGGAGTGGAGTAGCGAGTAGATCTAAAGAAGTGATGCGACATGCATAGGGGGTCAGGATATACCACGGAGGAATGCTTGAAATTGAGGAAACAGATAGATGTGCTAATGATAAATGGGTACCTAGGAGAATTTTGAGTTGATAGATAGCTCTTTACATTCAGTGACTAGCCAAGTGGGTCAAACCCAAACCCTGTTGTAATTATTTTTGGCACACTTACATTGGCAGAAGATTCAAATAAGCAGAGTAAGAATTACTCCAAGTACTCAATGATGGTGTACCAAGTTATATGCAACACTCATCTGACCAAGAAACTCAGGTTGCAATAGGAGGTGCAAATCATGTTCACGAAGGAGAACGAGCAAGAAATCAGCTACCCCTACGATGAACCACTTGTGATAGAGGTACTGGTTGCAGGTGAGAAGCTAAATAGGGTGTTTATCAATTTGGACAGCTCAATCAATATAATCTTTAAAGAAACCCTTAATGAGTTAAAAATCAAGAACCTGTATAGATAAGGAACCCAAACACCGTTGTATGGGTTTAGAGATAGCTGCATGATGCCAGTTGGAGTAGTGGCTCTACCCTTCACCATCGAACAGAGGCCATATGAAAAAACTGTAATAACCAAGTTCGTGGTGGTCGATCAACCCTTTTAGTACAGGATCCTCCTCAGGCGGCCATTTATGGTAAGTACAAATGCTACTTTGTCCATTCATTTTTTAAAGTTAAATTTCTCAGTAGGGGAGGGAATTAGAGCAGTGTTAAGAGATTAGAAAGTCGCCAGAAGTTATTATATGATGATAACAAGAATGACATTTTGTATTTCTATCATTGACACAAAGGAGAAAGTCAGTAGATCACCAGAGCCAGCTGAGGAATTGTAGGATGTGCAGGTTAGAACTGTGGAACCAAAAAGATAGTTAGATTTGGGTCCTAGTTAGAACAAGAGATCAATGAAGGGTTGACCCAGCTAGGTCACAAATTCTTAGACATTTTTGCTTGGTCCCACAAAGACATACTCAAAATCAACCCCAAACTGGGTTCCTACAGGTTGACTATTAACCCTATGTTCTGACCGATAAAGCAGAAGAGAAGAATCTTTAATCGGGAGAAAAATAAGGCTGTAGCAGCAGAGATAGAGAAACTGTCGGCGGTAAGTTTTATTAGAAAAGTCCATTACCTTGACTGGTTAGCCAATGTGATTATGGTGAAAAAGGCCATTGGGAAATAGAGGATGTGCATAGACTTCACCAATCTGAATAAGGCATGTTCGGAGGATAGCTTTCCCCTCCTAAAGATTAACTAGCTTGTAAATACCACAGTTGGGACCGAGCTGCTGAGCTTTATAGACCCATTCTTTGGCTATAATCAGATCTTGATGTTTCTCCTAGACCAGAAGAAAACATCGTTTATCACCCATCAGGGGATATACTGTTATCAAGTAATGCCGTTCGGATTAAAGAACGCTGGAGCTACCTACAAAAGGTTGGTGAATAAACTCTTCAAAAATCTTATCGGCAGGAATATAAAGTCTACGTGGATGATATGATAGCCAAGTTTAAGAATACGGAGGGCTATGTTGCCGATTTGAGGAAGGTTTTGTGATATTAAAGGAAAATGGAATGAAGCTGAACCCGAAAACGTGTGCCTTCGAGGTGAAATCTGGGAAATTTTGGGCTTCATAATGAGTCAGAGGGGGATAAAAGCCAACCTAGATAAAGTCTGAGCAATTCTGAAAATGAGATCCCCAAGAACGATGAAGAAGATCCAGTGACTCACAGAAAGGATTGTAACCCTAAATAGGTTTATCTCTAAAGCCACAGATAAGTGCTTTACTTTCTTCCAAGCAATTAAAAAGATAAAAAAGAATAAGTGGATAGAGGAATGCGAACAAGCTTCAACAATTAAAGGCTTACCTTTCTGAGCCAGTACACTTAGCTGTCCATATACAAGAAGAGGCATTGGTGCTGTACCTGGGAGTCTCAGAATAGGTTGTGAGCTCATGGTGGCCAAAGAAGAAGAAGGGGTATAACGGATAATGTATTATGTATGTAAAGCCTTCACCAGCTCGGAGACTCAGTATCCTCCCTCTAAAAAGTTAGCTTTGGCCCTGATCGTGTTAGAAAGAAAATTACAGCCCTACTTCCAAGTACACACTATCATTATGTAGACTAACCTACCGTTAAGGTAGATCTTACATAAGCCAGACTTATCCGATCGGTTGGTTAAATAGGCCATAGAGTTGAGCGAGTTTGACATTTACTATAAACCTTAAACAACTATCAAGGAGTAGGCCTTGGCTGATTTTCTAGCCGAATGCACTTGTGATTCAATGGAGATCGAGAAGCCGGGTGCCCAAACCCCCAATTAAGTTTTTGAAAAGTGGCTACTCTACATTGACGGGGCATCCAACCTACAAGAAAGTAGAGTAAGGATCATCCTCATGAGCCTAAGGGAGACAAGGTTAGTTACTCAGTATGCTTCGGGTTCAAGGCCCCAAATAATGAGGCAGAATACGAAGAACTCCAAGCCGGATTAAGAGTAGCTCGGGCACTGGCTGCAAAGGAGTCCTGGTGAAAAGAGACTCCCAATTGGTGGTGAACTAGGTCAATGGCATCTTTGAGGCCAAGAAAGAAAGAATGGTTGCATATCTGACAAAAGTAAGAAGTCTGACCAGCCAATTCAGAGAAGTATAAGTGGGATTAATCTCGAGGAATGAGAATCACTGAGCAGATATCATCACCTAAATGGTGTTAGTAGAAGAAACTTGATTACTCTAGACGGTCTCTATAGAACTCATATCAGAGCTCAGCATCCAAGATGAAGAATAAATCATACAGATTCAATCAGGGATGAGCTGGATAGACCCCATTAAGGACTATATTTTAAATGGGGCGATTTCAGCTGATAAAAATGAAGACTGGGGAATTAAATACTAAGCTACTAGATACTTGGTAATAGGTAGGGTGTTATATCAAAAAGGGTTCTGACACATTTACATGAGATGCTTGGGTCCTCTAAAGGTGGAATAATTTTTGAGAGAAATCTATGAAAAAGTCTACGGTAATCACTCAAAAATAGAAATGTTGGTTCATAAAGTATTCAAGACTGGGTATTACTGGCCAATCGCTCAAGAGGACGCTAAAAGCTTAGTTTAATGCTGTGTTGCGTACCAAAGATTTACTGACAAAATCCAGGCACCTGCAGAATGGCTGACCACAATGAGCGGGCCCTGGCCATTCACCAAGTGGGGGCTCTACTTAATCGAATCTTTGCCCCATGACAAGGGGTCTTGTAAATATATAGTCATGGCGGTTAACTACTTCATCAATGATAACAGAGAAAAGCTTTCGAGATTTCGTTTGGAGGAATATGATATACCGGTACAAAATCCCTCACACTATCATCACTAACAATGAAAAATAGTTCGACAATAACAGCTTTAGAAACTTCCGTGACCAGCTCAGATTACAGTTGTCATTCGCCTTCCCCGTATATCTTAAAAGCAACGAACAGGTTGAATTTTCCAATAAGTTGGTCAAGAAGCTACTCAAGAAGAAGTTGGCAGAGAGAAATGTAGTATAAGTAGCGAAACTGCTAGAAGTATTGTGGGTGCTTCGAATGACTAGCAAGACAACCACAAGCGAGACGCCATTCTTATTGGCTTTCAAGAGCGAAGTAGTAATTCTTGTAGAAATAGGAACCCTAACTCATCGGGTGCTAAACTTCTTTAGAGCTGTCAACAACGAGCTGATACAGGGATGATTGGATTCAATTGAGTAGCTCAGAAACCAAGCCCAAATATTACAATAAGAGGGTTAAGGCTAGAGAATTCGAAGTGGGAGACTTAGTGCTAAGAAGAGTAGTACTCAATACAAGGAATCTGGCAGATAGAGTCCTCAACCTGACTTGGGAATAACCATATAAAGTCCTCAGATGCATCAGAAGAGCTTGTGAGCTCGAAAGAACAAATAAGCGAGTCGTGATGAAATTGTGGAACGCCGAATTACTAAAGAAATACTACTCTTAATCCTTAATTTTCCTTTTTTATGTAATAATTATTCACCATGTATGAACACTATTCTTAATAAATTTGTTTGTTTTTGCATGTATCTCCATAGAAAATAACTGTTCGAAATAGAGGATGGAATACTTACGAACATTGCCCTCGAGTTATTTGACAAAAGCCCTGCTAGGATTACCACGAAAAAATCACCCAGGTCGATCTAAGCGGACCAACGTCCTCTAAAGTTATACCTTTATAAACTATAGGTTTGGGTAAAGTTCTCTAGACCGATGTATCGTTGTTTTGCCCCTGCCTGCTAGTTCGGACGGGTTTCCCCGAACCATTCATCATCATATTGCGTCATCTCATCATATCATTATCATAATGACATCAACATCACATTATATTATTACCTTAGTCATTACATCATCGGAATCACTATCACTGGTTCGATACCCACAGGGCATTTTACCACTATATAGTTCGATGCTCACAAAGTATTTCACCATTACTGGTTGGATGCCCACGAGTTTCACTGTGATTGCGGCATTTCATCACATACAGTTCGATGCTCATAGAGCATTTCATCGTCATCGGTTCAGCGCCCATGGGTTTCATCGTGATTTTGGTGTTTCACCATATGCAATTTGACGCCTACGAGCCATATCACCACTATTAGTTCTACACAAGAATAATCAAGACAGCTCAGTGGGGCAAGAGTTGTGGCATTTCCACAGCATCATCGTGGTCTTTTCCACAGTGCCTATTGAAGAGGATTTGACAGTGGCCTTTCTTGGTATCACTGTGGCATTTGTACAGCACCCATAATACGCTGTTTAGCGATATTACGCCAAGCCAGTCTCCCAATTATTACAAGATGCACAGACAGTGTTATTATTCCGAGCCGGCCATCATTATTCTGTAATTTTTCAAATGGCCATAAGCTACCCATTCAACGTCATCACTCTGGGCCAGCTATTATACCATACCCACTCTGATGTTAACAACTGCTAAATCGCGCCTCTACCAAGCAAGGCATTATTTTTTGTGGCTAAGTCTTTGTAGATAATGTTCTTGACAATGGCGGGCCGATTGTTATCTTTATTTTCACTGACTACTATCATATCTCCACACTGAGCTGACTGTTATCTGAGAACTCCCAAATTTATATGCATATTTTCATCCCTTCACAGATCTAGTTATTATGAGGCATTTATTCTTGACTGTTTAATCACATCTGTCTGTCGAATCAACTATTACCATAAGGTACTCTAAGCGGGTTTTTATATCAAATTATTATTGGGAGATCAAGTTCACATTGTGATTATTGGTGCTCAAACGACCGAGCCTAATGATTTATGGCAATAGAGGAACTCATTTTACAACAAAAGCTCACCAAGTTATGAACCACTGCTATTACCTAATTGTTGCAAGTAGTTTGGCACTACAGTTATCTGAGAATAAAGAAGAGTGAGAAGTATATCAAGGAGTCACTTTGACTAGTTTTTCTACTATTTCTTTATCATTATGTTCTTGTTCTTATTGATCTTTATGAAGTTTTTGGATACTTTTTATTTTGTGATGGACTAACATTGTTTATCTAAGGTTAGACTATGTGAACCTAGTATGAATTTAAATTTTGTTAATTTTTAGTTTATAAACTCAATAGATATAATTGATTCATTCTACCTTCTGTTTAATGCTTTCAATATACCTGTGAGATTGATATATGAATTTAAAATCCTATATTACTTGATTCGATATCATGTACTTGCACTTAGCTACCATAGCAACAATCAACAATCACAACATACGCTATTGTGCGTTTACGCTTAGCTACTATACCTTTAGAGTGAGATCTTTGTGATCAAACATATTGTGTATTTTTTTGTGTAAGAAAACCACTTAGTTATATGAAATAGTGATTACTTTGTGAGTATTTCTTGTAAAAGGCATACTTTATGAGTGCCTTGAGATTCAATAATAAAAGTGAGTGATCTTGATCCGCCGTGGACGTAGGCAAGTTGTCAAACCACCTAAATTCTGTATGTTCTTCTTATACCTTTCTCTCTTTAGTTTCTTAATTACTTGTTCTGCATTATATTGCTTAGGCTATATTGCTTCAATAAACTGGTATCAGAGCTAGGTTCTGAATAGACATGGCTACACCCAAGTCTGAGGTAGAAAAATTTAACGGGACGAATGACTTCAATCTGTGGAAGATAAAGGTTAATACGTTATTGGTGAGCTAACGGTTAGGCTCAACATTAGAGGAGATTGCAGCTCCATCTAGTGAAGAAAAAATAATGTTAGAGTCATCTAAATCTAAAGCAGAAAGGAGGGACATTCAAGAAAGAGTTCACAGCACAATCGTTCTATCATTGAGTGATGAAGTACTAAGGGAAGTAGTAGGTAAGATTAAGTCGATTGGTCTTTGGAAGAAGCTTAACTCCTTTTATATGCAAAAATGGTTGACCAACAGATTGCATATAAATAAAAAGCTATATCAGTTATCCATGTTAAAAGGGACGTTGATGAAAGATCATATAGACACCTTTAATAAGATCATTCTTGATCTTGAGTCTATCAACATTAAGATAGAAGATGAAAATAGAGCAATTATCCTACTGAGTTTACTCCCCCAGAGTTATGAGAGCTTTGTTGATACATTATTCTACGATAGAGAGAGTTTAACGATGAACGATGTGAAATCATCATTAAACTCAAAGTTATTAGAAAAGCAGAACAAGGGCAATACAAAAAGTCTATCTATAAGAGGAAGGCCCTCATATAAACATAGAAGGAAAAAGGGCTCAAGATCAAAGTCCAAGACTCTTAAGAAGTGCTATTGCTACAAGAAAGATGGGTACTTCATAAAAGACTGTTCAGAGAAGAAAATACAAGACAAGAAGAAAGCAGATGTTACGCTTACCTTTGTTGATAGCTATGATAGCACAGAGACACTCATCGTTACTGATGGTAAGAATGCTGAACAATGGGTTCTTGATTCTGGTTGTACATTTCACATGTGCCCACATAAATCTTGATTTATAAGTTTTCAATCCATTAATGGTGATAAGGTGTTAATGGGTAATGGCATTGCGCATCAGATGATGGGAATTGGTGCTATTAAACTTAGGCCATATGATGAGCTAGTGAGAGAGTTAACAGATGTTAAGTATGTTTCTGACCTCAAAAGAAACTTGATCTCACTAGGGACTTTAGACTAGACTAGATGTTCTTTTAGAATCGACGGAGGGGTTTTAAGAGTATTGAAGGGTTCTATGGTGATGATAAGAGAAGGAAAGCATAAATATATCTATATGCTTTAGGGTGAAGTTGTGAGTGATTATGCATTATTCTCTATAGATAATGAGAATATGCAAACTAAGTTATGACATCTTAGACTGGCACACCTAGATGAGAGAAACTTGAAGGAGTTATTTATTCAAAAGGTATTTGGCTAGGATAGGTTCCAGCCATTGGAGTTTTGTGAGCATTGTGTGCTTGAAAAAGCACACATGGTAAGGTTTAGTACTGGTGAGCACAAGACAAATGGGACTTTTGACTAAATACACTTGAATCTTTGGGGACTGGCTCAGACAACTACTTTTAATGGTGTTAAGTATTTTCCAAATTTGATTGATAACTATTCAAGGAAGTTATGGGTCTATGTGTTGAAGAGTAAGGATTAAGTGTTTGATGTGTTCAAGATTTGGAAGGCTCTTGTTGAGAATCAGACTGGCAAAAGGGTGAAGCGGTTGAGAACTGACAATGGCCTCGAGTTTTGCAATAAAGAGTTTGATGGGTTTTATGCCAAGTATGGGATTGCAAGGCATAGAACGGTAAGATCAACACCATAGCAGAATGACGTAGCTGAGAGGATGAATATGACCTTACTTGAAAGGGTTAGATGTATATTTACTAATGCAAAGATATCCAAGGCATTTTGGGGAGAAGTTTTAGTGATTGCAACTTATTTGATTAATAGAAGTCCCTCATCGGCAATCGACTTCAAGAAGCTGGAAGAGAAATGGTTTGGAAATCATCCTAAATATGATCACCTTAGAATATTTGGTTGCCCTACCTTTATACATATTAAAAAAGGGAAGTTAAAAGCTAGAGCTATCAAAAGGGTATTCATAGAGTATCCCGAATGAGTGAATGGTACAAAGTGTGGTGTAAAGACTTGACACCGCCAAAAAGTATCATAAGCCGTGACGTGACGTTCGATGAAACGACCATGCTAAAAGCCTCTCAAAAGGATGAGAAAGAAGAACCTGTGTCTAAGGAAGACTCAGCACCTAAGTTAATATAAATTAAAGTAGAGCTTGAGAGTAGATCTAATATGCCTCTAAATCAACACTTCAACAAGGAGATCATTGAAGATGAACCAAGAAAACTTATGAGTTCCTCCAAGTCTACCCAAGAAAAGATAAGGACTCTTAAGATAGAACTTGAAGAGTACCAGCTAACCAGAGACAGGCTAAAGAGAATAATTAACCTACTAATCAGGTATGCACAAATAGATTTAGTTGCTTTATGCTTTTTATTCTGCTTACACTCTTGAGTATGATGAGCTTAGAACATATGATGAGGCTATGAAGAGTGAAAATAAGATTAAATAGCACCAGGCCATGAAAGAAGAGATCAACTCTTTTAGGAAGAATAATACTTAAAAGTTGGTAAAGAGACTATGAGATTCAAGGCTAGATTAGTTGCACTAGGTTTTACTCAGAGAGAGGGAGTTGACTGTTATGAGATATTATCTTCAGTCATCAAGCACACATCCACTAGGATCTTATTAGCCATGTGTGTAAACCTTGATTTACATATAGAGCGAGTGGATGTAAGACAGCTTTTCTGTATAGAGAGCTTAAAGAGACAATATACATGGTACAGTCGCAAGGGTTCAAAGAGCCCAAAAAAAAAGATCATGCTTGTTTGCTAAAAAAGTCATTATATGGGTTAAAGCAATCACTTAGACAGTGGTATATGAGATTTGATGAGGTTATAATGGCTTGTGGCTTCAGTATGAGCAAGTATAACGGATGCGTGTACTTCAAGAATATAAGTTGTGTGATGATGTATTTGCTTCTACACATCGATGATATGATTGCATGTAAGAATATGGAAGAAATACAAAAATTCAAGAAGCAGTTGAATGGCGAGTTTGAGATGAAGGATTCAGGAGCAATAAAGAGAATATTGGGCATGGATATTGTGAAGGAAAAAAGAAATGTCATCTTCTTGTCTCAACAGCGATATATACTCAAAATTCTAGAGAAGTTTGGTATGTCCAATGCAAAGGCTGTCTCTACTCCTTGGGCCATGCATTTTAAACTTTCACAGCATAGTCACCGACATCCAAGGAAGAGAAACTACAGATGAGTAAAGTACCATATGCAAGTGATGTGGGGAGCATCATGTATGCAATAGTTTGCACAAGACCAGACATAGCACAAACTGTGAGTATGGTGAGTAGATACATGGCAAATCGGGTAAGGATCATTAGCTTGTAGTGAAATAGATATAGAGATATCTCAATGGGACGTTAAATCATAGATTGATGTATAAAAGGGATGAGGACATCAATGTAATAATAAGATGATATGTAGAGTCAGATTATGTAGGTGATCTAGACAAGAGAAGATCGTTGACTAGTTGCTTATTCACAGTGTTTGTGTGTAATGTATGTTAGAAATTAGTTTTACAACATGTGGTTGCACTATCTACCACAGAGGCAGAGTGTATAACTATTGGTGAAGCTATTAAGGAGGTCGTGTGGTTTAAAGGCATATGCGCGGAGGTAATGGCTATTGAAGATGTAAACACCGGTGTATATTGTGACAGTTAAAGTGCCATACACCTAAGCAAGCATCAAGTGTTTCAAGAGAGGTCCAAACACATTGATGTGCGGCTCTATTACATTCGAGAGATTGTCCAAAGTGGTGAAATTAGTCTAATGAAGATAGCGTCGTCTAAAAACACTGCTAACATGTTGACTAAGACACTGCCCTTGGTTAAGTTCATCCTATGCAAGGACTTAACCGGAGTCACTACTATGTGAGGGTGACCGAATATGCGAAGATGAGATACCGAGTTACTTTGTGAATGATTTGGAATCAAGGAAGGGATTTACGAGAAAATTGATTAAAAGTCATCGGGATATGATTTGGAGAGCAAGCCAAATGCGTTGGGTATGTGAAGATCGAAGACCGATGCGAAAAGAAGCAAAAGACACAACTGCGGTGCCAGGTTATAGGCGTCGCAGCGACCAAAACAGCATCTGGGCGTTGCAACGCCAGGTGCTCAGCATCGTAGCGCCCAGTGCTGCGGCGCCAGAAACTGACCGCCAAAATGCCCAGTGCGAAAAGGTGTTTCCTAATTTAATTCGGCCTATTTCAACTCTCACTTATTTCAGGACTCATTAATATGACTTTCACACATTTATAGTAAACCTAGGTCATCCTAAAGCCTATATAAAGGCTCTTTATTGACTTGTAAATGTAATATTTATGAGTTTAGTGACATCTTAGTGAAAAGCCACAAATCTTTGTGATTAGAGTGAAATCTTTGTGATCAATCATATTGTGTGTTTCTTTGTGTGAGAAAACCTCTTAGTTATATGAAAGAGTGATTATTCTATGAGTTTTTCTTATAAAAGATATACTTTGTGAGTGTCTTGATATTCAATAATAAGAGTAAGTAATCTCGATTTAGTATAGACGTAGGCAAATTGTTGAACTATGTAAATTTTATGTGTTCTTCTTTTATCTTTCTCTCTTTAATTTTTTAATTATTTATTCTACGTTATATTGCTTGAATTATATAATTGTTTGTGTGTTTCCGCTTGAACATATTCAAATGCAAAATCAAATTTCAAGGCAATGGAAAGTTGATAATTGAGGCCATATTATCTAGTATAATGAAGAAATTAGTTAAATCATTCAACTAACAGCAAGAGTATAGGAAGATAAAGAGAAATCATGTACAAACCTCTTCAAATTCATTTCAAATACCATCACCTGACTTTGCTCGGTGAATGACGAGTTTCTTGCTTGGTCAAACAGTAAAGTAAGGTGATAGAATATTGTAATAAAACAAAGTAAAGTTAAAGTTCATCGTTTTAATCAATTCCGCTTGGTCAAACACTTGGATCTTTCGCCCAAGGTAGAGGTAAGGACTAATATCACTCACTATCATCGACATTTGAATGCTCCCTACAAAAGGGAATGAGATGCTTATATTTAATACAGTTGAAGTATGTACATGGCTCCTGCAACCCTTTTTTCTATTGGGGAGTTTGGTAGGACGTTTGAGGATATGAAATGTGGAAAGGTTGATAGGACGTTTGGGGATATGTAAGTGTGTAGGATTATTTGGTTAAGCTCCAATATCAATATGATGTAGCATGGTCAAGTGAAGATGTGGATGATTCAAAAGCTTGTTGCTTGTGAGACTATCCAAGATAATGGTAAAATTGATATTTCTAAGTCTTGTTGATTCTTAGAATACCCAAAACAATTAAAAAAGAAAACAAATAATTTGAAAGCCCATTGATTTTGAAAATACCAGAGACAAAAATAAATAAATAACTCAAGCTCCTACAACAATGAAAAATTCAGCTAAACCCTTATTATTTCAATAAAATAGCAAGAATATAGCAAAACTGTTAAGCTCAAATATGAGTTTGAATAACCATAAATCATAAGATGGTGTTAAAATAAAACTAAAGATAATGTATGTATACAAAACTTTTTTCTTTGCAAAAAGAAAAAGTGAACCAAAAAGTTTTAAGATCAACTTTGTCCATTTAGTTGAACATGCTTGATCAAGTACTTGGTCTGCACCACTTATGCTCTTGAAAAGCTTGAAAATGAAAATGTTAAGCTTGATGAAACATGGAATTGCATGATGCACTTTACTACCTGAAGGAGCAATTAATTTTGTTTATAACATGGCTAAAGTTGTAGCATAGTAATTTAGAGAAAGCTGTGAGTAAGATGGATGGTTCTCTATTTAGTAAGCAAGACTATTGCACCAATGAATGTGTACATTAATATTCTAGAACATGCATTTGTAATTTCAGTTCATCAAATTCATGCTTGATGAATGATGAGTTTGTTGCTTCATTTGCGATTTCATATGCTTGTGTGAATTATATACTTCATATGAAAGAAAGGTTGTGATAATGATCATGCTATGAATATTTTAGGATACAGAAGTCATAAATTTTCCACTTAAGAATTTGAAGCACCTCCTTCATTCACCAAAAATTTGGAGGCAGCAGTTGCCTGGTCTAGAAATATTCTTTTGCAATTACTATTGTTCTGGGGGTTTGGTGGAAGACTTATTTTTGTTCTTAGAATCCTAGGGCAAAATGTATTTGTATGTTTAATTTGTGGATAACAGTAACGTTCCTCGTGTAGTTATAGAAGTTCTCGTTCCTTAATAAAATAATTATATATAATTCAGTAAAATTACTAGGCTTAGTTTGAAACTCCTTTACTTGCATTTGTGTCATGAGCTCTAATTGATGGCTTTTATATGTTTCTTCTGGCTTGATCTCCAGATAATAGGAAGCGTCGAAGACGTTCTACACCGTTGGTGGTGCAAAAGAAAAGGAGGAGACTACTCCCATTTATTCCATCAGAAGATCCCTCCCAAAGGCTGAGCAGATGGGCTCTCTTGCTTCTGCTTTAACGACATTGAAATGGAATTCAGTGACGATCTGACTTATATGTCTGGAATGGCTCCTAGATCTGCTAATCAGGCAAAGTTTGAAAATGGTGGCATGCAGGTCTTTATGTGTGATTTCTCTTTCCAATTTGTTCACCCCAAGAATTTGTAGTTCATTCACTATGCATATTAGTTATAGTATATTTTTCTTTTTTGCTTAGGTTTTTTCCAAAGAAGATACAGAGACCTTGGAACACTTAGAGCAATGTGTAAAAGAGGCGAATGCCCTCCCCTTGTAGTAGTAGTATATGATTCATGCGAAGGGTACTTTTACTTTTGTCTCTTTTGTTGTGATAGTATGTGTTTGATAATGGAACACTGAGTAAAATCATGTTGATTTTGTGATGCAGTTTTACTGTAGAGGCGATGGCCAGATAAAGGATATGACATTTATTGCAGAATACATTGGCGACGTGGATTACGTTAAAAATCGCGAGCATGATGATTGTGATAGTATGATGACCCTTCTTTTAGCAACAAATCCATCTAAAAGTCTTGTCATATGCCCTGATAAACGTGGAAACATTGCTCGCTTTATCAATAGCATAAACAATTATACTCCGTAAGATTGTGTAACTCATCTTGTGTTGTCTGTATTCTGCCCAATTCAATTATATAAATACTATTCCAAGTTATTTGCATACTGGACTTACTCTGAGCTATGTATACTGTTCTCAACCAACAAGTTGTCTAGTGTAACTCCCATGTTCTATAACAATTCTGTTTCTTCATGTTAATTTGAATTGTCAGAATATTTAAGTCCATTGATGTTAAAATATATCCAATTTTGTGCAGGGAAGGCAAGAAGAAGCAGAATCGTAAATGTGTGAGATACAGTGTACATGGTGAATGCAGGGTCTTTTTGGTTGCTACTCGTGATATTGCTAAGGGGGAAAAGGCTATACTATGATTATAATGGATATGAGCATGAATATCCTACCCATCATATTGTTTGAGAAATCATAATGATATTACTCTTAACAATCACACAGAACTGAGATGCAATTTTGGGACCAAATTAGATACTTTCTCTCAGCATTCTTTCTTGTAGCTCAATTATTGTTGTTGCATAGTCAACATATATTCAAATTTGTACGAATGGGCCATTAAATGTAACTTATGATGTAGAGCAGGCCCATGTTCGGCCTTGAGAGAAATAAAGCAAGCAAGAAAAATTTTTGTGGGAGTTTTGCATGTGAAGAAATTTAGGTGTTCTTGATGTTTATTGAAGAAACATTTTTTTTCAAAGCAGATTTAATGAAAGTTTTATTTGATGACTTTTCGTGGCATTGATAGTGATTTACTTTCTCATTTTATCTAAGTTTCATATTTCCATAGTGCTTTTTGTATCTAAGAAATGTGAAATTACACTTATGATGCTTACATACCATGTGAGATATATGAATAATTTGTGTGTAATCAGTTCCTCTTTGGTGATGCGGTTTGACCAATGCTTCTCTCATGAATGAGATTGAACAGTTCGTTGCAGAGTTTCTGAGGTGAAATTTCTTCGTCATTTGTGCTAGACATGCACAAATCTGGCATGTGCAAGCTGAAACTTAGTCAACTTTGTTAATTGGTACCACAATATATACAAGAAGTTTGTAGATACTTTTCTGCTAGTCGTAGGATATCTTGTATACTGTTTCTGGACTTTGCCAAGTTGGGAATACTCCGAGTTTATTAACAAAAGTATTGATCTCAATTATTCTTGCAGTGTATAATATTATGCATTGGTACTCAATTTTTGGCATGTGTGACCACATGAAGAACCATAATAACGTGCAACTTGTTCCTTTCCACATTTTTTTTGTCCTTATGCATGATTAATACCTTTCAGAATCATAGTGTAGTTATTTAGATTATTAATTATCTTTTCTTTTGTTAAAATGAATTTGAAATCTCTAGAGGTAACTTTATTTTGTTGTAAGAACTAAAACACTAGATCTTGCCTGTGTGAGCCGAGGTTATGGGTTTGGAATTTTTACAACACATGTATACTAAGAAAGAGTTATTGTTATGGCCTCGTCAGTGGTAGTTTCAACGAAGATCCTCTGATGCTTAAGTTTGGTATCTATTTTTGGGTGAGTAAAAGAAGAGAGTAATTACAGAGTAAGTGCAAGAGATTAAAGATGAAGATTTAAGATGAAACCTATTTTGAGTCGTTTTCTCTTCTTTATAAAACATCAGTCTTTTTAGGATATTGTGAGTTTTGATGCTTGTCTTCACCGGATTTAAAGTTGTTTTGGGTAATTCTCTGATTTTTTTGCGTAATTTGGGAGATAGCTTCTCAAAATAACATGATTATCTCCCAATGTAGTGTTAATTATCTCTTTTAATGGTTTGCCTTGTTCAAATCGTTTTACATTTTTCTTTTAAATTTATGAGAATAGTTGAGTGCTGCTCGGCCTTTTTAGTGCGTGTAACCTATGCGGTCTTTGGAGGTTTCTATATACGAGCAAATCAGTATATTTGTTATGCTAGTCTTTTTTGCACCGCTCTGACCTAGAGTTTTTTGAGTATGTTTGTTAAGTACCGAACTCCGTAATTTTGAATAGCTTGGGAAGGATCTGAGCTGGTCAGCCTTAACTTAATAATTTGTTTAAGCAGATTCCGTGTCTCTAGTCCCTATTTCTTTGGTGATACTTGGGTGACCAACCCTATCATATGAGGCCTTTAATATTCTAGGCTTTTGGGCCAGCCCTTTGTTCGGTGCTTTTATGGGATGAATATTTGGACCTTTGAAGATTTCCAAAGGAAAACAGTTATATTTAGCTATTATAAATCATTTGAAGAGGGTAGACTATATATAAACTGGAAGATTCGAGATGTTCTTGTTGTTTTGTAAGTGTTAGACTGCCCTTTTCTGGTTTTATCATTTCCCCTTTTTGCTAAATGATTGCTGAAGCTAATCTATTCTTTTTTTTTTTTCCAGAGGCTGAAGAATGACATCTCAAGCTTCGATTGATTTAAACACCTCATGTGAAGTCTAAGATGCTTCATCCTTCCATTGTGGCAGTTGGAGTCTTGATGGATGGCTGTTGGCATCATTTAATTCATGGATGCAAATTCTCATGGTTCAGATTTAGGTCATGGGTAGAATGCTGTTTAGCATTTTATTGCTTCTTGCAATTGCTTATTTTTCTTTTCCATGCATAGCAACGTAAATGCAGATTGGGCATATATTACTTTCACACTATAGAATTTAAGATTAGTTATCCATTATTGTGAGAGTTAATCCTATATGCTCTTACATGTGGGTATTCCAATTTTTCCATATCCATTTGTGTGGAAAAGGTTAGTAAACAAGTTTATAAGAGTGGTTTATGGAAAAATGTGTAGCATGGCTAGTTCTATACATTGGTCAATTCACATGATGCTTTTATGTTATATAAGATTGTTGATGTCGAATTATTGGTCATTTTGTGGGTGTATATAAATTGATGTTTTGAGTTAGTCCTACAAATGTATTACATTTTCAAATCATCATGGTTGTATTATTTTAAACTCTAATTCAATTTGATTCAATATTTCTTGACCAAATGTTCAAATATTAAACATTGTATGTTATTGGTGTCTTAAAACATGTGTAACAATATTTTTTTATTAATGCAATTTATTTATATATATTTTTAGCATATATTATCGAGCTCATATTTATGAAGTGTGTGGTTTATATATTGATATATTATGCTAATACAGAAGATATAGATTATAAGTTTTTTCATAAATTAAACAATGTTCATAGTTATTAATTAAAAATAAAATGAGTATTTTGTTATATAAGATTGAAGTTTTTACTTCTTATATTAGATGATTTGTTTTAATAATTAAAATAAAGAATTTGAGTAGAAAAATTGTGTATATGATACATTGAATTAGGCCAATATAGATTTTGATCTAATTTACTACATGTTATAGATCTTAATTCACAAAATGTTAATAAGCTTAATTGACCTTAATGTTACGTAGATAATAAAATTTACTATTGTTGTATCTTTTGGGTTATTATAGAGTTAGATCAATATAAATGATTAAAACTTTGATGATTTAAAGATGTATTTCATGGGTCATGAAAATATATATTTTTAAGATGTAATTTATACTTATATGATGTTCATTTAAGCTGTTTGTAGTACTTGATCATTTGATTCTGTAATCATAGTAATTTATTGAATAATAATATTTATTTATAAAGCTATTTACAAATACAGATATGTACGAAGATTATCATTAGAGCATTCAATAACTTAGGGACAAATAAATAATTAAAAATATAAAAATATTTTTTAACGACCTAATGCTAATTATAAACATCATATAAAAGATTAATTGAGTGATTATTATTAATCAAGAAGACAAGAATCAAGCCTTATTTTATTAAAATAGTTTTGATTAAAATTGTATATATTTATTATATAGGCCAACTCGAGTACAACCTTTAGGATTAGACAAAAACTAAGTTTGGTTTCGATTTTATTGGGTCCAAGGAATTGGAATCAATTGGTTACACCTTAAAAATTAAATCCAAACCAGTTCAATTTAGATTCGGTTCTCTAGTTCGATTTAGTAGACTTTGGATTTCTTTTACAAATTTGGGTTAGATTTTTGAACTTATGTGTTTGGGCTATTTAGGCTTAATGTGAATTTTTAATTATTTTGGGCCATAACTAATATTTTAGACTTAAATTAATATTATTTTTGTGTTGTAATAATTTTTAATGGCAATATTTTTAATATTTACACCAAATAAAAATGCAATCGTAAATTGTAATTTTGAATTAAATTAATTAATTAAATTATATTTTTAATTGATTTATATTCACTATAAAAATTATTAATTATCTGATTGAGTAAATTAAAGTTAAATTTTAATTATGAAATATTTATTTTATAATAATTATTAATTTATATTTATGTAAATTGTGATAAATGATAAATCATCAATTGTGCAAAATTTTAATTTTAATTTCAGTTAATTTGTATTATTCATGGGATAAATCAATTAATTCAATTAATCATGAAATAAATAAATTAATTTGTATTATTCATGAGATCAATTTATTAATTGACTAGATTGAAATTAGAATTAAATTGTACAAGTATTTGATTTCATATACAATTAATTGTATTATTCATGAGATCAATCTATTAATTCATTTGACTAAATTAAAACTAGAATTAAATTGTACAAATATTCAATTTCAATTGTGATTGATTTGTATTATTCATTAGATCAATCTATTAATTCAATTGACAAAATTAAAATTAGAATTAAATTGTACAAAGATTCGATTTTAATTGCAATGAATCTGTATCATTCATGGGATCAATATATCAATTTAATTGACTAAATTGAAATTAGAATTAAATTGTACGAAGATTCTATTCAATTACGGTTAATTTTTATTATTCTTGAGATCAATCTATTAATTCAATTGACTAAATTAAAATTAGAATTAAATTGTATAGGTATTTAATTTCTATTGTGATTACTTTATATTATTCAAAGGATCAATCATTAACTCAATTGACTAAATTAAAATTATAATTCAATTCAATTGTATAATAATTTAATTTCAACTAATTTATATTCATGGTAGAAATCAAATAATTTAATTTAGTAAATTTTTTATTTTGTCCCTCAAATAAAAAATTTGGCAGAACCTCTCCTAAAATACGAACATTCTTATATTTATAAAACCTGAAAATAATAAGACACTCTCAATTTCAATTAAAAAAATCAACTCCATTATCCACAATCTAATTTGGCAATTTTCTCAACACGTTTTAATTAACAATAAATACAAAACATAGAGAATAAATCTTATAATAGATTATTCATAAAATATTATAAAAACCAATTCAAATCAAGGGTGTATCTTCTCATCATCATCATTCTTCTATTTTACAACTTCTAAGTTCCAAGTTCACCAATAAACTTGTAAAGTAGATATGAATAAAACAATACCAAAAAGAAAGTTAAAATCTAAATAATTTATGAATTATCACAATACATTAAAAGAATTCAAATACTTGTACCAAATTTTAATATTTTTGATCTTACCATAGCTATATGCAGCACTATAATCTTCATGTTTGACTTTATGATTTGATAGTGATTTACAAAATATTAAATGAAATATACAAAGTGCATTTAAAAAATATAAAAGTAAATACATAAAATTTAATCACTAATTACTTGATTCAAATCTTTTATAATATTCTACTTTTAAGTATCATGGTTTTAATAGGTTTGGCTTTATCCACGATATGTGATTACCATATCCAATTTTGTATGTATATTAAGGCCTCCATTGTTGTAAGAGTTAATAAATTTCTAAATATATCTAGCCATGTCCTTTGATATTAAATGCAAACTCACATGCCATAGTAGAGATTAGTATTGTAATACATCTCAAGCTATATACATCAAAATTAGTACTTGATTGTATTCACTTTCTACCAAAGCAAGATTTAAATTGAGGATTATGAGCACTCTCACATTTGCCCATCAAATATCTATCCACCTCACTTGTAAGCTTTGTCTCAACATCATCACCAGAAAAACATATATCTTGCCTAAGGGTTAACTTGTGGAACACTTTTTTTCTTTGTCTACCCTACCATATTAAAAAACATTAATGACCCACTCCCACTAGATTGTTGAGAAGTCATGCTATTAGAGGCATTAACACCATTACATTCTTCTTCAACTAAATTTCCATACCACCTATTATACTTCTCATACACCAAACATAACAAATCTTTGGTGACTTTTTCATTTGATCCACCTTTGCATTATCCTTCTCGAATAACATCCCAAAATATTAGCTTATAGAATTCATTTTGATCGTAGGTCAAGTAAGGTAGCCATAATCAACCTCTTATTTATCTTCCCAATGAATTTCCAATATTTATCATATTTAAACTTCATACTGCAAGACATGCTACCCAATAAAGGATCATCAATGGAAGTTGAAAGGGGTAAGATAGAATTAACTTTACGAATCTCATTAAAAGCAATATTTGATCTCACACTTAGAGATGCACTAAATTTATTGGTTATATTATAAAATGTCTCTAAGCAAGCAAATCTCTTAACAATTTTCCAATCATCACTTAAGGGTGGCTTTAACTTCCTGTTTCCATTTTCTTCTTTCAATAAATATTCCCTATAATGACTATTTTCATCAAATATACGGTTAAACACTTTTTGAAACTTTAAAGCAGTTATTAACATCAAATATGTAGAATTTTACCTCGTTGGTACATCTAAGTTCACATTGCTTTTATAATCAATATTTTTCTACTGCAAACACTTTTTGAAAGATTGTAATCGGGAAACTAAAGATCTTACATAGTTCATAGTATTTTGAATGCTAATTATACTCTTATTTAAGTCCTTTAGCATATCATTTACAATCAAATTCAAAATATGTGCACAACAACGCACATGTAGAAACTCACCATCTAACACTTAAACATCTGCCTTTTAACTCCTCATCTTTGTCTTCAAATATTAAATAGCAACTTTGTTTACACTAGTATTGCTAACTGTAATAGTGAGCAATGCCTTAATCCCCAAAATCAATGAAACATGACTCTAAAATCTTTTTAATTATTTTCCCTTTATGATTAAGCACTAGATTGAAACGCATAATCCTTTTATGTAAACACAAGTCACTATCTATAAAAACAAAGGTGACAACCATATAACTGATGTTCTGAATAGAAGTTCAAATGTCAGTAGTCAAATAAACTCTTTGACTACTCTCACAAAGATATTCTTCAAAATTATTTTCTTATACAAATACAACTACAAAACATCTCTAGTTATTGTTCTACATGAGGGGACTTTAAATTTAAGGAGCGTCATACTAAATGATGAAACTCCTCATCTTCACAAACTTAAAAGATAACTCATCCACAATGATCATTTCCACAGCTACCATTCTATAAGTGTTTTAATCAAAACTTCATCCTCTTATCACAAGATTAGCATCCTATCCTCAACTTGACCACTTTCTCCAGTTATAATATTTTGATTTTCATCTTCAACTATTTTGGCATTCAAGTATTTATTACATCTCTTCATGTATGCATTCATACTACTTGTCCTATAGTTTATGAAATTACAATGATAACCATGAAAGTGTGTTGTATGTAGGGTAAACGTGTATATTTTAAATTTTTTATTACACATCATATGCATAATTAAGTGCAGCGAAATATAAACAAACATCTCATTATATTAATGAGATATTAGAGAGCTCACCTTTGAAGCGTGCTTTACACATTCGTAGTCGAAGATTAGGTGGCATCTTTTGAGCCAGAAAGGTAGCCTTTGTTTCACCAAAATATTAGAAGCAGCTCTTTGATAGGGACGTGAAAACACTAGTATGATCAATACCCCAAATTTTTTATTTTGCTGTAAATCATGAATATGTGACTATTTAATTGTATTTTTAATCATAAATAAGTGGACATCAAAAAATGCGATGATAAGTAACAAATGGGAGGCGAATCTAACGTAAAATGAAAAAGTTACAATCAAAATACAAATGATTGAATGATTTGAATGATTGAGGAACCATAATGAACTTGACAAAGGGATTCATGTGTTTAGCCTAAGATAGTTTGAGGCACGATCATAGAGTAACAACTATGAGTTTCATGTGGGATAGACATATACTTAGATGATATGTACATAATAATTTAGACTTGATCTTAATGAATTACATTCTAATTTGATTACCATAGATATATGGGTGATTATTAGAATACGTAATACAATCACTCAACCATCGACCGAGGCTTATGATAATATTAGTGTCTAAGCCGATAATTTATATTAAAGGATGAACTAAGTGATTAATGAATCCAATGAAATATTAAAAGATGAATCTGTACCCTAGATTATTATCCTTTGGTGAATTTATTTCTTTATTTGTTTGCTATGTAGGTTTATTTTAATTTGATAGGATTAGGTTAATTAATTAAATTTTAGATTTTAATTTTTCTAAATAAAAGTTAAGTAGATATAATTTTAATAATTGATTGAAGAATTAGATCACATAGTCCATATGGGAATGATATATGAACTTAAATCATATATTATTTGATACGATAGCATGCGCTTGTTCTTAGCTAGTATAACATCAATCATTCTTTCCTCTTTATTTCTCTCAGCCCTTAATCTATTTGTAGCTAATTCAATTGCTAGTGTTTGCCTTATGCACCAGTCAATTTTTTTTAAACAAATTAATTACGCTGGCCATTTATAGACATTCTTGCTTCACTTTTGGCCAATGAAAACCTAATGAGTGGCTAATTGATAAGAAATATGACAAAACATAAAATTTTCCTTGTCATGCTTGTTAAAAGCACAAGTAAGAGTAAAGAAAGACTTGGCCGAATATAATGATAATTAATGGCCAAATTTGCTTTACAAAAGGGCATGTCATGCTTAACACAAAAGCATGACAATGCCTTTAATTATAAATGATGAAATTGATGCTTACAGCTTATGCTTAATGAATATAATATTTATTAAAATGTGATTTATTATTTAATTAAATAGTTATTGGTCGTCACTTGCAATTTAGAACATGCTACTCATTTACTTAAGTAAGCTATATAAATCATGTCATGTGTCATGCTATTACAAATTAACGACATGACATGTGGCATCCAATAAAAAGGATAAAGCAGTAAGTCTCATTTGTCGAGATTTCAGACTTAACGCTTAAACTCTATTAACTCCTTGAGAGACTTTGAAAAAAATTTAATTTTTTGAGAACTTTTTAGATTGAATTATTCAACCTAATGCACTACCCCTGCGCACAACGAGTATACTCTATATAGTGAGACTTTATAAGTTCACACTCATTTTGTCTTATTAAACTCTTCCGTAAGTTCATAAATGATGCTCCATATATACATTATAGAAATAACAAAACAATGTGAAACCATACAAGTTGAGGTTAATACATATTTGTATAATCCCTCTGTCAAATATATAGATTATCACCGTCAAGTCTCTATATGCTCAACTATGAACTTATCTCCAGATTGTATTTTATAAACAATATATGCAAATAGTTTTGTAATATTATTTATCCCACGGAAAACTCTTTCTCAGGTTAATTGCTTATAGCCATAAGACTTTTTAAAATATAATCTTGGAGAATCAGGATATACAACTCACCCATATGAGCTGCCAGATCCTATGTCTACATATACAAGACTTCATGAGCATCATACCCAGCGACACCCAACAATCAGAACATGAAAGGCCTCTGACATGTGTAGAATATAAGTATGATGAATCACTCAGAATTCCACTATGGTGCTCAAGTCAAGGGACTACGAATACTAACTCAACTTGAAAGGGCCCTCTATTGATAGCTTTATAAGATGTTTATTAGAGATCTTAATTGGTAGCCTATTCAGCATCTAATCCTTACTGAATACTCTCATGTCTATACGAGCTTCCACTAAGCTCATAATTTGCTATGACTACCATTTAGACCATCCAGATATAGACATACATTGATTTATATTAAATGAGATTTTTATCGACAAACCCGCATCAATGAAAATAGATCAGAAATATAACATTTGAGAACATAATTATACAATGACATTTTTAACATTATTTACAACCCTATGCAACTATGTTGTTGCTAGTATACCTTCGGGTCTTTATCTCATTTCAGATAAGGCTCTAACTCCTTAGATTTTGTTGACTCTTATATCCTGTTAACTCTTAGCAGCGCTAACTCTTAACAATTATAACTCTTAGCAACTAGCATTGGTTTTAACTCTTTTAGGCCAGATTTAAATTCTTTCAGATCATATAATGTCTAAAATGTTAGAAGCATCTTACCATATATATATATATATATATTTAATATTAATGATTTTATTCAAAATATTTATTGTATAAATATTAAGCAATTAATATTCATACAATATTGGAATGGCACGTAAGCACCATTTTTAACAAATCCTTCTATAGTACTTGTACTCTGCCTGATCTTGATTATCAGCACATTTAACAAACACCATTTAAACCATGGATCTTTGCCTTGATGTTGTTGCTGTTGTTGTTAATGATGAAGCTTTAGCCCTTTTGGGCACTTGTGGGTGGCATAAAATAAACATCATCTATACCAATTTTTGGCAATAAAAATGATAAAATTTTATATCATTAGACTCTTTTTTTTTATCTACATTATGATGAGGTCTTTTTCAACCAAAAAAATAATCAAAAGGTGGCCAAATACGGTGGGAGGGTTTACTGCCCTACCATTTGACACTAAATGATGGTGGCCGATGCTGTCCCACCATATTTAACCATCTTCTGGTATTGGTTTTTTAAAAATGACCTTACCATTGTGTAGATAATAAAAAAAATGTAGTGAAATGACATAAGTTTTAATTATTTTTGTCATGAAAGGCCGGTGGTGGTTGGTCGCCAAACAAACAGTGGTAGAGACTATTTTTTTATTTAATTAATAACTAATGATTGTTTGACACATGTCAAAGTGTATAAATATCTTCTTGTTAAGTTATGATTTTGCCTTTCAATCATTAGATCAAACGACAATTGCTCAAGGGAGAGGAACAAACTTGGTTAATTTAAAATAAAGGGGACAAATATGAGTAATTGGCCAAATTTTAAGGACAAAAATATCCTTATAACTATTATTTATCAACTTAAACTTTTGAATTTTCCTAAGGCCTCTAATTCTCATCAATAAAGACTAAAATACTATTTATCATTATATACTGAAAAAAAAAAAGTGAGAAGAGAAGCCCGCAGATTGTGATTAGAAAATTAAAATGCTATGATGGTCTGCCTACTAGACTTTCTTTATACGTACAACTTTCATTGTAAGCACAACTTGTCAACTCTTTTGTTATACATTTTAATTTCATTATAGCTTATATGTCTAAAGTTTTTTATTACATAAAAAGTAAAGTCATCCCTCTAAAGTTTCTATCTCATTAGAAAACACTCTCAACTCTCTATTAAAAAATTTATCTATCATTTTTATTAAAGAAGGGGCTTTGAACCCTTATTTGGTAGAGATATTTTCTCTTTTCCTATTTGATGCGATTTTTTTATATCATAAATTAAGTGCAAGTATACACTATCGTATGCAAGTAATAAAGAGACTAAATAAGTCGGATGTCGAACCCACAGGGATAATTTCTTCTTTTTAATCAATTACTAAAATTACATCTTCCTAATAATTATTCAGAAAAATAAAAATCTAAGACTGAATGTAAGGAATATAAAACAAAAACACAATGTAAAGAAAATTAGGTGATAGCAATGTAGAGAAAACCTAAGATTAATATTATCCCTCAATATGTTTCTAATGATTAATCCTTTAATATTTAACTCACTTAGTCTTTATTATTGATCAAGACACTAATGTATTCACAAGCCTCTTCCAAGGTCATGCAAGTATACCCTAATTTACCAAATACCTATATTCCTATGGTACTTGTAATAAATTAAGATTCATTAAGATTAGGTCTTATTGATCATACATGCCAATTAGGTATATTCCTATCCTAAATTGAAACTTGCATATGCAACATTGAATGTTACTCTACAATCATGTATCAAATTACCTAGGTCTAAATATATTGATTCCTGTTTCGAGTTTATCAAAATATTACCAATTCATTCACCATATATTGGCCAGATATATTGACGCATTAAACACAAGTAATTTAAATAATAAATGACTAAGTTTATTAAATACTAAAAGATATGGCAATTTAAATGCACATATTGAGTTCAAATATTAACCCTAGAAAATATATTAGTTCATAGCTACAAGAGAATCATAGCAATAAAAATAAAAATAAAACATGCTACAATCAATCGCAAACCGATGTAGACGTCGAATTGCTCTTGATTGATGTTGCTCTGGATTCTTGGTGCTCTTGAACTGCTCTAAGTTCTCTTTTTATTACTCTAGGTTCTTCTCTGATCTCTTTTCATCCCTCTTGAAGGTTGGGAACGAGTGGCTTTTTATAGGGATTGATATGAGCTTGAAAATCTCAATTCTCATCGGACTAGGACTCGCATTACCGCTGACGCGCTATGCAGTTGTCGCTGGGGCGACGCGTAAAAAAGCTATTACCGTTGGAGCGGTGGGATCTTGGCGTTAGGGCGCTGCATGAAAACTGCTTCACCGCTGGCGCGGTATGTTTATAGCGCTAGGGCGATATAGCGTCGCTGGCGCGGTGACTCTTCGGCGCTGGGGCGCTAGACGCGACTTAAGCAGGTCGTTTTTCTTATTTCGATCACTATTTCAGAGCTGGGGCGACAATCCTTGTGGCGCTGGAGCAATGGACACATATTTTGAAAACTTTGCATTTTAAATTTCGTTCAAGTCCCTATAAATAACAATAATGCACATAAATAGCCATCTATTCTCATAAAAAAAAATAATAAAAACATGAGAAAATATATGGCAAATTTGCCCTTGTCACTATTCCAATATGATTTTCCCTCCCTCTTTCTGCCTTTTCCCCTTTTTTTTGGTTTTGCTTTTCTTCATTTTTGCTTTTCATTTATACTTTCTCGACCGAGCAACAAATGGTCAAGCTGCTATCGGCCTATGCTGATCTAATGTGAAGCTCTGATGAGACTCCGTTATGGCTCTGACGACCTCAACTGAGCTTTCGCTAGTCTCCACCAAGCACTACTACAGCTGTTCTCCTCCGACTAGCCTCTAGAACTCGACATCGTTGCTTACCACTACCGAGCAAACAACCTCTACATCTCGTGCAAAAATTGTTCACCAATAGCTGACACTTAGCCTTGATGTGATGGGAAGCAATTTTCGACGGTCTTCAAGCTCCCTCAACACTTGCCACATAGAACAACCTTATCGCTATCCTTGTACAAGTCTAATCCAGTGGTCTATCAGTGCTTCAACAGCCTCGATCTTGGTGGATTAGTGACCTAAGCTTAAACTATTTTTTTACTTTGATTGTTGTTCTATGTTATTTGTATTGTTAGCGGATGGCTATAAACTTAAAAGGGTTAATTATTTGACATTGATGGATGATGTTATATGTAATGTGATGGTGAATGTTGTGTTGCCCCTTTTGCGTGATGGTAGTTTTTGTACCTCCTATATGAGGATAATTTTTGTCTCCTGTATGAGCATAGGACTCTATATCCTTAACAAGGGCAATGATCCCTGGTTATAGGGATAATTACCCTATATGGGGTTCTGTGTCTCTTCTTTGAAAGAAGGTAATTTCGAGCGTAAGTCAATGAGTTAATATTATGTAACATCCTAGTATTCCTCTTATTATTATATTAGTGGTCCTGTTATATAATATTAGTGATTTTATCGTTGATATTATTTTGTTGTCCCACTAGGTTTATCCATCTTCTGGTATTGTTTTGTTGAAAATGATCATACCATTGTGTAGATAATAAAAAATAGAGTCAAATAACATAATTTTTAATTATTTTTGTCATGAAAGGTCGATGGTGGCTAACCACCAAATAGACAGTGGTAGAGGTTGTTTTTTATTTTTATTTATTTAATTAATTAATAATTAATGATTGTTTGACACATGTCAAAGTGTATAAATATCTTCTTGTTAAGTTATAATTTTGCCCTTCAATCATTAGATCAAACAACAATTGCTTAAGGGAGAGGAACAAAATTGGTTGGTTTAAAACAAAGGGGACAAATTTGAGTAATTGGCCAAATGTTAAGGACAAAAATTTAATGATAAAAAAGTTCGTTATAACATATTTTTATTTATATTTTGTATATTTAATTTATAACAAAAAATTGAATAATGTAAATAGGATTGGCAATGGATTAGATTTGAGATAGAAACCCTGAAACTCACATCCGTATCTGCTTTAAATTGAAAAATAAAATCCTTTCCAAATTCATTGTAGGTTTATAGTTTTATTACCAAACTCACTCAAATGGATATATACTATTTATTAAACTCACAACGGGTTATCAACGAATTTTAAGCGGGTTGCAAATTAATATAATAAAAAAAATAAAATTATAACATTAATTTTAAAGAAAATTTCTAAAATAAATCAACGTTATATCAAAAATTTAATTTTAATAAAAATCTTCCCATCAAAGTTAGACTCATTTCCAAGTTAAAATTAGTAAAAAGGATTTATAAATATTTAACATAAACAAGATAACATAATTAAAAAGCAACCTATTAAACAAAAAATAGTTTTTATTAAGCTTGATTCAAGATTTAAGAACATGTCTTATAAATAAATTTATATTGACATATTATAGTTTTAATATAAGTCAATTTTCTAATAAGCTAAGTTAATAACATATTAAATATTAAAAGAGTAAAACAAAATGACTATCAAATATCTATCATGCAAAGAAAACAAATAAATAAATAATTTAAACAAAAAAAAACCAATCTCTCTTAAAATATCATATTATTTATTCAAATAATATAATGTCAATGAGGTGAAGATTAAAGAGAGATTGAAATATTTTATTTGATAATCAAATAAATATTTGATGAGCATGAATCAATAGTTTTATGAGAATAAAGAATAAAAAATGATAAAGTTAGAGACTACATTTGTATAACAAGTGAGTTAAAAACAATTAATAAATTGAAGAAGAGATAAAAAAAAATTATTTTTTTTATTTTTAATAGGCTACAACCATAATAACATTGTTCAGTCTTCTTTTTAAAATATATATATATATATATTTACAGATATCCTAGCGGATATTCATAGTATATTTTATCAAAATCATATTCATCCCAAATTCATTGCGAGTTTTAACTTTGTATACCAAATCCGCCACAAATTCACTTCAAGTTTTACTAAATCTTTTTCAACATAAGCAAGTTTTAGCAAGTTCTAGCAAGTTTGTGGATCATTTTACTATCCCTAAATGTAATAAAAAGTTGAGATGTATTAAAAAAAAGAGACAAAAACAAAAAATATATATATACCATAAGATGAATGTCTAATAAAAGATTTTTCGCGGATATTTTACTAAAATCATATTCGTCTCAAATTCGTTGTAAGTTTTAGCTTTGTGTGCTAAATTTATTCCAAACTCGCCTCAAACTTTATCAAATCATTCTTAATAAAAATAAATTCTAATAGGTTTACATATAATTCTGCATCTTAGATGTAATGAAAAGTTGAGATGTATAAAATAAAATGACAAACAAATAAAAAATTATACGATGAGATGAATGTGTAATAAAAATGACTCATGTTATTTATGTCAATGTCTCGGTATCAAGGATAGCATCCTGAGATATGATGATACTAAATAGAATTTTAAAAAACAAAAATGACCAAAATTGGAGAATCTCTCCACCAAAATTAGTACATTTAGCAGCTGCAAAAAGTTTCAGCAGCAATTTATGCCCATGTTAGAAAACTGACTAGACAAGCCACTGCACCCAGCAGCAGCAGACCCACCACCAAAATCACTTCTTTTAGGATTCTTCACCATTGGAATAATAATACTATTGCCAATAGCTTCAGCTTTTAACTGCTTATTATTGCTCAGAAAGCCATTTGAATTACCACTTCTCTTCTCTTTTTCTGCCAAAACGCTCAATATTCGCGGATAGCCATTTGGATTGCATGTAAGTGCTTGTTCTCCAAGGAGGAATGTGGAGGCCTTTCTCTTTAAGGGATTGTTTGGCAGCTGAGCAAAGGAGGCTGATTATTTTGTTGAGCTTTTCTTCTTTGCCAACGAATACTGATGGGAGTGTGTCTGTCAGCTGCTTGTACGTTGCTGTTGGCCTTGCCAGCTCAAATTGAGACTTGAAATCTATGTCCACTATCAGCCTTGCGGGCTGTTCATCTTCCACCACCATTATGTCAATGTATTCATAATCTCCTGTTTTATTAAAAAATAGATCATAAATAACAGCCTTAAATTTTTAATAATGTCAAAACAAATTAATGGCATATATATAAATATACACACACTTTTAGGAGGATTAAAATAATGCCCCCAAAAAATCAATTTTTTTTTATCCTTTTCGCATGCCACAAAACAACGAAAATGATGTATTGGAAGTGGTAATAATTCTAATAGAAGGATAAAGACTAAATGTAGTTTCTCAACAAATAGCTAGAACCAAACAAAAATAAAATGAAGCTTTAGAAGAATCAAACCAGTTCATAATTATTTGAAATCAATTATATAAAATCTGAAAGAAAAGAGAAACATAGAGGTACCAGCAGGACATCCCGAGGAAGTTGACCAAGAGGTTTGGCAAAGAGAAGCATTAAAGCCACCCCTTTTGAGCTTTCTCACTAACCACTTCATCAGACCAGAACTACTGCTTTTCTCAGCTCTGTCTCTTCCGCTTCTCATCAATTGCTTCTTCACGCTCTCAAGAACCTCATTCTCAGCCTCACTTTCACACCTCAGTATCTCCTAATAAAACCAAAGAAAATATTATTAATACCACCCAAAAGAAAAAAGAAACAAACATATATTTAAAAAAATAAAAAAGAAGAAGAAAAATGAAAACCAATGCTGTAGATGAACCTGTAAAGTTAAATAATAACTGGGTTGATGATGATGATGATGTTGAAGAGAAAGCAAGCAGTTTGAGGAAGAAGAATAGATGGGTGATATTGATGATGATGATGATTCTATAAAATCATGTACCATTTGTACCAACTGCTCTTCTTCTAAGCTACTCATTTCTCTGTTAATAATTTGCTTCTCTCAAAATGAAAAACAAAGTTCCGAAGTTGGTTTATTTATAATTGCTGAATTTTGATGGGTTTTCTTTTTTGGAAACAAAATTTTGAAGGGGGTTTTAATTTGCTTTGTTTCTTTTACATTTGCAGACTGGGAACGGCGGTGGAACTACAGCTTTATTAATATATGATGACAGATGAGGTCATAGTAATATGTACTCCTATAGCTAGCACATTGATACAGAAACTGTATTATACACCCAAAGAAAAGATAAAGATGAAAATGAAAATAAAAATAGAAATAAAGATAGATTTACAGTAAATGAAATTAAATGATTTTTATTTTTTGTTTTTAGAGGAATATTTGTGTAGAATATCCTTATCTTAATGAGGTTTGTTGACAAAAGAAGAACTAGAAAATGACACTTAAAAAAATGGTTTCATTCCAGAAGCTACTTCAAAGATTCATTTTTTTTTGGGTGGTTGTAAAATGTATGATGCAGATGCTTCCACTGTATTTTGATGGGGACTGACCTTGGTGTCTAAAAAGAATATTATTTTGTCAATTTTGAAGAATTTCTTGGAGATAATGACTGAGTTCGTTTATTTTTATGGGATTTTATTTTATAGAGGAATATTGTTTTGCAATAATTATTATTTGATATTTATTTTAATATAAAATTAATATCTGACTATTTTTAAAAAATATATATATATGCAATTATCAATTAAATATTTGATAGAGAAGATCTCTCAAATTAAAATAAGAGACTTAATTTTTAATTTAAAATTAAAATTCGAATCTTCTTTCATGCATGAGTAGGGTAATTTTTTTTTTTTGAATTATAATAAAGTAGCTTTAGTCTTTCTAAATTGATGAACGGTATCATAACTAGTGCTATCGACTTAGGTCTCGATAAATATCTGATTGTAAATATTAGTAGATTTATTATAATATTAAAAAAATAGATTTAGAGTTTTTATTACAATTTTTTTTATAAAATAAAAGACAAATAAGAGATTTAGATTATATTTACATACATTTTAAAAAAATCAAGTTCATAACTATTTCAGAACATGAAAATTTTGTCAACGCTCAACTTAAAAGTTAAGGGGATGGGGGAGGAAATATTTAGTGAAAATTTTATATAATTTATTTAATATATTAGAGAAAATTTATAAGATATATTTACTGTATATTTGACCTAGAATTTGATCCCAGTGAAACAAGGCAAATTAAAAAATAATTTTGATTGCATTAAATAATGGTGTTTGTTTGTCTCATTGTATTTTTTATATTTTTTTTAATAAGTTTCTGTTACATTTATAAATATAAAGAAATTATTTAAGAATTCATTATATAATTATTTTTTTATATTATATGAAATCTGTCTCGATATTTGATATCATTTCACTATTTAAATAAGTGTGCCAAGCTGAAATTAATTTGGAATAATGGCATTTAGTTGAGTCATGGTCTAAAGGTAAACAATATTTTTGTAGTTCAAATGACAGTAAATATATATATTGTTTGTTTATAATTTTTTATTATTAAAAAAAGTGAGATTTTTTATTTTTATCTAATTTTTAAAAAAGAATTAAAATAAAAGAAAAAAAAATTATGTTGTAATTTAGAAGTGACTAAACCCATAAAAAAAAGAATTTAGTGATTTATTTTCTTTTTCAAAAAAATAAATAAATAAACTCCATCTCAAGCTCCATCTGTGTTGAATAAATGCCCCGCGCATATATATGTTGACTGAGATTGAATGATGATTGCCTATTCAACATAGATGGAGAATATGAGCGTTAAGTTAATAGTTTTTAGGGAAATTGGTGGTTGGGCGAGTTGACCAAAGTGCCGATCTAACTCTCTTATGGTCGGATTCAATGTAGGTTCAGTTGTTATTCTTTTCTAGATTTTATATTGATGTTCAGGTTGAATCACATTGTAGAAAGGCTTAACGGTTTACTAATTTTTATGGGCACCTGGATTCTTCCGAAAGGGTTCATGGCTAGATTATGTTAAGGCAGCTGAAGTCCTTATCTTCTTTGCATTAGTTGTGTGGGGATGATTTTAATGAAATTCCATGTCACAGAGAAGTAGGGTGAAAATCCAAAGGCAGAACTGCTTATTGGATAATTTCATAAGGGCACTTGATGATTGTGGGTTGGTGAGTTATAATGTTGAGGGCCTATTATTCACTTGGTGTAATGGATAGGTGGATGAAAATTTTATTTAAGAATAGTTAGATATAATGGTTCATAGTATTGATTAGGATACTCTTTTTCCATACTCTTAAGGTTATTCATCTTGGTTTTTAGGGTTTCGACCATCGAGCTCTTTTAATGGATGTTAATATATCTTTGGATAGTTGTACAGTTAGGCCACAGCTTTAGTCATGTTGAAGCAGAAGCACACAAATAAGTAATATTATCCAAGTAAATATGCAGAACAAGTAATTAAAGAAATTAAAAAGAGAATGGATAGAAGAAGAATACATAAAAATTTACGTGGTTTGATAACTTACTTATGTCTACGGTGGATCAAGATCACTCACTCTTATTATTAAATCATAAGGCACTCACAAAATATACATTTTACAAGAAAGATCACAAAGAACAACTCTCGCTTGTAATTTAAGAATTTTCTCTCACTAAAAACCATAAAAAAGGGTTTAATCATCAAGATTTCTTGAGCTATCACAAAGGTGTGTTTACAAGCCAATAGAGAGCCTTTATATAGGCTTTAGGATGTCATAGGTTTTACCCTATATGTGTGGGAGTCGTATTAGGGAGTTTTGAAGCAAGTGAGAGACGAAATAAAGAAGTCTCAAATAAAAAAACTGTTCCCTTGTCCAGCGTCTTGATGCTCAGCGCCTATCGCTACGGCGCTAGTGCACCCGCCTAGGCGCCCACTCCTAGTAGCCGTGGCGCTGGCGCCTGTCATGCCCTTCTTTATTTTTTGCCTCTTTTCGCGTCCGTATTCGATCCTCGCATACCCTACGCACTTAGCTTGCTCTCCAAATCATATCCCGATGAGTTTCAATCAATATTCTCACAAATCCCCTCCTTGATTCAAAATCATCCACAAAGCAACTTGATCTCTCATTTTCACATCTTAGGTCACCCTCACAAAGTAGTGACTCCAGTTAAGTCCTTACATAAGATGAACTTAACTAAGGGTAGTGGCTTAGTCAATATATCAGCAGAGTTTTAAACAATGCTATCTTTGTTAGACTAACTTCACCACTTTGGACAATCTCTCGAATGTAATGGAGCCTCACATTAATGTGTTTCGACCTCTCGTGGAACACTTGATGCTTACTTAGGTGTATGACACTTTAGCTGTCACAATATACATTGGTGTTCACATCTTTACTAGCCAATACCTTTGCGCATATGCCTTTCAACCGCATAGCCTCCTTAATAGATTAACCAACAGCTATATACTCCGCCTCTGTGATAAATAGTGCAACCATATTTTGTAGAACTAATCTTTAGTATACATTACACCTAAACACTGTGAATATATAGCCCGTCAACGATCTTCTCTTATCTAGATCACCTGCATAATTTGAGTTTACATATCCTCTTACCATTTCACTGTTGTCCTTATCCTTCTTATACATTAATCCGTGATTTAATGTCCCCTTGAGATATTTTAGAATCCACTTCACTGCAAGTCAGTGATTCTTACCCGGATTTGTCATATATCTACTTACCACACTCACAGTCTGTGTTATGTCTGATCTTGTGCAAACTATTTTATACATAATGCTCCCCACAGCGCTTGCATATGGTACTTTATTCATCTGCAGTTCTCTTTGGATGTTGGTGACTGTGCTACTGAAAGTCTGAAATGCATGGCCAAATGAGTAGAGATAGCTTTTGTGTTGGACATACCAAACTTCTCTAGAATTTTAAGTATATATTGCTGTTGGGACAAGAAGATAACATCTCTTCTTTCCCTCACAATATTCATACCTAATATTCTCTTCACTGTTCCTAAATCATTCATTTCAAACTCGCCACTCAACTGGTTCTTGAGCTTTTATATTTCTTCCATATTCTTACATGCGATCAATATATCATTGACGTATAGAAGCAAATACATCATCCTATAATTTATGTTCTTAAAGTACACACATCCATCATACTTGCTCCTACTAAAGTCACAAGCCATCATAAACTCATCAAATCTCCTATACTATTGTCTAGATAACTTTTTTAACCTATATAATGACTTCTTTAAAAAATAAGCATGATCTTCTTTCTTGAGCTTCTCTAACCCTTACGGTTGTGTCATGTATATCGTCTCTTCAAGCTCTCAATGTAGAAAAACTGTCTTTATATCCATCTGCTCTAGATGTAAATCAAGGTTTGCACACATGGCTAACAAAATCCTAATAGATATGTACTTAAGGAATGGAGAGAATATCTCATGAAAATCAATACCCTCTCTCTGAGTAAAACCTTGTGCAACTAACCTAGCCTTTGAATCTTGTAGGCTCTATCCCCGGTATCCCTTCTTTCGCCTTATACACCCACTTGCACCCAATTAGTTTCTTTTGAGGTCTCTCTACCAACTTCTAGGTATTATTCTTCATAAGAGAACTAATTTTTTTCTTCCATAGCCTGCTGCCATTCTTTCTTGTTTTCACTCTTCATAGCCTTACCATATGTCTTAGGCTCATCATACTCAGTAGTGTAAGCAAAATTAAAAGCATGAGCAACTAGATCTGCTTGTGCATACCTGACCGATGAGTAAATCATTCTCCTTAGCCTGTCTCTGACTAGCTGGTACTCTCCAAGTTTTATCTCAAGAGTCCTAGTCTTTCTTTAGGTGGTCTTAGAGGAACTCGCCGGTGTTCTTGGTTCATCTTTAAGGATCTCATTGTTGAAGTGCTGATCTGAGGGCATATCAGATCTACTTTTAGGCTCCACTTCAACTTCTATTGACTTGGGTGCTGAGTCTTCCTTGGGCACATGTTCTTCTTTCGTATCTTCATGGGAGGTTTTTAGCATTGTTGTTTTATCGAACGTCACATCATGGCTTATGATACTCCTTGATAGTGTCAAGTCTTTACACCATACCTTGTATCCTTTCACTCCTTCAGGATATCCTATAAATACCCTTCTGATAGATCTAGGTTCTAACTTCCTCTCCTTAACATGTACAAAGACAGGGCAACCAAATATTCTAAGGTGGTCATACTTAAGAAGATCTCCAGACCATTTCTCTTCTAGCGTCTTGAAGTCAATTACTGAGGAGGGACTTATACTAATCAAATAAGCTGTAGTTACTACAGCTTCTCCCTAAGATGCCTTGGACATCTTTGTATTAGTAAGTATGTATCTAACCCTTTTAAGTAGGTTCCTATTCATCCTTTCAACAACGTCATTCTATTATGGTGTTGATCTCACCGTTCCATGCCTTGCAATCCCATGCTTAACACAAAACCCATCAAACTCTCTATTGCAAAATTCGAGGTCGTTGTCAGTTCTTAACCTCTTCACCCTTTTTTCATTCTAATTCTCAATAAGAGCCTTCCAAGTCTTGAATACATCAAATGCTTGATCCTTACTCTTCAACATGCAGACCCACAACTTCCTTGAATAGTCATCAATTAAATTGAAAAAATACCTAACACCACCACGAGTAGCTGTCTGAGCTGGTCCCTAAAGATCCGAGTATATGTAGTTAAGAGTCCTTTTAGTCTTATGCTCCGGGTACAAAACCTCACCCTGTGTGCTTTTCCAAACACACAATGCTCACAAAACTCTAAAAGCTAGAACTTATCCTCACCAAACACCTTTTGACTAAATAACTCCTTCAAGTTTCTCTCGCCTAAGTGTGCCAGTCTAAGATGCCACAAGTTGATTTGCATACTCTCACCATCTATAGAGAATAATGTAGAACCACTCACGACTTCACCCTTAAGCACATAAACGCCTTTGAGCTTTTCTCTCTCATTACCACTATAGAACCCTTCAATACTCTCAATACCCCTCTGTCGACCCTGATGAAACACCTATTCTGGTCTAATGTTCCGAGTGAGATTAAGTTCCTTTTGAGGTCAGAAATATACCTAACATCTGTTAACTCTCTTACTCGCCCATCATGTAGCCTAAGTTTAACACCACCAATTTCCATCATCTCATATGCAACGTCATTATCCATTAACACCTTACCACCACTAATGGGCTAAAAATTTACAAACCAAGACTTGTGTGGGTACATATGAAAAGTACAACTATAACCAAGCACCCATTGTTCAGTGTTCTTACCATTAGTAGCGACGAGAGTCTCTGCACTGTCATAGCTATCATTATAGGTAATCGCAGCATCTGCTTTCTTTTTATCTTGTGTTCTCTTCTCAGGACAATCCTTTATGAATTGTCCATCTTTCTTGCAGTAATAGTACTTCCTATGAGTCCTAGACTTTAATCTTAAACATTTTTTTCCTTCCATCTCTATATAAGGACATTTCTCTTACAAATAAACGTTCTATATTGCCTTTGATTTGCTTTCTTAATAACTTTTAGTTTAATGATGATTTCACATCACTTATCGTTAAACTCTCTTTGCCATAGAGAAGTGTATCAACAAAGCTCTCATAACTCTTGGGGAGTGAACTCAGCAGGATAATTGCTCTATCTTTATCTTCTATCTTGATGTTGATAGACTCAAGATCAAGGATGATCTTATTGAAAGCGTCTATATGATCTTTCATTGGCGCCCTTTCTGACATGGACAGCTGATACAACTTCTTCTTTATATGCAATCTATTGGCCAATGATTTTTGCATATGAAGAGAGTCAAGCTTCTTTCAAAAACTTATCATCGTCATTTTACCTACTACTTCCCTTAGCACTTCATTGCTCAATGTTTACGCTCAAAATATAATGCGGCTATCGCAGTATAGATTGAGGTGTCGATCCCACGAGGAAGCTCTTGGCAAAATAGGTTGGTGAAGTAAAATATTAAAGAGGTAGCAAAAGATAAAATTAATTGATGAGATAGAATTGTCTATAAATTGAAGAAAATATCTTATGATGATTTAAGAAAGGCTTTGAGCTTCATAATTATGCTTTATAAATCTACTATACACTTTGATTCAATGTTTATAACTTAATTGAAAGTTTCACATCCCAAACAATTAATCGAAAGATATGTCAAATATAGCACATTTGATAACACATGTATTTGGTGTGACTAAACTCTTTTGCAAATATTAACACAATCATGTTTATTTATACAAGTTATCTAAGATCGACAATATATCATTTTAACAATATTGCCTTAAAACATCAACTTGAATATCAAACATTTATTGCCCTTACATGTTATCCAAGATCGATAATATATCAATTTGATAATATTGCAGTAAAAGATTAACATATAAAATAATGTAACCAATAACAATTATAATTCAACAAGAATTATATAAGAAAAGCATGACTGAACATATATGAGACATGAGAATTATAATCTTTGGATTATAGAAAATAAAATAGATAAGAGTTTAATCAAAACCAAATTTACAAACACTTGTAGCTTTTAACAATGAATCAAAGCATAGAAGTGGATTTATTACATATAAAAGTTCATCTCTTAGCCCTGCTAAGAACTCTAGCCTAAATTACAATACATGTCAATGAGAAGAAAAGAAGAGAGTTTTATCTAATGTTGAAAATTTTTATAGGAGTGTCCTTATATAGGCAATGAATGGAAATATGTCATGTGTGACATCAATCTTCAATAATTTTAGGCCAACAACTCGTTTACCCATTTGCAGCACATTGTTTATAATGTAAATGACTAATGTAGCCTCTGTGGCCAACATGAAAGTTGTATCATTTTGTCTCTTATTTCCATAGGCACTGAATTCATGCTAATTGGATGAGTATCCAATGAGATATGAGCAAAATTCCAAAGATACATCAGAATTCAGCTAACAACCCTTTTACCCACTTGCAATGTAATTTGGTCCATGATAATGACTGATTTGAACTTTACCATCAACATAAGAGTTGTTGATAATTAAGTTAGTATTTCACAGATTCAAAAATTATAGCCATTGAGTACGTATTTTGTGAGATACGATCCAAATACGTGAGTTGGGTCAAGCTAAGCTGAAGTTGTAGCCCAATTTTATTGTATCTCAATTTTTGGCCTATAACATGTTGGATTTAGCTTTTCAAATATTCTTCAAGTTTGTGTAAGATTGATTCATATTACACTAGGTTCAAGAATTTCTTAATTTTAATTTCTACATTGAGAGTTATGTCCATTTTACGTAAACTTGTGCAAATAACATTCATTAACTACAATTTAAGGAGAACACTTTATTTCAAGCTAAATTACAAAAAAATGCTAAAATTAGTGATATTAAATGGTGACTGAATCTCTTAATAAATATGCATTTTCATGTACTTATCACAGCCCCCAACCAGCTTATTGCTAATCTTTAGCAATTCAAGCGTAAATAGAATATGCAAAATTACCTAAGCATTTCAAACAAAACGTCAGTTCAAGATCACTGTTGCTATTTTGATTTTTTCAATTATAACTTCCAAAAATTGTGTGTGTGTGAAGTAGGCCGTAACCATCTTACCACAAACCACAATAGATATAGCATTGAGAATTTCTCTAAGTAAAAGCCTCAACTCCATATCCTCATAAGTGTATGACTATTTAAAGGGTTAGGATTTCTCTCATGGAGTTGGAAAATAGTTAAGCACTCAAGAAAAAGTCAATTTTAAGGACAGATATATAAACTAACATTGATCCAAAGATAGAAAATTTAATTGTTTAAAAATCAATTATTCTTAACATGTACTAGATTTAGGACTTCAATTGTCTTGTAGGAATAATATTAATATAGCTTGGTGAGAAAACTGCCTTACAAAAAATTTGTCTTCTAAAATTAAATGAAAACTTTATTAAACTGAATTGATTCTCAATTTTTTTTTCTTTCTATTTTTTTGGTATTTTTTTTTTTTGTTTTTTTTTATTTTTTTGATTTTTTTTTGTATTTTTGAAGAATACAAGGAAGCATTACAAAGGTTTCTCACCAAATTATATTATACACAAATGCAATCAGCTTATTCTGTAATTTAAATAATATCAATCTAAACAAAAATGAACCAATTCAAAGGATCAATGAAGGTTCATAAGCTGTTTTCTCAACCTTTCCACTTACTTACAAAAGATGTGTGAGATTAGAAAAATATATACTTAAACATGAGAATTCTCTTGGCTATATAAATTGAATAATCCGTCTTACCACAAGGCTTAGCTTTGTGCTCAAAAATATTTTGGAAGTCATTCTTTAGTAACCTAAATAGAAACAATGACTCAACCTAAACAATTTTGAAATCATACCTAGACAGAAAAGAAAATTTCTTTGTATAGAAATTACCGAGACTACAAGCAATAAACAACAATGCATGAAATATAAAACAAAACAACAAAAAGTTAGTTAAAATGCGTTTCAAAAGTTAGAAATAAAACTCCTTACTCTGTCATTCTAATTTGACCTAGAGTGCGTCTCAAGAGTTCAAGAATGAACTCTTTACTCTGCCATTTTAATCAAATGTCAGACCATATATATATTTTTTTAATGCAAAATACAACGTATGTCTACTATCCTCCCCCCAAACCAGATGAAACATTATCCTCAATATTTAAATAAAAAGAGATAAAGTATAGGAGACATTACCTGAAATGCCAGTTTATTCGAAAGAAACAAACTTGAGAGAAACTTAAGCAAATATGAACTAAAATAACGATGCTGATAAATAAAACAAAGAAAATTTACAAACGAAGTGTCAGATCTAATTTTCAGTTTTTAAGGCCCACTGACCAATCGATTCGAGATATTGCTGGGTCAGGTTCGTAGGTAACTGCTTGTAAATTGTCAATCAATTCATCTACATCGGTAGCAGAAACCAGGATCTGTCGCACCGAATGTGAAATAAAATTTTGTTTCACAGCTTAATCAAGAAAACAAAGTAAGCAATCAAAATAGTTATTAACATTCAACAAACTTATGGGTTTTCGGTGGATATTCAGCTGGACCCAAGAGGCAATTTGAAAAATTTCTTCCAAGATACCAAAACCACCTAGTAAAGCAATAAAGGCGTCTGCATTGTAAAGCATTCTAGCTATACGTTCATGCATGAATGAGACTCGTAATTCTTCCCCTATTATTTTCCTAGTCAGGTTTTTCACAGCTAAAACTGTAGGAATAATACCTAAAACTTGACTTCCTTCTAAATGTGCAGCTGTTGACACATACCCTATTAACCTATGGCTACCCTCTCCATAAATCAAATGAAATGTTCTTACAGATAATGATTTTTCTAGATTGTTTACTGCTTCTACAAACACTTTATTTCCCTCAAGATTAGATCCATAAAATACACATATATTCGAAATTATTGAACTAGGGTTTCCTTCATATCTACACTCACCTTTATCTCAATATATGAAAATGAGGTGTTGTATTTATAGAGTACCAAATGATAACAATGATTGTGGTAACCCGATAGTTTGTCAGAAGAGAGTTAAAAATAAAACACAAAAATTTAAATATAATGACCCACATGCATTATTGAACAAAAAGATTTGAATTTAAGACATCTACATGAGTAGCCTACTATTTATAAAATAAAGTTTGAAATTAAAACACATATATTTACAAGTAGTTGTGATTGTGGCTCACATTTTCCTCTGGTTTTACGTCCAGTAACGGCTTAAACGCCCTCTATGGATCGGGGATAGGCTTCTCATCCAATTTTTTTATAAATTGGCAAACATGATCTTTTAGAGTCAGATTCCTGAGACTATACCGTTGATGTTCATTTTTGAATTTATTCCATAAATTGAAAATTTCATGTTGTATGAGCCCACAGGGATGCATCTCAAGAGTCAATAGGATATTATCCAAAGACTCCTTACTCAGTCCATCCTTAATGAACTGAATTTTGGCTTCTTGATTTCTATATGTAAATCCTAAAGAACGACAGCTCCGATTACAATTCCATCGAGCACATTTATGACAGACTTGTAACCTCTTTGCTCGTTGCCTTTTGGCATAAGAACTTTTTGCAAGACCAGGCATATGAGAAATAAAATCATTTACAGATTCACCAGATAATCGAACCTTGACTTTAATTAACTAACGAAGATTCACAAGGATATTATCCAACATCAATAGCTTTAGTCTTTCACACCGTGCTTTGTAAAGTTTAAGTAAAGTATTTTGAGGCAATGAAGGAAAACGTTTTTTAAGGTTTGCAAGAATGCGATCCATTTTGAAAGAAAGAAAAGAGATGAATGCACAGTTTGAGGGATAGTTTTTAGGGAACTAAGAAACCGACTTTAATAGTCATGGAATACCGTATCTGCCACTTGACTAGGAAATAAAATCACACTGAAGAAAAAATAAAAATAAGAAAATAAAGTAAAATAAAATGTGAAAGAAAATAAAAGCAAAAATAAAAAGTCAAAAGATAAAATATAGACAAAATATAAAATATGGTACAGATAGATTGAACCTGGTCAAGCATGATAGATAGGATCCACAAGAGAGATCTCGCCTAGGTACATAGAGTGGTCTACCTTTTTCATATAGCTTTTCAGCCACTGTTCATTCCCTTTGAAAGTTCGTCCATCAGTGGGGTCCTCTATTTTGATAGCACCATTAGAAAAAACGTGTCTTACCATAAATGGACCAGTCCATCAAGATCTCAACTTTCTAGGGTGTAAATGCAATCGAGAATCATAAAGATAGACCCGTTGATTTGGTTCAAAGTATTTTCTTGAGATCTGTTTATCATGAGCTACTTTCATTTTAGCTTTGTAAATTCTGGAGTTGTCATATGCGTCATTTCATAGCTCTTCTATTTCTAACAATTGTAACTTTCTGTGGAAACTTACAGCATTCAAATCAAAGTCAATGGCTTTGACAACCCAATAAGCTTTATGCTCTAGCTCAACAGGTAAATGGAAAGCTTTCTCATAAATAAGCCAGTATAGAGACATTCCTAAGATGGTTTTGTATGCAGTGCGATATGCCCATAATGCATCAGAAAGGCGTCGAGACCAATTTTTGCGATTCTGGTTAACCGTCTTTTCATTAATCTGTTTAACCTCTCTATTTGCTAGCTCGGCTTGTCCATTTGTCTGTAGATGGTATGCAGTAAAAATTTTATGAAGAACACCATAGCTGCGTATCAAAGCTTCAAAAGAACAATTACAAAAATGTGTTCCTTGGTCACTAATGATGACACGTGGCATACCATACGTAGATAACATATTTTCTTTTAAGAATTTTATCACAGTTGTATTATCATTAGTACGATAAGCTACAGCCTCCGCCCATTTTGATACATAGTCAACAGCTAAAAGAATGTAAAGCTAGCCAAAAGATGAGGGAAAATGACCCATAAAATCGATACCCCAATAGTCAAATATCTCGATAACAAGAATATGGTTAAAAGGCATCATATTTCTTCGAGATAAAGCACCTAAACTTTTGACATCGTTCATAGGAACGATAAAACTTATTAGTATCTTTGAACAAAGTGGGTCAGTAAAGACCACATTGTAAAATTTTCACAGTTGTCTTCTTTATAGAAAAATGACCACTACAAGCAGCACTATGGCAAAAATTTAAGACACTAGAAACTTCATTTTCAGGAATGCAACATCTCATGATTTGGTCAGGACATTATTTGAAAAGATATGGATCGTCTTAATAAAAATTATGTACCTCAACCAAGAACTTATGTTTATCTTGTGCACTCTAATCAGATGAAAGTTCACCACAAACCAAATAATTTATGATATATGCATACCAAGGTATTTGGCTTATAGCAAAGAGATGTTCATTAAGAAAATCATCTCGAATTTGTGGCAAATCAGTGGAGTCAGTGAACTCAAGGCGGGATAGATGATCAGTAATAACATTTTCAACGCATTTCTTATCTTTGATGGTTAGATCAAATTCCTGCAAAAAAAGAATCCACCTAATTAAACGAGCTTTAACATCCTTCTTAGAAAGAAGTACTTAAGGGCTGCGTGGTCAGTAAAAACAGCAATAGGTGAACCAATCAAATAAGAACGGAATTTGTCTAAAGCAAAAACAACTGCTAGTAATTCTTTTTCAATAGTAGTGTAATTCATCTGAGCATCATTCAAAGTCCTACTAGTATAATAAACAACAAAGGGTTTTCCCTCCCTTCGTTGCCCAAGAACTACTCCTACAGCATAATTACTTGCATCACACATCATTTCAAATAAGAGGTTCCAATCTAGTGATTGCATAATATGAGCAGTGGTGAGTTTGGCAATGAGTGTTCAAAATACCTCCTTACACTCTTGTGTCCATGTAAATTCTACATCTTTTAGCAAAATGTTACACAATGATCTAGATATGGCATACAATTTTTGTATAAACCTTTTGTAAAAGTCAGCGTGTCTAAGAAAGGATCGGATATCTTTTATCATTTTGGGTGTAGGTAATTTAGAGATTAATTCAATTTTTGCTTTGTCAACCTCCATCCCTCTTTCGTATACAATGTGCCCCAAAACGATTCTTGAAGATACTATGAAATGACATTTCTCCTAATTTAGCACAAGTCATTTTTCTTCACACCTACTCAAAATAGATTTTAAGTTAGGTAGGCATAAATCAAAGAATTACCGAAAACAGTCAAATCATCCATAAAGACTTCCATGCATTTTTCAACCATATTAGAGAAAATACTCAACATACAATGCTGAAAAGTAGCTGGTGCATTACATAATCCAAATGGCATTCTACAAAAAGTATAAGTACCAAAAAGGCATGTAAAAGTAGTTTTTTCTTGATCTTTTATAACTATCTCAATCTGGTAATATCCTAAATACCCATCAAGAAAGCAATAAAAAGGATGTCTAACTACACATTCTAAAATTTGGTCGATAAAAGGCAATGAAAAATAGTCTTTCCTAGTGGCTGTGTTTAACTTTCTATAATCAATGCACATTCTCCAACCACTTACTACCCTAGTTGGAACAAGTATCCCATTCTTATTTTTAACAAGAGTAACCCTAAATTTCTTAGGAACTACTTGAGTTGGACTTACCCATTGACTATCAGAAATTGGGTAGATTATACCCCCATCTAATAGGTTCAAGACCTCTTTCTTCACTACTTCTTTCATTATTGAGTTAAGTCTTCTTTGTGAGTCCTTATGAGATTGGGCACCTTTCTCTAAATGAATTCTATGGGAGCATATCAATGGAGAAATACCTTTAATATCAGTTATGGTCCAGCATAGTGCAAACTTATATTCTTTTAATAATTTTATCAATTTTTCCTCTTGTTGAACACTAAGTTCAGAAGAAATAATGATATGAAAGGTATCACCTGGTCCTAAGAATGCGCATTTCAAACCTTTGGACAGTGGAGAAAGCTCAACTTATGGTGTCTGGAGGTTTGATGGTTTTGGTCTCTTCCTCTCTTGTGGCAACTCTTCAAAGCGTGGTTGCCAAAATTAAGTCCCTTTATCCTATGAGTCAAAAATACTAAACGCATCAGTTGTTACATCAGGATAATACAATTCTTCAAAATCAAAATTAAGAAGGTTTTTCAAAGAATCAGAGCCATGATTTTTATAAGCTTCCTCTGTTACAAGTGTGTCTATCGTATATGAATGATAGCACTCGCCTTCTTTTCGTGGTTGTTTGCCAATATTGAAAATGTTCACCTCAAGAGTCATATTCCCAAAAGATAATTTTATTAGACCATTTCTGCAATTAATAAGAGCGTTAGCAGTGGCTAGAAAAGGTATCCCCAAAATAAGAGGGATTTTTGACTCCATGTTAACAACAGAATGAATATCTAAAACAATAAAATCAACAGGGTAGTAAAATTTATCAATTTGTAATAAAACATCTTTTACTATTCTTCGTGGTTTCTTGATTGATCGGTCAGCTAATTGTAGGACTACAAATATAGGTTTAATCTCACCAAGTCCCAATTGCAAGTAAATAGAATAGGGCATAAAATTTACACTTGCTCCTAAGTCCAACAAAACTTGACCAAACTCATGTGTCCCAATTTGACAGGAGATTGTGGGACATCCTGGGTCCTTATACTTGGGTGGTACCTTTTGTTCAATCACTGCACTTACTTGTTCTGCCAAAAATGCAGTTTTCTATACATGGTGTTTTCTTTTGATAATACATAGATCCTTGATGACTTTGGCATAAGTTGGAACCTGCTTAGTCAAATGCAACAAAGGGAGATTAATCTTAACTTGTTTCAAATATTCTAAAATCTCACATTGAATTTCTAAATTTTTCCCAACCGGTTGAAGAGCTTGAGGAAAAGGCACTGGGATTGAAACTTATTTTCGGGCTCTTTTTTCATTGTGGCCTCTTTTTCAATGGGGACATCTTTACTACTCGTAGATGTGTTTGTTTCAAGAGTAGGCTCACTTGCAATCTTACCACTTCGAGTAGTAATGGCATTAACTTCTTTAAGATTTTGAGCATCAGAAGTACAAGATTGTGCCATAAATTGTCCTTTTGGATTGGATTGAGGTTGAAATGGAAACTTACCTCGCTCTTGTACAGTTAAAGCATTAGTCAGCTTTGTGATTTAACTCTTGATTTCCTTATTTTCGTTTATCACCTGCGCAAGAACTGTTTCAAATTTTTGGTTAGTCTTACTTTGTGCCTCTATAAATGCTTGTAATGTATCCTCTAAAGAGCTCCTAGTTAGTCGTACATTATATTGAAGTGCAACATAAGACTTGGGTGCTTGTTGTTCTTGTTTCCAATGGCTATTAGCTTGTTGGTCAGATTTTCAACTGAAATTTAGGTGGTTTCTCCAGTTAGGATTATATGTTTCAGAGTACGGTGAATAAGACTTCTTGTACATCCCTAGGGCATTACATTGTTCCTCATATATCCCTCTTATCTAATTATAGGTGGCGCAATCCTAAGCTAAGTGTTCCGCTCCTCCACCGACAAAACAGACATCGTGTGACTCAACCCTTACAACTGTGTGGGTGACCTTTTTGTCTTTGGTTTTCAAGGCCTCTAACTCCCTAGTTAAGACCTCTAATTGGGCTTTGAGGTTATACTTTTCCCTAAGATGGAAAACTTCACTGGGTCGTGACCTATTTGTACTTTCAGTAATGCTAGGTCCAATCCATGTATGGGCTTTTTTGGCTAAGTCATTAAGGAATTCTATGGCTTTCTCAGGATCTTTGTGAAAGAACTCCACATTACACATAATCTCAATAAATTGGCACTCTCTAATTGTTAGTCCCTCATAAAAATAGCTAACCAAGTGCCAAATTTCATACTCGTGGTGAGGGCACAGATTTAGTTTAAAAAATACTGTGGAAAGTATTTATTAAAAAATGCTTGGGTCATTTCTACCCAAGTTCCTATAGACCTCGGCCTCAAAAAGTATAGCCAACTCTTTACTTTGTCTTTCAAAGAGAAAGGGAAAAATTTAAGCCTAACAGTATCTATGGCTTCAGGTTGGCTATGGAAGGTGGCAATTACCTTTTCAAATTCCCTAACATGTACATAAGGATTTTCACTATCTAGACCATGAAAAGTGGGCAGAAGTTATATCATTCCAGGTTTAAAATCTGAATGTGGTGTGTTAGGTGGAAATGTAATGCATGATGGTGTGGCTGTGCGAGTAGGATGCAAGTAATCTTTTAGAGTCCTAACGGGGTTTTCTTCGTGTTGGCTCATTGTGTTAGAATTACAAATTGAACTAGATGGTGAATTCTCTTCCCTTACAAATTGTGGGGGTGGTTCTAGTTCTAATTCTAGTTCTCTCACAAATCTTCCTTATTTGTCTCGAAGTCGATGCATACATCCTAACAAATTTTTTTTTTAAAAAGGAAATGCTTAAGGAAAATTAAAAAGTGAAATAAAACACAACAAGAAATAGAAATGAGTTAGGTGATAAGACCAACCATGAAATATAAATACAATAAATGAACAAAAGATAATAAACTGTAAAGTACGATAAAAAAGTACAATAAATAAATATAAAAAAGTAAACTAAGTAAATAAAAGAAAAGAAAAGAAAATGCAATAAATAAAGAAAAATAAAATGCAAAGTACAACAAATAAATGAAAGAAAAAAATAAAATAAAGTACAATAAAAAAAGGTATAATAAGTAAATAAATAAAAAGTTATGCGGTAGAACCGGCCATTAAAATAAAAAGAAAATGTAACATATTAATTAAAGAAAATAAAGTACAGTAAATAAGTAAAAGAAAATAAAAATAAAGTACAATAAAAAAAATAAACTAAGTTAAGCGGTAGAACCAGCTAAAAAACAAATATAACAAATTAACTAAAGAAATAAAGTACAATAAATAAATAAAAGAAAATAAAGTGCAAAGTACAATAAATAAATAAAAAAAGTGCAAAGTACAATAAATAAATAAATAAAAGAAAGTAAACGAAGTTAGGCGGTAAAACCAGCTATTAAAATAATATAAATTATAACAAATTAACTAAAGAAAATAAAATAAATTAGGTGGTAAAACTAACCATGAACAATAAAATGAATTATAAAAAAATAAAACTAATAATTTACAAAGAAAAGACAATGTACAAAGTTACCACTTTAGTATTTATAATCGTAACCGACTTTCGCCTAGTGTGCCTCCTCGGCAATGGTGTCAAATTTTGTTTACGCTCAAAATATAACGCGGCTATCGCAGTATAGATTGAGGTGTCGATTCCACGAGGAAGCTCTTGGAAAAATAAGTTTGTGAAGTAAAATATTAAAGAGGTAGCAAAGGATAAAATTAATTGAGGAGATAGAATTGTCTATGAATTGAGGAAAATATCTTATGATGATTTAAGCAAGGCTTTGAGAATCACAATTATGCTTTATACATTTACTCTACACTTTGATTCAATTTTTATAACTCAATTGAAAGTTTCACATCCTAAATAATTAATCGGAAGATATGTCAAATATAGCACATTTGATAACACATGTATTTGATGTGACTAAACTCTTTTACAAATATTAACACAATCATGTTTATTTATACAAGTTATCTAAGATCGACAATATATCATTTTGACAATATTACAGTAAAAGACCAACTTGAATATCAAACATTTATTGTCCTTACATGTTATTAAAGATCGACAATATTGTAGTAAAAGATTAACATATAAAATAATATAACCTATAACAATTATAATTCAACAAGAATCACATAAGCAAAGTATGACTGAACATATATGAGACATGAGAATTATAACCTCTGGATTATAAAAAATAAAATAGATAAGAGTTTAATCAAAACCAAACTTAATAAAATAGATAACGGCTGATTTGGACTTTACCATCAACATAAGAGTTGTTGATAATTACGTCAGTATTTTATACCTTCAATAATTATACCAATTGGGTACGTATTTGGTGAGATACGGTCCAAGTACGTGAGTTGGGTTAAGTTGAATAGAAGTTGTAGCCCAATTTTATTGTATCTCAATTTTTGGCCCGTAATATGTTGGATTTGGCTTTTTCATTATTCTTCAAGTTTGTGTAAGATTGAGTCATATTTCTCTAGGTTTAAGAATTTCTTCATTTTGATTTCTACATTGAGAACTATGTCCATTTTATCTAAACCTGTGCAAATAACATTCATTAACTACAATTTAAGGAGAACACTTTATTTCAAGCTAAACTACAAGAAAATGCTAAAATCAGTGACATTAAATGGTGACTGAATCTCTTAATAAATATGTATTTTTATGTGCTCATCACTCAATGACAAAACGATTGTGCTATGAGATCTTTCTTGAATGTCTTTTCTGTCTTCTTTAACTTTAGATGACTCTGGCGTCTTTTCTTCATCACTAAATGGAGCTGCAGTCTCTTTTAATGTCGAGTCTAGCCTTTGGCTCACCAACACCACCTTTACCTTCATTTTTCACAAGTTGAAGTCATTCGTACCGTTGAATTTCTCTACCTCATACTTGAGTGTGGCCATGTATTCTTATAACCAAGCTCTGATACCAGTTTGTTGAAGCGAAAGCATACAAACAAGCAATATTACACAAGAAAATATGCAGAACAAGTAATTGAAGGAAGTAAAGAGAGAAAGGGTAAAAGAAGAACGCACAGAAATTTACATGGTTCAAAAAATTGCCTATATCCACGGCAAATCAAGATCACTCACTCTCATTATTGAATCACAAGGCACTCACAAAGTATACCTTTTACAAGAAAGATTACAAAGAACAACTCTCTCCTGTAATCTAGGGATTTTCTCTCACTAGAAACCACAAAGAAGGTTTAATCACTAAGATTTCTTGAGTTATCAAAAAGATGTATTTACAAGCCAATAGAGAGCCTTTATATAGGCTTTAGGATGTCCTGGGTTTACCCTATACGTGTGAGAGTCGTATTAGGGATTCCTGAAGCAAGTGGGAGTGATGCGATATTTCTATATCATAAATTAAGTGCAAGTATACACTATCGTATGCAAGTAATAAAGAGACTAATTAGTCGGATGTCGAACCCACAGGGATAATTCTTTCTTTTTAACCAATTACTAAAATTATATCTTCCTAATAATTATTCAGAAAAATAAAAATCTAAGAATGAATGTAAGAAATATAAAAGCAAAAACACAATGCAATGAGATTTAAAGATATAGCAACGTAGAGAGAACCTAGGATTAATATTATCCCTCAATATACTTTTTAATGATTAACCCTCTAATATTTAACTCACTTAGTCTTTATTATTGATCAAGACACTAATGTATTCACAAGCCTCTTCCAAGGTCATGCAAGTATACCTTAAATTACCAAATACCTATATTCCTATGGTACTTGTAATAAATTAAGATTCATTAAGATTAGGTCTTATTGATCATACATGCCAATTAGGTATATTCCTATCCTAAGTTGAAACTTGCATATGCAACATTGAATGTTACTCTACAATCATGCATCAAATTACCTAGGTCTAAATATATTGATTCCTCTTCCGAGTTTATCAAAATATTACCAATTCATTCACCATATATTGGCCAGATATATTGAAGCATTAAACACAAGTAATTTAAATAATAAAAGACTAAGTTTATTAAATATTCAAAGATATGGCAATTAAGCACACATATTGAGTTCAAATATTAACCCTAGAAAATAAGTTAGCTCATAGCTACAAGAGAACAGCAGTAAAAATAATTATAAATCATGATACAATTATTAGCAAACCGATATAGGCGTCGAATTACTCTTAATTGCGCTGCCTAGGAACTCTTGATGCCGAAGAACGTCTTGTATCTCTCTCTAAAGTTGCTTCAATTAAGCTCCTATTGCTCTCCAAGACTTGTGCTCTGTATTCTTGGTGCTCTTAGGTTGTCTTCGATTCCTTTTTTTGAAGGTTGGGAACGAGTGGCTTTATATAGGGATTGATATGAGCTTGAAAATCTCAATTCTCGTCGGACTAGGACTCGCACTACCGCTGGCGCGCTATGCATCTATCGCTGGGGCGACGCGTGAAAAAGCTACTACCGCTGGAGCGGTGGGATCTTGGCGCTGGGGCGCTGCATGAAAACGGCTTCACCGCTGGCGCGGTGAATTATTGCCGCTGGGGCGCTATACGCGACTTAAGCAAGTCGTTTTTCTTATTTCGATCACTATTTCAGCGCTGGGGCTAAAATCCTTGTGGCGCTGGGGCGATGGACACATACCTTGAAAACTTTACATTTTAGTCCCTGTTTTCGCTCCTTATGCGTTCTTTCTTTAAATTTCGTTCAAGTCCCTATAAATAACAATAATGCACATAAATAGCCATCTATTCTCATAAAATCATAAAATATCAATAATAAAAACATGAGAAAATATATGACAAATTTGCCCTTATCAGGGAGACAGAATAAGGAAGTCTCAAATCATAAAACTGTTCCTGCATCCAGTGCTGCGACGTTGATCACTTGGTACTGTGGCGCTTAGGTTTTGGTTTCGATGTTATAGCGCCCACTCTTGGTTGTCGTGATGCTGGCGTCCACTCCTGGTTGTCGTGGTGCTGGCGCCTGTCACACCCTTCTTTATTTTTAGCCTCCTTTCACGTCTATCTTTGATCCTCATATACCCTACGCAGTTGGTTTGCTCTCTAAATCATATCTCAATGATTTTTAATCAATATTCTCACAAGTCGGCTAGCATATTCACTTTGAGGAGGCTTGGTTGGAGAAGGAAGAATATGGGGATATTGTATATTCGGCATGTAGCCACATGGCTCAATATATTAGTGTCGTGCCTAATAATTTGTCTAAACTTGGTCAAGCTTTGCAATCTTAAGGGCGTGAACATTATCGTTTGCTTTCTAATCAAATTACTGGTATTCGAAAAGCTCTTTCGATGGCTAATCAACATATGTCGGGTTTCTCATATTAGAGTCAAAGAAGTTGGAAAGTAAATTGGATGTCTTATTGTATAAATTTGAAATCTATTTGAAGCAATGTTCACGTATGCAATAGCTTAAGCATGGTTACAGTAACTCTAAATATTTCCATTTGAAGGCTTCCAAATGCAAGAAAAGGAACCACATTGATGGTCATTTTGATCGGGAGGATTATTGATAGCGGAATACTCTTTAAGTTTCTAAGGTTTTGGTGGATTATTTTATAGATTTATTTTCATCTTCTCGACCCAGCTTGGATGATATAAGTGTGGTCGTTGAGAAGGTTGTTACTCAACTTTTGGTAGACAGTAGTCACACCCTTAACACCTCTGTTACGATGGCTGAGATATATAGAGTTCTCTTTTAGATGTATCATACGAAGGATCCTTGGATGAAATGGTATGCCTGCATTATTCTTTTAGAGGTTTAGGAGCTGATTAAAGATGATGTGACAGGTTATTTATGCTCAAAATATAACGTGACTATTACAATATAGATTGAGGTGTCGATCCCACGAGGAAGCTTTTGGCAAAATAGGTTGGTGAAATAAAATATTAAAGCAGTAGCAAATGAAAAAATTAATTAATTAGTTTAAGTGGATGAGATAGAATTGTCTATGAATTGAGGAAAATGTCTTATGATGATTTAAATAAGGCTTCGAGAATTATAATTATGCTTTATAAATATACTCTACACTTTGATTCAATGTTTATAACTCAATTGATAGTTTTACTTCTAAACAATCAATCAGAAGATATGTAAAATATAGCACATTTGATAACACATGCATTCGATATGACTAAACTCTTTTGCAAATATTAACACAATTCATGTTCATTTATACAAGTTATCTAAGATCGAAAATATATCATTTTGATAATATTGCAGTAAAATATCAACTTGAATATCAAACATTTATTGTCTTTACATGTTATCCAAGATCGACAATATATCAATCGACAATATTGCAGTAAAAGATTAACATATAAAATAATGTAACCAATAACAATTATAATTCAACAAGAATCACATAAGAAAAGCATGACTGAATATATACTAGACATGAGAATTATAACTTCTGGATTAGAGAAAATAAAATAGATAAGAGTTTAATCAAAACCAAACTTACAAACATTTGTAGCTCTTGACAACAAATCAAAGCATATGAGTAGATTTATTATACATAAAAGTTCATCTCTTAGCCTTGCCAAGAACTCTAGCCTAGATTACAATGCATGTTAATGAGAAGAAAAATAATAGAGAATTGTATAATCTTGAAAACGTTCTAAGAGTGTCCTTATATAGGCAATGAATGGAAATATGTCATGTGTGACATCAATCTTCAATAATTTTAGGCTAACAACTCGTTCACCCATTTGCAGCACATTTTGGATAATGTAAATGACTGATGTAGCCTCTATGATCGACATAAAAGTTGTAGCATTTTGTCTCTTCTTTCCATAGGCACCAGATTCATACTAATTAGGTGAGTATCCAATGAGATATGAGCAAAATTCCAAAGATACATTAGATTTCGGCCAACAACCCTTTTACTCACTTGCAAGATAATTTGGTCCATGCAAACGGCTGATTTGGATTTTACTATCAACATAAAAGTTGTTGATAATTAAGTTAGTATATTACAACTTTAAGATTTGTACCAATTGGGTATGTATTTGGTGAGATAAGATCCAAATACGTGAGTTGGGTCAAACTAAGCGGAAATTGTAGCCCGATTCTATTGTATCTCAATTTTTGGCCCATAACGTGTTGGATTTGGCTTTTCTACTATTCTTCAAGTTTGTGTAAGATTGAGTCATGTTACTTCAGGTTTAAGAATGTATTCATTTTTATTTCTATATTGAGAGCTATGTCTATTTTACCTAAACCTGTGTAAATAATATTTATTAATTATAATTTAAGGAAAACACTTTATTTCAAGCTAAAAGTACAAAAATGTTAAAATTAGTGACATTAAATGGTAACTGAATTTCTTAATAAATATGCATTTTCATGTGTTCATCACAGCCCTCAACCAGCATATTGCTAGTCTCTAGCAATTCAAGCATAAATAGAATATGCAAAACTACCTAAGCATTTCAAACAAAAAGTCAGTTCAAGATCACTGTTGCTATTATGGTTTTTTCAATTATAACTTTCAAAAATTGTGTGTATGTGAGCTAAGCCGTAACCATCTTACCACAAATGACAACAAATATAGTCTTGAGAATTTCTCCAAGTAAAATCCTCAACTCTATATCCTCACAAGTGTATGACTGTTTAAAGGGTTATGATTTCTCTCAAAGAGTTGGAAAACAGTTAAGCACTCAAGAAAAATTAAATTTTAAGGACAGACATATAAACTAACATTGATCCAAAGATAGGAAAATTATTTGTTTAGAAATCAATTATTCTTAACATGTACTAGATTTAGGACTTCAATTGTCCTGTAAGAATAATACCAATATAGCTTGGTGAGAAAACTGCCTTAAAAAAAATTTGTCTTCTAAAATTGAATAAAGTCTTTATTAAACTGAATTGATTCTTAGTTTTTTCTCTATTTTTTTTTTTTTTGGTATTTTGTTTATTTATTTTTTATTTTTTTATATTTTTAAAGAATACAATGAAGCATTACAAAGTAAAAAAATGTTTCTCACTAAAATATATTATACACAAATGCAACCAACTTATCCCTTAATTCAAATAATATCGATCTAAATAAAAATTAACCAATTCAAATGATCAATGAAGGTTCATAAACTATGTTTTCAACCTTTCCACTTACTCATAAACGATATATGATATTAGAATAATATATACTTAAACATGAAAAATCTCTTGACTATATAAATTGAATCATCCGTCTTATCACAAAACGTAGCATTGTGCTCAAAAATATTTTGGAAGTCATTCTTTAGTAACCTAAATAGAAACAGTGACTCAACCTAAACAATTTTAAAATCATACCTAGACAGAAAATAAATTTATTTATACAAGAATTACCAAGACTACAAGTAATAAACAACAATACATGAAATATAAAACAAAATAACAAAAAGTTATGTAAAATGCGTTTCAAAAGTTAGAACTAAAACTCCTTACTCTGCCATTCTAATTTGACCTAGAATGCGTCTCAAGAGTTCTAGAATGAACTATTTACTCTGTCATTTTAATCAAATGTCAGACCATAATTTTTTTTTTTGAAAATACAAAATACAACTTATGTCTACTATCCTCCCCCAAACAAAATGAAATATTGTCCTCAGTGTTTAAATAGAAAGAGATAAAGTATAGGAGACATTACCTGAAATGCCAGTTATTCAAAAGAAACAAACCTGAGAGACACTTGAGTACAGATAAACTAAAATGATGATGTTGATAAATAAATAAAACAAAGAAAAACACATGTATTTACAAGTAGTTGTGACTGTGGCTCACATTTTCCTCTGGTTTTACGTCCAGTAATAGCTTAAACGCCTTCTATGGGTTGAGGATAGGTTTCCCATCTAATTTTCTTACAAATTGGCAAACAGGGTCTTTTAGAGTCAGATTCCCGAGACTATACCGTTGATGTTTAGTTTTGAATTTGTTTTATAAATCGAGAAGTCCACGTTGCACGAGCCTACAAGAATGTGTCTCAAGAGTTAATAGGATAGCATCCAAAGACTCTTTACTCAGTTCATCCTTAATGAACTGAATTTTGTCTTCTCAGTTTCTAGATGCAAATTCTAAAAAACGACTACTCCGATTACAATTTCATCGAGCACATTTATGACAGACTTGTAACCTTTTTGGTCGTCCCCTTTTGGCATAAGAACTTCTTCCAAGACCAGGCATATAAGAAATAAAATCATTTGTAGACTCACCAGATAATCAAACCTTATCTTCAATTAACCAATGAAGATCCATATGGATATTACTTAACATCAATAGCCTTAGTCTTTCACACCGTGCTTTGTAAATCTTAAGTAGAGCATTTTAAGACAATGAAGAAAAATATTTTTTAAGGTTGGCAAAAATGCTATCCATTTTAAAAGAAAGAAAGAAAAGAGATAAATGTACAATTTAAGGACAGTTTTTAGAAAACTGAAAAACTGACTTTAATAGTCACGGAGTACCGTATCCGTCGCTTGACCGAGAAATAAAATCACACTGAAGAAGAAAAAAGAAAAAGAAGAAAATAAAGTAAAATAAAATGTGAAAGAAAATAAAATAAAAAATAAAAAGTCAAAAGATAAAATATAGACAAAATGTGTTCATTAAGAATGACACCATACCTACGCATTAAAGCTTTAAAAGAACGATTACAGAAATGTGTTCTTTGATCACTAATGATGACAATGGTGTCTTGAGATTTAATGATTTTGGTTTCTTCCTTTCTCGTGGAAACTCTTCAATGCCTGGCTTCCAAAACTGAGTCGCTTCATCCTGTGAGTCAAAATACTAAACACATCAGTTGTTTCATCAGGATAACGTAATTCTTCAAAATCAAAATCAATGAGGTTCTAAAGAATCAGAGCCATGATTTTTATAAGTTTTCTCTACTACAAGTGTGTCTATCATATATGAATGATAGCATTCGTCTTCTTCTCATGGTTGCTTGTCAATATGAAAAATGTTTACCTCAAAAGTCATATTCTCAAAAGATAATTTCATTAGACCATTTTTGCAATTAATAAGAGTGTTATCAGTGGCAAGAAAAGGTCTCCCCAAAATAAGAGAGATTTTTGACTCTATGTTAACAACAAAATGAATATCTAAAACAAGAAAATTAATAGGGTAGTAAAATTTATCAATTTGTAACAAAACATCTTCCACTATTCTCCATAGTTTCTTGATTGATCGGTTAGCTAATTGTAGGACTACAGATGTAGTTTTAATCTCACCAAGTCCTAATTGCAAGTAAATAGAATACGACATTAAATTTACACTTGCTCCTAAGTCTAACAAAGTTTGACCAAACTCACGTGTCTTAATTTGGCAGGAGATTGTGGGACATCTTGGGTCTTTATATTTGGGTGATGTCTTTCGTTCAATCACTGCACTTACCTGTTCTGCCAAAAATGTAGTTTTCTTTATATGGTGTTTTCTTTTAATAGTGCATAGATCCTTGATGACTTTGGAATAAGTTGGAACCTACTTAATCAAATGCAACAAGGGAAGATTAATCTTAACTTGTTTCTAATGTTCCAAAATCTCACCTTGAATTTCTGAATGTTTTTCAATCGGTCGAAGAGCTTGAGGAAAAGGCACTAGGATTGAAAAATTATTTTTGGGCTCTTTTTCCACTATGGCATCTTTTTCAAGGGGGATGTTTTTACTACTCATAGATGTGTTAATTTCAAAAGTAGGCTCACTTATAATCTTACCACTTCGAGTAGTAATGGCATTAACTTCTTTGAGATTTTGAGCATCAGAAGTAGAAGCTTATGCCAGGAATTGTCCTTTCGGATTGGATTAAGGTTGAGATGGAAACTTACCTCCCTCTTGTACAGTTAAGGCACTGGTCAGCTTTGTGATTTGACTCTTGATTTCTTTGTTTTCATTTATCACCTGTGCAAAAACTGTTTCAAATTTTTTATTAATCGTACTTTGTGCCTCCATAAATGCTTGTAATGTATCATCTTAAAAACTCCTAGTTGGTCATGCATTATATTGAGGTGTAACATAAGACTTGGGTGCTTGTTGTTCTTGTTTCCAATGGTTGTTGGCTTGTTGGTCAAATTTCCAACTAAAGTTTGGGTGGTATCTCCAGCTAAGATTATAGGTTTCAGAGTATGGTGAATAAGGCTTCTTGTACATCTCTAGGGCATTACATTGTTCCTCATATATCCCTCTCATCTCACTATAAGTGGGGCAATCCTCTGCTAAGTGTTTCGCTCATTCACAGATAAAACAGACATTGTATGACTCAACCTTAGCAACCGTGTGTGTGACCCTTCTATCTTTGGTTTTCAAGGTCTCTAACTTCCTAGTTAACACCTCTAATTGGGCTTTGAGATTATCCTCTTCCCTAAGATGGAAAACTCTACTGGGTTGTGATCTATTTGTGCTTTCAATAATGCTAGGTCCAATCCATATATGGGCTTTTTCGGCTAAGTCATTAAGGAATTCTATGGTTTCATCTGGATCTTTGTTAAGGAACTCCCTATTACACATCATCCCAACAAATTGGCGCACTCTAATTGTGAGTCTCTCATGAAAATAGCTAACTAAGTGCTAATTTTCATACTCATGGTGAGGGCACAAATTTAGCAACTCTTTAAACCTTTCCCATGCTTGATATAAGGTTTCACTGTCTTTTTGGGAGAAGGAAGAAATTTATCTTTTCAGGCCATTAGTTTTGTGTTGTTTGAAGTATTTATTGAAAAATGTTTGGGTCATTTCTGCCCAAGTTCCTATAGACCTCGGCCACAAAGAGTATAGCCAACTCTTTGCTTTGTCTTTCACAGAAAAATGGAAACATTTAAGCCTAACGATGTCTATGGCTTTAGGTTCGCTATGGAAAGTGGCAATTACCTCTTTAAATTCCCTAACATGTACATAAGGATTTTCACTATTTAGACCATGAAAAGTGGGCAGAAGTTGTATCATTCTAGGTTTAAAATTCGAATGTGGTGTGTTAGGTGAAAATATAATGCATGATGGTATGCCTCTGCGAGTAGGATGCAAGTAATCTTTTAGAGTCCTAACGGGGTTATCTTCGTGTTAGCTCATTGTGTTGAAATTACAAGATGAACTAGATGGTGATTTCTCTTCCCTTATAAATTGTGGTGATGGTTCTAGTTTTACTTCTCTCACAAATCTTCCTTATTTGTCTTTAAATCGATGCATACATTCTAATAAATTTTTTTTTTACTCGTTTTTTTTCTTTTTTTTTTAATTAAAGAAATGTTCAAAAAAAATTAAGAAGTGAAATAAATCACAACAAGAAATAGAAATGAGTTAGGTGGTAAGACCAACCATGAAATATAAATACAATAAATGAACAAAAGATAATAAACTGTAAAGTATAATAAATAAATGAATAAAAAGTACAATAAGTAAATAGAAGAAAAGAAAGTACAATAAATAAAGAAAAATAAAATGTAAAGTACAATAAATAAATAAAATAAAAATAAAATACAATAAAAAAAGGGTACAATAAGTAAATAAAAAAAATTAGGCAGTAGAACTGGCCATTAAAATAAACAATATATAACATATTAACTAAAGAAAATAAAGAGCAATAAATAAATAAAAGAAAATAAAGTGCAATAAATAAATAAAGTACTAAAGTGCAATAAATAAATAAAGTACAATAAATAAATAAATAAACTAAGTTAGGCGGTAGAACCAGCCTTTAAAATGAAAATACAACAAATTAACTAAAGAAATAAAGTACAATAAATAAATAAAAGAAAAATAAACTAAGTTAGGCGGTAAAACTAGCCATTAAAATAATATAAAATATAACAAATTAACTAAAGAAAATAAAATAAATTAGGTGGTAGAACCAACTATGAACAATAAAATGAATTACAACAAAGGAAATAAAACTAAGATTTTACAAAGAAAAGAAAATGTACAAAGTTACCGCTTTAGTTTTGATAAACGCAACCGACTTTCGCTTAGTGTGCCTCCCCGACAACGGCGCCAAATTTTGTTTACGCTCAAATATAATGCGGCTATCACAGTATAGATTAAGGTGTCAATCCCAAGAGGAAACTTTTGACAAAATAGGTTGGTGAAGTAAAATATTAAAGCAGTAGCAAATGAGAAAATTAATTAATTAGTTTAAGTGGATAAGATAGAATTGTCTATAAATTGATAAAAATGTATTATGATCATTTAAACAAGGCTTCGAGAATCACAATTATGCTTTATAAATCTATTCTACACTTTGATTTAATGTTTATAACTCAATTGCCAATTTTACATTTAAATAATCAATCGAAAGATATGTAAAATATAACACATTTGACAACACGTGCATTTAATATGACTAAACTCTTTTACAAATATTAACACAATTCATGTTCATTTATACAAGTTATCTAAGATCGGCAATATATCATTTGAACAATATTACAGTAAAATATCAACTTGAATATCAAACATTTATTGTCTTTACATGTTATCCAAGATCGACAATATTGCAGTAAAAGATTAACATATAAAACAATGTAACCAATAACAATTAATTCAATAAGAATCACATAAAAAAAGCATGACTGAACATATATGAGACATGAGAATTATAACCTCTGGGTTATAACAAATAAAATAGATAGGATTTTAATCAAAACTAAACTTACAAACATTTGTAGCTCTTGACAACGAATCAAAGTATAGGAGTAGATTTATTATACATAAAAGTTCATCTCTTAGCCTTGCCAAGAACTCTAGCCTAGATTACAATGCATGATAATGAGAAGAAAAATAAGAGAGAATTGTTTAATCTTGAAAACGTTCTAAGAGTGTCCTTATATAGGCAATGAATGGAAATATGTTATGTGTGACATCAATCTTCAATAATTTTAAGCCAACAACTCGTTTACTCATTTGCAACACATTTTTGATAATGTAAATGACTCATGTAGCCTCTGTGGCCAACATGAAAGTTGTATCATTTTGTCTCTTCTTTCCATAGGCACTGGATTCATGCTAATTGATGAGTATCCAATGATATATAAGTAAAATTCCAAAGATACATCAGATTTCGGCCAACAACCCTTTTACCCACTTGCAAGACAATTTGGTCCATGATAACAGTTGATTTGGACTTTACCATCAACATAAGAGTTGTTGATAATTAAGTCAATATTTCATAGCTTCAATAAGTATACTAATTGGGTACGTATTTGATGAGATACGGTCCAAATACGTGAGTTGGGTTAAGCTGAGCGGAAGTTATAGCCCGATTCTATTGTATCTCAATATTTGGCCCATAACATGTTGGATTTGGCTTTTCCACTATTCTTCAAGTTTGTGTAAGATTAAGTCATGTTTCTCTAGGTTTAGAAATTTCTTTATTTTGGTTTCTACATTGAGAGTTATGTCTATTTTACCTAAACCTGTGCAAATAATATTTATTAATCACAATTTAAGGAGAACACTTTATTTCAAGCTAAAAGTACAAAAATGCTAAAATTAGTGACATTAAATGGTGGCTGAAGTTTTTAATAAATATGCATTTTTATGTGTTCAACTCAGGTGTATATCTAGAATTTTTAAATGGGTCTGCAAAAAATATTGTGATCAACAAAACACTTATTGCACTTATACCAAAGTGTGATGTCCCTATATATCCCTCTGACTTAAGGCATATTAGCTTATGTATGATTTACAAGATCATTTCTATGGCTCTAACTAATAGGCTATAGGGTGTCTTTGAGGATGTTATTTAGTCTCAGAGTACTCATACTAGGGAGATCAATTATAGGTAATTCCATAGTTAGGTTTGAATGCATCAACTTTATTAACATTGTAGAAGATTGGATAATAGTTACTTGACTTTGAAGCTTGATATGGCTAAGGCCTATGATTGAGTCGACTGGTGTTTTTTTAAGGCTATCATAGAAAAATTTAGGTTTTTGGCTAATTGGTGTTGTCGGATTATAAAATGTCTCATTAGTGACTTATTTTGTGTTTATCAATGGAAAACAATATGGGTCCATCAAACCTACTCATGAACTTAAACAAGGTGACCCACTTTTCCCTTCTTTATCTTATGTTTAGAGCCTCTGTCCTCCCTTTTCAAGAAAGCTGAGCGGGATGGTAGCTTCTTTGGGTTGTGTGTGGTAGGCTTGGCCCCATTATTTGTACTTATTTTTTGTAATGATAACTTAGTGTTGTCAAGAGCATCTATCTCAGGGTGCTCTACAATTAAGCATATCTTAGATTAGTATGAGAAAACCTTAGGTTAGAAGGTTAATTATGCCAAATCTATAGTTTGCTTTGGTCTAAGGGTTTCTAATAAGGTTTCTCATCAGTTAGTTACAACACTTGGTGTTCAAATGGTGGATTGTCATCAAAACTATCTTGGTCTACCGTATGTTTATGGTCGTAGTAAGAAACATTTGTTTGCACACATTGAGGAAAGGGTATGGAATAAATTGAATGGATGAAAGGCTAAATTATTCTCCTTAACTGGTAGAGAAATTCTAATTAAAGTTGTTATCCAGTCTATACTTATATATTCCATGAATTCATTCTGCCTCTCTGTCTTTTTTATCAATTGTCTTTATAGTATGTGTGCAAGATTTTGGTGGGGTGATGCCAATATTAAGAAAATGCATTAGTGTACTTGAGAGGCTTTATGACATAACAAGAAAAATGGGGGATTGAGTTTTCATTACCTATTTTTATTCAATAAAGCAATGCTTGCTAAACAGGCTTAGAGAATTGTATGGAGCACATACTCGTTTATAACACAGGTTTTTAAAGGATTTTACTTTTCATGGATGTCTTTCTTGCAGGCAAAATCAAAAGCTACTGCTTCTTTTATTTAGTATAGCATTCTATAAGGTCAAAAATTATTATTGCAAGGTTTTAGATGGAGGGTTGGTAATGGTGAGTCAATATCAATTTATTATGATCAATGGCTTCCTCGGGTACAATCTTTCAAGCCATTGTTTCCATATAAGCTACCGAAGCATACTTGGTGTCTTCTCTCATTACAGTTTCCGATGCATAGGATAAAGAAATGCTTTTAATTTATTTCCTAAAGAGGAAGTTCAATCCATTCTCAATATACCTCATAATTATAAGTTCATAAATTTTCTTATAAGTATTACTTAATTCAACCAAAGTATTTTTTTAAAGTGATACATATATTAGTGTAGTAGTAATATGTCTAGTTTTATACAAAATATATAGGGTTAAGAGGTTAGGCCTTTTTTTAAGAAAAACAAAATTGCATTTTCTTAGTCTATATCTTTCTACTTTTTTTTTTCCTTTAAAAAAACCAAGTGCATTTTATTTACTTAGAAGTTTTTAAAAAATAATTTATTATTAATTTTCATTTTTTTTACACTAAACAGGAATATATTAAAGAGCAACAAGGTTTATGGATGAATATCATCCATTACAATAAATTGCAACAGAGAAGGAACTAGGTTTATGGAACTCTTTATATACATATAGAGCAAGTTTTGCAAGCCCGTGAGCTAACCTATTCGTTAATCTATTAGCATCCCTAGATATGTGAGTAATAAAAGAGAAATGTTAGGCAACTCAAATTGTATCGCAAAAAATGATGTGTTAAATAATCATTTGGTGGTAAAATGGTAAAAATTTTAAAATCACCCATTAAACTATTTCACCATTCAATGATTGCTTGACAAATTATTTTTTGAGATACAATTTGTAATGCCTAGCATTACTCATAATAAAATAACAAGAGAAGAACCGTAAAAGCTCACTAATATTTTGAACATTCAAACATAACTCAAAAATTGAAGACTCATAAGATTTTATAGTACTTATACAATTAAGCTTAAGTTCAATCTATGTTAAATTAAGTTGGTGTGCCAACTATAAACCCCGTAAAGCCATAAACGCTTTAGCAATATTCATAAACACAAAAGATTTGATATTGAAAACCAACGTAACCAAAATCTCACCAAGATAGATTTGAATGACAATACCAAGTTGAATAATGTCATTCCCACGTTCACGAACCACATAAGTGTTGATTTTAAGAACGTGACGAGCTGGCAACCTCTATAGAATACACACCCATATAGTAGAAGAATGAGGCATTGCAGTCAGCAAGATGAAAATCTTCAAGATAAGAAGTAACTAATCCCATGCACAAAATGATTTCTCCTAAACTATATTCTCCAAACCAACATAATCCATCTATCTAATTCATAAATAATTTTTACTTTTATTTTCAAAACTTAAATGTTACTCTTTTTAAAAGAATCAAAACAATTTTTTTTTTCTTTTATTAACTTTTGGAAGAGAGATTTAAACATTAAACCTCAATAATAATCAAGTATACAAGCTAAGCAATGAAGTAGATAACATAACTAGTAGCCAAGCGAGAACAACAAGTTAATCACAAAAGCTAAAAAATATGATAAAGAAAATGCAAAAATATAGCATACCAAGATACAAAATTATATGGTTTAGCAATGTGCTTACATTCACAGTGGATCAAGGATCCGAACCTCTCTTATTAATGTTTGATTACAAGAAGAATAGATATTGGAAGATCAAGATTTAGAGTTTATTGTACAGTGTTTAAGAGTGTGTATTTTGAACTCTTAAACCCGAAGCGTAATAGGGGTATATATAGAAAGAGGGACATGTCACGATGTTGGGAAAAATTGAATCTACAGTGCAGTGCTAGCTGGGAACTCATGAGCACCACTATTTTCGAATCCCCCTGTCTTTCATTGTTGTTCATCAGTGTTCCATCTATTTCTAACCCCTTCTAAGCTTGTTTCCAACTTCAACTTGATTCTGACTTGTTCTTGAATTTGTCTCAAATATTGCAATCACATTTAACATGATTTTAGATCACCAATTTCATAAGTCTCCTCTTTGATACAAAATCACTCAAACAACTCCAAGAGAGCAACTAATGATCTATCTTATCCACATCACAACTTAATTATAAGTTGTAATTCTAGTAAAGTTCATACACAACTTGAACTTAACTATAAGCAGCAGCTTAGTCAACATATTAGCAGGATTCTCCGACGTCAAAATTTTACACAGACTAATAATGTCACTCTACATACTATCTCATATGAAATGCATCTTAACATCAATGTGTTTCTATCTTTTATGCAACACTTGATATTTTCTTAAATGTATGGTCATTTGGCTACCATAATACACATAATTATTAACTTCATCCAAAGCCAAAAGTTCAGAACATATATCTTTCAACTATATTGCCTCCTTGATTGATTCTCCTAAGGTTATATACTCAGCTTTGGTAGTTGAGAGTACTACAACATGTTGTAATACTGATTTTTAGCATATGCTACATCTAAACACCATGAATATATATCCAGATAAAGACCTTCTATTATCCAAGTCACTGCATAATCTGAGTCCACATAACCTGTCACTATTTCACCACCAGTGTCAACCCTTTTAAACAGTAAATCATATTATGACGTCCCCTTTAGATACTTATGTATCCATTTCATGACCTTCTAATGTTCATTTCTAGGATTAGCCATATATCTACTCACAACACTCACCACTTGTGCTATATCTAGTCTTGTCCAAACTATAGCATACATGATAGAACCCACAGCACTATATACAGTACCTTAAGTATATGTAGTTTATCTTCTTTAGTTTGTGGTGATTGAGATGTTGACAATTTAAAATGCTCTGCCAATATAGTTGACATAGCTTTGGCATCCCTCATTCTAAATCTGTCAAGAACTTTGAGCACATACTGCTGTTGAGACAAGAAAATAACATCACTGCCCCTTATTATATCCATATCTAAAATTCTTTTGGCTGAACCCGAATCTTTTATTTTAAATTCACCACCTAACTAATATTTTAGCTTATATATCTCTTTTATATCTTTACATACAATTAACTTATCATCAATATATAAAAGAAGATACCTACGCTTACTGTTGTTCAATGCTTTGAAGTACACACATCCATCATACATACTTTTTGAAAAGCCATAATGCAGTATAAAAATTATCAAATCCTCTATACCATTTTCTTAGAGATAGCTTCAGCCCATATACAAGCATGGTCATTTTTGCCTAGTTCTTTAAAATCTTTCGATTGTGTCATGTATATTTCTTCTTCAAGCTCCCCATGAAAGAAAGTTGTCTTCACATCCATTTATTCAATATGTAAATTCAAATTTACACACATGGATAATAAAATACGAATAGATAAGTGTTTTACAATAGGAGAAAAGATTTTATAGAAATCAATTCCTTCGTTTTGTATAAAGCCTTGTGCAACAAGTCTAGCTATGAACTTTGTAGAGTCAATACCCAAAACTCTCTCCTTAACCTTGTAAACCCATTTACATCCAACTAGCCTCTTATTCTTTGGTTTTACCACTAATTATCAGGTCTGATTCTTTATGAGAGAAGTGATCTCCTCTTCTATAGCTTGCTTTCATTTAACACAGTTTACACTCTAATTAGTTGATACTCATCAAGTTTAGCTTTAGGAGTGCTAAAATACAATGGCGTTGTTTTAGAGGAAATTTTATGTTCTTATTCTTTATGTGCTTCATCATTAAAGTTCTAACCTGTAAAAGTGTTAGGTTTCAAATCATGTTCCATTCATGATGTTCAGTTTCAGATTCAGAAATTGAACTTAGCACATCTTCTAGCTTCTTCAAAGGTGAATATAGATTGATTTCCAACAATGTAGATTTGTTGAATGTCACAGCCCTACTAACGACACTCTTGTGCAACTTAAGATCAGTACACTACACCTTGCTAATAGACCATTTTTGTTCTAGTTTCTTAAAGCCAATAGTTAAGGAAAGACTTCAGTTTATCAAGTAGGCCACTGTTATTACGACCTCTCCCCTAAAATGCCTTAGACAATTCGGCATTGGTTAACATACACCTTACCCTTTCAAGTAAGGTTCGATTCATTCTTTCTGCTAGTCAATTCTATTATTGTGTGTACCGCTTTATTTTATACTTTGCAATACCATGTTGAGCACACAACTTTCAAACTTGGTGTTACAAAACTCAAGACCATTATCTGTCCTAAGTCTTTTAATTTTCTTGCCTGTTTGATTCTCCATGAGTATTTTCCATTATCGAAATGTTTCAAACACCTGCTCTTTACTCTTCAATACATAAACTTACAACTTCCTTAAATCATCATCAATGGATGACAAAAAATTCCATGTACCACAATGACAGTTTATGCAGGCCCTTAAAGGTCAGAATGTATGTAATCCAAAGTGCTATTAGTGTTGTGTTCACCTGCGTTGACTTAACTCTATAAGCTTTCTCAAGTACACAATGTTCACAAAACTCCATTGGCTAAATCTTATATTTGCCCAATACACCCGATCATACAGTTCCTTTAGACCTCTCTCACCCATGTGCCCTAACCTCAAATAACACAACTTGGTTTGTATATTCTCATTATCAATAGAGAAAGATACAGAAACAATGATAGCCTCTCCATTCAACACATATAACCTGTGTTTATGCTCACCTCTCATTACAACCATTGAATCATTAAATACTTTCAATGTACCACTCTCACTTTTAAATGTGCAATCATTAGATCTAGCATGCCTAAGAAATTAAATTTCTTTTAAGATCAGGTATATGCCTCACATTTAACAAGTCCCTCATACTCCCATCGTGTAATCTCAGCCTAATACTACCCATCCCATAACTTGACAAGCTATATTATTGCCCATTACTACTTTGCAATAATTAATGTACTAATAGCTAGTGAACAAGGCTTTATTATGAAACATATAGAATGTACATCTAAAGTCTAGAATCCACTCACTGGTGTTCTGCCCTTTTGAAGCAACTAATATTTTTATAAACTTCATAGTCGTCTTCATAGACTATAGATGCATTTGTTTTGGGTCTCTCCCATTGATTTTTGGATTTTCTTTCTAAATAATTCCTTCTAAAATAGCCTTCTTTCTTGCAAAACACTTTTTAAATTTGCTCTTTGATTTTGATCTTGATGAATTTTTCATTTTAGTTTTTCTACTCTCAACTTTCCCCTCGCAACGAGTACAACTATAAAAAATTATGTTGTTATTCTGACTTCTTGACTAACTCCTTTGAGTTTAGGGCTGCTCTAATATCCTTCATTGTCAATGACTCTCTTCCATATAAAAGAGTATCAATAAAATATTCATAACTTTTAGGAAGTGACCTTAGTAACAAAATTGTCTTGCCTTCATCATTGATTTTAACATTGACAGTCTTCAAATCAATGACAGACTTGTGCAATGAATCAATATGTTCATTAAGTGAACTACCCTTAACAAAAGACAACTAGAAAAAAATTTCTTGAGATATAATCAGTTTGTAAGAGACTTAGTCATATATAACTCATCAAGTCTTTTTCACAAATCTAGTGCAAATTTTGTTTTACCCACTTCCCTCAAAAGTTCATCACCCAAACTCAAAATAATTTCACCTCAGGCCTTTCTATTAATAGTTTCAAGATCCAAGTCACATTTAAATATTGTAGGCTTATCACTAGTTCTAGAGGGTTCCTCAATGGTTGATTCTAGTCCTTGACTCTCTAACAAAGCCAACATCTTAAGTTTCTATAAATTAAAATTATTATTCCCTATAAATTTCTTTACTTCATGTTTATGTGTGCCATGTTTAACCAAACAAACACACAATAAATAACAAGCTTTGATACAAGTTTGTAAGAGTATAAACATGCAGCAGAATACGTAGAGTATACAAGCTAAGCAATAAAGTAGATAATACAACTAGTAGCCAAGTAAGAACAACAAACTACTCATAAGAGCTAAGAAATGCAGTATAAAAAATGTAAAAATATAGTATACCAAGACACAAAATTACGTGGTTCAGTAATGTGCTTACATCCATGGTGGATCAATAATCCAAACCTCTCTTATTGATGTTTGATTACAAGAAAATCGATCTTGAAAAATTAAGGAATGATACATATCAAATTTGGACCTCTAGGGTTTGTTGTACAATGTTTAAAAGTGTGTATTTTGAACTCTCAAACCCTAGGCATAATAGAGGTATATATAAAAAGTGGGCTATGCCACGACACTCAAATCGTAAAGCCACAACGTTGGCTAGGAATTCATAGGTGCTAAAACACCCATCACCTAGGGAAAATTCCATTGTCTACCAATGTTGTCTGCCACTATTCCATCCATTTTTGACTTATTCTGAACTTGATTCTGACTCTATCTTGATTATGACTTGTTCTCGAATTTATCTAGAGCATTACAATCATAATACATGTGATTTTGGATCACAAATTTCACAATTCTTAGACTATGTTTATGGCTACATAATTAAAACAAATTTTAAATTATGTATTTTTCTATAATATTCTTAAAACTTAAGTATCTTTGTTGTGATTCAATATTTTTATTATTATGAGAACCCAAAAAAAATACTGATCTATTTCTACCGATACGGGTCTGTCGGTGGATACCTTTTAATATAGATCAGCATATGTCGTACCTATATGGTATAGATGGTCCTTCCTAGTCGACCATGAGCTTGGAGCTCGTATTGACATATGAATATCCAGTTAGGACTAGATATAGAAAGACTCACGAGGGCCTCTGATAGACATCCTATGTAAGCCGTCAACAGAGGGTCCTCTCGAGTTGAGTAGTATACGTGGTCCTTTGACCTGAGTGTTATGGTGGGCTTATAAGTGATCCACCATACTTTGGTTCCACGCATGTTATAGACCTTTTATGGTGTGATCGCTAGGTGTTGTTGGGTATGGTCCAATGCTTATAGAGTCTGGTGTGTACGGATATAAGATCCGTCAGCTCACATAGGGAGTTAGACATCTAGATGCTTTGAGACTGTATCTCAAAAATTCTTGTGGCCACATGCATTAATCCCAGGAAAGAGTTCTGTCATTATAGAATAATATGGTAAAGGAGTTTGCGGATATTGTTCAGTAAGATACAAGTCTGGAGATAGGACATGGATGAGCACTAGGGGATTTAACGGTGATAATTTATATCCTTAGCACATCTAGGATATCATGACGGAAGGACTATACGTATTTATTGTAACCTCATCTTGCATGGTTCAACGCGCTGATTTGTATATCTGTGACATACATGTAGGGCATTGCTCACGGACTCATGGAATAGTTTCATTTGACGAATCGGGCATGGACCTAGGGAGTCCTACGATATAGAGTATACTCATTATGCACTAGGGCAGTGTGCCGGATTAAAGTGTTTAATCCAGCAATATTCAACACTACCATAGGAATACGTGTGTGTCTGTGTTTAAGTGTTAAATACAATAATTAGTCAATAATTATTATTTACTAATTGTATAATGACACGTGACGCATTGTGGACCCTCGATTGATTTTACTTGAGTATAGAATTTAGTGGGATCCATTAAGGGTAGGCTTGGTAACTATTTATGAGGGGCCAAATGATCATTTTATACTTTGATTTTAAATAATCAAAATATCTCTCATTATTATATTATATATATAATAATATTTTATTTTGGTGCCAAATAGTTGGCACCTATTATGTATTTATTATTATTATTATATAATATATTTTATTATTATTTTAATATATATATATAAGAGATATGTGTGTGAAAGTGAATTAGAGAGTGTGTGTCGGTGGAGGAGTGAAAGAAAATGAAAAGTGTTTCATTTTCTTCATTTTGGGTTACTGACGGGAAATGGAAAAATTGGAAAGAAATGAAATTGATTCATTTCTTCTCTAGTGATGCCAAGAGAGGAGAACGAGAGAAACAATTGAAATTGTTTCAATTTTCTTCTTGCTCAACCTAGAGTGCATAGAGAAATGAAAAATAAAATTGCTTTATTTTTTTATTTTGGTGCCTAAATAAGTAATTATGAATTGTTTTAATTTTCATTTCATTTCCTTTTCGAGAAAAGAATAAATACATACACCCGACTATTTTAAGATTAAGAGTTAATCCTATGCTGGTATATAGAGCTATTGTTCTAGCTCACCACGTCTACCGTGTTGGTGACTAGAACTGTCCACAAGTTAGTCTCCATGCGGACTCCGAAAAAATACGTGTATAATGTTATACGTTAAGGTGAGTTCTCAACCTTTCTAATATATTAATGTAATTAATATATTATTTTATTGTGTTTATTTCATATTTAATGCTTCCGCCGCGTTAAATTCGTATGTGATATATATATTAGATAATAGACACAATTGCACATACATACACCCACATGTATTAGATCTCCGTCAACAATGGTAACAGAGTCATTTAGGGTATATATGGGTGTTGGTTGAGTGAATGAATACAACAGACCCAGTGTAAATGGCGCATTCTAAGTGTTGAAATGGGTATGCCAAAGAGGGTGCACTGGGCACTCCAGCGTTGCAGCAAGGTGACTTGGCGCCGTGGTACTGGGGGTTTGACCTCCCAGTGCTGTAGCAGTGCCATCCGATGCCGCGGCGGGGTACCGTTCACTTGAACAGTAGCACATAAATAGTGTATTTTTTACTGTTCATAGCTAAATTAATTTTGAACAGTGTTTCAAAATTTATTTTGCATGTGTAGATTTATGAGATGTAGTGATAAAAGTTATCAGTCTACATTATAAACCGAAGTTTATGAGATGTAGTGATAAGAGTTATCTGTCTGTATTATAAACCAGAATTAATTTTTTTATGTTGGTAACTACAATGGGAGGCCTACTGGTGGAGGTTAGTTGTGCTTGCATAGAAAAATTGATTAATTGAGAATCACCCTTCCTAGGAGAATGGAAATCAAGGTTAGAAATACAAAAATCTCTCTTAATCAAATTAAAGAATATTACATTATAAGATAATATTTTATTCTGATCCGTCTTGTCAATACGGTATTAGACGAATCACGTCGGCCTTTTTTCAATATTACTATAATGTGATGGACTTAGTCGGTTAGGCTTGGACTATCAGTTAAACATAAGATGAGGCAAATATATGTGAAAGTATTGCCCAATATTACTACAGCATGAGGGTAGTATCGGTAGCATATATTTGATCATTGATAAGGTAATCTGGAATACACTTACCCAATATTGCTACAGCGTAAGGATAAGGTGTATTCAGGATCAAATGGTAAGAGTTGCATGAGAGACAATTGACAAATATTATCTACCTGTTGGGTTTACAAAGGCCAATATTGCTATAGCGTGAGGCCCGAGTAAATTTCAATGGGATCTACTTTTCGCTATATAGTTTAAAATAGTTTAAACTATTGTCTTCTCATTCAAGAGATTACCGAAATTATGTAAAGTAGTGGGAGGGCATTTTAAATTAAAAATGTATAATTAGTATACCTATGATTTAAAACATTCTATTAGCGATTTAATGACCATTCCACTTACATCTCCTATTATTTTGGCCTGTCAAGTTCAATGGCCACCACGAAATAGTTGGTGTGCATAGTTGATGCAGTCCAACTCTAGGATACTAGGAATTACTCTGACCAGCGGATGAATCTCAGAAGTGTTCTGGATTCAGATAATATTGAATTTATTGTTGATCAGAGTTTGTCATAAGGTAATTCTGATAACACATCTTAAAAGGATTTGAATAGAGGGAGTGTGACTCTTTTTTAAAATGGTACTTCATCTTTTACTCCAAGTATATCTACTGAGACCAGATGTGTAAGGAGAAGAAGATAAGGCAGATACCCAAGATAAATCCTTAGAGACAACATTTATCCAAAGATCAACAAGAGAGCGTGTAGATAGAAAGTGTTTCCACTACAATAAGGTTAGGTATTGAAAATTCCTATACCCTAGAATTCTTAACATTATCAGAAAGACTCCCACGGGTTCGTGTTTGATAGATATAGATATTTCTAGGGCATTTGATGCTAGTTCAAGCTGGGTATGAGATGTCACATGTCCCTCTCACATCTGCAATATGTTGCAGGGATTGAGAGAGATCGGAATGCAATAGCTTAAAAAAAATAATGTTAAGAATAACAAATGGTGATTTTTTGCAGGTCTAAGTTGTTGAGCAGCTTGACTTACTTCTTCTATGCAATACAATAGTTGTATTGCATAATTAGTGTAATGTTTTATTAGCTAAATATCAGTTAATAAATGGACATTATATACAATTAGAAATATCTGTAGATTGGAATCCTTAAATGATACAGAACTATGTTATTTATGTTTAGACCATATATGCATGAGATGCTTATCCATCTAGTTAAAGATGGTTAGATTTCTTATCTGACCATAAAGACTTAACCAGTTTATGAATAATGTATTCACAGAGATGACCAAACATACCAGAATGTACGTCACATCCCTTCGATTAGATCAAGGTAGTGAGTACATTAACAGCAAATTGTCCTATTGTTTAAGGAAGAATGAGATTCTCACTCATTACAGTCATTCGGATACTCCACAACATAATAATGTTTTAGAGAAGAGGAATCGGACTTTATTAGATATGGTCTGATTGATGATGAGTGTTACTGATCTATATCTGTAAGAATCTGCTTCAAAGTTAATTGCTTATTAAGTAGAGTTCCATCGGAAGCTATTCCTTCCATTCCGTATGAGATACAGAAATGAAGAAAACCGTATCTTAAGTAAGTTAAGACTTAGGGTTGTCCTACTTACGTAAGAGTTATGTAGTAGGGTATCTTGTTTTGTAAGAGTTACTTAGCAAGATAGACAACACCCAAGAGGTACAAGTATAGGTTCTGAGTATCCTGTAAATTCAATAGAATACTAGTTCTATGATTTAGAGAAGCAAAGTGTGTTCGTTTCTTGGTATACCACTATCATTGAGGAAGAGTTTCTCATGGATCGTGGGAATCATAGAAAGATTGAACTTGGTGAAGTCAATCTAGTAATCAATGAACCAAGAATGAAAAATCATGCTCAATTAAGTAGTGACCTTTTAGCACATTTCTCAAGGGGTTGGAAATTATATCTAGGTCACCTTTTAGGTATGTATGATGCTTGAAAGTGAACTTGAAGTTTTCATGCTAGAAGAAAATAATCCTTTGACCTATAGGGAGATGATGTTAAACATTACTTCGGGAAGCTGTAAAAAGCCATGAAAACAAAATATTGACTCTATGCATTAGAATCAAGCTTGGGACTTGGTTAAGCTACCCGTGGAAATTGTTGTCATTGGTGGTAAAGAGTTTACAAAGAGGTAGTGGGAGCCATATGGAAGGTAGAGACCTTCTAAGCCCTTTATTGGTTCTAGAAAAGTAATCCTCAGTGATCTGGGATCAATTAAGAGGAAACCTTTGAGCCAATATTGATGTTAAAGTCAATTAGAATGTTATTAGCTCTTGTAGAATATTATAACTTTGAGGTTTGAAATATGGATGTAAGAAAGGTGTTCCGGATTGAATATATCGAGTAAGAGATATTCAGCCTGAAGATTTTACGTCCAGCCAAACTTATGGTCTAGTGTGCATGAAAGGTCAGTGGGAGCATGATAGTCTTCTTGATACTCTTTGTTGATGACATACTGGTCATTGAGAATGATGCTAGTATGTTATAATCGGTCAAAAGTAACTCATAAGAATTTCTCCATAAAGGATTAGAGAGAGGCTTCCTTGATACTAGGTATAAGGCTTTATAGAGATATAGCTAAGAAGTTGATAAAACTCTCCCAAATTATTTCACATCAATAGACTTGATGTTCATCTTTCGAGGACAGTATCTCTTCAGATGGAATATGAGAGAGTTAGAGTGTCTAACACACTAGATACATCAGCTCTTTAGAGATTGATGTATGCTATGATGTATTTGAGATTTGATATCAGTTTGGCTGTAAGAGTTACGAGCTGATTTCAGTCCGATTCAGGTGACTGCCATTTAATGGTAGTCAAACATATCCTAAAGTACAAAGGATAAATTTCTAAAATATGGAAATAGTGACTTACAAGTGAGAAAACGCACGAAGTCAGACTTCTAGTTTGACCTAGATGATAGAGAGTTTACATCTGGGAATGTGCTCATTCTCATTAGTACTAAGTGATTTGAAATTGCACCAAACTGGGATTCACTACTAATTTATATGGCGCAGCAGAACACGTAATGAGGATTCGTAGGTTTATTGTTGGTCTTGGAGGAGTTCCAAGATAGATGGATCCTATCCTATAGTTTTGCGACAAAACTAATCCGCTATATAGGCTGAGGTGCCAAGAAGACACCAGTACTCTAATTATGTTGAGAGGAGTCTCACATGACTAGAGAAATATTGGCATAAAAAGATGTGATCATTTGTAGATGTGTTCTATAAATAATTTAACGGATTCATTTTCTAATGCCATGACTTCAAAAGTGTTTATGAAACACGTAGAGTTTATGTGTATGAGATGTCATCAGGAATGGCACTAGAACAAGTTGGAGATTGTTAGGGTTGGTGCTTACATGTTATCCCTGAATGTACATATACTTGTGTATTTATACAAGTGTATATTTTCATTAAATCGTTAATACCTATTTATACGGTACTATGCAATGTAATGTTACAAATATTGTACGATCTGAAGAAGTTCAGATAAAGGCTCATAGTAAGCCACGTTGAGAGATATAAATGCTAAATGTTAGTATAGCTAAGCGTTAGTTGGTTATAATACTCAGCAGATCCAAGAGTGTGAGCCTTGTCTGTAATAAGACATAGACCTACGAATATATCAGTAACTGCATAGTTATAAAAGTTGCAATCAGGTGCCAAGAAATGTCAGTTGTGCAAGTATGTTCTTAAATCATTATCCCTGATCTATTTTTACCCATTCGAGTCTGTCAGTAGATACCTTTTAATATAGATCAACATACGTCGTACCTATATAGGTATCCAGTTAGGACTGGATATGGGACAGACTCATAAGGGCCTTCGATAGACATCCTATGTAAGCCGTCAACGGAGGGTCCTCTCAAGTTAAGTAGTATACATGGTCCTTTGACCTGAGTGCCACGGTGGGCTTGTAAGTGATCGAACATACTTTGGTTTCACGCATGTCACAGATCTTTTATAATGTGACTACTAGATATTGTTGGGTGTTGTTTGATGCTTATGGAGTTCGGTGTGTACAGATATAGGATCCATTAGCTCGTATAGGGAGTTAGATATCCAGATACTTCGAGACTGTATCTCAGAAAGTCTTGTGGCCACAAGCATTAATCCCGAGAAAGTTTCACCAGGGTGGAATATTTTGGCAAAGGAGTTTGCGCATATTGTTCAATGAGATACAAGTCTGGAGATAGGACATGGATGAGCACTAGGGAATTTAACAGTGATAATTTATATCCTTAGCACATCCAGGATATCATGACAGAAGAACTATATGTATGCATGATTCAATGCACTAATTTGTAAATCCATGACATGTGTGTAGGGCATTGCTTACGAACTCATAGAATAGCTCCATTTGACGAATCGGGCATGGACCTAAGGAGTCCTGCGATATGAAGTGTACTCGTAGTACACTAGGTCAGCGTGCGGGATTAAAGTGTTTAATCCAGTAATATTTAGCACTACTACGAGAATGCACGTGTGTCTGTATTTAAGTGTTAAATACAACAATTAGTCAATAATTATTATTTACTAATTGTATAATAACACGTAGCGTATTGTGGACCTTCGGTTGAATTTACCCGAGTGTAAAATTTGATAGGATCAACTAGGAGTAAACTTGTTAACTATTTATGAAGAGCAAAATAATCATTTTATACTTTAATTATTTAATGGTTAAATAATCAAAATATCTCTCATTATAATATATTATTATATTATATATATAATAATATTTTATTTGGGTGTCAATTATATGTATTTATTATTATTATTATTATTATTATTATTATTATATAATATATTATATTATTATTTTAATATATATATATGTATAAGAGATATGTGTGTGAAAGTGAATTAGAGAGTGTGTGTGTGCGTGTGTGAAGTGTATGTCTGTGGAGGAGTGAAAGAAAATGAAAAGTGTTTCATTTTCTTCATTTTGGGTTGTCGACGGGAAATGAAAAAAATTGGAAAGAAATGAAATAGATTCATTTCTTCTCTGGTGATGCGAAGAGAAGAGAACGAGAGAAAGAATTGAAATTGTTTCAATTTTCTTCTTATTCAACTGAGAGTGCATGGAGAAATAAAAAATAAAATTGTTTTATTTTTTATTTTGGTGCCTAAATAAGTAATTATGAATTGTTTTAATTTTCATTTTATTTTCTTTTACAAAAAATGATAAATACATACACCTGGTCATTTTAGAATTAAGAGTTAATCCCGTGCTGATATATAGGGTTTCTTTTCTAGGTCACCAAGTCCACTATTTTGGTGATTAGAATTACCCATGAGTTGGTCTTTGTGCAGACTCTAGAGAAATACGTGTATAACGTTACACGTTGAGGTGAGTTCTCAACCTTTTTAATATATTAATGTAATTAATATATTATTTATTATATTTATTGCATATGTAATGCTTCCGTCACGTTAAATTCATATTTAATATGTATATTAAGCAATAGACACAATTACACATATATACACCCACACATATTAGATCCCCATCAACACATTCAACTTTTCAATCTCAAGTAATATCTCTCTAAACTTTGAACATTTCTTAAATCATCATCTGATTTTAAATAATGAAACAAAAAACTTGCTTAAATTATTTATTCAAATTAAATATTATTGATTTTTACTACTAACTTTTTTAATTACTATTTTAATTTTAGATGAACTTCTTTTTTCATACTATACCAAAATCAATTTTAAAAAGGCTTTACTTATCATTCAAAAAAAGTTCAATCAATATTAAAATTTATTATTAATATTAATATTAAGCTTTTATTTAATAATTTAAATTTTATATTGCAACAATTTTTCTAGTATGATACCAACACTAAGATCTTGTGTTTAAATCTCCGAGTCTTTATTTTCAATCAATTTTTTGACTTTTCTTACTTTTGTTTTAGTCTCATGAGATCTATCTAACCTTGACTTTCTTCTTTATTTTGATCTTTCGGATTTATTTGAGTTTAAAATTGAATTTATATTTTATGTGAAGAGACTTGTTAAAATTTATTTTAATACTAATATTTAAGATATATATATTTAATATTAATTTTGAGTTAATCTATTAAGATTTACTTTTAATATATAATATTAGATTTTCACGTAATAATTTAAATTTACAGGCTAAATAAAAAAATTAAAATTTTTGTTCGAATTAAAATTATAAATAAAAAAGGTTTCACAATTTTGGAGTAGAAAGCTTTAGAATGAAAGTGCGTAAGAGAATAGACATGAGCTTGGTGAGACGGGCAAATCTCAAAACCTAGATATTGCGTGCAACTTGTGTGATTTATCAATATAATGGAAAGAGTTAACATATCAGCCTTTTGATATTAGAAATTTGAAAAGAGCTAGAATCTAAAGATACGTTGAATCAAATTGATTTTGATTGATAACCTGAAAATTTTATGTACTAGGATATCTTTTGGTGGGACTAATTAAATAGTGGAAACCACGTAGACACGCAATAATATTCATGAATTTGGAGTAAAACGTTCCTTTTTTTTAAACGGGGAGTAAAAACATTTCTTTTTGCTAAGAGTGGGTCACGGGAGGTCTATACCTATTTTCGAAATTTACATGTTTATTTTTTTAAAAGAACTCTTTATTAAGATTAATTAAATAAAATGATGATGAAGATACTCCAATACAAAATGAACTAAAAAATTTAGAACATCATTAGTTCAAATACTCATAGAATCTAAACAAAGAGTCAATTTGACAAGCTCGTAAGCCATTTTATTAGTTAGTCTAAGAGCATAAAAAATTTTGTAATTCTTAAATGTGAAGAATAGTGACTAAAAATTATATAGAAAATGATTTAGGGACAAATTATGAAAAAAAAAATGACATGAAGTCAAGAGTAAGGCAAAAGAATGAAGATAGAACTGAAGTTAGATGCCTAAAATTGGAAACTAATCCCAAGTCTAAGTATTATGGCTGTGACACTAAAAAGTGAGCGTTGTGGTGCTGGAAAATGAGCGCCATGACATTGATGTGATTTTTCTTTTGCGATTTTCTTATTTTAGTGGTTTAAACTTCTTTTTATTTTGTAAAACTCAGAGTATGATTTATTTAGAACGTGAGAACCTATAAATAGGCCACTATTTTAGCTTAAAAGATATCACCAAAAATAAAAGAGTATCCGTTGTAACCCCTATAAGAGAGATCTTTGTGAGATATCATTATTCTTTGTTAGTCAATAAAAAAAGGTTAGGATCTTAATCCACCATGGACATAGGTAATTGTTAAACCACGTAAATATTATCTTGTGTGTTAGATTTGTGTTTTCTTTTCTTCTTTGATCTTTTGTAATTTCACTCTTAATTACTTGTGATTGAAGAATTCCAACAAGTGATATTAGAGCTATGATTCTAATGACCTATAAGTATGAATTTGAGAAGTTTAATATGAAAAATAACTTCAATCTATAGAAGGTCAAAGTTATAACTTTGTTGGTGAGTCAAGGGCTCGACTCTACGCTTGAGATGACTATAGCTTCAACTGGTAAGGAAAAGAAGTCTGAGATGTCAAAATCCGATCTAGATCATGAGTCTATTCATAAGATGGCCCATAATACAATAGTTCTTTCACTGAGTGACCGGGTTTTGAGAGAAGTTACTGTTGAAAAGGCGGCGATAGGTCTTTGAAAGAAACTTGATGACCTTTATATAACAAAGTTATTAGAAAATTGGCTGCATAAAAAGAAAAAGTTGTATCAGTTGTCCATGGCTGAAGGAACATCAATAAAAAGACCATATCGACTCATTCAACAAGATTATAATTGATCTTAAGACGATTGACATCAAGATTGAATATGAAGATAAAGTCATAATCTTGTTGAGTTTATTGTTGTCGAGTTATAAGCGCTTTGTTTATACTCCGTTTTATAGAAGGGAGTCATTAACAATGACAGATGTCAAGGATTTTTTGAACTCAGATGAACTAGAGAAAAGATCAGAGACTAATGCAGTAGATAGCTTGATTATAATAGAAAGGTCTAATATAAGAGAATGAAAGGAAAAAAAAAAGAACACCCGATCAAAGTTAAGGGGTAGATCTAAGACTTGTTTTTATTGCAAGAAGGAATGATACTTTATAAAGGACTACCTAGATAAGAAAGGCAAGACAAAGGACAAGAAGAATGAAGGTGATAATACAATAACTTATGAAGAAGACTACGACAATGCAAAAACTTTGGTTGCCTCTAATAGGAAGAACGCTGGTGAATGAAATATTGAATCTAGCTGCACTTATTATATGTGTCACGATAAAACCTTATTTATCAATTATTAACCCGTTAATAGAGGAAATGTGTTAATAGGTAATGACATGGTATGTCAAGTTATTAGGATTAATAGCCTTAGATTAAGACTATATGGTATGTCAAGTTGGTTGTTTATTCAAGGTGTAGAATTGAAAACTTATGGTGATTAAGGGTTACTATCAATGATTAAGGGTTTTATGGTAGTAATGAAAGGTAAAATGTGCAATAGTTTATATGTGTAACTTGGAGCTGTCATTGGCTCTGCAACCGTTGGTGCTAATGAGAATATGCATACCAAGTTATGGCATATGAGATTTGGCCACTGAAGTGAGATAGGTCTCAAGGAATTATATGATCGGAGTATTCTAGGCAAGAACGATATTCAACCATTAGAGTTTTGTGAGGATTGTATGCATGAGAAAGCATATATAATCAAATTCAGCATTAGAGAATACAAAACCAAGATAACACTAGATTATATACATTCAAATATATGGGGACTTATGCAAACTATAACTTATAGTAGAGCTAGGTATTCTCTAACGCTCATTGATGACTTTTCAAGGAAGTTATGGGTGTATATGTTAAAAAGCAAGGTATAATTGTTTGAGACTTCCAAAGCTTAGAAAGTACTTGTAGAGAATCAAACCAGTAAGAAAGTGAAGAAACTGATGACAGATAATGATCTTAAGTTTTGCAACACTTAGTTTAATAGTTTCTATGCCAACCATGGCATTGTAAAACAAAAAACTATTAGACCAACACTATAGTAGAATGGGTTAACAGAAAGAATAAATAGCACCTTACTTGATAGAGTAAGATCTATGTTAACCAGTTCTGGGTTGTCTAAAGCTTTTAGGGATAAGACGGTAGTCACAACACCTTACTTGATTAATAGAAGTCTCTTATCAGTAATTGACTACATGACACTAAAAGAGTAGTCGGGAAGAACTCTAAAGTATGATCACCTGAGAGTATTTAGATGCCCTGCCTTTGTATACATCAAACAAGGTAAGTTTGAACTAAGAGCATTAAAAGGAATATTTGTGGGATATCCAAAATGAGTAAAAGGATACAATATATGGGGTACAAAACTGAAACCAACAAAAAGGATCATAAATAAAGAAGTGAAGTTCAAAAATTTATATGTGATGGAAGTCATTCAAAAGACAAAAGTGAAGAAGACAGGACTTGTGTAAAAGATAGTTCCAGCACCAGAAGTTGTAATAGTAGAAGTGGAGCATGAGATCTGAACTGACATGCACTCAGGTCAGTACTTTAAAGAAACAACACTGAAAGATAGACTACAAACCCTAATAAGTACCTTAAAGACGACCTAAAAACATGTTAAAACTCTAAAAGTATAACTTGAAGAATGCTAGTTAGCTAGAGATAGGCTAATGAGAATGGCAAACCACCAATAAGTTATGCTCATGTAGACTTAATTGCTCTTGCCTTTAATGCCACCTATACTATTGAATGTGATGAACCTAAGATGTACAAAGAGGCTATGAAGAGTATTAATAGTAAAATGTGGCTAGATTTATGAAAGAAGATGTTGGTTCTCTTAGAAAAAAAATAAGACATGAGAGTTAGTGGCTAGACCAAAGAGTATGAAACTATTAGGGTGTAAATGAGTTTACAAAGTCAACGAAGGAACTTCTGGTGTAAATCCTACATGATTTAAGGTTAGGTTAGTTACACAATGCTTTAGTTAAAAAGAAAGGGTTGATTTTCATGAAATTTTATCTCCTATAGTTAAAAACGCCGATTAGGATCCTATTGGCCATGTTTGTATAATATAAATTTGTATATAGAGTAAATAGATGTTAAGATCGTATTTCTTCATGGAGAGTTAGAAGAAAAGATATACATGTCACAATTGCAAGGTTTTGAAGAACATGAAAAAGACGATCATGCTTATTTACTAAAACAGTCATTATATGAGCTGAAATAATCTCTTAGGTAGGGGTATAAAAGATTTGATGACTTTATTCTTCAGTTGCTTTACTAGAAGTAAGTATGATAGTTGTGTATATTTTAAAGCATTAAAAGTCAGTTATTCATGTATCCATTGCTTTATGTGGATGTCATGTTAATTGCATGTCATGATAAAAGAGAGATATAAAAGTTGAAATAACAGTTAAATAGTGAGTTTGAGATGAAAGACTTGGGAGCAGCCAAGAGAATCTTAGTTATAGATATTATTAAGGATAAGAGTGATGCTTATTCTTATCTCAATAGCGGTATATATAAAAGATCCTTGATAAATTCAAAATGATTGGTGCAAAGGCTGTGTCAATGCCATTGGCTATATATTTCAAGTTGTCAATAGTATAATCACCAAAAACCGAAGAAGAGAAACTGGAGATGCAAAATCTACCATATGCAAGTGTTGTAGGGTACATCATGTATGTTATGGTATGCATAAGACTTGATATAGCTCAAGCAGTGAGTGTGGTGAGTAGATATATGGCAAATTTAAGCAATGAGCATTAGTTTGCTGTTAAGTGGATTATGAGGTACTTGAAGGGAACATTAGAGCATAAATTGTTGTAAAAAAATGGTGAGTACAAATGATGAAATAGTAATGAGTATGTAAACTCAGACTATATAGATGACCTTGGTAAAATGAGGTCGTTAACTAAGTTTATTTTTACGATGTTTAGATATAGTGTATGCTGAAAATTAGTTTTGCAGCATATGGTGGCACTATCAACTATAAAGGCTAAGTATATAGCTATTGGAGAAGTCACTATAGAGGCCATATGGTTGAAGGGCATATATTCTGAGCTAGTAACAATGAAGGAAGTAAAAACCTGTGTACATTGTCACAACCAATGTGCCATACATTTAAGCAAACATCAAGTGTTTTATGAGAGATCGAAACACATTAACGTAAGGTTGCATTTCATCAGAGATATCATATAAAGTGGTGAAGTTAGTCTATTGATTATATTGACATTAAAAAATCTTGCAAAAATGTTAACTAAACCATTGCCCTAAGTTAAGTTTTATTTGTGCATAAACTTAATTGGAATCACCATTGAATAGTCAAGTATGTGATGTGAAGAGGTTGGATCCAAGGCAGCATTTGAGAGATTTTGAATTAATGAGGAGATTGTAAAGAATAATTATTAAAAATCATGTAGAAAATGATTTATATATTAGCCATGGAAAATGAAATAACACATAGTCAAGAGTAAGGCAAAATGATGAAGATAGAACTGAAGTTTGAGGCTTGGAACTAGAAACTGATCCTAAGTCTGAGCATCACGGTACTGCATACTGAGTGCCACAGCACCTAAGTTAGAACCTTTAGCAACGCGATGCAGCATACTAAGCACAATGGTGCCCAAGTCAGAACTACCGACGTTAAAAGTTCTTTTCTTGGTAAAACTCAAACTATGGTTTATTTAGAACTTGAAATGCTATAAATAAATCACTATTTTAGCTTGAAAGACATTACAAAAAATAAGAAAGTATCCATTGTATCTCAAAAAGAGATATTTTTGTAAGAGATCATTGTTCTTTATGATTCAATAAAAGAGGTTAAGATGTTGATCTACCCTAGATGTAGATAATTATTGAACCACGTAAATATTGTATTGTGTGTTAGATTTATGTTTTCTTTTTTTCTTTATTTTTTTATAATTTTTCTCTCTCAATTATTTATGGTTGAAGAATCCCAACACTAAAGGACTCCAAGCAACCTAGAATATCATTAAGAAAGAAGTCAATCTCTGAAAGAGCATAATATTTTGCTAATAAATCAATGACAATTACCACTACATCCATTTTAACCTCCAACAAATATGAATTTAGATGTGTGATAACATTCAAACCCTTCAACAATGCTACAGGCTCTACCATAGAAACGAGATATAAACCATTAATTCAAGTTTAGTTCAGACTGTTCATGGCTAATGGGCACCACTTAACATTAAAAGCAACTATCTTAATTCCCATTTCACTTGAGAAGATTAAACTTACCCAAATAATGTTTTGACTATATTATAAGCTTTCACATAAAGTTTCAAAAAAGATCTAAGTCATTATCATTTAGCCTATGCATTGCTAAGATCATAAACTCACAAACCAAATTAAGGTGCAAACAAGTCACAACCTACATAAAATCACACAAATCCCAAGCATGTATTAAAACTATACACAACTATAAATTATGGATTATGTTTTCTGCCCCTATTCCACATCTTAGATAGCAATCACTAACCAAGATATAATGTCTTTTAAGATTGATATATATTGGCAACCAATTGTAAGAAGCTCACCAAAGAAATAACTAAACTTTTAGTGGAACACCTAACCTCTAAATTTTCTTCCATTAAACATTTATCTCAAATTTTTCAAAGCTACTAACCATAACTTAAAGATAAAATGCAACCTAGTACTAGCTATTAATTAAATAGCACCTATGGCAGTTATAATGCCACATCAATTATTTCTCAGGTTTCAATGTTGATGTAGGAAAGGTATGCTTAGAATGATGCTTTGCTTTTCAACAAGAAAGGAAGCTTTGACCATTTCCACATTCTATCATCCCAAATCAATAAAAAAATCAACATATTTTTTATGCATACCAAGCATATATGGGAAGAGAGGCTTAAAAGACAGTGGCTATGGTATCCACCTATTATGATAGACTAAAACATCTTTTTTATTTACAATTTGTCATCTTAATCCTTGAATGATTACTTCACTTCCCCAAAGAATGCTCTTTTAAATGAATGACACAACATGCTTTATCTTTGCCTGTAAAAAAGAAGAATCTAAGTAATACAAGTTCTTAAGAATTCTTGCCATTAAAGAATCTGGCTTCATCAATAATCGCCATCCTTGCTTGGTGAGCATAGCCTTATTAATGAGGAATTGATTCTAGAAACCTAACCCTCATTGCTATTTGATTTTACATAATTCTTCTCATATGCACCAATATGTTTTTTGTTGTCTTTATTTACCCCTACTAAAATCTAGCACAAATTTTGTGAAGACTGTACATAAAAGCTACTCGCAATCCAAAATAGTTCATAGAATATATTAGGATAGCTTACACCATGGCTTTAATCAAGACTTCCCTACCAGCATCTGAAAACATCCTAGTTTTCCACCGCTTTAGCTTATTCCAAACCTTATTTCAAATAGAAGCATATAATTCTTTCCTTCTTTTTCCATGAAAGCTAGGGAGCCCAAGATATTTCTCATAATAATCTACCACATTGACTCCTAAGCAAAAAACCAAATCATGCCTTAAGGAATGAGAAATCACTTTGCTAAAACATACTATCAATTTGTTTAGATTAACAACCTGCCTCAATGCCTTCTGATACAACTTTAGAATACATTCAATGATTCAACAATTAAAATGTGAAGCCTTAGCAAATATTAGGCTATTATCTGCACACAAAAAAAAAAGATATGATATTGATTGACATGGTCTCCTACACTAGATACCAGATAATTAACCCACAAGTTCTATTGATCGAAATAAAGAAGATAATCTTTATTGCATAAATAATAAACAAATAAGGTGATAAAGGATCACTCTATCTTAGTCTCTTGGAGGGTTAAGGATTACCATGTGGCTTACCATTAATTATTGCTGAACATGATACCAATATGACACAACTCATGATCTTGTGGCACCAATATTTCGAGAAGCCTAGCCTTTTCACCATAGCCTTCAAAATATTTCACTCCACTAATTATGAGCTTCGAGTGTACTAAGTAGCCCTCTTTATTCTTCTTTTGATGCTTAATCAAGTCTAAAAATTCAAAGCCAATGATGCATTATCAATGATAAGCCTTCCTAAAATAAAAGCATTATGAGCCTTTGAAATAATATCCCTAAGATGACATAGAGTCTATTAGCCAAAGTCTTTAAAAATTATTTTATAGAGAGCATTACAGAGGCTTATAAGTCAGAAGTCTGTAGGCTAAGTCAATTTGTTGCACTTAGGAATTAAAGTAATTAAAGTTTCATTTAGAGCAATAAAGTTTCCTCCCCCTACCCAAAATTATTAAAGAATTCTAAGCAACATTCAAAATACATCATTCCCCTTAATATTTAAAATTATTTTAATGGAATAAAATAGGCTTACCATTATTTACTAGGGCATTTGTTGGATATATCTTGTGAACTATGCCATGAACTTCATGTTTTATGAAATGGACTGCTAATAGCCTCCTACTACTCTTAAACAATCTAAAAAACATGCTAGTTAATACCTCTTGAATATTCACCTTGGAAGGACTGGATAAGATAAATAAGTGTTATCAAAATGACCCAATAGAATACTAGTTATTTCCTTGTTGTCCATCTGCCCTATATTACTTCCATTAAAAATACCTTCTATTCTATTCTTTCATTTCTAGCTCAAGGCTTTAAAGTTAAAAATTTTGAAATTCCTATCTCTATTTTTCAACTACATCATTCTAGATCTTTGACGCCAATAGATTTCTTACTTATACAACAAGAAATCAAGCTCTTTTAAGACTTGTGAAATTGAGCCTAAGATGAAGCAGTGATGTTATTATTTAGAGAAGATAAGATTTGCCTCTTACAATGAATATCTTCAGTCATACAATGAAAATTCTATCTATTCCAATTCTGAAGCACAACCCTAATTTCCTTAATGTTACCTTGAGCAGCCCTAAAGTTCTTACCGACCACCTGCCAACTAGCCTTGATAATGTTTGCACATTCATTTTCACCAACATAAGCCTCTTCAAAGTGAAATCGGCTATGCTTCTACCTTCTACCTCATTTCTATAATTATCTACTCTATCATCTAAGTTAAACAATAGAGGTCAATGGTCTGATCCCTAGTAATCCAAATGATGAACTTTAGCAATTAGAAACAATTTTGACCACTCTAGGGTTTGGAAAATTTTAGTAAGTCTTTCTTGAATAAAAGCCTCACCTTTTTCCATTACACCAAGTAAAAATATGGCCATTAAAATCAACTTCCATTAAGCTACACTCATCAACAGCCTTTTCTGAAATTGTCTAATAAATAATTCAGTCTTGCTGCTCCTTTGTCTCTCTCACTATTTCTAAGGATTTTATTGAAATCCCTCCTGCAAAGCCACACTAATTAAGATAGAATGTTAAGCTGCTTTAATAAAGACAATGCATAAACCCACTGAGATGTTTCAGGGTGCCCATAAGAACCAGTGAATTGCCATACTTTCCCTTGATGGGATTTCACTTGAACATCAATATGAAATCGAAAGAATACGATAAACTACACATTAACTGAATCATACCAAAAAAGAGGCTAAACCTACACTTTGCCCAACTCTCTCAACCATTAATTTACCCTCAAAACTAATATTCACTCATAACGTATGCAGGAAACTTGCTCGGATGTTATATTTTTATTGAAACATTGGCGTATAAGAGTCAAATGGAATATAGAAATTGGAATGTTCAAGAGTTGTCCATTCCTCAAACATTCCAGCATAATAGTTTTATAGTTCTAGGTAGCCCTATATGTCGACAAGAGCCGCCACTGTATTTGAACTAGAAAAATCACCATAAGCTTAATATATCTCCATTTCACCCTCTAACTCTAGTGGAATATAGACCCTCGAAGCATCCTTCCAAAAAAATCAAGTTCTAGAATCCGTTTCCTCTAAGCCCATTTATCAATCACCTCATACATGAGTGAATTTTCATTTGTTTTTTCACTTTTAAGGCTTCCATGAGGAAATCACCTTGAAAAGCTTTGAGGATAACTTATTCGGCCTGCCTTATGAGTTTTTCTTTGAATTTTTCTACTTTCTCAGCTCAACTTACTCTTAGTTTCCTTCTTTCTTTTTTTCCCCACTAACATAAGAGTTCTATTGCTACGTGGTATGGAACTGAAAAGAATCTAACAATTGAACACTATAGAGGGGGATGTCTATACACCCAGGATCATTATGGAAACCATTATCAGAGTCCTGCTCGAGGCTATTAAACTTAACACCTTCATTTTACCCAAAGCTAAAAGAAAGTTAAAAAAAAAGGTTGATGTTACTCCTCATTATTCTCTGGATATTAGTACAAAACCCCTTATAGATCCAACCCAGCCTTCCACAAGAGAATTGTTACACCATGATTATTGTGAACTTCCTTATTTATTTATTCATAAACCTAAGGTTGAAAAGCTCTTGCCAAATTATCGAAGGCTACACTATTTTTGACCGTACCCTTGGATGCTTTAACAAATACTTATCTACCCTAAGGTTCAGATCCTTGACCTAAATAACAATTTGCCACACTGATATCAACCCTGATTTTTCTTTGCTGCCACTTTTGAATTTCACTTATTACTGATTTGAACGACCACAAGCCTAGTTATAGGTCTTTCCCTTTCCCTTTAAAATCTTTCTCAAGATCTTATTCTCTTTCTCCTCCTGAACCTACAAAAACCCTATTCGATCCTCTAATGTCTTTCTAATTGAATTAGCTTGCCCTATCATCCACATTACTATTTTCATTCTTTATCTATCACTGGGGATGTAGATTTCCATCTGTCTCTTGATGGAAAAATTTTTACGATCAATCAAAGCCACCTTTAGAATAATTATTAATGTCGTAATCACTGCCCAAGCCAATACTAGCCCATATCCCATTGCTATATAATCCAACATCCCTTTTATACTTTATTTAGGACATTTATGTTTTGGATGTCGAAATTTTTTACATCCAAAACACAAATTTGACAATTGCTGATACCGCAACAAAATTGTAACCACTTCATTCTTTTCTTCCATAACAATAAGTAAGGCAAGCTTGAGCGGCTCTGAGATGTTGATTTTACCCTTACCTTAATAAATTTCCCTAAGCACTTCTTTGAAACCCCACGATTAATATCCTGACCTTTGCCTATAAGAGACCCAAGTAAGGACCCATCTCATAATACATAAAGTAAAGAATGAGGCTATAGAGTTGCAACCAAAAAGAAACTCTGTCAAATATCAAATTCAAAAATCCTCCAATCCCTTTGAAAGATTCTAACATAATTAAACAATTATCAAAGTTCCACCCTTACGCATGCATAATGGTACGAGTTTTTTTTTATCAATCTTAAATCAATAATAAAAAAAACTACCATATGTTGCATAGGATTAATGACCTTAACCGAGAGTTATTTGAACGTTTGCCAAAGCATGGCCAATTACAGTATGAACGTATCGCAATTAATTGATCCAGAAGAGAGCACTTTATCTACCAAAGATAAGGAAACCACTTGTAGCCAACTTGATAGAATGAAGATCAAAGTTTTAAGGTTGGAATATATTGATTAAAGGGTTCTATATGTGGGTAAATACACAAGGATACTAATACAAATTATAGAAGTCAAGACATGCTTAGCACTGTCTTTAAACTATTTCTACCCCCACTTTGATGATAATCAAAAATGGGATTGACAGTAGGATAGTTGCAAGATTCAATGACTTATAAGAAAGTATAAAGGTACACACCAAATATACTTTCTTTGGATTACAAGTGTTTACTAAGAAAATGTTTGATAAGAGGGAAATGAAAATTAAAGATTAAGAAGAGAAGTTAATTATTTGATTCAAATGAGTCTGTAGTATTTATAGAGTTATAATTGTCTCTTTAGGAAGACACAATAGCTTTTTGAAAGGCCATATCAATTAGAAATAGTAGGTGACTCTTCAAAGAGTCACTTGTACAGCTCTAGATGCCTGCCCGACTGGGCGTCGTGGCCCCTGGAGCTAGTGTCATGGCATTAAGTCCAAAGACTAGAGCGTCACAGCACTCTTGGTTTGGTGTCGTAGCTCCCAGTCTTAGTACACTACAACACCTATTCCAACACCACAGCGCCCAAGCCTTATACAGCTTATGCATTTTTTCGTCATCCTTTTTTCTCTTCTCGACTATTTTTCTCTACTTTAACACTTGATTTTACACTTGTTTATTTGAAATACACTCTTAAATTCCAAAACTTTCTCACATATTTCAAATAAATAATTGTAAATCAAATCAACCACAAATCTAAGTAGAATTTAACTTATATGAATTGGTGCTCTTCCAAGCTATGAACTAATCCACTGATTAAGTAACCATATTTTACAGGAACTAGGTGAAACCAAATTTCTATCGACCTTCAATCCTTTAGATGTAAAAGATAGGGTTAAATTATCAATTTTAACTCTCAATAACTTGTTTATGTTTGTTGTTTGACACTATTAATGGTCATGTGTTTTTCTGGCTTCATAAGTGCTTTAAAGTAGCCTGCCTAGCTCTAATAAGAACCTACCCCATTTTTACACTGATATAGGTGACATTCTATCAAGTGTGTCTTACAGGTTAAACACATCACCTTATAAAGGACTATGGAGTTCATTAAGAGACTAACTCACCATTTTTTATTGTAGATGCACTACTCACCACACGAAGGGACTCACAAGATAATCAGTAGTACAACAAGACAACAAGTGACTTATTCTTACCTTTATGAACCTACTTCAATGGGATCTCTAATCTCATAGCTAGAGTTACAATCACTCTTGTCTCATTCTCTAGGCAGAATTCTCATTTGCCTCAGTATATCTTCCACTAATCTTTTATTTAGTGGCTTTGTCAGAGAATTGGTCAAATTCCTCTCTAACCTAACATAATCTAGGCTCACCACCCCAAATTGTAGCAGCTACTTAATGATACCATGTCATAGATGGATATGTCTACTTTTTTCATTATATATTTTACTTTTTGCTCTAGCAATTATTGTTAAGCAATCACAATTTATAAAAATTGTAGTAAGAGGGTGAGTACTAATGGAAAAATAACACATAAGTATCCTTAACCACTTAGCCCCAGAACAAGTTTTTTTTTTTAAAGCTATCAATTTCGATTCTATAATAGATTATGCAATAAAAGTCTATTTAGTGGATTTCTAATATACAGCTGCTCCACCCAAAATGAAGACATATCCAATAAATTTAATCTCATTGGATTCAGATATCCAATTAGCATCACTATAACCTTCAATCACAGGTTGTGATTTACTATATGAAAGTGCATAAATTTTAGTGTCTATCAAATACTTTGTAACTCTATCTAAGGCACTCTAATGCTCTTTACCTAGATTTTGAGTATACTTATTCAATCTCCTTATAGTATATGCTATATCAGGCCTAGTAATGTTCATCAAATACATGAGACTACCAATAATTTAAGCATAACAGTTCTGATTGTCACTATGTTCAACATTCTTTTGAAGTTTAACACTAGCATTATACAGTGTTGTCACCTATTTACATGTTATATACCCAAACCTCTCAAGAAACTTCTTTACATAATGCTCTTGTGATAAATTAAGAACATTATATGTTCTCATAATCTTTACCCCAAGTATTACATCAGCTTTTTTCAAATCTTTCATATTAAATACATTCGATAGAAGCCTCTTAATCTCACAAGCATATCATCCACATATAGACATATTATAATATATTTATAAGTATCAAATATTTTATAGTACACACACTTATCAAAATTATTTATAATAAAACTATTTGATACAAGAATATTGTCAAACTTTTTATGCTACTATTTTGGTGCTTATTTCAAACCATTCAAAGACTTAACAACTTATATACTTTATGCTCAATTCCAATACCAATACAACCTTTTGGTTGTTCTATATAAATTTTCTCTTTTAAATCACCATTTAGAAAGGCGGTCTTTATATCCATTTGGTATAGGAACAAATCATATATTGTAGCCAATGCAATTAATGTTAATGGATGTAATTCTAGTTACAGGAGTATAAGTATCAAAGTATTCTAAGTCTTTCTTTTGAGTGAACCATTTGGCAACCAATCTTGCCTTATACTTCCCTATAGCTCTTTTTTTTAAAGATCCATTTACAATCAATGTGCTTGGAACCTAGAGGTAAATAAACTAATTTCAATATTTGATTACTCGTGATAAAGTTGATTTCATCATTTATTGTCTCCCTCAATAATGAAGCATCATAAGAAGTTATAGCCTCACTAAAAGTCTTAGAGTCCTCTTCCATTAGAAAAACATAGAAATCATTATAAAAAATAGTAGCCTTCCTTATTCTTTTACTTCTCCTAAGTTCATTATTAGAGCTTTCGAAAAAGTCTAAATTAACCTTTATATAAGTTATAGTTTTATTTACATTTACTTTCTTAGGAAAGATAAACTCAAACAATTATATACTTTTATATTATGCTATGTTGTTTGCATTAAACAACCCCATGATATCCTTTAATATTAAGAATCTATATATAGTACTATTTTGAGCATAGCCTATGAATATACAATCAATTATCTTAGGTCTCATCCTTTTATTTTTAAGATCAGGAATAAGAACCTTAGCAAGACACCCCTACACTTTAAGGTATGAAAAATTATGAGTATAACCTTTCCATAACTCATGGGGTGTAATTTTTATTTTCTTATAAGAAATTCTATTTTGTATATGATAAGCAATCAATATTGCTTCCCCTCAGAAATTCATAGGTTCCTCTGAATTTATTAATAAAGAATTCATCATTTTCTTTAAAGTTCTATTTTTCCTTTCAGCGACTCTATTAGATTCAGGTAAGTATGGAGATGTAACTTCATGTATAATTCTATTGTCCTCACAATAGAAACTTAATAAGTTAGACACATACTCTCCTCCTCTATTAGTTCTTAATCTCTTAATTTTTCTAGCAAGCTAATTTTCAACTTATTGTTTATAGATTAAGAACTTATCATATAACTCACCTTTATTTCTTAACAAATATACCTTAGTATATTTTGAGAAATCATCAATAAAAGTTATGTAAAATCGTTTTTTCCCTCTAGTCATAATATCTTTAAAATCATCTAAGTCATTATGAATTAAACTAAGCAATTCAGTTTCTCTAAGAGTTATAAGTTTACAACTTTTCTTAGTGGACTTTTCTTCCACACATACATCATATTGATGCATTTCATCTAAACTGATATTAGATAGTAAACCAACTCTTTTCATCTTTCTTAAATAAAAATAATTCAAGTGACCTAGTCTATTATGCCATAATATAAGTAGAAGAAATATCTGTATTTATTGAAACATCAAGTACATTGTTTAAACAATTCGTTAGAAGAATATTCTTTTCAAATGAACTACCCTTAGTCATTACAACTTTGTCGCCTTTGAATGTGACTTTTACATTAGCTTTTCCTAACATAAATATAGAAACAAGATTATATCTAATATTGGGAACATGAAGAATATTATTCAACACCAAAATCTTTCCTCAAGTAAGTTTAAGGAGAATATTCCTTTTCCCGAACACTGATAAAGAATGGGAATCTCCTTCTCTTATAGAAATATACTTCTGAAAGGTACTTTTGTCTCCACATATGTGTCTTATGGCTCTATGGTCAATCACTCATTCCTTGTTGTCGCTTGCCACTGTATTCACTTGTGAAATAACAACTGCAGCAATAACATCTTCTTCCTCAACTAAATTGTCATTGAGAGTTTTGTTGTTTCCTTTCTTGTTCTTATATTTACATTGATAAGCAAAATGACCACCTTTTCACAGGCATAACATTTACCATTTTTCTTGAATGAGGCTTTATTCTTCTTAAAATGAGTATTACTTATAGAATCTTGATATTTCTTATCATAATTATCACCCTCTACTAAATTGGCTTTAGAGACTAATTCTTTGGCCTTCTCTAAATATTTCCTTTGGTGATTCTTTTCTTCTATTCTAATGTGCACAATAAAATCTTCTAAAGTTAAATTCTTCCTTTTATGTTTGTTGCTTTTCTTATAATCCTTCTAGGATTCAAGAAAATTTTCAATTAAGCAACTTACACAAAAGGTTAAGGAGAATAATATTCTCATTTTTCAAGTCATTTAGCAAGAAGTGAAAATTATGAATTTGTGCAGTGACCTCTTTTTCCTTAGACATTTGAAGTCTATGAAATTTGCTAGAACATAGTTTTTAGCATTAGCATCTTCTATAACATACTTTTTCTTAAGTTGTGCCCACAACTCATATGCATCCTTATATATAGAATATAATTCATACAATTCATTTGATAATTTGTATAGGATTGTATTATGGAATACCTTATTTGCCCTACTTCATTTGGAGAACTTCTCTTTGTAATTTTTTGCAGTAGCCTCAGAAGGAGGAGTGGTAAAAGATTCAGCCAGACTCATTACATCAAGTATATCAAACACTCAATCTTGTCATCTTTTGAAGTACTTCCCATAAAAAGGGGGGAACTTTATGGCCTCTGAAAGTGATTTGGCAACAACCAACAGTGATAAATCACTTGCAACATCTATGTCTATATGTCTAGTAACTATTTTAAGATTGTTGGTTAAAGGATTCTATATGTAGGTAAATACACAAGGATACTAATACAAATGATAGAAGTCAATGCGTGCTTAGCACTTTCCTTAAACTATTTTTACCCCCACTTTGATGATAATCAAAGGTGCAAAACGGGTTTGACGGTAAGATAGTTTTAAGATTCAATGACTTATGAGAAAGTATAAAGGTGCACACCAAATCCTTGAACTACAAGTATTTACTCAAAAAATTGTTGATAAGAGAGAAAATGAGAATTAAAGATTGAGAAGAGACGTTAATTATTTTATTCAAATGTGCCTACAATATTTGTAGAGTTATAAGTGTTTTTTTGGAGAGACACAACACCTCTTCGAAAGCTACATAACACCAAAGAGTCACATGTTCAGCTCTGGGCGCCTGCTTGACTGGGCACCGCGGCGTCCAGTCTAGAGACTAGAGTGTCGTAGCTCTCTTGGTCTGGCGCTGCGATGCCAATTCCAACGCTACAATGCTCAAGCCGTAGGTTTTTCTTCTCAATTATTTCTCTCTATTTTAATATTTAATTTTATACTTATTTATTTGAAATACACTTTTAAATTCAAACATAACATAGCTATCATGCAAACTCAAACTTGAATATTAGCTAAAATCTCATCGAACTCCATTGTTTGGCCCTCGTAGATAAAGAAAACCCTTTTTGAGGCTTTGCTGCCACCAAACGCGACTAAAAAAACTTCAAAAACTACCATTCATGACACTTTTTAGTCATCCAAAGTTTTTACTATCCTACTTTTTCAAAGATGAAAACTTGGGGTGAGACTTAGCTTCTATCTCCTAAATTTTCATGTTATTTTATGGTCATTGATTTAAAAACCTGTCCTTGATTTTATTAGTTTTAACAAATTATAATGGATTAACAATAAAGATCTTTGTATATTTTAACATTTTTACGATTGTCATTTAAAAGAGGCGGGATGGAGCCATGAATTTTATCCACCAGAGTCAATTTCAAATAATATAAAGAAATAGCATAAATATGATCATAGAATTAGAGAGACTAAATGAGAAAGAGTAATGGTTTTGAACTTTGAATTAAGTGGATTGTATTTTATTAGTTATTCATTAGCTTTCAAATCTATTACTTCCCCAATACTTTATTTCGTTATTTTTTTTTATAAGTCTCACTTGAATTACTATTGGATTGTAATTTATTAGATAAGATATTAATTCACCTAAATTTTAAGGCATGTACAGAGAATAATTTTATTTTTTAACGATTATTTTTACGAAAAAAATATATTTTTTAAAAAAGTGTGCACATTTATGACTCATTAAATCGTATACAAACCATTGAACAATTTTTCAATTTAAACAAGTGTCACTTAATTTATTTGGTGAAATTATTTATCCCACCATTTTTTTTAGCTATAATATATCCACATCCATTGATTCCATGAGGCAATCAAGATAGATTCTATCTGGTCCAAGAATTATATTAAAACGCAAAATAATTAAACAAAGAAATTTACAAGAACAGAGAACCTGATAAAGCTAGCTCATGGTTTTCAATTTTCATCTTTAAAAAATTCGACCCACCTAAAACAATTTTATTTGGGCGACGTCTCCAAGTTTTTCACTTAAAACTTTGCTATATAAATATATAATATATTAACATGTACTTAAAAAAAAAAAAAAGAAGAAAATTGACATATGAACTCTCAAGTTTCTTAAAAAATAACATACAAATCTTAATAATTTCAAAAATTTTACACTAAATTTTGTTAATTTTAATAATATAAAAAGTAAAATTAAAAATTCACCCTATTTTGATTGAAAACAGTCAAATTTAATTAAATGCTAAAAAATTGTTGAACTTTTGACCTTATAATTAAATTTCACACATTTTAATAAATTATTTCAAAATTATATTTATGTATAAATTTGTTTATTTTATTAACATACTATTCTTATATATCATATGTTAATAATTTTAAAAATATCATTGACAGAGTTTGAACTCTAATCATCTAAATAACAACTACGAACATTTATCATCGAGCTATAATAAATTTTACGATATAATATTAAAACTGAAAATACAAAAGGTGAAACGTCAAGACTCTAACCATAACTCGTCGTCGATCTTCTCCTGCCGGTCATCATCTACTACCACTAGTCACCACTCATCATCGTCAATCATTGCATCGTCACTAGATGATGACCAATGATGACGAACAGTGGCAAATGGTGGCCGGCAACAATTGACAATGACCGATGACGACAAGTGGGGGTTTGGATTATGTCATTTCACCTTATTGTATTTTTTGTTTTGATATTATATCATAAAATTTATTGTTACTCATCGATGAGTACTCTTCTTTATCTTATGTTTGACCAAAGTTCAAACTTTGTCAATGTTATTTTTTAAATCAATAATATATAGTTTTGAAAATAATATATTAATAAAATTTGTAAATTCATACTTGAACATAAAGTTAAAATAGTTTAATTTGATTAAAGTGTATAGTTTTTGACCGTAAGATTAAAGTTTCTAATAAATTTTTTAGTATTTAATTAAATTTTAATTTTTTTTCAATTAAATAAGAGAAAATGTACTTTCACTGTTTTTACTTTTTTTTGTTAAAATTTATAAATTCATTACTTAATGTGTAAATAAAAATTTTAAAATTATTAAAATCTGTATATCACTTTTTTAAAATATTAAAGGTTTAAATATATTTTTTTTAAAAAGATAAGTATAAAAAAAGTTTATAAAATTTTAATTAAAGTAATGAAAATTATAATAAAAATATTTTCTTAATTCCTGTAGACGAAAAACCAAAAACCAGCGGCCTTTTGAAAACAAGTGGCAAGAAAACAGAGGGGGGAAAGTGGAAAGTTCAGAATCTATTTTAATCTTTTATAGTAAATAGAAAGAAATAGTGATGTTATTGTCAGCACACAATGTGTTTGTATTGTATTGTGGCCCCTCTCAGCAATTTCGTCATGAATAGTTCAAAACCACTCTCTCTCTCTCTCTTTCTTTTTCTTCACAGTTCTACTACTGCAGTTCATTGGAGGCTCTTATCCTTTTATCTTTGTCTTGCATGCAATTATGAAATATTGAGAACAAAAAGATTGTTGTATATCTTCTTTAAAGTTTAGACAAAATTCATCTTGATTTTGAAATTCTGGCTGGGTAAAAAACTTAAATTCATTAAAGTAGTGCTTATGTTGACAATTCAGTGATATGTTTAAAAAAAAAAAATTTAATAACAAAGAGTTGACAGTATATTTATTTTTATTTTATTAGTTGTCTTGAGTTTGAATATCCCTACTCTCCTAATAAAGAAAAAATTGAAGTAAACCAAATGAATTATTTTATTCGGCTTGATATTTACTAATTCATTTGATTCAATTCAATTTAATTTTTTAAAAAAATTGATTGATTCGATCTCAATTTTAATTTATTTAAAAGTCAAACTTTAAAAAATGACATATTTAAGCACAAAATTAATTAGAAAAATTGAATTGAACTGGTTTCAAAATTTAATTAGTTTTGTTCAAAGTTTAGTTCACTAATAAGCAAGACTAAAAAACAAAAAATTCAACATATTTTGACACAAAATTGATTAAACAATCCGATGAATAGAACCAGTACATTTTATATTTAATATTGTTAAAGATATATGACAATTAATCCTACTATATTTGCATAATTACTTTTTGTATTTTATAATTAATTTGTTATATTTTATTTCTATTATTATCTTTTATTTTCTCATGTCAATATAAAGCCTATATAAAAAAGTTACTATGTAATAATTTATATAACGTAAATAATAACAATGTAATTTTTATAATATTTCTATTGTCTTTATCTATTCTAATAAATATTTCAATTAAACCAATACAATATTTATTCTAAGGTGGTTGCTTTTCATTTCAATGTGATTTGTTATGTAAACATTTTCTTGCCCTTTATTAAATCTCTTGTAAAATTTTGAAATTCATTGAAGCCTCTTATAAAAACTAAAAATCTTTCAAAATTCTTCCACAATTCATGAATTATCTTTCAAAAATATTTTTTTTTTATCAAATGGGTCTACTTGTGTTGAAGTGAAAGCACACAAATAAGTAATATCACTCAAGTAAATAGTACAGAATAAGAAATTAAGTAATTAATGAGAGAAAGGGTAAAAGTAGAGCACACAAAATTTATGTAGTTCGACAACTTGTCACGTCCACGGCGAATCAAAATAACTCACTCTTATTATTGAATCATAAAACACTCACAAAATAATTAATTTATTATATTTTATTTCTATTACTATCTTTTATTTCTTCGTTTTGGTCAACATAAAACCTATATAAAAAGTTACTATATAATAATTTATATAACGTAACTAAGAACAATGTAATTTTTATAATATTTTTATTTTCTTTATCTTTTCTAATAAATATTTTGATTAAATCAATACAATAAATATTCTGAGGTGGTTGCTTTTCATTTCAATGTGATTTGTTATGTAAACATTTTCTCGCCCTATAAAATCTCTTGTAAAATTCTGAAATTCATTGAAGCCTCTTATAAAATCTAAAAATCCTCCAAAACTCTTCCACAATTCATGAATTATCTTTTAAAAAATATTTTTTTTATTATTAAATTGATCTATTTATATTGAAGCGGAAGCACACAAACAAGCAATATCATTCAAACAAATAGTATAGAACAAGGAATTAAGGAATTAAAGAGAAAAATAGTAGAAGTAGAGCACACAGAATTTATGTGGTTCGGTAACTTGCCTACATCCACGGCGGATCAAGATAACTCACTCTTATTATTGAATCACAAGACACTCACAAAGTACGCTTTTTGCAAGAAAGAAACACTTTTTTTTGCAAGAAAGAAACACTATTTTTTGCAATTAAAAATTTCTCTTACTAAAAATTATAAAGTATGTTTGATCACAAAGATCTCATTTCAATTTCACTAAGATGTGTTTACAAGCTAATAGAGAGCCTTTATATAAGTTTTATGACATTTTAGGTTTACCCTAAACGTGTGAAAGTCATATTAAGGAGTCCTAAAATAAGTACGAGATGAAATAGATAAGTATCAAAACGAAAAATTATCAACGGGCTGGGCGCCGCAGTACTCAACACTCATCACCGGACACTAGGCCGCCCATCTAGGTGTCGCGGCGCCCACACTTAGGCACCGTACCTTTATTTTTTGTTTCTTTTCGCATTCATCTTTGATCCTCACGTACCTTACTCACTTGAATTTATCTCCAAATCATATCTCGATAATTTTTAATTAATATTCTCACAACTTGTAACTAGACAAATTCTTACAAGAGATAATAAATTTTACTTTCAAAATTAAATAGGAAAAGATTGACAAAAGATGTAAAATAATCGTCCTGCATTTTCCTAAAACTAATAGTGTAAAACAATGTTATCATTATAATTTTCCCTCGTCTTTACAGATATTGATTAGAAACTAACTTAAGTATTAGGATGTACGTTGTATAGTTACTTTATGTTAGGTTCTAAAACTAATTTATACTTGTTCAATAACTTTTAAAACATTTAAATTAATGTGGAATTAAAATAATTAAAATAATAATATGAATGAACATATTTTTATTTATTATTAATTTACACAATTGTTTTTTGAAGTTATTAATTTAGACAATTTAGAAATCGGTTTTGGAGAGTTTATGATTTTTTAAACCATAATCAATCTTAGAATGATAGTGTAAGGGACTAAATAAGATTGAATAGCTTAGGACCTATACCATTATAGTTGTGTATTTTCTATTGTACATTCTCCCATCAAGAATGTATTTAATTTATAATGGACAATTTTTATTATCAAGAACGTTATCACGTTTTTAAAATGATAATCACATTAAGTGACTATGTATTCTTCAACAAATTAAGTTACTATGATATTTAAGTAATTTTTTCCTTATCCCTCAAATTGTGAGACAAAATAAGAAAATGCTTTCATACATGTAAGAAAAAGATAAAGGTAGAGGAAAACTAAAGAGAAATTGAAAAATTCTAAAAACTATATTTTTAATATATTACGTTATATTTTAACTATTATATAGTAAGCCTTTATATAAATTTTAAGTTGACATAAGCAAAGAAATAAAAGTATAACAAGGAAATAAAATATAATGTACGAATTATAAAAATATAAATAGTAATTATACAAATATGATGGAGTTTGATTGTCATATATCTTTAACATCCCCCTTTAGACTCAAGATTGCATAAGCTTGAGTTTAAAAAAAAATATTATGGTTGTGATGGTACACATTAAGATACAATCATTGTCAGTAAATATTGTCAGAGGCAGGCAACCATTATCGGAGATGGGCAATCATGATCGGTGAGAGACAACCATTGTGGAAGAGAGGCAATGTTATTAGAGAGTGACAATGTAGTTGATAAGTGACAATGTTATCGATAAGTAACAATGTTGTCAAAATGACAAGCGCATTAAGAAAGTCAACTACTTGTGAATACAAACGCATTAAGAGAAACTTGAAAACAACCGTTACAAGTGTAAGTACATTGTCAACCACTGCAAGTGCAAATACATTGATATAGAAATAAGAAAGCAACTGTTACAAGTGCAAGTGCATTGAGAGATAACTTATATCCAAATGTGACCAATAATTATAGAAAGACCCCAGAAAAATAAAGATAGAATTATCCTATAAGAAATAAAAATTCCAATATAATCCCAAACTTATGTAAATGAAAAAATAACCTTAAAAGTTTTGTGAATCATAAAATAACTGTGAAACTTATTTAAAATACACTTATGTAAATGATCCTAAATAAATTTCTAATTGTAGAATACCCAAAAAATTCTAAAAATTGTACATTGACCACAAAAACTTCTGAATTATTTATAAAAACACCCTTACTGTAAATCGGAGAGCCAGTCGGGCAAATGGATACTATATATTAATAGATCCGGTGAAGAAGAATCGAATGGTGGCGGAGGTGAGAAAAAACTCACCATAAAATGGTTAAGATCTAAGTCAGATGGCGAATGGTGATAGTTAGTTTTCCAACATGTATAGGTTAACCTGGTCTCTGATCAGCCTGATTCTAATGGGGTTGTAACTGTCGGCATCGTTTGAATTATTGGGTTTGGGCGGTGTATAATCACTCACCACAAAACAATCACTGGCAAAAGAAAATAGTCATGTGCTAGAGAAGAAATCCAGTGCATGAAAATGACTCCAACCTCTAATTTATGTGATTCCAATGTCATTCAAATAGTCAAAAGGTTCTGAATCGTCTGAGTTGGGTAGTGATAGTCACAACGGATTAAAAGACAATAATCCGTTTGGCAATTTAGTGGTTGTCTAGAAATTTTTATGATTTTTTGCGAAAACGATGAATATTTTGACCAAAATAAAAGTCGGTTGGACTTACATGGTTGATTTAGGGTTGAGAATAAAATTTTAACAAAATTTTGGTGGAATTCTGGCAAAACAGCGAGATGAGAAGAAAATTCTGATAATGATAAAAAAAAATATAAACTAGGAAACTTGCTCTTAGAAGTGATCGAAAGGCTTGAAAAATGATTAAAAATTGACTCTGATATCATATTAATTTATTACTCAACCGAAAAATTTAAGTTGATAGATAAAAATTCAAAATTAATATTAAAGATATGTATTAACAGTCTCTCTCATGTGAAACATAAATCCAAATAAATTTGAACTAGAGTAGATTCTTCATAAATTGAAACAAAGAGATAAATTAAGAAATAACTTAAAACAAAGACTTAAGAGCTTAAACTCAAGATCTTAACTTTAATACTAGATGAGAAAAGATAAGAAAATACTCTCATAGCATGTGAGAAAAGATAAAGACAATGAAAAATTAAAAAGAAATTGAAAAACTCTAAAGACTATTTTTACTATATTACATTATATTTTAATTGTTATATAGTAAGTTTTTATATAAATTTTAAGTTAACATAAATAAAAAAATAAAAGTATAACAAGAAAATAAAATATAATGTACTAATTATAAAAATATAAATGATAATTATGCAAATATAGTAGAGTTTGATTTTAAAAACTTTGTGACCTATCATCAAAGATTTTTTTTTTTGGGTCAACTCTTGATGTAAAAGCAATTTCCATGAGAACAAACTTGATCCTGACACTGCTGTAACTCCATTAGAGATAAAGAAGAATTATGGTAGATCTAGTGACTATTTGTAAAAATAAAACAAATTTAAAAAAAAAAAGATAGAGATTTCAACAAAGAAATGATGATATTGATGTCCAAATAGATAATAGTTGGCAACATAGAATGAAAACTCTCATGTCTTTGTTAGAAATATGTCAAAATCAAAACTCTCATGTCTAACAAAAGATAGGAAGAATAGTCATCAGTCTGCTTGTGCCATCACCCTTTTTTATTTATATGTATTTTTGAGATTGTGAGGGGCACTAATCTGATTCTAGTGCAATGCTCCCTTTTTTTATGAAGGTTGATTCAGCATTGGACCCTTCATGATTTGTAAGAAGATCATTTGCTTTTTTCAGAATGTTTGATTGATTTGGCTAAAGTGTTTTGCCTGTTTGGTCATATTGGATTTCAAGAATGTGTGCACCATTTTGATTTTTTAGATATGCCTCTTAGATGCCCCGACTAGTTACGCTTAATGTTTGGTCATAATTGCAGTTTTAGAATTAGGACCATTTTTCCAATGGGTTGTCTAAATAATATCAAAGATTTTATTCTTCAAATCTTATCCTCAAGACATCTATTTCTAAAATTATTTTTTAAATAAACAAAATAAAGATTTATTTTATACAAGAACAAATAAAGTTGTACATTTTTAAACCTGAATCGAAAAAAGTCATTACCAAAAATATAAATAAAATAATAAATAAATAAAAATAAAAAACAAATCCGGTTCAATTTAATTCAGTTTTACCAAATTATTTAATTTTAATCAGTTCTAATATGTGTGAAATAAATCAATTTGATTCCAAATCAATTTTAAACCGACTTAAAACTAAAATCTACTCACCCCTAAGAACAAAGTCTCTAAAAGCACAAAATATAATCTCAAATCTCTATAATTTTTTATAGGCTTATGTTTATATTTTTATCATTTATCTCCTTATTCTTTCATTAAATCTTAATTCGTTTCATTTAAATATTACATAATATAAATATATAAAACCTCAGTCCAATCCAACGTGAAAGATATTGGAACCCTAAATCTCTTGCACCACTAGTATAATAGTCTTGCTTGTGAAACCTATTAGGACCCATGTATAAACAAATCATAATATTACTGTGGTTCGTATTTCAAAATTAAAATAAAAAAATCAAATACTAAACACATTTTAACTTGTTCGTGTGGATACCACCTTTTTCATTGCTCAAAAAATATTATTTTGATCTATGATTTTATAAATATATGTTAATTTAGTTCTTATTTTTTTAATATATACTATATTAGTCCTTATAAGGACGAAAATGATAATTAATCAAAAACGAAAATGATAATAAATTTTTTTTTAAAATGTCTCTATTGGGATTAACATAATATATATTAAAAAAAAAAGGATTAAGTTAGTACTTTTTATAAAATCATTGACCAAAATAAAATCATCTCTTTATTTTGTCATCTTAAAGTTTAGTTGTTTTATTTATTAATAATTATATTTTTAGCATTTCCAATTAAAAAAAATGCATAGAAAAAAAAAGAAGTTTTCACGACAAATTATTTAACTTTTATTTGTTGAATATAAAATTAATTCTCTCTCTAAAGACTTATTTTGCTTTTTTTATATATAAAAGAGTAAAAATTTAAATTCGGAACCTTTACTAAAGTAAAAGAATAAATGTACTGTCAATCTTTTAAAATTAAATTGTTAATATAAATACAAAATTTTCTTCCTTTAACAATAATTATCAACTTAAAAGAGTAATATGCAAACAAAACCTTAAAATTAAAATGATCTAGGTTTATGTATAAATAAGCGTGTTAAATGCGAAAAAGGATATTGTTATTTAAATTATTATTTTTTAGGGAAAAAAACACACACACTTAGCCATTGTCAAGATCGAAATTCGAACCACTCCCTATTAAGTAAAAACAAAAAACAAAACACATTTTAGAATTTAAATTTTTTATCGATGAAGTTCATGGCCCATATGGTTTGAAAAACATTACACTAAAGTCTATAAAAACCATCATTAAGCAAATCCTTCATTAACTCAAAAATTATATTAGAGTTCCTCTGAAAAAAAAAATTAGTATGATAAAGTTTCATACACCCATTGATATGGGTGTCTCTGATGATTTTCAAAACAATTGAATTTTAATGTAGTTATGCTAATTCTTGGGGGTTCACGAAGTTTATCCTTTATGATTTAGTTACGAGTATTATTATAAAGTTACTAAGGTAGTTTTTTTTTTTTATTAAATTTTAGATAAAATTGAACATCGAATGGAGTTGAATATCTGAATTTGAATGATTTATTTGTTTGTTTTTTCTTTAATATTTAAACAAAAGTGTTAAGTTATTTATTTTTAAATATATATATAAAAAAAAGAAAACTAATACTTTTACATTTATGCTCTTATGAATTTTTAATATTAACTTAATAAGAGCTCCTTGGTGTGGCTCAACTAGTCATAAATAAAAATACCAATAACCACATCATGAGTTCGAATAAAAAATAGGGGGTAAGAGTTAATTTTTAGTTAATGAAATTTCTTATCCCTATCTAAAACTTTTAAAAAATATTAATCAATGAAGAAAAAATAACTAAAAAAATATTTAATTATACAAATTAATATTAAAACAATGTTACTATGATTTTTATTGCAATTATGTATTACCTATATATATTTAATTTTATTGCAATTATGTATTACCTATATATATTTTTAAAAAGTTATAAATACATTTAAAAAGCACATTAATTATAAAATTTAACAACACAGTAAGTATTTAATTTTTATTACAATAATACTATATTTCAAAAGTTTTGATATATCTATTATCATTAGTGTTATATAATTACCACATTTATGAAAATTAAAAAGTTAACAATTACTTGATACACGGTAATCATTGACTAGCGACACATCAATCGAGATATATAATTTGTATCCTAACTTTGTAAGCTTAGCACTACTCTTGTTATTGGTATTTAATAGAAAAATAAAAGAGATGAATTTTATATAGATAGCATTGTAATATATTAAATAGGTAACCATATTTTTTAGGAAATTAATCATATTTGTTAAAATTGGTGATTTAAAATCAAGGTTGAATTTAATTTTGAGTTGAAAATCAATGAAAAATTGACACAAGATCGAGGATGCACTGAAAATGAAAACACTAGCACCGCAACACTAGCTTTCCAGCACCACAGTGCTACGTCAGGACTGCACCAGCGTTGCGGCGCTAGCTTTCCAGTGCTAGGTACTGGCGCTGCAGCGCCAAGTTTTGACAATTTTTATTTTTAACTTGGATCATCTTCTTTAACTGAGATTTAAACTCTTACATATAAGAACTCTTATTCCAACTAGAAATAAAGTTTCTAAGGACATTCTAAACACTATATAAACCTTTTTAACCCCTTAAAATTAATAAAAACATTAGAGAAAAACTCCAACAAAGAAAATAGAAAGCTAGAAAGCCTTGAGTGCTGAGTGCACAAGAGAGTGCCATAAGAGCATTTAAGATCTGAGTAACCAAAAAAGTATTAATAGATTATCAAGAGCTCATTTATTTAATTATATTTCTTAATTATTTCTTACGAGAGATCTTTATAATCTAAGTTCTTTGTGAATTGAATAAAAGAGGCTAGGATATCGTGATTTACAGTGGATGTAGTCATTTATTGTTAAACCACGTAAATTTTCTTGTGTAATTGTTTATCTCTTTATCTTGATCTTTTCTTATTCTTGCTTTACTTGTTGATGAAGTCTTTCGCACGTGCTTAGAAGGTTTTTTAGAGTGCATGTTAAAAATCTCAACAAGTGATATCAAAGCTAAGGTTTAAAGATATTACTTTTTTGGTATATCAAAGAACATAAGTTGTTCATTCATGGCAACTTACAAGTATAAGTTGAAAAGTTTAATAGGCAGAATTATTTCAATCCATGAAAGATAAAGGTTATAACTCTATTGATAAGTTAAGGGTTAGATTCAGCCCTTGAAGAGTCTCAAGAAACAACCAACAAATAGAAGAAACTTGCGACATTTAGATTCAAGGCAGATAGAGAAACTATTTAGAAGAAAGTCCACAATACCATAGTTCTGTCATTGAGTGATGAAGTTCTGAAGGAAGTTATTGGAGAGAATATGACAATTAGCATTTGAAAGAATATTGATGCCTTTTATATAAGTTCTTGGTAAATCACCTACATGTCAAGAATAATTTGTATCAGCTATCTATAGCTGAAGAAACTTCAATTAAAGACCACATTGACGCATTCAATAAGATAATTATAGATCTTGAGGCAATAAACATCAAGATTAAAGATAAAGATAAGGCAATTATCTTGTTGTGTTCTTTGCCTCCAAGTTATGAGCACTTCATAGACACACTTATGTATGGCAAAAAGACTTTTAACAATAAGTGATGTTAAAGTCTCATTAAACTCAAAAGAACTGGAAAAAAAACTGTCCAGTAATGCAACAAGTTTGGTTACAAGAGGAAGAGATAGAAAGAACAATCAATTAAAAGGCAAAAAAAAAAGGGCACTTAATAAGGAATTGTCCAAGAAAAAAAAATGGTGGAGATGCAACAAAAGTTTATGTGGAGGACCATGAGATTATAGAATCCTTGGTAGTTTTTTATGGGAAGTATGCTAATTAATCAATACTAAATTCTAGTTGTAGTGTCCATATGTGTCTTGATAGATCTTCATTTACCAATTATAAATCTAATGGGGGTAAAGTACTAATGGGTAATGATATGGTTAGTGAAGTTATAGGGATTGAAAATATACGGATGAGGATGCATGATGAGAAGATTAGAGAATTACTTAGTGTAAGATATATTCCTGGTGTTACAAAAAACTTAATATCCTTAAGAGTGCTAGATTAAGAAGAGTATTCATTCAAAGAAAAAAAGGAATATTAAAGGTGATGAAAAGATATATGGTAATGATGAAGTATGAGAAGCATAATGGATTATATGTGTTCAATGGGAATATTATAAGTGGCTCAACATGAGTTGTTGAGAGTATATACACTAAGGGACAATGTTGTAAATTTTTTCATCGGAGTGGTAAGGTTTGAAAGAGAATGTATAAGAAGGGTGTTGTTGGTAAGGTTACGCCACAGAGGTATTATAATGGTGTCAAGAATGACATAGGAGATTATAATACAAATGCCACCCAAGGGAAGATGCATTCGTATCTTTAAGTCACGAGCCTAAAAAGAGTTAAGTTTGGACAAAGACTTAACTGGTGTTAACGCCAAGTAATTGAGTGTTGCAATAAGTGGATCCTGGAAAGCTTTTTGAAGAGAGATTTTAAATTGAGGATGGGTTTGTTAGAATTAGTCAAAATCAAGGTTAAGTTTGATTTTTAGTTAGAAACTAATGAGAAATCAACATGAGATTAAAGACGCACTAAACACAAAAACACCAATGCCATAATGCTGCATTAAGGTTACACTAGCGTTGCAGTGCACAGTTTTAAGAAATTCCATCTTTAGCTCGAACCAACTTTTTTTAGTGGCATTTAGACTCCTACATGTAAGGATTCTTATTCCAACTAGAAATAATGTTTCTAGGGACGTTTCAAAAATTATATAAACCATTATACTACGTAGAATTAATTAAGCATTAGAAAAAAAACTCTAAGAGAGAAAATAAAGAGCTAGAGAGCCTTGAGTGCTGAGTGCACAAGAGAGTATCATAGAAGTGCTTGAGATCTAAACAATCAAGAAAGCACTAATAGATCCTTGAGAGTTCATATGTTTAATTGTATTCCTTGATTGTCTATTGTCAGAAATTTTTGTGATCTGAGTTCTTTGTGAACTAAATAAAAAATATTAAGATCTATTGATCTACTATGAACGTAAACATTTATTATTAAACCACATAAATTTTCTTGTCTGATTATTTATTTTTTTATCTTAATTTTTTTTCATTCGTACTTTAATTGTGGGTGAAGTCTTCTGCATGTGTTTATAAAATTTTTAGAGTACATACTAAAAATCTTAGCAATATCATTTAGACTTTTCACATTCAACTAAAAAATTAAAAAAATTACTTTTTCTTAGTTAAGTCAAAATTAATTTAAAATTCTTTAAAAGTTAGAAAAGAAAATAAGTTGAATAAACTAAATTAAGTTATATTCAATATCAAGTCGAAAAAAACAATCACTAAGTTTTTGTAGTAGTTTAAACATGAGTATTTATATGTAGAAATTTTCTTTTTTAATTATCTAGTTTAAAAAAATTCTCCCTGGCATCAACTTGTGATTTAATCAACTTAAATTCACTTTTTATATATCAAATAGACTCAAATACTCTTATTAATATGATTACTATTTGATTGAATTAGTAAGATCTCTTAAATGGTATAAATTTTATATATTTTTTTAAATCTGAGATTTTGAATGTTAATATGGTTATTATTTATGTAAGTATTATAGCCAATAATATTATCCATTTGACCTTCATTCTAACATTAATGTTACTTCAATATCGAAATTGAACACGCATTTCTTTTATTAAAAAAAAAAGTAAAGGACACATGAATTCCTAAATTCTTTAGAAAGAAATTTATTCATTTATGTGATTTTAAAAGAAATAAAAATATTTTTGTCAAGTGATGAATTCTGTTTGTTTAAACTATTAAAAGGTCAAAAATATAAAAATTAATTTTATTTTTTTATTTAATCAAATTTAATGACACATGTTATCATATTTTTTATTTTTATTTTTTGTTAAATAAATTAAATAAAAAATTTTAAAATAATAAAAAAGCTTACAGTCCTCGATCAATGATGATCGCAGCCATCGTAGTAACTAGTTGCCAATGACCAATGGCAGATTAACTCAAACTTTATCATTGGATTTAAAATTTTAAAATGTATGTGATGATATGGTTGTTTTCATTAATGAAACATCCAAAGAGTGTCAAAATAGAAAAAAAAAAATGGCAACCACTATACCCTAGTGCTAAACGGTAGTGAATGGAGGTGTACTACCATGATCATCGGAGTTGGCACCCGACAATCCAATTGATGGAGATAATGATACACCTTTACTCATTATCATTTAGTGGTGAAGATATAGTGGGCACCGCTTTATTTTTCTCTTTTGGCACTTCTTTGATGCTCCATTAATGAAAATAACTATATCATCGCATAAATCTCAAATTTTTTAGTGCAATAATGTATAGGTTAAGTTAATTGCCACCGATCACTTGTAATTGACTATCATCTAGTGCGAGTGGCAACAATTAATGATGGCCCCTAATTTTGTTTTAGTTTTTTAATTTTGTTTCCCACAAGGTACTCGACTGAAACTCAACCCGTCGAAAGGTGGGTCCAAGTAACCAAATGGTCCCTAGGCTCAAACCCTTGGAAGATGTATTATCTGAGGCCCACAACATTAGACGTTTACATCGAGGCACCTACGGCCCAAGCCTACAATAACAAAGAAAAGACATAGTATCAATGTCAAATGTGGGGATGCCCTTGATGCTTGACCAAAGATATTCTTGGCTCCAAAATATCCTTGACATCAAGTTATCTTTAATATCAACTAGCTTAATCCTTGGCAACTTAGAATAGCCTATCCAGGTCGAGTCGACCACTTAATTTCTAAGGACTAAGCTAGATATGCATGTGTCATCTTAGGACTCTAATTGTCTATATTCTTGAGGATTTTGGAGTATCCCAATATTTTTGGGATAAATCCTACCCCTGCATCTCAAAGTAGATTCAAATCAAGAAACTAAAGATATATCCTAAGGGAATTGTGAAACCATCTAGAGGTTTCTGTCAAGAGGATCCTTTATCTTCGTATTTGTTTAGTTTGTGTGCCGAGGGCTTGTCGGTGTTGATTCATAAAGCAGAGAGGATTGGTGATATCAGTGGTGTAACATGTGGTCGTCATGGACCTCGCATCTCCCACTTATGTTTTTGCAAATGACAGTCTAATATTTACTAAAGCTTCATTGGCCAACTATCAAGCAATTCAGAGTATCCCCAAGTGTTATGAAAAGGCTTCTCGTCAGCTCATCAATTTTGAAAACTCGTCCATCAGCTTTGGGCACTCTGTTTCACATGCTTGTTCTACTAATATTGTTGACTTCCTAAGTGTTAATGAGGTCCCTTGTCATGAGAAGTATCTTGGTCTACCTAGCATTTGAGGCAAGAATAAAACCTCTTTGTTTGGATCCATTAAAGATAGGATCTAGAATAAGCTAAAGGGTTGGAAGTGGCAATTATTCTCAGCGAGTGGTCGGGAAATACTTATTAAAGCAGTAATACAGTCCATCGCTACTTACTTTATGCAGCTTTTTCGGCTGCCAGCTACTTTAATTCATGAGATATACCGGTTATGTGCGAGGTTTTGGTGGGGTGGTGATGAGGACCAAAGGAAATCACATTGGTGTGTTGGGATTCACTTTGTGCAAGGAAAGAAAATGGTGGCCTAGGCTTTCGAAATCTCTACACCTTCAATCAAGCAATGCTTGCAAAGCAGGCTTGGCGAATCATTCACAAGCCGCAGTCTCTTCTTGCCCGAATCTTCCAAAATATGTATTTTTCTAACACACCTTTTTTGCACGTGTGATTGCATCCTTCATCATCATATGTTTGGAATAGTATTTTGTGGAGCAGGGAACTTTTGTGTAAAGCATTGGATGGCGAATTGGCAATGGTTCCTCTGTTTTTGTGCATCATGATCCATGGCTGCCTAGAGCTTATTCTTTTAAGCCGATTTATCCTCATCATTTGCCTGAACTTACTCGAGTATCTGACTTAATAATTGCTTCAGGATGTTAGAATATGGATCTCATCTAACGAGCATTCTCGGTCGAGGAGCAGTAACTGATTGCGTCCATTCCTTTATCATCACGACCTCTGGATCAGCATGATTCTATACTGTGGCATTATGATCAGAATGGTTCATTCTTGGTGAAGAGCATCTATTAGCTGGGTCGTCAACTGGAAGGACTTGCTAGCACGTCTTCTGAGTCTGAAACTGTGAGCCGGTGGCGTTATTTCTGGCAGTTGAAAATCCCTCTCAGGATGCATATTTTTGTTTGGAAAATGGCCAATGATTGGCTGCCTACTCATGTAAACTTGGTACGCCATCATGTACCTGTCGAGATTATGTGCCCATGTTGTGCAAGAGATGAAGAAACTACCCTTCATGCACTTTGGAAGTGCAAAATGGTGGCCAAGTTCAAGCTTTCGTGTAGCTTTATGGAAGGATATGTTGCAATGATTAGAGGTCTACACTGGATTTTCTAATTTACTGCCAACACCAGCTTCCAATACAACATTTTGAGTTGTTATCTGTAGCCTTATGGAGAATGTGGAACTGTCGATATCAGTTTATCTACCAGGGGAAGATAATGCCTTCTGAAACTATTCTTGGCTAGGTTGCAGACTATCTAAAACAATATCACGAAGCTCAATAATCTACGGCAGAAGGTTCTGTACAGCACCAGCAGCTGGAAAAATGGATGCTTCCACCTCTCGGAATGATAGAGGTGAATACGGATGCAGTTTTGTGTAACAGGTTTGCTAAATCTGGTTTGGGCATTGTTCTTAGAGACTCTTCGGGCCAAATATTGCTTGCTGCTTCTGTGCCTCTTCAAGGGCTATATCAAGCATCGATAGCTGAAGCTCTTGCCATTCGTAAGGGTCTATTGCTCGCACAGGATATTGGTCTAAGTTCCATTGTGGTTGCTTCCGATGCCTTAGAAGTTGTTAATGATATTGGCAGCCAAACTCACCCTCCTTCAGAGTTTGGTCTCATCTATCAAGATATTTATCATTTTTTACAATCCTATACTTCTTGTCATATTATGTATAACTCTGGGAATGCTAATAGAGTAGCACATAATCTAGCAAAACTAGCTTTACAGCAAGATGATGAAGGTATATAGTATGGTGTTGTACCATCTGTTGCTACTCAAGATGTACTTGTTGACATGTTTAAGTAATATAAGTTCATCTTTGTCTCCAAAAATTTAAAAAAAAAATGAAGCATCAATCAAAGAGTGGTATGTGTTAACATTTATTAACATTTTACTTGCATCTTTAATGTGTTAATTGCATTATACCAATTAATTAATATCACGCTATAATTGAGATATAAAATTAAAATACAGACTATGTAAATATAACATTATTTATTGATTAAATAAAACTACAATAAACACAACAACATGAATATTCACTCTCTATGAATAAGGTTAGATGAATGTTGGGGTCAAATATTATTTGCTCATAACAATTATATAAAAAAAAATCTTTCAAAAAAAATAATTATATAAAAAATCATATAGAATTTAATCGAATTTCAAACGACAACAAAACTAAGCCCAACCCAAAAGTTGTAACCTCACAACGGGCTTCACATGGGCCCATTAGTGGCCCAAAAAGTGAATCCAGTGAAGCCCAATAATTAAAGTAGGGTTTATCGAAATGAGAGCTTTTGAATCTCTGTTTGTGTTGCTTTGCTTACTAGGGTTTATCGATCATCGTCATCCCTCAATCTGTCAGCTCTCTTTTTCCCATCTAAGACTCTGTGAAAATGACGAAATTCAGAAAGCTTAATCGACCGACAGGTCACCGAATGTCAATGCTCAGGTTCTCGCTTCTATTTCCAACTTCTCATTGATGTTTCCATTTTCTCAAATTGTAGGGTTTTTGTGCCTTATGTTCTTTATTAATTTTTAACAATTAAATTATTTGGTGTGGAATTTTGTGTGCGCTCAGAACGATGGTCTCGCAGTTGGTGAAGCATGAGCGTATTGAAACCACCGTGGCCAAGGTACTTTTTTTAAAAAAAACAAATTCTATGTTTTATGGCTTTTCTAGGGTTTATTTTTATCTGTTAAATTGATCAATTATTTTTAGTCGTTACTCAGTTTTTGTTTCTATTCGGATATTTAAGTAATATTTGCTCATCTTATCTGACGTCCTTAATATGTAGGAAGCGGCTGGCTTGTTTTTAATTAGCAAAGAAATTTGAATATATTGCAATTTCATTTTTTAATGCCATTTCATTTCATGTTTGGGAATATATTGAGATTATAATAAGAAATTTCTGGGAATGCTGAATAGGGGAGCCTGTTTTAGACTTCCTGTTGTTTTTTTTTTAAAATTTTTTTCCAAAATATTGGGGACTGTTAGATATAAATAAGAAATTCTAATTTTTTATATTGCTTGTTAACCTTCTTTTGATCATTTGCAGGCAAAAGAAATTAGGCGACTTGCGGATAACATGGTACAACTTGGAAAAGAGGTGTGTGTAACACATTGGTTTTCTATTTACATTAGAGCACCAAGGCGTGGTGTTAAGATTTTTCTTTTGAAAAATGCTACACATCTTAAATTGTATCCTAAATAACGATGTGTCAAGCAATCATTGAGTGATGAAATAGTATAAATTTAAAAATTACCCATTACACTATTTTACCACCCAATGATTACTTGACATCATCTTTTGGGATACAACTTGGGATATGTAGTATTACTCTTTTCATTTTATTTATGAGAAGTGTTTGTTGACCCCAAAGAACTATTAATTGCAATAGGAGGCATTCTTTGTTTGACTCAATATATTGTGCACATTGTACTTTTGCTTCACGATATGAATGATCCAGTCTTAAGAATTTATAGGTGTATGTCAAGGTTGTTGCTGTCTAACAAGAGAACTAGTACAATTTGCTTTGTGGTACTTTATTCTAATCTTTAGTCATGCTATCACTTTTAAGCAGGTAAAATTATGTGTGAGCTGGGGATGAATGTTACTGTAATTTTTATCCACAAGAAATAGGACTAGCATATGCAGGCTTCAGAACTTAATATTTGGTAACTTTATGAAGAATATAAATAGAATTGGCTTGAGAATGCCATTTCTGTGATTCATGTCATATGACTGTTTTACATTTTAGTTGCCTTGTCATTATTCTTGTCCCCTCCTCCACCCAACATTCTTTGACTAATTAAAGCATCTTAAGTTGCTTCAGGAATTAGGGAACCTGGAATATGTGAAATCTGCAAAAGTATACCTTATAAGTTGTAATACTATCGCCTAAAGTATAATAATGTAAATTTTTTATCTATCTCTATAACTAGTAGCAGAAAAATCAACTCAACTTTCACTTAAGGGGAATTTAAGCAATGGTTAACCATTTATGCATCAAGTTACTTTTTCAGTTATTCAACGCAAGCACCCAACTATATCAGACATTAGAAGCCTAAATGTGTGGTTTTGAGATGTGTACTTTAAATGTGCGAACTTCATTGAGGAAAGCATAAACAATGAGATTGTAGTTTTCTTGGAAGCTTTTCAAGCACAATGCAGGCATAGAAGTGCATTCCCCGCATCTAGGTGCATAAAATGGTTATTTTCTAGGCTCAGAGTGCTTTTTAAATGAGTCGAGGGATAAGTTGGGTTGTTTGTTGTTGAAGAGTGATTTATTTATATCTTTGTATTAAAGAAAACAACATCAGTTGAATTTTTGATCAGATTATGATCAAACAATTTGGTAAACTTTCTTTAACCTAGCTAAGGTTTTGTTGATTTCTAAGCACTAAGTTTGGGAGCCTTGAAATGTACTAATCCTTATTTGATAGAAATTTCACATATGTATAATTTATAGATTTATTCAGTTGAATGTCTGTTGCCTACTAATATCCTATTCCCTTTGAATTATAACAGGGCTCCCTTTCTGCTGCGAGACGTGCTGCTGCATTTGTGCGAGGGGATGATGTCATTCACAAGCTATTTACAGAGCTAGCTTATCGATACAAGTGATTTGCAAACCTGTTATTTTCAAACTTTTATCTGTGTATTTGTTCCATTTTATGGATTTTTATTTTTTTATGTACAGGGATAGGGCTGGTGGATACACAAGATTACTTAGGACTCGTATACGAGTTGGTGATGCTGCATCAATGGCCTATATAGAGTGAGATTTATTTATTTGTTAATTGCATTAGCTTAGAGACTTGACTGGCATGAACCACCACAATATTGCATTACACTGTTCATCTTTGCATTTATAGTGGTATTGGCTGACTACTGAGATAATAATGTAGAAGGAAACCCTTCGAAAAATGGAAATTGTAATATTGTACATCTGTTCCTACTTAGGAAGTGTGTACAGTGGAGGAGGAATTATTCCAAATATGTTCTTCATTTGGATGGAACATTCTTCATACCATAGCAGATACTATGTGAATCAAATAAAAAAGGCCATTCTATCTTTCTGTTGGATAATCAAATACATATGAAAAACCACCTGCTTTCTCTCTGTATCAATCTCTCATGCCATCATTCAGGCGCACACACAGTGAGCAAACAATTCTACTCTAGTAAACATCCAAACATTCGTGGAATTCATTGATTAATTGATGGAATTTGATCAGTCTTCTTGTGGTTGACCATGTCTAACATTATAATTTACACATCTGAGCAGGTTTGTTGACAGAGAAAATGAGCTTAGACAGTCAAAACCTCCAGCTCCTCAACCACCACAAAGAGCTCCCTTAGATCCGTGGACGAGATCTCGCCTTGCCAAGCAGTTTGCTTCCCCGAAAGAGGAAAAAAGCTCTGAGCCTGAGATGTGATATACAAGTCATTGCAAGCTTTCATCAAGTGTTTCTGAACTAAATTTTGTCATAGTAATCTCATTGTCAGCTGCCATTGCTTATCTGTCACTTGAGAATATTAATAAGGTCCAAAAGTATGTGGAATTGAGGGCATGATCAGTATATATATGTGCTATTTGTGCTAATACGATGCAGTGATTGTCTCTCAAGCTGTTAAATTCGCATATACATTATTCATTTCCTAATAGATCTAATATCTCTAATGCTGGTCGAGCCATAGTTTTCTCGTCATGTAATGTATATCTTTCTCGCACCCTTCATTTTGTAGCAATTTTAGTTGAAGAATGAGTATGGAATCAGTTGTCAATTTCATGCCCCTAAATTGTTATCGTTGTTTGATGCCAGGAATTTGGATGATCTATTGGTGGAACCCTTGCTTATCCTTCTCTGCAGACCCAATGAATCTTCTAATTCTGATATGTTCAACGAAATAGTGTGTAAAGGAAGTAGAACCTTAAGGTTGGAAAGGCATAAGAGAATTAAATTAAAAAAAAAAAAGTTGGCTTAAATTTCAAAGTGGTACCCTCCAAGTTTTGCCTTTTTTCTGACTAACTATTTCCCAAATCCATTGTATTTTAATACATTAATGCTATTAACACTTGCAAATTGCTCTTATGAAAGAAATCAAATTGAGTATTTCCCAAGCTCACTCAAGCACCAAGGGATTAGATCATCAGTTAGCTGGGTTAACCTTTTCAATGATATTTTGTCCAAGTTATCTAATTCTCCAAAGTATAACATCAAAATCAAATTTGGGGTTATATCATTCTCATATACATACCCAACTTATAATTTGTACTTTTAGTCAAGGGTTCATCATTTTTTTTTTTCAGAAAATTTTCTTCCTCTGTTGAGCCATATGACAATGAAGGCCCTGGCAGCCTGGCTTATGCAAATCTAAACTAAGCCTTACTTTTGCTTACTTTGCTTCCAATACAATGTACATACATATTGTCAATTTTCTGTAGTCCCTTCACTATGACTCCTTTATTCTAGTAAACCTAACTGTATATCTCTAACGGAAAACATTTATTCTAAAATAAGATATATATATACTTTAAAAACTTAGAACTATCTTTTTATGTAAAAAGAGTAGTAAAAAGCTTACAAATTTTGATATATCAATTATACAAATTCTTCAAAATCTACATTAATAACTCTCATATTGTTATTACATTATAGAATTTGCATTATCAATGTATTAAAATTGATAATTTTTTATGGGTATTTTTGACTTTTTGTTATATATAATTACTTGAAAATACATGTTAAATAAAGTGCATGGCCATGGAGTAATAGGGAGATACGTAGCGATGGGTGCAAGGCTTCTATCAGAGAAGATAAGTCCCACTTCTTTTTTTTTTTTTTCCAACAAAACAAATCCAAGTGTGTAGTTGTAATGTCGCCGCGTGTAAGTTTCCTTGTTGGTTTAAGATTCTGTTCTAAGCTCTAACTTGAAAGTTAATATTCATTATTGTAATTGATTAGCTTCTCATAATAGTTCTTACTTAGCCCTTTAATAACATTCTATGCTGACATAAGTTTTATGTGGAAAAAAAAATATTTGGAACTTTGAAGATTTTAGAAAATAAACATAGACTTTAATATTTTTAAAAAATTTATTGAGATTTATATTAGTTAATATTTTTTGTTTATTTTAATAAAAAAATGATAAAAATAGTGAAAATATAATTATGTCTTTATTTTAATTTTAAAAAGTTAAAATTTAATTAAATACTAAAAAGAAGATATAAATCTTGGACCTAGTGGTTAAATGTCATATACTTTAACCATCTGAGTTATTTTAATATATTCTTTATTTATAGATCTATAAATATACTTTCGACTTTGTGGTTAAATGCTATACATTTTAACCATTTGAATTTTTTTAGTATTATCTTTATTTATAAATTTACAAATCTATTAATATTAAAAAATTATTATTGTACTATAATAAATTTGGCTAGACAATGTCAAAACTGAAAATATAATAAATGTAAAATGACAAAACCTTAGCCACTGTCTGTTGTTGTTAGCCATCATTTGTCGCCAATCATTGGTCAATATTCTAATCAACTCAAAAATGATCTAATCACCGCCTGTAGCTATTGTTTTATATTTTTATATTTTCTATTTTAACATTATTTCAATAAAATTTATTGTGCCACAATAATAAATTTTCTTACTTATCATATAAGTAATCAGGATTCAATTCATGTCAAGAATGATTTATTTATGGGTGATGAGGGTTCAATCTCTGTTAAAAATATGAATTTACACTGAATTTTTATTTTTATCTTTTTTTTTTAATTAAAATTAAAAAAAATTGTTACCCAATAATATTTTAAAAAATAATAAAAAAAATTTCTCTTTCCTAAAATTTTAAAAGTCTAAATATCTTTTTTCAATTTTCTCTTTCCTTGTTAACTTTTTTCTTTTCTATAAATAATCCCTTTACTTAGTTGGAAAGATTTAGAGGAATGTTTGTGATTGGTATATATGTCGGTGGTTTAAGATCATATCTCTGGCCGATTAATCCGTTATTAGGTTAGTAATTTGATTCATTAGACCTTTTAATTGTAGTTTTCTTTTGCTAGTCATTTAGTAATAGGAATGAATTTTTTGTTTGGTGAAATAGGTTCTGAAAGACCCCCTGGACCTATCGCATTTTGAGTTTTGGTATTTGTTGATATTGCTTTTGGTGCAAGAAATTGGACAAGACTAATGACATAAACAAATTATTTATTGCTCCTGAATTAGAAATTATATTTGGAAGACCAATTTCTAAAATGGGTTTAATTATCTATTTCATTGCCAAAGAAATGAGGAGGAAATTATATATATATATATATATTTTCTGGCTGAAATAGCAGTCAGCTTCCTTCTGTTGGGGAAATTAAATTTTTTATCAAAATATTAAAGGAGATCTAGTTTTTGCCTTTTGTTGATAAGTGGAGATGGGACATATGATCACCTTTTGCTTCTAATATTTTATCAATATCCATCATCGACCAACCCAATTGTTATCATAACCTAATCTAGCAATTATTGTCAGAAATTATTCGCCGAAAGAAAAAGAAATTATGAATAGGAAAAATGATAGATTATCAGAATTGTTGTTGATATTTAATGGTAATGAAAACTAATGCCCCATCAAAAGTGAGGTTATAGTTCACCAGCAAGTGACAAACAAAATCAACCAATGAAAGTCAGAACTGCAATAAATCAACAAAACAAACTTATATTTTGTGGCAGATGACAACATATTTACTTAAGGAAAAGGGCTCATAATGGAGTCACAAGTACATTATGAACATGATGATCCCAAAATAATAAAAAGAGAAAAAAAAACCCAAAAAACTTCACGGCTTATAGTGAGTAAATAATCTCAGTTTTGAGTACAATGGAAACCCAATAATTAGTAACTTTTTTTATGGAGTTGCACATGAAGTTGTGGCTAGTGGGTATGGAGAACTTGAGAAGATTGCTATAGAAGAAACCCATTTTATATATGTGACCTAATCAATTTTTTATTGGATATGAAAGCACAAGATTACTTTTTTTTTATATCATTATGTTTCACTTACAACATTTACCAATCAAATTTGGATTATTGGTACAAGGACTTTTAACCAAAAGATATCCAGTCTGACCATAAATCCTTATAATGAACTTCAAAAAGAAAATGCAAAAGGAAATGGTACGAAAAATAAAGCTAGAGTAAGAAGCTTATAAAATAAAGGTTGTTGGTGAGCAAAAACTAAAGTGGAAACATGAAAAACATTCAATAAAATAAGAATTCAAATAGAAGTTAACTCTCTTGTCTATATTGACTCTTGCTGTCTTACTATCTTGTCATCTGCTGCTTCCCTCCATTTCTCTTCATCCAAACAAAGCTCCAATAGATCATTACTTCGTAGGTATGCTCTTGTTTAATTTCTCTTTGTAGTTGCAACCAATGTTGCCTTGTTTTGTTTGGTTTTGTTTTACTTTGTTTCTTGCATTTGGCATCTGGGTTGCTTGAGGTAACATTGTTTTTGTCTGCTTCATTATTATGTGCTTCTCTTGAGTAATGATCAGTGCAAACATTTGGTTCCTTGCAAAGTTTCAGAAGTTTCAGAAGGAAGTAAATTGGTTACTTCAAGTTTGTTATAGCTCAACCACTTTACCTACCATGCTTTGAAATAAATATAATTTAGTTTTAGTTTCTTTCCCAAACTTTATAATATCTTTTATGTGCTTTTGTTCATCTATTCTCTTGTGGATTGTTGTTTCATTTGCTTTAGCATTTGTTTCTCTTTATCAGTTGTCTGAAACAGATTGATTTTCTCATCATTAAGAGGATGGTTCAAGTCTAGAATTTATTAATATGTGATGGCTTGATCTTGCATGATATCCTTTTTTGGTTCATTGTCAAACAGATGGTACATTCACTCCTCTGTTGTTAGCAAATTAGTATGAGAGGAGCAATGGGAAATGCCACTGGTTCTGTTGAGGCTAGACATCGGTTATCAGCATCAATGTGAGTTGATCTTCTTAAATTCAAGTTCAGTTTGCTTACAGATCACGTTAATGTTAGCTATGTGCAGGGAGTTCTCTGATTGCTTCATAACTTTCTCTGTAACACAAATCTTTATAAATTTAAGCCAAGTTATAATCTGTCGATGATGCATTCTTCACTGAAATTGTTTTGGAAATTATTTGCAGTAATGAGCAACAAAAAAATTGTTCTCACAATTCTCCCATTGGTCTGCTAGATGTATCTCTTGTTGGGAGAAAATTTTTTCATTAGTTCATATATCATGCAAGTAATTGCAAAGAGCTTTTGCATTTTTTGGCTAGAAGTTATGAAGATGCATGACTTTGGCTCTTCAATTTTTATTGTTATATAGTCTGATCACTTTACATTTCCATCACTTCTGTTTTGACTTCTTCATTGGCTTATTCATGGTGAAATTTGGTTGAATCAGTGAAGACATATGCAAAAGAAGATTAAGGAAAAGTAAAGTCAAAGGCGTCGACAAGCCTTTCCACATCCAAGATAGGGCATCATGCTGCAAGTTTCCTCTGTTGAAACTTATCCTAGTTATCATTATATGTGGCACTTTTGTGACACTTTTGTACTCTCCTGACGTTTATAACAACCACCATCAATCACATTCTAATTCTCGGTAAGCACGTTTTGCTGTTTTCTAATCTTATGTGCAGTCAATATAGGCCAAAAGTGTTGTTAACACATGTAAGAATGAAAGTCTATGAAAGTTAACAACTTTGGTGAAAGAATAAGCCATTGATTAAGCTGTTGTTCATTCAATGCAGGCCAAATTTTGTTAACAGGTGGATATGGCGAGGATTGGATCCTCGATATATTTCAGATTTAGATACTAATTGGGAAGATGTTATGAAAGTTATTGAGAATCTGAGTGAACAGAATAACTATCAGGGAATTGGCCTTTTAAACTTTAATAAGAGTGAAGTCAGTAATTGGAAGCATCTTTTTCCTGATGTAACACACTTTGTGCTGCACTTGGATTATGCTGAAAAAAATGTGACTTGGGATTCCTTATTTCCGGAATGGATTGACGAAGAGGAAGAGGAAGATGTTCCTGTTTGCCCATCTCTTCCAAAGGTTGAAGCACCAAGAAAACGACTTAATCTTATTGCTGTTAAACTTCCATGCAGAAATGAAGGGAATTGGTCTAAAGATGTTGCCAGATTACATTTGCAGCTTGCAGCAGCTGATCTTGCAGCCTCAGCAAAAGGGTCTTATCCTGTTCATCTGCTTCTTATTACCAAGTGCTTTCCGATACCAAACCTGTTTCCTTGCAAGGAACTTGTGACACGTGAAGGAGATGCATGGTTGTACAAACCAAACTTGAATGTTTTGAGAGAAAAGGTCCAGCTTCCAGTTGGTTCTTGTGAACTTGCTCTTCCACTCAGGGACAAAGGTCAGTTCTAATTATTATAGACATTCATCTCATATATTATGATTTGATATCCACTTGGTTAGAAGAATTAAAAATGGATTTGGTAATTTGGTTTTTTTCATCATTAGTATTATATAGTCTGATAATATATCGTGGAATAGCCAAATACATAACTACTGTGAAATTTTGCTCTTCTCATCGTAAGTTATCCACAAAATCCAATATGTTTTCTTGGGGAACAGATCGGGTCTACACGGGGACTGAGCGCCGAGAAGCATATGCAACTATTCTCCATTCTGCTCATGTCTACGTATGTGGAGCCATTGCTGCTGCACAGAGCATCCGCATGTCTGGCTCCACCCGGGACCTTGTAATACTTGTTGATGAGACAATCAGTGTGTACCACAGGAGTGGCCTTGAGGCGGCTGGATGGAAAGTCAGGACAATACAGAGGATCAGGAACCCGAAAGCTGAAAAAGATGCATATAATGAATGGAACTACAGCAAGTTTAGATTATGGCAGCTGACAGACTATGACAAGATCATTTTCATAGACGCAGACTTGCTTATACTTAGGAACATTGACTTCTTATTCGGGATGCCTGAAATATCAGCTACAGGAAACAATGGCACAATGTTTAACTCTGGTGTTATGGTTATTGAGCCCTCAAATTGTACATTCCAGCTTTTGATGGATCACATCAATGAGTTTGAATCCTACAATGGTGGTGATCAAGGATACTTGAATGAAGTTTTTACATGGTGGCACCGAATTCCAAAACACATGAACTTCTTGAAGCATTTCTGGTTTGGTGATGAGGAAGCAGTTAAGCAAAAGAAAACACAGTTATTTGGAGCTGATCCACCAATTCTTTACGTTCTTCACTATCTGGGGTTGAAGCCTTGGTTGTGCTACCGCAACTATGATTGTAACTGGAATGTTGATATAATGCAAGAGTTTGCTAGTGATGCTGCTCATGCTAAGTGGTGGAAAGTGCATGATGCTATGCCTGAGCAGTTGCAGCAGTTTTGCATGTTGAGGTCTAAGCAAAAGGCACAATTAGAATGGGATAGAAGGGAAGCTGAAAAGGCAAACTACTCAGATGGACATTACAAAATCAAAGTTGAGGATCGGCGTTTAAAGAAATGCATTGACAAACTATGCAACTGGAAGAGTATGCTACGGCACTGGGGCGAAACAAACTGGACAGATGATGAACTTTTCACTCCAACACCACCTGCAATCACCACTGCTTCTCTCAGTGGCTTGTGAGTTGCAGCGTCTTTTTTTTTATCACCATATATACCTGCCTTCATTACATAAATTACACGAAATCTGAGCGAACATTTTTCCTTTTCCACTTCTTGTTGATGCATAAAATCTTTGACCCACCCCTTATGTACTTGAGGAATAGTAGATATCAATCACACCTTGATTTTTTCACAACTTAGTGCTGGAATTTTTAGTTTTCTTGTAAGAGAAAACAGTTCACTTTTCTCTATGCTACCAACTGTGTTACAGTTGCATTCTGCTCAATTAAATTCAAGTTGGAAATTTCTTTGATCCTCCTATTGAAGAATTTTGAGGATTGAGTACTAGATTTGCATAACTTGGGATTTAAATATGTAAGTCTCAGCTTAGTTACAAAGATTAAATAAACATCTTGAAAGAAATATATACTATAATGCAAACATGGCACTGATGTTTGCCAATTAAATCCTGACTTTATCAAAGGCTGAAACTAGTAAATGGCACTCGAGGAAAAAAGGCTTTAATGGCTTACCATTGATGGTGTCCTTCAGGCCATTAGCTTTAGAATTACATTGGCATTCAAGATGCTTTCCCAAATGAATAACACTTTCAGTTGGCTCAATTTTCAGCTCTATATGCTCTGTTGCTATACAGCTCGGACCCTTAATTCCTTCAATTGTATTGTTGAGAATTATCATTTACTTGTGTTTCTGTAGTAACAAATGACAAAAGCTATCTGGGCTTGCCTTTCTATATATTTCGAGGGCATAGGGTATTTTTATTCCAATATTTTGGACTAACCGATAATTTTACTTTAATAAAATTTAAAATATTCAATTTTACTTTGATTTGTTAATTTTTACAATTAGTTTTAATAGTTGAAAGATAAAAGAGTAATCTAATCATAGAAATAAATTACACTTTAAACACATAGCACAATCTTATTTATTTATTGCTTTTTTGAATACGTGCCGCAATTTCATCTATTAATTTAATTTAATATAATATTTAAAAAATAAAGTTTAATAAAAAAAAATGTGTCAAAATGTGATTAGATAATTATTTAAAAATTTTAAATTAAAAAAATTGAAACAGAGTCGAAGTGTCGTCAAAAAATGGCTACTGGCCAATCGCTGGTTGCCTTTTTCAATGACACTTCGACGATTAAAAAAATGATCAACCTACATTATTAAACTTTATTTTTTTCAATCTATGTAATAGTGTGATCATTTTTTACTCAAAAAAAAATCAGAAAATGACCAAAATGGTAGAGGGATAACAATTGCCGTAAAAAAAGGGGTGCAAGTCATCCCACCCCATTGACAACGGCTGCAGCCCCTCTCTACAATTTTGGCCTTTTTTATATAAAAAATGACAATAACATTGTGTAAATTAAAAAAAATGAAGCTTAATAACATAAAATTTGAATTTTTTTTATTACTCCAATGTCGCCAAAAAAATATCGACGACAATGGCAAATTTTTTGTAATTATTAATTATTTTATTTAATAATAATTAATTAATTATATGATGACACGTGTCTATTTTAACATTTTTTAAAATATGTTAATAACAATGGCAAAATAATAAATGACTATTAAAAGTAAATTTTTCACCCACATAGATGACAAAAAGTTACCAATTTTAGTAAATTTGAGTATTAAAAATTTTAATAAAATAAAAATATCTTTTAAATCGTAATATTAGAGTATGTATTGCCCTATTCCGAAAGTTAAAAGCTATTCCAACGATATGGATCCTATTTGATACAAATAGCAATCATCTAAATCCTGTTTCACATTTTATAGGGTTACTTGATAATTACTCAAGAAAATAAAATTCACTACAAATTTACAAATTATTAATGCTTTATTATCATTGAATCTGATTTTTAACAGATTTTTAATGCTTTATTGTCTAATTTACAATTTTTCTTTGACATAGGTAGTATAGGGGTGGGCAAAAGTTTTGGCTTGTCCCATCCCGTCCCAGAAATTTCAGGACGAGATGGAACATAGGGTGTGACTTTTTTAGGACGAAAAATGAGAGACTCAAATGTTCCAATCCCAATTTTTATATGAATTTTTTTGAAAAATAATTAAATAACTAAATTTTATTAGTTAATTAATAAATTATAAATTATTTTAAAAATATTTCATCTTGATTTGTATTGATGACTTTGTTTAAGCAAATTGATATTGAAGATTAATTAAACTATTAATATTAAATTAGATTTGAAATTATAATATTTAATGTAATTAAAATTAAAATTAAATTTTGAATTATAATATTTAATGTAATAGAAATTAGAATTAAAATTGAATTAAAATTATAACATTCAACATAGTTAAAATTAAAATTGATTTTAGATTATAACATTTAATATAATTAAAATTATAATATTTAACGTAATTGAAATTGAAATTGAATTTACAAATTACAATTTAGAATTATAACATTCAACGTAATTGAAATTAGAATTGATATTGAAATTATAACATTTAATGTAATTAAAATTAAAATTGAAATCAAAATTATAACATTTAACGCAATTAAAATTAAAATTGAATTTTCAATTTAAAATTATAACATTTAACGTAATTAAAATTAGAATTGAAATTATAACATTTAACATCATTGAAATTAAAATTAGATTTGGATTATAACATTTAATATAATTAAAATTAAAATTGGAATCAGAATTATAACATTTAATGTAATTGAAATTAAATTTAAATTTTAAATTATAACATTTAACGTAATTGAAATTAAAATTAGAATTGTAATTATAATATTTAATGTAATTAAAATTAAATTTATAATTTTAAATTATAACTTTTAACGTAGTTGAAATTAGAATTAAAATTTTAATTATAATATTTAACATAATTGAAATTGAATTTACAATTTAAAATTATAATATTTACATAACTAAAATTAGAATTATAATTATAATATTTAATGTAATTAAAATTAGATTTACGATTTAAAATTATAGCATTTAACGTAATTGAAATTAAAATTAAAATCAAAATTATAATATTTAATATAATTAAAATTAAAATTAAAATCAAAATTATACCATTAAAATTAAATTTGCGATTTGAAATTATAACATTTAACGTAATAGAAATAGAATTTTGAATTGTAACATTTAATGTAGTTGAAATTAAATTAAATTTAAATTATAACATTTAACGTAATAGAAATAGAATTTTGAATTGTAACATTTAATGTAGTTGAAATTAAATTAAATTTAAATTATAACATCTAACGTGATTTAAATTAGATTTGGAATCAAAATTATAATATTTAACGTAATTAAAATTAGATTTTAATTTTAAATTATAATATTTAACGTAATTAAAATTAAAATTATAATATTTAACATATTTAAAATTAGATTTAAAATTTGAAATTATGACATTTAATGTAATTAAAATTAAAATTGAAATCAAAATTATATCATTTAAAGTTGTTGAAATTAAAATTAGAATTGAAAATATAAGATTCAATGCAATTGAAAAAAAAAAGTAAAATTAAAATCATAACACTTAACATAATTGATATTAAAATTAAAATTAAAATATTTAATATAATTGAAATTATAATATTTAACGTAATTAAAATTATAATATTTAACGTAATTGAAATTAAAATTATAACATTTAATATAATTAAAAATTAAATTAAATTTGTCGATTTAAAATTATAACATTAAATGTAATAAAAATTAGAATTAAAATTAAATTATAACATTTAACGTAGATAAAATTAAATTAAAATTATAATATTTAACGTAATTAAAATTAAAATTATAATCCTTAACATAATTAAAATTAAAATTAAATTTACCGATTTAGAATTATAACATTCAATATAATAAAAATTAGAATTGAAATCAGAATTATAATATTTAACCTAATTGAAATTAAAATTAGAATCATAATTATAACATTTAACGTAATTCAAATTGAAAAATATTTAACGTAATTTAAATTAAAATTATATTAATAAAATAATAAATTATTAGTTAAAATTATTAAAGTCTAAAAAAATTTTAAAACTAAATTTTTAGGTTAAAAATATAAATTTGAAGCAATTAACGACATGAGCACAAAGATCCAAGATTTTTGGACCAAAATATAAATTTGGAACAAATTAAAGACATGGGCAAAAATTACCTACGTCCCAAATTTTGTCCCCATCCTAAATCAACTCATCCAAAACTTTATCCCGTTCGAAACAAATTTTAGTGTCTTGACGAGACACCAGACCGGTCGAGTCCTATCCTGATCCCGATTTGTCAACCCTTAATCAATCTTACAAGATATTTTCTGTTGTTTGAAAAGCTTTGATTTATTCAAGTTCTTAATATATGTCTAGTGTCATGTCCCACATCAAATAAAAATTGAGTGAATCTTGGATATATAATGGTGGATATACAGCATTACCTAACAGGTTAGTCTTTTGGGTCAATGAAAAATGCCCGACCCGTGACAAGTGATATCAGAGCAAACCAATTTCTCATTCGTATATAGGCCCCCAAAATCACCCTAATGGAGATTACCACATGAAATGTAAGTCTCTTATGCTGCTAGGAGGATGAGCAATACGAGCCAAGTGGACCCTAAAAATCCTATGTCTTGAGCCCCAATAGATATTGTCACGTAAGTAGTGGGTCCTTTAACCTCGGGGGGACCGGGGGAATGGGCAATACAGGCAAGATTGGTCCTTAAATTTAGGTCACACCGTAATTAGGACATCACATAATTAAGTGGGAGAGAATGTCACGTCAAATAAAATATAGACATAAAAAATAGACAGATCTTAAATATATAATGGTGAATATATAGTATTACTTAACAAGTTAGTCTTTTAAATTAATAGTAAGCGTCCGACGCGTGACATTAAAAAGTCTAATAAGGTTGCACATAACTTGGCAAGGTTTGCTATCTCTATGCATTCCAATGTTTATAACAGAGCAAATGTTCCAAACTTGCTAGAACACTAGTTTATAGAGGATTATCCTCATTCAGAGTTAGTGTTTAATGGAATTACACTTCTCTTTCAAAAAAAAAAAATAAAAAGAAAAAAATAAATAAAAAGAAAAATCACAAGAAACACAAGAACCTTAAACAATCAACTTGTTATTAGCTGTCAGAGCTTGAAAGGGTGTCCAACAAAGCAAACCTTTATCTAAACAAAATTATCCTTATTACATAAGATGTTCAATAAGAAATGCACTGATTACTATTCTTTATCCTTTTGTAAGGCAATTTACCTAACTTGCATGCTTCCTCAACAATACTTCAAGTGGATGTTGTCACAATTTTGATAAAAATTCCCATCTTTACATCTGTCAGCCACTATGTTTCTGAACTCAAATAGATAAATCAAGAGATAAGAAAAGATCCAACAATCTTCTGCTACAAATAATAGACTATCCACTAATGATATCACTTGGTTCGATTGCTTCGGTTCCCATTCAATTTAATTTTAATTTTTGTTCTTAAAAACTGATCGGTTTAGTTTGATTTTTTATTTAGAATTGAAGCAAACCGAAAAATAAAATTAAAATAAACTAAAAATCAATAAGAACCGAATCAGCTGCACAAATTCAGTTCAATTGCTATGGGTTTCACAAAAATAAAAACTGGCAACACCCACCCCAATTAGAAGCAATGAAATATGAGCACATGCTCGAATGACTAGTTTACTTAATTTCTTCAAGTAATGTTCTACTTTATATTACACGTCACTAGCAGAAAACAGATATCAGATAGTTTATAAATCTCAAGTTATATAAGTATATGCATTGAAAACTGAAAACAAAATCTTAAAAACAAAGACGTGTATTTGAAGTTGAAAGAGAAACGATTAACTAACCTAATAAAGAGTCTTACCTGGAATGAAGATGACCTTTCTGCATCATGGGAGAACATTGGTCCAATCATCTTTTTTCTGGACACATACCCAGACAAGTTCATGTGAACTAAGAAAAAGCATGCACCAATTACCTTTTGGTCTTTGTGTTACAATTCATTGCATCATGGCATGAGGAGGAGAATGCCCAAGTTGCTCTCTTCCCACATCATCTTTACAATTATGGCAGTCTCAATCCTACAAGCATTACACCTACATCTCATTAAGCAAAAATAGTCCATTGATACCTACAAGTCAAGCAAAATATGTGGCCTAAATCATACTAATATTATTGACTTGGAAGATACAATGAAGTGATTTTAGTTCATAATTCAGCAATCATTTTTACCAGAATATACAGATTCTGTAACAATCAAGACAGTGTCGAAATCCAATCATCTCCTTGAATAAAATTCTGCACCGAATATGCATTAACGTGATCTGCAGGAACCTGACTACTCCAGGTAACTCTCTGAGAGGTATTAGACCCAGGTCCAGAATTCTCGAATTCCCCATAGTAAAGCATCTTCAGAGCAAAATCGCCACTCCAAGGCATCCACCCGTCTGGATGTACAAGAGCTTCTAAGTTACAATGAATAAAAATTGTTCTCGAATATTCTTTCCATGGCCTTCCCAAGTAATTCCTATGTACTCTAGGCTTGCTATAATATAACTTCATGTACTCCTCAGTGCCATTGATTAAACAGTTCTGAAAAACAAAACCCGACCATTGAACAGGGTCTGTTCTGCCATGAGCCGTGATGGCATTTTTCTCATCTTTTTCAGGCTTTACTTGTCGTGGAGCAACTAAGATCTTGCAATCTTGGAAGATCGAAGGTGAGTTTCCAAAAATAAAGTCCACATTGCCCTGAATGCGACACTTTCTGTAGAATTGCCGAAGGGAGTGAGCATAAAGAGTGTCCTGATTGCCTAAGAATTCACAGTTCTCAATGATGGATAGATCACTATCCGATCTGAAGGCTACTGCTTGGTGAGCACCAGCACCTGCCGTGTTCTGGATTGTGAGACCACTGGCCATAAACCCATCACCAAGAACTCCTGCAACACATCAAGACAATAGCAAGAGAACAAATTAAGTACATTTTGCCTTAAATTCCTTTTGTCCATTAATTTCTGAATCATTTACAATTTTCCATTGTTTCTGACAGTCTACTAGCACTGACATGTCTATTTCAATAACTGCAAATAGTCATTTTTGTTTCATGTTTTTCTTCTTATCTTTGTTGTAAATGTAAATCAGATCCTTAGCTGATCTTGAATTAAGTGCGTATCAAACTTCAAATATCTTATATGGCAATCTTACTTATCATTGACAATTAGACCAAAAAAAAAAAAACTGACCAACTGTAGCAGATTCATAAGTGGTCATCCCGGGTTGTCCAACGTTCAAAGATCCCGTTATAACAGTTTTGCCCATGCCGTCCCCTAAAAACACCACGTTCTTCTTCTCAAACGGAACCCTAACGGTCTCCTCGTACACCCCTTCCTTTATACCTATCACGAACCTACGTGTCGGCACATTATCCGGCGCCGCGTTAACGGCGTCCTGCACCGTCTTGCACTTGCAACTCCCGTCCTTACACACCGTCACGTCCGCCATTAACCCCGACGGAAACCCACCACTGAACCCCAGCTGGGCCCCACCAGACCCGTCCTCCTCCCAGAACCCGCCCCGCTCCGTCTCGGGCGCCCGCCAAGCGTTAAAATCATCGCCAAAGTTGTCAAACGACATCATCATGCTTAAAGCATTACTCGTCAACCCGACTAAAGAGTTCAATAACGCCATTGTTTCGTCCACCAACTTGGTATCGTTGACGTACTTCAAACCGGACCAGCAACCGTACTCGTATGCTAAAGCGGCACTGTACCAGGCACGTGCGTCCTTAATCTTGCCACGTGGCAATGCGTCAGACGCGGCCTGCGATCTGTAACTCGAATAATCCAGCATCTTCAGACACGTTTTGGCAGCATTTGAACGGTTGAGATTGCTCGAGGACGAATCTAAGATAGATTTCACCATCGATTGTGCGATTTTGAGCTTTTCTGAGGAAACCCAGATGGCGGATTGGATCATTTGTACGGGCGTTGGATTTTGAGGAACATTATGAGACTGTGAGAGAGCGGATTGACAAGACTCTGGATAACGAGTGGCCTTGCAAGCGAGTTGAATTTGAGGAACATCTTGCGGAGATGGCAATGGTTTATGAGAAGATTTGTGGTGAGATGAAGAAGAAAGAGAGAAGAAGAAGGAGAGAGACATGATGGAGATGAGGAGAATGGAAGACATCGAGAGGAGTATGAATGTGGATTTGGAGAATGAAGTGAGTTTTTTGTTGCGTGATTTGAATGACATTTTGGATTAACGGTTGGTATTTAATATTTACACAGAGAGAGGGGTAATGGTGAGGAATTTCGGAATTAAATGGATTTTTTTATTAAAAAAAAAATCTGATAAAGAATGAAATTCTGAATTAATGGTGACGGTGTTAGTTCAATTTTGGTCGTGAGGTGGGTAATTTAGGTGAAAATGGTAAGTGAGAGTGGAAATTTTCGTCAAGACATGAGATCAGATTCAGAGACTGTCTACACAGTCAGAGAGAAAAAGAGGGAGAGATGTGTTTGAAGGTTTTTGGCCGGAGATTTTCGAAGAGTGAGTAAATGTATTTGAAAATAAAACGCTTTTACCTAGAAAAGTGATGTGAGGAGAAGAAGACGAGTGGGTGGGTGGGGGAGCATATTACTGTCGCGTCGGTTATAAGGTGGCTGAAGCAGAGATTACTTGTGTTTTCTTAAGAAGAAGGCTCCAGGGTGAAGATTAATAAAAACAAAAGAAATTTGGAAGAAAAGTGAAGTCAAATGTGTTGACAAACCAACCGACGCTACAGAATCCCCATCCAAATCCAAGATAGGATCTCACGCTGCAACTTCCCTCTTCTAAAACTTGTGTTATTGCTCGATTGATTTAAGTTTTTTATTGGTTAAAAGAATATTTTAATATTAAATTCTTTTTATGATATTTGATTATAATTAGATAAGAATTTTTTAAAATTAGATAAGTTATTTTATTTTTATTTGTAAAAATTTAAATTTTAAATTTTTGTATAATTTTTTTTAACTTTTTAATATTTGTGTAATGTTATATTTATTTTAATAATATTTTTTTTATTTTTATAGCATATTCTTAATAAAAATAAACCTATTCAACCAATATAATTTCAGTATTTTCTTAAAAGTAATTATATTTTCAATTCTTCTTATCTCTATAATTATCATATTTTTATTAAAATTTATCAAAAAACTTTTGTTGATTATTTTATTTTTAATTTTTGTACAAAAAAATAATATTTTATATTGATTCGTTGATTACTATGTATTAATTTTACTTGATTTTTGTGTTTAAAATTTTGAAATTGAGAAAATACATAATAAATTTAAATTTATATATAAAAATATTAGATAGTTTAAAATTTGAATATAAAATTTATTAAGTTTTTTTTTTATAATTTAATAACATATAAACACTTTTAACAATGTATAACCAAATGATCCAATACTTCAAAATAACTTTTTTAATTGACAACTAAACGATTAACGATTTTATTTTAAAAACTCTACTTCTAAAAGCTCTATTTTTAAAAGTTTTACTTTCAAAAACTCTATTTAAAAAGCTCAATCAAACAAACTTAGTGTTGTTTGACTTCTCTAATGGTTAAAAGAGCTTTTTTAATGTTAAAAATTATTTTTTAAATATTTTAATAATAATTGATTATAATTAAAATATAGCTTTTAAAAATTAAAAAAATTATTTTATCTCTACTTCCAAAAGCTCAATTTTTGAACTTTTTGAAATAGAGTATTTTTTAATTTTTTTAATATTTGTGTAATATCACATATACTTTAATAATACTTTCTTATTTTTATATTATACTTTTAATAAAAATAAACTCTATTCAACTAACATATTTTAATATATTTTTAAAAGTCATTAGACTTTTAATTCTCCATATCTCTATAACTATTATATATTACAAGAATCTACCAAAGTCTATTATTAAATTTATTTTTTTTTAATAAAAAGAAGTATTATTTTATTTTAAATTTTTGTACAATTTAAAAAAATTTATATTGATTCGTTGATTACTATATATTAATTTTACTTAATTATTATTTTTTAATAAAATAAATTTGAATAGTACATGACAAATTTAACCTTATATAAAAACATATCAAATTGTTTAGAATTTAATATAAATTTTATTAAATGTCCTTTTTACTAATTTAATAACAAATAAATACTTTTAACAATATATAATCAAACGATCTAATACTTCAAAAAAAAAATATAATTGACAACCAAACGATCGGTGATTTTTTTTTAAAAGTTTTACTTTAAAAAACTCTACTTTTAAAAATTTTATTTAAAAAGTTCAAACCAAATGAGCCTTTAGTCTTTCTTACCAAAACTCTTCTCTCTCTTTTTTTTTTTTAATTTATTAATAGTGCTATACTTGAGTTTATATAACTGATGTAACATTAATATATTTATTATTTATTATAGATATTGTATGATTATTATATTAATAAAAATTAAAAACAATTAATAACTATCTAATTGTAATAATCACTGATTACTAACATATCAATTAAAATACAAAATTTGTATCTCAACTATGTAAGTCTAACACTACTTCTTTATTATTATTATTATTATTATTATTATTATTATTATTATTATTATTTGTATCTCAACTATGTAAGTCTAACACTAATTTATATTCATAAATTTTAATATTAATCTATATTATAATTGTAAAAAAATATATTGTAAGAATGGTGATTAAAAATCATGTGAAAAATAGTTTTGAGACAAGTCACTAAGAAGAAGACAACAAAAAGTTGAGAATAGGGCGAAAAGACTGAAATTAAAGCTCATAACTGGTATTGAATTTCTAAGTTTGAGCGCCATAAAGCTAAAGTCAAAACCTACAGTGGTGAGTGCTGCCTTTTGGGTGCCGCAACACCAGAACTCGAGCCTTTAGTGCCATGGCACCAATGTGAGTTGGATAAAGATTGAAGTATCCTAAGTTAAATCAAACAATCTTTCTTGTTATAACTCAAATTAAGGTTAGCCTAGAGTGTGTATAGGCTATATACAAGGGCTTTCTTTGGCTTGTTATCACCATCAACAATATTAGCAAATTAAGAGATCAGTTGTAATACCTAGAGAGTGAATAGTTTTTTGTAATTTTTTTGAGAGAGTTCTTTGTGAGTTCCTATTTAATTTAATAAAGAAATGTGGATCTTGATTCTCCATAGAGGTAAGCAATTGTTGAACTACATAAATCTTTACATGTTTTTTTATTTCTTGCTTTCTCATATCTTCTTTTAGTGCTGCAAATTATTATACTTATGAAGTGTTTATTATGTCAACAAGTATCAAATTAACAAATTAGATTTTAGAGTATTTTTAAAGTAAGTTTGAGAAGAGAATAAAATCAATAGTCACCTAACTTAAAATAAATCTTTTGGTTGTTTAAAATAAAAAAACAATATCAACAACTTAGAGTCTACATGCAAATCTAAGATAGGATCTCATCTTGCAACTTTCATCTTCTAAAACTTGTTCTACTCTTTCTTTTAAAAACTGTTCCCCCTTAGGGATTCGACCCAAGATCAAAGCCCAATCCAGATGAACCAATAATCAAGGATATATAGGCCCACACCTTGTGATATGGAACCTTGGCTTAGAAAGAGAGTTGAGACCTAAACTTGACTTAGAACGATTATGTATGGGCCGAAAATCTAAAGCCCATCCACACGTCCCCAATAGGAACTTCATTGGTATCAATAAATAAATCCTAAGTAGGTCATCCATACTTTTCCGAACATAATAAACCTCGAAGAGCTTCAAGATTTGCATTAATGCCATAATCCTGTGACTTAAAGGATCCCCGTTAATAATCATCTAATAAGGAAAAGCTTAAAAATCTCGATATGAGAATAAATCTCATCAAACCCAAGTCTGCCATAAATTACGACAAACATGGAACCTAAATTTCTTGCCCAGCTTTCTTAAGATGAAACGGTAAGGATCAACTATAAAAAGATAAAGCCACAATGGCCAAAGGTAATACAAAACTTCTAGACCTACACTCTTTTGTCCTTTTATGCTCTTTCAACCATATTAAACACCTACTAACTTAAGCATATGAGAGTTTTTGCTGAAACAACCATCGACGAAACCTAACATTATCTTTTTTGTTACAGACGTATCAAAATCACCAAGTAAGACCTATCTCAGTATGGTCCAAAGATGAAGGCCTAGTTTCTTTATTCTAAATAGAAAAATTTAAAGCTCGTCAACTTAAAAAACTAATTTTTTGGGTTAATAATTTTTGTCGCTGTCTATAAAAAAAAGGAAGGGAAAGCTTTAAAAGTAGTCATCAGAGCCAAAATAATGAAACATATCACATAGTAGCATTGATTGCAACTTAAACTTATGGTTAACTAAACATCCATAGGCAAGTAACATGGTCTAATTGACGAATCGTCGAGAATAAAATCTAGCAGTGAAAAATAAGACTTTACCAAGAGAGGTGGAAGAATAGCTACAAATGATGAGAGAAGAAATGAAGGAAATAAGAAAGTTGCTAATAAAATCTTAAAAGAGTGCTAGGGATCCAGAGAGGGCAAGCTCAAGGTATTAATTAGGAGGATGGTCCTTCAAACTCGAGGGCCAAACATATAGGGCATGTCACTTACTAAAGCCTCATAAAGAGAAAAGCAAAAAAGAATACAGTAAGTTCCACTTAACGATTGGTTAATGGACTGGTCAGGATATAGCCACTCTAAGAGAGAGTGTGCCTAGTCATAAGTTTGGAATTCAGGCTATGTGGCATGGTGGCATGAACAAAGTACAACTCATAGATGTGAGAATAAAGGATCATGAAGGTAAAGCACCAAAGAGAAAACAAAAGGAGATGCTCTTGGGAGAAAAGGTATGAGGATTAGAAGAAATACTACACAACCTACTTAAGAAACAAGAAAAAAGAAACCTCCCTCCTCTGAGGAAGACAAAAACAAAAAGAAAATCCCCTTAGTAGATGAGCTCAAAGATATAAAACTGCCAATAAAATTTAGGCAGCCCAACCTCCCTATCTACAAGGGTACCACCGATCCTAACCACTATATAGGTCAAGTCATGAATCTATTATCCATTGCAGGGCTAAAGTAGGAACATATGTGTAAACTATTCTATATGAACTTAAAAGGACCTGCACTTCTTGATATTATGGTTTAAAATAGAAAACTGTCTCCTCTTATAGCAAGCTCACTAATAAATTCACACAACACTTTAGAGGATCTTGCGAGGCAACCAAAGAGCCTCGATAGTTATGAAAAGTCAAGCAATGATGAATTGAAAGCTTGAGGGAATACATGAAAATGTTTCACGAGAAGGTAATCTAGCTTAGAGCCTTTAACCTTCTTATAGCCCTAGAATCCTCAAAAGACAAATTGAAACTAAATATGTTATGGTATTATGTCTTCAAAAGCCTTATCCCAAACTACATGTCTGCCTATGATACTTCTTAATAAAATATCCTCTTACCATTTTCTTTGCAACGAACTAGATTCTTTTTAGGATTAAGAGACCGAATAACAGATAGGGTATTTGAGGGATCAACTTTATTCAAATTGAGTTGTTTCAAAATCTTTTTAACATAGATAGATTAATGGATAATGGTTTCATTTAATTTATGTTTGATTTGTAGATTGAGACAATATTTTGTCTTTTATAAATCTTTCATTTTAAAATTCTATTTTTAAGTATTCTATAGTCTTTAAGAGCTCTTCAGGAGTTCTAATTAAATTTATGTCATCAATATATACAACTATAATGAAAAATTCATAATCTAATTCTTTATCAACATACAATAACATATTAGATCATTGATAAATCCTTTTTTTAGCAAATATTTACATAAATAATTATACCATATGTGTTTAGATTGTTTTAGTCTATACAAAGACCTTGGTAGCTTAACTCAATACAAGCTATGATAACATGCTTCAGGCATTTTAAATTCTTTAAGAATTATTATATAAATATTTATGTCAAGTATCTTCTATAGGTGAGCTGTTACTATATCGATAAGATGCATGCCAAGTTTTTCTAAAACTACTAAAGTTTTTAAAAATTGAAACATAATTATATCTATTTTTTAGGAATAAGTTTCATCATAATCACTATCAGGCTTCTTTGAGAAACTTTAGGTAATAAGACTTATTTTGTATTTGATGACATTATTATTTTCATATAAAAACTAATTTGTATATAATTAGTTTGACAACTTTAAGTATCTGGATTATTAATTCAAATTCTTAACATTTGGCTAAAGAAGTCAATTTTACTTGAATTACTTTTTTTTTATTAAAGCTAGTCATACATTTGTCTATATTCATCAGCAGTTTGTTACTCAAAATTATTATTCATAATTTCAGTAGTTTTTATAAATCAGAACACATTGTCAACAATTATTTTATCATGTTTTCACATTTCTCCTGTATAAGTATAATTTATAGATTTTTCTTCATTTTTAAACTCTTGTACCTCTTCTGGATCTAATATCTCTTCTAAGATTTTTATCTCTTAAGGGACTTGTATATCTTCAAGGACTATTAGCCCTTGTGATGTTACTGATTTAAAGAATATTAATTTATTGACTTGAGCATATTTTTCAACATGGTCTTAATTTTTCATTTTCTTTTTTCACAAAATAATATTCCTTTGAACCAAATGGTCTATCACATATCTGATGTGTAGCAGATGATTCATTTACACCTTTTGATTAAATTGTTCTATAAGAACAATCACCCTAGTTAGTATATTGGCAAGTGATATATATGACTTGATTACTTTTAATTATTTATCAATGCATCTAGCAATTTATTGAATATGAACAATCCTTCCCACCTTATTTTTCTATTGATTTGTGCAAGAATTCATATAAGACATGTTGATTGTTTTCTGATACGTGTAGAATATAGGAGTTTATTACCAAGTGCAGGATTGTCGAAATAATAAATAACCCGGTGAAAACGAGGTTGATCCACAGGGAAGTAGAACTAAAATTACAAACTATAAACACTTTAAAGACAATTAAGCAGTATAAGATGTTTTCAAATATTAATTCAATTAACCAATTCAAATAAAAGCTAAGGTTAGGGAGATCTACTCTTGGCATAAGAAGTAAGAATATATTTAACTCTTTTTATAACTCAATTGGAATCCTCACACAAATGAGGTTCCAACCGAAAAATATAACAATTAAAGTTCATCATCATTTATATATTAATTAATATTTATTTCTTTCAATTATTATACACAAAATCTTATAAATGGGTTCAAGTATTTATTATGTCAATATTTGTATTTGTCTACAATAAATCAAGACTCCCACTTTACAAGAAATGGTATATACGCTAAATCTTGTAAATGGTTTCAAAAATTTATTGTGCCAAGTATAAAATTTATCAATAATAAATCAAGATACACCACTTAGAAGAAAATGTATTAATATTACAAATAAAATAAATACATCATATATAAATTTGCATAACTTAAAAATAAAACATTAAATTCATAAATAAGAGTTAAGTATTACATTACCAAAAGTTTCATCCTTTCACTTTAGCATAAAGAAAATTACTTGGAAATAATAAAACTAAAGAAAAAGAAAAAAAATGGAAGAAGAGATAACATGACTTTACAGTAGTAAATAAGAGAAATAATATTACAAAAAGACAATGCAAAAGATAAGTGTTTTGAACTAAAATTTAGTTCTCTAATTACACGTTTTGGGCATAAACATACTACCTATTTATAGAAAAAATATTGATAAATTGAGACAAATGAAGAGGGAACCACTTGGATGATAAAAGTCAAGAATGGTGGCAAATAATTTACATAGATTATCATTAATATACTCATTTGCTTATCTAATTTAGAATTGATGTGATCCGAATTAGCTGTCACTGAAAACATCAAAGATATAGATAAGTCTCTTATCTTTCTAAATTAAGTTGTCTCATACGTATTAGATATGCATTTCTATAGTTATAGGCCAAATACTGATGATTATTCGGACTGAACCTGTACTACAGATTAGTTCTGTTTTAGGCCATTTTCACCATCTAAACACTCGAATTTCAAATTTCTTATGAAATAAAATATATTAAACCATTGAGTCAGATCTTCACAGGATCAAGAATCAATCCAATTGAATTTCTAGATAGAAAGTTATGCCTATTTTACCAAACCTTTCACAAAATAATTAAAAGCTAATTAGGTACAATATTGTCAACATGCTTAAGTTAATAAGGTTAAAGACACTAGTAATTCAAAACAATGATATAAAACCCTTATTAAATATTTAATTTTAAGTATTCATCACACCCCCCAACCAACTTATTACTAGTCCCTAGTAATTCAAGCATAAATAAAATTCGAACACTACTTAAGTATTTCAAATAAAATGTCAGTTCAAGATCACAATCGCTATAAAGGTTATTTCAATCATAACTTTCAAAATTGTGTGTGTGTGTGAATTAAGCCAAAGTCGAACCTTTTTACCAAAAATCACAACATATATAGCCTTAAAAAAATTTCTAAGTAAAAGCCTTAACTCCATATCCTCATAGGTGAATAGCTTGTTAAATGGGTTAGGATTTCACTCATGGAGTTGGAAAACAGATAATTGCTCAAGAAAATGTTACATTTAAGAACAGATAGACAAACTAACATTGATCCAAAGATAGGAAAATCAATTATTTTGAGCCAAACTATTCTTTTTACATGCTCGCTTCAGAACTTTAATTATTTTATGCGAATTTTACGAATAAAGAGTCAAGTGATAAAATTGCTTCTTAATGACTTTTGTCTTCTAGAATTGAACAAAAACTTTATTGTATTGAATTGACTTCTTTTTTTTTATTTATTTTATATATATACTTTTTTTTTGCTTTATTTCTTGTGTGTTTTTTTTTAAAGACATACAGAATTATTGCAAAATAAGAACAATTTCTCACTATAATTTCTTTTTCATCCTTCAACTAAGTAACCAAATCATTTATCATCCCAAATAATGTTATTCCAAATAAAAATTAGCCATTTCAAAAGATCAATTAAAGTTCGTAAGCTATTATCTCAAACTTCTCCATTCACTCACAAAAGATATGTGAGTTTAAAAAAGAATATATATACTTAAACATAAAAATTCTCTTGGTTATAAATATTGAATCATCCATCTTACTACAAGGCTTAGTATTGTGCTTAAGAAATAATTTCGGAAGTTATTCTTTAGTAACCTAGATAGAAAAAGTGATTTAAACTAAACAATTTTGAAATCATACATCGATAATAAAGCAAACTTATTTACGCAAGAGTTGCCAAAAATTTAAATAATAAACAAATATACGTAAAATGCATTAAAAATAAACCAATTAGAATGTGTTTCAAAAGTTCAGTAATGTACTATTTACTCTGCCATTCTAGAACTAGAATGCGTCTCAAGAATGCATAAATAAATCTTTTATTCACACCATGCATGAATTTTTTTTTTAGAGAACAAAGTGATAACAACAAAAATAAAATAAAATAAAATAATTAACATTAACATTATATATCAACTATCCTTCCCCCAACTAGATTGAGACATTGTCCTTAATGTCAAAATATAGAAAGAGTAAAGTATAAAAGATATCCCTAAAACATCTTTTATTAGAAATTAAATATACAACAAAATAAAATAAGCAACACAAAATGTTTAAAAATATATATAAGTAGATAGGCTACAGACGAAGCGTCAAATCTATCTTGCATTTTTTTTCATTGTCATCAGTATACCAATCTATCTGAATCATTGTTGAATCAAATAAAGGTGAAAAAGCCTATAGTTTATCGAGCAACTGATCAACAATTGAAGCAGAAATGAGGATCTATCGTGCTGCAGATGATACGAATTATTTTTTCACCACATAATCAAGAAAAGATAACAACCCATTATAAAAATCATCAACCTTTAACAAACCAATGGATTTTTTTATAGATTTACAATTATGTCCATGAAACAATTTAAAAAAATTTCTCTAATGTTCTGAAACCTTCAGGTAGAGTTATGAAGGCATCAATATTATGAAGCATAAAAGACATTCGTTCGTGCATTGATGATACCTGTAACTTATCCTCAATTATTTTTCCTACAATGTTTCCAACAGTTAGAGCTTTTGGTATGATACCAAAAACTCGACTGCCTTTATTTTGTGCAGCTGTTGCCACACATCCCATTAATCCAAGACTACCTCCCCCATATACTAAATGAATATTTTGCTCAACTAACACCTTACCAAGGGTTTTCGCTGTTTCTACAAACTCTCTAATTTTTTCAAGGCTAGATCCACAAAAAATACAAATTTTTATGAATTTACGAGTTGATATTTCTTCCATTATTACACTCTCCCTCTCTCTCGAATGATTTTGAGTTTGTATAAAGATGCATAAATAATGCAATGTATTTATAGAATCAAAAAGTGTTGTAAAGTTAAGTCACATAGGCTATTGGCTTAAAATGCAAAATTTTCAACACATTTTTACCATTTTTCAAATTGTTAGCTGAAAAAGTCACATGGGTAGTTGGTTGTTGAAAAAGGTATTTGAGTTTGAAATGAAACATTAAAAAATAACAACTATAGTAAATATGTACAAGTAGTTGTGATTGTGACTCACATCTTTCTCTAGTTTTATGTTCAGTAAAGGCTTAAATGCCCTCTATAGGTCGAGGATAGGCTTCTCATCCAATTTTCTTATAAATTGGCAACAGGGACTTTTAAAGTCAGATTTCTAAGACTGTACTACTCATGTTCTTTTAGGAATATATCTTATAATTCACGAATTACAATATGCACATATCTACTAAGATGCGTCTCAAGAGTCAATAAGATATCATCTAAAGACTCCTTACTCTGGCCATCCTTAATGAACCTAATTTTATCTTCGCGATTTATAGACACCATTCCTAAAGTGCGGCAACATGTGTTGCAAGTTATGCTTGTACACTTGTAACAAACGTTTAATCATTTTTTTTGCAAAAGAGCTTTTACCTAAACCAGACATGTAGGAAATTAACGAGTCTGAAAATTCACCTGTCAATCGAACTTTGACTTCAATTAACCAACATAAATCAACAGGCATATTCATAATCATTAATAACCTTAATCTTTCAAATTTTGCTTGGTAAATTTTTTTTAAAGAATTTTGAGGCAATAAGGAAAAACGCTTTTTCAAATTCTTTAGAATGTCATCCATTATTTTTTAGAAAGGGGCAAGAAGAGAAGGTATCAATAATTATGAAAAATTGACAAAACCAACTTAAAATGTCACAGAGTACCGTTATTCGCTATTTAACCGGGGTGCAAAACAAAACTTTAACAAAAATACTAAATTAACCTGCAAGTAAAAACAAAAAAACAATGTTAGAAGAAGAATAAACATATATAAATATGTAAAATAAAGATTAATTGGTCTCGTAACAAGGGTCAGACAGGGACACAAATTCTTCATGAAAAGCTTAGTTTTCTAGAAACAGCTTGAGTTTTTACCCATTTACCTTAAACACATTCCCATTTATAGAATTTTCAATGTCAATTGTTCCATAAGGGTATACATGTTTCATAATAAAAAGGCCACTCCATCTTGACCTTCTAACTAGTATTAAATGTTTTTCTTTGAATTTTGTGATCATGAAAAGCTTTGATTTTAGTTTTATGAGTTTTCGAATTCTCATATGCATTATTTCTCAATTCTTTAAGTTTATTTATTTATAATTTACGTATGTGTCCAGAAAAATCAAGATTTGCATTGAAAGTTTTAATGGCCTAGTAGGCTCTATGCTCAAGTTTCATAGGTAAGTGATAAGGTTTTTCATAAACTATCCTATAAGGAGATATACTCAATGAAGTTTTAAAAATAGTTCTATAAGCTTACAGTGCATCATTAAGTCTTAAAGACTAATCTTTGCGATTTGAGTTTATAGTTTTTTCTAAAATTTGTTTTATCTCCCTATTTACTAATTCAACTTGTTTGAGGATGATAAGGGGTGACAACTTTATGAGTAATACCATATTTTTTCAATAATATTTCAAATGGCCTATTACAAAAATGCTTACCCCCATCACTTATAATGGCTCGAGAGATTCTAAATTGACTTATAATATTTTCTATCAAAAATTTCATAACTGTTTTATAGTCATTATTTCGATATGGAATAGCCTAAATCCATTTTGAGACATAATCTATTGCGATTAAGATATATGTAAATCCAAATGATAGCAAAAATGATCTCATAAAATCTATCCCCCAACAATCAAAGATTTCAATAACAAGAATGGGGTTCAAAGGCATTGATAAGCGTAAATTATATTTATTATTTTCACTCCCTTAACTTGATTAATTATTCATTTTAATAAGAATATTAGGCTTTTTATATGTTTAATTGTTATTTTATAGGTTTGGAGTCAATTGAGCAATAATGAAAATCTAAGAAAAACAAGACAAAATATAAAATTGCTACAGTATATTGATACAGTAATGAGTAAACAGTAACGGTCTACAGTGTTGTCGCCCTAGTGATGAACAGTGATCGCGGCAGCGGTGAATAGTGCAATTTTTCTAATCCTAAAAGAAATACAACTCTAAGACTTCAATTAATTTCTATATAAAGGCCACTTGTTTCATACTTCAGAGAACACACAACTCAGGGCTCTTAGAGCCATAATACATCAAAGAAGAGCAATTTTTAGAGAGAGAAGTAAGGAAAATTCAAGGAAGTAAGAGATTATTGGCGAATCTTTGGCATGTCAACCAACTGCGAATTAACATCTCTATTGGTTTGCTTTTGGTTGTATCGTGTTTACTTTATTTTTTTTGCTATAATTCTCTTGTTATCATGAGCTAAATTTATTTTCTAGGGTTATTACTTGAATTCAATATGTGAGCTTAATTGTTGGATCTTTTTAATATTTATTTGAACTCAATTCTTCATTATTCAAAATATTTGTTCTTAATGCTTCATTATATCTTATTAATATTATGATTGAGTTATTAATACTTTGATAAACTTGAAAGAGGCATCATTATATTTAAACCTAAATAATTTGATGTATGATTGTAGAGTAACATTCAATGTTGCATATGCAAGTTTTAAATTATGATAGGAATATACCTAATTGGCATGTATAGTCAATAAGACTTATTCTTAATGAATCTTAATTTATTACAAGTATCATAAGAATATAGGTATTTGATAAATTAGGATATACTTGCATGACCTTGGAAGAGGCTTGTGAATACATTAATATCTTGACCAATAATAAGAATTGAGGGATATAAATATTAAAATGATTAATCTTTAGAAACCATATTAAAGGATAGTAATTAACTCTAAGCTTTCTCTATATTGCTATTTTATTATTTTATTTAAGTTGTGTCATTTATTTTATGTACTTTTATTTTATTCAAATTTATTACAAAATTAAGATTTGATTTTTCTGAATAATTATAAGAAAGATATCGTTTTAGTACATGGTAGAAAATAAAAATTATCCCTGTGGGTTCGACATCCGACTTTATAAGTCCCTTTATTGCTTGTTACGATAGTGTATGCTTGCGCTTAATTTTAAGATATAGAATTATCGCATCAAATTTTTGAAAGCCCCTAACAATCAAAGATTTCAATAATAAGAATGGAATTTAAAGGCATCATGTTTCGTTTTGAAATTGATCCCAACTTTTGACAATTTTCACGTGTTATACAAAATGCATATGTATCTTTAAATAAAGTAGGCCAATAAAATCTACACTACAAGATTTTTGCAGCTGTTTTTTTTATGAGAAATATCCCCCACATGCTTCAGAATGACAAAATTCAATAACTTTACTTATTTCATTGTTGGGTATGCATATTTGAAATATTTGGTCATGATAATATTTGAAGAGATAAAGATCATTCCAATAAAACTTTCTTACTTCTGTTAAAAAAATTTTTTTGTCTTAAGCATTCCATTGAAGTGAAATTTCTCCTATTACAAGAAAACTAACAATATTAGTATACCAATGCATTGTAATAGTAGAAAATAAAAATTCATCAGGAAAAGAATCATTAATATATGTTATTTCTATTGATGAATCTGGTGTGAATCTTGATAAGTGATCTACAATAATATTCTCAGCTCCCTTCCTATCATCGATAGTGATATTAAATTCTTGAAGTAATAGAATCCATCGAATCAGTCTTGATTTTACATCCTGTTTTGATATTAAGTACCTTATAGTAGCATAGTTAATAAACACAACAGTTGAAGAACCAATTAAGTAAGAACAAAATTTGTCTAATGCAAATATTATAGCAAGTAGTTTTTTTAATTGTTGCGTAATTCATTTGTGCACTGTTTAAAGTTCTACTTGCGTAATAAATTATATACGATTTACCTTCCTGTCTTTGTTCCAATACAGCACCAACAACGTAGTCACTAGCATCACACATAAGCTCAAAAGGTAAAGACTAGTCAAGGGATTGTATAATAGAAGTAAATGTTAAGAGGTCAATTAATTTTTTAAATGAATTTTGACACTCTTAAGTCCACTCAAATGATACATCTTTTGCTAAGAGGTTACAAAGAGGTTTAGATATAGCACTAAATTTTTTTATGAACCTTTTATAGAATCCAACATGTCCTAAAAAAGATCGGACTTCTCTGACTGTTTTTGGTATAGGCAAATGTGAAATGAGTTCGACTTTTGCCTTATCCACTTTAATTCTTTTAGAAGACACTACATGTCCCAAAATAATTCTAAAAGAAATCATGTAATGACATTTTTTCTAATTCAAGACAATACTCTTTTCTTCACATCTTTTTAAGACATTTTCTAAGTTTTCAAGACAATTATCAAAAGAATTTTCAAACATAATTAAATAATCCATTAAAACTTCTAAGTAATGCTCAACGATGTCACTAAAAATGCTTAACATACATATCTGAAATGTTGTTGGGGCATTATAAAGTTCAAATGACATTCTTTTAAAAGCAAAGGTCCCAAAAAGGCATGTTAATGTAGTCTTTTCTTAGTCCTCTAGTGCTATAGGAATTTGATAATAGCCAGAATAATCATCTAGAAAGCAATAATAAGGATGTCCTGCCACTCTTTCTACAATTTGATCAAGAAATGGTAAAGGAAAATGGTTTCTAGTGGCCGAGTTCAACTTCTTATAATCTATGCTCATCCTCCAACTAGATAAGACTCGAGTTGGTATTAACTCACCTTTATCATTTTCAATGACTGTGATTCCAGATTTTTTTTGTACTACTTTAGTAAGACTTACCCACTTACTATCTGAGATAGGATAGATGATTCCTACTTTAAGTAATTTAAGAACTTCAACACTCATTACCTCTTTCATATATGGATTTAATCTCCTTTAAGGTTGTTGGAAAGTTTGACATTATCCTTTAGGTGTATTCTATAGGTACAAATCAAAGGATTAATGCCGTTTATGTCTTTTAAAGTCTACCCAATTGCATTTTTAATAATTCAATCAACTTACCTTCTTGTTTGCTTGTGAGTGTAGAAGAGATTATCACCGAGTAAGTTTGTTTCTCTCTAAAAAATGCATATTTCAGTCCTTCAGGTATAGGTTTTAACTCCAACTTTGAAATTTTATTCTATTTATCCTCATTTTCTCCTAATTCTTCAAACTTTGGTTTCCATCCTTTATTTTCAATCACCTGTGCACAGTCAAGTAAAGAACATATGTCAGAGATTTCAAGATTTAATTGTATATTTGACTCAAATGAATTTATTAAACACATTTCTAAAGGATCAATAGAACTCCCTTTTTGAATATGATCTTCCACAATCGTTTTAACCATGTCAGCTTCTTCACTCTTATCCTCCCTCTCATATGGTTGCTTACACATATTGAAAACATTGAGCTTAAGTGTCATGTTTTCAAATGAAAGCTTCATTACTCTATTTCTGCAATTAATCAAAGCATTAGAAGTAGCTAAAACTAGACGACCCAAAATAACAGGTATCGAATTATATCCTTTAACAGGTTCTGTGTCCAAGACTAAATCTACAGGATATATGAATTTATCAACTTGAACTAAAATATCTTTCACTGTCCCTCTTGGTACTTTTATTAATCTATCGACAAGTAAAAGAGTTACAGAAGTTGATTTTAACTCACTGAGATTGAGTTGCTGATAAACTGAATATGGCAGTAAATTCACACCAGCACCAAGATCAAGTAAGGCTTGTTCAATTTTATGACTGCTAATAATATATGAAATTGTAAAATAACCAAGGTCTTTATATTTCAAAGCATTATTGTTCTGAAGAATGACACTTATTTGTTCAGCTAAAAGTGCTTTCTTTTTCACATTTAGTTTTCTTTTTACTGTGCATAAATTCTTCAAAAATTTTGCATAAGAGGAAACTTGTTTAATAGCATCCAATAAAGGAATATTAACTTTTACCTATTTGAAGATTTCAAAAATTTCAGGATTGTGATTCATCTTTTTAACATTATGTAATGTATGAGAAAATAGGGGTGAAGGTGAGGGTTTGGTGTTCTTTATTAGGTGTAGGTTTAACACTTTTCTTACCCTTAGAGATTGATTCATCGTTCTCATTAGGTTCAGGAATGTGTTTTTCAATAATTTTACCATTCCGAAGAGTGATAACTGCTTTAACTTGATCAATGTGTTGGCTTACTCAACTACATGCATTTGAGTTGTGTTGTCCTTTAGGGTTTGGTTGTGGTTGAGAAGGAAATTTTCATTTCTCATGAATGTTTAGTGTGGATGCAAATTTAGCAAGAGTATCTTTCAAATCAGCAAATGTTTGAATATTTTGAGAATTAATAGACTCTTGCTTTTCAATGAATGCATGCAAAGTTTCTTCAAGATTTTTCTTATGAGGTGGGACATATAGTGCATAACCTTGATAGTTTTGAAAATTTTGGTATGGTTAAAAAGATGGTTATGAAGCCTGTGCTTGAGTGTTATTCTTCCAACTAAAATTCAGCTGATTTCTCCATCCAGAATTATAGTTTTGTGAATATGGGTTATTGTTTGACCGCTGGAACCTGTTTAGAACATTGGCTTGTTCATGAGAGACATTCCCTAAATGCAGGTAAAGTTGGGCAATTATTGGTAGAGTGATCATGGGTTTTATAAATGTGATACACAATTTCTTAAACATATTTTATTTGACCACTTTTTTTTTTATTTCTAAGGTTTCAACTTTTCTAATTAGAGATGCTAATTTGGCTTGAAGGTCATGGTCTTCCCCAAGATGAAAATACCCTCACTAGATGTAATGGTTTGATTTTTGCTAGGTGCCTCACAAGTACCAACAGTATCCCAATTTTAAGCATTTTCTGCTAATAAGTCTAGATAGTTTATTGCCTTTTTAGGGTCTTTGTCCTCAAATGTTCCATTATACATCATTTCTACCATTTGCCTAACTTGGGGTATTAAGCCCTCATAGAAATTTGAAACTAATCTCTATGTTTCAAAGCCATGATGGGGACAGGTATTAAGTAATTCTTTATACCTTTTCCAACATTGGTAAATGGTCTCTCTTAGTTTTTGGGCAAAATTGGTAATTTGTCTTTTGAAAGAATTTATTCTATGGGATGTAAAATATTTTTTAAAGAATTGTTGTTGCATCTCATCCCATTAAGAAATGGATCACGGCATAAGATTTTATAGCCATGTTTTAGCTTTATCTTTTAAAGAAAAGGGGGAAAGCTTAAGTTCAATTGTGTTCATGCTACAATTTTGGTCATTATATATGTTATACACTTCTTCAAATTCTCTTAGATGCAGAAAAAGGTTCTCTGCATCTAAGCTATGAAAAGTGGGTAAAATTTGGATAATGCCTGACTTAAAATTAAAATGTGTTGAATCCAGAGGAAAAATTAAGTAAGATGGTGCACCGGTTCTTGTAGGGTTCATGTAATCTCTAAGTGTCCTAGGTCGGTTATGGTCATTATGTTGGGACTGATTGTCCCCTGGGTCTATGAGTCCCTCAATTTGATTTTCGGTCATAGTGTTAATTGGTGAAAAATGAGAAGATGAATGAGAATTCAACAAATTATCAAAGAAAGTTTCGAAATTACCTTTCACCAGACGATAAGAATTAGGATCTCGAAACCAACCACTCATACAAAGAAATAAAACAAAATATAATAACAATAAATATTACAAATAAGAAAAAAAGAAATAAACTAAAATATTAAGTAAAGACAAATAAAATAGGCAAAACTAACAATAAAATAAAAGTTAGATAAATAGTTAAAAATTAGATTAATAATGTTAGATTAGTTAATATTAGATTATATAATAAAAAGTTAATAAATAAACAGTAAGAGGCTTAGTCTTCCATAAAAATAAAAAATGAATAATAAATAAAGCAAAGCAAAGCAAGTTAGAAGGCTTAGCCTTCCATAAAAATAAAATAAACAAAAAAAATATATTAATTTCACTTCTCCGGCAACGGTGCCAAAAACTTGGCACGTTCAGAATATATGAGTTTATTTTTAAGTGCAGGATTGTCGAAGTAATAAATAATCCGGTGAGAACAGGGTTGATTCACAGGAAAGTAGAATTAAAATTACAAACTATAAATATTTTAAAGACAATTAATACAGTATAAAATATTTGTAAATATTAATTCAATTAACCAATTCAAATAAAAGTTAAAGTTAGAGGAATTTACTCTTGACATAAGAAATAAGAATATATTTAACTCTTTTTATAATTCAATTGGAATCCTCACACAAATGAGATTCTAACCAAAAAATATAACAATTAAAGTTTATCATTACTTATATATTAATTAGTATTTATTTCTTTCAATTATTATACACAACATCTTATAAATGGGTTCAAGTATTTATTATACCAATATTTATATTTATCTACAATAAATCAAGACTCCTACTTTATAAGAAATGGTATATATGCCAAATCTTATAAATAGTTTCAAAAATTTATTGTGTCAAGTATAAAATTTGTTAATAATAAATCAAGATACACCACTTAGAAGAAATGGTATTAATATTACAAACAAAATAAATACATTATATATAAATTTGCTTAACTTAAGAATAAAACATTAAATTCATGAATAAGAGTTAAGTATTACCTTATCAAGAGTTTCACCCTTTCACCTTAGCATAAAGAAAATTACTTGGACATAATAAAACTAAAAAAAAAAAAAAGAAATGAAAGAAGAGATAACATGACTTTACAATAGTAAACAAGAGAAATAGTATTACAAAGAAATAATACAAAAGACAAGTGTTTTAAACTAAAATCTAGCTCTCTAATTACATATTTTGGACATAAGCATGCTATATATTTATAGAAAAATATGGATAAATCGAGACAAATGAAGAGGGACTACTTGGATGATAAAAGTCAAGAATTGTGGTAAATAATTTACATTGATTATTATTAATGCACCTATTTGCTTATCCAATTTAGAATTGATGTGGTCCGAATTAGCTGTCATTCAAAATATTAAAGTTGTAGATAAGTCTCTTATCTTTTCAAATTGAGTTGTCTCATACGTATTAGACAAATACTAATGATTGTTCGGATTGAGCCTGTATTACAAATCAGTTCTGTTTTAGGCCATTTTCACCCTCTAAATGCTCGAATTTTGAATGTCTTGTGAAATATAATATGTTAGCTCGTTGAATCAGCTCTTCACAAGATCAAAAATCACTCCAATTGAATTCCTAGGTAGAAAGTTATGTCCATTTTACCTAACCTACCACAAAACAGTTAACAGCTAATTAGGTACAATATTATAAACATACTTAAGTTTGAGCGGTTAAAGACACTAGTAATATAAAACAATGATATAAAATCCTTATTAAATATGTAATTTCAAGTCTTCACCATTTTCCAAGAAAGTTCTCGAGGCATTTTTCTTTTCCCTAATAGTGAAATATGTCATATCAAAATGTTAATCCAAAAATCGTGCAGTAAACACTCACATATCAGGAGTTTAAGATATCTAATAATTAATAATGAGTTAAAACTAACATAAATTTCAAAGTGATATTAAGGTGTAACTTTAGTGTGTTGTGAGGGTTCTATAGGTATATACACAACATAGTCGAAAGTATATAAATGAGATGTACCAAGCAAATGATTATGTCCAAGTTGTAATAAATAATATTGATGATATGTAATAGTCTAAAACGAATTAATATTGCAATATGCAAAATTATGTGACTTTGTGCAAAAATTAGTAATTTTGTGCAAAGTAATAAAGTTCTTATAATTACTTGTAGTCGTTTAATCAATGATTTTGCTAATCTATTTTATATGTAAAGATGTGGCATAAGATGCTTTACATTGATCACCACTAATTATAATAGTCATTAAATATTTTAGATGTAAACTCACCAATATTATGCAGGTGTATTATGTTAATTAGGTAGTTTGAAAATTGTCCTTAATCTAATGATCTTTGTAAGTAATCTACCAAATGCAATATTTCATGTAAACAGTAAATAAACACGCAACCACTAAATAGATGCATAAATTAAAACTATAAAATAGCAAAATGGTGTAGTTGGTAGATGGATTGGTCCACAAATATCTCCTTAGATCTTTTGTAAAAATGATAGAAATTTTAGACCAATCTTAGAAGAGAATGGTCTAACTACAAGTTTTTCTTGTGAGCAAGCAGTACAAATATTCTAAAAATAGAATCTCAAATTCTTTAATAAATGTTTGAGAGTTTCAATAATTCTATACATCGTTGTTGATCCTATGTGACCAAGAGAGTCATACCAAAACATAAATATTTTTGGATCAATAAACTTCTGATTTATTGATTCATATGACAAGTAAAAAGCTTTTCGAGTCTTAATATTATATCATTTTTACATATATCTTTAAAACAACATATATTTCTTCTAGATTTGCCTGTATATAAAGTATTATCAATATATAATTTTGTTCCACTTTCTAATAAGATTATTGTTCTTCCAAAGCCCTCAATCAAATTTATAGGATCTGATATAGTGTTAACTTTATTTACTAATTGCTAATTTTTAAAAAATATTCTTATCTTAAGAAATAGTGTGTGTAGTTGCACTATAAGCTAAATAAACATTCTTAACTTTTCTTTTCAAATTGAACAATTTATTTCTAAAAGCCATATCTTTTCATTAAATAAAAGCTTTCATTAGACATCAAGTTATACATTATAAAAAGTTACACTTCTATTTCATTTGTATAAAAAGTTTATTTGTATAATAAAAAGTTATAAAAGTGTAAAAAGTGCAAAACATATTAAAAAAACTAGTACAAAGATAATAACTAAATTTTAATGAATATTTTTTATCATAGTTTAAATATCCAATGTTTTATTCTTTATCTTTAAAAAAGTCAGAGATATTTAAATAAGTAAGATTTGCAAGATCTAAATCATCAATAAGACTTTTCTTTACATTCTTTTCTTTTACCTTGATAGATATCATAAAGAGGTCTATAAGATGCTTTAGCGTGCGGCAAGTACGAGACCAATGTCTCTTCATGCCATTTCTATGACAAATATATTCATTATTTTTAAGAGGTTTATTTTCTAGACCTTTATTATTATCTTTTCATTTATTCCATTTTTGGTGATTTTGTCCCTTTTTATTCTTTTTCCATCTTCGGGTTTATGATTACTGTTAGACGATAACCACATCATTCCATACGTTCTTAGCTATGTTTATTATAACTTGTCCACTTATTTGTACCAACTAAGTAGAACTCAACATATTTGTTGCGGATATTAAGCCATGCACTTCAATTTGACATCTCTATGGCATCAACTAAGCAACAACCTTGATACCTATTTTATTATATGCGCAGCAGAAAATCATAACTCACATCATAAGCAAGAACACATAAGATTAACACACCAATAAAGATAAAAAAAAAAAAACTTATCAACAAGACACAAGATATACGTGGTTCGACCCAAAATTGCCTACGTCTATGGAGGATCCATGATTCAGCTGCTTATTATTGAAATAGATCACTAAGTATTTTCTTACATCATCAATGATCTCACAAAACCCCTTAGTATTTCCCATAGAGACCTTTAAGTATCTACCCTTAACCACTATGACTCCCTAAGACCTCTTAATATCTTCTCATAAGAGATTTTTATAAGGAACACAAGAATAACCCGAGCATCTAAGCCAAAAAAGATCAATGATGTTTCTCTTTTTTTTACTTAAAAACCTAAAGAAAACACTCCTCAAAGGTTACATCAAAGTGCCTCATGCACTTAGTACTTACCTAGCTTATTTATTCTCTCTTATAGTTACATTTTGAAACCTTAGATGCTTAATCTTTCTCTTATGTTTAGAAAGATTTATATAGTGAATAAAACTCCCTTAGAAATCCCAAACTTAGTTGGAATAAGAGTCCTTACTTGCAAGAGTCCTAATCCCACTTAAAGAAGTCAATTGAGCCAAAACAGAAAATATCCTAAAGTTGCCGCGTGAATAGTAACTATATGAACAGTAACTGCAAACAGTACCCCCCCGATGAACAGTTCTGCGATGAACAGTATGTCACATAAACAGTACTTGTTCTTTTTGCTTTTCATTTTGCTCCTCCCTTGTATACCCAATGTGTACTTGATTTCATAATAACTCTTTTTTTGGTATTTATCTCAATTCTTACCCATTCAAAATTATTGAATCACCAATTTCTAATAATATTTAATGTTAGATAGTGCTTTGAAACTAAGAAAGGTATTTTATTGGATGAAATGTGATGATGATCAATACTATTCTTATATTTTGGATGATGACAAAGACAACAAAAAAGTAAGGCCACCAAAAGATGCGAATTAGGAGAATGCTAAAAAGTTTGTGAAGTTTTTGAAAATTTTAAAATTTAGTTTATCCACACAAGTGTCTTTGCATCTATTTTTGAATAAAATTTAGAATATTCAATCATATTTAAAGACATTCATAGACAATGGAGATGAGTTATTAAGGGATATAACTAGTGTTATAAAGAGAAAATTTGACAAGTAATGGGGATCTCTGAATAAAATCAATAACATCTTGATTGTAGTAGCAATACTTGATCCTCGTTGTAAAATAAAATTTATTGAGTGGTGTTTAGGAGCTTTCTTTTATGGCACAAGTGTGAATGAAATGATGGTTTATGTTAGACAAATATTGTTTAAATTGTTTGACAGTTATAAGGCATTTGGATGACATGGTGGGGAGGAATCTTATGTTAGTCAAAATCAGTCTTCCAGTAACGTGCAATTAGGAGGTCGAGTACATGAGGAGGGTGAAGAAGAAGAAGACATCTATGATACTTTGTCCCAATTTCATAAAACACAAAAAAGAAGATTTGATGTTCAAGAATATGAGATTGAGAGATATTTGTCAACTGAGACAGAAAAGTCCAAAAATGGACACTTTAAAATGTGAAGTTTGTGGAAATTAAATTGCACAAAGTATCTAGTTTTATCTTGAATTGCCAAGGATATTTTTGTAATTTTAGTGCCCACTACTACCTCTGAGTCTGCATATAGTATGGAAGAGCGCATTCTTGATGCATTTAGGAGCTCTTTGACTCCTAAATTTGCGAATGCCTTGATAGCACTCAAAATTAGCTTTGGTATACTCTTCTTAGAGACAAGAAAGACGTTCTTGATATGAAAAATGCTGATATTTATAAAAGTTTTTAAACAGGTATAATAATTATTTATATTGTCATATGATAGTTAATTTATTTAATTTTGCTCTTTACTTATCTTTTATATGTTTTTTTTCTATAGAATTGGACAGTAACTCGGTGGATGCAATATTATAGTCATTGATTGATAAAAGTATTGGAGATAATAAATTTTAATTTATTATGCTTCTTGTATCTAACTTATAAATTATAGTTTATAGTTTATTAATGTAAATTTTTTTTTTCTAATACTTATAGACTCGTTGGCTTTTTGGATTGGAGTTGAAATTAATGGTCATGGGGTTGGCCATTTTAGATTTGGATATGTGGCCACCATTATGTGGTGTTGATAAACAATCATATATTGATGGATAAATTTATTTTTATGTATAATCTTATTTTAAATATTATGTTGATGAATAATTTTATTTTTATGAATATTATATTGATGGACAATTTTTTATTTTCATGAATAATATGTTGATGAATAATTTTTATTTTCATATAATATTTTGTTGATGGACAACTTTATATTGATAGACAATTTTTATTTTCAAGAATATTATGTTGATAGATAATTTTATTTTTATAGATAATTTTATTGATGGACAACTTTATTTTTATGGATAATTTTGCTGATGGACAATTTTATTTTTTTGTACTTTGATGTTCATGGATAATTTTATGATGGACAATTTTATTTTCTTATTCTTAGATTTTCATGGATAATTGATTTTCATGGATAATTGATGTTCAATTTTATTTTCATTAAACATGAGAATTTTATTTTATGGATATTGTTAGAAATTAGTATATTATTAATAAATAAAAGATTTCTCAAATTAAGCAAATTGTAATTATGTTAATATGAAATAGGTTCAAAAATTAGGTTAAAAAATGATCCACTTAATTATTTGGACAAATGAATTAAAATAGTTTATAATTTAAAATTAAAAAATAGCAAAAAAAGGGAAAAAAAACCAAACTCGACTGAACCGAAAAACCAATTTGGTTTGGTTCGATTTTTTCCTTTCAAACGGATACTTTAGTTTTTCTTCTTCGAAAAATCGAACTAGGCCGGTTTGGTTTTAAAAAAAAACTAGACCAAATCGAATTGTGCTCTGCCTTACTAAAACATCTCCTTAAAAAACTAACATAATATATATTAAATTGATAAAAAAAATTATTTTTATGGATAATTTTGTTGATGGATAATTTTATTTTATTGTACTTTGATTTTCATGGATAATTGATTTTGATGGACAACATGGATAATTGATGTTCAATTTTATTTTGATGGATATTTTTATTTTTATTAAATAGGAAAATTTTATTTTATGGATATTTTAGAAATTAGTATATTATTAATAAATAAATAATTTCTCAAATTAAGTAAATTATAATTATGTTAATATGAAATAGGCTAAAAAATTATGTTAAAAAAAGATATACTAAATTATTTAAACAAATGAATTAAAATATTTTACAATTTAAAATAAAAAAGACAAAAAATAGCAAAAAAATGAAAAATTTTGAATTGGACTGAACCGAAAAAACTAGTTTAGTCTGATTCAGTTTTTTTCTTTCAAACAGATATTTCAATTTTGCTTTTTCAAAAAATCGAATTAAATTGATTCAATTTAAAAAAAAAAAATAGACCAAATCGAATCGTGTCTAACTTTATTAAAAGCATCTTTATAAAAATTAACATAATATATATTAAAAAAATAAAAATTAAATTAATATATATCTATAAATCAGAAGCAAAATAATATTTCTCCACTTAATTAATAGAATCCCACACATACAAAGGCCAGTCAAATTGACAACAATCTCTCTTGTAAGTGCACTTCTCTCTGACAGAGAGACAGAGGTTAGGAGTTCGATTCTCTCCTCCTCTATAAATGTAAAAAATATTTTTTTTTTTTAAAAATTAATAGAATCTCACTATTCACACCTGTCAGCCACAATATTTCTAAACACTAGCTAATAATGCGTATATTAAACAAAGAGATAATGAGAAGAAGCCCAACACTTATCTTCTGCTATACATAGTGGAGTTTCCACTTCAGATTTCACTTAGTAGCTATCTTTTACATTATAGAATATATTTTGAACACCTTTATTTAATTGTTTTTTAAAAATAATAAATAACATCTACTTATTATATATTTCTTATAACACATTTTACAACTTCACGTCCTAATAAAGGGACTAATCTATTTTTAATATAAATAAAAATTTTATTACTGAAATAGCCATATTGTAATTTATTATGGGTATGTTCGAAATTTAATTTATTGAGTTTATAGAGAATTTTTCTTTTCCCTTAAAATTTAATAAGTGGGTGTGTGAGTAATAATACTTGCGTGAAAGTCAGAAACAAAATAGTAGAAGTAAAGAACTGGTACATGAAGTCCAAAGAGAAACGACTACAGAAATGATCAGGTAACCTAATGAATGTTAATTAGGACAAGATGAGCTTTCTGCGTGATCACATTCATGTGATGAAATGGGTCCAGTCATCTTTTGTTAAATCACACACCCAGACAAGTTCATGTGAACTCGAACGTTCACGTTAGAAAAATCGTGCACCAATTAGATCTTGGTCTCGTCTTACAGTTCATTGCATCATGGCATGAAGAAAAGAATGCCCCATTTGCTTTCTTCCCCCGTCATCTTTCCAATTTATGGCAGTCTCAATCCTGTAAGCTTTTAAACCTTCATCTCATTAAGCCAAAAAGAGTCCATTGATTGTGACAATGCCTTTACATTATATGCTACAGTCTTAAGAATAATGGGCAACTTTTGCCTGCAAGTCAAGCAAATTATGTGGCCTAAATTATACTGTACTAATGTTTTATTGACTTAAAAGATACAATTAAGGAATTTTATCTCAATATTCCCTGATCATTTATGATATAGTCAAGAGGATGTCGAAATCCATTCATCTCCTTGAATAAAGTTCTGCACTGAATATGCATTAACATGATCTGCAGTAATTTGGCTACTCCATGGAACTCTCTGAGAGGTATCAGACCCAGGTCCGGAATTCTCAAACTCCCCATAGTAAAGGGTTGTCAGAGCAAAATCGCCGCTCCAAGGCATCCACCCGTTTGGATGTACAAGAGCTTCTAAGTTACAATGAATAAAAACTGTTCTTGAATATTCTTTCCATGGCCTTCCCAAGTAATTCTTATGTACACTAGGCTTGCTATGATATAATTTCATGTACTCCTCGGTGCCATTGATCAAACAGTTCTGGAAAACAAACCCTGACCATTGAGCAGGGTCGGTTCTGCCATGAGCCGTGATGGCATTGTTCTCACCTTTTTCGGGCGTTACTTGCCGGGGAGCAACTAAGATCTCGCAATCCTGGAAGATTGAAGGTGAGTTTCCAAAAATGAAGTCCACGTTGCCCTGAATGCGACACTTCCTGTAGAATTGCCGAAGGGAGTGAGCGTAGAGAGTATCTTGATTGCCTAAGAATTCACAATTCTCGATAATGGATAGATCGCTATCCGATCTGAAAGCTACTGCTTGGTGAGCATCAGGACCTGCTGTGTTTTGGATTGTGAGACCACTGGCCATAAATCCATCACCAAGAACTCCTGTAACAGGACCACATTAAACATCAAGAGACCGATGGAACAAACATTTTCCCATCAATTCATTGAAATTGAATGATTACCTATGTTCATTGAAATTAAAAAGAAAAAAAAAATTAACCACATGAAACTTACCAACGGTTGCAGATTCAAAGGTGCTCATCCCGGGTTGTCCCACGTTCAAAGATCCTGTAATTACTGTTTTACCCATCCCGTCGCCTAAAAATACTACGTTCTTCTTCTCAAACGGAACCCTAATGGTCTCTTCGTACACCCCCTCCTTTATGCTTATCACGAACCTACGCGTTGGAACGTTATCCGGCGCCGCGTTAACGGCGTCCTGCACTGTCGTGTACTTACAGCCAACGTCCTTACACACCGTCACGTCCGCCGTTAACTTCGACGGAAAGCCACCACTGAACCCCATTTGGACCCCGCCCGACCCGCTCTTCTCCCAGAACCCGCCCCGCTCCGTGCCGGGGCCCCGCCACGCGTTAAAATCAGCACCAAAGTTATCGAACGACATCATCATGCTTAAAGCATTACTCGTCAGCCCGATCAAAGAATCCAAAAACGCCATCGTTTCATCCACCAACTTGGTATTATTAACGTACTTTAAAGCCGACCAGCAATCATACTGGTACGTTAAGGCCGCACTGTACCAGGCACGTGCGTCCTTGGTCTTGCCACGCGGCAACGCATCAGACGCAGCCTGCGATCTGTAGGTCGAGTAATCCAGCAAGTTAATACACGTTTTGGCAGCGTTTGTACGGTTGAGATTGCTCGAGGAGGAATCTAAGATAGATTTCACCATAGATTGAGCGGTTTTGAGCTTCTCGGAGGAAACCCAGATGGCGGATTGAATCATTTGTACGGGCGTTGGGTTTTGAGGGACATTAGGGGACTGCGAGAGAGCGGATTGGCAAGATTCCGGATAACGAGTGGCCTTGCAAGCGAGTTGAATTTGAGGGACATCTTGTGATGATTGCAATGGCTTACGAGGAGGATGAGGATGAGGTAATAAGTGTTTGTGATGAGATGAAGAAGAAAGAGAGCAGAAGAGGGAAAGAGATAAGATGGAGATGAAGAATAGAGAAGACATGGAGAGGAGAATGAAGATGGAGTGAAGTTATTGTTGTGCGATTTGAATGACATTTTTGGTTTGTGGGGGGTATTTAATATTTATAGAGTGGGAGTTATGGCGACGGATTTTCGGAATTTAGTGGGTTGTTTATCGGAGAGTAGACGAGATTATGAATTAATGGTCAATATCAGGATTTCACGAGCGCTCGAAAAGGGAAAGGGAAAGATAGAGAGACAAACGAGGGTAGAGTCACGGGTTAGTTTTGGGTTTTGGTAGTGTAGTGGGTATTTTAGGTGAAATGGGTAAAGCGTGAGTGACCATTTTTGTCAAGATTAGATCAGATTCAGAGGCTGCTGCCTGATATATGCTGAGAGAGAAAGATGGAATGGAGAGAGAGAGAGAGAGAGAGAGACAGAGAGATCCATTAGGAGGTTCTTTTTGGGTGGAGTTTTCAAACAATAATGAAGAGTGAGTAGTGAGTAGATGAGTATTTGAAAATAACCGCTTACTTAGAAAGTGCTGGAGCCTGGAAGAAAGAAAAGGACTGGGCGAGTGCATATTATTATAAAGTACCTGAAACGGAGGCAATTTTTTTTTATTTTAAGAGGAAAAAGTTTAGCTGATTTCATAATGGCAAATAAAATTGAAATAGTTTTTCAACTTTATAATAATATGCAATGTTAAAATTATTTACCCACCTAAAATTTATATTTTTACCTAAGATTATTCCTATTTTTTAAGCTAGTGGACTTAATTTTTTTTTTTTTTACTTCTTACATTTATAGCACAATTAAGAATTGATTTATATTTCTTATCTTAATATGTTAGGAATTAATTTATATTTAATTTAATTTCTGCTGTTTAAGACTTGAAAGCTGCAAATAGGTTTGTTAGTCATATTTATTCAACAAACTCTTAATAATAATTTTAAATTGCTCTCTTTAAAATTATTCTAATTTGTGTACTTAATCAAGCACTCAAAATTTTGTCAACCTCAAATAAATAATTAATTTTCTTTATTTCATAATCAAATATATCTTAAAGTGAATTTAACTTTAATAATTAATTCAACTTACTCGAATTATTATGTTGAGATTTATTAATTTAAAATAAAAAATTCAAATATTATTTTTTTGCATAATAAATTAATTTGTCTTGCACTGATTATTCTTGTGTTTCACACTCATGATTAAAAGTATATTTTTAAATTTAAAACATTGAAATAAATATTTCATAATAAAAATAAAAAGACAAGTTTCTTGTAGATTAAATATTAATTTATATTGAGGCATTATTGACAAGATTCGACCTGAGCTCTCTTTGAGAATCGAGGTAGATCCTGCGATGATATAGGACTGATATACTCTTTAGTCCTTGTATTTGATACAACGAGGCTACATGTCTCAACACGTGTACTCCAATATATATAAAGATATACAAATACATAGATTGAGATATTCATGCAATTATTCATGTCGTGGGTCAACCTTAAAATGTGAAGACTGTATCACACTGCACAAATTTCTATGACAACCTGAAGAAAAAAAAAGTGAGCTTGTGGCTCAATGAGTGGACATAATTAAAAAATATTAGATACTTTATATGTATTATACATGTATAAATTCATAAAATAAAATAATCATGAAACTGTATACTGAGTAGTCAATAAACTTGTACTGAAAGTATGAGCTGTCATAAAATCTGTACTAAAACTAAAAATCATAACACAATACTGGGGATCCAAAAATCTGAAAGTATAAACTATCATAAAATCTATTCTAAAGATAAATATATGTAACGCAACTCTAGGAACATATTTGTTTTATACTATATACATGCTGAAAACCACACCAAACTTGAAAAAAACTTGTCTAACCTAACAGAGTAACTCACGCACAAACAGAGTGGGGGATCTGAACTAGTCTAGCTCGACTAAATACTACATCACTCAGGTAAAGTAAACTAAACTGGTCTAACGCATGCGCGGAGCAACAACACTAAAGATGAGGGTATACATATAATGGTTCGAAAATTATTACTATATAGTATCATAGAAGCATACTTATCTTAAAATAATTATTTTCGTACTAAATATAATCATAAGCTATACTATAATAGATTCTAAAAATATTTATGAATATATTAAATAGTATAAATATTTATCTGTCTAAAATAAATTATAATTAAACCTGATAACGTGTAATTAAATCATAAATTGCTGTATTAAAAATATATAAAATATATATAGTTATTCACTCACAAAAGCGCGCTAATCTTGAGCTGGTTCTATATCCTGAGATTTACCAGCTATCGGTACTCCTCCTATAACATAGGGTATAAACATATATTATTAGTACTGATATGTATAAATATTGAAATATCAATATTGTAACATCGTAAAACTGTTACCCGCTGAATCACTGTGTTTAAATCTAACCACCTAACCTTATTTTCTATAATTTCTCATTTGTTTTCCTTTCCTATTCTTTCTTGGTTGCCTTTCCTTTTTTTTTTTTCATCTTCTCCTTTTTTTTTTCTTCTCGGCTTCCTTTCTTCTCTTTTATCTTCTTTCTTTCTCTTTCTCTTTCTCTTTCTCTTTCTCTCTTCTATTTCGATTTTTATTTCTTTTTTTTTATAAGCTTTAAATGAAGCAAAATATACATATATGTACCTTGAAGAGGCAACCACCGCTTGGTTGACTATTCTTTTTTTTTTTTATTAAGCTACTAACCTCTCAAAAAAATGAAACACATGTATTACAATTCCTTCCCCCTTATAAGAATTTCACCCTCGAAATTTATATACCTATTTGAAACAAATAAGGATACTGAACTCTCATCTAATCCTCTCACTCCTATATAGTCTCTTCTACTGCATGATTCCTTCATAGGACTTTAACTAGCAAAATAGTCTTATTACGTAGTACTTGTTGGCGATAATCTACTATTTGAACAGGTTCCTTGTCATAAGTCAAGTCTACCCTTAACTGAATAGACTGTGTAACTAGAATATGAGAAGGGTTAGATATATACTTCCGCAACATAGAAACATGAAACACATCATGAATGCGTGATAACTCAGGCAGTAATGCTAAACGATACGCAACTATACCAACCTTCTCTATAATCTCATATGGCCTAATATATCGAGGACTTAATTTTTTCTGTTTTCCAAACGAAGCACACCCTTCTATAGTGAGATCTGTAAAAGGATTCTCTCTCATACTACAAACTCAAGTTGTTTACGAGTTTTATTTGCATAACTCTTCTGTCTGTCTTGAGCTGCCTTGAGTTTGTCTTTGATAATACTGATCTTCTCGCTAGTGGCTTGGATAATCTCTGGACTCAATAATTTCATTTCTCCAACCTCATCTCAATAAATCGGAGTTTTGCTTTTGCTTTCGTATAAAGCCTCTTACAGCGCCATCTGAATGCTAGATTGATAACTATTATTATATGCAAACTCCATCAATGGTAAATAATCATCTCAATTACCCTTAAGCTGCAATATATAGGCTCTGAGCATATCCTCCAATATTTTTATTTTTTTTTCGACTGCCGATCTGTCCTAGGATGAAAAGCTGTACTAAAGTTTAGCTTAGTGCCTAAAGTCTTTTATAAGCTATGCTAGAATCTAGAAGTGAATCGAGAATCTTTATCTGATACGATGTACAATGGAGCCCTATGTAATTGTACAATATCACTCACATACAAATGAGCTAGCCTATCTAATGAGTATGAAACCGTATAAGGTAGGAAATGAATAAACTTTGTGAGTCGATCAATAATCACTCAAATATTATCATGACCACTCCGAGTACGTGGAAGCCCAATAACAAAGTTCATAGTGATATGTTCCCACTTCCATTCAGAAACTAGAAGTAGTTGAGATAATCCTGCTGGCCTTTGATGTTCTGCCTTAACCTGTTAATAAATTAGGTAGTGAGATACAAACTCTACAATCTCTCTTTTCATACCTTGCCACCAATAATGTTCTCTCAGAGTATGATACATTTTAGTGTTGCCAAGATGCATAGCATAAGCTGAGCTGTGAGCTTCTTCTAAAATATGCTTTTTTAACTCTGAGTTATTTAGAACATAAAGTTTGTTACCAGAACAAACTAAATTGGTCTAACGCATGCACAGAACAACTATACTAAAGGGGAGGGTAAGCATATGATGGTTCGAAAACTACTACTATATAATATTATAGAAGCATACTTATCTTAAAATAATTATTTTCGTACTAAATTTAATCATAAGTTATACTATAATAGATTCTAAAAATATTTATGAATATACTAAATAGTATAAATATTTATCTGTCTAAAATAAATCATGATTAAACCTGATAACGTGTAATTAAATCATAAACTGTTGTATTAAAAATATATAAAATATATATAGTTATCCACTCACAAAAGTGCGCTAATCTTGAGTTGGTTCTATATCCTAGGGTCCACCAGTTATCAGCACTCCTTCTATAACATAAAGTATAAAAATATATCGTTAGTACCGATATGTATTATAAATATTGAAATATCAATATTCTAACATCGTAAAACTGTTATCCGCTGAATCACTGTATTTAAATCTAACCACCCAACCTCATTTTCTATAATTTCTCATTTGTTTTCCTTTTCTATTTCTCTTTCGGTTGTCTTTCCTTTCCTTTTCTGTTTTTTTTTTCTTCTCCTTTTTTTTTTCTTCTCGACTTCCTTTCTTCTCTTTTCTCTCCTTTTTCTTCTTTCTTTCTCTTTCTCTCTTCTATTTCGATTTTTACTTCTTTTTTTTGTAAGCTTCAAATGAAGCAAAATATACATATATATACCTTGAAGAGGCAACCACTGCTTGGTTGACTATTCGTTTTTTTTAATTAAGCCACTAACCCCTCAAAAAAATGAAACACGTGTATTACAATTACGAGATATAACTTTACCATAAACCTTTTATTTATGTTCCCCTTGAAAATTCCTAAAGGCCTAAGTAACGAACCTATAGCTTACTTCACCTAGAAAAGCCGACCCAAAGGCCTAATATCAAAGTTGACAACCAGCTCCACTTAAAGAGACGGACCTGAAAGTCAATAACCTGCTCAAAAAAGTTGTTTCGTCACTTTAACTAGTTTATGGTTTGCCTAAACTCAAACCAAATTGCATAGCCCTGTACTCAGCCAAACACTCAAGATAGCCCAGACCAGGATGGTATGAACATCTCGAGCAGCTAACATAGCAAATAAGTCGAGCCACTCATTAGCAAGCATTCTTAAGGTCGCTCAGATCACAAAGAATGTCGAGTCGGCTATTTTAAATATTAACTTCTCAAACCATGAAGGAAACGTTAAGTCAATGACCCAAATAAAGCAAGTCAATAAGTGTGATAATCTGCACTACCATTAAAGAAAGATCTTTAAATTGGAGAAATAATATCCCCCAAATCACGCCAGAAAGACATCCTAATTATCCACTCTCATTCATATCGAGTAATTTGGTGATGGCCTGGTTATCCATTTATAAGTCCTCCAGACTCGATACTATATAAATGGGAGAAACAATTAGAAATATGTTTTGATTTCCCGTACTCAATATAGAAAAACTCTCTCAATATTGTTCTGACTTCTATACAGTCCACTAGTGAGCTGACTTAAGCATTGGAGGGTCTTTACCGGAATCACCACTGGCGAGATCTTAACAAGAGTATTTTCTTGATGTTTACAAAGACAAACGAAGTAAAAAGCCCAGAATGCCCAATGTCGTAGCCCAATAGAGACAAAGCTAAAGTTCTACTTCCACACAAAAATAAATTTAAAACTCATTGGCCAAAAAGCTTTGTTAATAATCTACCCTCACACCTGCAAATGGAAGAACATTTGTCCAACGGTTGGAATTAACTTGTGGAACAACAAATGGGAAATCTAGGTAAGAATAGAGCCCAAGAACCCACCTAGCAAACCCAACAAACTTTCTTGAAACTTCTTTGCCGAGAGAAGTTTAAAAGGGGTTAGGGATGTTGAAGGATGAGAGAGAGGAGTTAAGATAGGTAATGATTGAGATGTGGAAAAAAAAAGGTGACAGAAAGGAGATAAGGGATGGTCAAAGGGAAAACCCCAATCCTCAGGGCTTGAATGCTTAGATCCAAAACTGGCTGGTTTAAGAAAAGAGATCGAAGGTCCTATATGACCCTACTAGAGTAGGGAGACACAGCCATATGCCTGATGAACGGGAGATATCTTGAGTTAGGGACTTCGAGCAAATTAAAACAAATGAACATAACAACCCCGGACAACTAAATGCCAAGCAGCCTCTAGAAGACAAAGTTCAAAGGCTAGAAGAGTGGTTAAAGAGCCTCTTGGAAGAGAATGAAAAAAAAGAACAGCCCCCTTTAAAGAAGACAAAAAGAGAAAAGAGATCCCTACTAGTTGATGAACTAAGAGATATAGAGCTTTTTGAGCGGGTTTAGGCTATCGAGCCTCCTGGTTTACAGGAGAGTAACAAACCTCAATCATTATGTTGACCAAGTAACCAACCTGTTGTCTATTGTAAGGTTGAAGCAAGAGCATATGTGTAGGCTTTTCCACATGAATTTTAAGGGTCTGGCCCTTAGTTGGTATCGAAGGTTAAAGTAGCAGAGTATTTCCTTCTATCATGAGCTCACAAAAAAATTTGCTCAACATTTTTGGAGTTTTTATAGGGGAGTTAAAGATCCCCGACAACTGAATGAGATTAGGTAGGGAATGAACAAAAGCCTCAAAGATTGCATGAAGAGGTTCCATAAGGAAGTATTTTCATAAGGGGCATTCGATCAGCCTATAGCCTTAGATGCCCCTCAAGTTTGGGTTAAAATTAAACAGGTTATGGTATTACTAATCTGAAAGCAATATTTTAAACTATGCTACTACATACAACAAGTCATCTAAATTCATTACCATAGAGAAGAGGAGGACGCAAATAAATCTTCTACAAATATTGCTTAGGGTCAAATTCACCCGCATGAGAATGAAAGACACAGGAACAAAAGTGAGAGATCACTGCCCCTCTCTAAAAAAAAATAAAGGGTAGACAATGCTTATCGGCCTTAACAAAGAGTAACATACTTGAACCAGTATAATATGCCCCCCCTATTTGGATAAACGATAGGCAAAATAGACATTGTCCCCATACTAACTACCCCGAGCAGCTCAGAAGTCCTAGAAACCTAAGGGAGCACCCAGTTGAAGAACGAAGGGTAGCTTAGATTAAAATTTTTCTTCCTTTAGCTATCCCATTAGAAGACATCTACGAAGCATCAAAAATGGGGCTTGCTTTCTAAAGCCTCTCATAAGGGTAAGGAGGAGGAGCAACGGATAAACCCGAAGAACTAGTGTGAGCTTTATCAAAATTTGGGGCATACCACGAGAGAGTGTCTTAATTTGAAGAAACAAGTGGATGCCTTAATGAGGAATATATATTTGAGAGAATTTCAAGCAGATAGGCAGCACAACCCACCTATTGATCTTCCCAGTGATCGAACCCTAATGCTACTATGATTATATCCAGAGGGTCTACACTGGTTGGTGATTCAAACCGTTAGAGAAAAAACTATTTGCGGTATTTAATGATAGGACACCAAGTCATGTGCAATATTCCACTGACCAAAAACCTACGGTTGCAATAGAAAGTTCCCATAATGTTTGAAAGTGTTGATTAAGCTAAGGTGTATACATGTAGTATTATGTTCATAGTATATACATACGCATCACATACATATATATACGCATCAAATATGCATCAAATATGCATCAAATATGCAGTGGGAGTATAAAAACATGTTATGAATACAATTTATGCTTTTCAATTAAATTTAAATATAATTGAAAAATATCACAATTGAAGCCTTTGGATTCAATATTCTGGGAGATCGCCCGAAGTGAAGCTTATAAATAGTACTAGTGATCAATAGGGTGGGTTTGATCAGCTAGATATCATTTTGATCCAACAACCAGGTTTAACTCATAAACTTAAGTAATTTGTTTTTCCCTTGATCAATAATTTGAACAATAAAATAAATACTTTATTTTTCTTAATGGCCAAAGCCTTAATAGAGATGAAGTTGTTTTGAGATCAACACTTGAAATCTAAAACAAGAAACAATTTATTTGCCTTTTCTCCCCAAAATGGCCCATCAAAATAAAGATAAAATGAAAGAGATGAAGTTGTATTTTATGTTTCTTTGTTTTAACTCTTAAAACAAAAACAAAACAATAAACTCTCTTCTCACTTGATAAATGGCTAGCCATATGCATGGATATATATCAAAAGAATTAATTTTATGCATTATAATATTTGTTTCATTTAACTATAATTTAAATTTAATCAAACCAAGGTAGATAACTAACACTAGTTTAGTCAAAACACTTAACCATTAAGTAAGCTAAGATATTTTATCTTATTACAACTCCTTACAACTATGTCATTACTGGTATACCCTCAAGTTTTTGTCCCATTACAGATAAGGTTCTAACTCTGTAGATTTCACTGACTCTTATAACCTGCTAACTCTTAGCATTATTAACTCTTAGCATTTATAACTTTCAGCATTGCTAACTCTTAGGACTGATCTAAACTCTTTTAGACCAGATCTGAACTCCTTCAGATCATATATTGTTGATAGCATTACTAGTATTAATACCATATTATTAAGGTTATTAGCGATTTAATAAAAATATATTATATAAATGTTATCAAATAATTATTTGTACAAACATAAATGGCACGTAAGCACATACCCGAATAATATTTATTGAGGAAAATGCCCAAGAGGTAAGCTACCCACACGAGGATGCACTAGTTGTAACCGTGCATATTGCAGGTATGGAAGTTAATAGAGTGTTCGTTGATCTTGGTAGCTTAATCAACATAATATTTAAAGACACTTTAAATGAGTTAAAGATAAAAAAAATTTGCACATGAAAAAAACCTAGACAATGTTACAAAGGTTTAGAGAGAGTTGTGTAATGGTAATCAAGATAATAGCCTTTCCCATGACTCTAGGCCAAAAACCATATGAGAAGACAATCATGACCAATTTTGTTGTGCTTGACCAGGAGCCACTTATCAGAGGTTAATGAACAAGCTGTTACCTTTGATAGGCAAAACATAGACGTTTACGTGGATGACATGATAGCTAAGTCCACTAAAGCTAAGGACCATGTGAAAGATCTCTGGGAGATTTTTAAAATTTTAAGGAAGTACAATATGAAGCTAAACTCTAAGAAATGTGGGGTGAAGCCTGGCCAATGCTTGGGTTTCATGGTTAGCAAAAAAGGTATAGAAACTAACCCAGAAAAAATCCAAACCATCTTAAAAATAAAGTCTTTAAACACAGTTAATGATATCCAGCGACTCACAAGAAGAATAGTGACTCTGAGCAGATTCATATCCTGAGCCACTAATAAGTGCATTGAATTTTTCAAGCTAACAAGATGAGAAAGAAGAATCGGCGTGGAGCCTAAAATGTGAGGAGACCTTCTAACAGCTCAAAGCCTACCTTTCCTAACCTGTTCATCTCATTGTCCCCATTCAGGGAGATGAGCTCATATTATATCTTGGCATCTCAAATAATGTAGTAAGTTTAGTATTGGTGAAAAAGGAAATTGAGGTCTAGTAACCAGTCTATTTCACCAGTAAATTCTTCATCGATCCAAAGAACAAGTACCCTTCGGCAGAAAAACTAGTACTCGTCCTTAATGTTAGGGTCGGTGCTTACGTGCCATCCTTGAATGTACATATATTTGTGTATTTATACAAGTGTACATTCTTATTAAATCGCTAATACCCAATCATATGGTATTATGCATGTAAGATTACAGACATGGTAGATCTGAATGATTTTCGATCAGATCTAAAGGATTTAGATAAGGGCTTATAGTTAGCCACGCTGAGACATATAATTGCTAAATGTTAGCACAGTTAAGTGTTAGCTAGTTATAATACTCAGCAGATACAAGAATTGAAACCTTGTCTGTAATGGGACATAGACTTGAGAATATACTAGTAACTGCATAGTTGCAAGAGTTGCAATCGGGTGCCAGAAAATGCATGTTGCACAAGTATGTTCTCGAATAATAGTCCCTGATCTATTTCTACCGATGCGGATCTATCGGTGGATACCCTTTTATATATAGATTAGCATATGTCGTATCTATCAGGTATATATGGTCGTTCCTGACCGACCATGAGCTTGGAGCTTGTATTGACATATGGGTATCCAGTTAAGACTGGATATGGGACAGACTCACAAAGGCCTCCGATAGACATTCAATATAAGCCGTCAACAAAGGGTCCTCTTGAGTTGAGTAATATACGTGGTCCTTTGACCTGAGTGCCACGATGGGCTTGTAAGTGATCCATCATACTTTGGTTCCACACATGTCATAGACCTTTCATGATGCGACCGCTGGGTGTCGCTGGGTATGGTCCGATGCTTATGGAGTCCGGTGTATACAGATATAGGATCCGCCAGCTCCTATATGGAGTTTGATATCCAGATGCTTCGAGACTGTATCTCAGAAAGTCTTGTGGCCATAAGTAATCATCTCGGGAAAGAGTTCCGACAGGGTAGAACAATATGGCAAATGAGTTTGCGCATATTGTTCATTGAGATACAAGTCTGGAGATAAGATATGGATGAGCATAAAGGGATTTGACGGTGATAATTTATATCCCCGCACATCTTGGATATCATGACGGAAGGACTATACGTATGCGTTGTAACCTCAGCTTGTATGGTTCAACGCGCTGATTTGTATATCCGTGACGTGTGCGTGGGGCATTGCTCACGGACCCATGGAATAGTTTCATTTGACGAATTGGGCGTAGGACCTAGAGAGTCCTGCAATATGGAGTGTACTCGTTGTACACTGGGGCAGTGTGCCGGATTAAATTGTTTAATCCAGCAATATTCAGTGATTCCACGGGAATGCGTGCGTGTCTGTATTTAAGTGTTAAATACAATAATTAGTTAATAATTATTATTTACTTATTGTATTATGACACGTAACGTATTGTGGACCATCAGTTGAGTTTATCCAAGTGTGAAATTTGGTGGGACCCACTAGGGGGTGAACTTGGTAACTATTCATGAGGGACAAAATGGTCATTTCTCAGTTTGATTATTTAATAGTTAAATAATCAAAATATCTTTCTTTTTATATTATATAATATATATTATTATTATATTATATATTATATATATATAATGAAAGCAAAAAAGAAAGAGAAGCAAGAATTGGACATTCGGCCAAGAATGAGGGAGAGGAGAAATGGAGAAGAAAGAAAAGAGAAAGAATGAAGAAGAAAAGGAAAAAAAAGGAAAAGAAAAAAAAAGAAATTGTTTCATTTTCCCTCTGCTTTTAATTGGAGCAATTATGAATTGTTCCAAATTTTACATTTCTTATCTTTTTGGAGAAAAAGATGTAAATTTACTCCCGACCATTTTGGGGATTAAGAGTTAATCCCTGGCTGAATATGGAGCTGCTGTTCTAGCTCACCAAGCCCACCGAGTTGGTGACTAGAACTGCATGCGAGTTGGTCTCCATGCGGACTCCAAGAAAAATACGTGTATAACGTTACACGTTTGGTGAGTTCTCTAATCTTATTAATATATTAATGTGATTAATATATTTATTAATTATGTTTATTGCAAAATTTATATTTTCGCTGTGTTAGGCAATAGACACAAATGCACATGCATGCACCCACGTGCTTAGATCCTGCTGCGCCAACAAAAGTGGTATCAGAGCCATTTGGGCTTTTATGGTGTAGTTTGAGTGAATGGTTGCAAAAGCCCGGTGAAAATGGTGTGTTTCAAGTGTTGAAATGCGTTTTCCAAAAAGTTAATTCACCGGGCGCTGCCGCGCCAAAAGGCTCACGGTGCAGCGCTGGGATTTGTCGGCCCAGCGCTACTGCGCCAAACGCTTGTCGCCTCGGCGCTAAGATTTCTTTTTTCCAGCGCTGGGGCGCTAGAGAGTTAGCGCTGAGGTGTTGGCGAGCTTGAGTCAAGGTGTGAGTTCTTGAATTTATGCCCCAACGGTATAGCGTACCCCCCCAGCGCTAGAAGTTTGACCTCGTAGCGCTGACGCGGTGAGACGCGGGTGCCGCAATGCTGAAGAGCGCTGCAGCGACATTTGATGGCGCTGAGGCGCTGGGTTTTGTCGGCCCAGCGCTCCAGCGATGATGAGATCTTGCGGCAGCGGTGCACTGTTCATTTGAACAGTATCTTATAAACAGTGAAAAATACTGTGCACTGCTACAGTATTTTTGGAACAGTGTTTCGAGAATAAGTTTGTATATGTAGATTTATAAGATGTAGTGATAAAAGTTATCAATCTACATTATAAATTAAGGTTTATGAGATGCAGTGATAAAGAGTTATCAATCTGCATTATAAACTAAAATTAATTTTTCTGTGCTGATAACCATAATGGGAGCCCTACTGGTGAGGGTTAGTTGTGCTTACATAGAAAAATTAATTGAATTGAAAATCACCACTCCTAGGAGTATGGAAACCATAGAAATAAAAAATCTCTCTTAATCAGATTGAAAAATATTATATTATGAGATAATATTTTATTCTGATCTGTCTTATCAATACGGTGTTAGACGAGTCACGTCGGCCTTGTCCCAATATTGCTACAGCGTGAGGGGCTTGGTTGGTTGGACTTGGACTATGCCGGTTAAACATGAGATGAGGCAAATATATACGAAAGTATTGCCCAATATTGCTACAGCGTAAGGGTAGTATCGGTAGCATATATTTGATCATTGACAAGTTAATCTAGAATACACTTATCCAATATTGCTACAGCGTGAGGATAAGGTGTATTTAGGATCAAGCAATAAGCGTTGCATAAGATGCAATTGACAAGTGTTGTCTACCTGTTGGGTTTACAAAGGCCAATATTGCTACAGCGTGAGGTCCGAGTAGATTTCAATAGGATCTACTTCCCGCTGTATAGTTTAAAATTTTTAAGCTATCGTTTTTTCGTTTGGGAGATTATCGAGATTATGTAAAGCAGTGAGAGGGCATTTTAAATCAAAAAATGTATACTTTGTATACCCATGATTTAAAACGTTCTATTAGCAATTTAATGAATATTTCGCTTACATCTCTCGTTAGTTTGGCTTGTCAAGAATAATGGCCACTATGAACCAGTTGGTGTGCATGGTTGATGTGGTCTAACTCTAGGGTACTAGGAAATACTCTGACCGGTGCATGAATCTCAGAAGTGTTTTGGATTCAGAAATTTTGGATTTACTATTGATCAGAGTTTGTCATTAGGTAATTATGATAACACCTCTTTAGAGGATTGAATAGAGGGAGTGTGACCCTCTCTATTTTGGGTGCTTCATTTTCTACTCCAAGTATATCTGATGAGACCAGATAAGTAAAGGAGAAGAAGATAAGGCAGATACCCAATATCAATCCTTAGAGGCAATATTTATCCAAAGATCAACAAGAGAGAGCATGTAGTTGGAAAGTGTTTCCAATACAATAAGGTTGGGTATTGAAAATCCCTTTACCTTACAAGCCTTATAAAAGTTAGGAAGACCCCACAAATTTGTGTTTAACACATATAGACATTTCTAGGGCATATGATGTCAGTTCAAGCTAGGTATGTGATACCGCATGTCTCTCTCACATTTGCAAAATGTTGCGAGGATGGAGAGAGATTAGAATGCAATAGCTTATAAAAGTAAAGTTGAGAGTAAGAAATGTTGATTTCTTGCAGGTCCACGTTGTTGGGCAGCGTAACTTACTTTTTGTATGCAATATAATAGTTGTATTGCATAATTAATATGATGTTCTATTAGTTGAATGTCAGTTAGTAAATAGATATTATATACAAAATTAGAAATGTCTCAAGATCGGAATCCTTAAATGATATGGAGCTGTGGTATGAGTTTTGGTCATATAAGTGTGAAACGCTTATCCATCTGGTTAAGGATGGTTGGATTTTTGATCTGACCATGAAGACTTAACCAGTTTATGAATAATGTATTCACGGAGATGGCCAATTATATACCACAATATACATTACATTCCTTTGATTAGATCGAGGTAGTGTGTACATTAACAGCAAGTTCTACATTTATTTAAGGAAGAATGAGATTCTCACTCTTTATAGTCCTTCGAGTTGTCCATAACATAATAATGTTTAGAAAATGAGGAATTAGATTTTATTAGATATCATTAGATATCATCCGATTGATAATGAGTGTCAGCGATCTATATCTGTGAGAATATGCTCCAAATACAGCTGCTTATTAAGTAGAGTTCCATTAAAAGTTGCTCCTTCATTTTGTATAAGATACAGAGAGGAAGGAAGCCATGTCTTAAGTAAGTTGAGACTTGGGATTGTCCTATTTACATAAGAGTTATGCAACAGGGTATCTTGTTTTGTAAGAGTTACTTAGCAAGATAGACAACACCTAAAAGGTATAAGTATAGGTTCATTAAGTATCCTGTGAATAATATAAGATACTAGTTCTATGATTCAGAGAAGTGAAGTATGTTCGTTTCTCAGTAAACCACTATTCTATAGAAAGAGTTTCTCACGGATCGTGGGAATCATAGAAAGATTGAACTTGGTGAAGTCAATCTAGAAATTAATGAACCAAGGATTGGAACTAAGGCTTAATTAATCAAGTCACCTTTTAGCACACTCTCAAAATGGGTCGAAAAGGATGTCTAGGTCACCTTTTAGGTATGGTTGATACCTGAAGGTAAACTTGGAATTTTCTTGGTAAAAGAAAATCATCCTTGACCTATAAGAAGTCAATGTTAGACATCGATTCGGGACGCAACAAGAAGCCATAAAAATAAATTGACTATATGCATCATAATCAAGTCTGGCACTTGGTTAAACTACCTGTGAGAATTGTTCTCATTGGTTGTAAATAGTTTACAAAGAGGTAGTGGAAGCTAGATAGAAGGTAGAGACCTTCTAGGCTCTGTATTGGTTTTAGAAAGGTAATCCTCGGTGGTTTGAGATCAACTAAGAGGAAATCTTTAAACCAATATTAATGTTAAAGTCAATTAAAATCTTATTGGCTCTTGCAGCGTATTATGACTTTGAAGTTTGGCAGATGGATGCAAAGGAAGGTGTTCCGGTATGAATATCTTGAGTAAAAGAAATTCATGGAACAGCCTGAAGATTTTACGTCCAGACAGAATTCTAGTCTGGTGTGCATAAAAGGTCAGTAGGAGCACGATAGTCTTTTTGATGCTCTTTGTTGATAACATACTAATCATTGGAAATGATGTCAGTATGTTATAATCGGTCAGAAGTAACTTGTAAGTGGTTCTCAGTGAAGGATTTAGGAGAAGCTTTCTTTATACTAGGTATAAAGCTTTATAAAGATAGAGCTAGGAAGTTGATAGGACTCTCCCAAATCATTTCACATCTATAGCGTCTAAGAAAGGTACAGGTAATTAACTATAAGATAGTTAATGTATCTTTTAGACCTGGTGTTCATCTTTTGAGGAGAGTGTCTCTTCAAATAAAAGATGAGAGAGTTAGAGTGTCTAACATACCAGATACATCAGTTCTTTAGAGCTTGATGTATGCTATGACGCGTTTGAGACCTGAGATCAGTTTGGCTGTAAGAGTTACAAGTCGAGTCCAGTCTGATTCAGGTGACCACTATTTTATGGTAGTCAAACATATCCTGAGGTACCTTGGAGGTACAAAGGATAAGTTTCTCAAACATGAAGAAAGTAACTTACAAAATGAGGAGATGCATAGAGTCAGACATTTTGTTTGACCTAGATGATAGAGAGTTTACATCTGAAAATGTGCTCATTCTCTATAGTACCAAGGGAGTTGGAATTACACCAAACTGGGATTCACTGCTAATTCAGATTGGCGCAGCAAAAATGGCAGTAAGGATTCTTAGGTTTTGCGCTGGACTTGGAAGAGTTCTAAGACAGATGGATCCTATCCCATAAGTTTGCGATGAAACAAAGCCATTGTACAAGCCAACGTGCCAAGAGGACACCAGTACTCTAATTATGTTACGAGGAGTTTCACATGACTAGAGGAATCTTGGCTGAAAGAGATATGAATATTTGTAGAAGTATTCTATAAATAATTTAGCGGATCCACTATCTAAGGCCATGACTCTAAAAGTGTTTATGAAACACATAGAGTCGATGTGTATGAGATGCCATCAGGAATGACATTAGAGCAAGTGAGAGATTGTTAGGGTCAGTGCTTACGTGCCATCCCTAAATGTACATATACTTGTGTATTTATACAAGTGTACATTCCTATTAAATCGTTAATACCTAATTATATGGTATTATGCATGTAACATTACAAACATGGTAGATCTGAAGGAGTTCTGATTAGATATAAAGGATTTAGATAAGGGCTCATAGTTAGCCACGCTGAGACATATAATTGCTAAATGTTAGCACAGTTAAGTATTAGCTGGTTATAATACTCAGCAGATCCAAGAATTGGAACCTTGTCTGTAATGGGACATAGACCTGAGAATATACTAGTAACTGCATAGTTACAAGAGTTGCAATCGGGTGCCAGGAAATGCATGTTGTGCAAGTATGTTCTCGAATAATAGTCCCTGATCTATTTCTACCGATGCGGATCTATCGGTGGATACCCTTTTATATATAGATCAGCATATGTCGTATCTATCAGGTATATATGGTCGTTCCTGACCGACCATGAGCTTGGAGCTTGTATTGACATATGGGTATCCAGTTAAGACTGGATATGGGACAGACTCACAAAGGCCTCCGATAGACATTCAATATAAGCCGTCAACAAAGGGTCCTCTTGAGTTGAGTAATATACGTGGTCCTTTGACCTGAGTGCCACGGTGGGCTTGTAAGTGATCCATCATGCTTTAGTTCCACACATGTCACAGACCTTTCATGGTGTGACCGCTAGGTATCGCTGGGTATGGTCCGATGCTTATGGAGTCCGGTGTATACAGATATAAGATCCGCCAGCTCCTATATGGAGTTTGATATCCAGATGCTTCGAGACTGTATCTCAGAAAGTCTTGTGGCCACAAGCAATCATCCCGGGAAAGAGTTCCGACGGGGTAGAATAATATGGCAAATGAGTTTGCGCATATTGTTCATTGAGATACAAGTCTGGAGATAAGATATGGATGAGCATAAGGGGATTTGACGGTGATAATTTATATCCGCATACATCCTGGATATCATGACGGAAGGACTATACGTATGCGTTGTAACTTCAGCTTGTATGGTTCAACGCGCTGATTTGTATATCCGTGACGTGTGCGTAGGGCATTGCTCACGGACTCATGGAATAGTTCCATTTGACGAATCAAGCGTAGGACCTAGGGAGTCCCGTAATATGGAGTGTACTCGTTGTGCACTGGGGTAGTGTGCCAGATTAAATTGTTTAATCCAGCAATATTCAGTGATTCCACGGGAATGCGTGCGTGTCTGTATTTAAGTGTTAAATACAATAATTAGTTAATAATTATTATTTACTCATTGTATTATGACACGTAGCGTATTGTGGACCCTCAGTTGAGTTTATTCAAGTGTGGGATTTGGTGAGACCTACTAGTGGGTGAACTTGGTAACTATTTATGAGGGACAAAATGGTCATTTCTTAATTTGATTATTTAATAGTTAAATAATCAAAATATCTTTCTTTTTATATTATATAATATATATTATTATATTATATTTATATTATATTATATATATATATATATAAAGAAAGCAAAAACGAAAGAGAAGCAAGAATTGGCCATTCGGCCTAGAAGGAGGGAGAGGAGAAATGGAGAAGAAAGAAAAGAGAAAGAAGGAAGAAGAAAAGAAAAGAAAAGAAAAAAGAAATTGTTTCATTTTCCCTCTACTTTTAATTAAAGCAATTATGAATTGTTCTAAATTCTCCATTTCTTATCTTTTTGGAGAAAAATATGTAAATTCACTCTCGGCCATTTTGGGAATTAAGAGTTAATCCCTGACTGAATATGGAGCTACTGTTCTAGCTCACCAAGTCCACCGAGTTGGTGACTAGAACTGCATGCGAGTTGGTCTCCATGCGGACTTCAGGAAAAATACGTGTATAACATTACACGTTTGGTGAGTTCTCTAATTTTATTAATATATTAATGTGATTAATATATTTATTAATTATGTTTATTGCAAAATTTATATTTTCGCTGCGTTAGGCAATAGACACAAATGCACATGCATGCACCCACGTGCCTAGATCCTGCTGCGCCAACACTTGTAATGTCAGGTAGAAAGCTATGGCTATACTTTCAAGCTTACATAAGTGTATTTTTGAAAAATCACCCGCTCAGACAGATTTTGCATAAGTCAAACTTGTCAGATCACCTAGTCAGATGGTCGATAGAGCTAAGTAAATTTGACTTGCAATATAAAACTTGAGTGGCTATTAAGGGGTAAGCCTTAGTAGATTTTGTGGCTAAATGTACATACCTGGGGGATTAGAAGTAGAGAAGAAGAAAAAAGAGACTCTAGAAAAAGAAATATAGCTTGGGTGCTCTACATTGATGGAACATCCAACCTTCAAGGATATGGAGCATGAATAGTCCTAGTTAGTTTAGAAGATGGTGAGATAAGTTATATAGTCGAGTTCAAATTCAAGGCCTCCAACAACAAATCAGAGTATGAGACTCTCCTAACTAGACTAAAGGTGGCTCGAGTAGTGACGGTAATAGAAATACTAGTAAAGAGTGATTCCTAGTTAATAGTAAACTAAGTGAATGGTAGCTTTGAAGCTCGGGAAGAGAATATGATAGCTTATTTAACGAAGGTTAGAGACTTGATGAGCCAGTTCAGAGAAACTAAAGTGAAGTTGATTCCAAGAAATGAAAACCACTAAGCATATGTGATAAGTCAACTAGCCTTCAATGAAGAAACTCGGTTGCCCCGTACTATCCTTATAGAATTTATCCTCATACCCAACATTCAGAAGGAAAATCAGGTCATGCAAATCGATTCCCAACCTAGCTGGACTGATCCAATCAGAAGCTATATCCAAGATGGGGTCCTCCTAGCAGATAAACGAGAAGTCTGTAAACTCAAATATCAAGTAGCTCAGTAATCGATTATAGATGAGGTACTATACAAAAATGGCTTATTTCATCCTTATATGAGATGTTAAGGATTATAAGAAGCTGATAAAGTCCTCAAAGAAGTTCATGAAAGAATCTGTGGAAATCACTCTAGGATGGAAGCGTTGGCTTATAAGGTGTTTAGAACTGGCTACTACTGGCCCACTGCCCTTTAAGATGTAAAGGACCTGGTCAAGTATTATGACACCTATTTGGGGTTGCAAATAAAATACTGAGCCAGTTGAAGAGCTAACTACTATGGCAAGGTCATGGCCATTTGCCCAATAGGGTCTAGACCTAATAGGGTCTTTACCCTAAAGAAGAGGATCTTACAAATACATAGTTGTAGTAGTAAATTACTTCACCAAGTGGATTGAAACTGAATCACTTTTAAATATTACTGAGAAAAGTGTGCGGGATTTTATTTGGAGAAATGTAATGTTCTGATTTCAGATTCCTTACGCAATTATCACTAACCATAGAAAGTAGTTTGAAAATAACAACTTCAGAGACTTCTGCATATAGTTAGGAGTTCATCTCTTGTTTGCATCACCGGCCTACCTCAAAACCAATAGTCAAGTGGAATCATCCAACAAGAGCATTAAGAAACTGCTAAAGAAGAAGCTGACCGATAAGAAAAGATGATAGGTAGAAGAACTGCTTAAGGTGTTTTGGGCTTTTAGAACTATAAACAAAACAGCCATAAGGGAAACTTCATTCTTATTAGCTTATGGTTACGAGGTTGTGATCCCTATTGAGGTCGAAATGCTAACATATCGGGTGCTGTACTTCTAAAAAACTGCCAACAATGAGCTAATCAGAGGATACAGGGACTCAATCGAATAGTTAAGAGAAAAAACCCAAATTCGAGTAGCAACTCACCAACAGAAGGTTGTCAGGTATTACAATAAGAAAGTTTGTGCATAAGAATTTATAGAGGGCAAATTGGTATTGAGAAGGGTTATCCTTAACATTAGTAACCCAGCAATCGGACTTCTCGAACAGACCTGAGAAGGCCTTTACAAAGTTTTCAGAAGGGAAAGAGGAGTGTATGAACTCGAAGTAATTGATGAAAATGTAGTGATGAAGCCATAGAGTATCAAGCTACTAAAGAAGTATTATCCTTGAAACTTATGTGTTATCAACCTTCTTTCTTTTACAAGAATAATTTTCCATTTACTTTCCATAGTTGAATAAAATACTACTAATAAAGTAATTTTCTTGCATGTTTATGATATTAAATGGCTACTTATACTCTAAATTGCGAATGAATAAATCAAAAGAAAAGGTTAATGCTCTTTGAGGTAGTCTTTATAGGGGTGCAACACTCAAAAGGTTACCCAATATCAATCAGATAGGGTTAATGCTCTTAAAGGCAGTTTTTATAGAGGTACGGCACTCAAGAGGTTGCCTAAGATCAATTGAGCAAGGATAACGCTCTTTGAGATAGTCTCTGTAAAGATGCGACACTCAAGAGGTTACCTAGGATAGACTAAGTAGGGTTAACGCTCTTAGTGGTAGTTCCTATAGGGGTGCAGCACTCAAAAAGTTGCCTAAGATCAGCCAAAGAAATTTAACACTCTTTAAGTAGTCTTTATAGGGCTAGAACACTTAAGAGATTACCCAAGATCAATCGAGCAGGGTTAACGCTCTTAGAGGTAGTCCCTACAGTAGTACGACACTCAAGAGGTTGCATAAGCTCTACCGAGCAAGGTTAACACTCTTCGAGGTAGTCTCTATAAGGGTGTAACACTCAAAAGTTTACCTAGAATTGACCGAGCAGGGTTAACACTCTTAGTGGTAGTCTATAGAGGGGTGTGACACTCAAGAAGTTGCCCATGATTAGTCAAGTAGGTTAACGCTCTTTGAAGAAGTCTTTATAGGGGTGTAACACTCAAAATGTTACCGAGAATCAACTAAGCAGGGTTAATGCTCTTAGAGGTAATCCCTACAGAGGTATGGTACTTAAAAGGTTACTTAGAATCAGCTAAATATGCTAACACTTCTTGAGGCTATCATTGAGGAGGTGCAGCACTCAAAGAGGCCGCCTTATAACTCATAAAGGTACACTTAATATATTTCAAAATCTAAATATAATTCTTTAACATGTTCGGTATTTTTCAGCCATTATATATATGTTTGAAGATCGTTAGATTCTACAAATATACCTAGCATGTTTAAAAGTCTGAGCAAGATTCCTTCGAACAATAACATTAATATACAAGATACAAGTTTCATCCATAGATCTAAACAGAATTTCTTCAATCAGAAATATGACAATTCTTAAATAATTTCAGCGTAAATCAAAACCCTTTTCAGAAAATCAAGCAAGCAAGGCAGACCAAAAGACCAATAAAGGTGAACAAGTTATTAAGAGAAAAAAAGGAGAAACTTAGCATTCATCAATAAGCAAAGTAAAGGTGGTTTGGCACTGTGGTTCGAATTATAAAAAAGTAAAAAAAAAAAAAAGGAAATACATTAGTTGAAAAGAAAAAACAAAAGCTTCCTAGGCAGCTGGGGCAGTGTCAAAGAACCCCAGATTAATGTCAGTGGCACTCCTCAAGGCCACAACAACAGCATATGAGGCCTCCCCTGATGGTAGAGGGATAGACTAAGGAGCCTCATCTTGAGATGCCTGAACTAGAGCTTTCAGTTGAGTAAGAATAGGGCTTTGCTGTCGAGAAGAGTTCGGAGCAACTATTGGAGGAGTTTAAAGAGTAACATCAGTAACTTTAGCAAATGGGACCTAGTCAGAGACGTCCACACCTTGAGCTTGGGAAGTCTCCTATTGATTTAGGCTTGAAAGTGTTAAAATATAGTGATCATTTATAGTATAGAAGAGCGATCGTATCCATAAGGAGATGTCAAAAATACTAACAAAAATGCTCAGTAAATAAAATGTGCTTAAGAAATAAGTATCAAAATAAATAAAGGCAAATATTTTGTTTTGAATAAAAATAATAATTTAAAGATAAAAATAATATTTCAATGATAATAGGGGTAAAGTATCAAGAATCTCTTATGTTTTTTGTTCACCAATCCAAGTTTTGATTTATAATAATAACTCAATTTTAAATTTCTTGTCCCAAACAAACAATTAAAAAATAAAAGTTTGAAATTCAAAAATATTTGACAAAAATAATTAAATAAACTAATTCCTCATGTTGAATACAAAATGGATGGTTATTACAAATTATTCTAAGTCAACAAAATATTAAACAATCAATTTGCAGCAGAAGATTAATTGGTAAAACAATCCAAACAAAACAATTGCAGGACAAAATTAAATAAATAAAGCATGACTAATACTTATATAAAAAATGGCACACAATATTTTGATAAGAAAATTAAAGATGAAGAGGAATTAATTCATTCAATTATTAAACATTGTAGTCCATGAAAATCAAACCTTAAATTGAATCACTCCACACATAAGATCATCTCTAGCTTCACCCAAAGAAATTCTGCTTAAATTACATAGCATTTTCACAAACTAAGAAAGAAATTCATACAAAACTAAAATTAAGAGAATAAATAGAAAGAGTCATTGTAAGTGATTTCTTCCCCTCCTTTACTCCCTCAACAAGTCTCCACCAAGTCTAAAAAATCAAATATTAGCAAACCCTATAATTTATAGACTTTAGAGGTTGCTAACAACATAAGAGAATAAAAAAAAAAAAAATTAAAGTTTAAGTGTTCAATTCGAAGATCATTTCTTTGAATTTGCCACAAATTTCTTATTTCCAACATGTCAAAAAGAGCTGTATGAAACTTTAGGCTGGTGTTTATTTCAAATTGAGTTGCTAAGTTGGACATTTTTTAGGCCTACAACTTGGACTTTTACTGAAAATTTCTTCTCTTTTATAATCCTGCAAGTAAAAGTGATAAAAATGAGTTGAAATCAAATATTCCCAAATAAAATATTTTAAATTAAATCATGAGAATACTTAATTAAAACTCAAATTATTTAACATAAAATAATTCATTTAAGTGCATTTTTGTGTGCTTATTACAACTCCCTGCCAACTTATTGCTAGTCCTAGCAATTCAAAGGTAAATAAAATCATATAAAATTATGAACAAAAACTGGCAAAACATCATTAGCATTTTAAATAAAAAGTTAGTAAAATATCACAGTTGCTATTCTAATTCTTTTGATTATAACTTTTAAAATTGTGTATGTGTGTGTATGTGTTAAGCCAAGCTTTCTTACCACAAACCACAATACATATAACCTTGATAATTTTTCAAGTAAAAGCCTCAACTTCATATCCTCACATATAATAATTGTTTAAGGGCTATGGTTTTCTTTTATGGAGTTAGAAATAGATAGCACTAAAAAGAAAGTCATATTTAAGGACAAATTTATGAACAAACATGATCCAAAGATAAGAAATATCACTACTTAGAATTCAACCATTCTTACCACGTACCAACATCGAGACTCAATTAATATATAAGAGTAATACAAATATAACTTAGGGAGAAAGGTTATTTCCTAAAAAATAAAAACTTTGTTCTTTTAAAATAATGAATGAAGACTTCATTTGAATTGAATTATCATCTTCCACTTCTTTTCTTTTTTTGCCCTTTTTTTTGGAATACATGAACTGAAATAATACAAAACCAATTAATACATAGCAAATTTCTCACCACAAACTTCTCACATAATAAAAATTGCACTTATACTCTAAAAACTAATCAAAAAGTTACAAACTCTCATCATTTTTTAATATCATCCTTCAATTAAACATCTTAATCATTCCACAAACCAAGTAATGACATTCTAAGCAGTATTTAACTAGTTCAAAAGATCAATGAAAGTTTATAAATTATTTTCTCAATCTTTTCACTCACTTATAATATACTTAAACTTGGCAATTCTCTTGGTTATATGCATTGAACATCTATCTTACCACAAGGCTTCATAATGTACACAAAATATTTTTAGAAGTTATTCTCAAGTAATAAAAAAAAGTGACTTACATCAAATAATTTTGAAATCATACTTAGATTATTTCACAAATTTTTACATGCAATGTTAACTTGTTTACGCATGAATTACTAAAACAAGAAATTTATTGTTCATCAATTAATTAAACTACGTGATTATGCCATTACCGCCAACATCGATTAGACAATGTTTTCAATGTCCTTAATGTCTCAAGATATGTGCAATGTAAAGAGAGTAGGGAAAGAAAACACCTGAGTGATAAGCATGCCACATATATCTATAACCTAAGCGAACTAAAATGATCTTCAAAACACACAAATGTGAAATAGAAATAACGAAAAGCAAAACAAATAAAACAAGAAAAAAAACAAACCAATTATGATACATGAAAATGTAGGGAACGTTACTCACGATTAATAAACTAGTTCTTTGAGAATAATCTTGTTGACTTAGTTTACTTGTTCTATGTAATTCTTCAGCCTCTAGCCATTAATTTTAAAAATTCTCCTATTATTTTGGTCTTTGATCTCGACAACACCATCAGGGAAGATGCGTTTCACCCTAAATAGGCCAATCTACTGTGACCTCAACTTAACAAGGTGGAGATGCATACGGGAGTCATAAAGATACACCCACTGATTTGGCTCAAAGTTTTTTCTCAAGATCTGCTCGCCATGAACTGCTTTCATTTTATCCTTATAGATCTTGGAGTTCTCATAAGCATAATCCCTCAGTTTCTCAATTTCAAATAGTTGGAGCTTCTTATGACCTGCAGCACTAAGATCAAAATTAAAGGCTTTGATAGCCCAATAAGCCTTATGCTCAAGTTCTATAGGTAAATGACAGGCTTCTTCAAAAATAAGCTAGTAGGGAGACATCTTAAAAGGGGATTTATATGTAGTGCAGTGTGCCTAAAGTGCATCAAGAAGAAGCGGTGACTAATCCTTACAGTTAGGGGTTAACCGTCTTATCCAAAATTTACTTAATCTCTCTATTTACTAGCTCTACTTGGCCATTTATTTGTGGGTGATAGGCTGTCAAAATTTTATGAATCACACCGTATTTATGCATGAGAGCCTCAAAAGCATGATTGCAAAAATATGTGCCTTGATCACTAAAAATAACTCACGAAGTTCCAAACCGAGACAACACATTTTCTTTTAAGAACTTTATAATAGTTGTATTGTTATTGTTCTAGCACGCTATAGCTTTAACCCATTTCAACCCATAATCCATAGCGAGGAGAATGTAGATATATCCATATGAAAGTGGAAAAGGTTCTATAAAGTCTATCCCTTAACAATCAAATATTTCTATTACAAGAATTGGGTTTAAGGGAATCATATGATTGCGGGATAATGCACCAAGCTTTCGGCACCTTTTACAAGAACAACAAAAATCATTGGTGTCCTTGAACAAAGTAGGCCAATATAGACCACACTGTAGGATTTTTACGGTAAATTTCTTTATTAAAAAATAACCACCACATGCATCATTATGGTAAAAGTTCAAGACACTTAAAACTTTTTCATCCAAAATGCATCTTCTTATAATTTGATTTGGGCATTATTTGAAAAAATAAGAATCGTCTTAATAAAAATTGAAAACCTCGACTAAGAATTTTTGTTTGTCTTATGTACTCCAGGTGGATGGAATCTCGCCCGTCACTAAGTAGTTAGCAATATGAGAATACTAAGGCAATTTAGTGATGATGAAAAGATGTTCATCAAAGAAGTTATCTCTAATGACAAGACTTTCATCAGAATCATTGAACTCAAATCGAGACAAATAGTCTGCCACTACATTTTTTACTCTCTTATTGTCTTTGACAGTCAAGTCAAATTCCTATAAGAGTAGGATCCACCTAATTAAACGTGCCTTAGCATCATTTTCAAAAAGAATGTACTTAAGAGCAGCATGATTTGTGAAGATAGTGATAGGTGAACCAATCAAATATGCACGAAATTTGTCTAAAGTAAATACTACAACAAGCAACCCTTTCTCTATGCTTGAGTAATTCATTTAAGCACTATTTAGAGTACGGCTTGCGTAATAAATTACAAAGGGCTTCCTTTCTTTTTGTTGACCGAGGACTGCCCCTACAATATAATTGCTTGCATCACAATGATCTCAAAAGGTAAGCTTAAATCTGGTGGTTGCATGATAAGGGCAGAGTCAAATTTTTTATAAGAGTTAGGAAGTCATCCTTACACTTTTGTGTCTATTTGAACACAACATATTTTTCTAGAAGGTTACTAAGTAGTCTTACTATAGCTGAAAGGTTCTGAATGAACCTCATATAAAATCTGACATGCCCTAAAAAAGAGCGAACATCCTTAACAGTCTTAGAGGTAGGCAAATTAGAAATGAATTCAAGATTAGTTTGATCAACCTCGATCCTGCTTGCGAAAATAATGTGCCGAAGAACTATGCCAGATGACACTATGAAATGACATTTCTTCCAATTAAGCACGAGACCTTTCTCTTCACATCTTTTCATAACAGCTTTAAAGTTGAGAAGACACGTGTCAAATTAATCACTGAAGATTATCAAATCATCCATGATCACTTCAATACTTTTCTCAACCATGTCACTGAAAATGCTCATATACACATTTGAAAAGTGGTTAGGGCATTATACAATTTAAAAGGCATACGCTGAAAGGCATAAATACCAAAATGACATGTGAATGTAGTTTTTTCTTGATCTTTTAATGTTATTTCTATTTGATAATACCCCGAGTAACCATCAAAAAGTAATAAAAAGGATAACCAGCCACACATTTTAGGATTTAGCCGATGAATGAAAGTGGGAAATAGTCCTTGTGAGTGGCGGCATTAAGCTTGTAATAGTCAATGCATATGCGCCAACCAGTCACGACCTTTGTTAGTATAAACGCCCTTTTTTCTTTCTCCACCATAGTAACTCCTAATTTCTTTGAAACTACTTAAGTTAGATTAACCCATTTACTATCAACTATAGGGTAAATGATGCCAATATCCAATAGCTTAAAAACCTCATTCTTTACAACTTTTTTCATTGTTGGATTTAATCATCTTTGAGGATCTCTTTAAAGGTTTGCCCCTTCTTCTAAATGAATGTTATGGGAACAAATTAAGGGGCTGATACCTTTAATGTCAGCAATTGTCCAACTTAATGCACCTTTATGTTTACAGAGCATGTTGGTCAACTATTGCTCTTGCGATGCATTGAGCTTGGAAGAAATGATCATAGGAAAGGTATCACAAGCTTTCAAGAAAATATGTTTCAGACCATTAAGCAATTGAGTAAGTTTAACTTTAGGGGTCTCCTCAATGGATGGCTTTGGCTTTTCTCTTCCTTGTAGAGGTTCTTAGAAATGAGGTTCATAGAACTTAATAGTTTGTAAGTCTTTTAAAATGGAATGAACATTGGTCAGGTTAACAAAGTTAGAACTTTCAAAATTAAAATTTTATAGGAGGTTTTCAATGTTATCAGAGTTACTTTTTAGCTGAACCACCTTCTCAAAAAGCATGTTTATTATGAAGGTTTGATAACAATCGTCTTCATCATATGGTTGCTTCACAATGTTGAAAATATTCACTTTATAAAACCATTATTATAGTTGATGGGGGCATTAGCTGTAGTAAGAAAAGGTTTTTCAAGTGTGATAGAAATTTTAGACTCTATGTCAACCATAGATTGAGTATCCAAAATAATGAAATCCACAGGGTAGTATAACTTATCAACTTGCAGTAGAACATTTTTCATTATCCCACGTGATTTCTTGATGGATCGATTGGCCAGTTACAGAACCATAGTCGTGGGTTTAATTTAACCGAGACCAAGTTGAGAGTAAACAGAGTAGGGTATGAGGTTAACACTTGCTCCAAGATCTAACAATGTTTGGCTGAATTCACGTGTCCTAATGGTGCAAAAGATAGTGGGATACTCAGAATCTTTATATTTTAGCAGTATCTTCTGCTCAATCACCGTGCTTACCTGTTTAGTCAAGAATGCAATCTTCTTGACATGATGTTTTCTCTTTATAGTGCATAGATGCTTAATGACTTTGGCATAAGTCGGGACTTGTTTGATCACATGTAATAATGAAAGGTTGATCTTTACTTATGTCAAGTGTTTTAGGATCTCACCTTGACTTTTTGATATTTTCCCAATTGGTCAGAGAGCTTGAGGGAAAGGCACCTTAATCGAAAGTTCAATCGGCTCTTTCCTTTGAGGCATCGTTTTGACTACTTGAAGTAGTGGTACATGTGGAAGTTATATCTTAAATTCCACTACTTTGATTAGAGATGGCGTTGACCCCTATAATGTTTTTATCTTCAAGATTAGAGGTATGAGCCATGTTTTATCCCTTCAAGTTGGATTGAGTTTAAGATGGAAACTTCCCTTACTCCTAAAATAGCCAATGTGTTAGTCAGCTTTGTGATTTGACTTTTTACCTCTTTATTCTCCTCCATCATTTGCATAAAATAGTTTTCAAACTTTTGATTCTTTTTTTCTTGTGCCTTTATGAAATTTTCTAAAGTTCTCTCAAGAGAACTTCTTGAAGGTTATGCATTGAATTAAGGTGCTTGGTGCGCTTTTGATGGGAATGGTTGTTGTTTGGGTTTTTGTTGTCCTCTTGACAATTGTGCAGGCTAATTAGAGTATCTTCAACAAAAATTAAGGTGGTTTCTTCAACCTTGATCAAAGGTATTAGAGAATGGTGCAATTTACTTTTTATACGTGCCTAAGGCGTTGCATTGCTCCTCATTCATCTATTTTATTTCACCATAGGTGGGGCAATTCTTGGCTAGATGATCTTTTTCCTCACAAGTGAAACACGACTCATATGACTCTACCCTTGCAACCAAATGGGTTACTTTTGCATCTTTAGTCTTAAATGCCTCTACTTGCTTTGTTAAAGCTTCGATTTAAGCCTTGAGATTGTCCTCATCTCACAATTGATAGATTCTAGTTGGTTGGGACCTACTGATGCCCTTAATAGCACTTGGTCCCGTCCAAGTGTGGGCTTTTTTTACTAACTCGTCAAGGTATTTGATAGCCTCATTAGGGTCCTTCTAATTGCGCATAGTTTCAATAAATTGATGCTTTCTGTTTGTGAGTCCTTCGTAGAAGTAACTGACCAAACGCGAATTCTCGTACTTATGGTAGAGACACAAATTCAACAATTCCTTGAATCTTTCCCAAACTTGATAAAGCATTTTAGAATTCTTTTGAAAAAATGTTGAGATTTGTTGCATAAGTGCATTAGTCTTATAGTGCTAGAAGTACTTATGAAAGAAAGCTGTTGTCATCTCTTCCCATGAGCTAATAGACTTAGGTTTCAAGGAGTATAACCAACTTTTAGCCTTGTCCTTTAGAGAGAAGGGGAAAAAACTTCAATCTAGCGTAATTAGCATTATCAGCTCGGCTATAGAAAGTAGCTACCATCTCCTCAAATTTTCAAACATGCATGTAAGGATTTTTATTCTCAAACCTATAAAAATTTGGAAGGATATTTATCATTGCAGGGCTTGAAACCCAATTGAGGTGTATTCGGTGGAAACATGATGCAAGATGGGGTAGTTGTGTGTGTTTGGTGAAGGTAATCATGCATCGTCTTTTGGTGATCCTTCTCATTTTCCGTCATTAGTACACAATTTGCTGTTCTAATTGATGTGGTTGGAGAAGAAGGATTAGAAAAAGAACCGGAAGAAGCTTCACTAGAGGTTTCTGGTCTTCTTGCAAACCAGCCTAGTTTGTCTCTATATTGGTTCATTAATTCAAAATGATTTTTTTATTTTTTTCTTTAATAAATAACAACGATACACTAATGCGCATAGGCACCGCTAAAAGTGCCCCGAAGAAATGAGTAGTACAAGGCCCACAGTAATAAGTTTATAAAGCTTCTTACACCAACCTCCTAGACAAAACTTCTTAATAGTAATTTTTCACATATCAATACCACTGTTCCTAATGCTAAATTAATAACCTCTATTTATAAATTATGCAATTAAATCAAAAAGGAAAATAGTAATGGTCAACACCTAATATAAACAAATTATGAACCGAAGTTAAATTATTAAATCTAATAAGAAAATAATAGTAATATTTAATCAAAATAACCAAATAAAATAATAAAAAAAAAATTCAATTCTAATCCTCATTTGATTTATTCTAACTAATTTTTTTTTTTTTTGAATTCTTTAGATGGTGAAAGATTAGACAGAATAACAAAAACATCTAAATTCCAAATTTAAATACTAAACGGATTGCATCAAATTTCATATGCAATTCTTATTTGTTGTGCAAGACTAAACAGTACATGGCAAGTGTTCACATTATCTTTCACATTCAAGTGTCCACTTGTGATAAAAAGAAAAAAGAACAAAAACAAATTAAAAATAAAAGTTACTTACCTCATTGGCAAAACTATCTACCGAACAAATCTTGTTGTTACACCTCCTCGGTAACAACGTCAAAATTTAATTTACACTCAAAAGTGTTAAAATATACCAATAATTTATAACATAGAAAGGTCGTCATATCCACAAAGAGATGTCAAAAATACCAACAAAAATACTTTGTAAATAAAATATGCTTAAAAAATAAGTATTGAAATAAATAATGACAAATATTTTGATTTGAATAAAAATAATAGATTAAACATAAAAATAATATTTCAATTATAAAATGGGTAAAGCATCAAGAATTTCTTATGTGTTTTATTCACCAATTCAAGTTTTGATTTTAATTATAACTCAATTGTAAGTTTCTTGTTCCAAACAAAATTTTCAAATATTCCCAAAATAAAATATTTTGAAATTAAATCATGAGAATAATTAATTAAAACTTAAATTATTTTACATAAAATAATTCATTTAAGTGCATTTTTGTGTGCTTATCACCCCTTCAGGTTCCTACCCCTATAAATCATATCCCACATCTATTGTAGGTTGATCTTTAGGTAGCTCTCCTTGAAGAGGTCGAATGACCTATGAAAACCCTCGGCCACTCTTTGACGGAATCCATTAGTATGATTGCCCGACCAAGAACCTTAAAGTTTTTTTACCTGAGTAGCTAGATCAACTTTGATCTATTCAATCAATTCTTTCTCCCGCTGAGCCGCAACCAATTGCCTCTTTAATTCATTATTTTGGTTAACCGCCTTGGAGGCCCTACTCTTAACAATAGCCAAGGAGTTGGTCATCCTCTGCTCCAATAATTTCTTTTGGCACTCTAGCTCGAACACCCTGCTCTCCGCCTTAGCTTGAACACCCTGCTCTCCGCCTTAGCTTGACCAGTCTCGAGGCCCTCTATTTGCTTGGACAGTTTCTACACCCTGGTCCCTCTTAGTTTGTTGCGCCTTTTACCCGTTTATCTAAGGCTCTCCTCAATTTGAGCCTCTTGCTATCATATTTGTAATATTGGTTCAAATTTGAGAAAACGTTAAGGCAAACTGCCAACAAAAATTAGTTAGATAAGATCAAGATAAAATGAGACTTACATCTAGATCTGAGCCCATTGCAAGGTCCACGTAACATTTCAGCATCTGTATCATTGAAACCATGTATGCCAAATCCCTCATCCACTCAAGTATCAGCATACTAGGAGTCATAGTCAGAGAGGGACCCCTCCCTTATTGGAGGCACTCCTAAACCCCCTGAGTTGGACTCCCCAATTAATTTGGGAGGTTGAGGGGAAGTCTGCACTGGCGTTTGAACAGAAGTCGCCTGGCTTCTACCCTGAAGCTAGCTTGAGGAGGGCAGGGGCTAGCGCTTCTTCCACCCTTAGAATCCCTCGAGTCGCTGCCTCTATCGGGGCTTCTTTAGCCCCAACTAGTTTGACTAATCGGCCCGTTTCTTCCCCGTGCAGGAGCTTTACCTCAGTCTCTTCCTTCAGGGCTAAAAATAAACCCCATCACACTATCCAAGTTGAGGTCACCCTGACCTCTTGAAAATGAACTGAGGCCTTCAGCCTACCCAATTTTCCTTTTATCACCTCCACCTTGTTCAACCATTCCTGCAAAAAGAAGTGAAGTTAATAAATAAAATGGTAGCTCGAATTAAAGAAGAAATGCGAAAATGACTTAAATGACTTACTACGTCTACGTGATATTTTACTAAGGACTTCGGACACCAGGCCTGATTGCACAAGACTAGCAGGAGATAGTAAATCTTGCACAGGAGAAATGTGTACTAGAACAGCTTCAATCCGAGTACACCTATTCTCTGATACTTATAAATCGATCGCCCAGGTATCTAGAATTCAAGTGTTAATTTAAAAAAGAAGACGAAAAAGAAAAGCTAACGTATAGGAGAAAAAGAAAGACTTGCGTTTAAAATGAAATCTAAAGGGACGACCCAATTCCCCCCTACTTAGGAACTATCTGACCCTACTCGCCCTCAACAAAGAACTAATTCCCTTTCTAACTCTTAGCAAAAGAAGAGCGACCAGAGATAAGGTTCTAGAGCCCATGAAGAGAGGTAATAAAAGCCCCGCAATTCTTTAGCATTGCTTCTAAAATTATATAAGTGGCATCGCTCCATGTAGTGGGGTAAGGACAACCCTGCCCTTACCCATAAGATGTACAAATTAGCCAAAACCTTTTATAAGTTAGGACTTAACTAGAAGAGAGCTACACCTAGATGAGCTAACATTATGGCAAAGTAAAGTTGTATGGGTAGCCTAAGACCAAGCCAAAGAAACTCAGTATGGATCGCCACTTCTCCATCATAAGGGTTGCTTAAAATATTATCAGTGAGGGTAACTTAAAGGTTACTGATTCGGGGATGTTATAGGTTGCAGCTCCTGGGTTATAATAAGTTTTTGATATCTCCGATCCAGCTCGAACTTTGGGAACTCAACATTAAAAGCCCCAAAAGTTCCTGAGTAGAATCATCAGGGTCAATATCTAAATCAACCTCACCCTCTATACCTAAGATCGATTTGAGGTTGTCAATAACCACTAATGAGGTGAAGGCTACATCACCTGCTAAGGTGGAAGCCACATCACCTTTACTAGCCTCACCCGTCCTTTTGACAAGTAGGACTTTAGAACTTTCAACATCTTCTTTAGCAGCAATGTTAATGGTAGAAAGGCTCATTTCTATTTCCTTAGGCTATAAAAATAAATTTTCCTAGGAACTAAACTAATACTAAGGGCAAGAAAACAGGGCAACCACATTATAAGAAAATGAGGCAAAACAAGAAAATAAGAAACATTAAGATACTGAATATGGCATATTATTGAGAAGCATGAATAAAATACACAATGAAAACAACAATAAACCAGACATGGAAAAGAGCTTGAAAAGAAGACAAGGAAGAAGAGTAACTAACCTCTTAAAGTGTAGATATCACAAATACACTCTATAGAAAATAGTCACCACGAGCACCAAAAAATGTATAAACTAGAAGCCTTAAAAGATCACAAAGTTGCTTGAGAAAGATGACAGTAAGCATGAGGGAAAGTTTCACCCAAATAGAGTCTTTTTATAGCCTTTGGGATGAAGAGAACCGTGACCATTCAGTTGGAATGAACGGTTAAGATCGTTGTGCGGATTCAAGAGACATACCTTTAAATAACCGGCACTTTATTTCACTTCAGCAGACACCATCAATGCCTGTCTCTTTAACTGCCCCCAATCTGAACCATTAGATTCAAAAATCAATGGACCAAATCTTCTAAGCCACCTTAATGTCACATTAGTTCTGAACATACACTATATTCTATTTCATGCTCCCTCAACCATATGATATAAGACAAACCAACGACTGAGATAATTTCACTGCAGGCATGACTTTCAAAATCTGTATCATAATAAGTCATAAATGCCAAAGATTCAAGAAAAGAATACAAAGTAAGCATTAAGGTGACAAAGAATAAACTTACTTGGAACCAGCTGAACTTTCTTAAAATATGTAGTAGACACTAAAACATATTAGATGCCGAGCATCAATAATACCACAGACATCGAACAACTACAATGCATATACCGAGGTAGCATCTTAAACACCTAGCAGCGACAATGAGAGCTTATTTTAGGGAGCTTGATCCGCTCAGGTTTCTTTTGAGATAGTACATACTAAGTAGAAAATGCAAACAATAGTAAAGTTTCCAAATTTAATTAATCAAAACTAGAAGCTGGTGGATCTCTATTCCCTCATGAAAATCTCCAAAGGCCTAAGTAACTAACCCATAGCCTACTTCACCTAGATAGGGAAGCCCAAAGGCCTAATATTAGGGTCGACAACCAGCTTCACTTGAAGAGACGGGCCTAAAAGCCTAGACCCTGCTCGAAAAGTTCTCTTATCAATCTAACCAGCTCAGGATCTACCTAAACTTGGACCAAACTACATAGCCCCACACTCACCAAACACTCAAAAAGGCCCCAACCAGGACGGTGTAAACATCTCGAGCAGCTGACACAGCAAATAAGTCGAGCCACTCATTAGCAAGCATTTCCAAGGCTACCTAGATCATAGAGAATGCCGAGCAGCCGGGTTGGCTATTTCAGAAGGTCAACTTCTCAAACCATGAAGGAAACATTAAGTCAATAACCTAAATAAGGCAAGCAAATAAGTGTGACAGCTTGCACCACCATTAAAGAAATATCTTTAAATTGAAAAAATAATATCCCCAAATTCACGCCAGACGGACATCTTGATTGTCCTCCCTCATTCACACTGAGCAATCCGGTGATGGCCTGAGTATCCATCTACAAGTCCTCTAGACTCGATGCTATATAAAGGGTAGAAACAACTAGAAATAAGTTCTGATTTCACATACTCCATATAGAAAAACTCTCTCAATATTCTTTTGACTTCCATACAGTCTACTAGTGAGCCTACTTAAGTATCAAAAGGTTTTTGCTCAAACCAACACCGACGAGATCTTAACGAGAGTGCTTTCTTGGTGTTTACAGGGATAAACGAAGCAAGAAGCCTAGAAAGCCGAAGGTCGTAGCCTAACAAAGACAATGCCCAGAGTGTTATTTCAACATAAAAATAAATTTAAAACTTGTTGACCTAAAAAAGTTATTGTTTCTAATCAATAATTTATATTTTTTTATTTTACTATCTTTTTAAATTTTATTTTGATTGTCTCCCACATATAAAATATATTTTTTATTTCATTATGAATAAATATTTTGTACTATTAACATTTATAAAATGATATTGTACATATATATATTTATATATCCAGTGGGAAAAAAGGTTTAAGGTTGAAGGCGATTTAATAATTTAGTTTTAGTACTTCTAAGTTTTATAAGTTATAATACAATATTGCAAAATATTATAAGTATTTGATTCTTTGTACTGTAATATTGTATTGAGTTACTATAAGTATTTATACACCCCTAAAAAAAACTTTCAATAATTTTGTTCCCTTAAATATCAGTTTATGAGGCTTAAAGGCTCTACCTTATTAGACCCTAAAATATTGACAATAACATGGCTCAGATAGTGATGGCAATTTGGTTGGATCTTGAAAAATCAAAAGCTTGACTCGGCCCGGCTTGAATTCAAAACCTGGCCTAAAACAATTTGGACTTTTATTCAAATTTAGATCCTTTTTTAAATAAAAAAAATTCGAATCTGAGTTTTTGTAAGACCTTAGAAACCTAGTTTGGATTAGGATTTTTTTATTTTTTAAATTTCTTTTAAAAAATCCTAAATTAATTCATAATCTTTTATATATATAAATCTAACAATTGCTTTACAAAATAAATGCCCCAAAAGTTTAAATTTAACTTAAAAAATTGAAACAAGTAATAAAAATATATTAAATTATGAATACAAATTATACAATCTAAAAATTACTTTATAAAATAAGTACTCAAAAAATTTAAATTTTACCAAAACAATGAAAAAAAATTAGAAAAACAATTTAAACAAATTGGGTTCAACCTGAATCCAGCCCTTCTTAGCCTGAATGTAAACCCAGATTCAGCTTAGTCTGGAAAAAGTCGAGGTAAACTCGGGTTCTGATTTCATAAAAAAAATCTAGATTCAAATTGAGCAAAACTTAGCCCGGATTTGAATTTCGCCATCCTAAGGCCTAGAAGGTCTCAATCCACAAAAGTTCAAAGATAACATCAATCTAAAAAATTTCTCGAACCATAAGCACCCTCTCCGAGATGGGTAGAACACTAGTCATAACTTCGACTACCATCTTCGATCAAACTCCAAAGAAAAAGAGACAATTTACAACCTCTGAGTTCATCAGAATATTGGTCGTAACTCAGCTATCATGTTTAATCAGACTCTTAAATAGAAACTTACCTCTCATCAAGCTGGTCAGAGCATTGGTCATAACTTGGCTGCCCTGCTTAGTTAAACTCACCACTCTAAAACTGGTCAGAGCATTAGTCATAACTCAGCTACCCTATTCGATCAATCTCCAAACAAGGGGAACAAACTATGCTAATGTTGAGTAGAAAATAAGTCCAAACTTAACCATTCCAAAAAGTCAAAGAAAATTTCCAAAAAGGACTTAACTTACAAGAGTATTAGAAAGTTATAAACAAGGTATAACTTATCAAAGAAGGTCTCTATATCTAAAGGACATCCCAAAACTTATGACATAAGTCCTACAAGGGCAAAAAAATGATCTAAGTCGGTTATGGTAAGACTCAAATAACATAATCCTAAAAAGAAATGTCCACAAGGCTTCCATATCCTGATAGGATTTCAAGTACTACAAGTTAAGCCTACATCTCCACTATATAAATATTAGGGAGGAGGATCGAGAAATAAGACAAATTAAGGCTCGCATTCAAAGAGGGAGAAAAACACACAGAATTACATATTTTACATTCTCAAAAGAGCTCTATAATACTCTTTAAAAAGTCTAAATTCTCAAGATCACCATCCTCAAACCCACGAGAATACATCTTTATTAAGCCATTCATTACAAGTTCCTTTTATATTCTTACTTAATCTTTTATTTTTTGAACAATTATTCAAATATCAAAGTGTTTACGTCAAAAAATTATCTAACATGATCTCACTTTTGTCTTTGGTTATAAGGTTTTCATCAGATGAAATATCCATGAAAGAAATAGACAATCAAATCAGTTTAATCTCATCCTATTCTTCAAGTCATAGCCCAACTTTTAACAGTCAACAAATTTAACTCATTTGTTATTAAGTTGTCAAATTTTAGGGTCAATAATTTTTTTTTTAAAAATGGTGATAATATTTTAAATGTAAATTTTATATTTTTAACCAAAATATTACATAAACCATTCAAATCACTTAATATAAATTAAAATTTACAAATAATGTAATATATTACATAATTGGCAAACACATAAAATCTTACTGAAAAAATTGTGCACATAAGGTTTTACATTAAAGTAAGTTCCACTGAAAATTTATTATCATTTTCTTTTACTGTTATCCTTCATCATCTTCGGTCTCTCTTATTGATACTATACGTAATGATCAAAGACAGATGGAGGGGGGTTCGGTCGGACTAGCACCCAAAAAAAAAAAAAAATACATATGTTCGGTTGGGCTAGCTACCCTAAAAAAATTAATACATATATTTTTATTTAATCACCTAAATTTTATATTTTTACCAATATTATTCCTATGTATTAAACTAGTGTACTTGAAAATTTTTGTATTTCTTACATTTATATGACTTATAAGTTGTAAAAAAATATTTGTTAGTAATATTTATTCAATAATCTTTTAATAATAATTTCAAATTTACGTATGTAGGTAGCCAATTGTGAGTTGCTTTCCAGAGAAACAGTCTAATCTTTGAAAGAATATTTAATTGCCATAATTGTTTCTACCACTTTTATAGATTTAATGGAGGAGAAGATGTAGATGGCGATTGGAAACTTGATGCTAGCCAATATCCACTCTTGACTGTGTAATGTCCTTTCTTTTCAAAGTGCCGAACAAGTATATCATTGTCTCTACTTTTGATTATCGGTAGGTTTAGAATAACCTTCCAATGTTCTTAATCAAAGCTTTGGCAGACAAGTTCATAATTCAGGTACCCGTGACAGTTTGCAATGTTTTCACCTTAATAAGTTCCGGCAATTCATGAGGAAAGGACGGCTTAAAGGTGTAAGCTCGCAGTGTCCATCGGTCATAATAGACGAACAAATCCAAATCACAGCCCACACGCCATCTAGAACCAGCCTCTAAGATTTGTCACCCCCATAATAAGTTGTGCCACAGATAGGAAGAGTTTGACTTAGTTTTTGCTTGCAAAAAATCACAATGAGGATAGTATTGACATTTCAAGACTCTTACTGCCAAGAAATCTGACTTATGAATGGGTGCCATCCTTTGCTAAAAAAAGATTAATTAAAAAAAGACCCATCTCCTTTATGCAAACAAAGTGCATCCCCCTTATGCCAATGCATCTTACTTTTTTCATCAGATCCACCCCACCAAAATACCAAAATTAGGCATTAAGCCTATGTAATCATTGATTAAAGACTTGAGGAGGGGATATAGGTGCATGGAGTAATGGAATAGCTTACATAAATACTTTGATGAGTATTTCGCGACCCTTTATTGAGAAGAAAGAAGACTTTTATCCCTTTAGGAGATTCCACACCCTATTTTTTATCTGGTTAAATAGTAATTTTTTTGATCGACCAGCATATCTAGTGTCATGCTTTAAGTATTTTCAAGTACTTTTTTTAAGTATTTGGTGCTCGACTAGATCTGTTAGAGGCCTCTTGGACCATAGAGCACTATATAGATCGAAGCTTCTAAAAGGCCCGTTGTTTAGGATGGAGAATCGGGTTTAGCCCGCGACTTAATATGGTTGTTAACTTTAATTAGGAAATGAATATTCTATAGAATATGTGATGGTATCTAGGAATATTCTAGAATATATTATTCTATTTTGTATGTACACCGTTAGATCATTTAGATCTCAGCCGTCGATTGTATAGGACTGCTAGTATATAAAGGGGAGACCCTCACTTCTATAAATCATCTCATAGCTTATATTTTTTCTTCAGCAATATAGAGAACATTCTTTCAAATAATTGGTGTGCGTGTTTCTTCTCTTCTTTGTGTGGTTTTCTCGACTGCTTAGCACACAACGCGTCTAAGGCCGCACGGTTCTCAAAAGGTCTGTGACATTTGGTATCAGAGCAGGTTCAAAGATTGAGAAAGACACCGCATCATCAAATTTGATTGAAGAGAGGGGTCGGAACCCCAAAGCTAAGAGGCACGGCAGTGTACCTCGTGACAAGTCAATGGATCTAGGTCAGGATGTGGGGAGCATGGTGAAAGCACTCAGCAGCGCTGTCAGGAATGCAGCAAATCACCTTAGAGAGCTAGAGCAGCAAGTGGAGAAGCTCGAGGTGGGCCTCGACACTCAAGGAAATAAGCTTCCATCGAGGCTTACGCTGATAAGCAACGAGACTGAATCAAGGCTTTTCAGAAGAAGGTTCTCACCACGATAGACAAGATTCAAACCCAAGTAGAGGAGCTACGTCGAGGGTTTGAAACTGTCAAGGAGGATATGGTGCTGTGCAAGCAGGCGGTGGCAAACGGGTCTATCGCCGCTCAAGTTATGGTGTCTGCACTAAGGGTCGATGCTCTCAAGCCCAAGAAGTTCAATGGTAAGTGGAACGCCAATGAGCTCGATAATTACTTCTAGCAAATGGAGAGATACTTTGACGCCCTAGGCGTACGAAACAAGAATAAGGTAAATACCACAACCCTATATCTCTCTGACCATGCAATTTTGTGGTAGCGTAGGAAGAGCAAGGAGATTCGCAAGGGAACCTGCACCATCAACATTTGGACAGAGTTGTAACAGGAGCTGAAGCGTTAATTTTATCCGAAGAATGTGGCGTACGATGCTAGGAAACGTCTAAAGGAGTTGAGACAGACCAAGTCTATTGGCGAGTACATAGAAAAGTACTCATTATTAATGTTGTAGATCCCCAACATGAGTGAAGAAGACTTGTTTTTCAATTACCTCGATGGATTTCAAACATGGGCGTCCAATGAGCTGAAGTAGTGTGGAGTGCAAAATATATCCGACGCCTTCATATTGGCGGAAATGCTCATAGATTACCGCAAGGGTGATGTGGGAAAGTCCAAAAATTCGAAGCCCATTCACAGTAAAGGTGGGGGAACCAGGAAGTCTCACCCTCTGTAGGATAGGGAGGGAAAATGTAAACTACCCATAGGGAGAGAGCAGAAGTGCAATGGGGGGAGAAAGTCGAGATCTAGCTGCTTCCTTTGCGATGGAGATCATTGGGTGAAGAACTGTCCAAAGAAGAAGGCTATCAACGCGATGTTGGAGACTCAATAAGTGGGTGAACAGGGACAATTGGAAAGTCTGCAGTTGCTCAGTTCCCTCAATGCCAAGCGGGCAGCCCGCGCACCAATGGAAAAGGCGTTGATGTACGTTGAAGCCTACATTAACGAGAAGAAGACTCAAGCGCTAGTGAATACTAGAGCTACGCACAACTTTATTAAGCGTGTGGAAGCAATGCGCTTAGGCCTCAAAGTGAAGAAGGGGATTGGCTACCTCAAGATTGTGAACGCTGCAATCAAGCCACTGGACAGGGTCATTCGCAAAGTCGAAATGCACCTCAAAAAATGGATCAGTTGGTAAACTTTTTGGTAGCACCTCTCGATGATTTTGACATTGTTCTTGGTATGGATGTCTTACAGCAGTTTAATGTGGTACCGCTTCCCCGACACAACTACGTATATATCCTGGAGGGAGGACCATGCATGGTCCCAACAGTAGACAAGCCAGAAGGTGGGCAATCCAAGCCCAACGCCCACACCACCCTCCTTTCCGTCATGCAATTAAAGAAGGGAGTCAAGTAGGGGAAGATACATATCTCGCCACTATGTGAGAGGCAGATGATGAGGTGAATGGGGGCGAAGAAGAGCTGCCAGTAGAGATAAAAAAAAGTGCTCAAGCAGCACTAGGACGTGATGCCAACAGTACTACCATAGAAATTACCACCAAGACGGACGATCGATCACGAGATTGAGCTAGAGTTTGGAGCTAAACCTTTAGCCAAAGCACCCTACCGAATGTCTCCACCAGAGTTACAAAAGCAGCTCAATGAGTTGCTGGATGCGGGATTCATCCAACCATCCAAGGCGCCTTACGGCGCACCTGTGCTTTTCTAGTGCAAGCACGATGGATCATTGCGGTTATACATAAACTACCGGGTGCTGAACAAGGTCACTGTCAAGAATATGTATCCTATTCCTTTGATCGCTGACTTACTTGATCAATTGGGGCAGGTGAAGTACTTCTCGTAAATGGACTTGCGATCAGGTTACCATCAAGTGCGGATAGTCGAGGGTGATGAGCCAAAAACTACCTGTGTGACGCGTTATAGGACCTTTGAGTTTCTTGTCATGCCATTTGGCCTCACAAACACGCTAGCCACCTTCTGGACTCTGATGAACAATATACTCTAGCCCTTCCTCAACAAATTCATCATCGTGTACTTAGACGACATCGTCATCTACATAAACACTCTCGAAGAGCACGTGGTACACTTGCAGTTTATCTTGAAGGTGCTCCGCGAGAATGAGCTGTATGTGAAAATAGAGAAGTGCTCATTTGCCAAGCTGAAGGTAGACTTTTTGGGTCACAAGATCAAAGATGGTAAGTTGATGATAGACAGGGCGAAGATTCAAGCCATAATGAATTGAGAGGCACCTACAAAAGTTACCAAACTGTGGTCTTTCCTTGAGTTAGTCAACTATTATCGGAGATTTATCAAAAGCTATTCCACCATTGCTGCACCCTTTACCGACCTATTAAAGAAAACTAAAGCATGGGAGTGGACCAAGGAGTGCCAATCGATTGAAGAAAGCAGTGATCGAGGAACCAGTCTTAGCATTGCCGAACCATTTGTTACTGTATGAGGTACATACTGATGCATCTGACTTTGCCATTGGTAATGTTTTGATGAAGCAGGACCATCCGATCGTGTATGATAGCCAAAAACTCAACGAGACGGAGAGGCACTATACGGTACAAGAGAATGAGATGATAGGGGTCATCCACTGCCTGCGCACTTGGCGATACTATCTGCTTAGGGCAAAGTTCGTAGTGATAAAGGACAACATAGCGTCAAGTTACTTTTAAAGCTAGAAGAAACTCAGCTTGAAGCAAGCTAGGTGGCAGGACTTTCTGGCGGAGTTCGATTACAAGCTCGAGTACAAATTAGGGAAAGAGAAAGTGGTGGAGGATGCCTTAAGCCGGAAGGTCGAGTTAGCAGCTATAAGTAAGCTGGAAGGTGATTTGCTCGACCTGCTTCACGAGGGAATGAAGCATGATCCCATACCTACACAGCTCTCTACTCAAGAACACAAAGGAAAGACTCAAAGATTTTGGGTAGAAGATGGACTTCTCTACACTAAGGACGTCGAGTATATGTGCCAAAGTGGGAGAACTTGCAGCCTAACTTTATTAAGGAGTGTCACGACATGAAATGGGCAGAACATCCAGAATAGCGGCGTACACGCGCTCTATTGGAGATAGTATACTATTGACCACACATGCGAGACAAGATAGAACAGTTTGTCAAGACTTATCTCGTGTGCCAACAAGACAATATTGAGCAACAGAGTCCTATAGGACTACTGGAGCCACTGCCCATACCGAAGAGACCTTGGGAGAGCATTTCTATGGATTTCATCGTTGCCTTACTGAAGTCCGAGGGGTGTATGACTATCATTGTGGTGGTAGATCAATTTTTCAAGTATGGGACTTTCAATCGGCGCCTGTTTACGCTCAAAATATAACGCGACTATCGCAATATAGATTAAGGTGTCGATCCCACAAGAAAGCTTTTGGCAAAATAGGTTGGTGAAGTAAAATATTAAAGCAGTAGCAAAGGAGAAAATTAATTTATTTATTTAAGTGGATGAGATAGAATTGTCTATGAATTGAGAAAAATGTCTTATAATGATTTAAACAAGGCTTCGAGAATCACAATTATGCTTTATAATCTACTCTACACTTTGATTCAATGTTTATAACTCAAATGACAGTTTTACATCTAAACAATCAATCAGAAGATATGTAAAATATAACATATTTAATAACACATGCATTTGATATGACTAAACTCTTTTGCAAGTATTACCACAAAACATGTTTATTTATACAAGTTATCTAAGATCAACAATATATTATTTTGATAATATTGCAGTAAAAGATCAACTTGAATATCAAACATTTATTGTCTTTACATGTTATCCAAGATCGACAATATATCAATCGACAATATTGCAGTAAAAGATTAACATATAAAATAATGTAACCAATAACAATTATAATTCAACAAGAATCACATAAGAAAAATATGACTAAACATATATGAGACATGAGAATTATAACCTCTGGATTATAAAAAATAAAATAGATAAAAGTTTAATCAAAATCAAACTTACAAACATTTGTAGCTCTTAACAACGAATCAAAGCATATAAGTAGATTTATTACACATATAAGTTCATCTCTTAGCCTTGCCAAGAACTCTAGCCTAAATTACAATACATGTTAATAAGAAGAAAATAAGAGAGATTTATCTAATGTTGAAAACGTCCTAAGAGTGTCCTTATATAGGCAATGAATGAAAATATGTTATGTGTGACATCAATCTTCAATAATTTTAGGCCACCAACTCGTTCACCCACTTGTAGCATATTTTTGATAATGTACATGACCGATGTAGTCTCTGTGGCCGGCATAAAAGTTGTATCACTTTGTCTTTTATTTTTATAGGCACCGAATTCATGCAAATTAGATGAGTATCCAATGAGATATGAGCGAAATTTTAAAGATACATCAGATTTCGGCCAACAACCCTTTTACCCACTTACAAGACAATTTGGTCCATGATAACGGCTGATTTAGATTTTACCATCAACATAAGAGTTGTTGATAATTAAGTTAGTATTTCACAGATTCAAGAATTATACCAATTGGGTATGTATTTGGTGAGATACGGTCCAAATATATGAGTTGGGTCAAGCTAAGCTGAAGTTGTAGCCCGATTCTATTGTATCTCAATTTTTGGCCCATAACATGTTGGATTTGGTTTTTCCACTATTCTTCAAGTTTGTGTAAGATTGAGTCATGTTGCGACAGGTTTAAGAATTTCTTCATTTTGATTTCTACATTAAGAGCTATGTCCATTTTACCTATACCTGTGTAAATAACATTAATTAATTATAATTTAAAGAGAACATTTTATTTCAAGGTAAAAGTACAAAAATGCTAAAATTAGTGACATTAAATAGTGACTGAATCTCTTAATAAATATCTATTTTCATGTGTTCATCAGTGCCCAATGAGTGTAGTGTGAAAGAGACAGTGAGACTTTTCTTTAAGCACGTAGTCAAGTACTGGGGGTTGCCAAGAGTAATAGTTAACGATAGTGATACAAAGTTTACGGGGAGATTTTGGACAGGATTGTTCAATCTCATGGGATCGGAACTTCGCTTTTCCATCAGCTTTCACCCACAAATGGATGGGCAGACTGAGAGGGTGAATGCATTACTAGCGCTATACTTGCGGCACTTTGTGAGCATAAATCAGCAAGATTGGGTCAAGTTACTCGATGTGGCACAGTTCTCATACAACTTAAAGAGGAGTGAATCGATGAACCAAAGCCCATTCGAGTTAGCTACTGGCCAGTAACCTCTCACGCTACAGGCGCTCGTATTCAGCGATACAAGAATGAGTCCAGCAGCCTACAAAGCTGTAAAGTCTTGGCAGGAACAATCAGACAAGGCGTAAGGGGTGTGTCTGGACAATGTGACAAAATGGATGAAAAAATGGGCTGATGGTAAGCGAAGACATATTGAGTACAGCATAGGGGACTTAGTGATGGTGAAAATCCTTCTGACGCAACACAAGTCTACGCGCCCACTTCATAAGGGCCTTGTTCAAAAATATGAGAGGTCATTTCCTATTACCAAGAGGGTTGACAACGTCTCGTACAAGGTGGAGTTGCCTTTGAGACTTTGGCTACATCCAGTGTTTCACACAAGCTACCTAAAGCCATACCATGGTGATGCGGAAGACACGGAGTGTGGGCCATAAACCAAGGCACCATTAAGAGTTTCCATATCTTACAACAAGGAGGCTGAACTTATCCTTGATGTGAGGACAGTACAAAAAAAGAACTGTTGTCCGAATCGTAAGTATCTCGTCAAGTGAAAAGGATTGCCCGATAGCGAAGCAAGCTAGAAACTCGAGAATGCACTGTGATAGTTCGAGAACAAGGTGCGCGAGTTCTAACAAAGACTCAACGAGGGTGTCGCGTGAATTTGGTGGAAGAGAATGTCACACCACAAGTGATTTCAAGCATTTTCTCAAGCACTTAGTGTACGACTAGGCTTGCTGGAGGCCTCTTGAACCATGGAGCACTGCGTGGACTGGAGCTTTTAGAAGGCCCGCTGTTTGGGATGAAGAACCGGGTTTGGCCCGCGACTTATTAGGGTTGTTAACTTTAATTAGAAAAGGAATATTCCATAGAATATGTGATGGTATCTAAGAATATTCTAGAGCATATTATTCCATCTTATATGTTCACCGTTAGATTATTTAGATCTCAGCCGTCGATTATATAGGGCTACTAGTATATAAAGGGGAGACCCTCACTTCTATAAATCATCTCATAGCTTGTATTTTCTCTTCAGCAATATAACGAGCATTCTTTCAAATGGTTGGTGTGTGTGTTTCTTCTCTTCCTTGTGTGATATTTTTGACTGCTTAGCACGCAACGCGTCTAAGGCCGCACGGTTCTCGAAAAGTTCGTGACACCAGGCAATCTAAAGTACTTGTCATGTTACGTATCTGACTGGACCTTAAAAAGTTGAATAATCTAATCTTTTTGTAGTGGTTTCCTCTTGCTACTAAAACATATAGCCAATTTCATATAGTTAACTTATTGACTCAACATTGTTTCATAGGTCTACAGAATGTTCTTTAAAGCTACACGATCACTAATACAAGCTCTAGTAAATAATAAACTATCGTCAGCAAAAAAAATAGGTGAGAAATATGAGGGGGGGCCATTCTATTACATTGGATACCTTGAATCTCTCCATTAATCTCAACTTGATGAATAAGAGGAGAGAGACCCTCTGCACAAATAATAAAAATATATGGAGATAGTGAGTCCCTTTGTCTAATTCCACGGGAGGGTATCAATGAACCATATACCTCACTACTAATTGAGAAACTGTTGGAGACTGACTGAGGACATATAGTTCATAATCTTTTGGCATTAAGAATCTAAAAATCCTAAACATCTCATCATGACTTCCAGGAATCTCCATTCATTCTGGTCATATGCTTTGGACATGTGAAGCTTTAAAGTAAGGAAATCCTCATAAGTTTTGGAATGCCATTTCAGGACATAAAGGCATTTATATCTAATAATGGTATTGTTAATAATAAATCTACTAGGAATGAAGGCACTCTAGGAATAAGGTATTATCTCATTCAAAATCATCATCAATATATTAGTCAGAGCCTTTGAGATAACTTTATACAACATTTTACATAGTCTAATAGGACGAAAATCAACATTAGTTCGGCCTCATCCAACTTGGAAATAAGAACTATTAAAGTTTTATTAATTCCAGATAGAACCCCACCATTATTCAGTAAAGATAGACAAACCTGTGTAACATCCTCGCTAACTTGAGACCAGTATTTTTGATAGAAAATGGCCAAAAATCCATCAAGGCGCAATGCTTTGGTAGGAGATTTGAAAAATAACTCTCGTTATTTCCTCTGCAGTAAAAAGGAGCTTCTAAAACCTGGTTAAAAGATTCAAAAAGTTTGGGTGGCATACAACTCAATGCGGATTGCATAATGAAAAAGGCACAAGGTAGTGAAATAAACAATTCGGCATAATTATCCTGAACAATTTCGGTGATAGAGTCCACATCATCCTTCCATTCATCAGCTTTATCTAGTAATCCCATCAACTTATTTTTTACCTGTCTGATAGTTGCCTTGTGATGGAAATATCGGTATTACAATCACCATGGTGAAGCCAAGAGACTTGCAATCTTTGTTTCAAGTATTGCTCATTCTTTTCAATTAATACCTCTACTTCTTTCTTCAATGCTCTCACCTGGGACCAGGAAGCAAACGATATATCTTTATTATGGGTCGTGAGTTTTTGTTTCTTCTTGCTGAGAGAATATTTGAGATAATTAAAGTTCTTGTAGTTCCATTTATGAAGGCTTGCACCAATTCTGTTAAGATTGTTGAGAAGCAAGTCAAAAGAGGTTCTAGTTGTTGTCCACCTATTAGCCACGATATTCCCACTCTCGGCTGAGTTAGCCCAAGCTTCTTTGAAATAAAAGCGGCTTGGTTTCTATCTACCCTAGTATCGACTAAGAGATTCCCGTGATGAGCAAATATGCAAAAGCAAATTGAGATGTTACACTAAAATATTTCAAAACATATCAAGCTATATAGGGGTACACACAAATCTATCCAGTCTTTCTTAAATGAAGTGTCTAAATGATGACCATTATACCATGTAAATTTTAGACTCTCAAAGCCCACACACATACACACACAATTTTCCTATGATCGAAATTTGAGAAATTGAGATGTTACACTAAAATATTTCAAAATATATCAAGCCATATAGGGGTACACACAAATCTATCCAGTCATTCTTGAATGAAGTGTCTAAATGATGACCATTATACCACATAAATTTCAGACTCTCAAAGCCCACACATTATACCCCGTAAATTTCAGACTCTCAAAGCCCACACACACACATGGCCATAGGAGGGAGGAAAAGGTTAGAGGTAATTAAGTGAAGTCCAAGAATGTAGAAATTGGCCAACCTCTAGATTACTATAGAACCAGTGAAGCGCCGTGACTGTTCTTTTTCTGTAGAGATCACAACATCAATGTGCCAGCATGTATAAAATAATAATTGCATGTTGAGGGAGAAATCGCTCTTCTCCCTCTTGAAATTAGGTTAAAGCAAAGAATTTCAAGTTCAATCTTGAACCCTAACCGCTATAGATAGTGGAATAACCTGTATATTAAGAAAAATAGTACAAATTCAAAGTATAATATAAAAGAGCACGACACAATCTTATGTGGTTCGGCCAATTACCTTCGTTTATGGTGGATCCAAGGATCCTAGCATCTCTTATTAACTCCCTAGAGATTTTACAAGGAAAACCCAATGAAGAACCCTCAAAAGGACCTAATATTTAGTATACCATTACTCTACCACGAACAATAAACACCCAAACGACGGTTCCACCCTAGCGCACACAAGTACTTAGTGTCTACCCAGTTCTTCCATTCTCTTAAAGTCTCTCTTAATGCTTAATCTCAACTAAAGGGTTTACAAGTGTTTATATAGGGGTTATTTCGTGTCTACTAACCCTATTCTTTATTAAAGTAAGAGTCTACTTATTTTGACAGTCCAAAATTTCCCAAAACTCAAAATTTGGATTAAAAATAGACTTTGCCCCGCTCTAGCACCGCGGCGCTAAGGTCTTGGACTAGGCACCGCGGCGCTCACCTTTGCTTTCTTCACGTCTTCGAGTCTCATTTTGCTTCCCCCTGGGTGTCTCATACCTCCTAGACTTCTCCATAAGTGTCCTACACATTCTAAACTTCTTGTGACTCTCTTATTTGATATTCATCTCAATTCTTATCCAAAAAATGATTATTGAATCACCAAATCTCTAATAAACCTTTCTTTAATTCAAAATCTTTCAAATAAGAAGGCTTTTGGATCGGATCCACACTAGTACTCTATCATTTAGAGTTGAGTCCAGTTAAGTCTCTACCAAGACTTAACTTTTTTTCGGACAGTGACTTTGGTCTCCAAAGGCATTTGTGCACCTTGTATAGGGTACGGGTGTGTTGCACTCCTTTCTGACTCTCATCACCTCAGTGAAAACGGTTTGAATGTCGTATAGTGGTCTGTATTAACCCAACAACCTGGGTTGGGCCACTCATGGCCATCCCAGTAAGCACATAGAGCCCCAAACTATGCATCTCACCCTCAAACCTTATAGGTCCTTTCTCTACCCTCACTTTTCCTTTTTCTGCTCTAACCAAATACCCTTTCTCATCGAGCTTGCCTAGAGATATCAAGTTCCTCCTCAGTTTAAGAACATGCCTTACACCATATAAGTCCCTAATTTCTCCACCTTACATCCTCAGCCTTATGTCACTAACTCCCGTGATCTCACAAGTCATGTCATTCCCCATTAGAGTTTTACCTCTCTTAGCTTTATAGTTGGTAAACATTAATCTATTAGGACACATATGGACATTGCACCCCGAATCTAGTATCCATTTGCCAACGTACTTTCCCCTAGAGGCTACTAATGTGTCTACAACTTCGGTATCTTTCTCTGTACCAATTGCAGCCTACCAGTCTTGGCTTTTTGATTTCAAACAATCCTTCACAAAGTGCCATTCCTTATTATAAAGGAAACACTTCTTGGATCTTCTTCTTGATTGGTTGTTCTTCTTCTTTTGTGCAAGCAATGCTCCTCCACTCTCAAACTCAAATCTCTTTGTCAATTCTTTTGAGTTCAATGATGCCTTAATGTTATTAATAGTTAAAGACTCTTTATCATACAGCAGTGTATCCACAAAGCTCTCATAGCTCTTTGGCAACGAATTTAACAAGATTATGGCTTTGTCTTCATCCTTAGTTTTGAGGTCCAATTGCTCAAGATTTATGATAATCTTGTTGAACTCACCAATGTGAGCTCTCAATGAAGATCCCTCGTGCATTGTTAGCTAATGCAGTTTCTTCTTCACAAGAAGTCTATTTGCAAGAGATTTCTTCATGTATAATGCCTCGAGTCTCCTCTATAGCTCTAAAGCGATTTCTTCATCACCAACCTCCCTTAATACTTCATTGCTCAACGCTAAGCTTATAGTGTTGTGAGCATTTTTCTGAGATGTGTCCCAATCTTTCTGCCTGAACTTTAAAGTTGTCGTCCCTTCGCTAGTTGAGGAGCTAACTTCCTCCAATGCTGAATCTAGCCCTTCCTTCACTAGTAGAGCCCTAACCTTCTTCTTCCAAATATTGAAGTTATTCATCCCATTGAACTTTGCTATTTCTTGCTTGATTGCAGCCATGGTTTAAACACCCCAAGTGTATTATCAAACCTTACTCTGATACTAGTTTGTTGATAGAGGAATCACCATTCTCCCTCTTGAGATTAGGTTAAAGCTCCAAGTTCAACCTTGTACCCTAACCTCTATGCGCAGCGAAATAACCTGTATATCAAGCAAAATAGTATGAATTCAAAGTAGAATTCAAAATACCATAATACAATCTTACGTGGTTCGGTCAATTGCCTATGTCCATGATGGATCCAAAGATCTTAGCCTCTCTTATTAACTCCGTAGAGATTTTATAAGGAAAACCCAATAAAGAACCCTCAAAAGGACCTAATGTTTAGTATAACCTTTCTCTACCACGAACAATGAACACCCAAACAACGGTTTCACCCTAACACACACAAACACTTAGTGTCTGCTCAGCTCTTCCCTTCTCTTAGAGTCCCTCTTTATGCTTAATTTCAACTAAAGGGTTTACAAGTGTTTATATAGAGGTCATTTCGTACCTACTAACCCTATTCCTTATTGAAGTAAGAGTCCACTTGTTGTGAAAGTCCAAAATTTTTCAAAACTCAAAATCCGGATCAAAAACGGACTTTTTTCGGCTCTGGCGCTACGGTGCTAAACCTTGTCGTGCCCAGCACTGCGGCGCTAGGGTTCTAGACTGGGTGCTGCAGCGCTCAACCCTGTTCTAGTCGTCGCACTTTTTCTCGCTTCCTTTGCATCTTCAAGTCCCCTTTCGCTTTCCTCTTTGTGTCTCACACGTTCTAGACTTCTTCATACGTGTCTCACACGTTCTAGACTTCTTGTGACTTTTCTCGATATTCATCTCAATTTTTGTTCAAATAAAATTGTTGAATCACCAAATCTCCAATATTGCATATAAACAGTATTGCACTGTAATAAAGCTAATCCACCACTACGAACCATACGGTTAATTACTAGCTTTCTAGTAAATCCCAGCTTAACTCTGATCACTTCTATGTATTGAGGATATGAAATAGTTTTCGATAGGAAGACCAAGCGGGGCATAAAGCCTATATGTGATCACGTAGGAGGCGAAATTTTTGTGGATTGCCCAAACCGTGAACAATCCAACAGAATAGCCTCATGGTTATTGACGGTCCTGCTCCGAGGTGGGAACGACTATTAGAGATGAAACAGAATCCGTGTTCACACTAGAAACATGGTAGCTTACTGACTCAGAAGAAGTTTTGTTCAAGAATTCAATGCCATCAACACCCAAACGTCTATAATTGGAAACTATAATGTCCCCTTTTGTTTTTTTGTCCGAGACAAAATAAGAAAATCGGGCACCTACTTTCCTCTTTCCATCCGATGGTTTTTTTGCCAGAGAAAGCCATCTGGAGATAGGACTAGTGATGTGGCAAGCATGTGATCAGGAGTCTTTGATTTATTTATGGTTGAAATAGGTGAGGAACATAAGGTAAAGGAGTTTAGCAGAATTCTCCAGGGAGTCAACGACTGAGGTTTAGATTTAGCTGGATTAGTGGTTACCGGGAAAAGTCTTACAAATGTGATCTGACATTCCTCTAAAAGGGTTTGAGGAGTCCTCCTGTGAGGGGTCTGTCCAAATATCAGCTAGTGGATCCGACTTTAGGTAGTTGGTGCGACAAGTAAAAGTTGAGAGGGGCATCTTTTGTAGAGTTCTATCTGAATTAAAAGTCAAAGATGATCAGAATAATCTTGGGGGTTGACGCAGCAGGGAAATATGGAATGTGCCACGTTGCATGAGGATAATACTAGATCAATAAAATATAGGTCTCCTTTCGTGCATGCAACTTGATAAATGATAAGGGTCTGGGTGGTTATGTATATCACATAATGTTGCATGGGATTTAAATATTTCAACATCACGTCCCTCATCAACGTCTATTAGCAGTTGAGAGGTAGCTTTCTCCCCTGCGACTTCCTTAAAACTGCCCATAACTACCACATTAACTTCCCCGCTCATTAATACATATTTGGCCACCGTCTCCATCATATCAAGTCCAAATGGTATCTTCTCTACTTCAACCGGTGATGGAGTATGATCCATTACCACTGTATGTGGAGGGTGGTTTGTCTGAATGTCCCCGGAGCTCATAGGAGGGATAACTGTAGGCAAACAGAGGATTCATACGGGGGCTAATTTCGACCTCGACTGCTAAAGAGGAACCCAAATAACTACCAGGGGTGGCCCTAATAAAGGGGGGGTATAAGCAGAAGCTGTTTGATATGGGACTTCATCAGCACGAATTAGACGTTCTTTGATTGGGTGGCTATTCAAACCACAATTAAAACAAACCTCTAGTAATTTTTCATACCTGAGAAAGATAATGGCTAATTCCTCAGAACACGATACTTGTACACCGAGTGCAGGCTTTAATGGGATAGAAATATCTATCTTTACAAGAACCCGAAGATATCAACCTAGGCACAAACTAGAAATACTAGTAGCCACCTCCTCAACTTAACCAAGCATGGATCCCAGCATCCGGCAAGCATCATAATTCATAAAAAAGACAGGAATATTATGCAATTGGATCCATAATGAAACCTTGTTGAAAGTTAAATTTTGTAACTGGCTTAAGCCATGAGGGATCTCTAATACCAAAAGACTGTTATTGAAAAACCACGGGCCACCAGCCAACGCCCTCCGACGAGTCACCCCTAATTTGAAAAAGAAAATGAACATACTGCAACCTTGGCAAATAAATTCAACAGTAAAAGGTTCAATAATTTGCCAGATGTTCTTTGTAGAATGAATGAACTGCATCTATTAACAGGACGAGAGCACAAAACCTTTCCCAGAACACCATTTTTGCCAGCCTGATAAATCGAGGAGTCCAAAGTAATAATAGGAACATTACTGCCATTAATGGCAAGAGCATTGTATTTGTTAGCCAATGATTCTAAATCCATTTCTATCGCTACCAGACTTCAACTGTAGTCAAACTCCATAGGGAACTTTTTTTCTCTATAAAATTACTTAATAGATTAATTTATTTTATGTTGATTATTCTAGTTTCCACTCTGATTAAAAGTATATTTTCATATGTAAAATTTATTAAAATAAACATTTTATAATAAAATAAAAAGAAAAATTTCTTGTAGATTGAATGTTTAATTATATTGGGACATTACCTAATACAACTTTACCATTAATATTTATTTGTCTTTTACTTTTATTTTATTTTTTTAAATTTATTTGATTGTCTAGCACATATAAAGTATATTTTTTATTTTCTTATGAATAATGTTTTTATACCATTAAGATTTATAAAATAATATTGAAAAAGATATATATATATATATATACATAATAAATTCCTCATTATGTCTTTGCAGACGATCTGTAAAGATTGATGTTATAACACCATATATTATTAAGATCTAGACTAAAAATGTCATAAATCTAAAAACTAGCACATCTTCTAGACCTTGAGTAACATGTCTTATTAATTTCATAATTGCTTCCCTAAAGGCCTTTAAGCACATCTTCTTAAAAAAAAAAAGGATAATGTATTTTTATTTTGGGAGTTTGAAGTAATTTCTACTTTTATCTTATGAGTTTCAAAAAGAAAAAATTGTTTCAATCATTAGCTTGTTGTCATTTATTTTTACGATTTTGCAAATTTTATTGTACAATGACATGTTTTTCCTTTGTTGTTAGGTTAGTTACACGTGATGATTAAAGTGACAAAACATATCAATAAATTTTAATAATTTAAAAAATATTAAATTTTGGTCTTTTTTCATACATATATTACAACTTTTATTAAAAATTAAAAAAATATCAAATTGTAATAATTTTTAAAAATATTAAATTTTAGTTAACTCTTACGACCACTCTGAAGCTCTGGCCCACCCTACCTCCCCTCCCTCATTGATACATTCAAGTTAAATAATGATGAGACTAAAATGATCATCTGATAGAAGTTGATTATGTTATCAGAGATGACTATAGAGTTTGGTGGTGGGAATTTGCAACCATAAGGTTATGGTTTTGTAATTGATACGAAGCCCTAGAATTTTTTTTATAGGTCCAAAACTAGTTAAAGATAAAGATCTTCCTTGTTTATATAGAAGTGGACTCTATTATTATTGTAAAGCTAATCTCCAATGAGGTGAATGTATATCACCATTCAACCCCATAAACAGATGGTTGAAGCATGCCATGACATTATTTTCTAAGCCTAAAGCCTTAAATAGTCTCATTCCTTTATGTTTATCATGAGAATGGTCTCTTTTGTATATTTTTTAAGGATTTCAAAATACTTATTAGTAAAAAGTTGCCTCATTTCATATTATACATGCAATAATTTATGAGGTTACATCCTTTCATATTAAATATGAAATAATACAACAATTTATAACACCTCTTCATTTGAAAAAGATAATGGTTCATTTTGAACCATTAATCAAATTTAAAATTTGATCCAATAGTCATAAATCAAGAGATGCATGTGGAGGATTGTGTCCCAAATGAAAAGGTACTTACCACTTATAATATGTTACTTGATACGAGAAAAATATGTGCATAAAATTGCAAAATAATTGTTCCAGGATTTTGTTCTTGGGAATGCACTTATACAGAACCAAGCTATTGAATGTTAGAGGGTATACCGCTTTAATCTATTTACACCAGGACAATTTTCTAGAAGAGCGAAAATTTATCCTTAAATATAGTGTACACTTACACACCTTAGCTTTTTATTATACAATTGAGTGTGATCTATTTTCTATGAAGCAACCATCAACTTGAAAAGTTTCAACATTCTTAAGGATGAATCTTGCTTGATGGATGAAAAAGTTTACAACTTAAACAAGTCTTATGGCCTTTTACGTCGTTGTACATGTGCAATTGGAAAAGGCAAGCAAGGTGCGTCTGTTCTAATTCTTGTTCTATTATTATGATTTTTCACTTCTCAATGCACGCAATTATATGCATGTAAATGGGACATGTGATTACATGAGCATCACTCAATAAAATGGTTGCATTAAGTGATAGATATGTTATTATTAATCATTATAATTTTACATTTTAAGAGTAGTTCAATATTAATAATTAGACTTCTCAAGTATTCTTTATTATATATTTGATGATAAATATTACTTGTAACTGGACAAGAGAAATTGGCGCAAGTGATTTGCCACCGCAATGCTGATTACAAAATGCTCATCATCGTAACGCTAGAGAATTAGCGGCATAATGCTGCTTACAAAATGTGCAGCATGCGATGCTGGGCAATCTAGGTCACGGTGTCACGCCTATATTATGTCATTGTATGACTTTGGCTTAAGTAATTAAGGCTGCAACATTAATTTGTTCAAATGTGTATTATTATCTCTGATGTATTCAACTTAGCCCATTAAAATGAATATGTTCGAGCATGAATATTTAAAAGTTATGTTAATAAATTAGTAGCCTTAATATTATTGTGTTAAGTGATTACATGTATTATAGGCATCTAATATACTTTAAAGAAAAAGACTATGGAATGCCTATAAAGAATTGACTAATTATTGAAAGACAATAATGACTATAGGTAATTATATGAAAAATAAAACCTCCACCTTATGTGATTCACAAAATAAATGCATTAATACTTATGTTTTTATTTTTAGTGTTATTTTATAATGTATTTTTTGGTTTAGGGTTTTTTGTAAATTGGTTATGCAAAATGTGTTATTCTTTTTTATTGCATGATCTTGATTTGTATGTATATAAACTTAAACCAGATGGTTCCCAAGAGAAAATAGAATAGGGTGGCAACTACTATAAAGGGAATGGATTTTTATGAGCACCTTCACTATTTTATCCCTAATTGTACTAGTTTAATAGCCTTAAAAAATGTTATTTGTAACGAAATATTTTATAGGCCATTGATACCCAATGAGAAGTTTAAGGTTACTATAGTAGTACCTTAGCTAATAAAGAAATAAGTGCTTAAAATAGATATGGATTTTGTAACATTACATGAAGAGTGCTACCAAAGACAATGGATACTTTTGGTAGTTGATGTTAAGGTATTACCATTATATATGTTTATGTTACCTGATAAGGAACCAGTGCCTCCAATTGTCCCTAGCACTAAAAATAAGAGTGCAAAGCCTAAAAGGAAGTTGTTCCAACTTTTAAATGATGAAGATGATGTAGCCTAATCTAAAACTACTCCACTTAAGTCCACTACTCATCGATATTGCCTAGTTTAAAATAATCCATCTGATAGTTCTGTTCTTGCCCTAAATAAACTCATAATAGCCCACTTAAATCCACTACTTAGCTATACTTATCCCAATCAACAACCCTATATGAAGTTCTAGAATCATAAGTCTTTCAGTTATACCAGCACCTCATACCAGCCTACCTCATACCAACCTACCTCATATCAGTGCATCAGATGACAACTTTGATAAGGCAATTTGGATAAACTGTGATAGTAAGGATGAAAAAACATAATAAGGTAATGATAAAGGGACAGAGGAAGGTAGAGATGAAGGGATATGGAAAGGTAGAGATAAAGGGTCAAAAAAAGGTGATAAGCATGCTGATGATAAAATGTTGTCAAACTATGATTCAGATAACAGAGTTGATAGGTTACTGTCAGATTCTAAAGATAATACATGTGCTGCAAGGTTTGCTACATCAATTGAGAAAGAGTTCATGAGACATGAATGAAGTGAAGACCATATTTGTATATTAGTAAAGAATTCCCTAATGTAGTTTATTTTAAAGTCATCATGAAAAACTACTATATTCATGAAGGATTTCAATTGAATAAGTTAAAAAGAAATGAAAACATAAGCTTTAAATTAAAATGTGTAGCTCAAGGATATACTTAGTATATATATGCTTCTACAATGAAATTTGGGACTATTTTCAAGGTTCAACAACTTCAAGAGAAGCACTCGTGTAGTAGAGTGACAGACAACGATGAGGTTTCATGTAAGTGGATTGTTGTAAAGTATTTACAAAGGCTGAAGTGTAATCCAAGCATACCACCAAGGGTAACTAATGAAGATCTAAAGAGAACCTATAGGGTCCATTGCCACAGAAGAATGATTTACAAGGCATTTGAGAAGAATAGAGAAGAACAAGCAATGTCTTATTGTAGACTTTGAGATTATGCTAAAAATTTAATTAAAAGAAACCCAGGGGTTCTTGTTAAGATGAAATCACATTATTTTTGTGAGAATAGGGGCATTAAGATTGAAAGGTTCACGTTTAGTTTCCTTGCATTAAGAAATGAGTTTTTTAAAGAATGCATGTGGTTTATAGGTTTGGATAGATGTCATCTAAAGGAATCTTATAATTGTGTGCTCTTATCAACTGTGTGTTTAGATGTTGATAATGTGATTATTCCATTGGCAATCTGTATGTGTGAAGCAGAATATAGAAACACTTGGTCTTGGTTCTTAGGTATTCTAAAAGAGTGGTTAAGGATACAAAATTTAAATATTGTCACATTCATGTCAGATAGGTATAAAGGCATCTTTAAGGAATTAAAAGAACGCTAGTTTGGTGCCATTAAGAGGCATTTTACTGAGCATATCTATGCTAATTTAAGAAAGAGATATCTTGACGTAGTGTGTAGATCATTGTTCTAGGCAACTGCAAGAGCTATTAAGGAAATTTATTGGAAAGATAACATGAAAAAAAATCAGGACAACAAAAAGGAAAGCAATGACAATTTTTATACTGGTCCATTTGAGTATTTAAAATAATGGATAAAATGGCATGGGCATGCCATATAGTTCAAGATGATATTGTCAATGTAATCATATTACAAATAATATTTCAGAGTCTTAGAATAGTTGGCTGAATAGCTATAAAGACAGGCTTGTTTTGAGCATATTAGGAAAAAAATTATGAAAAGATTGCAAAAAAGGTTAGAAGCAATAAAAACTTAGACTGGAAGGCTCCCTCCAAATATTATGAGGAAATTAGATACATCCAAGAAATCTGGGAGGTATGTGAGGGTATTAAGGGCTAATGACTCTATGGCAGTAAGTTTGAAGTTTGTGATGAACTTAGCCAAAAGAACTTATGATTGTGATGAATACCAGATCATCGGTATTCCTTGCAAGAATGTAATGTCATACATTATAATTTAAAAATGACCCCATTATGTTGATTTCAAGCTTACAGTAGAAGCTTATATGGAAACTTATGTAGAGTATATTCACCCTATACTAGATGAGTCTACATGTACAGTCGTTGATGGGCCAAAAATAGTGCCTCCTAAAAAAAAAAGGCCATAATAAGCAGACCAAAAATTGTTAGAAGGAGAGAAATTAGTGAGAGAAGTAAATGTAGTGTTAGGTGTGGAAACTGCAAGGAATTTAGGCACAATTAAAAGGCATGCAAGGTTGTACCTAGAGCAAATCAGGTATGTTTAATGGTATTGTTAGTTTGACTAATTACTAAATGAAAGAGATTACTTATTCATTGTTCTAATTTTTCATAAGGGGATCAACAGGTGTTCAGTTAGATAGGAAAGCACTAAATGTGTGAAGAGGAAACATCAAGTTCTGAGTTATATTGATGAATGAAATTTATTGGTAATTTTTGTGTTGGATTTTTTGCTAAAACAAATGTGTTTTGTTAGCCATATAAGTCAAAAAAATTACAAGCTTTTTTTTATGTAATTAGATGAATTAATCACATTTATTGCTCTCTAATGACAAACCTAATACAAAAACCTATAATGAGACTTATTAGTATGATAACACATATATTGATATGTTGTTTTTTTTTTTTTAAGTTGATTTCACAAAACCATTTGGACTACCTTACATTATTTCATCTTCACTTTCATACATTATGGATTGCTCATTATATTGTTAGTTGTGACTATTTGATAATATTACATTGTAGTCATAATAATTAGGTTTTTAAAACCTATAATAGCCACACATGCTTCTCGTATATTGAAAGTATAACTTATTAGGGTTGATAGCAAATTGTGATATGCTCACAAATGCAATCGTATTACATTCACAAATCTTATTCTAAAATTTGACTAGCCTCTATTATATAGTTTTTTAGGCTTGGGTTACCAATATTTACAGAAGTTACAATCACTTGTTGAGCAACAAAATATAAGCTTGTTGTATGTCTATGAAATTATCAAAGTTGCTCTGATATTACAAAAGCAATTCTAATTTTTTTATCTTATTAGCCCCTCCATCAACAATGCTTAAATTCTAATATGAAGTTAAGCTTGATTGATCTCTATGCCTCTTTACCATAATTGGTTCTTAAATAAAAATTATAAGAATAGCATATAGAATCAGCTATTGTGAACAACATCATTTTTTTTTGTTGCTTTTAAAGACCTTAATAACAATCAAAATCTAACGATCATATTATTTTAGTTTTCTTTTGGTTTAAAATTTATTTTAAGTTCGTAATTGAATATTTAGTTAGGGGTAAAAGCAGCATAATAAAATATAAGTTCTCTTTATATTTCAATAATATTATTAATTTATTTGAACCATAACGTTATTGAATGGATGATACCACATTTTACTTGCGCTCTCACAAACAAAAGTATAATGGTAGTTGTACTTATGCTCTCACGAATAAGAGTATAATGGTAACTTTGTTCTTAAAAGTGAAAAAAAAATCATAAAATTAAACATTAGTTACTAACAATGAAATGTACGTGTATTTTTAAAATTAAGATGACTAAATTATCATTTTTAAAAAATCTTAGGAATCTGTCATTATCAATCTTAAAAAAAATAACAAATTAATTTAAATAAGATTATTGTAAATAAATAAAAAGAATGTTAAAGAAAATTTTCAAAAACATGAGATATGATATAATAATATAAAGATACATATTGTAACATAATCTATGATTATGAATTCATTTAAATAATTATTTTTACTCTTTTTAAAAATTGTAACAATTATACGAATTACGTCGTCGTATTTCTGTACAAATAAATAAACAAATCAAATTAATCTCTATATAAAAAATTAAAATGCAAAAACGAGGTAAGCGGGGCCCAGAAGTGATGAACTAAGAGCACTGCAGGAGCCAAAATCAAGTAAAGATTTTATTAAGACCTAACGAACGAACGAACGTCGAACAACGACAACGACTTCGCTTTAAGTCTCCTCTCGCTCGCTCGCTCTGTTAGTGTTTACTAAAACAACAATGCCAAAGCTTTTATTGTTATTAGCTTCAGTCTTCATTCTCTGATTTCAAGTAAGTCTTCTATCTCTCTGTCCTCTTCGATCTTGTAAAGCAATTTACTTATATCTGTACTTTAGAAACTCTTAATTAGGGTTCTTCATCCCCGTTCCGCTTTCTTTTCAATTCGTTTTGTTTTCAATTGGCACTACTCAATTAAAGTTCTTGAACGTGGAAATTAGGGCTTCTCACGGTTTAAGAACACAGTCTTTGTTCGATTTGACTGTCCCATGTGGACACAAAGTAGTTTCTCATTTCGTTAATATATTTTTGTGTTTAGAGCAAAAATTTGAATTCAGAACGATGTATTTCGTGCTGTTAGTGATTGAGTTTAGAGTAATTTATGTTGGAAAGATAAATTTGTTCAAAATCAGATATTTTTATTCGCGTGTAAATATTTTTTAAATTATTTATAAGATTAAAATTAGTTATAGTAAATATAAATATGGTTATATTATTTTTAGGATTAAATTGATTTTTTTAAGTGTCAATTTGCTTTAGATTAGCTAGCTAGATACTTGTGTATTTGATTGCTTCAAAGCTGTTTTTAAAAATTAGTACTGGTCAATGCAGCTTTTTATTGTGAATACATGTGCTAATATGCTAATAAGCTAATGTATTGATACTTGGTTTGCTCATACATATATTTTGGTTTTAAATATGATTCTCATCTTGTTTTGTTTATTTTTGTTGGTTAATGTTTCATTGATGCATGTATACTACAGTGGCACATTTTAGACATTCGGTTGAGCTGCATCCTTACTACTTGGTCATGGATAAGTATGCTATATCTCTTTGCTTGAGTCATTAGTCTCTCGTTGATGTGCGCAAGTGAATAGCGTAGACACTAGGAGACTAGGGTATTTGAGACTAGATATTAGTACCATGTGTGCTTGAGCTCTGTGTCTCAGTAAAGAGTACATTTATCAGGGTGCTAATATGGAATATAATTTTTCTGCAGTATTTTAACAAGGTCAATGCATGGAGGGATTACCAAGTGCATTTAAAAGTGACTGATGCAATTACTTTTGCAATGGCATCTGTCCTTCCACAAGAGCAATATTGGATATTAGCACAAATTATTGGATATATATATATATATATATCATATTTGTTTAGAGTGTGGGGACAATCCAAAAGGTTTTGAATAGCACCATAACATCTGCACCATAGTTCAAGACCAGAGAATCCGTCAACCAGCAGATTACCTTTTGTGAAATTTGGGAATCTTGATTTAAATCAGTTTCATGATGAAGTGAAGATTGAGCCTGAAGAAAGAGCATGTTTTCGCCATTGAACATGAAATCTACAGGCTGTTTTTTGTTCTTAGGATTAACCACAGATCATGTGCTTGTTTTGTACATACGGTTACAATAAATGTTGAGAGAGATGACTGAGCATGTTAGAAAAATTAGAAAGAGTATCCAACATGCATCATTGAATGTATGAAAGTTCTTAATGGGATATGGGGTTTGGGCGTGAAGTGGTCAAATATGTGCTGGTTTTGAGATAGATTATGAGGATATTCTCCTTGGATATTGAGGAAGTACAATTGAGGGAAAGTGATTCTGTACATAGGACAACTGATGTTTGATGAAGCCTTGATCTGTGTATCATTGTGTAGCTTTCCCTTGAAAATATTACGACATGGGCTAATGACTAGCGAAATCTGTTATTGCAATATGCAAGTTTATTTATTAAGCATATGTTTTGAACTTTTAGAGATCCAATAGTGGTTGTATCTAGTTTGAGTCATTGATTGTCGTGTTTGATTTGTCAATTGCTACTTTTCATTACTCTACTTGTAATGTTTTTAAGATGTTATTTTACCTTAATGTGGAGGAATTATGTCGGAGCTCCTTGCTTTCTAGCATGACTGTAAATTTTGGGGGTATTTTTTTTATCTGTACTGGCTCACATTCTTAGAGACATTTTCAATTGCATTAGTTTTTTATTTTCTGAGCTTTCTAGCACAATATCCCAGTTGATTGCTGGTTTATATGGAATGCTTGTTTATATTTAATACGTAATGTTTCTTGTCAAAAATACCTGGGTTTGCAGAATTATTATTTTGTACAAGTACCTTTATTGTTTTTCTCCTATTGTCTCCCACTTTTTACCCTTGTGTCGGTATAAATTTTCACTTACCATTTTCCACCAAATTGCTTGTAAAGCCTCCATGACTAAAACCCCCTGCCACAAAAGAAGAAACTAAAGGGGAAGAGAAAAAACGACAGTGTTTTACTAGTTTTATAGCAAATTGCATCTCATCTTTTAATGTGTTATATCTATTAGCCATCACGCTATATTATGCAGTGATATTGCCGTTTCCTTAGTTATTAATGGTTGCTATAAGTTTATGCAAGCTATATCAATCCGCAAGAGTAGAATATTACCAAAATGAGTGTTTAGGAAACCAGACATATTGGCTTTGTCTTTCCATGAATTTTACCAATCCATCTGGTTTTTGGGTGATTGCATGTACTCGAAAGGACTGCATTTGGTGCTAAATAGGTTTGGACACCATGGCACGACCCACAAGAGAAGAAAAAAGATTGTGAGCTTTGTCTTCATCTTGAAAAGTGTTTTAGTATTAAACTCTTTGCTGAAAATTTCACACCATTAAAAGGTTTCGGAATTAACAGACAGAAAGTAAAGAAATGTAGGTTGGTTTTTGTCATCTAGCTTTATTGATATATTGTTTTTTTTTACTTCCTCCAGATTATACTGGTTTTAATTAAGTGAATCTGGGCGTGCTGTTAACAAATGAGCGGAAGTAGAAGAAAACATGGTTCTAAATGGGATTTGAAAGAAGAGTCCCAACTTTCACATGAAAAGGTAAGGGACAGTGCTTGGCCTGGGAAAGCAGGTATATCATATCATGAGAAAGAATCACGGCCTAGAAGGTTCTCCCCGAAAGTTGCTGGCTATAATGATGGCTCCAAGTGGTCTGGTAGGGAAGCTGATGATATCCGGAACTCTAAGCATGATTTGCAATTTTCATCCAGGGAACCTATGCTCGGAAGTAGAGGTTCACGTAAGGATGATAGCATCAAGGATTATCAGGAAAAAACTTCATGGGATGGAGATGGGAGTTACAGCATGAGAATGTCCCCAGGTCTTGATGATTGGAGACAACAAAATCGTCACCGCTCACCAAAAAATGACTGGAACAAGCATCACAGGTTTTATTTATTATCAACATCCTTTATGATAACATGTATCATCTTTAGTAGATATCCCAATTCTTAACTTGGGATCCTTGTGTTTTTGTCCTGGTATCCATCATGTATATTCTATAATAGGTGATATATTTACTGCTGTCCCAGATATTGTTCATGCATATAAAATCATAAAGATTTACTTCTGTTAAATGCATTTCCTCCACCTAAATTCTGTGTCAAACTATTTTCTTTGGAATTAAGTTCAATCTTGACTGCACTGAATGTTATATTACAGGGGTTTTAAAATGAATAATGCAGTAAATAGAATTCAGTATGCGGGTTAGTATATGCTTGTCACTCCTTGTGATTAGTTGACGCAAACAAGTTTCTTCATTTGTCTCTGTCCTTGACGATATGTGCAGAAGTAGAAGCAGAAGTAGGAGTTGTAGTCGGAGCCGGAGCCGGAGCCGTAGTTGGAATCGGAGCAGAAGTCCGGTTCGTGGATTTAGGCAAGAATCAGATATCTATGATAGAAATAGGGGAAGATCGGGAGTATCAACTCAATTATGTAAAGATTTCTCTACTGGGAGATGCAGGAGAGGCAGTCATTGTCAGTTTTCTCATCATAGTAGTCAAAGTTATGACAGTTGGGAAAGTAGACATAGGGAAGCTGGAGTTCCAAAACATTCCACTCCCCATGAACCTAGGGATTATCCTATGAGGAGTGGAAGAAATAGAGAAGGATCTTTGGAGCGAAGAGGTGAGCATGAATCCCGTAAGAACAGTGATATTCCCTGCAAATTTTTTGCTGCGGGAAATTGTCGCAATGGGAAATATTGCAGATTTTCGCATGGTAGTCAGGCTCTTTCAAGTCCCAATAGAAGGTCACGGGATGACAGCTCAGTGAGGGGCCACAATTCAAATGACACTGACAAATTGTGGACTGGTCCAAAATGGAGCGATGCAAATACTTTTTCAGATGCTGCAAAGTTAAGTGAGGAAAAAAATGAGAGGATGGGTGCCATCAGGACGTTGCAGGATGATAGGTTGGTGCGGAACCACAATTCAGATAATGTGGAGAAATTGTGGGATGGCCCAACTTGGAGTGGTACAGATACATTTGCAGATGCTACAAAGTTGGATGAGAATCAAAATGATAGGATGGGAATATCTGGTCCAAGGCTCACTGCTTGGTCTACGGATGATAGATTGCCGCATAGTTTGGATGAGAATATGACCCGTGCTAACCAGACAGATGTTAGCCATGAAGGAGGTGAGAGCAACAAAATGGAATCCCTTCAGTGTAAGATGAAAAATGCCGTTGGAGGTCTGAGCACTTCTGAATCAGGAGGTACAGAGAAATGGATTGGTGATATGGAGATGTCTCCTGATTGGAATTATACAGTGAAATCTTCCAACCGATCCATGAACGAAGATCATGGTCATATACCTCAGAGTTTGCAATCTCTACCCATTGGTGATACCTCTCTTCTTCGTGAACAGGCAATTAGTCGAGAAGCTTCTGCTCTGTTGCATAATGCAGTTACAACTAGGCAACCAATACTAATGGATGAATCATACTTAAAGCAGGACATTAATCAGAGGAATAGTGGTGGTGTTGGATTGCCTTGTGGCGATAACAATGCTATTGCAAAAACTTCTATTCCATCCATTGATCTAAATTTCTCTGCCAATATCTTGCCAACACAAACCTTTGACCAGAATGGTTCTAGTTCAAATTCTTTACCCTTCTCAAGCTTAAATTCCATTGGACAAAGTCAAGGTGCAATCACCTCTGAACCTTCTAGAGGAGGAAATATAAACAATCCCCATAATCACTCAGTTTTTCAGGTGAGAAAAACAATCAATAAACCAGGCATTGGGGATGGGAGTGCACAACAATTTAGTTCTGGGATTCAGCCAACTCAAAACATGGTAAGCAGTGAACAGCTCAACCAACTGACCAATCTTTCAGCCTCTCTGGTACAGTTTCTTGGAAATGGGCAGCAGCTTCCACAACTATATGCTGCTCTTAATACCCATAATGCTATGCAGGTGGCTTCATCTGTCAACTCTGAAGGACCTATTGCACCTGATTCTGCAGTGACAAGTCAACTGAATGAAGCCATTAGATCCCAGAAGCAGTATGATCCTTTGTGCGATAGCATTGAGCCTAAGAAACTTGATGTTGTCAACCTCCAAGGGTCTTCATTAAATCTTGCTGGACAGAAAAGCAATTCAGATGGAAAACCGAATGGTGGTTCAGAAAAAAATAGTGACAAGAGCCAACTACTTAATCAGCAGGGATCAGATGCAAATTGCAAGGTTAGTGAGATTAGCTGTGGAGTGGTAGCTGAGGAAGATAAGAAAGCCCAAGTAGAGAGTAAGATTTCACAAGAAAATGGTAAGGTACAGAAAACAGATGGAGATGACGATGATGACAAGGGTGTCGAGAGCAAGAAAAGCAAGGATACTAAGGGTGTTCGTGCATTTAAATTTGCACTTGCGGAGTTTGTTAAGGAGCTTCTGAAACCCGTATGGAAAGAAGGTCAAATTAACAAAGATGCTTACAAAAACATAGTGAAGAAAGTGGTAGATAAAGTTATTGGTACAATGCAGGGGGCTGCTAACATTCCTCAAACACAGGAAAAGATTGATCAGTATTTGTCATTCTCAAAAACAAAGCTTAGCAAACTTGTTCAGGTGAGATCAGTTTACTTGATTAATTTTGAAGCAAATGGGCATTCAGACAACTACTCTTTTCCTTTTTCATTATTTTTTTTCCACTTTTCTGACTTTCTTGCTCATGTTTATGCCAAAACTTTACCTTCAATTATTTATTAAAACTCTTGCAAATTATTGGACATAATTTAATTCCCAGCAATTTTTAACAATATTTTATTTTATTATAAATAACAGAATTGTATTTTTATTTTTATTTTTAAAAAGAAAACTCATTATTTTGTGACCAAAATATTTGCATATGCGCTGCTTTTTCATTATAAGTAAATTATAAATGCTCTCTGATTTATAATTTCATTCCTATTGCAGGCTTATGTGGAAAAATTTCGGAAGGGCTGAATGGAGCATGTATTTTTTATGGATGCTTTGTTTTATAATTTTTCCTGTGTCTTTAAACAAGATCCCATGGTGCTTATTAAGCATTTCTGTTTCTGCAGCCTTTGGAAATGTTATCTGTTGTCCCCTTTATGTATTTTAGTTTTTTTAAAACAGGGTTTGCCTACTTTTAACTCATAACATGTAGATAAGACAGTTTTCTGTAGTTTTTTATTTCATGGCACATCCTTAAAATTGTGGCCTTTTTTTTTTTTAATTTTATCATTTTCATTTCAGAACTGCTAATATTGTTATTATCTCCTTCAGCAGCCTTCATATGTAAACTACTCGACATCATATGTAATATATTCTCCATAACTACCTATAACTGCTAAAATGTTGGAACTCTGTCTCGTCAAAATGCAACTTTTACTATTTGCATTTGTTACTATTACCCTCTTGTAATTGTTTACTCCAGATATAGTGGCCGCGCTTTTGCTACTGCTACTGCTCCCAGCATTGTCTTTGTGACAATGACTTGGGACAATCTTGTTATAGTAGAGGTTCTGCCTTCTGCCATCGACCTCTGAATTCAGGTTCTCAGAGTTCAAAAATCCTGTACTTTGTTGCACTTCTCAACTGGGGAGTTTTATCTGTATAGTTTCCTTATGAAAGGAAGTAGTAGTATAGCATGCAGGTGCTGGTGCTGGTGCCAATGTTAGTGCCGAATTTTCTTATTTTCCGAGATTGTTGGAGAATGTAGTGATTGCTTTTCAGCAGACACATTGCTGGATCTTCTGTCGTTCTGGTATGTAAAGTTTATATCCAGGTTTTGCTGTGTATGAGTTATATGAGTGTTCAATCTATAAGGATTAGTATTCATCCTCTCACCCAACTCATGACCTCAGCTCTCTTTCTAACTACTATTGGCATTCACTAACAATTTTCTTCTTGGTTCTAGAAAGTTGCATCTAACTACATATATCCTCCTGTCTACAAGTCTCAAATGATCTTGCCTATGGTTTGATTTACAAGAACAAGGTTCAGTAGTATTGTTTTAGTAGGTTGATACCTTGTATTGGGGTTTTTATCTCCCCTTGAATTAGGGCTACGGCTAAAACCTATTTGAGCCTGTTTACGTATTTGGAAGGTGCATCTTTTGATCATCTTTTTTCTTGCTATATTATTTTTCTTTCTATTTTTTGGTTGGGATAGGTTTAGGTGCCTGATGAGTACGGTATAAAATTTAAATGTGACCAGATTTGGATTGTGTTTAATCATATCATACATAAGCAATTCAGTCTATCTGTCTTTACATTTCTACTTTCGAAATCAGAAGGTATCAATTGATGTTGCATTGGCACCATAGTCCATTGGGTCAATATATTTTGAGAACTAAACATGTATTTGTTTTTAGCATAATTATATCTTTTGTCAGCAAATAGGAGCATGTTGGTGACATCAGGCTGTTGACTATGCTAATTTCATTAGTCCTGCTTTTTCATCACATTTCTCGGTTGATTTTGATTTGGGCCCAAAACAAAATGTCATCTTTGCCAAGAATGGAATTGAGTGGGCAACTTCCCTGCTCTGCCTTTACTACCTCACTTTATTTGGCAGCCCCCTACTTCATTTTCCAAGCTTTCACATGGCATCTTTGCATTCATCTCCTTTTGGGAAATTGGATTTTTTTTTTCCTTTTCTGATTTTTCTTTTCAAATAAAACCTGGTCTTAGGTCTGAACTAATATTGGGTTTTAATAGATATGAGTAATATTAAATGTAAAATTCTCTTTACATATTATCTTAAACAAATTGATGTAGCATGTAAGTATTGATTGAATGAAACATTAAAAAAAAATTATATGGACTGGTATTTGTTGTATGCGATAGAAAAGTTTGTAAATATAGCATTATTCAGGCAGACATAAAACGTATAGCAATAAAAAATGAGGTGACCCATGACATTAAAATGTGAACTTTTTACAATCTTGTTGATAATTTCAAGATTTATGTTGCAAATTAAATGCATGTTATCTTAAATTTAACGGTGAGCACGACTTCAGTCTGATGTTGTTGTCCACTTGATCCGAAAGACATAAATGAGATGTCGAGGCGTGAGCTGTGAGCAGCCAATAACTGCAAACGGGACTATCAATTGATTGGTTAATAAAAAATCAGAGCCCAATCATTTAATTTTAAAAATTTGATGAATTGTCCTTTTTCATTTAACAAGCCCAGCGGCTTGAAAATTGCCAATATTTATAAGATAATTATTAGGTAAAATGTATTGACACAATATCAAAAGACTAAGTCTTAGGGTTAGTTTCACTTCACCCCATTTAAAATTGACAAATCTCAGTTTACCTCTGAATTTTCCGTAAGCTTGCACCTCATCACTGAAATCAAATTAGCTCATTATTTGACAAAGAGTAATGTTAGATGTGTTTATTTATATTTTAGCCTCTTAGAATAAATATTTAAAATTTAATTTCTTTATTTTTTAACTTTGACATTTTAATCCACTATAATATCAAACTCTAGTTCTAACCCTAGTGCCACCCATTAATAAGTTTTATAGAACTATTATATAAAATAAATAATAATAATATATATACTATTATATAAAATAAAATAATTACTAATATATATATATATGGGTAGAGTTTCTTTAACTAAATTTTTTATTTAAAATTATAATTTAAAATTTTTATCCATTGATCTTATACAATTTAATGGCATAGATTCAAAATTAAAAATTGAAAGTAGTATGTAATAATCTCGTCCATTGATGACAGTCTATTGTTTATTGGAATTATTTTTTATTAATTGTTTTTATGAATTATTAGATAAAGTTATGGCCACAGATAAAAATGGAAGATTAGAAAAAAAAAATTATTCTATAAATAAACTTAAAATCATAAAATTATTTTATTTCATATATATTTTAGTGTATTTCAATCTTTCTACATTGATCTAACATCATATTAACGGCCTAAATATACTTTTAACTTTTTACCCATTTTAATTTTTTAATACAAGATATTGTAGTATATTATAAATTTTATATTAAAATTATTAGTTAACTAGACAATGCTATATACAATATTATTCACCATTTAATAAGTTACATAACTTAGTAGATCATTTTTTTTATATGTTTATATATAATGGGTTCTTTTAACTTAATTTTTTTATTTAAAATTGTAGTTTAAAATTTTTTCTATTAATCTTAAGCAATCTAATAGTACAAATTTAAATTTAAAAGAAACATTTAATGTTACAATCTTTATACGATTGAATTGTAGGAGAACAATAAATAAAAATTTAAGTCACAATTTTAAATCAAAAATTTAAGCCAAAGAAATCTCATACCCTATATATATGTTTATATGATAGGTCCCTTTTAATATATACAGACATATAGAAAAATATACTAGTGGATTATGTAGTTAATGATGAGCTACATAATATTGTTTAGTTAATTAAGAACTTTAATATAATTTATAATGTATTATAAAATCTTGTTACTCATTAGAGGTGAGTTATGTAACCACTAAACCTATCTTATTACATCTCATATGTAACCACTAAACCTATATATATATATATATATATATATATATCATATCAAATAAAAATTGAGTGGATCTTGAGTGTACATAGGTCAATAATTATAAGCTAATCTTTTAAATTAATGATAAGTATCTGACTCGTGACAAGTGATATCAAAATAGACACAAATTCTTATTTGCATGTGAACTCCAAAAATTGTTCAAATATAGATTATCATATGAGATGTGCATCCCTCGTGCTTCCGGAGGATAGGTAATACGGGCCAAGTGGCCCCTTAAATTTTTGTGTATTGAACTCCAATAAAAATTGTCACATGTGAGTAGTGAGTCCACTAAATTAGAGAGGATAGGCAATACGGCTGAAGTAAGCCTCTGAGTTTGATCAAACCGTGACGAAGGCGTCACGTGATTAAGTGGGGGTGAATGTTATATTTCACATCGAATAGAAATTAAATAAATTTTAAGTATATATAAACAGATAAGTAGTATTACCTAACAAATTAGTCTTTTAGATCAATGACAAATACCCGACCCGTAATATATAGGACTCTTTTAACTTAAATTTTTTATTTAAAATTGTGACTAAACTTCTATTAATTAATCTCATATAATTTAATGATATAAAATTAATATATAAAATACTATTTTTTTTTTACTTTGAATCATATTATTAAATTGTGTGAAATTAATAAAAAAATATTTAAGTAAAAAATTTAAGATAATGGAAATATAAATATATATGTAAAATAATTCGTTAATCAATATCACATTTTTAAAATATAAAAGTTGTACTTTATATGTTTCGTGGGCATATTTATGTCAAACACGTAAGCCAATTAAGAAACGTAACGTGATTAAAAAAGTATGATTAAATGATGTAACTCCATTCAATAATTACACTCTAAAGATTTGCAATCTTATGAAAGAAAAAAGAAAAATGGATTGATTTGTACCAATGGCCAATGGCCAATGGCAAGGGACGTCCTTCTACCTTCATTATTCAATCATCTTCCAAAGCCAAAACCTTTGTCTTGCAAACTTACATTTCCGTCAAATATAGGATTCTAGGGGCATGGGTCCATCGCGTGCTTAAAACGTCGCCGTCCTTGTCCTTGATTTTATGCACATGTAAGAATATTGATTACATTTACGATACAAACTTGTATCTTTTTCTTTTTTGTTGCACTTTCATGCATTTATTGCATTCCACCTCTTTTGTAGAGCTTTATAAAGAAAAAAATATATCACTTTGTTTAATAATTTTATGAATATGTAGTGATTTAGTATTTATTTTTTTTAAATATATATTATAATAGTTTTTGTCGAGGTGAAAATAATAATTATTTAAAAACAAAAATAGTATATATTAAATTATTAAAAATATATCTACATAAATTAATATAATATATATTTCAAAAAAAATTATTAGTCGTTTAATTATAACTCATATAACTTTTAAGTAAATTTGTGTAATTACTTTAATAGACAAATTTGTTAAGTTATATTATAAGAGAATTAAAGTGAAACTTTTAAAATAAAATAAGGGTATTTTAAATAATTCAGCACTTATTTTATTCTAAAAAATTTAAATTTTGAACTTTTCGTAATAAAGATAAAATAACTTTTTTAATTTTAAACATTCTTCTCTAATTTGTAACAAAAAACAAAATTTAATTAAATTTTTGACATTAAAAAAATATTTTTAACCTATAAAAAAGCCGTAACAAATAAACTTTAAATATCTCTTGCATCAATTTTAAATGAGTGATTTATTTAATTTGCATTTGCATATAAAGTAAGAGTGAGATGAGGTGTATGGAAATAAAGAAAAAAAATCTATTTGATAAAAATAAATATTTAATAGGCAATCTAAATACAATAATGTGTATAAAGGATATAAAAAAATTTTAAATTTATAAAATTGTGATATAAAATTTTTATCTTAATTATTGTTTCATTTATTGTGTGAGTTATTGATCGATAGTATATAATTGTGACATAAATAATTATTTAGTACATATATCAGTTATTAATTATTGTCACATTATTTGAATTATAAAATTTATATTTTGACTTTATAAACTTAAATTATTATTTTTAAAAACCCAAATTATTGTGTGTGAAGAACATTTGAACCAAAACTTGAGTAACAGAGCATGACAATTAGGCAATGCATTAAGAGTTCTAATGCATATTTGCTAATTTCCTACTTGAAATTAGCACCATTATCCCAATATGAACCATAAACTTTAAGGTAGATATCATAGCATGTAAATTAATTATACACAAATACACTCTAATTGTTACAAACTTTCTTATAAAGTTTTTTGGATTGATACTCTTCCGATCAAAGATTTTTAGATTCTCATCCATCCGTTTTAAATTATCAAAATATTTTTGTTTATTTACGAAAAAAACTTTAATACTTAAATTAATAAAAATAAAAAAAATGATTTGAAAAATAATAAAATTTCATAGATGTAAAACAAAATAGTAAGATGTATTTGAATTGTTGAAAGATATTTCATATATCCTTTAGTGAGAGAAGACTTATCTATTTTATAGAGAAAGATTTAGAGGTAAAAATTAGAGCTTTTCCATATATCTTCTTAACGTTAGATGGGTGTGTCCCCTTCCTCCTCGTTAGATTATCCATTTGCCTTCCAACTGCTTGTAAATTTATTAAAATCATTCAAATGGGGAAGATCCGATATAGGCATGCTCACATGAACTCCTGAACTTCTTCACTTGGATAAAAACAAGATAAGTGACATTGAGTTAATTAGGTCGGTCGAATTTGAACCCATCAGCTTAAATTGTCAAATTGTATCAAAAACATCCTTAATTTGTTTCAAAAACTTCTTTAGTTACATATTTGGGAATCCTTTTCAGGAATCAAGGTTATTTAATTACATATTTATTTCAAATATAGGATGCTGCTTCAAAAATAATTTGAATAAAGATCTTTTTCAAAAAAGATAATAAAATAAAAGGTATTGGAGAAATTGTTATTCTTTCCGTTATATTAAATTAAAGAGAAGAATCCTAATCAAATTTAACTTTAAATTTTAATTTTTTTGCGTAATGAAATAACTTGTATATCAAATAAAAATAACAAGAATTCAAAACAGATAATAAAAAGTACAACACAATTACTTATACGGTTCGCTCAATTTCTTATGTTTACAGTGGATCTAAGGATCCTAATCTCTCTTATTAATTTTCTAAAGATTTTATAAGGAAAATCTAATGAAGAATCATCGAAAGAACCTAATATTTAGTGTACTTTTATTCTATCACGAATAATGAAACCCAAACGACGATTTTATCCTAGTGCACACAAGCCCTTAGTGTTTACCCAATTCTTCCCTCTCTTAGAGTCTCTCTTAATGTTTGATTTTAACCTAAAAGATTTATAAGTATTTATATAGGGGTTATTTCATGCTTACTAACCCTAATCCTTATTAGAGTAGGAGTTCACTTGTTTTGAAAGTCCAAACTTTTTCAAAATTCAAAAATTTGAAACAAAAACAGACTCTGCCAACTCTGGCGTCGCGGTGTAGAGGACCTGGCGCTAGGGCGCTAAGCATGCAGCGCCCTACGCTGCAGCGCTGGATGCCTGGCGCCACAGCGCTGACATACTGATCTGGGCGCTATGGTGCTCAGTCTTGTTCACCAGCTCCGGACTTTTTACTTATTTTATTCGCTTCTTTGAGTCCCGTTTTACTTCCTTCTTCATATTCTACAAGTCCTAAACTTTTTCGTATATATTTCACACATTTTAAATTTTTTGTGATTTTTTTTTTAATATTAATCTCAATTTTTGTTTAAATTAACTTGTTAAATTATTAAATCTTAAAAAAAAATAATTAATGATGATTAAATAATTAATCTAATATTAATTTTTGGGCAGTTGTGAATTTGCATAAAAAAACAATATTGCTAATTTTTTTCTTAATGAGAAAACAAAGAGACATGAAATGACATATGCATTACCTTTTGTAGTTTTGTATCACTTTTTAATTAATGATGATTAAATAATTAATCAAACATCAAACTTTTAGGTCCCCAATTGTTTTAATTCTTGACGACAACAACAACAAAAAGCATAAATGATTGCCACTCTTGTGCATCTTCCCAATGCTCGAAGACACCTATAAATTAATATACTGAATTAAATGAGCTTTCTAAGATCAATTTTAGGACCCAACAAGTAACGTTTTCACTTTTTCTTATCTTTCCATATTAGGGCAATGGAAATTAATTAACACCTCCCTCTCTCAAAAGCAACTCACTGTTGTGCTTTTGGTGATGGATGCTGACTCCGAGGACAAAAGCCAATGTTGCTGCCCTAAATTTCATAAAACCCTACTCAATAATAATCTATTTTCTCTTTCTTTTTTCTTTTCTTTTAACATCTGATATTACATCAAAAAAATCGAAATATTATCAATCATGATTACCTTCTTCAATAAAATTTACATTCTTCTCTAAAAAAAAAATAAAGAAATCAGGATATAATACTACATCATTTTTGCATTGAAACATGTTTAGAGATATGCCCTACGGTGAAAGAAAAGACTCTTACATAAAAGAGAGAGCGTCTCTCACAAAGAAAAAAAAATTTATTACATAATTCTAACATTTGCTAGGATTCGAATTCTAAATTATTAAATCGAAAGTAATCAAATGAACAATATAACTCAAACAATATAATATAGAAAACAGGTAATTAAGATATTAAAGAGAGAAAAGTAAAAGAAGAATACATCAAATTTACGTGATTTAATAATTTACCTATGTTTAATGTGAATTAAGATTACACACTCTTATTATTGAATTTCAAGACACTCACAAAATATGTTTTTTACGGAAAAGACTCACAAAGTAATCACTCTCTTGTAATTAAGAGATTTTCTCTCATTAAAAATCACAAAATATGTTTTGATCACAAAGATCTCACTCTAATCACAAAGATTTGTGTTTTATCGCTAAGATATATTTACAAACTAATATAGAGCTTTTATATAAGTTTTAGGACAACTTAAGTTAACCATAAACGTGTGAGAATCGTATTAAAGAGTCCTAGATAAGTGAGAGATGGAATAAAACTAAATAAAACGAAAAATAATTCAATGCATTGGGCGTTGCAGCGCCCATTCCTTGGGACAACAACACTCAAATTCTATTTTGGCCGTTGCGGTACTCACGTCTGGGCATTGTCACTTGCTCTTTTGCGTCTGTTTTTAATTTTTACGTACCCAACACACTTGATTTACTTTCCAAATTGTCTCATTATAATTTTTAATTAATTTTTTCACACGAACTTATTATAAGAGAGGTGCAATTGTGAAAAATACTAGCCATTGAAGTAAGCACTCAAGTGCATTTTCAATTTTTGGGTTTTATTTTTGGGTGGTGATGAAATGAAAATGAAAATGGTGTTGTTCCGATCCCATCATGCAAAGCTTTCTCGACAACATGATTTTCCTAGTTTACTTAATATTTTGATAAAGCAAAGTTTGTTTCTGACAACAACCTAATATCACAATTTTGTGCACATTGAACCATTTTCTAGGCTTTGCCTCTCTCCCCTTTTTCCATTGCCTTCTTCTTCTTTTTATTTTCTTTTCTTTTTTGAGTTTGATAATATATATATATATAACTCATTAAGAGAATTAAATTTAATTTTTTTTTACCTAAATTGAAACATAAATTTTTATTCATTAATTCTGTTTAATTTAATAATTAAAAATATAATTTTAAAAAATAACTTCTAATGTTGCCAATTTTTCAAGCCTCTCCATCATTTTACATATGTGATAAATATTAAAAATTTATGTCATTATTTAGACCAAAAAAAAGAAAAAAATTAAGCTAAGACATCCTTACCTAATTTTTTTAATAAAAAAAAGCATATAATATAATCCATGAAATGCTTTTTCTTTTATAGGAAAAGACAAAAACATAATTAGCTTTATCAGTTTAGAACTAGATTTTTATGTTTTCTTTTTTAACTTTTTAATTTGCAGAAGTGAAAACTTATTTGTGCAAAATCAATGATAAATGAGTAGTTTTCAATATTCCATCCTTATACTATGTTAGCTCTTTGAAAAGGGAAGACTCAATTACATGCCTTGAAGATTTAGAGCTTGTTTGGAATTGTCGTTGGGGAGGCCGAATGTGATTGTAAAAAAAAAGGTTAATGTTTAACCTCTGAAAATTAGTTTATTGTAATTGGATAATTGTTATTATGTCTTTCTCAAGAACAATTATATATACTTAAAATAGCTTAAACAAGGTGGTAGGCAAGAAATCCAGAGAACTATATATTTTATGCCCATTTCTCCCATTGGTAAGTGTTTATACAGTGTCAATATTTGGACATTTCAAAATTTTGAAACAAAACCATGGAATTTTGTTTTATTATTATTATTTTTTTCAATTTTGAACGAGGCTGGTTAATTAATTGGCGATTCACCTTGGATTTCAGTGCACTCAGTGGTAGGTATTTTTGTACATTCAGTTGCCCATTTGCCATACTCCTTATTTACTGTGAGTACTACACATTATTTATGGGTATGCTAACAATTTGTTCCCCTAGTTTGATCTTTTGAAAAAAAAAAAAAAAAGAAAGAAAGAAAGAAAACGAAGAAGAAGAAATGGAAATAGCAATTAAAAGAGAAAAGAATACATTTACTTTTTTTTTTGTTTTTGAGATCAAAAGAATACATGTACTTGCACGTAGCAAGACAATTTCATTCCTTTTATTCATTTCTCAGTATATAAGATTTGATATATTTCATAAAACTTTTCGGATAATCAATGGTAATGATCTAAATATATGCGACTAATTTATAAAATATGCAAAACTTATAAGGTTTTGTTTTATCCCTAGTCCTTGCCAAATTATTCTTAATGATTACTATTAGCATTATGAAAAGAGTCTTCAACATATTAGGTATATTTATGATATTTAAGGTGTTCCTAGAATTGGATTCAATTCGATCTAATCTATTAAAAAAAATTACAAATTTGTATCCAATTCAATCCGATCAAAAATTATAATAAATAAATATTAATTTCATTCAAAAGTGTCAATTAAGTTAAATTGTTCAAACTCAAAACGAGTTTAAGCCCATTATGTTTTGTCCCGGTTCGCACAATTTGTAGTTCGAGTTATGTGGTAGGTGACTTAACATTAGATTTTAGGTTCACTAATTCTATTAAAAGACTACAAAAATTTATGCAAAAGTAGTTCAATAACTAAAAATAACTTAAATTCAGTAAAAGTAATTATTTGTCTTATACAAATTGTTTTGCTTAATTATTTTTTTAATTTTTGTTACAATGAAATAAATGAGATAAATACAAGTTTTTAAAATTATTTTATTTATAAATATTATGATAATAAGTTTTTTGAATTGTATCTAATTTGAGTAAATTTGTCGAAGTAATTTCACGAATTGATCAATTAAGGCGGATTTCAAAATTTTCAATCTAATCCAATCCATCAATTTATTAAATTTGATAAAACATAAATCAATCTAAATTGGATCGAATAAATTGAACAGATTGAATTAGATTATGAACACTCTTAATTATATTTATTTAAGATATATTGTGTACACGCACTTACTTTAAATGGTTCAGTGGTTTAAGGATTACCAGTGCTTCCTTCAGGTTCTAAGTTTGATTTTTTCCTCTCTCAAATATTAAAAAAAAAAGATATATCATGTAAACATTTATATTTAAAAGGAGAATTGATAATTTAGTCCATAAGATAAATTTTATTAAATATGAGATTATTTATTATAATTAGACATATCGATTTATTTTATTACCCTTAAAAATACATTTCAAATATTATTTTTTTCAATAACAAAGAGTAAATCAAGGATATAATGAATAATTTATATAAAAAACTAAGGGGCTAAATTAACAATTTCCCTATTTAAAATAACGATGGTGAAATTGTAATTTTTTTAAGAACCTGTAATAATAATATCTTATTATGATAAACTTTCTCATCGTGCAGTAGACTGAAGATTGCTAATAATTTTTAAAATAAAAAATAAAAGAAGATCAGATTTTAACTACATATATATAATATAGATAATGAATTTCAGAAAGAAAAAAAAGGACAATAATTAAATATTTCAAGATCCCAGCTCAAATTTGGAAATAAGGATTCAAAATTGTCAGCGGGACTATCACCTTTTTAGCGTCAAAATATAAATTATTATACCTACATTACAATTGTGTGTCCTACGTATGTGTATGTGTACATGCATATTAAAATAAACGCACTGTTGGTACTCATTTTTCTTTTTCTTTATTTTAATATAAATTAATGCACATATATAAAAATAATTTAATAAACCACGTAATTTATTATGCGGAGAGTTTTTAAATAAATGTTAAGTTTTTTTAGTACATTATATATTATAAAAAAGTTATAAATTGATTAAACAGTATCATATGACAGTGTTATTTATTATATAATTAGTTACGTAATTTATTAGATTATTTATTTATATAAATATATTATATCGTATATTATATAAAAATTATGAATTAATTAGATAGTGCTACGTGACAATGTTAAATCTACAAAATTATTTATATATATATATCGTACATTATATATTATACATACATTTTATATTATACAAAAATTATAAATTAATTAAATAATATATATAACAATACTGCTTACCTATAATAAATTACATAATTCATTAAATCATTTCTCTCAAAAAATATATATATGAGTGTTAAATTTCATCATTTCACATAGATTTTTAAAAGGGGACACACAATTGAAACCCTAGAAAAATGATTGCCTTGTGCATGCGCAAGTGTAGAACAAATTTAGATACAATGAAAGTGACCAGGTTGTGCTTGCACTTGAGAACAAACCATGACATAAGAAACTTGTAACAATCGTCTGATCCGAATTGGACGGTGATGCAAATGATCTTATAATTGAGTCAAACCCCTCTTCTTTCCATTGATTGGTTCAAGTTTTTTTAATGATTGATTTTGCCTCTTTTGATCACAGAGAGAGCCAGCTGCCCAGAACGGTAGAAATTATGTTTAGGGGTTTCTTCATCAAGCCACAAAAGTATTATTGTTAATCAAGCAGCAGCTGCAAGTACTTCCATTACATGATGGCTGCCAGAGCTCGATACTCTTAATTAAAAGAATTTGCTGTTTAATCAAAAGTCATGTACCTGTTTAGCCTTAAAGAGTTACTGCTTTAAGGCTAACAGGTATAAGAAAATGCCACCTAAATTTAGTTTAAATCCAACTTCTTTTAAGCTAATAATTAAGAATATGGCCTAAATATGGTTGTCTTTTGAGCTTTTCTTTTCCAAGATAAACTCAGCAATATTACAAAGGTTAAAGCCTAAAGCTTGTATATAAATAATTAATATGTCCCATCAGACTAATTAATTTTTATTTTCTACTCCATAACGAGGATTGATAACAAGAATTAACAATAAAGCTTTCTGAGAAGTCAATCAATGAGAAGCTAGAGGATTTTAATTTTCTGGTTAAGGGAATTAAGATGGAGGCTGGAGGAGGGTTTACGATCAGCTGGAGAATAAATGATTACACAACTAATAATGATTGTTAGTGAGTAATTATACGCTAAAATACCAAACTGATAACAAACAATTTTATGTAATCATTATGGTAATTTTTTAATGACGATAGCCAATTTATATATATATATAAATGCATTCTAGGATTTGCCGTTATGACAAGTTTTGCACACTTTCTTGACTGAAGTTAAGGGGGGTGATTCTTTGCGAATATTAAAACAATTGATTTATTCTTTTTGTTTTGTGAGAGCTCTCTAATTTTGATGGAATATAATGTGTTTAATGTTATATGTGTTGTTCTTGATAATTTTAATAATGTAGTTTGAGTGAAGTATACTTTAAAAATATGTGTCAAAAAAAAATTTAATTGTATAATTTGATTATAATATCAGTAGTGTAATTTAATGGTATTAGCATATAATTAATTATGTAATTTAAAAAAAAACTATATATATATATATATATAGTTGCTGCTGCTTCACTTGATGCCAAAAGACACACAAAGTCTAACATTGTCTGATTTTCAATAGAAAATTAAAGAGATCATCATCAAAAGCAGAAGAGTTTATTAATTAACATCCATTAAGAACAAGCACTAGGATTTCAGTGCTTGTAAATTAAGTCACATAAAAAAAAATTATTGAATAGTTATCAGAACCCTCAACCCTAGCAATTAGCAAAAGAGCCTATTGTGTAATATTTATTGACCTAAAAAATTAGAAAGGAAAACGTTTAATCTCAACCCTTGATTCTTTGACCCTTGGGTGGGTCCACTCAACCTCTTGCCATTTTCTTTCCTCTTAAATTTATTTTTTGTTCCATGTTATTGCATCATATCTCCTTCAACAAAAAAATCTGCCCCAAATCATAATTCTCACTCTCTTCTTCTCTTTCTCTCTTTCTGTTTTATAAACCTTAGCCCTTAAAGTTATGTATCATCAAGCTTCTTTAAGCTAGAAACATACCCAAGTCCCAAGAGAGCTTTCAATTTCACCCTCAATATTAAAATCCCTTTCAATCTTCATCTTATGTCCATTTTGCAGAAAGATGGCACCAAAATTTTGGCTCAAACAGATATAATTTTGATGCCAAAACCAGTTCAAAAATTGCATTAGATCACATAGAATTGGTCCTTCTTAATTGCACTATGGATATCAACCAACATAAACTCACAAATCATTCTTGGGATGCTGAAATGGCCATGGAAGATCAAATTTTTCACGACCCAGTTTCCTTCAGCTCACCACTTTTCCCTAGCTACAGCTTCCCCCTTCAAACAAACCAAATTCCACCCTCATCATCTTCTAGCCAAATCCCACCTTCAGCAACTTTTTTATTTGCTGACCAAATAGGAAACAATAACTCCATAGAAGAAGCAGAAGAGCCAGAAGAAGAGCTAGGAGCCATGAAAGAGATGATGTACAGAATTGCAGCGATGCAGCCTGTTGACATAGATCCAACAACGATCCACAAGCCGAAGAGGCGAAACATTCGAATCAGCGACGATCCTCAGAGCGTGGCAGCGCGTCACAGGCGTGAGAGAATAAGCGAAAAGATCAGAATCCTTCAAAGACTTGTCCCCGGTGGCACCAAAATGGACACGGCTTCGATGCTAGATGAAGCTATTCGCTATGTCAAGTTCTTGAAGAGGCAAATTTGCTTGTTACAATCTAATCAATGCATCGGAAATCATTGGCAACTCACACCAAACAACACCACCACCACCACCAACACCAACAACAACAACAGCAACAACAAATTATCTCTTGGTACTACTTCATCAACCGCCGGCCTCGACCCCGTTATCGGATTAACATTCAATGGTAACAGGAGCAGTTCTATTTGCTTTAATCATCATGAGGTCGATTAGTGAACAAATTTATGTGCATGTGTTATTAATTATTGGAATAATTAGTGATGAACTTAAGTAGTAATGAGGAAAATGTGTATGTATATATATAAATATATAAAAGCTTGTGTGTGGTATATTTTAGGGAGAGTTCATGTGAAGAAGGAAAAAGGTGGTTAGGATATTGTTGACTAAAGAAGCTGGGGATGCGTGGAATAATCATAACGGATGTAGCTTGAGTTACGTAGAACCATTTATATATTAATATTATATTATTATATGAATATATAATAAGGTTTTTATTTTGGGAGTGTGTACAAGTTGGATAGCCGGAAAGTTTGTTTGGCCGACTCTCTTTCCGGGAATAAAACAGTGACGTTTGACAGCTTTTGAATATCATTATTATGATCTCTCTCACCTTCTCTTTTATATACATACACTATTATTATTATTGTTGTTATATATTTATTGTATGTATGTATATTGATACGTATGTGTGTATGGATGTATATACATTAATCCATGTGTGTACATGATGACTTAGCTTGTTTGTGAACAGCGAAGTGAATATTAATTAAGATTATATAAGCAGCGATTTAGCAAGAGCATAATTGTTGTATTTCCACTTTCCAGCATGCAGCCTCAAGCAAGAAAAATACTGGTTGATGAGCTATGAATAGAAGAAATGCTCTACAGATGAAAATTAATGAAACCCTAACAAGGGTTTGATTTTCCAAGCCAAAAATTTGGTCAAGTGATGAAGAAGAAATGCTGGAAAATAAGAACCCACGTTTCTGAACAGAAATTTGTTGATTATAATGACATAGATTACAAATTTTGGGTTTGTGAAAGGATGAAAAACACGAATTCACATTAGGATTGGGTATATGGTAATAACAATAATTATGTAGGTCTCATTAAGTGTTTTGAAATAATGTATTATTAAAGGCGATTCTGAAGCTAGAGAACTCAAATTAAAGTTAATAATGATGACAAAGGTTATTGGTAAAACACGAATTCACATTATCAAGGTTGGCTTTACGGTGATAACAATGATTTTGTTGGTCTCTTTGAGAGTATCTAAACTGAAGTTATATGCCTGTAGAAAGATCAAATTGTTCGAGAAAGCTAATGAAACCTAACAGCTTAATTAAATTTCATTTAAAATGTATTTTCCTTGAGAAATTTTTAATGGTTTTGAAATTAATGAGTCGGCAAACTCATGTTTGATTAATGATAGATGCATTGTTCATATTAAAGTAGATCAAATGCTATTGTAGCACGTGGCTACAACCCACACGTACATAATTTTGAAGGTTACAAGATGTATAAAGCTTCTAAAAATAAATTTGAGGGATTTCATTTACGGCAGAAAGAAACTTTCATGGCTTTTTCTTGCTTGTATTGATGTTTTATTATTATTATTATTATTATTATTTTTTTAAAAAAGAACTTTATCTTTGTTCCTTAATGTATAAATGAATATAAAAACTCATGCATATACCCACAACAAATTTCTAGCTCTAAATATATTTGTGTAATTGACACTTTAAATGTACTCCATGTCTATAATTGTTACACATGTGAAGGAAATGGAGGATCTAGGTAAGTTAGAAATTGAAGGCTGCCTTTATAGGGAGTTTGCGAGACAAAATTGAAAGCCATTTTGTACTCTTAATTCTCACGGGGGAAAAAGCAAACAAGCTAGGTCTAAGGGACTAGGATATATAGGAATTAAGTTAAGAAGTACTTAAATGTGTGTGACTGAATCACACTTAGCATATAGGTCTTGCAAGTTGCAAATCTAGGCAATTTAAAGTTTATCGTACAATGGGTATGTACTTCACTTAAAATTACTGGCAATAATGCACTTAAGATTAAGGAATTTGACTTTCATGGCACTAAGATTAAGGAGGGCTATGACAAAGCCAAGGATTCATTTTAAGAATTCGGGACACGGCCCTTCGAAGTCACATTGTAGCTCTGCTCTTGTTTAGCAAAGAAAATATTAAAAGAATATCAAATTTTAAAAACTAAAAAAAAAATCAATTAGAATTTAAAAGAAACTTATGATTATAAAAGGTTAAAATCATAAATACAGTTTACTCATTTAAAAAAAAATTGTGGGATTTATAGAGAATGGGGGGTAGAGTCCCTCGAAAGCATGTTGTAGCTTTGATCGTGTTTAATAAATAATTTTTTTTTCTTTTAATGTCTTAACTTTGTTAAGAATCGAACTCTACTCATAAAGTGAAGAAAGAAGTGCACTTGAAGTCTTTTATTTTTTTAGCTACAATCATAAATAAAAATAAAATATTAATTTATATAATACTTTTATTTTACTTTAATATAACATGATTTCATTGGAGGAGATTGAGTTCACTGAAAGTTAATATCAATTTTAAAGCAATATGTAAGAAATCAACATATAAATATATATTGTAAAATTATGATATAATAAATTTAATAGAGAGAGGTATTGTATTCCTATCAATGATACCCATAATGAATCCATGATCATAACAAATCAAACCATGTAACATGGTTATTATCGTATTTGTATTAATAGTCCACTTGTAAAGAGTTGATAATACATTTACCTCTACTCTAATGAAGATCCTTAATTCTAATCCCCTTCTTTATATATATATATATAATTGTTGTTGCACGTATTGAAATATTAAATCAAGCATTAAGGACTCAAGTTTTAAGCCTTATGGTAGTCATCGTGAACAAGACAAAGGACACTACAAAATAAGACTCAAGCAGCACCAAATTGCAATACAACAGAAGGGAGGTCTGCAAATTGTAGAGTAAGGAACCAAAATGCATTACAGCAAATGATAGCAAAAAGAGTTGTACCAACAAGACACAAATTAATAATGACATACAATCAAGGTGGCTAAATCAGAGTAATAAAAGTACAGCTCAAGATGATCAAATAAATGAGAATAATTCTAGTACAAGCTGAGTCATCAATCAAGGACCATATCAGCTATGCAATTGTACAATTACAACTACAAAAATTTGTATATATAATCTTAATAGTTCACAATGTATTTCTGTAGCACAAAACATTGTTACATTGAAATATATACAAGAGAATTCATTCTCAATACTATCTCTCATTTTTCAACTTGGTATCAAAGCTCTTCAATGGCCTCGAGCTCAACAAATACAACTTCAAACTTAAACATAACCATCCAATAGAACAACACCATGCCATCATCACCACTTATCTTTGCTGCAATCATTAAACTCACAAATACAAACTACCTTCTCTGAAAATCATAAGTACTGACCACCATTAGAGCAAATGGCCTAATGGGGTTTGTATGTGGCAGCAAGCTAAGTCAAAGACAACATAATGTCTCCATTGTTGATGACAACACTGTTATTATAGTAGAAAACCCAGACTATCAAGTGTGGCTTATGAAAGACCAGAGCTTGATGGGATGATTGTTGTCTTCACTGTTTGAGGACATGTTATGAGCTGTTATTGAATGCTCAAGCTTATTCCACTTGTGGAAAACATTTGAAAGTCTATTTACCTCACATTCAAAGGCAATACTCATACATCTCAAGTACTTGATCCAGTCAACCAAAAAGTTTAATGAGTATCACTCAATATTACATGAAGATGAAGAGCATTGTTGAATCCCTCGAGTGTGCAAGATATGCAATGACTTATAATGAACTTGTGGACTACATTCTAAGAGGCCTTAGCAATGCCTATGATCCAGTCTTTGTTAATGTTACATCCAGAGCTGACAAACTGCCATTAGTTAAAGTCTACTCTTTGCTATTGACATAAGAACACAGACTTGAGCAGAATGTTACTCAAGATACATTTGATGCTCCAACTAGCTTCAATGCTAATTTTGGCCAACATAACTAAAACCAGAAGAAAACATGGAATGCCAAAAGGAAAATGAACAACTTCAGCAACTTTAACCCCGGCAACAGTATTGAAGGAAGCAGACCATAAAATAGAGGTGAAAATAACTCAAGAGAAGTGTGCCGAATCTGTTTCAAACATAAGCACACTACTGTGGAGTACTGACACAGGTTCAAAAAGAATTTTGTTCCAAAGGCAACTCAGAACTTTAAGATGAAGAAAGCCTATGCAGCAGCTACAATAGGAAATGATGAAGATGTTGGAAGCATAAGATGATCATATTGATTATATTAAATGTAAATTAAATAGAAGAATGAAGAAAATTACTTTAGAATATTTTGATGTAGAGAAATCTTTTTAGCTTCTAACTTCTCTTTCTTTGTTTTTGAGAGAATTTTCTTTAGTTCTAGTCTTCTATACTATTCTCAAATTTTTAACTTTCAAGTGTGTGAACACTTACTTCCATTAATGATTCCAACTATATGCCTCCTTTTAAACTATTCTACTTTATAGAAAAGTAAAAATAGGTTACAATTTATTTAAATAAAAAAAAGTAAATAATTATAATTATATTTTCTCTTTTCAACCACCATACTCATATATAAAAATTAAGTATTGATGTACTTAAATAAAATGAGCCAAAATACTTATAATTGTGTTTTACATAGTCATCATTTTAGGTAAAAAAATAAAATTGTAATTTGAGCTAATAAAAAAACTAAAAGCCCATGAACTTTCTAGTTCCAAATTAAAGATTCAAATTTTAGTCATCTCATGACCCATTAGATATTCTAAGTTAACCTTGAGATATCCCACTAAAAGCCCAAGGTTGCACTCTAGTTGGCCCATGTAATAAATAAATCTAAATTTTAATTAAAACTATATTAATTAAAATTAATATTAATCCATTGACCAATAATAACCACTCAATTAACCTTATATATGATGTCGTATTAAAGCTAGGCCATTATAAAAATATCATGCCTCTTTAATTACTTACTTGCCTCTAAGTCACTAAATGCTTTAATGATCATTTTTAATATGTATCTGTATTTGTATATATATTTTACAAATACATAGTATTATTCAATAAACTGTAGTCACGGATTTAAATGATCAAGTACTGCAAACAAGTTAAGTGACATCATTTAATAGAGATTTCATATTATAAGTATATGTTCCTACGATTCATGAAATAGCATCTCCAAGTCATCGAGATTTTAACCATCCATTTAGGTCTCACTCCATGATAACTCAAAAGAATACAATACATAAATGTAAATTCATTACGTACTCAGAATTAAGGTTAATAAAGTTTATTAAAGTTTTGTGAATTAAGATCAATGATATTTTGTTAGCTAGATCAAAATTCACATTAGTCTAGTTAAATGTATCATACACTAAGTTTTCTATTCGAAGTCTCTACTTCAATAATCAAGGTAAAATATTCATTATAAGAATTAGAAAAAATTACAATCTTACATAACGAAATGCCCATTTCATTAATGCCCGTGAACAAGATTTAATTTATAAAGAACTTGTGGTCTATACTTTCTGCATTAATATCATATATCTAATACATAGATCACATACTTTATAAATATGAGCTCTTTAATATATGCTCAATGTATGAATAAAATTTATCAATTAAAATATTATTATACATGCTTTAAGAGTATAAAATAACATTACATATTTAACAAAGACTCATTATGGTATCTTAACAGTGGTGCAACAAACCATGTCACTAACAATATAGAAAATCTCACCCTCAATAATTAATACAAAGAAAATCAAAAACTGGTTATAAGTAATGGTCAGAACTTAAACATAACTCACATTGATAGATCAAAACTCACTGCACACACTACTAACCACACAAAAAAGTTGGTTCTCAATGAAATATTACTTGTTCCAAAAATTACCAAGAACCTCATAAGCATCTCTAAATTAGTTGAAGACAATAATGTTGTGCTAGATTTTAACAAATCATATTGTGTGGTGAAGGACAAGACATAGGGGAGTGTGATGCTTCTTGAGGTGGCTAGAAAAGGTTTGTACCAATTGCAATGTCATGCTAGTGTCATCAACCTGTCCACACCAAGTTCAAGTCAAGAGTCTACTACAAACTTCAACCAAAAGTCAAGAAGATTAGAGTCCAAGTTCAGAAGTCTAGAGTCCATGTTTTCATTCTATTTTAATGCTAGTGTTAAGAGTCAAAAACTAAGTTAAGAGTCTATTAGAGACTTTACAAGAGAAACCTTGAGGCATAAATATGAATTAAAACTACTCCATAAAAGATTAGGGCATCCCTAGGTAATGGTACTCAAGGAAGTTATCACAAATTATAAAGTCTCATAAATAACTTTAATAAAGACACTGCATTTCACTATGAGATGTCTTTCCATTCAGCTTGTTAATATAGCAAACTATATAGAATGACCTTTAAAGAAATAGAAATGAAAACCAGCAGGTCCTTTAAATTGTTGCATATAGACCTTTAGGGACCAACATCGATATTGTCAAACAAAGACTATAAATACTATTTAGTAATAGTTGATGATTATACCAGGTTTACTTGGGTGTTTCCTCTCTCAACTAAATCTAAAACACTTGAGAAATTTATTAGCTATAAGGCTCAGATTGAAAAACTGATTAAACACCAAATTAAAGCCATTCACACAGACATGGGAGATGAGTTTAGGATTTCTGAAACTTATCTAAAGTTTAAAGGAATAAACCAAAGATACTATTGTCTTTACACTTATCATCAAAGTGGCAAAATGGAGATGAAGCACAGATATTTAATAGAGACTGTCATCACCTTACTTGCACAAGCACATATACCTCTAAATTACTGGTGAGAAGCCATAAACATAGCCACCTACACCATAAACAGACTGCCATCAATGAAACTACACAACAAGTCATCTTTTGAAAAGCTGTTCAATCAAACCCTAGATTACTCATTCATAAAGACTTTTAGATGTGAGTGTTACCCATTCCTAAGACCATACAATAGAAACAAATTTAATTTTCACACCTCCAAATATATTTTCCTAGGCTATGCATCTAGGCACAAAGGATACATGTGTAAGCATCCCACTGGTAAGATATATGTTGCTAGGTATGTGAGGTTCAATGAAGAATCCTTTTCTCTTGAGTTAAGTAATGAGTTCAGGACAAATGATCACAATAACAACACTGATATGTATTCTAGTTTATCTTTTCAACTATTCCTCCATAGTTAGTAAACATGAATCAAAATGCCGTTATTACAAAACCTTCAACTTGTCACACTGCAGAAGTCTCACACAATTCTGAATCACCTCAGCAGCAATTAACCCCTAACTCACCCATGTCAATCACTCAAGCACCATAGACACTATCACAACCTAAAACACCATACCAAGTACAATATTAAACACAAAATACTCACCCTGTGATCACAAGATCTAAGGCAAGCATTTACAAACCAAAAGCTTTTGTGTCAAAACCAAACTTTCACCCTACACTAGACAATATGGAGATTGCATTACAATATGCCAATTAGAAAGAAGCCATGGATCAAGAATTTAATGCATTGATCAAGAACAAGACCTGGATATTGGTACCTTACAAGCATAATATAATAGTTATGGAAAATAAATAGGTCTATAAGATGAAACACAGGACAGATGAAACTGTTAAAACTGTTGAGAGGTTCAAAGCTAGACTTGTAGCTAAGGATACCACCATACTACAGGACTTGACTACAATGAAACCTTCAGTCCAGTTGTAAAGCCTTACACCATTAGAATCATCCTGACTATAGCCCTAATGAAATAGTGGAAATTGAAATAAATTGACTTCAACAATGCTTTCTTAAATAAAGACTTGACAGATGAAGTATACATGCAGCAAGCTGAAGGGTATCAAGATCAAGATATACTAAATTTTGTTTGTAAGCTTCATAAGGCTCTCTATGGTCTTAAACATGCTCCAAGGGACTGATTTGATAAACTCAAAACTTCGCCCATGCACTGGGGTTTCATATCAACCAAAAGTGATGCCTCATTGTTTATAAGGAAGAATAAACAAGAATTCACCTTATTGTTGATTTATGTGGATGACATAATTCTTACAAGTAACAATGAAGATTCAATGCAAGAGCTAATCAACAAACTAAGTGCAAGCTTTGCCCTCAAAGACCTTGGTGATCTAAATTTCTTTCTTAGAATAAAATTATTCAAAATAAAAAGTTTAATCTTTCTGTCTCAAAGCAACTACATTAGAGAACTGTTGTGCAAAACCAATATGACAGATTGTAAATGAGTGAGCACTTCATTAAGTACAGGGTATAAGCTTACTAAGACAGAAAGGAAATAATTCAGTATCCCTTTTTTTACAGAAGTGTGATTAGGAGCTTATTGTATGCAATATTGAGCAGACCAGAATTGGCTTTTACAGTAAACAAGTTAAGTTAATTCATGAGTGAGCCTCTTGAGCCTCATTGGATATCTTACAAAAGAGTACTCGGGTACCTCAAGGAAACTATAGATTATGGTCTTAAATTGAAGAAATCCAAGTCACTTGAACTATCTATATTCATTGATGCAGATTGGGCATGTGATACTTGTTGTCGGAGATCTAATACATGTGGGTGTATGCATGTGCAATTGTGTCTATTGCCTAAAATATGTATCATATACATATTATACGCGGCAGAAGTGTAAAAATTACAATAAATAAATATATTAATCATATTAATATATTAGTAGAATAGATAACTCACCTTAACGTGTAACGTTATACACAAAATTCCTTGGAGTCCGCATAGAGACCAACTCGTTGGCAGTTTTAGTCACCAACTTGGTAGGCTTGGTGAGCTAGAATAGCAACCTCATATCCAGCATTGGGTTTAACTCTTAAACCCCTTTGAATTTATTTTTTTCGTGATCAACTCTTTGATTAATAAAAATAAATTTTTGATTTTTGTTATTGGTAGCCAATAATAAAAATAATCTATGAACTAGTTTTAACACTTAAAAACTAAATTCAAAAAATATGAAATCTTTATTTCCTTCACTTGTTTGCTGCCCACCCATTTTGAAACCAATATTTCCTTGGCTTCAAAGAACGAAAAACCGAAATGAAGAAATAAAGCAATTGAATTGCTTCTTCCGTTCACACAAATATATCTCACACATATATATATATATATTAAAATAAAAATAATTATATTATATTATATAAATAAAGAAGTGAAAGACAACTATAAAGTAATATATAATATAATAATATATGATAATGAAATATTTTGATTATTTAATAATTAAATAATTAATGTGTGAAATGATCATTTTACCCTTCACGAATGTTATCAAGCATACCCCTAGTGGGCCCTATCAAATTTCACACTTGAATAAATTCAACCGAGGGTCCACAATGCGCCACATGTTATTATACAATTAGTAAATAATAATTATTGACTAATTGTTGTATTTAATACTTAAATACAGACACACACGTATTTCTGTGGTATTGCTGAATATTACTAGATTAAACGCTTTAATCCAGCACGCTGTCCTAGTGCACAACAAGTACACTCCATATCGTAGGACTCTCTAAGTTCTACGCCTGATTCGTCAAATGAAACTATTCTACGAGTCCGTGAGCAATGCCTCATGCATACGTCACAGATATACAAATCGGTGCGTTAAACTATGCAAGTTGAGGTTACAACGTATACGTATAGTCCCTCTGTCATGATCTCCTGGATGTGCGAGGATATAGATTATCACCGTTAAATTCCTTAGTGCTTATCCATGTCTTATCTCTAGACTCGTATCTCACAGAATAATATGTGCAAACTCCTTTGTCATATTGTGCAAACTACTTTGCCATATTGTTCTATCGTGGTGGAACTCTTTCCCGAGATTAATACTTATAGCCACAAGATTTTTCGAGATACAGTCTCGAAGCAACTGGATATCAAAATTCTTATGCGAGCTGATGAATCCCATATCTATACACACCAAACTCCATAAGCATCGGACCATATCCAGCGACATCTAGCGGTCATACCATGAAAGGTCTGTAACATGCTTGGAACCAAAGCATGGTGAATCATTTACAAGTCCACTGTGGCACTCAAGTCAAAGGACCACGTATACTACTCAACTCAAGAAGGCCCTCCGTTGATGGCTTACATAGGGTGTCTATCGAAGGCCCTCGTGAGTCTGTCCCATATCCAATCCTAACTAGATACCCATATGTCAATACGAGCTCCAAGCTTACAGTCGGCTAAGAACGACTATCTATACCCCATAGGTACGACATATGCTAATCTTTATATAAAAGTATCCACCGATAGACCCACATCGGCAGAAATAGATTAGGGACAATAATTCGAAAACATACTTGTGCAACTAGCATTTTCTGGCACCTGATTGCAACTCTTGTAACTATGCAGTTACTAGTATATTCTTATATCTATGTCTCATTATAGACAAGGCTCTAACTCTTGAATCTTCGCTGAGTATTATAACTAGCTAACAGTTAGCTGTGCTACACATTTAACATTTATCTTTCTTAGCGTGGATAATTGTAGGCCCTTATCTAAACTTTTTTAGATCTAACTTGAACTCCTTCAGATCTACAATGTTTGTAACGTTACGTTGTATAATACCATGTGAATGAGTATTAGCGATTTAATGAGAATGTATACTTGTATAAATACACAAATATATATATATATATTCAGGGATGGCACGTAAGCACCGACCTTAACAATACTGATGATAGAAGGTCGGTTTGAGGTTATTTAAATTTTTTTTTTTTGTGAAAGTTTGATTTCTTGAAGTTTAAAAAAGTAACAAGTTGTTGCAAGATCAAGTGCATATGCTAAATATAGAGCCTTAGCTAAATGCAAGTGCTGAAGTCGGCTGGATAACTAGTCTATTACAAGAATTGAGGCTAGAAACTAATAAAACACCAGTCATTTATACTAATAACACTAATGCTACTACTTTGACTTTTAATTATGTGTACCACTCAAAAACAAAATACATAGAGGTAGATATTCATTTTGTAAGGATAAGGTATGTAATGGAGAATTATAAATCAACTTCATTTCAAGCATGAACCAACCAACAAATATCTTGACTAAACCTCTCTGCTATGACAAGTTCAATTTCTTAAGAAACAAGCTAAATGTTCAACACATAACATCTAGCTTGAAAGAGGGTGTTGGAATATTAAATCAAGCATTAAGGACTTACAGTAGCCATTGTGAACCAGACAAATGACACTACAAAGCAAGGCACAAGCAGCACCAAATTACAATACAATAGAAGGGAGGTCTGCAGACTGCAGAGCAATGAACCAAAATGCATTGCAGCAAATGATAGAAAAATGAGTTGTACCAATAAGACATAAATTGATAATGACATACAATTGAGGTGGTTAAATTAGAACAATAAAGGTACAGCTCAATATAATCAAATTAATCATTATAATTCTAGTACAGGCCGAGTCATCAATTAAGAACCATATCAGCTATGCAATTGTATAGTTACAATTGTAAAAATTTGTGAATATAATCTCGACAGTTCACAATGTATTTTTACATTACAAAATACTATTACATTGAAATATATACAAGAAGATTTACTCCTAATACTTTCTCTCATTTTTCAACTAGGCGGTTAGGTTTTTTAGAATACAATCATCTCTAAGCAACTGTAAATTTAAATAAAAGAATAAATTAATTTTTTTTCCTTTTTTTTATGAACACTAACTATAATTATAAAAAATTTCAATAATTTATTTTACTAATTTAGAAAGGAATAAAATATATCAACAACCACTTCGTGTTATGAAAAAATATATAATTTTTTAATAATTAAAATTTTTATATTTTATTTTTAATATGGTATTTCAAGTATTTTATAAATTTGTCTTTTTGTAATTCCATAATTTTATTTTATTTTAAAATAAGTTTCTAGATTAAATAGGAGGACAATAAAAAAATTAACTACAATATTCATGATTAAAAAAAGAATTGTTTATTTTAATATGATTATTGAGTTATTAACAATTATATATTTTAAGTGTAATATAAAATTTAAAATTTGAAGGTATTAAATTTTTATTTTTTTATTTTTTTTTAATGAATTTTGATGATAATTTTATTGAGTGAATTTTATCAATTGCTTAACAGAAAAAAAAATAACAATTGTATGTTAATAAAATAATTACTTATTGATCCGATTGTTTTATATGTTTATATATATATATATTAAATTTTGAAAAGAAAAAACAAATAAAAGATTAAAGTAGTAGGGTAATCCACTTAACCTTTTATGTAAAATAATTTGTTCAAAACTGTTACAAAATATGAAATTGTTAGGTTAAAAAAAAATCATATTAATGAATTAAAATTTTTAAAAAAAATAAAAACTTACGGCGCCTGACTCTTTTGGGCTTAGCTCATTTGAGCTCGTTCATAAAATTTAGGCCCAGAAGAGCCCTGGAATCCAAAAAGATTTCTTTGAGAAAAAATATCTATACGTTGCTTCATTAAGAAGCATTTCAAGAAAGTTTTTAAATTTCAATATATTTATAAATATACATATATAGCAATCCTTCTAACGTAAACGTTATAAAGCAAAAATAAGTTTTTTTTTTTTAATTTTGAAAAGGTAAAAATAAAATATTATTAATTGTCAAAAGTGGCTCACAAAGTACTTCGAAGAGTGTCTTTCTCTCTTTTTTTCATTCAACATTTGTCATCACCAAACTTATTTAACCTGAAATTTTGTACCAATAAAATATATTTAAAATAATTATTGAGATAAAGAGTTCTATAGCTTTTGGAAAATATTTTTCTTTCATTTTTCTTAAATTAATATTAAACATATAAATTAACGTGAAATGTAAATAAAACGAGATAAAATATAAAAATTAATGAAATAAATTAAAATAAATCACTTGAATTAATACTTATATGTCACATTATTTTATATACCGAATTTGTATATAAAGTGTTATTCTTTCTCTTAATATTTGATCAAATTATTAAGAGTTTTATTCAGTTGAAAACATAGGCACCAATATTTGATCTAATAACTAAGAAACTTGTTATTTGAAACATAGGCACCGATCTCTTTTCCAGCAAATATTTCTACGAATTTTGTCAAAATTCATTCTGCCCCCTATTTTTTTATAATTTTCAGAATATACCTCAATGTTTTTTAAGACATCAATCCGCCCCTCAACTTTAACCTTTTATCGTTTAGTTTAACCGAATAAATTGATAAATGCACAACTTAATCAACATCGGACTACTGAGCATGGGGGCTCAGCCAACTTGGCTGAGCCCTCCAAGGTCTCACATCTCCACCTGGGTTCGACCCCCCCTCCCCCCCAGGTGGTGCAGAAATGATGATAAATATTGTAATCTCCCCCTTCAAAAAAACAAAAAAATAGTGGAATCTCGATAAATTGATAACTTTAATTAAATAAAAAAAAATTATTAATCCTAACTTAAAGGTAAGCATGCTAAATAAATAATTTGCTAAATTTAAAAACAATACATTACAAAAAAAAATCTTCGTAATTTTATATAAAACTTACTTATTATATAAATTAATATACAACTAAATTTATATAATATTTCTAAAAGACCTTTATAAAATTGATAATCTTTTCTAAATTAAAAATGTTACACTTTTATATCATTTAACAACACCCTTTTCAAGATTAACTGAGAATACTCCAATCATACACTTGATCGTTTTTTATATCGTCTCTTAAACCACTTGCAAATTAAACTTTTTTTGAAACCCAATGTTGCAATTATTTCTAAGTGCAACCTTGATTACTTGCATAATGCTTCTCACATTTCATTAGTCATGGTTGCTTGCTTCACACAATTCAAATTAGAACCCATTGTTGTATGAGGTGTGCTATGTTTTTTATTTACTTAAATAGAATTTTATTTGATTAAATGTTCATAAAATATAATAATATAGTGCATTGAACAATAAATTATTATATTTAAAAAAAATAAAACACTTCTTTAAAAGAATTAGACTCATAAAATTTACTTGTTTAAATAATAGTTTGTAGATAAAAGATAATTAGACCCTAAAATTTAGTTAAAAAGATATTTAGATCCTTATAGCTTTAAAGATATTCAATTTAACCCCTCTCAATTAGTAAATTTCATTTATTTAGATAATTAAATACTTGTAAACTCTTTATTTATTATTTTATAATGATTAAACAAATGAACATAGTTATAAATAGAGTGTGATTACAAACAAAATTTATTAATAAAGGGGTCATGTTGGATTTTTTTTAATCCACAGAGATTTACATATCTTTTTTCGGTGTAACTTTACGGGCACTTATTTGGCATTTTTCCTAATTTATAAAATAAAATATTTAAATCGCTTAATTATAATAAAAGAAGATTAGATACATATTTAAAAAAAATGATATATTTATAAACTAATAATTTATTAGTTAATCAATTAATTAATATTTTTTTCTTAGTTTCGATGCATTAATTTGTTGAACTTCTACTGTATATTAATATTCTTCTTCTGCCTTCAAATGTTTATAATTTTATGAAAAAATATATTTTACCCAAAAAAAAATTACATACATATCTTTGTTGTTTTAAATTCTTAAAAGTTGACCTAGTATGACCAATAGACCTATTATTATTAAGTTTGGGCACGGTTTTGTACAGTCCAGTTTCGGCTGGAACAAAACCAAATCATGATTATTTAATTTTTTTTATAAAGAAAAATTAAATAAAATAATTTTGGAGAGTAAAATCGAACCAATTTTTTTTTTTTTCAATTTAGTTCAATTTTTTTTTTTAATTTTGAGTCAACTAAAACTATACCATTACCGATCATCACCGTCCGTCACCACATCAATATAAAGTGTTTACTACCAATTAACCCACCATGAAAGTCAAATAAGGCCGATTGTTCAAACCCTATTGTCACCACCTTAAACTGCCACTGCGAACTTCAATTTAACGAAACCTTGTAAAAGATTAATTAAGAGAAGATAAACTTTATCTTCACGCAAAATAAATAAATAAAATAATGAAAACTAATGATGTAAAATGTTGCAACCAAAATTACAAAACTAACCTTCTCTTTTACCAAATCTCCAACTACTTAGAATTTTATATGCACTCCAGGCTTCTTTCTGTCGTTTCCTTTTTCCTTTTATTTTTCTTTACACTCCAGGCTTTCTTTTCATTCCCTTTCCAGTTCAGCGTTTTTTCAACATCTCATTATCGCTATATATGAATCAGTATAGACAATTCTCATTGAATCAATGGTAAATTATCGTGAACTCTGCCATTAATCGATGAGCTACTAGTTGTCTTCTCTTTTTATATAATGTATTGTTAAAATGAATTCGTCTTGCATCTGGGTTTGAATTTTCTTGAGATTTGATGGATTCCCATTTGGTTCTTTTGATCAGTTAATTGATGTGTTAGTGGTTGTGACTTGTGAGCCTGTGAATTTTGAATACTTATATTGAATGGAGATTTATATTTATAAATGATGTTGTACTACGGAACTCATGTGATTATTTAATATTATGAGGTTGTTGGTGTAAAAAAAAAATGAATTTTATGTGATAATGGCTGGGTTTATACCTGTCTAATACGCATTCTATAATGGGTTTAATGTTTCAAGTGAAAAGATGGTTTCTTTAGATCTTGAAGTAATGATAATTTTACCTTTGGTGGTTGGTTTGTTGAATAAAGGTGATAAGATGCTTAAGATGATGATGCATAGTTTGGATACTGTTAAGTTGAATCTTGTCAATGTGAATTATTGAGATGATGAGTAGCTATAACAGGAGTTCATCATTCAATAGAAGCACATCGTTCAACAGGAGCACGTCATTTAACCGAAGGGCCTTAACCCCCATTAGTGTGGGAAGTTCTAAAGTGTCAAGCTTTGGGAGTCCGAGATCTAGTCGATTGAACTGTGTGGCAGAATGGTTTTATGTGTTTATTTTGATTGGATTTTTTGTTTCCTTTCTTATAGTCATTGGTGGTGGTTATGTATATTTGCTCCCAAGCCTCAGTCCTGCATTTCGTGGTTATAGTATGTCCAAAATCAATAATTCAATAGTTAGTTGTGATATTCACAATGGAGGTTGGGTTTTAGATGATGCTTACTCATTGTACAATGCTTCAGAATGTCCATTTGCAGAGCAAGGATTCAATTGCTTAGGAAATGGGCGAAGTGATAATGATTATCTTAAGTGGAGATGGAAGCCAAAAAATTGTGATATGTCGAGGTTTGATGTGCATACCATATTGGAAAGATTTCAAAATAAGAGGATTGTTTTTGTTGGTGATTCCATGAGTAGAACACAATGGGAATCATTGATATGTTTACTTATGACTGGGGTGGAGGATAAGAAAAGTGTTTATGAAGTCAACGGTAATAAGATAACCAAACGGATAAGGTTTTTAGGTGTGCGTTTTAGTTCATTTAATTTCACTATTGAGTTCTTTCGCTCGGTTTTCTTGGTGCAACAAGGTCTGATTCCCAGACATGCCCCGAAGAGGGTAACATCAACTCTTAAATTGGACAAGTTGGATAATATCAGCAATGAGTGGATTAATGCAGATGTTCTCATATTCAACACAGGGCAATGGTGGGTGCCAGGGAAGCTCTTTCAAATGTAAGTTCCTTGTTTTGTATGTAAATTTCCTTTCCTCATGGTTACTCACTTATGAACTTATAGTGTACTGTGCTTTTACTGTGCATTATTATTTGATGGCCACGGGTAATGCAGTTCCTTTGATGTCACGTGCAATGCTTTTTCTATGCTAGATTGAAGGCATTAATTAGATTTTTCAGTCTAGGATCAATATTTTGGATTGGTATTTTGGTCATTTTTTCAGAATCCAGATATTAAGAATCTGTGTCACACTTCTAAATTATGGAAAAGGTTTTCTATGGTTAGAAGAACTTCTAGCATTCGACGGATATTTGAGTTGATTTTTTATGCTTAGAACTCCTTGTACTTGCTTCTTTTGATAGATTTTTAATGTGGATTGTCCTTTCTATTGTATTATTGTCACAAATTGTGACTGTTCATTCTTTTTCTCTCTCATGGCAAGATCTATGCTAATGGTCAGAAGAAAGCCACTTTCTTGGTTTGATGTATGAATACCTGCTGAGAAGAAAAGCCATTTTTCTGAACAACTATTGAAACAAGCAGTGTCTAGTTCCCTACTAGTTCTGATTTATTTGTAAAATTATCTAGAAACACATCACTAGAGGAACAATTAGACAAGCAATTTTGGTTTCTATTTTCTCTTTAAACCCAGATGAAAAGAGAAACTAGTTACAATCTATTGAACTCTCAGCAAGAGATTAAAAGAAAAACTGTTTGTCAAATGTAAGTTTATCATTTGGAATAACATTTGTCTTTGAAGTGATATACATCTTACTGAATTTCTTTTTCCCAGTTACTATATTATACAGTTGCATGAGCATCATCATATTATTCAATCTGGTGAACATTCACTGATCAAGTTCACCTACACTTGCATTTTGTTGCATGATTTGACATTTCTATATTATTCAAGTATAAAGTGTTCTCGTGTCGTTTCGGACAGTGGTTGTTATTTCCAGGTTGGAAATTCATTGAAGCTTGGAATGTCTATTCCTACTGCCTTCAGATTAGCACTAGAAACATGGGCATCATGGGTCGAGAAAAGAATAGACACTAGTAGAACACGTGTCTTTTTCCGGACATTTGAGCCATCTCACTGGAGGTATCCCTTCAATGTTGATATCTAGAATCTGTAGTCGTGTACATTTTCAGCTTTGCACATCATTTAATTGCTCCAGACTGTTTGATTTCCAAATGCAAAACTAAACATCTTTCTTCTTCTCATAAAAACTGTCTTTTACTTGTTCATACCACAAGTGTTTGCCACTGTAAAGCTATACATCACTATTCTTGATTAAGAAAAGGTGTTTGGTTGTAACTATATTTCAATCAACTAATGTCTCTCTTTGAGCTGAGTGCATGTTAGAGTTTACACTTTTCACTGTATTTGCATATCGATGATTATGTTTCTCTTAAAGGCTTCTTAAGTTGAGCATTTTCCACTGTTGTGATTACTGACTGCAATCAAACAATTGAAATTGTTAATTTATGGGAGTATTTCAGAGATGCTTATTGCCTTAAAATACATTAAAGTTCTCTCGCTTTTAATTAGAAACCCCCTGAGGTTTTGAATTTCACCAAAACCCCTTATTGTTAGTCTTTAACTGTTAAACCAAAGTGATTTCTGATTAAAAATGAAAATTCTTGGATCCTAGTGTATTTAAGGAAAAAACTACCGGAAGGCCGGTGAAATTTTTCCTTATTTTATACATACACTTGTGTGTTTTTTTTATTTGTCGAATATCTTCAAGTTCTGCATGTTGCCATCTTCAACACGGAATATTGATAGTGATTTAGTCTGTGTCTCCTTCTGTATGTGCTGTTAATATTGTTTCTTTCTGCATCAGTGATCAGTCTCATAGGTTGTGCAATGTGACACGGAGCCCCGTGAGAGAAACCAAAGGGAGGGACCACAACATATATACAGAGACTACATTGGAGGTGATAAAGAATATGACAATTCCTATTACGGTTCTGCATATAACTTCAATGTCTGCGTTTCGTAGTGATGCACATGTGGGTATGTGGAGTGACAATCCATCTGTACCTGATTGTAGCCACTGGTGTCTGCCCGGAGTACCTGATGTGTGGAATGAAATTTTCTTCTCGTACCTTTTTGGTGATCGTGGACTTCCTCTCCAATGATCGACTTAAGCCTTCAGGTGTGGCTCTTTTCCTTTTTGGTTGTCTTCTAATTTGCTTGTGTGGCTCAGCATAATTTAACCCTGTAAAGCCCGTAACAAACTATCTGGCTTGGCATGTAGTGTTTCCTCTGTATCTATTCTAAGAAAAGCCTCAACTAGTTGTTGAATGTCAGACTGTTTTTCTCGCAAATTCTGCTTTCTACTTGTCCTTTCCATTTTTTATTTATCTTTCTTTTGCCCCTTCAACTTGAATGAAATCAGTCCTATAATTGGATTTTGTTTTAAATTGTATTAACTATCTCAAGTGACATTCTCGAAGCTCCCTTCATTTGCAACGTCTTTTTTCTTTCTGTATGCCCTCTCTCTCATGTATAGACATGCTATATGAAAATCTAATAAACAAAATTCCACCTGTCTTTCAAATATTTCTCACTCCCTTTAGCAGGAAATCAATAATTAAAATTCCATTATTCCTCTTACTTTTGCTATTAATTTTAGCAGTTACCATTTTTTTGGGTAGAGAGACTAAGCAAGCTGATAAATCTTGTCACAAATTTCTTCTTGTTTCTATGCAGATTGTGCCAATCTAATTTAGAAGCACCAATTGAACCTCAGCATTAAAGCAGATGCAATCTCTGCCTTACAAGCCATTCTGGTATTCTTTCTTAGTCAAGGAGAAGTTGGTAATATGGACTGGATTCTTTATCAAAATAAAATCTTTTTTAACCAGGCGGATGAAACTTTTTTGCAACTCTTGAATTAGCATCCAATTTACAGAGATGTAGAGTTACACGGGTAAAACAGTTTTGTGACAACTGATATTTTCAATCTTTTTGACAAATTCTTTTGTACGTGAAAAGGGGGCCAAAATTTGGTCCCATAGATATAACATTTTTGCCCTCATCTAATATGTATTCAAAGTTTTAGTTATGAAGATGTAATCTGTCTTGCCAAGAAACATAGTTTGTAAAAAAAGAAAAGAAAGATGGTGAGGTAGGATTACGTTGTCTTACTATGTGCAATTTTTTATATTTTTGTTCTGTTCCTCCAAGAAAGCGTATTCTACTTTTGTGCTTAAACAGTTAAATGATACTCAGTTCTTCTGTGAAATGAAATGATTAGGAAATTTCCCTAGTTTTCAGAAATACCTCTGTGCTAGATGGATTATACTAGTCCTGGATCATGGATTTTGCACTATTGATAGGGTCATCTTAGTGATTGATGGGGCTATTTTACATTCCATGTGAGCCAATTAAGTTCTCCAATCTCCATGAATTTTGGAAACAAGGGGCTCTTGTCATTTTGTTAAACTAGAGGGTTATTGTCTTTATTTTCACCTATCAGAGATGTTGCAATGTACTGATGAGCTTGTTGATGTTTCTGCTCTTATTTCCATCGCGGAAAGAGTAACTTTCTGTCCCAAATATTTGGAACATTTGTTATTAATATAAATTCTATATGAATGGAGGTGAGGCTGTCAGCCGTTTAGAGGCCATCCCTGCACACAAATTTTGAACCTCATAAATGATGTGTTACTACATGCCTAAGTTGCATGAAAGGTTAAATTTCCAACTTAATTCAATCTGTCCACGTAAAACGCACTGCTTTTTACAGATTCTAGTTTGTATGCTCCACCATAAATGTCTTTTACCATCAAGGAGTTCTGCTTATTTAATTTCAAAAGGCAAAAACAATTAAATGCAGTGCAGTCTGCAAACAGAATTGCGTTTCACTATTGTAACTGTTTTCTGAAATGTGCTTCAGAGATGAATTTATCCAGTAAATGCAACTAAAGATGCTGATATCCTAGAGCAAAAACCAAACATGAAAACCAGCTGATTGATGCAAAAAAATCAACCAAAAATAACAAAAGGTGAATTCTGCAGAAAGAAAAGACAAAGAACAGATGCCAGGCACAGCTCACTTGCACATTAGAAACTGTCCAATCTTTCATAGTTTTGATATTGAATGATCAAACTGATATGCAATATGGCAAAAGAAATTGATTTATGATCACATAAATGATATTTACAAAACTTGTCAGAGACAAGCTAGGAGGTAGTTGAATAAGTGGAAACTTCTAGCTCCCTCAACCTCTGCTCCATGTACAAAGAAAATGACTGCATGAACTTGGCAGTGGCCCAGTTTTAAGGAAGAATATGTGGTTACATCAATTTGTCAATTCCAGAAAACAAATTCCCAAACCAATCACCGGCATCCTTATCTTTAAACAAATGCAGAGAAAATCTACCTGAAAACAATAGAATACAAGAAGTGTTTTTTACTGCAATCAAAGACAACTCTCCAAAAGCTTAGCCTGAGAGTCAAGTTACTAAACCCTTCGAAGCATTCAAAACATTAAAACAATTTGACACTCAAATAATGCAGTCAGCACTACAAATAGGCATAGACAGATGCCATATGCACCAGCAATCAGCACCAACGCAATTCAAAGTATCAAACTTCCCTTACTTTCTGAAGTAAAAAAGTTTGTAAAATGGTTGCCATTGAAAAATATGACTACCACTTTCCATATTTTCCTCTACCACCGCCTTATAATCCTCAATCTCCTCCAATAGCACCACCACCCCATAACTCTCCAGCGCCTCCAAAACAGGCTCCATCTCATAATCCTCCATCCCCTCCAGAAACGCCACCATCCAATAGTCCTCCATCACCTTCAAAAGCACCTCCGCCACAGTATCCCGCTAAATCACCACCACCGACCCCAATTCCAGTGCCAGCAACACCACCTAGTCATTCATTCCAACCACCACCACCAAGTCAACCATTTCCACCTCCCCCATCCAATGTGAGACCGCCTCCTCATCACATTCCTCCACCGCCACCTCATATACTTCCACCTCCGCCGCCAACACCAGGACATCATTCAACCATTATAGTTGTTGTCTTTGTGTCACTTGGAGGTCTATTCTTCCTTGCATTTCTCTCAGTAGCTATATGCTGCTTCATCAAAAAGAGAAAGAAGAGAATAGTTCAAAAGACTGAAATCATAAACATAGATGAACATCTCAAAATCCAAGAAGCATTCATGCCAGGGTCACAAAACCAACAAGCAGTGGTATTATCCATTGAAGAAGATGTGCATATTCAGGAAAAGATCAAGGAAAATGATATGATGAGTACTGGCAGCACTTACTCTACACCTTTGCAGGATCCTCCTCAAGCCTCTGATGTGGCAGCTCCCTCTTCAGGGTCCAATCATCGCCATCTTCAGCACAAGACCTGATTCAAAGTTATGCAAATGGCAGGCATATGCGGCAAAAATATCATATTTTTACAAATAATCCTATTACAATAATATATGAACATCTATCATTCTTTCCATATTTTTTTTCCCAAAAGTATTTGGTTTGAAATATAAATTGCAAGCTTATTGAATGATACTCTCATATTCCTTCATATTGAATTCGAAGCAAACCATATAAAGAGTTCGAACTTAAAACTAATTACCATGGTAGAGATGAAAAGTTATGGCTGGCTTTACTGATGCAGAGATTTTATCTCAGTTAATTATCATCAAATAGAAGAATAACAAACTCAAACATCTTAATTAATTCAACCGATGAGAATTGCACCTTCAGGAGTATGAAAATCATAAATGCTACACAAGTTACATTGTTACTGGTGTTTACAGATCCAAGTTCAGGAATTAAGTCACAAGAATGCATATTAACAGAATTAGTAACTAATGTGGCATATATAATTGGTGTGCATACTAAATCTCAATTATGAAAAGGGTTCAATTCCATAATCTGAAATAGATGTCATCAAATGTAAAATGACATGTCATGCTTAGGATGCTAACCAAATTAACACCTCAAAGCTCCTGAAATATATGTCATCAAATGTAAAATGACATGTCATGCTTAGGATGCTAACCAAATTGGCTAACACCTCAAAGCTCATCCCCCGACCATTAGCATCCTAATTGGCTAACACCTCAAAACTCATCCCCCGACCATTAGATCGGGGTTCAATTCATCCCATTACTTGAGCGCAAATTTGTGTGCATATATTATAAATATGTTTATAAAAGAAAAAAAAAATCTAAAATGACATGTCAATTGTCAAATATAGTCTAACACAGTTGAATTTTATAACTTAGTCCCATTTAATTCAAATAAGATGAACAGTTAAAACACTTATGGTCCTGAGTCAAAATTTCCTGCCAATCCATAAAGTCATTTCTTGACCTGACAGTTGCCAGAATTAGTAACTAATATTGGTATAAATCCCTGAATTACATATCCTGTATCAGGGAAAAAATTAATAATAATAACAATTGAAAAATCAACTTATTACAGATACATATTTGAATTTGACTACAAAAATTTACAGATGTTAGTAAGTTTTTATGGATCAATTGCGATGGGAGTTATGCGCCTCTTGGCCGACTTATTTTTGACAGGAATACTCCTTGAGCTGGGTGACACTGATGCCTGTTTCCCTTCTGTCTTATCTGCTTCTGTTTGTCTACTGTCTACTTCCATGGCAACAAAACTATTATCTATTGTTGTTTTCCCTTCTTTACTTTCAGCTTCTGTTTTCTTGTTTTCTGGTTCATCACCATCTGTTTCCATTAGTGTAGTATGTACAGCAGCAGAATCATCAATGATAGTTGTTTTCTTGTCTTCTCTTTCTGCCTCGTTCCTCTCTGGTTCCATTCTTCTGCTATCTGCTGTGACTGAATTATTGTTTGTAGTTGTTTCAATTATCATATCCTCTGATTTCTCAACAAGAGGGCTCTTGTTCTTGTCCCAAATGAGTTTATTTCCTAACACAATGGATTTAAATCGAGTATTTGAGAAGGGGGATTATATAAGGAAGTAAATTGATAGACAAATAGAAGAAAAGGAGAGATGAATGCAAACCTGATGAGATGGGCGATCCCAGTTCATTGTTTTCAAATTCTACTAATGTACAGTAACCATCTTGAGAGGACAAAGCTAAATAACGAGCATTGGATGACCTTCAAACAGGAAAAACAAGGAGCTTGAAGTACATGTTACCAATTTTATTCACAGCAAGAGTTCATACGCATTAATCAGTAGTACATTGCATGCTAACTAAAACAAATTTACCATGCAATGTCGGTTACGGCTGCATAGTGGAGACCAGCCAAGATTGCTATGGGTGGAACACTCTCTGTGTCATAGATATACAGTGAATTTAATGTTGCAATTGCAAAGACAAGGCGGTAAGGGAGCTTGAAGAATCCGGCTGCACAAGTCAGCAAAGACCATAAGATTATCATAAAAGAATTACTAAGATATGACCAAAATAGTAGAATATATTAGCATAAAGTACCTGAGTTTGATCCCCGAAGACTAAAAGACATAGGACAGAATCGAACAGCTACAACAGGTTTGCTAGCACCGGGGAGCTGTATAGCAGGCCTGCATTGCAACGAATTTATATAGTCCATAATGAAATAAAAGCAAGCAGGCTTAATTCCTAATTTCTGTCAGATAATAAACATGAAAATCAAGTAAACGGGATTTCTGTGATAAAATAATACAGATAAGTGTATTGCCTTGAAAGATCCTTTCTGGAAAATATATAAGCTGAATTCACCATCTCAGAAGTAGGTGAAATTTTATAAGAACCTGCAAAAGTCAACGGGAGAATACACATAACTTTAATAAATATATTGCTGCTAATGCATTCAATGAAGATCAAGGTTTAAGATGTGATAGTGTGCAATTGTCTTCTGGAGAATCAGTTCAATAAAAGATATTGCATATTTAAATGAAAGATGCACTGTAATAATCCCAGGAATTTTATGTTGTATCTTAAATACACAAATAAGCTGGATGCTTAAGATTAAGACTCCTGCAGGATGCAAATAGGCTGGTAAAGCATATCGTAAGCCCTAAAATGAATCTTCACTTGCTATACAGTTCAAGTAATATCAGAATAGCTGTAACATGGCATCTTGTCCCCTGTTCTACTAATCCACATGTCAGTCATATATTTGAAGAAAAGGGGTGAAATGAATTTATGTTTAAAATGTAGAAAAGAACCATTTGGACAAGATGTCACTAGTAAATCAATACTTTCAGATTTTGGTCCTAGCCATTAAGTCCTGCTAAAAGTGCACTATGACAGAAAAAATAGGGGATTGAATGAGGATTAGAATAATTACAAGCTAAAAGCTACTAACTCAAGTTGTGAGTTCCAAAACCACACCAGGCTCTCCAAAAGACCTGAAACCCACTGACACCTTTTTAACCTTTTACACAAAGGCTGAAATTCTATTAAGGAAGTCAATCTTTTTCAAATAAATACATCACATTTGGTATGATACATTAACTGAAGAGAATAAAGTATGTAACTGATACACATTACGCCACCATGAATGTGAATGTCATAACACAAGCTTTTCTAGACAAACAACAATCAGAGAGAACAACCGGCTGTGTTATGAGTATTCAATTAGATTGGAAACTTTTATAGGTTCATACCTGCGGGAACAAGTAAAAATGATCCATCAGGTGACCAGGCTAATCTTCGGAAGAATGATGGCAATGTTTCATCATGAAAGAGATGGTTTTTGGCAGACTGCATCTCAAACCAAGCATGAAGTTATTACACTCTGCTCATAATCCACAACAAACAAAGATGATCATCTAATCTCTAACCTTAGAATCATCTGTTGATTGCTGTCCTGCTTTTGTGATGACATGCTGACAAACATAGTTCGTCTTCTCAACGCCTTTGGATTTTGGTTGAGGCTTATTGGCATAAATTCGGCAAGTTCTATCAGAACTAAGGGAGGCAACATACTTGGATAATGGATCCCAAGCCACACCCTGAACATAATGGAAATGACCATCCAATATCTGATGAACAGAACCTGAGGATCAGAAGCAAGAACCATTTAGGAAAAAAGAATAATAATAACACATCTTAAGAGCATTAATTATGTATTTTCTTACCTTTGTTAACATCCCATATGATGCAAGAATTATCAACAGATCCAGAGATGAGAAATGCACCATCAGTAGACCACTGCAGGTCCAGAACATCCTTGCGGTGAAATCTATCAGACATGCAGTAATCATTACGTCTGAAAGAAATTCTCTTACCATACTGATTTTTAAATATCTGCCACACTAAATGATGGAAAAATTGCTATAGGATCTTCCTCATTGAAATATAAGCAACAGCTTCCGATCCAGCACTTATCAGACTAATCAAGGTCCATGAAAATGCAAATGAACCCAGACTTTGTGTGTGCCAGTTGTTTAGAGAAAAAACTTTTGATGCATGACTGAAAGGAGAAGCATAATCACTAAAGTAGATGAAAGTACTTACAATAAAGACTTGAGGACTTTCCACGCTTGTCCCGTTTCGGCAGAGTGTAACTTCCATATGATCAACTCACCTCCTGCAGATGGAAAACTGAATTTCAGGGATCGCATGGTTAAACAGCTAATCTGTATAGAATCATAACTAGTTTGGATCATATGTATAAGAACAAATTGATGAAAGCTGTTGAAGTCATACCATCAGCACCAGAGGCAAGTTGTTCACCTACAAGATATCAAAATATTGTATTATCGTCAGGAAGAACATTATTCACACAAAGCAATGCACACAGCACAGCACCATGCCAAGTTAAAGAAGCTGCTGTAAAATCTGGTCATGATATTTTCACTTAATGCAGTATATAGAAGATTATATCTAGAACACAAGGAGAAGAGGAGGTTTATGGGAAAATATCCACTTAAACTTGACATTAGTTAAAATATAACACTATAACTAATAGAACCAAGATAATTCAGAGCAAATTATTGAGACAGAATGACTTCTAGACATATTTGTGAAGCCAGCACAATACACTGATAAAAGTTGTGATTATCTCCTACAAACTTAAGAGTAACACATGGGCAAACCAACATCAAAACCCGTCATCCATAGGTTCCTTTTTGATGACTGCATCAACTAAAAATCTTGTATTTATATTAAAAAAATATAATTTTCCAGGGCAACCTTTTGCAAATGGACAATAGCTCCCCCATATGAGAATGCTATCAGTATATCATTTCAACAGATAGATCTGCTCCCATTACTTTACCGATTCAGGTTGACTGTAGCCACTATCATCTCAAAAGGAACATACAACTTTAAGGAAGGGAGTTATGTCGTTACCAGGAGGAGAAAACCGAAGGATATTTACAGCAGAACCATGATAAGAAAGGCTATTCTGATAAGATGCTGTTGGGATTTTCTTCTGTTCTACGCCTGAATTTATTAACCAAAGCTGAAAGTTCAATAGTTATAATTAGTACAGCCCAAGGAAGAACTTTACAAGACAAAATCATTGCTCCAAATCTTAAGGTCCATTTGGTATAGAGGTGCTTTGTTGTGCTTCCAAAGCACAGCGACTAAAATGTCTGGTAAACACTGCTTTCACTCTACAGCTAGGTGTTCACCAAACACTCCCTTTCTTCCTTTCCACAGATAATGCTTCTGGTCCATAGCAGATGTGGCTTCAAAGCCACAACATCTCTATACCAAACAGACCATTACAACGTCTATCTGGCTACTATGATATAAAATTTTGGAATCAGAAACTAGTCAATGCGATTGACTCCTTAAGAATGAGAACACAAATTCAACAGAATCAAAAATAAGAATAATTAGTAACACTGCAGGGAAAATAAGACCAATGCAACAGAATCGTCCCACCAGAAAGAAAAAAAAAATCATTTTGTTTTTCACGTTTTACATTTCTCAAAAAGCGAAATCTTTAAATAAAAAAAAAAAGAGAAATACTCCTTGTAAATGGCTCAGATTCACAAAAAGTAAAACAAAAATCAAAACACAATTTTCATTTGTGTTTTCAATTTCAAGAAGAAAATTTTAAAATGAATTAACGAAATTCAGCTCAAACTGAGCAAACCAAACAAGCTAATCAATGCAGCAGTATATCAGATCAGTGATAACAAATCAATCAGTAAAATCTAGTTTAAATCAAAACTGCACCATAAAATTTTTAAAAAGTAAAATTAAAGAAAGAAACTTGAATGGAAAATAAAAAACCTTGATGTCGTAATCGGCGCCGCCGGTGGCGAGGAGACCGGAGACCGGGTGGAAGTCTAGGGTTAGGACCGGTTTAGTGTCGTGCCAGTTGATCTGAACTGTGCCTCCTTTCATCCTGTTATTTTGAGTTGGTTTTTTAGAATTGCCTTTTCTTTCGGGTTTCTCCGCTGTATTTTTCTAGGGAAAGCGAGGGAAAAATGAATTCTAGGGTTTCTTTTGGGAAAGCAGAAAGAGATTTCTCAAGGCTAGAGAGACGCTAAACAAAGGGTCATTTGGCGCGCTGCTTAAACTTGGCGGGAAATTTTGGGATAATTTGGTAATTTCAAGCCCTTTAGTAATATAAAAAGTAAGGATAGACACATTTCGATTTGGTCCGATTTCTATCGAAATCGAAGCAAATCATGGTTATTCGATTTTATAAAAAAAAGCCGAATGAATTGATTTTAAGGTAAAATTAAACTGATTATTTTTTGTTTGATTTTTTTAGTTCTGAATCAATTGGGCCAATTGAATCAGGATCGATGCCATCATTGTCCATTATTACATTTATAAAATATTTATCATTGATTAGCCCATTGTTTAAGTTAAAAAAAGTTAGGTGTTCAAATCTTATCATCGTCGCCTTAAAAAGTCATTAAAAAATACATTAAATTGTTACTAAATTGCCTACCACCGTTACAAACTTCATAACGTTGATTTTGCTGTTCTAATCTTTACCACTAACAAATAAATATACCAAAACACTACTCATATACCATTCTTTAAAATCTGACCATTCTCACTGCCTTTCAAGTCATTGGTCATCAAAATCGAACAACTTATTTTGACCATTCCTTTGTTTTTATTTTTTCGATTAATTATCAACTTTTAACCACTCACAATTGCACCATATCACTTATTGACCTATACTTTCTCATATCCGACCTTTATTGATCAATTTTTTGATCACCAGTTATAGACAACAAAATCCTTAAAAAATTAAAACTTTTTCCCTCAATTGTTTTTTCGATTTGATTTTAATTTTCAGTAAAACTGAACTAAAACTTTGTAACTAATTGATTTTTTTCACTCGTAGAAACTAAACCAAACTAAGTTTTTCGGTTTTTGATTTTTTTTTTCCTAACCTCAATATAAAAAAGAAAGAAGCTAAAGACATTTAGATCTCAAAATTTGACTTAAATGTAAACTTTACCTTTTTATTTTTAAATTTATCCATAAAGACACTCTCCGACAATAATAAGAACAAAACTTTCACTTACTATTAGCACCGTCAAATTTTAAACTTCGTGATTTATACAATAATAATATTGTTTCATCTAAAGAAATATCAAAGAAGGGTAAAAATAGGTGAGAAAAATAATTTTTTTTTAAATAAAAATAGTCTTCTTCAATAATTTTAAAAATCAATGGTGAAAACTGTCATTTGAATTAATTTTAGGGTTTAAATGTTCTTTTTATATAAAAATAAAAAATAAGATGAAAATGTAAGCAAGTTGCTGACATACTATAATTAAAATTTAACCAAAAAATAAATAAATTAAAATTTAACACTTGCCGAAGCTAGAATTATAAATGATTAAATTTTTAAAGTTAAAAGAATAAATAAAACTATAAATTATACTACAATTATTTGATGTGTCAGCTGAACTTTAAAAAGTTTTATCCTTTAAATCATGAAAAGTAAAGAGTATTTCAATTAACAAATTGACGAATCTTAAAAGGATCCTCTAAGATTAATCAAACTATTAGTTAAGTAAAAAGATTTTTTTTTAATCTCGAATAGTTAATTATAAAATGTAGATAATTATAATAAGTTTGCATTTTAATTAATATGATTTAAGTTGTAATTTTGTAATAAAAATATCATTTTTTTATTAGGCTAAATACTATTTAACCTAAAAGATTAAATTATTAAATAAAAATTTAATATTAATATTTAAAAAAAATCTTAACCGTCAATATCACACGTAAAACGTGAATATAAATTTAAAATTTAAAGTTACGTGAATATAAATTTAAAATTTAAAGTAAAGTGAATCCTTTAAAGAAGATTTGAGATACAATAGATTCTTAAAAATAGGACAAAGTGAATTTTAAAAAAAGTTTAAAGTAAAATAAATCTTTAAAAATTGATCAAAAATAAATTAAGAAATTAATTAAAAATAAAAACATAAAAAATTAAACTCAAAACTACGACTTTTATATTATATTAATTTACCATTTAATAAAAATTTAAACTAGTAGAATCAAGAAATTGATTACATTTTCACATTTTATCAATGTTATATATTTATCATAAAATTTCAATTTGTAAGATGTCAAAAAAATTAATCTTCTACATGTAACATTATTCGACTCATAGAGAATTAAAAAGAAATTATTTATTTGTGTAAACTCATAATAGAAGGTCTCAATAATAAATATATATATTTTTAATCATTTTTCATTCACTTGATATTTTGACAAAGACCAGATATTTCAAGTTTTTTTTTTTCTTTATCAAATCTGAAGACACGATATTTACTATTATTTTTATTCACTGAGCTTTTTTTAAAATAATGTTGGAACATAATGTATTATCTGATATATTTAAATTATTCAAATTTTAAAATAAAAGCAACATTGTCACGAAGCATCCGTTTATTATCCCAAAAAATAAAACTTGTTTGTGTCAAAATCCTAAACAAAGTTCACCTGCCAAAAAAAACCATTTCGATAATTGAATTTCAGCACGGCTGCTTGCAATATAACTTTTGTTGTGTTTTGAAAGTATCTATTTTTTTTCTTCTTTTTATTGTTTTATAACTATTATTTTTATTTTATAATAATTATAACATTAAAGCCACAACATTTTTATAGATAAAATATTTTAAGAGTTCATTTGATGTAAAAATGTTCCAACTTTAAATTTACAATTATTGTGAAATACGAGCTTGATAAATAATTTTTATCAAACATTTTAATTATTGCATATAGAATTAAACAAAAGCAGTTCTATACTAAACAAGTTCTAAATTCTAAAAATTCAAGATAAATTTATGTCTTAGAGTAATATTATAGGAAATAGGATTATGTAACTTTGGATTTGAAAATTAAAATTTAGAAAATTGTCCTGAATGAGACACTTTTATGGTTAAAATGATTTTCGACCCGAATTTGGATTGTGTCAAATTGAGAATTTTTAAATTTTTTTATATATAAAAATAATATAATTTGTTTTAAGATGGGTTGAATTAAAAATTTTTATTCAAACGACGTCGTATTAAACCGTTTATTAAAAAAAAAATTAGATTCAAAAATTCAACTCGGAACAAAATTTTCTATTTGAACGAATCCTAAAACTATTCTCGTTCTCATTTTGACTCGAAATTTTGGAGCATAACAGATCAGAAACGGAAAGTTGGCCCACCCGTAATAGAAAATCCACTTTTAATGGTAGATTTAAGAGAATTTAATTTGAGCATTGTCGATAGTGTAAGATATCTTTGTCGTAGATGGGCCATTTGGGCTTCTTCGTTTAAAAAAAAAAAGAGAAGGGCCACTTGGGTCATTGAACTTGGGTTGTTGGGTTTGTGATTTGTTCCACATTATCAGGCTACTATCTAATCTTGGGTTTTACTAATTAAAATAGTTTTAAAAAGTCAAATTGTTAATGTTTTTTTTTTGTCGTTCAAAATAGTAAAGAAATAAAATAAATATTGTAAATAATGGTCTCATTCCCCGCATCAGTATGTGAACTCTTAACTCCTCTGACTTTGTAATCATATATTTGTATATGGCAATGGCCTTTGAAGAGTAGATGTATAAAAGACAGAAATATGGTGTCTTACTAAAATATAAGGGTACTTTGCAGTTTAATATTTGTTTTTATTTTAGTTATATCATGCAACGAGGACGATTTGTTGGTATATTAATTAAGTTCTTAACTTTAATGTTAAGTTATTGAATTATTTTATTTTAATATTATAATTTTATTATTTGTCATATATTTATATTTAGTTATTATTTGTATATATTTATATTTACTTTATGTTATATTATTATTCTTATAAGTTTATTCTGTGGTTGCCATTTAATTAGATTTTTCATATAAAAAAATAAGGACAAATTTTTTTATTTATTAATTATGTCATTGTGATCTCATGTTTGTATTTATAATATTTTCTAATTCTTATTTAATACAATGTTTATTGTTTCTTTTTTAAAGATCAAATATTGTACTGATAATTTGAAACTTGCAAAACAAATAAATAAGTTAAATCATAAAGTTATAATAATTAATCTCATTAATAAGAACTTGAAGTTTTGTGTTATAATTTTAAATTAGAATATGAATGCTTATATTTTATTTTATAAAAAGAAAATTTTAAATTTGTCTCTTTATTTTAATTGCTTATTCAAATAGAAAGTTATACCTCTTAATTATTATTATATTATTGGTATGAAAGGTCGTATATCTTAATACTGTTGTATTATTGATATAGAAGGTTATATCTCATAAATATTGCTTTTAATATTTATGTTTTACATTATTAATTTTTTGAATTATATTTATTTATCATCATACTAATTTTAATTCTCTTCTTTTTATATCCAAAATGCCTTAAAAATATCTCTAACAAACTTACAAATTTTTGTCCTCGATGTCTCTAGAAGCAACTACCTTTTATAGGTACTGAATGCCAAATGTACCTATAAGTCATAGGTTTGGAAAGTACAACTAAAAAGGAAAATCAAGCATTCATACAAGCAGATCAAAGGATATGAGTTTCTTCTATCATCACTTACATGAGAGCTTGAAAGCTCGATATCTAACAATAGAGAACTCCTATATTCTTTGAAAAAATTCAAAAGAAAAATATGACCATTAGAAAGATATATTCCACTTAAGAGCAAAGCATGAGTTTGAATATGAGATTACAAGATTTTAAAAAGGTTATTAACTACAATTCTGCTTTGTTTAAAATCAACTCATAACTAAAATTAAGTAATGAGACAGTTACAAAATAAGACATGTTAGAGAAGACATTCTCTGTTTTTTATGTCTATAATAATTTTTTGCCACAACAATATCGAGAGCGTCAATTTTTTTTTAAAAACTAATAATTAATTTCATATCTTCTATTTACTAAACAAAATAATAAATTCTTATTGAAAAATTGTAAACATCCAACTAGTTCACAGCATTTCCTTGAATTGAATGCGAATACCAATAACAACGCTAGGCGTGGTTAAGAACACGATGTGGTTATCACCCCAACAGTGGTCATAAATACTCAAGATGAAAGAACCTCAAAAGATGGTAGAAACACCAAGTCAAAGATAATGGTATAGGGAATAAGTGCACTATGAATTATAAAAATACTTGTTAATGATGTGGTGCAAAATGACACTAGTAACATACATGTTGTACTATAAAGCATTTAGTTGAACTTTATAAGGCATCTATCAAGAAACATGAAAAGAATGTGGAGACAAATCTTATTGTTAACTCAGATAGAGGTAGTTTTAGTTGTTGAGATGGAAAAAAAGATATGGATTAGGTATTAGGTAAAATCTTATTAGAGATTTGTTTAATTTTTATTTCTATTTTTTTATTGACTAAAGAAGTTGTTTATTTTCAAATTTAAGAGCTGAATGATGTAGATGATAAAGAGGAGGAGGATGAATCAGTAGGTGAGAATACTTTGCAGAGTCTCAAATTTTCAATTAGATATGAACCAAATGATGTCCTCATTTTTAGTTAAGATTGTTTTGTTCAATTTACTATTTTTTTTTATAAAAAAAATCAATAGTTTTGGTTTTATTTCCCTCCAAACAATCTAAAGAAGAAGATAAAGATGAACATATCTTTTTTTTTTCTTGAGTGCCACAAGGGTCACCCAATCATAGCATGACACGTGGATTAACTAGACATGCAACGTTATATCTAACTTCAATTTTTAAGTTTAGTCTAAATAACCGTTAACTTACAAGACTGTTGATGGAATTTTTAAAAACACTGAGACATGCATGTCTCTTTCTTGAAACTTTAAGGTTCTAAATATCATTTTCCTTAAAAAATATAACTTTTTGGTATGAATGAAAAAAAAGTATAACATTTTGTAATGTATTATCTTGATATCTAACATGAATTTTTATTTAATATAAGGAATGACTTTTAGAAATAAATTGTCCAGTCTAAAAAGGAAACTAAGAAGATACACAAACTTTTCTTTGAGAAAATAGATATTTCTCAGAAAACTAAAATGATTGAGGCAAAAGTTAACACTATATCATCTGTTGCAGATAAGATTGAATACTAGATTACTTGCACAAATCATTATATTGAAGGCACAATTTTCAAACTACTAATTAAATTCATACATTTAGATAATATTGATGACTATTGTATATCAGTAGAAATCAATATAAACATCTTGTATTGCATGTTCACAGGCAAAATAGATTAGCAAAATCATTAATAAATGATTCTAGGTAATTGTACATACTTTATTAATGCACACATAATTATCAATTTCTACACTTGGTTACATTATTCTGCATGTTGCAATATTAATTCATTTAAACCCCATTGATCAATTGTATATCATCAATATTCTTTATTATAACTTGTACTTAGTCATTAGCTTGATATATCATTTGTATACTTTTTGTTGTGACATGTATGTACATGTAGGACCTTTATAATGCACTAAAATGGGATCTCAACATTGCATAGGAATTTATGTTGGTTTTAACTCATATCAATTATAAGATATCTTGAACCTTCGATTAGTAATCTATTTACTGCATAATTTGCGAATTGCTATTTTGATCAGATTGTATTCCCACTATAAGGGAAAGAAAAATATCTCTTAAAGTAAGGCATGAATTTTCTTGAAAAATGACCATCATATCTCATTTAGATCCTTACACAAATTAATGTAAAAATGGAGTGCAAAATATTGTTCATCTTTATCCAATTATAAATGAATTACCAAATGCATTTGTTAATTCATCAAAAGTAACCAAGTTATATACACCAACTATCAATACACTAGCTCAGGTAATTGTTCTTGTATAACAATCTAATTAAAGGGCAACAAAAGAATCATTTGTTACACACCAAAAGTATGGCATAGCCCTTGGTTCAAATGGTATTATTTTGTGGAAGAAGAAAATGAAAATTTAGGATCTTCTTGAAAATAATGCTCAAGTTATAAATAAATCTATATTCTCTAAATCTTTAATTTTGATTCTAAAAGAGTCAAAGAGCAGCAAATGAATCATTTATTGTACACTAAGTGTAGTAACCAGTATCCACGACTGGTAAGAATAAGTATTTATATATGTATAAATATACGTATTTTATTTGTATGTTGGTGATACTTGAATTATATATTGTTATTAGTAATGTTTTTATAGGTTAAGGATATACGATTAGTATTGAGTTTATTTGTATGACTTTAGATTTATTTTAGGGACCAAATTGTTATACTTTGAAAGTTTTGGGGGTAAATTTATAAATATCAAAAATTAGCCTCTTAGTATAAAAATACACTTTTGAACCATAATTTACCATTTTTAGGTCGAGCTACCCATTTTAAGAGAGAGAAGAGAGAAATAGAGGAGAGAGAAAGAGAAGAAGAAGAAGAAAAAGAAGAAGAAATTGGAATTTTGGATCTTTAGAGGTATATCACAACTAATTATCAATTTATTGGTGTTAATTAAGTTAATTTCTTTAAGTTTTGATTTCTGAAAATATGTATAATTGAGGATTTGATGTGTATTTCGTTTGATATTGTGAGAATTGATGATGATCTATAAGATAGCTTGATAAATCATGATGAATTGTGAAATTTCTGCTTGATAGTCTCTTGATCCAGGAATTTTATAAATTTTTATAATTCGATTCTGATTTTGAATTTTGAGTATATGAAATTATACAAGTTTAGGATCATCTGAGACTTTGAATCGATTCAAAATTTCAGAAATTGAATTTGTTGTGAATTTACCAAAATGACCCTGAAATTCTGGAAATTTCCTATGTGAACAGTATAATACAGTGACGAACAATGTTTGTCCTACTGAATGATCTTCAAAAATTACGAATTTGTGGAATATGATAAGTTTATATGTCTAATATGATATAATCGGAATTGAGAATTTAGATCAATGTGGTTGAAATGTTATGATTTTCTAAAGTATATCCGCTCATTACAGTATTTGATTAACAGAGTTTTAAAGCTATGGAATAAAATAGTTTTAAAATATTTTTGGCAGTGATTTGGAAGAGAAATATTTATCATGGACTGAGATATGTGTTAAGAGTAATTATATGATAGTTTTATAATTTTTGAGTTAGTATATGAGTTTATAAAATTGGGAGATTGAATACTGTTTAGTAAGTATCTTGATCCTGTCAGGTTTGTAGTTTGGATTCGATGGTGTGTATGGAATGGATTGTGTAGGAATTTTGATATTATATTCATATATAAGAAGTATATATGAGTCAAGAATGATATATTCTGATTTCGGAGTAATTGGACATCATTTGATGTATTAGAAAATTTTGTTAAGTGTAAGTGGTCAAAATGACAGGTTTTGAGAAACCAAGTATTTAGACCAATTTGATGTGATAAATGCATTGTGTATAATTTTGTAAGCTATTTAAAGTATTTTGTGTGAATTATGAGGCTTATGAAAGGATTAATCTCCATTGATAGGTTAAGGAGATTTAAGTCTTGTAGCTGAAAGTGTTAAGAGGTAAGTATACTAGACTTTTTACTGGAATCACAATAAACATAGTAAGTGTTATGAATGATTTTGTAAATGTGGTTAAGAATATGTTTATGTTATGTTAAAGTATGTTTTGATATGAAATGTGAATATATGTTTATGAATATGAGCATTGACATTGAGCATGGACATGCATGTATTTTTTGAAAGTGAGCTTTCAAAATAAGATATGTTTAACGAAGAAAGCTTTTGAAGTGTAATATGTCCATGAGAAATATTTTGTGTTTTGAGGGTACTTGAACTCACTGTTGACTTAGTAGGCATTTTATGTGATTTGTGGAGCCTTTATGTGTGGCCTTTCCTTTGGGATTGGTATATGTTATGTGTTCCGTATGTAGGGAGGATCCTATTGGTACCTAAAGGAAGAGTGAGTCATCACATTCGTGTGGTGGCGTATTGGTACATGTGAGAGGACTCACCGATGATCAGGGTGAGGGTTTGGCTTTTACCTTCGGGCATGAGCATTATATATGTGTGATTTAAAGGCCTCACTTGTACTATTCCTCTCATACGGTATGTTACCTACGAGTGACATTTGGCTCATTATGTGATATGTGATATGTAAGTCCTACTAAGTAGTAGTTGAGTGATGGTATTCCTATTATGTGTTTTGAAAGAATGTGTAAGCGCTTACATGATATGTGATTTGATAAGATTATGATTTTGATTGATCACAGCATATCATACATATGCATTGTGTACATATATGTATTTGTATTTGATATATGAAAAACTAGTATGCTTACTGAGTTTTATACTCATTATAGTTTATGGTGATTTCAGGTAAATAAGGTACATGTGTGCTTAGCGGATTTGGCAAGGCTTCTGCTGTTCCTTGGGTTCCCTAAGTTGTTAGGTTGCTAAGTGTTTCATTTGGGGACACGTGGGATAAGATATTTGATTTGTCCCTAGTGAATAAATACCTATGTATTATTTTATTATGTGTGGTTGGACTTAGTTTAAGTTTCACCAAGTATAGTAATGGATTGATTTTAAGTAAGAATTTACAATGAATATATTCTGGGCTTCCGGTAACAAAGTTGCTACTGGTGACGTAGTAGAGTGTTAATCTCTGAGAAAACTCTGCGTATCTCCGGTTTACTAATTGTCCCAGTCATAATTAAATTGCTATAATTCTGAAAGAAATTAAAATAAATGTTTAAGTATTATTGAATGAATGTAAGTGATGTCGTGTGTCAGATCTTTTGGGTCTAGGTTGTGACACTAAGAGCATAGCATACTTAGTTCAAACGATATTATGCTATGCTTCTTCTTAGTCAAAGAGCAGCAAATGAATCATTTATTGTACACTAAGAGCATAGCATACTACTTAGTATCCAAAAGACTGAGGCCACCTTCTTCTTCTTCTTCTTGTCAAATTATACACGTATTCTAAAGAGTATAAGAAGATAAGTTTAAGGCATAAAAACAATTATATATTTGAATACGCGGAGACCAGAGGAAAAAAAAAAAGACCAAAAGAAAACACTGTAAATAGTGGGAAATCTGAAGATTCAAGATCCTCCAGCTTTACCTTTGATAATTAGTACAATATATGGCCTTTATATCCACAAAAGTCCTGTGGTAGGCATTATCAAAAGTTTACAATATTGGATGTCCATATCAACAAGGAGACAAAAAATAATTAAACTCAGAACAATTATTTAGGAAATGGAAACAATATCACCAAGTAATATGATCAATAATTCCAAGCACCACATCACAAATTTGCTTCAATCCATCCTCTCTTCTTGCGAGCTCCGGCGGATAAGCCAATCCCGGGTACCTTCTAAACGCGTTATGGCAAGCATTCGGATAATCAGCGGCGGCCGAAATGTGCATATAAGCATAATCATAGTCCTCCGAGGCCAAATCTTGAGCTGAGCTTTGAAGAGAATCGCCAGCATAAGTGTATTTATCAGCACATTCTTTTAGGACTGTCTTTAAGATTGTGTCATTAGCGGTGGTACTAGGCAGCTGTGATGACAAATATGAGGATGTGGCGGTGGCATTAGCCATTCCAACTCCAATCATGATAAGGGCTAGTCCCTTCGTGTCCGCATGGCTGCTTGTTGGATTTGATTTGAGAGAGGAGACACAAAGATCGTAGTACTTGGTGTTTTTGCATGTCTTTTGGATTAAATTCGAATCCGCGGCCGCAAAAATGAAGAGGTGGTGGAAGAATATGGAAAGTGGGAATGCTAGGAAGAGAAAGGACATGGAGAAAATAGCAGAAGCCATTTGAGAGAATGATTAAAATGTTGCAATTTTGATTTGATTATGGCTTCACCTTTTTTTCTGAAAGAAGTTCAAATAGAGAAATGGAGCTACTAGCTATATATATTTATGAGATGAAAGTCACTAATCACTATTACTCTACTCTCTTTCCTTGACGGTTTATATGAGATTGCGTTAACTATCAAGTTCCTAGGTTTTAACAATATTTTAACGAGGTTCATAAGTTGTCAGTTCTTATTAACTCTCAAGGAAATGGCCACAGTAGCCTTAATATTTTGAATTACTTAATCATTCCACGAGGGAGTTTCAATAAAACTTTACTAAAACTCGTGTAATTAATAAACAACTGGCCTGATTTTTATATTTTTGAGATCTGATTTGTATTTTTTTTTTTTTACTTGTAATATTAGAGCTGTTTTGAAAATGTGAATTGTGATGAGTTGTTTTTTTTTTTGTTGCATGTGATTTATTGTATGGGAGGCCCCTTTAGTTTTAGAAGGTAGCATGGAAATCATAAGGCAAAGTTTTGGCAGCAAGGGAAAGTGCCAAAAGCAAGGGTCACGGGATACACAAAACACCACACCAGGCATATATAGATTCCAGACTCTTGAGTACTCTTGTCTCTCGTATCAATGTTTTTTTTTTTAAAAAAATAAAATTTAGAAAATTAACATTTTAGTTCTAATATTTTTATTAAATTATATATAACGTACCTATTATTTTAAAAATTACTATTCGATAAAAATGATTATGTTTTAAGGATAAAAATAGAAATAAAAAATTATATTTCGAATATGAAAATGATAGCAAAATGTCATGTCCTACATTGAATAAAAATTGTCTGAATTTTGGATATATATGAGTGGGTAGGTAGCATTACCTATTAGACTAGTCTTTTTGGTCAATAACAAGTACCTAACTCACGACAAGTGGTATCAAAACAGATTTAAATTTTTATTTACATATGTGCTATAAAATTATCACAATGTAGATTGCTACATAGATGTGAATCTCTCGTAGCTACATGAATGTGAGTCCCTCGTAGCTCTAAGAGAATAAAAAATACGGGTTAATTGGACTCTTAAATTATGTGACTTGAGTCCTAATAAATTTTTTTATGTAGATAATGGGCCTCTTATGTCCTTAGGGGATGAGTAATACGAATTAAGTTGATTTTTAAATTTGGGCCAAACCGTAACGATGGCGTCACGTGATTGGATGAAAGAAAATGTCACGTCTCACATTAAATATAAATTAATTAGATCTGAAGTATATAAAGACAAGTAGATAACATTACCTTACAAATTAGTTGTAGATAATATTATTTAATAAACTAATCTTTTAAGTTTAAAACAAACATCCGACGCGTGACAAAATTTAAAAAAAAAAATATAATTAATAAGTTTTAAAATATTAAAAACTAAGTAAATAATTCAATAAAATTACAAAAACTAAACTGTTAATTTCCCATTTATTATATATATATATATATATTAATTTGTGCAATTGTCTTGTTTTCATACTGGGAAACCACAATATCTGGACATAATTTTTTACAGCAAAAGGAAGGATGTGGACCACCAATCATTTTGGTCCCTTCAACCTCCTTAATTCTATAATGGAACTACTATCTATCAAGTAAAATTTTTATTTACTCTCTCCTCCCTTAGATGGTTTTTATTGATGATGAAATTTATTAAAAATCTTTACTAAATTTCTAAACCTCGTTCGAAACTTCTTTAATTTTGTCGCAAGCTTCTCCAGAGATTCTCTCTCTCTCTCTTTTTTTTTTTTCAAACTTCACATAAAAATAGCATGATCTTGTTTTACATTTAATAAATAATTAATTAGTATCATTATTTATAAAAATTTAAAGTTTATATTTAACTAATGTGTTATCGATTAATAATTATCCATGTATTATGTAACAACTTACTTTGTTATCTCATTATCAGTTTTAATTGTTAAATGACATGTTAAATACCAGGTCACCAACTTTATTTGTGTAGCATTACTAATAATTAATTGTTTTCAATTTAAGTAATACATTTGTCAAGTTACACATTATAATTTACTTTCATTGAAATTTAAGAAATATAATCCAAAATATAAAAGATTTAAACAAAGAAAATTTGCTTGTTATCTCTATATTGTTTGACATTTTTATCGATTATTCTCTTAATTTTTTAATAAATATTATTATCTCTTTATTAAGTAAAAAAATAATTACCAATAAAGAGAATACCAATATTTATTTAAAAAAATTCAATACAGAAGTGTAATTGACATTTTTTCTTTAAGAAGGTTTAGCCATTATAACAATACAGTTATTAATTTGATCATATATCTTTCGAGAAATTGGTAAACTTCATTGTAAATTTATCCTCTTTTGATCAATGACTATTTAACTAAGGATAATAAAATTTAGATTCAGATTTAGGTTTATTCAACTCAAATTTGGATTCAAATTTTTTTGGGTGAATCCAAAATTCAAGTTTAGCTTAAAAGTTTTCAAACTGGGCCAAATATGAGTTGAATTGTTTTTTTTTAATTAATTAATTATTTTTAATTATTTAGTAAAATTTAGACTTTTGAAATATTTATTTTATAAAGCAATGTTAGATTATAAATTTTGTATTGTAAATTTCTAATCACAATTTAATATGTTTTAAATTTTATTAAATTTTGACCTCTTATAATTATTAAAATTGTAAATTTATTTTTTGTCTTATTTTAAAGTTAAATTTAAATTTTGTGAATATTTATTTTATAAAATAATTGTTAAATTTATATATATATTAAATAAATTTAAGATTTTTCTTAAAAAAATAAAATTCGAATTCGGAGCAAGTTTTTAAATTTTCACAAAAACTCAGATTAACAACAAGTCTAAATATATCAGGCCAGTTTTTCAGATTCCAACAAAAAATAAATTCGAAAAGGTCAAATTTTTCTGAACTGAGTTTTGAATTATTTCGTGTTCCAAATCTGAGCCGGACCAAATTACCTTCCTATATTTAACAATGTGAGAGACACTTTTTTTTTTTTTTTTTTTTACGAAGAACAATTGAAGAACTTTTTAATATTATCAATTTGTGGAATCATATAGTTAGGTGTTGATTAATTAGACCAATTGCGTCCATTTGAAATCATCACAAACCAATTATGGGAAGACATTACAGATATATAAGCCTGTACAATGTAACTCTTGTCGTTGAAAATTTGATCCAATGCCAAACCTATTATGCTAATAAGATCGTCGGTGGTTCTAAATCCATTTTTTTTTAATGTTGAAAATAAAAAATAATAATTAAAAAAAACTTGTTGAATTGATTGGTTTTAATTTTTTTTTTCAATTAAAAAAATCATTATTATAAAAATTATAACTAAAATATTAATAACAACAGTTTTAATATTTAACATGATTTGTATTTGAACATCTTAGCATGCTTTTAATTCTTAATCATATTAGTTGTAATTAAAATTTATAGCTATTTTGTTAGATAACAAATAATTATAATAATAGAGAAGAATCAAAGTCTCTTAATTTTGCACTTCTTGTTACTTCAATTTTCTTTTACTATTAGATTTAAACTTTTTTCTTTTTAAAAAAAATAGATTAACCCATTCTCAATAGTTATGAAATTTCATTTTGAAAATATATGAAAGAGAGTGTACGCGGATGGGAAAGTGAATAATGTATTCAAAATTATTTAAGTATATCAAATATATTTTGCAGCATCTAAAATTCCATAATCAGATATTTTCTTCAATCAATACTAAAAAATATACCTTGATTAAGTATTGTGGAGGTTAAACAAAATGAGTTTACTTGAAGTGTTGCTCTTGAATAAATCTAAGCCTAAATTACAATGAGATCTAGACTCTAAAATGGTAACTTTCAATTTTGTAAAATTTATTTTGGTGTTTTAGGCTTTACACTTAAGCTATTTTGCTCTCATTCTCGTTTTCTATCTCAAGTCTTACTTGTAAAAGCCCGAACCATTTTTCTTTCTCTCAATTCACATAAGAGCCGAATTCATTTTTTTTTTCTTCTTATTTTTCATAACATTTATACATTTGTTTTTTTTGTTGACTTTAGAAATGGACGAGCATCCATGAAATAAGTTATTACTTATGATGAGTGTTTATGACTCGTCAATTTCTTAAGTAAAGTTTAACTATTTAGTTTAATTGAATAATAAAAAGTGGGCAATTAATGAAATACTAATTTGGTGTTTTATAATGCTTTGACGTGGAGTTTAATACTTAAAATTTTGTATGTGTATTTTTTTTTAGAGGTGTTAAAATTAAATTTTGCTTATCTGAGTTTTTTTTGAATTGAACTCTTCGACTCTATTTATTATTTTAGTGTTCAACGAGTATACTTCATATTATGAGATTCTTTAAATTTATACTTATTTGTCTTGTAGAACCTTTACATAAGTCCATGAACTCAGCGTCACCTACATATCACGGATATAATAAAATGAGATGTTGAACCATATAAGTTAAGTTCAAATATATTTATATAATCCATCAATCACTTATATTTTAAAAAAGTAAGACATAGATCTATATTATCAAGTCTCTATTTGCTCGACCATGTAGTTATCTTCAGATTTATATTTCGGTAAACAATTTACACAAACTCTTTTAGACAAATATTTCACTTTACGAAAACTCTTTCCACGGCATATGCTTTTGGCTAAAATACATTCTGAAATACAATCCCAAAGTATCAAGATATATGACACAACTATATGAGCTGACGAATCCCATATTTACGCACACCGACCTTTATGAGCATCAGACTATATCGAATGATACCTAAAGGTCAGACCATGAAAGGTCTCTAACATATTTGAAATCTAAGTATGATGGATCACTTACAAGCCTACCAGGACCCTCAGGTTTAAGAACCACAAATACTACTAAATTAGAGAAAACCATTTATTGACAGCTTTATGGAATAACTATTGGATGTATTTGTGAGTCAGTTCAGTACCCAGTCCTAATTGAATACCTATATGCCTACACGAGCTTTCACTAAGTTTATGGTTTACTAAGACTAACCAGCTAGACAATCCAGATACAAACATACACAGTATCTATTGGTTTACCAATTGACTCGTGTTGGTAAACTTACGACTAGGATCCATTTTCAAAAATATACTATATAGTAACATTTCTTAGTATCATTTGCAACTACTTTGTAACTATGTCACTATAATAAATATTCTCGGGTCTTAATCCCAATTCAGACAAAGTTCTAATCTCTTAGAAATATTAACTTTAGTACTAATCTAAACGACTTTAGATCTATAATATCTGAAGGAATAAGATTATCATCATATATTAAATAATGATTTACAGAAATGTAAATTATATATATATTATTAACGAATATTCATACAAAATTAGAATGACACATGAGCACCATCTCTAACAACTCAAACTTTAGTATTATTTACGATGATATCTAATGCGCATTGACTTCAATTGTTTTAAAAACACTTTAGGTGTTAAGGCCTTAGTAAATGGGTTCGCAATATTCTCACTAGAATTTGCTCTAGAAACTATTATATCTCTTATGGCCAAGATCTCTTTAATTATGTGATACTTTCATTCATATGCTTAGACTTATGGTGTGCCTTGGGATCCCTGGCTTGAGTATCCGCCATGTTGTTATCACAGTATAATGGGATAGGACCAACTATAATTAGAACAACTCTAACTCTGCAATGAACTTGCATATATACACTGCTTCCTTTTGTAGCTTTTGAACCGATGCAATATATTCTACCTCCATGGTAGAATTACCTGTGGATCCTTATTTTTCTTTTACCAACTAATATCGGCACCATTAAGAAGAAACACAAAACTAAATGTAGATTTTTAATCATCCGGAACTGACTGAAAGAATGAATCAGTGAATCCTTTCACCTGTAAGTCACTCTTTCTATCAAATACTTATCATTTATACCCTTAAGGTATTTTATGATATATTTCACAGCTATACAATAGTCGTTTCTTGGATCTAACAAATAATGGTTTGTAACACTTACAACCATGCTAATGTCTGGTTTCGTACATAACATGACATACATTATACTACCAACAGTTAATGTATAATATATATTTGATATTCTAACTCTTTCATCTTTATTTTGGGGATACATCCTCTTAGAAAGACGAATGTCATATCTGAAAGGTACATTAATTGTCTCACAGTTACCTAAGTTATACCTTCCTAAAGCTGAAGCGTTATGCCAAGTCGTAATAGCATTGAGGCGTTGACTTCCTAAAGCTGGGGCATCGCTAGAATAATAGGGCATTCTCTTGATAGTTTTCCTACATCACTTACTGGAACTTGCAGCAACGTTCCCTCTTTGAACGCCGTGGTGTTCACTCGATTCAAGCATGTTTATACTTTCAGTCTTCACATTTTCACTTCATGCCTCTTTCATATTAACTCGTCTCTAATTTGTTTTTGTTGGAAAATTGGTGATTCAATAATCTTGGTTGGACAAAAATTGAGATAAATACCAAAGTGGAGAGTTACAAGAAGTCTAGAACGTGTGGGACACGTATGGAGAAGTCTAGGAAGTGTGGGACACGATGGGGAAAGCAAAACGGGACTCGAAGACGCAAAGGAAGCAGAGAAAACGCGGGAGGTGCCTACAGGGCGCCCATGGCTGAGTGCTGCAGCGCCCAGAGATGAGCGTCGAGGTGCCCAGACGCTTTAGGATGTCCGTTTTGGTTCGAGATTTTGAGTTTCGAAAAGTTTTAGACTTCCAAAACAAGTGAATTCTTACTCCAACAAGGAATATGGTTAGTAGGCACGAAATACACTCTATATAAACACTTGTAAACCATTTAGTTTAGATTAAGCATTAAGAGAGACTTTAAGAGAGGGGAAGAACTGGGTAGACACTAAGTGCTTGTGTGTGCTAGGGTGGAACCATCGTTTGGGTGATCATTGTTTGTGGTAGAGTAAGGGTTCACTAAACATTAGGTCCTTTTGAGGGTTCTGCAAATTAGGTTTTCCTTATAAAATCTCTAGAGAGTTATTAAGAGAGGCTAGGATCCTTGGATCTACCGTGGACGTAGGCAATTGGCCGAACCATATAAGATTGTGTTGTGCTCTTTTATATTTTGCTTTGGATTCTTGTTATTTGTGATTGATTAACAGGTTATTTTGCTCCGCAATGAGGTTAGAGTTCTAGGTTGAATCTTGGGTTCTTCGCTTCAATATAACCCAAAAAGGAAGAAAGGCATTTCCTCCCTCACCAAACTGGTATCAGAGCTAAAGGTTTGATAATACACACTTAGGGTATTTAAACCATGGCTGCAATCAAGCAAGAAATAGAGAAGTTCAATGGGATGAATGACTTCAATCTTTGGAAGAAGAAGGTTAGGGCTCTACTAGTAAAGGAAGGGCTAGACTCAACATTTGAGAAAGCCAGCTCTTCAACTAACGATGAGACGACAACTTCAAAGTCCGAGCAAAAAGATTGAGACATGATTTAGAAAAGGGCTCACAGCACCTTATTTCTGGCGTTGAGCGACGAAGTATTAAGGGAAGTTGGTGATTAAGAAACTGCTTTGGGGCTATGGAAGAGACTCGATGCATTGTACATGAAGAAGTCTCTTGCATATAGACTTCTTGTGAAAAAAAAACTACATCAGCTAACAATGCATGAGAGAAATTCATTGAGACCTCACATTGATGAGTTCAACAAGATCATCATAAGTCTTGAGCAACTGAGCATCAAGACTGAGGATGAAGACAAAGCCATTATCCTGTTAAGTTCATTGCCAAAGAGCTATGAGAGTTTTGTGGATACGCTGCTGTATGGTAAGGAGGTTTTAACGATAAATGACGTCAAGACATCATTGAACTCAAAAGAATTGACAAAGAGATCTGAGTCGAGAGTGGAGCAGCATTGCTTATACAAGAAAGGAAGAGCAATCAATCAAGGAGGAGATCCAAGAAGTGTTTCCTTAGTAATAAGGAATGGTACTTTGCGAAGGATTGCTCGAAATCAAAAGGCTAAAGAGGGTAGGCTGCAATCAGTACTGAGGAAGATACCGAAGTTGTAAACACATTGATAACCTCAAGGGGAAAGTATACGGGTAAATAGATACTAGATTTGGGGTGCAGCGTCCATATGTGTCCCAACAGATCGATGTTTACCAACTATAAAGCCAAGAGAGGTAAAGCTCTAATTGAGAATGACATGACTTGTGAGATCATAGGAGTTGGTGATATAAAGCTGAGGATGCAAGGTGGAGAAACTAGGGACTTACATAGTGTAAGACATATTCTTAAATTGAGGAGGAACTTGATATCCCTAGGCAAGCTCGATGAGAAATGGTATTCGGTTAGAGCGAAAAAAGGAAAATTAAGGGTAGAGAAAGGACCTATAAGGTTTGAGGGTGAGAAGCACAATGGGGAGTTCTATGTGCTTACTGGGATGGTCATGAGTGGCCCAACGAGGGGTGTTGAGGTAATGCAGACCACTAGGCGACATCCAAACTGTGCTTACCGAGGTGATGAGGGTCGGAAAGGAGTACAACGCATCCATACCCTATGCAAGGTGTATGAATGTCTTTGGAGACCAAAGTCACTAGCTCGAAGAAAGTTAAGTTTTGGTGGAGACTTAGCTGGACTCAACTTTAGGTGATAGAGTATTGGTGTGGATTGGATCCCGAAACCTTCTTATTTGGAAGATTTTGAATTAAGGAATGGTTTGTTGGAAAATTGGTGATTCAATAATCTTGGTTGGACAAGAATTAAGATGAATATCAAAGTGGAGAGTCATAAGAAGTCTAGAATGTGTGGGATACGTATGGAGAAGTCTAGGATGTGGGACACGAAGGGGGAAGCAAAACAGCTCGAAGACGTAAATGAAGTAAAGAAAACGCGGGAGGTGCCTACACGACTGCGCGTCGCGGCGCCCATGGCTGAGTGCTGCGGCGCCCAGGATAGCACTCCAATGCCGCAACCCCTAGAGATGAGCGCTGCGGCACCCAGACGCGTCAAGATGTCCGTTTTGGTTCGAGATTTTGAGTTTTGGGAAGTTTTGAACTTCTAAAATAAGTGGACTTTACTCCAACAAGGAATAGGGTTAGTAGGCACGAAATACACCCTATATAAATATTTGTAAACCCTTTAGTTGAGATTAAGCATTAAGAGAGACTCTAAGAGAGGGGAAGAACTGGGTAGACACTAAGTGCTTGTGTGTGCTAGGATGGAACCGTCGTTTGGGTGATCATTGTTCGTGGTAGAGTAAGGGTTCACTAAACATTAGGTCCTTTTGAGGGTTCTTCAAATTGAGTTTTCCTTATAAAATCTCTAGGAAGTTAATAAGAGATGGTAGGATCCTTAGATCTACCGTGAACGTAAGCAATTGGCCAAACCACATAAGATTGTGTTGTGCTTTTTTATATTTTATTTTGAATTCTTGTTATTTGTGCTTGATTAATAGGTTATTCCGCTGCGCAAGGAGGTTAGAGTTCTAGGTTGAATTTTGAGTTCTTAACTTCAACATAGCCCAAAGAAAAAAAATGACGTTTCCTCCCCCAATAAAATTTTTAATCATATCTCGCATACCATCTTTGGTTGACTGTTATATTAATTCTATTTGTGCATCGAGCTAAGCATGCTATTCTTGTTCCGGAGTTATGGCATCAACATGGTGGAACCCTTAAATTATTCAACCGAATAGAGCAGCATTGGCCTTTCCCTTTTGGGGTAAAAGAACACATTGGTTATCAAGTGATCGATCAAAACATAAAAAAAAACACCAAATGAAAAAGCTATATTATCTTTCCTCGTATATTCCAACACCATTTTAATCTTCCCTAAAGATCATAAAAATGACAAGAGGTTAGCCTCGTGATGACCTTATTGTTGCAACACTCTTTAATGACTTGTTCGGCTTCCTGCACGCTAGAGGCGGCTACGCTTGTGCTGCACCCTATAGCCACATTCTGCTTGATTTTCACGAGACTCGCATGAAATCCATTTCGCTGTTCAAAAGGTTATTTCTTTCCCCGATCACATCTTGTTCTTGCAATAATAATAGTTTAAAGTTAATAATATCACAAATAGTAGCGTTAGTTTTATAAAATTGTGATATAAATTTTGTATTTCAACGGATGTATCACTAATATTAATTTTTACATATTAAATAATTATTATATAATATTAATTAATAATAAACATATTAGATATCATATCATTGGAGATACAAATGTAAATAACTTTGTTATATCACAAATACTAACTATTTGCATAAGTTTTTAAGTACAAACTACTGTGTATATTATGTATATATGCATAGTACATCCAAATCTTAAAAATAATAATAAATAAACTTTTTATAAATTTAGTTTTTGAAAATTTTTAAATATATCATTTTGATACATTATAATTTTGACAAAGGGTGAGCAAAAATAATAATCTAAAATTGGAAGGATTGGTTTGAACCAAACTGGTCGATTCAATTTTTATAATTTAAAAAATTTGTTCGATTTTTATTATTATGAAAATTAAACGGTTTTGTTCAATTCTTATTATTAAAAAAAATTAAACAATTCAGTTTGATTTTAGTTCAGTTACACATAAAATTAGAACCTAATTGAAAAATTGATATTTTAGTTACAAATATTTTAAAATTATATATGAGAAAAAAATGCATTTTGATAAAAAAAATTAGATTTAACAAGTTGGCAGAACACGATAATTCCATCTTTAGATCTTGGGTTCGATTCAAACAAATTTTTATTTTAATTATTAATATTTTAAAATTTAAATATAATTAAATAGAATATGTATTAACTCAAAAGCTAGCTTTAGCTCAGTTGGTACAGTAGAGGCAATTTCCTTTTCAAATCCCGAGTTTGAATCCTCTGGGTTGTGGTTTTTTTAATTATTAATATTTTAGAATAAAAATAAAAATGAATGGAATGTATATTAATTTACAAACCAATGTATTTTAATTTAGAAACCAGCATTATCACATTTGGTAGAATAGAGGTAATTTTCTTCTTAGGTCGCAGGATCAAATTCTGGTTGTGGTTTTATAATTATTAATATTTTATTTTAGAATTTAAATATTAGTAAATAAAATGTATTTTTAATTTAGAGATTAGCTTTAATTCAGTTGGTAAAGTAGGGGTAATTCTCCACTCATGTCTTAGGTTTGAATAAGCAAATGTGTTTGTTTTATTTTTTTTAAAAAAGATTTCGTAATCGATTCTCAAAATCGAAAATTGAATTGGATCAAACTGAAAAAAATCAATTTGATCTGGTTTGGTTTCTGCACAGTAATCGGTATTTTTAATTTAAAGATTAGTTTTAACTCGGTAGGCATAATTCCTCACTCATGTCTTGGGTTTGAATAAGCAAATTTGTTTGTTCTATTTTTTTAAAATTTTTTTAAATTGACTCTCAATATCGAAAATTGAACTGGATCAAAGTGAAAAAAAAAATAGTTTGATCTAATTTAGTTTTTGCATAATGATCCATTTTTTTCGATTTTCTTGTAAGGAAAAACCAAAAAACCCACAGGTCGATTGAGTTCCAACTGTAACCTAGCTGAACCAACCCGTGTTTTGACTTTCACTCTGCCTCTGTATGTATGTAACCAATTGCTTAGATAGTAATAAGGCTCGGAGGGGCTTGCTCCCATACCACAGTTATATAAATAAATAAGAATTTTTTAAAATTTTAACATTTTGACACTCAACAATTTCAGCTCTGGCTCGACATAAACAAATTGATAATAGGAAACTTCTGTACTACATGGTAAACGAGGAATTGGAGCTCATTCTGGCAGCATTTCAGCTCATAGCTAAATATGGCCAAGATATTTCTTCCCTTGTACTATTTCAACCCAAAAACACGAAATTGGTGCTTTAAGAAAAACGATCACAATATACATTGACAATGTGTACACATCCAGAACACACAATGATGTACATTTCTTATTTGGCAACTGCTAGACGCAATGCAAGCCAGCTCGCCGTGTCATCCACCAAAGGTCTTAGACTTCGATGTCCAGAACTTCAGGATCTAGTTTTACTTTTAGAATTTTGTTGAGCTTGTAAAACGGGTTCTTGTTTGTTATTCGTGGATCTTTAATAAGTCATTAAGAACTTCCTAGAAAATTGTATATAGAAATTATGTATTTACTGAAGGAACTAATACTATTTCGACGGCACATATATCAATACTTTAAACCATTTTCCAAATGTAATGCAAACAATTTACTAATTGACAATTGGGACTTCACCGCTAACTAGAGATGAAAGGCTCAAAAAGCTCATGTATGCTCAAAACTGTCTTCCTTTTGCCTACACAGTGGATCTCTGTGGCATAGGGATGATATACAACAAGTTGTAACAAAATCTATCCCACTTTTCAGGTCATATCAACAGCTATAGCACGTTAAATCTTCCAAGATAGACTCAGATATTCAAGGCCTTCTTGGGTGTGACAATCTTCGATAACTACATAAAATCAGGGGGGGTTGAAAGATGAAATACTGGCCATCAACGAAGGAAATTGTCAGTTCTTCATTGAACACATTTGACCACTTCTCCAGTTAACATACGCAAAAGTTTCTTTAAATGCATGAGGTATAATTAGAAGACATTTGAAAATTTGACCATGATGCCCTTATGCTATAAAGAAATTGCAATTATCAGCATAAGGCTATAACCACTTTCAGTTGAAGGTGAAAAACAGAGCAATGGCAGCAAAAATCTCTTCAAAATTGTAATGATAGAAACGAAAGAAAAATGAGATCTATGTCAAAAAAAAAAGGCTCTAGATACGTTTACATGCTAGATATTTATAAGCAGGAAAGACATTCTAGCTTCCAGCAAAGCGACAGCATGGAGAAAACTCACTCAATAATCTATTTAATTGTCAGAAACTACAAAAGTAGATGTGAGGGAAATGTGGCAAGGAACAAATGGTGTTTTGGGAAGCGTGCAAAGAAATTGACAGCTCAAGTAAAGTCCACAGGATCATAAGTTAATGAAGCTACTGTCTGGCAGCAGCTGCCTCTTCCAAGTCAGACAAGGCAAGGGGGAAAAGGAAGAGAACCACAAAATTTTTGAAAAGAATTTAATCTGTTAAAGAAAAAAGAGAAACAAAAAAAATCTTACGGGATAGCTTCATGATAAGCATTTTTTAAACCAAAAATTATTCAATTAATATGTCAAGAAACTGCATCCAATGCAGAATTAGATAAAACACCTTGTATTTTTAGAGGAAATGGCTGGCCATTAAAAGTTGTGGCTTTTCCTTGTCTTCTTCAATCTCCATTGAGGCTTCAGCTCTTATTTCCTGAACCCTCTTATCCCAAATATTGTCTATTAGCTTCCAGGTTTCATCACTTACAGTTTGGGTCTGCACATGGAGAAAACAAAAATTAGGAATAAGTGCGTATCATTAACTGATATAAAAAAAGATATATAGAAAGAGATGAAAGAGCAAAACTTGGTAGTAGCTACTGCACTCACATTCATTGGGCGAGGTGCACCAAAAGTTGCAAAACCAACATTTCCTGGTGCAAATGTGGCCCTCCCAGGTAGCGTGATCCCGTGAATTCCCCATCGGCCAGCATAAATCAAGGCTCCATACTCATCAACTGGATTTACGACAGGCTGAAAAACAAATCACAGAAAATAATTTCACAATGTTTGCATGATCAAAAAACATTGTTGAAAGCAATTATAAACCTATTAGCATACCATCAAGAAAATAAACTATATTAAGCTCAAAATAAATTCTAACAGTTTTAAAATAGCATAAGAGAACTCCTGTATATATATCAATTTCCAGCCACGAACAATACATGAGGCAATGTTGAGCATCCCCATTACACACATAGGTTCATCCTCCAACAAAATGGCAATAATTCTATAACTTTTTCCTATGATTTCCCCCAATATATATACCACATGACCTGAAGAATAATGTAAGCATTAACCCCTGCTTTCTCTTCCAATGCAAATCCTTCATAAATGGAATGTTTTCCACAGATTGGCCACAAAGATCTGAACTAAGGAGCCTCTAAAAGAAAATACATTTGAAAAATCTAAGCTGCAGGTAATGTATTTCGTTCTGTTGAGCTGTCTAGACACATATATAACTACATAAGTTGGTCATAGAGTATCCACCCTACCCTTTTAAATCTGGCACAAAATATAAAAAGAAAAATGAAGACATAATTTCTCCAAATTCATCTCTTATGCCAAATTACTAGAACATAAAACTGCACAAAAGCACCATAGATTTTATTTCTTTAAAAAATCTTCAAGCTTTTTAACTATGCTTGAGAGTTGAATTTTTATACAGTGCAAAACTTTTTCAAATACTAGAAAGTTTTTAAATTTTAAATGAAGTACAATTCTTGGTCTTTCTTTTTCTGGGGGGTGAGGGATTATAGCACTTGAAGTTGAAACCAAATACATCAAATAGGCATGATCAGTAGAAAAGAAAAAAGAAAAAAATTCTATAAAAAGAAACTAACATACGTTGCAAACATAATAATAAAGATGCAAATTGGTGCCAAGAAACCAGCATCATGGGACATTCATTTTATATTCCTTGTCCACAAAACTACCTGAGGTACTCGAGGAGCCCTTTTGTATATGTCCCAAATTTCCTCAGCTTTAATCTCTCCCATTTCAAGCAAAATATCTGCACAGGATAAAGACATGGAGTCGACCAGTAGTACAAATTAGCTCGAACATGGAATTGTCGTTCAAAAACTCGAACTTCCGTCAAATATTTAAATAACTAAATTGAAAGTCACAGTACTTCAAAATTTTCATAATGCAGATAGCTTCATGTACTGAAACAATCATACAGATCAATCAACCAATATAACCTGTAATTGTCTCAACTGCTGAATGGCATTCTCTCAACACAGATGCACACTTTTCCACAGCAAAACGCATATATTCATCTCGAAGTGCTTCAAGTTTGGCTGCAAGCTGTTACAAACAAAAAAAAAAGGAAAAAAAAACTATTAAGACATCTATTCATTCAACATAACACCAAAATAGTTAAGAAATTTAACATCAGAAAGACGCACATTTGGCACTAGATCATTTTGATTCCTATAGTATGCCTTCCCAAATGCTGTCATTCCAGTCTGCAGAATTAAAAATTCTGCAATCCTAGAAGCTTCTAGCGTAGCCTTTGCAGATATCCAACACATGTTGTTAACCCCAAACATCTCCTCCTCAAGTACTCTAGCTGAGTCATATTTAATTTATTCACACAGAAAAACAGAAAAGATATCAATTGAATTGTCTACTCTTCAGCAATGAAAGTTAAAATCAAATCATATAACACCTGATAGATGTCTGAGGTCAGCATGTTTTCATGATACTCAAATAAAAGATTAAATAATAACAAAAATATCAGTATAAATTCTATGACACCTGATAGAAGCTAGTAGTAAGGACCCAAATAATAGTACTACAGTCAAACAGGCCATATTAAGCACTTTAAAAAGCACCCTCAAGTGCAAGACCCTAATAATATTAAGTGACCAAACAGGCACTCTAACGTGCAAAACCTGTAAATAGAGACAAGACAAAAGCAAATGCAAATGCAATAATGAGAGGACTCAATTATTCAAACACAAGAACTCTTGGTCAAAAACTAGCTCTAATACTATGTTAGGTTACCACTTGACCCAAAAGCTTAAGCGAGCAAGTACGGGCACAAGCAATTGTATTAGGCACTCTAGCAAGTTGAATTACGCACTCAAACAGGTATCCTCGCGTGCAAGACCCCCTTCAAAAGTATTAAGCACTCTGACATTAACAATTATCCTTAACCATCCATTAACTAATTAAAGTACCCAGTTGAAATTTGTAAATTGAATATATGACTTTATTGCTCTTCCAACTATTTATTTAAAGTTCACATTACAACTGCCAACAACCTTTCACCATCTCCAATATACCCACCACTTCCGAGCCATTATTATTCTCCTTCTCTGACAGCAACAAGAACAATAGCTCCTCATCACAATTCCAAATCCACAAAACTAACCAAAATTGTCACTTTCAATCATCTAATGGAAACTGGTGTCATATTCTAACTTATTTTGTGCCTTTCCTTTTCCCAGATCAAGAATCCTTAAGCAAATCAGAGCTCTCTTTCTCTCATCTAGCTTCTAAGTTCCCAAAATATCAATTTTCAATAACACCATTTGAATTCTGAGGATATTATCAAAAGCTATTGCAAGTGAAACTGAGACAGACAACAGAGAAAGAATATGGTGTGATGTATGTCAAGGTCATTCCACATCCTGTCATCAACATGGTTGCACTGCAAACCCACTTTCCTTTAGCCACCACTGGTATCGTCTGCACCACTCACTGCCATCAATGCCAATAACCTTGTCTTTGCCCTAGTGTGCTCATATTGCTCCAAGGACTGAGAAATTCAACTCAGATAGTAGAAAGGAGCCAACAGAGAAGTCATCTTGTGAGACAGGAGTTAGAGAAAATAGTTGGGAGATTATGTGGTAGAGAATGTTATTTGAAAAAATAAAATAAAATGAGGCTTAACTTGAGACATTTTTATAAACAATGGGAACAGCTGAAAGTTGTTTTCCACTGAATGGATTTTACATTAAACTTGGAAGATGAAAAAAAGATACATCTTTAGAAAATAGCAGTGAGCAGAATCTTATATATATTTCAACAGTAAGAGAAGAATAGAAGAAAGTAAAAGAAACATTGTTTTGCACATAATTATAACTATATTGCACAAATTGGGAAAAAGAAAAAAATGCATCTCAACTACAAAATGTTGCATATGAATTCATCCAGATGCTGATTGTACACTAAAAATTACGTCTAAAAATAGTTACTTATAAGTAACTAAAAAACTGATATCTCTAAGAATCAAAAGCATTAACTAAACTAGAGATGTTGAGGGAGAAAAAAAAAAAAAAAGAGAAACCACAACTTACGGGCACAGGCACGGACTATAGCATTCAAATAATCTGATTTCTTTGAGAAAACTCTGCCCGAAATTTCTGCATAGTGCATGTTTGGCTGGCTATGAATGGATTTTATGTCTGTCTGCAGAATACCAATAGTAAGACTTAATTACCACGTGTCAAGATACAAAAAGACCTTACAACACCACAAGAAATAAAATAAAACTGTTGACATATAATTTAATAACCTCTGTGAATGGACGATATGGATCTGGGAAGTAGCATGCAAGAACAGCTACAGCTGCTTCTCTGTATGCCAATCTCAATTTCAGTTCTTCTGGAATATCAGTACTGTCTTCTTGGCCTGTTTCAAATGTGCCCTTTTGCTGAAATGGAAATTAAAAGTAAAGTGACAAATGGGAATTCAATCAAACCAATGAGACAAATTTGAAATTCATTGCACGAGGAATTAATCACTAACCCGTTTCAGAGCTTCTAAAAGTTCTTCTCGTCCAATATAGTCTAAATCTTTCCTAGCGGTCAAAATTCCAGCTTCATTCCTGTCATTTCAGTTTGAGATGATCAGCATCTCTCTCCTAATGTAGAATCACAAAAGTTAATATGAAGCATTATGTACAGTATATTTTGCAGCTCTGCCCCAGTAAAATCTTCTGTAAGCTCTGCAATTTCTTGCAGTAGAGCCTCCTTTTCGTCCTCTGAGCGAAAAAATTTATTTCTAGCATGCACCTGTTACGAAGAAAATAAATTCTAACAATAAATACAGCACAAACATGAGAAAGTTACCATTCCCTATGCCAAGCACAAAAAGCAACATACCTTCAGGATGGCAAATCTACCATCTTTAGATGGCAAACCAACCCTTACAATCTTGTCAAAACGACCTTTTCTCAAAAGAGCAGGATCCAGAATGTCCAGTCTATTTGTTGCACCTATAACTAACACCTGACAGCTCAAGTTTAGTAGTTAAATCAGAGGCAAAAGAGAAACGAAAGGAAAAGAAAAAGATAATCTTTGTTCTGATAGAATATGCAAAAGCTTACCTGTGATGTAGAAACTTTAAACCCATCCATCTCCGTCAATATCTGAAGCAGGCCTTGTTCCCTTTCTGCACCACCCTACATGGAGCAATTATATGCAGAGACCACAGAACAAATGTGTGTGTGAGAGAGAGAAAAATGACTTATAATAACACACCTGGCATACGTCATCTATGTATACGTACACACTGTACTGAGTACATACATATGCATGTACAGACTATTAGCTTTCTTTTTTTTTTTTTCTTTTGTGTTTATGAAAGAACAGACTTATTAACTTAGGACGAGCTGTGTAATGTTTTGTACGTGTGCATGTGACATATTGAGAGATGATCAAATTATGAAAGGTATAAAATTTATTCTACTACACCACTATATATCTTTTTCAAAGGATATAGATTTACTAAATCAACAATTAGATTGAAGACATTCCCAATACTTATAATAAACATCAAGTCTAGCATTGAGTGTTTATAGCCATTTAATCAATCAACTCATAAATCCTGCAAAAAGGGCTCAGTGATTTACACTAAAAAAGTTCTACACCGAGGCTTCAGTGGCTTCAGTGCTTTAGATATACATATACACATAATGCAAAAGTCAACTCTTTGTATAGAGAGTTGAACAAATTTTGTTTTGTAGCAACTCTCTATACAAAGAGTTGGATATCGCATTTTAAAAGTGCGTACACTAGAGCAAAGAACTTATATATGTACGAGTCTATATACAAAAGAAAGTCTATAATACTCCTAGTGTATAACCTTCCATTAAATTCAACCATGTGTTTATATATATAAGAGAAAGTTTAGAATAGTCCTAGTGTATGGTACTCCTTCCATTAAATTCAAGTCACGTGTTTTTCTTAACTAATCATGAAAAGTCAATACACATGTGACTTGAATTTAATGAAATGAGCACTGTACATCAAGAGCAGCCAAGACTCTCTCTATACCTTTCATATTTCCAATTTCTTATGCAAATTTTACACCATTGGATTTTAATACTTTTGAATGGTCTAAGATTAAATCTGACGTGCATAATTAATGCATGATCAATGCATTACAATTAATCCACATCTGAAATTTAATTGCAACCATTAAAAATGCATTAATCCAACAATGAAAATAGTGTAAAATGCTGACAACTTTGTCCAACTTTTGAGAGGAAAAAGGCAGGAAAATAGTCTAGTTCACCCTTTTCTTTTCTTTTTCTTTTTTCTAAAATTTCTGGTAGTGGGGGATAGGGGATGCTTGAGAAACAAAAATTGTTTTGTAGATGTAGCAAGGGAGTTTATTTATCTTACCCCACCAATATCAGGCCCACCACGCTTGCTACCAATTGCATCAATCTCATCAATAAAAATGATGGAAGGTGCAAATGATCTGGCACTAGCAAAAAGATCCTTCACGCGTGATGCTGCCACGCCCACAAACATCTGAAACGTGAAGTCATATTAACCAATTTTATTTAAATTCAACAGTTCCGAAAAAAAATTCAACATTCTTTGTGCAGACAATAATTGAATTTCAATAGTTCCGCAAAAATGCACTTTCTTTAATTCAAATTTCACAAGTCTCAAAACTGTGTATATGTCATTTTCATGCCACTTCTTCAACTCTTTTACTGAATATATATAACCAATAAGTAGTGCACATCCCAAGGCCTTTTTCAAACCTAATTTCAGGAGTCAAGATGATCGTTCCATGGTTAGATATTCTAAGGTAAATCCGTTCTAGAAAAAGTTAGGCTACACTGGAATTCAAATCCCTTGGCAGACAAATGAAATGGCTCCATTCTGCTAATATATTACAAATATGCACCAACCGCATCAATAATAAATAAAAAGAAATGATAACTGTACTATTATGACCTGAGGAATTTTTTTTTACAGCCATCTTCCACTATTTTTTACTTGCTATATTTTGAGAATCAGGTCAAACCTCCACAAAGTCAGTTCCATTTGCTGCAAAAAAAGGCACTCCTGCTTCACCAGCAATAGCTTTAGCCAGCAGAGTTTTACCAGTTCCTGGAGGACCATGTAGAAGGACACCTTTTGGGCAATAAATACCCTTGTCGCGGAACTCCTCATCATTCTTTAAAATCCGTACAATCTCTTGTAGTTCCCTTTTTATATACTCCTGGCCAGCAAAATCATCAAAGGTAACACCAGTAGTTTCTTCTGCCGATATGAATTTTGCCCTGGGTGGAAATGTGTCAAATATTAGATGCCAAGAAGAGTGCTAGGCCAAATTTGTTCCCCAAATTTCTTGACAGCATAACACAACTAAAGTTGTCAAGATCTAGTTGAAAGAAAAGATACAGAAATGCATTCTGCGATCCTATAGGCAGCTCCAAGAATATACTCGTTAAATTTAGGGAAAAAAAGGAAAAGGTAAATATTCCGAATTGTGGAGATCACAAAAACTTTACCAATGTAAAACACATCTCAGTATCAAGCAAGTCTTATGACAAGAGGCATAATCATAATCTCATGAACTTAGTCTCTATGGTAATGCCTTAGCCCTAAAGGCATCAACTGTCACCGATTTCTCTTTAGAGCCACGGATTAACCTACAACCAATGCAGAACTTCATAACGCATCGTTTTTGACATCAAGGAAGGATTTGAACCTTTCATGCTATAAAGACTAGCAGCAGATTTCGCTTGTTTGGTCTACATCATAAGAGTAACTAGTGTAGTCCTACTTGTAAATTAATAGTAATCATAAGAAAAAATGAAAGGCATTAATCACTTAAAAATGAAAGAAAACAGTGTTTATAAGCAAGTAATTCATAAATCACTATTTACTTACCGACTCTTGCCTAATGATCCAAGTGCACGACGCTTGAGTGGCTGCCTGACTTTTTTGCTTGGAGTTCCCAAATCACAAGGTATTAACTTAGCATATATTGGCCTCATCATATTGTCAATCCATACATATAAACCAACAGCAAGCGCAAGTCGCATGGACCATATGACTGCAGTTGCAAAAGTAGAGTACACTTCTGCTGGTACAGTATCCACATTAATAACATCCACATTTACTACTTGCTGATGGAGCTTTTTCCATACGTCATTCCAACAATCGATAGGCATACGGTCCACCACATGGCGTCGATAAATAATTTCCTTCTCCAGGTTTCCCTTTTTTCCTTCCAATTTTTCATTCTTATAGTATGGCAGAATCACTGACAATTTGGAAAATCAAATTTCAGCAGAAAATTCCAGAAAGTTCAATGAAAGGCAACTGATGAGCAGATTTAAGACAATCCGCTGGACTGTACAACTATTGTAAGAGACCTCACACAACAGTCATAGTGTTAAGGCTAAGCCACTTAAACAAAAGAACAAGAACTTACCAGCTACAACATTGAACATTTTCATGAGGATATTTTTGAGGGATAGAGTTTGTGTTTCAGCATTTCTTTGGGCTTCAGTTACTAATGAATTTCAGCATTCTTTATTTTGCTTTGTTCAGGAGAATTGAGAGGCTTTTTGGTGCTAGTTAAATTTTTTACACAGTTATTATGTCAGAAAGGTTATCTTATAATTGTCAACCTGATCGGACTACTGGTTCACCTTTCCTCATAACTCTCTAATTGGATTACAAAAGATGTTGCTTTTCTTGTCAGAAAATATCATCCAACATTTAAAAAAAAAAAAATTAAGATATACCACTACAAGAGGAAGCAATGACTAAAGAACGAATAGCAGGGATACTTATGCATATCCAGTATATAGGCTGAGGAAAAAAAAAGCACAGAAGAGATTTCAGCTTGAGTCAATTTAGGACGTAGAGTAATATATTATGCTATCAAATATGATCTCCACAAATTGACTTCAGAATTCAGTATAAGTATCTGAAGTTGCAGTGTTATGCATTAAATTTTCAAATTACTTTCACAATACATCTTGGTTTCACAAATACTTCCATACAAATTAAAAGTGCTCCTGATGAGACAATTAAAATAAATTTTACAAGGATTATTGCACATCGAAAGCCATTAGAAAGACAAATAATAAGGATCATTTTCTTATTAGAAGCCAGCTTGAACTTAGGCTTTAGCTCAAGAAAAAGCCATAAATGCATTTGTGTTCCACCATTTTCTAACATCAAGCCCACACAGGTAAGGAGGGATATGATTTATATTTCATGTAATAAAAATAAAAAGGATGAATCCATATCCTATCAATAGATTAGGATTGATGGCACCTTGGAATGTAATGCTCTGAGTATATACTTGTAAAAATGCAACTGAAACTCTCACCAAAATGCGAATACCAAGTTTGACGCAACACTCAAGTAGTGAAGTCTGGACAACTGACAATTGTTAGCACAACTTTTGGGGCAGTAATCGTCTTGTTTTTACCAAGTACTTCATGTACGCTTAAACTCTGGCAGCTACTGATGAACATACATAAGAAATTTGACCATGTACAGACACAAAGCATCAAACTGCACAACCAACGTATGGATGCTGTACAGATGCTTCATACCATCACATCTCTTGTTTTCTCACACCCACTTTACATTTTAGTTTACTCTAAACCCCAAATTTCTATGTTCTAAAAAACACACAATATATAACTTCATAAATATAGCCACCTAAATTAAATTCCGCAATTTGCAAATATTACAAGCTTGATACTAAAAGAAAAAAAAAACCCTAAAACAAAGAAATAAAAATCACGCATTGAACAACCACCAAAACAGTTAAAAATCGAATATCACAAACAATCAAGAATAGAATCCATACCAGATACAGTCTGGCCATAATTTGAGTACTCCATATGTTGGACATTATTTGAGTTAAGAAGTTTCCAAAAATCACTGAAGTCAATCCTGTGTGAGTTCTCGGGGTCCCACTCTGTGCCCTGCAACCTCCCACACATAGTCAGTAAGGCCCTGCTCCAATCCGATGCCATTACAAGCTGCCTCTCCAACTGCACATTGGCCTTTCTATCCAGTTCCTCCAACTCATTAATTCGTTTCCTCTCTCCATACTTCAACTTCTGAAAAATAGTAATATCAAATGAATCTTAGGCTTGAAACAGCTTTGCTTCCGCTTAATTTTGAAAGCACAGCAGTTAAATTGTTTGGTAAAACAACTGCAACTTTGCATTCAAAATTTAGCTGATTGTACACGGCGGCCATTTGATAAACATTAAAAAGTTATGTTCATATACTTCAAATTCATGTTTATCAATCACCTATTTACATTTACTTAACAACAATTCTAAACAGAGCCTTAGAGGGTTTCAACAAAAGCAAAATCATTTCTTTTATTATTATCAACCGAAATTTAAAATAATTACCTCGAAGAGCTGAGTGGACTCGGCGTCTTCTTCTGAGTTTGTAGCCGACAACGATGCGACTGAGTTGGAACTCGAAGCTTTACAAGCACTGATTGCTAGTCTCTTCTGTTTAATTGTAACAAATGAGCTCCTTTTTGAGCTCAATTTGGTTCTAAAAACGTGTTTACGAAACAGTGAATGAGAGTGGAAATGTTTCGGGAGGGTAATAGAATCAATTTGTTTTGAGAAATGAGATTGCATTTTCTTTGCTCGCTTGTTATTGCTGTATAATCATGGAAGCAATAAAAATTTCCTCGGCTACTTTCTCTTCACTTTCCGGTGCGGGAAAGTAGAGGAGAAAATGGAGCAAAGTTTATCCAAGCCTATTCACTGTTCACTGAAGGATTTTATGGGGGTTTTGGAGAGACGAATAAAACGATGCGTTCTATGTGAGGGATAAAACGTCGACGTTCCTATGGTTTGTAAAATCTCTGGCATATTTGTATAATATGGACTGTTAATCAACTAGTATATTGGTAATATAGAAAATTATCTCAGATATTAACAAACTTATGAAAAGGATTATAGAAATTATAAAAATATTAGAAGTTAATTAAATTTTAAAGAAGTTATACACATATTTATAAACAATAGCGGGTAGAGTTCATTAATTTACTTTAATCGCCTTTACTTTCACAACACTCTTTTTAAATTTTACTACTTTAATTATATAGTATATTATTAAAAAAATTAGTGAAATAAAATTAAGTAAAAATAAATATAATTTTATAATGTAAAGTGGTAGTAAATGTATTTAAGAATGCTTTATTAGAAACATTACCATTAAAATTAGGATAAAATTTGGTTGAAAGAAAAAAAAAAGAGTACAATGTACGTTTGTAATTGATGTAATTCTTCTCTTGAAAGAGTACACTCCTCCTAATTAAATGCTCCTCTCAGAATAATATCCATTAATTTGATAAATTGTTGAGCTGACGTATACTAATTTTATAAATTAATTTCTCAAAAGTTAATTTTAGGAGATTTGATAAGTAGATTTGTAAAATTATCAGTGGAGCGTATCTGTTTAACATTAATTTTCTTACTTTACTATAACTTACGAGTGTAAAAGTTTTTTGGAGAAATATGTTTGGTTCTATCTCCTTTAATGTGATCGCTTCTAACTTGAGCAATACAAGCAACATTGTCTTCATATATTATAGTTGGAATATTTGTTACAGAAGGTAGATTGCATGTTCTCTAGATGTGATAAATGACAAGTCGCAACCATATACATTCCCTACTTACTTCATATAGTGTAAGAATTTTTAAGTGATTTGAAGAGGTGGCAACAAAGGTTTACTTTGTGGATTGTTATGATATTGTTGTATTGTTGTAAGTAAAAACATATCCCATTTACAAGCGTGCTTTTATGGGGATCAGATAAGTACCTAACATCTGTATAACCAATTATAGCTTAACTGTCAATAGGTTATTAGGATAAAATATTCTCAAATCTATCATTCTACGAAGGTTACGAAATATATGTTTGACACTACTCCAATGACATCCAATTGGTGCAGAACTGAATCTTACCAATAAATTTATTACAAAAGTTATATCCAATTTGGTGCATTGAGTTAGATATAATAAAGCACAAATTACACCAAGATATAGTACTTTTGGACTAAGTATTTTTTTCAACGTATTCTTTGGGAAGAAGTGGATTCTTTTTGGAATCAAGAGACCGAATAACCATAGGGGTACTTAATGAATGAGCTTTATTTATATTGAATCTTCTTATAATCGTTTTGGTATTAGTAGATTGATGGATAAATATTCTATTTGATTTATGCTCGATCTGTAGGCCGAGACAATATTTAGTCTTTTTCAAGTCTTTCATTTTAAATTATCTTTTTAAATATTATGCAATCTTCAGGAGTCCCGATTAGATTTATGTCATCTGTATATATAGCCATAATGGTAAACCCACATTATATCATTTTTATAAATACACATTGATATATTGGATCATTAATATATCATTCCTTTATCAAGTATTCGCTTAGCTGGTTGTTCCATATACACTTAAATTATTTTAATCCACACAAAATTTTTTGTAGCTTGATTGAATAGAAATTGCGATTACATGCTTCATGCATATTGAATCCTTCAGGGATTTTTATGTGAATATTTGTGTCAAGTGACTTATACAAGTAAACTGTCACTTTATCCATAAGATGCATATCAAGCTTTTTTTGAGGTTGCTAAGCTTATCAAGAATCAAAATGTAATTGGGTCCATCACAAAGGAATAAGAATCATCATAATCAATATCATGTCTCTGTGAGAAATTTTGAGCAACAAGTCTTACTTTGAATTTGATGACCTTACTGTTTTCGTTATATTTTCATATAAAAAAACCTATTTATATCCTGTGGATTTGATATCTTCAATTGTTTGGACTACAAGTCCAAATAATTTACATTTGACTAAATCAGTCAATGTACTTGAATTGCTTCTTTTCATTGGAGCCAGTGATGTCTTTTTCTGCGTTCATCAATAATTTATGATTCAAAATCGTCATTCATAATTTCAGTAGCTATTGTAAATGAAAATATATCGTCGACAATTATTTCATCACGTTTCTACATTTTTTCTATGTAAGCATAATTTATTTTATTTTCTTCATTTTAAAATTCTTGTACCTCTTTTGGGACTAATGTCTCTTTTAGGACTTTTGTCTTTTTAGAGATATGTATCTCTTTAGGGACTATTAAATCTTCTAATGTTAATGATTTAGAGAATATGAATTTATTTGCTCGAACATCATTTTTAACATGATCCTAATTTTTTACTTTTTTTCTTTCGCAGAACAATATTTTTTAAACCAAGTAGTCTACCACGCTTTTGGTGTGCAACCAAAGATTTATTTGCTAATATTTGCTTAGATTGTTTTGCATAAACAATCACCCGAACTGGTGTATTGACAACTGGTATATACGATTTGGTTACTTTTAATGCATCTGTAAATGCGTCAGGTAATTCATTTGTAATTATTTGAAGATTAATAATTATTTGTACCTCATTTTCATATTGATTTGTGTGAGGATCCAAATAAGACATAATGATCGTTTTTTAAGAACATTCATACCTTACTTCATAAGGTAATTTTTTTCCGCTAATGATGGGAATATTATCTCATCAAATAGCAATTTGCAAACTGTGTGGTAAATAGATCACTTATCAAAGGTTCAAGATATTTTATAATTGATGGTGAGTTAAAACTAACATAAATCTTTAAACAACGTTGAGGTTCTATCTTAGTACATTATAAGGGGGCACTATGAGCACATACACAACACAACCAAATATGCAAAAGAGATACATCAGGTTAATGACCAAGTACATATTATAGTAGCAAGTACTAATGATATGCAGTGTGCTTAAAATGAATTAATGCTACAACATGAAAAATAACATGACCCTATACAGAAATTGATAATTGTATGCGCATTAATAAAGTTCGTACAATTACCTAGAGTCTTTTAATGAAGGATTCTGCTAATCCATTTTGTGTGTAAACATGTGGTACAAGATGTTCTACATCAATTCTCATTGATATACAATAGTCATAAAATATTTTAGATGTAAACTCACCAGTACTATTTAAACATATAATCTTAATAGGGTATTTTAGAAATTGTGCCCTTAATTTAATGATTTATGCTAGTAATCTAACGAATACAACATTTCTGTAAACAGTAAACAAACATGTTACCATCATACAGATGCATAAATCAAAATTATAAAATAGTGAAAATATTCACTTAATGGATGAATTGGTCCCAAGATATCTCATTGAATCCTTTGTAAAAATAATAGAGATTTTAGATTAATCTTAGAAAGGGATAGTGTGATTACAAGTTTACGTTGTGAGCAATCGGTACAAATATTCTCATTAGGCAATAGAATCTTCATATTCTTTAATGAGTGCCTATATGAATATTCAATGATCCTATGTATTATTGTTGATTCTAGATGACCAAGTTAATCATGTTATAGTAAAAATATTTTTGGATCACTATATTTCTGGTTCATTATTGCGTAGTTCTCAAATGAATTTATAACAGTATAATACAAACCAAATGATAAGGCATAAAATTTTTCAAGTATGCATTTCTTGTTTGAGACATTAGAAGTAGTGCAAAGATATTCTACACTATTTTCACTTAAAGTTTCAATGTGATATCTATTTCGAAAAATATCTTTAAAATTGAGCAGATTTCTTCTAGATCCTCTTGTATATAAATCTTCACTTATATATAATTTTATTCTACTTGCTAACAAAATTATTACTCTTTCGAAGCCTTAAATCAGATCAGCAAGACCTAATATAGTGTTGACTTTTCTTACAATCATTGTTAGTTTTGAGAAGTATTTCTTATCTTGAAGGATAATGTGTGTAGTTGCACAATCATCCAAACAAACATCCCTAATTTTCTTTTCTAAAGTGGACAATTCATTCTTAAAGATCTATTCTTTATATTAAATAAAAGTTCATATTAGACATTAGGATGATACATTACAAAAAGTTACATTTCTTCTTCATTCTTACAAAAAGCTTGATCTTTTTATTAGTATTACAAAAAGTTATGTTTCATACATACAAAAAGTATAACAAAGATCTAACATAGAGATATTTAAAACTTAATGATCAATGTTCTATTCTTTATCTTCAAAGAAATAAGAGACATTTAGATGAGTAAGATCTGTAGGATCTAAGTTATCAATAAAATTTGTCTCCACATTCTTTCCCTTTGTCTTGATAGATGTCTCATAAAGTTCGACTAGGTACTTTAAAGTACGACATTGTACGTGACCAATGTCCTTTTATACTATATTGATAACAAGTATTTTTATAATATTTAGGGTGTTTATTCTCAATACCATTATCCTTATCTTAGTGTTTTTGTCCTATTTTAGTGTTCCTTCGTTTTTTGCACTTATGACCACTATAAGGGTGATACTTTTACCCTATTCTACAACCATGTCCAGTTTTGTTATGAGTATTTGCATTCAATTTTAGAATGATTGAGAACTAGTTGGATGTGATTCTTGATTTTTTTAATCGTTATTTTGTTTAGCAAGAAGGTAACATGAGATTAATACTGAATATATTTTAAATCGTTGTTCGTGATACTATTGCTGCAGAATAACATTAAAGGTATAGAAAGTAGAAAATATTATCTCTAACATATCCTGTTCTGTAACTTTCTCACCACATAATTTCATCTGTAAGGTGATTCTAAACAAAGTAGAATTATATTCAAAAATAATTCTGAAGTCTTGCAATTACAAATTCATCCACTCATATCTTGCTTTTGGAAAGAACACATCTTTTTTTATAATGATATCTTTCTTTTAGATTTTTCTAGAAAATCTGCGATCCTCTACTATCAAATATTGAGCTTTTAAGCTCTCATGTAGGTAATGATGAAGAAAAATCATAACTCTCAGCTTGTCCTACAAGGATACATTATTTACTTTTTCGATCGTCTTTTCCAAACTAAGGAATTTTGTAAAATAGAAATGGAGAGAAAATAAGAATGGAAATGAGATTTTATTCACTTGTGTTGTTGTTTAAAGAACTACAAAAGGCTTTATTTATAGAAGAGCCTAAACATACAAAAATTTAAAATAATAATTGCTTGATTCATGCCATATATTGAGATTGATTTGTTGACTTGTGTAATTGATTTATTGACAGCAATTATTGAGTAATTATAGAAGAGATTCTTAGGGTAGCATTGGAACAACTCGGTGTTAGTTGGTCTTGTCAAAAATAGTTGCTGCTCTAAATGCTAAATGTTGCCTTTCTTATCAACCTTCCTCAAGTTAGTGACGTAACATTTTGTGAACTCTCAACTTGTCGTGAACTGTAAGACTTTTAACTCATTGTGATATTTTAAAGATCCATAAAATTCTTTATGGTCCTTTAAAGAGATCAAGAAATAAATATGAACCATTTTCTTTGATTTTTTATCAAAAAAAAATTCAATTGTTTCCGTGTCTATAGGAACTATATAAGAAAGCAAAAAAAAAAATACTCTTATCATCTTTAGTCAATGAATTATTTATTATTTTTTGCTTAAAGAATCTTTAATAATAAAAATTTAATAGATTAGGAAGTAGGCAACCCAATAGGGGTTATGAATTGAGTATTTAAAAGTTAATGCTCTGTAATAACTAATTTATACAATTGCTAATAATATAAATAAATTGAAGTACAAATAATTGCAGTAAATAAGATAATAAGGAAAGAGAAAGTTAACACCGAATGTTTACGTGGTTCAACCCTTATTCTGGCTTACGTCTACGCCTTGAAAATAATTGTGCTTGAGGATTCCACTAGTTCGGTCTATCTTTCAAGACCCTTTGATTAACTTTCAAGTGTTAATCAAACCTTTACAAATTGGCTTTCCCATGTACTAATCAAACCCTAGTTAGTTTCTCAGAAACTAATCAAAGCCTAATTAGTTTCTTAAGTACTAATCAAACTGTTAAGTATGTTGACTTTACTGGGTACCAACTAAACCCTTACAAAGACTAATTTTGGGTTTAATTTAACCTTTACAATTTATACTCTCTCAAAGAGTAGATACAACAATTTTAATATAAATATGGATATTTTTTTATTAAAAAAATGATATGAAGATTATAGAGTGCTTCCTTGTTGTTATTGAGTTTGAATGAGGCTTGTATTTATAGAGATAGAGAAATTAGCCATTTTTCATCGTGCTAAAGTATCTTGCTCATTGCTACATTTCAGCTACAATGATTTAACCATTACAACCATGAACAGTGATTTAACTATTTTGGAACAGTGTTGTTGCTACAGTATCGTCGCTATAATGACCAATGTTTTAAATATTTGCATTTTGGTCAATTTTCTTAAACTTTCAAAACTTTGACTTTAGTTCACAAATATTATTTTTCTCTATTATTTGAAATCTTCAGAGTCGTATAGGCCAACAAATAGATATGTCTTTATGGACTATATCTTTAGTGAGTTGTCATTTTAGACAAATACATTTTTTTAATAGATATATATTTTTCAAGGATTCCATCTTGATGAGTTTTTTCTTTTATAAAGTCCATAAAGTGAATTTTGCAACATTACATACTATTAAAAAATCTCCTATCTAAAAAATCTTCCAACAAACCACTAAAAGAAACCAATAGCTATCATTCCTTCCATTTTTTTATATTTCTTTTCTTTCATTTTTTTCTCCCACCACTAAAAAAGCCATTATTCTTTTCATATATCTAGTCCCTTATCGGCCATTCAGTTGAGGCATGACTTCGTTGTACTTAGACAATGGGAGCTTCCTAGATTCGGCTTCTACCCCACTTTCGAAGTCAAGAATCACACTGGTGCTGTTGCCAACTAGGCAAAGACTTGAGCGATTTGGTTGTCGAAAAAGGAGAACAAATTGGGGGAGAAATGGATGTGGAATCAGTTATTTGCTCTCATCTATTGAACTTCCCTCCACTTTTTTTTAACTCTCATAAACTTAACTAGTCATTCTCTAATCAAACATGTTTCAAAACTTTTTTTTTTATATTATAATGGCCCATCATCACATGAGTTTATTCTAACCTAAATTTTAAAAGACACTAGACGACTTTTAAAATGGATTCAAACTTGCTATGATATCATGAGGAATTTTGTAAAATAGAAATAGAGAAAAATAAGAATGGAAATGAGATTTTATTCACTTGTGTTGTTGTTCAAAGAACTATAAAGGGCTCTATTTACATAGAGAGCTTAAACATATTAAAATTCAAAATAATAACTGCTTGATTCATGCCATATGTTGAGGTTGATTTGTTGACTTGTGTGATTGATTTTTTTGTAGTAATTATTAAGTGATTGTAGGAGAGATTCTTGGGGTAGCATTGGAACAACTCGATGCTAGTTGGTATTATAAAAAATAATTGCTGCTCCAAATGCTAAATGTTGTCTTTCTTATCACAAACTATTAACTTGGAGGTGTGTCTTGGCCTCTAGTACCCATGATAGGTAATATTTTTCAAAGATATCAAGAGTAAGGATTTGTAAATTTGTAAGAAACATTTTTCAAAATTAGTATAATAAAATTTAAATATTATTCAACAAATATATAATGTAAAAAATATAAATATCAAAAGCAATTATAGGAGGCATAACTTTTCATAAAATTATTATAATTAGGAGGCAAGACCTTCAATATATTAGTAGTAGTGATGAGGCATGACCTTCTATTTTATTGATAACAATAAGGAGGCATGACCTTCCATTTTATTGATAATAATAAGGAGACATGACCTTCTATAGATTGTTAATAATGATTAGGCATAGCCTTCATAGATTGATAACAATGAGGAGGCATAACCTTTTATAAATTGACAGTAATGAGGAGGTATGCATTCTATAGATTGATAGTAATAATATAAGAATAATACAAATAATAGTTGAATATAAATTAAACACATAAAATAAAAAATGTAAAATAAATTAAGTTAAGAACTCAATATGAAAGTTAAGTATTGAATTTACCTGGAAATTGTACTGATAACGTGTTATAAATAAATAATAAAAAGTGAGAGTTAATGATATCTTAAATATTAAGAAACTTTTGAAAAATATTATATAAATTATAGAAGTCTTAAAAGTGAATTGAATTCTAAAAAAGCTATATACTTATTTATAAACTAGAAAGAAGAGATTGGGTGGGGAATTCACTAATTTAACCCCACCGTCTTTACTTTCATAACAAATTACAAATTATTGGATATTTATTTTATTGTATGGTTTATTTGTATATCTAACTTTAAAGGGAGTGAATTACACTATATATGCCAACATAAACCCCAGTTGTACAAGATATACCACATAAATAAATTTTACATAAGTATTCTAAAAGAATAAGTAAAATGATAATTCTGTCATAAATAAAATATAATTTACACATACAAATTAAAAAGACCAAAAACCTATTAAACATAGTTCTTAGCATTTTCTTATTCATAAGTTTTTCTTTAAATTCTTTGGCCATCAACAATTTAGTGAAGCAAAATTTTTCCAATGAGCCACTACTTCTCTGATCAGTGGTCCTTCATCTCAATAGTACAGAATGTCATCCTCATCCACACTTTTTTTGCCGTTGTCAGCCATGCAACTCATTACTACCTCTCTGATCGGTGGACCTTCTGCTGAGGGTCGAAATTTGCAATCAATAATAGGGGTAGTGATCCTTATATGGGATAGTTTTCATTATTGGACTTGTCTATATCTCTACTAATAGGAGAAGTATGTTCAAACAGGTCACAAAAGACTTACCTTATCCCAGTGAAGCGTTTCAATAATTATCTTATACATGATCAACGTACCTACATTATAATATTGTGAAGTTATTTATAATATTACAATTGAAACCCTTAAAAAAAACTTATCCACACTTCGTTTCTACCATTTCCATAAAGGCTTGATTTGAATTTGTCGAAATAAATAAATTATATTATTACATTATTTCATTGCTTAATTAATTATGTCCTTAAAAAGTGTATTTTGATTTATTAAAAAAGTAATGCTATAATTCTTAAATGATATTTTAAATTGTTCATCCTAAATTGATGTGTCAAACAATTATTGTATGGTAAAATAGTATAACTTTTAAACTTATTCGTTACATCATTTTATAACTTAATAATTATTTGACATATTATTTAGAATTGAAAATTTTAAGATACCATAAAAAATATAGCATTATTCTTTTTACTAAAATACACCCGAATACTTTTTTTAGGAAACCTAAATAGCTTTTTTTTTTAGTTTCCTACTTTCTTGAATTAATGAAACAGAAATTAACGGCCATTTTTGAAAGTCCATTAATTCTACTTCCCTGAAATGTTTGCATTTAGTATTTTCGAAGAATTGAATTCAAAATCATTGTGTATCCCTTTTATATTCATATATTGACTCTAATTTATTATTATTATTTTTATACAAGTATTATATTGCAAATTTTGCATCTCAAAACAATACTAACTTAATGAATTATAACTTTAATTGCATAATTGCAACTAGAACTACAACACATAACTGCCTCCAATAATTAAAGGAATAAAAAATTCCCTAAATTCTCTAATCTTTATCAAGGTTCGAACCCTGACCTAAGCTAGAAGGTGCACAAGCTTAGCTATATTTCTTTAAAGATATTTACCTATGATAAGAGATGTTAATTAATAATGGTTTTCCTCATCTATGATATTTATTTACCTCAAAATATAAAAAGAGGCACCAACAAGAGTTATATGGTTTAATTATGAACTCAGTATGAGATTATTAAACTTTATTGCTAGTTAGGCTTGGTTTATTTTCTTATTATTGCCCATTTCTTTCTCCTTATAAGATCAAATAAAATAATATTCATTTCTTTAGTACCTCTGAGATGGTGGCAATTCATCTAACAGTTGGTGTGCAGAAACCTCCAATTCTTGAGGCTGCATGGAGCAAAGCTAACAAAATAGTGTTTATTATAGGTTTGCCCCATGTCTTACATTTTAAGTTAGGAAGCATTTAGAAGAAGAATATCTTATAAAATATCTAATGACATTTAACATATTTCGCAGGATATTTTGTATACAGTTAGATTGTTGTATACTTATTTAAATCATAACCATTATTTATACATAGTAGTATAAATAGGTAAGGTTTCAGAAGGTTTATCACCCTTTAATTTTCCAAGGGCTTATATTCTTGGATAACAGTAAGATGAAAGCATTTATTAGAACACCTTGAATATGTATTGTTTATCTCCTCTTCTCTTCTCTTCTCTTGTAAGTATTTAAATTCTTACTTAGGACAAACATGGTTCAAATATGGCCACATAAATTAGTGAGTTTAAAAGCAGTCGTGGCATTGGCTTATTGAAATGAGTATATGGTAGAGATTTTAATGAGTGTACATGTTGATTTTAACGATTAACATCCATCAAACTCAAAATTTGCAACAAGAATTTATGCATAAATGATAAACCTTATATGTATCTATTCATTTCCTTTTAACACAACTCAAACAAAACAATAATGAAATCCATAAATAACTAATAAGAATTTTTTTGGATATTCTTAATGTATCATACAACCCTTCATTAATATATATATTTTTATCATATATATCTTTTAACCAATCATCATAAAGAGTCAATACATATGTTGCCTTAATTTGATAATGAGTATAAACTCTCTTATAACTAAATTAGTCTATGATGCAGGACGAACATTAATGGGCTTCGCAATATCGTTCGAGAGATAAAAGATTGTCAATATTGTTTAACAAGATGCAAAGAAAAATAAATCAGTTCAAGAAGACAAGATAAAAACAATAAACTTGAATCTTGAACTTTAAGAAAGAAGATGTAAGACTTTGTTTAAAGATTTCTTGCTCTTTTATTTTGCAGCAGTTAAAGAAAATAGTTCACAGAGTTGTCCTCCCAACAATACACTTAGGATACTTTACATACTAGGAATATCTGTAGTAACCAGTATCCATAACCGGTAAGAATATGTATATTTATATATATAAATATACGTATTTTATTTGTATGTGGGTGATCCTTGATTTATATATTGTTATTAGTAGTGTTTTTATAGGTTAAGGATATACTATTAGTATTGGGTTTATTTGCAAGACTTTGGAATTATTTTAGGGACCAAATTGTTATACTTTGAAAGTTTTGGGGGCAAATTCGTAAATACCAAAAATTAGCCTCTTAGTATAAAAATACACTTTTGAACCCTAATTTACCATTTTTAGGTCGAGCTACCCATTTTAAGAGAGAGAAGAGAGAAATAGAGGAGAGAGAAAGAGGAGAAGAAGAAGAAAAAGAAGAAGAAATTGGAATTTTGAATTTCAAGAGGTATATCATACGTATTTCTCAATTTATTGGTATTAATTAAGTTAATTCCTTTAAGTTTTGATTTCTGAAAATATGTATAATTGAGGATTTGTTGTGTATTTCGTAAGATCATATGAGAATTGATGATGCTCTATAAGATAGTTTGATAAATCATGATGAATTATGGAATTTCTGCTGGATAACCTCTTGATCTAGGAATTCTATAAATTGTTTTGATTCGATTCTGGTTTTGAATTTTGAGTATATGAAATTAGACATGTTAAGGATCATCTGAGACTTTGAATCGATTGAAAATTCTGGAAATTGAATTTATAGTGAATTTACCAAAATGACCCTGAAATTCTGGAAATTTCCTGTGTAAACAGTATAGTACAGTGAAAAATAATTTTTGTCCTACTGAATGATCTTCAAAAATTATGAATTTGTGGAATATGATAATTTTATATGTCTAATATGATATACTCGGAATTGAGAATTTAGATCAATGTGGTTGAAGTGTTATGAATTTCTAAAGTGTATCAGCTCATTGCAATATTTAATTAACAGATTTTTAAAGTTATAGAATAAAATAGTTTTAAAATACTTTTAGCAGTGATTTAGAAGTGAAATATTTATCATGGACTGAGATATGTGTTAAGAGTAATTATGTGATAGTTTTATAATTTTTGAGTTAGTATATGATTTTATAAAATTGGGAGATTGAATACTGTTCAGTAAGTATCTTGATCCTGTCAGGTTTGTAGTTTGGATTCGATGGTGTGTATGGAATGGATTGTGTAGGAAATTTGATATAATATTCATATATAAGAAGGATATATGAGTCAAAAATGGTATATTCTGATTTTGGAGTAATTGGACATCAATTGATGTATTATAAATTTTTGTTAAGTGTAAGTGGTCAGAATGACAGGTTTTGAGAAACCAAATATTTAGACCAATTTGATGTGATAAATGCATTGTGTATAATTTTGTAAGCTATTTAAAGTATTTTGTGTGAATTGTGAGGCTTATGAAAGGATTAATCTCCATTGATAGGTTAAGGAGATTTAAGCCTTGTAGCTGAAAGTGTTAAGAGGTAAGTATACTAGACTTTTTACTGAAACCACAATAAACATAGTAATTGTTTTGTATGATTTTGCAAATGGGGTTAAGAATATGTTTATGTTATGTTAAAGTATATTTTGATATGAAATGTGAATATATGTTTCTGAATGTGAGCATTGACATTGAGCATGGACATACATGTGTTTTTGTAAGTGAGCTTTCAAAATAAGATGTGTTTAATAAAGAAAGCTTTTGAAGTGTAATATGTCCATGAGAAATATTTTGTATTTTGAGGGTACTTGAACTCACTGTTAACTTAGTAGGCATTTTATGTGATTTGTGGAGCCTTTATGTGTGGCCTTTCCTTTGGGATTGGTATATGTTATGTGTTCCGTATGTAGGGAGGATCCTATTGGTACCTAAAGGAAGAGTGAGTCATTACATTCGTGTGGTGGCGTATTAGTGCATGTGAGAGGACTCACCGATGATCAGGGTGAGGGTTTGGCTTTTACCTTCGGGCATAAGCATTATATATGTGTTATTCAAGACCTCACTTGTACTATTCCTCTCATACGGTATGTCACCTACGAGTGACATTTGGCTCATTATGTGATATGTGATATATAAGTCCTACTAAGTAGTAGTTGAGTGATGGTATTCCTATTATGTGTTTTGAAAGAATGTGTAAGCGCTTACATGATATGTGATTTGATAAGATTATGATTTTGATTGATCACAGCATATCATACATATGCATTGTGTACATATATGTATTTGTATTTGATATATGAAAAACTAATATGCTTACTGAGTTTTATACTCATTATAGTTTATGGTGATTTCAGGTAAATAAGGTGCATGTGTGCTTAGCGGATTTGGCAAGGCTTCTGCTGTTCCTTGGGTTCCCTAAGTTGCTAGGTTGTTGTGTGTTTCATTTGGGGACACGTGGGATAGGATATTTGGTTTGTCCCTATTGAATAAATACTTATGTATTATTTCATTGTGTGTGGCTGGATTTGATTTAAGTTTTCAAAGTGTGGTTACTAGTTGATTTCAAGTAAGAATTTGCAATGAATATATTCTGGGCTTCCGGTAACAAAGTTGCTACTGGTGACGTAGTAGAGTGTTAATCTCTGAGAAAACTCTGCGTATCTCCAGTTTATTAATTGTCCCAGTCATAATTCAATTGTTATAATTCTGAAAGAAATTGAAATTAATGTTTAAATATGGTCAAGAGAAGTTTATATTTATATGTTAAGTTATGGGTTGATTTTAGTGTTGAACTTACTAGCAACTTGCTAAGGATTTCTGTGTTGAAGGAAAGTTGAAAATTTTGTGTAATATTATTTATGAGTGCACATGCAGTATTATTGAATGAATGTAAGTGATGTCGTGTGTCGAATCTTTTGGGTCTGGGGCGTGACAATATCTCTCCTAGTTTAGAAAATCCTATTTTGAAAAGTAATTAAATTAAGGAACATTAATTTAGGAAACAAGTATTTAATTTAAGAAAAATTAAATTAGGAAACTATTCAAATTAGAAAACTATTAACTTAGAAAACTATTAAAGTTAGGAAATATATGAATCCTCTAAGATCTACAGGGAGAAAAGAAAAAAAGAGTATCTAGCAAGATCCTAATCTCACAAGAAAAAGGATCATGCTGCAATATTAATCATGAGCTGCGTGTTCTTAATTTGTTCCTTGTTATTCTCCTCCACTTGTAAAGAACTCATCCTCAAGTGATCATATAGTTTTGCTTTTGGATGAAAATAGGACAAGTCCACCACATTGAATGTCTTGGAAATACCTATTTTTGTTGGAAGGTCAAAGACATATGAGTTGTTATTGATTTTCTTCAAGATTAGATATGGATCATACCTTTTCAGTTTAAGTCTTTCATGAATCCTAATTGGCATTCTCTTTTTGCGCAGATAAATCATGGCTTGATATCAAACTTCAAACTTCCGAGGTTACCTATACTTGTCCATTGCTTGGTTGTATTTTTGGTTATTTTCTTCCAAAGCATCATGTACATCTTGAAACATCTCTACATAACTCTTGGCCAAAGCAAAAGCAGCTGAGGATCATGTACTAGAAGGAAACTTGACATGATCTACAACGTGCCTTGGTACTTTGATGTATACTATGGAAAATGGACTTTTCCCTATTGAACAATGTACCAAGTTGTTATGGGCAAACTCTATTTGGGCTAAGGCAACGTCTCATTGACTCAGCTTGTCTCTGTAATTACATTGAAGCATGTTGCCTAAGGATTTATTCACCATTTTAATCTGACTATTAATCTGAGGATATGCCATACTTGAGAACTTCAATTTTGTCCCAAATATCTTCTAGAAAGTAAAAAAAATGCAATAAGAAACTTATTGTCCTTGTCTGAAATAATGCTCAAAGGAATACCATGTAAATGAATCACCTCCTGAAAAAATAATTTGGCAATATGGTAGGCATCTTTTGCCTTTCAAAAAGGGATGAAATGAATCATCTTGAAAAAACAATCAATAACTACAAAAGAGCATCATGCCCTTGTTAGGTCCTCGACAATCCAAGCATAAAATCCATAGAAATATCATCCCAAAATGCATTAAGTACAAATAGAGGCATATATAAACCAATGTTATACACTTGACATTTGCTCTTCTGATATATAGGATACTTTTGCACGTACTTACCTATATCTCTCTTTAGTTGGGGTCAATAGTACCTCTTATCCAGGTCGGCTATGGTCTTGTCTCATCCCACATGGCCACTTAAGTCATCTAAATGCACCACTTAAATAAGCTTGTCTCTTAAAGAATTCCTTGGAACATAGGTGGTTTTTTTTTAAACAAATAACCGTCATAAACCATAAAGTCATCGTTTGGTTGTCTCATGAGATACTTGGACCAGATTTGCCCGAAGTCATCATCCTTCTTAAAGTTTCTTAAACTGATCAAAGCCTAGAATCTCAACATTAAGGGAAACAAGTATTGTGGATCGACGACTTAAGGCATAAGCTACTCAATTAGATATTTCAGACTTATATACAATTAAATAATAAGCTTATCAAGATATATTGCCCATCTAGATAGCATTCAGTCTATATACTTATGATTATGAAAATGTTTCAAGGACTGGTAGTCTGAATAGACTATAAACTCTTTGGACAAGAGATATGCTTATCAAGTTTTGAGGGCTCTAAATACAACATACAGCTTTTGTTGGTAGGTAGACCATTTATGTCTACCATCCCTCAACTTTTTATTAAAGAAAGTAATGTGTTTTCTTTCATAAGATTGAACTGCTCTAATTCACACTCTACTAGCATTACACACTAACTCAAAGGTTTTGGTAAAGTCGGGTAATATAAGAGTAGGTGAAGTGAAAACTTTCTCTTTAATCTTCCTAAAGCTATTATTCGCTTCCCCATTTTATACAAACTTTCTTTTTATCAAGCACTCAGTCATGAGGGCTACTATTGTACTAAAGTTCCTAATTAACCTTCGGTAAAATGTAGCTAACCTATGAAAACTTCTTACATCTACAATGGTTTTAGGGGTAGGCTAGTCTCAAATTGCTGCCATTTTGTCCTCATTTACATGAACCCATTCACTACTAATTACAAAATCCAGAAATACTAGCATATTGGTGAAGAATGCACAATTCTTCAAATTTACAAATAATTCATTCTCCCTCAACACAACCAAGGCTTTCATAAGATGTTCAACATGCACTTCAACATTCATACCTTATAGTAATATGTCATTAAAATACACCATAACAAAAGAAGACATAAATGGACGAAGTATTTGAGTCATTAGATGCATGAAGGTACTTGGCACATTGGATAACCTAAATGGCATGACTAGCCACTCATATAGGCCATCCTTGGTCTTGAATGCAGACTTCCATTCATCCCTATGGTGTATTCAAATTTGGTGATATCTACTGTTCGAATCTATCTTTGAAAACATTGTGGCACCACTCTATTGATCAAGCATTTCATCAAGGTGTGAGATAGAAAAATGGTACCTTACTGTGATTTTATTAATAGTACGACTATCTACACATATCCTCTAACTCTCATCATTCTTTGCTGTAATTATATCAGGAACAATACAATGATTGATACTTTCTCTGATGAGTCACTTCATTAAATGCTCTTCTACCTTCTCCTTAAGAATTTCATGTTCTTATGGGCTCGTCTAATAATAGGGCAAGTTGGGCAATATAGCTCCAAGAATGAAGTCAATGTAGTGTTAGATATCTTGCATTGGTGGCAATGTAATATGTTCGGCCATAAGGTTTGAAAATTCAGCCACCAACTCTTAGATGCCAAGGTCTCCTTAATAATACATGACATGCTCTATTTTAACATCACATAAAACCTCTGCCTTATAACTCATACCAATTGATAAACGTAATTAACATAGTTTAGTTATTTTTACACTTGGTCATTTTTTAATCCAACTGATGTTGTATAATAAAGAATGCGATTTAGTGTAGAGTTTAAAGTGGTCAACCAAGTTTTGAGACATTAAGATTGTATAACTACAACTATCAATAACTAGTTTACATACCTTTGCACCACACATACTGCGTATTCTCCCTATTCTTCAGTTGTTTCAACTTCATAATCACCATCACACTCCTCGAGTTTAGCATTATCCGTATCCACTTTATCCCTATTTCGATGAGAGATATTCACAAACTTCAACCTATAGTATTCACTAGACCTATGGCCCATCTAATTATACTTAAAACATCTAATAACCTTTGAACTCTTCACTTTCTCTTTTTCCTTTGTTTTAGGTTTTCATTGGCTAATCTCTCCACCCTTAGATTCTAGAGGTTTGCTCTTGGGTGTAGTATAGGTAAATTTAGTGTTTAATTCAATTCGGGAATAAGGTGGTACTATTAGGTATCTCTTAGTTTTGGTTAGTCTCTTAGCCCTCAATGTTAAGTTTTGTGCTCGATTAATTGGCTATATTTGTTACATGGCCAACCAGTCCTGAATCCCCTCATTCAACCCATTTATGTACATGGCTACTTGATATTTCTCTGCTTCACACAAGTTACACCTTACTTGTAGCTTAAGAAACTCTTTTGTGTAAGCTACAATAAAGCAATTTCCTTAGGTACAATTCTAAAACTGCTGAAATAATGTATGCTCATAATCTGAGGGTAAGAAATACCCCTTTAAGCGGGCTTTTCTCTGTTGCCACTGCCAAACAGGTTGCTAACCCATTGCCTTCAAACTCTCTTGATGGCATTGCCACCAGGTGCCAACATCTCTGTGTACCTTATGAGCTGCCAAAGCTACCATCTTCTCGGGCCTTACATTCATAATCTAAAAATAACTCTCAGCCTTTATACCCAATCCAAAAATTATTTGATATCCACAACACTATTAGAGGTTAGTAAGTAGGCATTCACTTGATAAGTATCGTCATAGTGATGTTGGGGTTTATACCTTGGCGGGACTATCTCATCAACCTCCTCAGCCTCTAATGAACCCACAGGATGATCAAAACGTGGGGCCTTCCTCGACAAGTTCATGTTTCTCCCTCTAACCCACCGCCTTGCTTCCACCACGCTTTCGATTCCTTCATCCCAATTTATATTGAGAGATGCTGCAGAGGGTTGTCTATGCACTCCTTTTATTACTGCCACTTACTGTAGCGGGGGGTACTGTGCAAACAATGAAATTGTATTTTTGTCAAAATGTGGTTTATTTGACTAAAAAAAATTTAGAAAATTGAAATGTAGCTAAAAAAGTTAAAATCCCTTTAAATTTAGTTATTTTTAAAAAATTTCTAACATTCTAAAAACAAATTTGCTTGGATGTTTTTTCTTAATTTTTTTAAAAAAAAGCCCATTTGTCATTTTTAATTAATTTTAGGGTCCAACTGTTGTTACCCTTTGTTCTTTAAGAAATAAAATTTGAATTTTTTTTAATATATATATAAATATATATGGAGGGTGAGATAGCACTCAAAGAATTTTTACCCCTACTCCTCTGAAGGTTCGAACTCTAGTAGTTTGACATGACTTACATCAAGTTTGTCAACCGGTCCGAGAGTAGAATTTGAACTTAAGTGCTTATTTTTTTATAAAAAAATATTAGGTACCCTATCATAAATATCCTTAATGTTGTAAAGATTTATTTTATTAAAAATATTATTTTTATAAAAGTGAGATATAAAATTTGTATTGTAAGTGATATAACACACATGGATAACTACTTTATGTGAGATAGTTGTTGATTTAAATATCTTATTACCCCCTTAAATAATGATAATTTTGACTACTCTCCGTACATAACTTCTTTTTCCCTAATCTTGTCAAGTACATCTATCAATTAATTATGAAAGACTTAATACATATGAATTTTTTTTAAAAAAAGATGCAATGCTCTATAGTATTCTCCTTAAAATAATGTAAGTGATCCTATTAAGAATTTTATTGAAACTAGTAGTATCTTATTATTTTTAGTAGTATTAGGTTCATAAAAATAAAAATTAGAAAAAGAATATTTAAATTTCTAAACTTTTTAAAAGGGACTTATACATTTTTGTAATTTCAAAATGGATAAAATGACTCTTGTCAAGTAACAAATTCTCTCTTTAAACTATTACAAAAATAAATTCGCTTATTTATCCTTGAAAGAACATGCTTCACAAATTTAGAATGACAAGTGCCAATTTTTAATTTAACACAAAGTGACACACATCATAATATAATTGGATTATATTTTTAATTTAAAATAAAATGACATGTGCCACTATATTATTGTCATTTTATTTAATAAAAATTCTTTAAATGAATTAAATTACAATTATTTTTTAAAAAAAAAGAAGTAGGTGGCCACAGGTCACCATTGACTGTTGCTACCATCGGTAAAGGGTTGACTCGACCTCTACATTATGAGACTTAAAAATTTGAGATCTACGTAGTGGTGTGGTTATTTTCGTTAACTGTAAAAATTAAAAATAAAGTGGTGATCACTATATTTGTACTACTAAATGATAATAAGTAAAAGTACAATGCCATTATCATTAGTGTTGTTGGGCGTCGATCTAAGTGATAAAGGTGGTGATGCACCTCCACTTGCCACTACTTTATTTTTTGTTTTGGCATTCTGGTGCTTTATTGACAAACAAAATCATATTATCACGTAATCTCAAAATTTTGAGTTTGGTGGTGTAAAGTTTAAGCCAATCTACCGCTGGTGATTAGTGATCGCTTGAATTTTTTTTTTTTAAATTTATTTCTTTAATTTATTTAAAGATTTTTTATTTAAATATCTATGCTGATAAATGTCATTAAGTTTGTTTAAGTATGGGTATTTTCTATATTTTTGACTGTTTAAAGAGACGGAATTTGTTACTAAGAGTCTTTTTGTCATTTTTAAAATTACATAAGTATATAAGTCTCTTTCAAACAAACTTTAAAGTTTATGTAAAATTTTTTCTTAAAATTTTATATCCCATCTAATGTGTTACCAATTAATAAATATCACATGTCAAATAATTATTAATATTTTAATTCTCATTAATATAGTAACATAACACTAATCAACTATAGACTCATTGAATGACACATCAATTAGAGATACAAAATTTGTATCACAGCTTTATAAATTTAGCATTATTGATTGTATTTATTGAAGTTTTAATACACCTATCAAATATCAAAAGTTCTATCTATCTACACATTTCACTACATTAAGAGTACTGTTCTTTAACCCGTGCTCAGAGATTACACACTTAACATATATAGCTCAACAAATTCACAATCCAAGAAGATCACAAGCGATAGAAATTTAATTCATCACAGACCTTGAACCATTGCAGCTCTCTCTGCATTTGCAAGGCGGCACCCGAGACACGATCAAGCTGAGAGGGTGGTGCTAATTTTGCAGCTTGGTGCAAAATATTGCTGAGATCTATATCCCAATAAGTTGCCATTGAGTTCTTCTTTGCACCTATTGTGTATACAAGGCTGAAATTTTTTTCTTGGCGTTGCAGAGTTGCATATAAAAATATATGGCGATCATGATCATCATAGCATCATATAATATCAGGGCAATGTTTCATAATCTCTGTGATGAACTCAACAATACCATGCTTAACAGTATTGAATACTATTTTTTTAATCCCAACTTTCTCAAACTGGGACTTTCCCTTTGTCGAGATTTCTCGACAGACGCAACTTAACAGCTCTTGGGATTGATAATGCATCAACTTTAACTCGTATATAGTCATGATATGTGGAACTGTAAGTAAAGCAAAAATAGCAAGGTCATTAAACATGTTGATAAACCATTCCTTTTTATGATATATATATATATATAATGGATTTTGTTTTCTTTTATTATAAGAGATATGAACTAAACTCTTCCCAACTTTAACGTGAGCTTGATTCAAACACAAATAAGACCACCCAACTCACATTATAATTTTTTTCATCCTAAGTAATACATTAATTAAATTAAATTTTTTGTAACTTTTAAAAATCATTAAAGTTTTTCACCATGGAATTGATGAATGCTGCACAGCTTGAAAGGGGACGAAATTGGAACATGATTTGAAAAGTAAAATAGTACTTTTTTAATGTTAAACCTTTTGACTTTAAGAAATTTTACCAATTAAACCAACCAATACCCACATAATTAAGTTTAACCTTACTAGCTTAATATATATAAAATAAAATGGTTAATATTATATCCAATATGTACATTTAGAATAGTGCGTTGATTATCTAGATTTAATTTCAATCACTAAAAGTATGTTAATTTAATTTATTATCGTCTGGAACCCTAACTTGCTAAGTAAATTTGTCATACTTGCTTACCAAAAAGTATAAGGCTTTTCTTGACCATGTCCTGCAAATGATTCCATGCTGCAAATAATTTTGAAACCAAATTTAAGGTTATATAGTGAACACAAATAAATAATAGCCTCATAATTATTAAGGGTAAACACCCTATGATTTAATTTTTAATAATCTTTTGTTTAAAGCTCTAATAATGTCCAAAAATATACCTCGGTAGATCACACTTCTTCGCTCAAGTGGGCTGTCACGAGCCTTTTCAGTATCTCTGTAGTTGTTTTAAGTGAGATGATAATAAATATAACTACCTTAAAGAAATGGATTATTTAGTACATATACTTCTTTTTTTAGACGAAAGTAGAAATATTTAAATTCGTGATCTCCATTAAAGTGAAGCTAAATGTATTACCAGTCTTATCATCGAGCTATTAATATAAATACAATACATATATTTTATTTAAAACTACTAATCCGACACAAAAAAAAAGTTTTTTAAAAAAAACGTTACAACAAATAAGGGTACATTTGGAAACAGTGGCAGAGTCAGAGTAAAAACTACGTGGTGCCAAAATACTAAAGTTGAGGGCTCATAGTTTATAACAAGAGAAGTCAAAATGTTACATTTGAAGACTTATAGGGCCAAAACCTAAATATATCTCTTTTAAAGGGGAAAATTATAAGTAATTGCTTATTGTAAGAATCCAGAATTTTTCAAGGCCAGGGCCCTCCTCTTTACTCTCAATGTAGCTCCGGCCGTCATTATAATAAAAGGATTTGTGTTTTAATTTGATTTTGGGCCAAACTTGTTATTTAATGTGATTATAGTGACATTGAGATATAATTTTGGGGTCAACCACTCTCTTGACTTAGTGGTTAGTAACAGCACTTCTAAAGAACATTATAAAAACCAAATAATACCCAAGTAATGATGGAGCTAGAGTTGACATGGGGAGAGGACCAAAATGTTAAAGTTGAAAAACATTGAGGCCAAAATATAAAATGAAAGTTTAAAAGCTACCTACATGAATATACCCATTGATGCTAAAGTGAAAGTTGAGCTCCGCTTGGAAATGCAGAAGGTCTCTCAGCCAATACATCAAGGGCTGTATCTCCGTCATTATCTGGAGCATAAGCCAATTGTCTGTAGCGTTGGAGCAGATCCAAAGCGATATCTGTATGAACATTAATCACTTATTTAGAGAAGCTACAAACAAACAACATACTTGTTTCGTTTGATGAAGTTTTCAATATACTGCTTTTGAAACTATTTTTATAAAATGAAAATGATGTTTTATTTTTGAGTAATTTCAAAAATCAAAACGGTACGAGTAAACCGGAAAGAGATAAAGAAATTTGTTAGCACTTACGATAGAGATCATCAATAATACAAGTTGTGAAAAGCATAGCTCCATTTTTGCTTCTATCAGGCTCCAGCTCCTCTATTGGTGTCACAGAATAAAGATACCGAACCATCTCTTTATGAACATAAAGAGACGCCGTAACAACAGGGATGTAGCCATGCTGATTCGGAATGCTGAGCAGTTTCGGGTTCTTCCTCACCAAATACTCAGCAATCTCTGTGATTCCACCAATGGCTGCAAAATTAAGAGCCGTGGCACCATTCTTGTTCTTCATCGCCAGGTCTTCTCTGCCTATCAGTTTCACCAATTCTTCGACAACCTTTACGAGTCCGGCAAGAACCGCAATGTGCAGAGCGGTGTTGCCGTCCGAAGAGATGCTTGCGGTTAGCGCATTGGGGTGATCATCAAGGAAACTCTTTGTAGTTTCCAAATCGCCACTGTCCACAGCTCTGTACAGGCGCAAGTACTGAATATACTCGGTATCCTTTCCATCTGCCAGAAATGTCAGTCATTCTAATACCGTAGGCGTAGGTTGTGAATATATTCCATCTGTCGACTTTTTCGTCACATTAGTTAATTTTTTTTAAAAATGTATTCTAAATTTTTTGTTCCAAGCAGTTAGATTCTTATTATTTCACGAATCGTCGGTATCAAGAATCTCCTGCAAGAATTTTGCTGGAATAGTTTTGCTAAACTATTTGTGTTAGCGTAGTAAATTTTAAACGTTGCTTGTAGTCATTTTATAATAAATGCAACAAAACAGTGTAAACGGAACAAGATTTGCAGGTTCAAATTTTAACAAAATACAAACATCGAACATATATACGGAGAGAAATTGTACTTAGCTAGTTATTCTTTCCAACTAGCCAAAAGGCCAAATTATTTTCTATCAATGTTTATATGGCAATAATAGAGATCATGAAGCATGAAGAATTAATGACTTGCCTTGGTTTTGGCTTGAGCTTTCTTGTGATCTTAATGGCGGGGCTTCGCCTACACTGGACATTATTATTTTCTTACGTTAGGCAGCCTAATATATTTGATCTGCATCAATAATTGTTAATACAAATGAAAATATCACGAACAAATATGAGGGAAGATATAAGCCATGAATATCAATTCATTTTGCTAGTTAGGAAAGAAGGCAAATGGGAATTACCTGTAGGACAGAAATTTATAACAAAAGCTAAAAATTACTATTCAAGAACCCAAAGCCAATCAAAATTTTTTGCACATAAATATTTTATCAAGAAAATATGTATAATTTTCAGCTTACGAATACTTGGGCAGCTTGGGCTATTTCTCAACTCTTTCTCTAATATTGTTGTAGTTGATGGAGCAATTAAGATTCCATGTGAGCCAAAATACAAGTAAACCTGAGAGTCATTACGGTGGTTTCACCTATCTGGACCCATAAAAAGAAAATTACAGTAAAATTTGAAGCAAAATTTCCCATTTGATGCCAAGATATGATTGTTTCCGATCCCACCAATAGAATGATTTTTTTTTCTCTTTTCTTGGGGCCACAGGGAATTACTTCTGTGTTCTCATCTTTGCTCTTCTGTTAAATATGAACAAGAAAGATAGTTGGGGCATTGTTGGAAAAGAGAAATCTGAAAATATGGGGAAGATAAAAAAAAAGAAATTTAGATCTCAAATAAAGGATAAAGTAACTATTGAATGGTTAATTTTTATAATTTTTAAAATTATTCATTACATAATTTTTTTATTTAATAATTATTTGATATCTCATTTAAAATTTAAAATTTAAAATATAATTTAAAAAATATAATATTACTCTTTAAAAAAATAATTTTGCTGCTGTGCTTTTAATTCACCCATTACTTTAAGCAAACTTACATAACTCCTTTATTTTTCACACGACTAACACCATTTATATATGTTAGATATTTTTGTGTGAAAGTCTTCACATATAAATATTTAAAAATTATAAAAGATTATAAAATAATAATAAAAATAATAATTAAACTCATACAAGATACAAGAATATACGCGATTTGGTAATTTGTTTATGTTTACAGTAAATCACAAAATTATAATTGACGAACACTTAAAATTATATATTTAATAAGGGTTTTACATCATTATCTTGCATTATTAGTATCAATAACCTCCATAATTTAAGCATGTTTATAATATTATACCTAATTAACTTTTAATTATTTTGTGATAGGTACGGTAAATTAGGCATTACTTTCAACCTAAGACTCTAATTGGAGTAATTCTTGATCCTATGAAGAGCTACTTAATGGACTAAAATACTATATTTCACAAGGAGTTTGTAATTCAAGCGTTTGGATGATGAAAAATGGTCTAGAATAGAATTGATCTGCAGTACAGACCCAATTTGAACAGTTTTCAGTATTTGGCCCATAACTGGAGAAATACATATCTAATACATATAATATAACTCAATTTGAAAAGTAGAGAGACTTATCTACAACTTTAAAGTTTTAAGTGGAAGTTAATTCGGATCACATCAATTTTAAATTAGACAATCAAATTTGTACATTAATGATAATCAGTGCAAATTAGCTGCCTTCCTCTTTGACTTTTATTATTTAAGTGGTTCCCTCCTCATTTGTTTTATATTTTTTATAAATAGGTGGTCTGTTTATACCCAAAACATGTAATTATAGAGCTAGATTTTACTTTGAAATACTTGTCTTTTATATTATTTCTTTTATTTATTAGTATAAAGTTCATGTCATCTCTTCTTTTATCTCCTTCTTTTAATTTTATTATGTTCAAGTAATTTTTATTTTCCTAAGGTGAATAGGTGAAACTCTTGACAAAGTAATAAGATATATTTAAACTCTTATTCTAGAATTTAATGTTATATTCTTAAGTTAAATATATGATGTATTTATTTTGATACAATTTCTTGTAAAGTGGTGACTCTTAGTTTATTATAGGCAATCTTTATAGTTTGCACAATAATTCTTGAAGCCATTTACAAGATTTAGTGTAGATACATTTTCTTGTAAAATAAGAGTCATGATTTATTGTAGAAAAATATAAATATTAACATAATAAATACTTGAACACATTTACAAGATTTAGTGTATAATAATTAAAAAAATAAATACAAATTAATATATAAATGATGATGAACCTTAATTGTTATATCTTTTTATTGAAACCTCCTTTGTGTGAGAATTCTAATTAAATTATAAAGAAAGTTGAATACATTTTTATTTCATATGCCAGGAGTGGATCCCCTAATCTTAGCATTCATTTCAATTAGTTATTTGAATTATTATTTGCAAATATCTTATATGCTTTATTTGTTTTTAGATTATTTATAGTGTATAACTTTAATTCCACTTCCCTGTGGATCGACCATATTCTCACCATATTATTTATTACTTTAACAATCCTACACTTAGAAATAAACTCTTATATTCTAGATGTGCCAATGTTTTGGTGTCATTGCCGGAGAAGTGAATTAACTAAAATAATTTGTTTTATTTTCATAGAAGGCTAAGCCTCCTATATTGCTTTACTTTAATAATTCTTTGTTTGTTATTCTTGTTATGCTATGGTTGGTTTTACTTAACCATCCGCCATTTGTTTACTAATATTTTATTATCCTAATCTAACATTGACTAATCTAACTTCTAACTATTCTTCTAACTTTTATTTTATTATTGGCCTTGCTATTTAATTTTTTTTTATATTTTGTTTTTTTCTCTTATTTGTGATATTTATTGTATTCATATTTTATTTTATTTCTTTGTAGGAGTGATTGGTTTCGAGATCCTAAGTCTCGTCGTTTGGTTAAAGGTAATTTTGAAACTTTCTTTGATAATTTATTTGATTCTCCATCATCTTCTCATTCTTCACCAAATAACATCATGATCGATAATCAAATTAAGGGACTCATAGACCCAGTGAACAATCAATCCCAACACAATGACCATAACTGGCCTAAGACACTTAGAGACTACATGAACCCGACACGGACCCATGCACCATCTTGTTTAGTTTTTCCTCCAGATGCAACACATTTTAATTTTAAACCAGACATTATTCAACTTTTACTCACGTTTCATGGCTTAAATGCAGAGAATAATTACCTACATCTAAGAAAATTTAAAAAAGTGTGTATCACGTATAATGACCTAAATTGTAGTATGAACACAATTCAACTTAAGCTTTTCTCTTTTTTTTAAAGATAAAGCTAAAACATGGTCATAAAACCTTAAACTAAGATCTATTTCTTCATAGGATGAGATGTAACAATAATTTTTAAAAAAAACATTTCCTCCCTATAGAATAAATTCTTTCAAAAGACAAATTATCAATTTTGTCTAAAATCAAGAGAGACCCTTTACCAATATTGGAAAAGGTATAAGGAATTACTTAATACCTATCCCCACCATGGCTTTGAGACTTAGAGAATAGTCTCAAATTTCTACAATGGCTTAACACCTCAGGTTATGCAAATGGTATAAATGATGTGTAATGGAACATTTGAGGATAAAGACCTAGAAAATGCAATGAACTATCTAGACATACTAGCAAAAAATGCTCAAGATTTAGACACAACGGGTACCTGTGAGGCAACTGGCAAAACTCAAACTACTATATCTAGTCGAGATATTTACCACTTTATGGAAGATCATGACCTTCAAGTTAAATTAGCATCCCTAACTAAAAAAGTCAAAACCTTAAAAATGAAAAAGAGTAGTCAATTAAAATCTATTCAAGAAATTGTGTATCACAAATATAAAACCCATGATCACTCTATAATGATTACCTAATTTTGCTTGTATTAAGGGAATGTCTTCATGAACAAGCTAATGTTCTAAGCATGTTCAAACGGTCAAATCATAACCCATATTCATAAAATTATAATCCTAATTGGAGAAATCACCTGAATTTTAGTTGGAGGAATAACACTCAAGCATATGCTTCACAACCACTTTTTCAATCGCACCAAATTTTTTAAAAATCTCAAGGTTATGCACCATATGTCCCACCTATTAAGAAAAATCTTGAAGAAATTTTACATGCATTCATTGAAAAGCAAGAGTTTATTAATTTTTAAAATAATCAAACATTTGCTGATTTGAAAGATACTCTTACTAAATTTGCATCAGCACTAAGCATTCATGAGAAAGAAAAATTTTCTTCTCAACCACAACCAACCCCCAAAAGACAACATAACTTAAATGTATGTAATTCAGAAAACTAACACATGGATCAAGTTAAAGCAATTATCACTCGTTGAAATGATAAGGTTGTTGAAATATACATTCCCGAACCTCATGAGAATGATGAATCGATCTCTATGGGTAAGGAAAGCGTTGAACCTATACTTAATGAAGAAAACACTGAACCCTCACCTGCACCCTCATTTCCTCATACATTATGTAATGCTAAGAAGTTGAATCACAATCCTAAAATATTTGAAATTTTTAAATAGGTAAAAGTTAATATTCCTTTATTGGATGCTATTAAACAGGTCCCCGCTTATATAAAATTTTTGAAGGATTTATGCACAGTAAAAAGAAAACTTAATATGAAAAAAAGAAAGTATTTTTAGCTGAATAAGTAAGTGCCATTCTTCAGGACTATAATGCTTTGAAATATAAAAGCCTTGGTTGTCCTATAATTTCATGCATTATTGGAAGTCATATAATTAAACAAGCCTTACTTAATTTTGGTGCTAGTGTGAATTTACTACTATATTCAGTTTATCAACAACTCTATCTCGGTGGGTTAAAATCAACTTCTGTAACTCTTTTACTTACCGATAGATCAATAAAAGTGCCAAGAAAGATGGTGGAAGATGTGTTAATTTAAGTTGATAAATTCATATATCATATGAATTTTATCATTTTGAACACAAAACCTATTAAAGGATGTAATCTGATACTTGTTATTTTGGGTCGTTTATTTTTAACAACTTCTTAATGCTTTGATTAATTACAGGAATGAAATAATGAAGTTTTCATTTGGAAACATAACACTTGAGCTCAATGTTTTCAATATGTGCAAGCAACCACATGAGGAGAAGGATGAAAGTGAAAAAGCCAACATGATTAAAATAATTGTGGAGGATCATTTTCAAAAATGGAGTTCTACTAATCTCTTAGAAATTTATTTACTAAATTCATTTGAGTCATATATGCAATTAGATTCTAAAATCTTTAACATATGTTATTTACTTGATTATGCACAGGTGATCAAAAATAAAGGATGGAAACCAAAGTTTAAAAAATTAGGAGAAAATAAGAATAAGCAACACAAAATTCTAAATATGGAGTTGAAACCTCTACCTGAAGAGCTAAAATATGCATTTCTTGAAGAAAAATAAACTTATCCAGTGGTAATCTCTTCTACACTCATAAGCGAACAAGAAGATAAGTTACTTGAAGTATTGAAAATGCATAAAAAAAGTAATAGGGTGGACTTTAAAAGATATAAAAGGCATTAATCCTTTAATTTGCATACATAGAATATACTTAGAGGATAATGTCAGATCTTCCTAACAACCCCAAATGAGATTAAACTCACATATGAAAAAGATAGTGAGAGGTGACATTCTCAAATTACTTAAAATAGGAATTATCTATCATCTCTCAGATAGTAAGTGTGTAAGTCCTACTCAGGTAGTTTCAAAAAAATCTAGAATAACAATAATTGAAAATGAAAAAAGTAAGTTAATACTAACACGAGTCTCATCTAGCTGAAAAATGTGCATATATTATAGGAAGTTAAATTCTGCCACTAGAAAATACCATTTTCTTTTATATTCCTAGACTAAATTTTAGAAAAAGTAGCAGGATATCCGTACTATTTCTTTCTAGACAGTTATTCTGTCCATTATAAAATTTCTATAGCACTAGAGAACCAATAAACAACTACATTCACATGCCCTTTTGGGAACTTTGCTTTTCAGAAGGATGCTTTTTGGACTTTGTAATGCCCCAACAACATTTCAGATATATATATGTTAAGCATTTTTAGTGACATAGTTGAGCATTATTTAGAAGTTTTCATGGATGATTTAACTGTGTTTGAAAATTCTTTAGATAATTGTCTTGAAAACTTAAAAATATTTTTAAAAAGATATGAAGAAAAGGGTTTTGTGTTAAATTGAGAAAAATGTCATTTGATTACTTCTGAAATTGTTTTAGAAAATATAGTATCTTCTAAAAGAATTGAAGTGGATAAGGCAAAAGTCAAACTTATTACTCATTTGCCCCCACCAAAAACAGTCACAGAAGTCTCCTCATTTTTAGGACATGCTAGATTTTATAAGAGGTTCATAAAACATTTAGTGTTATATCTAAATATCTTTGTAACCTCTTAGCAAAATATATATAATTTAAGTGGACTCAAGAGTGTCAAAATTCGTTTGAAAAATTAATTAGCCTCTTAACATCTACTTCTATCATACAATCTTCTAACTGGTCTTTGCCTTTTAAGCTCATGTGTGATGCCAGTGATTATGTTATTGGTGCCGTATTGGGATAAAAAAATGAAGGTATACCCTATATAATTTATTACGTAAGTAGAACTTTAAATAGTGCACAAATGAATTACACAACAGTTGAAAAAAAAACTACTTGTTGTAATATTTATAATAGATAAATTTTGTTCTTACTTAATTGGTATTACTGACCATGCTGCTGTAAGGTATGATAAGGCGTAATTATATAAAATATTTTATCCTCTTAAACTTAATATTTATTCAATTTATGCATATTAATGTTGTTTTATAGGTTTAAGGACTATCAGTGCAAAAATACTAGAAACCGAATACAAACGGAGTTATTTGAGATGATAATCATATATGGGACTAAAAAGCTCAAAATGCGAATAATGCTATGACAGTGCCCATAAACAGTACAAATGAATAGTTATATTGCTATAGTAAATATGAACAGTACACATGAGTCATTGTTCATCTACTACAATGCAGCATCAAGGCATTTGCCACGGCATTGAAATCAGTAGCTCCAACATTCTTTTAAAGGCAATGTTGTCCTATTTTTGTAACTCTAAGCCTATATAAACACCCACTATTAAAACAAAAATGTGTTGAAAAATATAGAACATAAAATTAAACACATCATTTAGACTTAGAAGTAAGAATCAATAAGAAGAATAAGGAATTTTGTATATTTAAGGAAGAGCATCACTGTTGCATAAAGGGGAAATTTTCTCTTATCTTTAATTTTGTACTTGTTATTGATTCTAATATGTATAATGATGTTGTTAGTGCTTTGAACTTATATTTACTATTATGAACTAAGTTTTATTACTAGGATTACAATGTGAACTCAATATGTAGCTTGGATTGATTATTTTCCTTTATTCTTTATGTTGGTATTGAAATGTTCAATTTGTTCTATACTTAATGCTTTTAATTATATGACAATGAATTATAATGATTTGGGAACCTTAATGAACTTGAAAAAAAGAATTTCGTATTGGCCATGGATAAATTAATGTATAATCATTGCAAGTAGCTTTGAGTTTCATATAGGATAGGAATATACTCATATAGCATATATGACCATTTAGAGAACTTGAATTTAATGAATCTTATTTCAATTTAATTATTATAGGAATATTAGTAATTGATTGAATAGATATACTCAGTTGACCATCAGAAGACGCTTGTGAGGATATTAGAGTTCTTAGTTAACAATTCATATTGATAGTTTTAAATGGAGTATTTAGATTCAAGTGAAGTATTGAGGAATAATTATCATCCTAGACATTTGAGTATTGGTGTTGTCAAGTTTGTTCTCTTTGCTCAATCTCTGTAATTAGTTTATTATTTAGTTAATTTATATATCAACACATTAAAATAACACTAGTTTGAATAAGAGTAGAAGGACACAATTTTAGTACTTTGCAAGTAGTAATACAATTCCTCGTGAGAATGATACTCTCTAATTATATATTACTTGTTGTGATAACGTGTACTTGCATTGAAAGTATATACATACAAAATGCATAACAAAGTACTTAATGTCAAAACAGGATGCAAAACTAAGACTGATTCGATGAATTATGTTGCTTCAAGAATTTAACATCATAATTAAGGTAAGAAGGGTGCTGAGAATGTTGTTGTAGATCACTTATCAAGACTTGTACTAGATTCATCAACAAAAATAACACCCATTAATGATTCTTTTCTTGATAAATTTTTATTTTCTACTGTTACAATGCATTGGTATGCTAATATTGTTAATTTTCTTGTGACAGAAGAAATGCCACCTCAATGGAAAACTCAAGCAAAAACAAATTTCTAACTAAGGTAAGAAAGTTTTATTAGGATAATCCTTATCTCTTTAAATATTTTCCTGACCAAATATTTCAAAGATGTATACCGACAATAAGGTAAGTAAAGTTATTGAATTTTGTTATTTGGAAGCATGTAGAGGACATTCTCATCAAAGAAAACAGCTGCAAAAATCTTGTTGTGTGAATTTTATTGGCGTACTTTATTTAAAGATACATATGAATTTTATAAAACATGTGAAAACTATCAAAAATTGGGATCTATTTCAAAATGAAACATGATGCCTTTGAACTCTATTCTTGTTATTGAAATCTTTAATTGTTGGGAGATAAATTTCATGGGACCATTTTCATGATCATTTGGATTTACATATATTTTAGTCGTTGTAGATTATGTCTCAAAATAGATTTAGGCTATTCTATGTCAAAACAATAATCATAAAATAGTCATGAATTTTTTTAAGAAAAATATCTTAAGCCGATTTAGAATCCTTCAAGCTATTATAAATGATGAGGGTAAGCACTTTTGTAATACGCCATTTGAAACATTAATAAAAAAATATGGTATTACTCACAAAGTTGCCACCTTTTATCACCCTCAGGCAAGTGGACAAGTTGAACTAGCTAATATGAAGATAAAACAAATTTTAGAAGAAAAATATTGTAAACCTAAATCGTAAAGAGCGGCCTTTAAGACTTAATGATGCACTTTTGGCTTGTAGAACTACTTTTAAAACTTCATTGGGTATGTCTCCTTATAGACTAGTTTATGAGAAACATTGTCACTTACTTGTAAAACTTGAGCATAAAGCCTATTGGGCCATTAAAACTTTCAACGTAAAAATTGATTTTGCTAGACAAATATATAAATTGCACATAAATGAACTTAAAGTATTGATAAATGATACATATGAGAATTCAAAAATTCATAAAGCTAAAATCAAAACTTTTCATGATAAAAAAATTCAAAAAAAATATTTGATGTTGATGAGAAGGTTTTGTTTTGTAATTCTCGACTTCACATACTCCTTAAAAAATTAAGATCATGATGGAGTTGTGCTTTTATTGTGAAACATGTGTACCCTTATGGAGCAATTAACATTGAAAATCTTAGAAATGATAATGTGTTTAAAGTAAATGGGTAAAGACTCAAACTTTTTCTAGAAAACCAAGCTTTTCAAAAAGAATTTGTATCTCTATTTGACCTATGTTACGAGACCAATTAATTTTTATTGTACATATTTATATATATATTTCTTCTAACTTTATTTATTTTTCCTACTTGCAGGTTAATTTAATATTTTCATGTTAAGTCTTATTTCCCACCTTGTCTAAATGGCAAATTACTGTACTATGTGACATTTTAAGTCAGTTTTGTCAGTTTCTCATAATTATTGATACCTTCTCTTCTTCTTCTTTCTAAAAACAATGGATGACATTCTAATGAATTTAAAAAAACGTTTTCCCTTATTACTTCAAAATTTCTTAAAGAAAATTTACCAAACAAGATGTGAAAAATTAAGGTTGTTATTATTATTATAAATATACCTACTAGTGTACGTTGTTAATTGAAGCCAATGTTTGATTAGCAGGCGAGTCAAACTCATTAATTTTTTACATACCTGGTTTGGGTAAAAGTCCTTTTACAAAAATGCGAAGGGCAATAAGATTAAGTATATGTTAAAAGTATGCATGCATGACTTGTAACACATGGTGCTGCACTTTAGGAATCGTTTCTGTAAATCACAAAGATAAAACCAGGTTCATTAAGATGGCTTGAGTAAAGAGTATTTAGATGATATCTTATCGACTCTTAAGATGCATCCTAGTGGGTATTTGTATATTACAATTTGTGAATTATGGGACATATTCCTAAAAGAACATAAGTGGTACATTCTCAAGAATCTGACTTTAAAAGACCTTGTTTGTCAATTTATAAGAAAATTAGATGGAAAGCCTATCCCCTACTCATAGAAAGTGTTTAAGCTAGAGGAAGATGTGAGTCATAATCATAACTACTTGTATATATTTACTATATCTATTATTTTTAAATATTTCATTTCTACCTCAAATATCTTCTGCAACAACAACCAATCACCTATAGCCGATTTTAAAATTTTACATTTAAAATTTAATCTTATCCATTAACAACTAATTACCCATATAACTTTACATTATATCACTTTTTGACTCTATAAATACACTGAATGTTTTTTACATCTTCATACAAACTCAAAATCATTCAAGGGATAGGGTGAGTGTAACAATGAAGGAAACATTAACTTGTAAATTCATAAAAATTTGTGTCTTTTATGGATCTAAACCTGAAAAAATTGGAAAGTTTTTAGAAGTAGAAACCGTTAGTAAGGTGTTAGCTAATCAAAAAATTCATTTAGTATATGGGGGAGATAGTTATGGATTAACGGGGTGTGTAGCAACAGCTACATAAAATAAAGGCAGTCGAGTTTTGGGTATCATACCAAAACTCTAGCTGTTGAAAATATTGTAGGAAAAATAATTGGAGATGTGTTACAGGTATCATTAATGCATAAATGCATGTCTCTAATGCTTAGGCACACTGATGACTTCATAGCTCTACCTGGAGGTTTCAGAATTTTAGAGGAAACTTTTCAAATTGTCTCATGTGCATAATTGCAAATCCAACAAAAACCTATTGGTTTGTTAAATGTTAATGATTTTTATAATGCATTGTTATCTTTTCTTAACTATGTGGTGAAAAAATAATTCATCTCATTTGCAGCATAATGAATCCTCATTTCTACTTCAACTATTGATCAATTGCTTAATGAATTACAAACTTTTATACCTCTGTTTGATCCAACAATACATCAGATAAATAAGTATACTGATGACAATGAGAAGAAACACAAGGTAGATTTGACTCTCCGTCTGAAGCCTCTCTACGCTTATGTATTTTTAAGTATTTTACGTGGCTTGTTTTATTTTATTACATGTTTTCTTTTCAATAAACGATGTTTCAGGTGATATAATCTATACTCTACTCTTTCTATATTTTGACATTGAGGACAATGTCTCAATCTGGTTGGGGGGAAAGTAGTTGATATATATTGTTAGTGTCAACTTTTATTATCACTTTGTTCTTAAAAAAAACATTTCATTATGAATATGCACTCATGAGACGCATTCTAGATCTAAAATAACAAAGTAAGAGTACATTACTGAACTTTTGAAACACATTCTTAACTTATTTATTTTTAATACATTTCATGTTCATTTATTTGTTGTTTATGTTCTTAGTAACTCTTGTGTAAATAAATTTGTTTTGCTATCAATGTATGATTTCAACATTGTTTGGTTTAAGTCACTTTTTCTATCTAAGTTACTAAAGAATAACTTCCGAAATCATTTTTTGAGTACAATACTAAGGTTTGTGGTAAGATGGATGATTCAATATATATAGCCAAGAAAATTGCCATGTTCACGTATACATATTCTTTCCTAAACTCATACATCTTTTATGAGTGAGTGAAGAGGTTTAAGATAACAACTTACAAACTTTTATTGATCTTTTGAAATTATTATTTTTTGTTTAGAATGACATTACTTAAGATGAAAAATGATTTGGTTGCCTAGCTGAAGGATGATAAAAAATTGTAGAAAATATTGTGGTAAGAAATTACTCTTATGTTAGACCTAAAAAAAAAGCAAAAGAAAAAAATTATTAAAAAAAATAAAAGAAAAGAAGTAAATTCAGTTCAACAAAGTTTTCGTTCAATTTTAGAAGATAAAAGTCATTAGGAAGCAGTTTTATCACCAAATTCTATTCGTAATATTCGCATAAGTAATTAAAGTCTTGAAGCGAGCATGTAGTAAGAATGGTTTAACTCTAAACAATTGATTTTCCTATCTTTGGATCAATATTAGTTTGTCTGTCTGTCCTTAAATGTAACTTTTTTATTGAGTGATTATCGATTTTTCAATTCCATGACTGAAATCCTAACCCTTTAAATAATTATTTAACTGTGAGGATATGGAGTTGAGGCTTTTACTTGAAGAAAATTTTTAAGGCTATATTTGTTGTGATTTGTACTAAGAAGGCTTCGACTTTATTCACATAGATACAATTTTGGAAGTTATAATTAAAATAACATTAATAGCGATTTTGATTTTGAACTAACATTTTGTTCGAAATATTTAAGTAGTGTTCAAATTTTATTTATACTTGAATTGCTAGGGACTAGTAATAAGCTGATTGAGAGGTGTAATAACACTTGAAATTACATATTTAATAAATATTTTACATCATTATTTTGCATCACTAGTGTCATTAACCTATCTAACTTAAGCATGTTTACAATCTTGTACCCAATTGGTTTTTAATTATTTTGTGATAGATTTGATAAAATAGGCATAATTTCTTACCTAAGAATTTAATTAGAGTGATTCTTGATTTTATAAAGAGCTGAATTAATAGAATAAAATATTAAATTAAATAAAGAGTTTTTAATTCGAGCATTTGGAGGGTGAAAATGACTTAGAAGAGAACTGGTCTGCAGTATAAACCCAATCCGAATAATTTTTAGTATTTGGCCTCTAATTTGAGAAATACGTATTTAATATATATGATACAACTCAATTTGGAAAGCTGAGAGAGTTATTCATAACTTTGAGTTTTTAAGTAGAAGTTAATTCAGATCACATTAATTTTAAATTGGACAATCAAGTGGATGCATTAATAATAATCAATGCAAATTAGTTGCCTCCCTCTTTGAATTTTATCATTCAAGTGGTTTCCTCCTCATTTGTCTTGTATTATCCACATTTCTCTATAAATATTTGGCATGTTTATGCCCAAAGTATGTAATTAGAGAGTTATATTTGAATTCAAAATACTTGTCTTTTTATTATCGTTTTGCAGTATTATTTCTTTCATTTACCAGTCTAAAGGTCATGTTATCTCTTCTTGCATCTCTTTCTTTAATTTTATTATATTCAAGTAATTTTCATTTTACTAAGATAAAAGGGTGAAACTCTTGGTAAGATAATAAGATATACTTAAACATTTATTCTAAAATTTAATGTTACATTCTTAAGTTAAGCAAATTTATATATGATGTATTTATTTTTATACCTTTTCTTGTAAAGTGGCGAATCTTAATTTATTATAGGCAATCTTTATAGTTGGCACAATAAATTCTTGAAATCATTTACAAGATTTCGCATAAATATCATTTCTTGTAAATTGGGACCCATGATTTATTGTAAACAAATATAAATATTGGGCATAATAAATACTTGAACCCATTTACAAGATTTGGATAATAATTAAAAAAATAAATACAAGTTAATATATAAATGATGATGAACCTTAATTGTTATATCTTCTAATTGGAACCTCCTTTGTGTGAGGATTCCAATTGAGTTATAAAGAAAGTTGAATATATTGTTTTTTATATGCTAATGGTGGATCATTTAACCTTAGCATTCATTTTAATTGATTATTTAAATTATTATTTGCAAACATCTTATATTACTTTATTTGTCTTTAGATTAATAACGGTGACTCCCCCACAGTACTCAGCCTTAACAGTGGGGGATGGAATAGGTGACAGAAGGAGCTGAGATGTGGTGCTGAAAAAAACTTTTAACAGAGACTAGTTGTAAGCTCAGCAGCTGGCCAGATCTAAAACTACGAGGGCAAACAGCTCGACATAGGTCAATGGAAGCTTAACAGCTTGTCTAGTGGCTAAAAAGAAGCAATGAAGAGCAACAGCCAGACAACCAGAAGAGAGTTAAGGTCAGTTAGAGAACTTTGAGCGATGGATGGTAAGTTCAGTGGGGTTGAAGAGTCTTACCATGGGCTTAAGAAGACTCGACAAGGCTGAGGGCTCACTAGAAATGCAGTAAGAGGTAACTGGCCGAACAAAAATAGGGTAAAGCATAATACTAAAAAATTAAAACAACGAAAATAAAGCATAAAATAGCTAGAAATATGATACTAAAGAGAGGAAGAATAAATAGCTTCACCAGAGATGAGCCTCAATAAAAATATGGAAGATGTGTTTTTGGCTATGAATAGTCTATTAAAAGAAAAGATAGGCTAGGGTTTTTGTGATTATTAGCATATTTCGAAGCTTTAAAAAAAACTCAAATAATTAAAAACCAAACTATGAAGACTTATTAGTGTTCTCTATCATATTTACACATATATACATTAGTTTTAGTTTCTTACTCATAGTGCAAGTTAATGATCATAGTAACAATGTCTACCATATTGTTACAAAGAAAAAATAACTAAAGGCACCATACATATTAAAAATTGAGAATGTTATTTACAAAACAAAACATATGTAAACGAATTATTAAATAATAAAAGAAGAGGCATGTGCTATAAGAGTCAATATCTATCAGTAAGACAACAACATACACTATAGATTGAGATTCTTGGACATATTTATGCCTCGTAGGAAGATCAAGATGATAATTATTGCATTTTACCATTATGGTCATTTTTTATTTGGCTTCAAATAGATCCAACAAAGCGAGAAAAAAAAACCCATGCAAGAACATCTTTATGCTTCATTAGGTATTCTTTGTAAATGGATTTAGCATAATCTCTTATTTATTCCAAACACTCAACCAACGAGCTATACATCACCCCTTAAAAATATATTAACTTTATAGTCATGCAAATTATTGTCTTGATGATAACAAATTCTATGTTAATTATAGTATATTTGTTCACTAAGAATTGAAAAATTAAGTCCATAAGATAGGCATATTATGAGTAAGTGAAGTACTTATAGCAACTCAAGAACTTTAAATCTTTAACAAAATAGAAGTGTTTTTTAGAATTATAATGGCACATTATGAGACTGAACCTGTATATAACCTTGATGTATCAGGAAGATAATTGTATTAGCCTTTTATAAAAGTTTACGAAAGTCAATTTGGAGTTTATTACGATAATTTATGGCTAGATGATTCAAGCATGCAACAATAGAAAAATGTAAAGCGGTTGTGTGGTTTGAGAATCAATTTAGACAATTGGTTTAATCAGAGAAACAATTAATTGTAACTTGCTCAAACTGGCTCTAACCGATTTATTGAAATCAACTGTACAATTCTAAATTTAACGGCTAAATTCTTGATTTAGACAAACCGGCTATAAGGTTTTCAAAAACTATCATGTGGTTTAAACTTGGAAAAGTGTTGTAACAATTAGTTTTGAGCTCCAATAGTTAGTTTTTCATTTTCTATACATAAATAATTCTTTCAAAGAAGCTAAAAATGGATCAAGACATCACAATTCAATATCATTAATCCCTCATTGTACTTACATCTTTAAATTAACTTATTTGGGAGTTTAGATTATTTTTCTTTTTGTATCAATACTTCTATTAAGAGTATTCAAGTGTTTGTGAGAAAAACTTTAAGAGTAGAGTAATATTCATTTATTGTAAAGATTTTTTGACCCTTTAGAAGTTAAGTATATTGAATATTATCTTGGTTTAAGACAAGTTTAGTGGAATCCTTAAGGTGAGCTGCTTGAGGTATAGATATAGGTCGTATAGAGTGTCGAATCATGTGAACCATAGCAACTCATAAACTTCAAGACTTTAACAAAATAAAAGCAATTTTTTGAAATTATATTAGCCCTTTATGAGACTAAACCTGTACATAACCTTCATGTATCAAAAAGATAATTGTATTAATGTTTTATGAAATTTTACAAAAGTCAATATAGAGTTTTCTACTCTAAGTTATGGTTTGATAATTCAAGCATGTACAAATAGAAAAGTATAAAGTAGTTATGTGACTTGAGAACTGATTTAGACAATTGGTTATCAAAGACAAATGGCTATAGCTAAAGCTCAAACTAGCTCAAACCAATTTTTTGAAACCAACTATACAATTCTAGATCTAACGATTAAATTCTTGATTTAGAAAAACTAGCGATGTGGTTTTCAAAAGATATCGTGTAGTTTATGAAAGTGTGCTAATTTTCTAGGGATAGTGGCTAAATTCTTGAATTCTAAATTCATAAACTGACCAAGGTTCTATAATCAGATCAAGTATCTAACCATCTTTAACCAAATGGGATAGTCGTCTCACAACTATATGACTTAATCTTATGCGTCACTATTTCTCATTATCAAAGTTCTTAAGCTACTATTTATTCTGTTCACCTAGACATTCAAAACATTTTCTATTGTATTAAAGATATAATGGCTATTTATTCACTGACACTCAGTTAGCAAAACGTTATCATTATCATATAAACATAAGGAACTATTCCTGATGTGTTTATGATAACCCTTTTTGTCTACTACAGGGAATAATATGGTTCACCTTAAAATGCATGATGCAAAATATTAATTATACAACATAATACTATTTCCAGAATAGAGAAGTGACATAAAAGGCCCTAACAGCTGTCATATGTAGGAAATCTCTATTTTCAATGCAAAGTTGTACTTGTCATTTCCTATCTTCGTAGCATTCCTCAAATCATGCAACAACTTGCAGATATGAAAAGGACAGATGGTATCTCATACCCTTGAATGTTTAGCATCATATGCCAATGGTATGTCAATGTTTAGTAAATAGATAACTTAGGGTTCTATCTATTCTAAGTTAATATACCTTAAACAGTAACACTTACTATTCAAACCTTATCACAGTGAAAACTCTTTTCATTGTAACAATTCACTCTCTATGATTTGGATAAATTTTCAAGAGCATTACTTGCACATCTAATGTGCACATGTCTCCATTGATGATCATTAGACATCGAGGCCTGGATATAGGATTTGACTCTCAAATTATTCTTTATCAATTTCTGGTAATTTTTCTCCTCTTTCAAAGAGATATTATCAGAAACACCTATTAATTATTTATTGATCAATTGTATATCCAAGTTTCTTTGAATCTAGAACTATTCTCAGATTCATAAGCAAGTCCTAAAAGTTTATCAAAACCCTATAGTTAATGAGTATTGTTCAAGTATACTAACGAATAACTTGGTACTTGTCTTATCTATATAAAATAAATGTTCTATCTCTATAAGATAAAAAAATAGGAGATGTAAATCGGAACATTTTTAATCGTTAATAATAATGCTTTAGATCATAGGTATAATAGTTATATATTTTTAATCTAAAGACGCTCTTCCACTGTTATACATAATCCCTATAATCTCTCAAAGGGGATAATGAAAGTTTAAACTCTTCCAAACTATACAACAGGAAGTGTGCCTTATTGGCATTTTACTCTAGTCATACACTATAGTGATATTGGCCTTTATAAACTCAAAAGGTAGACAACTCTTATCAATTGCATCTCATGCAACTCTTACTCCTAGTCCTAAATACATTTTATCTGCATATTGTAGCAATTTAGGGTAAGTGTATTCCAGATTAACTTATCAATGATCAAATATATATTATCGATACTACCCATACACTGTAGCGATCTAGGGCAATATTTCACATATATTTTTCTCATCTCATGTTTAACCAACATAGTCCAAATTTCGCCAACCAAATTTCTCACATTGTAGTGATTTTAGGAGAAGACCGACGTGACCTGTTTAATACCGTATTGACAAGACAGACCAATGTAAAACATTATGTCACAATGTTAATACAATTCAATTTGATTAAGAGAAATTTTTAAAAAAGTTAAAATTCATATCCTCATCTCATGAGGACGTGATTCTCAATCAAACATTTATTTTATGCAAGTACAACTAACCCCTACCAGTAAGGCTCCCATTATGATTATCAGTATAAATAAATGATCCTGATTCATAATACAGACCAATAACTCTTATTACTGCATCTCATGAAACCCACATGTATGAATTAATTTTAAACAATTTAAAGAAAATTTCCAGAATGATCAGTATCACTGTTGCAGTGCTGGGTTTCCAGTGCTGTAGCACTAGAGGACACTGCCCCCAACACCATGGCACCCACCCATTGGCATTACGGCACTGGGGGTAGTGCTCCTGATGCTATAGTGCCCACGCCTTGGCGCTACGACACTGGAGACAGACCCTTCAAAACCTCTGCACCTATTAACTGATGCTGCAGCACTATGGATAGAATCAGCAGTGCCACGATGCCAACCCTGTAGGCTGTAGTGTCCCAGTGTTTTCCACCTTAGTATACTCATTTCAACACTTGAAATGTACTATTTAAATACCGGGACTTCACTAACAACATGATCAAAACTTCAAATCACCCAATCAACACAACAATTATGCCTTGATACCAATTGAAAGTATGCTAATATTTTAGGGCAAGTGCATGTTCATTACACTAACATTTACACATCTTATAAATAAATTAACGCATCAGAACCGGTAATCTCTATTTCCTAGTGCAACAAGTATATTTATATAATTAAGTTTCATTACTCTAATGAAAAATAAGGATTGAGAATCATCTGTCAAGCCTTTGAAAATTATCAAACTAGAATCTACCACGAAGTGCACTCCCGAGCAATTCTAATATTCAATAGGGTGGGCTTGGATCGTTAGAATAGCAGCTCTAATTTTTAATAATATGTTTAACTTTTAAATACAATAGTGATTAACTCTTAATTGTCGTGGTTAATTCTTAACCATTTGTTTAACTCTTTAAAACTTATGATCAAACCAATAAAAATATTTTGTTTATTCAACTCTTGAATTATGAAATATAAGCTTCAAGCTTGATCATCCATAACTACTGTTATTAGATGATGAAGATGATTAATTGTATTTTAACAATTAAAACACAAAAGCTCTCACATCCCTCTTTCTGTTTTAGATGAACCATTCTCTTAAATAAGATTGAAACAATTTCATTTATTTTCTACAAATGAAAATAGACAGTCATTCAAACAAAATGATGAATATGAAAAACTTTTCACAACCTTTGGAAAATCTTTTTCTCTTACCCTTACACCCATGGCCGAATCAAGAAAGATCTAAATGAAAACACTTTTCATTTTATACATGTTTCTCCTTTCTTCTTTGGCAAAATAATGATCTCACCATGCATGGAGTGTATGACTTAGTCCGTGCTCACTTGTTTGTAAATTAATGCATTTTAACATATAAAATTGAGACAAAAATAATTTTATCTTTATGTTAGAAAGCAATGGTCGAATATCTCTAATAGGAAAGTAGAAACATGTTAATTTATTTGTTTCTTTTTCCTTCATTAGTCAAAGATATCATGCCCTACTATATAATGTCTTTACCCATACCTTTTATGTTTCTTTGTTTTGTTGACCAAAATAATGCAAAGTAAAATAAAAACAGTCTTTGTTCTTATGATATGCAAAACACTTTTGCATATCTTGCCAACTCATCACCTATGGCCGGCCACACATACGCGTGTGTTAAAAAGTAGCATTTATTTGCATTGTTACCCTTTTATTTGTTTAAAAACAAATAAACATGTGCCATTCATTAATATAATGTTTGTTTGACTTAATAATATTAAATAAAACAAAAATAATTTTTGTTTATTTAGTATAAATTTCTTGTCCAACAAATAAAGGTAATTATATAATTTTAAAGTGAAACAATGAATAACCTATAATGTGCCATGTATCATCATCCTATTATTCGACAACTATTGTTAACCAATTAATGTATTTAACTCATAAGTCTTGACACGTGCCTATCTTGAGAGAACCTGAAACAAATATCCCAATTTGCTAGAATTTATTGAATTGAACTATTCAACCTAGTACATTGCCCCAATGCACAATGAGTACACTTTATATTGTAAGACTCCTTAGGTCTACACCCGATTTGTCAAATAAAATTCTTCTATGAGTCTGTGATCGATGCCCTACACGCACGTCACAGGTATTAAAAATTAGTGCATTAGACCATACACTCTAAGATTATAAAATATTTGTATAATCATTCTGCCACCTATATCCTGAATGAGCGAAAACATAGATCACCATTGTCAAATCTCCACATGCTCATCTGTAACCTATCTCCAGATTTGTATCTCGATAAAAAAATATGTGCAAACACTTTTGCGATATTGTTCAATCCTACGAAAAACTCTTTTTCTGAGTATATACTTGTGGCCACAAGACTTTCTGAAATACAATCTTGGAGCATCAGGATATACAACTCACCTATGTGAGCTGAAGGATCCTATATCTACGTACACCGAACTCCATGAACATCGAACCATACTCAGCGACACATAGCGGGCAGACCATAAAAGGTCTCTGATATATGTGGAACCAAAGTATAGTGATCACTCATAAGCTCATCATGGCGCTTAGGTCAAAGGATCACAAATACTGCTCAACTCGAGAGGATTCACAATTGATGGTTTCATAGGATGTCTATTGGGGTTTCCGTGAGTCTGTTCAGTACTTAGTCCTTACTAAATACTTGTATGCTTATATGAGCTTCCAGTAAGCTCATGATCAACTAAGAACAACAATTTGTATTATACATATATAACATACACTGATCTATATAAAAGGGATTCACTGATAGACCTACACCGATGAAAATATATTAGGAACATAGTATTTGAGAACATATTTACATAATAACATTTTCTAGCACTATTGTAATTTTTTGTAACTATGCCATTATTAGTATATCCTTGGGTCTTTTTTCTGTTACAGATAAGGCTCTAACTCCTTAGATTTCACTGATTATTATAATCTACTAATTCTTAGCAGTACTGATTCTTAGCATGTATAACTCTCGCCATTGCTAATTTTTAACTCTAATCTAAACTCTTTTTAGCTAAATCTGAACTCCTTCAGATTATACAATATATGTAATGCAACAAGCATAATACCATTTCTTATAATATTAACAATTATAATATTCAAGTGTTTATTGGAAAAACTTAAAAAGTAGAGTAACACTCATTTATTGTTAAGGTTTTTTGACACCTTAAAAGTCAAGTGTATTGAATCTTACATTGGTTTAAGACAAACTTAATGGAATCCTCAAGGTAAGTTGCTTGAAGCGTAGACGTAGTTTGTATGAAGTGTCAAACCATGTGAATATCCCAGTAGCTTTCTCTCTATCTCTTACTGTCTTAGTTATTATAATTATTTGTACTTTAATTTGTTTATGTTTTTGGTAATCGTATAAATTATTCATTTTAGAGCGTCAATTTTTAAATATCCAATTCACCCCCTACCTTAGCAAACCTAGATTTCATTTAGTATCAAAGCAGGTTCTATATATTAAGACCTTAGAGTAATCTATTACAACTCTTGGTGGTTCATTATTTATGAAGGTTAATTTATCACCAGACCTCTATTTTTATGGATTTAATTATAGTTATTGAAAAATTAGAATAAAAACTTATTTGCAAGCCTTTAATTATGACTTTAGTATATTGTACAAAATGTCCAATGTATGCCTATGAAAAAGAATAAAAGTGGCAAGCTTATTCCTATATTAAAAGATGAGTGGAATAAGAGGGATATTAGAAATGCTTCTTTAAATGAAAAACCAAGAACCATTTATTTTGTGCCTTGAAGGTTTAAGTACAGGATAACAATTGTGTATCAAATACAAGGCTATGTTATGATAAAATCTAAAAAAAAAGAATAAAAAAGAAAGTAATGTATTAACATAAGTGACATCATAAGAATGATACATAATTTTTACAATACTTGAAAATGTGTTGTGCGTAGGGTGAATGTGTGTATTTTAATTAATTTTAATTTACACTTCTCACATACAAAATTAACATAGCAGAAAATAAAAGAGCTAACCCTTGAAGTGTGATTTAAACAATTCTAGTGAGGACATGGTGGGAATCCTCGAGCTAGAATAATAGCTTCCTTTCTCAGCAAGAATTGATTTGAAGTAACTTCTTTGCTTTCTTTTAGTCTCTTGGCCATATACTATATTCTTAGACTTAATTCACTTTTGAATTAACTTGCTAACTTGCTATTTCTAGCCTTAATTCACTCCTAGATTAACTTACTAGCTTGTCATTTCAATTGAAAGAAAAATCCATTATTTATAGCCATGGTCGCCACTCTTTTTAACCAATTAAATTCATGTTAATGGCCTTTATTTTGTTTAAGCATGACAAGGCCTTTAAATTTTCATTTCATGCTTCATCAATTTTGCTTAGTGGCAATTATATTAAGTGGCCGAATGAGAGCATAAATTGGTGGCCATATTAACTTGTTAAATTAACAATGTAAAGCCACCTCTTGCTTTTGACAAATACACTTCATGCTTGAACTTAAGCATTATAAAGCAATGGCCAAATACTTTCTCAAATAATGGTCATTTTTTTATTCAATTTAAGGCCTATAATAGCCACCACATGCTTAAGCATGACAATGATTAAGGACACCTCATGCTTAATATTTTAAACATGTCAAATATAATTTGATTTTAAACCATGGAAAATCTATTTGAATGGATTGAATTCTCTTGCCATGTGTTATGCCATTATTGGCATGACATGTGGCAACAAATTAAAGTTTGAAGTGATAAGTACCACTTGCCACTTGTTAATACTATAGACTTAACACTTAAACCCTATTAACTTTCTGAGATATTTTAAAATAATTATTGCTTTCCAAGATCTTCTCGAATCGAACCATTTAATCTGATGCGTTACCTCAGTGTTTAACAAGTACACTTTATATTATGAGACTCTCTAGGTACACACCCGTTTGTCTCATGAAACTCTTCCGTAAGTTTGTAAACAATGTCCCATACACACATTACAAAAATAACAGAATGACGTGTTAAGCCATATAAATTGAGGGTAATACGTATTTGTATAATCCATCCGTCATAGATATCATGGAAGAACAGAGACATAAATTATCACCGTTAAGTCTTCATATGTTCATCCTTAAACTTATATCTAGATTTGTACTCCCATAAATAATATCTGCAAATAATTTTACGATATTATTTATAACCATTAGAAACTCTTTCCTAAGTTTATTGCTTATGGCCATAAGACTTTCTGAAATATAATTTTGGAGTATTATGATATACAACTCACCCTTATAAGCTGATGAATCTCATATCTACACACACCGAACTCATGAACATCAAACCATACCTAATGACACCCAGCTGTCAGACCATGAAATATCTTTGACATGTATGAAACCTAAGTATAGTGGATCACTCATAAGCCCACCGTGGTGCTCAGGTCAAGGGACTAAAATACTACTCAACTCGAGAGGATCCTCCATTGACGATTTTATAGGATGTCTATTGGAGGTCCTAATTGATTCTGTTTAGTATCCAGTCTTTATTAAATACCCGCATATCTATATGAATTTTCATTAAGTTCATAGTCTGCTAAAACTAACCATTTAGACCATCCAGATATAAAAATACACCAATCTATATATCATAAAGTCTTCACCAATAGACCCCGCATCAGTGAAGATAGATCAGGAACATAAAGTTGAGAACATACTTGCACAATGATATTTTCTAGCATTATTTGCAATCCTTTGCAACTATGTCATTTCTAATGTACTCTTAGGTCTTAGTCTTATTTTAAATAAGGCTCTAACTTTTTAGATTTCGTTGAATTTTATAACCTGTTAACTCTTAGCAACTATAATTGTCAGCATAACTAACTCTTAACACTAGTCCAAACTCCTTTGAATCAGATCTGAATTCTTTCAGATTATACAATATCTGAAATGTTACAAATATCTTATCATGTATATTTAATATTAACGATTTTATAAAAAATACTAATTATATAAATATTAAATAATTAATATTCATAAAATATTAGAATGATATGTAAGCACCATTTTTAATAATACTATGTATGTAAAAGTATTTTAAAAAATTATAATACATTGCAATGACTTAAGTGACAGTATAAGACTAATAAAAGACTCTTACAATATTATGTTAAGTCTTGTAAAAAATAAAAAATAATTCATTAACACAATTGAGAGTACAAGACTATGTATGTAGAGCCTTATACAAAATCATAATATACCGCAATGACTTATATGACTGTACAAGAGTTTTAGAACAATCGTATAAAACTATATAATATTAAGTCTTGTAAAAAAAATAAAGCAACAACATAATTTATTGTCGTGTAAAAAAAATACAACTCTTACAAGACTATGAATATTAATCTTGCACAAAAACAAAATATACTATAATGACTAAGGTGATAATACAAAACTGTTACACAATTTTTATGTGACTATATTACATTAAATCTTGTAATAAATAAATTTAAAGTTTATAATAAAAGTACAACAATAGCACCACACTCGTACACTATATTAACCATGTAGTGAAGCTTAGAATCATTGATTTACAAAAAAAGTAGCAAAACAAAGGAGAATTATAACATTTAGATTTGTTAAAATGTGGCTCTTTTTTTTAAAAAAAAAATATTTCCTCAATTAAAATGTTAGAATATCATTTAAAAAAATAAAGAATTGGTTCTTATCTTTTCTTGAGTAAAATGATTATGCAAAATCTTATGGGTCTCTTTGTATCAATCACGAATGCTGAAATTTGAAGGCTCTTATTTCAATGTGGAAAAGATTTGATTAGGGTTTTTACAAATTCAATTCGTAAAAACCTTTTTTTAATTTGTTGTAAGAAAACAAGACAAATGATTTTTAATTTAAAATAAAGACAAAAAAAAATAGTAAAAAGGAGTAATACAAACGAAATAAGCTAAAAGGCTATTATAGTCTTTCTAAACTTTTTCTTTGAAAAAATTACAAAAGGATATTGCAGCCATTATTCGCCCTTTTTTAAGTTATTGTTATATTTAAAGTTGAGATAGATATTAGTATAATTTATGAAGTATTTTGGCATATATAAGTAAATAATACGTTTAAAGAATACAAATTAAAATATATATAAAATAATTAAAATAAAATAAAACAAAAGATATAAGTTCGTATAGACGTGACATGCTACATATAAAGATTATCAATAAACTATACATGCCATAAGGGCCAAATTCATTAGCTAAAAAGATATTATTGAGTTTATAATTGATAAGAGTAATATTATGTTTCTTAAATGATATTTTAATTTTTTTATATTTTGAATGTTGTATTAAGTAATTATTAAATAATAAAATAGAGTAATAAATAATTTTAAAAATTATACCATTAAACAACAGTTTAATAATAATTGTTACTCTTTTCTACAAGTTTGATATTTCTCTAATATTTATTTTAAAAAAATAATCTAATATTATGTAAATCACAAAGTTTTTAATTCAATGTTATTAATATTGAATCAATTTATCACCGATCATTGACGCCAACAAGCCTCTAATGACAATGGCCAACTCCCTTTTATAAGTTTTTGTCAATATATTTTTAAAAAAATTTATACAAAAATAAAAAATAATTATATTACAACACAGGTCATTTTTTAATTTACTATATTATAAGACGTTATTTTTATTTAATTTATGATAAAATTAAAAATTAAAAATGATAGAAAAAATAAATATATAAATCATATTTTAACTATTTAAATTAATAGAAACTATTAATGTCTCTGTAAAAACAATTAAAGTATATCAATCCTTTTTTAGGGGGAAAAAAAAAAAACTTCGGGTCTAGGTGTTCATTTCTCATTCAATTTTAATAATTTTTATTAGATAAATTTAGCAGCAACCTCAGACGCAGGAGACAGAAGTCAACCGTTTTAAAAAATAAAATTATCTGCCAACCAAAGCCCACATTATATTGGAGAACTCAATCTAAGTTCCCAAGAAATACAGGTTTATAAGAGCTTCCTGTTCCCATGGGTTACCATCTATATACTCGGGAATTCCCTGACTATTGACATTTCTGCATTTAAACTACACAGCAATGCCACCTATCTCAGGATCAAATCCTATCAATTTATACTGCCTTTGAATTACATATACATTCAGGGTATGGATTTTCATAAAATGATTCTTCAGTTCTGAAACGTGCTCGACCTTTGATGCCTGCTAACGGACCTTTCCTTTTCCTCGGCGCCCCTTGCCTGTGTCGTTGAATCAAACAAAATTACATGTTAAAGTTACCGCATCAAATTTATGAAAATGTTAGTTTGATTCTAAGTGGTCAAAAGATTGCATGCAACAATACTTATTTTGAATAGATAACGTACAGAAAGTCACACAAAATTACCAGCTTTTGTGCATCTGTTGCACGAGATATGAAAATGAAGGCCCTTCTCCAAGCTGTCCACTTTCCAGCTTATCAAAAAGCTCAACAAGTCCTCTCCTGATAAAATAAATAAATGAAGAATTAGTTATTCAATGAATAGGAGTTTTAAAGAAAATATTCTGCTAACTAAACTTTATGACTATCTATATCCCCGTAAAAGGGAAAAATATAAATCGAAAACCCCTCAAATTTTTTCTGTTCATGAAATGGGAATTTTATTCAAAAACCAATGGGACTACTAAGTTCACTTTTAGCTGGTCAAATAGCTACTTCTCAAGCATCCTTCAAGAAATAAATTACACTTGACTGTTTCATTACCTGTCTGGGGTGATTGTCTTGCGGTGACCTAAGAATCTGCGATGCCCCTCAACTGCTCTTGCCATGTTGCCAGAATGTGATGGGATGAACACATCACTCTCTATTGAAATTATGTAATCAAGTGCTGCAGTTTGGGTCGCATGATTAGCAAATGCTTTTAACTCTTCCTTGGTTGCCAGAGTTTCCTATAAAGTCCAGCCATCAGTTTGTCACTGCACCCATGCCAACAAACTATGTTGAACATGCAATTAAGCAAGAAAATGATTAACATACCTTGAAAACTAAATTTGGGAAGCAGGCCTTGAGCTCTGAAAGATGAGTATTGCCACCATAGATTTCTCCAGCAGCAATATAAATTAATGTTGATTGAGGATAACCAAGAGCTTGAAGAAATATGCCCACCTCCTTCGGAGTTAGTGGACAAAAGCCTCCGATTCTCTGCTCTGATGAGTTTATCTTCTTAACTTTCCAATGATTTGTGTTCTCCCTATAAAAAAAAAGATCATTAACTGTCTTCCCCAAAAGTTTTTAAGCCAGGAACTTTATTTCACATTTTAAGACATGAACTTTATTTCACTAATCTTGGGATTCACTATTTGGGTTTATTTGAATGAAAAATAATTTAAAAGGAAAAGGTATCTTCTCAATGCTTTCATATTATCTAAAATGAATATCAAGCTTTTAGCATTTTATTAACTTCCACAAAGGGCCAATGATTGGCACAACAAAATGCATAGATGTAAAAGATATAAAAATGGCATCCAGTGGATGTTTTATTTGTGTCTAGATTTCAGTCTTGAGAACTACAACCCAAAATATAAGGCAGAGGTGAACCCTATAGCCACTGCTCATCCCATTCATCAGACATTGTATGTCCCTTGGAACTATACAACACACATGCACATGTAGACATCAAAATATTCTAACCTCATTATTCTCAGCTCTTCAGATTCAGCATCAGTCAGACCATATGTACAACCAGTAAAAGACAACATGTCCTTCTCATATCTGAGATGAAGAGCTAGGTATCTTCCCCCGCGTGATCTCAGCCGCTCCACCAGCTTCTGTGGTGTCAGCGTCATGCATTCTCAGAACCTAATTTAACAAGAAGTCCCATAGGAGACCTCTTACATGCATCAATGTTGAAACAGAATATCTTGGATTATGTACATTATGAGTTAGCATAATGCAAGGGACATGCTGAAAGGTTTAAAGTTGCTAAAATGATTTCCTTGATTCTGACCACCATTGTGCCATTCCAAAATTATATTTTCTAAGAACTTAACCATTTTCAATTTAATATATTAATGGGACATCAAGTTGTGACCCAGAACACTTTTCATAAATTTGGAGTTTTAAAATACAAATTAATCTCCCAAAAACCATAATAAAAAAAAGAAAAAGAATCATATTTTAGGACTACAAACTGATTTTTGCAATATCTAAACACTGGTTTGCAAACTCTTGAACAAATGCCTTATATTAAAAAATTTTGTCTCTCTTGTTTTCAAAAGTAAAGAATTTTTGCACATTGTCCGTCAAACACTCCCCAATGGATAAGCCTTTGATAAATATCCATCCCAAAAATAAGTTAACAGTCTCAAATTGATAATGCCAAAAACCAAATACTTAAATCTGGATTTGAATGACGGGTAATGTTTTGATAAGAAACTGAAAAAACATCTATTGGAAAATGAGTGATGGGTATTAACACCAAGGAACAGCAACTCAAACCTTTCCTAATATTTCAATTGGTGGAGAGAAGCGGAGAGCGAGATATAGAGCACGGCATCTCAAGCGTTGTATATCAAGTGGCAGATCATTATTTGCAAGTCGTGAATCTGATTTTGCAACATGAATTACCTGCAAACATTGTCTTAATAAGCCATCCTGAGTTAAAACATCTTACCAATCAAACAAGGGCCACGAACTGATGGTCAAACTCAAATAAGCATAAGATTCATTCAATAATTAGCCACTTTTTAAAAGGTGAAAGTATAAGCTGAGGCCAAGACTTCTACAAATTTTGTTTACAAAATATCTAGGGAATATGCTTTGAAGTAATTCAAAACATCTTACCAATCAAACAAGGGCCACGAACTGATGGTCAAACTCAAATAAGCATAAGATTCATTCAATAATTAGCCACTTTTTAAAAGGTGAAAGTATAAGCTGAGGCCAAGACTTCTACGAATTTTGTTTACAAAATATCTAGGGAATATGCTTTGAAGTAATTCAAAACATCTTACCAATCAAACAAGGGCCACGAATTTTGTTTACAAAATATCTAGGAAATATGCTTTGAAGTAATTCAATATAGTGAAAAATAATGAACTAAATAAATAAGTGGAATGTTGTTAGTAAATAAACTGAATACAGAGTCCCTTTTTATTAGTTGAAGAGGTAAACAACTCCGTTATTACCTTAAGGGCCCCCTTTGGTATATGCCACATAAGATGGGATTTGATTAAATATTAAACATTTGCACTACAAAGAAAAAATATTGTTGCATATTATTAATGAACTAAAATTTTGTATTATGGCCCCCCGGGCATACATAGCTCAGATGGTCACGAATGTGCTTTGTGTCTACAGCTAACATTAAACCCATGATGCAAAAGCATGAAAAGCACTAAAGGCATACTTGGGCAAGTGATTTGAGGTTTGACAGCTAAACCTTAGCAGAGGAGTTTAGTGGTGTGTTATGATTATACCAACACCATTTTTTTAATCTTTCTACTGAGTAGTGTGTTATGATGAAATATCCTTTAGATTACTTTGGATATTTTACCATTATTATAATTATATTGTCCCCTATAAATAAGGAGGGTCTTTGTGTTTCTAAGGACAAATTATATTTGATATATTGAATACTCTTCCTAAATTATCTGTTCTCTGTTCTCTTCTATTCATTTATCCTACATCTTCTCTTTCTCTTTCTGTTTTGTTCTTCTCATACTAAGTCTATCCTATTAACGAATCAGAACAACTCCCAATCTTCTTTCTTCATATTTTCAAAGACTACCCAAGTGCTTAATACAGTGGATGGCGGCAAATTGCTGTTAGACTATAAGTTGTCAGGTGCATGGTTTGCTCTCAGGATGTTTGTCTAGAAACACCTCTCATTCTAGTCAAAAATATCACTCAAGGAGTAATACTCAGCTCTCCTTACCTTAATATGTTGTGTCCTCTTCAAATTGATCCAACAGGAATTAAATCTAATATTCAAGGATATGAAGTTCAAATCGATTTCTTAGAAGAATTGAAGTGGCAGCAGATAAACCACTCACAAAAAAGAAAAAAAAAAAAGAACTGATTTTGATGAAAGAACAATCCCTTCCAAGGGTAGGCCTATTCAAATGAATGATAGACATTTGAAGCTTTGTATAAAAGAGATTGAAGAACTTCTTGATAAAAAGCTAATAGGAAAGAGCTGTTCTTCTTGGTCTTTCCCAGCCTTTTATGTTGTTAATGTGGCTGAAATAGAGACAGGTGCTCCATGAGTTGTAATTAATTACAAGCTCCTTAATAATGTTCTCAAATGGTTAGATATCCAATCCCCAATATAAGGGACCTCTTGAAAAGGCTCTATGCAACCAGAGTTTTTACAATTCATATGAAGAGCAATTATTGACAAATTTGAATAGTGGAAAAAGATCATTACAAAATGGCTTTTACTATTCCTTTAGGTCATTATGAATGGAATATTGTGCCACTGGAATTAAAAACACTCCTTTAAAGTTTAAGCTCAAATCTCATATAGTCAATATACTTGTTGCAAATTAGCCTCAGAGGTGGTTTAAGTTGGTCTTGAAATTTGCAATTTGAAATAAGATCCAAAAACAATTGCAAATTGAAAGGGCCACAAAATCCAAAGCCATACGAGAGATATGTGCACAATATGGATATCCTAATGGAATGACCCTTTCCTAAACAGTTCTAGAAACCAGTTTTGCATGTGAGTTTCAACATCAAAGATTCTAACTACTTCTTTGTTTATCTGTTTATTTGATGGTTTGGGATTTAAAGAGTAAGTAAAAGTGGATACCTAAAATCAGAGAATACCCAATAAATTTGGCAAAAACAAACGCTCTGTTGTTTTAATGGCTAAACAGATTTTGTTCTAAGGGAACAGACGAACAACCTTGTAATTGGCCTACAAATCATAAATTTATGTCTAATGCAATATGTCAATTGGTAATTCCTCTGAGTTTTGCCGCTTGTGCAAAGATCAAGACTTTCTTCGAGTACCATAATTTGATACTCTGAAAGATCATAAGCTCAACTATGAGCACTTGACACCTAAAAAAATTTAAGCCATGCTAACGAAGTTAGGCATTGAAACCTAGAAGTTTTAAGCCACATTTAGTGAAGTTAGCCCTTAAATCATCAATGGATATTGATTGCCCACTAGGTTTCTCAATAATCTCTCTTTAATAATTAAGTCAAAGGAAAGGGTTTATCTTAATAAGAAATTAAGCAATGTATTAAAAAGGCTTTTAAACTTTGCTTCAAACTCATTTTGGAGTGGATCCAATTCAAATTATGATCCATAAGTGGGCCAATGGCTCAAGACCTGTCAGAGCCTTAATGCTTTGGTCAAAAGGGGTCGACTCAACTCCAATCTTATATAGGACACATCACCTCCTCCTAGGATTCTATTATGTGTTGACAAAATCTTGTCTTTTTGTGTCGGTAGAAATAATGTTAGTTTAAGTAGAGTTATGTCCACTTAAACTTATATTATCCTTAATTATTTTATTTTGAAATTCATGTTCAAAGTCCGCCTCAAGTTTATATACAGAGCCTAGTTCTCTTTGCAATTTAATCTTTAAAGAGACATTGAAAATAGTCTCAAAATCTCTTGGAAGATATTCCAAACTTTTCTGCAATAAAGCAAATTTAATACGCAGACCTTGTAGAATAGACATGGTATCATTAGGGTGACTCTCTAGCACAAACTAGTATCGACTCTATAAATAAGAGTAATTTTCCACAATGGCAAATTCCCCTAAGAAATTATCAATATTCACAATTTAATTCGTTGACTAAGGCTGAACAATAACGCCTAAAAGACTCTTAATAAAAGTTGATCCAGTACACCTCAGGAGTTTGGAATATGACTCAGCAAAATTACACCACTATTAAGAAAAAAAATTCTTTCTACTATGTTGTGCGCTAAATTCCAAGATGATCTTCCTAAAAGAAGTTTTTGTGTTAAGTGGACCATAAAAGTGCTAAAAAAATCCTTTGAAAGGATGTTAAAAAACTTAGCTACTAAGTTTGTTGTAACATTTGAATTTCTAAGATCAGAGAAGACCTAATAGATCTAGGAAGACTTATGTTCTTACTACCTTACTAGGGACTTATTGGCTACTCGTCAAAGTCTACTAATACCTCAAAGTCTTATAGCTAAGAAAGAGACAAACTCGTATACAACCCTTTTCATTATGCAAATTCTTTAGAAATTGGCAGAGTTTGTATTTGGGTTATAACACTAAGTTCTAATTTGATATTTTTAAGACCATCTTTATTTCATTCTACAAAGGAGGTGCCAAAGGATACTCCATTATAAAATGCTTTTTCAAACTACATTCAACAGGTCAATGGACAAGGATAACAGTTCTTCCTTTGATTTCCCCTTTAAGTTGTCTATAGTTAAGGTTGAAGTTTTCCTTCCTTGATTAGCAGGAACTTCCTTTATCATCCTACGAATTTATTCTTGAGGATTTTTTATCCAAACATCAAACAAAACATTGAGTTGAGTTGGTTCTTTTCCAGTCCATTTTGCTTTTTTTTCTAAAATGGACAAATCTTTTATTAACATTTGCTTCAACTTCATCATCTTTAAAAGAAATTATGGATATGATTCAGAAGGATGCTTTCAAAGAACCTAATATCTATGAGCTTAAGGTAGAAATTGTCACCGTAGAAAAAGAACTTGTTGACTTAAAGAGAAGAAATTGATTCTCTAATAGTCAAGGTTAATAACCTTGAAAACTCTCCAAATAATGAAGACAAACTTTATGTCAAAGAAATTGATCAACCAGAATCTTCTTAAAATAAAATAATTAGTCAGACAATTTCGATTTAGATAAGTTTGAAGGACCTATGAAATCATTAGCTTTATTGCAAATCAACTAATAGTAGCTACAATCAATAAACAGGTCCTCAATTGCAATTTAATTGCTCTATATCATATCCACTGAACATAATATCCAAAGTAAGAGCTTCCACTACAGCAAGATTTGTGAGATATAGATAAAAATTAGAGTAACAGTCAAAGCAAAATAGTCCATTACAAAGAGTAAATAAAATAAATCCTAATAAAGAATCTTCAGACTCATTCATATGCTTATCATGAAGCTCTCATTAAGATTAAAGTATTTAATCCTTCTTTTTTTTTTGTAATAGTTTTACTACCACTTGAACCAAACCTTAATGAAGAAGATTATCTTTTTGTTTTCTTCAATGAATTTTATGGGAAGCAATTGAAAGGTTGTTCAACCCTTAGTTAAAGTTAAGGCCTTTTCAATAGTTAACGAGCACTTAATGAAATTTCCCTTTGGATGTTAATCAATCATTCCAAAAAATTTGGAACATCACCAAACAAGTACTCACCAACAAGGATGATGTAATTACTTACAAGATATTTTGAGACTATTTTTCAAAATCTCTACTTCAAAGCTACACTACAAAGAGAACTAGCCTCCCTATATAGACTTGAGGCAAACTCCAAAAAAGGACTTCAAAATAAAATACTAAAAGATAAGATAAGCTTAAGTGGACAAAACTCCACTTAGACTAACATTATTCTTAAAAAAAGGCGGAAGATTTTGTCAACGCTTGATAGAAACCTAAAAAGAGGTACAAGTGTCCTAGATAATATTGGAGCAGGCGAACCTCTTTTGACTAAAGCATTAAAGCTCTAAAAGGTCTTAAGCCATTGGCCCATCATATTGATTGTAATCTAGATCAGATCCACGCCCAAACAAGTCTATCGTAGAAAGAGCCTTTTCAAGACACTATTTAATCTCATCTTTAGATTAAACTCTTTCCTTAATCATTGAATAGAAATCACTAAGAACCATATAAGGTTTTAGGCAATTAATATCCATTGAGGATACAAGGTCTAACTTCGTTAAAGATAGCTTAAAATTTTTAGGTTTCAAGTGTTCATAATTGATCTTTGGCAATTAATGAACTGAGATATTTCTCAAAAGCTTTGTAATTAAAGGATGTTAATCATCTAATTTGAAACTTCATATTCCCAATGCATGATCCATGTAACTTCAAAAGCCCATATCTGATGGCATTGGACTCATTGGCCTATCAAGTGTCTTCGATACTATTGATAATGGAATATCCACATGATAAACAGGTCTATCAACTTGGGTTGAACTATTACTCATTCTGATTCCATAATATGATAAAGTTTGGTATCATAAGGACAAACAAAAAGAGAGGGAGATGTAGGAGAAATGAATAAAAGAGAGGAAAAGATAACAGAGAATTTATTTAAGAGAATTCAATTTATCAAATACAATCTGCCCTTACAAGCATATAGACCCTCTTCATTTAGAAGGAAAAATATATAATTTTAATAATAATAAAATATCCAAAATAATCCTAAAGGATATTTCATCATAACACACAGCTAAGCAAAAAGACAAACCACTTGGTATGGAATCTAATATATTAAGTTCTATGCCTACGCCAAACACAACTATGTAGGCCCTTAGGGTGTACTACATCAACAAATTCTCATGAGTGCTAACTACTATAGATTGAAGGAAACCACTAAAAGTAAATTAGGGCAGTTGGAAAAACCTGTCATACCAAATACAAAAGAGAAACATGGATTAGCTCTGTGTACTGATTTATTATGATTCTCTTTATCATCTAAAGTCGTCTCTTTGATGAATGATTTTTTCCATGTCCTATATTCCCTATAAATAATGTTGTTCTCAACTCTAATTGCCATAAAGGTGTCAACAATGTAATATCATTAACAGATTAATAAATAGCAAGCACCAAAAAGTTTTTCAACAGTGCTAACAGCAAAAAATTGTTTGACACCAGAAAAAGTAAATTAGCTCAGTTGCAAAATAAGGCTTCCAGTCCCGAATGATGATGCAGTTGTCTCTACTTTGATATCTAACCACAAAATATTCCACATACCTGATAGTCCTTCCATAACTGAGTCATCTCTTCATAGTAACCCACGCCAGACCAGGAAGTGAAGTGTTTCCGGGCCCGAGGAACAGACTCTAGTTTCTTGGGGAGCTCCCTGACAATCCTCAAGTCTCCTTGTAATGTTTCCATGAAATGGACGTCATCAAATATATCTGAAAACGTACTGGTGCATAGGATTCATAATATAACTTCTGCCAACAAAAATTAAATTATTTAAACACTTTTAGCATAAAAAAGGAGCACTTCAGAATACCTTGAATCTTGCCAGAATGAACGTTTGTCCAATTGAGGAATAACTAAGGTTGCATTCATTATGTGTGCCACAGCCACCATGTCTGCTATCTATGAGAAGAACATGGTTATCAAATTTTGATTATAAGATGGATGGGAAAAAGAATAGAGTGAACAGCTAAACAGGAATTTGAATTTATTAAATGTGTCACACATCTTATTCTGAGAATTATATTAGATGAAACTAGGGAAAGAATCAATTATCTCCTTTTTTGTCCATAAAATGGTTGACCCTGGTTTTGCCGATAGCTTGTTCACTTTCTTCCATAGTCTTATTAATATAATACAAGTCTTGTTTGATACCAAAGAGAGAGAGAGAATGCTATGATTTACAAAGACTCCATCATAAATTTCACTCATCCTGCAAAACATTTCAAGATTGAGCTAAGTCTCCTTCTTATACAGGTGGACAGAAGTGCAAAGGGATGAAAAGAGAATCGCTAGGAGAAATAGATAGAAGCTATTGAAGAGTAGATTTGGACTGTGCATCAAGAGAGAAATTTTCAGAGGCCATTACATCAATCATGACTTGTGTCCTTTCAGAATATACAAGAACTCTTCTTATCAGGACTGTAAGGAAAAACATGGCAACAGGAAAGAACCTCTCATCAGCATTGTCAGAATGGAAGTGGAAAGGTTTTATGAGAACATTACACCTAAAGACTTTGAATTTTTGGAGGGCTGAAAAGAATGGTTAATGCACTGAACATCATATAGAAGGTGGACTCAACATCAACAGTGGGCTGCGAAGGTTTTCAGTTGAAGGAGGTAGAACAAGAGAAACAGAGATTCAAGGAGAGTATGTTATATGGTGAGATTTTTCTTACTCATTTGTATGAAACCAGTCCATTTTTACATCCCTTTCATCTTTGCTTGCTTAATGGATTCAGCTGCTTCTTTTTTCTTATATTTTCTTATTAAATGAAATTCTATGTTCTATTAGAAGAGCTATCTTTTTCCTAGTGGAATTAAAATTACAGCTGAAGCAAGAAATTCTACATAAATTAGAAACATATGATTTTGTAACCTGTAACAGGAAATATAGAGTTAGTTAACTTACACCTGTGCGCATCTGATTTAGTCCTCCATTGCTTCTTACTGTAATGTAACGATCTGATCCTCGGGCAGCTGACATCACAAAGCAGAGTTTTTAGAGGAACAAGAGAAAGAAAGGGTGTGCATAGGTGGGCTTGTGCTACTATGCAATTATTTTTTCATTAGAAGGAGAGATTTAATTAGCCTGAAATAAAAAATTGATTAATAAGAAGCAAGAATATGCTCTCGTATAAGGCTGCAAATGATTGTATTGTTAATTACGTGCACTTGATAAAAAAGAACATAAACTTATAAAAAAGGTAAGGACTGTTCAAGGGAATTAGAGCCCCAACAGAAGTGTCATTACATTTTGTTCCAATAGGTTTTAGGACAGGAGGAATGATCTAGACAGAAATAGAAACCAGAAAGAAGATAAATAAAAGGTGATGCAGGAAAATTTCACCTCTGTATTTTCTTGTAGGCTTGACACATGGGTGTAAACCATCACTAAAAGGAGCACCCCAAAGTTGTTCATCAGGAATCTGCAAATTGCAAGAAGAGAAACCAATCAGCCTAAAAAAAAATCTGTCACTATTTCTCAACCAGATTGTATAAATGATGGTAGCAAGAGGAGGTATAAGAAATAGCTTGCAAACTAATCAAAAGGTGCTTTTAGCTTGTCTAATTTCTTTGTTCTTGGAGGAACACTCAGTAAACAGCATCTACCAATTGTACGTTCAATCCAAGATTATCATTGCAGTTAAATATATAAGTGCATTAGTTTATTACCATAATAACTGAAATTTTGCTAGCAAATTTTGCTTAGTTCTATTTCCAACTTACTTTTTGTATATATACATACATATAAGTCTATCAGCCTTCATAAGTTCTTAAAACAAACCCTTTCAAAGCTCCGAATAACTTTATTGCAAGTGGTGGTCATGCATAGTGATAATTGAGGAGCAAACAAGGTGATTCCAAGAAGCAGAAGGTTTATGCATTTTCAATTAATTGAGATGAAACCAAGTGACAAATGTGTGAATAAGAGCCGTCTGAAAGGCAAACCAATCAATCGTTTCTTTCTTTGGCTTACCAAAAATATTCATTTTAACTAAAGTTCACATAAGAATGGCAAATTCTTGAAGTGTCATCAATGCAAACGGCAGTGATTCCATGGCTTTTCAATATAACTCAATTTAAAAAAAATGAAAACTTCCTCAAGTAATGAGCTTCGAAACATTTACTATTATTCTACAATATCCTAAGCCTCCTGTTTTTTAATTTACAAGTATGCCACAAATCCAAGTTTCTTCCCGACAGAGTCAACAACTGGAAGCAAAGACAATAACCCAATTCTCAAAAGTCACAAGCCATAGCTACACAGAAGTAAAAACAACACAAAAGGCAATAGCCTAATATCAATGACAAACAAAAATCAAGTCTTTACCTCCCAAGCTTGCGACCCAGTCTGAGACTGAGATTGAGAATGAGAATGCTCTGTGAAGTGAGGCTTCTGCCCATCATCATCATTCAATATGTTTCCAGTGTTAACAAGAAAGAATAAAATTGAGAAGGCAAAGAGAATGATTATATAAAGGGTGATGTTAAAAAAAGATGCTTTTTTGGATAAAAATTTGGCAGTTGAAGAAGAGCTTCTCGTGGAATACGAGCCTGCTCGGTGGTGATTTACCATCTCAATTCTCAAACCAAATCAAATTAGCAGCTAGATCTCTTGCATCACTTTCTATGCACATAAACAGAACACCTGTTTCTACTTTCTAGTTCGTTTTGTTTTGTTTTGTTTTGCTTTGTTTGAGAAAGGTGAGAGTGTTCCGGTGCCGAAGGGTTCAGAGAGATAACTGTGGGTGTGACTGTTTCAACCGTTGGATTAGATTGGACCATTTCTGATTAATCCATTTTAAAATTCCACGTGGAAGATTACTCGGTTTAACATTGTTTTACTTCTTCATGGCCAGGACTCATGGGTGATTGCTAATATTATTAGTGCCTTATAAAAAGAATTAGATTTGATGTTCAGGATCAAAAAAAATTAGGTTTGAGATTTTACGTAGTTATATCAAATTGTTTATAATTTACATTATGGTTATTTCAATAATGGTGGGGTAAGATTAGGTTTGAGCATGAGGGTCCAGCTCTGTATTAGTTGAGTACTTTTAAAGTTTACTCCACGTTTGAATTCGATCTCTTTTTTTTAGATGGTACGAGTATTTTGTATATATGCAAATGTATCCCTAAAAGAAGAATTAATGGTGGGGGTAAGATTTATGGAATTTTTTTTACATAAATTTTTAATCATAGATTACTTTTTATTTAATAATTAAGATTAAAAATGATATGTAATTATTATATTTTAAAAAAATTATTTAATTATTAATAGACCTATCATAAATATAATAATAATGTTACACATTTTAAATTTAAGATCTTAAATAAGTGTTAAGTGGATAGTTAATTTTTATAATTTTTAAAATTATTCATTACACTAATTTTTCGTTCAATAATTATTTGATATTTTATTTAAAATCTAAAATTAGAGATATAATTTAGAAAACAAGTATTACTCTAACTATAATAATATTATTTTGTCTCTTCTATTTTATTTTATTTTCTATCTCATTAAATTTTTTTTTCTCTCTCGTATTAATACTTTTTTCTCTCCCTTATTATATACAAATATAATATATAACTAATTTTTAAAATAACTTTAATTTGTTTGTAAATTAAATTATAAATTTTATAGATTATTTATTTCCCATCTTTGAAATTATTCCGTTGTTATTTTTTGTTAACCTAATCTTTCTTTCTTTTTCTTTTTTCTGAAAACAAGTATATTTGTTAGTTAATATAGTAGTTGGCCGTCCAACAAACCAAAAGATCCTAATCCTAGTTTCCACTGTTGTTAATGGAATAGAAATTTGATAGTTTAAGAAACTTTGCACAAGAAGTGTTAGGTGTTGGATATTTAATTCCTAGTTTAAGGCTTTGAACATTTTGTCATAGTTTCATTTCATTGCTTGTTGCCAAGTCAAGAATTGACTGAATTGTTGGAGATTTTGAGCAATGAGCATAGACTGGCGAAATTTCTTTGAGTGGTAAATTACTAATTTTATCTTTTTTTTAATTTTAAATACTCACTTTTATTAATTGATATTATATCCTCTCTACCTCGCTCCTTAATATTATATCATGTTATAATCTATTTTTCTGTGTTAAAAGAATTTTGATAAAAATTTTATAGACTTTTTTACTGTATTGCAATGTAATTAATATAAAATATGAGTTATGTTCAAATGTACCAAAATTTAAAAAAAAATTATTTCAAATAAATGATAAAAATAATAGATAATAAATATTTTGTAAAAAATATTTTATTTTATTTAGTACTCAGATAAAAAAAAAAGAGTACCAAAATAATTTTAAATAAATTAAGAAGAGTATGAATAAAGATATAATAGTTATTTTATAATAATTTTAAAATATTTTATAATATCTCATAATAAAAGAGGCATTAGAAATTATTTCCTGTAATTTAAGAACACCTCTGATTTTAAGTCATACTTAAAAGTTAACCATAAAAATAATATTTTAAAATAATTATGACTTTTTTTAATTTAATATGTGCTAATAAAATTATAATATATACATAAAATTAAAAATAAAAAATATAATTAATTTAAAAACAATTAACTAATTGACTTTAGCACTTTTATATAATAATAATAAGAAGAAGAATAATCAAATTATCACTCATTATCTCTCACCGAGGAATATTAATCTTGGGTTTTGGATGTTGGGCTTAGCCAAGAAATAAGAGCACAACTTGTGTACGTCATTAGATTTTAAAATTAACCTTTTTTTTTTATAAATTTATCAAAAATAGGGAATTGACACTTGTTTATGTTTTAATAGCAAAAATTATTAAAAAAAAGTTAAAATTTATTTATTCGCACATTTAAACAGAGGTTTTAAGTTCAATTCCTCCTGTTTTATTAAAAAAAAAAAAAAAGAAATTGAAGTTTGTTAGTAGGACTTATTCCCTTTATTAATTTTTTAATTTACCAACCTTAATACATATTAGCAATGGAGTCTAAATAATAGAACTCGTGTGGGTCACGTTAAAATAAAAAGTGAGAATGGGATTAGAATTTTCCAACCCTCGGATTGAGAAAGAGTTAATAGGAATGAATGGTACAATTATAAAAGTGCCCTCTAATACCAATTATTCAAATTTTTATATTTTATTTTTAAAAACAAAATAATAAATATTTTTCTTAAGGGCCTCGCTTAGGCCCAACCATCAAGAAGATGACTTAAGCAACCAAATAGACCTCGAGCTTAGGCTCTTAAAGACATCTCATCTGAGGCTCACATCATCAGGCGTTTATACCAAGACATCAAAGGCTCAAGCCTATAGTGACCAAGGGAAATCATAGTATCAATATCAGAGGACGGATGCACTCGTTGCCCACCCAAGGATTTCATCCCTGGGTGCCTCCAAAAGTGCCACCACAAAACTCTATCTCCAAATGTCACGTCCCTTCCTCTAAACTCTCCGCCTCCAGCACCTGCAACATTGACCCCAACACATCCACCAATTGTTTCTTAAAAAAATCTTGACTCAGTTACTGTTAGCTCAAAGGACAATTCCAACACCTCTTGAGTCGTGGAGTCCTTTCTATTGTTCAAGGCTTCAGTCAAAGTCCTCATCATCATCAACAACAAATCCTTGAACTTTTCCTTATCTCCAAAACTCAATAATTAATTCATGATAATATTAGCAATCTGCTTCCAACGTCATAATCCTCAAATCAAAATTTTCATTTTCCAGCAGCAAAAACACCTCATGCAAAGTGTCGGTTTGGGAAAGAAAAACATCATCGATGAATTAACTCAATCAAGACAAAATCAATGAGTTAGAGTCGTCATGCGCGAGCTGCTTGTGGAGGAGGATAATGGACATGGCGAGGCACTTAGGATAGGAAGAGGAGGAAAGGGTTGAGAACAAGCATGAAGTTGAGGTTGGAGGTATCTTAAAATTATTGGGTCATTCTATGATTGACACTTGTATATGTATCTAATTAAATCTCACTCAACAGTCTTTGTTAGCCCATTTTAAATTTTTGTGATAAGTTATATTTTTATTTTTTCATTGTATAAACTGACAAAAAAAGTTAATAAATTAAAATAAATTTGAGTATTTTTAATTTAAGATAAAATTGAGAATCAAACCAAATTTTTAAGGTAAAAAAATTCTCATCTCTTTTTTTTTTAAACTAACACTTATCAACTTACTACTCATAAAAAAGTATGGAAGAAGACCTTCCTATCCATAAAATGTATATTTTAAGTGTTAACTTTATAAAACATTATAAGATTAGGACTTATTGAGTAAGTATTGAAATGTAGAGACTAAAGTGGTATATTAAAAAAAATCAAAGACTAAAGTAATAATTTTCTTTTAAAATTTTACGAAACTCTAGTCCCTTTGTAAGTATAAAGTTACACGTCAATGATATAAGTAATATTTCTGATTCTAATTCCTATAACATAACTTTTTCATCCGTTTTTTAATCCGATTCGTATTCTTACCTATTTCAATTTCTACTCGTTCCAATTTTAGGAAACTAAACACCTCATTAGCGTCAATGGTTTGTATTGAATTAGGACTATTGTTGTAATGAGTTCAGTTGAATGAAAGTTATTTCTTTTAATAAAAAAAATATAGAAGAAAAATCTTAATATGCAATGTGAATTTCAAATACACATGCTACGTAAAAGTAAAAATTTTGAATGACTGTTACATATGGAAGTGAAATGAAATCTCAATTTGAAATTTTTTACACAAAAATTAAAATATATAATACTATTAAGAAATAATTTTTTAATATTCTCCTATCATATATATAATATTATTTATGTAAATATTATTTTCTATTTTGTATATGTCTTAAGCTTATACAAAAGCTAATTTTGTACATTATTTTTAATCAATGAAATATAGGTTTATTATATTTCTCACATAGTATCAGAGCTCTGATTTTTTTATTATCTTTTTGCTTAGTCGAAGACTGGTTGAAATTTTTTCAAAAACTCGACGGAAGTTCAATTGAGTTTCAATGGAAAGCCACCGACAACTTGCTGAAAGTTGTCTGCAATTCGTCAAAAATTGTTATGATTGACATCGCCTACCCTAGGACACTCACTGTCGGCCGTTTCAACACCATCGAAAATACATCAATCGGAGATCCGAACCACCGTTACATGCTGCCTAAAGCCCCCTGCTGCTGCTTACTGCCACTTTAGATCCTGGCCGTTCTATACCACCGTGATCGACATCATCTAGTCTAGAAGAAGTAATAGTCTTTGATCGTTCAAACACCACCAAAAACATGTCGATCAGAGACCTGAACACAATGTACGTGCCAGCTAAAGTTATTTGTCTTCAATTAGGGTCTATTTGCAATATTTTTAATATTGTGAGGTCAAATCATAATTTTTTATACTTTTAGAGTAATTTTATAATTTCAAAATTTTTGAGTCATTTTAAAATTAATAAAACATTTAAGGTCAATTTGTAATTTATAAAAAAGTTAAGGGGTTATTTTGTAATTAATAAACTTTTAAGGGTTAATTTATTATTTACTTAAAGTTTAAGGGTTATTTTATAATTATGTAAAATTTTGTTGTTAGCTTATAATTATTAAAAGTTTAGGAGATAATTTATCATTAAATGAAGAATCGAAATTACATATTTTTGAATTTATGGATAAGTCTGATACTTCTCGGTATTATTTCTCTACTGGTTCTATTCTACCTGAGCTATACCACATACTTGGACTATCTCAATGTGCTATTTTTACAGGACCTACTGTTACTGCTGCATAATGTAATATCCAATCCCTATTAGTAGTATTGACGCCTAAATTTCGATATAGAGCAAATAAGACACCGTAGGGTTACTCGATTTTAACCCTATTAGAAATATTTTCTTTATAGTGCATGTGAGAGATATTAGACCTAATTTAGTAATTTCACACTCAATCGGTGCGCCGAACGACCCTAGAATATTTTTGAAATTTTTCTCTATTAGCTTGGAAAAGAAAATTCTAATTTACTACATCAATTTCTATTTAAGGGTGATGTATGGAAAAAACTTTTGTTGAGAAACATAATCCATATATTAAAGAATGGACCACTTAGAAGAAATCTCATGAATTGTCAAGTTGGAAATTCTAGTTAGTTCTTTGAACTATTCTAACTAGATAGTTACAAATGAACTAATTTCATAATTAGTTTTCAACTAATGGCAAATTAGTAATTTTAAGTAAGTTGAAGTGCAAAATGATCAATTGAGGGAGCACTATATATATATGTTGGAAGTGTGTAGAATTTTGAAGAGATCAAAACCAACACTTAGAGCAAAAAAGAGAAAAAATTCGAGCTTCAAGGGTGCTGCTGCTACAGTGACCTTTCAAGTTTTGTTTTCATGATTTTTCATGCTTAATCAAGTCAAAATAAGATTACATACCAATCTCTAAGCTCAATTGAAGTCTCAATTAGTGAAAATTCAAGAAAAAGATGTAAGAAAAACATTGTTTTATGAGTTTGATAAGTGAACTTTCAAGAATGCTTAAACTAATGTTCTTGTATGTATTCTTGGCTTAGATTGAGTTGAATTTTAGTGTGGAGCTTGAAGGAGTCATCAATTTGAAGAAATTGGCAAGGTAAGAATTAGAGTTTTTGGTGATTTTGTTGTAGAGATTTCAATTGGTTGTAATTAGGGCTTTAGAATGAAATTGGCTTGATTTTGTTGTAATTGGAATGAGAAATTGAGAAAATGAATGTGTTGGAACCTATGGTGAAATTCTGCCACTTTAGGGAAGTTAGGGATTGAGTAGTGTTTTGATTGAGTTGTTGTGTGTAAATAGTGCATATTATAAATTGAATGTATATGGTTGATGGAAAAATCAAAAATGAAGAAAATGGGACATAATTGTCCATTTTGGAAAGTGAAGGGCATGTATGTCCAACCAAGTTATAGGGCGTGCAATAATTTTCAGGGCGCCGGATGATGAGTTAGATTAGATTAAATGACTCCGTAAATAAAAAAGGGGAAATAGTATGCATCCGGGCTTTGTGTGCCGATTAGGGCGTTTAGTAGTTAAATGAGATTCTAGCATTTGATTTGATTCTAAATGTCATTTATGGCGCGTAGGTGAAGTAACCGAGAGCGATAACGGGAGCAGAAATCGGGAGCGAAATTGAGCGTGGAGCGGTTGTGAGTAGAAATCTGCCATTTCTTTTACTTTTCGTTTATTATGTTTTCGCATAATGAATATGTATGTTTTATGAGCTTTCAATGCATAAACACGATTTATAATCTTGATATATATTCATAGACATGCTTTTACATGTTCGATTTGAAAAATAGTTTTAAAATTTTTGCATTTGTTTTAAAGGCCATTGGTACCCTCAGATTATAGTGGTGATGATTGTATTAGACCCGGCCGGTATATCCCGTGCACATGGGCAGGTATTGGGGGTGTGTCACTAACTCCGAAAAGTCGAGATATTGAGTCATGTGAGTCACCCTATGTGTACAGGGTATTGTCTCGCTATATGTATGCGATGTAGGATTCCGCTGCATAGCCAGTGAGATGTCTTGAGATGTTACTGTGGGTGCTGCTAGTTAAGGTGCCCCGTGACCTACTCACGTGTGTGGTGCTAATTGAGTCGCTGCGTGAGTATAGAGCTTTAGGGTTACCATTGGTACAGTTTAGAAAGAAAATAGTCGAGCGAGGATTTTACTATTTTTCAATTTACCGAAAGCATTTATGCATTTATATACACAGCAGTTATTATGTTATACAAATTCTGGATGTGGTTTTCCAAAGATGTAGATAAAACCCGTTCGGCAAGATTTCATTAGCATATGATATTAGAAACCGTTTTACAGTTTTACCTTAGTTTTAGAAGCATGATTTCTGCATGTACTTTAGAATTTGCTATCTATACATGATGTTATTTTATTGAAATCTTATTTGCACTCATTGAGCTCCTTTAGCTCACCCGTTTTGTGTTTTATATTTTCTAAACCCCTTTCCCAGGTGCAGGTCTCGGTATGCAAGCTGCTAATTCTCCTATTGCCGAGTAGTGGGCTAAATCTGAAAATCATTTTTGTATATATAAATGTGCTAAATAGCACCCTTTACTTTATGCATAATAGTTGTAGGCATGTATATTTGTATGCATATTTTGAACCAGAAGAAGAGATTTCAATTTTATGATGATCGTTTTTACTTTTTATGATTATGCTTATTTTGTGATTCAAATGAAATAATTGAGTTGTGTTGGACTTGATTTGGAAAGGACCAGAGGTCCGAATTAGTAGTATTGAGATGTGTTTGAAATAAAAGTGAAATTTATTTACAGGTTTTATATGAATTTTCCGAAAAACAGGGGAAACTCTGTCCATTTTTTTTAAAAATTAAGATGTCATTTTTATGTATATTACAGTATCTTCTCAGTAGTAGCAAGAATTAAAAAGGGGTTCGCCTCACAGAATTTCTCAACTTACCCAGTTAGGTTCGGAGGAACTTCCGTCGGGGTGCCCGACAGGGCCACTGGGATCTATAATAGAGGGTCTCGGGTCGGGTCCTGTCACATAAGATAGTGTGAATGTCTCTTCTAATTTGACTAGTAATCTTGAATCTTTACTCCGTTTACTTCTTTCTAATTCTAGTAAACCCTTAATTTCTGTTTCCTCTAGTATTTTAGGTAATTGTTTTTAGTATTTTGACTCTGCATATTGTAATCATATGACTTCTAATTCTGCAATTTTGTCTTCTAAAACTCTTAATTCCTATTTACCATCTATTCAAATTGTCAATGGTTCTCTCATGAAAGTTAATCATATTGGTCAAGTGTCTTGCCATAATCTCTCTATATCTGACACTTTTTTTTATTCATAACCTTACATTAAATGTTTTATCTGTCGGCCAATTATGCAAACTTGGTCTTAATGTCTTGTTTATGCTTTTAGTAGTTGTGTGTAAGATCCGAAGATCGGTCAGACGCTTGGGATAGGTCGTAAGGTTAGATGTCTGTATGAACTCATCTCTTTAGATTTGTCCTCTCTATATCCTTCGTCTGCAGCATTTACTTCTTCAATGCCTTTATTACATCTTTGGTACTCTTGTTTGGGTCATGCGTCAGTCAATCGCATTTGATCTCTGGTATCTAGTGGTCATTTAGGTATTGTTTCTAATAATAAAGATGATTGTCATACATGTCTTTTAGCTAAACAACCAACTTTACATTTTGATGATAGTATTATTATCACTCATGCTTCGTCTGATCTTGTACATTTTGATATATGAGGTCATTCTCCAAATATCACAATGGGATGATCTAAATATTTTGTAATATTTGTTGATGACTATTTTCGATATATTTGGTTGTTTATTATGAAATAACGATTAGAATTTACTAAAATTTATCGAGATTTTGCTCATATGATTAAAACTCAGTTCTCATATCCTGTTAGGGTTTTCCGTACTGATAATGCCATGGAGTATAGAGATGGAGTATAGAGATTCTAACTTTCTAAATCTTCACAAAAGTATAGTACTGTATGTCAAAAGTCTTGTCCTGGTACATTTCAGCAAAATAGGAGACTTGAACATAAACACATACATATTTTAGACCCTACTTATGCTATTTTTGTCTCTTCTTCTTGTCCTGAACAGTTTAAGGGAAAAGCTGCCTTAACTGTTGTCTTTACCATTAATCGTGTTCCTTCTTCTGTTATAGAGAACAAGTCACCTTATGAGCGTCTTTATAGAACTTTACTTAATTTTAATCTCTTCAAAGTATTTGATTGTGTCTATTTTGTCCTACTTCAAAAACATGAGCACACCAAACTCAAGCCACATATTCGATTATGTTACTTTTTGGGATACAAGATAGAATATAAAGGTTATAGGTATTGGGATCCTATATCTAATCGTCTTTGTATTTCTCGAGCATAAAATATTTTTCTCTATATCTAACTTTAATTCAGTGACTCCTCTTATTTTGACAATTTTTACATATAATTTTGTTGATCTTTCATACAGGTGAATCTACTGATACAATGCTTGCTTCTGAGTTTTCTATTTCGTCTGAAGGATCTGCTCTCGATATCCCTGAGGCCTCTTCTATACCCTCTCTTCATCGTTCATCTCGGGTAAGAGAACTTCATATTAAACTTCGTGATTATTACTATTTTTCTACTACGCTTTCTTTATATGAGCTTTAATTCTATGATATCTCTAATCCTATTTGGCAGCAAGTAATGACAGAAGAACTACAAGCCTTTGAGAAGTCTTATACTTGAGATTTTATTACTTTTCCATCTAATAAAACTACAATTGGATGAAAATGAGTATACATGATCATGACCAAATCTGATGGATCTATTGAGCATTATAAAGTCCATCTTGTTGTCAAAGGCTTTACTTAAGAATATGAAATTGATTATAAAAAAATATTTGCTCTAGTTGCTAAACTTACTTTTGTTCGAAGTTTATTAGTTGTTGTTGCAGTTCGTGGTTGGATATTATTTCATATGGATGTCAAGAATACTTTCCTTAATGGTGATCTCACTGAAGAAGTATATATAAAGCCTCATCATAGGTTTTCACATCTTCTAAGCAAAGTCTGTAAACTTCGTTATGCTCTATACGGTCTTAAACAAGCTCCTTGTGCATGGTTTGTAAAGTTTAGTGGATTATTTTTTAGTATGGTTTTTAGTCTAGTTCTTATGACTTAGCTCTTTTTATTCGTAATACAGCACAAGGTTGTGTTCTTCTTCTTCTCTAAATTGATGATATGATTATGACGAGTGATGATCTTCTTGGTATTTCCACTCTCAAGAACTTTCTTCAGTAACACTTTGAAATGAAAGATCTTGGCAACCTCAGTTATTTCTTTGGACTTGAAGTACTATCTAATTCTATCTGATATTATCTCTTATAGGCTAAATATACATCAGATCTACTTGTTAGAGCTGACTTGATAGATAGTAAGACGACATCTACTCCCTTATAGCCTAATATCAAACTCCGATCTTCTGATTGTACTCTGTTTAGTGATGTCACTCTTTATCGTTAGTTAGTTGGTAGTTTGGTATATCTTACTGTCACTCGGTTAGAGATTACCTATGTTGTTCATGTTGTCAATCAGTTTATGGCTGCTCCTCGTACCTTTCATTTTGTAGCAATTCTTCATATTCTGCGTTATCTTAAGGGTAATTTTTTATAGTCTCCATTTTTCAGCTCACTCTCCCCATGTGTTGTGGGCTTATACCAATACAGATTGGGTAGGTAATCCTACAGTTCAATGATCAACTATTGAATTTTGTTTTTTCTTGGGAGATTCTCTTCTTTCATGAAAAAGTAAAAAAGCTGACAACTACAGCTCGTTCTAGTATTGAGGCTGAGTATCGTGCATTTACTGATACTATCTAAGAGATTGTTTGGCTTCTTAAGGATATGAGTATTATTCACTCTGGTGCTACACTATTTTATTGTAACAATCAAAGTGCTATTTAAATCGTCTACAATGATATTTTTCATGAGCAGACTAAGCATATTGAGACAGATTATCATTTTATTCGGCAACACATTTCTTAAGGCATTGTTACGCTCCACTCTATCGCGTTTGAGGAGCAACTTGCTGATATCTTTACCAAATCTCTACTTCTTAGCCGTTTTCGTACTCTAATCTCCAAACTCAAACTTACTCCTACTTTGACATTTTGAGTTTGAGAGTTTGACATTTTAAATTTGAGAGGAGTATTAAAAAATTATTCTAGAATAATTCTTTAATATTCTCTTATCATATATATTATTATTTATGTAAATATTATTTTTTATTTTGTATATATCTTAAACTTATATAATGGTTAACTTTGTACATTATTTTTAAATAATAAAATATATGATTTAATATATTTCTTACAAATACAAAAATAAAAATGCATTTAGAAAAGTCTGATATGAGACTTGAAAACTGAATTGAGAAAACCTTAACACAAAATTTAAAACGATTAACATACAACTTGAAATAAAGTAAGTTTGCAATATTATAAATCCCTATATAAAGTCAAGAAAAAAATACTAAAATTGTCTCTAGTTTTATAGATATATATTAACTTAATTCTCATCTTTTTAATATATATCACATTAATTTTTATAGGATGAAAATAATAACTATTCAAAAATAAAAATGATAAAAAAATTTAAAAATATCCTTATAGAGACTAACATAGTATATTTTAAGAAAAAGAGAAGTGAGTTGATAAATATTAATAAAATTAGAAATTAAAATGACATTTTTTTCTAAAATTAATTATTTTAATAAACTACACTGATTCGTAAATATCAATAATGCAAATTAAATTACATTTCAAACATTTTTATTTTTAAAATTATATTAAGCAAATTAATGGTCTTTTACTTTTTGTCATGACATGGAGCAAAATCTTTTCTGCCGTTCAGTAGATGTAGACGGCTGAAAATTGATATTCGATGCTTCAATTTATAGAAATGAACTTTGAAATTGTCTCAAAAATTGAACAAGTCTCGTCTTTGTACGTGTTTGTGCAAAGCATAGTATAATCCGGCTTCTCAACTAGAGAGATTATATATGGCTTAGGCCGGCTTAGTTTACTGAGAATAATAATATTCCTGTCTATCAGTTTTCATATTTTTCAAATAAGCATATTGTTTGTTCATTTATGTCAAATAAGTCTTTAATTCCTTCTTTATTTGTTTGTTTCTTTTTTTTTTTGTGTGCTTTTATTACATGAAATATAAACTTTCCAGTGTTAGTGCGGCTTGAACTCCAGACTCTTATATCAACCTAAAACGATTTTATCAATTTTACTAACTTTTATGAGTAATATTAGATATTTTAAATTGTATTATAAAAAGTGATGTGTTAAGAAATTATTAAATAGTAAAATAGTGTAAATTTTAAAATTAATTATTATACTCAATAATTACTTGATACGTCACTTTTTAAGATACAATTTAAAATGTCTAGCATTACTTAACTATTATTCACCCCAATTCATATTGAATGGCCTAGGTATCTTTTATTGTACAAAAATCTAGTCCAAGCTCAAGCACATCTCAAGTATGTCAAACAAGGTAACACGTAGACTCAAATCACTTTACGGAGTTTAATTTGTGGGTCGTGATTTGGTAAGCATGAGATTGCACTAAATAAATCTCAAAGTATGCGAACTCGTAGGCTAATGCTCGAAGCATGTAGACTTGTATGCTCCACTCGAGGAAACTTAGTCCAAATAAAGGTAAGCCCGTGTAATTAAGGTTAATGGAAAAATTCAAACCTAATCAAATACTTTTTTATTCTTAGAATCCTTCTAAAAGTAAACTATAAGTTATTTGATTAATATAGCAAGTAATTAATGTATTAGTGTTTTATTCAAAATAATATCAATATTTTATTTCTTTCATTTGCCAAATTTTATTTTTTAAATAAGGTAAAACTCATCGAATAATCTATATTATAAGAGAATTAAGGGCCAAACAATGAGTCTAAACTTAATACAAAATTCTAACCTAATAAAAATCTTCCTTTATACGTAAAATTATATGACAATTTATCATACTGACGTTATTTTTCATGTGCAGAATACTACTTTCACATTCCCTTTTGATATATTTTTTTTCAGCTGTGTTCATAGCTCAACAACTATCCATAAATTTCAACAACCATAACACATAAAAACACTACCACTTTAGACAAGATTGAAGAGACGAGTCCCTTTTAATCACTAGGTTAGGGTTTTCTACAATTATGAACTTTAAACTTGTCCAACATATATAGCATTCACAAACAGAGCCAAAACGCTCATAACAATATCCTAACATCCTCTTTAAATCAAGTTTCTTCGTTTTCGTGCCTCTAACACCTCGTACAACTCAAGAACGAATTTATTTGGTAAAATAGATTTTAGTCTAAGATTAAAAGAGCAAATTTGCAATACTATATCTCTTGGACTTTAGGAGCTCTTTAAGCGCATTATATGCTTTATTTTCGAATTCACATAAGCGAAGCAATTGAGATTCAACGTTCAAGTCCACACCTGCTCATTCTTACAACTTGCCACATTATTGTAGTATTACTGTAGCAAATGATATCCTACCACGTAGCAATCCTCCAATTCCACCCTAGATAGGATATTTATATTATTGAATTTCAATTGACATAATGTAAGAGCATATAACTTAGCACTAATATTTCTTTTGACATTTTTTTCTCCTTTGATAATATAAAAGGTATTTGAGGCATAACTTAATACTAATATTTATTTTGATGGAGATTAAGAACCGATTTGATACAAATAGAAAAATTATGTCTTCGGTTGAAAAAAAATACAAGTTTAAGGACTTGTATGTTATTACCTCAATCGAGAAATATTCATATTAAAAAAAAAACATATAAATTAGCATTAACGGTTAGTCTTGGCATCCGGTAATCACAGAAACAGCTAGTAGATTGAAAATGATCAAGCTTCAGCACTTTCCTCTCCTCATTGCAGGAATTTCTCTCATTTTCATACAATTCTGTTGTAAGTAATTACTTTAAACTAAATTCAATATTTCATATGAGATGTCATATCATGTAATTAATTAATTTCTTCATGGTAAATGCTGGATGAAACTATAGCTTTTCTTTGATTAATCCGTATATGAAAAAACTATATAAATAGCAACATTCTGAAAGGTTGTATCAATTAAAATTTTCGAATATGAATAATATTAAATATTTAAATGGGTAATTTCTTTATATCAAGAGAAATATTTGGACTTGTTCATTTCATGTAAATCCATGTTTGCCACACATTAGGCTAATTGATATTATTTCTTTTTTTCATATATAATGAGTCAGATGGTGGGAAGGTGATGATGGAATATATAGGAGCGACGGGCGTTCCAGTGAAATTTGATCGAGTTCCAATCAAAGACGGCATTGATTTTCATTTCATATTGAGCTTTGCCATTGATGCAGACCCTTCAGGCAACTACCAAAATGGCAAATTCTCGCCATACTGGGTTGAAACCCTAACCCCAAAGTCTGTTGCAGCCATCAAGGCTCGCCACCCCAACGTCAAAGCCCTCGCCAGTCTTGCCGGCTGGAGCTTAGGCGAAAAAGTTCTGCGTTGGTACGATCTTGAATCTTACTACATACATATTCATTTATCTGCCCACCCAACAAAATCTTAGTACATACATATTCACTTTTGAAATTAATTTATTATGATAGTAACTAGGATATATAAAAAAGAGAATTAAAATATACAATGTGATTTTTAGTGGATAGATTGTTTCGTATTGTCTTAGACTTTTTTTTACCTATTTGTTAACTAAGTTGTACATACATACAAGCTTGTTATAGCAATATGCATGGTTTATAAATATAATTTTTTTTACCATGAGGTGGGGATTCGATTATCGCATTTACATAAAAATAAAAGATTATGACATTTATTAGTATCCATGTAAATAATAATTTTATCTTTTTTGTTGACGTGGCTAATATATTGTCTTTTTAAATGTGAATATTGGTACTTTTAGAACTTAAAAATATGTGCGTCCAGTTCTCTTGTTTGGATGAAAAGATTGTACACTTTTTTATTTGAGATTAAGGATTTAAGCTTCAACAGCAGTTAAAGATATTTTAAATATATATTTTTTTTATTTAAAGATAATTGATTCTCTTAGTTGGTCATCTTATTATTTTAAGGTACTTGGTCAACTTATCATAGAGGTGTAATTAGTTCTCTTATCATAAAGGTGTGAGTTTGTGTATTTAATTTTAGTAAATAGTTGGCCCTCTAATCGTGGTGTACTTAATTCAAGTAGGTAGTTGGTCATTTTATCGTAGGGAGTTGATCTTTTTATAATGGAGGTATGAGTCTAGATGTACTTAATTTTGGGAGGTAATTGGTTCTTTTATTGTGGTGTACTTAATTTTGGTAGGGTGTAGTTGTTCTTCTTATTATAGAAGTGTAAGTCTGTGTGTACTTAATTCTGATAAGTAGTTGGTTCTCTCATCGTGGTATACTTAATTTTAGTAAGTAGTTGGTACTCTTATCGTGGGGAGTTGATTCTCTTATCATGGAGCTGTGAGCCTGAGTGTACTTAATTCTAGGAGATAATTGGTCCTCTCACTGTGGAGAGGGTTGTTAAAGAAAAAGAATTGAAACAACATGATGCACCAAAGTTGGACCAACATGTTTCATTAGCAAATGGAACACAATCTCCTAGCACAATAAACCATCTGGTGGAAGCAAGAAGACAAATTGCAGGGCAAAGTTACAGCTGTAACTTTGCCAACTGTATTGGTACAGCAAGCAGGGAATATGGAAACGGTATTGCACCTTCAAATGGTGGTACAGCAACACCATGCCTGACCAAGAGAGGTACCACAGCTAGGTGGCACAATCACAAGGAATGACAGTACAAACCAACTTAATCAATGGCTTAGATTAACTTCAGTACAATAGGAATAATTTGTAATATGACAATAGTGTAAATTGTAGGAAAAAGAAAACAACTTGTATATATATAACTGTTAAAGGACATTGTAATTATGTGTGAAAATATTTACACTCACAAGCAATACAACAGAGAAAATTCATTCTCTAAAAAATCTGTCCATTCCTCCATTCTTCTTTTTTCAATTTGGTATCAGAGCCTTGTTAATGGCATCAAGCTCAACTTCTCAAAGCACTTCACCAACTCCTACCAACCAAATGCAGCAAAACAACATACCACCAAGCACTTTCACATTTTCAGCACCCATCAAACTCACCAATACAAACTATTTGCTGTGAAAATCACAAGTTCTTCCCAGCATAAAAGGAAATGGATTGACAGGATTCATAGATGGGAGCAGACCTTGCCCCAGACAGCAAAATGTTGCAGTTGATAATGAAAACATTATCATTAAAACTGAAAATCCTGAGTATAACATTTGGTTGAGATAGGACCAGAATCTCATGAGCTGGTTGCTGTCATCCTTTTCTGAAACAATGCTTGGTGCAGTCTTAGAATGCTCAAGCTCGTTTCAACTCTGGTCAACACTTGAAAGCCTCTTTGTCTCTCACTCAAAAGCTAGAGTTATCCATCTCAAAAGCTTGATTCAAACCACTAAAAAGGGGTCAATGACCATGACACAATACTACATGAAAATGAAGGGTCTTGCAGAAGCCCTCAAGTGTGCTGGCTGCATAGTCACAGATGATGATCTGATTGACTATATTCTGGGTGGATTAGGGAATGAATATGATCCTGTTTATGTCAATGTCACTTCCAGAGTTGACAAACTCTCACTTGCAGAAGTGTATGCACTCTTGCTCAACCAAGAACACAGGCTTAAGCAAAATGTAGCTGAGGACCTCTATGAGTCCCCAACCAACTTCAATGCCAACTTTGCTCAGTCAAGCTGGAACCAGAAGAAACCATGGCAAGGCAAAGGGAAAGGCAACAACTTTCGAGGTCAAGTGTCTTTAAACACTGCATATAATGGGAACTACAACAACTATGGAAATGCACAAGCTAAAGCAAAAGCTCAAGAGACAGTGAGCTCAAACACAAATGAAGTCTGTCAAATCTGCTTTAAGCCAAAGCACAAGGCTACAGAATACTGGCATAGGTTTAAAAAGGACTTTGTGCCAAAACTAAACAACAGAAATCAGTCAAAGAAGGCATATGTTGCAACAGCTGGAAGTGAAAAAGATGAAGGCTGGTACCTTGACAGTGGAGTCACAAACCATGTGACCAATAATCTGAACAATCTTGCCATCAGCAACAAATACAATGGGAACCAGACACTTGCAGTAGTTAATGGCCAAAACCTCATTATAACTCACACTGGTTGCACTGTAATCCTTGCCCAACACAAGACACACACCAAATAACTATTTCTGAACGATATATTACTTGTTCCTAGAATAACAAAAAACCTTATAAGCATCTCCAAGTTGTCACATGATAATAATGTTATAATTGAATTTGACAAATCCAAGTGCTTTGTGAAGGACCAGAAATAGGGGAATGTTGTGTTATTGGGAGTGGCTAGAGGTGGTCATTACAAGCTACAGTATCTAAGAAAACCAGAGTCCAAGTCAATTTCAAGTCTAGATTCATCTGAGAATTCTACAATTTCTCTTAGTCCTGAGTCAATGTTTTCTTTTTGTTCTAATATAGTTGGTAGGTGTCAGTCCCAGAAATCAAAGTCTGTGAAAGAGATGAAAAATAACTCCTTGAAACCAACTAGTGAAATAGAACTACTGCATAGGAGATTAGGTCATCCTCATGCATTGGTCCTCAAAGAAGTGATATCCAAGTGTAAGAATCTCTTCAAAAATTTGAATAAAAACATTGCAGCTATTGAATTCCCTTTCTGTTCAGCATGCCAACTTGGCAAAATGCACAGACTGACCTTCAAAGAAACTGAAACTAAAACAAAGAAATCACTTGAATTACTACACATGGACTTGTGGGGGCCTGCACCAGTTCTTTCCACTAAAGGATACAAATACTATTTGGCAATAGTAGATGACTACACAAGCTTCACTTGGATTTACCCACTTCAAACAAAATTTGAGACCTTAAACGCATTCATCACCTTCAAAACTAAAATAGAGAAACTTACTGAACACAAAATCAAAACTGTACACACAGACATGGGAGGAGAGTTTAAGGCTCTTAAGCACTACCTCAGAACTGCAGGAATATCACAAAACTACTCCTGCCCTCATACACATCACAAGAGTAGGAAAGTGGAAAGAAAGCACAGACATTTAACTGAAACAGCCCTTATACTCTTAGCACAAGCCAATATGCCTCTCAAATATTAGTGGGAAGCAGCACATACTGCTGCATACCTTCAAATGCAGCTTGTGAAGATCAATCATTAAGTAACCCCACAACAGACATCAATTCACCCGATTCCTATTACCAGAAACCAGAAAACACTTCTCACTAGGACATACAGCCAAATACAGAACATGAAACACACACAAGAACCATACGACACAACCAAAACACCCATTCCATGGTCACTAAATCCAAGGTAGGAATATACAAGCCCAAAGTTTACTTGAACAACACTGCAACTTTACACACCATACTAGGAAGTATAGCTGATGCATTGAATGACAAGAACTGGAAACATGCTATGGATGAGGAATATAATGCTTTTATAAAGAATCATACATGGACACTTATACCTTACACTCCAAAAGTGAGAGTTGTAGGGAACAAATTGGTGTATAAGATAAAACACAAGGCAGATGGAACAGTTGAGAGGTTCAAGGCCAGACTTGTGGCCAAAGGCTACCATCAAACCCCTGGACTAGACTTCAATGAGACCTTCAGCCCAGTGGTAAAACCCTGTACCATCAGAATAATTCTGACTTTAGCCTTAATGTATGACTGGAAACTGAAGCAGGTGGACATAAATAATGCCTTCCTCAATGGAGAATTGATAGAAGAAGTTTACATGCACCAACCTGAGGGCTACATTGACAAAAATAGACCAAATTTCATCTGCAAGATAAACAAGGCTCTATATGGTCTCAAACAAGCTCCTAGAGCTTGGTTTGACAAACTAAAAGAATCTCTTTTGAAATGGGGATTCAATGGCACTAGGTTAAATTCATCCTTGTTCATAAAAAGGGAAAATAAAGCTATAACTATATTGTTAATCTATGTGGATGATATCATTGTCACTGGGAACAACAATGACCAAATTCAAGAATTGATTTGCAAGTTAAGTTCTACTTTTTCCTTGAAAGACTTAGGAGATCTAAATTTCTTCCTTAGGATTAAAGTGACAAGATCAAACAACTCAATCTTCTTATCTCAAACTAAGTACATCAAAGATCTCCTCAGCAAGACTAATATGTCTGAATGTAATGGCAGCAACACTCGTTTGAGCACAGGAAGCAAACTAACAAAGAGAGATGGTAAGAAATTTAGCAATCCAACACTTTATAGGAGTGTCACTGGAAGCTTACAATATGCTACCCTTACCAGGCCAGAACTGGCCTTTGCAGTAAATAAATTGAGTCAATTCATGAGCGATCCCTTAGACACTCACTGGGCAGCTTGCAAAAGGTACTAAGATATCTCAAAAACACAGCTGACTATGGATTGGAATTGAGGAAACCCAAGACTCTGCAACTGAACGCCTATACAGATGCAGATTAGGGATGTGACAGTGATGATGGAAGATCAATTGGTGGGTACCTAATGTATCTAGATGAGAGCTTGATCTCTTGGAGCTCCAAGAAATAACAGTTAGTTGCAAGATCAAGTGCAGAATCAGAATACAGGTCATTGGCTAATGCAAGTACAGAACTCAGCTGGATACTATCTCTAATGCAAGAACTGGGATTCCAATTCAGCAGACCACCAACTATATGGACAGATAACACAAGTGTTGCATCCTTAGCCTCAAATCCAGTCTATCATGCTAGAACTAAACACATCGAGATTGACATTCACTTTATAAGGGATAAGGTATGCCAAGGAGAACTAATAATTGAATACATTCTAAGCCTACAACAGCCTGCTGACATTCTGACCAAAGCTCTAAGCTTTGACAGGTTCAGCTACCTAAGAGACAAGCTAAATGTCTTCACCAAGACACTTAGCTTGAGGGGGGATGTTAAAGAAAATGAATTGAAACAACATGATGCACCAAAGTTGGACCAACATGTTTCATTAGCAAATGGAACACAATCTCTTAGCACAACAAACCATCTAGTGGAAGCAAGAAGACAAATTGCAAGGCAAAGTTACAGCTGTAACTTTGCCAACTATATTGGTACAACAAGCAGGGAATATGGAAACGGTATTGCACCTTCAAATGGTGGTACAACAACACCATGCCTGACCAAGAGAGGTACCACAGCTAGGTGGCACAATCACAAGGAATGACAGTACAAACCAACTCAATCAATGGCTTAGATTAACTTCAGTACAATAGGAATAATTTGTAATATGACAATAGTGTAAATTGTAGGGAAAAAAAAACAACTTGTATATATATAACTGTTAAAGGACATTGTAATTATGTGTGAAAAGATTTACACTCACAAGCAATACAACAGAGAAAATTCATTCTCTAAAAAATCTGTCCATTCCTCCGTTCTTCTTTTTTCAACTAGGGTAATTGTAATTGGTTCTTTTATTATAAAAGTATAAATTTAGGTGTACTTAATTTTAGTAGGTAGTTGGTCTTTTTATTGTGGAGGTGTAAGTCATATAATAGATATATGATGTAATATTAGTATTAAAAAAAACTTAAAAATATATACTGAGCCAAATAAATTAATTGACAATAATAAATCAGGTGAACTCTCATTTGTTAAGCACTTTTTATTTATTTATTTTATCAATTCATCTGTTTTATTTAATAACGATAATGGAGTATGCTGCTTATTTTTATGAAAAATGATTTATGATTGTACAGGTACAATCCAAAAGACCCTCAACTATGGATCTCAAATGCATTTACTTCACTAAAATCCATAGTAAGAAAATACCATCTCGATGGCATTGACATAGACTATGAGAACTTCCCAAAACGCAACGCATCAACTCCATCTTTCACATACTGCATTGGCGAGCTAATCACCTTGCTCAAGAACCAGAGTGTCATCTCTGTTGCCACCATTGCTCCATTTTACAGCACAGCCTTGCCCTACATCGAACTCTTCGAGCGTTACAGTCGCGTTATCGACTACGTTAATCATCAATTCTACACGGACAAGGTGAGGACTCCAAGAGGGTTTCTGGAAGCGTTTAAGCTTAGAGCACACCAGTTTGATGAAGCAAAAGTGCTTCCAAGTTATGAAGTGAAAGGGAGGGGGATTCAAGGGGAAGAGTTTTTTGATGCTTTGAAGTTGTTGCAGGAAAATGGGTTTGAAGTTAATGGGTTGATGATATTTTCAGCCGATGCTTCTTCTTCTAATAACTATTATTATGAGAGGAAATCACAGGCTTTCTTGCTCAATTCTACTGCTGCTTGATGCCCTGGAAGCGAAAGCTTCTAATAAATGGTGGTTTTCATTAGATGCTTATGTAAAGCTATTTCCTTGAGTCCTTATTGCGGTTCAATGAAAATTGAATCTATTCTTTAATAAATTATAAATGTAAGGAGTGCATAAATTTATGGTAAAATGTTGGATCTGTTGACATACTTTGAAAAATATTTTGTTACATTATAATACATTTTGGACTAATCTAATACGTTTGAGTTAATATTTATATGTTTGTAAATGGGTAAAAGTTCAGTTATAGTAGTGTAATTGATAAATTAATTGAGTGAATGCAATGGAAAGAAAACGCAATCTCCTAAAAGAGAAAATTTCGATAATAATAATAAAAAAAATAAAATAAAATTAGGGTTCTCAAAACCCTTAAATACCTTAAATGAAATTAACCTAAAGTAGTTAAAATGAGTATACGCGAATTACTATGGCATAATTAAATAACTCTTAAGAAAATAAAGAAAGAAAAAAAATCAAATCTAATTTTATTAAAAATCAATAAAAATTTTGAAAATTGCCTAAATTCTTTTTTAAAAAATCCTTAATTAATTTTGACAGTGTGTTTTGAAGGTTTGAGAGATAAAATTTAGCCATCATCTAGAGGGTTCATTACTCCAGCATGAACCACGTCAAAAATTTTGAAATGATATATTACTTGTGTGATTTTTGATACCTTAACCCTAAGTTATTACCTTAGAAAATTTAGATGTGCACGTAATATGTCCTGCCACACAAATTAAGTTAAATGCAATCCAATTTTAATAGAACTCAAATGATATTTTAATCTTTTATTTTATGAATATATACAAAAAAAATAGTGTAAATTATTCATACACCTTCTTATTTGACAGCGAGCGACGGTGGTCACTACCTTTTCTTACTATTTTTGACTTTTTTTTTGTAAAAAAACTACTCAATCATTGTGCAAATCATGAAAAATATAGTTTAATAATGTAAAATTTGGCATTTATTAGCACCCCAACGTCACCAAAAAATGGTGGCTAGTAGTTGGCCGGTCGCTATTTTTCAGAGACGATTGACAGTAAATGTATTAATTAATTATTATTAATTTTATTTTTAAAAATATTTATTAGAAATATAAAGTAATTACATGATGACATATGTCATTTATAACTAATCATATTATGACATGTGTCTTTTATTAATTAAATATAAATTTATTAATTTACTTTAAAAAAAATTTTAAAAAAAATATATTTATTAAACATATAAACCAATTATATGATGATACGTGTCGTTTGTAACTAATTATATTATGACACTTGTCATTTTTTATTTTAAAAAAATATTTATTAATTTACATTTAAAAATATCTATTTTTTCAAAAACAATATTTATTACAAATATTAACCAATTATATGATGACACGTGTCATTTGTAATTAATCATATTATGACAAGTGTCATTTTATTAAAATTATATTTATTAATTTACTTTTAAAAATATTTATTCCTTAAAAATATATAATATTAAAAATATCAAACAATTATATGATGACACATATCATTTGTAACAATCATATTATGACACGTGTCATTTTTTTTAAAAAAATATTTATTAATTTACTTTTAAAAATTTTTATTTTTTCAAAAAAAATATATTTATTACAAATATTAACCAATTATATGATAATACGTGTCATCATTAACTTATCATATTATGACACACGTACTTTTATTTAAAATAGATATTTATTAATTTATTTTTAAAAGCATTTAAATATATATATTTATTACGAATATTAACCAATTACATAAGGACATATATCATTTTTTACTTTTTAAATTGACATTTGGCAACTTTTTATTTTAGAAATGATAAAAGTATTCTTTTGTCTTTAAAAAGAACCCATTTAATAGCAAATTTTTAACAACATAAATTAACGTGGTAATTATTATAACATAGGAGACTAAATTAATATAAACTCATAAAATAATATACTAAAATGTCATTTTTCCATCTTAAATATATAATTTAATTTAATTATTGATTCAGTTGCTTTTATATTACTTACTTTAATATAGTACACCAAACATACTCTAATCGTTATTATCATATTATGACACACTCAAATTGAAAATAAACTATTGAAATATAGTGATTTAAAATTATTTTTGAGTATAATTTTAAATTGAAGATTAATAAGGAGTCGAAACACTATTGAAGACGTGTTGAATGGATGAGAAAAGACGGAAATAGAAAGTCAAAAGTAAGGAAAGGTATAAAGTTCGACAAAAAGGAACTATAGAGCTTGGGGTCACTGCCCCAACATGCTGCTTGCCACGGGGGCCACAATGCCAATCACTAGGGCCATAGTGCCAAGTTTTAAGAAACTTTGTTTTATGCTTGATTTAATTTTTTTAAGTGAGATTTGGACACTTACAACGTGTAGATTCTTATTCTAATTAGAAATAAAAATTTTAGAGATTTTTTAAATACTATATAAATCCTTATAACCCCCTTAAATTATTCAAGCATTAGAGAGACAACTTTAAGAGAGATAAAAGAGAGCTAAAGAGCCTTAAGTATTGAATGCGCAAGAAAGTGCCATAAAAGTATGACAAATGTATAATTGTCATATATTTTATCACTATTTTACTTAGGGATTGTCTATTTTTATAAGATTAAATGGTTGTTTATGTGATTAATGTTTATTTTATAAGGATTGGGCTTAAAAGTTGAAAAATAAAGAAATTAGAGCAAAACTGCAAGATTTTGGAATAACGGTAAAAACATAGACCAAAATGCAAAGAATTCAAAGTTGTTAATCCACTGCTCCAAGGATAAAGTACTTGTAGCTCCAACGGCAATTCCCAAGCCAAAAATGTTGCAGCGAACGAAGGTATCACCCCAGCAATGTGAGTACTTAACAAGCCCTAATTTAGTCCCAAAAGCGCCTCGACGATAAAGGTGTAGCATTATAGCGATAAAGCAACCAAGCATGGTCGCTGCAGCGGTAGAGAATTCTACCTTAGCAGTGTAATTTCTTTTTGAAATAAGAAAAAATACAACTCAAAGACTCTAATCAATCCTTATATAAAAGCCACTCATCTTAGCCTCTAAGGGAGGGATGGGGAGGAGAAAAGAGACACAACTTAGGGCTCTTTAGAGCCAATAGAGCAAATATAATATAATTAGAGCAATTTAGAGAAAGAATATCAAGAGAAGCAAAAGATTTTTGGCGAATCAACTAATTGCAATTCAACTTCTATATTGGTTTTCTTTTGGTTGTATCATGTTTATTTTATTTTTCAACTATAATTCTCTTGTAATCATGAACTAATTTCTTTTCTAGGGTTATTATTTGAACTCAATATGCATGCTTAATTGTTGAATCTTTTTAATATTTATTAAGCTCAATTCTTTATTATTCAAATTATTTGTTCTTAATAATTTATTATATTTGATCAATATTATGATTGAATTGAGAATATTTTAATAAAATTGAGAGAGGTATCATTATATTTAAATCTTAATAATTTGATTTATAATTGTCAAGAAATTTACAAGTTCTAATTTAAAATAGAGATATACCTAGTTGGTATGTATGGTCAATAAGACTTGTTCTTAATAAATCTTGATTTATTGTAATTATAATTGAGATATAAGTATTTGGTGAATTAAAATATACTTACCTTACCTTGTAAAAGGCTTATGAATACATTAGTGTCTTGGCCAATAATAAGAATTGAGAGATTTTAATATTTAAGAGTAGTATCTTTAGAAAAACATATTAAGGAATAATTATAATACTAGGCTTTCTTTATCTTGTGATCTTTAAAATTTGCTTAGTTGTGATATTTTAGTTTATTTGCATTCATAAATTTAGGTTTATTTTGATTTTCATTAAAGTATTGATTTTCTGAATAAAAATAGGATGACAAATTTTAGTACTTTGTTGAAAATATATAATTCCTTGTGAGTTCAACATCCAACTTTATAATCCATTTATTATTTGTCATGATAACGTATACTTGCGTTTAATTTTGTGCCTTAGAAATAACACAGTAAGTTTGGGCACTGTTGTCGAGTAATTAATTTTTTTCAGCAATATTAATACCAATCTATCTTATTTTTACTTCAGATTTTTTTTAAAAAAAATTTATAGTTACTTTCATTTTATTTTTGTTTTTACGGTTGCTTTTCTAGTCTTTTTATTTTTTTAGATATCTTTTAAAGTTATATCATAACCTATCAATTTTAGTTTCAGCAGCAAGTGACAAAACATAGATTTTTAAGAGATTATTCAATCCTTATGATTAATAGCATTCAACCCAATATAAGCTGACCAACAATAAACGCCAACTATTTTGAAATACAATCAGGCACAATCCCAATGTTGAAAGACTCAGTTTAATTCAGTAGACATCTAATTATAGCATAAATGTACTATTATATTTATCTCTCCGAACTTAAGTTTTACTATAAGTTATAAATATTTGACTATTTAATTGTATTTTTTAAATTATAAATAGGTGTACGAGGTAAAATATGAAAATCCAGGACAAATCGAAAGTAAATCGAACAAGAAACGGCAAAGATACGCAAGAAAAAGTGGATCTTTTCAAAGAAGTATGTCAATATGGTATTTTCAAGGCAAGATGGCCGCTTGGTATACAATCCCTCCAAGGAAGTATTTAGAATTTTGTAAAAATATTTTCTCTATTTTTCACATCAAGTGTTGTAGCACACGACTCTTTCTAATTAACATAAACTTAAAGTGAGGCCCCCTATACTCATCCTATAACATAACATGACTAGACTAGAAAAGTATGTTTTGTGTTTTAAATCATAATGTAATGACTTTTACTTAGTAATAATTTAAAATACTTGTTTGAGCTTCCAAGGGAGGGCAGCTTTAGTTTACTCGACCCTTTTAAGAAAGGCTTTATATGGATGCTTTCTTTGAAGAGACTAAGTGTTTTTTGTAAGATAGGCTTATGAAAGTATAAAAAAGTTAAGTAAATTGACTAGATAATGTAATGATACTTCCTTGGTTTTGTCAAAGATCAACTTTCGTAGGTTTCATTTTTTTTTAATGAAGAGGATCCTATTGAAATAAGTAATTCAAAGGGTCTTGCCCCCCTTTTCGGAGCGGATTCGAATAGAAGAGAAGAGAATGATTGGTGCATGCTTAGGTTGAAGAGAGAGTTTTTGGAGGAGGTATCTTCCTCCCTATCCACCTCGTGGGCTATCACTGAGAATTTTGTTGTTATGTTTCTGGTATAGGATAATTGTTTGGGTGAGTCATCCCTGTATTTTAGGATGGTTCGTTTCCTTTGATGCTTGTATCCATAGAGCTTGTTGCTTGATTCTAAATGTCTGATTGATTCGTATGCTTCCAAAACTGAGGCACAAACCCTTAGAAAGAAGTCTTGTTGGCGGTGCTTCCTAAGCCAAAGCATAAGGTTCCCCAAGGGAAATTTTCTTAGTAGCATTTCCCAAGTAAAGGCATGAGGCCTTTTAGGGGAAGCTTTTTTAATATAGGTGCTTCTTGGTAAATGTACTAAATCTTTCCAAAGAAGTCTTTTGACATAGATATTTCTTAGTAAAATGTATTAGACCCTTCAAGAGAAGTTTTTCTTATATAGATGCTTTATTGTTAAAGGTGTTGAATTATTCCAAAGAAGTCTTTCAATATGGGTAATTCTTGGCAAAAGTATTGGACCCTTTCTAGAGAAATCTTTTTGATATGGATACTTTTTAGTAAAAGTGTTGAACCCTTCTAAAGAAGTCTTTTGATATGCGTGCTCTTTAGTAAAAGTACCATTCTAGAGAAGTCTTTTAAAATGAGTACTTCTTAGTAAAGACACCAGACCTTTCTAAAAAGTATTTTGAATACATGTACTTCAATGGTAAAGATATTGGACCCTTTTAAACAAGTCTTTTTGAATGTGTGCTTCTATAGTAAAGGTACTAAACCTTTTTAAATAAATCTTTTAACATGTGTGCTTCCTCGGTAAAGGTATTAGATTTTTCCAAGGAAGACTTTTAAATATGTGTGCTTCCTTGGTAAAGGTGTTGAACCATTTTAAAGAAGTCTTTTGATATGCGTGCTATTTAGTAAAGGTATAATTCTAGAGAAGTCTTTTAATATAAGTATTTCTTAGTAAAGATACCAAACCTTTCTAAAAAGTATTTTGAATACATGTACTTTATTGGTAAAGATATTGGACCCTTTTAAATAAGTCTTTGAATGTGTGCTTCAATGGTGAAGGTACTAAACCCTTTTAAATAAATCTTTTTAACATGAGTGCTTCTCGATAAAGGTATTGGACCTTTCTAAGGAAATCTTTTAAATATGCGTGCTTCCTTGGTAAAGGTAACTGACCCTTCTAAATAAGTTTTATCGATTATTTGCTTTTTAGGCAATGATATGAAACCCTTTTAGAGAAGTTTTATCGATTCATGTACTTCTAAGGCAAGGGTATTTGGCCGCTCTAAAGAATTCTTTCCAATTCATGTGCTTTTAAGACTAAGGCACTTTGCCTTTCTAGGGAATTTTTTTATAACTCAGGTGCATCTCATGATATAGGGTTGGTTCATTTTTCTTAATCCATAACAGATAGTTTCCATAATCCAAGTACATGGTGATCTTGATTCACATATAGGTGGAACTTCTAAAAAAGTCTCCAAGATGTGAAGAGGTGGCAATGAACACCTAACAAAAGTTTTAAACATCAAGGAATCGACATTTATAATCAGAATTTTGAGCTAATTTGGGTTCAAGCAAACCAAAATTTAGAAACAGAAATGAGGTTTGCCCTTGTTTCTCAAACTGTTGGAGGCGGTGGATGTAATAATGTCTTCTGATTTTAGAAATATCAAATTAATGAACTATGTAGAGTTTGTAAATAGAACTTTGCTATCAACTAGTTTAGCAGCAAGTTGTGGAAATTAATTTAGATTTCAATTGGTCTTTTCTTTTAGTGATTCTGATGATGGTAAGAATTGTTGGGAAAGGTTTAGCTGACCCTTTCTGAATTGAATGGAGGCTTATTGACAACTGATGGAGGCTTGAAACCATAGGGATTCAAACAAGTGTCAAGGTTTCTAATAATTCTAGTAGCGGATGATAGCAAAAATTACATGAGAAGGCCGACTAACTTGTTCTAAGTTTATCAGAGGCTTAGTTGGTGACAAATGATGGTCAAAATAGCTAGATCAAAAATGGTAATGGCCTTCTCGATTTTTGGCCTGTATCCAATGATCCTAGTGGTGAATTGTGATAAAGGATGCATAGTTTGGTTAGTTGGTGTGTTTTTCAGTGCCTGACGCTATTTTGGCGTGGCGATGGGTAGCGGTTATGCAATGGCTAAGGTTAAGACAATTTGTATTTAAGTATTATTTTATTTTATCATTATTTTAAGAAGTAGCCTTGGCGTAGTGGTTAAGCACACTTGGTTCCTTTAAGTAAGACCCAGTAACAACGCTTGCAGTATTTACTTTCGATTCCTTATTTGTTAAGGTTTTGAACCTTTTTTATATTTTCTTTTATAAGTGTTTCACTATGAGTTGTGGTGATGCAGCCGTAAAGATTATTGTCACCTAGGTTCGATCCCTTTTAATGGCTTTCATCTTTTTCTATTTTTCTTGTTATTTAGGGTTTTAACATCATTTATGATTGGTTTTTTTGAAACTAGTTCACCACAAGTCATAGTAACGTAGTTGGTCATTATGTCCACTTATCATATAAAGGTCTATGCTTTGATTTTGTGTTACAATTTTTTCTTGATTGTTTCATTTTGTTATTACGATTTTTTTTTTCTTTTTGGTAGTTTTAGTAGGAGAATCGTAGCTAGTAGTGGTCATTCTTCCTTAGCATACTAGTGTCCCAATATCAAATCTTGGCAACATTATTGTTATTTATTTTTTTTTTCGAATTTCAAATTTTTTAGATTTGCGTTTTTTTAATCTAGATTTTTTTTCTTGTTGTCACTTGTTAAGAAGTTTATCTTTTCATTTAAAACTCCCCACTGTTGTTGTCACTAAAGTTTCTTAATTTGGAACTTCAAAATAGTTAGGTACTTGTCTTTTATTGTACCTTAAATTTATTGAAAAAGTATTGGCCTCCTACAAAGAAAAACACTTAGGCACTCAAGTCAATATTTGATAATAAAAAAAGAATGCTATTGTGTATGAATGTCTTAAAGATAAGCAGGAGATGTATGAATGGATTATGTATAAAATAAATAACACGTAAGGTTTTTATTTTTTTTTCTTCTTTGCATAGTTTCAACATAATGATAGTAGCTCAGTGGTGATCTTTATTCCTTAGCATACTAGTGTCCTAAGATCAAATCTTGGCAATGTCATTTGTTGTTCGAATATTTTTTTTATTTTAGATTTTTTTTTAAATTTAGATTTTTTTTTTCTAGTTGCCGCTTGTTAGGAAGTTTCACTTTTCTTTCAAAACTCTCCATAGTTGGCGTTATCGAAATTTTTTAATTTGAAACCTCAAAATAATTACCTCTTTATCTTTAATTGCTTTTTGAATTTACAGAAAAAACACCGTCATCCTACCAAAAAAATATTTGACGCTCAAATCAATATTTGATCAAAAAGATGGGGTACTAGTATTTGAGGAGTGTCTCAAAGACAAATAAGAGAGTGGTAAATAAATTGTAGAATGAATAAAGATTATTGAATAATGTAGTATGCTTATTTATAAAAGTATGCTTAATTACTAGGATACTTACATGTGAATAGTATTCATTAAATTACAAAATTTGCATATCTTATACATAAAATGTGCAGCAGAATATAAATATAATTTTCTATTCAACGAACACACTTAATAGAAGACTTGTTACTATAATAAGATTAGAAATTACCTTGAAAGCTTTTAGAAGAGGTTTCCAAATTTGAGCTCCCATTAAAGTGCTCTCATTAGCAATTAAAAATTCCATCTTGTTGGGCTTAGAATGTTAAAATGATAGCTTTTTATTTTGCAGGATTTTTCAAATAACTCTTGTTTTGGTCTCTTTCAATTTGTGTAAGAAAATGCGACTTGAAAGAAAAGAGCAACACTTGCTAATTCTTCTTACCAAGAGAGTTTTTGATTCTTTCTCTTCTGAAGATGACAAAACAACACTCTTTTTGTCCACCTTTTACATCTCTTGTTTTACCTTTTTATGTGAAGGATAAAAGTTAAAAACTATTTTTGTCTTATTTTCATCTATATAAACGAACACTTTCACAAGCTTTTAACAAAATATCTCTTAATCTTTTTAATATTTTAAGTCATTGAAGGTACACTTGTCACTATCTTAAATAATATGTCATTTTCTATAAATAAAACTTATTTAATAAACTTTATTAAGATAATAACACTATTGGGAAATAGACAAGTGTCGAAGGACTTGTTCAAAACTTATCTAATAAAATTTTAATAAAATAATTAAGTCAATGACTAGTGTCTAACAACGGTCAAAATCTTATACTAATACATAACCAAGCATTCTTAAAATAATCGAGTACATGACAAGTGTCCAGCACTTGTTCAAGTACTATACAAAAGCTTATCCTTTAAGGCTTAGTGATATTTCAAATTCTAACAATTAGAATTTAACATGTTCAATTTGAGATGTCTCAAAATCGAGCTCATTCATAATCTCCTTAAATTGAACTTTTCGACCAAGTATTGTCTATCTTGAGAAGTCCCAATAATAAATCATGCTCATCCATAATCTCTTTGGATCAAACTCTTCAATCGATGATGTTACTTCGGTGCTTAGCGAGTACATTTTATATTATGAGATTCTTTAGGTTCATGGTTGGTTTATCATATAGAACTTCTTCATACGTCCATAAATGATGCTCCACATGCATATTACGGATATTATAAAGCAGCGAATTGAACCATACAAGCTAGTGTTAACCATATATATATAATCCTTTCATCACCTATATCCTTAGAAGAGTAGATATATAGGTCATCATCATTAAATCTCTATTTGGTTGACTTTAAAATTATAACTAGATTCGTATTTCTATAAACAATATCCATAAACACTTTTATGATATTGTTTATTCCATATAAACTATTTTTTAATTTAATGCTTATGGTCATAAGACTTTTAGAAATACAATCTTGAAGCATCAGGTTATACAACTCACCCATATAAGCTGACAGATCTCATATTTATGCATACTGGACTCCATGAGTATCGGACCATACCCAGCGACACCCAACTGTCGTGGAACCAAAATATGATGGATCACTCACAAGCTTACCGTAACGCTTAAGTTAAAGGACCACGAATACTACTCAACTTGAGAAAACCTTTCATTGACGGCTTTATGGAATGTCTATTGGAGATCTTCGTGAGTCTATTCAATATCCAGTCCTTACTAAATACCTATATCTCTATATGAGCTTCCACTAAACTCAAGATTTACTAAGACTAACCATTTGCACAATTTAGGTATAGTCATACACTAATCTGGAAAGGGTTTGCCAATCTACCCGCATCGGTAAAGATAAATTAAGAACGAGGTGTTTGAAAATATACTACATAATGATATTTTCTAACACCATTTGTAACTCCTTACAAATTTGTCATTACTAATATATGCCCAGGCCGTTGTCCCATTTCAAATAAAGTTTTATCTCTTAAAATTTACTAACTCCTATAACTTGCTAACTCTTAGCACTATTAAATCTTAGTACTTATATCTCTTATCATTGTTAACTCTTAATATTAATCTAAACTCCTTTAAATCATATGATGTCTAAAACATAACAAGTACCTTACCATTTATTAAATGGTATTAATGATTTTAATAAAATATTAATTATATAAATATTAAATAATAAATATTCATATAAAATAGGATGACAAGTACAAAATCCTAACAATTTATACTATATAAGTTCTAATATGTATCAGAGTATAAATGCATAAATTCAAATCATTTTTTAATTAAATCTGAGTTTAATTAGTATTCTAATCTAGTTCAATTAAGCGAGAAGGATTTTGATGGATTTTCTCCACTTGTAAAAAAAATCATTCTTCATATAAAATGATAACTAAAATAATTAAAATCTTAATAAGATTTGAATCTTAATATGTTCAACCTCCTCGTAAAGCGTATGATCTATTTTGTAGGATGGCGAGCCTAATTACCTAACAAAATAATTTGAAATTTGAGTTTGTAAAATTAATTATACATAAACTATTGATAGGCCCAACAACTAAGATTATGATTTATAAATAATTTATAATTATTATTATTCTGTATATGAAATCAAATTAAGAAAAATATAATTACAATTTTTATAAGAAATTACGAAATATTTCAATAAGTTGTTATTTTAAAAATTTTAATTTTGTATATTCTAAAAAAATGCTAGAGAAATCTCGTTTATTTGCTTAATTCCTCCGTAAACATAATAATAATAATAATAATAATAAAATATTTTAAGAACATTGTCATAATAATACGGGAAATATTCACTAATAGTTCTCTTAAAAAGACTATAATTTTTTATAGCTAAAAATTATTTGGCTAATTTTTATTAGTCAAGAAAATAATAAATTGATGAAATTACCTTTATTAATGACATAATTAAAAAAATTTGTTGTTTGAACAACAAAATCAACAAAAAAATTATTGTCATTGTTCATATAGATTTGAAAAAAATTCTACAGATTGAAAACAAGCAATTTTGAGAATCAATCTAAAAAACAATTATGATTTGTATGATTTTTTTTTTGTATTTTTTATTATTTTGTATGTATTATAAAAGTAAATAATGTATATTAATTTTTTTTGAGTTTAATAAAAATATAAGTATAAAAATATAATAATAGTGTATTGTGATAAAATGAAGGAAAATAAAGTGTTCGCGAGAAAATATAATAAATTGAAAGAAAAGAATGAAATTGGGGACAAAGAAGAAAACAAAGCCCAAAAGGAGTTGTATGCTCTTTCTTATGCCGTGCGATCGGCGCGTAACCCAATCGCACGCCTCATATGTGAGGCATAAGAAATTTTGGGTTTTGTCTTCTTTTTTGTCGTCGATTTCATTCTTTTTGTTCATTTTTTCAATGTTCACTTTTCAATTAGTCTTTTTAACATCTAATTTTTAAAATAACAGTGTCAAACACTTAGATTTACTTGTTTTTAAACTTAAATTTTTTAAAAATATTTTAAGTAATTTGTGGAAGAAAATTTCGAATAGCATGACAGAGAAGCAAAATATGCTTTAAGGATAAAATAGTTTAAATTTAAATTTTATAGTTAAAAATTACATTTTAATTTTATAATTATAAAAAAAATATTTGTTTAAAATAAGAACCAATCGTGAATATTTTCCTAATAATAATAACTCTAAAAAAATTAGTTTTAAATTTAAAAAAATTTGCAATAACTGCATTTTTTTTGGAAAGGAATAATTGCATTTTTTTTAATAGAAAGGGCAATAATTACATTCTCTTACGTTACTTTGGAGGGAAAACGAAAACGAAAAACCACCACCCCTCGATCCCACGGCGCAAGTTAGCACAACCCAAATTTCGCAAATATCAAATTAAAACAAATTAAAAAATAACTAGTAAAATAATTATTTCCTCACCTTCGTTTCTCTTTCTCCAAGAACGTACAAGAGAAGAAGACGACCACCATCACCACCACCGGTACGACGTCGTTAGCATCGGGACGATCCATATGCTTTTCTCGCATTTTCAAACATCTTCAACTGCCAAAAGCAATAATCATTTTCTTTTCCACCAGTGAATCATTTTTTTTCCTTTTTCACTTCGTCAACAACACAAAATCCGCGATCATTTTCGTTATTTCGTCGAATTTTTCTGTTCAATTTTACCGAGAAACAAACAGGGGCTGAAATTTTACTTGCTTGTATCATACGTTCAGAATTAGGGTTTCTGATCGAGAACTGCGATTCTAGAGGCTTCCGCTACTGACATTCGAATTGAATACTGAGGAGCTACGAGCTTACTGATTCGGTGAGAAAATTAGGGTTTTTTAGAAGGTTTTAGAGATTTGTAGGGTTTTGTATTAGAAGAACACTCTGCTTGCTGTTATGATCTGATTTTGGTTACTTTGTTTGGATTGCTATAGAATTAGGGTCTGTTTGATTGGGTTATGAGGTTTTTAGAAGTATTTATGATGGTAGATTGATAGATAGATTGATACTGTATCAATGGTGCGGATTTTAGGACTGAGTATCCGTGAATCGGATGATTCTCCTCGTGAAATCACTTCACGGACTCACCTCAAGAGTGAGTCCAGTGAGAACGGGTGGCTGATTCGGTTCTTTGACTCATCCTTCTTTTGTGAATGGATTGCTGTTAGTTACCTTTACAAGCATGAGCACTCAGGTGTTCGTGATTATTTATGTAATAGAATGTATACACTTCCATTGACGGGTGTCGAGGGTTATCTGTTCCAAATTTGTTACATGATGATTCATAAACCTAGCCCATCTTTGGATAAGTTTGTTATTGATATGTGTTCGAAGTCACTTAAGATTGCTTTGAAAGTGCATTGGTTTCTGCTGGCGGAGTTGGAGGATCTGGATGACAACGAGGGTATTAGTAGGATCCAGGAGAAGTGTCAAATAGCGGCCACTTTGATGGGTGAGTGGCCACCACTTGTGCCTTTAAATAATTCAGGTTCGAGCCCAGGGAGTAAGAACCAGATGTTAAACAAGTTGTTGTCATCAAAACACCGATTGTTGTCATTGACATCTTCCCCACCGACCCCGAGGTCGTTATCTTTTTCGCCGTCACCAGGGAATAATTTGCAAGAGGATGCTAATCAGTCAATGCCTGAGGAGAATAAGATTTTTAAGAAATTCATGCCAGGGCCGAAAGTGAGAGATGCATTATTGTTTAGGAAGTCAGTTGAGAAGGATGAGGAAGAGAGTGAAAAGGATGGGTTTTTCAAGAGGCTTTTGAGAGAGAGTAGAGGTGAAGATGAGGAGTTAACATCAAGTTCAGAGGGGTTTTTCAAGCGACTTTTGAGGGATGGTAAGGGTGAGGATGATGAATTGACATCAAGCTCTGAAGGGTTTTTTAAGAGGTTGTTTCGCGATAGCAAGAGTGATTCTGATGATAAGTCAGTATCAAAGTCTTTGGAGGACGATGAGAAAGAAGGGTTTTTTAAGAAGTTTCTTAAAGAAAAATTTGAGGACAAGAAGGATGGGAGTGATAGGAATGAAGATGAAGAAGTGGTGAACTCAGACACAAAATGTTCGAAATCCACTGAAGATGAAAAAGAAGGATTCTTCCGGAAACTCTTTAAGGAAAAATTTGAGGACAAGAAAGATGGAAATGAGAAAAACGATGAGGGAAATGCCAGTATCGAGGAAGAAGAATCTTCAGATTTTTCATTGTTTCGGAGATTGTTTCGTGTGCATCCTGAAGATTCCAAAACAATTTCTGCAAATGGAAACAGTGGTAGTGGTGGCTTGTTTGAAAGTAGTCCTGGGACTGAGAACTTTTTCCGCAAACTCTTCAGAGATCGGGATCGATCAGTTGAAGACTCAGAGTTGTTTGGTTCAAAGAAGCAAAGAGAGGTCTGTTTGTGCAGTCTATTTATTATGTTGCTGGGTTGGTTTTCAAAGTATGCTTTTGTTTCTTTCAAATTTATGTGCTGATACTAAATTTATTAAGATTTCTCCAAAATGACGTAGTGTTGCTTAGCCTTATCAAGTGTGTGGACTATATGATAATAATATTGCTATGACGTGTTCCCATCGGAATTCCTTGAATGATGTGACTTTGTTCGGGATTTATTTGAATTATGCAATTGTGATTTTGATATCTAGTAATGACTAATAGTCTTCAATATATTTTTATATTGTTCAGGATTTCTTCAGTTTCTGAGAATTGAATATATTAGTTGCTTCTCTCATCTTATGTTAGTGAATATTATTCCAATGGTCTTATATGGGGCTATTTTTTGGACTCTTTTAGGAAATCATTTTATTGGAAGATATAAAGTGAAAATGTGTGCTCTATTTAATTGGCATTGCACTTGCCAACTCTCCATCAACTAATCTAACTTGAATGCACGCCAAATGCTGAATCACTAGAAATTAGCACATGATAAGAGTTTGGGGTTAGATTATAAACTAGAATTTTCCCCCTTTGTTTTTTTGCACATCCACTATGGTCATCATTTACGGTCAAGAGTATGAGAAAACCTATTGAAGCACTTCGCATTCTTTTTAGCTTCAACTCTTGAAGAGAAAATTAATATGTTGAGTAAGGAGATCTTGTTAAGAGAATGAATCATGCAACACAACATTTTTTTTCTGATCTAGTATAGAGGAGCTGGTGGGTACACACAATGGAGTTAACATGTTCTAATTGTTCCCATGTATCTTCTGCTTGATAAGTCATTCTCTTATAAATTTTAAAGCACGCGTTTTTCTGTGCTTCAATCCTTTGTTCTTCTTTGGCAGAAGCGTCCTGGTTCACCTAAGCAACAGAATGAGAAGTCAAATTCCAAGCCACCGCTTCCGGGTAATACTGCTTCCCAATTTCGAAAAGGGGCTTATCACGAATCATTGGATTTTGTGCAGTCGTTATGTGAGACGTCATATGGCTTGGTGGATATATTTCCAGTTGAAGATCGGAAAATTGCGCTTCGTGAGGTTGTTTATGGTTTTCAATCTTTCTCAAGCTTCCTTTGAATTTCATTGCTGGGTCAATTATGTGCTTTAAAAATTATCTGCTGGATTATCTTCTAACATCTGGTGTTTGTGTCATCCTCTTGTCTGTAGTCACTAGCAGAGATCAATTTGCACTTAGCCGAGGCTCAAAATAGTGGAGGTACTTATTTAGTAACGATGGATTTGAATAGAACAATGCTCTTTGATGGGCACAGTGCATCCTTTTTTTTCTCCTTTTATAATAGTTACTTAACTGTTCAAATTTTGGCTATTTTGATACAAATAATGCCAACTTCTACTTTAGTACGACTTGTGAATTATGCTTCTCTCATTATACCTTTAAAGGTATTCAGTTCTCAATTACCTAGAACTTTTAATCGTTCTTATTGCATGTGGATATAAACTCTTAAGTGAATACTGCTGGTTATATTGTTAGGAGTATGCTTTCCAATGGGAAAAGGAATGTACCGTGCAGTTCATATTCCTGAAGATGAAGCTGTTCTTTTGAATTCTAGGGAAAAGGCCCCTTATATGATCTGCACTGAAGTTTTGAAAAGTGAAACACCAAGGTAAGTGTGGAGATACATTATATACCTGCGTTAAGTAACATAGGTCCCAAGTTTACCATTATTATGATAGGTTTTAATAAAATCTTTTACACTTAGTAAAGATTTCTGATTCCTTTTATTTATTTCTTCTAAAAAAATGGTGTAGCAATGCAAAGGACACACCTGGTCATCAAAAGCTTTCTAGGGGAGGAATTCCTCTAGCTAATGGGGATGCATTTTTGCCAAAGCCACCTCCGTGGGCTTATCCATTGTGGACTGCTCAGGAGGCGTATCGCAATAGTACTGATAGGATGTCAGTATCCACCGCTCAAGCAATTGACCAGGCAATGACTCACAAGTCAGATGCAAAAATGAAATTTGTCAATGTAAGTTTTCAAGTGGAGAAGCAATTGCGTAGACGGTCAAAGAACCCTGAAGTACCTGATTCACATGGTAGTGATTTGGAATGGGTAAGGGTTGTTTTGTCAACCGATCCTGGGATTAGAATGGAAGACATTGAGGTTCAAGGACCACCTCGGCGGAAGGAACACCGCCGTGTTCCAAGTACAATTGCCATAGAGGAGGTGAAGGTGGGTCTTTTGACTGGGTGAACTAAATACTATTGATGCTACTATCATATTATTATCTTTTATTTTCAAATCAAGGTACATATTCCCTCTTTTCACATTTATTCATTGAGAAAAACCTTTACTAGGGGAGATGGAATAGAATCAATTTTCTTCGTTTTCGTTTCTTCCACTATTTAGAGCTCTACTTCTGTCTATTAATCATTTTCTGTTCTTTAAATCATATTATGTTGCTTCTAGGTGTCCTGGAAGTTTTATGAATACATATGGTGTGCTCCACATAGTATTTGAAATGACTATTGACTTTCAACTGCATTTGCATGATAGTTTTGAGTAGTTTTGAGTTTGTTCTGTGGATGATTTTGTCTTTACACTTTAGTACTTTCTTGGTTGAGCATGTTCGGTCTGTCAGTGTGGATATTGTATTATATGTAAAGTTTACAGTACTTTGAGAGTTTCCTTTAACTCTGGATACTGAAATAGTAACAATCATTGTTTGTTAGGTTAAAGGCTATTAGAGTTTTGGTTTCTTTTTGTCATGACAATGAATATGGAGTCTCTTGCGTGATGTTAAAATCAGGGCTAATGCAAGGGTTATGCTGCTGGGTTGAATATATTTATTTAAGTTTTTATTTATCTTTTCTTTGGATCTTTACAATCTCTCATCTATAATTTTGATTGGGCAAAAGGAAAAAGGGGCAAATGACACACCCCTAACAGGTGAAAAATAATTTCCCCAGCACTTCCTTCCACAAGGTTGTTCCCTCTAAGGTCAAAAGTACCTTCATTTTTTTGTGCCTGTCAGTATTCTAGGATGAAGCCACTTTTTCATGGCAATATCAGTACCTTCTGCATTAATACAATCTTTGACCTCAGAGATATATCTCATACTCTTAAATAACCTGGACAGTGTTGAGCACATTTTTGGCGCGATGATATGCCAATATTGCTTCTAACAGGAACATGCATCATGAGTTAATTGTTGACACAGCAGAATGCTCTAGTTCAATTTTGATCCTAGTATAATTTTATGCACGTTTAAGTAAATCCCCAATAAGTTATGTATATAACACTGTGCTTGCTCAGTCTCAGATAATATTAAGTAATCACTGGTCCTTGCATGAATCCAGTTTGCTTGGATTTTTTTTTATAAATAATTATGTGCTTTTATGTACATTTAAGCATTACATTCTATTGAGCATCTACTATGAGTATGTAAATATTTGTCTGAACACGAAACCCCCTGAGATTGGATAATTTTGTTTGGGACGTGCACCTTTCTCCTCTTTTTTTATTTTTAAACATGGTTGGTTTGCCTGTTACTGAAATTTAGGCTGTCCTCATGCAGGCTGCTGCTGCAAAAGGAGAAGCACCTCCAGGACTCCCTTTGAAAGGAGCTGGTCAGAATTCATCAGATGCAAAGCCAACGGTGAATATTCAGTAAACCTAAAAATCGTCTTGTTTTTATTTTTGACAATGAATTTTGTATCTAAATGTTTCCCAACAGGCAAATGGTGGTATGCTCAAGGCCACTGATGCACTATCTGGTGAACTTTGGGAGGTAAAGAAAGAGAGAATACGCAAGGCTTCAGTTCATGGAAAATTACCCGGTTGGGACTTGCGCTCTGTAAGTTCTATGTATATTTGTTTTTGAGTTTCTTGTCAAAAGAAAAAAAAAAGGGTTCTGCTTATATATGGCTGTTTTTCTCCTAAAATTTGTGCGTCTGAAGTATTTTGAACTGGAGTATTGGAGCACATGATGAATGAAAATATGTTACCTTGTACTGGGGAAAAATAAAGAATGAATAGAACCAATATACTATTCTAGTGGCTAATCTTTGATCCTTGTGCTAAGAACTAAGACCTCTTAGTCATTATGGCCCAGATGATGGCCTTCGGTGTGGCAATGTTACACTTCTCTGAATAAGTGAACCAATAATCGTTTTAAGATTTGCTGTAAAGTGAGATATGCACGAAGCTAATGCAAATTGTACAAGTTTGTCTGTTGGAGGCTGTCAGTGATACTTGTGCTGTTACCAAGGAAGAACACACCGGTTTCTGATTTTATCCATGTGGATACAGAACTTTTTATGGAGACTAAGTGGAATTGATAAAATAGTAGTACTCTCTGTTGATGTGGCTTATGTCACAAGTTGATGGAGAGGAGGATGGCTAATAATAGCTTATTTGGAGCATTTCCATTCATGTAGACATTATCAGTTTCATTTATTTGATGGGCTATACTCTGTAGAACTATATCTGGACATTTATGTTATTGACCTTATAGAGCTTTAAGGCTCTCCTTAACCTCTGATTAGTTATACCCATATGTTTAATTGGAGTAGATCTATATGATTGATGATATATGTAATAGTAACCTTCTGTTCTGACAAGCTTGATGATTGGTTCTATTTCTTTGTTTTCTTGTTCTTTTGCAAAAGTAACTGGCTTAGTTTCTGTTGCTGACTTGATAAAGCTATGAATTGGAGTGCGTATGATCATCTCATGGCAAGCACATTGCATTTTTACATTTGAGTTCTATTAGTAGCTGCCACAGTTGTATTACTATCATAATCTCGAACATATCATCTGTTGATTAAATAATGATTCGTTGAAGTCATTGAAGCAAATTAGACCATCTTAGTGCATTGAGTTATGTTTTTCCAGTCAGTAAAATATTTAGGGGAGTTCAACTTTGTTGGCGATTGGATGTGAGTTCCTCTAGTGTTTTTTCTTTTTTGTCTGAAAATCATTCAAACTTCGGATGGCTTAAGTTATCTGCTGTTATACTGTGTCACTAAACAGCAATATTTGCTTGATTGGTTTTGTTTTCTCTTTCTAGTGTTTTCAGCATATGTATTTTGGCAAAAATGAAGTTGCCTTCTGGTTTTATGTAGGTTATTGTGAAAAGTGGTGATGATTGTAGGCAGGAGCATCTGGCTGTTCAACTTATTTCTCATTTTTATGGTAAATGGCCTTTTTGTAACTTTCAATGATTCTGTTGTATGTACGTACGTATGTATTTATGTATGTATGTATGTATTTTGATGTCAAGTTTACAAGTTTTCCCTTTCTTGTATTGTATGTATTTTGATAGAGAGATAATCTGGCTAACATTCACACACTTAGTTCATTGCAGTATGAGAAGAATGCATTGTGTTGTTGTAGTCTCTTGTTAAATCTGACATGGTTTTCATGATATTGGACTGTGTGAACTGTTAGTGGTTCACTTGCTCCAGTGTCCCCTGTGCGCATGACACTCCACTGGGACATCATCAACAGATCAATCCTGTCTCTCTCTCTCTCTCTCTACATATATATGTGTGTCTGTTTGTACATCCAGCTAGTTGTTTTGGTTTAATTGAGAGTCAACTTTTTTTGGATAATAATTGGATAGAGTGTGATATAATGTTGGGTCTAAGAGTGCATTTAGAAGTTATTTGACTCTCCATGTCAAATCTGTTTCTACCTGATGGTTATTTCTTTAAACTTTTTGCAATTAGTGCTTAAGAAACAATTGAGATGTTTAAATGTTATTGTCTGTATTTCAGTTTATGCTTGGACTTAGATCTTGGCTCTTGTGTTAATTTGCAATATTGGATTATGTTTTGAATTTTTGTTTATATTTTTAGTGTCTTTCGATGAAAATGATCTCCACTTTCCTCTCCCTTTTCCAATTTTGAATTGGTTTTATGAACGTGTGATCCGTAAACTTCCAGAATTTCCGATAGGTTTTGGAACTGATAAACGGGCTCATTTGGTTGCTTAAACATAATGGGCATGTGTATTCATTGTATTTTGTTCATATACCTGTTTGATTATTTATTTGAGAATTGAGGGAAGGAATTGATTACTAGAGTAGGTTTTGCATCGCACCATACGGTGGTACTAGCTTTCTCTAGCATATGTTTGGTTGGAAGATGGGGCATGAATTAAAGTGGATAGGTTCCGCAGAAGATTAATTAGTAGGACGTGAATGCAGGCCCAATTGTTTGTACCATTTGGATCTTTTGATGTTTACTATGTTGGTTAATGGTTTAATCTCATATAATGAGTTTGATTCTTTATCTTTCTATGAAGCTGGTGTCTTCGTGGGTGTCAGTAGGTTTAATTGATCAAGCCTCTCGGAGTTGTCCAAGAGGTTTGGGTTTAAAAGCCCACTCACATCAGGGTTGGGAAAGGGTTTGGGTTTATATTTCTTGTAATGGTTTTTCTTTTGAAGAAAAAAAGGAAAAAGGGAAGCTGGTTTGCTGCTTTGAGTTTATTGAAATGTATAACTTTTTGAGGTTTTAATGCCAGATATATTTCAAGAAGCTGGGCTTCCTCTTTGGTTACGTCCTTATGAAATACTAGTCACATCATCTTACACAGCTCTCATTGAAACAATTCCTGATACGGTAGTTATCTGCATTTATGATCTCAGTAAATTGACAAATGAATTTTTTGCCCATATCCATAATATTAAATCTCTTTACTGTTTTCTAGGCCTCACTCCATTCTATCAAAAGTAGATATCCCAACATCACAAGTTTGCGTGACTTCTTTGTTGCCAAGTTTCAAGAAAATTCTCCAAGTTTTAAGCTCGCCCAGGTAACGTGTGGCTACAGAAAAGCAATTCTCTTTTGTGGGGGTATAGTTAGGAACATTTTAATCTACATGTTTCATTGAATAGTTACCTTTAAGGGACTTAAAGCTTTTAGGTTATTAATGTTATTGTCATTTTTTTATTTCTTGTTTCTTTTTCTCTTTTTCACTGGATTTTTTTTTCTTTTGTTGGGGAGGGGGAGGTGTAAAGCATGGTACTTGGGAAGGACACAGCTATGAAAAGTTGGAAATTGGATTCTGAATGTTGCTTTAGAATTAGACGTCCCATGGAAATAAAGCAATAAGATATAGAATCCAATGCTGTAGCCCTAGTCTTATTGGAGGATGATATTTTAGTGGAAACTTTATGCAAGATCTAGGGTTTCAAGGAGAGAACAATTATGGCTGTTGTACAAGGGTTGGTGGTGATAAATTGAACTGATATTGGGCTGCTTGTTGGTAGAACTACTTGCAGAAGATTAAAGAAAGAGTATTAGAAAAGCTGTTTGGCTAACTGTTGCTGAAGAACATACCCGTATTTTTCAAATCAGATCTGTTGTTTTTTTGTGTTCTAAAAATCTGCTTTTTGGTTTTCTCACGTTTTCAGTCAAATAATTTCTATGAAATGTCTTCTAGTGAAATATGTTTCCTTTTAAAATTCTGAGCTGAAGATGTAATTCTTGCAGAGAAATTTTGTTGAAAGTATGGCTGGATATTCCCTGGTTTGCTATCTTTTGCAGGTATGCTGCTTTCATCTCTTCTTCTCTTTCTCAATCTCTACACACTTGTGCACACAAGAAGATCTGTGAGAAGGATTTTGATGTGAGAGATATTAATAACAATATTCCCGTAAAAAGTGTTACTTGAAGGAGGCCAGTTTCCTGACATGCTTTGATGCTTTTCTATCTAATACTGCTATATGTTGTAATTAATGTTTTTCTGGGTCTGTGCTGCTTTCACCAGCTATTCCCTTTATCAGTGTGGTGAATAGGATATTTGTTCTTGGGGGAATCAGGAACTTAAAATATCTTTCATCATTTGTACCTGTGTTCCTTTTACATGTATTTGATGTCATCAATCAAGTTGACAAGTTTTAGCTTTTGAAATTTGTCCAATGTGCTTCCAGAAGTATCCTAAACATTGTGTAAGCCCAAAATAAGAAAGAGTGGAATTCTAGATTTGGAACATGTTTTGAGACAAGAAATTTCAGTAACTCTCCATGCAAACTACTTTCTTTGTCAATAGCAAGAACTTGAAGTTCAAAGTTTGCTTCTTAGAGGTGGTACTTGGATGAAGGAAATGATTAGAAGAAGACTCACTTTGTCCTAAAATTTACCATCTGCTTGTCATTCTGAGGAGGACATGCATGATGTTATAACTTTATGCTTCTCATTATTGTGACTCCTGCTTAGTAAGATATTACTCTAGCTTGTTTAGTAGAACTGTAAGATGTCCCTCAAGAAAGAGATTTAAGTGTTTAAAAAAATAATTAAAATGCTTGTCTAATTGTGTGTACTGATTGATCCTGTCTAGATATACTACAATTTTTTCTGTGATTTGCGGTTTTTGCTTGTTCTTTTCCATTTGTGTTTCAATATTATTGGGCATTATCCTATAGGATTTTCTGCTCTTACAGCTAAACTAGTTGCTTATATTGCAATGTGCAAGTGCTGCATATACTTTTCTGTTTTTGTCTATCTACTAAGCACTACCTTGCGTATCCAGAGCGACCAATAGCGTCTTATGACTGCAATTGGGTTTTGATTGATTCTTTCTAAGATTTATTTATCCTTCTTTTCTTTTATTAGTGTTTAAAGTTTTTCGTTTGGCTCCATTACAATTGCTATTTTTATGAATTTGTTGTGCATTACTGTTTTTCCTTTAGTGTATCTGCTCATTTAGCTAAGCTAGCTACATATGTCTGTCAAGTATCTTCTTTTCTGACCAAGAAAGAGAAACAAGATCTTTTCAGTAACATTTTCTCCAAAATGTTTTCTTTACACCGTCGGCAGCTGATCTAATAAAATGATCATCTCTCTTTCACAGTGTCTAGAAACGAGGTTGGAACACATTATTTTGTGGCTTATATTTCTGCACTCATTGTCTTGGTGGATTTTCCTTTCATTTTTTTTGGATTTGTTATTAGCATATATGTACTTGTAACTCATGAACCCTTTTACATTTGTCTAGGTGAAAGATCGTCACAATGGGAATCTATTAATGGATGAAGAAGGCCATATCATACATATAGATTTTGGCTTCATGCTCTCGAATTCACCAGGTGGTGTAAATTTTGAGAGTGCACCATTCAAATTAACCCGTGAACTTCTTGAGGTAAGTGATTTTGGGGAATACCTGTTCGTGCTGTGTTCTGCTATTTTGATATATTATTATTTATGTGTTGGCATTAGCTTTTCTTGTATATCAGAAAGTGATTGGTACTTTTTGTTAATGCTAGGTCATGGATTCTGATGCTGAGGGAGTTCCAAGCGAGTTCTTCGACTATTTTAAGGTATTAAATTCTCCTGTAACCCTCTCCCCTTCTCTTCCTGTAGTGTCTTTGTCATCGTTGAAGATGGTAATGTGAAGATTCAGGTTAAATTTGTTTTATTGAATCTGCCTTCATCTCTTAGGTTTTATGCATTCAAGGCTTCTTAACGTGCCGTAAGCATGCAGAGCGCATTATTCTCCTTGTTGAAATGCTGCAGGTAGAAAAAATTATGGTTTTATATAGCCTTAATTTATATTTGTTTGTTCTCGTTATCTATGAATTATTTGTGTTTGGTGCCTAATACTCATTCCATTATAAGACAATGGATCTGTCTGATTGGTTTGATGGTTTTCTTCTATGTATTGGCTCCCATAATCCCATGATTGGCTATATAGCTAATGTGGGCACAGTTAACCTACTTTGCTCCCAATGGGCTAGTAGAGTCATCTGTAGGATCTCAGGGCTGGTATTCACCAATAGAACATCTGAACTCTGCTGTGAGAGGCAGAGTATATTTGCGCACCAGAATTATCAGAAAACAGCTGTGAATATTGTCTGTGTCGTGGGTGCTCAAGCATCTATATATATATATATATATATATATATATATATATATAGAAAAAAGAAAGGAAATAGAAAGTGACACGTTTAGAACATGTGAAGTAATTTGAGCAACAAAATGGTGAGGCAACTTCTTTATTCAGTTGATAAAAGGTGTTTCTTTGTGATGTCTGCATCAGGACTCAGGCTTCCCATGCTTCAAAGGTGGTCCTCGAACGATACAGAATCTGAGAAAAAGATTCCATCTCAGTCTCACAGAGGAGGTTTGATTTAAACTTGGTAACTCTATTTGTAGTGCATAATGATTCATTGATATGGTCTGTCACACTGTAGTCTTTTTTTTTTCCAAGCAGCAATGTGTGTCATTGGTACTCTCCTTGATTAGCAGCAGCTTAGACGCATGGCGGACACGGCAGTATGATTATTACCAGAGAGTTTTGAATGGAATATTGTGAGGTTAAATTTGTTTAGTCATCACATGATTGTTTCTTTTTGGCAACACCAATTCAGTGAAGCATATTCTGATCTAAGAGACATGCAAATTGTTGTGTGATGTAGGGGCAGTTGATTCCCTACATGACAACTTCACTGAATATGTTGAAGCTAGAAATGGTAGTTGATCGTTTATGGCCTGTCTTTTCTTGGTGTGAGGAATATGTAAGTGCATCGGCAGAAATTCTTTCAAGTATAGCAGGTGAAATTTTCTTCAGCAGCATTTTTTCCCCATGTGCCATGTAAATCGAAACTCTGCTCTCTGGGGAATTTAGTTTACCCGAAGGAGATATACAACACTTATTATCTTAAGATAGCAACACTGTACAGAGTAATTCCAATGGGATGGTAGACCAAAACTGAAATGGCCACCAAGACTCTCACGTGTCAAAGTTGTAATGACTTCAAACTAGCAGGTGATTTTTTAAGTGGAGAACATCCAGTTTGGGGTTGATTTATTGTTTGAACAGATGCAGGATGTTTGAGCGGATCATTAGCCCATGTTCTTTTCTGTTGTCAGCTGTTTGATGGCATGTCTTCCCTGATTTTGATTCTTCCATTCCATGCTTGGATAAGAAAAAAGGTTGTGTTAGAAAAATGTTGGAATACAAGATTTGGTTGTATCATGTTTTCCATCCAATTTTTTAAGTGAGAAATCTGTTTAGTGACTTGCAAGTCAAGATTGTTGGTGGTATTGATTTCTGATTGCAGTCTGAGTTTCTGTTTTCTTTTTCTTTTTCGCTTTAATAGTTTGGCCTTGTCTGGTAATTTCTCCAAGGGGGGTGGGTGGGTAGGCGCTAGCGGTAGCGATGTTTCTCTTCGGGATTTGAATATTTTTCAAATGGCAGTGGTGGGGCGGAAAGAAATCTTCGGCCTGGTGCTCCGTTCTTGAAAATTAAATAAATAAATTTACTTATTTTTTAATATAATTTTGGTGATTTGGTTATAAGAATAAAATTATTTTGATGATTGAATTGTTAAATTTTTTTTTTTTTGGACAAGGTCATTAAAAGAAAAAAAACAAAATTGAATAACAGTAATATTAATATTAATATATGTATGGTTAGGTGAAAAGTTTTATAGGAAGATTTAGTAGTGTCATATTTAAATATCGCTGCAAAGTAAAAAAAAATGCTATTATTATTATTTTTTTATTGGAAATTATCAGTATTATGTTCAAGTAAGGTTATTTATTAATAATATTTATAAGTGTTTTGTTAAATTTAACATCTGATAATATAATGATAACTTTTTAGTTTAAAATATTTAATACTAGGGTTAGATATGATCAACATGCCCTACAATGAATTATAACAAATCATTCATAAAATTATTTTTAAATTAAAGAGAAAAGGAAATCGTCAATATCAATATTGATTATCACCAACATAACTTTCATCATTAGCATCACCAAATCACTACCCCATTATTCATTTTGAGCATCATGTACCAAATCATCCAAAAAAAAATCACAGTATAATGCCTAATCATCAAAATTAAATTAAAGGGAAAAAAATTGTATTCAAGATTAAATAATAAAAAAAAGCAACGATGTTGTAACCAAGCGAGACCACTACAGCAACCAAGTAAGGCTACTACAACAATCAAGTGACACCGTTATAGTAGCTACACTCGGTGAACACTGACAAATGTGGTTGGAGATTGAATGTAGTTGGAGAGTGTTTTTGATCGTACTAATGAAATATGGATAAAAAAGATTAGGGTTCATAAAATATATATTTTATTAAAAATTATTTATATAAATTATATAAGTATTTATTTAATTTTTTTTACCTTTTATTCGTTAAAGTTATTAAGAGATTTTGTAATGAAAGAATATTGGTGCTTATTTTTAAAAATTGTGGGTATTAATGATGTTGACCTTAGAATTTGAGAGATTATGGGCTCACGAGTTGAATTTTTATCTATGAGAGGCAACAACTAGATCTCTCGAATGGCTCAATTAAGATGACCACTCTTGACGTGCAATAGGCTCTGGAGATTTCTTGTAACTATAAATAATGTTAAGCTACGTTAGAGATTTTTTTTAACCCTTAGATGCTTAAGTCAGTAATAGATCTTATTAAAAAGAAAATAAGAAAAGTAAGAAAGCAATTGAAAGGAGGTTTAGGGTTTTTTGGTGTTCAAAGGTGGCTTATAAGTTGTATTTTGCTCATAGAGTTGCAGAAGAAATGGTTGAAAAGTTTGAAAAATTCTTCTTTAATTGTTTAACCTCCTTTTGTAGGCTTAGGTTATAGAATCCTATTAAAATTAATGCATATTTTTACCTTTCTTATTTTGGACTCACATTGTGATTATAGGAGTTATATTTGTATTAGAAATTTGGAGACTTCGAGATTTTCAAGGATAAGATAGCCTAGGTCCTTGGTCTTCAATCGATATGTATCTTTCTTGTTTCCCTTGGAAGACTTTAGTGATCAGCTCTTAGAGGGCTTATGCGATCGGCTCAGTTAAGGTTGGCTATCGAGGGCTTTAAGGTTAAGGACACTGGGTATGTTTCAAGGATATTCCTTTGTTCAATACTAAATATTCTCAATAGTGGTGGGTTGTAGTCTAGGTTGCTTATACAATGGGCCTTCTCGTGGACCTCGTATGAGGAGTTCTCGGTATGTTCAAGCTCGGGATTTATGGGTGCGTTGGGCTTTTTGGGGGATTGGACTTGGACCAAAATCTTAAGGGAAATATGTGTCCCTTAGTTTTTAGTATTAAATTGTCAATGTTAAAAATTTTATTGTAGTTCTCGATTTGGAGATTCATCCTTAGATTTATTGTTCTCGGAGTGTTCTTCAAATATTTGAGTAGGATGAGTTCTTGGTCTTGTTGGAGTCAAGTTCTCAGGATTTTGTAAAATTGGATCTATATTGTTCAAAATTTAAATTTTAGATGGTTACTTACTCAATATAAGCATATCTTTGAAAACCGTGTGTCTCTCCTTATTATCTTTTAAAAAGACCTAAGGGTTAGGTCAATAGTCCATAAAAGACGTGGATGCCTTCTTGGCCATTGAATTTAAATCTAACGTTCATCTAAGCCTCAACAATTATGTTAATTAGTTGAAGAAACATTTTTGAGTGCGAACTCATATGGATTGTCCAATAGCTTTAACGGCCTAGATTGACTTTTAAATTTTACTATAAATATAGAGTTTTAGGGCCACTTAAATATTTTTGTTCATTTTATCCGTTTGAAGAGAGAAAGGCTGTCTATATTCTTGAGAGAGAACGAGCATTCACAACCACAACAGTGACTTCAATGAACCATTTTGAATTTTGGTATATGATTTTGTTCATCGTCCATTTATCCTTGCCTATTTTTCAGCAATCTATAGTAAGTTCTCCTCGTCCATTATACTTTTTCTGCAAAATGATTTTTATTTTGGTTGAATGTTCTTGTTAGGCATATACAATTGTCTTTTGGAGTATGCTTGTGTTTTTAGTATCATAAGTATCACTTAATATCTTTAGTTATAGTCTTTTATTCTGTTTTTCTTGAAATTTTCCCAGATATGTTGTGTTGATGTTGGTTATTCTCTAACTATGATGCTTAACATCACCCAATAATACACTTTAGTCTCATTCTTAGCTTTGATTTTGGCCCATAGTCAAACTAGATCCTATAGCACAGGGAACCATACTATTGTAGATGTGGCCCGATCATAATGAAGTAAAGAAAGAGAAGGTTCCCTTAATGAGAAAGAAAGAATAGTTGAGCTAGTCGGTTTGAGGGTGGTTCAACTTCTCGAGGAAAGACTTTTTCTGTCCGGAGAGTGGAGCCTAAGGCCACCATTACTGAGGTTAGGACTGGGGGGGGGGGGGGGGGGTAAGGAATGCCCATGTTAAGGTAGTTTGAGTCTGAGAACTCCAAGGCTACTGAGATTAAGGAAGATAAGACGTACATGCCGTCTACTAGTGGTGAAGAGGTAGACTTCAAATTAAATTACCATTTTTGGGAGTTTACAATGACCACTAAAGATCAGAGCATCTTAGGGCATTGCATAACATTCCCTCTTTGGTAACCTTGAAGGTCTTATTTACCAATGACTTATTTAGATCTAAACTCGGAGAGGTAATCTTTCACCTTAAATTTTTCAACCAAAGTCTATGGCTGCCCATGAGCCATATTTTGTTAAGATGTTTGCCAAATGGGGCTCACCTTTTTCCAATTGGGCTTGAATTCTTGGAGGATCTTGTTAGAGCCTTTTGGGTCAGAGTTAGTCAACCAAAGCCCATATTTTAAGAGTTGCAGTATTTATAATAGTTAAAGGCAAACTCGAATGAGACTAAGAGCTTATACTATTTGGTTGGTTATAAGGACACAGTCATTGTTAGGCAGTTGCCTATTAATAATAAAGGGTGGAAGCCACACTTGTTCTAGACTAGAGTGGAGTAGGGTTGAGAAGTCCTTGGTCCTTGGGCTTATGCTGAGTATTTGAATTGTTCCCATAAGGTTTATGTCTAATGTAGGTCTTTTTCTTGTTTATTTTGTCAGTTTTTTTTTCTTTATCGAGGACTTTTGTCTTAATCCTATTGTTTTGTAGTAACGTAGTTCGTAAGGTTAGAGGTTTATGACTCAAATAAGGGGAGAGTTGACATCACATTGTCCTACTTTGTAGTTTGGCCTTCTGTTAGAGGAGTCTCTTCGGGCCTGATCTCTTATTGAGAGTTGTTGAGAAATATTCAATTCGTCAAGAAGTTGAGGAAGAGAAGTAAGTCCCTTAACCTCTTCTTTTTTAATCTTCGCCATTTTTGCTTAGTCTAACCTCTTGCTTACTTTCAACTTGAAGAAATGCAAGGCCTTTATGGCGCATTTGATCACTTGACAAGTCATGGGGTACAAGGCAAAGCCCCTATAACCCCTTTGGTGGTTTAAAGGGTATGGGACAAGGCTCTAATAACCTTTTTAATCAACAGAAGGACTGAGATATAACCCTTATAACCCCCTCGATGGTTTAAAGGGTATGAGGTAAGACTACTATAACCCTATTTATGGATTAAAAGATGCGGGTCAAGGCCCATATAACCCTTTTAATAATTCAAAGGATACTAGGCAAAACCCTTATAATTAGCGAAAGAGTTGAGGGATACGAGGCAAGGCCCCTATGAATCCCTTGATGGATTAAAAGCTATGGGGTAAGACCTTATAACCCTTTTTTATGTTGCAAAAGAGTTGAGGGAATCGAGGAAAAACTCATATAACCCTATCGATGGATTAAAGAGTATGAGGTAAAACCCCTATGACTCTTTTGATCAGCAAAAGAGCTGAGGGATATAGCTAAAACCTCTATGAGCCCCTCAGTCGATAAAAGAGCTATGCGGATATGAGACATAATCCTTACGACCTTCTTTAGTCGCATAAAGAATTGAGAGTATATAGAGAAAAGCTGTCAACAACCCTTTCAGTTAAATACCTTAGGAAAATCGATGGGGTACGGGGAGGGGTCCTTAGCAACTCTCTCGATTAAATGTTTGAAGAACTGAGAGAACACTAGATAAGGACCCAGTGACCCCTTCGGTTAATTATCAAAAATGCCAATTTCAAACACCAATTTTTATCTCTAACGCAATGAGGCAACCACATAGAGAGAACCACAACATAAAATTTTTAATATCAACAAGTTAATATTGAAAATAGAGGGATTCACATTTTCTCTTATTTTAAGAAAGCAATAATATCCTAATGGTAATTAAATCCTAAAAAGGAATCTTAACCCTAAAATCTTTAAATCAATCCCAATAAGAAAAATAATAAATTCTATTCCTAAAAAGATTTTATAATTAGCGGTGCCTATAAAAAGTGAGGATTCTTAATATCAAAGATGGCTCTCTTGGGTAGCACTCTTTTATCTCTTCTCCTTCTATTTTTTTTCATTGTAATATTTATAATCTCTTGTATCTCTATTATAAAATATTATTAATAGTGCCGTATCATTGTGCTCATCAAATTTGATACAGTGAATATAGGTTCATTTTAAGCTAAATTACTATAAATTTTATATTTTATTATCTTTTATATTTATATTTGTTAATCTTGATCGTGTTTCCAACAATCAATAAATTTGAATCATTGACTTCTAATCGACCAAATTTGGGGTCAACAAAAATTAAAATCCAAATAAAAATATATATATATTTTTAAATATAAAAATAAAAACGAACAACAATAAATAGAAAATTTTAAATTAATTTGCTAGGTTGCTAGGTAAGAGGCTTATACCTGAATATTGTTGAAGCCTTGGTAAAAAAAAGGGTTGTTGTATTCCCACACGAAGAAGAAAGCAAGGACTCTTGTTGAACAAAGAACTTTATTTTCGGTTTCTATATTCTTGCAGTTAACAAGTTCAAATATGCCAGGTTGATGGTGCAAAGAAGAAGGCAATGTGCAAGCAGAGAAAGGGACAGGCAGGAAAGAAAGAGGAAGAAAAAAGTATACAGGAATATGAAAATGTGTTTGGAAGGAAAAGAGTGCGAATTACACCCTTTATGTCAACATAACTCCAAAATTATATGCCCTAGATTCCAAAATTGCATAGATATCCTAAAAGAATTAAGTAAAAAGACTAATTTTTCATTAATAAAATTTACTCTGTTTATTAAAAAGACCAAAAAGCTATTATCATTTATTCTTCAATTTTCTTCTTCACGGTTTGGTTTTCTTCTTCAGTTTCATTTTTCAACGACCTACTTCATCTCAGTCATCAACACTCAGTCCAGCCTTCGATCGCTGGAACTACATCTTAACCTAATTCTGCAATGACTGGACATAATTAATTATTTCATCCAACATCACTGTCATTCCCATAGTCTGCAAACTTTCAATGTATTTAAGAATGTAAGCAAGTTATTATTATTTTTTTATATTATCCAATGATCATATGAAATAATTGAGTATATATATTATATATATGAAGAAAATGGTTACTTTGTAGCATCCTGGAACAATACAAGCATCTTAGGCTTTCATTGATTTCCCCTTTTCTAACTTGAATCATGACAAATATATTTATGAATATGAATTTCAAATTAAAAGTATATATAGAACAAATATTAATTTTTCTACTAGCTCTACAAGTAAAAATACTAAATCTTTTATGGATATTTATAGTTTTATTATCTTACTTTAAAATTTTTTCATTTATAGTTGTGAGCATATGAGGTCATTCCAGTATTTAGGGGGAGTATTGCAACAAAATGAGTGGACATGAAGGATCCTCGCATATTAAATTGGAGGAGAACCTTGGATATCTCCGCCAATGCCTTAGATGATGTTATATTCAAAAAGTCACTTTCATGGATAGAAGGCTCCAAGATTAGTTCTTTGTATATTCATTTCAATTATCTAGTACATATTAATAATAACAATATCTCATGCAGGTATATATTCCAATTAATGTCATGAATATACTTCACCATGTCTTGGGTGAGTTCAATTTTCTATAAGAACCATAATAATATACTCGAAAAGAGAAATTATGAATGATGCTAATTTTAAAATTGAGATGTAATTATTTATTGTAATGATGTCTCTTATACTTAAAGAGAAATTATGATATGATTCACAGTTCGGGTTTAGGGATTTTGATCCGTATTGTTATTGGTTTGAGCATTAAATACTCCATAGCAAATTATTTGATATGCAACTTGTTAATGTTATTAATATATTAGCGAAGACATCTTGCTATTAGATTATTTAATGATTTGTCGATGAAGGTTGAAGAAAGAAAGAAAGAATAAGCATAAGGATAATTTTCTAGATTGTAAATATAAATTTATTACATATATATGCAATTTTTGAATTTTTTATAACCTAATAGGTATTTGGTATTAAACTATTTGTATAATTTTATACATGTTAATGTTGTTAACAGATTAAGTTACATATTAAATTATTTATGATATTATCTCAATTTGTAAAAAACTTTATTTTAATATAGTCCTGTATTATTTTATACTGTTAATTTATTGGTGCATTAATTTTATATTTTTTACAAGACTTCATTTCATCTAATCTTGTATGGTCTTATATTGTCATATTTGTTTACAAGACTTCATTTTGAGCAATCTTGTATAGTTTTATAAGAATCTTGTACTATAAATATTTTTAATGCACTTAATCTATAAATATACATACATAAATATAACATTTTTAATGCACTTAATTTATAAATATACATACATACATATATATATGTATATTTTACAAGACTCCATTTCGAATATTCTTATATGACCTTGTACTGTCAACTTGTAATAATACTTTATTTTAAATGATTGTATTAATCTTGGATGCTCATGTGCATGTATGTTCAAGGACTAGTGCCCTTAAGGAAGGTGTACAAATGGCTTTACATCGTTTATAATACTTCATAAGTTGAACAATTACTAGTTGAGTTTAAAGAATATGACTAAAAATCTTTTTTTTTTTTTTGGGATTGATCTTATTCATATTATGTGACTTTATTTTAGACGTAGATGAAGTATAATTTTTTAGACAGTTGTATGAGTTTTATGGGTAGAATTAAAGATGGCCAAATTTGAAGCACAACCGAAATTTGGAAGCAAATAAATCAAGGAAAAAAAAAGAATTAAATGAAGAAATAAAGTTCAAATTTATGACGTAAATATGTACTAATTTATAAAGATGCAAAGATTTTATTTTATTTACTTGTTCAAGAATTTCAAAAAATAGACTTTTGAAAGGGAATAAGTGTAAGAGTAATTTATATAATTGTTACCTACATAAACTACACCCACTAAGGGCACGATAGTCATTTACAAGCCACCTTTGCTTATAAATGGACACCCTTTGACCTCTTATCATTTCATACATAATAATGTACAATTTAACTCAATTTATTAATAAAAGCTCTTATTATTATTCATCAATTTTCTCTCCATTTATGATTCTTGAAAACATGAGATTTTATAAGGATAAATTCGTAGGAAAATAGAAAAGATTTTTTTTAATAATATGTTTTTTAAAAAGACAAGTTTATTATGAATTCAAAGTTAGGATTTAAAAATTCTTTATTTCTTTTTGTTAATTTAATTTTAAAAAATCTTTTTGTCTCTTTCATTATTTTTAAATTTGTTAAAAAAGAGTTTTTTTTTTCTTTTTCATTATCTCGAGTTAAATGAGTATGAGTGTGTTCTCAAAAAGATAACCTAATTGGTTAACTCTTAAAATTAAGTGGTCATATTTATATTATTTGCTTAGGGTAAGGAGAAATCAGATTTTCTCTCTTCAAAAGAAATTTGTTATCGCGTTTGTTTTAATGACCTGAAGGGTTTACAATACATTCATTTACTAAAATAAAGATTCTGAGTTTAAATCTCTTACTCCTTTATATTAAAAAAGAAAAAGAGTTTATTCTAACAAAACAAATAAAAGAAAAAAATCTTAAAAAAATAATCATAACAAGCTTTTAATTTTTAATTTTTTTTGTCATTATCTTTGGGGCTTACTTAATATTGATATGAAATCTTACTCATCTTTCCTAAAATTTATATAATTTTTGGTTTTTGTCATATCTTTTGGGCTTACTAAATCTTGACATGAAATCTTACTCATCTTTCCTAAAGTTACATAGTTTTAGCAACATATTTCTCATGGTCTTCTGGGCTTATTAAATATTGACATGAAATTTTACTTGTCTTTCCTAAAACTTATATAGTAATAGTAACATATTGAATATGGTAATGTGGTTGAAAGTAGTTTTTCACTTTTAGAATAGGATATCAACATTGTCACCTTATGAGATTTTTACAAATTACATTTTAACGACGGTTTTGATTTTAATTATATTAATATTTTTTTTACTTTATTCAAATTAAAAAAATATCTTTAGGATTATATTTTTTTATCACATAAATAATTAAAATATTTTTAGAGAATAAAAATATTTATATTTTTTAAATTAAGTAGAGGGAATGATAGAATAATTAAAATTAAAATTATTATTAAAATATAATTTTGTATAAACTTGAGGAGGTGACAGTGTTAAAAGTCCTTTTAAAAAATATATATTGTTCAAATTAGATAAAAAAAAAAAAATTTAAAAAAATTTGCACCCGATGAGTGAATTAACAGAAAACGATAAATTTTTTTTTTGAAAACATTATTGAAAAGAAAAGGAGATGGAGTTATTTCAAATGAGTACCGTGTTTCTTTTCATAGTTTTAGATAAGCAACCGAAAATTCTTTTCAATCTTTGAATGGTCAAAACATAAAGGTAGAATACTAAAATTGACTATATTTTTTTATCCAGTTAAAACTTTTAAATTTTATTAACTAAAAAGTGTAAAATTTGACTATTTTGCTCCTTTTTGTAAAAATCGGCCTTAATATATGCCAAATTTAACATGGTGCCACTCTAAATCGCTACGTGGTAATTTTTTTTTTTAATAAAAAAGAAAAAATTTTAAATTTGAATAAATTTCATTTTCTTTCTCTTTTTTTTTTTGGACACTCAAAATTTGTTTAAAATATCATCAGATTTATCACAATTTATAAATCGACTTGAAATGCAAGATATTGTAAAAAATATAAGTAAAATTACGATTGTGGACTTAACAAAATTACAAATAGGTAAAAAATTAATGAGTTTTTATTATTTATTTGTTGTTGTTGTTTTGTAGATGTAATAGTTAAAATAGGTAGATTTAGTGTTAAGATGTATTAAGAATATGAAAATATGGTTGAAAATAAGTGCAAAATGCTAAAAACGATAATAAAATGACTGAACATTGTAGATACGGTGTCGAACCTGCATGCATCTTGTGATGCACGCGCCAGTAGTTGTTCCACATGTCAACATGTGGTTGCACGCGCCAAGCTAAAGCGCACACCAAAAGTGCACTTTGGTGCGCGCTTTAGCTTGGCAGTACGCATCAAAACGCGCTCTTTGTTGCGCGTGTAAGCTTGGCTCTACGTGACATTTTTAATTATTTTTATAAAATTAATATTTTTTTGTTATTAATTTATTTATATTAAGTTTTATTTATTTATTAGTTAATTTTTGTATTTTATATATTATTCAATATTTTGTATTATTTTTAATTATTATATTTATATATAATTATACTAAACTAATAATTGTTTTGGTGTTGTTTCTTTTTTAGGTGTTGCTAATATTCTCATGGTGGATATTTCGATCATTGTATGCTTTAGAGAAATATGAGAGAGTTCCAATGATGGTGTTGAGATATACATTGGATTTTAAAATAAGCATATAATAGTTCTGAAAAATATTAAATATGAAGTGTTATTGAGAAGAGTTTGTCATCTTCTTGGAGTTGATCGAGTGCAGTATAAAGTAACTCTCAAGTTTGAGGTTCTTTCAAGCACTATAAAGTTGAGACCTATTCTACTTAAAATGATGATGATATGATGTTTTGGTTAAGCTACAAAAGAAAAAGCGCTACACCTTTATTTGTAACAGTAGATGTTTAAGCTCCTAAATATGAAAATAATGCAGAAGCACTTATGAAATAGAAATAAAGCTACATTAATCAATTCACGTCCGCAACCCCTATGTATATTCAAAACCCTCCAAAGGATTATCATTATTCTCCTCCAATATTCAACAAAGAATTAGCATACACATATTATGATAGTAAGATATATAGAGATGTTGGCATTGATCTTGGTTATGATATTCAGTTATAATGTCAATAATAATGATGAAAATGACGAAGGTTATGAGAATGATGATCGTGGTTATAATGTTGGTAATGATGATGAAAATGATGATGATGATGAAAATGATGATGATGATGATTATGGAGAAACGATTGTGGATGGAAATGATAATGACGACGACGAGGATGATGATAATGATTATGCAAAATAAGAAATGGTTAAGGTAGAAAACCCATTTTAGTTCCAACCTAAAATACCACAATTTGAATTGAACATATCAAAAAAAGTATTTTGTACTAAAATTGGAGATGTGTTTGGAGGAAAGTTGTATAATAACAAAGATAAAATTCATAAGGCTATAAGCATAGTTACACTTAAGAGAAAATAGAGCTTCAGAGTTTACAAGTCCACTAAAGATTATTTTGAATTGAAATGTGATAATGACAAATACAAATAGAGATTACGTGCAGTGTCGATGAAAGGACGATATTTCTTTATTGTGAGACAAGTAGATACAGAGCACATTTATGTTTTAGGCCAATTGTAGAATGGTCACGGGCAAACCAAAAGTCGTATTATTGGTAAACTAATTAGAAATAAGTTTGCATCGGTCAATAAAAATTATAAGCCAAAGGATATTTAAGCAGATATACGTGAAGAATTCGATATGTAGATAATGTATACTATAGTTTGGAAAGATAAAAAACATGCATTAAGATTTATAAAAGGTGCTTCAAAGGATTGTTCAAATTGCTTCCTACATACAACTATGTGTTGCAATAGTAGACTCAGGTATGGTTATTCACTTCGAAACTGATGTCGATAATCACTTAAAGTATTTCTTTTTGGCACTGGGACCCTGCATCAAAGGATTTAATTCATCCATTCGACCAGTGATTGCAGTGGATGAAACATTTTTGAAAGGTCCCTATCTTGGTATAATATTTATAATCGTTTGTAAAGATGGAAACAATTAGATATTTTTATTGGCATGAGAGATTATTGACTCAAAAAATGATGCTTCTTAGATGTGGTTTATGGTCAAATTGTGTGGGTAATTGGTGACTATCAAAATCTTATTTTTATATCTGATCGACACATTAGTATTGAAAGGACTATATAGGGTATATTTTCTAATACATAGTATGGGTTTTGCATTTTTTATTTGAAGGAAAATTTGATAACAAAATACAAGTTACCAACGTATAAATCTTAAAAAGAGGTATATTTTTCTACCTATTTTCTTGCTGCCAAGGCTTATTATGTCTCTGAATTTCAACACCAAATAAATAAGATGCAAAAAATAAGACCTAATATAACTAAGCATTTAGAGGAGGATGTTGTATGGGAAGATGAGCTTGATCAGTTGGTGCTTTTAGAAGGTATGACATCATGACCACTAATATTGCAGAGAGCATTAATGCAGTTGCAAAAGAAGAAAAAAAGCTTCCTATGACCAATTTAGTAGAGTGGATATGAAAGCTAACACAACTGTGATTTTATTATAGACGGTTAACAGCACAAAATATGATGACCGTGTTAACTACTTGGAAAAATCACAAAGTGATGAAATATAATGATGAAATAAGTTAAATGACAGTTTTCCTAGTAGATGTTTCAGGCTTTTTAGTCAAGGGCGGTGGCAGAGAAGGGATAGTGGACATTCTCGAGAGAACATATAGCTGTAGGAAGTTTGACTTTCTACAATTGGCTTATCCCCATGCACTCGCCATATGCAAATACATAGGATTATGGCACGAGAGTCTTTGTTTGACTTATTACACATTTGAAACTTTATTCTATGCCTAAAATAAGTCAGTACTTTTGGTTGGCCATCCGTCGGTTGGATTGTCCTAGATATTTTAAGAAATAGAGATATCCAGCATCTAATAGCAAGTCATAGGCAAACAATAAACACTTAAAATTATATATTTAATAAGGGTTTTATATCATTGTTTTGTATTATTAGTGTCTTTAATCCTCTTAACTTAAGTATATTTATAATATTGTACATAATTAGCTTTTAATTGTTTTGTGATAGGTTCGATAAAATGGGCATAACTTTCTACCTAAGGATCAAATTAGAGTGATTTTTGCGCCCGTGAAGAGCTCACTTAATAGAATAACATATTATATTTCACAAGATATCTAAAATTTGAGCGTTTAGAGAGTGAAAATGGCCTAGCACAGAAATGATCTGCATTACAGGCCCAATCCAAATAGTCATCAGTATTTGGCCCATAACTATAACAATATGTATCTAATACGTATGCGACAACTCAATTTAGAAAGATAAGAGAGTTATCTACAACTTTGATGTTTTGAGTGATAGTTAATTCGAATCATATCAATTCCAAATTGGATAATCAAGTGGATGCATTAATGATAATCAATGTAAATTATTTGCCACCATTCTAGACTTTTATAATCTAAGTGGTTCTCTTTTCATTTATCTCAATTTATCCATATTTTTCTATAAATAGGTAGCATGTTTATGCTCAAATGATGTAATTAGAGAGCTATATTTTAGATCAAAACACTTGTCTTTTGTATTATCTCTTTGTAATATTATTTCTCTTGTTTACTATTATAAAATCATGTTATCTCTTCTTTATTTCATTTCTTTTTCGTTAGTTTTATTATGTCCAAATAATTTTTTTAATGCTGAGGTGAAAGGGTGAAACTCTTAACAAAGTAATAAGATATACTTAACTCTTATTCATGAACTTAATATTTCATTCTTAAGTTATGCAAATTTATATATGATGTATTTATTTTGTTTGTAATATTAATACCATTTTCTTCTAAATTGGCGTATCTTGATTTATTATAGACAATGTTTATAGTTGACACAATGAATTCTTGAAACCATTTACAAACTTTGGCGTATATACTCTTTCTTGTAAAGTGAAATTCTTGATTTATTGTAGACAAATATAAAAATTAGCATAATAAATACTTGAACCCATTTATACGATTTGGTGTATAATAATTAAAAGAAATAAATACTAGTTAATATATAAATGGTGATGAACTTTAATTGTTATATCTTTTGATTGAAACCTTTTTTGTGTAAGGATTTCAATTGAGTTATGAAAAGAGTTAAATATATTCATATTTCATACGACAAGAGTGGATCCCCTTAACCTTAACTTTTATTTCAATTGTTAATTGAATTACTATTTTCAAATATCTTATACTATTTTAATTGTCCTTAAAGTATATATATTTTGTAATTTTAATTTCACTTTCTTGTGGATCGACCCCATTCTTACCTAATTATTTATTACTTCGACAATCTTGCACTTGGGAATAAACTCCTATATTCTGGACGTGTCAAGTTTTTGGCTCCGTTGCCGGAGAAGTGAAATTAACATTTTTTTGGGTTGTTTTTTTGTTTTTTATATTTTCGTGGAAGACTAAGTCTTCTAACTTGTTTTACTTTATTTATTATTCGCTTTTTATTTTCATATAAGGTTGAGCCTCCTAACTTATTTTACTTTATTTATTATTTGCTTATTATTTTTATGAAAGGTTAAGCCTCCTACTATTTATTTATTAACTTTTTATTATATAATCTAACATTGACTAATCTAACATTACTAGTTTAACTTCTAATTATTTATCTTTGTTTTATTTTAATTTTAGTTTTGCCTATTTTATTTACCTGTGTTTAATATTATTTATTTTCTCTTATTTGTAATATTTATTGCTATTGTTATTATATTGTATTTTATTTCTTTGTATGAGTAGTTAGTTTCGAGATCCTAATTTTCATCGTTTGGTGAAAGGTAATTTCAGAACTTCATTTGATAATTTGTTGAATTCTCCTTCATCTTCTCACTCTTCACCAATTAATACCATGACCAAAAATCAAATTGAAAAACTCATAGACTTAGGGGACAATCAGTCCCAGCATAATGACCATAACTGACCTAGAATACTTAAAGACTACATGAACCTTACACGAACCGGTGCACCATCTTGCTTAATTTTTTCTCCGGATGCAACTCATTTTAATTTTAAACCAAGCATTATCTAACTTTTACCCACTTTTCATAGCTTAGATGCAGAGAACCCTTATTTACATTTAAGAGAATTTGAAGAAGTGTGTAACACGTATAATGATCAAAATTGTAGTATGAATACAATTCAACTTAAACTTTTCCCTTTTTCTTTAAAAGATAAGGCTAAAACATGACTACAAAACCTTAGGCCAGGATCCATTTCTTTATGGGATGAGATGCAACAACAATTCCTAAAACAAAATTTTCTTCCCACAGAACAAATTCTTTCAAAAGACAAATTACTACTTTTGCCTAAAAATTAGGAGAGACCCTTTACCAATGTTGGGAAAGGTATAAAGAATTACTTAATACTTGTCCCTTTCACAGCTTTAAAACATGAAGATTAGTCTCAAATTTCTATGAGGGTTTAACACCCCAAGTTAGGAAAATGATAGAAATGATGTGTAATAGAACATTTGAGGACAAAGACCTAGAAGAAGTAATGAACTATCTAGACTTACTAACATAAAATGCTCAAAATTGGGACACAGCTAGTACTTGTGAGGCACCTAGTAAAAATCAAACCATTACATCTAATGAGAGTATTTATCATCTTAGGGAAGACCATGTCCTTTAAACCAAATTAGCATCCCTAGCTAGAAAAGTCGAAACCTTAGAAATGAAAATGAGTGGTCAAATAAAATTTGTTTAAGAAATTGTGTGTCACATTTGTGAAACCCATGACCACTTTACCAATGATTGCCCAACTTTGCCTGCATTTAGGAAATGTCTCCATGAATAAGCCAATGTTCTAAACACGATCAAGTGGTCAAATAATAACCCATTTTTACAAAACTACAATCCTAGATGGAGAAATCACCCGAATTTAGTTAGAAGAATGACACTCAAGCACAGGCTTCACAACCACATTTTCAACCACACCAAAATTTTCAACACCATCAAGATTATACACCATATGTCCCACCTCCTAAGAAAAATCTTAAAGAAACTTTGTATGCATTCATTGAAAATCAAGAGTCTATTAATTCTCTAAATGTTCAAACATTTGCTGATATGAAAGATACTCTTGCTAAATTTACATCCATATTGAACATTCATGAGAAAGAAAATTTTCTTCTCAACTACAACCAAACCCCAAAGGACAACATAACTTAAATGCATGTAGTTCAAAAAGCTAACACATTGATCAAATTAAAGCGGTTATCACATTTTGAAATAGTAAAATTATTGAAAAACACATTCATGAACCTCATGAGAACGGTGAATCAATCTTTAAGGGTAAAGAAAATTTTGAACCTACACCTAATGAAGAAAACATCAAACCCCCACCTCCACCCCCATTTTCTCATGCATTACATAACACACTAAGAAGATGAATCACAATTCTGAAAATTTTAAAATCTTCAAACAGGTAAAAGTTAATATTTCTTTATTGGATACTATTAAATAGGTTCCCTCTTATGCAAAATTTTTGAAAGATTTATGCACAGTAAAAAGAAAATTGAATGTGAAAAAGAAAATATTTTTAGTTGAACAAGTAAGTGCCATTCTTTAAAAGAATAATGCTTTGAAATATAAAGACCCTGATTGTCCTACAATTTCATGTATTATTGGAAGTCATAAAATTGAACAAGCCTTACTTAATCTTGGTGCTAGTGTGAATTTACTGCTATATTCAGTTTATCAGCAGCTCAATCTCGGTAAGTTAAAATCAACTTCTGTAACTCTTTTGCTTGGTAATAGATCAATAAAAGTATCAAGAGGGACAATGGAAGATGTTTTAGTTCAAGTTGATAAATTCATATATCTTGTGAATTTTATTGTCTTAGATACAGAACCTGTTAAAGGATATAATCTGATACCTATTATTTTGGATCGTCCATTTTTAACAACTTTTAACGCTTTGATTAATTACAAGAATAGAGTAATGGAGCTTTCATTTGAAAACATGACACTTAAGCTCAATGTTTTTAATATGTGTAAGCAACCACATGAGGGGGAGGATGAAAGTGAAGAAGTCGACATAATTGAAACGATTGTGGATGATCATATTCAAAAAGAGAGTTCTATAGATCCTTTAGAAATGTGTTTAATATTCAATTATATCTTGAAATCTCTGACATATGTTCTTTACTTGACTGTGCATAGGTGATTAAAAATCAAGGATAGAAATCAAAGTTTAAAAAATTAGGAGAAAATGAGGATCAACATAATAAAATTTCAAAGTTAGAGTTGAAACCTCTACCTGAAGGATTGAAATATGCATTTCTTAGAGAGTAACAAACATACCCCGTGGTAATCTCTTCTACACTCACAAGCGAACAAGAAGGTAAGTTAATTGAATTATTAAAAATGCATAAAAATACAATTGGGTGGACTTTAAAAGACATAAATGACATTAATCCTTTGATTTGCACACATAGAATACACCTAGAGGATAATGCCAAACCTTTCCAACAACTTCAAATGAGATTAAATCCACATATGAAAGAAGTAGTGAGAGCTGAAGTTCTCAAATTACTTAAAGTAAGAATCATCTATCCTATCTCAAATAGTAAGTGGGTAAGTCCTACTCAAGTAGTACCAAAAAAATCTGGAATCACAGTCATTGAAAATAAAAAATGCGAGTTAATACCAACTTGAGTCTCATTTAGTTGGAGGATGTGAATAGATTATAAGAAGTTGAACTTGACCATTAAAAAAACCTATTTTCCCTTACCATTCCTTGATCAAATTGTAGAAAGAGTAGCAGGACATCCCTACTATTGCTTTCTAGATGGTTATTCTGGCTATTATCAAATTTCTATAACACTAGAGAACCAAAAAAGACTATATTTACATGCCATTTTGGGATCTTTACTTTTAAAAGAATGCCTTTTGGACTTTGTAATGCTTCAGCAACATTACAGAGATATATGTTAAGCATTTTTAGTGACATGGTTGAGCATTATTTAGAAGTTTTCATGGATGATTTAACTGTGTTTAAAAATTCTTTTGATAATTGTCTTGAAAACTTAAAAAATGTCTTAAAAAGATGTGAAGAAAAGAGTATTGTATTGAATTGTAAAAAAGTCATTGCATGGTTACTTCTGGAATTATTTTGGGACATGTAGTGTCTTCTAAAAGAATTAAAGTAGATAAGAAAAAAGTCGAACTCATTACACATTTGCCTCCACAAACCACAGTTAGAGAAATTCGATCCTTTTTAGAACAAGTTGAATTCTATAAGAGGTTTATAAAAAATTTTATTGCTATTTCTAAACCTCTTAGCAAAAGATATATCATTTGAGTGGACTCAAGAGTGTCAAATTTCATTTGAAAAATTAATTGAGCTCTTAACATCTGCTCCTATCATACAATGAGGTAAATAAAGTTATTGAATTTTATTATTCTGAAGCATGCAAGAGACATTTCTCATCAAGAAAAATAGTTGCAAAAATTTTACAGTGTGAATTTTATTGGCCCACTTTATTTAAAGATTGTATTTTATATAATGTGTAAAAATTGTCAAAAATTGGGATCCATTTCAAAATGAAACATGATGCCTTTGAACCCTATTTTTGTTATTGAAATCTTTGATTGTTGGGGAATAGATTTTATGGGACCATTTTCACTATCATTTGGAATTACGTATATCTTAGTTGCAGTAGAATATATCTCAAAATGGATTAAGGCTATTCTATGTCGACATAATGACTATAAAACAGTTATAAAATTTTTGAAAGAAAATATGTTAAGTCGATTTAGAATCCCTCGAGCCATTATAAGTGATGGGGGTAAGCATTTTTGTAATAGGCCATTTGAAACATTAATGAAAAGAATATAGTATTACCTATAAAGTTGCCACCCCTTATCATCCTTAGATAAGTGGATAAGTTGAATTAGCAAATAGGGAGATATAATAAATTTTAGAAAAAATTGTAAGCCCAAATCACAAAGATAGGTCTTTAAGACTTAATGATGTACTGTAGGCTTATAGAACTGCTTTTAAAACTTCATTAGGTATGTTTTTTTATAGGATAGTTTATGGAAAACTTTGTCACTTACCTTGGAACTTGAGCATAAAGCTTACCGGGCCATTAAAACTTTCAACGCAAATCTTGATTTTGCTGGACATATGCATAAATTACAAATAAATGAACTTGAAGAATTGAGAAATAATGCATATGAGAATTCAAAAATTCATAAAGCTAAAATCAAAGCTTTTTATAATCAAAACATTCAAAGAAAAATATTTGATGTTGATCAGAATGTTTTGCTTTATAATTCTCGACTTTACTTATTCCCTGGAAAATTAAGATCAAGATGAAGTGACCATTTTATTGTGAAACATGTGTACCCTTATGGAATAATTGACACTGAAAATTATAAGAATGGTAATGTGTTTAAGGTAAATGGGCAAAGACTCAATCCATTTCTAAAAAATTAAGCTTTTCATAAAGAATTTGTGTCCCTGTCTGACCCTTATTACGAGACCAATTAATCTTTGTTTTACATATTTACATATTTATTCTTCTTCCAACTTTTTTTTTTTGTTTTTACTTACAGGTTAATTTAGTATTTTTGTTAAAGTTTTATTTTGCACCCCAGTTAAGTAGCGGATAATGGTACTCTATGACATTTCAAATCGATTTTGTCAGTTTTCCATGATTATTGATACCTTTTCTTCTTCTCCCTTTATAAAAAAAATGGATGACATTCTGAAGAATTTGAAAAAGTGATTTCTTTCATTGCCTCAAAATGCCTTAAAGAAAATTTACCAAACAAGATGTGAAAGATTAAGATTATTAATGATTATGAATATACTTGTTGATATATATTGATTAATTGAAGCCAAAGTTCGATTGATAGATAAATTTTCAGACTCATTAATTTTCTAGATGCCCGACTTAGGTAAATGCTCTTTTGCATAAAAAAAGAAGAGCAAAACGATTAAGCGTTTGTTACAAGTGTATACGCATGACTTGCAACACATGTTGCCGCACTTTAAGAATGGTGTCTATAAATCGCGAAGATAAAATTAGGTTCATTAAGGATGGCTTGAGTAAAGAGTCTTTAGGTGATATCTTATCGACTCTTGAGACGCATCCTAATGGATATTTATATATTGTAATTTGTGAATTATGGGACATATTCATAAAAGAACATGAGTGGTACAGTCTTAGGAATCTGACTTTAAAAGACATTGTTTGCTAATTTATAAGAAAATTAGATAGAAAGTCTATCCCCGACCCATAGAGGGCGTTTAAGCCGTTTCTGAACGTAAAACCAGAGAAAAATGTGAGTCACAATAACAACTACTTGTACATATTTATTGTAGCTGTTATTTTTAAATGTTTTATTTCAAACTCAAATGTCTTTTCCAACAACCAATTACCAATAATCAATTTTTGAAATTTTACATTTTAAGCCAACAACCCATGCGACTTAACTTTACAACACCTTTTGGCTCTATAAATATATTACATTATTTCTGCATCTTTATACAAACTCAAAATCATTCAAAAGAGAAGGTGTGTGTAATAATAGAAGGAACATCAACTCATAAATTCACAAAAATTTGTGTCTTTTGTAGATCTAGCCCTAAAAAAACTAGAGAGTTTGTAGAAGTAGTAGAAACCTTTGTAAGGTGTTAGTTGAGCGAAAAATTCATTTAATATATAAGGGAGATAGTCTTGGATTAATAAGATGTATGGCAACAGTTATACAACATAAAGACAGTTGAGTTTTAGGTATCATACCCAAAGCTCTAGTTGTTAGAAACATTGTAGAAAAAATAATTGGATATAAGTTACATGTATCATCAATGCATGAGTAAATGTATCTAATGCTTCGGAATGCTAATGCCTTTATAGCTCTACCTGAAGATTTCAAAACTTTGAAGGAAAATTTTCAAATTATCTTATGGGCACAATTGTGAATCCACAAAAAATTCATTGGTTTGTTAAATGTTGATGATTTTTTATAATGAGTTGTTATCTTTTCTTGACTATGCGGTGAAAAAATAGTTCGTCTCATCTGTAGCACGACCGATCCTCATTTCTGCTTCAATTGTTGACCAGTTACTCAATGAATTACAAGTTTTTATACCACTATCTGATCCAACAATACGTCAAATAGATTGGTATATTGATGACAGTGAAAAGAAATGCAAGATAGATTTAACGCTTCGTCTGAAGCCTATCTACTTTTATGTATTTTTAAGCATTTTGTGTGGTTTATTTTATTTTGTTGCAGGTTTAAATTCCAATAAAAGATGTTTCGGGTAATATCTTTTATATTTTACTCTTTCTATATTTTGACATTAAGGATAATGTCTCAATCTGGTTGGGGAGAGAATAGTTGATATATAATGTTAGTGTTATTTATTTTTTATGTTATCACTTTGTTCTCTAAAAATAAATAAAAAATTTATCATGAATGACGTGAATAAAATATTTATTTATGCATTTTTTAGACGCATTCTAGTTCTAGAATGGCAGAGTAAAGAGTACATTACTGAACTTTTGAAACACATTCTAATTGGTTTATTTTTAATGCATTTTTCATATATTTGTTTGTTGCTTAAGTTTTTGGTAATTCTTGTGTAAATAAGTTTGTTTTGCTATCGATGTATGATTTCAAAATTGTTTAGTTTAAATCACTTTTTCTATCTAGATTACTAAAGAATAATTTTTGAAATTATTTTTTGAGAAAAATACTAAGTCTTGTGGTAAGATGGATGATTCAATATATATAACCAAGAGAATTTTCATATTTAAGTATACATATTCTTTTCTAAACTTACATGTCTTTTGTGAGTGAATGGAGAGGCTTGAGATAATAGCTTACGAACTTTTATTGATCTTTTGAAATGATTAATTTTTGTTTAGAATGACATTATTTAGAATGAGGAATGATTTGGTTGCTTAACTGAAGGATGATAAAAAAAAATTTGAAAAAATATTATGGTGATAAATTGTTCTTATTTTGTAATGATTCTTTATGTCTTTAAAACAAAATAAAAAAACAAAAAAAAAGTAGAGTTATAGAGTTGTTGAATTTTGTTATTCTGAAGCATGTGGGATACATTTCTCATCAAGAAAAACAATTGTAAAAATTACTAGTGTTTTTAACCCCTTAACTTAAGTATGTTTACAATATTGTATCTAATTAGCTTTTAACTGTTTTGTGGTAGGTTCAGTAAAATGGGCATAGCTTTCTATCTAAAAATCTAATTTGAGTGATTCTTGATCCTATGAAGAGCTCACTAAATGGTCTAACATATCTTATTTCAAAGGGCATTTAAAATTCGAGCATTTAGAGAATGAAAATGGCCTAGCACAGAAATAATCTGTAGTACAGGCTTAGTCCGAATAGTCATCTGTATTTACCCTATAACTATAGCAATACTTATTTAATATGTATGAGGCAACTAAATTTGAAAATATAAGAAACTTATCTATAACTTTTATGTTTTGAGTGACAGCTAATTCGGATCACATTAATTACAAATTGGATAATCAAGTATATGCATTAATGATAATCAATGTAAATTATTTGCCATCATTCTTGACTTTTATCATCTAAGTGGTTTCCTCTTCATTTGTCTTGACTTATCCATATTTCTTTTATAAAAAAGATAGCATATTTATACCTAAATGATGTAATTAGAGAGTTAGATTTTAGTTCAAAATACTAGTCTTTTGTGTTATTGATAAGACGTAATTGTATAAACTATTTTATCTTCCTAACTTGATATTTGTTCAATTTATCTCAATAATTGGGCTATTTATGCGTATTAATGTTGTTTTATAGGTTGAAGCATTATCGGAGCAAAAAGACCCGAAAACGGACGCAAATCGGAGCATTAGAGATAAAAATACGAATGGAGGCACTGTTTGCTACAGTAACAATGTAGCTACAGTACACTGTAGCAACAGTGCAGCGTCGCAGCGCTGGATTTCAGCGCCGCGGCGCCAATTGCAGAAAGTGAGCGCCGCGGCATTGAATCGCAGCGCCGCGGCGCTGAATTCTGGGCACTCCTTAAGGGCTTTTTTGTCCTCTTTTTGCAACCCTACCTATATAAACACCCATTGTTTAGCCAAAGAGAGAGTAGGAGCAAAGGGGGAGTTGAGAGCACGAAAATAAACACTTCATTTGGGTCTTGGAAGCAAGAATCAACAACAAGAGGCAAAAATCAAGGGGAAGAAGAAGAATTTCTGCATTTTGGAGGAAGAACATCACCATTGCATCAAGGGAAATTTCTTCTTCTCTTCAAATTCGTATTTGTTGTTGATCCCAACATGTATAATGATGTTGTTAGATGCTCTAAACTTATATTTTCAATTATGAACTAAGTTTTATTGCTAGGATTACAATGTGAACTCAATATGTAGCTTGGATTGATTATTTTTCCTTATTTATCATATTGGTATGGAATTGTTCAATTTGTTCTATGCTAAATGCTTCTAATTACATGAAAATGTATTAGATTGATTAGGGAACCTTAATGAACTTGACAAAGGAAATTTTGTGTTGGCCATGGATAAATTGATGTATGATCATGGTGTAAAAGGCATGAGTTTCATATGAGATAGACATATACTCATAGGCATATATGACCATTTAGAGAATTTGAACTTAATGAATCTTATTTCAATTTGATTATCATAGACATATAGATAGTTAATTGAATGAGATATACTCACTTGACCTGCAAAAGAGGCTTGTGAGGATATTAGAGTTCTTGGTTGACATTCATATTGATAGTTCTAAGGGGAGTAGTTGGATTCAAGTGAAGTATTGAGGGATTATTGTAATCCTAGGCATCTGAGTATTTGTGCTATCACAATTGTTCTCCTTGCTCAATTCTTGTAATTATTATTATTTCTTGTTTAGTTAGTTTAGATATTAAAACCATTAAATTGCCAATAGCTTTAATAAGAATAGGAGAACATAATTTTAGTACTTAACAAGTAATAACAATTCCCCGTGGGATCGACACTCTACTTATCACTTTATTACTTGTTGCGATACGTGCACTTGCGTTAGTTTGTGTTATAGAAATCACACAACAGTTATCTCATTGTAATATTATTTTTCTTGTTTATTATTGTAAAGTCATGTTATCTCTTCTTCCATTTCTTTTCTTTTTCGTTAGTTTTATTATGTCCAAATAATTTTTTTTATGCTAAGGTGAAAGGGTGAAACTTTTAGCAAAGTAATAACATAGACTTAACTCTTATTCATGAACTTAATGTTTCATTATTAAGTTATGCAAATTTATATGTGATGTATTTATTTTGTTTGTAATATTAATACTCTTTTCTTCTAAATTGGTGTATCTTGATTTATTATAGACAATGTTTATAGTTGACACAATGAATTCTTAAAATTATTTATAAGATTTGGCGTATATACTCTTTCTTGTAAAGTGAGAGTCTTGATTTATTGTAGACAAATATAAAAATTGGCATGATAAATACTTGAACCCATTTATAAGATTTGGTATATAATAATTGAAAGAAATAAATACTAGTTAATATATAAATGGTGATGAACTTTAATTGTTATATCTTTCGATTGGACCCCCTTTGTGTGAGGATTCCAATTGAGTTATAAAAAGAGTTGAATATATTTATATTTTATATGCCAAGAGTGGATCCCCCTAACCTTAGCTTTTATTTCAATTGTTAATTAAATGATTATTTTCAAACATCTTATACTGTTTTAATTATCCTTAAAGTGTATATATTTTGTAATTTTAATTCGACTTCCTTGTAGATCGACTCCGTTCTCACTAAGTTATTTATTACTTCGACAATCCTGTACTTGAGAATAAACTCTTATATTCTGGACGTGTTAGCAAGTAAGCAGGCGTTGGACAAATCGGATTCCATCTCAAGGGGAGGAATTATCGAAGAATATTTATAGTCATTATAAATAACATAAACATAACTGACAGACGTGTCGAAACTCTGTTACTTTACATAACAAGTGATGTATGTTTGTTTATAAAACTAAAATTATTGTTTAATATTTAATTTTACAATAACATAAGGCTAATAATTAGCCTTATGTTATTACAAAATTAAAAATAGTTTATAATAACTCTTTATTTAATTTTACAATAACATAAGGCTAATATCATATGTATAAAGATTTCATTATATAAAGAGTTATTATAAACTATTTTTAATTATGCTACTTTGCGTTAAAGAATAATTCACAAGGTATGAAAGGCAAAATTTGTGTACTTAACTATTATAGCATATATCACATTGTAGATTATAGATGTAATTTTCATTTAACAAAATTTTAGTAGAATTTTTTCTATTTTAGGGACTTTTTCAAACCTACGTGTTGGATAAATAACACTTCTATATAATTATAGATAGATTTACCCATTTTACCACATCCACCAAACACAACAACACCCATTAACACAAATAAACATATATAAAAATATATTACACATCTATACATTGTTGTTTGCAGTGGTCTATAAATCTATAGCCATTATCTATAAAAAGCACCAATCTTGGGCAAAAATCAAATGGCCAACCTAACACAAAATACTCAATAAACATACAGGTAAATGAGTCGCAATCCCTACTCTTAACCACCTGTTGAGGTACGTTATCATTTAAATGAATAACTAGGAATGGTGACATATCTGTATTTACTTTTTCCCTTAATTGATAAAATCTATATCTACTAAGATAAAATAGCATAGAAGCACTCAGAGGTTTCATAAATTTTTGAATGACTTTGTTGGAGTGCCCATTCATGCTGGAATCATACAACGTAATCATCCTCTCAATAAAGTCGACTTCTGCTATAAACCACTGTTCTTAATTGACATTCAATGGAATATATACATGCACAAATCATAATTGTATTATTTTGAACTTATTGTATTAATAAGGATAAAAATGTATTACTGTACTTCCACTACCTTATTGATAGAAGACTACATTTTAGCATTAAATAAGTCCTCCTTTGTGTTGAGGATCTATTGTCCGTGGGTGTATACACGTGCAACAATGTTCATTGTATAAAATACATATCTCATATATATTTAAATGCATGAGAATAATTAAAACAATATAATAAACATAATAAATAATATATTAATTATATTAATATATTTGAAGGGTTGAGAAATCATTGAAACGTGTAACTTTTTACACGTGTAATTTGAGAGTCTACTTAGAGTCTTACTCGTTGGCAGTTCTAATCACCAACTGAGTGGGCTTAGCAAGCTAGAATAACAGGTTCTCTTTTCTAGCACCGAGTTTAACTCTTAAACTATTTGAATTTATTTTTCTTTGATCAACTCTTTGATCAATAAAATAAATTTCTCTTGCTTTTGATGGCTTGATTTGTAAGAAGAGTTTACAAAAAATAATTTCAACACTTGAAATCTATAGAAATTGAAACAATTTCTTTACCTTATTCCCTTCAATATGGTTGCCCTCTCAAAAACCAAAAACAAAACAATTTTGCTTCTCACCATCAATCACCCGTTCCTCTCTCTCAAAATGCATATATATATATCACATGTATATGCATTATTATATTAATATAAAATATAATAATATATAAGTGTAAACTTGGTCACCAAGTTTACATTATATTATAAAATAATAAAATAATAAATAATAAAAAATGCCTAACAACCAAGCATTACCATATAATATTATTTTCTTATATAATATAATAATATATTATAAAGAAAATTTTGATTATTTAACACTTAAATAATTAAAAGTGTAAAATTATCATTTTGCCCTCTTTAATGTTTACCAAATATATCCTTTAGTGGATTCCATCATACCCCACATTTTGATAAACTCAACTGATAGCCCATAATGCACCATGTGTTATAATATAATTAGTAGAAAATAATTGTTAACTAATCATTGTATTTAATACTTAAATGCAGACACGTGCGCATTCTCGTGGTAGTGTTGGATATTACTGGATTGAATAATTTAATTTGGTATGCTGCCCCAGTGCACAATGAATACACTCCATATCACGAGACTCTTTAGGCCCATACTTGATTTGTCAAATGAAACTATTTCATGAGTCCGTGGACAATGCCCCGCACATACATCACGGATATTATAAATCAACGCGTTAGACCATATAAGTTGAGGTCATAATGCATACGTATAGTCCTTCTTGTTAGGAATGATTCCTACGTGTCATTCAAATTGTTGTATGAATGTTTATTTGTTTAGTATTTATACAATAAATATTTCTTTTATTCATCAATTATTATTATTTATATGGTAAAAAGCTTGTAACTTTTCGGACATTGTAGATCTAAAAGAGTTTAGGTTAACGTTAAGAGTTAACAATTCTAAATAGTTAAAACCTTGTCTAAAATATAGACAAAGACCCTAGAATATTATAGTAATTACGTAATTGTAAAGAGTTTGCAAATGAAGTTAGAAAATATCATTACGCAACATGTTCTCAAAAATATTGTTCATGATCTATGGTTACCGACACTGGTCAAAATTGGTGCATTGGACCATACAAGCTAAGATCACAATGTATACATATAGTCCTTTCTATCGAGATTGATGCTTACGTGCCATTTAAATTATTGTATGAATGTTTATTTACTTAGCATTTATACAATAAATATTTTTTTTATTCGTCAATTATTATTATTTATATAGTAAGAATCTTGTAACTTTTTAGACATTGTAGATCTAAAAGAGTTTAGCTTAACGCTGAGAGTTAGCAATTCTAAAAAGTTAAAGCCTTATCTGAAACAGGGAGGAAATGTCATTGCACAATATGTTCTCGAAAATATTGTTCCTGATCTATGGTTACCAACAGAGTTGATCGATATTCTTTTGGATCAGTGTATGTCCATAACTGTATTGTCCATATGGTTAGTCTTAGTAGATCATGGGCTTAGTAGAAGTCCGTATGAGCATACAGTTATTCAGTAAGGATTAGATACTGAACAGACTTGTGAAGACCTCCAATAGACATCCCATGAATCCATCAATTAAGGGCCTTTTCGAGTTGAGTAGTATTTATAATCCTTTGACCTGAGTGCCACAGTGGGCTTGTGAGTGATCTACTATACTTTGGTTTCATGCATGTCAAAGACCTTTCATGGTTTAATCGTTGGGTATGGTCCGATGCTTATGGAGTCCAGTGTACGTAGATATGGGATCTATCAGCTTATATGAGTGAGTTATATATTCAGATGCTCTAAGAAAGTATTTCAGAAAGTCTTATGGCCATAAGCGTTAAGCCTAAAAAATGAGTTTTTCATTAAGGTTAAAAAATATCGCAAAAGAGTTTACGAATATTGTATATAGAAATACATATTTGGAGATAAGTTCAGGGATGAGCATATAGAGATTTGATGGTTATAATCTATATCTCTGCTCCTCCAAGATATAGATGATGAAGGGATTTTACAAATATAGTTAACTTCAACTTGTATGGTTCTGTGAGTGTTAATTATCCTATGGTGCATATATATGGATTAGTCTTAGTAGATCATGGGCTTAGTAGAAGTCCGTATGAGCATACAATTATTCAGTAAGGACTAGATACTGAACAGACTCATGATGATCTCCAATAGACATCCTATGAATCCATCAATTGAGGGTCTTTTAGAGTTGAGTAGTATTTATAATCCTTTAACCTGAGTGCCACGGTGGGCTTGTGAGTGATCCACCATACTTTGATTTCATGCATGTCAAAGACCTTTCATGGTTTAATCGCTGGGTATGGTTCGATGCTTATGGAGTCCGGTGTACGTAGATATGGGATCTATCAGCTCATATGAGTGAGTTGTATATCCAGATGCTCTAAGAAAGTATTTCAGAAAGTCTTATAGCCATAAGCGTTAAGCCTAAAAAAGGAGTTTTTCATTAGGGTTAAAAAATATCGCAAAGGAGTTTACGAATATTGTATATAGAAATACGTATTTGGAGATAAGTTCAGGGATGAGCATATAGAGATTTGACGGTTATAATCTATATCTCTGCTCCTCCAAGATATAAATGATGAAGGAATTTTACGAATATAGTTAACTTCAACTTGTATGGTTCTGTGAGTGTTGATTATCCTAGGGTGCATATATATGGATTGTGTTCATCATTACAAAACATACATTATATACATATTTGTGCACTATGGAAGTCCATAAATCTAATTTCCTAAGCGATAAACATAATATATTTTTCATGTTATCTCATAAATGAAAACAAAAGGGTTTATAGAGAATTACCTTGGCAAGCTTTTAAAATTTGTGTTGTCGGAGTCTCTGCCTTGAAATACACTCATGCTCAATCCTAGTACCCAACTCGGTGGACTTGGGTAGTCTAGAATGGTAGCCTCTCCCAGCAAGGGGTTCAACACTTGAACCCTAGTTTAACTTTCAAACTAAATGCTTAATTCCTTAAGCTATATGCTAACTACAAGCTCTAGATAACCTTGGTTCTAGTTTAACATTTAAACAACTAAAATCATTATGTTGTTACAAGTAATTTGGTTGGCCTTTTTGGAAAGAAAAGAGAAAGTTAAGTGCTATTGTCTCTCAACTCTTGAAATTCCTTCCAACACTTTGAAAGAATAAATAAATCTTTCCTCTCTCCTCTCTTCTTGAATGATCGCATGACACCCTTGATAAATAAGTAAAAATTGCTCTTTTATTTGCTTCATTTGTTTTCCTTCTCATAAGCAATCAAAGGCCTACAAGTATAGCAACACTTGTCATTTGTTTTTATTTATAATTATTTACAATAAAAAAATAAAAACAAAACAACAAAGGGATGCATTTGGCTGAATTTATAAAGCAAATTAGAACATATTCATATTTGCAAGTTTTGGCCCCACCATTGACATGCATTTTTGCACTAGTTTTTGTATTTGTTTACATTAAACAAAATAAAGCTTAACAATGCATGAGTGATGGTCGAGAGAGACAAAGCAATTTGAAGAAACAATTTCTTCACTAGCTTTTTTAACACATTTTGGCCCCACTACTTACATGCCATGCATTAGTATTTGTTCTTTTATTAATTTAATCAAATTAAATTAGTTAGAAACACGTGCATAATTGTAATAAATAATAATTATTTGACTTGAATAAAATAATATCAATTATTATCATTATTATTTTATTCAATAAGTAATTTAATGAATAAAATATTAATTTTGCTTGTCCAACAAGCAAGGTCATTTTGATAATTTTTAAGTCAAACAATAATTGATCTACAATATGTCACGTGTCATCATCCTATTGGTCAACAACTATTGTTAACTAATTGATGTACTTAACACTTAAGTCTTGACATGTGTACATCCCAAGGGATATTAAGGCAAATGTCCGGTCTACTGAAATTTATTGGATTGAACTCTTCAATCTAGTACGCTGCCCCAGTGCATAACGAGTATACTTCATATTACGGGACTCCCTAAATCTATGTTCGATTTGTCAAATGAAACTATTTCATAAGTTTGAGATCAATGCCTCACGCACACGTCATGGATATTACAAATCAGTGTAGTAGACCATGCAAGTTGAGGTCATCATGTATACGTATAATCCTTTTGTCATTTATATCCTAGAAGAGCGAGGATATAGATCATCACTATCAAATTTTCACACGCTCATCCATAAACTTATCTTCAGGTACGTATCTCGATAAATAATATGCATAAACACTTTTACAATATTATTTAATCCTGTGAAAAATGCTTTTCCTGAGTTTATTATTTATGGTCATAAGTGTAGTAACCACTTATCTACAACCGAAAAAAATAAATATTTGTACTTGTATAATATTCATATTTTATTTATATGTGGATGATACTTAAGTTATATATTGTTATTATTATTGCTTTTATAGATTAATGACATATTATTAATATTGGGTTTATTTACAAGACTTTAGATTTATCTTAGAGACCAAATTATAATACTTTAAAAGTTTTAGGGGTTAATTTATAAATACTTTAAGTTAGCCTCTTAGTATAAAAACACACATTTTAAACTCCAATTTACTCATTTTTAGGTCGAGCCACCCCTTTAGAGAGAGAAAAGAGAGATATAGAGGGGAGAGAAAGAGAAGAAGAAGAAATTAAAATTTAGAGTTTTAAGAGGTATATCATAACTATTTCTTTGTGTTAATTTAGTTAATTCCTTTAAATTTTGATTTCTGAAATATGTACAATTGAGCATTTGATGTGAATTTCGTAAGATATTGTAAGAATTAATGATGATTATGTAGGTAATTTGATAAATCATGATGAATTATAGAATTTCTTCTTGATAGTCTTTTGATCCAAATTTTTTATAAATTTTTGTGCTTTGATTCTGGCTTTGAATTTTGAATATATGAAATTAGACATGTTTAGAATCATTTCAGACTTTGAATCGATTGAAAATTCTAGAAATTGAATTTATAGTGAATTTACCAAAATGACCCTAAAATTCTAGAAATTTCTTGTGTTAACAGTATGATACAGTGAAAAATAATTTTTGATCTACTGAATGATCTTTAAAAATTACAAATTTATGAAATATGATAAGTTTATATATCTAATATAATATACTCAGAATTGAAAATTTAGATCAATGTGGTTAAATTATTATGATTTTCTAAAGAGCGTCAGCTCATTGCAGTATTTGATTAACAGATTTTTAAAGCTATAGAATAAAATAGTTTTAAAATACTTTTGGCAGTGATTTTGAAGTGAAATATTTATCATGGATTGAAACATGTGTCAAGAGTAATACTGTGATAGTTTTATAATTTTTACGTTAGTATATAATTTTATAAAATTTGGAGATTGAATACTATTAAGTAATTATCTTGATCCCACCAGAATAATAATTTAGATTTGATGGTGTTAATGAAATAGATTGTGTAAGAATTATGATATAATATTCATACATAAGGTGGATATATGAGTTAAGAAAGATATATTCTGATTTTGGAGCAATTGGATATCATTTGATGTATAATGAAATTTTGTTAAGTGTAAGTGGGCAGAATGACAAGTTTTGAGAAATCAAGTAATTAGACCAATTCTATGTGTTAAGTGCAATATGTGTGATTTTATAAGCTATTTAAAGTGTTTTGTATGAATGTTGAGGCTCATAAAAGGATAATCTCCATTGATAGGTTAATGAGATTTAAGCTTTGTAGTTGAGAATGCTAAGAGGTAAGTATACTAAATTTTTACTGAAATCACAATATGCATAGTAATTGTCTATGTATAATTTTGTAAATGTGCTTAGAAATATGTTTATGTTATGCCAAAGTATATTTGATATGAAATGTGAAAGACATATGTTTATGAATGCGAGCATTGACATTGAGCATGAACATATATGTGTTTATGAAAGTGAGCTTTCAAAATGAACTGTGTTTAACAAAGAAAGCTTTTGAAGTGGAAAATGTCCATGAGATATGTTTTGTGTTTTGAGGATGCTTGAACCACTATTTACTTAGTAGGCCCCTTATGTGATTTGTGGATCCTTTATGTATAGCCTTTCCTTCGGGATTGGTATATGTTATGTGTTCCGTATATAGGGAGGATTCTATTGGTACCTAAAGAAAGATTGAGTTATCACATTCGTATGGTGGCGTATTGGTGCAAGTGAGAGGACTTACCGATGATCAGGGTGAGGGTTTGGCTCTTACCTTCGGGCATGAGCATTATATATGTGTAATTTAAATCTCACTTATACTATTTATCTCATATGGTATGTCACCTATAAGTGACATTTGGCTCAATATGTGATATATGATATGAAAATCCTACTAAGTAGTAGTTGAGTGATGGTATTCCTATTATATATTTTGAAAGAATGTGTAAGCGCTTACGTGACATGTGATTTGATAAGATTATAATTTTGATTTATCACAGCATATCATACACATGCATTGTGTACATATATGTATTTATATTTTGATATATGAAAAACTAGTATACTTACTGAGTTTCATACTCATTATAGTTTATGGTGATTTCAGGTAAATAAGGCACATGTGTGCTTAGCGGATTTGGCAAGGCTTCTGCTGTTCCTTGGGTTCCTTAAGTTGCTAGGTTGCTAAATGTTTCATTTGTGGACACATAGTTTAAGATATTTAATTTGTTCCTATTGAATAAATACTTATGTGTTATTTTATTAGGTGTGGTTATATTTGGTTTATGTTTCACCAAGTATGATTATAGGTTGATTTTGCATTAAACTTACTAGCAACATGATAAGGATTCCTATATTAAATTCAAGTTTGAAATTTTATGCAATATTAATTATGAGTGCACATTATTGAATGAGTGTAAGTTATGTCACGATTCAGATCTTTTGGGTCTGGGGCTTGACAGATTTTAGTGGTTTCAGAGCTAAGAAATGATTCTGTAGACTTTTAGGCATCAATTCAAGGGAACCGAGTAGATGCCAAATCCTTATGATTGTATTTATAGCTTTGTTGTATAAATGTTTGACATCCATCTTAAATTTTTGTATGATTTTGTGAAGATGACATATTATCCAAGAGCTGCTAAGATTGTTGATATTGTAGATAATGGTACTTTTGTGGATCTTAATGTTACTATCTATGATTTTTTTTAAAGTTGTGACTAATATGCTTAGCAATAATGATTTCGAATATCTTGTATTGATAATTTGCATATCATAGAGCAAATTGAGATAATTTTCTCAATGTCAAAATATAAAGAAGTAGAGTATTGAAGATATCAATTGAAACAACTTTTATTGAAAAGGAAAATAACAATAACAACAACAACAGCAACAACAAAATAACAATAGAGGCTACGGAGTGAGATTTAAGTCTATTTTGCACTTCTTCTCACTATCAAGAGTATATCAATCTAACTGATATAATGTTGGATTAGACAGAGGAATAAAAGACCGCAATTGATCAATCAGTTGATCAACAGTTGGAGCAGAAATAAGAATCCGTCGTGTTAGAAGTGGAATGAATTGTGTTCTCGCTGCATAGTCAAGAAAAGATGACAACCCATTATAAAAACCATTAATATTTAACAAACCAATGGGTTTTTGTGAATTTGTAATTGTTCCCATAAGGCAATTTGAAAAATTTCCTCCAAGGTCCCAAAACCTCCTGGTAAAGCTATGAAGGCATCTGCATGCCTAAGCATTTTGAGACTTGTAACTCATCCCCAACTATTTTTTCTACAATATTTTCAATAGCTAGAGGTTTTGGAATGATACCCAAAACTCGACTACCTTTATTTTGTGCAACTTTTGCCACAGACCTCATTAACCTATGGTTACCTCCTCCATATACTAAATGTATATTTTGCTAAGCTATTGCCTTACCAAGATTTTCTGTAGCTTTTACAAACTCTTCAGTATTTTCAGGGTTGGATCCACAAAAGACACAAATTTTTGTGAATCAATGAGCTGAGGTTTCCTCTATTAGTGCGTTCACCCTAATCTTTGAATGTTTTCGAGTTTGTATAAGGATGCAAAAATAATGTATTTATAAATAAAAAAAATGATAACAGATGTGGAACATATGTGGAACATATGTGTAAGTATGTTTAAATATATTTTTCTCGGTTCTTGTGAGACAAAAAGAAATAATAAGTTTTATTTTATCATTTATAAGGGACAATAGGTCGTAAAATTTTGAATAAATATTTGTTGATATTTAAGTGTGATAAAGTTATGTCGGAAGCGTGATGAGTTAGGTAAGATAATTAAGAAAAGTCAAATAAATGCCCATTTTATGGACTTAGAGACCTTGCCGTCTTGACACTAATGGCCGACAATGCATTTATTACTTGAAGACTTTTTGGGCTAACATTTGAACTTTTGGACTTGAGGCCAAATTAACTTTATTAATTACAAGAATTTTTATAGTCTTAACATGGATTATTTTGGCTGATAGATTAAAAGCAGACATGAAATAAAGATAAAGCAGAAATACTCATATCATGATTAACTGCTAAATGATGAGTAGCTTGAATTATCACTATCGTATCCTTGGGTAAAGTCATTGAATTGGGCTCAGAAACTTCTCATGTCTGGTGATGTCGTATCCATTGAGCTGGTTCTCATCAATGTAGTTGCTTCTTTTTGGACTTCACTGTCAGTTAGATAAAGTTAGAAATCTTGGGATAATGATGAAGTCAAGTTGGGTTGGTAAGATGTTTCATCAATCTGAATGTGGTCACTTGGCACACTGGGCTGTGAAAAGTTATCCAGGTTTAGAGGAAGTTCATTTGGATTTAGAAAGTAGTGGTAGTGTCTAGAGTAATCAGTCTCTCTTTGATGTAATAAAGCGGCACAGATTTGGTTTCTGTAAAAAATAGAATTTACATTATTCATTCTTTTAGAAAAGTCTGGTGGCACATTCTCCTAAGGTGCTTGGTCATATAGAGAGATCCATATCGAAGGTGGAATAATTTGATTTTCTTATGCCAAGACCTTTTCAAGTGCTCTGAGCTCCATTTTGTGTTTTTCTTGGAATAACTGCAAAGAGTATGGGAAGGTAAAATAATCTTTAACAATAGGGTAGTAATGAATCTCATAGTTTGAGAATATCATTTATTTTCTTTGGAGTAATAGGACTGTATGCAGATGTCTGGGATTGATTGAACTATTTACGTGTCTATACAACATGTGTTGTAACTTGCTATTCCACCAAGATTTTGGATAAAATCATTGGAGGAAAATGCATACAAGATTTTCTTCATCATGTTGCTATATCCAGTCCAGAGTATTTTGTAATGGAAGCTCTATTGCAATGATGTATAGATCCAACAGATACCAGAGTAGGTAAATGATGGATTTTGACCATTTTTGAAAATGAGTGGTTCGATGAAGATGGAAAAATGGGTAATCCAGATTAAAAAGAGGACCGTTGATTACAGAGTAACCATGCTCTTGAACTGCCTCTACTGCATAATGCTGAATTAATTCTTTAGCTGCTGAGTGAAGTGTTCTGGTTCGGATGAGCTCTGGGAGTTCAGGAGGAGTAAAAGGTACTAGAAGAGTGACTGTGAAGTTACTTATCATGAATATGGTAAGAGGGTTGGTTTTCTTTATTGCTAGAAAAGTGATTGTGAGGTTTAAGCTATTTATAGAGTTTCGTGAAAGAAAATCATCATTTGTTTTATCCTTTTCTTTTACGTGGATGACGTTAAAGAAGTAGTTAAAAAATCATCTTTGTCATCGCAGTAATTGTGCTAGTGGGAACTTTTCTGTTTGAAACTGAGCATATTAGAAAGAAAAAAACAAAAAAGCAAACATGTCAATCTCAATGAGAAAATGATGTCCAATAAGATGGACTATTTTTAAAAAAAAGTTAAAGTAAGAGATATAATACTGAAATCTATGGTTTAAGAATCAATTGAATTAAAGGTCTTTTCATTGAAGTTGATTTTTGATCATTTAAGATAATGCCTTCAACATTCTAATTTGCATGACAATTTAGTTGCATAGAAATACTAAATTATTTTCATTTTGAGAATGATATTAAGGTAATGAATGATATTATGACATATGAGTAAATGTTGAAGGGATAAAATTTTCAGAGGAGTTAATAATTATATTTAAGAGGCTAGTATGGGTATTCTACACCTATGTCATTCTTTAATGAATAAAAGGTAAAGTGTATAGATGCCCATTAAATATTGAACGAACGAGTGAAAAGAATAAAAATATGTGTGTATAAATTTTATAATTCAACTCTATATTTATTGGTCCATTTGAGATCCTTGAAGGCACAAATGAAGTAGTTGATCAATTTTTCCTTTCGGGTTACTATTATAAGTCCATAATGTATGCCATGTGTTTATTTTTCGGATATATGTTTTGTACTCCTCTTATATACTAAGCTATGAATCACTTAAACTTAGAGATAATCTAAAATATGTATGAGTATTAATTAGGATTTTGGACCAAAATGAACAAATTCTATGTGCCAAAAAGATTGCTTTGTAAAGGTTTTATGAATAAACAATATAGTTGAAAAGGCAACTTGGGAATGAGAAGAGGAAATGAGATCTAAGTATCCTCATATGTTTGCTTAAGTCATAAATTTCGATGATGAAATTCTTATAAGGAGGGGAGAATTGTAATAACCACTTATCCACAACCAGAAAGAATAAATATTTGTACTTGTATAATATTTATATTTTATTTATATGTGGATGATACTTAAGTTATGTATTGTTATTAGTATTGCTTTTATAGATTAAGGACATATTATTAATATTAGATTTATTTACAAGATTTTAGATTTATTTTAGGGACCAAATTATAATACTTTGAAAGTTTTATGAGTTAAGTTGTAAATATTAAACGTTAGCCTCTTAGTATAAAAATACAAATTTTAAACCTTAATTTACTCATTTTTAGGTCGAGCCACCCCTTTAGAGAGAGAAAAGAGAGAAATAGAGGGGAGAGAAAGAGAAGAAGAAGAAGAAGAAATCAAAATTTAGAGTTTTAAGAGGTATATCATAACTATTTCTTAATTTTTTGGTGTTAATTTAGTTAATTCTTTTAAATTTTGATTTCTGAAATATGTACAATTGAGGATTTGATGTGAATTTCGTAAGATATTGTGATAATTAATGATGATTATGTAGATAACTTCATAAATCATGATGAATTACATAATTTCTTCTTGATAGTTTTTTGATCCGAAAATTTTATAAATGTTTGTGCTTTGATTCTGGTTTTGGATTTTGCGTATATAAAATTAAACATGTCTAGAATCATTTGAGACTTTGAATCGATTGAAAATTCTAGAAATTGAATTTATAGTGAATTTACCAAAATGACCCTAAAATTCTAGAAATTTCTTGTGTTAACAGTATGATACAGTGACAAATAATTTTTGATCTACTGAATGATCTTTAAAAATTACAAATTTATGGAATATGATAAGTTTATATATCTAATATAATATACTCAGAATTAAAAATTTATATCAATGTGGTTAAATTGTTATGATTTTCTAAAGAGTGTCAGCTCATTGCAGTATTTGATTAACAGATTTTTAAAGCTATAGAATAAAATAGTTTTAAAATACTTTTGGCAGTGATTTTGAAGTGAAATATTTATCATGGATTGAAACATGTGTCAAGAGTAATACTGTGATATTTTTATAATTTTTGAGTTAGTATATGATTTTATAAAATTTGGAGATTGAATACTATTAAGTAAATATCTTGATCCTACCAGAATAATAATTTAGATTTGATGGTATTAATGAAATGGATTATGTAAGAATTATGATATAATGTTCATACATAAGACAGATATATGAGTTAAGAAAGATATATTCTGATTTTGGAGCAATTGGACATCATTTGATGTATAATAAAATTTTGTTAAGTGTAAGTGGGCAGAATGACAAGTTTTAGTAATTAGACCAATTCTATGTGATAAGTGCAATATGTGTGATTTTATAAGCTATTTAAAGTATTTTGTATGAATGTTGAGGCTCATAAAAGGATTAATCTTCATTGATAGGTTAATGAGATTTAAGCTTTGTAGCTGAGAATGCTAAGAGGTAAGTATACTAGACTTTTACTGAAATCACAATAAGCATAGTAATTATCTATATATAATTTTGTAAATGTGCTTAGAAATATATTTATGTTATGCCAAAGTATATTTGATATGAAATGTGAAAGATATATGTTTATGAATGCGAGCATTGACATTGAGCATGAACATACACGTGTTTATGAAAGTGAGCTTTCAAAATAAAATGTGTTTATGAAAGTGAGCTTTCAAAATGAAATGTGTTTAACAAAGAAAGCTTTTAAAGTGAAAATTTTCCATGAGATACGTTTTGTGTTTTTGAGGATGCTTGAACTCACTATTTACTTAGTAGGCCCGTTATGTGATTTATAGATCTTTTATATATAGCCTTTCCTTCGGGATTGATATATATTATGTGTTCCGTATGTAGAGAGGATTCTATTGGTACCTAAAGGAAGATTGAGTCATCACATTCGTGTGGTGGCGTATTGGTACATGTAAGAGGACTCATCGATGATCAGGGTGAGGGTTTGGCTCTTACCTTCGGGCATAAGTATTATATATGTGTAATTTAAACTGCACTTGTACTATTCCTCTCATACGGTATGTCACTTACAAGTGACATTGGGCTCATTATGTGATATGAAAATTCTACTAAGTAGTAGTTGAGTGAAGGTATTCCTATTACATATATTTTGAAAGAATGTGTAAGCGCTTACCTGACATGTGATTTGATTTATCACAGCATATCATACACATGCATTGTGTACATATATGTATTTGTATTTTGATATATGAAAAACTAATATGCTTACTGAGTTTCGTACTCATTATAGTTTTTGGTGATTTCAGGTAAATAAGGCACATGTGTGCTTAGCGAATTTGGTAAGGCTTCTGCTGTCCCTTGGGTTTCTTAAGTTACTAGGTTGCTAAGTGTTTCATTTGTGGACACATAGTTTAAGATATTTGATTTCTCCCTATTGAATAAATATTTATGTGTTATTTTATTAGGTGTGGTTGTGTTTGGTTTATGTTTCACCAAGTATAGTCATAAGTTAATTTTGCATTAAACATACTAGCAACTTGATAAGGATTCCTATGTTGAATTCAAGTTTGAATTTTTATGCAATATTAATTATGAGTGCACATTATTGAATGAGTGTAAGTTATGTCACGTTTCAGATCTTTTGAGTTTGGGGCGTGATAATAAGTCTTTCTAAGATATAGTCTCAGAGCATCCGGATATACAACTCACCCATATGAGTTTACGGATCTTATATCTGCGCACACCGGACTCCATGAGCATCGAACCATACCCAATGACATATAGGGGTCAGACCGTGAAATATCTCTTACATATATAGAACCAAAGCATGGTGAATTACTCACAAGCCCACCGTGGTGCTCAAGTCAAAGGACTACATACACTACTCAACTCGAGAAAACTTACCATTGACAGCTTCATGGGATGTCTATTGGCGTCCTCGTTGAGCTTGTTTAGTATTCAGTCCTCATTGAATATCCGTATGCCAAAGAGATTCTAGTAAGCCCATGGTTAGCTAAGTACAACCATATAAACTTTTTAGATATGGTCAAACACTGATCTATAATAAAGAGTTTTACCAACAGACCCGTATCGGTGAATTAGATCAAGAACATCATGTTTGAGAATACACGTACATAATAAAGTTTCTTAGCACCTATTGCAACTCCTTGCAACTATGTTATTACTGATATACTCTCGGGTCTATGTCTCATTACAAATAAGGTCCTAACTCTTAGATTTTGCGGACTTTTATAACCTATTAACTCTTAGTAGTGCTAACTATTAACAATTATAATTCTCAGCATTGCTAACCTTTATCGTTAGTCTAAACATTTTTAGCCCAGATCTAAAATCTTTCATATCATACAATGTCTGTAGCGTTACAAACATTGTACCATTTAATTAATAAAATTAGTGATTTAATAAAATGTACTATATAAATATTATAAAATAAAATATTCATACAAAATGGGATGACACGTAAGCACAAATCTCAACAAGTTCAACGCTTAGTTTTGTAATATCTGTAACGTATGTGTGGGGCATTGTTCACAGACTTGTGAAAGTGTTTCATAAGATAAACGAAGATGAGTCTAGAGAGTCTCACAATATAAAGTGTACTCGTTGAGTACGAGGGTAGTGAAACGGATCATACAAGTCGAACCGGGAAGGTTTCGGAAAGCAGGATACGTTTTAGGACCTATTTATAAAATTGGAACCATTGTTTATAAATGTTATAAATAAGTCTTTATTGCATAGAAAAGTGCAAATTCACATATGGCATCTATACATGGCCATTTGTGTGGCAAATGGCAGCATGCATGGACATGCATGTGATTAATGTCAACTATGTAAAGTGTTTGCATAGATGAGTGAAATGTCACTCATGCATAAGCCTACATGGCATAACATGGTTACAAGTATGACATGTGGCCACTTAAATGTCTTAGGCTATTTAAAAATAAATGAAAAGAGTTCATTTGGTGTGAGAATTCATTTTGAATGAAAATTTTGTACAAAGAGAAAAGAGAAAATGCAAACTTTGAGAAAGTTACATTTGGTCCCTAAACACCATTTTAAGCATTTGATGCTTCAACCAATTTAAGAGTTGAGTTTTTTTTGTTGATTCTTGTATGAAATATTAATCAAAGGCTACCATTCTAGATACTCTAATCCCACCAAATGTTAGACTCTAGAATTGTTCAAGGGTGAACTTCATTGTGAGCTCAACAATCTTCACCAAATCATCTACGAGGATATGTATTTGATTCTAATACTATTTTTGATTCAGTTATTGTGTGTACATGTTAATTATATTATTTTATTCCACCGCGTAATGTATGATGGACATGCATTTGAAATTTTTTAACATATATACAATCATATGCATGCACCCTAAAATACGTTAACAAGTGGTATCATAGCATGTTTTGTGTGTTTTTGGGTTATTAGAGTTTTATTTGAAGTGTTGAGAATGCCTAGAAATAGTGGGAGGTATATTTTGAAGTGTTCAAAGTGTAAAAAATGACATACTAACCAGAAAACATTGAGACGTTGCAAGAAAGACGCTGAGGCGTTCATATGTAGACATTAATACTGGGGCGTTCCATACGTAACACTAAGGCATTCATCTAGGTTCTTCATGTAGAAGACTGGGGCATTCAAGTGTTGAACGCTAGGGCATTCTTAGGTCAGAACACTAGGGCGTTCGTAAGGCAGAAACAAGTTTATTGCATGCAGAATGTTGGAGCATTAAAGATATGAACGCAAGGGCGTTGTCCAACATAGATTGTTGGACCATTCAAGTATTGAACGCTAAGGTATTGAAGCAATTTGACACCAAGGTGTTTTAGGTTGAATGTTGGAGCCTGAGCCTATATACTCTAATTTGCATTATATTTTATAATGCTAGGTTGTTCAATTTTTCACGCTGATTATTCCAAACTATATACTATAATTTGCATGTGAAATATATATATTTTTAAATTATTTAATGCAAATATAATTGTTATATTGCTGTATAATAAATTGTAAACATTTGTTTATGCTATTAACCATAATAAGAGCCTTATTGGTGGGGGTTGGTTGTGCTTGCATAAAATAAATGAGTAATTATAAATTACATCTTTATGAAATGCGGATAAATTATGAAGAATGATAAATCTCTCTTAATTAGATAGAAATGTATTACATTATGAGATAATGTTTTACATGGTCCACCTTGTCAATACGGTACTAGTTTGGTCATCTCAGTCTTTTTTTTAATATCGCTAAAGTGTGAGGGATTTGATCGGTGTGATTCAAAATATGCTAGTTAAATATAAGATGAGGCAAATATAAGTGAAAGTATTATCCAATATTGCTAAAGTGTGAGGGTAATATTAGTAACTTATCTAGAATACACTTACCCAATATCACTAAAGTGTGAGAATAATGTGTATTTAGAATCAGAAGTAAGAGTTGCATGAGATGCAATTGACAAGAGTTATCTACATTTTAGGTTCTACAAAGGCCAATATCGCTAAAGTGTGAGGCTCTAGTAGAATATTAATTGGATCTACTTCTCATTGTAAAATTTAAAATTTTTGAATTTTTGTTTTTCCATTTGAGAGATTATGGAAAATATGTAAAGCAGTGGAAAGGTACTTTTAAATTAATATATATATACTAGTTATATCCATAATTTAAAGCGTTATCATTTGACGATTTTGAAATGTTTCTGCTAACATCTCATATTTTGTCTTATGAAAATAAAATGGCTTCTAGCAACCATTGGTAGGCATTACTTAATGCTAATCTGTTAAAGGGCGCCGATAACTACTATAAATGGCTAATGAATCTCAGAATTATTCTGAAGTTAGAAAATTTTAGATACATAATAGATTAGAGAATGCCTAAAGGTGTTTCTGAAGCATCCACTGACGAAGAGGTTTTAACTTATAAGAAATGGGTTAATGACGATTTGAAAGTTAAGTCATACATCATTGCCTCGATGTCAAATGAGCTTCAGAGGGAGCATACACACATGGATAGTGCAAGTAGTATTATGCTCCATCTGAAAGAGTTATTTAGAGATAGACCATATGTAGAACTCTACAAGATCTTCAAAGTATTTTTTCAGCTTAAGTTGCCTGAATGCAGTCTGGTAACTTCCCACATACTTAAGATGATCTTCTACATAAAAAAGTTGGAGACTATGAACGTTTTTTTTAACAATAACTTGGGGGATAACTTGATTATTCAGTCTTTACTAAGGTCTTTTGCACAGTTCATTATGAACTTTAACATGCAAAAACTGACTCCGACTTATGCTGAGTTACATAACTTGTTGTAGACAGCTGAGGAGGATATTAAAAAAAGAGGTACAACCTTTATAGTTTAGACTAATACTTCATCTTCTATCCCAAAGGCTTCTAGAAATTAGATTATATCCCTCCCTGTGTTAGACATTGAGGGCTATCATGTATTTATTCAAAACTATTTCTTGTATTTATATGATGCGGATAATATTTTATTAGCTGAATGTCAATTGGTGAATGGTCATTATATTTTAAATGCAATAGAAAATGTCTTAAATGCACAGGTAAACACAGTTAGTAGTTCGAGAGCTTTAAATAACATAGAATTATGACATATAAGGCTAGGTCATATAATGTAAGACACCTAACCCGTTTGGTTAAGGATGGTCAGATACTCGATCTTATCATAGAACCTTTACTAGTTTGTGAATCTTACATTCAAGGAAAGATGACTAAATATCTTTTTGTAAGTGTTGGACACTAAGCTATTGATTTATTGAAACTAGTACATAGTGATTTATGTGATTCAATGAATCATACTACTATGGGTATTTTTTGATACTTCGTTATCTTTATCGATGATTTGTCATGATATAGATATATGTATCTTATGAAACATAAGTCGAAAACCTTTGAAATGTTCAAAAAATTTTGACAAGAAGTAGAGAAACAAACCAGTATGTATATCAAATGCCTTTAATCAGATCGAGGCAGAAAATACATGAGCAGTGAATTCACAGCTTATTTGAAGGAGAATAGGATTCTTGCTCAATACAGTCCTCCAGGTACTTCTCAACACAATGGTGTTTTGGAGAGGAAAAATCGTACTTTATTAGATATGGTCTGATTGATGATGAGCTTCACCAATCTTTCAGAATATCTATGGGGTTATGCTCTAGAAATCGCTGCTCACTTGTTGAACAGAGTTCCATCAGATGTAGTTCCTACTACTCTATATAAGATTTGGATTAAGAAGAAACTGAGTCTTAAGTATATTAAGATTTAAGGTTATCCTGCTTACGTAAAAGTTACGCAACATGATAAACTTGCACCCAAGGGGTACAAGTATCTATTCATTGGATATCCCAAACACTCTATGGGATATCTGTTCTATGATCTAGAGGAACGAAATGTGTTCGCTGTTCGCTGTGCCACTTTTCTAGAAAAACAAATTCTCATATGTCATAGGGATTATAGAAGGATTGAACTTAATGAAGTTAATCCAGAAATTAATGAACCAACATTGGAACCGCAGACTGAATCGAGTGAAATACCTTTAACACACCTTCTACATAGGCCAGAAAAGATGTCAAGACTACTTGTAAGGTATGGAATGATGCCTGCAGGTGTCTTTGACATTTTCTTAGCTGAAGAAAATGATCCTATAACCTATAGAGAGGTGATGTTGGACATCGATTCGAAAAAATGGCAAAAAGTCATGAAATCCAAAATTAACTCTATGCATGTCAATAAAGTCGGAGACTTGGTTGAGCTTCTCGAAGGAATTATTCCTATTAGTTATAAATGGGTTTACAAGTGGAAGCGTGGGTTAGATAGAAAGGTAGAGACCTTTAAAGCCCAACTGGTAGCAAAATGTTATACTCAACAATTTGGGATCTATTCTGAGGACACATTTTTACCAGTTGCCATGCTAAAGTCAATCTGTATTCTATTGGCTATTGTTGCATATTATGATTTTGAGATCTGACAAATGGATGTAAAAATGACTTTCTTGAATGGAAATCTCGAGGAAGAGATTTATATAGAGTAGTCTAAAGGTTTTACATCTAGCCTAACTTCTAATTTGGTATATAAATTGAAGAAGAAGTCTATTTGTGGACTTAAGCAAGCTTTTCGAATTTTGATCAAGTAATCAAAAAGTTTGGTTTTATCAAAATTGAAGAGGAAACGTGTGTGTACAAAAAATTCAGTGAAAGCTTGATTATTGTTCTTTTTTTTTATATAGATGATATACTCATTATCAGAAATGATATTGGTATGTTAAAATCAGTCAAGAGTTTTTTAAGTAAAAACTTCTCCATGAAATATTTGGGAGAGGCTTCATATATACTTAGTATAAAGCTTTATAAAGATAAGGTAGGAGGCTGATAGTATTGAGATTTATGCTTACGTGTCATCCCTTTATGTATGAATATTTGTTTAATATTTATACTAGTATTATTATTTCATTAAATTGCTAATTGTATTTTATATGTGGTAAGATGCTATTAATGTTTCAGACATTGTATGATCTAAAAGAGTTTAGATCTAGTTTAAATGAGTTTAGATCAGTACTAAGAATTAGTAACGCTGAGAGTTATAAATGCTAAGAGTTAGTACTGATAAGAGTTATCAAGTTATAAGAGTCAATGATATCTAAAGAGCTAAAGTCTTGTCTGAAATAGGACAAAGACCTGAGAATATATTAGTAATGACATAGTTACAAAGAGTTGTAAAGAGTGCTGAAAATGTCATTATGCAAATATGTTCTCAAATATTATATTCTTGATCTATCTTTACTGATGTTAGTGTATCAGTGAATACCTTAATAAATATATAGATCGATGTATATCTATATTTGAATGGTCTAGATGGTTAGTCTTAGCAGACCATGAGTTTAGTAGAAGCTCGTATAAAGATACAAGTATTCAATAAGGACTGAGTACTAAACGGGCTCACAAAGACCTCTAATAGACATCCCATGAAGTCGTCAATTGAGAGTCTTTCGAGTTAAGTAGTATTCGTGGTCTTTTGACCTGAGTGCCATAATGGGCTTGTAAGTGATCCACCATACTTTAGTTCCACACATGTTAGAAACCTTTCATGATGGAGGGATTATACGAATATGTTATAACCTAGTGATCCATCATTTATTGAAATACAATTCTAAAGATAGGCTTTCAGTCGAAAATATAGAGATTTGACGGTGTTGATCTATATCTCTGCTTTACCCGGATATAAATAATTGAGGAATTATACGAATATGTTATAACCTCAACTTCTATGATCTAACGGGCTGCATTGTAATATTCATAACGTATGTGTGGGGCATCGTTCACGACATATAGAAGAGTTCTATATAACAATTCGGGCGTGGACCTAAAGAGTCTCACATATAAAGTGTATTCATTGTGTACTAGGATAACATTATGGATTGAATAGTTCCATCCTAGAAATTTCAGCAAACCGAAAGTATATTTTAGAATTCCTTGGGTTATATACTTATTTAGACTTAAATGTTAAGTACATCATTTAATTAGTTGCCTAGAATTATTAACTAATTAAATATTAACAAGTGGCACAATTTTGTTTTAAAAGTTGTTTCACTATGAATTCATCCATTAACCATATTAGTAAAATCAAATAAGGTAAAATTAATTATTCAAATATTTTTGAATAATTAAATAAATATTATTTAAATAAATAATAATATTTATTTAGTTATTTATTATTTTGGTTTAAATGGGAGACATATACCTAATTATGTATAATTGCCACCAATTACTATTTTTTAGTTTTTTGGCCACTTAATCAATTTTGAGAGCATTTATAAAGTGCTTAACACACCTAAACATCATTTTAAATAATTAATTAACAAAGTGTAAAGCAAAAATCATGCATGGTGAGAGGGATTAGGAGAGAGTTTGATTTTTGAGAATTTTTCTTAGAAAAAAAGATTGTGAGAAAAATTAGAGAAAAAAATAAATTCCTCTTATTTTCCTTTCAAGAAAAAAAAACCTTGTTGCTGAAAATTCAATTGGTGATATTCTAGCTTCACAGTTCTACCGAATTGTTGTGAACTGAACAAAAGTGCATCTCAATGTGAGCTTAAAGTTTGAGGTAAGATGAATTCAGAATTAAAAGTTTTACCGAAGGTCATCAAAGGTATGTTTCTATAATCTTAAGTTGTTAATGATTTAAGTTATATGTGTATATGTTGATTACATGCTTAATTTTGCTACGAAATTTGGTATATGATACATGTATTTAGTTTTTTCAACATGTACACAATTATATGCATACACCCTAAAACACGATAACAGATAGAACTCTCTCAATCATCGTACATAGAAAATATTCTTGAAATGAATAACTTTGTTAGCTGTAAGATAGTTAATATACCTTTCAAACATGACATTCATCTTTTTAGGAGAATGTCTCATAAAACGGAAGATAAAAGAGTTAGAATGTCTAACATATCATATACATCAATAATAGGTAGCTTAATGTATACCATGTTATGTACGAGACCTGACATCAGTATTGCTATAAGTGTTACGATTTGATATCAATCTAATCCAAATGATAAGTTAAGGGTACCTGAAATACCTTAAGGGTACAAATGATAAGTTTCTAATTTATGGAGAAAGTGACTTGCAAGTGAAATGATACACTAACTCAGACTTCCAGTCTGATCTAGATGATAGAAAGTATACATCTGGATATGTGTTTCTTCTCAATGGTACCGCAGTTAGTTGAAAAAGTGTTAAACAAGCATCCACAGTTGATTCTACCACGAAGGCAGAATACATTGCGGCTTTAAAAGCTGCAAAGAAAGCGGTATGAATACGCAAGTTTGTCGCAGAGTTTGAAGTAGCCCTAAGTTCAGTAGATCCTATCCCGCTATTTTGTGACAACAATGGGGTAATAGCTCAAGAAAAAAAGCCAAAGGCATACTAAAAGTCTAAACATATGGAGAGAAAATACCACATAATTAGAGAAATCTTGGCTAGAAAAGATGTAATAGTTTATAAAGTAGATTCTATAGATAATATAGCAGACCCGCTCACTAAGGCCTTAACTCCTAGAGTATTTGAGAAATAGGTGGATACGATGGGGATTAGATATCATCATGAATGACACTATAGCAAGTGGGAGTTGTTGGGAATGGTGCTTACGTGCCATTCAAATTATTGTATAAATGTTTATTTATTTACTATTTATACAATAAATATTTTTTTTATTCGTCAATTATTATTTTTTATATGGTAAGAAGTTTGTAACTTTTCGAACATTATAGATCTGATTTAAAAGAGTTTAGGTTAACACTAAGAGTTAGCTATTCTAAAGAGTTAGAACCTTGTGTGAAATATGAACAAAAACTCGAGGATATTATAGTAATGACGTAGTTGCAAAGAGTTTGCAAATGACGCTAAAAAATGTAATTGTGCAATATGTTCTCAAAAATATTATTCCTGATCCATGGTTACCGACACAGGTCGATCGGTATTACTTTTGGATCAGTGTATGTCCACATCTAGATTGTCTATATGGTTAGTCTTAGCAAACTGTTGGCTTAGTAGAAGTTCGTATGAGCATACAGGTATTCAATAAGGATTGGATACTGAACAGACTCACGAATATCTCCAATAGACATTCCATGAAGTTGTCAATAGAGGATTTTCTTAAGTTAAGTAGTATTCATGATCTTTTTGTTGGGATTTGTACTTATGTGACATCCTATTTTGTATGAATATTTTATTTTATAATATTTATACAGTACATTTTATTAAATTGCTATTTTCATTAATTAAATGGTATAGTGCTTACAACGCTACAGACATTGTATGATTTGAAGAAGTTCAAATCTAGCATAAAAGAATTTAGACCATTACTAAGAGTTAGCAATGCTGAAAATTATAATTGTTGATAGGTAACACTACTAAGAGTTAATAAGTTATAAAAGTCAACAAAAATCTAAGAGTTAGCACCTTGTCTGTAACGGGATATAGACCCAAGAGTACATTAGTAATAATATAGTTGTAAGGAGTTGCAAAGGTGCTAAGAAGTCTTATTATGGATGTGTATTCTCAAAAACGGTGTTCCAAATCTAATTCGTCAAAGTGGGTCTGTCAGTGAAACCTTTTATTATAGATCAATGTACGACCATATCTAGATGATCTAAATGGTTGTTCTTAGCTAACCATGGGCTTATCGGAAGCTCGTATGACATACAGGTATTCAGTGAGGACTGAATATTAAATCGGCTCAATGAAGATCTTAATAGACATCTCATGAAGCCGTCAATGATAGGTCCTCTCGAGTTAAGTAATATATGTGGTCCTTTGATTTGAGCACCAAGGTGGACTTGTGAGTGATCCATTAGCTTTGGTTCCACATATGTCATAAACATTTCATAGTCTAACCACTATGTATCGTTGGGTATGGTCTGATGCTTATGGAGTTTGATGTGTACAAATATAGATTCGTCAGCTCACGTGGGTGAGTTATATATCCAGATGCTTTGAGATTCTATCTCAGAAAGACTCGAGAAAGAGTTTCTCACAGGGTTAAACAATATCGTAAAGGTGTTTGCATATATTATTTAATGAGATATATGTCTGGAGATAAGTTCACAAAAAAGCCCGTAGGGATTTGACGATAATTTTCTATATCCCTGGTCCTCTAGGATATAAATGGCAGAATGATTAGACGTATGCGCTATGACCTCAACTTGTATGGTCTACTACGGTAATTTGTAATATCTGTAACGTGTGCATGGGGCATTGATCACGAACTCACAGAATAATTTTATTTGTCAAATTAAGCATGGACCTAAGAGTCCCGTAATATAAAGTGTACTCGTTGTGCACTGAAGCAGCATATCGGATTAAATAGTTCAATCAGTAAATTCCAGCAGATTGGACATTTACTTCAGTATCCCTCGGGATGTGCACGTGCTAAGACTTAAGAATTAAGTACATCAATTAGTTAACAATAATTATTGACCAATAGGATGATGACATGTGATACATTATAGGCCAATTATTATTTGACTTAAAAATTACCAAAATTACCTTACTTGTTAGACAAATAAGATCATTATTTTATTCATTAAATTATTTATTGAATAAAATAAATATAATAATATTTGATATTATTATTTTAATCAAGTCAAAAAATTATTGTTTATTACATTTATGCATGTGTTTCTAATTGATTTAATATAATTAAATTAAAGAAATGAAACAATTTTGCATGGATATGTAAAAGGTAGGGTCAAAGTGTGTTAAACAAGTAAGTGAAGAAATTGTTTCTTTACTTGGATGCTTATATTCGGCTAACACACTTAGAGTTTATCAATTGTTTAATGTAAACAATTGTTACAAAAACAAAAATCATTTGAGACCATGTATGGTGGGACTTTGTGACTTGTAAAGAGATGAAATTGTTTCATCAACTTGGCCACAAAATTCGATCAAGTTCATGCAAGCATTTTTTTTTTTGCAATTCTTTAATTTGATTAAAGAATTAACAACTTATATAAAAAAAAAATGGCAAGTGTTACCATACTTGTGGGCTATTGCTTGCTTGTTGGAGGAAAAATAAAATGAAGCAAATAAAATAGCAATGGTTGCTCATTTAAGAAGTGTATTTTTTGACCAAATGAATGAGAGAGAGTGGAGTTCTTTTTTCAAGTATTGAAAAAGGTTCAAGAAAAAGATCACCTTATTCTCTTTCTGTCTAAAAGATCCGACCACATAACATGCAAAGGATATAATTGTTTTTATGTTTCAAGTGTTAAAACAAAGCAAACAACATTGATAGCTTTGTAGTAACCACAACAAGCTTAAGAGTTAAGCATTTTAGTTTAAGAGTTAAACCTCTTGCTGGAATTAAGTTGCCATTATAGACTTTCCAAGCCCACCAAGTTGGGAGCTAGAATTCACAACAAGCATATTTTAAGTTGAGACTCCAGCAACATAAAGACTAAAGGCTTGTCAAGATAATTTTCATTAAGCCCTTGTAATTTCATTTATGAGATAACATGAAAAAGTTATTGTGTTTATTGCTTAGGAAATTAGATTTTTGGACTTTCGCATGCGCACAAATATATATATAATGAATGTTTTGTAATGATAATACAACTCTACATGTATGCACCCTAGGATAATCAACATTCATACATTTGATCTGAGCACCACGATAGACTTGTGAGTGATCCATTATACTTTGGTTCCACACATGTTAGAGATCTTTCATAGTCTGACCGCAAGGTGTCACTAGGTATGGTCTAATGCTCATAGAGTCTAGTGTGTATAGATATGGGATCCGTCAACTTATATAAATGAGTTGTATATCCAGATACTCTTAGAAAGTATTTCATAAAGTCTTATGGCCATAAGCATTAACCCCCTCAAAAAAAGAGTTTTCCATTAGGGTTAAACAATATCGCAAAGGAGTTTGCGAATATTGTTTATGGAAATACGTATCTGGAGATAAGTTCACGAATGAGCATTTAGAGATTTGATGGTCATAATCTATATCTATGCTCTTTTAGGATATAGATGACGGAAAGATTATACGAATATGGTTGACCTCAACTTGTATGGTTCAACTCTCAGTTTTATAATATTCGTAATGTGTGCGAGAGACATTGTTCACGGATGCACACAATCATATACATGCACCTTAAAACACGTTAACACTTCTGTTATATATATCCTAGATGTACGGAGACATAGATCAATAATATCAAATCCCTATATGCTCATTTATAAACTTATCTCCAGACTTTATCTCAATAAACAGTTTTTGCAAACTTTTTGCTATACTGTTCAACCCTGTAGAAACTCTTTTCTCGGGTATATTACTTATGGCCATAAGACTTTTCTGAGACATTATCTTGAAATATCTAGATATATAACTCCCTATATGAGCTGATGGATCTCATATTTATGTACACCAGATTCTATGAGCATCGGATCATACCCAACAACATCCAGGGGTCAGACCATAAAAGGTCTCTGATATGCGTGCACTCAGGTCGAAGAACTACATATACTACTCAACTCGAGAGGACCTTCTATCAATGGCAATATAAGATGTCTATTGAGGTCTTCGTGAGTTTGTTCAGTATCCAGTCCTGAGTGAATATTCGTATGCCTATATAAGTTCTAAGCTCATAATCAGCTAGGAACAACCATCTATATCCTACAGATATAGACATACACTGATTTATATGAAAAATGAACCATTGATAAACCTACATCGGTGAAAATAGATTAAGAACAATGTATTTAAGAATATATTTACATAATGACCTTTCCTAGCACCCGATTGCAACTCTTACAACTATGTCATTATTAGTATATTCTGAGGTCTTTGTCCTATTACAAACAATGCTCTAACTCCTTGAATTTTACTGATTATTATAATCTGCTAGCTCTTAGTAGTTATAATTCTCAGTGATGCTAACTTTTAGCCATAATCTAAATTCTTTTATATCAGATCTGAACTCTTTTAGATCATACAATATTCGTAGTGTTACAAGCATTGAACCATATAATTAAACAGTAATTAACAATTTAATAAAAAGTTCATTGTATAGATATCAAATATTTATACAAATCTAAGATGGCGCGTAAACATAACCTAACACTTTGTTCCATTCGCATACGCTAACAACACTGCGACCCATTAAACATCATTACCCAAACTGTAGATGGGTGCCACATTTTTCTAATGTATTCTTAAAAATAAATATATATGACATTAAACTCATTAAAGGTAACCAACGGTTTTATGATGTAATATGCATAACATACAGGTAAAAATTACTCGCATAAAAATATACATTTACAGTTGTGCAATCATGTGAGTACAGGTTGCAAAACGTATGTTGTCGTATATACAGAATCTTGAGATACTCATTTATATGCTACAAAACCATGATAGCATGTATATAATTTTTGATACTGTAAAAAAACTCACATTTAAAAATATATAAAATAAAAAGTCTTTATGGCATCATCAAGCTAGTTATGCAAGAGCTTGTTAAACTACTTCTTGTCAGCATCAAGCCTGTGTAAAGCAATATGCTGTATTATGTCATTATTATTTATCTAATCCATAAGTTCCTTAAGTTTTACTTTATTTTATAGGAAGCAACTGCCTGTGTATGTCAACTATAGCTTCTATTTCTAATTCTAGAACTTTTCTTTTTACCTGCTTTTGGAATAAATTAGTATAAAGACTGCTTTGAACTTGCGCCTTCCTATAATGGCAACCATACCTGCTCATCATATCTGCAACAATAGCAGATATAATTTATACACTTTCAAGGCTCTCAATTACATGTTGCATATTTGGCATAGGTAGATTTTGAGACTCAATCACGTGAGTGTAAGTTTGAAAGTCACAAACCATAATTCTTTCTTGTAAAACAAAATAACACTAATTAATGTATTAATTTGTTAACTTTGTACCCAATAAAATTTATGTTTAAAATGTACCATTGTCCGATCTGCATCCTCAGAGATCTTGGATGACTTGAAGTGCTGCATCATGAGAGTCATCTACTGCAAGATCTCTTTTTTGTCATTGTCCATTCTATTCACTAGCTCTGATTGAAGCTTTAAGCTAACTGCATAAATCATTGTGGTTAGCTCTGCTTGAAACTTTGAACTAACTGTATCAATCCTTTTGGTTAATTTTGCTTCAAGATCATCAATCATTTTCTCTAGAACATGATAGTGTGATGACGTACCTGACTCAAACTATACATAAGTAAATATAATTAATCTTCATAATATAATACTAATCAACAGTATATAATAGTAAATTTAAAGAAAAATATTAAATTATTTATACCGTTGCTTTAGAAGCTAGCAAGGCTTTGAATTGATACCCACACTAAACATCCATATCAATTTGACAATCGGTGAATCGAGTGTTCAAAATCGTAACATGCTCCAGTTTTAGAGTCCTTCTCTGTTTTTTTTCGATAAAATGCATAATTTTGTCGCAATGCGACAGTTTGCATTCTTCTCATGTTTATAAGGCACAAATTTCTTATATACTTCCAAAATCTACACAAAATTTTAAATTTATTAATCTTTAATAGAAAAAATAATAAAATTTATAGTAAAATTATATTTTTTTTTCATTGAATGTAAAAACATACCCCAACTATAGCACTATTGAAAAGAACATTTTTGACGTCTTCTTATAATATGAGACCTGTACTGGACCAATTTAGAAGGTGAGAAAAATGGTCACCATCTTTGTACGTAAACACCGAGCCATATTTCGGGATCACCTCGTAAATCCACACCTGAGATAATAATAAAAAATTTCAAATAAATAATAACATTATTTTCTTATCTTTTTTAATGCAAAATAAAAATAACAATTTTTTCTGCATCTCAATATAATAATGAATCGAAAAGAAAAAAATTACTCGCTAAGAATGTTTGACTAAATGCGTAGAGGTTGTATGCTTCATTTTCATGAATGCCCCATTTTATGACATTTATTAACTTCTAAATTGGCGGTGTGCTTAAGTTATGGTGGAGTAGAGTCTATGTAATCGTGCCCCAAAGGGTAGGCATTAAACTCATCCAAATCGAGGCGAAGCATAAAATATTAGACGGTTTTACACCAATCATGTAGCATCAATAATTTATGAAATAAATAAAATAGACACATTTTCATAACATCTATGTCATTATTAAACCTAACATTTTTGAACCATAGATCTAAATCCTTTTAGGTTAACTCATTTTTACCTCTAAAGTATTTATGTCACAGTCTATCATTCAATTTTGAATCCAACTCCCTTACTGAGGGATAACCCTTAATCCTCAAAATAATAATCAAATAAAATTCTAGACGGGAGAATCTAATTTGCCTGTTACCTATATAAAATCACAATTCTTCATATAAAATTTTGGTATATATTCATCTTAATAAAACTTCGTGTACTAATAAACTTGAGAATACAATCTCTTGTATATCCAAAAAAAATGCCTAAAATATGTTGTTCTAAATAATTGAATCTCACTTGAAGTCAATTTGATTTTTATTTTATTGATAGCTCATGGTTTCGAGTAAGTAGTCACCACCGCTCTATAGAATTCATTTTCTATAATTATATATTCCTTCTAGACATTTTTAAAAAATAAAATAAAATAATTAGTATATAACTAATTACATAATTTAGATAATTACTAAATTTTAAAAACAACTATTAGTAAAAAAAAATAATTAATTTTTTTAACTAATTATAAAAACAAATTCAAATAGTTACTCAAATTTAAAAAATAACAAAATATGAAATAAAATCCAATACAACTAATGAAAAAATATATTAATGACAAAAAATTTAAAATAATGACTAGAATTAAATAAATTAGGCACAATTTTTAATATTTTCAATTAAAAATTAAATAAACTAAAAAAAATTTAAATTAGGCCACGTGGCAACACCAACGCATGTGTGAGTGGCAACGAATTCGCTTTGGTGAGCCAAAGTGTGCCCGGCGCATGGGGAATAGTTCCAACGCATGACACGCGCTGGAATGTGTCACGGGCTAAATTGTAAAAAAAGCCAAAATTCGTCATTTATGATCATTTTTGAGCAGTTTTCGATCACTTATATCCATTTTCAATATCTTTTTCACCTCAATAACACTAAATTTAAATATTTTTCAATAAATACAATACAAAAACAACATAAAAATACAATAAAACCAATTGTTTTTTAAAAAAATTACAAACGAGAATCGGCGTCGTGTGGGTGCTACGAGAATGGTGATTTCTCATATAGAAAAATAAATCCGTAAACCAATTGATTGACCATAAATGCGAGCCGATCGATTACTATCTAAGAGAAGATAAGTAGTTCTTCTGTCGTTTAAGGGTAAGGGGAGAACATGTAACGGCTTGCTTAAATCTCGTATTTTACACGTAATTTGTTCGTATATTTTTAGTTTTTTTTAACTTTATAATAAGTTTATTTACTTTAAAATTTTAAAATATTATCAATTTAAAACCGATCAATAAATTTTGAGATAAAAATCTTCTAATGACGAGAAAGAACCTGAGAGTTTGTGTTTACATCAAAAATTTATAACAAGGATAAAATAGAAATAGTTTTTGGTTAATATATTTTATAACTATTTGACCGGGTCAAAAAATTCATTAAAAAAGGGATCAGTTTTGGTGTTTCCATAAATAAAAATATCATTTTATTATCTTAAAAGCCAAAAATAAGGAAAATATTTTATAATCTTATAATTTATACTTTAGAAATAAAATATGATATTTAAAAAAAAATTTAAATAAGACTAAATTTTATAATTTACAGTATTCAAAAAAGTATTTATTGACATTTATATAATAATGTTTTAGAACAAAAAATATGAATAATATAGATAAATTTTGCCTTGTAAAAGAGTTTTTTTTATAAAAAAATCTGTTTTTATGAAATCAATATTAAAATTCTTAAAAATAAATTCTATAATTTAATAAGGATTTTTTTTGACGAATTTCATATGAAACTTTTTAGTTTACAATTTTATTGTTTTTTTTTTAAAAAAAAATTGAATGTGATTCCAAATGTTCCTCGGTACATGACCCCATCAAACTAAAAGCAATGTGAACAGAATATTCTAATTTTTGACTGAGCATGTGTTATTCCACGCTCGACTATTTTACAACCACGCAATAAAATAGCTGTCTCTTTATATTTTTCTTTTTCTTTTTTATATTTATAAATAAACTAAAAGTTAGTGAAGTAATCTGACCAATCAGAAGCCGAGAATTCCCAAAGAAGTTTCCTATCTAAGAAGATTAAAAAAATATTAAAAAGAATATTAATAACAAATAAATAATGCTACATTTAAAAACTTTTTAAATGATATTTTAATTTTTTTTAAATATCTCAATTTTTTCTATTTAAATAATAGCATTTCAAATTTTTTTATTTATATAATATAATCAATGTTAAGCGATAAAATAGTGTAATGATAATTTTAAAAGTAAATATTATTATTATTATTATTTTTTGAAGTTTATATAAATTATATTTTGACGATGATTTTAATTTTAATTATATAATTATTTTTTTACTTAATTTGAATTATAAAAATATTTTTAAATTTTTTTTATTACATAAATAATTAAAATATCTTTAAAATGTAAAAATATTTTCAACCTTTAAATTAAGCCGAGATAGTAATAATATAATTAAAATTAAATTTATCATCAAAATATAATTTATATAAACTTTGACAGTGGTGATATTAATATTTATTATAAAAATTATAATATTTTAATATTTAATAATCACTTTAACACATAAATACTTGAAGTGTTTATTTCATTAATAAGCATTCTTTTCATAAAAATTTTAAAAGTGTTTAGGATTTGAGTTTTGACTGATGTAAAAATAATTAATTTTTTTTTTATAAAAACTTTTTAATCTTGATAAAATATATTTAAATTTGTATGTATTATTTTAATAATTTTAATAGTAATTTTTTAACAAGAACATTTTAACTTTGGTGAGATATATTTAAATTTGTAAAATAATTCTAATAGTAGCATTTTAATCTCAATAAAATATGTTTGAATTTGTATGTATTTCTTTAATAATTTCGATAATGTAATTTATGTAAGATTTATTTTAAAATTATATGCGTCGCTCTTAATAAAATTATAATATTAATAATATAATGTAATATTAAAATTATAATCCCGCGTAATCTAAAAAAATGACCTTTGACACGTCGGGGATAGGAAAATGTGGAATTATATTTGGTAAACATAGCATTACCGGTTACAAAATAATAAAAATAAAAATTTGTAAGAGTTTATTATTATTATATGAACCCTAATCATTCTGCAATTTTTACTTCTCATTTGCTTTCTCACTTAAAGTTGCTCAATTCTATTTCTCTCTCCCTCTCTCTCTTTCTCTCTCTCTCTCACTCCTCTCCCTGCGCTCTCTCTTTTCGGTAGTTCTCTCTCTCTCTGTCTCTGATATTCTTGTGATTTTGTTTTTTTAGACTTATTTGATTTAGGGTTTTCGATTTTTCGGGGTGCTTTTTAGGGCTTTATTGTTTTTGTTGATCAATATGATGAAAGGATTCAAATTTATGTGGTATCATCATCTTTCTTATCTGTGTTTGCTTTAGTTCTGAAATTTGTAGCTGTTTGGTTGTTTTTGCCGTCTAGGTATTTTTTTTTTCTGTGTTGGATTTTTCAGATTATGAACCTATTAATGTTTAAAACAGGAACTGCACTTCACACCAAATGTCTCTTGATCCCAGCAAGAAAATTACATCTCTTCTTCGGTGTGATTTTGGGTTTATGAGCCGGGGGAGGCTGTGGTGTTCGCGCAAGTTCTTATTTCGACATTGGACTTGACAGCTAGCTTTTTGCCGGGTCTTGTTTTTTCCTTAATTTTATTCCATTGTTAATTTCTTATTAATTTTTTTTTCTATTCAACACATCGGCTACTTAGCCGATTCATTGCAAAGAGACAGTATTTTTTTCCGGGTATTTTCACTACTCGTGAAGAATTACATATTTCAGATTGAAAGTTATTGTATAGCGACACAACATTTGTCAGAACTTCTCTATGGCGAAAACTTTACTGCCTCCGGGGTTTCGGTTTCATCCTACTGATGTTGAACTGGTCAAGTACTATTTGAAGAGGAAAGTAACGGGTAAGAAACTCCTACTTGAGGCTATTGCTGAGGTTGACATTTACAAATACGCTCCTTGGGATCTACCTGGTATATAAATCTACATTTTTTTTTTCTTTTTTAAGTTTATTTCTTTATGTTATGTTCTTAAATGTAAATGGGGTTTCATTTTTTTAACAGGCAAATCTGTTTTGAGAAGTGGGGATTTGAAGTGGTATTTCTTCTGCCCAAGAGAGAAGAAATATGCTAATGGGGCTAGGATGAATCGAGCTACTGAGTTCGGATATTGGAAAACTACTGGAAAGGATAGACCTGTTTATTACAATAATGACGTTGTGGGGAAGATAAAGACTCTGGTTTTTCACAGAGGTAAAGCCCCAAGAGGTGATCGAACAGATTGGGTGATGCATGAGTATAGAATTGAAGAGGAAGACCTCACTGAAAGAAGTGTTGCTCAGGTAATTTTTTATTCTGATTTGTTTGATAATGAAATATTCATATGCATAAATAGGTTATACTGATGATCATACTGATCATGAAAATTTGTGCAATGGGTACTGAGTAACTGTATATTTATTTAACGTTCTATATTGCTGGTTGTCATCTCACTTAGGCCTTCTAAAGACACCTAAATCTTGGATTTTACTGGGTTTCTTAGTGCTTTATTTTTGCAATTAGTGAGCTGTAATCATTTTGGTTTTCCTATTAAACACCTTACTTATAGCCTGCTGCTATGTTACCAGTTTGAAGTCTCACAGTTTCTTGTATGTTGTGAATATATATCAATTTATGATTTTGTATTTAATTTATGAGAGACGTTCCTAAGTCCATTCAATTTTCTAATAACATAATGTCTATCCTAACATAAAATGAAATAAATTACCTTCCCTTTTTATTGGGGAATTGAGCCCTTGTAGATGTGTCAAGACATTTTATCTGCATCCCTTGAATCTATTCTGTAATATGCATGTTCATGTGCTGTAATGACTTCGTTCATTTTTCTATCTTGATTTGCTTATATATTCATCAACTCGACGTGCTTGTCCTCAAATAGTCTTTGTTTGTTTGCCAATTTTGTTGCTTTGTGTGAATGGCTGATGAATGTCTTGTTGCTGTGTTTTAATTAATGAACTTCCTTTTGTGAATCAGGATGCATACGTGCTCTGTATAGTTTTCCAGAAGGATGGTCCAGGCCCAAGAAACGGTGCCCAGTATGGAGCACCTTTTAGAGAGGAAGACTGGGAGGATGATGAGGAAGTTGATTGTATGGAAATTGTCTCCTCTACAGTACTTGCCTCACCAGTGCCTATTCTGATCAGTCCAATAGCTGCTAGCCCGCTTGCCCCACAGAGTCAATGCATTGGAGCATCTGAGTCATGTCTTTCTGATACACTCCCATCCACTTACAAGGTGCTTCCACCAACCCCAGTTAATAATGATGTACCTAATGAGGTTGCTCCTGAAGCTGGTGAGGATGATATTCTTTCAAAGTTGGCTTTCTTCACAGAAGACAACACTATGGTTGCAAATGAAAATGGTCAAAATGAGGTGTGTAACATGCTCTGGTTGCTGATTTAGTGAATCCAAGCTACTTAAACTCTCTACTTTCTGCTTGTCTGATTTTTCTTTCCCAACACTTAAGGTATTGCTTAGTAAGCTCAGATTGCTTTGAATCTGATTGTTTTATTGAGTTTTGTCACCATGATCTTTTGTTGCCATCTTGCTATTCTCACTGTAAGATCATCTAGTATATTGATTGATTTGAATCTGGCTGTTTGTTGAATGCTATTGCTGTTATCTTTTTAATTTACCATCTTGCTATTCTAATGGTAAACTCATCTGGTTAATTGAATTCAGTGTTGTATTTGATTTAGTTTTCTTGTGTTGAGAATGGATTCTTGCTTGTGAAAGAGATCAGAAAAAAGTGTTTTTTATTGAGATTGTAAACTCTGAAAAGAAAACAAACAATTTTGTGATAGACAAAAGCAATTTCGTCTTTCATATGTTTCGACTTTTCTAATATTCCTGTTTTCTTAGCATTCTTAATCCATTTGCTTCTAAAGCTTTTGTCATGATCTCCCCCAAATCCTGATCTTTTTTGTATAAATGCTGGTTCTCTTCAGTTGGTAGATCATTTGTTCTATGCTGTTTGATATATGTTCTTATAATTGGGTTCTTGTGCCTCGTCCTTTTCCGTTGATTAGATGTTTACTCTAGTGGAGCCGTTACCAGTACTACTATTCTGTCTTTTCCCTGTCCTTTTGTCTAATATCAAAGGTGTTGGTCTTGCAAGTACAGTACTTCAATATAAATAAGAAAAATAGTATATTTTATAAGTTGTAGGCATTTATTCTGAGAATAATATTTAATGACAGCTAGATTTGAGAACATTTGTTGACATAACAGCTTGTTTTCCCTGCAACTTGTTTATGAACAGCTTTCTTACTTCTGCTCTCAACACCATTTTTTTCTTTTTGAAACAGGAATAGTATATTGATATGAAATCTATTGTTTTTTTTCAGAAATATGATAACATCGATGAAGGGAATGTTGGAGCTCCACCTTGTTCGGACGGCATTGATATTTACAATGACTTGGGAGACCTAGGCAATTTTGGTGGACTGAGTGGAGGTGTATATGACTCATTCAGTCATAATAATGCTGACTATAATGTCAATGGAACACTTCCGGATCAAAATATGCTGTTTTTAGAGTTGTGTGATCTTGATGTCCCTTTGGACTACCCTGCCAAAGCTCATGAATCCAAACTTATCCAAACCAATGAAGTGTGTATTGAGCAGAATTGTTACTATCCTGAGGAATTATCTTACCAAGTAAATCCTCCTTGTTTAAGCCAGTCTCCTCCCATGCCACCAGAGGTACCATGCAGGTTTGATTCGTTTGATGAGTTGGCTGCATTAATTAAGGTAATGTTCTGAAATAGTGAAATCTTCGATGACCTTGCTTACCTATATATACATGTTTTCTGCCTTTTGTGCTCATTTGAGACTGTGGTGATCCAGGGGAATAAAGTTTTTGCAAATGCAAATCAAGCTCTTTTAAACCACAGTCCTACACAATTCAAGCAATTACCAGAAGGAAGTAGTCATGCTACAGAAGACATAAGTGGTGGATCTCATCATCCTTGGTGAAATTCTAATTATCAGAATCAACTTCGTTGGTGGATTTCATAAAGAAAACAAGGGGTATGCTGATTTATGTATTCTCTCGAGCCTAGTTCTGTCATGCGTACTTTTAGTTCAGTTGACAGATTCTTGCAATTAGAACTTTCAAATGTCTTGTTGGTTTGTTCTCATTTATTCTAATCGTAGCCCATTGACTCTTTGATTTCAAGTCAGCAAAGGGCGCTTCAATTTGATAGTGCAATATTTGTTGCTATGTACTGTTGGTCCAGGACTTTCTATCCTCGTGTTGGTTTGTCCTTGCTTAGTCATATATGGTTCCAGGAGTACAATATAGAGTTTCCTCTGTGGAACTAATAGTAATTGTTGGAGTCCTTCCCTATCCTCGTTTCCCCTGCTGCAAATTACCCAGCTCCTTGTCATGCTACGAAAGGATCCTGATAGTACCTCCGCCATTGATTTCAAGGCCAAGGTGGCTCCGTAGGAGTTGTGGGTGCACTTACAACACTTTGTTTCACTCTCTGAAGAGGTTTTCTTTGTGTTCACAACGTACCTAGAGGGGAGTCTGGGAATCAGATTCTTGCAGCAGTACGTGGAATCATTTCCCTTATGAAAACTTAAGCAGTTTTTATTGTATTCTGGTAGTGTGATAATTTGTAGTGTGCTGTAAATGAATTTAACTGGAATCTATGATTCCATATTCCTTCTAAATTCTGGGTTTACATTTCAGCTCGATAGAAAGCAGCTTAAATGATTTTAGTTTGTTTATGCGAGACAATTGGAATATAAAGGTTGTTCAAACTCATAGGATTCTATGCTATGCATTATTTTGCTATTAGATTTGTTTAGATCATTTTGCTTTAGGTTTTTAGTGACCTGGACAAGACCATTTTTATGTGCATCTACTTGATGTACGTTTACGTTTGGTTTAAGCTTTTCCTATAGCACAATGTATCGATGATATGTATATAAAATGGGGACAGGCTTTAACTGAGATATCAAACAGTAATCCGTTTTTACATTTGTACCGTGAATTTGCTTTGTGATGGTATTACTTTTCTTTTTATTGTAGCGTATGAATTCGTACTTATTGTGTAAATGCAATGTCACCAGCTAGGAGTCGAAACATAACTAAAGAGGCAGGTCGTTTTAGTAGTCTGTTTTCTCCTTCTACTATGGTGTCTTCTCTGACGAAACAACAAATAAATAAAATTGATGGGAAAGCGAAAACTCATCCTTTGTACAAGGTGTTAAATTCTAAGTCTTGTACATTACATGACAGGGTTTAACTAATTCCTTTCTACAAGGTGCTAAATCCTAAATCTTGTATATTACATGACGGTTTTCGTTTGATTAACATTTAGGCGACGAATAAACGAGTTATTAAAAGCTAGAAAGGTGCAGAAGCCACGTCCCTTAGTGCTGATAGCTGCAGTTGATCTTCCAAATACTGAAGCTGTTCCTGAGCCTCCATCATTCTGTTCTCTTCCTTCGACACATTTTCAATTGGCTCTAAACCCTGCAAAAATTTTCATTAAACAAAGTTTTAATTCTAGTTCAAAACTTCGAGGGACCAAAATGAAAAAAAAAATTGTATTTTTGAAATCTTCTGTTATCAAGAGCTTAGTTCAAAAAGAAAAAAAAAATAAAGGGGTAAAAACCTAAAAATCATGAGTAAATGGTCAAATATTACATATTCGTCGAAAAAATGAAAGAGAAAATTGTGGAGTCCGAGAGGATACAAAGTCCTAATAGAAGGCTCTGCATATTTAAAAAAAACTTGGAAAATCGTCTCTGGTAATTTTGGAGAAAGTAGAAGCAGCTAGAGAGAATGTAAGAAGATGTAAAGTTGAGATAAAATTGACCAACATCCAACATCCAACATCCAACATCATAATGATAATTAGCGATTTCATGATGATTGGTGCCTCAAAAAAGAAAAAAAAAAAAAAAAAAGCTTCGGCTTCAGTCTCATATCAAGATAAGACCAACATCGTGACGATTTTCAGTGTTCTATCAACAACAAAACAATAGTAACATCTCATTTAATCTTGATCAATAGCTGAAAACTGGCCAGTCATTTATATAAACCTAATAATATGAAAACAAATATAAGTATCTGATAAGTCTTGATTGAAAGTGCACGCTGATGTTATTCTTCTTTGATGACCAACAAATTTTACTCTTGCATGCTAATGCTATCCATCATGCATGCATGCAGTCCGGAATTTACTGCAAACGTCCGATAATAGGAAGTTTGGGGTTCAAGTTTTCCTCATATAAGATTACAAAAAATTTAAGTCTATATTCGGTATAATAAGAGAAATTTGAAAACTTAATAATAATAATGAAAGAAAACTATCAGGGAAACAAAAATGGCGGGCTTACCTCCATGAAAATATTCATGGCTTCTTCTATGCTTCTCGTACTTATCACATAAAGTGCAGCCTCCTGCATCAACTCACCATAATCACATTCAGTCACAACCCAACCCATAATGAACAAAACCTTTCGAAAACACCAAAACCCTAGTAACCCACAAACATAAACATAAATTTAAAAACTTACAAGCAATTAACGCTTACCCTGGCATACTGGATTTGATCGATACCCAGAGTCCTTGGCTCGGATTCTATGGACGATTTCCTATCAATCCGTACAATCGATGATCCTTCCATGGTTATATTCAGATAGACAAAAGAGACAGATAAAAGTTCTATATTTTGCTTGTATAAAGAGGAACAAGAGTATCAAAGTTGGTGAAATGAATCAATCAATCGAACAGAACGTAACACAACGTAGAATCAACACGGGCACAAATTATATAGCCGATGAGCCTCTGAGGTCGACGGGGTGGGGGAATGAGCTAGTGAACCACGTAAAGTCACGTGGCAATATGAAACCGCAAGAATTTGTGTACGTGGCGCAACGGCGATGGTTGGACGTGAAACTTGGCGGGCTATCGTGTCTTGTCAGGAATTATGGAACTCTTGGTCATCCCGTCAGATTTTTGGAGCTTTCTAAATTCGGAAAATTCGAAATTGGGTTGGGTTGGGTTTGCTTTGGATAACTACGTGTTAGGGTCTTAGTAATTTGACCAATAGAGGAGTGCCACGAGTTTTATGATCCGATTCGGAGATTGTACGAGGTTGATTTGGGGACACGTGGTGTTGATGAATGCCGGTTTAGTCGGTCCGTGGGTCCCGGTTGATATCAACCGTTAGATGTCGTTGACGAGGCATAGAAATGGCTGGGAGTTGATACACGTGAGGTATATAGTATATTAATTAATATATGGAGATACGTGATTGACGAGACAATTAAGTCTAAGAGGGAACATATGTCCGAGAACTCTTGATCGTTCTTCTAATCTAAGTGCACACAACTATGTCAAATGGGTTGAATTGAATCGGTTGAATTAAAATTTTAAAGACAATTAATTATTTTAACTCAATTTCTAATTTATTATTAAATTGCTATGAATAAAAAATTCATAAAAACATTAAAAATTGAATGGAACTTATTTGATTTGATTTGATTCATTTTAATTGACTTTTAGTTCTATTTGATTTTTTTTTTTTAAAAAAATAACTTTCATATCTTATCAATTAGTCTTTTTATGTTTGGTTTAATCATACTTTTTTTTAACATAAAATACAGGAGATTTAAACTCAAAATTTATATTGTCAACTTATTTACTATTTAACCGTTAATATAAATATTTGTACAGTATATCTTAAATCAAATCAAAATTGACTTTCTACCTCTCATTGGTAGATAGTTTTAGTTATTTTATAAATATATAAATACGTAATGATAAGAAAGAGTGTTCAATAATTTTTCACTTAAAAAATTTGGTAGTTTCAATTGTGTTTTATATTGTTGACATTGGTTTCGGTAAGTGGGTCAACGGTTAAAATATATATATTTTTGTTACGTTGACTTTTAATATACCTCAAAATATTTTGTTATGTTTAAGATCTGTAATTGCATTCACAAAATTCGGTCCAGACTTAGTTGATGGTTATCTTGGATAAATAGCCTCCAATACTTAAATTAGTGTTTGGGTTAACAAAAAAATATTCCAATGACTGAAAATAGTATTTTAGGAAATATTGCTTATTTGTTAAGTGCTTTTCTTTGAAGTCATTTTTTTTTTTGCCTCTGTTTTGTTGCCTTGAATTTGATCCTTTTTTTCATTTGTGCGTGAACTTTAACCTTTTCTTTTATAGGCTTCTAGGGTTGTTATCCTATGTTGCTCCACATACATGATCATACGAGAGGCTTGAGATTTCAGGGTCATGAGTTAAGTGTTCTGTATGTTGGCGTTTATGAGGTGTGTGGGTGATGTGTTCTCCTCTATCCAGACTCTCTAAGATTGTGGGCTTTACGGTACCATCTCCACATTTTTTGCATCTTCGATCATCCTTGAACTGGTGATGGTTCTCGGCCAATGATGATTGTTAAGCTTGCTAGCTGATCTTTATTTCTTACTTGAGGACCATAATCTTTGGATATTGGGTGTTCTCGACTTTAGGTTGCTGAGGACCCAAGCTCAATGAGCCTCTATGGATTGAGTTTCAAAGTTCCACTAGATTTAGTCGTGATCAGATGGTTATAGGCCTTCTAAATCAATGCATTTTTATGGGTGTAGCATAAGTTTATCTAATTTTGGGCCTTGGCAGGCTGGGATTAAGAACCAGAGGCAACACTGATTATTAAGCTTTTAGTATTAACTGGTCAATACTTGAAACTTATTGTATTCCTTAGTATTGACTTAGCCTCATAGTGAGCTTTGATATGATTAGTCTTCTACTCGAGGAGTAGTCCTTGATTCTACTAGATTGGAAATTTAAAATTGGTGCTAAGCATTAAATACGGGTGACTCTTTGAAAGTTATGTGTTGTTTTGGCTATCACCTTTTAGTTACTCAATGGTTATGTTAGTAAATTTGACAAGTATGCAAATTCATTTGGTGCCCTTAGATCTTATTCGATGGCGAAAATCTCTTTGGAACCGAAGCATCTGTTAGATGAAGAGACACTTTGAACATGATGAAGTCTCAACCTTTAGATATCCTTCAACAATCGAGATTTTTCCTGAGGACAAGTATAAATACAACTGCCCTGGGCATCCTTCCATTTTGTTAACAAAAATTAAAGTTTGAAGAGAGAGGAGTTCGAGTTGCTTTATTGAACACATTTTTATTTAATACACAAAATAAACGGCTTATGACTTTTATATTTAAAGAAGCATTTCTAATACCTACCTTATTCCACTCATCTTCGAGTTTTGGAATAAACTTGCCTTTTTTATTCTTTTTCATGGCATATGAGGACTATTTTGTACAATATAATAAAGATCATAATTAAAGGCTTCTAAAGAATTTTTCATCCTAATTTTTTAATAACTATAATTAATTTCATTAAAAAAAAATAGAGATCTAGTGATAGATTGGCCTTCATACATGAATGAACCACCAAAGATTGCCATATATCACTCTAAGACGGTTAAGTCCTAAAATAAAAAACTCGCTCTAATACCAAATAAAAATGTAAGGTATGAAATCAAGATAGGAGGTGAATTGCACATTTAAAATATCAATGTTCTAAAATGAATGATTTATACAATTACTAATATTTAAAAAAATTTAACAACAAATAATTACAATAAATAATAAAGTAATGGATGCGAGAATTGCACTTGGATGTTTATATAGTTCAATACTCCATATGGTTTACATCTATGCCTCAAGCAACTTGCCTTGAAGATTCCACTAAACTCGTCTTAAACTAAGGTCGAGAATGAATATACTTGACTTTCAAAATGTCAAGAAACTTGTATAATAAATTAGTTTTTAAAATACAAATATAACCCTTACAATGAATGTGCATCAACTCTCAAAAATATTTTCTATAAACACTTGAATAAATTAAATGCAATAATTGATACATATAAAAATGGTATAAACTCTCAAATAAGTTAATATGAAGGTTTTAGCACAATGAAGGCTTAAGGATGTTGAAGTATGATGTCTTGATGTGTTTTAAGCTTTCTTAAATGAGATATTTATAGAGAAATTAGAGAACTAGCCATTAAAAAATTTTAAAAAAAATGTAGAACTAGTTTGGTTGGTTTGGAAATTGGTTCAATTGGTTTTGTTTTGTTTAAATTAGTTTGAAATCGGTTCTGAAGCTGCAAAACCACTTTTCACTTTTTATGTTGCACATGCTTAAATAATTTGACTATAATTTGTCGTAAATAACTCTAAATTGATTTTTATAAAATTCTTTGAAAAGATGACATAATTATCTTTCTAATAACACTAGTTTGTGCAAAAATTTAGTTTCATAAAGCACCAGTATAATTCTTAATATTCCTTTCTATTTTGTTGAAGTCTTAAAGTTCTTGAGTTGCCATGAGTACTTCACTTACTTATAATTAGGGATGGCAAAAAAGTCCAAATCTAGATTTGAAAAAACTTGGAACCTAGCCTAGCTTGAACAAATTCAAATTTTTTTTTGGGACTTGTCTTAGATCCGACTATTTTTTTATTTTTAAAAAATTCTAAATTAATTTATAATCTTTGATATATATGCATCTAACAATTGTTTAACAAAATAAATGTCCCAAAAGTTTAAATTTAACCTAAAAAATTAAAAAAAGTTGTAACAATGATAAAAAAAAAATACATTTTAAACTATAAATATAAATTATACGTGTCACTTATACAAATTATACATATTAAACTATAAATACAAATCTAATAATTGTTTTATAAAATAAATACACTGAATGTTTAAAATTTACCAAAATAATAAAAAAAAATTTAAAAAATTGGAAAAAAAATAAAAACAAAAACCAGGCTTAACCCGGATCTGGCATGGCTAAGAAAAACCAGGGCTAAATCCGGGTTTTGAGACCCAAAAAAAATCTAAATTTAGATTTGGGTTGAGCAAAACTCGAATTCGAATTTGAATTTTGCCATCCCTACTCATAATATGCCTCCCTTATGTACTTAAACCTTCAATGCATTATAGGCTAATATAATACACTTAACATGGAATTTTTTATCATTAAAATATTAATTTGTATTACTAAAAAGCCAACACCAATTCAATATTGAGGCTAGAGGGACTTTGCCCATTTTACTCTAACCTTACCTTAAGACTTATAATCGAATGCTAAAACCAAGACCCCAACTCTAAGGACAAGAAGCATTTATGCCTTTAAACCTTGATCTTACCTTGAGAACCTGAGACTTGATCTACTAGACTTAGAATCTAGTGCTAAAACTAAGACCCTAATTCTAGTGGTTGAGGGGCCTTTACTCCCTTGAGCCTTGACCTCACCTTGAGAAACCCAAGACTTGGTCTCCTAGACTGGAACCAAACATTGTGTCTCAAAGCCCTAACACTAGGGTTTAAGGGTGTTTCCCCCCTCTAAACCCTAACTTGACCTCAAGAAACTTTGAATGACCCCTTTAAACTTGAGACATATATGGATGATAACAAATTGAATTTGGGGTGAATACCTTTAAGCTTGTATCTACACTCGCTTTAAAAATGTAATAATAAATCCTTTCTAAACCCTTTGTGGGATTGAAGTTGCATTACCAAATCTGTTTTAACAAATACGCAATCCTTACCAAACCCACAATAAAATATCTACAAATTTCAATCAAGTTGTAAAATTAATTAAGAAAAAAGAACAAAAAATTATAACATTACTGTCAAATAAAAAAGCATAAAATATATTAATCAACATTATATCACAAATTTAAATTCAGAATTACAATAAGATATAATAATACTAGTTCAACTAATATTTGAAATAGTCTCAAAAAAGAAAAAGAAAAAAAGCACATAAAATAACTAATATAATAAAACAACTAAGAATGATTGAAGATGTATTACCAAAACAACATTGTTTTGGCACCTTAAAGCATATTATTTTTTTAAAATAAAAAATAAAAAAAAGTAAATATACGTGGATACTTACAACTAGTATTTATGAATATTTCACTTAACCCCCATCTTTATTTTAAGTTTGTTTGAGGTTTAAATCTTGTCACTAAACTCATTCTAAACCTATTTTAAGCCTTATCAAATCTTTTTTACGGGTTTAATTTTAGCAAGTACTTACATTTGTAAGTTATTTTGTCCTCGTACGGACATGACATTGAAACTTGAGTATTCAACATCATAAACTGAAGAGGTCCTATAATCTCATTCTTCTTATAAAATCCTAAAATAAATTAAGTGTTTAAAAAATTCATATTGTTGAGTAGTTTAAATAAAAATATTTTTGTAATATTTATTCAATTTTATAATTTTTCTTTAATCATTTTTATAAAATTTATTTAAATTTTTATAATATTTATTTAACCATTTTTATAATATATATTTTTATACCGAATACTCCAAAAGAATATGACAAGCACTTTAAAAGTGTTTTTATAATTTATTACCGAATATTATTATTATTTTTTAAAATCCCTTTTATATAAGAATGTGCTAATAACTTAAATAGTATTGTGGGATGAAAGTGTTTTGTTAAGGGCATTCCCAAACATGCCCTTATAGTTCATCAGAAAGAAAAGTTTATCTAAACTACTTAGGAAGTTAAAATGTCTTTTTCTTTGGGCAAAATTCATTCCTCCCCATATTAAATTGACAAACACCATCGCATCTTTGAATTTTTAAAAAGTTTACATCGTGCCCCCACATTGTTAGCTCCGTCAGTTAAATAAATAGTTCGACTCTATCGACTACAAAAAAAATATATATTTTTACCCTTGATACGTATATACTAAAAGTAAGAAGATAAAAATGACCCTAATAAAAAAATTCTCTTTTTTTTTTTTCCATCATCACCAATCATCTCTCTTCACCATAAAACTCTCCAAAATATCAACAACATCAACAATAAAAGCTATTGCTAGAGAAAAAAGAATCTTTGATTTCTATTGCTTCTGAACCTTATTATTTGAATTTAGTTATTAGAAAAAAGAAGAAAAAGGTGAAGACGGGAGTTGTAATTTTTTTTTTTGAAAATATTTTTATACTATAACACACGCTATAACTTAAAAGAGGTGGAGGAAATCGAACTCTTAACCTTCACATCAACGGGTGTTAGAGAAATTTTAAATTGCTTTTTTCAAGGGATTTTTAATTTTTTTCACTTAAAATTATAAACTTATTTTTTTGTGGTCAATTTCATATAAATTCTTACCTCTAATATGTTTACTTTAATTGAAAAAAAGGCTTAACGATGCCAAGTAATAAATAATTATTATTTGATACCTTGCCTTACTATTTACACAAAAGAAAAGAGCAAAAAGCCCAAAAGTGTACCAAGTGTATTGGCATAATTCCACAAGACCTACAGCTCACTCACTCCCCACTCCAGCTCACCATTTTCCGCTCCTATAATCAATCACTTCTTCTGTTCATATTTCTCTCTCTCTTTTCTGTAAAAAAAAATAAATAAAAGGAAAAGAGTTTACTTTTTATAAGATAATATATTTTTTTTCTTTCAGTAAAAAAATAAATAAATAAATAAAGGAAAAGAGTTAACTATTATAAGATAATATTATTTTGGTAATATTAAAAAAAAGATAAATTTGAAATTTAAATATTTTTATATAAAAGATTTAAATGGAATGAGAGATTTTACTTATTAAATAATAATTTTTCTATATAATTTTTGTTTAAATTCAAATGACTACGAGTATTAAAGGCATTCAAGGCTAACTGAGTAACGGTCATGAAACTATTTAAAGTCTAAACATAAATTGGCCTAATAAAGGGTTTACAATCCTAAGATTATAGATACATCAAGTTAAAATTTTAATATTTACTTTTTAATCTTAGATAATTTTTTTTAAAAAAAAGATAACTATAATTTTAAAGTTAAACATGTGAAGAGAACTATTAAAAAGTACTCGATCACTAAATTTTTTTTTTAGTTTAGTATTTAAAGATTTAAATTTTAGTATAAATTTCTTAAAATTTTATTTTAAAAAGTTTATAGTTTAACCTTAAAAAGGCACATATTTTATATATAAAAAACAATTTAATGTATAATTAGATAGGTAATTTAATTTTCTTAAAATTTTATTTTAAACTTTATAGTTTAACCTTAAAAAGGGACATATTTTAATATATAAAAAATAGATACATAATGTAATTTTGCAATACTTTTTAAATAATGTTAAAATCGAAATATAATTATATAATAATTGTGAATTACGCTGCTGGATAAATTATTTCAATTGTATATAAAATCATCTTTGGTATGAACGAGAAAATGAAAAAAAAAAAGTGAAAAAGTCCGTCATTTTCATCACCGCATAGAAAAACTAACATAACTGAACTACCCTCCAAAAGAGCACACAATTCCCGAGAAAAGCAAATAAAAACATAAAGCAAACAAGAATTGGGGTATTAACATTCGTACCCCCTAATATTTATACATATTATATTTTTATGGTGAATTTAGTTTTAAGTACACTGTAACTCCTCTTATCTAATTTAAAAAACGAAAATATCCTTATTTTTTTTAAAGTTATTTTTATTATTTATTTGATAAAAGATATAACTCGAAAGATATTTTTATTTTTTAAATTAAATAAAGAGGTGATATTATAATTAAAATTAAATCTGTCATAAACGTGTAATATATGTAAAAAGCAGGGGGTAACAATGTTAATATCTCAACAAAAACTCTTCGTTATTACTTAAGTTAAAACCAAAAATAAATAAATAAAACAACGTGATCAATCATCTCAAACAAGAAAAACAATCAACAACCGCAGCGTCGACAACACAGTAATGCTCACTAGCTCTGTGTCTACAACTCGGACTCTGACTCAGTAGTCTCTCCCTACAAATGGACGATTCCAGTGGCCGGAAGCCACCGGGTAGGCATCACCGCCGGCGATCTTGGTGCTGCTCATTCGCCATCCCTCCTAGCCCAGAAAATCTTAAAATCCGCTACCGGAAACCGGAACCGGTCGTAAAACCCGGCCCTAAATCTGTTCCCGGCTCGCCACAGAGCTCCAAAGCCGGGCTAAACATCGTGAACCGGATCGACCCACGTCGGATCTTGTCCCCGGGTCGAGTCTCGCCCATCGATTCCTATCCCACAGCTGAATTGGTCCGAGATATCGGCCAAGCCCAGTCTCCAGCCATCGATTCGAACATACCCAGGTCGAGATCGGGCTCTTTTCGGGCTCCAGTTGAGCGTTCTTTCTCGAATTCGTCGGGTCTGGATCCAAGTTCGGGTTCTGGAGATGGTCAGCATTTGTATGATGTGAGGCTGAACTTGAAGGGAAAGAATGGTGAGTGTTTAATTTTGGAGATGAACTCGGGGGTTTTGTGTGAGAACTCGGCGGTTTTTAAGGGTTTAATTGAGGAGTTCAATAACAAGAACAAAAATAATGAAAGGTTTCTAGAGAAGAGAAAAGTTTGCAGAATTGAAGTGCCTGAAGTGGAAAATTTGGGAGTGTTTAGGCAGACTATTGAGCTTATGTTTGAGGAGCATATCACTAACAAGTTACTGAAGATCGGGGTTTACAGGTGCATCGAAATACTTGAGGTTAGTATTCTTGTTGTTCCTTTATTTTGTTTCTTTTTTTGCTGGAACATTTTGTTGTATGTTTTAGTTTAGATTTTAAAGATTTTTTTATTTATTGCAAATTGCTGTTTCTGTTTGTTCTTGTATAGCTAAAATTAGTAATTGGTTTGTTTACTCTGTAAGAATTGTGCATTTTTAGGGGGAAGAGGAAGTTTTGATGCATTGTTAAACATGGAAGCTTTTTGTATTTGTGTCAGACTATGTATAAGAAACGATTGTTGTTCACTACAAGTGCATTTTCAACTGAATCTGAAAGACATTGATTTTTTTTTAAGAAAAATATTTGACAAAAACTAGCACATACAAGTTCCATAGCTTCTAAAGTAACGTTTGAATTGAAAATGGTTTTAACTCTGGAGTAATGGCAGCTCAATTATGTCTCCTGTATATTGATCATGGTATGAGAAAAGACAAACTTAAAGCAATTTAAGTTACCAAAACTTGAGTCACATAGAGATTGGCAGCAAAAATCTTTCGCCATAACTACATTACTTATGGAGTGATATATTTCAGGGAACTTTTGCTAAGTTTTGCAATTTATAGCCATTCAATGGTTTCCCCTTATATGACTTGAAAGGATGCCTGACTTGTATTTTTCATTTATGCTGTGCACTGTGCATATTATGTTGCATCCTTGTTATTGTTCCACATGCAAAATGGACTAACTCTGCTAATATTGTTTGAGTTTTATTATAGTATCAAAAAAAAAAAATGTTCTATACACTTAATAAGCCTTAAGATGGACGCATATAACTATTACACGCTGAATTTAATATTGTTCTGACAATAGTTAGAAAGTCTTTATCAGCTTATCATGTGGAGATTTGTGAATTCAACACATGCTGATGGTCTCTTATATGGTGAATATATTTTGCTGCTTAATAACTTCAGTTTGAAACCTTTTCTAGATGTACCTTATAGGTTTTAGGCGATCTCCTTTTGGCCCCGCCATTAGTTCCTTCTTACAGTTTAAATCTTTTCTTCGTAAAATAAGCTGTTACCTGTGCGCTTTGGCTCAATAAGCAAAGAGTAGTTTGGGTTGCACTTGGTTGTGATACTATCATGTGCTTCAGGTTGTAGATTGACATAGAGATTACAGATAATACTGCACAAGAGTGTGAAGGTTTTAGTGTATTTGGCTACACCATCCTTGCTGAAGGAGAGGGATTCTCTCATTCCTTCCCTCACCTCCCTAGCCTTCTCTCTATCTTTCTTTCTTCAATGCTCAAGAAACTCTCTCACATATGGCAAGTAACGGTAAGTTGGGTTACCCGTGCCTTTAGGCTTTTATAGAGGAAATTGACATGTTTCAGCCTGTTTATTCAGTTTGTTCTGGTTCAGTTTTCTGATACTTTGGTTCAGTGCTTGGTCGATTATTCTAGTTTTGATCATCAACCAATCAGCCTGGACAGCTTTTATCCCAATTTAGTGCTCATTAAGTGGGAGTTGGAAAATTGTTACCAATCATATTGTCTTCATTGTATTTGAAGTCTCAGATAGATGTTACAGCAAATGATCTTGCTTAGGAAAAATCAGATTCTGGATGTAATTCTGAAAGGTTCACCTTTACTCATGTCTGATTGCATAGATTTGAGAACTATTAGGTGCAGTTCAGTAAAGGAAAATTCTACCCTTTTAGTAATTTGGAATATCTTTTGTATATAGAAGTTTCTTTCTTTCCTATCAAAAGAAAAGGTAATTTAAGTTCTCTTTTCTTCTGTAATACGCTGTATATGTTGCTATATCATTTAGGTTGTAGATGCCTTTATAATGTAGCATACAACTCTATTATCACAATGATGCACCTGGTGAGACAGGATTGTTGTACTCATTTTTCTTGATTTTATTTCCCTAGAATTGACTTCACAGTCCTAACTTTTATTTGACAACTTGAATCTTACAAATATTTAGGAGTCAAAAGTAAAAACTTTATCACTATTGATAAGCAAAATAGAAGACAAAAGATCTTCCTGTAGTTGTGCTATGAGATTTATTAAAGATCTTGCATCAAACATGAAGTTTGCCTCTTCCTTTAGCTATTTGATATTTTTTTTAAAAAAATTATATATATATGTTTTCCTTTTAATGAAATCTTAACAAGATCTTCTGAAATTTTTGCTAGGTATCAGCTGGTATCATGTTCGATAAAGGTGTCATGTCCTGTTTAAAATACTTTGAGGCTGTTCCTTGGACTGAGGAAGAAGAGGAAAAATTGAGGAGCCTTTTCACAAGGTTTAAGTTTGATGATGCAACAACTAAAGAAATTTTGGCCAGACTATACTTGCATGATTCAGTAGATTCACAACAAAATTTAGCAAGACAACTTGTTTGGTCCATCACCACCTGCACTGATGTCAATGCAAGAAATGAGTTAAAGTCATTGGTCAAGGGTCTCCTTTGCAGCAGCTCAGTTTATGAGAAAGACCAACCTGACCTGAACAAGGAGGATTTACTACTTGTTTGCAAGTCCTGTCTGGGTTCACTAGTCAACCTATTTGATGAGGTACCTGGCACTAATCCAAGTGGGAAAATGGCAAAGGAGGAGAAGGGTAAGCCTCTAATTGAACGTGTCTCGAGACAGGTTGATAATATCATTTGGCTGCTAGAAATCCTTCTTGATCAGCAGATGGCCGAGGAATTTGTGGATTTGTGGGCAAATCAAGAGAAATTACTCAAATTACATGATAGTGCATCTCCAATGGTCAGGTATGAGCTTAGCCGGGTTTCAGCAGTTCTGTTTATTGCAATGGGTACCCGAAAACTGCACTGCCAATCTGAGGCGAGATCAGGGCTTTTTCAATCATGGTTTGGCCCGATGCTATCAGATTTCGGTTGGCTACAGAGATGCCGAAAAGGGCTTGAGATGAAGTCCTTGGAGGAAGCTATGGGTCAGACACTATTAACACTTCCACTGAAACAGCAATATTTGTTGTTTATGGAATGGTTCCGTTGCTTCTCCAGGCACGGCACTGAATGTCCCAATCTCAGCAAAGCCTTCCAGATTTGGTGGCGTAGATCATTCCTTAGAGGTTCTGAAATTTTTGCCGTCGAATCAAGATAATATTGTGTAGTCTCTTTCATCTCACTAGCATAGGTGTGAAAGATTCTGCAATATGTGGATGTCATTAATGTAGATGGACTATGTAGCAAGTGATGTAAAAGTTAATTAAGGCATAAAATAGCGTTTTATTTTTGGAAAATTGTTCTTATCATCATATCAAAGTGTTGAGTTTTGCTATATTAGCTCTGAATCTTACTCGTTATTGGAGAAACTTCCAGGTGATGCATTCATGATTGATTGGGGATACTAACAAGCCTAGGAAACACTGATAACATTTTAAAGGCAAGAAGAATGCCTCGAAAAGTGCTTTGCAAAACATAGATATAAAACATAGATATAAACGTGGAAACTGGAAAGCACTTTCTGTTTCAGTTGAGGCTTTTCTGTTGCTTAGAGAAATGTTTCTTAAGACGATAGATGGTGTTTTTGATGTATTTAGTAATTATGTCATGCGAAGTAAATCAGAGTTTTTTCTTCTAGTGGATGGTATATTTTAAAGATGCAAACGAGGAGAAAGAAAATTTAGGGGAAATGTATAGCCCCCTAGTTTTTGCTGCAATTGTCATTTGCCTTTCTTAATTTCAAGAATACTTCATGATGGTTAAGGGATTATTTGTGATAGGACTCATCAAAACAAAATGCAGTAGACTTCTTTTTATTACTAAATGGAAATTTCATAAAATAGAAAGACTGTAGAAAAGGGGAGATCTCCTCACGAGTCTCTTCCAACCAAATTTTAGTGTCACTACATCTCAAAATCATTTTGGCCAGATTATGGGCAACAACATTACAATCTCTTTGGATATAACAGAATTTTACATTGCCTAGAATATGAGCCAGGATCCAAATCTCAGAGATTAACCATCCCAGCTCTGTCCTGATAAAAGATTGCTGCTTGATTAAATTAATCACATTTATGTAATCAGATTCTATTATGATTGGGAGTAGACTCGACACTCTTATCAGCTGGATACCTAACAGAATTGCTTCAGCTTCCATAAATTCTATATCCACCTTTAGAGTTCTTGAAATAGTTTCTGCTCCCTTACTTCCCCAAATTAGTTTTTGATAATTATACCTATCCTCAAAGGTGGTAAGTGGCAAACTGTGCTGTGTCATGTTGGCCCAGACAAGTAGCACGACCTAAGGGCACGGCATGAAGTCGATCATGCCACGGACATGTTTTAATTTCTTATAATATTTTTAAAAAATAAATTAAGAAAAGAAATGGGGGGTTAACTTCACACATTATTTCAATTCTCTTTAAAAATTATAATTTTTCAAATTATTTTTTATTTTTCATTTATCCAATTATAAATTCTCAACACACATTTTTATTATCTATATAATCACAAGTTTCCATCTCAATACTCTAGATGAATTCTAAGAAATTCTAACGCTATCATAAAAAATTTTTAGTAGTCAATTTGATTCTACAATTAAAAATATTGAAAGTATTAAAAAATCAAAAGAGGTTGAGCATCAGATATTTGAAATTATTTTATGTTAGACAATTGTATAAATGCAATTTTTGAAAAAAAACAAAACAAAAAGTTATTTGTAAGTTTTGTAGTAAAATTTTAACTGCCAAAATGACTTACGATATTGGGCATTTAAATCGACATGCTAAGACATGTTCGCAGAAACATAGTCTAAATGAGTCAACTCAAATTGAACTTGTATAAAGTGCTCTTAGAAGAAATTTTTTTAGATTCAGATATAATCAGTAGCACATGCATATTAGATTGGCTAGATACGTTGCAATTAGTGAACAACCTCTCTCATTTGTCAAAGATAAAAGGTTAGAGAAATTTATGAAATGGTACATTCAACCCAATTGGAGTCGTGTTCCAAGAAATGCTATTAAAAATGATCTTTTTATTGCATATCATCAAACTAAAGAAAAATTAGTTGTTGAAATCTTACAATTAAAAGAAGTGTTTACTATTACTTATGATTGTTAGATGAGTGCCAATAATTTAAAATATATTTGTGTTACTTTACATTATATTGATAATGATTAGTTTTTACAAAAATATATATATAAATTACTTTTTTGTGAATTGAAACATCCACACACGATTAATGTAATTTTTAATTCTTTAATGAATATTTGTAGAGAATTTTAAATTGTTGACAAACTTATTAGTTTTACATTTAATAATGTAAGTGCAAGTACTGCTGCTATAGATTTATTTTCAATTCAATTAACATTTGTGCATGGTTCAATTTTTTTTTTCATTTGAGGTGTTTGTCATATTTTTAATTTAATTATTTAAGATAGTTTGAATATAATTAATTCTCAGATTGAAAAAATTAGAGAAGCAGTAAAATATATTGCTTTATCATTTTTTAGACAACAATAATTTAAAATTGTATTGAATCATTATAAAATGGATAGTAGAAAGTTCAAACTTGCTATCAAAACTCATTGGAATGCCACATATATAATGGTGAAATCTTATATAAATTTTAGTGATTATATTACATATTATTATAATGATAATAAAAAAATTTATACTAAGTAATGATAATTGAGAAATTGTAGTTTACTATATGAATTTGTTGGAAGTATTTAATGATGCCACATTAGCATGTTCATGTATATATCAGCCTTCATCATTTATTATTTTGACTTATATATATAATATTAGTTTTATTTTTATTAAATATAGAGATAATCCTATGTTTTCTGACGTTTTTACTGTTATAGAGATTAAATCCAAAAAATATTAGATAAAATTTTTTATGTTATTTATTTGTGTAGCCATAAAGATCTCAGAATCAATTAGCCTAGTGTAAAAGTTTGAATTTCTGAGATCTTAAAAAATTTAAACTCTAAACTTTGTCATGATTTTGATTAAATTTATAATTTTATTTATCACACAATTATTTATTTTTTTATAAAAAGAAATTTGGATCAATTTTAGCTATAGAAGAAACAAATGAGCAATCCGTTTATGATCAGACTGTTTGGATTATTTTGTTAAAAGGTAAAGAAAGTTTGTTCTAGTTCAGATATTTCTACTGCTTTTGAATTGAAAAAATTATTGATACTGAGTACTCTTCTATGTTGAGTATACAATAGTAAAGAGAATTTGATATTTTGTCATGGTGAAAATCAAATGAAAGAGTTTATCTTATGTTATCTATTATGGCTCAAGATCTACTAAAATCTCTGGTATCCACTGTAGTATTAGAATCTGTTTTTAGTACAGGGGGCAGGATATTAGATGAAAAACGGTCAAAATTGACATTAGAAACTTTAGAGGCTTTAGTGTATGTAAAAGATTAGGAAGATGCAAAAGATTAAAAGCAAAATTGGCACGAAGACATGATTAAATATTTTCAGAACTTTGGGATTTGATCATTAGAATTTAAAAATATAAATTTCTAACTCAAGAGTAGAATTTGAAAAATGATAGATAGTTCAATAGATGTTAACTTAGAATATATTGTAACTATAGTGATGTAAATTCGATTTTTTTTTTTGTATTTGTATCCAATAACTAATAATTTTAGATTTGGAATAATATTAATAAATTTTTATCTTTAATGGAATTGCAATTTTAATTATAAATTTATGATTATAAAATAATTTCAAATTTTTTCAATCTAATATAATCTTAATTGTTATTATAATTATTAATTTTTATTTTTATTACAATATTTATAATTGTAATTAAAATATTTACAAGAAAAAATAATTATAAATATTTAAAAAATTATTAAAATATCTAAACAACATTAAACTTTTTTAAAAAATAAATTTTTTAAAAAATAGGCATAGTCGAGCCCGTGATGGACCATGCCTACTAATGCTTGCATATAGCTTATAATAGGCTCGTGTTGGTACGAAACGTTGGGTCGCAAATTGCAGTCTAGCATGGCACTACCCTTTGCACTGTACCATTCAGGCAAGACACTGTAATGTGTCGTGTCGGAACACGGCACACTATTGTGCTATGTCGAAACACCCTACTGTACTATGGGCAGCACGACCCATTTACCACATCTACTTATCTCTGCCTTACTATCTAAAACATCTAAAGCAACATCAACATTTACTTTAGTGTTTAAGTGTTGGGGATTTCCAAGTTAGGGGAGTTAGGATGTGACTTCTAGTTTGGTGTGAGGATTTTGAAAATTTTAAAAATCTATAGGCTTTTAGAATAGCTTCTACTTGTGGCCCAACTTATACTGGTTCCAAGGCTGATCTGCTTGATATAAATTAGTTCCCATAGTGCTAAATAAGACACATTATCATTAAAGTTAGCTCGAGATCCTTTATTGGTAGCTTATCAGCAATATCCTTATAAAACAGTAAAAGTCTAAGGGCCTTTCTACATCAGATGGAAAAATTTTGGTTTTCCTCCAACTCCTAATTGCTTGCTTATAGCCACACAAAGAGTGGAACACATCTTTACCCTATCTTTTTCCTTGCCAAATTCGTCCTTGTTGGTAGTAGGTTTATTATAGCTCTCCAAAGAAATTTTTTGACTTTTGTTAGGATCTCCAAGTTCTAGGCATACTTCCATCAGCTGGAAGAATTAGAGGAATTTATTGAGGGGTCAAGGTATTTGGTATACAAGGCCACTTGGTAGTCACTCTTGATAGAATATAATTAATTTTTGTCATAATGCCACGATATTTGGTCTTGTACATTCCTCTTTGAGATTGCAATTTTCAGTATCATCTCTCATCCTCTAGTCTAAAGTGTTAATGAATTATTTTCATATCCCATTATTTATCTATAGTAATAAGATGTGAGACACATGCTATTGTAGAGAGAGTTATAGGTGACTAGTTTGAAAGTTAAGGGTCTTGGCAACCAATAATCCTTGTAAATTTGGACATGATCCCAAGTTTCAATTCTCTACCTTATGCCCTTCTCAAGCATATCCCTACCCTAAATGATGCTTCTCTAGATATATGATAGTCTGTTTCCTATGTTTCTTTTCAGGAATGAACTTCTAAGGTAGTACTTGGCCTTCAACACCCTTTTCATGAAAGTATTTGAATTTTACATATGCCTCTAGCCTTACTTAGCTTAGAGGGCTTAGTTAAATGCTTGCATATCTATAAATTCTAGGCCCTCATTCTTTTTTTTTATTTAAATGGATAGGACTTTTCAAAGGCTCTAATGGATTGGTCTAGAATAATTTTTTTTTCCCTACCAATATACTGTAACTTGTTTTTAGATCTTCTCACAAGTAGATTTTGGGATTGTGAACACACTCAAAGCATAAGTGGGTATGCTTTGGGCCACAACTTTTATTAGAACCTCTTTCCCTTCCCAAGAGAAAATTTTAGCGCTTCAAGAATTAATTTTATTTTTGATCCTAGACATGATTGTTTCAAAGAAACATCATTTCTTTCTCCTAATCGTTGAAGGCAAACCCAAATATTTCTCATGTATTAACACCGCTTTAAGATTTAGGATGTTGGAGATTTTCTTCCACAAGCTTTAACTTGTATTAGGGCTAAAAAACAGTGATGATTTTTCAAAGTTGATTAACTGCCTGAAGCTTTGGTATAAATGTCTAGGATGTTTTTAAGATTTTTATAGTCAGCAGATGTTGTTCTTATGAAGATTAAGCTGTCATCTACAAAAAATAGGTGGGACAATGTCAGATCATAGGAAAACTTGATGCCATGACTAAGTTTTCTTTATTTAACAACTTTGAGTAATGAGAAGAGGGCTTTTACACTTATAATGAAAAAGTATGAAGATGGAGCACAACCTTGTCTCAGTCCTCTACTAGGTCTGAACTCTTATTTTGAGGTCCCATTTATAAGAATTGAGAAGAAAAGTGGTGATATGCATCTCATTACTAGGTTTACCCATTCGATAGAAAATCTTATTTTAAACATGACTTTTTTAAGGAAGAACCACTTCATCCTATCATAAGTCTTATTAATGTCTAATTTTAATGCTACATTGCTTACATATGATTAAGGGTGGGCACTATTTGGTTCGGTCTAGTTTTGGTCAAAATCAAATTGAGCCGTGTTTATTTGATTTTCCTCAAGGGAGAACTAAATAAACCAAATGGACTGAACCAGAATTTTTCAGTTTGATCCAATTTAATTTTTCACTTCTGGACCCAATTCAAATTTTCAAAGGCAGAACGCAGAAGGCGAAAAAGAATAAAAGAAAAATAAAAGCAAGAGAAATATGAAATCTTTGAACTTTTTCCAAATTGTTTAAGATTGATATAATAACGGTTTAAATTTTGACAATCCCATCACAAGAGAACTCAACAGATTGTTCATTGTTCAACATCATATTTCTAGTATAGATTATTTAACACTAAATTTTCAAGCAAACTCTTCCAATCTTTCTTACAGATTGATACAATAAACATTCACAAAACATGCAAGGCACATCAAAGAACAAAAGACTCTCTTTGAGAAAAAATCGTAGATTTTGATCATACCCTTATTGACATCAATAATAACATGAATTTTGTCAGGCAAAGGATTATAAAAAATCCAAGTAGTTTTCCTCTTTCACTAGAGCCACGACTGTTCACTAACCTAATGTTTGTACAACTCTCTTCAACTTCTAAATAATGCACCTTTTGCGACGAGAAGTCAAAAACAAAGAGAAAAGAGGCGACGTTAGCATGAGATGACGATGCAGTGAATTCATGAAATTTATGAATAGTGCTGTTGATTTTTCAATTTGCTTAGGGTTAGGGATTAGAAACTAGAAAGACTTTAGTGTTTAGAAAGAACAGAAGAATAATGAATAAAATAATTTGGGGCTGGTGGTCGTGGCTTAGGGATTAAGACTGGGGTTTAGAAGCAAAGAAGAATGAATAAAAGAATTCAAAATTTAAAGCTGGCGGTTGCATAATAACTTATTAAAAATTTAGGATTTTTTTATAAATTTTATTATGAGTTATATTGTGTGGGTAAGCTTATGTTAAAATTCTTTGTCCACTATTAAATACTAACACGTGGCAATTAATTGTAAAATTACTTAAATACCTAATTTTTGATTTAGTTCTGAAGTTTAGAAAAATTGAACTAGACCACTCGATTATTACACTTTAAATATCCGAAAATTTTATTATAACAAAAACTAAACCAAGCTGGTTGGTTTAGTTCAGTTTAGACCAGTTTAATTGATCCTTGATTTGTTTTGCCCACCCTTACATATGATCTTATGAAAACCTTCATATCCCACTATTACATCATCTGAGATTAGGCAATTTGGGATAAATGCACTTTAGTTGGGGGATATCACCTTATCTAATAAGGTTTTTAGTTTATTTGATATGGCTTTTGTGATGATCTTGTATATAACATTGTAGAGGCTTATGAGCTTATAATCCTCTATTTTTCCTAGGGTACAAGTGACATGGATATAATACGATTAATACCATGTTAGGTTTAATTTAAAGTTTTTAATATAATAACTCGTTTATGACATGGTTAATTATTGAGTTTTCATCTTGCTTTTGATTTATTTGGGGCTCGTTTGGTTAGATTTTTTAAATCTAAATTTTATGAAAAAGTCATCAATCCTTTTGCTACCAATTAAAAAAGCTTTTTTAAAGTACTAAATCGTTTGGTTATATTATTAAAAATGATTATTTATTATTAAATTATCAAAAATTATGCTTAATAAATATCAAATAAAGTTATTTATTTAAGTTTTAAACAAATTAAAATTTACTATATATTTCATCAAATTCAATATCTTAAAACATAAGAATCTAAATAAATTAATACATAGCAATCAATGAATCAAATAACTTATTGTGTTTGGCAAAAAAAAAAAATAGAAAAAAATAGTACTTATCAATGACAAAAGATTTTTAATATAGATATGATAACTCTAGAGATATTAAGATATGATGACTTAAAAAATATATTAAGAACATATAAGTTTAATATGGTTGATTTCTATTAAGGGTACACCATGAATTAAAATAATATTATTAGTGTAAATGTGATATTATACAAATATAAAAATAAAAGCTCAACTCCTCAAAGCCCAAATTTGAGCTTTTGCAAGTAGAGATAAAATAGCATTTTTAATTTCCAAAAGCTCTTTTTCAATTACATTCTTAGTTTCTCTTTCTTTGTTCATGTTTATATTCTCGCTCTCTCCCCCTCCCAATTAGGATACAAAGAATGTAATTGAATTGATGTTGTTCAAACCTGATGGATCAATTTGGGAAGCTTTACTTATTGGTTATCGTAAGCATAGAAATATGGATTTAGGGATTCAAGCAGCAGAACAACTTTTTCAATTGATGCCATAATAAGATGGAACATATTTACTTTTGTTAAATATGCATACCAATTTGGGGTGATGGGATGATGTGGCTAAAGTGCAACAATTAATGATGGACAAAGGAAGGAAGAAAAAGCTTGATTATAGTTGGATTGAGGCTGAGAACAAGGTCTATGTATTTGTTAGAGTTGGTGCTTACTTGCTATTCTAATATTGTATGAATATTAATTGTTAACCTTCATCCAATATACATTTCAAATATAATTGTTAATATTATAATAAATGGTATCATGTTTGTAACACTACAAATATTGTATGATCTAAATAAATTCAGATTTGGCCTAAAAGAGTTTAGACCAGAGCTAAAAGTTAGCAATATTGAGTTATAAATGCTAAGAAGCAACACTACTAAGAGTTAGTAGGTTATGAGAGTCAGCGATATCTAAAGAAGTTAGAGCCTAGTCTGTAACAGGATAAAGATCTGAGGGTATACTAGTGATGATATAGTTACAAAGAGTTACAGTAGGTGTTAGAAAATATCATTATGCAAGTATGTTCTCAAACACTATGTTTCTGATCTATTTTCATCGGGGTGGGTCTATCGATGAATCTCTTTCATATAGATTAGTGTATGTTATATCTATATGGTACAAAAGATTGTTCTTAGTTGACCATGAGCTTACTGAAAACTCATATAAACATATAGGTATTCAGTAAGGACTGAGTACTACATAAACTCACAATGACCCAAATAGACATCTTACGAAGTTAAGTTTAGTAGTATTCGTGATCCTTTGACTTGAGCACCATGGTGGACTTATGAGTGATCTATCATGTTTTAGTTCCACGCATGTCAGAGACTTTTTATAGTATGACCGTTGGGTGTTGTTAGGTATGGTCTGATGCTCATGGAGTCCAGTGTGCATAGATATGGAATTCGTCAACTCATATAGGTGAATTATATATCCTGATGCTATGAGATTGTATTTTAGAAAGTCTTGTAACCACAAGTACATAACCCAGAAATTTTTTTTTCGTAGGGTTGAACAATATTGTTTATCAAAATATAAATCTGGAGATGGATTCACGAATGAGCACGTGGAGATTTGATGGTGATGATCTATGTCTCTACTCATCTAGGATATAAGTAACGAAAAGATTATATGAATATGTTATAACCTCAGCTTATCTGGCCTGACGCGCTGATTTGTAATATCCATGACATCGTGCGTGTGGGGCATCGACCACGGACTTATAAAGTAGTTCTATTTGAAAAATCGAGCGTGGATCTAGGAAGTTCAACAATATGAAGTGTACTTGTTGTGTACTGAGGCAGCCGAATTGAATAGTTCAATCTAATAAATTTTAGCAGATCGGGATATTTATTTTAGGTTTCCTCAAAATGTGCACATATCAAAACTTAAGAGTTAAGTATATTAATTGGTTAATAATAGTTATTGACCAATGGGAAGATGTCACGTGGCACATTGTAGGCTATTCATAATTTAATTTAAAAATTATCAAAATGACCTTACTTTTGAGACAAGCACAGTTATTTATTTATTCTAAAATATTTTAAATAAATAAATATATTAATAGTTTTTATTAATATTATATTATTTAAAATTAAACAATTGATTATTTAACTTTAAATAATATAATATTAATAACAATTATTAATATGTTTAATTGTTAAATCAGAAATCACATGTTTTTATTTTTATTATTATTAATGTAATTAAAATAAAATAAAGCATGTTAAATGGCTTAATAGAATATGCTATACATGGTGGGGGCATGTGTTGGCAACAAATATTGAGAGAGAATTTAACAAATATAAAAATAAAAGCAATTATTTTCCTTTTACTATATGAATGGTCAATCATGAATTGTTGATTAAGCAAAAATATTTTGCTTATTCTAACAAGTCAACATATTATATAAATATTTTATATTTTATTTGGTAAAACTTGAAACAATAAGGCATAACTATGCATTTGTTGTGGGCCATTCTTTGTTGGCCATTATTTGAAGGAAAATGAACTTACTAATATAAAAATGACTTGGTTTATTTTTTCATGTGTTTTGACAATTTGGATAAGTGTGAGTGAGAGAGCAATTTTTTCAAAGAGTTGAAGAATTTTTCATCTTCTCCATGTTTGTTGGTTCGGCCATGATGGAAAAAAGAGAGAGAAATATAAGTTTTAGAGAATGAGAGCAATAGTTGCTTAAAGAGATTTTTCTTCTTCTTCGTATACCATTGCCAGCCATGGCTAAATAAATTGAAAAAGAAATTTGCTTTATCAAAGAGTTGAATAAAATAATATTTCATTGGAAATTATTTCCAAGTATTGTGCAAGAGTTGCACACTTAAAACACTATTTCTATATTTTTTTTGAAACAAATGTAATTAGTTAAAAGTGTTTAACTAATGACGAAAGCTTAAAGAGTTTAAGTAATGGCTAAAGAGTTAACCATTTAGTGTTTAAGAGTTAAACACCATTGTTGAAAATTGAAACTATTATTCTAGCGATCCAAGCCCACTTTAGTTGGATCTTAGAATTGCCGGTGAGTATGGTTCATGGTGGACTTTGGTTTAAAACTTTTCAAAGGCTTAACAGGTGATTCTTAATCTTTATTTTCATTATAGTAATAAAACTTAAATTTTAAATGTATTTATTGCACTATAAAATTAAATTTTTAGTTCTGCTACGTTAAATTTTGTATGAGATACGTAAATTTTATTGTAATAAACACACATAACATGCATGCACATTAAAGAATCAGCACACTTTCAATCTGTTTTTTAATGACATTGTGGATCCTAAATTGCAAGTAGTTTACAAATATCTCGAGCAATTGGTAATTTGGTACTGGAGATGAGAAAACCATGGTATTTCCTTGATACAAAATTTGTGTTGCATGACATGGAATCTTACCAAAAAGAGTATGCCTTATCTACTCATAGTGAGAAGCATTAAAATTTGAAAAAACAAAATTTAACAATTGGGTTAATATGGGTTTTTGAAACCTGATCATGACCCGAATTAAACCCAGACTTGGCCTATGCTTGAAAAATCCAATGCAATTTGAGTTTCAAGAACCTTAAAAAAAACTTGGGTATGGGTTCAGGTTGAACAAAACCTAAACCAAAACCTGAATTTTGTTATCCTTATCTATAAATTTTCTTTAATCAAGTGACGTGAGGTTTTAGCACCTTATCCCCACTTAATCCATCTTGATTTTGATATCTATAATCTTGAAAATGTTGGATCTTTAGTGTTCTATCAAGAAACAAGCTATTATAAATGATATTAAAATTAGATTTACCTTGCGATGTGGATATAGACCCCATAGTCTAGATTAGAGACAACACACAAATTTTAAATATTCTTAATGGTTTAGAACATATGATTCAACCATTTATGCTCAAAAGATAATAAATTTAAATATGAAAAATTTTAAATATGCTAATAATTCTTTAATTTCATTACGTACTATTATTTATGTCAACTTCTAACGTAGGCAAGCATCATGTAATACGTACTACTCATTTGTAGCATAAAATGATAATCCCGAAATGAGACAAGAGTGTATTGTTTAAGAAAAGTTTATGTATATGGAAAATACATAAGGATACCAATAATCAAAGATTGAAGTCAATGTGTACAATACACTGTCTTTAAACTATTTCTACCCCTACTTTGATTATAATAAAAAATACAAATGAGTAGGATAGTTCTAGGATTCAATGACTTATAAGAAAGTATTAGGTGCACACAAAATACTTTCCTTGGACTACAAGTGTTTAAACTCAGACAATGGTTAATAAAAGAGAAACTTGAATCAAATATTGAGAAGAGAATTTAATCCATTATTTCAAATGTGCCTACAGCATTTATAGAATGGTATATGTCTCTCTGGGAAGACATAACACTTCTTTGAAATACTACATCATAAGGAAGAGGTATGTGACTCTTTAGAGAGTCACCAAACTTAACTCTGGGCACTGTGGTGCTCATCCTTCAATGCTGCGGTATCCAACGATCAAATTAGGCGCTACCTGATTAAGGGTAGCAACGCTCAAGATCCAGCGCTGCAGCATTTAATCCAAAGACTAGAGTGTCGCAGCGCTCAGCCTTGAAGCTAGAACAGTGCAATAGTCAAGCCTCCTACAACTTGGGTGCTTCCCATTTTGTCCTCATTTCTCTTCTTGGCTATTTCACTCTACTCCAACACTTGATTTTATACTTGTTTATTTGAAATACACTTTTAAATTTCAACAGTGTAAAGGTTATAAAATAATATAATTATGAATTAAAATACTGAAAATTATTTTTTCATTATATATAGAAAAGAAAAAATAATACTTATGATAATAACACTAAAAATATAATTCTTAATGAAAAATGATATCTTATGAAAATGAAATATTAAACTTTCACATTGTAACAATTAAGATATAGAAGAAAAATAAAAATGAGAGTGAACATGATATAATTAATAGTAAAACATGTTAAGTTTTTAAATTTTTAAATGTATAACTTAAATTAAACAAATATGTAGTGAAAAAAATTTAAAATGTATTTTTTAGTATTACTTTTAAATATTATCAACATAGTTTTAACATTCCTCAACTCCTCCGCCTTTTATGCTAGTTCAACATAATCATCCCACAAAGTAGCTGTGGTGGCCTTAGCATCTCGAGGACTTTCTTGATCCTTTTAAGCTCTGAGAGTTGGCTCTCTACCATCGCTTCCTTCACCTTGGACTTCTCAGACTTAGCCATAAAGCATTTGGCTCAAACTTTTTATTGGCCTCGTTGCAGAGGTCCTAAATGTCGACCTCTACTTTTTCCAGTCTGCGGCCATCTCAAACTGGATTGATGACCATCCCTTAGTGGTGTTTAATGACAAACATAACTTGCAAATAAAAGTTGTTAGTCTAAATATGACTTAAAAGAAAAATGAGAGAAATTTTAAAATATGGCACGACTAGTCTTTACTATGTACTTCCCATCCCTAATTAGGAAGACTATATGTTTGTACCTTGCCTTTTTATCGAGGGGAAGGTTAGAGAAAGTGGAAGCAGGTGAGGAGTTCCTTGTGGTTTGGATGGTTGGCCTCTTTTCAAGCCCACGATCAATTCTGGTGGTGGGCACTTAAGTTGGCATCATTGCCATCGATTCTTATGTCCTAAAGATCCCTTGAGCAGGGCTCTATAGACTCTAGGATGCGCTCTATTGTCGACGTGACAAGAGAACTGGAGCAAAAAGGGCAACCATCCCTCTTCCTTTGACAACCTTTTTTAACATAGTAGAGAGGTTTTCCTTACTATCTCTAAAAGGGATGCCAAAATTTGCCCTTTGATTTCTTGAAGGCCCTCCAACCTTTAACCTTTATAAGGCTTCTTCCTATTACCTTTTTTATGGTCAGACATTTCTAGATTCCAAAATAACACAAATGAGATGACCACAAAAATAAGATAAGAAAGAATAATTCTTTAAGTGCAATTTATTATCTTCTTCTTCCATTTCTCTGTTTGTACTACTTTAACCCTATCTTTAATGAAGCCCAAGCTCCTCAAGCCTCCTCAGAGAGTAAGTTACTTGATAGGCTTACGTGTTGGGAAGCTTAGGTAATTCTCTCTTGATCTTCTTAGTTAAGGTTTGGTTTGGATGACTAAGTAGTTGTAAAGTAACAAAATGTCCGTCTTTTACTCACAGAAAAAAAAAGGTTGAGAAGATGGACTTGCTTTCTAAAACATATGAGGGTCTTCCTCAAACTTCTATCCCTCATTACCCCTTAACATAGCAAAAAAAACCAAATGTGTTTCCACTCTTTGTTACTTGAAAACATCCTTAGGACGAGGGTCATCTGACCTTCATGACTCATCAAGTAATAGAACCCTTTGTTTTTATTTGGTTTGGCCTAAATTTGGTGGTAATATTTAAGTTCTTCCAATTTGGACTTGGATTATCTAGTAATTGCCCACGTCACATATTGACCAGATAAAGCTCTTCAAAAATTTAGGTTCGCTTAACAAGGGGCTAAGTTTAGATTTGACAACATTTGAATAAAATAAGGCTGCATTGGTAACCTAAGTCCTAATTTGAAAAAGGTGAAGTAAATGATGACCTCGCCAAATAGAGGTTCGCTAGCAAACTCTCATAGCTCAGGGACCCTCAGTGATGACCGCCATCAGGATGTTATATTTGGTTTCGAGCTCTATAAAGGCTACCTCGATTATTTTGGATAGGTAGTAGAGAGGGCAATCTAACTCATAAAGGACCTTATTGTTGAGGTGTTTGTGATTCCAAACTACATTAGGTATGTGCATGTAGTTTATGTTCATCATATAAAATTTACGTATATATGCAATTCATGTATCTTATACACAAATATATACGCAGTAAAAGTTAAAAATCTAATTTCTTAAAGTAATGAACACAATAAATTTTGTTCCATTACAATAATAAACAAAATAAAATATTAATCATATTAATATTATGATTGAGAATTTACCTCACAAGCCTTTGGTTCATTTTAAGCTGGAGTATCGCTCGAAATAAACCAGTTGGTAATTTTAAGACTCAACAAGATGGGCTTAAATCGCTAAAATAACAGCCTTATTTTTTCAGCACTATTTTAACACTTAAACCTCGAGATTAACTCTTAATCTCTATAGTCTAACACTTAAACTATTTTAAGCAATAAATTTATTTTTGATTTATTCAACACTTGAATTACAAAAATAAATCCAATGCTTTCATGGTGACCAAAATTTGGAGAAGAAGATGAATAGTCTCTAAACCTTTATTTTGTTATTTTAATGCTTAAAATCAAAACTCAAACTCACTTCTCATCCCTTCTATCACTTAGCCAATCAATTGAACAAAATGAACATTTTAATTTGTTTCAAAAACAACAAAATAATTCATCTTTTTTTTCCCCTTCTCGTGTCACCCTTAGTCTCAATTTCAAACACATATCATTTATACATAATATAATAATATTATTATATATATATACTTAGCCACCAAGTATATATGTTAATATTATATTAAATAATAATATTATATATATTTGGCCACTAAGTATATATATTAATATTATAAAATAAAATATAATATTATATAATAATAAAATATCTTAATCATTTAACTATTAAATAATCAATATGTGAAAATTATTTTATCATTCTTATATGGTTGCCAAGTATATCTTTAATGGGTCCTATCATACCACACACTTAGATAAACTCAACCAAGAGCCCATAATGCACTTTGTGTCATTATACAATTGGTAAACAATAATCATTAACTAATTGATGTATTTAATATTTAAATATGGACACACGTGCATCCTATGGTCATGCTAGATATTACTGGACTGAACAATTCAATCTAGTATACAGCCCTAATGTACAACGAGAACATTTTATATTGCAAGACTCTCTAGGTCTATGCTTGATTTGTCAAATAGAACTATTCTATAAGTCCATGATCAATGCCCTATGCACACATCACAGATATTACAAATCAGCGCATTAGACCATACAAGTTGAAATCATAGTGCATACGTATAGTCCGTTCATCACCTATATCTTGGAAGAGTGGGGATATAGATTATCATCGTCAAATTCCCATATGCTCAACTGTGAACTTATCTCAAGATTTTTATTTCAAAAAATAATATTCGCAAACTCCTTTGTAATATTGTTTAATTTTATGGAAAACTCTTTTCCGAGGTATATACTTTTGGTCAAAGACTTTCTAAAATATAATTCTTAGAGTATCAGGATATATAACTCACCTAGCGACACCCAATGGTCAGACCATGAAAAGTCTCTGACATGCGTAAAACCAAAGTATGATGGATCACTCACAAGCTCATTGTAGCGCTCAAGTCAAATGACTATGATTACTACTCAACTTGAGAGGACTTCTATTAATGGTATTATGGGATGTCTATTAGAGGTCCTCGCGAGTCTATTCAGTATCCAGTCCTAACTGAATACTCGCATGCCTATACAAGCTTTAAGCTCATGGTCAGTTAGGAACAACCATCTGTACCCTACAGATATAAACATACACTGATCTATATAAAAGAAAATCACCGACAGACCTACAACGATGAAAATAGATCAAAAACATAGTGTTTGAGACCATATTTGATTAATGACATTTTCTAGTACCCGATTGTAACTTTTACAACTATGTCATTACTAATACATCCTCAGGTCTTTGTCCCATTACAAACAAGATTCTAACTACTTGAATTTTAATGATTCTTATAACATGCTGACTCTTAACAGCTATAATTATCAGTAATGTTAACTCTTAGCACTGATCTAAACTCTTTTAGACCAAATTCGAACTCCTTCAAATCATACAATATCCGTAACGTTATAAGCATTATATCATATATATTTAATATTAACGATTTTATAGAAATATTTATTGTATAAATATTAAATAGTTTAATATTTATACAATATTAGAATGGTATGTAAGCACCAACTCCAACACTTACTACTCAAATGAGGAGTGTTCTTCTTCTTCTTCAGGCCTTTAGCACCCCGTCCTCAGTATGGAGCACTAATAGAGACATCTTTTCCCTTAGGCTCTACACTTATAGTCTGCATAGAGTACCCCACCCCTCATCCTCAATTAATTGGACCTTGAGGTCTCCCTCATATCAGAATTCCCTGGCAAACTCAAGGAGATCAATATCCTAGCGTCTATTTCTAACTACTCGAATCAACCTATTCCTAACATCTGAGTCTACCATCCCACTATTAGACTCTCAACCTGATATGTTTTATGAATCGTTAATGGCACTCCAATCTAAAAACATTATTGTAAGGTTAAACTTAGAGAGAGCAAGACCAGACAACACAAACAAACCCAAGCAAAAAAAATGGTTAGCAAAACATTCAAGAGCTAAGGCCGAACATTTAAAAAACTAAAGTAGGGTATTCAAAATTTTAATTAAGCATTCAAGTTATACATGCAAAAATAAAAACAAATACAACCTAAAAACTTAACCAAATAAGCAACCAAAAAATAAAGGGAATAAAACTAATGGGAGATTGAAGTTGGTGGACTAGGGTGTTTAATCCTTTAACGAGCAAGATTTATTTTGACCGCTCTCTCTTTAGAATTGTGAATCAAGTAAAAGTATGAGATTTTTAAAGAGCCACCTAATTTACAGAAGACGTTTAAGTTAATCTCAACCATTGAAAAGAATTTAATGGCCAAGATTCACTTGCGTTCGACAAGTTTCTTCCCTTGATATATGCATTAGCTCGCCAACAACCTTAGCTATAGGATGAGATCTAATGGATTGAGATACATCTATGTCTATGGTAAATGTAATAGCCCAATCGTTGAGTGGCTAAAGGGTGACAGCCTAAATGACACATAATTTTTGAATAGTTGTTTAATGCTTGCACCAATTTCAAAATCGTCAACTTCGAGGATAACTCATTAGATAAACTACAATAAGATATTATAGAGATCATCATCATTGAGAATTTTGTCCAGGCCAAACACTACACAAATTTTCTAGCATTGACTAGCCAATATTGAAAATCGAGAGATCTTTGTTTCCCCTAGAATGCTAGGCCTAGCTCACTAAAGGCCCAGCTAGTCGAAGGCCCAATCCAAGGCCTAACCTATTGAGGACTTAGTTAGCCAAGCCTAGCCAATGCTACTGACCTCCTACATGAAGCTTGAAACCTCAGGCCTAGATGACCCTAAGGCACTCAAAACTATGGCCTATTATTAGGTTGTGCTCAACTGCATCTACCTCCTCAATTCAACCATCAACCTGAGAATATAGGACCTTGGCCAAGGGTAACCTCAAAACTTATTGCCATCTAAAGAGTACCTCAGGCACATAGAGTTTATGCTACTAAGACCATGATCTTGAAGAATTTGGACAAGGGCATTCATATTTTGCTCCATATGTACGAAGATAAAAGCCCATCAACTTATGATCACTATAATCTCGAACGACTTACACAATCCCAGGTATGAGATGATGTGTGACGTGTGACGTAGGGTAATCACCAAAAAAACCTATATAAGGGAGTTAAGGCTCATGCATGGGGACATTAAGAAGAATTTAACCTAAAAAATAGAGAGAAAAAAAAGCAAGTAAGCAATCTTAAAACATTATTTCAATGAACTTTTTTTTCGACCAACTCAATCTCTGACTTATGCATCAGAGGGTCATTTTCAAAGATAACAATTAATGCAGCCTTAATCAATTATTGCAAGTACAGTGACAAGTCTCAGACATCAAATAGTACTCAGAGAAGGCTAACTTAGCTTAGCTTTAGACCTAACAACTATTTCTTGAGGATAAATTCATCTTTGATTGAGAATTCAACATTTAGCCAAGAACTACTGTTAATAGTTTTTAATATATGGTCATTTAAAGTAATAGCTGATTTATGAGGAAAAAGGAAGGAAAACAATTAGAGGGTATTGTTAGGCTTACAAACTTGAGATACATACTTTGTATCTTAATTGATGTGAATTTTTATTTTTCAATGATGTAATAGTTATACAACATCAAGCAGTAATGAACATATTAGCCGCCACATCACTCGGGATAAACATAGAATTTTTTAAAATGAAAAACCAACAAAATATGATATTAATATTATACGAGAAAATACCACTTACCCATTTATGTTTTAATCTAATTACCATTTTCTTTTCTAAATTTTTTTATAATACTCCATTAATGATACCATCCAATAGCCAAAATACACATTGTAATCTTTAACCATCCTTTAATTCGATGATGACGACGACGACAATGATGATGGTAGTGATGATGACGATGACGATGACGATGATAATGAAGAGATGACAATGATGTATAATCATATTATAATAATAGTTTACATTATTAAATTAGACGAATTCAAATAAATTACGAATTTGTTTATTATTAGTATAAGATTCAAATTTAAAAAATATATAGTTTATTAATTTTATAACAACTAAAATATAAAATAAAAAAAAGATAGCAAAAAAAAATTAATATATACAAAACATAAAAATAGCACTTGAATTCTGATCAAATACTCGGTTTCTGTTGACATTTCAGACATGGTAAATAAATATAACAAGTTCTTGACTCGTTAGACTTAGTATGGCATTTGCAAGTTTGGTTTTTCCCAGCATCCCCATAAATCACACCATTAATGTTGTGGTCCAAAACTAATCATGGCCCTAAGGCATTAAGAATTTGTTGAAGTGGGGTTGGTCCAAATTTGTTGTATTGGCCTATATCAAGAGTTAGATTTAGGCTAGTCGATGAATAATGGAGAATAAAGTGTTGAGTTAAGAGTTGCTATAAAACAAGGGCAATGTTATGCTGCTTAGACATGCTGAACATAGAAAATACTTAGTGAGAGGTAGGTGATGAGGGAGTGGTCGACGATGACCCCTCCGACGCTCAAGTTAACTAGTGGCTTTAGTTGACAACGTTTTCCTAGGATTTTTACTCTAGAGAGAATTGTAGATTAAGAAGATATATATATTTTTTTACTTGTCTAGTATACTGAGTTACCTATCTCCTTTGTGTTCTAAATTTTAGGGATATACTCTGAGTGTTGGAGGAAAATATGGCTTAGAGAATCTTTTATTGGGATGACATATTATTATAAATAATTAGAGGATGTTCATTTTAGGGGCATTAATGATGACATATGCCTATTGTTAGGGTTTAATAGTGACATAGATCCTTAAATAGGGTACCTAACATACCCTAGAGCTCAACGGTGGGATACTAATGGACTCAAGCCATTGCTTAATTCAATGATATGGTTGTTTCTTAGGTTGAGCTACTCTTTAAAAGTGTGGCTTAGGTGGCCATATAATTTATTAGTAGCAGTCTATGTATCTCCATAAATACTTCTCCAGCAATAATATATATTATGTATTGTTAATTATTTATTTCTTAATTTAAATTAAGTTTTCTATCATATAGAAAATGAATCAAATTTAGTTGAATTTAGGTTGTTCACGTATTTGTAATAAATACCAATAAAACTAATCAAAATTGGCTAATCAAATTCGAATTTAAATTTCAAATTTGAATATGAATACTAATTTATTAAAATTTTGTTATATCTTACTTAAATTCGATATAAATTTAATTTGTTTACTCGTTTTACTACTCTTAAAACTATTTTGTCATATTTTAAGATTATTTAATTATTTTACATTATATTTGCTTTTTTTTAAGGAAATATTTGCTATTTGTTAAAAAGTGTTTTAATTATATTTAAAGTACAATTAATTAGGATTTGAGTACAATAAATATTCTAAAAAATATATTGAGATACATTAAAAAGGAAAGGTTAAAGAGTAATCTGATTACAACACAGTTTAATATTTGTTAGATTAGAGTTTTAAGAATTTTGACCCTCTTAATTACAAAAACTCTGTTTTTGGTTGTTACGTCTATATTTAATTTCGAAAGATGTACTGAGATTGAAATTTTGGGTTAAATAATTTGACAGGAATAATGTGTATTGGAACAATGTAATTTTATTTATTTTTTCTTTAAAAGGATACCAAATATTTTTTTTTATCGTTATGTTCAGTTCAGTTACAGAAAACTTTGTAAGCAAAATGCAGTTCAACACGCTTTCTATTCTTGACTTTGATATCTCAAAATGCCGTTTACGCAAATATTTGGTATAATAAAAATGAGAATGGAATTAAATGGGCAACAAATGACAGATTTTGAAAGCACATAGCTTGTCATAAACAAGATCATACACATACAAATTGAATTGATAAAACAAGTAAATTGATGAAAGTATTAACTGTAATGAACTTACAAAAGGGGTATTTTGAGCAGAGTGAGGAAAGAGAAAGGGTACGATCTCTCTTTTTTCTTTTGGCTCTTTCTTTGTTTCCTGAAGGACTTTTTTTTTTCACTTATGCTTCTTTCCACCAGCGAGGATACGTTGAATCTGAAGGCCTCGGCTGAAGGCTTGGTTGAACAGCAGCCTGGTCTGGAACTCTGAGACGAAGGGGAACCAGGCCAGTATTGCAACAGGTCCAAAGATCATCAACCCCATCAAGTACTCGTATCCTCTTGCAAGAGCTTTCACAGACCCCCACATTCCAAGTCCCTTAACTATCGGCCTCAATGCTTGTGATATCTGATCATTTAACAACATAGGCAGTACAAAATCAGTTTGAAGTAAAATAGAAAGAATTCATTTTGTATTACTTTCCAATTATTGGACAAAATGGGCTATTCTTCAACCATGAAAAGACAATTGTGCAGCAAGCAAAACAAATTTTTAACTTTTTTCAATGAGGTCACAAAGGTTAAGCCAAAATATATCTATGATGGGTGAACCATGCTCCTCATGTTGGCAACGCTGCTATTTATCCAACCAAAAAAAGAGACATGCAAAAATGCATGAAAATTTGGAAAATCTCCTAACGTATGACTACTAGTCAACCAAAAAAGAAGATTACGCAACCCATTTAAACAGAAAAATTGAAAGTTGTTTACAGTGTGTTAGTTTTAGAAAGAGAGATAAAGCTTGCTTATCATATAGATGAGCAGATACAGCTTATTCAAATCCTTACTCTGTAGAGAACTGATAATCAAAGACGAGAAGAATTTTCCATGTGGTTCAAGTACCTGCAGAAGTGCCCAACCTGTTGGCAAAAAGGCCAACATACTCTGAAAGATGTCTCCAACTTTGAGGTTAAGGAACAGAAACATGAGAACTAGAGCGACCGTGAACCCAATAAACAGGACCAATTTTAGGAGTCTGAACATCAACTGGAAATCTGCGCTGAACTTCTTTCTACCCATAGACACAATCTGCAGATTAAAGTTGCACCTGTAAGTCTAGCCTCGACAAGAAATCACATAATTCTCCAGTGGAATTCAGTCTGAGCACTAACCTTTAAGATGACTATCAAACCAAAAATAACCAGCCAGGATATACCATAGATCTGAATCACAAAAACATATTAGACAACTTTGCCCAATAACATATTTACAATCTTGTTTCTTATTTAAATAATGAAAACGAGAAGTGAAAGAAAAGTTAATATTTAAAGTCCCCTACTTTGATATCATAATACATAGGGCAAGTTTATACAATTCCAATACATCTTTATCTGGGCAAAGCAGACATATTTTCTTTAAGTTATGTTTTCTTTGTTTCATTATGAAGATACAGTTTTGTGGATCACTGAAGTGATCCAGGACCAAGAGGTCGCTCTGTTCAACGGTGATTTACTTCCTTTCCGATACTTGTGATCAGTTGGGGCACAATCAGGGATGTAAATATCAAATTTAATGGACTTTCTGAGAAAAGAAAATTTCAAAATTGGAATCATGTAACAAGAAATCTAGCAAACATATTTCAAATGAATGGTGGTGTTCTAATTTAAAACATGCAGATTTCTTAAATGATAGAAAAGATTTCTGGAATCATTTCGCACTTTTGATGCAGAATCAAACAATGTTGAAACCGAAACAGATTAAATTCAGAGGAAGCAGCTTATATACTCACAATGATGCTCAGATCTTCACCAGCTTTGCTACTCTTGGTCAAATTTAGATGATAAACAATCCCATACTGATAGAAAAAGAAGCGTAATGAGAGAATAACCTCCCACATGCGTCCTGATTTCCCTGTGTGCAGCAGGTGTTCTTGTTCTTCTTCCCACCATGATTCCCAGCTCTTGTTTGCTGGCACACCAATTCCTCCTCTGCTGCTAATCCACTTTGTCCAATCTTCCCAATCATCCACTATCTTTTGCCATTCAAAACCCGAAGGGTTAAAAAGGAAAGGAGCGAATAACCAAGAAATCACTAAGAACCACATTGAGCCTGTAATGATTCCAAGAAGTATCGGATCTTCTGTTGCTTTACCATATATCGTATAACATATAAGCAATACCATCATCTCCAGTCCTTTCACAAAGTGACTCCTTGAATAGAGCCTATAGTTTTCAGCAAACTTCTCATGCCGTACAACGAAACCACGGCCAGTTGCTCTGTACTTTGCCCCACCATGCAGGATAGTGCGCCCATAATAATGAGCTTTTGTACCAAGCGAGAAAGTGAAGAAGACGGTTGCTAGCTGAAGCTGCATGATTATTAAGTCGCCTAATGCAGTTCTGAATCCTCTTTCTAGTCCTATCTCCATGATCATGGGAAAGGTCATCAAAAGACCTAATTGAACGAGGGACTGTTGAGCCATGACAGCCCTTAGAGGATCGTCTTTCCTAGTTGCAGCAAACCTAACTATTGACTCCTCCAATCCACTTAATGACAGATAAAGTTTTCCATACAAGAAAGCATAAACGGTGAAGACAACCATCTGCATAATGACAAGAAAGTTGCACTAGCTGAAGAAATTTCAGTTGGCATATAAAACAGATCAGTAAATTTTCTAATTAAGAGCTTAGGCTCTTGAAACTCCAGAGTCAGGATTCCCTTTTTCATATCAGAATTGCAGTTTAAGAGATACAAGTGAAATGCCAACCAACTATAATTCCCTCTATTTCCTCTTTGTCTTTTCCTTTTGCTTGGGAGATGGGGGTGGTTCTCCTTAATGAACTTGTCTCAATTATACTCTTCTCTGTTGTTCAGAGGGTAAGATATAAACATCTGTTAAATGCAAATGAAACTTTTCAACAGATGTGCTAGCTCTCTCTCTCTCTCTCTCTCTGTGCATAAACTATGGTGTATTTCTGCTGTTGTCTAATTTTTAACACAAACCAATAGAGTATGTCGGCCATCGTTAACCAGATTACTTCTCCTACTCTGTTTTATAGTGAATCCTATGGGAAGTTAAACTTTATAAGACACAGATTATGGTGCCCTTTCCAATATTGTTATTGCAACAGGGTGGAGCTTGAAGTGGGTGAGAAGAATAAACTTTCCAAGGGCTTTCTTGACCAAAGAAAAATGAAAGTTATAAGAGGAAAAATAACTACCAGAAAAGGTGTTTTAATATTCCCTAAATTTTCTTGGATCTGGTACAATAGTTTTACCTTCATTCCCAACTAAAAGACTCATGATTGTTAATGTCTTTTTTCTTATGTATAGTCTTATACTGACCTCATCAATCCCTGTAAATGGAACCTCTGAAACAAATGGAGTTTCAAAATTGATGTATCATCTTCTTTGCTTTCTTTCCTTCAAATCATTTTCCATCTACATTTTTAACTTTTTTTCTTTGAACAAGCAAAGAAAGCCTTATTTATTAGAAAAAAAGGGGCACTATTTTATTTTTTCATTATGTCTGTGTCAAGTCATCTTTCAGATAGAAATAAGATGAGAATTACCAGTGAGCTGATGTAAAATCCAATAGTTGTGAAGTAGCATGACAACATGCGGAAAAAATCAAAACGATGTCCCAGTCGATAGATATCCCTGCTGAGTGTCTGCTCCCCATTACCACATGCAACTTTTGCTTCAAAGAGGGATATTTGGTTGAGCCCAACATCTCGACCTTTCCCAACTTGAATATACTCATGGTGAGTGACATTCCCTCGTCTTAGTGTGGAGTTGAAACCTACACAAGCAAAAAAATATCAAAAAGGAAATCGAATAACCTGTATCCTTAAGAATGGTATGTTTGTTTAGATCTGTACCAGCGAAGATGTCCTCACTCAAATTGACATTCCGGGAAGCTTTGCTCATGCCACCGCGAGTTATGTGGAAAATCCTATCAAATACATCGGGATGACCATAGTGGAACCGAACCCTAAAACCAAAAAATACATCTTTTAGATACATCATCGTCAATTATTGTGAAATTAAGAGATAAATCGAGAGAATTCATTGATGAAATGGAATTAAGAAATTAAACACAGTCAGTACATTAGCAATCCTATATGTGCTTTGTTGCAGCAACTACATCTTGCATTTAAAATGTGCCAACATTAACTCGTTACATAGTTTCCTCTGAATAGTGTAATTTTAAATATTTGGTACTACTATTGTCAGATAATCTTTCTTTGAAGGAGTTGGTGGGCGAAAAAATTGAAAAGAGACTTGAGGGATGAGAAAGAGCTTCCCTTTCAAAAGAAAGTAGACTTTCTCTCATTCAACCTTTCCTTCAACCTACCTTATCCACCCTTCCTTTTCATAAAGAAGAACAATAAGGCTAGCCAAATGGCTCTGCAGATTCCTAATATAAAAGAATTCTCTTTCTCATGAGCTTACAAGGAAAAAAATGTGGTCTTTACTTGAGTGAAAAAGATGCCAACATGGTTGAGATCGAGTTCAATAGATGCTCTTGGAAAACAATCTCAAAGGAACATCATTTCTTCATTTATCACATTAAGCTTGTAAGTTGGCTGTCACTAAGGTAAAAATGTTGATTGTTTTCTCCACTTTTATGAACTGTACCTTTTCCAAAATGTTTCTGTCAGTTCTAGAATAGTTTTGTCTCTCCCCTGAATGAGTTAGAATTGGAGCTTTAACATCAAAAGAAACATGAATAAGAGGGTAATACAACAATGTCCTTAATGGATGTTGTTATATCATGTGAATATCAACAAGATGAGGGAAGATAAAAGAATATGGAACTTGGTGTGACTTGGTAGTTTTTCTTCTAAAACTTATATCAAATGACTGAATGAAGACACATCCTACCTTAATTCAAACAATATAGAATAATTTCAAAGGCTAAAGACTCTTAATAAGTTTTTGCATGGGTGTCTCTAGGTAATCAACACTGAAGAAGCCATTCAAAATAAGCTTCAAAGTAAAAAATCTTCCCATCATTGTTTTTTGTGTAAAAAGAAGAGGAGATATGCAATCATCTTTCCCTCCATTGCATTGTGACATCTGAATTCTGGACTAGATTATGCATGGAAGTGAAACTTTTTGTGGGTAGCTCTAGGAACATGTAGGTGTTTACTTACGGAATCAATTTTCACCTAGAAAGGAAATAAAATGAAAACACTTTGGAAGTGTACTGATGTAGTTCTTTTGTGGGTAATTTGGTTGGAAAGAAACGCCTGTACTTTGACAATATTGATTGATTGCAGGATATAATTCAAATTTATGCTTCATTTGGGCCCTAGTATAAGAGCTGTTTCAAGATACTTCCTCCTTTATTCATCTCACTTGGGAAGGAGGTTTGAGCTATATCTATATGATTCAGGTAACTGTTCTTTTCTTTTGAGTTTTTCTTCCAGATTTTGGCTTATGGGCCATCAAAGTTTTCTGGTCCACGGATGGAATGGAAAGCTTGGTTACCTTTTTTTTTTTTTGTATTTATTTTCTTTCCTGAAACCTTCATGATACTTGCTTCATTCTTACCCTTTTTCCCCTCTATTTAACATGCTAAATTTCCGTCTCTTGAAATAACAAAAAGTATAACTGCATGTCTTTGTAGCTTATCCTTGCTCTGAGCTAATTATCTAACAGAAGGAATTAGAATAGAGAAAACTTACTTTAAAGGCCTAGCAAGAACCCTTTGACCTATGGTGACAAAGCTCGTTTCTTGATTTGACATAAACCAAGCCAAAGAAGAAACACTGCAGCAGAGATGTAAAAACAGATCAGAAATAATTCATGATACACCATTTAAATTTAGTTAAAAAGATTGTAGCTCAAGGAAAAGCAGGAAAGTAATCAAAAAAGTAGAAAAAGCTTTTTTTTCAACCTTCCAGTAAAGATATGCTCACGAACACCTAAAATTGTAGGTGGGCAGACTCCATGATCCTCGTTAAATTCTTCCAGAAGGTTCCGCATTTTGAAAGCTTCTTCCAAGTAATTGTCCTATATGAAGTTGGTTCACTGAGACATTATAGTTGTGCCAAGAGATCAAGGCAACAGGTCTAGCTAATTAAATCTCATGTTTTACCTGATTCATGTCAATTGCCTGAAGAGCTTCTCCTCGTGTGAAAATTACGGCATGGTTCTGATTTTCAGGTTTTCCTTCTCCCAACTTTGCAGAACCTGGCAGTTTTATACGATAGATTTCCTTCAGAGGAAATAGAAAACTAATCAGCTTATGTAGTACAATACACCAAGAATTTACCATGTTTAAAGCTCAAATGATAATTACCTGGTCACGATTATCAACAGCCTTCACCAAGACAGAATAATATACCTTCTGCACCTTTCCCCCATCTCTTTCTTCAACATCGTCAATATATGCTACACGAAGAGAGGGATTGCTACACAAAAGGCAACAAAAATTAGAGTCTTGAAAAAAATTAACTCAGGGAAGAATTCAAATTCAATTGTAAAACCCTATTTATTTCCTCAGACTAACTACATACTTGACCATCAAATTCAGAATGTCTGTTGCACGACGATCTCCATTCCGCTTCTGATTTCCATAAATTTGACAAGTAGCAACATAAGTAAATTTCATGTCAGCCACTGCCTCTAATTGAGCATATAAGGATCTCTGACTTTTCTTTTCCTCCTCGGTTGGGACTGTGATAGCTTTGTAACCTTCCAGTATCTCTGCACATATGAGAAAGCATCAGAAGCTAATATACAAAAAATCAAAGCATAGCCACTTCATTAGACACTAGGCAAATAGTCCAGGCCTGCGGTGCTAAAGCACTAAATTCATGAGCTCATACACTATTTTCTTCTTGAAACTTGTCATCAAGACCTAATTAATTTAATATTTCTTATACACAAAGCATTCTTTTTAGTCAGAGGTTATTTATTTTCATTCTAGTTTTATAGCTGAAAGACCATTTCTAATCACACCTCCACAACTTCAATGTCTACTCGTACCAATTTCTCCCTATAATAAAGTGAATGCTATCAAAAGTAGAGAGCTTGGCAATATGGAGGATGGAATTGCATGTTTGGATCTTTTTCAACAAAGGGCAGAGAAAGACTCACTTTTCTTCTGATTCAATCATAAGTTTATTTTTTTAGAAGGAAAAGAAAAATGAGGAGGAACGATAATAATTTCTTTTTTGATTCATCTTTGGAGTTGAAAACCTTGTTCAAGAGTTACTTTTGATCCAATCCCTAAGGCTCACTAGAAAAGAAAAAAATATTGAATAATTTGTTTCAGATTCATGCTTTCTTCTGAACTCATCCTGGTAATCATTTTGCTCAAGAGGCTCAACTGGATGAGTCCTTAAATAAATCAACTTACCAGTTTCAGAAGCCATGTCAAGGAAAGCTTGAAGCTTCAAAGCCCGTCTATAATACATCATCCCTCTAACTGAAATCGAATTAGCTATTAGTGACAGGGACAGAAACTGATGAAGAATTCAAAGGAGAAAATAATGTATCACCTGTCCTGCACAGAGTTTGCCCTCTTAAGGAGACCCAATGACGGAGCTGCAAAATGTTTTCATCATTTTCCCAAACTTCACTCTCTTTCTTACAGTTGAGGCGCTCCATGAAGTTATTCCACTCATCTGACAAAGTCCATTATACCAATTTTATTAAGCTACCAAAAAGAAATTACAGATAAAGACAGTTTCACTATAAAAAGTTAGAAACTTAAGAACCTGGAAAGATCTTTTGCAAGTAGTATATGATTGATATACCATCTTCATTCTCCATCTCGAGGTCAGCTCTAGAATAGACCGTCTCCTCACTGTAGTATGGAGTCAAGACACTGTTCACCACACACAAAAATTTTAGTTATCAGAACACATTACATTATACAGAGAGTTTGAGATCCTCTAAATCTACCGAGGACAAAGTCTGCCAGGCGTTCCCATAAGAAATCCTCGTAGTCTACTAGGTATTCCCAGAAGTAAATCATATGTCTTATATCACTAATCTCAAAGAGTTTGTATATGTGGAAAGCTGTACTTGTATGGGAAGCTAACTCATCAGACCTGAATGAAAGCATTTTACGGACTCGAGGAGGACGCGGCATCTCCATAAACAGAGAATTTGAGAAGAATGTGATCCTTCTACGAGCTTCAAGGTTTGTTGGCACATCAATGGCTGATTCTTTTACTGTCAAAAGGAGATGAAGGCGTCTTATCTAGAGTTAACAATAAGCACAAAAGGGTATCAAATATTGCAAAGAGTAAAAGTTTCAAGATATTTTTTATTAAATCATAAATGGTGCAACTGAGACAGAAGATTTTGTATATGTCTGTACCTGTTCTTCCCACTGTGCTGTAACAGCAGGAGGGAACACTATAGCTGGTTTTGCATCAATACCAGCAAAAAGTTGCCGTCCAGATTCCTTGTTGCTCTGTCCAAGTTCCACCAACTCCCTGATAGATGTTAGAAGTGAAAAGGAACTGCTGTTAGCAGTCCTAAGATAAGAATTATGCTATTCCAATAATATTTCATGCATTCTACTGTAACTAGAATGCAACAAAGTTATGCCTACCGAATCTCATTCACCATCATATCGCGGGTGACTACTTCTAACATATCCTGAAGCAACAATACTACAGTATCTTTCTTGGATGGATCAGCATCTTTCTGCAACATGAGAGAGAGTTAAGTATCTGTTGACAAGAAAAAGTACAGATAAGAAAATCTAAACTTAATCTGTTGTTATTTTTCCTAATTGACTCACCAAAATTGCCAGAAGCTCTACAACTTTCTTACAAAGGGTGGGTAAAGGACCCATTCTGAAATTGGCTAGAAATGTATTCTTTGAAATGTTAGTCTCAATTTCTTTAACGATGGTGCTGATTATCCTGTTGCAGTATAAACAAAGTAAGAATTTTTGTGGTGAAACTTTTATTTTAAAATGGAGTAAAATCATCATTCTTCTGTAATAAAACAAATGGTGATTGGAGTAAAAGAAACAAAAAGAACTAAAACATAGTTCTATTCAAGTTATATCACGTATTAATATGGTATAAATCTCAAGTAAGCCTTAGACTCAGCCAAATTAAGATGAAAGGGACACGAATTGTGATGTAACAAAACAGCAAAAGAGAACATGCATTTAACACAAACAGAGGACTCTATCACTCGGAAAAATGAAAATAACAAAGATAATAAAAAGCTAACAATTGGATGTTACACGGATTAGAATATAGTCAAGTTGGATGCTACAAATATGAGGGAAAAGACAGATGAAGTGGGGGTGGGGGTGGAGGTGGAAAGAATGAAAATGGTTACAGACTGGAATCCTGGGCTTTAACTAGGAAGCCTGTTCAAGATACCAAAAAATTATGAAAAATGACATCTGAACAATGAGGTTTCTTCGATTCATTGAAAAATATAAGACTCGGTGAAGGGAATACAAAAAACCTCAGTAGCAACCTTTTTTCAGCTTCTCCAACAACCAGAGCATTCAGAACAAGTTTAAAAGATTCATAGCACTCAATCACTGCACATTTCATGTATTCATCTGCACATATACGCTTCCACAGGTCAGAGTCCTTAGTCCGAAATTGAGCTGCCATATCCAATGCTATCGGGATCTAAAGAGGTAGAGAAACAATCATTGCAAGTGAATTATAGCAAACAAAAAACATAATATTATCAAAAACTTAAAAAACGTATTTCATGTACCTTGCTAGCAAGCAAAAATGGCGGCCACTGAATTATTTTAAGGCTAGGATCAGATGTATAAGGAACTAGCAACAGATCCATCTCCCTGAAAGAAATAACCAGTTTAGTTTTGACTGCAAAGTTAGTAAAAGAATAATAGGCAGCATGAAAAAACAGTTTGTCTCGATTAGGGGCCTTTCCTGTCACTTATCAGATCTTCTTCACGGAAACTACAGATTACTTCATTCCACAACTGAGCAAATTTTGCAGCTTCACTTCTCCTACTAGCAGTGACCTATGCAGGCAAAAAGCATATGAAAATGACTCTTTTCATCTAAGGTGTAAAATAATTACATTACGATTTCAGGAGTTTAAGAGCAACCTCAGCAAAACGCTTTGAGAACGAGAATCCCCTCTTTGGTGTCTTATTAGAAGGCACCAAATATGTGTTAAATGCACCGGGTAAGGATTGGAACCGTGACCTTAGCATGCCCAGAGTTCTTATCTGTAATAACAGGAAAGGACTTCAGAACTTATTGGCTACAAAATTTACGTCATAGGTTTGAACAGGTCAGGAAGTCCTAATGTTAATACCCCATCAGTGACATTCTTACATTAACCTGACTTCTGTCAGCACCATAACAATTTAATCAAATATTGGTCATATATTCAAGGTTTCTCAGCCGTGGGAGGGGTTTGCAGCTGGAAAATGCCTTGTCAAAGGTGGAGAATATGATAAGTAGGCAACAGTACTGGACAAACAATCCTAATGACATTAGCCTTACAAGAAGTATCGTTACTTGGTTTGTGAATAAGCATATATACTACTTTGAAAAGGAAAATGAAAGTATAATTTAAGAATGATAATTATAGAGTTGGTTTACTATTGTTGGGTCATCCTCAACATGGCATTAGTGTGAGAGGTCTTGTGATAAATAGCATTATTTTAATTAAATGGTAATCCATAAAATAATGACTTTCATTCAGATCCAGTGCTCCTTGAAATGCAAATTAAAAGTCAGTTAATCAAATTTCAACCTTGCAAGTGAGCAGGTATGTTGATCTGGAAGGGTAAAACAAATGGCCTAGAAAAGGATAAAGCATATTTGTCTATCTTCCATCCTGAACACGGACCGAACATATAATTTCCAAACCAAAGACAAAATTTGCCCAAGTAATCTAGAATTATACAACTGAAAGACTCAGAAATGTTCAAACTTTCTGTCAAATGACAAGATAATGTGTTACTTTGCAAAGTAAAAGATGTATGGATGTTATTTAGTACTTAATAATTATTCCAAAGGGATTACCTCTCCTAGTCGATCAAATGCCCCAATAACACCACCGCACAAAGTTGAGTAAATAGCATACCAAATTTGAATGTCCATAAAATAGATCTGCAATAAATTTCTCGAATGATAAGAGACATTTTGTTATGTAAGAAGAGTTCAACTCTTGTAAACAGTGCAAATTGAAAATATTGTTAAAAACAAACATAAGAATATTCAGTACTACACACAATGATTATCGGAATCCAGAGTGACGCAACTGCTCCATAGTTGTTTCTAGCTGCACTGAGAAGTGAATCGTTTAACAAATGCCAGAAAATTTAGCTCCAAAGCACGAAAAAGGAAAATCAATGAAAGGAAAAACAAGTACCATTGGGGAAAAATTCATGCCATTTATATTTGATGCGTTTAATACCCATTATATCTTTTGTCGGTTTCACCAGAACTTTTATCTGGGAAAGGGATAAATGAAACCATTAAATAGTGAACCAAACTAGCAACATTGTTAACTTTAACCCAAAAAAAGAAGAAAAAAAATTCACAAATAAGCTAACCTGCATATAATAACTGAATGCAAGTTTCGAGCACAAAAGTAGCACCCAGAAAATAGTATACCTGAAATTGGATAAATATTTGAAAATTGAAGCAGTTTTCAAAAAGCTATAAAATGAATATCCATAATTGCACTTACTTTATAAGAGAAAATTGACTTTCATGCATCCCCCTGCCTACGTAAATTCTTGGCTGCAGAAAGTAAATGGATTATTCTAATAGATGAACAAACAGTGTATAGATACAAAAATAAACCTTGAAAAAGTGAACTCAAAATACTCATCTCACGGTAATTGTATGCGATAGGAACTAAAAATGATAATATTCTTCAATAAGTAGGTATTGCACAATATATTTGAAGTTATTCCCAAAATAGAAATGATATGTACAAACTAGTAAGAATAAGATGAATGACTGAAAAATTGCTCTCAGAACTGGTTATTATTATTAGTATTATTACTAAAAAGGTTGTTTTATGATTGACCTGTTTTCTCTGACTATATAAAAATGATCATCACTGCACAATTTATACATTGCAAAGTATTTCCAATTTAACAATAGGCCAAAATCAAACATGATATGATATGTTCAAGGGTATAGAGGATAGAAATAGAACAGAGCATACTTGTGACCACCACAAGAGGAGCCTAACAATTTTCCAGTCTGAGTTCTCAATCCAGCGTCGTAGCATCGGGAAAATAAACAAGGCAGCTGCCAGTAAATTTGGGAGCAAATATAGACCCACAGCCATAATATATAAAGGAGGAATTCCCTTAGTATGAGGGACAAATGATAGCAGTTGTTTAATGCTGTCAGGGGCAAGGTCATAGGATTGCACATAACAAACTGGAAGAACTATGACCCAGGCAAGGCTAACTATTATCTTGAGAATGTTTCTCAGCACATCACTGAACTTCCACCTATGGTATCCCGGAAAGTTCAGAACAAAGTCCAATATACCTGAACCAGAATAAAAGGAAAATGTGGAACCAGAAGAAGCCAATAAAAATAAAGAAAATAAAATGTTATCGTAGTAAGATAACTCAAGAAGACAGAAAATTTCATATTAACCATGTGTATTTGTTATTAGATTGAATCTACTATCAGGTAAAAGTTTTTTGAACTGTTAATACTTGTAACCAACAAAAACTAAGAATTTACGAGTTAAAGGAAGCCAAATAATTTTAAACAAATAGGAGAAACACTTGACTGGCAAAGCAATGAAAATGCAAGGCTCCAACGTTGTCCCAAAACCCGTGCTTCTGTTTCTTTTTCCCATTTTGTTTTATTGAAAGTGCTGCTTATAATAACAATATTGATTAAAGAAAATGGATATCCATCGATCTAACAATTACAAATTGATATCGAGGACCAGAATAATTTGTCTTCAAAATTTTTATACTTAATTGAACCAACAGTTTAAAGCACAAAATAAGAATAGAGATAAAACATTGCTTCACTAAAGTTTTTTGTGCTTCCATGGAAGAACCACATTGACTGTATTAACAAAATGTGGTAATATAATTGTGCTTCCAGGTGAAATCACATCTATTACTCAAAAGATAACAGATGAAATGATGTGTAAAAATAGGAGCTTTTGTGATTCTCTATAGATAAAGTAATTTTACCTTACAAGTTTTACCAATTTTCCTTGCTTCCTCAAATTATGCATGATTCTAGTACTTCTAAATGAATTTCTTTTTTTATTTACTTAAACATACTTCTACAAAGAAAAGCATCACAACTTCCACACTTAAGCATCTAAACAAAATTAATGCTTCATAACTTAAAGTTGCTGTTAGCTACCACACACATCATGGAAATTCTAAAGATCAATTATAGTATCAAACATTTCCTCAAAATTCTAGTGACTACTGCTTGTAGCACCAAATAGCTTCTTCATAGAATCAGCAGTTAAAGGCGCATACTTCCATAAAAATATGCAAAATGCTTCAGCTAGAGCCATGCAGCAACTACACTAGAATACATACTTTGAAGGAGGCGAAGAAAGGCCGCTGTCATGAAAATACTGGATAGTTTATATAAACTATCCACCTCAAATAGCTCCATCAGCGAAATGTCATTAAATGCAGCAATCATCATTGCCTGCAACAAGACAATTAACAGTACTATTATTATTATTATTGCTCTTCACTACTACTGTTGTGCAACATGCACAAGACCCCAAAATCACATGAAAACTAATACAACTTTAGTATTTATACTACGGCTGTGTACCTGAAAAGCCAATATAAAAAAAGTCCACAATCTATCAAAACTCCGAAAAATGTGCCAAAATGTCCGGGTTTCGACAAAATTTGATTTTCCAGTGCTCCCTGATTTACTTGGAGAACCCTTTCTTCCCTTATCTCGTGTTGACTTAAAAAAGTCACCGTCATCACGCATAGGCCAACCAAGAGAGAAGCAATCAGATGACCTGAGGAGCATACAGAAAAACCAAATTTTAACTCAATAAAAAGAGGCTTAAAAGTCCAATAATCCTGAAATTCAATTTGAACTCTGATGATAAGTTAAGCAAACCAGAAATATTCATTCAGATCATCATAATTGCACCAATCTGAGTTAGAAGCATTCCCGTCCTTATTCTTCTTGGCTTCCTGAAAACATTTTTAAGCACAAAATTATATTTACAACAAAAATATCTAACATGTGAGGGCATTATCCCTGTTTGTGCTACAACATACCGCTTCAATGACACGGTAAATAGGTGTTACAACTTTCCTCAGGAATGCCTCATCATCACCACCATAAGAAGGTTTAATGTTTTCTCCAGTAACAATACTAACATTTCCCGCCAACAGGCCATGAAGTTCATATGCCATCTGAAATAAATCAGGGCATTACTCATAATAATAGAAAATTAATACTTTCCCTTAAAATCAAATAGTTAAGGGCGAAAAAATTCAAGGAATGGAATTCACTTAGACAATTCAATGGGTACTCACATTGTGAAAAATATAGCACAGACATTCTGGCATGAAGCGAATATTAGCTGCTTCACCCCATATGAGAAGATATAGACCCATGTATAGCATCTTTCTTTGTTGTATTTCTTGGGAGCCTTGAGGGAGTCTAAGTGGAAAGAATTTGAATAATTTAGCATCAAAAAGCTCCAGATTGTGCTAAGAAGTTGAGGTACGCTTTACAAAAATATACACACAGAAAATGGTCCCAATTATTAAAGTAGATGGAGAGACTGACATATCTTACCGTAAACTGTGTTTTCGCCCTAAAAATTTGCACCACGTTTTGTAATTCTTAAAAAGCTTGTTCATAACTGCATCAATAGCTCGTTCATCAAGCTGTGAAAAAGAAATGGAATTAGCTGCAGCCTAAAATGTTGAAAAACAAATGCAGGAAAAGTTACTCGTTAGAGCAGATGTGCAGAACAAATCAGAGATTTCAATTTGGTTACAAAAGTTAGTTGGAAAACGTAAATGTAGTTCACATGATTTTAAGATTAACTGCTGATGATCAGCACTTACACTGGTCTCAACAAAAATAAAGATATATCCAACTTCAGCTCCAAAACCGAAATTTAACACCACAAACATCTAACATAAGCTGTAATCATTATCTTGGCATTTGTCGCTAAAATTGCTACAAGAAGAACTAAAGAAGGAACTCCTTTTATATTCAATTAAAACAAACATGAGAAATTCTACAATTCTATAGGGTTGAATAAAAATTAAATTTATCATTTTGTATAATTGCTATGCTTAGTGGGTGACTCGTTGGTTTTTTTTTTTTTTAAAGGTTAGGATTCAAAAAAAGGACCGGCCCATTGTATGAACTAATAACTATAGCACTAATAACTAACTCATTGCTTCACATTGTTTGGATCCAAAGAACCAATCAAGATATACCATATTGATCAAAACATTGTAGCAACTGAAAATCTTTTTTTTGCATAAACATAAACATGCAATAAAATAAAACTTAAGGAAAGAGTTCGATGCATGCCTTGTTAAGGGGTTCAGGTTTGGGATGAAGCCTTATATGATGATTAGCGAGCAACAAAATCAAATGCTCTCTCTGGTTCCGGACACTGTCTTTCTGCATTCACAAAATAAACCAAAATAACAAAATCATTAGCCACTTCTACAGGGTCATACAGTGACTTAAGCTAAAAGACATCCCATTTGAGTTGTTATTGGTCAATGACATGCCTGGAACCCAAACATGGCCCTTAGCCAATCAAGAAGGTCTAAATCTCCAGCTTTCTGCCTCTGCGGTTCAAATGATGCAGGCCAATTCAAGCCACGGGTGTTCCACAATGCAGCCACAGCTGCCTTAACCTGATATTGGAAAGAAAGAACTTAAGTGACAAACTAAACAAGGCACCAGGTAACAAGAATATACACACGCTCAGACGTGGAGACAGAACCCAGACTATAGACTACCTCTTCAAGCTGCATGATAGATTGAGAAGCCCCAGCGGCATCCAGAGGAAGAATGTTATATGGTGCATAGATTTCCTTCTTTTCTTGGACATCTCTGGCGGCTGCAATAATCTGCTCCAAAGAATAACATTTGACGTATTTTTTTAGCCGTCATATTGTTGATAATGCAAAAGCAATAAAAGTAATGGCAGAAAACAGCATAATAACCTCCTTGGAGACAAACTAAAATAAGATGATTAGAGATAAACTTACCTCTGGAGCAACTTCTTCAACTTTCTCAGTCTTATTAACAGCACAAAGCACTTCAAATAGAACCCCAGCCGTCTGGTAGGCTTTCCCGAGTTGAGCTCTGTCAAGGAATTTTAATCAAAATTTCAATGAAGATGTTGCATGCAGTTTTGGTGAAGACCTATCTCACCGACTAGAAATTACGAAAATGGGAAGGAAAGCAAATTAATCATGCACCTGTCTGCTTGTTCTCCCTGGTCAAGTGCTCTAACATAGTGTTCATAGTACTGCTGATAATAGCTCTCTATTTCCCGTGCGTCGGTCTTTTTTACCCGCGAAGCAAGACTAGATGCATTGTCCTGTCAAATGGAAATAGAGTTCACATTAGTACTTCCGATTCTTCGAATAAACCATGACAGTCGAATAAACTAAAGGAAGAACTTTATAGATGTAGCCAACCTGGAGAATATGATAAAACTTTTAATATCTATTTACAGTCGAAAAATCTTATGGAGTTTGGTTTTCAAAAATGCGAAGGAAGCATTTCAACGAACAATGAGAAGGCAACAGATGGATGCCGCTTAATTTATACATAATCATACAATAGTAATACTAGATAGGCGGGAAAACAGAAACCGTCAAAGATGACGGAATTCCATAGGACTCGCTATATTTTTCCTGTTTGCTTGTGCCCAGTATTAGTACTGTAGAAACGAATGGCGAAATAGGACGTTTTTATATATATATATATTTTTTTTTACTATTTTATATCTGATTTTTTATCTTTTATTTTAGAAGGTGTTAATTAGTTCAATTAGTAAAAAAAAAAATGAATAGAATTAAAAAAAAAAATTGAAGTTCAAAACTCACCAATACCAAAATGAGAAGCAGTATAATTTTTATTTTATATAAACAAAAAATATATTTTATATAAATAAATAAAAACAAGTACTTAATTATTGGCATGGACTAAACTTTAAAATACCAAAAGTATGAAAGTCTGATTACAATAAAATTTTGGTAGGCAGAATAAAGGTATCCACTCATTATCATTTAAGGGAAATTAGACTTTTTATAAGTCAAAATTTTTTCACTGCAACATTACAATCTTATTTTGAGTTGGGTCTCCACATATTTCGCAAGCTTTAAAAGAAGAAAGTTATGACAATCGGTGTCACCGAACAGGATGAAACTAAACTGACATTAGCTTGACCTCACACATAAAACCTGTCACCTTTAAGAATTTGGTATCATCTCACTCATTCTTTGTGTTAGATATTTTTTCCTAATTAATAACTGTCATTTATGTATAAGATAGTTATTAATTTTTTACAGCGTCATTAATGAATGACATTCAAAGTGCTAGTATATTAATTAAAATATAAATTTTATATAATAAATTTAATGTTATTCATTAATTATCTACAATTATCCAAAACATGAAAGATTTTTTTACAGTACTCACTAATGTATACACCTTTTATAAATAAACCAAAAAACAAGCAATGAAAAGTAATTAAGTGCTAATCAAATACCCTCTCTAATCTTTGCAATAGAGCTGTCTTGAACTGCCTAACACCACGGCCACTGGAGCTCGGATCCAACCTATGCGCTTTCTCAAAAGCATAGAAACGACCTTTTCCCCAAAACATTAAAAAAAAAAACACACTTTAGAAAAAATTGAAAATAATAACAGAAAATAATATCCATCTATATACGATCCATATTCGCAACTCTTGAGAAACATTATAAACGTTTACGTTCTGTCCCTTTTTTTCCCTTTCACTAACAGAGAGCAAGCCACAGCGGGAAAATCAGAAATATGGAGAAGATCAATATATTACAGTAATGAATAATCTTTTCTTAATGGTATGTGCCAAGTGTAATTTTTCATTGTATGAAATAATTATTGTGAGAAAATGATGAGGATCGAGGACGTACAGAGGTAGGCGACGCGAGGGCGTTCACTTTCGACTTCGGTGGCAATGCGGAGGATTGGGGCGATAGAGCCGAGTGAAGAGGGAACTACCTCTTTGTCGAAAACCTCCGTGGAGAAGGTGGTCATGGCGGCACTTCGAGACGGCCGCCTCGTTAGCCCCGCATCCAGGGTCGACATGAAATTCTACCTACTGGTCGCTCACTATTAACAATCAACGTCAAATGAATCAGTACTTACTAATAACACTACTATTGTTAATAATGTGAATTTATTAGCAGTTAATTTCTATTTTGATGCTAGAGAAACATATTTATAGGCATGGAATTGTCACATATCTATCGGAATGATATTGAAACCTATGCCTTTTTTTTCCTTTTACAGATTTTAAAAATGATATCAAAACTCAAATCGGGGAGGTTCTGTTAAAAACGAAAGGCAAACAGAACTTTACGTACTTTCTTTGAAATTGTTAATATAACTACATAACATAATAAAATTGGAAACAGAAAAAATAAGATGAATACTAGATTTTTGTGAAAAATCAATGACATTCGTTTCACAGCTGTTTGGTACCTAAGAAACGGTAGAAAATGAAGTTAAAATGCCGTAGGATTTTCTCTTAAGTTCAGAAAATTTTCCTTTGGATTAATTTCTCAGAAACCGAACAAAAGAAACCAGAATTCTAGAGGAATCTAGTACTTTAACCGGCTTCAATGAACGTTTTAGCTGGCTATTAGAGGTCTCTGTTCGGTATTTAACAAAAAGAAGACGATATCACGAATTTATCATAACAGAACGAAATGATCACTTCTCATTCTCATGCATCCACACTCTCTCGGTAACCAAACAGAAACTAGAATGGAATGAAATAATCAATTTCTCTCATGTGTATGATACATTTAACTTTCTCCACATCAAAACAGAGAACTGGAACGAAATGCTGAATTTCTAGCTCTCATGTAGGCCCTTTCTCAACATCCAAACGGAAGTTAACCAGAAAGAAAAAGACGCAACCGCTCAAATTTCTTTCATGGAAACCAAACAGAACTTAAAATCGAGAAAAAGAAAGACCAAATGAAAACACCTTTAAATCAAGCAAATCAACAGAGGTTACGAACGTGTGATCTAAATCTGGAGTGTTAAAAGAAAATAAAGGAAGCTTCAAACTAAAACCGCCTTCGCCTGGAAATAAAATCTTGTAAGAGAGAATCTAAAAGAAAAAGAAAACTATACCAAACGAGTTAGATCGAGAGAAGAGAAATAGAAAGAGGGGGAAGAGAGAGAAAATGTGAAGGAAGTTTTTTTTTTTTTTGGTGTTCATGAAACCTTGTCTAAGGAAGACGAGAGGCAAAATTGTTCAGAGGAAGTAGGGAGAAATTAATAAATCGAGAGAGAGAAACACGCGCGCGGGAGAGAGGAGGATTGACGAAATTGTGAATTGTGATCGCTTGGTTGGAGCGACACGTGGCGTGAAATTAGTGGGGTTGATGAAATGTAAGAATTCGAGGGAGAGGTGAGGTGGAGGTGCACGGTGCACCGTAGTTGTTGGCGAAGGTTTTGGGTTTGTTTGTTTTTCTGTTTGAGCGATTCCTCGCGACCAGGATGAGATGACTGGCAGCCCGTTTTCTTGTTTTTGTTCTCTTTTTCTCTTTTTTTTTTTTTTGGTTGTCAATCTGTGTGATTGTAATTGTTGATTGCTGGTTTTCGCGGGGCTCTTGTTGACTCTGTTTGACGTGGCGGGATTTTATTGGTTTGAGGAGTTTAGAAGATTGAGATCGTTGAATCAGACGATGACGGACAATTGACTAACGGAATTTTGCGAGGAAGTAACTAACCGTTTGGGGAAATGTGATTGGACCAAATAATGAAAAGCGATTTCCGTTATGTTGTCTGGATTAGTGCCTAATGAAATTTAGTTTTTTTATTTTAAATATTAATAGTATCTTGTTGATAAACATCAAGATAAAACACACCTCTAATACTATAAATAAAGAATTACTAAGATGAAAATTATATTTACATATTGACACGTGCCGATCACAAATTCTAATAAAAAATAATAATTATATCTTATGCGAAAAAAGACGGACCATAAAAAGAGAACGTAATCTTTTTTTTAAAAAAACACACATTCTTTTAAAAATGAGAAAATGTATACTTAATAAAAGTCTTTTAAAAATGAAGAAATTATTTAATCCTAAATCAAAAAAATTTTATTCTAAATATTAAAATACAAGAACCTTCTCAAATAAAATAATAATAATAATAATAACACTACACAAAACTAATACCCTCCGTTAACAAAGTTAAACAATTGCCAACAACAAAGAAAAACGGATAACACCATGGTAACAAAAATGTAATAATTCAAGCATGGGTCATCAAACCCGAACGTGGTGATAGAGTTGTTCGATTCTAAAGGCCGAGAAAAGCAAGAATGCTGTTGATATTTGATGTATAGTGGCTTTAAAGACATACTTTAGACTCTGCAGTAGGCCCCATAAATATATAAGAGGGACACATGGGTGAGTGTTTGATAGAGACCCAGTGAAGGTCGATGATAGCCAAGCAAGATTGGCATAGGTTAGGGATGCTCGGTAGAAGTCGAGGAGACTCGGTCGGAATCCCAGAGGCTTGGCTGGAAGCCGAGTAAACACAACGAAAACCACAAACGGATTTGAGGAGGCTAAACGTGGTTCTTGGAGGCACGATAGGGTCGAGGAGGCTCAGTGGTGGTTGAAGAGCTCGATTGAAACTTACACGGGACATATTGCTTGACAAAAAAATAGTAAAGAGACAAAAAAAACCAATGAAAATACGATGAAGACAATAGAAGAAAAAAACCTATAATAACTGTGATGAAACAGAAAGAAAAAAAAAAGTCCACTAGAGAGAAGGTCACAGGCCCCTCTTCCATGAAGATGGAAAATCTAATGGCAACGGCTAGAATTTGTTCTATGAGTCGAGAGAGTATGCGTTAAGTAAGTTACTATTACCTATATATATTTTTGAATGAAATGTGTAAAGTTAGTTTATCTCTTTACCAATTTTTTTTTTTTTTGAAAAGTTAATGATTGAATTATAATATTGAAAAAAAATGAAAATAAAGATGGGAGGAGAACATTTGACTATTAGGTGCTTTTATAAAGAAAAAAAAATGAAAAATGATTGAATTATAATATTGAAATAAGATTAATTTTGTTGTAATAACATATTAACGAGCCTTGTTATAAAATCATTAGTATATTATTACATTGCGCAATATGTTATTTTAAAAATATGATCTTTATATATTTTTCGTTATTTAGTTGTTTAAGGAAAAAAACAAATAAATTTTAATGTGTTAATATATTATTTTCATACAAAATTTGAGCAAACTTTGTCTTTTAAAAATTCTCTATACGAAAAAGTTAGTCTAAATTTCAATTACATTAACATTCTAACATTGATGCTGGTTTGTAATAATTCGATTTTATATAATATGATATTATTTATTTTGAGTTTAAACTCATATAGTAAATTTCTTCTTATCAAGTGACGTGAAATTTCAATACCTTATTCTCGTTTAATCTATCTTATTTTTGTTATCTATAATTTTAAAAATATCAGAACTTCAATGTTGTATCAAGAAGCAAGCTATTATAAATGATATTAGAGTTAGATTTATCTTGTATTGTGGATTAGAGAACTCACAATCTAGATTAGATACAACATACAAATTTTTATTGTTATAGTCTAACACACATGGTTTAACCATTTACATTCGAAGGATAATAAATTTAAATATGACAAATTTAAATTTGATAATAATTTTTTAATTATTTATGTCGATTTCTAATGCAAGTAAGTATCATGTGATGCATACTACTAAGTTATAACATAAAATGATAATCTCGTAATGAGACAAGTCTCAAGATTATAAAATAATACAAGTTGTGAATTAAAATAATGAAATTTATTTTTACATTATATATATAAGGAAAAAATATTTATGATAATAACAATAAAAAGAAAATTCTTAATGAAAAATGATATTTTATGAAAATAAAATAATATACTTACATAATGTAATAATTGAGATATATAAAAAAAATAAAAATGAGAGTGAACACAATACAATTGTTCATGTAATAGTAAAACATGTTAAGTTTTTTAATTTTAAAACGAGTAGCTTAAATTAAAAAAATTAACTTATCTATTAATTGATATTTTAAAATGTACAATTTTTTTAAATATATACGCTATTGTAACTAAGTAATAAAGAGTAAGTAGAGTATTATTTTTACGAAAAATTATTGTTATTGTTATACTAAATACTAAAATTATGTTTTCTTATTTTTATTCCTACAAATAAATTTAAAAAATAAATAAGATTCATTAGAATTGGTCTATTGCTACCATGTATATTATATGGGTATATGTTTATTCCATATCAAATTTATAATTGTTACACTAGCTATAATCATATATCAAACTATCTTATGCTAAATACATAAATTTCTTTATCAAATTCATTATGATTTCTAAAATAATTAATAAATTGGTCAAATATAATAAAAGCATTAATCACAAATAGAATAAATAATTTAATTAATTGAGTTCATAAAATAAGAAAAAAAAAACTTAAATTCAATCACATATGGAGTTCAAAATTGTAACCCTTGATATAAAAGTTAGCCCATGATTAGAGTTTTAATACATAAATTAATAAACATAATGAAGAAAAACAAAATATATAAGTAAGAGAAGAAGAAAACAAAGAATAATAGCAAATTCTTCACTTTCTCTTTTTAATTTGTTGTTGTTGAATTTTCTATTTCAATCTTTACATCGTATTCCAAACTCTTTAAAAATTTATTTTCTTTTGTGCTCACTCTTATTGCATATATTTTTTACTTCAAAAATCTTTTATTTATAATTTTTGTAGTTATAAATTAAGACAATTTCATGATGGTTTACAAGTCACTTTAGTCGTACGAGCATCGAACATTCTTTTTTAGGTGTTAAGGAATTTAAGAAACTGACTTAAACGTGCCAGTGCTGTTTTTAGGTGTCTCTGCACTGGCACTGTAGTAAAAGTACGGTAATAAAATCATTAATTATAAATACTGTTTATGATACTGTAGAGATTTTTTTTTTTTTGAGACTTCAAAATTATATTAATCAAGCAACCAAACAGATTGGAAAGTTTTCCAACCAAGTTTGTGTACAAAAAGATAAGGCATATTTTATAAGCATGTGTGCAACATCATTACTAACTCTTGGAATATGACAAATCATCAATCCATCTAATTGGACTAACAATCTTTGGATATCCATCACTATCCACTTAATCTCTGTAAGAGAGCTAATTAAACCCTTAATCAAGTCTACCACATTCCTTGCATTAGACTCAATTCTCTTTAGTGTTAACCCATTCTCAGCAGCTGATTCCATTCCAAACAGCCCTTTGTAAGTCACGGTTTTAGTTGCTATATAGCCTGTACTCTACCTTTCCAGTCTCTTATGATCATTCCAAGCCCAGATCTTCCTCCACTCATTTCCACAGCAGCATCTACATTCATCTTCAGTTCCCCTCTATTACGAGGAGTCCAGCAGATCGCTTGTATCTCTTCTTTTGAGTTTTAATCACATTTAATGCCTGTTGTGGTATTATTGTACGCAATAAGATAAGCCTCTGCTCTGGATATTAACTTCACAAGATCTTCAATTTTTCCATTTTGTAGATATGAGTTTCTGGCCTACCAATAAATCCACATCACCATGGAAATCTTTTCCATTTCCTCCTTAGTCACTGATTTGAGTAGGAATTGAAAAAATTGCCATAGGTCCATGTCCTTAAGGCATTTGTTTAGATCAGCAAAATGTGTTTGCTTCCAGATTTCCTTAGCAGCTTTGCATTTGAGGAGAGCATGATAACTTGATTCAACTTCCTTGTTACACCTCAAGCAGATTATGTTATCCATCACTTTCCTTGGCTGAAGAGCAACTGCAGTAGGGAGTAGGTTAGTTAAGGCCCTCCATAAGAATATTTTTACCTTTGGAGGGACTGATATAGGCCATGGAGTTTTCCATTCTCTTTCCCAGTTCCCAGACTACCCAGAATCCTTAGCTAGCTTCTGTTTCACGGCCACATAATACCTACTCTTCGCAGAATATTTTTCCCTCTTGTCGAAGTGCCAATAAATAGAGTCCTCTCTCCTTTTCAATGGAAGTAGGATTTGCAATATTCGTTCTGCTTCTTCCTCTAAGAAGATTTGTTGAATGAAGTCTTTCCTTCACTAGTTATTATCATCAATGTGATAGTCCACTTTGCTTGCTGCAGGGAGCTTCATGGGTGACATAACCCTATGAGAATCTGATCTGGGAATCTGCATAATTTGCCTCTCCCACAACAGGCTTCTCTACATATAGGATGGTTTTTAACCAATTTTAGCTTCCATAAAGCTTCGCCTTTTGAAGTACCTTGCTTTAAGAACCTTGGTAGCAAAGGAATTGAGGTTTTGCATAATTCTCCAACCTTGCTTGCACAGCAATGCTTGGTTTAAGCAAGACAAGTCCCTAAATCCCATACCACCATTGCTTTTGTGCTGACTAAGCCACTTCCATCCTAGCCAGGGGATTTTTCTATCACTTTCTTTAGTTCCCCACTAGAATTTGGCTAGGTTTCTCTGCATTTTCTCACACAGGCTTCTTGAGAGTCTGAACACACTTATTGCATAGGTTGAAGTAGCTTGTGCAATAACCTTTATCAGGATTTCTTTTCCACCTAAGGAGAATAATTTGTCATGCCAACCACTGATGACCTTGTCTATCTTCAGTTTTATTCCATTGAAAAAGTATTTTTTTTGTTTCTTCCTACCATGGATGGAAGCTCTAAATATTTCTCGTGCATAAAGATCTCCTTTAACTGAAATATATCTTTTAGTTGTTGAGCAAGGGATCTAGATACTTAGGGCTGAAAAATACTAATGATTTTCCATAGTTAAAGAGTTTCCCTGATGCTTGACCATATCAGTTAACGATACTTTTTAAGTTTAATCAATCCTGAGTTGTAGCTCTTATAGTGATAAGGCTATTATCTGTGAAAAACAAGTGGGATACTGATAGGTAACTGCTAAAGTTAATGCCTTTTATCAACCTATCCTCTTCTACCTTCTTTAGGACAGATGAGAGTGCTTTTGCGCAGGTTATGAAGAGATATGGGACAGAGGGCAGCCTTGCCTTAGCTCTCTTTCTGCCCTAAACCAGCCAATGGCCTCTTTATTCAGCAAGACAGAAAATGAGCTGGTTTTCACACATCTCAGAATTAGCTCAATCTAATTATCCTAGAACCTAAGCTTTTTTCAGGACATCTAAGACCACTCCACCCTGTCAAAAGCTTTACTTATATCCAATTTAAGAGCTGTGTAGCCCTCTTTGCCCATTTTCATGTTTCTTATTTTGTGTAGACATTCATAACCAACAATGATGTTGTCACAGATTAGTCTATTAGGAACAAAAACACTTTGACTGGGGAGCTATGACACTATCTAGTACTTTCTTCATTCGATTTTCTATAGATTTGACAATTATTCTATATATAACATTACGGAGGCAACTTGGGCTAAAATTCACTGGTTTTTTAGAGTTCTCAACTTACGGAATTAAGACAATGAAAGTGGGGTTTAAGTTGGATAACTCACCTCCATTATTCAGAATATGAAGGCAAATTGCTGTAGTGTCGTCTCCCACCACTTTGCAGTGTCTTTGATAGAATTTTTCTGATAACCCATTAGGTCCTAGGGCTTTCAGGGGATTTATTTGCCACACTGTTGCTTTAATCTCTTCCCTTGTGAACGGCCTACTCAGCTTCTTATTCATTTCATCTCTCACCCTCTTATAAATTCCTTTCAGAGCCTCCAGCCTAATCCTCTCATCAGGGCTTGATGTTCTAAATAATTTTCCAAAGAAATCACACATGATTTGGCCCATTCCTTTTTCATCATGTCTATACTCCCCTTTCATCTAATAGGCCCTTAATTTTATTCTTGTTTTTTTCCTTTAGTTTGCATAAGCATGAAAAAATTTCGTATTCCTATCCCCTTCCTTCACTCATGTAACTCTAGATCTCTGTCTCTAATACACCTCCTCCTCCTGTAAAAGCTTATTAATTTTCCTTTCGAGCTCTTTAATTTTGCTGTTAACTTCTTACAGCTGGTTGGAGCTCCTACACTTTTTTAAGACTGTCATCAGCTGCCCAATTTTACCTTGTCTGCCACATAACATCCTCATATTCCAATCTTTAAGTACTCTTTTGTTCCCTTCTCTACCTTATTGGTAAATCCTTCTGCAATATCTCCTCCCCATTCACCCCCCTTGTCCCATCCTTCTTTCACTTTCCCAGGGCATTTCTCATGGAGATCCCATACATCTTCATAGTGGAATCTTACTCTGGTTTTCTTTCTCCAGACCATCTTATTGTACCTGCCTAAGTTTCCACTATAATAGGGCTATGATCTGAAACCGTTGACACTAAGTAGGATACTTTAATTGTACCAAACAGCCCTTCTCATCTCTCATTACATATAAATCTGTCTAACATTTCTTCAATTAGGTGAGGGCCATACCTTTTATTAGACCATGTGAACGGAGAACCTGTCCACCCCAAGTCTATCAAATTACAATTAACTATTGCATCCCTAAAGCCTTGGATTACCTTTGAGTCCCACGGCTATCCCCTCCCCCAACTTTCCTTCTATTTCCATTACTTCATTGAAATCTCTATAGCAAACCCAATGGAGATCAACCATTTGGTTCAGTCTTCTTAGGATGGTCTATGTGTGATTTCTTTAACTTGGTTCTAGCATACCATAAATGCCAGTAAATCTCAATCTGAACCCAAACACACCCCCACCGCCCCCCCCCCCCCCTAGAATTTTCTATCACTGCATCGACATAACTCCTACTATATGAAATTATCTGTAAATTAACATCCTCGTTCCATAACACTACAATACCATCTGACATACCTTCTCTGCCAATCGAGAAATAGTTACTAAATTGAAGTCTTTTGCCTACCTGTCTCATCTTATCCCTATGCATTTTAGTTTCACATAAAAACAAAATTTCAGGCTTATTATTTTGGAGAATTCTGCTCAGTGCACAGAATGTCCACGGATTCCCCAGCCCCCAGAGATTTTAGCAAATGATCCTCATGGTTCCCGATAAGGCTGGGAACTAGCCACCGCTGAAATCCCCTGAGGAGATTCCTCTATTTGATCTTCCCATGCTTCTACCCTTCCCTGACTTGATACTAGCCGTTGCAATATCTCTATTTTTCCTTTCTTTTGATTTGGTCCATCTGAGTCATCCTTAATCTCTATTTCTTTTCTTTTTCCTTTTAAAATTACCTTCCCCACTATATCCAAAGGGTTAACTTCTCATGTTCGGCCCTCCATTTTTTTCGACCTGAGTTACTTTGCCTTTTGACTAGGCCTTTGCTCTCCTTTTGGGCCTTTATTTCAGCTTCTTCCTTCTAGCCCATCTCTTTCATCTCATTTTTAGAGCCATTTTCAATTGGAGTCTTGTTCTCTTTTCTCGTTGCTTCTGTAGCCTTTATTTTCCCATCATAGGACATTTCCCTATTCTACCAACAACCCTTATTCAGCTCATCTTTCTTAGTTTCCATTTCCATCAGTGTCTCCCTTCTCTCTTCGACTTTTTTAGAGTAGTTGATAGAACATTCAAGAATTTCCCTCGATGCCCTTTTGCCTTGCTTGTTCTCATTTGGGTTGGGTGATTATCCACTTGTATTCCTTCGTTTCTACTCGATTCAAGATCACCTTCCACACTGCCCCCTTTGTGCATTACCAGGCTTCTTTATTTATTTAATTCCTCAACCATCACCTCCAGCCTAATTATGTTCTTCATCCCCTCATTGGTTTTTTTTTTTGTTTTGCCCGGTCTCCTGTGTGGCCCCTTTTAAATGATTCTCTAGTAGAACCAACCCTTAACCATCTCCTATACTACAAGTTACATCCACTCAAAAGTGGAATTCCTTCCTTGTTACCCTCTTGCCATGGATCCTTTTCTCTTCGTTTTTCATACACCTCAAATTCTCTAAATGTATGGCACAACATTCCACACTGGTAATAAAAATCAGGCAACCTCTCATACTGTAGGGGCAATGTTCTCTCTTATGTCGACCCTTTTATTCCTACTTTTATAAATTGACGGAGGCATGATGATATCTATTTTGACCTAAACTTTTGCATACTTGCCTATACACCCTTCTTGGTCATCTGAATCCACTTCCTCCATACCTCTTATTGTATTACCTAGCTTCCATATAGCGTTCATGTGCATGCAAGTTACTGGAATATTATGAATTTGACCCCAGAAAGATGTGCTGTTAAAATGGATTACATTAATTGCTCCCATTCCATCTATCTTCGAAAGAGCAATAAGAGCCTTATCAAAGTACCATGGCTCCCCAGCAAGGACATTTCTTTTATCCCTCTTGGTTTCAAATCTGCACAGGAATCTATTTCCTCCCAAACTTTTAATTTTAACTTCGCTAATGATCTCCATATTTGGTGCGTAGTAACCCTAAATGTCTCTCTATTAACCACCCGATTTGAAAGTACTTTAGTAGCCAGGCATTTCTCCTTCATTTTGTCTCTTGTCTCTTTACACTCGCCAAAGATTTTTACTTTCTCTTCCTCCGCTTCCGAGATGCTCAACAAGTTGCAGAGCTTAATGAGTGTTTTAGTATCCATTTTATAAACCTCCCATGTTTCACCTTCTTAGTAAGTTCCTCAACTACCACTCACTCACTTCCTTGTTTTATTCCTTTTCACTTAACTCTCAATACTACTAACCACACTCAGACTAAGTAACTCCCTGGAGCCAATTTGGCTCACTAACTCCTTTCACTTGTTGCTTTTAAGGAGAACCCACAGAGAGAGCAGATGAAAGACTTACATAGTATATCTGAATATTGTTATGGTACTGTAGATTTACTATAGTATTTTTGTTATTTTTTTTAAATTTTTATCTCTATTTACTCCATTAACTTTAAATTTATAAAATAATAATAAAATACATACAAAATTAAATAATTTTAATTTAAATAAACAAATATTAAATTTAAAATATAAAAATATTACATTTAATTAATCCCTGTCAATCATTATGGTTAATCAATCCTTAGATAAAGTTTTTTTCCCTCATCTCATATGCTTGTCTAGGGAAAAAAAAAACTTGTGCTTTTGTCCCCCTTTTTAAGCTAGACTATTTTTGCTCTCTGTGCCTAATAAACTTCTTCCTCAAGCGATGGTTTTCTAATTGACTTTCTACCTTTCATATTTCTTTTGGGTTCAACTAGTCCTAAGGTTTACTTTCTAATACCTTTAGCTTATTTTTTAAATATTTTATTACCCTTCTCTACCCAAATTTTTCTCTGCTCCATATGTTCAGCCTTTCCTGAGTTGCTAGAGTTTTATAATGGAGTTGTTATATCAGTGCTTATTGACTTAGGTTTGAAGTTTGTTCCCATATTTGTTTTACAATATCCTTATAATCCTCATACTGCTCTAAACCATTTCACAATGGAACCTAGTTTTTCAGTTTACACTTTTGCTAGACCCTGCCTTAATCCTAGAAACATTCAACAAAACTAGTTTGTGGTATGAGCCTTTTACATTCAAAGCCTTTAAAGAGATTCATCCATAGGTCTGAGGCCAAGAATCAATCAAGTCTCCCCTCAATTAAACCTTTCCCAAAACATCTGTTAGACCATGTGAATGGGGTTCCATACTATCCAAGGTCACACATATTATTGTCTTTTAATGCCACCTTGAAATCCTTAATTTCCTCGGCTGTGTGAACTATGCCCCCTCTCTTCTCCTTTGGACTAACTATCTCGTTGAAGTCACCCTACAAGCCCATGGTATTGAAAACAGAGATGATAACGTCCTTAGTAGTGTCCATGAATGCATTCTTTGGCATTGCTCTAGGTTTCCATAAAAGCCTGTAAAATGCCAAAGAGCTTCTCCACCTAAGTTCATAAAATAGTCAATACGATGATAATTGTACGATATATTTTTTATCTCTATCCCTGCTTTCTACAGGAGCCTTAAGCCCTACTTTTAAACCTCGCCTATCCACTAAGATGCAATTATCAAATCTTAGTTTCAATTTTACTGATTCCATTTGTACTCTCGTATATTTGGTTTCACTAAGAAAAAGAATATATGTATTACAATTGTGGAGAGCTCTTAACAGTGACTTGAATATTCAGGGATTCCCCCATCCACGAGCATTCCAATAAAGCAAACTCATTGCTGACACAGGGCTAGTCACCAGCCTCTACTGACCCCGCTTTCTCATCAGAAATTTTTGAAATGTTTCGGGTGGTACCTTTTTCCCCTAGTTGGTGTGTTTGGTGCTCTTCATTTAAACTGATCTAGGTGGTGCTTGTACTTATGAAAAGGCCTCCATTTTGTATTTTATTTTTTTATAGCTTTAGTTCACTTCCATTATATCTTGGGCCCTTTTAGAGCCAGCCATTTGACTTAGGTTATGTTGAAGCAAAGAACCTCAAGTTTAACCTAGAACCCTAACCTCCTTGCACAGCAGAATAACCTGTTAATCAAGCAAAAGATAACAAGAATCCAAAGCAGAATATAAAAGATCACAACACAATCTTACGTGGTTCGGCTAATTGCCTACGTCCACAGTGGATCTAAAGATCCTAGCCTCTCTTATTAACTCTCTAGAGATATTACAAAGAAAACCCAATGTGAAGAACCCTCAAAATGACCTAATGTTTAGTGAACCCTTACTTTACCACAAACAATTATCACCCAAACGACGGTTTCACCCTAGCACACACAAGCACTTAGTGTCTACCCAGTTCTTCCCCTCTCTTAGAGTCTCTCTTAATACTTAATCTCAATTAAATGGTTTACAAGTGTTTATATAGGGTGTATTTCGTGCCTACTAACCCTATTCCTTGTTGGAGTAAGAGTCTATTTATTTTGGAAGTCCAAAACTTTCCAAAACTCAAAATTTCGAAGAAAAACGGACTTCTGACGTGTCTAGCGCCACTCATCCTTGGGCGCTGTGGCGCTGGCAAAAATCGGGCCTAGCGCTGTGGCGCTGAGGTACTGTTCTGAGCGCCGTGGTGCTCAGCCCTAGCAGCGCTTATTCACGTTTTTTTCGCTTTTTTCGCATCTTCGAGTCCCATTTTAATTCTTTCTTCATATTCCACACGTCCTAGACTTCTCCATACGTATCCCACACGTTTTAGATTTTTTATAACTCTCCACTTTAATATTCATCTCAATTCTTATTCAATCAAAATTATTATATCACCAATTTTTTAATAAAAAAATGAGTGGGTTCTCCCATATCTTGCTCTTATAGATCTCATTTGCAATGAATAAAAATTATCATAGCTTATGCACTGACCTTCGATCTCTCATTGGACTGTTGTTAAAAGGGTTTTAAGTTATCTTAAGGGTTCGTTTTACCATGGCTTGTATCTTCATCACTCGCCCATAATGGTCACTCTTAAGGGTTCGTTTTACCATGGCTTGTATCTTCATCGCTCGCCCATAATGGTCCCTCGCTGAAGCTGGTAGGGCTGGAAATAAGGATGGCTGTACATCCACAACTGCTTATGTGGTGTACCTTGTCAACTGGATACACAATCTTCTTCAAGATCTTCACTTTCCATTACCCACCACTCCATCGATCTATTGCGACAAAGTTGAAGCCATGCATCTTTGTGCCAGTACAGTTTTCATTCCCGCATGAAACATATTGCGAGTCGAGATCAAGTTACCAAGCATCAGCTTCAAGTTTCTCATGTCGATTCTGCTGATCACCTTGCTGATTACTTGATACAGGGTGATGTATCTTCTGATACAGGGGTGAAGTAGCTATTTTTCTCTATATTTCCAGAATTTCGCTATTACATTTTTCATAATATGAGTACCCATCAAACTGTCTAAATTTATTGCTCTCCTTTTTATTTTTTTTTATATTTTATATTATTATTATACGAGTCATTCCCCAATACCTTTTAGATAGCTTATGAACTCCGTGTCCTGTTGGATTTTTATAATATTCCAGGCAAGCAAAAAGAACAAAGATGGGAAACTTTATATCAATCTGAATGAATTTTCCAGGTTTTTGCATCAACTTACCATCAGGGTTTATTGGACTTTTTAAGTCCTTTGAATTGTGTTAAATTTTGTATAATTTTTCCATCAAACTATAGCGGAAGTATAATTTGTCCCTTATTAAAAAAAGGACTCTTGGATTAAGTCCAATCATTAATAAATAAAAATATAATATGTATCAATAACATTAAAAATTTTGTTGAAAATTGTAAAATTAAATGTTTTTAAAGCTAACTTTCATTAATAATAATAACATATTCACATTCATATAACTAGGTACGCCATTAAAGTGTCGGTAAAGCAAAGTTGGTGCTATATATACCCACTATTGACTCCTTCAAACTCTCAATATATATTTTTTTAAATTTATATATATTCTTCATACATATCTATTTATGCAAGCAATAATGATAAAATCTTAAGAGATTTTTTTAATTACATTTATGTGATTTTATATTTTAATTTTTTAATAATTATTAATATTTAGTATTAATACTTAAAGCAGTGAACTAGATATTTATTACAGACCAAACAATTAAAAAAATATATAAAAAATGAAAATTGTTGAAACTAATATATTGAAAGATCAATCGACCAAAATAAATGTGAATAACTTTTCTTTTGATCGAATCTACAAATTTTATTAGCATATTTATTTTTTGTGATTTTCCTGATTAAATTAGAGGTTACTAAGGATCCATATTAAAAATATATATATATATATAATAAAAATGTAAAACCACATTTGGCCGAATAATAATTTTTGTACATCTATTAAAATAACAATAGCAATTTTTTGGATTTGTTAATAGAATCATGAAATTCAAATTCTTTCAAATTTCAAGAGTGTTGTAGGCCTGGCCCACTTCCAAAAATTGGAGAAAAAACGCATATTGTATTTGATGGTAAGGAATAACGGGGGCTTCTTATTAAAAGTGTGTTGGGGAAAATATAAATATGTGGACATACAGCTTCATGAATTTTTTGGCCCAATTATTGTGTGTCCCGGACAAGCTCTTAAATTTCATCTAAAATTACAAGAGTTGGGGATCTTTTTAAGACTTAAACCATTTATGTACACTAAATTTTTTATAATTTACACTTTATACGATTATAAATGATTTAGTAAATGGTGTAATTTATTATATAAAGAATTTTTGAGTATGTGTTATAATTTTATAATGTATTGTAAATTATATAAAAATTTTAAATTAATTTAATAGTATTAAGTGATAGTATTGTTCATTATACAATAAATTACGTAATCTATTAAATTATTTATATGATAATACAAGTGAGTAAAATCCGATGCAAATGCAACGCCTTCAATGAAAATAAAAGTTTTTTTCTTAATATCTTTTTTTTAAACAAAATACAGGGATTACATTTTTAGCTTTAAATAATTATAATATTATAAATTATTATAATATTAATTTTTTATAATTCGAAGAAAATAAATAAATAAATATCTACAATTGAAAAAAATAAATAAACCTTCCAAATATCTACAATATTCTTCTTTTTTGTTAAGAAATTTATTTTAAAAAATAAAATTAAAAAGAAAGGTAATATATGCAATAGGTAGAAAGAATTATTACATATATTTTAATTTGTTTTTCTAATCATAGAGAATGTTATTTTTTAAAATTAATTTGGAATTTCATTGATTTCATGGTTGCATGCCTAATATTATATGATTAATATTGATTTTATCATAATCATTAACAAAAATTTTAATATACATACTTATACTTAGAAGATAATATATTTTGATGGTGGATATATGATCCCAAACTTTACTTTAAGGATACTCTTATCTCATAATTTTTATTGAGGGTTTTGGACTTAAGTTTGCCTAGAATTTAAGTATTTAATATAAAAGAGTAATCTAATAGGTGAATGGACCATCCTATATATAAATTAAAGTATCAATCATTTTTTAGTTAATATATGATAATTAACTCGCTCAATAATTACTCTGTTGAAATAAACTTTTGCCAATAGAAGATCAATACCGACTCTTTCATTCTAGAGTGAGTCCATCAATACTTCACTTGCTAAGGTACGATTCTAATACCACTAGCTTGGGGGTGGGTCTTGGGCTTTTAAAAAAAAAAAGATTAAAATTTAGATATTCAATCTAAAAAATTAATTTAATAAGTGAAAAAAATCATTTTACTTATAAACTTAAGTATTAATTATTTTTTAACTAATATAAAATGCCCAACTCACTCGACAACTTCATATTAATATCAATTGTGTGTATTTAATATAAAAAGAATAATTGATGTCACTGATAATATTTTCATCATGTGTTAAATTTCATAATACTTTGTTTTCAACGAACCAATTTTATATTGTTAATCATAGTACAAGCCTTCTTGAGAGTACCAGGAAATTTTCATTCTCGTTATTTAAAAAAAAAAGAAAGGAAAGAAAAGAAAAAAAAACACACACACACACATCTTGTAAATTAATACTATTGAATTTACAATTTTTTAACCAAGCATTATGATGTATATACTAAGAAGAAAGTATTAATATTTTTCTCTTTTTATGTTAGATTTTTAATCTTTCATGTTAAATTTAATAAAAATCAATCTCTTTCAAAATACGTATATATGTAAAAAATTTAAATATATATTTTTTATAATGGGTGTATTTGATAAAGGGTTTGTTTTTTTTTTTTTTTTGCTTGAGGAATAAGATATTCTTTTTTGCTTGAGGAATAAGATATTTCTCATTTACGCGGAGAGAGAGATAGAGATAGAGTAGACTTGATCATACAAAAACACTATGTCAAAAGTCAATAAAAGAAGTCTTCTATAATGCCCATATGCTTAATATTTTTCAATAGGACCTCAAGTCCCCAAAAAAAAAAGTCCCATTTTCATTGACCTTGTAATGAATAAGAAGACTCACTAAATATTTGTAAAGAAAAAAAATGGAAATCTAATTATTATAAAGAATGCTTCATATACCTTAAAGGGTTTTCTTCTCTTCCTTTTAAAAAATAGTCAAAGTTGAAGAAGTACTTCAATCTTTTTTGTGTATTTCTAAATTTATAAAATGAAAAATGATAGTTAAATGAAATATTATATATGATTTCTAGTAGTTATGATTTAATAAACAATATTATGTATAAAAAAATTTAATTATATTTCAAATTCATTTAGGGGGCTAAATTATACAAGAATATATATGTATGAGAAAATTTAAAATACACTTCGAGTATTGTTCTCTTTTTATTAAATGTAAGTCATGTCATTTGTATCAATTAACTTATCTTATGTAGATATTTATTTTAAAAATTTTGCTAATGACCTTTTGATTTTTTAATAATTGTCGATATTACGAAGATAATTTCTCTTAGTTAACAAAGGAGTTGATAGTGTGGTCCATGATGAAAATTGATGGAATATGCAAATTTCACAATTAATGTGTTAAACGTCTATAAAAGGACTGGCCATATCCAAAGTATGCTTTTCCTAGAAGTTGCATTCATGAAGTTATTATGGGATTGGCTTGGGGGGGACAATAATGATATATATGATATATATATATAGAGAGAGAGAGAGATGATAATGATTTCTATTGGGGAGGGGGGGGAGGGGGGGAACAATAATGATATATATGATAATGATTTCTATTGGTGTAATTCATATATATATATATATATATATGATAGATATATATATATATATAGAGAGAGAGAGAGATGATAATGATTTCTATTGGTGTAATTCATATATATATATATATATATATATATATGGGGGTGGAGGTGCCAAAAAATAATAATGAGCATCATCTAATAGAGGCAAAAATAAATTTTAAAATAGAGGGCGGTCAAATATTAAAATTAAAAAATTATAAAAAAAAAATATTTAAACTCTCAAAAATTGATTTAAAAGATAATTTTATTATTTATTAAATATTATTTTAAAATATTATTTTTTATTATATTTTTATTTTTATTTTTCTCATCAATTTTTCTCTTTTCTAACGCTTTTTTAGATGAAATAATATTATCATTATGTAAATTACAAAGTTTAAATATGATAGTGTCAATGATAGATCAAATCTTGTTGTTATCATCATTGAAAAGAATTTTTTTAGATAATTTTAAAAATATGAAAATAAAATTATTCTTTAGATCAAATTTTAGAGGTTTGGATGTCTTTATCCTAAAATTATACTAAATTAAAATTTAATTATATAAAAAAAATAAGGATAAACATGTAATTATATGAATGGTAATTGAAACCATATAACTAGTATTTTATTTGTTATATTTGTATTCTTGAGTTTATTACTTTGTTACATTCATCTTTTTAGTTTTTAATTTTCATATGCAATATAACATTTAAGAGATTGAAGCTCATATATTTCATTCTAGTTTTTATGGTCAAATGCAAGTTTCATTCTTAATGAAAATGCTCTCACATTGCTTATTGTTTAATTTAAGAAAATTTCAACATAATACATACCTAAGGAAGTGAAGAACAAAAATTAATTTAGGCCCAAATTTAATTAGAAAAGAAATATTCTGACTACACACTTGCCTATATTGCTTTAAATTCGTCTCATGATTTATATTCATCTTAATTTTATAATCTTAAAAGATTTCTTGACTTGCATGTCTATCTTATTATACATATATGGTTAAAATCTACTTTTACATTTTTATCATTTTTATCTTATTAATGGTTGATCATCAACTTTTATTCTTCTACTAATTTCACAAGGTATGTTGAAATGTGTACATTTTTATTAGAGATGGTAATTTGATTTGATTTATTGTGTTTATATCTAAGGATAGAAAGTCGGTCTAGAATCAGAAAAGCTCATAAATTCGGTTCAGTTTAGATTTGAAAATTTTGAATTTTTTTCTAAATTTAAATTTAAGTTTTTATTGAAACTCAAAAATTCGGTTCGGATTTAAATTTTATCTTTTTATAAAAAAAGTTTTAATTAATTTCTAAAATTCTTAATCCTTAATATATATGAATCTAGCAATTATTTTATAAAATAAATACCTCAAAAGTTTAAATTTAACTCAAAAAATTTATTAAAAAAAATTGAATTTAAATTTGAATCCAGCCTAGTCCAAAAAAATCAGATTTCTAAGTTCATGAAAAAAATTCAAATTCAGATTTAAATTGAAAAAATCCTAAATTCAAATCTGAATTTAAATTTTACTATCCCTATTCATATCATATCAACTTAAAGTATAAAAAAATTTAAATTAATCTAAATTTAACATATTTATTAATTATGTCAAAAATCTCAAACCCTAACTTACTACTATTATTAAATGGGTTGTAATCATGTTACATTTTTAACATATTTCAATATATTTGGATTTGTTAAAAAGAGTCATGAAATTCAAATTCCTTTAAATTTCAAAATGGCAAAAACTTGAATGAAAAGTGTCGTAGGCCTGGCCTCACTTCAAAAAATTGGTAGCAGAAAAGGCAATGGAGAAAAAAGGCATGTTGTATTTGATGGTATGGAATGATGGGGCTTCTTATTAAAATTGTGTTGGAGAATATATAAATATGTGGACATACAGCCTCATGAATTTTTGGGGCCAATTATTGTGTCCCGTACAAACTCTCATCCAAATAGACAAAAGTTGTGGTTTTTTAAGACTTAAACTATTTATATGTTAGAAGTATACTCTAAAAATATGATTATTTATATTTAAATATTATTAAAAATAATTTATAGAAGTTATTTATTTAATATTATATTTGTATTTTGATTGTTTTTATTCAAATATTATAATTTTTTTTAATTATTATATATAAACTTAAACTTAGTATATAATAATTATATAAGAAATGATTAAATTTAAGTGTAATAATATAAACTTGTTCTTAGTCTGGATGAAGACGAAAATTTCATTTTGATAAATTATAAGTAGGGTTCATTTGTATATTGTATACAATGATTTTATTCGGATAATTCTATATGTTGACATAAAAAATTGAAACACTTTATATAATGTTGATTATATAGAATTGGACCATGATAAAATTAATTCTCTAATAATCTCCGTTAGTAAAGAGAATTTATTTTATCATAATATAATCATATATGGATTAATATTAATCTTGAGTGATTAATGAACTCTTATTTATTGAGTTATGTTTATTAATTTACAAGAGAAAAATTGTAAAACATTTTCAATTGATTACTAAGTATTTTATAAATATAACAAAATGGATGGCTATGAACATTTCTCGCAAATATGAAATTTACTCATTCTAAAAGAAAGTTAGATAAATTGTTTCTTTGATAATTGATTCTGGTTTTGAACATTATGAGCGGTCAGTTTTCTTTAAAAGTTAAAGAAAATAATAAATTATAAATTTTACAAATTAAATGTTCAAAAGAGGATCAATGTGGACCGAGGATAAAGATATAATTAAAGAGGTTAATGGACACTTGACCTATCTCTAATTATGAACACTCGTGGATTATTGATTTATATGAAATGATTATTACATGGACAAAGATAGTTTTTTATTTTATAATTTATCTACAAAATTAAGAGTCTAACTTTATATTTTTAGTGAAGTAATATAATAATAATAAATAAAATCATACTGATTAAAGGGTTTAATTAAATGATTTAATTTATGAGAGCTTAATTTTGTAGGTCCATCAGGTCTCAATGCTGATTTCATAAACTGTCACGCCCCAGACTCAAAAGATTCGACATACGACATCACTTACATTCATTTAATAATGTGCACTCATAAATATAATTACAAAAAATTTTAAACTTTAATTCAACATAGGAATCCTTAGAAAGTTGCTAGTAAGTTCAACACTAAAATCAACTCATAACCTAATATATAAACATAAATTTCTCTTGACAATATTTAAACACTTATTTCAATTTATTTTTTTCAGAATTATAACAATTGAATTATGACTGAGACAATTAGTAAACTGTAGATACGCAAAGTTTTCTCAGAGATTAACATTCTACTACGTCACCAATAGCAATTTTGTTATCGGAAGCCCAGAATATATTCATTGCAAATTCTTACTTAAAATCAACCAATAACCAAACTTGGTGAAACTTAAACCAAATCCAACTACACACAATAAAATAATACATAAGTATTTATTCAACATGGACAAATCAAATATCTTATCCCATGTGTCCCCAAATGAAACACTCAGCAACTTAGCAACTTAGGGAACCCAAGGAACAGCAGAAGTCTTGCCAAATCCGCTAAGCACACATATACCTTATTTACCTGAAATCACCATAAATTATAATGAGTATAAAACTCAATAAGCATACTAGTTTTTCATATATCAAATACAAATACATATATGTACACAATACATATATATGATATGCTGTGATCAATCAAAATCATAATCTTATCAAATCACATGTCATGTAAGCGCTTACACATTCTTTCAAAATATATAATAGAAATACTATCACTCAACTACTACTTAGTAGGACTTACATATTACATAACACATAATGAGCCAAATGTCACTCGTAGGTGGCATATCGTATGAAAGGAATAGTACAAGTGAGGTTTTTAAATTATACATATATAATGCTCATGCCTGAAGAAAAAAGTCAAACCCTCACCCTGATCATCGGTGAGTCCTCTCACATGCACCAATACGTCACCACACGAATGTGATGACTCACTCTTCCTTTAGGTACTAATAGGATCCTCCCTACCTACGGAACACATAACATATACTAATCCCGAAGGAAAGGCCACACATAAAGACTCCACAAATCATATAAAATGTCTACTAAGTTAACAGTGAGTTCAAGTATCCTCAAAACACAAAATGTTTCTCATGGATATATTACACTTCAAAAGCTCCCTTTGTTAAACACATATCATTTTGAAAGCTCACTTTCAAAAATACATATATGTTATATATGTCCATGCTCACATTCATAAACACATATCTTCACATTTCATATCATACTTTGACATAACCTAAACATATTCCTAACCACATTTACAAAATCATACATAACAATTACTATGTTTATTATGATTTTAGTAAAAAGTTTAGTATACTTACCTCTTAGCACTTTCAGCTACAAGGCTTAAATCTCCTTAACCTATCAATGGAGATTAATCCTTTCATAAGCCTCAACATTCATTCAAAATACTTTAAATAGCTTATAAAATTACACATATTGCACTTATCGCATCGAATTGGTCTAATTACTTAGTTTCTCAAAATCTGTCATTCTGACCACTTACATTTAACAAAATTTTCTTATACATCAAATGATATCCAATTACTCCAAAATCAGAATATATCATTCTTGACTCATATATCATTCTTATATATGAATATTATATCATAATTCCTACTCAATCCATTCCATAAATACCATCGAATCTAAACTACTAACCTAACAGGATCAAGATATTTACTTAACAGTATTCAATCTTCTAATTTTATAAAATCATATACTAACTTAAAAATTATAAGCCTACTCCATAATTACTCTTAACACATATCTCAATTCATGATAAATATTTCACTTCAAAATCACTGCCAAAAGTATTTTAAAACTATTTTATTCTATAGCTTTAAAAATCTGTAAATCAAATACTGCAATGAGCTGACACTCTTTAGAAAATCATAACAATTTAACCACATTAATATAAATTCTCAATTCTAAGTATATCATATTAGACATATAAACTTATCATATTCCATAAATTCATAATTTTTAAAGATCATTAAACAGATACAAAATTATTTGTCACTGTATCATACTGTTAACATAGGAAATTTTTAGAATTTCAATATCATTTTGGTAAATTCGCTACAAATTTAATTTCTGGAATTTTCAATTGATTCAAAGTCTTAGATGATCCTAAACATGTTTTATTTTATATACTCAAAATTTAAAATCAGAATCGAATCAAAACAATTTATAAAATTTATGGATCAAGAGACTATCAAGTAGAAATTCTGCAATTCATCATGATTTATCAAGCTATTTACATAGACCATCATCAATTCTCACAATATCTTACGAAATACACATCAAATTCTCAATTGTACATATTTTCAGAAATTAAAACGTAAATGAATTAAATAATTTAATACTAAAAAATTAAGAAATGGTTATAATATACTTCTTAAAGCTTAAATTTCAACTTTCTTCTTCTTTTTTTTCTTCTTCTTCTCTTTCTCTCCCCTTTCTTTCTCTCTTTTCTCACTCTAAAAGAGGTAGCTTGACCAAAATGATTGAATTAGGGCTTCAAAAGTGTATTTTTATACTAAGAAGCTAATTTTTAGTATTTATGAATTTGCCCCCAAATTTTTTAAAGTATTACAATTTGGTCCCTAAAATAAATCTAAAGTCTTGCAAATAAACTCAATACTAATAGTATATTTTTAACATATACAAACACTACTAATAACAATACATAAATCAAGTATCACCCACATACAAATAAAATATATATATTTATATATATATATATAAATACATATTCTTACCGGTTGAGGATACTAGTTATAAACACTGAAATGTACTATTGAATTAATTGTAAAATATAAAATATTAATTGGCTCAAGTTTAATTTGATTAAACTTGTCGAGCTCAATCAATTGCTGGCCCAATTCATAATAGTTATGGAATAAATAAATAATTAGATTATTTATTTAAATTAAATAATTAGATTATTTAATTAAACTAAATAATTATAAATTATATAAATTATTTAATTAAAGATAATATTATATATTATATTTATTATTTTAATTATCTAAATTAAAATAATATAAAGATATTATTTTATTCTAATCCTATTAAGATTAAGAGCTTAAATAATATAAAGATTCTTATACTATAAAAAAAGGTTTTTAGAATAACTTTTATGTATTATTCATTAATGCTTCTTTTGGGTTAAATTTTTCTAGAAAGAAAAATTAAGAACACATAATTTGATCTTCTACAATTTATCAACTGGCCCACACGAGTAGTCCATTGATGGGAGATACAACGTAAAAAATTTACTAGTGTTAATAGAAAACATCCGTAGAAATTTGCGATTTATGTATTTTTCATATACCATCTTGTTGCTAAATTAAAATAGACATAAATTTTTTAAAAACATTCATGCATAATGTACACTCAAATTTTTATAATTGGTCTAAATACAATGAAAAATGATTTAGTGGATTATTTTACTCGTTATATGAAGAGTTTTTTTATATGTATTAAAATTTTGTAGTACATTATAAATTATACATAAATTATGGTTTATTTTGATAGTATCAAATAATAATGTTACTCACTGTATAATCAATTACGTAATCCATTTAATTATTGTTCTAACACCACGAGTGAACAAAATCTAATGCAAATGCAATGCCTTCATCGTATATGCAAAATAACCATTTGGTATGCTCTGACTTGTGAGTGAGTGAAAATAAAAACTTTTTCTTTAGTATCTTTATTTATTTATTCTTTTTACAGAATACAAGGATTATATATTTAATTTTAAATAATTACAATATTAATTATTTTTAATCATAGAAAAATAAATAAATAACCATCTACAATAAAAATAAAAAAACAACCCTTTTAAACAATTAGAAAGACTTAACCCAACTCGAATTCAGCACCTCAACAACAATTAACAAACTACACCAATATCTTTTATTTTATTATTAATATTTATTTTGATAAAATAGGACATAATAAAAATTTTGAAACATAAATTCAAATATTATCCCAATAATAATGACCTAATTAAAATATAAAAAAATACGAACTAAAAAAAAATTAATTTTAATTACATTAAATATTATAGTTTTAAATCTAATTTACATTTCAATTACGTTAAATGTTATAATTTCAGTTCTAATTTTAATTTTAATTACGTATAATGTTATAATTCTAATTTTAATTTTAATTTCAATTACGTTAAATGTTATAATTTCAAAACTAATTTTAATTTCAATTTCAAGTACGTCAAATGTTATAATTCTCAATCCAATTTTAAATTTAATTTTAACTACGTTAAATGTTATAATTCTAATTCTAATTTTACTGTCACTTTCAATTACATTAAATATTATAATTTTAATTTCACTTATGTTAAATGTTATAATTCTAATTCTAATTTTAAATTCAATTTCAATTACATTAAATGTTATAATTTCATTTTCAAATTTAATTTCACTTTCAATTATGTTAAATGTTATAATTTTAAATTCACTTACATTAAATGTTATAATTTCAATTCTAATTTTAAATTTAATTTTAATTACGTTAAATATTATAATTCCAATTCTAATTTTAAAATCAATTTCAATTGCGTTAAATGTTATAATTACAAATCTAATTTCAATTTCAATTACATTAAATCTTATAATTCGAATTCTAATTTTAAATTCAATTTCACTTACGTTAAATATTATAATTCTACTTTCAATTTTAAATTCAATTTCGTTTACGTTAAATGTTATAATTTTAGATCTAATTCTAATTTTAATTTCAATTACATTAAATTTTATAATTACAATTTCAATACATTACATTTTATAATTTCAATTCTAATTTTAATTACATTAAATGTTATAATTCTAATATCAATTCTATCAAATTTTATAATTCCAATCTAATATCAATTATTACACTTATAATTCATATTCTAATTACATTAAATATATTTTATTTAACCTTTTTAGAGTAACCATCATTGTTCACAGTTGTATTTGACGTACTTCCCATTTTAATAGTATATTATATCTTATTTCTTAGATATATATATATTTGTTTTTTTTTGGTATAATTTACTGAATATGTTATGCCATATTTTATCGAAGGATTGAATAAAATTAATTAGGTTGGATAAGATAGAATTAAATTAGATTTGAGTATTATAGTAGTTTTTCTAATTGGTATAATATAAAATTAAAATAGACTAATTGAAATCATTTTAAGAAAAAATAGAAAAAATTAAATTCATAAATAATAATTTGAAACAATTGTTAAAATTTTAAAAGATTTTTTTAAAAATAATAAAATAGTAAATAAAAATATTCAATTCATAATTCTACATATTAGTAACTAATTAAGATTATTTATTTACACAAATATTCAATTATCTATAAGTAAGAATACTCACTTTTCAGTTGATGAACGTGCAAATAGTAGGAGCATTGCCCAAATAAGTGGAAATATACATCAAGAAGTAATATCTTTATCTTCAACTATTGAGATAAGCAATAGTGGGGATGTATGCACAATACAGTGGGTGAGAAATGCTTAAACAAGATATTTCATTCCTATAAGTGAGATACAACATATATGAAGTTGTTTATAATTCACTTTTTTAAATATATAATAACCATGATTAATTAGGACATCTATAAAATATTATTCTCTTATTATATAACTTTTTTGAATGATAATTGACAACGCATAAAGTTTTAGAAGTGGAGATATGCAAACACTTTATTGATGAAAAATACAAATAGTAGAAATATATAATACGTTAATTGAGATGCAACATACATGAACTTGTATGTAATTCTTTTTTTTTAAAAAAAAATTATATATATATAATAACCATGGTTCATTAAGACACTCATAAAATACCACCCCCTTATATTATGTGATATTTTAAATGATAATTAACAGTGCGTAAAATTTTTAGAAGTGGAGATATGCAAATACTTTTTCAGTGAAAAATACAAATATTAAGAACACGTGGTACATTAAGTGGAATACAACATACATGAAATTGCTTGCAATTCTTTCTTTTTATAAATATAATAACCATAGTTAATTAAGACACCATAAAACATCATTCCCTTATAATATATAATATTTTTGAATGATAACTGATACCGCGCAAAAATTTTAAAAGTGAGGATATGCAAACACTTTGTTGGTGAAAAGTGCAAATAGTGAGAACACATGATATGTTAAGTGGGATACAACATATATGAAGTTGTTTGTAATTCATTTAAAAAATATATATATAAATAATAACCATAGTTAATTAGGATACTCATAAATATAATCCTCTTATATTATATAATATTTTTTAATAATAACTGAGAAGGCACAAAGTTTTTAGAAGTGGGAATATGCAAGCACTTTATTGATAAAAAAATATAAATAATAAAAATACGTGGTACGTTAAGTGAGATACAATATACATGAAGTTATTTGTAACGGGACATACATAAAGTGATTATTGTGTACCCACAAGTTGGTACTTAACAGATGAAATTTCGTTCATCGGACTATATTTTTTGCAATAAGGATTGAAATCTTGCACTAAGGACAACAATGTAGTTTTGGGGTAATACGATAATCTCCATTTATTCAATCTTCCAAAGGTGTTCCTAGTAAATATTAGGCACACATTTCCTACAAGTAGGAACATATATAAAGTGATGGTTGCACATCTACAACTTGATGAATAACAGGTAAAATTTTGTCTACCAAACCATATTGTTTGTCACGGGGACTGCAATACTACACTAAGGGAAAACAAGATAGTTTTGGGATAATATGATACAGTCCAATATTATAATATTCATCTATTCAATATTTAAAAATAAGGATATACTCACACTTTATTTAGTGAACAGTGTAAAAAGTTGAAACTAATTTCTATATAAGTGCGAACATATATATACTTACACATTAATTCGGGACATGGCCTTTTTTTTGGCTAGTTAGAAATGTTAGTGGGAACTGTAGCAATGTTATTGTTTACAGTAGCAATTTTAATACTTTTGTCTTATTTTTCTTAGATTTTCATCCATATTTTTGTGTGTACAAAAATGTCGGTGGGAGTATGATAGTTTTCTTAGTTTTCTATGTTGATGACATACTTATCATTAAAAATGATATTAGTATGTTACAATCAGTAAAGAGCTATCCGAGTAAGAACTTCTCCGTGAAAGATTTAAAAGAAGCTTCCTATATATTAGGTATAAAGCTTTATAAAGATAAAATTAAGAAGTTGATAGGACTTTTCCGGTCATCATACATTTATAGTGTCTTAAAATTGTATAGTTTCACTAACTGTAAGATAGCTAGTGTACTTTTTAGACATGATATTCATCTTTCGAGGAGAATGTCTCCTCAGATGGAAGATAGAAGAGTTAGAATGTCTAATATACCATATGCATCAGCTATTGAAAGCTTGATGTATGTTATGATGTGCACGAGACTTAACATTAGTATGACTGTAAGTGGTACTAGCCGGTACCAGTTTGATCCAGGTGACAGTCATTGAATGGCAATCAAATATGTCTTAAAATATCTTAAAGATACAAAGAACAAGTTTCTCATTTATAGAAGCAGTGACTTATAGGTTAAAGGATACACAAACTCAGACTTTTAGTCTGATTTAGATGATAGAAAGTCTATATTTGGATATGTATTTATTCTCAACAGTGCTGCAGTGAGTTGGAAAAATACCAAGCTGGGGTCTACAACTGATTTTACAATAAAAGTAGAATACATCGCTACATTGCCTTAAAGTCAACGAAAGAAGTAGCGTGGATGCGAAAGTTTATCACCGAGCTCGAAATAGTCCCAAGTTCGATGGATCTTATCCCATTATTCTGCAACAATAATGGAGCCATAGCATAAGTAAAATAGCCAATAGCACACTAGAGATCTAAACATGTGGAGAGGAAATACCACATAATTAGAAAAATCTTGGCTAGAGAAGATGTAATAATTTGTAGGTAAATTCTATAAATAATATGACAGACCCAATAACTAAGGCCTTAACTCTGAAAGTGTTTAAGAAACATGTATAGGCTAGGGGTATTAGATACCTATATGAATGACACTATAGCAAGTAGAAATTTGTTAGGGTATGTGCTTAAGTGTCATCCCTGTTTGTATGAATACTTATTCGATAATATTTATACGATGTATATTTTATTAAATCACTAATAACCTATATTAAATGGTACTGATGCTTGTCATATTACTTACATTGTATGATCTAAAAGAGTTCAAATTTGACATAAAGTATTTTAGACCAAAGCTAAGAGTTAACAACGCTCAAAGTTTAAATGCTAGAAGTTAGCACTGTTAAGAGTTATTAGGTTATAAGAATTAGCGAAATCTAAAGAGTTAGAGTCTTGTCTATAATGGGACAAAGACCTGAGGGTACATTAGTAATGACATAGTTGCAATTAATGTTAGGAAATGTCATTATGTATTTATGTTCTCAAACACTGTGTTCTTGATCTATTTTCACCAATGCAGGTCTGTTGGTAAATCCTTTTCACATAGAATAGTTTATGTCTATATATGTAGAGTACAAATGGTTGTTCTTAGCTGACCAGGAGTTTAGAGCTCGTATAGAAGGTATTTAATTAGGACTGAATATTGGACAGACTCACGAGAACTCCAATAGATATTTTATAAAACCTACAATAGTAACTCTTCTCGAGTTAAGTAGTATTCGTGGTTTTTTTTACCTGAGCACTACGGTGGGCTTATGGGTGATCTATCGTACTTTGATTCTACAGATGTCAGAGACCTTTTATAGTCTAACCGCTATATGTCACTGGGTATAGTCCGATGCTCACGAAGTCTGAGGTGTATAGATATAGGATCCGTCAGCTCACATAGGTAGGTTGTATACCCGATGCTCTGAGATTGTATCTCATGAAATCTTATGGCCATAAGCAATAAAGCCGAAAAAGGAGTTTCCCACATGGTTGAACCATATAGCAAAGGAGTTTACGTATATTGTTAATTGATATATGAATGTGGAGATGAGTTCATAGATGAGCACATGGGGATTTGACGGTATAGATCTATATCCTCAAATATATAGGATATAGTTGATGGAAGGATTATACGTACGCATTTTGACCTCAACTTGTATGGTTTATCGCGCTATTTTATAATATCCTTGACGTATGCGTGGAACATCAATCATTGACTCGTGGAATAATTTCATTTGACGAATTGGGCGTGAACCTAAAGAGTCCCGCAATATGAAGTGTACTCATAGTGCACTAGAACAGCCTATCGGGTTGAATAATTCAATACAATAAAATTCAATAAAAATTGAATATTTGTTTCGGAAACCCTCGGGATGCGCATGTGTCCATACTTAAGTGTTAAGTACATTAATTAGTTAATAATTATTATTGATCAATTAAATAGGGACACATGACGCATAGTGAGCCTTTGGTTGAGTTCACCTAAGTGTGTAGTTTGGTGAGACCCACTAAGTGGTTTACTTTGTAACCATATAAGGGCATTTTGAAAATTTCACATATATAATTATTTAAGAGTTAAATAATCAAAATATTTTAACATTATAATGTATTAAATAATATATAACTTAACCATAGTTAATAGTTAACTAAAGTTGAGTTAATGTTTATTTAATTATTATTTAATATTAAAGTATAAATATATATTTAGATATTTGTAAACTTATGGCTAAGTTTACTTGACCCAACCATGGTTAAGGGTTAACCATGGTTAGGTCAATTATATATTAGTATATTTATATGTTTGGTGGCCAAGCATTTCACCTTACCATGGTCAATTGTTGACCATGGTTAGGTTAAATAATAATATGTATATCTGTGAAATAAAAGAAAAATTAGGGTTATTTTTACTAAGTGGCTGGCCCTATAGAGAGAAATAAGTGAGAGGAAATTATTTTTTTTGAGTGAAATTCAAGTGTTGAATTTGTTTCTTTAACCATTAATGCAAACTAAGCCTTTTGTTTTTGATCAAGAGTTGATCAAGGAGAGAACAAATAGTTTTAGGGTTTAAAGTGTTAAACCAAGTTGAATTTGGGTTGTTGTACTAGCTGATCAAACTTATCCTGTTGATCACTAGAACTATCAACGAGCTTCACTTCGAGCGGATTTCCAGAATTAATAGTCAAAAGGCTTCAAAGGTAATGATTCTCAATCAATGTTTTAATTTAATTAAAAAGCATAAATTTGTTCATAATATCTTTTAATACTTATGTTGCATATTTGATGCGTATATGTATGAATGTGATGCGTATGTATGCTTAAATGAACACAATACCACATGTATGCACTGTAAAATAATTGACACTTTCAATTATAACATTTAATATAATTGAAATTAAAATTAGAATTGAAATTATAAGATTTAATGTAATTGAAATTGAAAGTGGATTTGTAATTATAATATTTAACGTAATTAAAATTAGAATTATAATATTTAACGTGATTCAAATTGAAATTGTATTTGGAATTATAAGATTTAACGTAATTGAAATTAAAATTAGATTTGAATTTGAAATTATAACATTTAATGTAATTGAAATTGGAATTTGAACTATAAAATTTAATGTAATTGAAATAATAATAAAATTTAGAATTATAACATTTAATGTAATTGAAATCGAAATCAGAATTGGAATTATAACATTAAACATAATTAAAATCGAAATTATAATATTTAATATAACTGAAATTAAAATTGGATTGAAATTATAACAGTTAGCGTAATTGAAATCGAAATCAGAATTGGAATAATAATAATAAATGTAATTGAAATCGAAATTGAAAATGGAATTATAACATAACGTAATTGAAATAAAATTATATTTAAAATTATACCATTTAACGCAATTGAAATTAAAATTAAAATTTGAGTTATAATATTTAATTAGAATTGGAATTGGAATTATAACATTTAACGTAATTGAAATTGAAATTGAAATTAGAATTATAATATTTAATATAACTGAAATCAAAATAAAAATTGAAATTATAACATTTAATATAATTAAAATCGAAATTGGAATTAGAATCAAAATTATAGAATATAATGTAATTGAAAGCGAAATTGAAATTGGAATTATAACATTTAACGTAATTAAAATTGAAATTGAAATTATAACATTAACATAATTGAATTTGAAATTAGAACATTAACGTAATTGAAATTAAAATTAGAATTAAAATTGTAACATTTAACGTAATTGAAATTGAAATTAGAATTAAAATTATAACATTTAACATTAACGTAATTGAAATTGAAATTAGATTTGGAATTGTAACAAATAATGTAATTGGAATTGGAATTAGAATTAGAATTATAACATTTAGTGTAATTGAAATTGCAATTGAAATTGTAACATTTAACGTCACTGAAATTAAAATTAGAATTATAACATTTAATGTAATTGAAATCGAAATTAGAATTAAAATTATAGCATTTAACGTAATTGAAATCAAAATTGAATTTGAAATTATAATATTTAATATAATTAAAATTGAAATTAGATTTGAAAATTTAACATTAAATATATTTTTAATTAAAATTAAAATTACAATATTTTATATAATTGAAATTGAAATTGAAATTTCATTTGAAATTATAACATTTAATGCAGTTGAAATTGAAATTGAAATTATAATATTTTATACAATTAAAATTAAAATTAAAATTAGAATTGGAATTGAAATTTGATTTAAAATTATATCATTTAACATAATTGAAATCAAAATTAGATCTGGAATTATATAATATTTAATGTAATTAAAATTGAAATTAGAATTATAATGTTTAACATAATTGAAATCAAAATTGGATTTAAAATTATAACATTTAACATAACTAAAATTGAAATTCTATCATTTACCATAATTGAAATTAAACTTGGAATTAGAATTATAATATTTAATGTTATTAAAATTAGAATTGGAATTGAAAATGTAAATTTAATGTAATTGAAATCAACATTAAATTAGAATTCTATCATTTAATGTAATTAAAATTAAAATTGAATTTGAAATTATAACATTTAACATAATTGAAATCAAAATTTAATTAAAATCAAAATTGAAATTGGATTTTGAATTAAAATTATTTAACCTAACTAAAATTTAAAATAAAATTAAAATTATAACATTTAACATAATTAAAATTACAATTGGAAACAAAATATAACATTTAATATAATTAAAAGTGAAATTAGAATTATAATATTTAACATTATTAAAAATAAAAATAAAATATAATTATAACATTTAATATAATATATTATCTCTAATTTATTAATTTCATAAAGGGGAGTTTTTTTAATTGTTTGATATAATTACACAATTATCTTTAAATTAAATAAAATAAAACCTTTTAACTCCTCTTAAAAGTTGGACTCTTGACCTTTAAGTTATGAGGTGCACGGATATAACCATTTAAAAAAATTCAATTAAGTGTGACTTTTGATGTTTTAAATCTTCGCGCATTGTACAAGTTAACATCATTAAATGAGAGCTTTTAATTTAATCTATTAATTAAGACAACCGATTGTATGACACGGCAAAATGTACTTAGCTTGACCCTAATTAAAAAACTAATTAAAAAACTTATTCTTCCATCAGTAAAACCAACCAAATTTGATCATCCTTCAATATGCAGCCACGTGTCTTTATTGATCCCATAAGCTAGGCCCCACTTTGATATCATCTCAATCATACCACTCGTCAATTTTCTCTTTTATTTTATATGGGTCCTTAGTAACTTCTCAATCTGATCATAAGGTAGTTAAAGAAGTTCATCTCATTTTTTTTTTGTTAAGAAAATTATTTATAAAATAAAATAATAAAAAAGAAAGGTAATATATGCTATAGGTAGAAAGAATAATGCATTTATTTTAATTTGTGGTTCTAATCATTGGGAATGTCATTATTTTTAATTAATTTAGATTTTCATTGATTTCATGGTTGCGTGCTTAATATGACATGATTAATATTAATTTTATCATAATCATTAACAAAAGTTTTAGTATATACTTTTATGAACACTCTTGTTCCATAAATTTTATTGGGGGCTAGAACTTATAAGGATTTACTTAAAATTTAAGTGTTTAACTTAAAAGATTAATTTAATATGTGGAGGGATCATCTTATTTATAAATTTAAATATTAATTTTTTTTAGTTAATGTGGGATAATTAACTCACTCAATAATCTCTCTCGAATGAAATTTTCGTCGATAAAAGATCAACATCGACCCTTTCATTTAATATTGAGTATATCCACATTCGTACTACCAAAATTTAGCTCTTATATCACTTATTAAAGAATTTTGAATTTATAAGAGAAAAGTTTAGTACCTACATGTCCAACCTAAAATATTAGTCTAATAAATAAAGAAATTATCCTACTTTATAAATTTGAGTATCAATTCTTTTCTATCTAATGTGAAACAATTAACTCATTCAACAACTTTTTATATTAATCTCAATTATGTGTATTTTATATAAAAAGAATAGTATATGTCACTGATAATCATTTTCATCATGTATTAAATTTCATAATACTTTGTTTTTAATGAACTAATTTTATATTGTTAATAATCATAGTACTAGCCTTTTTGAGAGTAGTAGAAAATTTTCATTTTCCTTATTTAAAAAAAAAAAGAAAGAAAAGGAAAATAAAAACACACACATCTTGTAAACTACTATTGAATTTACAATTTTCAACCAAGCATTATGATGTATATACTAAGAAGAAAGTATTAATATTTTTTTCTCTTTTTATGTTAGATTTTTAATCTTTCATGTTAAATTTAAAACATTTATTAATTAATAAAAACCAATCTCTTTAAAATATATATTTTTATAATGGGTGGACTTGATAAAGGGTATTTTTTTTTTTTTTTGCTTGAGGAATAAGATATTTCTCATTTACGCGGAGAGAGAAATAGAGATAGAGTAGACTTTATCATACAAAAACAGTATGTCCAGAGTCAATAAAGAAGTCTTCTATCATGCCCATATGTTTAATGTTAATATTTCTCAATAGAACCTCAAGTCTCCAAAAAAAAAAGGTCCCATTTTCATTGACCTTGTAATGTAAAAGAAGACTCACTAAATATTTGCAAAAAAAAAAATGGAAACCTAATTATTATAAAGAATGCTTCATATACCTTAAAAATAATAAAATCTTTAAAAAAAAAAAATAGTCAAAGTTGAAGAAATACTTAATCATAAAACATTGCTTATTGTGTATTTCTAAATTTATAAAATGAAAAAAAATTGATAGTTAAAAGTAATAGTATTTAGAATTTCTAGTAGTTGTGATTTAATAAACAATATTACGTAAATTTTTTTAATTATATTTCAATTTCATTTAAGGGTTTAAACTATACGAGAATATATATGTATGAAAAAATTTCGAATACATTTGAAATATTGCTATTTTTTTTATTAAATACAAGTCATGTTATATGTATCAATTAACTATCTTATGTAGATTTTATTTTTTTTAAAAAAAATTTAATCACCTTTTGATTTTTTGATAATTGTCGATATTCTGAATATATTTAGTTACTTTTAAAGAAAAAAAATTGTGGTTTTGTGTTTTTACTACTTTTTCTCTTAATTAACAAAGGAGTTGATCACGTGGTCCATGATGCAAATTAAAGGAATATGCAAATTTCACAATTAATCTATTATTATTATTATTATTGGTGAAAAGGACTGGCCATATCCGAAGTATGCTTTTCCTAGAAGTTGCATTCATGATGTTATTATGGGATTGGTTTCCATGATAATGATTTCTATTGGTTTAATTCATTGAAATAAATATATATATATATATAGAGAGAGAGAGAGAGAGAGAGATTGCTAATCATTAAAAAAAAAAAAACCGCGTGCCACTTAAACAAGGACAAAACTAGAATTTAAAGTGTACGAGGACCAAATGTTAAAGTTATAAATTTTAGAAAAAAAAAATTAGACAATTAAAATTTTAATTTAAAGGTAATTTCATCTTATTATTTTTAAAATTATCCAAAAATATTCTTTTTTTTAATCTTTTTCATTAGTTTTTATTCTTTTTTAACTTTTTATGAATGAAACAATATTATAGTTATCTACATCACAAAATTTTAAATATAATAATATTAATAATAAATTAAAATCTTATTATTACCGTTGCCGAAATGAGTTTTTTTAGAGTAATTTTTAAAATAAAGAGGTAAAATTGTACTTTAAATTAAATTTTAGAAGTTTAGAGGTCTTTATTCTAAAATTATATTAAATTAAAATTTAATTATATAAAAAATTAATATAAATATGTGATTACATGAATGTTAATTGAATCAACAAGTATGGGATACGAATTAAGAAAATACCCATGTATCTTTTTTTATTACAAATAATTAAATAAATATTTATAATCAATTTTCTCTCTAATAATTTTTAAAAAAATTCTCTTTGTGAAAGCATGTTAAAACATTTTTGATACATTGTTATAATAATGGCTTTTGCTATTTAAAGCATGAAACCATATAACTTAGCTATTGGTTTGTTTGTTATAATTGTATTCTTGAGTTTATTTTTTGTTCCATGCATAGTATTAAATTCATCTTAATTCTATAATCTTAAAAGATTTCTTGACATGCATGTATATCTTATTTTTCATATATGGTTAAGATGTAATTTTTAATTATTTTTATCTTATTAATTGGTTGATCACCAACTTTTATTCTTTGATTAACTTCTAAAAATCTATTAACATGCGTATTGTTGCGATATTAAACAATGCTTTTCAATTTGCACTCATATGACATTAATTAAGTCACAGTCTTGATACCTTTTTGTGTGCGTGCAAAAGTTATAACTCACAAATAAATAAGAACACATACAATCAATACATAAATAAAGATAAATAAATCAAACAAACAGCAAAACATAAAATATATATAGTTCGGCCTATAAATACTTACGTTTAGGGAGGATCTATGATCCAATTTCTTTTATTGATATAAATTACTAAATATCTTCTTACATCATCAATGATCTCACAAGATCTCTTAGTATCTTTTATAGAGATCTTTAAGTATTTACACAGATCATATTAGTATCTTCCATAAAGACCTCAAAGTATCTACCCTTGAATATTACAATCTCCTTAAGATCTCTTTAAATCTCTTAATATCTCCTCATAAGAGATTTCTACAAAGAATACAAGAATAATCTGAGCATTTAAGTTAAAAAAATCTATGATATCTCTTTGTTCTCATAGAATAATTTATATCCATACAAAATGTTCCACCCTAATGCACACATCATTTAATGTCTACCTAATTCCTCTATTATCTTTTATGGTTTATATTTTAAAATCTTAGATGCTTGTTTTCTCTTCTGTTTAAAAGATTTATATAATAAATAAAATATTTTTAAAAATCATAAACTTAATTGTAATAAGAATTCTTACTTATAAGAGTTTAAATCTCACTTAAAAAAATTAATTGAGCAAAAAAAAAATCATAAATTGCAGCATGAACTGTAACCGCGTTAACAGTACCCATGAACAATACCCGACGCTCGTAAATAGTGCTCGTTGCATAAACAATACCTATACTTCAGGCTTTTCGTTTTGCTCATCTCTTATAACCCTAACGCATACTTAATTTCATAATGACTATTTTTTTAATATTTATCTCAATTCTTATCTATACTAAATTATTGAACCACTAAATTTTAACATGCATATTCTCATTAGAGATGGTACTCGAATTTGATTTATTGTGTTCATATCATATCAAAAAGTATAACTAGGTTGCAAATATCAAACTCTAACCTGCTACAATAATTAGTTGCAAATATCAAACTCTAACCTGTTACAATAATTAGATGAATCGTAATCATGTTACATTTAATATATTTTCATATTTTTCTAAAAAATATTTATAGTACTATTACTCAAACTTTAATTAATTTGAATCATATCATAAATGGGTTAGTACATTAAAAATCTTAAACTCAAACGTGACAAAATTATTAAATGTGTTGTAATAGTGTTATTTGTTTAACAATCATATCAATTTAAGGATAGTTCGAACTCGCTAATTTTTGTCATATTCATGTTGGATTAACAGATAACATTAGAGATCAGAAAAAATGATGTTTTTTTCATAAATACTTATTTGATGAATTAATTAGATCAACAAAGGAGTTGATTACGGAATACATGATGCAAATTTCATGCTATATATGTGCAAATTTCACAATTAATATTAATGACTGTTCATATTCGAATTATTCTTTTCCAACAAGTTGCATTTATGGAGGATATTATGTGACTGGTTTTGATGATAAAGATTTGTGTTTGTTGTAATCCATATGAATTAATGTAGAGTGTTTAATAATCATATTAAAAAGAAAGAAAAAAAAAGAAGAAAGGTACCTTTGCCTTTTGCATTTAAAAATAAAAAAACAATGTAAATAATATAAAATAATTAATGGTCAATATGTTTCACATGGATCACGATCCTCTCTTAAGTTAAGCTTTTATCTAAGTAAATATATGTATGTGATTGGTAATTGATAAAAAAAAAAGTTAAAAAATTAATTTTAATTATTTATATCTAAATACTAACACGTGTTAAATTTTTTTTAAAAACTTGTATACATTTAGTTTAAGAGAGAATTTAATTCATTTTGCATTTCTAATTTTGTTGTAATTTTAAAATTTTATATATATATATATAATATGTTGCCACTTGCTTGCTTCCATACTAAGGGTGGAATGTTAAAATTTTTTATATATACATATAAAATATGTTGCCACTTGCTAACTTCTATACTAGGGGTAGAATGGGGCAACGTCAAATTTAAATTATTTTGAACAATTAATTAAAAAATATAAAAAAAATGTGTGCCCCCATGCTAACCCTACCAAATACAAATAGCAAATTAGGGGTATAATAATTAATATAGCTCTATGCAGTTGCCCTTCTGCTGTTATAACGTGTACATGATCATGGCTAATTGACATTTAATTGACTAAACGAATTAAAATCAATTCAAGGAAAAAGGCGGCCTTTGCCTTTTTGTATAATGAAGGGAAGAAAAAAAAATCCCTATTATCATCTCCTTCATTAAGTATTAACACCCTTTTCCCTTCAATTTCACTCGAGAGTTGAAAATTCAAATTCAAATAATAAATGGGCAACATAATTAATTGCTTCACAATTAATTTATTAATAATGATATACTTTTTAAATGGTATTTAAAACTTTTTTTTATTTTAAATGATATATTAAATAATTATTAAGTAATAAAATAATATAATAGATAATTTTAAAATTTATATAATTTTATTATTTAATAATTACTTAACACTCACACCCATATACTTATCCTAGTGGTACACTCTTTAATTTGGATTACGAGTTTAAATCTTGACATAAGTTAAAAAAAATAGTTTAGTTTAATTTTTATTCTTCTAATATTGGGAGGCAATTATTTTTGTGTGTTATTATGTTGGCAGATAGTTACGGGATAAATTTATAATTTGTAATATATTGTTGGCAATTATTATAATTATTTAAAAATTTTAATATGATAAATTTATAAAAAAATTACTTATAACTCTATTTAGAATCTAAAATTTAGAATATAATTTAAAAAATATAACATTACTCATAATTTATTAGAGAAAAACAATTGGTAGGCTCTTGTTGTTGAATTGGGTGAGTTGAATCCAAAATGGTTTATGAACACAAGTTGGTCAAGTTGCAAGTTCCATAGAAGATAAGGTAAGGCAGGAAAATTGTGGCAATCCATTAGATAAGCCTATGCTATTATAGACATCTACAACTACAACACTGGCCTATAATATATTATTAAAATCACAAGATCGTCGAAGATAAAGCCTGCTTCTGATTTCCAAAGGAAAAAGGAAATTACCCAACATGTGATTCCTCATAAAACATTAATTGCCAAAAAAAGAGAGGGGAGAATTGGGTAATTGTTTATAATTTATTTGAATTGTGTTTAATTATCTCAAAAATCTTTTGTTGTGGGTGCTAGTTATTTCTATTGGTCAATTTTTTTAGGTTAATACAAGAAATTTGAGGTTTGAACTCTGTTTATATATCATACCAAAATGAAGAATGATTTAGTTTATATTTGATGCAATTAAAAAAAATCACTGTATTTTCAAAAAAAAAAAAGTACTTTGTTGATGGAGAGAACACAAATTGAAAAGCAATTTTTAAGTAGTTTGTGAACTAAGAATACACTGTTATCTAAATTGGAGAAGAATATGGTGGATGAGTTCCCTAAAAATCCAAAATAGAGCATGTGATTTGTCTCTACATTAGCAAAAACAAAGAAGCCATCTTAGACGGATGAAGGATTTCGGCTTCTGCCCACACTCTCACCTAAAAAACATCTGAAGTCTTTCGTCTTTGCCAGTTATTGCCGAGCAAGCAACCATTGTCACTTGAGCAAGCATTGCCCATCATTAGTTGTTTTGCTCAGCATTTGATTCGGTGGAATAACAACTCCCGATGGCTTTTAAACTCCTCCACCGCCACTTGCGCAGACCAACTTTGGCGCCACCTCATGCAAGTGAGGTTCCACGGCCCATCAATCCTTGGAATTTCAACGGCCTCCATATTACGTTAGTTTGGCAATTCAAGCCTAGATTTTTACATATTTTATTATTGTTTTGTGTTATCATTTGATGTTGGCAAATTGTTGAGGATTTGAATTGACTAATTTTTTAAAATGATAGCGAATGTTATAAGTCTTGTGGCAGTATTTTGGGTAGACTTATCAATCCAGGTCAAATAATTTTTTTCATTTTTATGGAGTATTTTGTCCCTTTTTATGAGAGTTGTATCTCTCTTTGGGTTGCATTTTCTTTATTTTAGGATCTATTTTTTTAATAGGGGATAATTTATTTCACTTCATTATGAGAATTTGAGTTCTGACATAAATTAATGTGTAAGTGTATCAATAAATCTCGATAATTTTTTAATTATAATATTAAAATCTCCTAATATAATATCAGTAATATTTCATCAATAATATAATATTGTCATTTAAAACAAAATAAAATAAAAAAAACAAGGACACAGCATAAACCCAAGTGCCTAACACAGCCAAACACCAGTGCCCCTCACAATATTTGGTTAATGGCTCTCACACGCAATTAATTTAATGTTATGTAGTCCAACACATTTACAAGTTGAGAATTATTTATAAATTTGTGTCTTTAAAATAATATAATAAAACAAAGTCCCCTCAAATTTTCATAAAACGACATTCAAGTCCACTGATTTAAGTTGATTAATAGTGATCAAACGTAACCAACTTTCCGATGCTAATTTGTTTAATTTTCTCCGCATCTGAGAATATGTTAGCCTTCAAATTTCATTTCAAGATTTAAAAAGAAAGGTTGAATTAAATTAATTTCGAAAAGTGGTGTTAAAGGGTATAATATAAAAATGATATAGTGATGACGTGGCAAGTGACGCAAAGGCAGTGTACACTGAAAGGTCTGGTCTAGCCTTAACTTCACATGATATCTAAAATTTTATTAATAAAAAGGACATCAACACTGTCACCCCTTGATATTTATAAAAATTACATTTTAATAATAATTTTAATTATAATTATATTATCACTTTTTTTTATTTAATTTGTAGAATGAAAATACTTTTAAAATTATATTTCTTTTATTACGTAAATAATTAAAATATTTTTATAAAACGGTAATATTTTTATCATTTAAATTAAATAGAGGAGTGATTGTATAACTAAAATTAAAATTACTATTAAAATATAATTCATATAAACTTAAAGGTATTAACACTATCACCCCTTAAAGTTGGCACAATTTATACTCTCATAACTACTTTGGTTTTAATTATATTGCTACCCCATCTACTTAATTAAAATAGATGAAAATAATCTCTTGATTATATTTCTTTTGTCACATATAAAGACTAAAAATATCTTTAAAAAGTAATAGTATTTTTATTTTTTAATTAAAAAAGAGGTGATAGTATAATTAAAATTAAAATAATAATTAAAATGTAATTTATTTTAACTTTAAGGGGTGACAGTGTTAATACCCCATTAATAATTATCGTATTTGACAACACACGCTTCTACTAGGAGCCCCTTTTCTCTTTCCGCGGACATGTCAATTAGTTTTTTTTTTCTTTTTTTTTCTTTTTGGGAATATGCCATGTCAAATATATATATATATATATATATTGAAAAGATGACAAATACTTAATTGTTCATGTATAATTGTATATTTGTACAATATTATTATAATAGATTAGGTGTATTTCTTATGCATAATATCATATTCTATTAATATTAATATTACTTACAAAAATATCAATTTCAAATTCAAGTAATAATATAATAAATAATAAATGATGATTAAATGGGAAACCAAAGTATTTTTTTAACATAAAAAAAAATCAACATAATAATATGTTACAATTACAAATCACTCGTAAAATGTATTAAGACATTCATTACAAGGCATATGATATATTGATATAATAATTCATTTTTATTAAATGAAATGAGGTTATATTTATGTACTCATATCACTCCTCTTGATCGTATAATAATAAAATTTATAACATAAAAAAATTATGAAGTAAATCATTGATTGTGTTAAATATTGGACTTGTAATTTTAATGATATATTAAAAGGATAAGAATAATTATATCTTATAAAATTAATTTAATATATAAATTTACTCTCATTAAATGAGTCCATTATTAAATAGTAAAAGGCAAATGCCCTTTTATTATATTTCTCTTCATTTTATGCATTTTTTATAGTGTTTTGTCAATGAAATTTTTTTTTTATCACCATCTTAAAATTTTGAATTTGATAATATTAAATTTAAGTCGAATTATCATCGATTACTGGATGACTACTAATAATTAGTGACAACATAAAAGAAGACATAAATTTTGATCATTTTTAATAAATGAGAGTTTCACTGTGTTTTGATATAGTATAATGTGTCTTTTTAAATTTTATAATTAAATTATTTTTTATTTTTTATTATTTAGATTGATAATAAAAATTAATAAATAAAAATAAAAATAAAAATTTTAAATTTAATTAAGACAAATTTATCTGATCAATTTTATAGGGTGTAACTCTCCTTAGCCATATTAAAATGTGGGTTATCTTTTCTTTAAAAAAAATTTGGGTTATTTTGATATTATCATTATTATTTTTTTTAACCTCAAAATAATTGCACATTAACCCATGTAGATGTTTGTTTTTTTGTTTTTTTGACTTTTTTTACCGCCAACTACAGCAACATGCATACACACGTAAACTAACACCACCCACTTTCTCAATATTTATTAATGATCTTTAAAAAAATAAATAAGAAATAAAAGTGACACGTCATACCAATTTACTCTCATCTTTTAAAAACGCGCCACGTCATCAAAGCTCCCGTTTATCCAACCACCGCTTGCCGTCCCTCTCCCCTCTCCCAGTACCCCCCCTTCAGCAGCTCAGCTTTAGCTTAGCTGTTCTTCACTGTACCCTCTGTGACTGGGACCCACTTTAAGACCCTTCTCTCTCTCTCTCTTCAACAAAAACAAAAACAAAAACAAAATAAAATGTCATTTTTTGCTCGTTTCGTTCCTGTTTCCTCCTCCTTCTCCTTCTTCATAAAATATCTTCCCTCACAACTCAAATCCAAATTTTCCTTTTACTTCTCTCTTCTTCCTCTCTTTTTTATTTTCAGAAAAAAATATAGAATTTAAAAATTATAAATCTAAACTTTATTATAACCAAAAGTACACACTGGTTTTTTTTTTTGGTTTTTTGATTGCTCTGTTAAAAATGCCGGCTTGGTGGAGCAAGAAATCATGCAAGAGCAAAGAAGAGAATCAGAACCCACCAGGCAATCAGTTCAACTTCATCAAATTCACCGGGGACAAGACGAAAGCCAAGGGTGAGAAGCCCAAGAGCTTCGATGAGCCGATCGTCATGCGCAACTCGCCGCGTGAGAGCAGGGATTATGGGATGATAGCCGGAGCTGGGTCGTCCGGATTCTCGGGTTTCGATTCGGATTCCACGACGGACAAAAAAGGGCACCCGTTGCCTCGCCCGTCAGTTTCTTCCATGCAGAGTGATCATGGGGCCGGGTTGGGATCCGGGTCGGGTTCGGTTTCCAGTGTCAGCTCTTCTGGGTCATCGGAGGATCACGTGATTGGGAGTGATCAGAGTCAATTTGGTGGCTCCAGGTCGGTTTCAAATGAACAATTTTTCTTCTTTTTTTTTTTTTGTAAAAAAACTGTCATTTGATTGTTGGATCCTTCTCTAATTGTTAGTTCTGATTAAGGGTACTTTTTTGATTGATTAATTTGATCTTTTTTTTGGAAACTTAGATAATAAAATTCAACATGATTACTATTTAGACCTTACTAAATCTTTTTAACAAAAAGAATATTCAATTTTTTTTATTGAGAGTTGGGTTGCTTTGCTTTTGCTAAGAGGATTGTCCAAATGTCCAAAGCAACAAGACATGACAGGAATTTACTGTCAGTTGTGTTCTGTTGTGTCAGCGCCATTTTCACTTGCTTGGGGATTTTCCTGTCAGAACGGGTTGCTTTGGAAATTGGGTTTCAGCATTTTTTCTAATCAAATACAAGATATGGTGTGCTGCTGTTTGTTCTGTTTGTTCAACTTCTTGGACTTTTTTTTACATCTTACTAATATTTCTTCGGTAATTAATTCACCCAAAATTTCTAAAACTCTTGTCTTATTTTATTTATTTTTCTCTTTGGTTTATGGTTTGGTTCAATATATCTATAATTTATGTATTTTTTTTTCCAGTTCTGGAGTGTTCAAAGTGTGAATGAGTACAAGATTTGAAGATTGCAGAGTGTATTTACGTTTCCAAAATATCAATATACATTAAGCACACTAAGCATTTTAAGAATTATTTAAACTTATAATTTACTAAGTGTTGTAAGGTGAATTTCATTCTAAGGTGCTACTACTTGTTTCTAATGCAGATCAAACGGTGATCCGAGAGTCCATCGTGACACCAAGTTTAATTTGATGCCAAAAAGTCCGTGTCCTGGATCACGGGGGCCAACAAGCCCTACCTCGCCTCTGCATCCCCGTTTGTTTGGTATGAGTGTTGATTCTCCCACGGGGAGGGTTGAAGACGGGAAATCTCAATGTCATAGGCTGCCTCTTCCCCCGGGTTCTCCAACTAGCCCATCTGCTTTGCCTAGCTCAAGAACTAGTGGAATGATGGAAAATACTCTGTCAAAATGGAAGAAAGGAAGGCTTTTAGGAAGGGGAACTTTTGGGCATGTGTACCTCGGATTTAATAGGTAATGGCAGTTCCTCATATGGGTTAATTTCAATTTAAATGTCTATTAAACAAATTGCTAGGAATATGAAAAACCAGGAGATTGATCGAATAATGGAAGACTTGTTAATTTTTGCTTCATAAGTTTTATTTATACTCTTCTAATTGTTATATTTGCAACTTAAACAGTGAAAGTGGGCAGATGTGTGCCATAAAAGAAGTCAGGGTTGTTTCTGATGATCAGACATCAAAGGAATGTCTTAAGCAACTGAACCAGGTAATTCTCTTATCCAGTATTAATATATTTTGCAGATGATGCTTCATATATCTCAGATTTTATTTTTCCAGATTCTCTTGTAAAAGTGAACTTAAAACTTAAGTTGTACAAGTTATCCTTTTGATGTGCCACTTGATGGATTTGTGACCTTTCCTTCTCTCGTCAACAGGAGATAAACTTGCTCAGTCAGCTTTCACATCCAAATATAGTTCGATACTACGGAAGCGAACTGGTATGAACTTGTCTAGTGATTTTAGAGGAAAGCTTTATACTTGTACGCATGCTACGAGAAACTGTCACACAGACAGATGAATAGAGAATGCTTTCTAATAAATGTTTTCTTTCATGTCCTCAGAGTGAAGAAACACTCTCGGTATATTTGGAATATGTCTCCGGTGGCTCAATCCACAAATTGCTTCAAGAATATGGTCCCTTTAAGGAACCTGTTATTCAAACATATACCAGGCAGATTCTTTCAGGACTTGCCTACTTACATGCAAGAAATACAGTGCACAGGTGATTGGGTGTTAATACTAGTTATGACTTGTGAATTGTTAGTTATGTAAAGGTTCTTCTCGTCTTAAAATTAGAAGTCCTTGTTTTCCACGTCAGGGATATTAAAGGGGCAAACATATTAGTAGATCCTCATGGTGAAATCAAGCTGGCAGACTTCGGCATGGCCAAGCATGTAGGTCTCAACTTAGCCTGTAGATAAGAAGCTTATTGATAGAATACTGAAAATATTGTATCAGTTTCTTTGTAGCATGCGCTCATTATAGTTATTCAACCAATGGAATCTAACAATTGTTTGTAATTGAGTATTTTTCTTTTTGGCATTTGTTTAATCATTGTTGGCACTGCTGATATGTCCTGTTCATGAATCAGATAGCTTCTTCTGCTTCAATGCTTTCATTCAAGGGAAGTCCTTATTGGATGGCGCCTGAGGTATTCTCTCCCAACCACATCGATTCTTTTAGCAGAATAATCAGCACACTAAAGATCTTAACTTTCCTGATTCCATAGTTCTGCAGATTTTTTAAAAATAAATTTCTTATGCTTGTATTTGATTTTCCATTATTAGGTTGTAATGAATACAAATGGCTACAGTCTTACCGTGGACATATGGAGCTTGGGGTGTACAATTCTTGAAATGGCAACGTCAAACCCACCATGGAATCAATATGAAGGGGTGCGATATATAAAATACTCAGAATGTATTTATATGGAACTGATCTATCTGTAAGTCCAGCTTTAAAGTATTTGCAGAACCAAAATCATCTCATTTGTTGGATCAACAGGTGGCTGCAATATTTAAAATTGGAAACAGCAAAGATATCCCTGATATTCCAGATCACCTTTCAAATGATGCCAAAAGCTTTATAAAGCTATGCTTGCAGCGAGACCCTTCAGCACGCCCTACAGCCTCACAACTGCTGGACCACCCCTTTGTTCGTGATCAAGTGACACCAAGAGCTCCTAATATCAACTTGCTGAAGGATTCCTCTCCGTACAACATTGATGGAAGCCGCTCACCAGTAAGCTCTAATGTTTCTAATGAAATTTTAGATCACTTAGATTGTCTACAGATTAGATGTTAGATGTGAATGCTTATTTTACGATGCCTATCCAGATTTACAATTTACGTGGATTGGCTATCACAATGATTTTGAGAACTGGTTTTGGACATTCTAGGATATCTGACAGATAACTGCCTAAAAACATTACAATATCTAAAAATGTGATTTCTGCATGATTTTCTGTCTGTCACTAGGGGCTTTCCTGAGTTGATTTGAATTGTGGATATGCCAAATTTATTGTCAGTATTTGTAATTTAACAATACATGCATATTGTTATGGAGGCAGTCATGTACTCTGTTAAGCATATTGCTAATTTGATGATATGGCCAATTTCTTTTTATCTAATAGAACTGAAGTCAAAGGTGCCTGGTAATCTAAATGGTATAGTAATTGAGGGGTGTAACTGCAACCTAGACAAATCTTGCCTATGACAATGGCTTCTGTTGGGGAGACTATTGGAGAGGGGAATCACTTGGGACTCTGCCATTGGACTGAAAAGAAAAAAGGTGAAAGTTTTATCTTGAAGAAAATAAAAAGAGAGAGACATTAAAAGTTGATGTGATTCCTCCCTTGGGTGGTGGTGAATAACTGAAGTACTTGAAATCTAGTTCTGTTGGTATACCTAATCCTTCAAATATCCATAAAATTGTTTCATACATTGGTTTTTTCTTCAAATTTTGCATGTTCATGCTTAAGTAGTTTGCTATGGGCATGTGGATCTGTTAGCAATAATATGACATGGAGGAAGAATTCTTTCATATATTGTTTTCTAGATGGTTGGCATATACTTAATGGTGCTATGACTTCTAGGAATGGGAACCTGTTTATTTAAAATTTAGCTAATTGCTCTTTGTTGTTTGTTCTGAGCAGCCAGTCTTGGATCTTCATCCCGCCAGAAAAAGTATCACCTTGTGTGAAGGCGACTATATGACAAACCCATTACCCACAACTTCGAGAGCCTTGAATAATCCAAGGTAGTTTCTTTTTTCTTTTCATTTCTTTTCTTTTCTGGTGCTCCAATATTTTTTTCTTTTTTTGTACATCCTTGTTAACTTCTATATAATGATTTTATATGTAGGGAAAATGTAAGAATCACCTCTTTGCCTGTATCTCCTTGTTCAAGTCCATTACGACAATATGGATCAGCACACAAAAGTTGTTTGCTCTCCCCTCCTCACCCAACTTTTGCCTTAATGGGACAAAGCGGCGGCTACAACTTAGGTGAATACTCAGGATATCCGACGAGACCAAACACAAGATACATTCAAGATCCTCGGCTTGAAACCTCTCTTTTGAAACCACAAACACCAGGTACATCCCCAAGGACAAGACCCTTATAAGTGAAGTGTAAATACCAATAGAAAAAGTTCATCTTTGCCAATTCTCAGTCTCCCCCAAATGCACAATGTGACAGAATCACACATCTGCAATGGAGAGATATAGAATATATGTTTTGTTTCTTGCCCTTCATCGGGGGCAGTGTCCTTGATTGACACAATCTGGTTCATTGCAAGTGGGTGCTTTTGATGCAAGGGGGGAGATTCTAGATCTCTTGATTTTGTAACAATCTCTTGACTATGTAAATGGAAAAATGATCACTATATGTTGTAACATTCAAGTTGTATATTTTAGTTCAATGGGTTCCCTCTCCAATACGGTTCAGTGCATTATCAAATCTTGCCACTTGTGTACTTGGAAATAACAAAGGTTGCGGTCAATTGTTTCATTTGCCAAATTGTGGAACAGTGGTAAAAGGACAAAATTTTGTATGGATTATTGTATTTGCATCACTGAAACAACAAGAGGAAATTGGGACCATATACATTGAATGGAGTCTTGATCATTCCTCTTTTGATGGGATGATAAGACCAACTTGGACAATGTACTACCGTGGAAGGCGGCTACTGTTGCTTGCTTTGATTGTCTATTCTTTTCCAGTTTGAAATTATTGGCTGAAACAAAATTAATCATTAAAAAATTCTTTAAAAAAAAACCACGAGATTATAGGTGTTATCAAAATAAACTCAATCTTGAACTTATAAAAGAATTAGCAATGTATCTGATAAATCAATCTATCAGTTATAGTCAAGCAAAAACATATTTCTAATAAGAAAAGAATCTAAAGTTAGTTCCTAATGCACCTTTCTTTTTTAATATTATTTTTGTTTTTGATTATGAATACACCCTTTTAATATAAACATATTATTTGTTTTAAAAATTTCTTTTTTATTTATCTTACAGTCCATATAATTAATTCCAAAAAAATGAATACATAGCCCAAAAAAAATGTCAACGCATATTATCTTACATGGGCCGGTGCACCCCAGATTATTTCTAACTTCACCCCTTAAAATTAAAATGAATAAGATGAGAGAATATCGGCGGAAAAAACTATATAAAATGACAGACAGATTCCAAGCGAGTAGAGTACGGCTGTTTCCAAATTTCCCTCCAATCTCTTTCTTCCCCTGAAAGCTATAAGCTTTGCTTTGGTCCAAACTAAAAGCTTTTATAAACCCTTTCCCCGCAATTTTCTCTCAGTTTCTTGCATTTTCCCATCCACAATCGGGAAAAAAAAAAGTGAAGGAAAGATGCCAATAGAAATGCCAAGAGGGTTGCCATTCTCAGTGGACACGTTCAGCTTCCAAGAGAAAGAGACACCATTTCTTGACACATGCCCACAAAGATCACACTGTTGGCATCTCCGCTCATTTTCGTTTCCCAATTTACTCCACCCGTCTCACCAAGTCCCTCGTTCTTCAGTACTACCCTCAGGTTTTTTTTTTTTTTTTTACCAATTTTACATATGATTATTACGAGAACCCATTTGGTCTTTTTGATGAAATTTTTTTTAAAAAAAATTGTTTTTGCAGCTTGATGATGTTGGGAAATTGAGGGATGATGCAGGGTCGCAGCTAAAGCGAAATTGAGAAAAATAATGAAAATAAAAATAAGACAAAGACAAGTTTACGTGGTTCGGCTTTTAGCCTACGTCCACGGGCGAAGACAGAAGAATCTCTTACTATTAGAAATGGAGAATACAAGTATTGTAGTGTTTTAGCCTTACAACCCAAAACCCCAATACACCCAATTCTCTCAAATCACTCAAAAACTCTCTCAAAGCTTTAGAAACTCTCTCTAAATTGCAATGGAAAATACATTGCTAAACTCTCCCTTTTATAGGGAGAATTGAGCAAGTGGACAGCCATTTCTTGGCTGTCCATCATTGCAAATTTGCTGGCACCGTGTGCCAGCAAATTTGCAAATGCAAATCTGCAGCTGGCACACGGTGCCAGCTGCTGACAATTCTCCCACTTGGAGAGTTGATTGAAAATCAATCAAGTCTCCACATCATTCTTTCTTCTTCGCCAAAGCCATGTTGCCTACGTGTCTGCTAGGCCATGCAAGGATCTGCACCATACAAATTTGTTGGTATTGGTGGGCTTGGTCAACACATCTGCTAGGTTATCATCTGTATGAATTTTTTTCATATCCACACTTCCATCTTCTACCACTTCACGAACAAAGTGATATTGAACACCTATGTGCTTCGTTCTTGAATGAAAAGCTGGATTCCTTGCAATGTGCAAGGCACTCTGACTGTCACAAAACAATTCAACTTTTTCTTGCTTGTGCCCGAGCTCCTCCAGTAATCTTTGTATCCAAATTGCTTCCTTGCAAGCTTGTGTAGCTGCCATGTATTCTGCTTCTGTAGTAGATAATGCCACAACAGTTTGCAGTTTCGAAACCCAGCTTACAGCTCCTTCTGCAAGTTTAAACACATAGCCAGTAGTAGATTTTCTTTTATCAAGATCTCCTGCAAAATCTGAATCCACATAGCCCTTAACAATAAAATCTGATCCTCCGTAACATAAAGCAACATCTGAGGTACCCTTAATGTATCTAAGGATCCTCCTGACACAACCCCAATGCTCTCTACCAGGATTCGCCATGTATCTACTAACTGCTCCCACTGCTTGTGCAATGTCTGGTCTGGTACAAATCATAGCGAACATTAAACTTCCCACTGCTGATGCATACGGTACTCGAGACATCTCATTCCTCTCTGCTTCTTTGCTAGGACACATCTTAGAGGATAACTTGAAATTAACAGGGAGTGGGGTACTAATTGGCTTACAATCTTGCATGTTGAAGCGCCACAAGATTTTCTTTAAGTAGTTCTTCTGAGAAAGCCAAATCTTCCTGTTATTTCTGTCTCGGTGAATTTGCATCCCTAGAATCTTGTTTGCTGGTCCCAAGTCCTTCATATCAAATTCCCTAGCCAACTGTGCCTTTAATTCTTGGACTCGATCTTTGTTGGGGCCTGCCACCAACATGTCATCCACGTACAACAGTAAAATAATGAAATCATTATCATCTTCAAACCTTTTGTAGTATGTACAATGGTCTGAACTAAGTCTGTTGTATCCAAGGCTGATGATATAGGAATCAAATCTCTTGTACCAACACCTCGGCGCCTGTTTGAGACCGTACAGAGATTTGTTCAACCTGCAAACCAAGTTCTCTTTTCCTTCTTCTTTAAAACCTTCTGGTTGGAGCATATAAATTTCTTCTTCAAGTTCTCCATGAAGAAAAGCTGTCTTCACATCTAGCTGTTCTAGATGTAAGTCAAATGTAGCACACATTGCCAAGACTATTCTGACTGTCGTGAGTCGAACCACAGGGGAAAATATCTCATTAAAGTCAATACCTTCTTTCTGAGCATAACCTTTCACCACCAATCTCGCACGATACCGCTCTACTTGGTCATTGCCATCCCGTTTGATCTTGTAGACCCATTTGTTTCCAATGGCTTTTCTTCCACGTGGCAGTGCAACCAGCTCCCATGTTTTGTTCTTATGCAAAGCTTCAATCTCTTCTTGCATTGCTGTCATCCATAGAGAAACTTCTTGACTTTTAGAAGCCTCCTGGAAAGTTGTTGGCTCTCCATCCTCTGTTAGAAGGCAGTATGCAACATGAGCCTCCATGACATACTCCGAGTGCCACGCTGGTGGTCGTCTCTCACGAGTTGATCGACGATCATCTGTAGCCTCAGACTCTGCTGGTTCTTGTTCTTCGTGCCCTGGTGCTGCTTCAGGAGAATCTGAATCTTCTTGTACTTGATTATTTTCCATTTGTACCATTGTAGTATCTGGATTTTCCTTCACTGTGCTATCATCTTTATCATTCCTTTGCAGTTTATCTTCTGCAAATATCACATCTCTGCTGATGACGACCTTGTGGGTAGTGGGATCCCACAGGCGATACCCCTTGACTCCATCAGCATATCCCAAGAAAAGGCATTTTCTGGATTTTGGATCCAGCTTCGTTGTTTCTTGGGGATTATACATCACGTACACAGGACTTCCAAATGTATGAAGGTGAGAATAATCAACTGGTTTTCCAGTCCACATCTCCATCGGTGTCTTCAACTCGATTGCTGTTGATGGTGACCGATTTACCACATAACAGGCGGTTTTGACTGCTTCTGCCCAAAATGTCTTGGCTAAACCTGCAGTTCTCAACATAGCTCTTGTTCTCTCCAACAAGGTTCTGTTCATCCGCTCTGCTACTCCATTCTGCTGAGGCGTGTAAGCTGTGCTGAATTGCCGCTTGATGCCTTCTTGTTGACAGAATGCAATAAAATCCTCACCAGTATATTCTCCTCCATTATCTGTCCTTAAACACTTGATCTTCTTTTCTGATTCAAGTTCTACACGCGCTCTGAATATTTTGAAAGCTTCAAACACATATGACTTCTTCTTGATTGGATACACCCAACATCTCCTGGAGTAATCATCTATGAATGACACAAAATATCTCGCTCCTCCTAAGGACATCATCGGTGCTTGCCAAACATCAGAGTGGATCAATTCTAGAATTTCTTTACTTCTAGAACTGGATGTGCTGAACTTTAATCTGTGCTGCTTACTTGTGACACAGTGCTCACAGAAAGGTAAATGAACCGATTTGAGCCCAGGAAGTAAATTTTGATCAGAGAGAATCTTCAAACCTCGTTCTGACATATGGCCCAGTTTGCGATGCCACATTATCGTTGACTCTTCTGCTGAACTAGTTGATGCAACAGATGCATCTCCTTCCTGCAGTGTTTCTCCATTAAGCATGTACAAATTTGCAGCAACCTTTTCTGCCTTCATTACTACAAGCACGCCTTTGAGAATTTTCATTATCCCATTTTCAATTTGGGTCTTACACCCAGTGTTATCTAATTGTCCTAATGACAAAAGATTCTTCTTGAGGCCTTTCACATGTCGCACCTCCTGGATAATACGAACAGTACCATCGTACATCTTCATCTTGATGGATCCTACTCCAGCAATTTCTAAAGCATGATCGTCCCCCATATATACAGATCCTCCAAAGATAGGTTCATATTGATGGAACCATTCTCTTTTAGAGGTCATGTGCCATGTAGCTCCAGAATCCATGAGCCATACATCAGAGAACCGTTTTCTGCTTTCAACAACTGTTGCTGCCTCGCTGTATAAAATTTCACCATCATCTGAGGTGCTTGCAATATTCCCTTGCGGTTTGTCCTCTACACTTTTCTTCAATCCCCAACAATCCTTCTTCAGATGGCCTTTCTTGCCACAATGGTAGCACTTGACGTTCTTCTTACTTCTGGATTTTGGTCTACCATGATTTTGACTCCCACTGGGGCCACGTTCTGTTGATCTACCTCTCATCATTGTCAAAGCTTCTGCTTGCTGCGAACATTCCTGTTTGTCTTCTTTATTTTTCCGTCTTCGTTCTTCTCCCAGTACAGCAGCTGTAACATCATCGAAGACTAAGAAGTCCGATAGGATATTATTCGTCAAGTTGATGATGAGTTGATCATACGAATCTGGTAGGCTTTGAAGTAGAATCTCTGCACGTTCACCTGCCTCTATTTTATGCCCCAAGGAAGTGAGTTGGGAAAATAGAGTATTTAATGTGTTGATGTGCTCCGTCACTGAAGTGGATTCTGTCATTCGAAGAGTGTACAATCTCCTTTTTAAGAAGATCTTGTTGTGTAGAGATTTAGCCTCATACAATTTAATGAGAGTATCCCAGATCTCTTTTGCTGTCTTCTTTTCCGCTACACTAGATAGCACGTTATCAGCAAGTGCTAGATGCAGATCAGCAACTGCATTACCGTCAATCTCATTCCACTTGATATCATCAGTGATACCAGCGGGCCTTTCATCAATCGCTTCTAAGCACTTATTTTTTCTTAAAATCGCCTTTATTTTCATTTTCCACAATGTAAAATTACCTCCATTGAACTTCTCAACTTCGTACTTTGCCGCCATTACTTTTCACCACGAACTACTTCTGCTAGGATCGGCTCCCACTGTTTCACGTGAATAGTAACCGTACGTATAAACAGTAACTGTATACGTGAATAGTGACCTCCTTCAACCAGAAGCTCTGATACCACTTGTTGGGAAATTGAGGGATGATGCAGGGTCGCAGCTAAAGCGAAATTGAGAAAAATAATGAAAATAAAAATAAGACAAAGACAAGTTTACGTGGTTCGGCTTTTAGCCTACGTCCACGGGCGAAGACAGAAGAATCTCTTACTATTAGAAATGGAGAATACAAGTATTGTAGTGTTTTAGCCTTACAACCCAAAACCCCAATACACCCAATTCTCTCAAATCACTCAAAAACTCTCTCAAAGCTTTAGAAACTCTCTCTAAATTGCAATGGAAAATACATTGCTAAACTCTCCCTTTTATAGGGAGAATTGAGCAAGTGGACAGCCATTTCTTGGCTGTCCATCATTGCAAATTTGCTGGCACCGTGTGCCAGCAAATTTGCAAATGCAAATCTGCAGCTGGCACACGGTGCCAGCTGCTGACAGATGACTCCTTGTTTGTGGTTATTGAACTGGAGAAAACGTTGGTTATTGATGATCCGGATGGGAAATTCACGGTTACGGCCTATGATGCCAATCATTGTCCTGGTAATTATTTGTTTGCTTTGGTTTTAATGATACTTTTTTGTTTAATTAATTTGATTTTGGTTTTTGATTTGTTGTTATTAATTTCCTGTGCATTTGGTATTAGAATTGATTTGGTTATGTGGGTTTCGTTGAATAAAAAATTTTGAATTTTTCTTAGGGGTTTCCTATAATTGTGTTCATCACTTGATGTCGTGTTTCATGTTTATTGGGTATTATGTTTCTGTTTCAGTTATGGTGTGATTGAATTTTGGTATGCTTAAAGGTACTGAAACACCCAATTTAACTTTTAATGTTCTTATTGCTTTTTATTTTATGTTCTTTTTGGTCTATGGTCATCTTTTGAAATACTATTTCCACCATTTGCTTGAATTGAGTTAATTTAAGGTTTTATTGAATTAAGTTGTACTAAGTTCATAGGCAAATCCTAATACAATCTCTGGTCAAGGTTTGTTTTTAGAAGGTTATACATATTAGAGGAGAGATTTAGGCTTTTCCTTGCTCCTAAATGTATTCTTCTTCTTCTTCTTTTATTATTATTATTATTTTATTTTTTATTTTTACCTGTATTTTACCAGTTTGTTCTTTTAAGAGTGTCTTTTTTTTTTTTCTTTAAAACTTGATGTATGCCTGCAATAATATGGGGAGTCCTACTGACAGACAGTTCCTTTGTCTGGCATGGTTTTCAGGAGCAGTCATGTTCTTGTTTGAAGGCCATTTTGGTACTGTACTGCACACTGGAGATTGCAGGCTAACACCTGAGTGCCTACAAAATCTACCAGAGAAATTTATTGGCAAGAAAGGAAAAGCTCCAAGATGTCAACTTGATTATGTTTTCCTAGACTGCACATTTGGGAAGTTCTCTCAGAAGCTTCCAAGCAAGCATTCAGCAATTCGTCAGGTAATCCTTGGTCTCTCATTTATCTCTGTGGTGGAATTTGTCTTTGACAAAGGATGCATTTCTTTCCAGTCAAATCCTGTGCACTTGACCTGACTTTCCGACTCCTTTTTTTTCAATAAAACATATATCTGTATGACACATGCATAAAGAACCGCACAAGCCAGCACAACAAAGAATGTGCGTGTTTGCATGTGGATTCTTGTGTTTGCAGGAGAGTTGGACTATTGGTCAATTTACAAATTGATTTCTGCAGTAGATTTGGTGAGGAAGTGGGGTTTATGAGTAATAACACATGATGGAGGCATACTTAGAAAGATCATCTTTTAGAAACAATCAATTGAATTTGGCGTACTTCAACTAATTTCCATTTCCTATCTCAAAAAATACAACATAAGTTGCATGAACTGAGGGTTAGCTAGCGTATTATTGCTGCAAATTATAATGCAGTTGACACTAGCTTAATACTGCATACCACTAAAGATGTCTTTTCTCTGGAGAAATTTTAGAACTTTTGAAATTAGAGTACCCCAGGCATCGTGCCCACGTTCAACAAATTGAGTGCTTGTCAGTCCTAGTCATTTTTTATTTTGATCTAGATATGTCTAAAAGTTGTAAGCTGACTGTACTGTTATCAATTATTATTTGTTATGGGTCTCTATAGTTGATGTGTAAAGATAAAATTGGTCGGTATTCGGCCTGTTGGAAGTTTAGAATGTCTACTGTTTGACAATGCATTAAAATTAATACCATGAGGTGTTCACCCTACTATCACAAATAAATGATATTTTGACTTATTGAAGAATAATCTCTGTTATAAATAATGATAGCATTTTCATTACTCAAGTATAAGACATTGATTTTAATCATCTGAACGGTGAAGCACTGAAGAAAAATTAGAGAAGAACTTTGTTTCTTATGAAGTTTCTACTGAACTTCTTCTTATGGCTGTTTTCTATGTTCTTATTGGTTTGAATTACTCGATATCTAGTTATTACAATTAAATGTTATGTTAATGTTCTTCATATGCGTGCAACATTATTAGTTGCTCTCTCTCTCCCCACTTCTCTCAATCCTGATCTTTTTCTGACGTGTGTGGTTTGGGTGTTCCTCTCAATTGTGAGTTAAATGCTAACTCCATCTGCTACAGGCTACTTCTTGAACAACTATGAGCTCATTTAATATTTCATTGTTGTACTTTTATGAACCAGGTTGTCAGTTGTATATGGAAGCATCCTGATGCACCTGTGGTGTATCTGACTTGTGATCTTCTTGGTCAGGAAGAGATTCTGGCTGTTGTATCAAAAACTTTTGGATCCCAGATATATGTTGATAAAGTCTCTAATCCAGAGTGTTTTCAGTCTCTGATGCTCATAGTTCCTGCAATTCTCTCTGAAGATCCATTGTCTCGTTTTCAGATGTTTGATGGATTTCCTAAACTGTATGAAAGGGCAAGTGCAAGGCTCACAGAGGCCCGAGCTAATTTACAGCCCGAGCCCCTCATTATCCGCCCTTCAGCACAATGGTATGCATGTGACGAAGACAATTCTGAGACTCTAAGCCAAAGAAAGCTTAAATTCACTGAAGCAGTCAGGGATCAGTTTGGTGTTTGGCATGTTTGCTACTCCATGCATTCAGCAAGGGAGGAACTAGAGTGGGCGCTGGAGCTTCTTGCACCAAAACGGGTCATATCAACAACCCCCACCTGCCGAGCTATGGAGTTGGATTATGTTAGGAAGCACTGTTTTAGCAGGATAACTTCAGATGACCCTCTCTGGAAGCTTCTAGGCATTAGTGTGGAAACTTCTATAGTATCAGATGCATCAGACAAAGGTGAGGTTTCTGCTCCCTTGCTTGAAACACCCATGCAAACTTCTGCAGAATCTAAATTGCAACAAATTGAAAGATCTTCTGGTCGAAAAGAGCTATTAAGTTTGTCCCCTCCAGGCAAAAGGTCACCTGTTACACTATTTGGTAGAGCAAGACATCATACTGGAAATTCTAGTTTTTCATGCAAAAAAAGCAAAGTAGAATTCATGAAAGATGACCCTCCACAAATAATCGTCAACAAAACAGAACAAGAATTCTCATCTCAAGAGGTGAATGGTGTGGTAAATTGTGAGAATAACTCTGAAAACAAGGAAGAGATAAATGTAGTGCAATGCAGGAAGTTGCTCAAAAAAGAAGTTTATAAGAGTTCTTTTCATTCTCAAGTTGGTTCTTCATGTGAAGAAAAAACAATAGGATCCTCAAAAGATGACCCTCAGCAAATAACTGTCAATGAAACAGAACGACAATTGTCATCACTGGAGGTGGATGCTGAAGTTCATCATGAGAATGTAGAGACAGATGTTACTGCAATGCAGTGTGGGAAGTTGGTGGAAAAAGAATACAGAATTTCTTTTCACTCCCCTGTTGATTCTTCAAAGAACTATAATGAGAGGTTGAGAAATTTATACAGGTCAAAGAATGTGCCTGTACCTCGTCCTCTTCCCTCCTTGGTGGAACTTATGAATGCCAACAAACGTGCCAAGAGAAGATTCGAATTCTATTCTTAATCTTAAGCCATCAGCAGAGATATCCATATTTGCTTTCTTTAATCCAGGAATGGACAAGCAACTTATAAAGGAAGAGCCCTAGTTGATTCATTTCTATTATTTGCCAAACATATTCTATTTAGCTACCATATGGACTAAAGGCATCTTATTACAGTTCTTTATGCCTGCCATTCCAGGTGAAAATGTTTGTTACCTTTGATTCTTTGTTCTATTATTAATAAGGATGCACCACAATGGGTGCTACAGTTTTAGCCAATATTGAGATTTGGGTGTAATAGGTTGTACAGTTAATTCATTGTAATCTATGGCCGGTTATACTGCATAATACTTTTCGTTGTACCACAACCTTGCAAGTTGAAATGTACAAGAATCTGATCAGTTGCTCGCTGGTTAGGTATTGTACTATGTAACATTTTCATACACCTTTTATTACTTTCTTGTTAATGCTTTTGAATATATGATATTCCACGAGTTTATAGATTTTTTTTCCTTCTCTGCAATCTTTATAATCGTTGCTCTTCTTTTTCCCTCCATTTTTTTTTCTTTAGTTAGTTCTCAGCAGCTCTAGAGGTTTGAAAGTCAAAGACTTCTTTAGCCACTATATTATGATTACTTCAAGTTCTAAATAATGCAATCCAAAATCTATTTAAAGTAATCCATTTCAGACATTTGTACTATTTCTTGATAGAGTTTAGAATTATAGGTAGTAATTTGTCAATATTCTTAGTTCTTGAATTTAATGGTAATTCAATAAACTATCGAGGTAGTAGATGTGCTTAAAATTTTGTTACTCGGCTTTGATACCATATTCACTTCATGCTAAAAGTTATACAAGTCGGATTTCAGAAACTTCATTAGTTTGCCTATCGCCATATAATCAAAGTTCTGGTTCTCAGCTGCCCAATTTCAACCTATGGTTAGGGATTGTAGTATTGGGCTTTTGTCAGTTTGCTTTGTTACCGTATTCACTTCCAAGCTAGAAGTGGTATCAGCTGGATTTCAGAAACTTGATTAGTTTGCCAACTGTGATGTAAACAAAGTTCTGGTTCTTAGCTGCCCCGATTTTGACCTATGGTTAGTATGGTATTGGGACTTCCATCTTACAATTTATATGAAACTCACTGAGATAATTTTGTTTAATCTATATTCGATGCCCAAATCATACAATCATTTGTGCTGATACAATGATTTAGAAGAAGGTACTGCATTAGCTGCTGATGTAACCAAGAGATCTTCAATATACACTGTATCATAGTGAAAGAACCACAAAATCCATCACATAAGGGATGGAATTCTGCATTCACAGTCGGTGTTCATAATCTCTCATAATCGAGCTTATCTGACTGCAGGCATGCACAAAATGTCAGAACTGGATGAAAAACCACAGCACGCATGATAAATGCTGATATGATGTCAATGTTCAATGGAAACAAAGATGAGCACTTCAATAATTGCGGAAGCTCTTTCATATAAGCTATGAAATCAAAGTTGGAATAGGCTAATGAATAAGCATGTAGAAGCTTAAAGCTAGTCTAATACATACTGCCAGGATCATTAAGCTTGACTGATATACATACAGTTCAAAGCAAGAAGTGGTTAAAAGCCACTCAGCCTTGCTTGGCTTATGGTATCATAACTGTGGCAATATAGAAAGTGAAAGAAGCATAACGCTGTTAGTAATACCTTGATAAGCATGTCTGTTGGTAGCCAAGCTGGAGCTGTAGGTATACCAACCCATGCAACCTGTAAATGAAAATTGCCATCATCAGCTCAACATCATACATACTGCTTGTTCCGATTCCATTTCTTTTACTCAGGCCATAATTTATTCTGAAATTGGATGGCATAGAAACATCAATTTATGTGTTTGATGATACTGCCAATGCTAGCTATGAAGTTCAAGGGTGACATCTTACAAGAATATACATGCAGGGGTTCAAATATCAATGTTGAGCAAACTATCAGCATATGGCATGAGAACTGAAAAAAGTTATGAGTTAAAAATGATTGAAAGTTTGCTGAAAATGATGAAACTCTTTCTCTAATGAAGATCATTCTTTTAATTGTTTGGCATTTCTGAAGAATGGCTTAAGCTTCAAGAAAAAGGAGCAGAGAACATTGGGATAAGTTGCTCACAAGTGCATGCTCTCCTGTCTCGAAAATGCGTAAATCCAGAACCTGGAAAAGTGACAAGTGAGCAGTAAGAAAAGTAAAATTGTTCAAATTTAAGTGATTTCAGACTCTCATGTAATGATTTTTATACTAAATAATGTAAACAATGTACCTCACCGCGATCTTCATAAATGTAGTCCAAGCCCTTGTAGTAAGGTGGATGCCCAACTGATAAATACTGAAATTTTAAATCAAACACTTCATAATTAACAGTTTATGCTGAACCCAAATTGTACTTGAATGCAGTTTCAAAGGCAAGAACTACAAAAGAGTGCATAAAAATTGACATTTATTAACAACAAGCAGATATAGCTAAGCTCCACATTAGCTCATTGTAGATTAACTAAGCTCCACATTAGCTCATTGTTTTCCCATTTCCAATTTGTAGTAAGGCTATAAACCCAAATAACTAAAAAATAACACTTATAATAATTTGGAGCAACTAGCTTTTAAATGATAATTTCCCTTTTTTTCATTTTAATATAAACTAAACTCCTACTAATTCTGGTGTGAGCAGTAAATCCCCTACTAGCAAATAATTAAAAAGAAACAGAAATGAACTTACATTGATACTGTTAAGATACTTCTCTTTGTCAACTCTCACAATCTGACCTTTTTTCACTGCCCAAATCAAAACCAATACCAAAATAACAAGTACTTAACATATATATGTATATAACCCATCTTAATTTCTACATTCATTCAACAAAAGTCAATCAAAATTTTGTCCATTGGTAAGAACTCACTGGAATAAACAGGCTTCTTGGGACGCTTAGGAGCAGCTTTTGCAGGCTGAACATTAGTAGCAGTAGTAGTAGTAGAAGAAGAAGAAGCAGTAGTAGTAGACTCTTCAGTTTTGGCCTGCTTTGGCTTTTCTTTGTCAGGTTCAGCTTCAGCAGCAGCTCTTATGGGTCTAATGGAAGACAAATGAAGAGGGCTTCTTCGTGAGGATTGAGTGAATGGAGAAAAGCACGAGAAAGAGCTCTGTGAAAAAGTTGCTGAGAACGCCATTGAGTAGATGAAGAAGAAGAGAGCTCAAGTGAAGCGGAAGCAGTGGCTCTTTAGAGATAAGAGATGATGTTATGGTCCTTTTTTTTTTGACTTTATTCCCAACGACCAGGCTTCGACAGACAAAAGTCTGTTGGTTCCCGGCAAATTATCATCCAATGACGGAATTAAGTGGGGGCTCTCAAATTTTTTTTAATATAAATTTAAGAAATAAAAAAATTATTAATGTTAATTTTGTTTAAATTACACCTTAAATTTTATATTTTGTTTAAATTTATTATTTAAAAAAAAATAGCTTCTCTAAAAACTTTTGTATTTCTTAATTCTTATTTTTACAATATAAATGTTTATTTATATGTATATTAGTTTAGTTTAATAGAGAGAGATTAACTAATTTTGATTTTTTTTTAATTTTACAATGAGTTTCCTTATACTTCTAAAATTTAAATGTTGCAAGTAAATTTATAATCATATCTTTTTTGCAAACTCTTTATAATAATTCTAATTTATTTTCTTTGAAATTATTTTCTTATGTGAATTTTGTTAAACACTTTAGTTATACTCTTCTTTTTTTTAAATTTTATATTATGTAAATTATAAATAAATTTATAATTTATAATTATTAAATTTAGTTTTAGTGATCATAATCAGCACTAGATAAATTTATGTTTTAATATATTATTGAATATAACTTTAATAGTATTATTTTTTTTACTTTTATTTTAATTTTATTATTGTTATTATTTTTTAATTATTATATACTGTTTTCATAAATAAAATTGCTCATTATCTTCGAATATAAGGCACTTTTTTTTCTTTTTATGAATAAATTCTTCTCATACTATTAAGACTTTCGAAATGATATTGAAATAAAAAAAATTAACCAAATCAAAAAAAAAAATCTAATTACATCTTTGTTACCATCAAATTAGAGAGAGAAAAAAGATTACTAATGACATATAACATCTATAATTTAAATTTTATAATTACGAACAACTCAAATAATCATGTCATATTTATAATTCGGTTAATTTTGGAATGTTTATTTAATTTTTATATTTATTTAAATTAAAGATTAAAAAATAATAGAAGATACTTCATCAACTTTTTCCACAATTATAAGCAATTATCTAAAAGACTATAATTAATTTATTAATCACTTATATTTACTATCGAGGTCAAATTTTTTTAATTTATAAATTAATTGTGTTGATTTGCTGTTAGTGTGTGCACCTCTTTTCGCTTTTATGAAAAGAGATGAATTACTAACATTGTTAAAAAAAAAGGGAAAATTTTCACTCCCCCTATTAAGTTAAAAAATATTATTTCGTACTTAAATTTTTGAAAAATCTACAATGTGCCCTCACGTCGTTACACTCATCAATTAACTTTAAGTACATGCAGAGTTATAATGTTTTTTTTCTTCTATATATATATTTATTTATTTATTTATTTATTTATCACACTACAAATTTTAAATAATTACAATGGTTATTAACAACACATTACAATTTGTAAATTTATCAAATAATTATCTGTCAACACAATAACTATCCTTAATATTGGAGGAATGAAAATTAAGCTTCGCAAATTTATCAAATAAGTTTCTATCAACACAATAATTATCTTTTAATACAGGAGAAATGAAAGCTAAATTTTTAATATTAGCGGAATAAAAACTAAACTCTCAATATTGGAGGAGATTAAAAATTAAACTCCTTAATCCCTGTTAAGATTCGAATTTTTAATCTAAGTTAAGAGATATATAAACTATCCTAATAAGGCAAGCATCTTGGTGCAAAGTTATAATGTTATTGCACACGTAATAAAATAATTTTTAATAGATATTTTATTGAAATACTCACATTAAAAATTAATTTAAATTATTTATTTTAATAATTTTATTGTAAAAAATATTAGTTTTTCTTTTTTTTAAAAATAAATTGTTATATTTTTCGAAACATTGACATTGAAATTTTCAAAAAGATTAATTTCAATTATATTGTTATAAATTACTTGATATTCACATTGAAATTTTGAAAAGTTATATGATAAAAATCGTTATAGGGTTAATCCCTTTTACTTCGACTTACATTATATCAAGTTAAATTAAAGTTTTTGATGGTCAATATTGATTAGTTTTAGCATTTGAGGATTTGGCCCACATTATTAAAATTAAGGATTTGATGGATGCTAAAGCAAATGATTTATTCTTAGTTTTTTAATATAGATGGGATATGTTCAAAATTTTACGTGTTACTTCAAGATTCGAGTTTTGATGGATGTCAAAGCAGTTGATTTATTTATAACCTTTTAATATAAGCGAAATGTATTTAAAGTTGTATGTGTTGTTACAATGATCCCAATAGCATCTAGGTGGGATATGTTTAAAACTGTACGTATTGCTTCAATGATCCCGATAATATGATAGATGGGATGTGTTCAAAGCTTTACGTATTACTCTAAGATTTGAGCCTTGATAGATGCTAAAGTAGTTGATTTATTCTTAATATTTTAATCTAAGTGGGATATATTTAAAACTGTACGTGTTGTTATGATGATCCCAATAGCATCTAGGTGGGATATGTTTAAAACTATACGTGTTACTTCGATGATCTCGATAACATGGTAGATATGATTTGTTCAAAGCTTTACGTGTTACTCCGGAGTTTGAGCTCTGATGGATGCCAAGCCAATTGATTTACTTTTAACCTCTAATCTAAGTGGGATGTGTTTAAAATTGTTTGTGTTGCTACGATGATCTTAGTAGCATTTAGGTGGGATGTGTTTAAAGTTATACGTGTTGCTTTGATGATCTCAATAATATCTAGGTGAGATGTGTTCAAAGCAGTACATGTTACTCCGATGATTTCGATAACATAGTTTAAGTAGAGTGTGCCTTAAACATGTACATGTTACTTTTACGTGTTGCTCTATGGTTCGATCTCTAGTAGATGCCAAAGAGTTTATTTATTCTTAACTTTTTAATCTAGGCAGGATGTGTTTAAAATTGTACGTGTTGTTACGATGATTCTGGTAACGTTTAGGTGAGATATGTTTAAAGTTGTACATGTTACTTCCATAATTTTGGTAGCATCAAGATGGGATGTGTTCAAAATTGTACGTATTACTCTAATGATCCCGATAGCATAGTTCAAGTAGAATGTACCTTAAAAATATACGTATTACTCTCAAAAAAATCTTAATTATATAATTTAATTATAATAATTTGATTATAATATTATTAATATAGTCTAATAAGTGTTTAAAGATATACGTGTTTGCCCTATAATGCCAATAGCATTTAAGTGGGATGTATTTAAGGTGTATGTGTTGCTCTGATGATCCGGGTAATATCTAAGTGAGATGTGTTTAAAATTGTACGTGTTATTATAATAATTTCAGTTACATAGTTCAAGTAGAGTGTGTTTTAAAAATGTACGTGTTACTCTTGAAAAAGTCTCGATTGTATAATCTAATTGTAATAGTTTGATTATATTATTAATAATATAGTCTAATTTAATATTAATATTATAATATAATTGCTCAAGAAAAATATTAATCAACTTTAAATATCAATATTATAAGATAATTAATATAATATTAATATATATATAAATAATTTAATAGACTACGGTATAATGAACAACACTACCTAAAATAATGTAATAGTATGCGAGTTAAAAGTTTACAACTGCAACAAATTAAACGGATAATAGATTATGAAATGCTGTAAAATTGTTCAAACGAATTTACAAGAATAATATTATTTCGGAAAAAAAAACACATACGCGATAAAATATTTAACTAATAACAGGCCTATCAGAAACTGTTAAAATTCCAGGGCAAAAGCCGCAGTTAAAATGTAAAATTGTAAATTAATTTACAAGCCATGAATCTCTCTTCGCTCGTTCGCTCCTTTGCAATCACGCCTCCTCTTCTCCCTCCGCCTCGCTCCACCGTTCCTTCCAGGTTCAGTGACAAGCTACGCTTCCAAATTTTTTTTCAGCTAGCCTTTTTCTCAAACACTTTGTGTGCTTGTTGTTGATACTGTTGCTTTTTGTTTATTTTTCTTTTCCCCTCTTTTTCGTTTTGGGTGTAATTGTTATTGCTTTGTGTTTGCTCAGGACTTATGCTGCCGGTGAGAATGCAGTTTCCATTGAGTGTAGAAATCTCAAATATTCTATTGCTACAAGGCAACGCAAATTGGTCCCAATTCTCAAGGACTGCTCGTTTTCGGTTCCTTCGGGGAAGTTGTGGATGCTTCTTGGTCCTAATGGTTGTGGCAAATCTACCCTTTTAAAGGTACTTCAAGTTTCTCTTTGTTATTATTTTTGTTGATTGAGCTTTTGGGGTTTTAGTTTATAGCATATTTGGCTCTTCTTCTTATAATATTTTGATGATTGTTAGATTGAGTTCAGAATGGTTTTTGTACAACAGAGCTTTGGAGTAAAAGACTTATCTGTAAGGTTACTTTGTAAAAATATTTACCTAGTGCCTTTCCAAATACCAATTTAATTGCTTTATTGAATACAAAGTTTTCTATTGAAGCATATATCAAGTGCTTCTCAAAAAACAAAGTTTTCTTATTGAAGCATATATCAAGTGCTTCTCAAAAAACCATTCCAATAGTGTTCTTACTAAAAAAAAGTGCTCTTTTTGTTTTTAATCAAACACTGCATAGATACTGAAGTGTTTTTTGTCATTCAAAATTGGTCTTAATGGTGCAAAAAAGTACATGATGACATGCTATTAGTAACCTGGAAATCTAATGAATGTATGTTTGCAGTCGTGGTTTCTATGATAAACTTTGGGTTTTCTAGTGTTCAATTAAGCAAATGAGTAATGACGGTTCTAATGGTTTTGGAATGTGCAGATCTTGGCGGGTCTTTTGAAACCAACAAATGGAAGTGTGTATGTTAAAAGGCCCAAGAGTTTTGTTTTCCAAAATCCTGATCACCAGGTTGGCTTTTCATTCCTTTTTATATTTTAGATGAAAATATGAGCGCTACCTACATTTTGCAGGAAATTTGTGCCCATTTTGTGGCCACTCATTTGGGAAAAGTTTTGGTCGAGCCAGAGGAAAGGATTAATAAACTTCCTTACATCTTTCTCTTAGTGTTCTTGAAACCAAATTTTTGTGGAGTAGGATGAATGTATTCATTCCATTCGCTTGTTTTTTTTATCTTAGAGTCAAGGTATTATGGTACCCTTGCTCCAAACCATTTGGAAAGTAGTTGGTGAAGTTTAGTGTTGCTATTGATGATTTAGGTTCTGACTTCTGACTGTTCTCTTCAATTTCTTACTCCACTTATAGGAGGTGCATAATTTTACCATTGAAGCTGTTATCTGTGTCAAGTGAACAGTATTCATGAGCGTGAGCCTTTGATATTGTCATTTGTGTCTCCATAATAAAGAGATAAGATAATTGGAAGATGCTAATAAGCTCCAACTTGGTGTCAAGGCATAATTCTCTCTGGGTTGCTTCCTTGCTTTCTTTGAGAGAAAACCCTAGCAGAATTTGTCTTTGATAGTTATTGTCTCGTTTGAACATAAATAGTAATGGTATGGTAATGACCGAGTAGAATGGGGAGGGATGAGAAGCCAATTATTGAATGAATTAAGAGGATCGGACGTTTAGAAGTTTACTTTGCCTTCTAAACAGAATTATGTTTCATTGAATTTTTTCAAATTATCTTCCTTACTCCTGCTTTTGTATTACTGGTGAATGCGATTGTGGCATCCTCTTTAGAATGAAAATTGTTAGAATCCTGGTTTTCTTTTCTTTTGCCTTTTCCCCCCATTTTGTAACTTGTGAATAATGTGAATTGAAATTTCACTGCTTAGATTGCAGTGAAAATTGATGCTTAACTGAGTGGCCTGTTTATGTGACTATGCTTATATTTGAAAAGGCAATAATCTCATGAATACAGGAGCAATGTCTGTCATGTTTCAGGTAGTGATGCCTACTGTAGAAGCTGATGTGGCATTTGGACTAGGTAAGTTGAATCTGACTCCAGACGAAGTACAATCCAAGGTGTCAAAAGCTTTAGATGCTGTTGGCATGTCTAACTACTCGCAGGTAGGTGACATACTTTAGATCATTGAGGCATAGGCTGAAATTCTTAGATATATGTAACTGGTTTACCTTCTGAAGCATTTCGCAGAGACCAGTTCAGACTCTTAGTGGAGGTCAGAAACAAAGGGTTGCCATTGCTGGTGCTTTAGCTGAAGCATGTAAAGTGTTGTTACTGGATGAGCTCACAACATTTCTGGATGAAAGTGATCAGGTAATTTAAAGAATAGGGCATGACATGGATGCTAAGTAATGCTTAATGATGTCAAGTTTGTGAACGAATTGCAAGAGCTTAGTGTGGAACCAGGAAGGAATTTGAAGAAGGAAACTCATTTATAGCTGAGAATTGTTAACAATAAACATTCCCTGATAAATATTACCTTTTAATACTGCCCCTGGCTTTTGCACATGGCATGCATGCATGCATAAATTTAGAGCACTGTTAATGGGAATCACTTAGCCTTATCAGAGTTGATAAAGTTTACAGAGGCTTTAATAAGGAGTCATCCTACTGTTTCACAAGCAAATGATACCAGCAGATATGGCTTTAATGTTGCCTTTTTTCAACTGATTCTACTACACAAACAACACTTTCTAGAGCATCACTCCCCTGACTTCTACCCCCCAATTGAAGAAAAAAGAAGAAGCATTTATCTAAATCATCCATTTTGTATAACTTATCGTTTGGTGTGAACGTAATGGCAATGAATCAAGTGTACTCTAATAAGTTATTTTCTTTTGAAATAAATGAAACCATTTCATAATAGGATGTAGACGATGACAACTTTTCTGAACAAGATGGTTTTCCATTTCCTTTTACCAGTTTGGAGTGATCAAAGCAGTCAAAAATTCTTTGGGTGATTCTGGAGAAGTTACAGCCTTGTGGGTGACCCATCGATTAGAAGAACTCGAGTTTGCAGATGGTGCTTTCTACATGGAAGACGGAAAGATTGTAATGCAAGGTGATGGAGCAAGCATATTGGACTTCATTAAAACTCAACAATCCTTGTATATTGATCGGATAAATTCTTGAAGGTATTTTCCTTTTTGTTTCCCTCATTGTTCTCCTCTTCCAGGCGTAAATGATTCTTATATATCATTAATCTCTTCAAAGTAAAGTATGCAATTCTAATTTGTTTGTTCTGTAATGTATGTTTCCTGGTTTTGGAGAAGTTGGATGAAGCTTCGAACTTGTCAAAGAATAAGGGCCTCGGTTAAATAATATTTCTTTTTTTTTCCCAACATTATATAATATAATTTAAGAGTGAAAAAAATTCAGTTTTGATTCAGTTTAATTTAAATAAAAATTTTAAAAATTGATCGAACCGAACTGGTTCAATTTAATTTAATTTTTTGTGCCTGAACCAATCGAATTGATTTATATAAAACTGAAATAAATGAATTCGATTGGTTCAGGCACAAAAAATTGAATTGAATTGAACCAGTCCGGTTCGATCAGTTTTTAATTTTGTTATTTAAATTTTTAGTTTATTTTAAGTATATTTTTTTTAGTTTTAAACCAAATCAAACTAAATTAAACTAATTTAAAACTGAATCAATTGGTTCCAAATAAAAAGAATCGATCAAGAATCAACCCCAAACCAATTGATTCATTATGGTTCAATCCATTCAGTTTTTTTTTAAACCCACTTCTAACATAAATAATTCAAACTTCTTGACTAGCAAAGATTTAAATTGAACTAAACAGTATTTGATGAGAAAAAAGAAATAGTAATCAAATATCATTGAGATTGAATGTGTGTGATCCTAAATCTCAAATGAATGATAACTAGCAATCAGCCTATGACATCGATATTATTCCAATATTTTATACAAACGAATTGGACATAAAAAAAAAATCCATTTTTTTTATAAAAAAAAAAAACATATAACACAATGTGCTCTAAAACCTAAACTAAGTTAATATATTTGAAACACAAACACATGCAACTCATAGTCATTCAACTAGTCTAATTTTTCTATTGAGATTGAGGTGGATATGCATGTCAAAGTATGGTCATTATCCACCCACTAAACAATTGCAATGGACATGTATCTAACTTTTAGTATTTTGATGGACTCAAGTTTCTAATTTTTTTTAGGCAGAGTCTGACTTTGCTTTCAATCTTTTGCTAGTGGATTCTCTGCTACTTAAAAAGAAAATAATAATAATAATAATAATGTCATTTTTAAAGGTATGTACCGTGATAACATGCTGCCTGCTAAAGGCTCTAAATGAACCAACCATTCCACATTCATTACAAATGAAAAGTGGCATGTATTTCACTATTAAAAGAAAAAGAGGTAAAACTATCAATCATGCCCTTTGAATTTGACCTATATATTTGAAAGGTTTTTAAAATCTGTCACATTGGTCCTACACGCTCGGCATTCAAAATAAAACTTAGGAAGTTTTAAGAATCATCAAATAAGTTTCAAATGCTTTAGGGCTCATGGAGCTTAATAAAATCATAACTAATAACAAACATTTTGGGACCTACATGAAGATTTCTAATTTTGTGTTGGGATTTGATTTGACTGTATTTAAGTCAAGGAACTGGGTGAAATATTCTCTTAAGGAAAATGTGCTTCGTCACACGTGGATGTGCACTAAAATGTCACATGGCAAATGGGTTGTTAGTGGCAGAGGTGCTCGATGCTATAATACCCAAATAAAATAAATTTGTCCATTGCTTCCTAAATAATAATAATAATAATAATAAATCAAAGAAAATTTGAAATTGAATTTGACCTACTATTCCATTTGACGAGTGGTTAATGTCCGAATTTCTTTATTTACATGAAGAGTATCATTAATTGTATATCATAATTATAACAAAATAATTACATATAAAAATAATAAAACATATTTAAGCCATAACAAAGCATTTCAAATTATAATGTTAAATAATGTTTATAATAATACGCATGAAGTGAAAATTGTTTATATTAAATTAAACATAATTATATAAACATTGTGATTAACAGTAGAATAGTGATACATTTATATAGTTGAGATACAAACTTTTATTTAATTGATATGTACACTTATTAAATAATTGTTGACTTTTTATTTATTATCAATATAATAGTTATATAATACTAACATTAGATATTACATTAATTGAGATCTAAATTTTATATTTTAATTATCTAAACATAACATTGCTCTTAATAATATTGTTAATGCATTAACAATTGTGGTCCAATTAAAAAAAATTATAATGCACCTCTTCCTCCAACTTTATGAGAGGATTTAAATTGGGCAAAAAAATGATATTAGTGCTAAAAGGAAATGTTAGGTAACATTTTCATTTGTTATTCGTTATTTGACCAATTCAACTTATCATATAATTACCATTTTTCATACAATATGCTATGAATTTTATTTTTTCATGTTATCCCTTTCAAAAAAAAAAATTATTATTATTCTTATGTATAATATGATGCAAAAACGTTGGTATTGAATATTGATAAGGAATGAGTGTTGTCACAAGAAGGATTATTTTTATTTATTTATAAGGGGGTGTTGTCTAGTTGGCAAGTAGCCTCTTATAGAAAAGCACACCTCTTCTACTAGATAAGGGTTAAGTTTTGGTGGATATTAAAATAGTTAATTTATTATTATTTTTTTAAAGTCTTTTAATTCAAGCGAAATGTGCTTAAAATTATATATATTATTTTTAATAATTATAATAATATATTTTAAGTGAAATATGTTTTAAAATTATACGTATTACTCTCAAATTTTTTTTAATAATATAATTTAATTATACCTTCTAATTTAAATGAAATGTGCTTAAAGATGTACACATTATAAGAGCTTTTTAATTCAGATAAGATATAGTAAAAATTATATATATTTTTTCAAAAAGACTCCTAATAATATAATCTAACTGTAAGATTAGTAGTGTAATATGATATAATCTTTAAAAAAATGTGGTTAAAATTATACATGTTTTTTTAAAAAAAAAGATTTAATAATATAATTTAATTATAAAAATAATAATATCGTTTGATATAATATTAGTAATTAAAAAAAAATCTCTGAAGGAAAGGAGCTGTCTCAAAATGGAAATGGGTCCCAATAATTTCGACACACACAACAATATTTATTTTAAGTTTTTGGAAACGAAAGGATTTGTCAAATTGGTTTGTTTTTAATGTTGTTGAAATCAGGCAAATTGTTTGTTGAAAGTTCACAATAACAACCATTCAACCTTTTACAACTCTATCTCCACTTTCATGAACTCAAACCGCGTTGACTTTTTATGACTTTTTTATGTCTAACTTATGACTTTTTTATTTTATTTTTTAAAGACAATTTAAAAAAATTTCCCAAGGCTGATAAAGGCAGTGAGACGGCGGCGCATCTTAGATTCCCAAATTAAAAAAAGAATTGAAAATTTATTAATTACCCCTTATAGTATTTTAAATTATTATAAACTCCTATATAATTTTAGATGTACCAAAATCTCCCTAAATAATGGGGTTTGGTATTTCTCTATTTTCTTTTCTTGGGTTAATATTAGCCAAAACTTCTCTGTTAGGCGGATTTTAGTAATTTGGAAATTGTAAGGGACTTTTAATTATTTTAAAAAATCATAAAAGAATAATTGATAATTATATATATATATATTAAGAAAAGATAAAATATGTTTATGAAAAACAAAAGATAGCTTAGGCTCACTTGGTTGAGCTTTTTAAATAAAATTTTGAAAGTATAATTTTTAAAAAAAAATCATTAATCATTTAGTTATTAATTAAGAAAATACTTTTGAAATAGTAAATAGTTTGATTATATATTATTAAAAGTGTTTATTTATTATTAATTTAGCAAAAAAGAGAATAGATAGTCATCAATGAATTAAATAAATTATTGTATTTAGTATAAAAATTAAATATTATGTATCTATTACAAAAAAATTATTTTAGTAGAGTTTTATAGAGATATGACAATTGCAAATAGGGGTGGGCAAACAGGACTAGGTCGGGCTTGGAACGGGACTCGACCGATCTTGCGTCCTGTTCAGGAAATTTTTTTTTATTCCAAATGAGACTTGTTTTGGTTCAGGCCGTGTCCCAACCCAAACCGGGATAGGTTGGGTCGAGACACGAGTCCAAATCGGGAGTCCATTTTCATAATTTTGCTCTTAAATTTTGGATTAATTTCTGGTCCATGACCCTAATTGCTACAAAGTTGTATTTTTAACCTAAAAGTTTAGTTTGTATTTTTTAGACTTTATTAAATTTTATTATTAATTTAATTTCTTATTATTAATATAATTATTAATTTTAATTCTAATAGAATTTCAGTTTTGAATTACGTTAAATGTTATAATTTTAATTTCAAATACGTTAAATATTTAAATTTCAATTTAAATTGAAATTAAATAATATAATTTTATTTTTAATTACATTAAATAATAAAAATTAAATTTTAATTTTAATTTCAATTATATTAAGTGTTAAATGTTATAATTCTAAATCCAAATTTAATTTCAACTATATTAAATGTCATAATTTCAATTCTAATTTCTATTATGTTAAATTAAAAATATTGTAATTCCAATTCGGCAAATCTAATTTCAATTTTAATTATGTTAAGTGTTATAATTCTAATTTCAATTTTAATTACGTTAAATGTTATAATTCTGAATCTAATTTTAATTTCAATTGCGTTAAATGTTTTAATTCTGATACTAATTTATATTACATTAAATGTTATAATTCGAATTTAATTACGTTAACTTGAGTAACAAATTATTTTCATTCAATGCATTAGCCATTAATTAATACAATATTTAACTAAAGCGTTGTTTTTTTTCAGTAATAATGAAATCATAATAAATGTATAATAAATGTTAAGTGATTTACATTTAAAAAATTTCGACTGAATTTCTCCTAAAATTTGAACATTCCAATAAATATATACCTGCACAAAATTATAATGCATTAATATTTAATATCATTTTACCAAATCACCATATTAAATTAATTCACCATTTACCGAGCAGCAAACACCTATAATGCCATTGGCAATGGCCCATTACCAACTAATAGGTCTAAAATAAACCAATATCTTCACAAAATAAAAATAAAGTACAACACTTAATAATAAATACATGAAGTTTAAAAGGCAATTGTTAAAATAGTAACTAAATAAAGTCTAAAAAATACTTATGGTAATAGTCATAAAAATGTATTTGAAATTTGAATTCTTCATCAATTTGCAAAATAAAAATATAACAAAAATTAAATATTACAATATAAAACTCATTTGAAAATAATGTCATTTGAATTAATTACTTTAAAATTGAATTATCCATAAATAACCTCTTGATGACTATTATGGTGGAGGAGGTGATTGCACTATAGTTTGTGCAAAGTTTATATGAAAGATAATAATTTTTGCATAATTTTTAAAGACACAAAAGATTAGAAAATAATAGTAAAAAATATCAAATGGAGAAATAATAAAATACCAGAATAATCTTTTTTTTACCTACTTCATTATTGTCATAAAACTCAATATTTTTAAGAAATTCTTTTTTTTTTTTTGCTCTATTCAACAAAAGCGAAGCTTATATCCAATTTTGTGTGCATATAAAACTTTTAACCATTTTTGGAGTTAACAAACTCTGTGACACATAAAGAAATATCTTCACTCCAACTTAATGTAGCTAAGTTGGAATTAATCTTACAAACTTCATTGATACAGATATTGGATGTCACAGTCAATGAAGCATTGAATTTTAATGTAACATCATAAATTTTTTTTAAAAACTTCACAAATCGTTCTGCATTCTCCCAATTTGCACTAATTGGTGGCCCATATCTTTTCTTTCCATTTTCATCATCTAAAAAGTAACACTCATATAACACATCCTTTTCTATTATTCGATAAAAAACTTTTACAAATTTTAATGCAGTTGTTAACATCAAATAAGTGAAATTTCACTTTGTTGGCACATTTAACACCACGCTCTCTTTATAATTAATTTTTTTTTCTTTCTCCATTTTTTTTTTAAAAGCTTGAACTTTTACTGCAAAGGATCTTACATATTTCACAATATTACATAAAATAATACTCTCATATAAATCATTTAACCCATCAGTCACAATCAAATTCAAAATACGCACACAACAACACACGTGCATAAACTCATCATTTAATACTAGTGCATCATCTTTCCAACTCTTTAGTCTCTTCTTAAAATAATTGACAACAACGTCATTGGCACTTACATTATCAACTGTAACGGTAAAAACTTTTTCTATATTTTAATCCAACAAGCAAAATTCAAGTTACTTGTCGATTTTATCCCATTTATGGAATGAAATATGAGAGAAACTCAAAATCCTCTTATGTAATTTTCAATCCCAATCTATACAGTGGGCAGTAACAACCATATAACTTTAATTATAAATAAAAATTCAAAGGTTAGTTGTCAAGATCATTTGTTGTCCAGTTCCACTAAATAAACTCTTTAACATCACTTTCTCCTTAGCAAATAGTTGTACTACATCTTTAGTTATAGTTTTATGTGATGGAACATCAAATAGAGGACATGTTACGCTACAAAAATATTGATACCTATCATTCTCTACAAATTTGAATGACAATTCATCTAAAACCATCATTTTTGCAGCTACATCTTGATATGCTTTTTGATTCCATCCCCTAGGCACAATATTACCACTATTTTTTCTATGGGTTATTTACCAAATATTATTTGTCTATCATCTAACAATAAGCATGGAATCTTTTTACATATCCGTAAGTATTTTCTCATACTATTTGTTTCATATTTCGTTGAATTAAACGCATACAATTTTTCACAATAATTTCACTGTGACCTATCCTTTATGTCATTGCACGAGATGAAATGAGTTTACACTATCGATCTTATTCTCTTCTTAGTATTAAGATGTGGAGGCAATAATGTATCTTCGTCGTCGCTGTATTGCGTATTCTCATAAGATGCCCTAATATTTATAATATTTTTTGAACTTAAATCACAACTCATCTGTAATATAATACGACGATGAAACAAGATTAATTTGAATATCATGGAAACCTTAATCACCATACAACCAAATTTTCACTTTGCACAACAGTGATTCAATTTCTAAGTTTTACACATTGACCACTCTATTTTTTCTTTCTAAATTTTCTCCAGTAGCAAAATTAGTATAGACACAGAAAATTATGTTTATTATGCTATACATATGAAATTTTTATTACAGTTATACTATAATGGAAGAACTAAGATAAAAATAATTAGCCTCTCTTTGATATTATTATACCTCTACTTAAAGCACACCAATTAAAATATGCTATTAACAATTATAATTTTATTTTTAAAAATTAAATTCATTTCATTTTACAAGTACTTAATAAAAATTTAATTAATCTTTAGATCTATAAGAAAAACATATTTTGGAACAAATAAAATATCACATTCTTCACTCTTTAGTTTTTAAGTTAAATTATTTATTAAAAATTTCAATAAATTTATTAGAAATTATTTATTTTGGAAACCAACATAACATTTAATAATTTATAGCTACCAAATACCATTTCTTTCTTACTCCACCACGGGCACGGCGTCAACGGCATGGCTGAAGACAAAGTTGAGGTGACGACGACGATTGATGGCAAAGAACAAATGGTGATCGGCAGAGAGGGTGGTGAGTGAGTGTGACAGTTTCTGCTTTTTTGGCAACGACAATTGAGAACAATGATAGGGGTGGAATTGCGGAGGGTAGCAACGTTCAACGGCAGAATGACAAGAACGATAAAACGGCAACAACTGGGCACTTGTTGTAAGCAAAACGACAGAAGATTGAAGAAATTAGAAAAAAAAAAAAATTGAAAAACATGTTTTGCTTTTGGCCTTTTTTTGTTCAAATTAACTAAATGGTGCTGTTTTTGCTTCTAAATAAACGACGCTATTTTATTTTAAATTTTTTTAAAAAACGGTTTGGTTTGAGAATGTCTTAGATCGAAGTGGGTCTCAGCCGGTTTGATTGGGACGATTGAGTCTACTATTTTGGGACTCAATTTTATCTCAAATTTAGGACCCGTTCTAATTTTTTTTTGAGTAGAACGAGCCAAGATTGGACCAAATGCTTACTCTGAATTACACAAATATAAAAATATAGTGACTTTTTATAAATATTAAAAATATATTAGTTGAATATAATTTATTTTTATTAAAAATATATTATAAAATTAAAAAAATATTATTAAAATATATATATCAATACATAAATATAAAAAATATTAAAAAAATTTTACTCTTAAAAATTTAAATTTTAAACTTTTATTAATAAAAATAAAATAATATTTTTAATCTCCAAAAATTCTTCATCAATTACAATCAAACTACATCAAAAAATTTTAAAAAAACTTTTAACATTGAATTTTTTTTTAACCATTAAAAAAATTTAACTAAACATACACTTAATAAATATTATTCGCTCTAATACTTTTGTGCCTCACTGTTTTATTCTAAAATTTAAGCCCAAAACACATTTACTAAATAAAGGTTTATTACCCCTTCAATCCGCACCGCAACGAAAACTCAAGAGCGATGCGGTACTACATGCCACAACCAAAACAAGATATATAGTTAGTAATCTTTAACGTTAGGACCAATGAGAAATCAAACTCCCACAAAGCTTCCACTTCCCCTTTCATCTTCAAATCTGAAACATCCCTGTTTGATAGTAATAATCATCACATCCATTTTTCTAAGTCACAACGCTTCGTTTGATAGTAATAATCATCACATCCATTTTTCTAACTCACAACGCTTCGTTTGATTTAATTTTCTCTGTTATTTCTTTCACTTAATCTTGACGACAGTTATAGTACCCACCTTTCAGTTTTTGTTTTTCTTTGTTCAAATCTCAAAAGGTTCTCTTTTTATAGTTCTGGGTTTATGCCTTTTGATTTCTCTAATCTTGTTCCTTCTTTTTGATTATAACTTGGGCCAACTATGATGGGTTCTTGGTGATCCATTGCGTATATTTGCAGCTGTTGTTGAGCTTTTTACTATTAATGGGTTCAAGGTAATATTTCTCTCCGTCTTAATTGGGTTTGGCTTATTTTGATTATTTGTTCTCTTTTTTAGCCCACCGATTCTTGTTTAAACTTTTAAGTTAGAAAGTTGGGTTCTTTAGTTTGTTTATAGGAATTCTTTTTTTTTTTTCCTTGGTTTATTCTTTTTGTCCTTTTATAGGAAAATAATATAGTTTTAGCAAGAAAGAAAAGAAGCTTTGTTTACTTTTGAAAACTTATTTATTTTTGTTGTTGTTCTTGATGTATATTCTACTACTTTCAATAAGTTAACTTGTCGATTGATCAGTTTCATTCATTTCACATTTACTTTAGCATCAGTGAGGACTTTACAGGCTTGCTTTAGTTCTGGGTGCTGTTTCCATTGCTGGATTGGACAAAATGCCTAATATTTGGCAATCTTGTGATAGTCATATGTTTCATCAGAGATAAATTAGAAAGAACTTCTAAGGTTATTCAATTGATTTAATGGGTAGCTGTGTAAGTAGTGACAGTAGACGTACCCTGTTTCTTTTTGGAAAATAGTACAAATAGTTAATTATTTTATATGATGGGTCCCTATTTGGTAGATTTTCAGGGGAGCTGAGGGCCATCAAATTTGATGTTGGTCAATGCAAGTAATTCCACTTGGATTCTTTGCTCCTTTTCAATGTAATATAAATGGTAGTCAGAATTGGTCCAATTAATGCACTGGTGTTACGTCCAAATTACCTGTATATTCTTTGAGATCTTGGCAGGAGGGTGAAAAGATGCTCATACAGCAATGGCTAATGTGCTCAGAACTAATATATGATGATTCTATAATGTGCGGGCTATTTCTTGTTTGGCGGAAACTTCTACTGCAACAAGGACTCTTCTTTGAAGTTTTCTTGCTACATGACCTTGTTCTAATGCGAGGTTATGAGCTTTAAACTTTTTGAACTTTTGTTGGCAAGGAATTGGAAGAACTTTTGGAGATCTGTGGAACCTTTGATAATAAGGACATACCTAATTTGCTCATTGGTTAAAGTTCAATTGTTACAACTATTTTTCAAGCTCATTTTTTTAGTAGAAGATTAACAAAAGTTGTGATCATTATTTCATGAGATAGCTTGAGGCAAGATGTTGATTCCTAGTGCCTGATCAGACCTCAAAAACAACCCCTTTTGATGCTCTTTCTTAATTGTCTTAGAAACTATGTGGTTGCATTTCTGAAGTTGCAAATTCACAGTAGACAGACCTTTCTAATCTTATTGTTGTAGTTCACTTTGCAGATTATTATAAAATTTGGCATGCAGGGAGGTGGTAGTGATTATTTCTAACAGGGTTCTTGAAGTTGATGCTTAAATCTATATTATTGTTCTTATGATGGTTGAGGATTCTGGTGCCTACTATTGACTCTGTAATTTATCGTGTCCAATCTGGGACATGAAATTGATGATCATACTTACTTTTTCTGGTGCAGGGCCCTGCCTCTAGGTGCCTCTTTAGATTCTCCTGATCCAGTTTTTGAAAGAAATCTTATGGAAGATATGAGTAAGGTTACTCGAAGTGGAGAAAGAGGCATCAAATTTCATGAATCAAATGGAGTAGTGGAACAGGCCTCGAGTCCCGTGAGAAGGGAAGTGGTTAACAGGTATACTCCGCTGAAATAATATATTATTTCAGTCTGTTCTTGACTATGATATTTGATTGTGCATCTTAATATCTTCCAGGAATATATTTCCAACTCTTTGCATTTTTAATTCAGTAGTTTACAATAGTAGTAAAATTTTACCTTTTATATAATATTATGTAAAAGTGATTTGTAACAAATAATGCATATTATTACATGTCTTGGTGGTAAAAAGGACATCAAATAAGTTTTTACTTATTCTTAAGAGAATGTCACAACTTATTAATTGGATTGTGTTTCAACACTAAGCTATATGCAAATCAAATAAGCCAAAATGCAGTTTTGGCATGAGAATGGAAGATGTCTTGCAAGTGGGTTGGGAGTTTCTTGAATGGTGCAAAACTCTAATGAAAGTTGGTAATATTTATTTTGAATGTGAATTCTCATAATCTTGCAAAGGGGGACTACTAGGAGAATTTTTTTGGTTGTTTTTACTTCAAGTGATCTATATGGCCAATAATGAAAATTTATGCCTAATTAGGAGTCAATCCTAATGTTCGATATCATATTTCATCCTTAAATTAAATCAAATGTTTCTTGAGCTTGCCTTTCTTTCTTTTTCTTTTTTCTTTTTTTTTTTTGATAATAAACTATGGAAGATTTATTTATCTTGAGTTTCAGTTTTGAAATTAATAATATTTTCTTTCTCAATGACTCAATCTACACTTCCTAAATCCTATTTTGTTTTCCTCCTTTTATTTGATGCATTTATTTGACTAGTGAGATTCCTCACTAGTAGTACATATTGTCTAATTTCAGCATTTATACATTGTCCCTCTCTCTCTCTCTCTCTCTCATCTTTTGAACATACTAAACCACAGAAAGTTGACTAGTATTGCTAGCCATTTATTAATCGTGTATTTTATTTCATATAGGTCATTTTCTGCCATAAAGTCCACTGAGAATGATGAAATTGACCTTGAAGGTGGTAGGTTGGAGAAAGGCAGAGATAGGACAATACGCGGTAGCAAGGCAGTTAAAATACACAATCAGGCCTTATTGTCTGGTTTTGCTTATTGCATTTCCTCCTGCAGTATGATATTGGTTAACAAGTTTGTGCTTTCCAGCTATAATTTTGATGCTGGGATATCTTTAATGTTGTACCAGGTAATATTCTAATCTAATTAAAACAGTGGTTTTTTTTTTTAAAATTTTAAATTTTTTATGTTAGACGTGGAAGTAATTTCATTGGGATTATTACTTGATGCCTTTTAATTCAATATTTGGAAACCTTTTTTGATAACTAACAAGCTCATGATACTTTTGTGGATGCAGAATTTTATCTCAGTGATTACTGTGTCTATATTGAGCTTTTTAGGAGTAATAGCGACGGAATCACTAACATGGAGATTGGTTAAAGTCTGGTTGCCTGTAAATTTTATATTTGTCGGGATGCTTATTACAAGCATGTTTAGGTATGAACTTTATTTTAGTTAGTGCTCTTCTTAACGTTTATTTTGCATGAAGATAACATTGTAAATTTGATTGTTGGAATGCACTTACAGTTATGTACTTCTATGCTGACTTTGCTAGTGACATGCTTTTCTATTTTTATTTTTGTTTAAGAGATGAAAGGAAAAACAAATAAAAATTGCTACCAACTTGCTATCTTGTGAAAAATGAAAATTATTATTATTTTCTTTGATATATATTGCTTAATATTCCTCTTGTTAGAGTTTACAAACTGTTATTGAACTCTTTCCTATTAGCTTAAGATTTTTGGACTAATGATTAACTAATATCTGCCAAAGTAAGTTTGACAAAAGCTTTTGTCTCCAACTCTATTTCTTAGCCCGAAAACAAAAGGTTCTCCCACTATTATTGTCTTTGATATATATTGCCTAATGTTCCTCTTGTTAGAGTTTATAAACTGTCATTGATGAACACTTTCCTATTAGCTCAAGCTTTTGGGACTAATGATTAACTAATGTGTGTCAAAGTAAGTTTGACAAAAAAGCTTTTGTCTTCATGTTCTCGTACTCCATTTCTTAGCCAAAAGAAAAAAGAAGAAATTTCTAAGTCTGTTAATTGAATTTTAAATGCAGAGCTGGTCAGAGTTTGGATCCACATGCGCGCTTGTGCATGATTGGATATCCATGTGACTAGTTCATCAATTAAATTTGGTCATGCACATGAAATAATGCATTAGATTTTAAACATTAATTTTACCTTCAGACTTGAGGTTAAGATATACAAAGCTGTATACTGAAAATTAGGACTAATAAAAATTTAAGTTTGATCCTTTGCGCTCAGGCAGATTTCCTTCTATGTTTATTTGCTCGATTTTATCCAAACTCAACAGGTGATCATACCATATAATTCCTTTTCATTTATTGGAGCAAATTATCCTTTCTTTTCTTATATCTCTTTTCTTTTTCTATCTCAATATTATCCATTTTTGGGTGGTTTTGGGAGTAACAGTAGAGGTCTTGCAGTGTTAGGTGCAAAAGTCCAGCTTAAGTCTTTTAACTACATGTAAAAATTGTCTGAGGTTAGCTTACACTTTTCAACATTCAGAAAAATCTTCTTCAAAAAAGCTTCTGGTTCTTTATTGGTTCCCATCTGTTTTAAGCTGTTATTTATAGAATTCCAGGGTCAATGCATAACCAAGGTCAATGCTTGCTTTGGTGGTTGTCAGTATAACAGCCTCAATCTATTTCTCCCAAAGATTTAACACTATGATGAATGGTGGTGTTCTTTGCTGAGGTGTTAGTGATTCTAGTGATGAGCTCTTGCAAGCTTTAGCTTTTGGGTTTAGTTGTGTTACTTAACTGGGTTATAAGTCAGGGCTAGTGTAAGGTAGGTTTAGGATTTAAGTTGTCATTCTGAGGGGCAAGCACAGTTAGTGGAAAAAGGAAAACCTAAAAGAAGAAAAAAATATATTTAGATTTTGGGGTGAGCTTCCAACATAGCTACATACTGGTTCAAAAGATGATTTACTGGTAACGTCTTAGAGGCATCTTTTGCCTTAATCTTCCATTCCTTCTGGAGATATTGATGACTACACTTTTTGAGTTCCTATTCTTGTGTTTTTTATTTTTCCTAAATCTTGTGAAACCATCTTGGTTCTAAAGCAACATCAATAAAGCATAAAGAGATCTAGAAATCTGGTATTGCTTTTTAGTTCTGCATCTGAGTAGTAGAACTTGCTCTTGGAGTTTCCTTGTGTTTCCTATGTATTGCCAATGTTTTCATCTTGTTAGGGTATATTTTTGGATGGTTTCTATTTATCAATAAATTTAACTTACCAACATTCAGAGTTGTCCAATGTCATAATTGCAATTTTATGTTACACAGTAATGTTTCTCATTTTTTTAATTTGTATACATTTCATGTTGTCTGCAGTTTAAAATATATAAATGTTGCTATGGTCACAGTGCTGAAGAATGTTACTAATGTAATAACTGCTGTTGGCGAAATGTATTTGTTCAAGAAGCATCATGACAATAGTGTCTGGACTGCTCTCTCCCTAATGGTATGTATAATGACTCAAAATGTGATGTTGGAGATCTTTATATCTGAAGTAGTTGCCTTGCAAAGACAGAGCCCTAACACTAGGGATGTGGCATGTAGTGTTGGCTTGTACTCACGGTTTATAGTCTTGTGCCTGTCAAGATAAACTATAATTGTGTAAATTGTCAGAAATGTTCTTGTTCATATTTAACTTTGCTGAAAATTGGGCAATTTATTACCAATGGTGATCCATCTATTTCTCGAAGATGCCTTTGTTAGATTGATCTGGTATGGCATTTATTTAAAATCTCCAAATAAATAGATTTTCTGCCTTTTCCTGGTGCAGATCATATCGGCAATTTCAGGAGGAATAACCGATCTCTCTTTTCATGCTATTGGTTATGCATGGCAGATTATAAATTGTTTCTTAACTGCATCATATTCTGTGAGTATATAACTTGGAGGTTTTTACTCAGTTTTATACTTTAAATTTTCATTCTTTCTCTAGTCCTCTTGTCCACCTTATTTTTTTTTTCTACTTTTCTCTAGTAATAAAATTGTTCTGTTTCTTATCCAAAAATAATATAAAAGAAAAAAGACAGTGGTACTCCCACTTTACAAAAGAGCTAATAGCCCAAAAATACAGTATAATTCTATACAAAAGATATCAACATGAAGCGTTAGAGCAAAACTGCATCCTTATTCTCCAAGATGAAAAATAGAGAAGAATGTCTGGTAGCATTTTTATAGAATGAAAATGGCTAAAATGTGTGTACTGTAGTATTTGAGACAGGAAACAAAACAATTGAGTTTTCTGTGGAATTGAGAAGTGAGCTTAAAGAATGCCAAAAATCTTCAAACTGCTGTTTTCAGGTTCCCTTTACTGAAGTTGGAAACAACTCTTTAATTTTCTGCAAACTTTTTCCAATACCCTCTAATAAGGATTTTTTTTTGTTTTTTGGTTTCAAAAATGGAGAATTGAAAAATAGTATCACATGGCTCCTAGATTTTAATTGATCTGGTAGAAACCATTGGTAGAAAGCATTATTTTATGTTCTACCAATCAGACCTGTTTTCCAATCAGATGCTCAGAGACATGATTTACAATTTTAATAATTCATCATATCTAGAAGTTGTATTTGCATCTAGGCGTCTTCTAAAATTAAAGTCTTATCTTATACTGGTTATCTCCTTCCTGTTTTCTTGTTTGATTGCAGTTCATCTTTTAAAATTTAATTTATTGACTACTCGTTTAATTTTTCTGGTGCAGCTGACTTTACGTAGAGTTATGGATACAGCCAAGCAAGTCACCAAGTCTGGAAACTTAAATGAGTTTTCGATGGTCTTACTAAATAATACCCTTTCATTGCCTCTGGGTGTTGTTCTCGTTATTATTTTCAACGAGGTGGATTATCTTTCTAGAACGTGAGTCTTTTTTTCTGTCTTTTCTTTTTTAAAATGAGGTCAATAATTTTTCCTCTATTCTACCCAATTTTCTTTTGTCGTAGTGTAATGGTCCGGTTGATATAGTTTGTCTTTGGTATGACAAGTCTTTGATCTCATCTCTTGTTGGATAACCTTTTATGGACACAGTTTTTAGATGCTACCACGTCCCTTGCATGTGTGGATACCTTACAGGCAACTGTTGCATGTGACATATTATACTAGTCTCTTTTGGCATTCTTGTATTTCTGCATGGTGCTTGTCATTCTCTTCGTATTTTGCATCTGATGACTGGCCTGCTTAACTATATCATGATGATGAGTGACTCTTCGAAATATGTTTTTTGGCAGGCCGCTTTTGAGGTTGCCTAGCTTTTGGTTAATAATGACATTAAGTGGATTTCTTGGTCTGGCAATCAGCTTCACCTCTATGTGGTTTCTTCATCAAACTGGGGCTACCACATACAGGTAAGATAGAGAAAGTGTCTCTGGCTAATATGATGTATTTTTTACACAATGCGGGCTTATCCAATTTAGACATAACATGACCAATCCAATGCACATAACTATTATTGAAGTTCATTTGCAATCTGATATTGGATTTTTTCTAGTTTTACTACTGAAAATTAAACTGAGATTGGGTTAGAGGCTTTGTCCAAAGCCTGAAAACATGCCATGGGTGTTTGGCATAAAATACAATGCTACCTGACCTATGTGACCTGAGAATGAGCTGATTTTAGGTCTATTTTTCAAAGTCAATCGTTGGCTAAGTTAATAGTGAGGAAAAGACAAGAGTAACAAATTCTGAAGCGTTGGTCTTCTGGTTTTGACTAGTGTGTTCCAGTTTGGGTTACTAGTCAGTAATGCATTGAATTTCACATTCAGTTTAACATTAGCACAGTATTGCATTTGAACGGGAAAAATTCGCACAACAGGTCTAATTTTCAAGTTATTATAGCTTTTTATGGTTAGAGTTAATTAGTTGCTTTCAATTGGTAATATTATTTTTTGACAAATTAAGAGTGGACGTTTCTCATTACTGAAACTGCAGTCTGGTGGGTTCACTGAATAAGATCCCTCTATCCGTTGCTGGCATCCTTCTTTTCAAAGTTCCTACCAGTTTAGAAAACTCGGCAAGCATATTCTTTGGTAAGTTATCTCTATTTTACTAATTTTTAATTATGTCTGCTACATTTCTTCCACAAATTTCCTTATTTCCAGCTTGAACTTCTTTGTTGGATTACCCGAAGTAATTGCATTTTATAGGTCTTCTGGCGGGAGTATTTTTTGCTAGAGCCAAAATGCGGGAGAGATCTCAGGCATCATGAGTATTAACTATTGTGTGTATCTGCACCGGTTGCAAATTAAAACTTTTTGGGATTTGATGACTTGCATCCGAGAAAGATTGTCTAGGGCATTACTTCTTCGCGATATGAACATGTAATGCTGTATAATACAAAGAGCAGCTTGGGCAGTTTTAGTTGAAAAGAAAAAGAGGGGTGCAAGAATGAGTCTCCTTGGAGGAGAATATGGGGTTCTATTTAATTGCATTGTGTGTCTGGTTTCATTCTGTTGAAATGTATATGATATTTGGTATATATTTATGGTCAATATCATAGAATAGGAATAGATTAATAACCTTTCAATAGCACTAATTGACCTTTCAAATAGAACACATAACTTCACCTATATAATGATGTATTTTTCTTATTATCAATAAAACAAGTATTCTTCTTTCTCTATTTTTTCATATGGTATCAGAGTTATTGTACTCTTTTCGATCTCTAATTTTTTTGGCGAAGTCGCTTGTTCTTTTTCGGTCATTGTGCTTTCTTCATTTTTTCGGTGGTTGTGTCCTTAGCTTTGAGATCACTATTAACTCGTTGACGAAACCCTAAGAAGACAGGCGTTGAACCTCGTCGGACGTGCCACTATGCGTCGCCCACCAAAATTTGCCCCAATTTTTTGGTGCACGTGGACTCACCGCCTGTGTCCCTACCTTTAGACAAGGCTGACAATTACTTCTACGGCAGCCCAGTAGTTATTGGCCACTGTATGCACCTTCATGCGCCGCCTATATTTTTGGATAGTTTTCGATCTCTCTCTCTGGCTACTTTTCTCCGGTGATTATCCTTCCTGTGAACTCAAACAAAGTCGACGACTAAGCTTGTAGCAATCGAGCACTCATCGGTGACTGGACACGCCACCTCTTCGCCGCCGTCACGTGATCGTTGATCTCTTCCTCTTGTGTGCGAGTCCTCATTGCCGGCACTAATAGCTTCAGACGATGTCGGTGAACTAAATACTTGCCACCGTGTCACTTTCAGTCGCCGGCCATTGTCGTCGGAAACCGCCAATGTGTTACTGAAAAACTTCTCCTGGTTATTAGTTGTTTTCTCCTTCTTCATTCTCTTCGATTTGTGAGCCAATATGACTACTGAGAGTTCTATAATAGACAAGCAACCTCTATTCGTGACTCTCACTGGTGTCAACTATGAGGAATACCTTAAATACCAAGCGGCTAAGCAGTCTACCTCTTCCATTGCACATATTGGTAATTCGGTCGCTTATCTTACCCAATCCGCTTCTTTAGGACCCTGGGTTCTTGATTCTAGTACCTCTGACCATATTTCTGGTAATGTTCAATTATTTTCTCATACTTCTACATCTGGGTTATTGCCATCTGTCACCTTAGCTAATGGGACTATAACTACTACTCAAGTAGTTGGTCGAGCACATCCTCTTCCTTCCTTATCTTTAGAATCTATTTTTTATATACCACATTGTCCTTTTAACCTTATCTCTATTAGTAAACTCACTCGCTCTTTAAACTGTACAATTACTTTTGTTAATGACTCTGTTCTTATACAGGATCGTAGTACAGGAAACATGATTGACGTAGGTCGTGAGTCGCAGAGGCTTTATCATCTGAGTATTCCTTAACCATCTGTTGCATGCACTGTCATTGAATCACTAACACTTCTTCATAATCGTTTGGGACATTCAAATTTGTTAAAATTTCGAAAAATAGTTCTATGTCTCTCTAGTCTATCGTCTTTCAATTGTGAGTCTTGTCAGCTTGGAAAATACTCTCGTAGATCGTTTTCAAAGCGTGTTAATAATCAGGTTGCATCATCTTTTGAATTAGTTCATTCAGATGTCTGGGGTCCGAGTCGATTCTCTTCTGTTTTAGGTTTTAAATACTTTATTACGTTTATTGATGATTATTCGCGTTGCACTTGCTTATTTTTAATGAAAGATCACTCTAAATTATTTTCCATTTTTGAATCCTTTTGTGTTGAAATTAAGACATAGTTCTTCACTATTATTCGTATATTATGTAGTGATATTGCACGTAAATATTTTTCTGCTCATTTTACTAAATTTATGTCTTCCTAAGGCATCTTTCATTAGTCTCATTAGTCTTCTTGTGTCTATACTCTACAACAAAATAAAGTTGCCGAGTGTAAGAATAGACATCTCATTGAAACTGCTCGCACTTTACTTATACATAATAATGTTCCTCTCTGTTTTTGGACGAATGCTATTCTTACTGCTTGTTTTTTGATAAATCGAATGCCCTCCTCTGTGTTACAACATCAGGTCCTTTATTCTGTCATGTATCCTATTCAACCATTGTTTTCTCTTCTGCCGCGTGTCTTGGTTGCACATGTTTTGTACATGTCTTCTCTTCTGGTCAAGACAAATTATCCTCTCAGTCCGTGAAATGCATTTTTCTTGGTTACTCAAGTCTTAAAAAAGGATATAGATGTTATTCTCCTAACACCCGACGTCATTTCATTTTTGTTGATGTCACTCTTTTGAGTCTTCCCATTTATTTTCTTCCTCTACTTCTGAAAATATATCAATTACAGAGGTTCTTCCAGTTCTTTACATTATTCCTCTTCCTGAGTTAACACTGAACCTATTTTTGTTCCACAGCATGATCTTTCTACCGAAGATTCTTCATCTCCAGCTCGTGATAATCTTGTTCCTTTTAATTCTACAAGTGTTAACAATGATACCGCTCCTAAAGCTTTTGAGGTTCCCGTTGACTCACTTCCTGCTCCAGATTCCTCTCATACTGAGGTCCTGTCACTTGCTGACCAATTTTCAATTGTTGTTCGTAAAGGTATATGTTCCACTCGCAACCTTCATCCTATGTACAACTTTCTTAGTTATCATCGATTATCTTCCCCATATTATACTTTTGTGTCTATTTTATCTTCTATCTCTATTCTTAAAATACTCCGTGAAGCTCTTTCACATCTTGGCTGATGTCAAGCAATGGTTGAGAAAATGATTGCTTTGCATACTAATGGTACATGAGAATTAGTTCGGTTACTGTCAGGACACTCCATGGTTGGTTGTCGATGGGTGTACACTGTCAAAGTTGGACCTAATGGCCAGGTGGACAGATTGAAAGCTCGGTTGGTTGCAAAAGGGTACACTCAGACTTATGGGTAGGATTATTATGAGACTTTCTCTCTTGTGGCTAAATTGTCATCTGTTCAGTTGTTTTTGTCTATGGAGCTATTCGTCACTGGCATTTGCACCAACTCGATATCAAAAATGCTTTTCTTCATGGTGAGTTTTTGGAAGAAATATATATGGAGCAACCACTTGGGTTTGTTGATCAAGGGGAGTCTGGTTTGGTGTGTAAACTTCGTCGCTTCTTGTATGGTTTGAAACAATCTCCTCGTATTTGGTTTGGCCGTTTTAGTACGGTTATCTAGGAGTTTGGCATGATTCGAAGTGAGTCAAATCATTCTGTTTTCTATCGACATACACTACAGAGCCAATGTATATATCTGGTAGTCTATGTTGATGATATTGTCATTACAAGAGATGATCTGGACGGTAATAAACAATTAAAGAATCACTTGTTCTGACATTTTCAGACTAAAGATTTAGGATTGCTTAGATATTTTCTTGGTATAGAGGTTGCTCAATTTAAGTCTGAAATTGTTATCTCTCAAAGAAAATATACGTTGGATATTCGAGAGGAAACATGGATGTCAGACTGCAGACCTATAGATTCTCCTATGAATCATAATATTAAACTTCTACTTGGACAGGGGGAGTCTCTTGTAGATCCTGAGAGATATTGGAGACTAATTGGTAAGCTTAATTATCTCACCATCACATGGCCTGATATTTCCTATTCAGTCAGTGTTGTCAGTCAGTTTCTACAGTCTTCATGTAATAGTCATTAGGATGCAGTTATCCAAATCTTACAATATATCAAGGGTGCACCAGAAAAAGGTTTGCTATATGAGAATAAGGGTCATACACAGATAATTGGATATTCAGATGCTGATTGGGCAGGTTCTCTATCAGATAGACCTTCTACTACTAGGTATTGTGTTCTTGTTAGAGGAAACCTTATATCATGAAAAAGTAAGAAGCAAAAAGTTATTGCCAGGTTAACTGCAGAAGCAGAATATCATGGCATGGCCTTAGCAACGTGTGAGCTTATATGGTTGAAACAATTGATTCAAGAACTGAAATTTGCAGACATATCACAAATGAAGATACTTTGTGATAATCAAGCTACACTTCACATTTCATCCAACTCGGTATATCATGAAAGGATTAAGCATATAAAAATTGATTGTCACTTTATTCGAGAGAAGATTTTGTCTGGCTGATTTTCACAAGTCATGTTTACTCAAACAACCAGCCAGTAGACTTTCTCACTAAATCTCTCAAGGGTCCTCGAATTGATTTTATTTGTAACAAATTTGGTGCATATGATTTATATGCTCCAGCTTAAGAGCGAGTGTTGAAATGTATATGGTATTTTGTATATATTTATGGTCAATATCATAGAATAGGAAATAGATTGATAACCTTCCAAATAGGACTAATTGACCTTTTAAATAGGACACATAGCTTCACTTATATAATGATGTATTTTTCTTATTATCAATAAAATAAGTATTCTTCTTTATCTATTTCTTCACACATTCTTTGAAAGAAGACACTGCCACTAATTTTTTTCCCACCTGTATTTTACTGGGGAACCGAGATTTTTCCCTGTAATATTATTCGTAGTCAGAGATGTGTATTGCATTGATTGGTTATGTTTCAATGGTAGAAATGAACAACATTGAATAACAAAGACAATGGATATTTTGTTCTAGAGTAATATATTCATTTACAGCTCCTTTTTTTTGTGAACCTTTTTTCTGCCCCAGTCAGGGTTCATAGACTTTGGATGTGTCAATGATTTCATGTAGATTGACAATGGCCGAAAGGTCATTGTATGCTGAACTGTTGGTACAGAGTTGGTAGTTAAGGGTATACGCTCTTATGTTTTGAAGTTTTAGTAACCTGCATGGTAGTCACAAACCCTAAAAAGTCAAAAATGGTTTTTCAATTTCCGGGCAATCGCACCAAAAATTTAAGTTCTTTTTGGATTTCCTTCTTGATCAATGACTTGATTTCTCTTTTTTCAATTTCTTCAGATATTATATAAATCAAACCTTTTTAAACTCTTGTTGCATGCGAGATTTTGAATCTCAAACTTGTATCACACTTGGAGATTTTTATCAATTCAATTAATTCACAAATGGGTGATGGTGTGAAGTAGAGGAAAGTGCATTGCAAATCCTTAATTACTGAGTTATTAATTGGTGTTTGAAGTTTGCGGGATAAAGGAAAATGAGGAATTATATAGTGGACAATATTGTCTAGAAAGCTGTCGTTATTTTATAGTTTTAGCTTTCTTTACAAGGCGGTTTTATATTTATATTAAGGTGTTGATGTTACAGTGGACAATTATTAATATTTTGTCTATTTTTAAAGAGTAATATTATACATCTAAAAATGTATACTAAGTAATGATATATCAAGCAATTATTTGGCGGTGAAATGATATAAATTTTAAAATTACTTATTACACTCAATGATTGATGATTTGTTTTTTGCAAATAACCAAAATTTGGGGCCATTAAACTATTTTAACCACAGTTTCAAATTTCTAACTTATTTAGCCAAACACAATATTTTTGAACAAAAATAACTTCTTCTTATATATGAGTTCACCCATCAAAAAACATACACAAATCTTATTTTTACATTCTCATTTATATATATTTAGATAAAAAAATATTTACTTTTTGTAAACAAAATTGTGTGTAAATGAGATGCATTGTGTTATCGACTGATCATTGATGTTTGGAAGACCTAGAAAAGCATTATGCTGATTGATTTGTGATTATCGCATCATGACATGAGCGCGATAGAAACCTTTCGCGCCTATGTGCGCGATAGGTTTCTATCGCACCAAAGGACAACATTTTATTAATTTATTAATAATTTTTAATTTTTTTAATTTAGGTACTATAGGGATTGAGCTACTTTTGGTATGTTTTGAGAAAAGATGGAAGAGTTCTTGTAATGACGAAAAGAGATACGTTGGGTACCAAAATGTTGCCATGACGGTTCCTAGTAATGTGACTTATGAACAACTTTGAACTTAGTGTGTTGTAAAATTGGAGTTAATTTTGATCAGTATAATATCATTATAAAATTTTGGTGCCTACAATAGGAATGAGTGCTATACCGTTGATAATCCACAGTGATCAAGAAGTGTAGTTTTTATTTGGAGTTAATAGAAGAGATTTTATATCATTATGTGTTAATGCGGATCTTAGACTACTTAATTCTAATGAGATTCTGCAAGCTCCTATAGAAAGCTAACAACCTCCTCATAACCACTTTGTCCGTAAGCGGTAGTAACCATATTAGTAGCATGAGCTATAACATTACCATTTGTAGACATCTTAACCAAAACGTATGTGACTACAATTTTTCTCCACTGAGATACAATGATGACCCACTTCATGCTCATTATGATAGCCAGATAAATTGGTCTGAGTATGCTTATGATAGAGGCAATGCTGATAAAGATGAAGGTAATGCCGATGATGACGAAGACCACTTTTTAGATGATTATGGAGATGGTTTAAATGATAAAGGCCACTTGTTAGATTATTAGAGAGAAGAACTTTGTGATTTATTTCCAACATTAGTAGTTGAACATGATAACACTGTTCAACCATAAAACCCATTTCAATTTATCCCTCCGATACCACATTTTGACTTCAATCCATCAAATAGGGTATTGTGCTCAGGAATTGGAGAAATAGTGATTGAGAAGTTGTTTGCTAACAAGAAAGTAATATATGATGCTCTTAGTATATATAAATTGAACGAAAATTGGAGCTTTAAAGTGTTCAAGTCTACAAAAGATTAGTTTAAGGTAAAACATGATGATGAAAGGTGTACGTGGCGAGTTTGTGCTGTGTCCACAGATGTTTAGAAATATATCATCGTACGAAGAATTGACAAGGAGCAAATATGTTAGTTAGACCGATTGTGATGGTTATTGTAAAGCAAAGAGTCAAATAATTGCTCATTTGATTAAGAATAAATTTGTAGATGTCAATTGACTTTATAAATCAAATGATATCGTGGCTGATGTACGGGAGGAATATGGTATGAATTTAATATATATGACAGGTTATCGAGTTAAAGATCATGCAAAGAGGTTGATGACTGGTTCTCCTGAGGACTCATTCAGACAACTTCAGTTTTATTACTATGTGGTTAAAAACAAGAATCTAGGTACTGCCACTCATTTGAAGACCGATGACAATTGACACTTATTATACTTTTTTTATAGCATTGGATCCTTATATTTGGAGTTTTCACACATCCATCAGACTGATGATTATTGTGGATGGTATATTCTTAAAAGGCCCTTATCTTGGTTGAATGTTATAGCTATTTTTAAGGGTATATATAATTAGATTTATCCACTAGCACAGGGTATTGTCGATTCTGAGAACGATGCATCATGGAAGTGGTTTATAGAAAAACTATAAGATGTTATTGGTGATGTCATTACATAAGTATTCATATCAGATCAACATATAAAGATTGAGAAGGCCATTAGGAAAGTATTTCCAAATATATACCATAGGGTGTGTATCTTTCACTTAAAGGAGAATCTGATCACAAAATTTAAGCTTCCAACCAAAAAGAAGAAGACATATGGATTCCTAGACGCATATTTTCTCACTATAAAAGCATATCGAATGTTTGATTTTCAAAGCCAATTGAATAATATGCGAGGCATAAAGCATAAGGCAGTATAATATTTGAAAGAAGAGGTTGGTGATCAGTGGTTGCATTTAGAAAGTATAATATTATGATTTTTAATATTATAAAGAGTATCAATATAGTGGCAAAATCTACGTGTTTCTTACCCATAACTGTACTACTGAATGGATACAAGAGTTAAACACAGAATTTGTTTTATAATAAGAGAGATGCTACAAAAATAAAAAGACCATTGACTTGACCACATGGGCCTAAGATAAGGTATGGAAGCATAGGGATCAGCCATTGAGAAGGGCAGTTAATCCAGTCGATAATTGTAAGTTTATTATGAAGGATGACAGTAGGAACGGTATAGTTGACATAGCCACGAAAATATGCAGTTTTGAGAAAATCGATTTTTGCCAACTGTTATGTGTTCATGCAAAGGCCATGTGCAAACATACCAGGTTACAATATCTTAGCTTTTATTCATGCTAATATACGGTTAAGACTCTATTGACTGCATATGGCGATTTAATAAATCTCATTGACCATCTGTCGAGTTGATTTATTCTAGATGAGGTGCAAAATTTTCAGATACAACCACCAGTTGCACGTAGACAGTTCGGAAGATATAGAGAGAAATGTATACCATTCCACAAGGAAGAGCCTTCGAAGAATGTGTGTAGTAGGTGTAAACAACATGGATATAACTGACAAACATGTAGAAATCTTGCTATAATTGCCAATCAACGATGATGTATTATTTGGTTAATTTGTTTCTTTTTATTATATTAATTGTGATTTGTAGTAGGTGCTTGAAAATATGTAATGAAAATTGATGTATATTTGTTATAGTTATAATTTATCAATATTTTGACAGCATTTTCTTTATATTTTGGACATTTCTTAAACCATAATGAGAATATTACACCATTGACAGGAATATCAATATCATATATCAACTTAAGAAAACTAACATCTCAATATCATCAACATCACAAATGTAAACATCACTATAAAAAGTTAATATGACGCTGTAGAAAGCCAACTGTCAGTGCCTATTACATCTCATTACACCATAAATCAATAGCCGTTTTCTCATTGAAAAATAGTTTGGTCTCTGGCCCAAAGTCTAAATTACGCTCTAACATTAGAAATTCTATAAACTTACAAGTGGACACCCCGCAATCACCACTATTAACCGTTTGTTGAGACACTCTATTATTTAACCATACAACACCGTAGGGCTATAAAGCTTGAGCCACACCACTCATTGTTGACAAAAACTAGGTCTGATAGAGATATATAGGCATCATCTTGCATAAACATGCTACATATCCCTCAATCTGTGCGTCAATGTGTCCTCTAACGCTAAAGTAGTATATGGTAATTTGTCACCGCAGTAAATTAACTTCCACTATAACCCAGTGCTCATCCCGGTAATTGATAAGAATATACATATGATTAAATAGATGAATATCCATAATTTAATTTATGCAATGACTTGACATAAAGGTATGAATGTGTAAAAATGTATACATCTTATCAATATCGACCCAAGGCTTACAACCATGTAAGCGTTCTTTGTCTCACCTTGCATATTGTAGTAATTCAAGGTCTCAATTGATCGATAACAAATCTGACAAGTGCTTTGTATAAATTTTTATAAAGGACTCTTAAAGACAACAAAATCCAGTAATATGAGTTATAAAAATCAAGATACATTAATATGTGTAAAAATGTCATTTCATAGAGGTAATTAGAACAACTTACAAAAAATATAAGTTTATTGTTGTACTTCATTAGGGTAACTGTTGAGGGTATTTGGATTATCGGAGGCGAATCAATCTTAGATACTCATTGATGTGCTGTCACATCAGAATACAACTCTAAATCATTAGTGTTCAACCATGAGGTCGGTGCATTAATATTTGGCAAATCTACTTGTCCGGTACCTTTGTCAAAATACTATAAGAATCTTGCACGAAGTGTCGAGTCAACTGGGCGTATAAGATCTACATTAATTGTCTGCTCACAAACCTACTTGCCTTTTGGTCTTGACCTCTTCGATTTCTTATGAATAGGATTCGCATAGGCATATACGTCACCTGTGCTGGTCTATATTACCATCTATACATGCTTGCCCCCTTATTCCCACCTGGTACCACATGAACACTACCCTTTTGCTAACAAGCATGCTTGACCTTCAGCTGATAGTCAGTCTCCATTTGGTAAGCAGGAACATATACGCCTGGTAGATAATCAATTGAGGGAACTTGGATAACATATATCAATTATAAGAAAATCAATAGCTATAATGAAATTATGAACTGAAAATCGTAGATAATTTACCTGATTTTCAAACGCACCCATGTATAAAGGAGAATTTTGCCAATAATTGTCTAATCATTATAATCTCCTTCATGATCTCTTATTTATCTTTTTTTTTGCTGCTTTCGCATGTTGGCATGTGCCTCTCGCATCTCCCTTCTCATCTTGCCAACCTCACAATATAATGCATCAACTCATTGCTGATAGTAATCATTAGAATATATCGACGTAGCTGTGTTGTTGGAATTGGGCCTGCAAAATTTGAAGAAGAAACATATTAGGGTGATCTCCAACTGTAAGTTTGATTCGCATATATGTTTATAGAAGTATATTATACCAACTATTGTACCTGTTCTCCAACTAAATAAACCTTTTCATTATAATCACCTAAGACTATTACATGGTCATTTGGATATGTGAGTGGTGTCGTGTGTTGTTCAATTAGGCTTAATAAATTTAAGAAATATATGTTAAGCAAGCAAAACACTTGTAAGTGTGCTATGTGTAGGGTGAATTATGTATTTAATTTTTAATTTTACATGTCTCACATGAAAAAATATATGCAGTAGAATATAAAATACACATCTCATTACACTGATGAGATAAAAGAGAGCTCACCCTTGAAGCGTATTTTGAACAACTATAGTCATGTAACTTGGTAGGATTCTTCGAGCTAGAATGGTAGCTTGTTATCTCAATAGGAATTGTTATTGAAGTAACTTTTACTTTCTTTCTTTCTCAGCTAATTGACTAAGTGTTAGTCTATTTAGTAACTCTTACTAACTTAGTTACTTTACAAATGAACAAAACCCTTTTTTATATAGCTTGATTGCCACCCCTTTCTTGCCAATCAAATTTAATTAAGTGGCCAATTTATTTAAGTATGATAATGCTTTAATTTTCCACACTTCATGCTTATAATTTTGCTTGGTGGCAATGAGCTTTTGATTTGTCCGAATGTTAGCTTGAATAGTGGCTATTTTGCTTGACAAAATCAGTTGAATAAAGGCAACATATGCTTGTATGAAAGCATGACAATGCTTTATTTATTTTTAATTTCAAACATGTTTTAAATAGAGCCACTACATGCTTATTTACAAGCATGACAAATCAAATATATATGTGAATTAAGGTGGCCGAATTTGCTTTATCAATTGATGGCCAATTTTTTGCCATGTGTCAAATTATTACAAGGCATTAACATGCCTTAGTTTGACATGTGGCAGAATCTTCGGGATGAGGCGGCAAATCCCCACTTGCCACTTGTCACTCTCCTAAGCTTAATACTTAAGCTCTGTCAGTCTCCTGAGTAACCTAAAATAATTTCTGCTTTTCGAGTTCTTTTTGAATTGAACCATTCGACCTAGTGCACTACCCCAGTGCCTAATGAGTACACTTTATATTGTAAGACTTCCTAGGTTCACACCTATTTGTCTCACGAAACTCTTCTATAAGTCTGTAAACAATGCCTATATACACGTTACGAAAATTACAAAATAATGTTTTGAAATATACAAGTTAAGGTTAATTTATATATTTGTATAATCCCTATGTTAATTATATCCTGGAAGAGCGGAGACATAGATCACTACCGTCAAGTCTCTATATGCTGAACCCTAAACTTATCTCTAGATTCATATTTCTATAAACAATATTCACAAACACTTTTACGATATTATTTATCCTACGAAAAACACTTTTTTGGGTTTATTACTTATGACTATAAGACTTTTTAAAATATAATCTTGGAGCATCAAGATATACTACTTACTTATATGAGTTGACGGATCCCAAATCTGTACACACCAAACTTTATGAATAATGTAATGAACCATACAAGTTAAGGTTAATATATATATATATTTGTATAATTCATTCGTCAATTATATCTTGAAAGAGCAAAGACATAGATCATCACTGTCAAGTCTCCATATGCTAACCTAAACTTATCTCTAAATTCATATTTCTATAAACAATATTCGCAAACACTTTTGCGATATTGTTTATCCTATGAAAAATGATTTTTTGGGTTTATTGCTTATGGCTATAAGGCTTTTTAAAATACAATATTGGAGCATCAAGATATACTACTCACTTATATGAGTTGACGGATCTCATATCTACACACACTAGACTTTATAAGTATTGGATCATACACAACGACACCCAACGGTAAGATATAAAAGGTTTTTGACATGTGTGTAACTTAAGTATGATGGATCACTTACAAGCCTATCGTGGTGCTTAGATCAAAGGACCACGAATACTACTCAACTTGAGAAGACTCTCCATTGATGACTTTATGAGATGTCCATTGGAGGTCTTCATTGAGTCCGTTCAGTACATAGTCCTTATTGAATACCTTTATACCTACACGAGCTTCAACTAAGCTTACGGTCTGCTAAAACTAACCATCTGAATCATCCAGATATAGACATACACTGATCTATATATAATATGGTCTTTACTAACAGACCCACATTAGTGAAGATAGATTAAGAACATAACATTTGAGAATATACTTGCATAATAATATTTTTTAACACTATTTGAAACTCTTTACAATTATATCATTGCTAATATATCCACAGGTCTTTGTCCCATTTCAGATAATACTCCAAATCTTTAGATTTTGCTAACCCTTATAACCTGCTAACTCTTAGCACTTATAATTCTCAGCATTGCTAACTTTTAGCCATGGTTTAAACTCTTTTAGACAAGATTTGAACTCATTCAAATTATATAGTGTCTAAAATGTTATAGAGATTTTACCATATATTAAATGTAATTGACGATTTAATGAAATATTTATTACATAAATATAAAATATTTATACAAAATGGGATGACACATAAGTATAAATCACAATAATACTTAATGTATGTAATTACATTTAAATATTTTAAACTAAAGAATGTACCACATCTTCATAGACAACATTTGCATCCCCATACTTATCTTCTTGATCAAGGTGTCCACCATAAAAACCAAAGGTCCCTCTGAATTACATCAACGCTAGATAAAATCTGCTCTTATCTCATGCTCTTGAGGAGATAATTATTGAATCACATCCAACTTTTACAAATAAGTATCCAATTGAATAAGTAATTGTAATCTTAAACAATTATTGCTGTTATTTTATTATATTCATAAAAACTTACAATTGTTTTGAAAATATTATTCTACATATTTATTTTGTGTTATGATTATACTAGACATCCACTTCAACATACGAGGGACCCTGACTAGAGTTTCTTGCGCATATACTGAACCAAACAAAGGGAATGCCTTATAAATATATACCTGTAATGAAAATTGTCATAGCATAAAGTCAACAATATTAAATAAATATTTAAGATGATAAATGGCATAAATTGAAAAATTAGTTAAAAAAACATAAGGAAAACCTTGCAAATTATATTTTTTCTCTTATGTTTTGGATTTTCCACCTTTAATTTCTTGAATCTCTTCACCTTTCCATTCAATGCTCGATCATGAAGACGTTTGTGAGTGGCCTTCCATGATACATTACTTTACCGATATTTATTGAATTTCTCCAAATTATCCATTATTTAGAGTAAAAATAAATCTAGATCATTTCTCTCTCTCTCTCTCTGTCTCCACTCCAATAACAGATGGTGGATAAAATACATCAACGATAATTTAACTGTATCTTCATCATCCATCTCGTTAAAATCATATTGCTTTACTATCTTATCAATCTCCTGCAATGAAATATTTCTTCTAGGCAGGTACTCACTCTGTAAGTAATGACTCAATTTCTTTAACAACTGCCTCATTTCTGGATATTCTCCCATTTAGGCCAGATATAACTACAAACTCCTACTGACTAAAACGAAACATTTATTGTTCATCAGATATCAAAACTCATCATCCTTATCCACAGTTTTTACCTCGTGGAGTAACACATGGTAAACCACAATGCCCAAAAAATTAATTTGTTGCAACTCCAAAAAATGACCCATATATGTGCTTTCCATATTTCCTTTTGATAATTCATTAACTTGTCTCTTTTATTATCAAGAGCTCATAGCTTGGAATAATACAAAATGGTAGCAAGAAAATGATCTTTAATTGTAATCTTCATTTTTTTTGAAACTACGTTGTTCCTGAAAAAAAAGGGTAAATCATTAATTAAATAACAATTAAATAAATTTATAATTACTATAAATAATAATTGAAATAAATGGGGACACATAGTTACTAGAATTGGGTGCGATAAGACTTATCGCGTTAAGTTAACTGGCACGATAAGTCCTATCGCGCGGGGCAAAGACAGCGCGATAAAATGCTATAAGAATGTAGTTAACAGAGCTCCCACCGTCGCCGCACTTTTGCCATCACAACCCCTCACACTTATAACAACAAATCTATTTTTAACTACAATCACACAATAGTTGCACACATTCAAGCCTATTTCTAACCATGACCTTAGATATCTATAATAAAAATTTCACCAAAAAAATTATATTTTCTTTACGTACAAAATATGAAATGGGATATTATCTTATTTTATTGCCGCCATCAAGCCTCCGCCGTCAAGATAACTGTTTCGTCGTTAATTTATGCCGTCCAACTAACCGCTCCATCCTTGATTTGTTAGTTTAGGATTTGAGCTTCCTTCAATTAATAGAGTTGAGAAAGGAAAGGGTTTGAGGGTATATATGTCTAAAAATATTGTATTTGGCTAAATAAGTTAAAAATTTAAAACTATGGTTAAAATAGTTAAGTGGCCCCAAATTTTAGCTATTTATGAAAGTTTTTCATGATTGCTTGATACATCATTACTTGGGTGTATAGTATTATTCAATTTTAAATGACACTAACATATAAATAAAGTAGGTTTGAGTGGAGGCGATTTAGTTTTAACCGAACCGACCCTTTAGTTAAATTGAACTAGCTCAGTTTTTAATTTTTAAAATTTTTTATTTTATTTTATTTCAATTTTAAATGAAACTAAAATAAATTAAATTGATTGATTTAAAAAAAAAAGACCTAATAATGAACTAATATACCAATTGAACCGAATTGAATTTGAGTCTAAATTACCCACCCTTAGAAGGAAGTATAATGGCAATTTAAAAATGCTTTTAATGAAAACTTTTATTTTATAGATTTTGTTTCATAGCACTTTTTAAAAAAAAAAATTAGGATTTGACATTAAATTATAAAAGTATTTTAAAATATTTTAATATTCTATAAAAGTACATTCTATACTTGTAAAATATGTAATTAAATATTATAAAAATAATTTTATTAGAACTATTATATAATATAATTTTTTTTCTTGACAATTACTTTAATTTTGAGATTTGATTCAAAATTAAATACATGTTCGCAATCTAAGCGTCTCGACTCTTGGTGCCTTGTATTGTAGGGATGATAAAATGCCCCGCTAGAATGGGCCCTATAAGGCCTTGCTCTATCTGAGGCGGGAATGAGATAATTTTTGTAAAAATAGAGTGGGATATGAAAAAAAATCATTCACCAAATTATTAATGGTGCAGGGATAGAATTAAGCTTTTCTGCCCCATCCTCGCCCCCGCGTCCCATTTATATAAATATATTAAATATAAATTTTAATATATAATTATATAGTTTATGAATTTTTTTATTTTATAATTTATTTTAACTAGGTTACTAGGAAATATTTTAATGATATAATTTTATTATAAAAACTAAAATATTTAACAAAAAAGATTAAATCCAGTATTAAAATCTTTTATTTTTTACTTGAGTCATTAGTCTATTTAATTTTATTCTTTTAGACTCTCATCAAACTTGCTCCATTGCTCTCTCTCTTCTCACATTAAACTTGCTCTCTCATCTCAAGTAACAAAATCAGTTTTGATAGTAACTGAATTTGTATTTAGTATAAGTGATAGATTTGTAAGTCCTTTTTATAATAGATTACATTAAAAAATATTAGAATCTTTAATATTTGCTCAATATTAGTTATAAGATGAAATTAAATGTATGAAATATAATTATGTATTATTTGTAAAAATTTAATTTTTAATTTTATTTAATTTTAACCAATTAGTTTATTTTTATTATCAAACTTAGATTTAAGTTCTTTTATAAAACTCAATGTCACATATTTATTAAAGATACTAATGAGGTAAACTTCAACAAATTTTTTTTATAAGTGTAATTATGTTAAACTATTTATTATATTTTCTCAAAGAAATTAATAAGAAGTTAAAAATGTTTATTTGTTTTTAAGAATGAAGTCACAATCTCATGACTTTAATGAGAGAATATAAAGTAATTAACAGAAAGATTAATAATACTAAATACTAGAATATTATTTAATTATTTGTTTTATTTATTATTTACTTAAAAATTTATTTATATTCATATTATTAAAGGATATTATCATATTTTTTCAACTTGTTAGTTTGATTTATTATTATTATAATATAGATTAATTTTAGATTATTTAATTTATAAATATAAATTAATATTTAATATTAATAAAAATAAAAAATGAAACGAGAATGGAAAAGTTATTTTTTATTTGAAATTTTTTTATCCCCACTCCTTTAAACATTTATGAGAAATAAGATAAAAAAATAAAATTTAAAATAAAAAATAGAACGGAGTATGAGAAAAGCCTCTCCATCCCGCTCCATTACCATCCCTACTGGATTTGAATCCATTGAAGTTTAGATTTGAGATTTGATTTAGTTGTCTTCATTTAGTCGGCGTTGATACCGAGTACTTGGACTAAGAGATCAAGTCTTAGGCTTTTAGAGGATTTGGGCCCTTTATTCTTGGCATTGAGGGGTTAAGTCTTGGTACAGGGCTCTGATTTAAGAGATTAGATCTCGAGCATTTGAGGTTGAGTTATTGTAGTATTTTGTTTTTTTGGAATACAAAACCTTTTTTTTTTTTCTCTATCAAACATACTCATAAAGAGCTTTTTGAGTCTTAAGAAACGCTTTTGACCCCCCCCCAAAAAAAAAAAAAATCACTGCAAACAAACTCTTAATTTTAGTACATAGTTCTGTATTATATAATGAGTTTAATGTTTGAGATTACAAATTTTATTTGATATATTTGGTGATATATTAATTTTATGTTCCAAATAAAACTTAATGGGTGGAAAGCTTACAATTAAGAAAGCCAAAGCTCTCAGAGAATCTTAAGTGCTTCTGATAGTGTACTTTTTTACTTGATTATATATATATATTTTATAAATTTATAAATGTTTTTTTATAATTAATTAAAAAATACACATAATAATAATGTAGTTGAGATTTACCCTACTAGTAAAAAACAAAATAAGAAAAGTAAAAGTGCAAGTTTATTATGATTTAAAGATTTGTAGTGAATATTAAAACTAATTGAATTTGCTTCTACTTTAACCAAACATATGGAGATTTGTTAATCATTCAAGGACGTACTAATAACTATCTAAGAACAAAAAATGAATTTTCTTATTATTATTATTATTATGATAATAAAGAAACAACAAAAATTGATTTAAATTATCCGTGTAAAATATAAATTAAACCCAATTCACATATTTATTTTGATGCAGAATAAAGTTTTTCTTTTGCTGCTGAATGTTTTGCTATGTATTGGAGTCTTCAGGATGTTGTTGAATTGCATATAACGATGCATGTGGTGGAGACGGATTGTAAGAGTTCATTTGTTTGTTTGTTTTTTTTCCATATAAAAATGTTCTCCGAAGTAGAGGGTGACTTGTTTTGTGAGATTTCAAGACTTTTAGCCTATTTTAGGAATGCTCTTATGTCTTCTATTGAGTAGGAGAAAAATTTGATGGCTTATTAAGAGTGCCGTGGCTAATTTCATGAATGTTGTTGACGTTGATTCTCTTCCTTTATTGCTTAGTTCATGTATGTATGATGATGATATCAATGTTTATGATAATTCCTTCTCTCTCAATTTTTTAATTTTTATCTTGATTTGCTCGTATTTGCTTTACGTTTATTAGTACGGAATTTGTGATAGTGCGACGTCATTTTGTCAAATTCTTTAGCAAATCTGGATGATTAATTTGAAGTTCCCAAATGAGCACGGGTTCTCTTGACTCAGCCTTCTAAAGTTTCACATCTCTACTTCTAAAGTTTCACATCTCTACTTGAGTTTAATCCCCTCTCTTCTCCATTTGGGTTCGACTCTCTTTTCTTTAAATAATATAAAAATATTGATAAAAATATTGTAATTTCTCCTTCAAAAACAAAATTTAAAGTTTCCAAATAACTAAAAACAATTAAAGCGCGAGATCATTTTAGGTTGGTGATAAATTTGAGCTTGGATTGATCAATTTGAGCCGCTAAAGTGTTTTGGTACTTAGAAAAAAAAAAAAAAAGCTACCCTTTATCTCACTTCGTCCCACTCATACTTGACATTCAGGGATTCGAGCCCACCTTAGCTGTGGATTAAAAGTCACAGCAACTCAATTCGCTTTTAAGTTATTTTCTCTCAGTGTTGATACTTATTGACAAAATTATGATGTTCGAGAGAATGTGATTCATAGTATTTATACCGTAGATGGTTTATGGTGCATTGATATGATGTTGTGCTCTTATCAATCTGTACCTGGAGAAGTAATGCAAGTCTTTTTTTTTTGTGCATAAATATTGGTTATTGACCTGTTGTATTTCTGTTACTAAAAGTGCTTATACCTTGGCGGTTTTCCAGAAGTAGCATTCAATACAAGGGTTATTTTTGGTTTCTTCTTGTTTAGCTCTTATTCTTACTGGTCAAATTTTAAAAGTTCATTCATTTTTACTTGCTTTGAGGGAAAGATGAAATGTAATGTGATTTCTTATGATGCTAACTCGAGATTCCCATTCTCTTGTTTTTTCTACTACCACTATAAGGACCTCTTAAAATGTAATGCATTATGAATTTGTATAAGCTAAGAAAGTAGCAGAGGTTTTATAATTGGGTTGTTTCATAGATTCTGGAAAGGTGCATTTCAATGAGATGGATTTGATGATGCTTTACATTTTGGTCTCATGTGGTCTCTTGTTATATAACTTTTACATACCATATCTTCCATTTAGTTTGGTTTTATAATCTTATTAAATATGTTATCATTTTTTTTTTGCAGATGTTCTGGGATCAGCGGTTGGGTTTGCAGTCTTCACGGTTCTTCTCTCCTCATGGGCGTTAACATTTTCCATCGGAGGGGAGCAACTCTTCGGCTCTGTTTAGGATAAATTAGTAATGTATAATGTCGCTGACAGATTAGGCTTGACAGGTTGGACCTAGTTATATGTGTTTTCTGAGTTGCGTGCATCATAAAACTCATTTGCTTTGTTATATGTGTTTTCTTAGTTGCGTGCATCATAAGACTCATTTACTTTGTATATTATACTGTTGATACATATATATAGTCTGTTGTTGAAACAACCAACATTGCATTTTATTAACGTTTATGGTAATTTTTGAAGGCTTGTCCTATCATTTGCTTTGTACATTTATACTGTTTATATATATGTTCCAGAAATGCTTTGGTGATTGATAGGGAATGCCCCATAGCCTATTTTTCCCAAGGTTCAACTCGACTCATGAGACCCGATCTATATATCTGTCTTTGGCTATGATCAAGTCCGTCACAAAGAAATACCACAGAGGCTATGATCTTTTACAATTTGAAGGCACTAGAAATATACGAGATGACCTTAGGGCTTGATCATAACTTTCATACCTCATAGTTTCCTGCAATAAATAAGGTGTTCTCAGCAACTAGCATTGGTTGAGCAGATCTCGAGTATTCTAAACAAGATTTATCATTTCTCTTCCTTGAATGAACAAGAGCATCTATTTACTCTCAGCAGTTACTGACTAAGAACTAAATGACAAATTAATTTGAAGACTCACACTACATTTACTCTCGAGATCATAAGAATATTGAGATTCTCAGAATAAATCCTCTTATAATATTGGTACATGTCTTGAATAGGAAAAGAGATAGCTTGCCTTAATTTTATAAAAATTCAATCAAAGTACAATGATGCTTATAAATAAAGGGCTTGAGGTTCATCAAAGGGATTCTCTCTTTCTTTTTTGGGGGAAAAGGCTTTTCCTTCTCTTTGAAGCTTTTTATTCAAGCAGACTATCCTTTACTTTGTGTGAGAGATTCATTACAGCTTCTAACTTTTGGAGCTCATTGTAATTCTTGAATTCATTATGGTTACATAGTAGATCTATTTGTAGAGGTCATACCTTATTGTATTATTTTTTTTTAAAAATAAATTATAACTACTAGTGCATTTGAAGTAAGCTAAAGGCTTAATGAAGTAAATATAGACTCTTATAGAGCTGAACCACTATAATTCTCTTATTTTGTGTATGTTCATACATGTCTCTATTATTTAATCAGACATACCAATCTAGAGGGTTCTCACGCATTACCTATTGCACACTATAAGCCCTTCGAATATTAATAGGTGGCTATCTTGATTGAAGTTTGACTAAGGACAAATAATAGGCCTAAATGTAATTCTAATCAAAACACAAATTTGATTCGTTGGTTTAGTGAAGTCCAAAATTCCAGTCAATAGTTTGGCATCGTCATAGATTTAGATAAAAGGCCATGAATCAAAGACATACAAAAATGACCAATAAATTACTTGTGATTAGACTTTTGTGGACAGACCAACGAAGATGAAGGTAGTAGAAGCTCGAGGAGTCCTTAACTTCAGCCAAAGCAACCTATCATGAGATAGCAAAAGAGGAATAGTCATTGACATACAAGTTCAAGTACATGGGAATGCTCTCAAAAAGCCTAGCAGACATCGAAAAGCATTAGATAATATTCTAAACTAACTACTTAATAATCCTTATACTTACTCTTTTTATATGTATCACTGTAATGATTACTTATGACCTTTAGACTAAATTATACAGTGAAAACCATTTCTTTTTTAGGAACCATTGATGCCTCAATATAATGTTGCCTAGAATGAATCACCAAAGAGCTGAGGCAAAGGGATACGAGGCAAAGGCCCCTATGACCTCTTCAGTTGGTTAAAGAGCCAAGACGATGGGATATAAGGTAAAGGCCTTTGCAACCCCTTTGGTTGATTAAAGAGTTGAGGCGAAGGGATATAGGACAAAGACCCTAATAACCATTTTGGTCAGTTGAATAGCTGAGAGGATACAGAAAAAATGCCCTCAATGGCCTTCCTCAATCAATTGCTCATGGAAGAACCAAGAGGATACATGAAAAATCTCTAGTAACCTCCTCAGTATACGACTAGAGCATTTATCAGATATCTTAGTAAAACTTGGATGAATCCTAAAAAACAAAGAATATATGAGGGCTAAGTCACCATAAACCCTCTGGGTCGAATTCCCAAGCCCTTCTTGGACAAAATTTGGAGTTGAAGTTCTAAACCTATGTTAATCTTGATTTAGAATCATTGATAAAGAAGTAAAAGTACGCACACATGCAAGCCTATTAAAAGAGTTTTAAATGTTGAATTGGTATAGTTAGATAACATCTACATCAAAGAGAACACATAAGTGTACAAGATATTCTTTTCATTAAATAAATGAGAAATTACAAGTGGAGAGGCTTAACGCATATTACAAAAAACTCTAGAATAAAAATCTAACCTTAAAGGGCAGAGGGTAAATCCTCGATACTAGTAGGGGCAACAATGTCATCAGTAAGGGCAATCTGATCAATCTTAAAAGTTACTTCAACCTAAGGGGTATCCTTGATTTCATCACTTCCTTCAACTAGGCGAGGTCTAGGTTGGGATAATGAGTCTTGAAGACTCGGACATATCTTTTAAAATTCATGTTCACCCTATTAGCAAAATGTTCTCAACTTCGACCAAGGCGTCATCTCAGAAAACTTCAAGCTCTCTAATTAATAAGGGTGGAAAAAAATCAAAAATTAAAAGACCAAACTAGTCCGAACTAAACCATTTAGTTTGTTTAAGTTTTTAAACTCTAAAAATAACCATTCATTTTTATAAATAAGAAAACTGAATGGTCTAATTCAGTTCTAAAAAAATTTGAAACTGAACCATAAAAATCTATTTTTTATTATATTTTATTTTAAATTAAAAATACTTCAGTTTTTGATTGGAATAAATACAATGATATTATAAAGTCACTTGCACCAGATTACCAATATATGTATATATACTTAAAGAAACCCAAACACTCCTCCATATTATAATAATTCAAATTCAATTCACATGATCATCAATAATAAAAAGTTAAAAATCAGCAGCTGTGTGCAATTGCAAGTGCAATCCTCAAATCAAAATACAATAATATTCACGTCAAGATCAAGCCATGAAGCCTAGAACAATATAATGGCCAACACCTTTCACTTTCTATTTGTGGATCTTGGCTCTACTTACGATGAAGCCATTTCCTATTTCTCTTACTGTCAATACTGTGTTCACTTATTCTATTACCTCTACTTTTTGCCAGTTTACTTTTTTTGTATGCCTTGGAAATTTGCATTAGAATTTGTCACTAGACACGATGGAAATCGATAGAAGACAAGAGCCTCAAATAATGCAAAGAGGTTATTATGGATGCAAAAGAACAAAAAGAAAGGGGAGTGGGTATATTGTAGAGATATGTGGAAGATTAGTTAATGCTCATTGGATAAATGTATAAATGTACTGATTATCAAGATATAGTTGAAGAATGTGAGAAAATGATTAAAAATCATCTTTGAAAAGAGTTGGAGTCAATCCAATAAGTAGAGAACATATGGAGAAGGTGGAAAAATGAGAAGAGCTTAGAAAGCACGAAGATCAGGCTGGATACCACAGCACTGAAAGTTTATTGTCGTAGTGCCAGAGACAGAGCCTAGAGCGTCATGGTACTCTGTATGTAGTACTACAATGCCAAATTCTAAATCCAAGTGTTGCGGCCCTCAGAGGATAGCATCGTAATACCCTGGAGTTAGTGCAACGGCTCTACTATGACTAACTCAGACTAAGGTTAACTTACGACGTATATAGACTATATAAGGGTCTTATTTTGGCTTGAAAAATATTATCATAACATAGACACCTAAAGAGAGCAATTATTAAAATCCCTTTCTAGAGTGAGAAAATTCTTTGTATGCTTTGTGATACTTGTAAAAGTATACTTTGTGAGTGTTTTTGTTATCCAATAATAAGAAGTAAGATCTTGATCCGTCATGGATGTAGGCAATTGCCGAACCACGTAAATTGCTATGTATTATTTCTTTTAATTCCCTTCAAAATTTTCTTTTGTCTTATTTGCTGGGTTATTATACTTATGTGATTAAGTATGTTTGCCATAACTAACGGGTATCAGAGCTTAGTTTTAGCAATCTTGGCCGTACCTAAGTATGAAGTAGAGAAATTCAACGATATGAATAACTTTAATCTGTGAAAGGTTAAAGTATTGTATTGCCAGAGAGTCAAAAATTAGGCTTAGCCCTAGAGGAGATTGTAGCTCCATCTAGCGAAGAAGAGAAGCCAGGGTCATCTAAATCTGAAGTAGAGAGAAAAGACATTCAAGAAATGGCTTATAATATAATCATTCTGTTATTGAGCGATGAGGTTTTAAGGAAAGTTGCTGGTGAAAAGATAACTATTGGTCTTTGCAAGAAGTTGGATGATTTTTATATGACAAAGTCATTAGCCAACCATTTGTATATAAAGAAGAAACTTTATTAGCTGTTCATGTCAGAAGAGATGCCTATTGAAGATCATATAGATGCTTTTAACAAGATCATAATCAATTTAAAGACTATTGATGTGATGATAAAGGATGAAGACAAGACTATCATTCTATAGTGGTGATGAGACGTGATAGGCACAATGATGTGTATGTGCTGAAGGGAGAGACAGTGAATTATCTACATCATTCGCTAATGGCATCTAAAGTTAATTTACCTTAGTGAAAGAAACCTAAAGAAGTTATATGATCAAACGGTGTTTGGTGAGGATAAGTTTTAACCATTAGAATTTTGTGAGTATTGTGTGCTTAAGAAAGCACATATAGTAAGGTTTAATACCAAAGAGCATAAAACTAAGGGTATTCTTAATTATATATATTCAGATCTTTAAGGAGTAGCACAGACAGTTACTCATGGTGGGGTAATGAACTTCCTCACATTCATTGATGATTATTCAAAGAAGCTGTGAGTATATGTATTGAAGAGTAAAGAGTAAGTGTTTAAGTCATTCAAAACATAGAAGGCTTTTATTGAAAATTAAATTGGCAAGAAGATTAAGAGACTAAAGATTGATAATATTCTCGAGTATTGCAACAAAGAGTTTGATAGCTTTTGTGCCAAGCATGGGATCGTAAGGCATAAAACTGTGAGAGTAATACCACAATAGAATAGTTTAGTAGAGAGGATGATTATGACTTTACTTGAAAAAGTTAGATGCATGTTGACCAATGTATGGGTATCTAAGACATTTTGGGGTGAGGCTGCAATGAAAACAGCTTACTTGATCAATAGAAGTTTTTTCTCAATGGTAAACGTTAAGACCATAGAAAAGAAGTGGTCAGATAGCCCTTTTAACTATGATCATCTCTAAATATTTTGATGTCCAGCTTTTGTATATATGAAGCAAGGCAAGTTGAAACCTAAAGCATTAAATGGGATATTCATAGGATATCCTAAAGGTTGAAAGGATACAAGGTGTAGTACAATGAGTTAAAGCTACTAAGAAGTATCATAAGTAGAGACATAATGTTTGATGAGATAATATTGTTGAAAGTTTCCCAAGAAAAAGTGAAGAAATGGCCTATGCCTAAAGAAGTTTTAGCATAAAAAATAGTTAAAGTTAAAGTGGGATTTAAGAGTAGATCTAAAATGCATCCAGATCAAAACTTCAACAAGTTAACCATTGAAGTAGAACAAAAGACATCTATTAGTTCCTCAAAGTTCAACCAAAGTCAAACGAAGACTCTTGAAATAGAACTTAAAGAGTACCAACTAGCTAAAGATAGGTTAAAGAGAATGATAAATCCATCAATAAGGTATGCTAAAATGGACTTAATTGCTTATGTCTTTAATTCTATATTCACTCTTGAATTTGATGAGCCTAAGACATATAAAGAGGCTATAAAAGTAAGAACAATGAGAAATGGCAGTAGGCCATTAAGAAAGTGATTAGTTCTCTTCTTAAGAACAATACCTAGGTTTTGGTAAAGAGACTTTAGAACAAAAAACTAGTTGGGTGCAAGTGGCTGTACAGGTTTAAAGAGGGGAAACTTGGAATAAAGCCTATAAGGTTTAAAGTTAGGCTATTGGCATAAGGTTTCACTCAGCATGGGGGGATAGACTTTCATGAGATATTCTCACTAATAAACACTTGAAATTACACATTTAATAAGAGTTTTATATCCTTATTTTGTATTACTAGTGTCATTAACCTCCCTAACTTAAGCATGTTTACAATATTGTACCTAATTAGCTTTTAATTATTTTGTGGTAAGTTCAGTAAAATGGGGATAAATTTCTACCTAGGAATCTAGTTGGAGTGATTCTTAATCCTGCGAAGAGCTGACTCAATGAGATAAAATATTTTATTTCATAAAGAATTTAGAATTTGACACGTCCAGTTTATAGGAGTTTATTCCCAAGTGTAGGATTGTCGAAGTAATAAATAACTCGGTGAGAACGGAGTCGATCTACAGGGAAGTAGAATTAAAATTACAAACTATAAATACTTTAAAGACAATTAATGCAATATAAGATGTTTGCAAATATTATTTCAATTAACTAATTCAAATAAAAGCTAAGGTTAAAGGGATCCACTCTTGGCATAAGAGGTAAGAATATATTTAACTCTTTTTATAACTCAATTGGAATCCTCATACAAAGGAGGTTCCAACCGAAAAATATAATAATTAAAGTTCATCATCATTTATATATTAATTAGTATTTATTTCTTTCAATTATTATATACCAAATCTTATAATGGGTTCAAGTATTTATTATGCCAATATTTATAGTTGTCTACAATAAATCAAGACTCACACTTTACAAGAAAGGGTATATACTCCAAATCTTGTAAATGGTTTCAAGGATTTATTGTGCCAAGTATAAAGTTTGTCAATAATAAATCAAGATACACCACTTAGAAGACTGGGTATTAATATTACAAACAAAATAAATACATCATATATAAATTTGCATAACTTAAGAATAAAACATTAAATTCATGAATAAGAGTTAAGTATTACCTTACCAAGAGTTTCATCCTTTCACCTTAGCATAAAGAAAATTACTTGGATATAATAAAACTAAAGAAAAAGAAAAGAAATGGAAGAAGAGATAACATGACTTTACAATAATAAATAAGAGAAATAATATTACAAAGAGATAATACAAAAGATAAGTATTTTGAACTAAAATCTAGCTCTCTAATTACATGTTTTAGGCATAAACATGCTACATATTTATAGAAAAATATGGATAAATTGAGAAAAATGAAGAGGGAACCACTTGAATGATAAAATTCAAGAATTATGGCAAATAATTTACGTTGATTATCATTAATGCACCCACTTACTTATCCAATTTGAAATTGATGTGGTCCGAATTAGCGTCACTCAAAATATCAAAGTAGTAGATAAGTCTCTTATATTTCTAAATTGAGTTGTCTCATACGTATTAGATATGTATTTCTATAGTTATTGGCCAAATATTGATAACTATTCAGATTAGGCCTGTATTACAGATCAATTCTGTTTTAGGCCATTTTCACCATCTAAACGCTCGAATTTTGAATGCCTTGTGAAATACAATATTTTAGCCCATTGAGTCAGCTCTTCAAAGGACTAATATTCACTCTAATTTGATCTTTAGATAGAAATTTATGCTAATTTTATCGAACTTACTACAAAATAGTTAAAAGCTAATTAGGTACAATATTGTAAACATACTTAAGTTAGGGAGAGGGGGGGTGGGGGGGGGGGGGGTGGGGGGGGTGGGGGGGGGGGGGGGTGGTGGTGGTAAAGACTCTAGTAATACAAAATAATGATATAAATTCTTATTAAATATGTAATTTCAAGTGTTCATCAAAATTCTAGCGGTTCAAGGGTGAAAAATGGCCTATAAAAGAACTGATATATAGTGCAGACCCAATCCAAACAATCATTCGTATTTAGCCTATAACTAGAGAAATACGTATCTAGTATATATGAGATAACTGAATTTGTAAATGTAAGAGACTTATCTACAAATTTTATTTTTTGAGTGAAAGTTAATTCGGACCACATCAATTTCAAATTGAACAATAAATGAGTATATCGATGATAATTAATGCAAATTAGTTGCCATCCTTCTTGACTTTTTTCATCCAAGTAGTTCTCTTTTTATTTGTCTTGATTTATCCATATTTTTCTATAAATAGGTGACCTGTTTATGCCCAAAGAATGTAATTAGAGAGCTAGATTTTAGTTTAAAATAATAATCTTTTATATTATCTTTGTAGTATTATTTCTTTCATTTACTATTCTAAAGTTCATGTTCAATTCTTCCGTGTCTTTCCTTTAATTTTATTATGTCCAAGTAATTTTTATTTTGCTAAAATGAAAGGGTGAAACTTTTGGTAAGGTAGTAAAATATGCTTTAACTCTTATTATTGAATTGAATGTTCTATTCTTAAGTTAAGTAATTTTATACATGATGTATTTATTTTATTTTGTAATATTAATACCCTTTCTTGTAAAGTGGTGTATCTTGATTTATTATAGACAATCTTTATAGTTAGCACAATGAATTCTTGAAATAATTTACAAAATTTGGCGTAGATACCATTTCTTGTAAATTGGGAGTCGTAATTTATTATAGATAAATATTAAAATTGGCATAATAAATACTTGAACCCATTTACAAGATTTGATGTATAATAATTAAAAATATATATAAGTTAATATATAAATGATGATGAAACTTGTTATATCTTCCGATTGGAACCTTTATTGTGTGAAGATTCCAATTGAATTATAAAGATAGTTGAATATATTTTATTTCATATGCTAAGAGTAGATTCCCCTAACCTTAGCATTCATTTTAATTGGTTATTTGAATTACTACTTTACAAACGTCTTATTTTGACCCAGTTCTCACCGAGTTATTTATTACTTTGACAATTTTACACTTGAGAATAAACTCTTATATTCTGGATGTGTCACTCACTAGTAGTCAAGCACACATCTATTAGAATTTTATTAGCCTTATGCGTGAACCTAGATTTATATAAACTCTTATATTCTGGACGTGTCACTCACTAGTAGTTAAGCACACATCTATTAAAATTTTGTTAGCCATATGTGTGAACCTAGATTTACATCTAGAGCAGATGGATGAAAGATAACTTTTTAACATGGAGAGCTAAAAAAGAAAATATACATGTCACAGCCACAAGAGTTTGAAGAACTCGACATGGAAGAGTATGTTTGTTTTATTAAAGACATCATTGTATGGATTGAAGCAATCTCATAAGCAGTGGTATAAGAGATTTAATGACTTGTGGGTTTAATAGAAGCAAGTATGACAGTTGTGTATACTTTAAGAATCTGAGTAGTATGTTAAGTATTTATTTAATTTTTTATGTGGATGATATGTTTATTGCATGTAAGGATATAGAAGAAATATAGAAATTGAAATAACAGTTGAGTGGTAAGTTTGAGATGAAGAATTTAAGAGTAACAAATAGAATTTTGGGTATGGATATTGTGAGAGAAATAAAAGATGTTATCTTCTTGACACAATAAAAATATATTGTTAAGATACTTGAGAAATTTGATATGTCCAATGTAAAGGCTATCTATACTCTTTTTGCTATGCATTTCAAACTTTCGGCAGCACAATCGCAGAATCCAAAAGTGTAAATTACAGATAAGTAAAGCACTATATGCTAGCACTGTAGAGAGCATTATGTATGTGATATTTTACATGAGATCAGACATAGTACAAGCGGTTAGTGTTGTGAGTAGATACATGGAAAATTCAGAAAAAGATCACTAGCTTACATCGAGTGAATTTTGGGATATCTCAAAGGAATATCAGAGTAAGGATTGTTGTATAAAAAGGCTAAGAATGAGGGTGAAATAGTAAGAGGATACATTGACTCAAATTTTGCGGGTGACCTCAATAAGAGAAGATCGTTGACTGGGTACGTATTCATAGTGTTTGGGTATCGTGTGTGCTAGAGGTCAATTTTACAACATGTGGTAACACTATCAACAACAAAGGTAGAGTATATAGTTATTTGTGAAACTATTAAAGTGGCTGTGTGGTTAAAAGGTATTTATGCAGAGATGATGGCTATTAAAAACATTGACAACGGTGTGTATTGTAATAGCCAGAGTACTATACACTTAATCAAGTATCAAGTGTTTCATGAGAAGTCAAAATACATTGATGTGCGGCTTCATTTTATTAGAGAGATTGTTCAAAGTGGTGAGATTATTCTAACAAAAATTGCATTGTCTAAAAATCCTGCTGATATATTGACTAAGCCACTACATTCGGTTAAGTTTATCCTATGCAAGGACTTAACCAGAGTCAATATTATGTGAAGGTAACGGTGATGCAAAATGAAAGATCTTGGAAGCTTTGTGGATGATTTTGAATTAAGAAGGGGATTTTTGAGAAGATGATTAAAATCATCCCGAAAAAGAGTTAGAGTCTAGCCAATGAGTAAGGGATATGTGGAGAAGGTGCAGAGACGAGAAGAGCTTAAAAAGTACGAAGAACAAGTTGAGTGTCGTAGCATAAGGAGTTCACTTCCGTAGGGCCTGAGACATAGCCTGGAGCGCCGCGGTGCCTAATTCTAGGTCCTAGTGTCGAAACGCTAAGAGGATAGTTGTGGCACTAGAATCAGAGACTGCAACACCCAGAAGCTAGCGTCACGGCACTATTGTGACTAAAACCCTATTCGGAATCTTAAGTTATCTTAAACACCTTATTTTGTTCCAACTTGGACTATGATTAACTTCGGATGTATGTAGGTTATATAAAAGGCCTTATTTTGGCTTTAAAAAAATATCATCATAACATAAACACTAAAAGAGAGCAATTGAGAGACAATTGTTAAAACTTATTTCTAGAGTGAGAAAGTTCTTTGTGAGCTTTGTAATACTTGTAAAAGCATACTTTGTGAGTGCTTTTGTGATTCAATAATAAGAAGTGAGATCTCGATATGTTGTGGACATAAACAATTGCCGAATCACATAAATTTGTTATATGTGTTTTCTTTTAATTCTCTTTTGTATTGTTTACTGCATTATTGTACTTGTGTGATCAAATGCTTTCACCCTAACAAAGAAGATGATGATTGTACTGACTCTTTTTTTCTTCTTTTTGGCCTTTTTGTGAGTGTAAATTAAGATTATTATTTTTTTATGGTTAATTTGTTAATTATTGTGAGAAAAAACATATATAATTTTAAGTACAAAATGGCCCAATAACTGAAAAAAGGAAAAATAAAATCCAAAAAATTAGATTAGTCCAATTGGCTTAAAACTATAGTAACTGAATTGGACCAAGTTGAAATTTTTTTTATTCAATTATTATTGTAGTTTTTAGTTCTTCAGGTTCTTCTTTATAAAAGAATTGAAAACTATTGGCTAATTCGATTTAAGCTAAAACTAGATCGAATTGGCCTACAGATAAGGGCGTAAAAGTACTAGTATAATTTATACCCAATTTTTATATTTTAATCTAAATCATAAATATTTGGTTATTTAATTGTGGGTTTTAATCATAAATAGATACACGATGGAAAATGTGACGCATAGGAACAAACGGGAGGTGAATCGAACGTCAAACGAATAAGTTACGCTCAAAATACGAAATGGGCACCAGGCTAGCGACTGTGCGCCGCGGCGCCCACAACCCAGCGCCGTGGCGCTCGAGGTGATGAATAGTGTTTGGGAACAGTATTTTTGTAATAGTAACTCATGAATAGTATTTTGAAGACAAAAATCTATAAATAGAAAGCCAAAAACCCTAAAAAAGGGAGAAGAGAAAAAAGAGAGAAAAGAGGCAAAAACTTAGAGAGAGAATTCACAACACAAATCAAATATCAAAGCCAAAGTATGTTCTCAAATATTGTCCTTGGTCTATTTTTGCCGATGTGGGTCTGTCGGTGGATACCTTGATATATAGATCAGCATATGTCATATCTATAGAGTATTGGTTGTTCCTAACTGATCGTGAGCTTGGAGCTCGTATTAACATATGGGTATCCAGTTAGGACTAAATATAGGATAGACTCAAGACGGCCTCCAATAGATACTTTATGTAAGCCGTCAATGGAGGGTCCTCTTGAGTTGAGTAGTATACATGGTCCATTGACTTGAGTGCCACGGTAGACTTGTAAGTGATCCACCATACTTTGGTTCCACACACGTTATAGACCTTTCATGGTGTGACCGCTGGGTGTCGTTGGATATGGTCCGATGCTTATGGAGTTCGGTGTGTACAGATATAGGATCCGTCAGCTCGCATAGGGAGTTAGATATCTAGATGCTTTGAAACTGTATCTCAAAAAATTTTGTGGCTACAAGCATTAATCCTGGGAAAGAGTTCCGTCAGGGTGGAACAATATGTACAAAATAATATGACAAATGAGTTTGTACATATTGTTCAGTGAGATACAAGTTTGGAGATATAACATGGATGAGCACATGGGGATTTGACGGTGATAATCTATATTCCTGCACGTCTAGGATATCATGACAAAAGGACTATATATATGCATTGTAACCTCAGCTTACATGGTTCAATGCGCTGATTTGTATATCCGTAACGTGTGCATAGGACAATGTTTACATACTCATGGAATAGTTTCATTTGACAAATCGGGCGTAGACTTAGGGAGTCCCGCGATATGGAGTGTACTCATTGTACACTGGGGCAGCGTACCAGATTAAATTGTTTAATATAATAATATCCAACATTATCACGGGAATGCGTGCGTGTCTGTGGACCCGTGGCACATTGCTAATTGTATAATGACACGTAGCGCCTTGTGGACCCTCGGTTAAGTTTACTCAAGTGTGAGATTTGGTGGGATCTATTAAGGGTAGACTTGGTAACTATTTATGAGGGGCAAAATAGTCATTACACATAATTATTTAATTATTAAATTATCATTAATATCCCATTTTATATTATTTTATTATATAATATTATTATATATATTAGTAAATAGTTGTCATCCAATTTTTTTTTATTATTTTATATAATAATATTACTTTATTTAATTGGTGGACAAGTGTTTTATATATATTATTATTATATTAAAATGAGATATATGTATAAGTGAGGTGTGTATGAATTGAAGTGTGTGTTTTTACGTGAAATGAAAAAAATGGAAGAAATGAAAGTGGTTTTTTGTTTCTTCCTTTAGGTGCCGAAAAGAGAAGAAAAAGGAATAAAGAAAAAAGAAAAATAAAATTGTTTTATTTTTCTTTAAGGTGCTGAGAGAAGTAATTATGAATTGCTTTAATTTTTATTTCTTTTCCTTTTAGAGAAAAGGAAGAATACACACAATCAGTCATTTTAAGGGTTTAAAAGTTAAGCCCAGTGCTGCATATAGGGTTATTGTGTTAGCTCGTCAAGCTTACGGAGTTAGTGACTAGAATTACCAACGAATAGGTCTCCATGTGGACTCTGAGGATGCACGTGTATAACATTATACATTATGGTAATTTCTCAATCTTTCTAATATATTAATATGATCAATATATTATTTATTGTGTTTATTATATGATTTAATTCTTTCACAGCGTTAAATATGTATATGATACGTATTTTATGCAATAAACATAATTGTACATGCATACACGCACGTATATAAGATCCCCAACAAAAATTGGTATCAGAGCTATTTATGAGAAATTTGGGTGTTGTTTGAGTGAATAGATGCAAAAGGCCTAGTGTAAATGGCACATTTCATATGTTGAAACGAGTATGCCAAAAAGGGTGCATTAAGCGCTAGAGAGCAAGTGCTGTGGCGTTGAGGGTTCGACCTCCCAGCACTGCAGTGCTGGAGACCTGGCATCGCGGCGCTAGGAGTTCTTTCTCCCACCGTTGCGGCGCTGGGCAGCCCGCGCTGGGGTGCTGGAGGTTTTGGAATTTACGCCCCAACAGTGAAGGATGGGCACTGTGGTGCTGGGGATTTGACCTCCTAGTGCTGCAGCGATGTAATCCGGTGCTGCGGTGATGATACTATTCACTTAAACAGTGGTAAATGAATAATATTTTATATTGTTCATTGCTACAGTAAATTTTGAAAAGTGTTTCAAAAATTAATTTTGCATGTGTAGATTTAGGAGATGTAATGATAAAAGTTATCAGTCTATATTATAAATCGGGGTTTATAAGATGCAAGTGACTACTATTTGATGGTAGTCAAACATATCTGAGGTACCTTGAGGGCACAAAGGATAAGTTTTTCAAATATGAAGAAAGTGACTTACAAGTGAAAAGATGCACGAAGTCAGACTTCTAGTCTAACATAGATGATAGAGAGTCTACATTTAGAAATGCGCTTATTCTCATTGGTACTAAGTGAGTTAAATTTGCAATAAACTGGGATTCACTGTTAATTTATTTAAGGTGCAATAGAAAAGGCAATGTGGATTCATAGGTTTATCGCTGGGTTTGAAAGAGTTTCAAGACAAATGAATCCTATCCCATAGTTTACGACAAGACTAGGACATTATATAGGTCGAGGTGCCAAGAGAACACCAGTACTCTAATTATGTTGAGAGGAGTTTCACATGACTAAAGGGATCTTAGCTTAGGGAGATGTGATTATTTGTAAAAGTGTTCTATGAATAATTTTACGAACTTATTTTCTAAGGCTATGATACCAAAAATGTTTATGAAACACGTGGAATCGATGTGTATGAGAATGGCACTAGAGCAAGCAGAAAATTGTTAGGGTTGGTACTTATGTGCCATCCCTGAATGTACATATACTTTTTTATTTATACAAGTGTACATTCTCATTAAATCGCTAATACCTATTAATATAGTACTATGCAATGTAACATTATAGACATTGTATGATCTGAAGAAGTTCAGATCTTATTTAAAGGGGTTTAGATAAGGGCTCATAGTTAGTCACGCTGAGAGATATAAATGCTAAATGTTAGCACAACTAATTGTTAGCTGGTTATAATACTCAGCGAACATCTAAGAGTTGGAGCTTTGTCTGTAATGGGACATAGACCCAGGACTATACTAGTAACTGCATAGTTATAAGCGTTGCAATCAGGTGCCAGAAAATATCAGTTGTGCAAGTATGTTCTCAAATATTGTCCCTGATCTATTTCTACTGATATGGGTCTGTCAGTAGATATTTTTATATATAGATCAGCATATATCGTATCTACAGGGTATAGATGGTTGTTCCTAGCTGATCGTGAGCTTGGAGCTCGTATTGCTATATGGGTATCTAGTTAGGACTGGATATAGGACAAACTCACAAGGACCTCCAATAGACATCCTATGTAAGCCGTTAATAGAGGGTCTTCTCGAGTTGAGTAATATACATGGTCCTGTGACCTGAGTGCCACAGTGGGTTTATAAGTGATCTACCATAATTTGGTTCCACGCATGTCACAAACCTTTCATGGTGTGACCGTTGGGTGTTGCTGCGTATAGTCCGATGCTTATGGAGTCTAGTGTGTACAGATATGAGATCCGTCAGCTCGCATAGGGAGTTAGCTATCCAGATGCTTTGAGACTGCATCTCAAAAAGTCTTATGGCCACAAGCATTAATCCCGGGAAAGAGTTTCGCCATGGTGGAACAATATGACAAAGGAGTTTGTACATATTGATCAGTGAGATACAAGTTTGGAGATATTACATGGATGAGTACATGAGCATTTGACGGTGATAATCTATATCCCTGCACATTCAGGATATCATGATGAAAGGACTATACGCATGCATTACTCAGCTTGTATTATTCAACTACAACGCGCTGATTTGTATATTCGTGACGTGTGCGTGAGGCAATATTCACGGACTCATGAAATAGTTCCATTTGATAAATCGGGCATGGACTTAGGGAATCCCATGATATAGAGTGTACTCATTATGCATTGGGACAACGTGTCAGATTAAATTATTTAATCCAACAATGTCCATCACTTCTACATAAATACGTGTGTGTCTGTATATAAGTGTTAAATGCAATAATTAGTCAATAATAATTATTTACTAATTATATACTAACACATGGCGTATTGTGGACAATTAGTTGAGTTTACCCAAGTATAGAATTAGGTGAAACCTATTAGGGGTAGACTTGATAACTATTTATAAGGGACAAAATAGTCATTTCACACAATAATTATTTAATTGTTAAATAATCATTAATATCTCATTTTATATTATATTATATATTATTATTATATATATTGGTGAATAGTTGTCATCCATTTTTTATATTATTATTTTATATAATAATATTACTTTATTTAATTAGTGGACATGTGTTTTAGATATATTACTATTATATTAAAATGAGATATCTGTATAAGTGTGAGGTGTGTGTTTTTACGTGAAATTAAAAAAATGGAAGAAATGAAGTGGTTTTTCGTTTCTTCCTTTAGGTGCCGAGATGAAGAAGGAACAAAAAAAGAAAAAGAAAAAATGAAATTATTTCATTTTTTTTTAAAGTGCCGAGAGAAGCAATTATGAATTGCTTCAATTTTTATTTCCTTTTCTTTTAAAGAAAAGAAAGAATACACACAATTAGTCATTTTAAGGGTTTAAGAGTTAAGCCCAGTGTTAGATATAGGGCTGCTGTGCTAGCTCGCCAAACCTACGGAGTTGGTGACTAGAACTGCCAACAAATTGGTCTCTATGCGGACTCCGAGGATACACGTGTATAATGTTACACGTTATGATAATTTTTCAATCTTTATAATATATTAATATGATTAATATATTATTTATTGTGTTTATTGTATGATTTAATTCTTCTGCAGTGTTAAATATGTATATGATACATACTTTATGCAATAAACACAATTACATATGCATATACGCATGTATATAACATGTGCCATATATCTCTACTCAGCTATGGTGAGTTTAAAGAATTTGTTGAAAAACTATGTCATATGATAACCAGTGTTGCCAGAGGTCGAAGACGGATAAAGAGAAAGATTTATGGGCCAACTCAAGCTGCTCCTACTTGCTCTCAGCCTGAACGGTCCAGGAACCACTATTCTAGAGAGCATAGGCAGAGTAGATAAGCCAGTAAGAGTAAATCAATGTCTCACACCCACAAAGAGCTTTACAGTAAACTTCATTTAACTGCTGAAAGCAGATTCGGTAATGTAAGGAAGAAAGGACTGAAGCAACCTTATGTGAGTGACCTTCAGGACTTCTTCGATGCCAAATGCTAAGCCTATAAGGAAGCAGAAGATGTAGATGTGAGTACCACAATGTCCAAGCTTCTAAAGAAGGTTAACAAGCTCCAATGAGACTTGGAGTACATTCACTGAGCAAAAGATGTTGCCCTTAGTTCTATACTAGTAGTGGAGGTTAGGTCTCTTTTTACAGAAGGGATCAAGAGTGCACAGTTGCCTCTAAAGTTCAGGATGCTGAAAATCACTAGCTATAAAGGAAAGACTGACCCAACAGCTTACTTGGAACTCTATAGGGACTATATACTGATCCAAAGAGTGGAAGAGGATGCTATATGTCGCATGTTTCCACATACATTGTGCGGAATAACTCGAGCTTGATTTCGAAGCTTAGAGCCAGAGTCAGTGAGTATCTTTGACCAGCTAGCGAAAGCTTTTGTATTTTAGTTCCAGTAAACATGTGATAGACTAAAGGATCCTTCCACCTTGATGTATATAAGACAAGAAGAGTACGAGAATCTCAAAGACTTTTTGCAGAGATTTCACAAAGAAATCACTAACATAGGTGTTTTTAATGCCAAAGAGAAGCTCATTAACTTCTAAAAGAGCATCAGGCTTGGAAAGCTGTGTTTTGCTTTCTATGAGTAAGAACTAAAAACCTATGGTAAGGTCTATACTAGAGCCCTAAAACAGATTGAGATAGATGAAAAGTCACTGATGAAGAGGCAAGAGGAGAGAGTAAATAGTGTGCGGCCCAAAGAAAAACTCAGAGGAGTTGAGCCTGTACTAGTGCCTCAGTCCTCCAAAGAATGCCACGTCCAAAGAGCACTTAATCCTTCTGAGGCTACCTTTTTTGTCACCAAAGCTTAGTCATCCGAGCTTACAGTAAAGTCTGAAGGTTTTTACGTTCTAATCCTACAGCCCATTGAAAACATTAAGCAAAATATTTTCTTTACCATCCAAAATAAGTGGCGGCTCCAAAAGCTTTCCTATAAAGAACAACTCAGATCGAAGGAACAAATGAAAGTACTATGATTTTCATGAGGGGTAAAACCACAGCACTGCTGATTGCTTCAGGTTGAGGGAGAAGATTGAGGCTCTAATAAAAAAATGGCTTACTAATGAAGTTTCTCAGTGAGGTGAGAAATGCTCAGCGCGAGTTAAACACTGAGCAGAGAAGCAGACTTGAGATGTAGTAAGGAGCTCTAGAGAGGCTTGTACTAAAGAATGGCCCTAAGGTTAATGTAATCTCAGGAGGTCCTACTAGAGCAAGAACTTCTAAGAGGGCAGTGAGGAACTATGCCCGCGAGACTAGAAGGGACATTGTAGAGAGAATACCAATACATAGTAAACAATTAGCCTTTTTTGAGCAAGTTCTCCCGTATACTTTAATTGTGTTCATCGAGAAAGATTGTCGAGGAGTTGTGTTTCCCTATGATGATGCTCTTGTGATTACACTAAAGATAGACACTAGTGAGGTTGCCTGTGTAATGGTAAACACAGGGAGCTTAGTAGACGTGATATACAAAAATGCATTGGACAAAATGGGGATTGAGTTCTTTAAGCTACCGCATGTCTTCACTTCATTGATGAAGTCTATGGGAGAGAGTTAATCTAAATCTCTAAAACTATGTGGATGTCACGCCCCAGACCCAAAAGATTCGACACACGACATCACTTACATTCATTCACTGCATGTGCACTCATAAATAATATTACACAAAATTTTCAACTTTCCTTCAACACAGAAATCCTTAGCAAGTTGCTAATAAGTTCAACACTAAAATCAACCCATAACTTAACATATAAATATAAACTTCTCTTGACCATATTTAAACATTCATTTCAATTTCTTTCAGAATTATAACAATTGAATTATGACTAGGACAATTAATAAACCGGAGATACGCAGAGTTTTCTCAGAGATTAACACTCTACTACGTCACCAGTAGCAACTTTGTTACCGGAAGCCCAGAATATATTCATTGCAAATTCTTACTTGAAATCAACTAGTAACCACACTTTGAAAACTTAAATCAAATCCAGCCACACACAATGAAATAATACATAAGTATTTATTCAATAGGGACAAACCAAATATCCTATCCCACGTGTCCCCAAATGAAACACACAATAACCTAGCAACTTAGGGAACCCAAGAAACAGCAGAAGCCTTGCCAAATCCGCTAAGCACACATGTACCTTATTTACCTGAAATCACCATAAACTATAATGAGTATAAAACTCAGTAAGCATACTAGTTTTTCATATATCAATTACAAATACATATATGTACACAATGCATATGTATGATATGCTGTGATCAATCAAAATCATAATCTTATCAAATCACATATCATGTAAGCGCTTACACATTCTTTCAAAACACATAATAGGAATACCATCACTCAACTACTACTTAGTAGGACTTACATATCACATATCACATAATGAGCCAAATGTCACTCGTAGGTGACATACCGTATGAGAGGAATAGTACAAGTGAGGTCTTGAAATTACACACATATAATGCTTATACCCGAAGGTAAAAGCCAAACCCTTACCCTGATCATCGGTGAGTCCTCTCACATGCACCAATACGCCACCACACGAATGTGATGACTCACACTTCCTTTAGGTACCAATAGGATCCTCCCTACATACGGAACACATAACATATACCAATTCCGAAGGAAAGGCCACACATAAAGGCTCCACAAATCACATAAAATGCCTACTAAGTTAACAGTGAGTTCAAGTACCCTCAAAACATAAAATATTTCTCATGGACATATTACACTTCAAAAGCTTTCTTTGTTAAACATATCTTATTTTGAAAGCTCACTTTCAAAAAACACATGTATGTCCATGCTCAATGTCAATGCTCACATTCATAAACATATATTTACATTTCATATCAAAACATACTTTGACATAACATAAACATATTCTTAACCATATTTACAAAATCATTCATAACACTTACTATGTTTATTGTGATTCCAGTAAAAAGTCTAGTATACTTACCTCTTAACACTTTCAGCTACAAGGCTTAAATCTCCTTAACCTATCAATGGAGATTAATCCTTTCATAAGCCTCACAATTCACACAAAATACTTTAAATAGCTTACAAAATTATACACAATGCATTTATCACATCAAATTGGTCTAAAAACTTGGTTTCTCAAAACCTGTCATTCTGACCACTTACACTTAACAAAATTTTCTAATACATCAAATGATGTCCAATTACTCCAAAATTAGAATATACCATCCTTGACTCATATATCCTTTTTATATATGAATATTATATCAAAATTCCTACACAATCCATTCCATACACACCATTGAATCCAAACTACTAACCTGACAGGATCAAGATACTTACTGAACAGTATTTAATCTCCCAATTTTATAAAATTATATACTAACTCAAAAATTATAAAACTACCACATAATTACTCTTAACACATATCTCAGTTCATGATAAATATTTCTCTTCCAAATCACTGCCAAAAATATTTTAAAACTATTTTATTCCATAGCTTTAAAAATCTGTTAATCAAATACTGTAATGAGCGGATATACTTTAGAAAATCATAACATTTCAACCACATTGATCTAAATTCTCAATTCCGAGTATATCATATTAGACATATAAACTTATCATATTCCACAAATTCGTAATTTTTGAAGATCATTCAGTAGGACAAACATTGTTCGTCACTGTATTATACTGTTCACATAGGAAATTTCCAGAATTTCAGGGTCATTTTGGTAAATTCACAACAAATTCAATTTCTGGAATTTTGAATCGATTCAAAGTCTCAGATGATCCTAAATATGTATAATTTCATATACTCAAAACTCAAAACTAGAATCGAATCACAATAATTTATAAAATTCTTAGATCAAGAGACTATCAATCAGAAATTTTACAATCCATCATGATTTATCAAACTATCTTATAAATCATCATCAATTCTCAAACTATCATACGAAATACACATCAAATCCTCAATTATACATATTTCCAGAAATCAAAACTTAAAGAAATTAACATAATTAACACCAATAAATTAAGAAATAATTGTGATATACCTCTTAAGATCCAAAAATTCCAATTTCTTCTTCTTCTTCTTCTTCTTCTTCTCTTTCTCTCTCCTCTATTTCTCTCTTCTCTCTCTTAAAAGAGGTAGCTCGACCAAAATGAGAGAATTAGGGTTTTAAAAGTGTATTTTTATACTAAGTGGCTAATTTTTGGTATTTACGAATTTACCCCCAAAACTTTCAAAGTATTACAATTTGGTCCCTAAAATAAATCTAAAGTCTTGCAATTAAACCCAATGCTAATAGTATATCCTTAACCTATAAAAACACTACTAATAACAATATATAAATCAAGGATCACCCACATACAAATAAAATACGTATATTTATATATATATATACATATTCTTACCGGTTATGGATACTGGTTACTACAGTGGAGCTCAGTGTTGGATCTCTAAAGCTATATAGAGCTTAATGTGAAATCTTTAAAGCAGTGTGGAAGCTTAATATCCAATCCTTAGAGTACTCCTTTTGATGAGGGTTACTACACCCAACCTATGAAGCAAGGCCTAAGCCTTCAAATGTACGCCATTATAGTTTATCTCTATTTAACGTGAAGGGGTTGAGCCTTATGTTCTCCAACACACTGAGTTTATACCTCGTGGATAGTGCCATGAGGAAGCCAAAAATAATTATGAATTAAAATCATTTTTGAAGGGATTATTATATCTAATAATGAACTCTCTTAGTTTATACTAGTGAGTGGTCATCTGAGGATATCAAAAATTGATTTGTGTATGACGATCTTTTTTATGCCAAAAATAATTATGTGTTAAAATCATTTTTAATAGGATTATCACATCCAATAGAGGTTAAGCCTCAACGTGCGCCAATATGTCCCCAAAGTGGTTTGTCTTCATTTGGAACTAAAGGGCTGAGCCCTAATGTGCACAATTATATCTCCAAAGTGGTTTATCTTCAGTTGGCACTAAAGGGCTAAGCCCTAACGTGTGCCAAGGTATCTTTATAAATGGTTAATCTCTATTTTGAATTATAGGGTTGAGCTCTATGTTCTCTAGTGAATCTTGTATAGATGTGTCTCTAAGCTGATCTATCTCTACTCAGTACTAGACTATGAACTGCTTGCTTGTTGTATACGGAGAAACAGTCAATTGGGCTCGAAGCATAATTGGAATGCTTGGAACTCCCAAGTTATAAACGTACGAGTTTCTTTTTTTATCGCCATATGATTTATATCCTGCTCCCCTCCCAGTTACCTTGCCTTTGGTTGAGTGCGAGTGTAGACTTCCTTAGCTACACTTATGAGCAATACCCTGAGGATGCCAAAATATTTTAATGTAGTTATAGTTACAATGACCATGATGTAGAAAAAACAACCTTCATTGCCAACAGAAGACTATACAGCTACTAGGCAATGCTTTTTTACTTCAGAATGCTGGAGCTACTAGCGCTTAGTCAACAAGCTCTTCAAGGACCAGATCATACCTATTACTGACCACTTATCATACCTACAGAGGATATTTGAGGTGTTAATAAATTATAACAAAAAGCTGAACTCAGAGAAATGCACCTTTAGTGTTGTAAAAGGCAAATTTTTTGGGTTCATTTTGCAACAAAGAGGGATTAAAGCCAATAAGAAGATTAAAGGTATAAAGGAGATGAGGACCTCCAAGATAGTTAAGGACTTAGTAGGGTAAGTAGCCACTCTAAGCAAGTTTATCTCAAAAGCTATTGAGTGCTGCCAACTTTTCTTCAAAATCTTTAAGGTGGGAAGAACATGGTATGGATGTTTGAGTGCAAAAAGGCCTTTAAAAAGTTGAAGTAATAGCTAGAGGAGCCTCCTCTACTCATTAGCCTACGACCTGGTGATACACTCCTCCTATTCTTAGTTTTGGTCGAGCCTGTAACCAGCTCAGCACTTATGAAAAAGAAAAGCGATGCAGTTCAAAAATCAGCCTACTATATCAGCAAAGCTTGGATCAATACTTAGAAAAGATATCAACTGATTGAGAAGTATGCATTAGCTCTGGTAGTAGCGGCGAGGAAGCTACGCCCTTACTTCTAAGGTTACACAATTGCGGTGTTGACCAATTTGCCACTTGGAAAATCATTCAGATGATAGATGTATCAGGATGACTTATGAAGTGGTTTCACAAGCTGAATGAGTCCAATGTCACCTATAAGCTCCACCCTGCTATCAAAGAGTAAGCCATTGTAAACTTTATAGTTGAGCTCACTCTGGACTCAGAGGAAGAAAGAGAGGAGAAGTACGAACTCAGTGAACAACAAATAGTGACTCTTTAGATCGTGCATGAGGATTGAGCTTTAAATGCCTAAGGAAGCAAAGCTAGGGTCATTATAATCAGCCTTAAGAGAGCAGAAGTGAGTGTTTACACTCAAAATATAATGCGGCTATCACAGTATAGATTGAGGTATCAATCACACGAGGAAGCTTTTGGCAAAATAGGTTAGTGAAATAAAAATATTAAAAAAGTAACAAATGAGAAAATTAACTAATTAGTTTATGTAGATGAAATAGAATTATATATGAATTAAGGGAGAAGTCTTATGATGATGTAAGCAAGGCTTCGAGAATTATAATTATATTTTATAAATCTATTTTATACTTTGATTCAATATCAATAACTCAACTGAAAGTTTCATATCCCAAACAATCAATCTGATGATATGTAAAATATGATATATTTGATAATACATGTATTTGATATGACTAAACTCTTTGCAAACATTATCACAAATTATGTTAATCTATACAAGTCATCTAAGATCGACAATATATTATTTTGACAATATGGAAGTAAAAGATCAACTTGAATATCAAACAATTATTGTATTTACATGTTATCTAAAATTGACAATTTATCGATTGACAATATTGCAGTAAAAGATTAACTTGTAAAACCATGTAACTAGTAACCATTATAATTCAACAAGAATCACATAAAGAAAGCATAATTGAAAATATATAAAACATAAGAATTATAACCTCTGGATTATAAAAAAATAATATATAAGAGTTTAGACACAAGAAAACTTACAAACATTGTAGCTCTTAATAAAAAATCAAAGTTTAAAAGTAAATTTATTACACATAAAAGTTCATCTATAGTCTTGCCAAGAACTCTAGCCTAGCTTACAATGCATGGTAAAGATAAACTATACGAAAGAATTTTAAAGCATTGAAAAAATGTCCATTAGCCTCATAAGAGTGTCCTTATATAGGTAATGAATGGAAACATGTTTAGTGTGACTTCAATCTTCAATAATTTAGGCCATCCACTCCTTCACCTAATGTTGCACCTTTTTGATAATGAAAATGATCGATGTAGCTTTTTTGGTTGACATAAAAGTTATAATATTTTGTCTCTTCTTTTGATAGTCATAAGGTTCATGCAATTTAGATGAGTAACCAATGAGATATTTGCAAAATACCAAAGATACATCAGATTTTGGCCAACAACCCTTTTACCAATTTGCAATACATTTAGTCTATGATAACGATTGATTTGGACTTTACCATCAACATAAGAGTTGTTTATAAATGAGTTATTATTTCCTAGCTTTAAGAATCATACTAATTAGGTATATATTTTGTGAAATACGATCCAAATACGTAAGACGGGTTAAGCTAAGCAGAAGTTGTAATTTAGTTCTGTTGTATCCCAATTTTGGCCTATAAAATATTGGATTTAGCTTTTCAACTGTCTTCAAGTTTGTGTAATATTAAGTTATGTTTCTCTAGGTTTAAGAATTTCTTCATTTAGATTTCTACATTGAGAATTATGTCTATTTTACTAAATCTATACAAATAATATTCATTAATCACCATTTGAGGACAACACTTTATTTCAAGCTTAAAAATATGAAAATGCTAAAATTAGTGACATTAAATAGTAACTGAATTTCTTAACAAATATGCATTTTATTGTACTCATCAGTGAGCTATGCTCTAAAGTTTGACTTAAGCATCTAACAATCAGACTGAATATGAGTCAATGATCGCAGGCATTAGGACGGCTAAGGCCTTAAGAGCTTGATAGTTGGAAGTCAAGAGTAACTCTCAGCTTGTAGCTAGTCAGAATGACAACGAGTACCATGGCAAAGAAAAAAATATGCAAGTTTGCTTGAAGATGCTCATGATCTGATCAACACATTCGAAGAGATCCATTTTGAGCAAATCCCTAAAAAAGACAATTATAGAGCTAACCTATTAGCCAGGCAAGCCTCCACTGGTATAATGAAGCTGCCTAAGATTGTACTGGTGGAAATAATACCTGAGTCCAATATTCAAGTATAGAACCTGTGGAGATTTGCTTAGTTTACAATGAACCTTGTTGGATGAATCCTATTATTCAGTACTTAAAGGATGAAGTTACTCTAGAAGATAGAGTTTAGGCTAGAAAACTGAGGTACCAAGAAGTATAATACTGCCAGATTGATGAAGTGCTTTACAAGAGAGGAGCCTCCCTGCCCTACTTGAGGTACTTACGTCCTTAGAAGGGAGAGTACATACTTAGGAAGATGCATAAAGGCATGTGTAAAAACTATGGAGGAGGTAGAACCCTAGCCTATAAGTCACTAAGGTAAGGATATTTTTGGCTTAACATAAAGCAAGGCGTGAAGGATTTAATCACGAAATGTGACAAATGCTAGAGATTCGCGAAGATACCTCATAACATTGTGCTTCCTTTTGGCCCTTTGCCATCTGAAGGCTAGACCTTATTAGCTCTATACCAGTTGGAATAAGAGGAACTAAGTACACTATTATGGCTGTGGATTACGTAACTAAATAGGTAAAAGTTGAACCACTAACCTCAATAACAAGAAGAAGACTACTGAATTTATATGACGAGCAATAATTTCTCATTTTGTCCTATAATACGCTCTAGTAACTGATAATAAAACTCAATTCGACAATGAGAGGTTTAGACAATTCTACAAGAGCTTGAAGATTACCAATCGGTTTGCCTCACTAGCTTATCCTCAATTTAATGAACATGTAGAAGCTGTGAAAAAAATCATTAAAACTATCCCGAAGAAGAAGTTGAAGAGTAGCAAATGAGATTTGGTGGACGAGCTACCTAGTGTGCTGTGAGCCTACAGGACTACACCTAACACTACCATAGGAATGACACCCTTTACTTTATTCTTTGGGTCTGAGGCAGTCATACCAGTTGAGGTTGAAGAGGCTACGTAGAGAATTGCCAACTTCAATGAAGCTGTGAATATTAGCTCTGTAGATGCTAATGTAAACCTTTTAGAGAAGATGAGAGACTCAGTAGCCATCAAAATAGCAACTTACCAGCAGCAGATAGCTATGCTATATGATAAGAAAGTCAGGCCGACATAGTAGAAGCATGCTGTTTACGCTCAAAATATAATGTGACTATCGCAATATAGATTGAGGTGTCGATCTCACGAGGAAGCTTTTGGCAAAATAGGTTGCTGAAGTAAAATATTAAAGCAGTAACAAAGGAGAAAATTAATTAGTTGGTTTAAGTAGATGAGATAACATTGTCTATGAATTGAGGAAAATATCTTATAATGATGTAAGCAAGGCTTTGAGAATCACAATTATACTTTATAAATCTACTCTACACTTTGATTCAATATTTATAACTCAATTGAAAGTTTCACATCCCAAACAATCAATCGGAAGATATATAAAATATATAACATATTTGATAACACATGTATTTGAGATGACTAAACTCTTTGTAAACATTAACACAAACCATGTTCATTTATACAAGTTATCTAAGATCGATAATATATTATTTTAACAATATTACAGTAAAAGATCAACTTGAATATCACACAATTATTGTCTTTACATGTTATCCAAGATCGACAATATATTGATTGACAATATTGCAGTAAAAGATTAACATGTAAAACAATGTAACCAATAACAATTATAATTCAACAAGATCACATAAAGAAAGCATGATTGAAGATATATGAAACATGAGAATTATAACTTCTGGATTATAGAAAAGTACTAGATAAGAGTTTAGGCACAAACAAACTTACAAATATTTGTAACTATTGACAAAGAATCAAAGTATAGAAATAGATTTATTACATATAAAAGTTCATCTCTTAGCCTTGCCAAGAACTCTAGCCTAGATTACAATGTATGTTAATGAGAAAAAAATAAGAGAGAATTATCTAATGTTGAAAATGTCATAAGAGTGTCCTTATATAGGCAATGAATGGAAATATGTTAAGTGTGACTGCAATTTTCAATAATTTAGGCCAACCACTCATTCGCCCACTTGCAGTACCTTTTTGATAATGTAAATGATCGATGTAGCCTTTTTGGCCGACATGAAAGTTGTAGCATCTTGTCTCATATTTCCATAGGCACCTGGTTCATGCAAATTGGATGAGTATCCAATGAGATATAGGCAAAATTTCAAAGATATGTCAGATTTCAGCCAACAACCCTTTTACCCATTTGCAATATAATTTGGTCCATGATAATGGTTGATTTGGACTTTATCATCAACATAAGAGTTGTTGATAATTGAGTTATTATTTCACAGCATTAAGAATTATACCAATTGGGTACCTATTTTATAAAATACGATTCAAATACATGAGGTGGGTCAAACTGAGCAGAAGTTGTAATCCAATTCTGTTGTATCCCAATTAAAGCCTTCTTAGCATCACCCGTATATAGTGTTTAAGGCTATTAAGTCAAGTGATGCTAGTGATCTTCGCTAGATTTAGGTTATTATGTGATATTTGAGAAAGCCTTTAGTTTGAAACAGTAAGGAACTTAGTGCGCTAAAAGAATAGTTCTTTTCCTACATACTATGCTAGCAAAATACATTTATATAGAAATAATTGCCAAATACATGACAGCATGCTTAAGAAACAGTGTATATTAAGAGCTGTGTGTGTACTCATATGCCAACTACTATGACCTAATAAAATAACTTAAGCCCTAAATGCCTCAGATGTTGAGCATTACTCAATAGACTAAACATGTGAGTGTACCTTTTATAAAAAAGTTCATTAAAATGTAACTAAGGCTTAAACAAAACCTACAAATCAGTAGCAGAGTTCAGAAATATATCAGTACAATCATCCATAATAATTCAACAATGAAACAAACAAGCTCAAACAAAGTAAGGAGCAGTAAGAAAAGTCGTTTAGTAGGCAGCAGTAGGAAACCCCATACTTAGTAGATGAAAGTTGTTGGAGTTACTAAGAGAGGTGGCCATCACCACCATTACCCTCATCGTCATCCTCACCTCCCTTAACTTGGTGAACAATGGAGTCTTGAAAAGCATCGTCATTAGAGGGGTTGCGACTTGATCACTCTTTAGTAGCTCCAGGTTGCAGAGGAGTGATATGACTAACTGGGGCTTTGGTGTGTTGTCCATTTTCTCCATAGTCGACACTGGAGTAGTAAGCGCCCCAAGCTCTAAGAAGTTAAAGACCAGATCAGGATAGGCATCAGAAGCTCTACAATGAGTACAACTTGGTGCCTTCTACACTGCCTCCCTGAGCATTTTCTTCAGTAGCAGTAAGTGCGACCCTCAGGATCCCTAAGTCCTCAACAACCCTTAGAGCTTTCTCTAGTGCTTATTTGTGTTCTTTAAAGATAAAGGTAGCCTATAATAGATAAAGGTGGCAACAACAATAGATCATGCAATACAAAAAAGTGGAAGACGTGAATTAGTAGGAGGAAATAGCCAAAGCTACCTCGTGAGACAGACTTAGTACTCTAGACAGGGCATTCAGTGCACCTTGATGGGAAATAGATGAATCCAGCTAAATAGAAAGGGCTCTATGAGCATAGTGCATGAGAGACAGTAGGTGCCCAACCTTTCCCTTTAGTTCGCGATCTAGATCCTTTGAGTATAGGGAGCTGATAGAAGCTTAGATGGCTTCGGGAACCTTTTTCTCCTTAGTACTAGAGGGCCCAACACCTATGGACTAGGAGGCAAGGAAGGTAGCTAAACTTTTCCTAGCAGAGGTACTAAAGTCACAAGTTTTATTAAAGTTAGGGAGGTCATTCATTGTGTCTTACATCTAGTTGTCACTCTTTAGCTTCTTCACTGACTAAAGGTGAATCTTATAAGAATGAACGGGAGTTATCCTTGCAAGTACCAAAAGAATATTAGCCACAATAAAAATAATCGAGCAACTAGAGTAACGCGATCTTGCTAATCTTAGGATGTAGTCCAAAAACTAAAGACAATGTTTGTCCAATACTTCAAACTTATCTTTGGTGAGTATATCAAAGATTTCAACAGCAAGATCAGTGCTTCTGAGTAGTCGGCACAATCTTGAGGTCCTTAGTTCAGTAGTGTACTGAGGAAACATAAGGTATAAGAAAGGAAAACACAATCAGTAGCTCAAATGGGAATAAGTTTCATTGACTCAAATGATTGTACTAGACAATATAGAACATTCAGAAAAAAAAAGAGAAAAAAAGTGAAGAAGAAGTATATGCCACGTGTAACTTACAGAGTTTAGCTCCTACTATTTATTCACCTCAATACTAGGAATTAGGGGAGTTAATGTTGGGGGTAGAAAGAAGTAACACTTGGCTCAACATTAGGAAGCTTATTCTAACATTTAGACCTAAATTTTTTTGAGTACCTAGCCCCAAGAAGACTGCCTCAATAGGATTGAGCCTAGACCAAGACACATGACCCTCCATAACTTGGCCTATAAAACTTTTGAAGTAGAACCCAAGCCCTAGCACATGTCTTCACTCAATTGTGATGATAAGGGATACGTCACCTAGACTCAAATAACTGCCACTTTAACATCGGTCCACTAGCAGTGCACACGTTAGCACCACTCAAGTCTTGCTATGTTATTAGCATTTAACCTATTAGAGGAGTACCTTAACTATCTGACCTAGAGATAAGGTTAGATGAGAGAACCTCAAAATGCCCAATGAGTAAGTGCCAGATTAGCTTAGGCCAATACATGCTACGTCACCAACATGGCCCAATAGAGGAGTACTTAGATGCCACCCTCAACTAGCTGTTATACTTAGGGGATAATATTGGATAAGAAAATCTCTAAGGAGCCAATCACTGAGTGATACATCAGTAAGACTCGGTGTCCTAGCTACAGCTGATGCCACTGACAGTGTTAACAGAGGCTATCTATGGTAGGTAAATAGTTCAGCACTGTTCACCATGGTATAGAGGGGACAAAGTCAAAGACCTTTTAGTGCCCCTCAAAGCTCCTCAATTTTCATCAACTCAGAAATGACAGGGTCAAAAGTAACAAATCAGATTATACCTAATACTCTAGACGTCAGAATAAGCTAAATGACTTTTATGTCCCTCCAAGTAAAAATCTCTTAAATGCCCATCGTGATAAAGACTGTTTACCACTAATAGTTGCCACATGTTGCCCTTGAGAATAGTTCTCCAATTGACACCCTCCAAGCTCAAGTTAAGTTTTCAGAATGCAAATAGAGTAATGGGTATTTTTGAAATTCACACCCTCTCTCTAGAAAATCAAATTCTCCATATTCTCTTTAAACTCTTTTCACTTTCTTTAGGGCAAGTTAACTATAGAGGACACTTTCCAAAGTATTTTTACCTGGCTTGCATAAGAGGATCATCATCGACTACCCCGCCATTACTTCTACCCTGACCTTCGTTGTGTTGTGTTCCTCAAGTCTCCTTAAATACTCTCAGTCAGTTTCACCCCAGTTTAGAGTTCAGCTACTTCTCAACACTATTTTAGATGTCTATTACCAACACAGCTATAATCTCAACCTTTGACAACTAGAGGTCCAAGAACTTGAACTTTTTCATCTTCTCTCACACCTCAAACTTGAAATTGGGACTATGCCTTCTCTTTAGATTGAAAATAATCCCCTAACAATATTTAACATTAAAACTTTATTCCCCGAGTCCTACTTTTCATGTTTTATTAAATAAAAATGCATTTGATCACCTTTTATTAAATAAATTCTTGCTATTAATCTCTTTCATCAATCGTTTTATTATTATTTTTGAAATTGAAATATTAGAATGTTATATATATATATGATAAGAACTTGTTTAGTTAAACGTGATAAATTATTATTATTTTTATTTAGTATAACATAAGCATTGGGATATAAATTATATATCCTAATTGACATGGCATTTTGATTGGTGTTATATTAATATATTAATAAGAATTAAAAAATTTATGATTATCTAATAAATGGTAGTTATTACTTATTGACATATCAATTTAAATACAAATTGTATATCCCAACTATTTAAGCATAAACTCTCTTAATATAAATGTGAAAACTCAAGAGTTTATATGATAAGACTATAGGTTAAGTTTAATTACCAAAATAAATATCTAAATAAATAAATAAATAATTGCTCAAGTTTAAATTGTATAGAAGAAATGGGGATATTCAGAAATTTGATAGAATACTTAATAGTAATAATTCAATATAAAGATCCGGCCCATTTAAGTGGGTCAAATAACCCAGCCCATATTATGTCAAAATGATGGCCCATGCCAATTTCTTGCCTCTTTTAAAAAAAAAATTTCAGAAATTTAGGGCGAAAAATTCATCTTGAAACAGAACTTGAGAAACAGAGACAAGAGACAGGAGAGTGAGAGCTTAAAAACATTTTTAGTGGCCAAGCCTCAATTACACGGAAACAGGTTTGCCTTTACACTTTCTATAACTTGACTCTTTGTTTAGTTTCGCCTTCATTTCTGAGTGTAAAAGTTCTTTTCTTTGTCTGGGCTTGGAAATCAGCTTATGCTTTTCAATAATTAGTTTAATGACTTGTAAGTTCGTAAAAGAATTTCTTTTTCTGTATTTTGAATGAATTCTGTGTTTGGCTCAATTGGGTTTAATGAATAAATTGCATATGTTCATTTATATGATGTGAGAGTTAAGCTTAAGGGCGGATAGTTGAATGAGCTCAACCCCAATCCTATGCTTAAGTTGTAGAATTGCTTTGCTGTTATATGTATTTTAGCATGACCTATTAGTGTTACTGTTAAAGATTTAAAAAAAATGATTTGGCATTTATTTTCGGATATGAAAATGAACTGGCATGAATATGAATGATACAGACTAATCCTAACTTGCTTGTGGAGGTTGACGTTTGAGCTATGAGTGTAATTTGCAAAACCCTTGTCCCATTTACTTCAAAGTAAAGTTTTGAGGGCCAGCCTACTGGATAGGGTTAAACAAAAGCATTAGTAATCTATGAGACATGTGGTTATTGATATGATTTTTTGCCATTTCGTTATCTATTTATTTATTTTTTTTTGTAGAACTGAGCTGTTTAGTTGATGAACTTTTCTTATTAATACCATATTTTCCTGCTTTGATATTTTTAAAATAATTTGTTCATCAAGTTTTGGTACTAGGCGCTGAAATTTGCAGGTATGGTTGTACATGTGAAGCCGGTCCCATAGTACATTAGCAATTTGGGCTATAGCAGATGGATGTAGTTGAATCGGTACTTGATATTCCAGTGCAAGATCTGCCGGAGGAGGATTTCTCTTCTGCTGATTTGACTTGGACCAAGTTTGGTACGGATGAGCACCATGATGAAGTAGCAGTGATTCCTTATGCACGAGTTGATTCATTTATTATTGGAGAGTGCTCTAATGTACAATGCCCAACAAGGTTTCATATTGAGAGGGGAAGAAAACGGTCAAGGGGCAGCTTGAAGGAGTACAAGAGTGATGAATATTTGGAATATAGGCTGTAAGTCTCATATTTCTAAACTCGCACAAATACTCTTGTATGTTGTCATTTATTCCCGAAGGATAACACATACATTACCATTTCGTTGACTGGAGGTGGTGCATTTGATGATTTAGAGCAAGAATTTATTGTGTACATTTTGGAATTACAAACTTTTCCAGTGGTCATACCATAAATTGAGGATTTTGGTGTATTAACATTTCTTCTCACACATATGGTGCAGTACTCCAAGCTACCCAGTATGGGGTTTGATGATTGACAAAAACTTTTTTAGTATTTTTCTATTTTCAAGTTTTTCAACATATCTGAATTTTTTCTTAAGTGACTTAAGAGGGTATTTATCATTTATTTGGTGACCGTGTTCAGTAATATTTTTCACTTAATTGCTACTGAGATAATGCTGTTAATGAATTTTGGCAGCCTAAATTGGACTACAACACTTCTATAGTTAATCTAGCATTCTAACTTTGAAGTTTGGTTTATGATAGGCCATAGAAGTACTTGGGTTAGATGGATGCGAGTATGCGTTCAATAAGATTTTGTCCTTAAGTTAAATATGTTCTAATATTTTGGTGTACTATTATTTTTAAGGTATTGGTGCTCGTTTGGTCCTGAAAATTATGGGGAAGGTGGTGGCGTATTACCAAGTCGAAAATACCGACTGAACACCCGAAATCGTGCTGCCAGACCTCAGTCCATGCGGGGATGTACATGCCATTTTGTGGTGAAACGGCTGTATGCTCGTCCATCCCTTGCGCTCATTATTTATAATGACAGGCGTCATGTCAACAAGTCAGGTTTTATCTGCCATGGGCCCCTTGACAGAGATGCTATTGGCCCTGGAGCCAAGAAAGTTCCATATATTTGTAATGAAATTCAACAGCAGACAATGTCTATGATCTATCTTGGCATTCCTGAAGAGAGTGTGTTGGAGAAACACATTGAGGGGATTCAACGTTACTGTGGTGCTGATGCAAAAGTAAATAGCCTTGCTTCTCAGTATGTCCAAAAACTTGGGATGATTATAAGGCGGTCTACCCATGAGTTGGATCTAGATGATCAAGCTAGCATCCGATTGTGGGTTGAACGCAATAAGAAATCCATATTTTTTTATCAGGACTCGTCAGAAACTGATCCATTTATTCTTGGGATTCAAACGGAATGGCAATTGCAACAAATGATCCGGTTTGGCCATTGCAGCCTCGTTGCAACTGATTCAACATTTGGCATAAAGCGACTTAAGGTATGCAGTTCATTGATGAGAGTTTATGCTAGCTTCAGAAGCACTATTGGGTGGGTGTTTAGTCCATGACCTGTCTAAAATTGCAGTATCCCTTGTGCACACTTCTTGTTTTTGATTCAAGACAACATGCACTGCCCATCGCATGGGTCATCACACGTAGCTCTGCTAAGCCTGATGTTTCAAAATGGATGAAAGCTCTTCTTGATAAAGCACGGGCGGTTGAACCTGGATGGAAAATGAGTGGGTTTTTGATTGATGACGCAGCAGCAGAGATTGATCCCATAAGGTGAGATATTTTCCCCTAGATTTTGATTTGATTTGAAAATTTGGAAGTTTACATTATTATACTTTGTTTCACTACTTTTTCAGGGAAATATTTTCTTGTCCTGTCTTGTTTTCCATATGGCGTGTCCGTAGATCATGGCTGAGGAACATTGTCAGAAAATGCTCCAATATTGAAATTCAGCGGGAAATTTTCAAACGTCTAGGAAACATATTGTACAGCATTTGGGGTGGAGCTGATGCTTTTGTTGCCTTGGAAGAACTAACACAGGATTTTGTCGACCAAATTGCTTTTATAGAATATTTCAAAGCCTCTTGGGTGCCTAAGCTTGGTTAGATCTCTCTCTCTCTCGCGTGCACCACACACGCACACAGACACGTGCACATACTTACCGACTTACTATTAGACAAACAAAGAAGAGCCTCATAGGCATACATGCAACCTCATCTTATTGGAAGAGTCTTAAACTTTATTGTTTTAATAGAAATTGTGAATAATTCTCTCCTTTTAAACAGAAATGTGGCTGTCAACAACACGAACCCTTCCACTTGCAAGCCAGGAGGCATCTGGTGCCATAGAGGCCTATCATGTGAAGCTAAAAACCAAACTATTTGATGATTCGCATCTTGGTGCACTCCAGAGAGTTGATTGGTTAGTACACAAATTGACAACTGAGTTGCATTCAAGCTACTGGGTTGATCGATATGCAGATGAAAGTGATTCTTTTCAAAATGTTAAGGAGGAGTATATCGCATCTACATCGTGGCATCGTGCACTGCAAATTCCTGATTCTGCCGTTACCTTGGATGATAAGGAGCATCTCTTTGCCAAGCTTTCAAGCCAGAAAGACAGCAGTGTGACACATCTAGTGTGGAATCCTGGATCAGAATTTGCTTTTTGTGATTGTTCATGGTCAATGCAAGGAAACATTTGCAAGCATGTCATCAAAGTCAATATGATCTGTGCAAACATGGAAGGATATCGGCCTTCCATGTCTTACCAGTCATTCAGAGAAATATTGATGAATTTGTGGAGAAGACAGATGGATGACTCAGTTGAGCTAGATCTGTCGGTGGCCTGGACCCACAATATGCTTGATCAAATTAAACAACTTGTCGAATTGAGTGGTTCAGATGATATAGGTACTGTGGTTAATAATCTGCCTTTGAAATGGGTTTCAAAGAAAGGCAGGACGTCTGTTGGTATACCATCATCCAATCTGGGTCTTCCATCTAGTTCAAAGAATTCCATTGCACATAGAAAGAACCGAAAACGAAGAAGATTGTCAAGAATAAGATGATTGCAGCAGTTGGTAGTTACAGAATTGCTTAACTTATAATTTTGACATCTGATAATTGGTCTGAAAAATTAAGTAATCTGGTGTTCCCAGCATATATCAGCTTTAACTCTTTTCCTGGTAGAGTTGTACTCTTTCAAAATTTTGTTTATGTTTCACCAAAGATTAGTATACTGCAGATGACCACCAAAGATGTACATGATGACCGTTGTGGTTTCTGAATGGTTGGAAAATGTAAAGATGCCATTGAGGAAACGGAGGACGCTTCTAGATATTCGTCTTGGACGCATATTCATTTTTGGCCAAATTCCTGTGCAGATGCATCAGCCATAAGGTAGCTATCAAGGTCTGCTTCAAACTTTTGTAGGCATAAATGAGCATTAAACTTCCCCTTGTCATGTGGTTCTTTGCACTTATATTTTTTGCTATTCTTTCTTTCTTCCTGGAAGCATTTTTGAGAATATGTTTGTTCGGAAGAAAATAGTAGTATGGCTAGAGTTCATCATAGAATTGAAGTTACACTTACATGCTAGAAGGAAATTTACGTGCAGAGATATGTATAGATTATCTTTGGAGATGATAATACAATTATTATCTTCTTATGCGGACTACTTTTATCAGTTGAACATTTAGGTTTGAAAAGATGAAGACATTGATATGTATTATTCCGGTGAAATAGTTAAAGCTAGACCTTCAAGCATTCAGTCATCTTGTCTAATATATTTGCTATAATGTATTTGAAACATGTTAATGTTGCTCTGCAGCTAAATATAAATTAAAAAAAAAGGGGGGCTCTAAAGTTTGTATTGATCTTCAATGATTTCATAATGTTCGATGCTACTTGAATTTCATTTAAACAAATTAATCTTTTAAAATATCTTATCAGAAATTTAAATGATTTAAATTCAATAATTTCATTTGGTGGTTTGTCGTTATCAAAATATATTTGTTTGATCATGTTGCTAAGGTTTAATAGATTGTGCCCTGGTGCTACGCTCAATGGAAACTAAGTGACAAATGTCACGGCTTATATGGAAATTGAGCGAGTTTTGAGAATATATAAGTGAGAATATAACATTATTCAACAGATAAATTTTTTTTGAGTCATTAGCAAGCAAACGACTTGTGTAGCACCAACTATCAAGTAAAAATAGATAAAAATTTGTTAATCAAATATTTGTAATAGTGAAAGAACTAGCTATTGAATGAATTAGTGATTCACCAAAAACTCTTATGAGTTGACGGTTATGTTCTTAAAATCATATAAAAAAATACAAGAAAACTAAACTGAATAGATCCTCAATTGACGTTTGTTTGTTCAATGAAAAGAAGAAAATTAAATTTTTTACATTTAAATTCTATGTAAGTCCTATTATTACGTTAACATCCATAGTTTTTAGGGGATTAGAATCGATAAATTTTTAACCTTCAATGAATGCCATACACAAAATTTGATTCAGATTTCAATAAATAATTTTAAATATTAAAAAGAAAATAGTGTATATGTGGCGGCAGGGGAGGATGGTGAAGAGTGGGGCAGCGTTGAATATCATGGTAGCCACACGCACAAACCGGCAAATTCCCGAAGTGCATAAGTTTACCCAATAGGAAGTGAGGCAATCTCACCTTATCCACATTTGCACCACAATCTTTTATCACACTTCATCATCAATATCTTCATCAAATATCCCCAAGCCCTAAAAAAAAAACAAAAAATTAAGGCATTATTTGTGTTCTCAAACTTTATTGTACATTTTGTAAAACAACCATCAAAAGACACTAGTTTGCATCAGCCGCTAAGCAATGGCAGCCATGAACTCCAGTGTTTTGGCATGCAGCTATGCCATTTCAGGCGGTGCTGCTGGATCGTCTGAACTCAATGCTAAGATTGTTTCAGTTTCAATCCCAGTTGTGCATGGCCAAAAATTGCCTGTCATCAGAGCTCAACAAGTTGGTGTTCCTAAAGAATCGAGCAAAAATGAAGGCAGGAGAGCTGCTGTGGTTCTTTTAGCAGCTACCCTTTTCACCACAGCTGCTGCTTCTTCTTCTGCTAGTGCTGGGGTCATTGATGAGTACCTTGAGAAAAGCAAAGCCAACAAGGTTGAATTTCTTTTGCTCAAGTAATTCATATTAAATGATCGTTTCTAATTTTTTCATATTCCTTATATCAATAATAATGAAATTATTTTTCTCAGGAATTGAACGACAAGAAGAGATTGGCCACAAGTGGTGCAAACTTTGCCAGAGCTTACACAGTTGAATTCGGAACCTGCAAGTTCCCGGAGAACTTCACAGGCTGCCAAGATCTTGCCAAGCAAAAGGTTTGATCTGTTTTTCTAGCTCTCGTTCATTTGTTTCTGATATGGGTTGGTGTTGATTAATTCCTTGGATTATTTCATTTTATGCAGAAAGTGCCATTCATCTCTGATGATTTGACTTTGGAATGCGAAGGGAAGGACAAATACAAGTGTGGTTCCAATGTTTTCTGGAAATGGTGAAGAGGGAAAAAGTACTTTCCTATAACATTTAACCTTTCCCCACCATGTATCTAATTTTCCATTGAAGAAACTTTTGCTTCAATTTGTCAGTTTGTTCTATAATTCTGTGTTCATGTCCGTAATATTTTTATATTCTTTTCAATTTTCTTTCTGAATGATCATAAATTCTATTTTTATCGTTATCAAAACTGGGCAAGCTCTGCAACCAGAGTTAAAATGAGCATTCTTGTCACCTAAGAGTTAAATGGTACATTGGGCATGTGTTAAATTATTATTTAAATATTTACGTAAATGTAAATAAACTTCTCCCCCATCCTTACACCATGAACAGGGGTTCAGACTCTATTAACTCTTCTAATATCCACTTAATTAGGAAAGGACTGGTAACAATACAAAATTGGAGGTTACATTTCACTTCACTAAACTGAATTACAAGCTCACTTTACATGTTATATTTTCCTCTGTAAATTCTATGTACATTGGCGTTCCACTCTTCTAGTTTTAGAATTCAGTAAGCCCCAATTTACAGATCTTGGAATTGAATGACCTCATATAAAAAATCACCATAATCACAGCAAAATCGTTTGAACTGTGAAACCAAGTCTCGTAGCATAAGCCTGTAGTTCCAACTGCAGAAGAAAATCACATCATTTTCCAAAATTGTAAGCCACGACTCGGCCACAAGTGCTTCAGCAAGCCACTAGCCACCCAAGTCTTGCCCATCCTTTAGTTCATATTGCTGAAAGCAGACTTCATTCCTCAAATGCAATTCATTTGAACCCCCAAATTAACTCCTGGCATAAGTTCAATCGGACCGTCCAGAGAAAGTTCAAGAAAATGAACACCAGGAGGAAGGGTCATTGTTCTGTAGCTGGGGACATGGCAAAGGGAACACCTGATCCGTATAACCTGAAACAAATTCACATTGCCATGTTGCAGATGGCGCTAGGCCTAAAAGAGTAACATTTTTCATGCAGATCTCTTCAAATTGTGTACCTTCAATGCCCTTCAGTACAGGGGCTTTTGTTGAATTTACACTGACCATATTGATTATAGAAATACCCTTTATTTTAGGAACAGCTTTTGGATCCCATCCTTCATCAGGATGGTCATTGGAGCCTCTACTGAACCTAATGGGTATCTTGACTCTCTCCATTTTTATATTACTTATGGTGACATTAGCTATATACCCCCCTCTACCCTTGTCAGTCTTTATACGCACCCCAGCTGCAGCATTCCAAACATGCAAATGATCCACTTTTACATTAAAAATCCCTCCAGACATCTCACTACCCATTCCTACTCCAGAACAAGTTGGGGTAGTGCCTGAAACTCTTCTCACTATAATGTTTGAGCTTGGACGTGCCATAGTAATGCCATAGTGGTCCCATCCGCTTTTCACCACTACCAGATCATCCCCGCTTTCAATGTAACAGTCTTCAATACAGACATTGGTGCACGAGTCTGTATAACATTTCATATACAATTTAAATAAGAAGACTTGAGCAATGCAGATGCCAGATAGGATAGAAGATGAAAAATGAGAAGAAAAAATCAGTGTACCTGGGTCTATACCATCAGTATTTGGCGCATTAAGAGGAGCCAGGATTGTCATCCCTTTTATAACTACATTGCTGAAAGGAAATACAACAGTGCCTATTAGTGCTCTAATAGAAGAAATGTTATTATTATATAAGAAAAAACACCACAGTGACAGTTTCTCATAGTAGGGTGTTTCTCATAGTAGGGTGTTTCACAATTATGTTATGTTGCTATGGCTCCATTAATTAAGCCTAACAAACCTACCGGGGTGGGGCAAAGATTTATCTCCAAGAAAATCAGGTCAGGAGACGCCGCTGTACTCTTTGTTTCCTTTTAAGAGTTAGCTTTTCCAATGATTTTATAAAAAAGACAGCAAAAGGAATACAGCTTAATTTTACACATTGAACAGTAACCTTGATGAGCCTATTACATCTGCTTGAACTTTTACCACATTGACAAGCATTACTGGATGCATAGAAAGATCAAAACAATATGAGTGGGTAAATAAAAAACATGTCAAACCTGCAGTAAACAGGATGGATGGTCCAAAAGGGAGAATTACGGAAGGTGAGATTATGGATGAGAATGTTGTGAGAGTTCATCAATTCTAGAAGGTGGCCTCTTGTGTGCTTCAGTGTTCTGTTCCACCATAAATCCCACCACATCTTCCCTTGACCATCAATTGTTCCATTATGTCCTGCAAACCCAAGAGCTAATCTCATGCACTTAATAAACTCTAGGACCCAAGCCATATCGATGACTCAGAAAGATTTTTATATAAAGAAGAAAAGAAAGAAAAGAAAGAAAAAGAAAAGTGAATCAAATGTACAAGATCTTCTACATGTATATTCTATCCTTTAATTCATTTAACTTCCCAAGATCAAACCTCCACCAGCTCAAAACTGATGAATTTATACAAAACAACAAGCATTATAAATTGTCATAGAAAGAAAAATGTCAAACATAAAACAGTAACATCTTTAGGGGTTATATTTTTTATAATTTACTGAAATATAATTTGACTTACTATAAAATAAACAATAGCATGCCTTTACTAAACAATTTAGTAAAAAAAATCTACCAAGCATCATATTGTTTTGCAATATCAAAAAAATATCATATTGAAAGCCATCTTCCACTCCCTAGAAAAGGAAAGGCACATGTAAAGATCATTTATACTGATAAACAATCTAAAAGTTCATTATCAATAAAATATTCCGCTTAGTCATCCACAACACTCAAGATAAGCCTATTTTATTCTCTTCAACAATCAAAACAAATCCTTTTAGTTTTCATCCACCAAATGAGTATGTGATAACAATATTCAACTTGTATTATTAAAAGCAAACCTTACTTTTATTTCATTTTAGTGTGTATTCTTTTTCTTTTTTTTTTTTTTTTTTTTGGTTTCCTCTGGTAATTATGAAAGCATTGAAAAATTCCTTATGCATTCAAATATAATAATTAGAAAGCATAAGAAATGAGTACCTGTAATAACAACATTGGTCAGACCATCACCATGAATAAGGCTAATATGTCTCCCCCCTAATCTCTCCCTCCCTCTTCCATAAGAAGGCAATGGCGCAATGATGGGCCATTCATCTGGGTCCTATTCATTAAATAACGCGAAGATGAGAGAACAAAAAAACATGATTTATTAACCAAAGGAATTAACACATTCTTAGTAGATCTACCTAAAGTTCACTCAATTGTTGTTAGGTGTTACATATTCCACATGCAGACATACTCACATGATGAAACCTGCATATATACACACATACACATACATATACAGAAAAATACACATTCATACAAAATTTACTAAAAATAAATTATATATTTTAACCATGGTGGGTCCCTCCAATTGGGCCATAAACATCAGCACATACCAACCTTCTTCACCTTTTAAGGAAAAGGTAACAGAAAGGACAAATTGATTGAGAATGAGAACCGTGACCTCCCTAATTGCAAAACTAATATATTGATGGCAATATTTGATGCTCATCTTGACTTTATTTTCACCTTTCTGAAATCTTTTCATTCCTGGGTTCCAAAATTCAAATTTCTTACCTATTTTCCTTTTTTTTGGGAAGAAAAAAACATCAAATTTCCACTAAAGTCTCAAACTTCTCTAGCCATTTCCCTCACAAACAAAAAAACCCAGATTACATTAATTGTAACTCTGATTAACTTTGCAAGCACAACTGCTAAAGTCACATTCACTGTACAACTAGGGTTTTTTTATTTTCTTTTTCAAATAACCACGTATTTGACTCTAAATCTAGTGCTTCTATAAAAAGTGTTAACCAAAACCCAAAAAATAAAAAATAATGAAAAAGAGATCTTATTTTAATAATACCTGAGAGCCCAAAATGACAGCCCCCTCTTCAAGAAACAGCGTGAAATTACTGGTGAGATTGAAGCTTCCGGTGAGCCACTTGCCTTCCGGCACGTTCAACTGGGCCCCGCCTTTATCACCAAAACTCTGCATGTACTTTACGGCCCTCCGAAACGTTTCGGTATTGGACGTTTTCCCGTCGCCAACTCCCCCGAAATCCTTTATCGACATCTCGACTTTCCTCTTCGGAAACTCCCCGACGAACCCGGCGCACGTGTCCGGGTCGTCGTCGAACACGTGATCGGGTCCGGATGATGATGACGACGACGACCAGGAAAGACCGACCCGTACGGGAGATAAAACGGATTTGTTTGTGATTTGGAGAGAGAGGATCGTCATGAAAGTGAAGATGAGCACAAGTGATGCCCACGAGGGTTTTCTAAACTTACTCATGAGTGCACCCAAATTCGATTTTTCTGATTCCATTCCCTTTTCTTTTTGCATGCATGAATAAGAGAAAACAGATCAGTTTCTGTTCTTTTAATTTTCTTTTGCATGCATAAATCGGAAAATAAGAGAAAAATAAAAATGAAAACAGAAATTGCAATTAATATTTTATTAGTATAAACATTTGTTTCTAATGAAAGATTTGTTTGTAGATGGAGTAGTTGAGAGAAAGGAAGAGATGTTTGTTAATAATGTCAATGATACGTGAAGAAGTAGAAGAAGGTGATATGAGAGTAGCATAATGCGCTCACATGCGTATTTTAGCGTCGATCCGAAAACGTGTCTGTCCGTTCGGACATTACGAGAAACAACTTCGATCCGGTTTGTACGCTAACTAGAGCTCTGATCTAGTGGATCTGGTGTGGTCTATTTCACACTGTGTCTAGTGTTTGCACCCGTGAATCACTGCCACGTAATTTTTTTACAATTTCCTTCTACGAGTCGAAATCTTATTGGTTTGAGAATGTGGTAGCGTAAGCTGTGAAAAGATTCTAATTTCTAAAGAGTCCGCTCTTCACGGGGCTCTTCGAAAATATTTCTTTTTTCTTTTTTTTAGCGAGAATTTGGGAGGGTTTAATAGCGTGTGTAGCATACATTGAGATGATTATGCGGCTGACAAATATACGGAGTTGATGATTAGGCGTTGGATGCACCACCGTCCACGGCCAATTGAGAAATTTGCAAGTCAAGTCAAACCTTATTTTGTGGGCCATCATGGGCCTTTTGGCGTAAAGAACTTTCTTGTAACGTTCCTTTTGTTTTTCCTTTATGTTCTCTTTCTAGTTTTTCTTTTATTTATTATTCATTTATTTATTATCATAGCAAGCTCCATTTAGAATAGAATAATTGTGGGAGTAAGATAATTCATAATTGCTATAAAATAGATTTATTATTTGTTAAATATAAATGAGTGAATACTGGACAAATATTAGTTTTTCAAGTTAAAACTATCAAATATATGTTATAGAAAAAAAAGATTTATTAAATTATATAATTCACCATATAAAAGTTACAAACATGTGTTAAATTTTTTATAGAATATCATAAATTGTATAAAAATTTATGAATTGATTAGATACTGTAACATAACAGTATTGTTCGTTAGATGATGAATTAGATAACCCATTAAATAATTTCTAATAACAAATATAATTTTTAACAACTTTGCTTTTTGAATTAATCTAATTATACACCTCATCATTGTTATTGACAATCAAAATCAACTAATATATATATTAACACTTTGTTTTCTTATTTTGACATTCAAATTAAATAATTAAAATTATGTAGATGTTTTACTTAACGCTTAATGTAAATGTATGAACCTGTCTGTTTGATAATATTTTTAATGAAAAAAAAATATATGTTGTTAAGATTTATAAATTTAAATTTATTTTAAACTTTAGATGTATTTAAATTTTAAATTAAAAAAAATAAATATTTCAAATTTTTTGGAAATTTTTTCCAAATGGCCAAAAATTTGGGGCCATTTTCTAATTTAATCAACTAGCAAATTTTCTAACTTTTAATAGCCAATAACTTTAAAATTGGACATATTTTCTCCTATGTTATATTTGACATAAACCCATCTAAAATTGTCACTTATTGAAACTTCATAATATTAAAACAAACACATATATTTACACACTTTAAATTAAAGGGACCGAATTTCATTACTCAACAAGAATGCCTCACACACTACAACAAAGGTGAGTTATTATAGTCTTCTTATTTTTAATTTTTTTTGTTCATATTTTTTGTTTTGAATTTTATTATGCCAATGTTATATATTTGAATGAGTTTTCTTTTATATGATTAGAAAGTGTAAATATAGTAATTAGTCTTTTAAAATAAATGCATTGTGTCATGTGGATTAAATGATAATGTTTTTTTTTGTATAAAAAGAGGTAGAAAAAACTAAAAAAAAAATTCTCATGAATTTGCACAAGATAAGTCTGACGCGATAGGCCACAGACATGTTAATTGTGTGGCAAATTGCGTTAGGCTTGTATGGCATAAAGCCTAGCACGATATGGGTGCCATAACCCATCGCACTATAAACTATGGATCTTAAGCACTTTACAAGTGATGAGATTGTACAAAGTCTTGTAGAGAATTGATAAGCTTGTCTTAATCACTTTATATCTGTAAGCGGTAGTAACCAAGTTAGTGGCACAACCACAACCAAATCAAATATTATTTTTTCAACCAACACTATAGTTGACTTTTAATGTTACCCAATGAGATACAATAATGACCTAACTGTTGGGTTATATTGGGTATATCAATAAATAAAACTTAGAGTGCTTGCATGTGGGTTGTGTTCATCATACAAACAATATACATATCTCATACATACATGTGCACAGCGGAAAATTAAATACAATGAACACAGAAAATAACATTTGATTAAACTGAAATTCGAGATTGAGAAAATTACCAATGAAGCCTTTGGATTAATTTTCTTTGAAGTCCACCATGAAATGAATCTTTGATCAATTCTAGCAATCAACAAGGGTGGGTTTGATTGTCTAGAATGACAGCATCTTAATCCAGCATATATGTTTAACTCTTAAACATTTTCAAAGTTAAACAATTTAACTTAATTAAATTTGTTTTTCCTTTTATTCAACTCTTGAATAAATAAAACAAATCTTATTTTTAGTTATTACATTTAGTAACCATTTAGTTCAATTTGTTTTGTTGTTCTAACACTTAAAACACAAAACAAACAATTTCAATTTCTCAAATTGAATTGGCTCCCAAAATGCAAAACCTAAAATCTAAAACATTTTTCAATTTCATTTCACTTTATATTCAAATGCATTAATTCCAAACTAATTTGAATTTCATTTGCATTTCATTTGGCTTAACCTAACCTTAGTTAACATTTAACCTTAGTTAGATTATTTTAACTTAACCTTTAAGTTAATAAATATTTAATTAATTTAACCATAGTTAACTAACTTAACTATGGTTAGGTTAACCTTTACTTAACCTTTAAGTAAGGTTAACTTAATTAACCATATGATTAACCTTTAATCATAGTTAAATTAAATTATTTATTTAACAATTAAATAAATAAATATTTATTCTTATTATTTAACAATTAAATAATCATAAAGTGAAATTACTATTATATCCTTACTCGGTTACCAAGTTAACCTAAAGTGGGTCCCACCAATTTAACCACATACTTTAGTTAACGTAACCTTAGTAATTGCTGAATTATACTGTATTGAACAATTCAATACGGTACACTGCCCAAGTGCTCAAAGAGTACATTTCATATTGGGACTCTCTAGGTCCACACCCGATTTGTCAAATGGAACTGTTCCATTAATCCGTAATCGATGCCCCACGCACACGTTACGAATATTACAAATCAGCGTGTCAGACCATACAAGTTGAGGTCATAACGTATACGTATAATCCTTCCATCATTTATATCCTGGATGTGCAGGGATATAGATCAGCACCGTCAAATCCCTATTTGCTCATCCATAAACTTATCTCCAGATTCGTATCTCGATAAATAATATACGCAAACACTTTTGCTATATTGTTTAACCCTATGGGAAACTCTTTTTCCGGGTTTATGCTTGTGGCCACAAGACTTTATGAAATACAATCTCGGAGCATCGGATATACAACTTACCTACGTAAGCTGACGGATCCCGTATCTACGCACACCGGACTCCATGAGCATCGGACCATACCCAGCGACACATAGCGGTCAGACCATGAAAGGTCTCTGACATATGTGGAACCAAAGCATGATGGATCACTCACAAGACCACCGTGGCGCTCAGGTCAAATGACCACGAATACTACTCAACTCGAGAGGACCTTCCTTTGACGGTGTCATAGGATATCTATTGGGGTCCTCATAAGTCTATTCAGTATCCAGTCCTGACTGGATACCCGCATGCCTATACAAGCTCTAAGCTCATGGTCAGCTAAGAACAACCATCTGAACCAGTCAGATATAGACATACACTAATCTATTTAAAGTAAATCACCGATAGACCCGCATTGGTGATTATAGATCAGGAACATTATCTTTGAGACATACTTACATAATGATATTTCTTAACACCTATTGCAACTCTTTGCAACTATATCATTACAAGTATACTCTCAGGTCTTTGTCCCATTATAGACAAGGTTCTAACTCTTTAGACCTCGCTGACTCTTATAACCTGCTAACTCTTAACAACGCTAACTTTTAGCATTTATAACTCTCAGCTTTGATAACTATTAGTTCTGATCTAAACTCCTTTAGACCAGATCTGAACTCTTTCAGATCAAACAATGTCTGCAATATTACAAGCATTATACCATATTAATATGATATTAACAATCTTTATTCGAAATGTTTATTGTATAAATATTAACAATTAATATTCATACAATATTGGAATGGCACGTGAGCACCAGCTCCAACAAACTCCCACTTGCTTCAGTGCCATACGTACTGGTATCTCATACCAATACACTCCACGTGTTTCTCAAACACTATAGGAGTTTAGGCTTAGGGGGGTTCGCTACATCCAAGGATTATTCCCTAGATTTTATTACAACTCTTGTTGCCAAGAACTTTCTAATTATGTGATTTTCAGAGTTCACATGATTAGAATACTGGTGTGCCTCATGGCTTCTCGGCTTAAGCAATTACCGTTATTTTGCAATATAGTGGGATAGGATCCACTGAGCTTGGAACTATTCAAAGCTCTGCAATTAATTTTGAATATCCATAGTACTTTCTTTGCTGACTTCTCAAGCCGCAACATATTCTACCTCCAAGGCAGAATTACCTGTGGACATTTACTAACACTCATTTAACTAGCTCCGGTACTGATAAAGAGAAACACATAACTAGATGTAGACTTTCTACCATTCAGATCAGACGTAAGTCTGAATATGTGTGTCCCTTCTTTTGTAAGAAACGTTTCTCCATATTTTATAAACTTATCCTCTATACTTCTCAAGTATTTTCAGATATGTTTCACAACCATTTAATGATCGTGTTCTGGATTAATTAGATACCAGCTTGTAACACTTACAACCATCTAAATCCAGATTTCGTACATTGGACGGTATGCATTAATTTATTTCTAGCTAATGCATCTGAGATGTTAGACACTCTAACTCTCTCATCTTCTTCCCGAGGACACTTCCTCTAAGAAAGATGAATGCCACTTCTAAAAGGGACTTTAACTGTCTCACAGTCAATGAAGTTGTACCTTTTCTTGGACTTATTCTATATACGAAGTTTGAGAGAGTCTTATTAGCTTCCTAGCTATATCTCCATAAAGCTTTATACCTAGTATATAGGAAGTCTCTCTCAAATCTTTTATGAAGAAGTTCTTTACACAGATAACACTTATCTGATTTACTTGCTATACTCCAATCATCGTTTCTAATATTGAGTATATACTTTCCACTTTAGAGAACTAAAAAGATAATTATACTCCCACTGCCCTTTCTGAACACACACGCTTCCTCTTTGTTCCTGATAAAACCAGACTTTTTGATTTCATCATTTAAACAAAGATTCCAACTTTGGAAAAATTGCTTAAGTCCATAAATGGACTTCCTTAATTTGCACATTATATTAGAAGTTAGGCTTGGATGCAAAAACATCAAGTTGTTCTCTGCATATCTCTTGTTGGAGATATACTTCCCAGAACAGCTTATTTACATCCATTAGCCAGTCCCATAATCATAATATACAACAATAACCAACAAAATCCAAATTGACTTTAGTATGGTTACTGATGAAAAAAGGTTTCCTCATTATTGATCCTAGATCTCTGAGTGTAACCTTTCAACATTAGTCAGGGCCATGAAGGACCATTCCTTCAGATAGGGCCCACATTGCTTCCTCTGCATAAACTGATTTACTGCTGATAGAAACAATTTCTACAGGAAGCACAACTAAGTCCTAGACTTAATTGTCATACTTAGAGTCAAATTCGAATTTTATGGTATCTTGTCATCAACAAAATCTAAATTGACTTTAGCATGGTTACTGATGAAAAAAGGTTTCCTCATTATTGATCCTAAATCTCTGAGTGTAACCTTTCAACATTAGTCAGGCCATGAAGGACCATTCCTTCAGATAGGGCCCACACTGCTTCCGCTGCGTAAACTGATTTACTGCTGATAGAAACAATTTCTACAGGAAGCTCAACTAAGTCCTAGACTTAATTGTCATGCGTTGAGTCAATTTCAAATTTTATGATATCTTTTTATTTTCCCGAACAATGTCAAACATCGTCTCTCTATAAGTTAAAGGATTATTTTCTTCGACTAAGAAAACACCAAGTACATCTTCAGGTATCATGCATACCTAAATGATGGGTTTGATATCCTTTTCAACTTATGAACTTAGTGTGTTAAAGGTATTTCACTCATTTGAAAATAAAATTCCATCGTTGGTTCATCTATATTTAGATTGACTTCATCAAGTTCCATCTTTCTATAATCTCCACAATCTATGAGAAACTTTTTCTCTAAGAATGTGACATTTTGAGAAACGAACATATTTCGTTCATCTGAATTATAGAATTGGTATCCCATTTAAATACTTGGGATACCCTATGAACCAATACTTGTACCGTTAGATACAAGTTTATTCTGTTGCATAACTCTTATGAAAACAGAATAACACCAAGTCTTAACATACTTAAGACTCGTTTCCCTTTTAGTCTATATCTCATATAAAGTAGTAGGAATGATTATGGAATTATTTAATAAGTAAGTTGCAGATGTTAAAGTATAACCTCATAGATATTTTTAGAAGATCAGCGATTCTCAATATCAATCAGACTGTATCTAATATAGTCCGATTCCTTATTTCCTAAACATCTTTATGTTGAGGAGTATCTTGAGGACTATGCTGAGAGAGAATCATATTCTCTTTAAATAATTTGTGAATTTACTGATTATGTATAAATTACTTCGATCTAATCGAAAGCACTCAATATACATAAGGGTTTGTTTCTTTACTTTCATTGTCAGAACATTTTGAACACTTCGAAATTATTCTAACCTGCGTTTCCTAGAAACACATGTCTATATAGTGACACTCACTATAAAGACAATGAAGTATAGAAATCATTTATAACAGTAAGATTTATTGGACTAAATACATCTATATGTACCAGATCCAATAAACCAGTGGCTTGGCGTCTTACACCTACATAAAGATTCAGCCATATTCTTTAGAATTCATAAACCATAAACTAGTCAATGTACTATAGTCAGATCTAATATCTGACCATCCTTAACCAACTAGAATAGTCGTCTCACGACTACATGACCTAATCTTATATATACCACTGTTCATTATTATTTAAGTTGCTGAAATACTATATATTCTATTCACCTCTACACTTATAACATTTCCTGTTGTATATCAGATATAACAGCCATTCATTAACTGACATTCAGTTAGTAAATCATTATCATTATCACAAGGAACTATTTCCATTATTTTTATGATAACCCTCTCTGTCAACTACAGGGAGTGATATGATTTACCTAATAATGTTTGGCACGTAATAGTAATTATAAAACATTAATGCTGTTACTAGAAATAAGAAGTAACTGTGAAGTCTTAACGGCTACCACGTTCAGGAAATCTGCATTACCTATGTGAAGCTGAACTTCTCATTTCATAGTAATCTAGCATTTCTCAAATCATGCAACATCTTGCAGATATGATAATAACAAGCGGTATCTCATACCCTTGCAGAGTTAACATCAAATGCTAATGAAATGTTAATGTTTGGTGAATCAGATATCTAATGAGTCAATCTTTCTTAAGTCAAGGTGTGATGAATAGTAATATTTACTATTTCAAACCTTATAACGTGGAAACACTTTCCATTATGACTTTTCTCTATCTGTGGTTTAGTAATATCAAATATTACTGAATCTAGAACTATTCTTAGATTCATAAGCAAGTCTTACATATTTTATTCAGTACCCTATAGTTATTGGTATTTGTTCAAGATTAGTAACGGATTGCTCGTACTCATCTTATCTCTATAAGACAATCTTATCTCTATAAGACAATCTTATCTCTATAAGACAATCTTATCTCTATAAGACAAGTATCTTATCTCTATAAGATAATCATCTTATCTCTATAAGACAAAATAGGAGATGCGTAGCAGAACATTTCTTATTGTTAATAAATTACGTTTTAGATCATGGGTATAGCTGTTATACATTTTTTAATCTAAAAACTCCCTCCCACTGCTTTACTTAATCCCTTTAATCTCTCACACGGGATAAGATAGTATAACATTTTAAACTATACAGAGGGAAGTGGATCCCATTGGGGTTTTACTCCATCCTCACGCTAAAGCAATATTGGCCTTTATAAATCCAACAGGTAGACAACTCTTGTCAATTGTATCTCATACAACTCTTACTACTGATCCTAAATACACATTACCCTCACGCTAAAGCAATATTGGGTAACTGTATTTCAGATTAACTCATCAATGCTCAAATATATGTTACTGACACTATCCTCACGCTAAAGCAATATTGGATAATATGTTCACATATATTTGATTCATCTCATGTTTTACCGGCATTAGACCAAGTCACACCGACCAAATCCCTCACGCTAAAGCAATATTGGGAAAGACCATAGTGACCCATCTCACACCGTATTGACAAGACGGACCATTTAAAATATTATCACATAGAATAATAAATTTCAATCTAATTAAGAGAGATTTTAATTACAGGCTTTCATATTATATGCTCTCATCACATGAGAGGTTATTCTCAATCAATTATTCATTTTTGCACAAGCACAACTAACCCCCACCAGTGGGGCCCCCATTGTGGTTACAAAAATAAATAAAATAATAAAAATATTATTTTCTTGGTTTATCATGTAAACTAATAACCCTTATTATTACATCTCATAAACCCCCACATGCGGAAAAATAAAAAGATTTTACTCTTTTTAGTGTAAGATCGCCGCGGCGCTGGTCTTATAGCGCTGCTGCGCTAGGGCTTCACAAGCCTCAGCGCTGCGGCGACGACTTACCAGCGCTGGGGCGCCAGAAAACCAGCGCCCTCGCCCTTGTCCAGCGCAGGGGCGCCAAAAAATCCGCGCCCCCGCGGTTATTCAGCGCTGGGGCGTTATTCACACAACGCCCCCGCGTTCATATGAACGCTGCCGCGCTGGACCTTAGCGCTGCAGCGTTCCAGGTGCTGTTTTTCACTGGTTTGCATTTTTAACACTTAAAATGCACCCCAACAGCCCCGGAACCTGTCCTACAACTTAGCCAACACTTAGCTAACACTAAAAAATCACCCATAACAACACAAATTGCTCTGATACCAATTGTTGGGTTATATTGGGTATATCAATAAATAAAACTTAGAGTGCTTGCATGTGGGTTGTGTTCATCATACAAACAATATACATATCTCATACATACATGTGCACAGCGAAAGATTAAATACAATGAACACAGAAAATAACATTTGATTAAACTGAATTTCGAGATTGAGAAAATTACCAATGAAGCCTTTGGATTAATTTTCTTTGAAGTCCACCATGAAATGAATCTTTGATCAATTCTAGCAATCAACAAGGGTGGGTTTGATTGTCTAGAATGGCAGCATCTTAATCCAGCATATATGTTTAACTCTTAAACATTTTCAAAGTTAAACAATTTAACTTAATTAAATTTGTTTTTCCTTTTATTCAACTCTTGAATAAATAAAACAAATCTTATTTTTAGTTATTACATTTAGTAGCCATTTAGTTCAATTTGTTTTGTTATTCTAACACTTAAAACACAAAACAAACAATTTCAATTTCTCAAATTGAATTGGCTCCCAAAATGCAAAACCTAAAATCTAAAACATTTTTCAATTTCATTTCACTTTATATTCAAATGCATTAATTCCAAACTAATTTGAATTTCATTTGCATTTCATTTGGCTTAACCTAACCTTAGTTAACATTTAACCTTAGTTAGATTATTTTAACTTAACCTTTAAGTTAATAAATATTTAATTAATTTAACCATAGTTAACTAACTTAACTATGGTTAGGTTAACCTTTACTTAACCTTTAAGTAAGGTTAACTTAATTAACCATATGATTAACCTTTAATCATAGTTAAATTAAATTATTTATTTAACAATTAAATAAATAAATATTTATTCTTATTATTTAACAATTAAATAATCATAAAGTGAAATTACTATTATATCCTTACTCGGTTACCAAGTTAACCTAAAGTGGGTCCCACCAATTTAACCACATACTTTAGTTAACGTAACCTTAGTAATTGCTGAATTATACTGTATTGAACAATTCAATACGGTACACTGCCCAAGTGCTCAAAGAGTACATTTCATATTGGGACTCTCTAGGTCCACACCCGATTTGTCAAATGGAACTGTTCCATTAATCCGTAATCGATGCCCCACGCACACGTTACGAATATTACAAATCAGCGTGTCAGACCATACAAGTTGAGGTCATAACGTATACGTATAATCCTTCCATCATTTATATCCTGGATGTGCAGGGATATAGATCAGCACCGTCAAATCCCTATTTGCTCATCCATAAACTTATCTCCAGATTCGTATCTCGATAAATAATATACGCAAACACTTTTGCTATATTGTTTAACCCTATGGGAAACTCTTTTTCCGGGTTTATGCTTGTGGCCACAAGACTTTATGAAATACAATCTCGGAGCATCGGATATACAACTTACCTACGTAAGCTGACGGATCCCGTATCTACGCACACCGGACTCCATGAGCATCGGACCATACCCAGCGACACATAGCGGTCAGACCATGAAAGGTCTCTGACATATGTGGAACCAAAGCATGATGGATCACTCACAAGACCACCGTGGCGCTCAGGTCAAATGACCACGAATACTACTCAACTCGAGAGGACCTTCCTTTGACGGTGTCATAGGATATCTATTGGGGTCCTCATAAGTCTATTCAGTATCCAGTCCTGACTGGATACCCGCATGCCTATACAAGCTCTAAGCTCATGGTCAGCTAAGAACAACCATCTGAACCAGTCAGATATAGACATACACTAATCTATTTAAAGTAAATCACCGATAGACCCGCATTGGTGATTATAGATCAGGAACATTATCTTTGAGACATACTTACATAATGATATTTCTTAACACCTATTGCAACTCTTTGCAACTATATCATTACAAGTATACTCTCAGGTCTTTGTCCCATTATAGACAAGGTTCTAACTCTTTAGACCTCGCTGACTCTTATAACCTGCTAACTCTTAACAGCGCTAACTTTTAGCATTTATAACTCTCAGCTTTGATAACTATTAGTTCTGATCTAAACTCCTTTAGACCAGATCTGAACTCTTTCAGATCAAACAATGTCTGCAATGTTACAAGCATTATACCATATTAATATGATATTAACAATCTTTATTCGAAATGTTTATTGTATAAATATTAACAATTAATATTCATACAATATTGGAATGACACGTGAGCACCAGCTCCAACACTAACTTATGCTCATTATGATCGTTAGACGAATAAAGATGCTCAGATAGTGGTAATACGGATGACAATGTAAAAGTGGGTAGGTTGAATGATATACAAGAAGGCAACAATGAGTATTTATTTGAGATTGATTATATGTATAATTTGCATCTAAGAGAATGTGAAACAATTCATGATTTATGACCAACCCCTTTGGATGAGCAAAAAGATGTTGTTGAACCACATAACTTATTTCAATTTCTCCCTCCAATACCACCTTTAAACTTGAATCCATCAGATGAAGTATTGTGCTTAAGCATAGGTGAAGTTATTGTTGAAAAATTATTTCCTAACAAGAATGCACTATATGATACTCTTAGCCAACTTGTGTTGAAGAGTAATTAGAGTTTCAGAGTTCAGAAGTCGACTAAAGATCAGTTTAAAGCAAAATATGATGATGAAAAGTGCAAGTGGTAAGTTCATGTTAAGTCTACAAATGCTTACAAATATTTCATTGTGCGAAGAATCAATAAATAACATAAATATTAGTTAGACTAGTTGTAAATAGTCATCATCAAGCCAAGAGCTAAGTTATTGCGACAATGATAAAAAATAATTTTGCAAGTGTCAATTAAATGTATAAATCAAAAGAGATCTAGGATGATGTACTTGGGGAGTTGATGTAAATTTAATATACATAACGACTTATTGGGCTAAAGAGCATACATTAAGATTGATAGCTAGTACTCTAAAGGATTCATTTAAACTACTTGTATATTGCTACGTGGTCAAAAATGAAACCTAAGAATTATGACTCATTTAAAGATAAATGACAATGAATATTTTTTATACTTTTTTTCTAGCATTGGGTCTTTATTTTTAAGGTCTTCACTCCTCCATCGAATTGATGATTGCTATTGATGGTACTTTCTTGAAAAACCAATATCTTAGCTCTATGTTTGTTATAAATTTTAAGGATGAAAATAATAAGATTTATTCATTGGCAATGAAGCATTGTTGATTCTGAAAACAATGCATCTTGAGAATAGTTTATGAAATAATTATAAGATATTATTGGTGATATCAATGACATAGTTTTTGTCTTGAATCGACATGCTAACATTGAGAAAGCTATCTATAAAATATTTTCCAATGCCAACTATGAGGTGTGCATGTATCACCTAAAGGGGAATTTGATCATGGAATACAAGCTTTTAACAAGAAAAAAAAAAAAGATTCCTAACGACGTATTTTGTTACTACAAAAGTATATTAGCTATCTGACTTTTAGAACCAAATGAATAACATGTGAGATATAAACCTTAATATAGCTAAGTATTTAAAGAAGAAAGTTGGTTGCATGAAGTGACTAGATCAAACTAAATTGTTCATAATAAAATTAAAAATTAATAATAAAAATGATTTAAATAGTTTAAAAAAATTTCAAAACTAAAATTTTGGGTTAAAAATATAATTTGGAGCAATTAGAGACAAGAATCACAAATGGATCCAAAATTTTTTGAGCTAAAAATACAAAATGGGACTAAGAAAGGACACCAGTTAAAAATGGCCCATGTCCCAAAAATGTCTAGTGTCCTAACCCATTCCATTCTGTTTCCTATTAAAAAATGTCCGGTCTTACTATGTATCTTGATCAAAATAGATTTTTCTATTCTAATTGAGACACAAGATTGATTGGAGTCCGTTCTAAACCTAACTCAGTCCAAATTTGATTACTCTTATTTTTTATTATCATTTTTATCTTTATAAAAATATAATTAATAATCTTTAAAATATTAAGAACTTAATGAATAATTCAATAAACATATAGAGACTCGAGTAACAATTTCCCTAACATTAACCCTTATGATTATTATTCATATGGTACAAAAGTTAGTGTAAGATAGATTTGATCTTTGAAGATTTTGGTCATTTTCTCTTTTTTCACAATCACCGACAAAACAAAGTTGCGTGTACATCTATGCTGATAAGTTGCAAGGGACTTTGGCCAAAAGTAAGTCTTGAAATCGTGGAGCAAAATACCACAAATTGACTTAACTAATTCAACTCTTTTAACTAAAAGCTTCAAAATTGAAACTTCACCGTTTTTCCTCCTTACCCTTAAATATTCATTGAATTTGTGGAAATGCATCATCATTTTATAAGAAAAAAAAAATACTATAATGCTCAAATTATTATTTATTTGAGAAAGATAGTTTTAACGTGTGCACAAGTAGAATGCCGTAGATGATTGATCACAATTAAATAATGCACAATGTATTTCAAAATAGAACATTATGAGTAAAGTTGCATGTTATTTATAGTGTATAAATTTAATTCGTATCAAAATATAAATTTATGAATCCAAATTTTTATCAAATTATGAGTTTAATTAAATATGAATTAATTAAAAAAATTTAATCTATTTCAAAATTATTAACTAAAAAAGAATGATTTAAATAGAATTTTTTTATTTATGAAAATTCTTTTTTTTTTGTAGAATAAAAATTCATTAATTAAAATCTAAATAAGATTCAAAGTTTTAATCCACTCCAACCTCTTGATAACTTACATAACTTATTTATAGGATCTATGAGTTAATAGATTTAATTACTTAGCATATTATATTTAAAATCTGAACAAAATCTTTTTAAAAATTAAACTTTGCACGAACTATTTAAGCTATTCAAATAATAGGCCGACATCAACCAACGGTAAAATCTCTCATTTTTAAAACTTGAAGGTTAAAACTCTAAATATTAAAATGGAATCACACCCACAAAAAAAAATGACCCAAGCACTTTTAAAGTTGGAAACACACATTCCAACATCATGTTTAATCCAAACTCATAAAATGATCAAGACAAACAATTTGTTTAGAAAAAAATCGTACAAGATCTCACAAAAATAGTAGTTTGAGTAATAGACAGAAGAGCTTAGTTTAGGAAAGTTAAATTCATTCTTTTTGTAGTAATTTATAATTTCATTGTCAACTTGAACGTCGATGGTTGAACTATCTATCCTTAGTACATTTCTTTCAAAAGCTCCCTATTTACAATGTTTTTATACAAAAAAAGATTTTTTATCTTTGCAAGCATTTATTGTTTAAATTTTATGCATATCTCAAGTAGAGATGACAAAATAAGTCATAATATAATTCTTCAACATGAATTCGATATACTTTAAGTGAATATGAGTAGAGTTAAATTGACATAATTAATAAACAGGTTAAATTCATATTACTTATTTATTAATCGTGTCAAATATGTGTTTTAGTTCTGCTATTCACAAATTCGTTTAAGATACATTACTATTTAACTTACTATTGAACCAAATAAATTAATTCGCGATTCGTTTAGAAACAAATTAGTATTTTTTTGTTTAAGATTGAATTCAATTATAAAATTAAAAAAAATATAAGTTAAAATTAAAATACTAATTGTAACTTCTTACTTTTACTCAATAGATTATTCTACACAATGAATTTTATTTTTTAATTCTATTTTAAAATACATTTTTTATTAGTTGCATTAAATACATGAATTTTTTTTATGTAATTTTAAATTTTATTAATCGTGACTTAAACACGTTTAATTATATTTAACGAATCGAATTTGGTGTTACTATTTATTTAAATTAATATAATTATATATAGATTGATTTTAATCATAATTAATTAATGAACTCCTATTCATTAAGTTATGTTTATTAATTTACAAAGAAAATATTATAAAATATTTTCAGTCAATTACTATGTATATTATAAATATAACAAAATGAATAGCTGAAAATATTTCTTATAGAAATAAAATCCACTTTTTTTGAGAAAAAGACAAATAAGTTGTTCTCTTAATAATTGATTCTAGTCATGAATATAATTAGCTCGGTTTTCTTTAAAAGTTAAAAATAATAATTAATTTGTGAATTTTACAAATTAAATATTCAAAAGAGGATCAAAGATAAAGATATAATTAAAGAGATTAATAAATATTCAACATAATTTTAATTATGAACACTTATGGGTTAATCTATATAAAATGATTATTAAATGGACAATATATTACCCCTTATTATTATTTTTATATTACCTATTTAATGTTTTATAATATTCAAAACCTTCTCCTATTAATCAAGACATAAACATCTTAAAATTAACTTTAGAATATTTTTTTTTTAAATATAAGAAAAAATTTGATTTTGGGGCTTTAGTGAAAGAAATTATCAATCTTTTACCTGTTAACACAAGTATCTTTGGAGTCTAATTTTTTTAACAATTTTTTTTTTTATAAATAATATCAAAATATGAGGGAGTTTTGTAAGTAATTTTAAATAGAACATTAATAAATAATGACTATCCGATCATAAAAAATTGAGCATCAATAAAACATATAAAAAATATCTCTATATCAACTAAAAATGATTTTGATGCAAGTCAATAAAAAAAAGAAAGAAAGAAAGAAAATGAATTTGATGTTTTATTAACAAAACAAAAAATGATATCACTTCGGGTGCGGGTTTCATTTGATTTACAGGGAAGCTATCAATTTTACAGGGAAACATGTAACTTTTTACGACTTTTATCCCCTTATGATAATACTAATAGGAAAAAAAAATGCATTTTTAAACGCATTATAATCTTTTACATGTTTATTTTATATTTTTAAAATTTAATAAAATAAATTAGAAGACATGCATTTCTTGACTTTTAGTGCAATGTAACTATGAGAAATATAAAATAAGTATATTTTATTGTGTTAAATAATATACAAGATTTACTTTTATATATACCTAAGACGGCGTAGTAAAGTATATATAAGAGAGTATAAAGTCATTCTAAAATAATTTTTTAATATTTTCCTTCAAATTCAAGATGGTGTAGTAAAAGTAAGTTTGACTTTGGAGACTAGAGTATAAAAACAACGAGAAAGTAAAGATTTAGTAAAGATATCAGCAAGTTGCTTCTCATATAAGATGGAGTAGAGCATGATATTGAGAAATGTGTTGTCAAACAAAATGACAATCTGTTTCAATATATTTAGTCCGCTTATGAAAAATATCATTGTGGGCAATTTAGATAGCACTTTAATTATCACAATAAAGAGGTGTAACTCCAGTGTGAGAAATACCCATATCTTCAAGAAGTCAAAGGAGCCAAACAATCTTTTAGGTAGTATTTGTAAGAGCATGGTACTCAGCTTTAGTACTCAAGCAAGCAGTAGCTGTCTGTTTCTTACTTTTTCATGAAAGAAAAGAATCACCCAAGAAAAAATAAAATCTAGTAGTTGATCGTCGATCCGTAGGATCACCCGCCCAATTCGCATCAGCGTAAGCTCGTAACACGAGAGGAGAGTGAGCCAAAAAATGGAGACCGTGAAAAAGTGTACATTTGAGATAATGTAGGATATAAAGAACTACTGCATAATGAGAGGTAAGAAGAACGACCATAAACTGACTGACAACGTGAGCAATGTCTGGGCGAGTAACTGTAAGGTAGACCAAACTACTAGCCAACTGATGATAGAGGGTAGCATTACTGAGAAGAATACCATCAGAGGATCAGAGTTTGGCATTAGGCTCTAAAGGAGTGGAGGCAGTTTTACTGTCTATCAACCTAGTTTTAGCAAGTAGATCGGATGCATAATTAGCCTGAGAAAGATAATACCCAATAGGGTTGGATAGTATTTCAAGGCAAAGGAAATAACTGAGGTTGTCAAGATCTTTCATTTCAAAGTATTGTTGAAGAAAGTTCTTGAGAGTGGAAATACCAAAAAGATCATCACCCATGATAATCATATCATCAATATAGAGAAGACGGAGAACATAACCTTGTACTGTCTTGCGGACAAAAAGAGCTGAGTAATAGAGACTAGACTAAAAATCATGCTGAAGAATAATCCCACTAAACTTTGTAAACCATGCACGAGGAGCTTGTTTAAGACCATATAGAGCACGACGAAGTTTTCAGACTTTTCTTAAATGATGTGGATAATCAGGAGAAGGTTTCATATACAATTTTTCAATGAGAACACCATTAAGGAAAGTATTTTGACATCCATGTGAAATAATGTCCAACCACGAACTGTAACAACAGCCAATACACTTCGAACAAAAGTAAGTCTAGTAACTGGGGAAAAAGTTTCTTTATAATCAATTCCATATTTTTGAGTAAAGCCTTTGGCAACAAGGCGGGCTTTATAATGTCAATAGATCCATCAGATTTGGTCTTGATCTTGTACATCCATTTGCATCAAATGACAATTTTATTAGATGAAAGAGTAACAAAATCCCAAGTATACGACTTCTCAAGGGCCTGAAATTCTTCTGTCATTACTTGCTGCCAAACAGGATTAGAATTAACCTCGGAATAGGATTAAGGCTCATATAAAGAAAGGGCAGTAGAGAAATAGTGATAATCACAAAGTTTAACAGAAAGTTCTCTTACCCGAGATGAACGATGAAGAGAAAGTGTAGAGAAGGCCTCAAGAATGTTGAGAGCAGATTCTTCAAACGAGGTAAGAGGCTCAGAAGCAGGCATCGTTTCAGCAAATTCACCTGTATGAAATGCAAAAGAAATATCTATAGATGAAGTATCTGGAAAAAGATCAATAGAATTATCTATAAAAAATTGTGACATAGGAGGAGACACAGATTTGAAGTTAGATACAGAGGAAAACATCGTATGCTCGAGAAAGACTACATGGCAAAAAACACAAAGATGGTTAGATATAGGATCCCAACCTATAACCTTTATGTTTTATCTTGTATCCTAAGAAACAACATAATCGAGTATGTAGCTTGAGTTTAGTGTGCTTATGTTTTTGAAGTAGGACAAAACAAACACAACTAAATACTTTGAGGAGTTTGTAATTAGGTAGAGTTCCCTAAAGACGCTCATAAGGTAACTTATTTTCTATAACAGGAGAAGAAATATGATTAATAGTAAAGACATCGATCAAAACAGCTTCTCCCTAAAAACTTTTAGGATAAGAGGAAGAGATAAGAAGAGCATAAATAGTGTCTATGTATGTCTATGTTTATGTTCAGCTCTCCCATTTTACTGAGATGTATTAGGACAAGACCTTTGACATATAGTACCGTGTTCTTGTAAAAGATTTAGAAAATTAAAATCTCTATACTCTTGGCATTATTAGTGCGGAAAATCTTAATAGAATATGAGAACCGAGTTTTAACCATCTGAGCAAAATCTCGGTAAATTTTAGTAAATTCGGATCGTTGTTTCATAAGAAACAACTAAGTATACCGAGAATAGTCATCAACAAAGATCATAAAATATTTGGATCCTCCTATTGTGGTATTTAGAGAAGGACCCCATATATTAGAATGTACAAGATCAAATGGAGTATGAGAGATAGTAGTACTATTATCAAAAGGTAAAGCTGATTGTTTAGCTAAATGACATGTAAGACAATTATCTTTATTATAAAAAAACAATACCTAAATGACCATTGGATACCAGAGATCGGATGCAATTAATTGACGCATGACCTAAACGAGACTGCCAAAGATGTAATGAAGGCACTGAAAATGTAGATGCTACAGACGAATGATATAGAAAGGATAGATATAAAGAAATAAGTTCATACAAACGTCTAAGCTTATGGCTTGTCTCAAGAGTCTGACCGGTCTTTGGATCATGTACACAACAACCAGAAATAGTAAACATGTAGTAACCAGTATCTACAACCGGTAATAATAAATATTTATATATGTATAAATATACGTATTTTATTTGTATGTGGGGGATATTTGATTTATATATTGTTATTAGTAGTGTTTGTATAGGTTAAGGTCATACTATTAACATTGGGTTTAATTGCAAGACTTTAGATTTATTTTAGGGACCAAATTGTAATACTTTGAAAGTTTTGGGGGCAAATTCGTAAATACTAAAAATTAACCTCTTAGTATAAAAATACACTTTTGAACCCTAATTTACCATTTTTAGGTCGAGCTACCCATTTTAAGAGAGAGAAGAGAGAAATAAAGGAGAGAGAAAGAGGAGAAGAAGAAGAAAAAGAAGAAGAAATTGGAATTTTGAATTTCAAGAGGTATATCATACGTATTTCTCAATTTATTGGTATTAATTAAGTTAATTCCTTTAAGTTTTGATTTCTGAAAATATGTATAATTGAGGATTTGTTGTGTATTTCGTAAGATCATATGAGAATTGATGATGATCTATAAGATAGTTTGATAAATCATGATGAATTGTGGAATTTCTGCTAGATAACCTCTTGATCTAGGACTTTTATAAATTGTTGTGATTCGATTCTGGTTTTGAATTTTGAGTATATAAAATTAGACATGTTAAGGATCATCTGAGACTTTGAAGCGATTGAAAAGTCTGGAAATTGAATTTATAGTGAATTTACCAAAATGACCCTGAAATTCTGGAAATTTCCTGTGTAAACAGTATAGTACAGTGAAAAATAATTTTTGTCCTACTGAATGATCTTAACAAATTATAAATTTGTGGAATATGATAATTTTATATGTCTAATAGGATATACTCGGAATTGAGAATTTAGATCAATGTGGTTGAAGTGTTATGAATTTCTAAAGTATATCAGCTCATTGCAATATTTGATTAACAGATTTTTAAAGTTATAGAATAAAATAGTTTTAAAATACTTTTGGCAGTGATTTGGAAGTGAAATATTTATCATGGACTGAGATATGTGTTAAGAGTAATTATGTGGTAGTTTTATAATTTTTGAGTTAGTATATGATTTTATAAAATTGGGAGATTGAATACTGTTCAGTAAGTATCTTGATCCTGTCAGGTTTGTAGTTTGGATTCGATGGTGTGTATGGAATGGATTGTGTAGGAAATTTGATATAATATTCATATATAAGAAGGATATATGAGTCAAGAATGGTATATTCTGATTTTGGAGTAATTGGACATCATTTGATGTATTAGAAATTTTTGTTAAGTGTAAGTGGTCAGAATGACAGATTTTGAGAAACTAAATATTTAGACCAATTTGATATGATAAATGCATTGTGTATAATTTTGTAAGCTATTTAAAGTATTTTGTGTGAATTGTGAGGCTTATTAAAGGATTAATCTCCATTGATAGGTTAAGGAGATTTAAGCCTTGTAGCTGAAAGTGTTAAGAGGTAAGTATACTAGACCTTTTACTGGAATCACAATAAACATAGTAAGTGTTATGAATGATTTTGTAAATGTGGTTAAGAATATGTTTATGTTATGTCAAAGTATATTTTGATATAAAATGTAAATATATGTTTATGAATGTGAGCATTGACATTGAGCATGGACATACATGTGTTTTTTGAAAGTGAGCTTTCAAAATAAGATATATTTAACAAAGAAAGCTTTTGAAGTATAATATGTCCATGAGAAATATTTTGTGTTTTGAGGGTACTTGAACTCACTGTTAACTTAGTAGGCATTTTATGTGATTTGTGGAGCCTTTATGTGTGGCCTTTCCTTCGGGATTGGTATATGTTATGTGTTCCGTATGTAGGGAGGATCCTATTAGTACCTAAAGGAAGTGTGAGTCATCACATTCGTGTGGTGGCGTATTGGTGCATGTGAGAGGACTCACCGATGATCAGGGTGAGGGTTTGGCTTTTACCTTCGGGCATGAGCATTATATATGTGTAATTTTAAGACCTCACTTGTACTATTCCTCTCATACGGTATGTCACCTACGAGTGACATTTAGCTCATTATGTGATATGTGATATGTAAGTCCTACTAAGTAGTAGTTGAGTGATGGTATTCCTATTATGTATTTTGAAAGAATGTGTAAGCGCTTACATGATATGTGATTTGATAAGATTATGATTTTGATTGATCACAGCATATCATACATATGCATTGTGTACATATATGTATTTGTATTTGATATATGAAAAATTAGTATGCTTACTGAGTTTTATACTCATTATAGTTTATGGTGATTTCAGGTAAATAAGGTACATATGTGCTTAGCGGATTTGGCAAGGCTTCTGCTGTTCCTTGGGTTCCCTAAGTTGTTAGGTTGCTAAGTGTTTCATTTGGGGACACGTGGGATAAAATATTTGATTTGTCCCTGTTGAATAAATACTTATGTATTATTTTATTGTGTGTGGTTGGATTTAGTTTAAGTTTCACTAAGTGTAGTAATGGATTGATTTTAAGTAAGAATTTGCAATGAATATATTCTGGGCTTCCGGTAACAAAGTTGCTACTGGTGACGTAGTAGAGTGTTAATCTCTGAGAAAACTCTGCGTACCTCCGGTTTAGTAATTGTCCCAGTCATAATTCAATTGCTATAATTCTGAAAGAAATTAAAATGAATGTTTAAGTATTATTGAATGAATGTAAGTGATGTCGTGTGTCAGATCTGTTGGGTCTGGGGCGTGACAAAACAAGACATTAAGATGAAGTTCGCATAATTGACCGACAGACAAAAGATTTAATGTAAGGTTAGGAATAAAAAAAGTGTCAAATACAGAGAGATTAAGACAGGACACTTGACAAATATAGTTAACTTCAATGAGAAAACTATTGACCGTTTGAATAGATGATAAATAAGAATTAAGAGTTTTAGAGGAGAAACTTATAAGATTAGAAGTCATGTGATTGCAACATACATAGTCAAAATACTAAGAAGAATTATCTGAAATATTAGAAGAAACAGAAATTAAGAGTTTATTAGAATTAGAAAGGAGTAGACGGAGTAAAGATTCAAGATTACTAGAGGAACCATTCGCATTATCCTATGCAGTAGTAACAATAGGGCTTGTAAAACTAGCACCTTGAGATAGTCTAGGTATATAGCACGGCTTAGATAGAGCAAAATTAACAGAATAATACCAAGAAATATCACACTTATCTATAAATTCTAAATTTTTTTTTTTCACTAATGATAACTTAGTTGCTAAACTTATACTAATTACAAATTAATCCTAAACTTTTAAGACTTACAAATTGACCCCTCAACTCTGAGTAACTATAAATTGGCCTTTAAATTTTTTATTAATTGCAAAATGACCCCTCAATTTTTAATAATTACAAAATAACCCATATACTATTTTAAAATTATAAAATGACCCCCAAAAAATATTGTAATTTTAAAACAGTCTCAAAACTTTTAAAAATTACAAAAATACCTTAAAAGAATAGAATATTACGATCTGAGCTTCAAAAATTGAAAAGTTTACAAATAGGCTTTTAAGTAGAAACAATAAACTTTAGGCGGCGAGTCCGGCCAGCTCCGACCTCTGATTGACATAAACTCGATAGCGTTTGAATGGTCGGTGACTGAGGATTCTTTTGATCATGGTGGTGTCTATCACGTCGTCATAGAATGGTCGGGATTTGAAGTGAACAGTGGTCAGTGGCAGTGGTCGGTGGCAGTGGTCGGTGGCAGTGGTCGGTGGTAGTGGTCTTTAGGCGGTGCGTCCGGTGATTTTCGACCTCCGATTGGTGCGTCGTCGACTGCGTTGAAATGGTCAGAGGATTTTGAGAATTCTGAGATGGGTGGTAGTTAACACGGCAAACTTTTGGCATTTTTTGACGACTTTTCAAAAAACTCCAGTGGATTCCGACGAGTTTTGAAAAAACACTTTCAACAAATCTCCTGCTAAACAAAGTAACAATAAAGAAACAATGGCTCTGATACTATGTGAGAAATATAAGAAAAGTATATTTTACTATGTTAAATAATATACAAGATTTGCCTTTATATAGGCCTAAGATATATACATAATAAAAAATAATATTTTACATTAATAATATATATGATAGGTGAATATAAAAAAATTATTCCGGAATCATTCTAGAATAATTCTTTAACAGTGACTTTAAGCATTTTTTTTTTAAATTTTTAGTACATTTTAGCTTTTAGCATATATTTTGTAATGGAGAATTTTAGACAATTATGCACTTTTTAAGGCACAATTATCTTTTACATGATTAATTTATGTTTTAAATTTGATAAAATAAATTAAAAGACATGTAGTTTTTAGGCTGTTAGTGTATTATGACTTTTAATATTTTTAACTTTTAATACATTTTAGCTTTAGTATATATTCAATAACGAAGAATTTTAGACAATTATTCACTTTTTAGGGCATAATTGTCTTTTTATATGATTATTTTATATTTTTAAATTTAAATTTGATGAAATGTATTAAAAAACATGTATTTCTTGGCTTTAATTGTGACTTTAATACTTTTGACTTTTAATACATTTTAGCCTTTAGCATATATTTGGTAATGAAGATTTAGACAATTATGCATTTTTGGGGGCATAATTGTCTTTTATATAATTATTTTGATATTTTAATAAAATAAAATGAATTAAAATACATGCATTTTTTTTGTTTTCAGTGTATTATGACTTTTATTATTATTTTTACTGTTTAATATATTTGAGCTTTTAATATATATTTTAGACAATTATGCACTTTTGAGGGCATAATTGTCTTTTTATGATTATTTATATTTTTTAATTTAAAATTGATAAAATGCTTTAAAGTTTTTAATGCATTGTGACTTTTAGTATCTTTGGTTTGTAATATAATTTAATTTTTAGTATATATTTTGGTAAATGTATTTTTGTCTTTAAAGAACAAATATTTTAGTTTTTATTTTGTGTGCAATAGTATTACTTTTTTCATATTTATTTGTAATTTCAACTATAAATCATGGATATTCAAATTATTTTATATTATAATATATTTTTAATATATTATTTTGGATGATTCGATTGACAAATTTTACTTTGTAATCTTCTTGATTCTTGAAATTTCATTTGCATGCATTTATGTCATTTTTTTTAAACATAGAGATACATTGCACCAACATGAGTGTCGCCATGAAGTCACTAAAGAGGCATATTGACCAACTTACCAATGAAATCAAAGACCAATCTTTTGGGAAGTTTCAAGCGACACGGAGCCTAACTCAAGAAAACATTGCATTGTTATCACTATTAAAAGTGGTATAGAAGTAGAAGCTTCAGAGAAAAAGGTGGTTGAAGGTGAAGAGAAAGAAGTTTTTGAACCATCTAGGATAAATCACAAACTCAACTCCATTTCTTTCTTAGACAATCCTCCTATCATTCCCTTACCCTCAATGCTTTTACTAAAAGAAATTAGATGATCAACCCTTCAATAATTACTCATTACTATTGCTAATCTAGTCCTTAACTACTGATCTATCAACTTACATCCATAATTCCTTCAACTCAAAGGCAGTTCTCCTCCAATCTCTACAAAACTCTCGACCGAGACTTTTTTGTCAATTTCAAAAACATTTCAATGTCTAAGTGAGGTTTTTTAAGAGTTAGTTGATAGAATCACAATAATTTGAGGCCAATTTAAAATTTTACAAAACATCAAGGTAAATATGTAATTATACATAAATATTAGGGTTACTATAAAATTTTGCATAAATATTAAGGTTAATCTATAATTTCAAACATAATTGGGTTAGATATATAATTTTGATAAATTTAAGGTAGATTTACAATTTCATATAAAATTTAGGCATACTTATAATTTTGAGAACTTTGATTTTTGTCTTTTTTCTTTTCTTTTTAAGTCTTTACAAAGGGTTTCTCAAGTTCTCTTCATCATGAAAAAATCAAAGTGTCCCAACCTATTAATATCTTACTAGGGACATAATTATGTTTGATAGGCATAAGCTATGAGCAATTTTCGTAAAGGCAAGATACTTTTGGCATTATATTTTTGGTGACATCACTTTATTTAATAGCAGGATGGTGAAACAAAAAAAAAAGTTTACCGAAGGACTATAATAGCAAAAATTATCAGATCAGTATATGGTTCTGGAATATATCCTTTCTATCCATCAATCTATACTTTGACAAATTCGATATTGCTAAAATTCTTTGGATTTTTCTTTCTTATTGCTATACTGCTACTGACCTATCTCATCAATATCAATTACTTAGAAACCTACATCAGTTGCATCAAGAGCTCGGGCAATCCATCACTGATTTTCACTCACATATGCAATTTCTTTAAGATTAATTAACATTTTCAGAACCCACCTTAAAGAATGATACTGAACCATAAAAGTTTATTGCTTACAAAAATCATCAGCGATTGATCTAATTTCTTATGGCCAAGATTCCTTTGAGCCCACTCATGCTTTTTTACTTCTTCAAAAACCATTATCCACTCTTGATAAAGTTATTTATAAACTTCTTTTAAAGGAATATTGACTTGCTACTATTGGGGCACATTGTACATATACTGTACTTACCACTCAATAACTCATTCAAAATAAGTTAGTTGACAATCACACTCTCTTAATTAGGTGTCAAAACAAAGATGCATACAGTGTTACATAATTAGGCGTGTTATGCATAATTACCCTACATGCAAATGTCACATCTATTGTAAAGTGAGGCCTGGACATTATGGCAGGGATTGTTTGAGTAAATAAAAATCATCTTAGGGTGCTCCCTCTAAAAGCCATTAATAGTTTTTTATTTTAACTTCTAATCTTGCTATATAAGGCAATTCTAAGCAACCATAAACCTCCTTCTCCATATCAACTAGTGATCTTGAGTTATTGCTTTACAATTTCGTTAAATTTTGGTAACACTTCCATCTCAATCTCCTTCATTGTCTAAAGTAATTTTTATTGGTCTTTTGATTCCGCATGCTATAATCATATGACCTTAGGTCATACTATGTTTTCTTCTAAGGCCTCTGTTTTAAATTTACTATCTATTCAAGCAGCTAATGCTTTTCTAATTTATGTTTATCAACTAGGTTAAATGTCTCTTTAATATCTCTCTTTGTCAAACATATTTCTCATTCCTAAAATAACCTTAAATCTTTTATCTATTGGTCAATTATGTGAACTTGGTTTTATTGTCATATTTACTATATCTAGCTGTTGTGTGTTGGATTTGCAGATAAGATAGATGCTTGGGATAGGCTGTCAAGTTAGATGCCTGTATAAGCTTGTCACCTTACATCTTTTTTCTCACCATATTCATTTACAGCCATAACTTCTTCAGTATCTCCTTTGAGTCTTTGGTATTCTAGATTAGGTTATGCATCTTTCAGTCGTATATATTCTTTGATTTCTAGTGGTCATTTAGGTACTATTTGTAAATAAAACATTGATAGTTTAACTTATCCATTAGCAAAACAATCTGCTTAACCTTTTAAAACTAGTGATTCTATTTGTCATGCTTTATTTAATCTTATTCATTTTGATATCTAGGAACCCTCTCCAACTAGTATTATAGGTGGTTCTAAATATTTTGTGATTCTTATTGATGATTATTCTTATTATACTTGATAATTTCTTATGAAGTACAAATTTGAATTTACTAAAATTTATTGTGACTTTACTAATTTAGTTTAAACTTATTAAGACATTTTATACTGACAATGCCATAGAATATAAGGAATCTAAAATTTTGAATTTTTTGAGTGATAATGGCACTATTTATCAGCACTCTTGTCCAATACATCTTAACAAAACGATAGAGCTAAATGCAAGCATAGACATATATTACACATTACTCATGCTCTCTTTATTTATTCCTCTTTTCCTAAACATTTTTGGGGAGAAGCATCTTTAACTACTATATTTACCACTAGTCATTGTCCATCTCATGTTATAATAAACCAGTTTCTTTATGAGATGCATTATGGTATCCTACCTAATTATATTCTTCTCAAGGTGTTTGATTGTGTGTGTTTTGTTCTTCAGCCTCACAAGCATATGAAATTAGAACCTCATAGTCGTTTATGTTGCTCTTTAGTATATGGAATAGAATCTCTAATCGACATTATATCTCTCATCATGTAATTTTCTAGGAACATAAGTGTTTTCATCTGTATTTAGGTTCTACTTTACATCTCATTCTACTCGTAATTTTATCATAGATATCACATTTGATATATTTTCTGATACATGTCTAAATCTTGATATTCCTTTTGAGCACCATGCAGGTGAACCTAAAAATTTAAGACCTACTCTTGAGTTGTACACCTCTTGTAATGGATCTACACTAGATAACTCAAATACATTAGAGTCATTTACTTCTCCCTCTCTTTGTCGTTTTACTCGAGTAAGAGCACTCTATGTTAAACTTCAAGATTTTTATTATTATCTTTACTATTATTTCCTTGTACGAGCCTCAACCTTGTTTTGAGACTAGTTTTAATCTTATTGGTAGCAAGCTAATACAGAATAATTACATGCCCTTGAAAATTCACATACTTGGATATAATTGCTCTTTCGCCTAACAAAATTGTTGTAGGTTATAAATAAGTTTATAAAATCAACCCTAAGTCAAATGGGTATAGTGAAAGGTATAAAGCTCATCTTGTAACTAAGGGTTTTACTCATGAATATGACATCTACTATAAAAAAAACTTTTGCCCTAGTAGCTTATCTCACTTCTGTTCGAAGTTTATTAGCTATTATTATTGTCCATGGTTGGACACTATTTTAGATGAAAGTTACGAATGCTTTTCTCAGAGATGATCTCATCGAAGAAGTTTATATGAAACCATATTTTATTCCTATCCTCTTATATGATTTACCAACTTCGTCATATTTTGTATGCTCTTAAGCAAGCTCCACGTGCCTAGTTTGCTAAATTCAACACTATTATCCAACAGTATGATTTTTCTTTTAATTCTTATAACTCAACTCTATTTGTTCATAAGAGTGCTTAAGGATTTATTCTTCTACTTATATATGATGATGATATGATTATTTTATGAAAGATTGTTTGACTGGTATTAATGATCTTAAGAGCTTCTTGTAATCAATATTTTAAGATGAATGACCATGGATATCTTAACTATTTTCTTGGTCTCGAGGTGTTTTTTGATTCTACAATATGCTACATTTCATAAGCTAAATATGATATAATCTACTCTTACGAGCAGGATTAATAGACAGTAAGATTACCTTCACTCTCTTCGAACCTAATAGTAAGCTTAAATCGTTTGATGGAACACTTCTCTCAGATGCCACTCTTTATCGACATTTGGTTGATAGTTTAACATATCTTATATGACTTATCTTGACATTATTTATACTATTTATGTTGTCTGTCAATTCATGTCTGCTCCTCATTCCTCCCATTATGCCGCTATTCTTCATAATTTATGTTATATCAAAGGTACACTTTTTTATAGTCTTCTTTTTTAGCATATTATTTTTTAAGCTATAAGCCTAATTTAATGTTGACTGGCTGGTTACCCTATTGATTGATGATCTACTATTGATTTTTGTCTTTTCTTGAGAAGCTCTCTTATTTTTTGATGTAGCAAAAAAAAATCAATTACAACACGATCTAATACTGAAGCTGAATATTATACCTTTGTCAATACGAACCAAGAGATTATATGGTTGCGATGGCTTTTTAGTGATATGGGCGTGCCTTACTTTATTGCTACACCTAATTTATTTTACAGCCAAAATGTTATTCAAATTGCTCACAATAAAGTTTTTCACTAGCGTACTAAATACATTAAGATCGATTATCACTTTATTTGTCAATATATTTCTCTTAGCATTATTAAGCTTCATTCAGTTTCCTATAATGACTAATTTGTTTTATCTTCACAAGTTTCTTCTTCCTGTACATTTTCGACTATTAGTTTCTAAACTCAAGTTTGTTTTCACTAAGCCAACTTGAGTTTTAAGATATATTTTTATAGTATTAGTATTTCTAAATACTAATTTTTTATGTAGTTATATTGTATAATTTGGGTTATACTTCTTATATAAATAATAATCATTGTATAAAATAGATTTATATATTTTTCTATTTAATATTGGTATTAAGCTTATATAAAAGACCACCTTTTGTATCTAATTTCTTATAATAAAATACATAACCTCTCGCAATGATCTCACAAAAATGTTTTAAGTGTTGACTTTACATTTGTGTTTGTGCTTGTAAAGAGAAAAGCTATGGAGTACAGTAACCTTACCTAAAAACTGTCAATAACTTTAAAATAATTCTTGAATACAACCAAAACATGATGAAATTATTTCATATCATTTGGAATTAATGCATAATTAATTCAAGTTTCTTTAACATAATTATGCATGCATGAACTTGATTCAAAATTGATTGATGTTGAACAATTTTAATTAGCACTCATTCAATAGGATAAAAAGTTAAAAATTTGTATCAAAATTTTAAATTAAAAGATAGTGACCTTGTGTATAATAACTATTCAAAAGTGTTGGTCCAAAAATTTCAAATCAATGAATTAAAATTTGTTTCTTCTAATAAAAACAACTAATAAAACAGTTGGGCATTGTGAAAATCAGGCTATATTAGTTTGCTCCTAGGGTGCTGTGCTTGTTAAAGATCCTACAACCACAAAAAATTAGACTACATTAAAAGTTTTTTCGGCGGTAACACTTTGATGCTTCAGTCAACATGGGCCGAAAAAAATAGTAAAAAGAATATAAAAACAATAAAAGGGTGATAAAAAGAGAAAAAAACTTTTTTAAAGTCTAAAAAATTTCTTATAACTAAGTAATTTGAACCCTATTTATAAAATTGCGATATAAGTTCAATTTATAATCTTAAAATTTTATTAGAATTAAAAAGTATTAAAATTTTACCTTCTTAAACTCATTTATCAAGAGTTTTACTAAAATGAGGATAAATATTTTTTACTCTTATAAGACTCTTATCAAAATTAAAAGAATTATATTTATAGAGAGAATCTTAGATTTTATGATTTTTGGTAATAGGTTTGGTTTGGGTCATTAATATATGATTAGAATGGTCGATTTGACCAAAGAAGACATCCAGTGCTGAGAACTCCTCTTAAAAAAATTGAGGACTGTAAGCCAACTTAAATTTGTCTCTTCACTCGTTGTTGGGTTATCGATGATGATGAGACTTCAACCAAATTTTCTTCAAAGTGTGTGGACTCGTATTTATGGGGCCTAAATCCAAGGAAACAAAATGTAATCTTGAAATAATCTTCAGGAAGTGTTGCCGTTCAAAATTAAACGAATCATTTTCTTACCAACTAAGAAATTTACTGTAAATGGAAAATGAAAAGAAAGGCAATCAACCACCAACCTTTCCAACAGGAGCTTGGATGTTAGTTCCTTAAATTACTTCACTTCTAAGCTCTATTATTTTTCTGCATTTTCTTTATTTTAATTTTTTTTTAACTCTCCCTTAAGCAGAATTTTATATGAATAAACAAGCCAGAGGTACCTAATTTAACCTCCAATTTTGTTTTCTAATCACTCCACTTTTATAGTTGTTAGGATAAACAACTTCATTTCTTGAGCATAAATTGTTATATAGCTCGTGAATCATTAAATAACTATATTCTTAATGATTAAGATTATGATCCATGTGAGTAGAATGATAGTGCACCTCTTCTATACAAGTGCCCTATTAAATTTATTATATGAAATCAAATTTATCCGCTTATTTCTAAAATCATAACATGATTACTTTCATTTTAGTGCTTTAGATTTTTGTATAAATTAAGTTACAAGCTATTGCAAACAACAATTAAAATAAAGAAATTTTTTATTTCTTTTAGTTTCTTTAATTCAATTCCTTGATATTATTAAAGCGAAATTGAGAATTGGTTTTAAAAGTAGTATATTAGATGATCATCATGTGATGATGGGCCTCGTTAACAAGGGTTCCAACTAATGCTTGATTAGGAAGCATTTTAGATTAGCTTATGAGAGGTGAAAAAAAAAGCCATAATCCTAGCAATATCATCAAGCATTGCACTGTTATTGGCGGGGCGAAGCTCCATTGGAGTTTAGGGGACCACGACTCAATTTTTTTTTTAAAAATTCAATATTATCTTTTTATAAATTTAACCCTTTAAAATAAGTATTTTTGTAATTTAGTCCCTAAAATTTCAAGTTTGACACTAAAACCTCCAAAAATTTAAATTCTAACATAATATAATTTTTAACTTTAACATCTGATCCACATTCACCTTAAATTCTGATTCATCCTTAGTCATTCGGTTGTCATCTCTAATAAACAAACTATGACCATGGTCAGACTCCTTCAATGTTGGTGTTAGGGTCTAAATTTTAGCTTATAGAGGGCCCAATCCTAACTTAGTTTTGTAAGAGATAAAGGGAAGTTGGAAAATTTGAGTTTCTTGGGCCTTCTTTTACCAAAGGTTAAATTGGGGGTCGATTTGGTGATGGAGAGCCCAAACTGACTAGAGCTAGGCGAGCTGAGGGGACTTCAGGAGACTTGAGGAGCACAAAAAATAGAGGTTAGTGGATGATATCGGTGGGGTGGCCAGGGATAGCCCTCTGATGCTCAAGTTAGGTGGCTTGTTATATGGTGAATTTCTTAAGGTTTAATTTCTTTAGAGAATGAAGAAAATTCTAGATAGAATATGGAGAGTTTTCTCTTACTAGAGAGAGTTCAAAATTCGAATTGTTCAAAGTCCTTTATCACTTCTCACTTTTAGAGACTTAACTTGAGCTTGGAGGGTGCCAGTTTGGAGATTTTTCCTCAAGGGTAACACGTGGTGAACTAATATTGGAGAACAATTCCTATCATGAAAGCTATTTTGAATAACTTTACTTGAAGGGGAAAAAAGGTTATTTAATATTCTTTGACACTTGGAGTACTAAGAATATTAGTGATTGGTTGCTTTCTGAGTTATCAGATCGAGTCGGTGAAACCTGGGAGCTCAATGGGTTTTTTTGACTCTATCCCCCCTAAGGTCAGCGGGTTTTGTGCTAGGTCGCCCAACTACCCCAGACACTTTCTGTCTACTGTGTCAGCAGTGTTAATAGAGGGCAAAACTTTATTCTTGCTAACGTGGCATTCACTCATTGGTTTCTTGGAGATTCTCATATCCAATCTTATCTCTAAGTCTAATACTCAGATGATGTGGTGTTCATGTATTGCTTCAATGGGTCATGCTACTTATGTGGAGTAACATAAGACGTATTGAATTGTATGCTGCTGGTGGGCCTATGCCAACATGGCAAGTACACAAAATTTGTTGATGCTTCATTTGACACTGTTACTGAGTGGTGATATATGTCCATACTTAGGTTTCATTAGATGAACTTCACGGGCTGACTTATAGATGTCCAAACATTTGAGGCCGAACTTAATCCCATTGAGGTAGCTATCATTCTTCTTATACTGTCAGCATTTTTAATCATACTAAGCTTAGATTTTGTATGGTTTATAATAGGCATGATCTTTAAAATTCTTCAAGATCGAATTACTCGCTTGAGACGCCGCTCAAGCTTATAAGAGGTAAGGAACTTCTCGCCCTCTTTTTTATTTCTTTATATATACTCTTGTGAGTTCTTATTTGTTGTTGTGTGGTTTGTTTTGAGAGTTAGAGAACTAAGGCCTAAGATTGGCCATGGTATTTGTAGGATGTCAAGAGCTTAAAGAGTGGATGATACTAGTAGTAGTGGGCTCAGTCCATAGAAGATGAGCACTAGTGACAAATCGTTAGAGAAACTAGGCAAGTGCTTAAAGCTTACCATATTGAGCCCAAATAAGAAACTTCCAAACCCTAGTCACCCTTCCCCAAAAAGAAGGGTAACCATCTCCCACAGTTTCCACTAAGAAGCTTTCCTTTAAAAGCTCTATATCTTCTGTTCCCTGGGGTACATTAAGAAATCTTCCTCTAAGCCTTATGAGTACTCTAAGCTAATCAAAGCCAACATAGATTCCTTTAGGAAAGAATTTTCCATCCTTCTTTCTATTATGCTTAGGATTCCCAAATTGGGTGAGTACTTTGCATTCCTTTATGAGGGGAAAGTTTCTATATTCAAGGAGTTTCTCACCCTCAGGCTTAGGCTCCCACTTTATCTTTCCTTTAGGAAGTTTCTTGCCATTCTTGATCTTGCTCAGCTTATTGCCACTTTTTAGAGGTCCATCATCGGCTGCCACATGCTATAGAAGAAAGATTTAGGTGATGACTTCTTATTCTAGGACTTTAAGAACTTTTTTCACCTGAAGAGGAATAACCTCACCGAAGGCACTTACTATATGAGCTCCTGGGAAAACATACCAATCCCATTGGCTAACATAAGTCACAAACAGATTGGAAGAAGTGCTGGCTTTTTGCTAGTGGAGATTAGGGCTCCTCAGTGAAAGTGGGTCACTATCACAGAAATTTCCTCTCTCATTTTGCCTCTGATGGTAAGTTCTTTGGCTTTTCCTTATTTCCTTGTTTCTCTACATTGCTTTCATGTTATTATGGAAGGTTATGGAGCTATTGATTGTTTCTCTTTCCTTTTGTTCATGCTTAATATGTTCTATTTATTCGTGCTTGATATGTCTGATCACAGTATTATATACACATGAATTATAACCGCAAGTGTACAGGTCATGAGCAAGTAATAAAGTGACGGGTGAGTATCATTTGCATGAGGATTGTGTACTAAATTGATGCTAAGTACTATGATGTTAGCAACCTAACTTTATCTAGGCTAATCTCAATGATAACTTGAATTATGGAATAAAAATGCTTTAAACTAAATAAATTGATAAATTAAAGGAATGAGAGGTCTATGGCAATGGTGTTTTAGGGACTTGATTTTCCTCTATTATTTTTATGCTCTTTATAATTTGTGATTAACAACCAATTTTAGGCATTCATTAGTCTAGGATGTATAATTAATTTCATTCTCTCTTTTGTGTGTCGAATAAGACTCTATGCATATACAACTGAGTTGATATCCCTATCTAACCCATTATATATACACGCATTAAGCTACCTTTATGTGATTATCCCAAGTTCATTAGTCTCCCAACTCAACAAACTCAAAGTTATGCATTTTACAACCAACATATGGATTAAACTTTCCCACGTATATAGCCCAAATGTTTAAATCATCCAATCCATTGTCCAATGTAATTATAAGCATTAAGCACATAAAAAGCATAAATGAATAATACAAAATAGTGATTAATCACAAAACAACATCAACACATATTGTTCAATAGAACTCCATCAAGCCTTAGAACATATAATCTAGCAACAAAATGATAATCTTGCGATATAGTGAATTCTATACAAATGGGATCCTAGAGTATTGATTTCATTCTATTCTTTCTATGTTCTTCCTATTTAGCAATTTCGTTCAATTCATTAATCAATGGATTAAGACTAATGTCATTACCTCTTTCGAGCGTTAAATAAAATATTATGAATATATATTCAAGTTGATATCCCTATCTAACTTATTTACGTATACATGCATGACGTAACCCTTAAATTGATTACCCAAGGATTAATCTCATTACCTCTCCCGAGCGTCAATGAGATCCTAGGCATAATGTCATACCTCAAGTGTTTTCACACATTTTCTCAAACACTTGGTGTGCACTATATGCAATTATTGAGAAAACCATGGTGATTACCTAAGTACTATTAGCCTTTTGACTCAATAACAACCTAAGGCTATATTTTCCAAATTCAATAAATGGGTCAAGCTCTCCTAAACATCTATCCATAAATCCATAACAACCTATTCATTTTTCAATTAATTAGAAGCATTACGCATAGAGAAAGATAAATGAATTACACAAAAATATACTAAATCATACAAACATAATATAAATAAAACTACATCAAGCCTTAGAATTCAAGTTTAATCATACATAAATCCAACCATAACTAAAATTATCAAGAAATTTATAAATACAAACTAGTTTAAATAATATTCATAACTGAAAATTTAAACAAAAGAGAATATAAAGAAAAGAAAGATAAAACTGAATTTGAGGATGTCTCCAAGGTTTCAATCCTTCAAATATCTTCAATAATGCTCAAGAAACGTTGGAGACATTTTTTTTTCTCTTTAAATTTGAGCTCAAGTCTTGGTCTTCTTTGTATAGTAGCTAAACAGTAGTATTTATAGGTTTCAAATTAGGGCAAAAAAATAGGTGGTGGCATCTGAGCGCTAAATCCTGGGTAATTCGGAGCCTGGGTGTTGAGCATTGTAGCGATGCCACAGTTCATAGGCACTGTAGCACCTTAACTGTTCATCACATTGTAGCATTTTTGGTTTTTTTTTTTTTTTTGCTTATTTTCTTTTTATTTTTATTCCAAATAGCTCTATTAACTTGACACCTATAAAATGAAATTAATACACATAAAAGTCATATATTCTTACTTAAATTAGATAATTATCAAGTTTAGAAGAGATTCATTATGATGTATAAAAAGCGCTTATCAGTGTCCTTAGTACATTATTGGTCTAAGGACCTAAAACTAGTAAAAAAACTTATACTTCTTCCTCAGTTACCAAACTTCAATATGTTAAGAAACTTGCGGATAATGTTTGGATGAAGGACTTGATGAGGGACCTCCTAAGTCTTCCTTAGCATTATGATTCTGGCTCCCTTGTTGGGGAAAACTCTGCTTCTCCTCCTCAGGTTAAGCTTATTGGTATTGGTCCTTTGTTTTTGTCCAAAAATAAGAAGGCGCTTGAAGTTAGCCAAGCCTCTGTGAGCTTACTGCGCTTAAATGACTTAGGCTCCTAATCTAAGAAGAAAATGAAACACTTATTGCCTCGTTTGCAGTATGCCAAAAATGCTTTACCTTATGAGTTAGCAAGGTTAATCTTACAGTAGGACCCACTAAGTGTTATGCTTAGGGCCATTGACTAGGCTCACTAGGTATATTACTTTACCCTTCTTATTGAATTGTAAACCTTATTTTGTGGTACCTCAGTTCCATCTGACTTAATTGTTGGTTGCAGGTTACCTTTGCATTGAAAAACTTGGGACGGGTGTGTGTAGGAGCACTATAAAAGGTTTTGAGGGCTACGGTGGATTTAGATACATTATGAGTAGCCTTGAAGGAGACTGAAGAGGTGTTAAGGAGCAAGATTAACAAGCGTAAGTAAAAGCTTGCTCAGATGGCCAACGAGCTAGCTAGCGTGAAAAGGGAGTTGTCGTAGATCAGAAGAGAAAATGAGCCTTTACAGTTGTCCAACAATGAGTTAAATAATGTCGTAGATCTATTGGAGCAAAGGCTTATGGAGGTGGTTCAAAAGACTCTAAGTCATGCTCGCTAGTTGGTATTGGATACTTTCTCTAAGCTAGATTTCGGCTTCCTAACACCTGGAGCTTTTATTATTACTGCCTCAACTACGTAAAAGAAGGGTAACATTATGAAAGCCTCAACTAATCATGTAGCTCCGTAGTAAAAAGATGTTAGGGAGGAGTCAGTCAAGGATCTCTTTGAAGTTGACATCCCCACAGACTTTATTGTCCAGTATCACAAAGGAGGTGAAGATGATGATAGTGGTGATGGCAACTAAATGTCTATCTCAATGACTCATCTGGCCATGATCTATGGAGCTTAAGTCTCTCCTGTTGCTCTTATCTACTACTGTGTCAATGAACATATTTATTATTTTGCTGAACTTGTTTTTAGGATGATTGTACTTAATTAACTCTTGAACTTGGATACTAAGTTTAGATGTGTTTATAGGCTTTGGATGCCTTTTAGTGAACTATGTTAATAGGCATTTTTGCGGGTCTAGACTACTGAGTAGTCCTCAGTTGCCTTTAGTTCTTGGGCACCTTAGGCCTGAGCTATTTGAGTAAGCAGCAATAGTTAATGCATGAACTATTTTTCATACGGTGAATTTTAATATATTTTATTTCTAGTTTCGACAAATATGTTGTCATGTATTTGACGACTACTTCTATGTAAATATGGTATGCTTTGATTTCACTAGCATATGATGTAAGAGGATAATTTTTCATTTGGTGTACTAAGTCACTCGTTACTCTGAACTAAGGGCTTTCTCAAATATAACACAGTAATTCTATATCTAGTATTGATTACTACAATCACTAGATTTAGTAGCTTTAGACACTATCTATGGGTCTGGTTAAGAAGGCTTTGATAACTTGAATTATCAAAAGCAAGGTATTGAGGAGGGAAGCATAATGCATGGAGACAAAAGCAGTATCAAATACTTGTACCTTTGGAGTTTAGCATGTTTTCACTGTGCTTTGGGTCTCCTTGATCACTTTCTCCGTAAACGGTTGATGGGTGCTTCACTCTAGTTCTTAACTCAGTAATACTGAGGAAATTTCTACGTAGCCAGTTCAAAGGGTATAAGGAAATGAATATAAAATGTATTCTTATGATGATAAATAGATAACTGTTCACTTAAATTTTTATAGGTATAGCTCACCCTATTGTACTTTTGGGCCACTCCCCCATCTATATGGTGAGCATTCCGCATACAAATGATGGTCGAGGTCTTAGTGTAACTCTGTTAAAGGGATTTTTAAGTCCTTTTCACATAGGCACGATCCTAAGCTTTTACTCTTGGCATAAACATAAGAAGTAGGTGGAGATAACATTTTTCTCGAGCGATTTACTACTTTCTCTTAAATTGAGACCTAAACAGTCCTCACTCTCCCTTACACTATAAGGGTGGGACGGCTTAAAAGTGCAAGGAGGCGCATAATGGTCTAAAAATCATTGGAGACACAAGAACATATATGGTGAACATCTTTCATTTTATTGGCAAACATCAGGAGCATAGTTATTACAATCCTACATTGTGCTGCATACTAAGTAGGTGAAAAATAAGTCCCATACTCTGTCCACCAAGACTTCTTGGAATTAACACAAACAACTAAGCTTGTTAAAAGTGCATTTGAGCTTCGAGCAAGAGTTGGAGATAGCAATTAGCAAAAGCCTAAAAAAGGAACTGAATGCTAAATAGTAGCACCTATCACTAACTTGTAGTACTTGCAGAGATGAGCTGCATTTAACGTATGCTTCACTTGTCTGCCATCTAGATGAGTCAACTTGTAGGTTCTTAGCTTAATTACCCTATCTACACAATAAGGGCTCTCATAGTTAAGGCCTAAGATCTCATTCGAAGGCTTCTTAATGTTCAGGTTCATACGCAAAGGACTAGGTTACCTTTTTAAAATTATTTCAACCTAACCTTCTTATCATACAACTTAGCTATCTGCTACTAGTAAGTTGCTATTTTGATGGTTATTAAGTTCCTCTCTTCTTCCAAAAGATCTACATTAGTTGGGACTAAGCTAGTGTTTACATCTTCGTTGAAGTTAAAACCTCTGTGTGTGGGCTCTCCAAGCTCAACTGGTATGATTGCCTCAAATTTAAAAGAAAGAGAAAATTGAGTCCTTTCAATGGTAGTATTGGGCATGGTTCTGTAGGCTCATAGTATGCCAGGCCAGGTTTCTTTGCTACTCTTAAACTTCTTTTTTAGGATGTTCTTGTTAATAACCTCCACCTATCAATTGTACTGAGGGTAAGATAGTGAGGCAAATCAGTTGGCGATCTTCAAGTTTTTGCAAAATTTTTTGAACCTCCCATTGTCGAATTAAGTTTCATTATCTGTTACTGTGGCGTAAGGGACACTAAAACGACAAATTATAGACCGCTATATGAACTCAGAAGTTTTCCTTTCAGTGATTGAAGTTCGGGGCTTTGCCTTTCCCTACTTAGTTACATAGTCCACTACTATAACATAATACTTAATTCTTCCCCTTCCAACTAGTATAGGGTTGATGAGATCTACTCTCTAGATGGTAAAGGGCTAAGGGAGCGCAGTATCATAAGGTTCTCAAGAGGTTGCCTTGGCACCTTTGCGAACCTCAAACATTTTCCAGAGTTCTTGACTATATCTTTCATGTCCTATTTCATGTTGAGCTAAAAGTATCATTCCCTTAGTGCCTTTTAAGCAGAGGCTCTATCTTCTCCATTGTTTTGCACATCCCTTCATACATCTCCCTAAGTACGTATTGTCTCTCCTGTGGGCACAAATAAAGAAGCTCATCTCTTAAAGAGTACCTCATCAATTAGGCATTATCTAGCTGTTTAGTACCTCAGCTTCCTAACTTAAGTTCTATAATGAATGATAAGATTCATCTAGCAAGGTTCACCATCAACCGATCAGATTTCCATGGGTCTTGAATATTTGACTTGGGCACAATCTTTATTAATATTGTCTTAGGTAGTTTTATAGTGCCAGTGGAGGTTAGCTTAGCTAGTAGGTTAGCTTTGTAGTTGTCTTTCCTTGGGACCAACTCAACACGGGTCTCCTCAAATGTGTTGATCAGCTCTTGAGCCTTTTCTAGGTAGGCCTGCATGTTTTATTCTTTGGTTTGGTACTCGTTATTGATCTGGCTGACCACAAGAAGGGAATCACTCTTAACTACCAACTATCAAGCTCTCAGGGCTTTAGCCATCCTCATTCCTACAATAATAGACTCATACTTACCCTTATCTTTGGATGCCTAAAAGCCATATTTCAAGGCATAGCTCACTTGTACTTATTCAAAGTTGAGTATAGTCTAGGGAGTTACTATTACTGAATTCATACTTTTCCTTTCCTTCTTTTTTCACGTCAAGGGTAAACTCAGCTACGAAGTCAGCAATGGCTTGTACTTTGATAGAAGGACTCGGCTTCTAAATGATATCAAACTCACTCAACTTGTACAACCACTTCATCAGTCACCTTGATAGGTCTATTTTTTGAAGGATCTACCTTAGTGGTAAATTAGCCAATACCACAATAGTAATTGCTTGAAAAATAAGGGCTCAATGATAAGTGTAAAATATATATATATATATATATTATTGCCATTTTTAAGTAATTACAGTATATTTATGCATACTTATGTTAAAATTGTAGGGCAAACACTTGAATGGATTAATGAGAAAGAAAAAAGGAGACAAAATGAGGCTAAAGAGTAAAATTTAGAGACAAAAGTATATAAAAGGCATAAACGTGACTGCATTCTAGAAGACAATGCGCTAGTGTTCATCCAGCAGAATGAATGCCTCAGGATTTTTAGGAATTTTCAACACCGTGGTGTTAATGTAGAGGATGAGAAGTATGGATTCTAGAACGTTTACAAAATCTCTAATGCCCTAGCGTTGGAAGGCAACACAGTAATGCAACTTTTTCAATGCCTTATCGTTGAAAGGCAATACAGCAGTGCCAAAATGCCTGAGTGTTGTAAGAATGAGAATGTTGCAGGATTTATACATGACAAATAGGAATGCCCCTACATTCTAATGAAGAATTTTACGACGATATGGTTATTGCTTACACTATATAAAAGAACTCTTTTGGATTTTTATGGGAGCTAGAATATTTTACCTTCATTTCATCAGTTGAGGAGCACGTTTTAAGTTAAAAATCACATATTTTTACTATAAAGAAGTAAATTGCTACACTTGGAACTCATTTAAAGAAGGATCAATTTCATCAAGGGAGGCTAACACTAGTAAGAGAAGTATTGGAACCAAGGCTTGGGAAGATCATTTGAACTTTAATTTGTATTTATTTGATCTAAACTTGTTTGTATCATGTTATCTCTTGTATTTTGTTATTTGAACTTTATCATGTTTAACTAAATATACTTGTGTAGGATTGTAGTCTTGAACTTAACTATGTGTTTGTAAATATTTCAAATTTAAATGCATGAACTTAATTGTTATTCATTTTATTAGTGCTTAATACTTGTATTTAACCTCAGCCAATCATATGCATGAACTTTGGATTCATTGAGATAAACTTGAAAAAGGCATCCAACATAGTTTCAAATTTAGTTTATAGGAAAGCTTGCCATCTTCCAATTGAGTTAGAGCACAAGGAATATTGGGCTATCAAGGCCTTTAATTTTAATGTTCAAGCAATAAGGGAGAAATGTTTGTTGAAACTAAAAGAGCTAGACGAGTTTCGACTCCAAGCTTATAAAAATGCCAAGTTGAATAAAGAGAAGACAAAGAAATGGCATGATATAAAAATAGCAATGAGGGAATTTCATCTTGAACAACGAGTACTATTATTCAATTCTTAGCTAAAACTATTTTTAGGAAAGCTTAAGTCAAGATAGTCTGGGCCATTTTGAGTTACCAAGGTATTTCTTCATAAAGCAATTAAGATTTCTGATGAAGAGAGCTAGAGACTGTTCAAAGTGAATAGATAGAGTTTGAAGCATTATTAGGAGGATGACATTGATTGTCAAAATTCATCTCTTGAACTTACTAAGCTTTAGAAAGCAAAGTAAGATGTTAAGCCGATGATGTAAATCAAGCGTTGCTTAGAAGGCAACCTATGGTATAATTTTTGTTTTTAAGTTTAATTTATGTTAGTTAAGTGTTTGTATTCTTTTTGGTATGTTTAGGAATTTAACAAGGCAAAACTTCTAGAAACACCTTAGCATCGGCATTTAAAATACCCCTGCATTTATGTAGAAAGGATGAATGCTGGAGCATTCAGTTTTCTTCGCCCTTGTATTCATGCATGGTGTCTAACACTATGGCATTCCTATTTTTTAACCTCCCAACTCAATGCTAGGGAGCCAATTTTACAATGCCCCAACATGATTTCTAGTATGTTTCAAGGGAGACCAAAAACTACCAATGCCCTTGCGTTAAGCCAGAATACCATAGCTCAATGCACTTAAAGGTCAACTGTATATGCTTCAATGCAGCTTTATTGCTAAATCTCAACGCCCCTATGTCCCAGCTTAATACTGGGTGCCAATTTTACAATGTCCTATCATATTTCTAGTGTGTTTCATGGTAGTTTAAAGGTCACCAATGCCCTTACATCAAGAAAGAACGCCTCACCATTAATTCTTCACTTGAAGACCAACCGTTATTGCTCCAACATAGCTGCGTTGCTGAATCTTAATGCTTATGCATTTGATAAATTAAAAAAGTGGTTAACCATCTAAATTAAGCATGCCCTAGCATTCTCTACTTTGATGCAGCAGCGTTCTAGGAGTTTCAGAATTCAAAGAGACATATTGAAGATGCCCAACATTCTTCACCTTCCACGCCTCTGCGTTCATGAATTAGGGATGAACGCTATAATTTTTCTAACCTTCAATGTAGTAGTATTACTTCTAAATCAATTTTAAGTCCACTATTTTGACATTTCCTCTCCATACAACTTTAAAATCCTCAATTTTCTCTCAAGTGCAAATTATCCAAAGCTTCAGCTCACCCAAAATCAAACTTAGAAACACTTCACCCACCACTCATACATCACTTTCACCAGATCAAAACTATAACCATCACCCAAATATAGAAATCCATCCTAAATAAAACACAAAACCCATTCACTAAATCTTATCTGATTTTCAGACATGACACCAACAAAGAAAAGCAGAGCAAGCACCTTGAAGACCCTATCATTTGACACTACACATTTTGTTTCACAGAATGCTGTAGATTATTTCTACAACACGATCCTCTATAAATTCATTATTCAGGAGTGCGGGTTCAACCTTAAGGCAGATGATTTCCCCATCATTCACTAGATGATCACTGATTGCCACTTGGAGATCTTCTACGAGACACTGACGCTGGGGTAGTACCTATTGTTAGGAGTTCTACGTTAACACCTAGGAGTACATTGACATAAGAGTGAGTTTAGAGTAGGATGGTGTCATTTGATTGTAGCACTATCAACCAATTTTATGGGTTATCGATTTATGGGCTAAATGATGTTTTAGTAATTCGGCATGAGGTAGACTATAATCAGATCATCCAAACCCTAAGTGAGCCTGGCACAGAATTAACTATCTCTCATGACTTACCAATCAATTTTTGATCCAGCGCCTTGACCAAGGATGCCAAGGCATGGTACATCTTTAATTGCTTATGCCTTATACTGATCAAGCACACCAGTGATGACACAAAGTCGTGGAAAGTGCTTATAATTGCTATCATTATTGAAAGGCCCATCAAAATTAGGTTTATACTTTTAGAGGAGAACTTAGCCTGCTCTAGACTATCCAAGAATAACATGTGCCTCCCCTTTTTGATCATAACACTATGTGGTTGTGCTGGAGTTCGCTAGAAGGCATATGAGGACATCATACATCTAGCCAAACCTATTGACTATAGCACGATCCAGTAGGTTTAGATCACTAAGAGTCAAAGATAGCTACGACAGTAGAGGGCTCAGCAGCCACCACCACCAATCACTATCGATATGGCTGAGCCCTCTACTGTAGCTTATTAGAGAGCTAACTCATCCAGTAGTATGATGACCTCAGTTAGACTGGCTCGCCTAAAGGCCTAGTTTAAGGCTTAGGTGAAGGATTTGGTAATGGTGCAGCAAGAGTTGAGAGATTTCAGAGACTGTTAGACCTAATGGATGTAATTGTTCATAGCACAATAGGAATTCAATATCTTCCACATCCTTTAGCCTACTTCACCAACTCTAGCTATAGTTCCAGCTCCAACATCATCACAATAGCCACTACCCCCAGAAGATGAGTTGACCCTAATAAGGGATGAGTTGACCCCAATAAGGGATGATTTAGGTATCATAACTTTGGATTTGGAGGACATAGCCCATAACCTGTAGTTATCAGGTGAGTATTAGTTACTCTTATTTTTGTCATAGAAACCATGCCTTAGTTTAGGTTGGGATGGAACAATTTTTTTTTATTGCTTTGTTTTTGTTCTTTTATATTAGTTGAGTTTTTCATTGTTTGTTATGTCTTTTATTTATTGCTTTTACTTTTATGTGCTAGTTTTTATATCTTGTAGTAAAAAGAAGTATGAGTAATAGAGTTCTTTTCATGGATAAATTTTGGTTCAATTCACACATATATTCTTGTTCTTGGATCATCTAAATCTTTCCTCCATTTTTCCAAAGATCCCCTAAACTTAATTCATATTTCTTTTGTGCTTTGTTGCTCAACTCTCTCTTTCTCTCTTTTAAGCTAAGGATCTAGCAACTTCTTTTATTAATTTTTTTTTCTTATCTTTTTTTTAAAGTTACTATACCCCCAAACTTGAATTTTTACAACTTCTTGTGGGCAATCAAAACCCATAACCACTCTTCATTACGCTCATTCTTCCCATAAGCTTAATAGTCTCATATAATCTTCAAATAAGATTATCATGCCTATGGTGTGAAGGGTGTTATAAAGAAATATTTCTTTAAAGGCTAAGATATAGATGTGGTCAGCAAAGAAAAATAATCATTAGGCTTAAAGTGAGTGATTAGGGATAAAAATAATATATATAAGTAGGTCAGAAAGGCTCAAACAATCCAAACATAATCTAAAATTATTTTCTTGACTTTGTGCATCCTAAGATTTCACCTCAAGTGATAATTAAACAAGTTTTATAATATGTGAGACCTCTAAGTGTCATTTTTATTCATAAAAGTTCTCAAGGTAAACAAATACACTAAATGATCATAACTATGTACTCAATGAAATTAAGGAATCACAAATAAGGCAAAATTATGATATAAGGATTAAACATAAGAACAAGTGCAATATCTATTATTTCCTAATAATTATAGCAATCAAAATCAAGTTTTTATTATTAACTAGTAAACATCATACCAAATCCAAGATTAACACCTAAAGAAAGAAGAAAAAAATTAACATGCAAAACAATAGGCAAAATTCATGCAACAGAAAATAAACACAAATAAGTGTTTTCCTTCTCTAAACATAACTTTTTCACTCTCTTCAATGGAAAAATATACAATAAAAGTAGAGAACTTCCATAATAAATGAAGGCTCAGAACTACAGAATTTGGATCTTAATATGGTGTTGCTAAAATTTAGAACTTGGGTTCCTTTTCTAGCTATTCAGAGCTGCAGTGTTGGGAACACTGACTTTGGCATTGTGGTATTAGCTAGTGGGCGCTGCAATATTAAGTTGCTACCTACTATCTTTTTCTACTTTTCGGGTGCTGTCTTGCTATTCTAACATTACAAAAAAATAAAATAAACTGCATTAAACATAAAAATGAAAATTTTACTTAGGTTACCTCCCAAGAACCCCTTGATTTAATGTTTTCAGCCTGACGTCTTCCTTGACTCATGGTGGATCAAACTGTATATCTAGGTCATCTCACTTGTGGAACTTTAGTCAGTGTCTTCGAGCGTTAACATTCATTTTCTTTGACTTCCACAGCTTCATGAGAAATTTTCTTAAATGAGTCCCTGACCACCTTGATTTGAGCCTTCGTGAAAAAAATTTAATCTTAGATTAGAAGAATGAACCTTGTTGGCCAGTATCTACTAGTTTCTTTGGGATGTTTTTGCCATTCCCATTCTTTTTCTTTTTATTGTGTAGTTTTACCTTTTTATGATCTTGTAGTTGAATGGTTTCCATCATTTTTAATTTAGGAGGTGGTGGTTCTTCCTCCAAAATTACCATGTCAACCTTGAAACATTAGGAGAAATTCTTGAAAAATTATTGATGAAAAAGGTTCGTCTCTTGGAGTCTTTGTAAAAAAGGTAACAGTGAACTGTATGAGTTGTATTTGCTTTTAATTGCCACTGGTGCCTTTTCTTAAGCAGTTCATTCTTTTTTTATTTGCTCTTTTTATCTAACATGGCTTTCCTTTAATTGAGATGTTTCAACAGCAATTGATATTTCTTTATTGTTGGAGATGGTACTTATATGGCATTCAATTTTATATGGATATTTATTTAATATTTATATAGTATACATTTTAGTAAAGCATTAATATTTTATACATGGTACTAAGCTTGTTACTTTTTAGACATTATAGATCTAATGAGTTTAGATATAATCTAAAGAGTTTAGGTCAGTTATAAGAGTTAGAACCTTATCTAAAATGAGACAAAGACCTGACAATATATTAGTAATGATATAGTTGCAAGGAATTGCAAATAGTGCTAAGAAATACCATTATGCAATTGTTCTCAAAGACATTATTCCTGATCTATGGTTGCGACACAAGTAAATTAGTATACCTTTCGGATCAGTATATGTCTACATCTAGATTATTCAAATGGTTAATATTAGTAGACCGTGAGCTTAATTGAAGCTCGTATAAATTTGCAGGTATGTAGTAAGGACTGGGTACTTAACAAACTCACAAGGACCACCAATAGACATCTTATAAAGCCATTAATGAAAGGTCTTTTCGAGTTAAGTAGTATTCTTGGTCCTTTAATCTAAGCGCCATAATGGGTGATGAGTGCATTTTATATGCATTAATGTTATTTTGCAGATTCTAAGTTAATGGAGCTATTTGGGGCAAAAAGCCAAATAAAATGCACAAAAACATCAAAAGGGGACCAAAATGTTCCATTTGAACAGTAACCATGAACAATATGGTGAAACAGTAACAAAGAACAATGTATAAATAGTGCCCAAGGTGCCATTTTGAGAAAAAACGTAAGACCGCAGCCCCAATTTCCTAAGCCCTAGCATTGCATGCTAGGGAATTTTCTTAGGGATTCATGCCCTAATTTTAGAAGTCTAATTTAGAACCTATAAAATAAGAGGAAAGGTCTTATTTGAAAATGGAAGGATAGAGCACAAATTTGAGAGGAGAAATAAAGTTTTTTTAGTGAGAGAAAGCATTTGTAAACTTGGAACCTTGAAGTCCCTAGTAGATTGAAGGCCCTAAAAGCTTCTCTAAGTAGTTCTTCAATCTTATCTCATCTCATTTACTTTAGTTCAAGTTTATTTTTGTAATTTATGTTATTTTAAACATAGTTATGCTTTTGAACTCTTGGATTATTGTATATATGCATTTAACTATGGATAGCTAAATTTTCTTGTTATATGGCTCGATGGAACTCTATTGAATACTATGTTTTAATATTGTTAGTTGGTTAATGACTATATCTTGTGTTTTTTATTTTTCCTTTTTATGAGTTTAATGCTTCTAATTGGATTGGAAAATTGATTAGATGATTTAGACTTATAGGTTATGTGCTTGGAAAGTTTAACCTATATGTTGGAATTATAAAAGCATAGCCTTAATGTTGTTGAGTTTGGAGACTAATAGAATTAAGGTAATCACTTAAGGGTAGTTTAATACATATATAAATAACAAGATAGATAGGTATATCAACTTGATTAAGTATGCATATGATCTCATTCGATGCTCGGGAAAGGTAATGAGATTAATTCTATGCCTTTGATTAATGAATTCACAATATTAGTTATTAACCACTAACTATAAAGAACATAGGAAAGGTAGAGTGAAATCAGGACCTTAGAATCCTTTTACCATATAAGTCTCATCTTTTTGAATTGTTTAACTATTTGTGTAAGCATCTCTCATTTTATAAATCAACTTAGTCTTTAAATTAGCCTTATACTATAGTACTTAGCATTAATTTAGAACACCAATCTTTATGGAAACGATACACTCATCACTTTATTACTTGCTCATGACCCATGCACTTGCAATTATTGGGTATTGGGAATTTTGAACTTTTGCCAATATTATGAATAAGCAACTTAATTTTAACTTAGACATTTATTTTTCTTGTTTAGATGTTGTTGTTATGGTGTTTTGAAGGTTTATGAGAAGAGTTTGTAGCTTAGAGCTTTTGCCTTTTGTTCTAAAAGTCAAACACACTTTATAGAGGTTTAAGAGAAAAATGGGAGATCGCTTAAACTATGGCTAATGGCGGTAACAACCACCAACAACCATAGGTATTGCGGGACTAGTTAGGCCCAAGGTTAATAAGAACTATTAGAGAATCGAGTGTTAAGGAATTCAAGTTAACAATTTTGAGTTAAAGCCATCCCTAATTAATATGGTGCAGCAAAATCAGTTTGGAGGTTTGCTAAATGATGACCTAAATGGTCATCTTGTCATGTTCTTGGAATTTGTGACATTGTCAAGATGATGTTATTAGGCTACGCTTGTTCCATTTCTCTCTTAAGGACAAGGCGAGATGTGTTGGGTACGGTGTTTTGGTACAAAACCATATTAGGTGCATGCATACATATGTGCATGTCGATTGTTCATAAATACATATACATGCATCTCATACATAATATATACAGCGGAAGTTGAAAATCTAATTTCCCAAAACAATGAACATGTTAAATTTTGTTTTATTATAGTAATGAACAAATTAAATATATATTAATCACATTAATACCATAATTAAGAATAATGACCTCGCAAGTCTTTGGTATGGTTTAAGCTGGAATACCATCCGAAATGAACCCATTGATAATTCTAGGACTCAATGGGGTAGGCTTGAGTCGCTAGAATAGCAGTTTTAATTTTTTCAACACTGTTTTAACTCTTAAACCCCAAGATTAACTCTTGATCTCTAATTTAACTCTTAAACTACTTACCAAACAATGAATTTGATTTTGTTTTTCAACTTTTGAATGAAAAAATGATCAAATTCAAAGCTATAATGGTGGTATAATTTTGGAGAAGAAGATGAATAGTTCTCAAGCTTTCATTTTAAAGTTTAACGCTTAAAACATAAAATAAAAACTTTACCTTTCTCTCTACCCATGAATGGCAGGCCACCTAATGCAAATACTAGTAACATTTTTTTTGTTTCATTTTACATATGCAATAAATTAACATTTAACTTAAGTTAGGTTAGCTTTATTTGTCCACCAAGTAGGTTAAATTATTATTATATTCAATTAATGTAACTCAAGTTAACAATTAACTAAAGTTAGGTTAACTTATTTTTCTAACAATTAAGTAATTAAATAATTAATTAACCTAATCTTAGTTAAAAAGTAACCTAGGTTAAGTTAAATAATATTTAATTATTAAATTGTTAAATATTTTTTTAACCTAACCATATAGTTAACTCTTAATTATACTTAAGTTAAATATTTATTTAACATTTAAATAAATAAATATGTTGATTATTTAATAATTAAATAATCAAATATGTGAAATTAACCTTAAGCCCTCACTTGGTTACCATGTTAACCTACAGTGGGACCCACTTAACTACACATTTGAGTCAACTTAACTGAGAGCTCACTATGCGTCATGTGTCAATATTTAATTAGTCAATAATAACTATTAATTAATTAATATATTTAACACTTAAGTCTTGACACACGCGCATCCCGATGATTCTTCAAACAATTATTCAGTTTTACAGAAAATTACTAAATTGAACAATTTAATCTAGTATGCTGCCACAGTGCACAACGAGTACACTTTATATTGCAAGACTCTCTAGGTCTATGCCCAATTTGTCAAACAGAACTATTCTACGAGTTCGTGATCGACGCCCCATGCACATATCACAAAAATTACAAATCGGCGTGTTAGACCATTCAAGTTAAGGTTATAGAGCATATGTATAGTCTTTCCATCAATTATATTCTGGATGTGCGGGGATATATATCAGCATCGTCAAATTCCCATAAGAAAATCCATAAACTTATCTTTAGATTTGTATATCTGTAAAATAATATCCGCAAGCTCCTTTACGATATTTTTTAACCCTATGAAAATCTCTTTTCTAGAGTATTTGCTTTTGGCCAAAAGACTTTCTAAAAGACAACTCTTGGAGCATTGGGATATACTACTCACAAGCCTACCGTGGCACTCAGGTCAAAGGACCACGAATACTACTCAACTCTAGAAGACCCTCCATTGACGGCTTTAGGGAATGTCCATTAGAGGTCTTCGTGAGTCTGTTCAGTATCTAGCCTTGACTGAATACCTGCATGTCTATACAAGCTTTAAGCTTATGGTCAGCTAAGAACAATCATCTGTACCCTACTGCTATAAACATATATTAATCTATATAAAAGCGATTCACCAATGGACCTACATCGATAAAAATAGATCAGGAACGTAGTATTTGAGAACATACTTTCATAATGACATTTCTTAACACCTATTGCAACTCTTTGCAACTATATCATTACTAGTATATTTTCAAGTCTTTGTCTTATTTCAGACAATGCTCTAACTCTTTAGATTTGGCTAACTCTTATAACCTACTAACTCTTAGTAGTACTAACTCTTAACATTTATAACTCTCAGCTATACTAACCCTTAGCACTGATCTAAATTCCTTTAGACTAGATTTGAACTCCTTCAAATCTACAATGTCTAAAATATTACAAGCATTATACCATATAATTATAATATTAATGATTTTATTTGAAATGTTTATTGTATAAATATTAAATAATTAATATTTATATAATATTAGAATGGCACGTAAGCACTGGCTCCAACAAGATGTTTGCTTCAGTCTTTGTAACCAATGAGTATTGCAATATGGAAAGAGCTAGCCTAAAGATTCTTCACCAAATTATTCCTACCATCCAAAACTTCTCAACTCCGATGAGAGATAGCCCAATTTCGGCTGTTGGACTTTGAGCCACTTTGTAAAGCTTGGGAGCGATTCAAGGATCTTATAAGGAGGTGCCCTTAAAATGGATAACAAAAGTGGTTTCAAATATAATTCTTCTACATTGGACTAAATGGGCAAACTAGAACCATTATAAATGCGGCGACGGGAGGTATTTTTTCATCAAAAACTGTGGAAGAAGCCAAAGTCTTATTGTAGGAAATGGCATACAACAACTACCAATGGCCTAATGAGAGGTTCATTATAAGAAAAGTCGCTGAAATACATGAAGTTAACTCTATAGTTGCACTTTCGGCTCAAGTTTTGGCTTTAGACAACCAAATTTCTACACTCTATGCTAGAGAGTCTTCTTCAAGCAAGAATCCAACAATGATTACTAGTGTATCCTATACCAGTGAGAGTAATGAGGCAGAGCATGTGTAATATGTTGACAACTAAAATTTTAACTTTTGAAGTAATAACTTGCTTACAAATTATCATCTGGGGCTTTGAAATCATGAGAACTTCTTTTATAGTAACACAAGGAATGCTCTACAACCATCATCAGGGTTTAATTAACTAACAGTTAAGAAGAAACCCTATTAGAAGATCTCTTATGTACTTTTATTCTTAAGACAAGTGGGAGGTTCAACAAAGATGATGCCCGACTTGATAACATCGAGACACATTGCACCTATATGATGCAACATTTAAGTCACTAAAGGTGTAAGTTAGCCAACTGATACAAAGGCTACTTTGATAGAGCAATGTAAAGTTATCACTTTTAAAATTGGTAAAGAAGTAAAAGCTTTGAAGAAAAAAGTGGTTAAAGGTGAAGAGAAGGAAGTTGAATCGAAACCCAAAAAAGTAAATTCAAAACCCAACTCTATCTATTTCCCGAACAACCCTTCTATTATTAATCCACCATTGCCATACCCTCAACGCTTCTAAAAGAAGAAGATAAATGATCAATTCTCCAAATTCCTTGACATCTTTAAAAAGATTCACATCACATTCTCTTTGCAAATGCCTTAGAGTAAATGCTAAACTATGTAAAATCATAAAGGAAGTGATGTCAAAGAAGAGGAGTTTATAGTAGATCTAGTGGATGAGTGTAGTGCAATTCTTCAATGAAAGTTGCCTCAAAATTTGAAGGATTCGAGAACTTCACCATCCCTTGCACTATTAGAGAATCTACTTTTGATAAGGTCTTATGTGATCTTGGAGCAAGCATTAATCTAATGCCTTTATTTGTCTTTCAAAAGTTGGATCTTGGTGAGGTAAAGCCCAATACAATTACTTTGCAAATGACGGATAGGTCACTCACTTATCTAAGGGGTATTATTGAAGATGTATCAGTTAAGGTAAAAAACTTTATTCTATTAGTGTGCTATACATAGAGTGCAAATGTGTATATTACAATTTTTAATATTAATAATTGTATGTCTCACATACAATTCAACGAAATAGAAAGGAAATCTAATTTTCTATTGCAATATACACTTCCTAAATTTAAGTTTCATTACACTAATGAGATTAGAAATTCTCCTTGAAGACAATTCGAGGTAGTTTCAATTTTCAAAGTTCACCTTGAAGTGATCTTGTATGCAATTCTAATCCACATCATCCGATGGGATTATAGAACTAGTAACATTTGAAATTTCTTGTAAGACTTAAATTAAAGCAACTCTTTGCTTTTGTATATATTTCTATCGCTTAATTAAATATTGACTAACATTTAGTCTTTATCCTATTATAACTAACTTACAATGGTTTTCTTTTCATTACTTGCATTGTAACTCTTATAATTCACACTGGTAGCCGAATTACTGCACAGAAACATATATCTATACCTTTTAAATTGTAACTTTTGCCATAAAAATATATATATTTATTACATAAAGGATAAAATGTGGCATTTCTTTTAGGAGGTGGCCGAATGTTAAAGCAAAAAGATTTAAGTGTAACTTAAACAATTCACGCTACTCACTTACTTAATTTCATATACACACCTTTTCAATTGTCATCACTTAACTAAAACAATATACCTATTTATTGCTACTTTAATTCATTTGACGGGTGTGTTTCATCAATTGCAAACAATTTGAAATTAATGAAACACATTTTATACTACAAGGAAAAATGTCATTTTATTAACAAGTATGGCAATTTTCTTTGCCACTTGTGGCATGGGGTGGCAAGCATATAGTGGCAAGTGATTAATCATCACTTACCACTTGTCACTTTTCTATTGGCTTAACATTTAAGCCTTATAAAATTCTTGAGAGCCTCTGAAACAATTTCTACTTTTTGAAAGTTTTTAGAATAAATTGTTCAATTTAGTGTACTACCTTAGTGCTCAAAGAGTTCTTTTCATATTATGAGACTCTATATATTTTTACTTATTTGTCTTACAAAACTCTTCTGTAAGTTCGTAAATAATACCCCACACACACGTATGAAAATTACAAAACAGTGTGTTAAACTATACAAGTTGAGATTAATACATATTCATATAGTCCCTCTATCATTTATATCTTGGAAGAGCGAAGACATAGATCATCACCGTCAAGTATCCATATGCTCAACCATGAACTTATCTCTAGTTTTAAATTTCCTTAAACAATATCCGTAAGCACTTTTACAATATTGTTTATCACACAACTCTTTCCTAGGTTTTATGCATATGGCCACAAGACTTCCTGAAATATAATTTTGGAGCATCAGAATATATAACTTACTCATATGAGCTGATGGATCCTATATCTACATAAATCGAACTTCATAAGCATCGAACCGTACCTTATAAAAGTCAACGGTTAGACCATAAAAGTTCTATGACATGTGTAGAACCTTAGTATGGTAGATCCCTCATAAGACCACTTTGGTGCTCAAGTCAAAAGAATCATAAATACTACTCAACGCAAGGAGACCCTCAATTATTGACTTTATGAGATGTTTATTGAAGGTTCTCATTGAGTCTGTTCAGTACCTAGTCCTTGCTAAATACCCGTATGCCTATTTAAGCTTCCAATAAGCTCATGGTCTGCTAAGTCTAGCTATCTGGACCATCAAGATATAGAGATACACCGACCTATATATGATAAGGTCTTTACTAACAGAACTATATCATTGAAGATAGATTGGGAACATTATATTTGAGAACATATTTTTACAATGATATTTTTTAGTACCATTTGCAACTACTTACAACTATATCATTGCTAATATATTTTCAGGTCTTTGTCCTATTTTAGACAAGGGTCTAACTCTTTAGATTTTGATGACTATTATAACATGCTAACTTTTAGCAGTACTAACTCATAGCATTTATAACTTTTAGCCTTAGTCTAAACTCCTTTAGGTCGAATCTAAACTCCTTCTAATTAGACAATGTCTGAAATATCACAAGAATCTTACCATATATATATATATAATATTAATGATTTTATTTAAAATTTTTATTGTATAAATATTAAACAATTAATATTTATACAATATTTGAATGGCACGTAAGCACCATTTCCAACATATTCTTCTAGTGGACTTTGTTGTTCTAGACACGAAGGAAGATAGAGACTTTCCAATAATTCTTGGACGACCATTCTTAGCTACCAAATTTATTCTTATTGACATGGATAGGGAAGAGATGAAAATGAGAGCGTAAGATGAGACAATGACCTTTAATGTCTTTAAAGAGATCAAATTGCCAATGGAGAAGGAGTAATGTTTTATAATTAAGAAAATGCACCCAAATAAATAGCAACGACCCCTACAAGTCAAGAAGATGAACAATGTTCATCCATGGATAAAAGTAAAGGTAATGAGGCACAATGTGAAAAAAAAGAATAGGCATTGCTCATATTTCAAGAAGAAGCTTGGAGACACTGATCAAGGAAGCTCGTTAATTTATTCTCATTTTGAATCATTGCTGAAAAAGAATAAGTTAAAATGGTTTGAGTCTATTATGAGAACCTTAATCACGGAGTTGGGGAAGCTCAAGAAAAGGAGTGTCAAGAATTATACACCTTAACAAGCATTCGACATTCATTTTGATTCCTATGAAAACAAATCGAAAGGCATTAAGCCAATAACATTAAATCAAGTGCTTTTTGGGAGACAACCCAAGTGAATTTCAATTTTTAATTTCACTCTTAGTTTTTAATATTTTTTCTTTCTTGTAGTTTGTTAAAACAGCAAGTCGAAACCTCATAAAGTATGAAAAAATGATTAGAAGCAAAACCAATAAAGTACGGCCAAAGAGCGCTAAAAAACTGAAATAATTCTAAGTGTGGCAGCAAGTTGAGGCCGCGGCCCCAACACCTAGAAAAGTGATAGATCAAAACCCAGGTTGGTGCTATAGTGCCTCACGTCCAAGCCACGGTGCCACTTTATCACCCCCCATTTAAAATCACTTCCTTACCCTCTTGTAAGCACTCTTAACCATTTCCTCACTTCCCCTAGTCATCCTTACACCTTTGAACAACAAAGGATTTGGGCACCAACTCAAGCAATAATTTTTTCCTTACAATTCAAGTACTGTCGCACTAAGCCATCGCCTCCGAGGGAAGTTTCTTTTACTCACACTTATTTTTTCCATTATGGGCAATATCAACTTTAAGTTTAGGGAGGGAAACACTATTCAGTGTTCATTTTTCATGTTTGATCATGCTTACTCTTTTATGACTGCTGCTTTAATTGTTTTGTTAGGCATACAATTTTTTTATTTTCATTTTTAGCTATGGGTTGGTTAAATGATTAGTAGTCAATGATATAAAATAGGAATATGATTTCAATTGCTATGTTCTTTTGAAAATAATATACGTTATGATTGTTTTTATATTTAATATAAAGACAAGTTTGACCTTATTTTGTGACCACTTGATTTATTGTGCAGGTAGTTAGGATTATGTAGTTATCATGCTCTCTTAGAGGATGGTTATGCATAACAAGAAAACTTAGGGTCTAAAAAACACTCTAGAACTTACTTGAGCATTACTCGAGGCAGAATCCTAGGGCATACATAGTCTAGGATATGATTTTAGGCTATCTTTAGACTGATTGAGCCTTTCAACCCAACCTTTGTATATTTTTACCCTATTTACCCTTGTTAAGCATAATAACTATTTTTCTTTGCTAAACACATCAATACCTCAACCTTTAATTTAATCATCTTTCTTAATACCAATTACACCATAACTATAAGACTCATTTTAGAGATATTTGTGAGCTGTAGAATTTTCAAAAATAAAGGAGTAAATTAAAGAAGCATTATAGGTTTGGTTATGGATTTTGATTGTTCTAATATTATAAAAGCATAAGTATAAGGGTATAGTGACTTATATATACTTTTAAAAAAAATTAAAAAATCAATAAAAAAAATTGTATAAAATGAGTTTACTATGCCCTTAATTTAGAAAAAGAAAAAAAAAAGATTAACAGCAAAATAGCAAGGGAATAGAAGAAATATGTTTGGGAAAAATCAAGAGAAAAAAAATGTTCCAGTTCGATTAATCTCTAGGTGAATGTGTGTTTATAGTGTGAGTTGAGCCAAAGTTGTTCCATCTTACCCTACTCTCACCTTATCCATACATTACAAGTTAGATAAAGTCAAATTTGATCTTTGATTATGTGTTCCTATATTAGTGAAGAGTGATGCAAAAAACAAGCCTATAGAGTGTTAATTAAGTAAAATATTATAAAGACCATTTCATTGTCTTGTTGCATAAACTAATCCGAGTGTATATGACTAATAATTCTAGCTATACACCATACACCAAATAGCTTACTTGTAGGGTAGAACAAGTATTGAATTAACATGTGCTATTTAAACTTTCCTTAAGATTTGTAGTCATGAGAAAATTTTGTGACAATTTGCTAGTTATTGTTGACGTGGTGCTTAGTGTCTTCTTATAGTTTGTTATCATTTTAGTTTTAGGTAGTGCCTCCTCACTCGAGGATAAGTAAATATTTAAGCTTGAGGGATTTTGATGAGTGCATTTTATATCTATTATTTTAATCTCTTAAACTTGATAATTGCTTAATTTAAATAAGAATATATGATTTTTATGTACATTAATGTTATTTTGCAAGTTCCAAGGTAATGAAACTATTTGGGACAAAAACAAAGCTAAGGAAAACACGAAAAAATGTCAAAGAGGACTAAAATGCTCAATTTGAATAGCAATAGAAAATAGTGCCATGCAACACCATTTCAAGTAGAAACTTAGGGCTATAGCCCTAATTTCCTAGGCCATGGCATCGCACACTAAAGATCTTTCTTAGGGATTTATGTCCTAATTTTAGGAGCATAATTTAAAAGGTATAAAAGGAACGAAAAGGTTTCATTTAAAAAGAGAAGGAGAGAGAATAAATTTGAGAGGAAAAACAAAGAGTTTCTAATGAGAGAAAGCATTTGAAAACTTAGAACCTTGAAGACCCTAAAAGATTGAAGGCCCTAAAAGCTTCTCTAACTAGTTCGTCATTCTCATCTCATCTCATTTACTTTAGTTCAAATTTATTTTTGTGATTTTTGTTGTTTTGAACATGTTACTCTTAGGAACTTTTGGATTATTGCATTTCTGCATTTGACTGTCGATAGCTAAATTTCTTGTTCTAGGGCTTAATGGAACTCTATTGAATACTATATTTTGATGTTATTAGTTGGTTAATGACTATGTCTTATGTGTTTTAATTTATGCTTTTTGTGAGTTTAATGCTTCTAACTAGATTAAAAAATTGATTAGATAATTTAGACTTGGGAAAGTTTAACCCATGTGTTGGAATTAAAAAACATAGCCTTAATTTTATTGAGTTGGGAGACTAATAGAATTAAGGTAATCACTTAAGGATAGTTTAAGGCATGTATAGATAACAAGTTAAATTGGAATATCAACTTGATTGTATATGCATAGGATCTCATTTGACGCTCAGTAGAGGTAATAAGATTAGTTCTAAGTCTTTGATTAATGAATTCACAAGATTAGTTGTTAATGACTAACTATAAAGAGCACAGGAAATATAGAGTGCAATAAAGACCCTAGGACCCTTTCATCACAGAAGTCTCATCTCTTTGAACTGTTTCATTATTAGTTTAAGCATCTCTTATTTCATAAATCAACTTAGTCTTTAAATTAGCCTAGATAAAGTTAAGTTGTCAGTTCTATAGTACTTAGCATTAATTTAAAACACAAATTCTTGTGGAAACAATGCTCACTCATCACTTTATTACTTGCTCATGACTTATGCACTTGCGGTTTTATTCGTATATGTTTGATTTTCAAATAGTGGGAGCGATATACCATACTTTGATTTCATACATGTTAGAGCCCTTTCATAGTCCAACCTCTGGGTGTCGTAGGGTATGGTTCAATGATCCTGAATTCAATTTTCTTTAGCTATGGATATGTTAACTCATATGGATGAATTATATATTCTGATGCTCCGAGATTATTTTCAAGAGGCTTTGTGGCCAAAAGTATAAACCTAAAAAAAAAAATTCGTAAGGCTAAACAATATCACAACGTGTTTACAAATATTGTTTATAGAAATAAAAATTTAGAGATAAGTTAATGGTTGAGCATATAGAGATTTGACGATGATAATCTATGTCTCTGCTCTTTTAGGATATAGGTGATGGTAGGATTATATGTACATGTTATAACCTCAACTTGTATGATTCAACAGACTGCTTTGTAATATATGGAACTTGTGTGTGGGGCATTGTTTACGGACTTATGGAAGAGTTCCATAAGATAAACCGTGTGTGAACCTAGAGAATCTCACAATATGAAGTGTAACTATTAAGTACTAAGGTAACAGACTCAGTCGAAGAGTTCAAAGCAGTATTTCTTTTAGGATATCTCGGGAAGCACACTTATCAAGGCTTTAAACTTAAGCTTATTATTAATTCAGTTTAACAAAAGTTGGTAACTAATAAAAATTTAACAATTGGCTTATATATGGCTTAATAGTATGATATTAGGTAAAGAAATGTAGACATGTCCATTAACCAAAGTCAACACCATATAAAGTGCAAAAACTTATTTTTTTCTAAGTATTTGTAATTTGGCCAAAGAGAGAAAATTGGCAAGAGTTATAAATTTTCTTCTCTTAGTCTCAAATTGAACCATTTGAGAGAGGCAATAAGAGTTTTTATATTATCCAGCTACTAAAATTAAGCTGCATTCTAGCTCTTTAATCCTATCTGAGTTGAAGACTGGAATTGCTTGAGAATTACTACACAAAAAGTCTTCAAAAGAGTATTTTTGTTATTGTAACAAAGTTAAATTTAATGTGTGATTGTTGAAATAAGAAATAGATTATGCCATTGTTGTGTATTGTATATATGATATACATTGTATGTTTCAATGATCATACTATCATATGCACACATTTAGCACACTACCAATTATTTTCATTTTCAATTGTTATCGGAGCATATTGTTTTCTATATTTGGTTGTTATATAGTGGTTTTGTGTTGTTTGGGATGCTTAGGAATATTGGGTGCTACATTTTTAAGAGTTGAAATAGCAGTACCAGCTCATTGTTTGAGAGAATGTTAAGGCGTTGCATGTGTAGCGTTAGGGCATTCATAAAGTTGGGACAAACACCGGGGTATTGTATATGTGATGCAGGGCCATTCAAGGCTTTAGAATGAACATTGGGGTGGCATGTGTCTAACTCTAGGGCATTGGTAGTACTAGGTTGAACGTTGCTATGTTACATCTTTGGCACTGGGTCACTCTAAACACTAGAATTGATGCAGGGTTGTTTCATTTTGTCACGCTAAGGATTTATGTGATAACGCAGGGGTGTTGAAAAATTGTAACACCAGCGCATTCAAAGGGAATACTGGGGTAGTGCTTTTTTTACGCTAGATCATTGGGGACATTGGAATTGACGCTAAGGTGTTATAATTCCTAATACCATGATGTTCAAGCTATTCACTCTGTTATATATTTTAACTGCATGTAATGTTTATTTTATACAATAATATGATTATTGAGTATATATAAGCTGTGGTAATTTGTTTATATTGTTAACCATAATAATAGCACTACTGGTAGAGGTTATTTGTGCTCGCGTAAATAAATGTGTATGATACAAAAATCTCTTTTAATTAGATTGAAATGTGTTTTGTTTTAAGAAAATATTATACATAATCTGCCTTGTCAACTCAATGTTAGACAGATTACCTTGGTTTTTCCTAATATTGCTGAAGCATGAAAGATTGGTCAGTGTGATTTAGACTATACTGATAAACATGAGATGAGATAAATATAAGTGAACATATTATCCAATATTTCTAATGCATGAAGGTAGTATCAATAACTTATATTTGATTATGACAAGTTAATCTAGAATACACTTACCTAATAGTAATAGAGTTTGAGGATAAGGTATGCTTAGGATCAGATGTAAGATTTGCATGAGACACAATTGATAAGAGTTGTCTACATTTTGGGTTTACAAATACCAATATTGGTAAAGCATGAGGTTGGAGTAAAATGCCAATTATGTCTACTTTTCACAGAGTTAAAGTGCTTAAAGTTTCATTTTTCCATTCAAGCGATTACAAGGAATATATAAAGTGGTGGGATGGCATCTTTAGTTTAAAAATATATAATAGTTATATCCATGATCTAAAGTATTTTAATGATTTAAAATTTTTCACATACTGGTAATCCATTGGTACACATACTAGATCTACACCAACTAAAGGGTGCCAAAAACTATTCTAACTAGCTTAAATCTCATAATAGTTCTAGATTAGGAAAAAAATTGGACATGTGATTAATCAAAAAATACCCAGAGCTGTTTCTAATAAAGCCACTTTGATGGAGCTTAAGATATACCATAAATAGGTGGATGATGATAGCATGTGCAAGCTTTTTCAAAGTAAAAAATCCTCAACTCTACATCGACTTAAATTCGAAGATAGCATGTGCACATGGATAGCGCAAATAGTATAATTCTCCATCTGAATAAGTTATTTAGCGACAGACCCCAGGTTGAGTTATACTATGTAATATCCAATCCCTATTAGTAATATTGGCGCATAGATTTCGGTATAGAGCAAATAAGACACCGTAGGGTTACTCGATTTTAACCCTATTAGAAATATTCCCTTTATAATGCACGTGATAGATATTAGACCTAATTTGGTAATTTCACACTTGATCAGTGCGCCGGACGACCCTAGAATATTTTTAGAATTTTTCTCTATTGGCTTAGAAAAGGAAATCCTAATTTACTACATGAATTTCCATTTAAGGGTTATGAATGGAACAAGCCTTTGTTGAGAAACATAATCCATATAATAGAGAATGGACCAATTAGAAGAAATCTCATGGATTGCCAAGTTGGAAGTTCTAGTTAGTTCTTTGAACTATTCTAACTAGATAGTTACAAATGAACTAATTACATAATTAGCTTTTAACTAATGGCAAATTAGAAGTTTTAAGTAAGTTGAAGGGCAAAAATGGTAAATTGATGGAGCACTATATATATGTTAGAAGTGTGTAGAAATTTGAAGAGAGATCAAAACCAACACTTAGCCAGAAAAAGAGAGAAATTCGAGCTTTAAAGGGGGTGCTGCTACAGTGACTATTCAAGTTTTTTTTCATGATTTTTCATGTGTAATCAAGCTAAAATAAGGTTACATATGAATCCTTAAGCTCAATTGAAGCCTCAATTAGTGGAAATTCAAGAGAAAGAGGTAAGAAAAGCACATTTATGAGTTTGATAAGTGAACATTCAAGAATGCTCCAATTGACATTCTTATGTGTATTCTTGGCTTAGATTGAGTTGAATTCTAGTTTGGAGCTTGAAGGAGTCATCAATTTGAAGAAATTAGCAAGGTGAGAATTAGGGTTTTTGGTGATTTTGTTGTAGAGATTTCAATTGGTTGTAATTAGGGCTTTAGAATGAAATTGGCATGATTTTGTTGTAATTGGAACAAGAAATTGAGAAAAGGAATGTGTTGGAACCTAGGGTGAAATTATGCCACTTTAGGGAAGTTAGGAATTGAGTGGTGTTTTGATTGAATTGTTGTGTGTAAATGGTGCATATTGTAAATTGAATGTATATGGTTGATGGAAAAACCAAAAATGAAGAAAATGGGACATAATTGTCCATGTTGGAAAGGTGAAGGGCAATTATGTCCAACCAAGTTATAAGGTGTTCAATAATTTTCAGGGCGCCGGATGGTGAGTTAGTTTCGATTATGGCTCCGTAACTAAAATCGGGAAGTAGTATGTATCCGGACTTTGTATGCCGATTATGGCGTTTAGTAGTTAAATGAGATTCTAGCATTCGATTTAGTTTTACATGTTATTTGTGGCGCGTAAGTGAAGATAACCGAGAGCGTTAACGGGAGCAGAAATCGGGAGCGAAATTGAGCGCGGAGCGGTTGTGAGTGGAAATCTGTCATTTCTTTTACTTTGCGTTTATTATGTTTTCGCATAATGAATATGCATGTTTTATGAGCTTTCGATGCATAACCATGATTTATGATCTTGATACATATTCATAGACATGCCTTTACATGTTCGAATTGAGAAACAGTTTTAAAATTTTTGCATTCATTTTTAGGGTCATTGGTACCCTCAGATTATAGTGGTGATGATTGTATTAGACCCGGCTGGTATATCCCGTGTACATGGGCAGGTCTTGGGGGTGTGTCACTAACTCCGGGAAGTCGGGATGTCGAGTCATGTGAGTCGCTCTATGTGTACGGGATATTGTCTCGCTATATGCATGCGATGTAGGATTCCGCTGTGTAGCCAGTGAGATGTCTTGAGATGTCACTGTGGGTGCTGCTAGTTGAGGTGCCCCGTGACCTACTCACGTATGCGGTGCTAGTTGAGTCGCTGCGTGGGTATAGAGCTTTAGGGTTACCATTGGTACAGTTTAGAAAGAAAATGGCCGAGCGAGGATTTTACTAGTTTTCGATTTACCGATAGCATTTATGTATTTATATGCACACAGCAGTTATTATGTTATACAGATTCTGAATTTAGTTTTCCAAAGATGTAGATAAAACCCGTTCGGCAAGATTTCAATAGCATATGATATTAGAAACCGTTTTACAGTTTTACGTCAGTTTTAGAAGCATGATTTCTGCGTGAACTTTAGAATTTGCTATCTATACATGATGTTATTTTATTAAAATTTTATTTACACTCACTGAGCTCCTTTAGCTCACCCGTTTTGTGTTTTATGTTTTCTGAACCCATTTCCCAGGTGCAGGTCTCGGTACGCAAGCTGCTAATTCTCTTATTGCCGAGTAGTGGGCCGAATCCGAAGATCATTTTTGTACATGTAAATGTGCTAAATAGCACCCTTTACTTTATGAATAATAGTTGTAGGCATGTATATTTGGATGTATGTTTTGAACCGAGAGAAGAGATTTCAATTTTATGATAATCATTTTTTTTACTTCTATGATTACGCTTATTTGTGATTCAAATGAATAATTGAGTTGTATTGGATTTGATTTGGAAAGGACCGGAGGTTCGAATTGGTAGAATTGAGATGTATTGGAAATAGAAGTGAAATTTCTTTGCAGGTTTTATATGAATTTTCAAAAAAATAGGGAAAACTCTGTCCGTTTGTTTTTAAAATTAAGATGTCGTTTTCGTGTATGTTACTAGACCTTCTTAGTAGTAACAAGAAATAAAAAGGGGTTCGCCTCGCAGAATTTCTCAACATACCCAGTTAGGTTCGGAGGAACTTTTGTCGGGGTGCCCGGCAGGGCCGCTGGGATCTATTGTAGAGGGTCTCGGGTCGGGTCGTGTCAGAGTGGTATCAGAGCACAGTTTTTGAAGTTTTAGTTAAAAAGTTCATTTTTAGAATGAGATTCTTGAAATTGCATGCATAGTTTTCTAAGTTTAGTAAATTGAATTCTTTGCATTTGATAATCATTTGCATCACTAAATTTTCAGACAATATGCATCGCCGTAGAGGCCCACGTACTAGGAGAGCAGCTGCGGAGGCTTTTGCACCTGAAGAGGAGCAGGAAAATGAGTCAGTAAATGTTCCTACACCTCAGACCCCTCCTGACAGGACCCGACCCGAGACCCTCTACTATAGATCCCAGCCGCCCTGCCAGGCACCCCGACGGAAGTTCTTCCGAACCTAACTGGGTAAGTTAAGAAATTTCGCAAGGCGAACCCCTTTTTAATTCTTGTTACTACTAAGAAGATCTAGTAATATACATGAAAACGACATCTTAGTTTTAAAAACAAACGAACAGAGTTTCCCCTGTTTTTTGGAAAATCCATATAAACCTGCAAAGAAATTTCACTTCTAATTTCAACACATCTCAATTCTACCAATTCGGACCTCTGGTCATTTTCAAATCAAATCCAACACAACTCAATTATTTCGTGTAAATCACAAAATAAGCATAATCATAAAAAGTAAAAACGATCATCATAAACTGGAAATCTCTTCTTCTTGATTCAACACATACTTACAAATATACATGCCTACAACTATTATGCATAAAGTAAAGAGTGCTATTAGCACATTTACATGTACAAAAATTATCTTTGGATTCGGCCCACTACTCGGCGATAGGAGAATCAGCAGCTTGCGTTCCGAGACCTGCACCTGGAAAGGGGTTTAAAACATAAAACATAAAACGAGTGAGCTAAAGGAGCTCAGTGAGTGTAAATGAGAATTCAATTACAAGAATATTATACAAAGATAGCAATTTCTAAAGTACATGCAGAAATTATGCTTCTAAAACGGATGTAAAATTGTAAAACGGTTTCTAATATCATATGTTAATGAAATCTTGCCGAGCGGGTTTTATCTACATCTTTGGAAAACTATATTCAGAATCTGTATAACCTAATAACTGCTGTGTGCATATAAATGCATAAATGCTATCGGTAAATCGAAAACTAGTAAAATCCTCGCTCGGCCATTTTCTTTCTAAACTGTACCAATGGTAACCCTAAAGCTCTATACCCACGCAGCGACTCAACTAGAACCGCATACGTGAGTAGGTCACGGGGCACCTCAACTAGTAGCACCCACAGTGACATCTTAAGATATCTCACTGGCTACGCAGCGAAATCCTACATCGCATGCATATAGCGAGACAATATCCCGTACACATAGAGCGACTCACATGACTCGACATCCCGACTTCCCGATGTTAGTGACACACCCCCAAGACCTGCCCATGTGTACGGGATATACCGGCCGAGTCTAATACAATCATCACCACTATAATCTGAGGGTACCAATGGCCTTAAAACAAATGCAGTAATTTCCAAATTGTTTCATAAATCGATCATGTAAAAGCATGTCTATGAATATATCAAGATCATAAATCATGTTTATTCATCGAAAGCTCATAAAATATACATAGTCATTGTGCGAAAACATAATAACCGAAAAGTAAAAGAAATGGAAGATTTCCACTCACAACCGCTCCGCGCTCAATTTCGCTCCCGATTTCTGCTCCTGTTAACGCTCTCGGTTATCCTCACCTATGCGCCATAAATGACATTTAGAACCAAATCGAACACTAGAATCTCATTTAAGTACTAAATACCCTAATTGGCATACAAAGCCCGGAGGTAAACTACTTCCCGATTTTAGTTACGGAGCCATAATCGAAACTAACTCACCATCCGGCGCCCTGAAAATTATTGAACACCTTATCATTTGATTGGACATACTTACCCTTCACCTTTTCAACATGGACAATTATGTCCCATTTTCTTCATTTTTGGGTTTTTCATCAACCATATACATTCCATTCACAAAATGCATCATTTACACACAACAATTCAATCAAAACACCACTCAATTCCTAACTTCCCTAAAGTGGCAGAATTTCACCCTAGGTTCCAACACATTCCTTTTCTCAATTTCTTGTTCCAATTACAACAAAATCATGCCAATTTCATTCTAAAGCCCTAATTACAATCAATTGAAATCTCTACAACAAAATCACCAAAAACCCTAATTCTCACCTTGCCAATTTCTTCAAATTGATGACTCCTTCAAGCTCCAAACTAGAATTTAACTCAATCTAAGCCAAGAATACACATAAGAACATTAATTAACACATTCTTGAATTCTCACTTATCAAACTCATAAAAGAAACTTTTCTTACCTTTTTTTCTTGAATTTTCACTAATAAAGACTTCAATTGAGCTTAGGGATTGGTTTGTAACCCTAATTTGGCTTGATTACACATGAAAAATCATGAAGAAAAAAAACTTGAATAGTCACTGTAGCAGCACCCCCTTTGAAGCTCGAATTTCTCTCTTTTTTTGGCTAAGTGTTGGTTTTGATCTCTCTCTTCAAATTTCTACACACTTCTAACATATATATAGTGCTCCCTCAATTTACCATTTTACCCTTCAACTTACTTAAAACTTCTAATTTGTCATTAGTTAAAAACTAATTATGTAATTAGTTCATTTGTAACTATTTGGTTAGAATAGTTCAAAGAACTAACTAGAACTTCCAACTTGGCAATCCATGAGATTTCTTCTAATTGGTCCATTCTCTAATATATGGATTATGTTTCTTAATAAAGGCTTGTTCCATTCATAACCCTTAAATGAAAATTCATGTAGTAAATTTGAATTTTCTTTTCCAAGCCAATAGAGAAAAATTCTAAAAATGTTCTAGTGTCGTCCGGCACACCGATCGAGTGTGAAATTACCAAATTAGGTCTAATATCTCTCACGTGCACTATAAAGAGAATATTTCTAATAGGGTTAAAATTGAGTAACCCTACGGTGTCTTATTTGTTCTATACCGAAATCTAGGCGCCAATACTACTAATAGGGATTGGATATTACGATTTCACCCCTCCTTAAAAATTTCGTCCTCGAAATTTAAATCATACCTGTCTCAAAGAGGTGAGGATATTGGACTCGCATCTGATCTTCACGTTCCCACGTGACTTCTTCTACCCCATGGTTCATCCATAACACCTTAACTAAGGGAATGCTTTTGTTACGAAGGACTTGCTCTTTCCGGTCTAGGATTTGTACAGGCTTCTCTTTGTAGGTCAAGTTTTCATTCAATTCTACCAGTTGTTCCCTTAGGATGTGTGAAGGATCTGCTATATACTTGCGAAGCATAGAAACATGAAACACATCATGAATTCTAGCCAGATCTTCGGGTAACCGTAGACGATATGCCACCTTTCCAACTCTTTCAACTATCTCGTACGGTCCAATATATCGAGGACTCAGCTTTTCTCGCTTCCCGAATCTCAGTACTCCTCTCTATGGTGATATCTTCAGAAAGACCTTATCACCGATCTCAAACTCCAAGTCTCTTCTTCTGTTATCTGCATAACTTTTCTGTCTATCATTAGCTGTTTTCAATCTCTGCCTGATAAGTTGAATCTTTTCCGAAGTAATCTGAATAATTTCTGGGCCAATCAGCTTCCTTTCACCTACCTCATCCCAACAAACTGGAGTTTTTCACTTTCTTCCGTACAATGCTTCATATGGTGCCATTCCGATGCTAGCCTGGTAGCTATTATTGTAGGCGAATTCCATTAGCGGTAGATGAGTATCCCAACTTCCCTTAAACTCCATAACACACGCTCTAAGCATATCTTCAAGTGTCTGAATTGTCCGTTCCGACTGACCATCTGTCTGAGGATGAAAGGCCGTACTAAAACTCAATTTTGTACCTAGAGCTTTCTGTAAATTGGGCCAAAATTGAGAAGTGAACCGTGGATCCCTGTCTGACACAATGGACACGGGAACTCCATGGAGTCGTACCACCTCATCTACATACAACTGGGCTAATTTATCTAAAGAACAACTGCTTCTGATGGGTAGGAAGTGAGCAGATTTCGTCAGTCTACCAACAATCACCCATATTGCGTCATTGCCTCTCTGGCTACGCGGAAGTCCTACCACGAAGTCCATTGTTATTCTTTCCCATTTCCACTCCGAAATCGAAAGGGGTTGCAAGAGCCCTGCAGGTTTCTGATGCTCCGCTTTTACTTGTTGCAAGTTAGGCATCTCGAGATAAATTCAACTATATCTTTCTTCATGCCCTTCCACCAGTAGTGCTTTTTTAGGGTACGGTACATCTTTGTGCTCCCGGGATGCATAGCATACGCAGAAGAATGAGCTTCTTCCATAATCTCTCTTCTTAACTCATTTACATCCGAAACACATAACATCCGACCCAAGGTTACTACACCATCCTCGGTCACTGAAAGATCCTTTCGTTGCCTAGACTCGATTTCACCCTTTAATTTAACTACTTGTGGATCTTGAGTCTGTAGTTCTTTGATCCGATCAACTAGTATTGGATGGACCTGAAATATGGCTAATAATGCTCCCGAATCTGATAATTCTAATTTTACACCTAAAGACCTCAATTCTATCAACATCGATAGATATACGACCTTCAAGTGAGCTATTGAACTGACAGGCTTCCTGCTGAGAGCATCTGCTACCACGTTAGCTTTTCCTGGATGGTACTCCAAGGTGCACTCATAATCTTTAATAAGCTCCAGCCACCTTCTCTGCCTCATATTCAATTCTTTCTGAGTGAACAAGTACTGCAAGCTCTTATGATCCGTAAAGATCTTGTAAGGAACCCCATACAAATAATGCCTCCAAATTCTCAAAGCAAAAACTACTGCAGCTAGTTCTAGGTCATGTGTAGGATAATTCTGTTCATGCTTCTTTAATTGTCTGGAAGCATAGGCTATTACTTTCTCCTTCTGCATTAGCACACAACCTAGACCTTGCCTGGAAGCATCACAATATATGGTAAAACCGTCATTCCCTGACGGAAGTGTAAGCACAAGGGCTGACGTCAACCTTCTCTTTAGCTCTTCGAAGATCTGCTGGCATGCTTCCGACCATACAAACTTCTCTTCTTTCCGGGTTAACTTAGTCAGAGGAGCGGCTATCCTTGAGAATCCCTCTACAAACTTCCTATAATATCCAGCCAAACCCAAGAAACTACAGATCTCCGTCACGTTCGTAGGTTGTCTCCAATTCACTATTGCTTCGATCTTTTGGGGATCTACTGCTACCCCTTCTGCAGAGATTACATGCCCCAAAAATGCAACTCTATCTAGCCAAAATTGACATTTACTAAGTTTGGCATACAGCCGATGCTCCCTTAAGGTCTACAAAACTATCCTCAAATATTCTGTATGCTCTTTCTCACTGCTTGAATAAACTAATATATCATCAATAAATACTATCACAAACCGATCTAAATAGGATCTAAAAACTCTGTTCATAAGATCCATAAAAGCAGTTGGGGCCTTAGTCAGCCCAAAAGGCATAATCAAAAATTCATAATGCTCATATCGGGTCCTAAAGGCCGTCTTAGGAACATCTTCCTCCCAGATCTTCAGTTGATGATAGCCGGACCTCAGATCTATCTTGGAAAATACTCTGGCTCCTTGCAGCTGATCAAACAAATCATCAATTCTCGGAAGTGGATATTGATTACGCACCGTTACTTTATTCAGCTCCCGGTAATCAATGCACAACCCATGCTTTCGTCTTTCTTCTTCACAAACAAAACCGGTGCACCCCAAGGAGAAGTACTCGGTCTAACGAAACCCTTATTCACCAACTCTTCCAACTGAACCTTCAGTTCTTTCAATTCTGAAGGAGCCATTCTGTAGGGTGCTTTAGAAATTGGTTGTGTTCCAGGGGCTACTTCTATTTTAAACTCTATCTCTCTATCCGGAGGCAATCCCGGAAGATCCTCGGGGAATACATCCAGAAACTCTCTCACCACCGGAATATCCTCCAATTTCGTTCCACCATCTCTTACGTCTATGGCATAGATTAAGTAACCCTGACATGACTTCCGAAGCATCTTTCTTGCCTTCATTACCGACACCATGCTGGCGGAAAGTGATTTCCACACCCCGCGGAAAACAACTTCCGTTCCGCTAGGGCTACATAATCTAACTTCTTTCCGGAAGCAATCCACTGAGGCTCGATATTTAGACAACCAATCCATCCCTAAAATCACATCAAACTCACTGATGGCCAACACAATCAAATTTTCCATAAACTCTTGGCTTTCAATACTAATTTTACTACTCCTATACCCCGTTTTTGCTACAATGGAGTCTCCGGTAGGAAGAGACACTACTACCGCGCCATCTAATAACTGGGGTGCTATACTAGCGTTTGCAGCAAACTCCACAGAAATAAAAGAATGGGTCACTCCAGGATCAATTAGTACATAAGCATTTCGATCAAAAACTAACATTGTACCTGTCACAACTTCTGAGGCCGCATCCGCCTCCTGTTGGGTCACCGCAAATACCCTAGCCTGGGTATGCGGTTTCACTTGTGATCCATCGGATGATCCTCCTCGACCGGCGCCCCTTCCAGGCTGGCTCGCGTCGCTCGATCTTCTGAATTGGGGACCTCCTCGAATCTGCCCTCGACCGCCGCTGGTTTGTCCTTGAGCTGGTGGTCTATCTTCTGGCTTGCTGCTACCTCCATCATTCGGGCAATCTCTCATGTAGTGACCCTCTTGCCCGCACTTATAACACCCAGTAGTCCCCTTCCTACAATCCCCCGGATGGGCCTTGCCACATCTATTACACACCGGAAAATTCTTCCAACTCTCCTTAGTGCTTCGGAATCCGACGGATGGTTGCCGAACGGAAGCTTGGCTGGATTGAGCTCCTTGGCTTGGCTTTCGACTGCTGGACCATAAAGATTTCTCCTCTATTCGGGGGAATTTACTCGGTCCTCCTCGAGAACTTCTTGACCAGTCTCTTTTCTGACCCTGCTATTTCGGTTTAGGGATAGCCGCCATGCTTCTTTCAACCCGTGTTGCAGCTTCCACCAATGATCCATGCTGAGTGTGGGCTGCCGATACTACGTATGCCCTGATTCGTGGATTGAGACCCACTACAAAACGGTTAGCCTTCTGCTCTTCATTATCGGCTATAAATGGAACGGCACGAAGGAGCTCCGAAAACTTCTTCTCGTACTCAGCCACCGAGAGGGAACCCTGTTCGAGCTTGAAGAATTCTTCTATCTTCTCATCTTTATAACTTTTGGGGTAGAACTTATTCAGAAATTCCTCTTTGAAAAGCGCCCAAAACACCCCATCGGCGTTTCTCCTTTGCAAGGCCTTCCACCAATCCTTCGTTCCTTCTTTCAATAGAAATGCAGAGTATACCACCATCTACTCTTCCGTACATCCCATAACCTGAAAATTTCTTCATTGTTCTCTAACCAAGATAGAGCTCTCTCGGGATCTCCGGTTCCATCATAAGCCTTAGCGCCCAATTTCTTGGCGCATTCAATGGACACTCCGGTCTCTCGCGGCTGTTGGATCGCCGCTGCTAGTATCTGGGCCATTTGAGCTATATTCACATTTCCACCCTCTGGCTCAGCGGGTTGAGATGATTCGGGAGGGGTCTGAGGCGTAGGAACATTTACTGACTAATTTCCCTGCTCCTCTTCAGGTGCAAAAGCCTCCGCAGCTGCTCTCCTAGTACGTGGGCCTCCACGACGATGCATATTTTCTGAAAATTTAGTGATGCAAATGTTTATCAAATGCAAAGAATTCAACTTTCTAAACTTAGAAAAATATGCAAGAAATTTCAATAATCTCATTCTAAAAATGAACTTTTTAACTAAAACTTCAAAAACCGTGCTCTTATACCACTCTGACAGGACCCGACTCGAGACCCTCTACTATAGATCCCAGCGGCCCTGCCGGGCACCCCGACGGAAGTTCTTCCGAACCTAACTGGATAAGTTAAGAAATTTCGCAAGGCGAACCCCTTTTTAATTCTTGTTACTACTAAGAAGATCTAGTAATATACATGAAAACAACATCTTAGTTTTAAAAACAAACGGACAGAGTTTCCCCTGTTTTTCAGAAAATCCATATAAACCTGCAAAGAAATTTCACTTCTAATTCCAACACATCTCAATTCTACCAATTCGGACCTCCGGTCATTTTCAAATCAAATCCAACACAACTCAATTATTTCGTGTAAATCACAAAATAAGCATAATCATAAAAAGTAAAAACGATCATCATAAACTGGAAATCTCTTCTTCTTGATTCAACACATACTTACAAATATACATGCCTACAACTATTATGCATAAAGTAAAGAGTGCTATTAGCACATTTACATGTACAAAAATTATCTTTGGATTCGGCCCACTACTCGGCGATAGGAGAATCAGCAGCTTGCGTTCCGAGACCTGCACCTGGGAAAGGGGTTTAAAATATAAAACATAAAACGAGTGAGCTAAAGGAGCTCAGTGAGTGTAAATGAGAATTCAATTACAAGAATATTATACAAAGATAGCAATTTCTAAAGTACATGCAGAAATTATGCTTCTAAAACGGATGTAAAATTGTAAAACGGTTTCTAATATCATATGTTAATGAAATCTTGCCGATCGGGTTTTATCTACATCTTTGGAAAACTATATTCAGAATCTGTATAACCTAATAACTGCTGTGTGCATATAAATGCATAAATGATATCGGTAAATCGAAAACTAGTAAAATCCTCGCTCGGCCATTTTCTTTCTAAACTGTACCAATGGTAACCCTAAAGCTCTATACCCACGCAGCGACTCAACTAGCACCGCATACGTGAGTAGGTCACGGGGCACCTCAACTAGCAGCACCCACAGTGACATCTCAAGACATCTCACTGGCTACGCAGCGGAATCCTACATTGCATGCATATAGCGAGACAATATCCCGTACACATAGAGCGACTCACATGACTAGACATCCCGACTTCCCGGAGTTAGTGACACACCACCAAGACCTGCCCATGTGTACGGGATATACCGGCCGAGTCTAATACAATCATCACCACTATAATCTGAGGGTACCAATGGCCTTAAAACAAATGCAGTAATTTCCAAACTGTTTCACAAATCGATCATGTAAAAGCATGTCTATGAATATATCAAGATCATAAATTATGTTTATGCATCGAAAGCTCATAAAACATACATAGTCATTGTGCGAAAATATAATAACCGAAAAGTAAAAGAAATGGCAGATTTCCACTCACAACCGCTCCGCGCTCAATTTCGCTCCCGATTCCTGCTTCTGTTAACGCTCTCAGTTATCCTCACCTATGCGCCATAAATGACATTTAGAACCAAATCGAACACTAGAATCTCATTTAACTACTAAATGCCCTAATTGGCATACAAAGCCTGGAGGTAAACTACTTCCCAATTTTAGTTACGGAGCCATAATCGAAACTAACTCACCATCCGGCGCCCTAAAAATTATTGAACACCTTATCATTTGATTGGACATACTTGCCCTTCACCTTTTCAACATGGCAATTATGTCCCATTTTCTTCATTTTTGGGTTTTTCATCAACCATATACATTCCATTCACAAAATGCATCATTTACACACAACAATTCAATCAAAACACCACTCAATTCCTAACTTCCCTAAAGTGGCAGAATTTCACCCTAGGTTCCAACACATTCCTTTTCTCAATTTCTTGTTCCAATTACAACAAAATCATGCCAATTTCATTCTAAAGCCCTAATTACAATCAATTGAAATCTCTACAACAAAATCACCAAAAACCCTAATTCTCACCTTGCCAATTTCTTCAAATTGATGACTCCTTCAAGCTCCAAACTAGAATTTAACTCAATCTAAGCCAAGAATACACATAAGAACATCAATTAACACATTCTTGAATTCTCACTTATCAAACTCATAAAAGATACTTTTCTTACCTCTTTTTCTTGAATTTTCACTAATAGAGACTTCAATTGAGCTTAGGGATTGGTTTGTAACCCTAATTTGGCTTGATTACACATGAAAAATCATGAAGAAAAAAAACTTGAATAGTCACTGTAGCAGCACCCCCTTTGAAGCTCGAATTTCTCTCTTTTTTTGGCTAAGTGTTGGTTTTGATCTCTCTTCAAATTTCTACACACTTCTAACATATATATAGTGCTCCCTCAATTTACCATTTTGCCCTTCAACTTACTTAAAACTTCTAATTTGCCATTAGTTAAAAACTAATTATGTAATTAGTTCATTTGTAACTATTTGGTTAGAATAGTTCAAAGAACTAACTAGAACTTCCAACTTGGCAATCCATGAGATTTCTTCTAATTGGTCCATTCTCTAATATATGGATTATGTTTCTCAATAAAGGCTTGTTCCATTCATAATCCTTAAATGGAAATTCATGTAGTAAATTAGAATTTTCTTTTCCAAGCCAATAGAGAAAAATTCTAAACATGTTCTAGGGTTGTCCGGCGCACCGATCGAGTGTGAAATTACAAAATTAGGTCTAATATCTCTCACGTGCACTATAAAGGGAATATTTCTAATAGGGTTAAAATTGAGTAACCCTACGGTGTCTTATTTGTTCTATACCGAAATCTAGGCGCTAATACTACTAATAGGGATTGGATATTACACCTCCTGAATCATCTTAACCCGCTGAGCCAAAGGGTGGAAACGTGAATATAGCTCAATGGCCCAGATACTAGCAGCGGCGATCAAACAGCCACGAGAGACCGGAGTGTCCATTGAACGCGCCAAGAAATTAGGCGCTAAGGCTTATGATGGTACCGGATATCCCGAGAGAGCTCTATCTTGGTTAGAGAACAATGAAGAAAATTTTTAGGTTATGGGATGTACGGAAGAGCAGATGGTGGTATAGTCTGCATTTCTATTGAAAGAATGAGCGAAAGATTGGTGGAAGGCCTTGCAAAGGAGAAACGCCGATGGGGTGTCTTGGGCGCTATTCAAAGAGGAATTTCTAAATAAGTTTTACACCAAAAGTTATAAAGATGCGAAGATAGAAGAATTCTTCAAGCTCGAACAGGGTTCCCTCTCGGTAGCTGAGTACGAGAAGAAGTTTTTGGAGCTCCTTCGTGCCGTTCCATTTATAGCCGATAATAAGGAGCAGAAGGCTAACCGTTTTGCAGTGGGTCTCAATCCATGAATCAGGGTGTATGTAGTATCGGCAGCCCACACTCAGTATGGAGCATTGGTGGAAGCTACAACACGGGTTGAAAGAAGCATGAAGTCCATCCCTAAACCGAAACAGCAGGGTCAGAAAAGAGGCTGGTCAAGTAGTTCTCGAGGAGGACCGAGTAAATTCACCCGAATAGAGGAGAGATCTTCATAGTCTAGTAGTCGAAATCCAAGCCAAGGAGCTCAATCTAGCCAAGCTTCCGTTCGGCAACCATCCGCCGGATTCCGAAGCACTAAGGAGAGTTGAAAGAATTTTTGGATGTGTAATAAATGTGGCAATGCCCATCCGGGGGATTGTAGGAAGGGGATTATCGGGTGTTATAAGTGCGGTCAAGAGGGTCACTACATGAGAGATTGCTCGAATGATGGAGCTAGCAGTAAGTTAGAAGATAGACCACCAGCTCCGGGACAAACCAGTGGCGATCGAGGGCAGATTTTAAGAGGCCCCTAATTCAGAAGATCGAGCGGCGTGAGCCAGCCTAGTAGAGGAGCCGGTCGAGGAGGATCATCCGGTGGATCACAAGTGAAACCGCATACCCAAGCTAGGGTATTTGCGGTGACCCAACAGGAGGCGGATACGGCCCCAGAAGTTGTGATAGGTACAATGTCAATTTTTGATCGAGATGCTTATGTACTGATAGATCCTGGAGTGACCCATTCTTTTATTTCTGTGGAGTTTGCTGCAAATGCTAATATAGCGCCCCAGTTATTAGATGGTGCGGTAGTAGTGTCTCTTCCTACCGGAGACTCCATTGTAGCAGAAAAGGTGTATAGGAGTAGTAAAATCAGTATTGAAAGCCAAGAGTTTATGGCGGATTTGATTGTGTTGGCCATCAGTGAGTTTGATGTGAATTTAGGGATGGATTAGTTGTCTAAGTATCGGGCCTCAGTGGATTGCTCCAGAAAGAAGTTAGATTATTTAGCCCAGGCTGAATGGAAGTTATTTTTCGTGGGGTGCGAAAATCACTTTCCGCCAGTATGGTGTCGGTAATGAGGGCAAGAAAGATGCTTCAGAAGTCATGTCAGGGTTACTTAGTCTATGCCATAGACGTAAGAGATGGTGGAACGAAATTGGAGGATATTCCGGTGGTGAGAGAGTTTTCGGATGTATTCCCCGAGGATTTTCTAGGATTGCCTCCGGATAGAGAGATAGAGTTTAAAATAGAAGTAGCCCTTGGAACACAACTAATTTCTAAAGCACCCTACAGAATGGCTCCTTCAGAATTGAAAGAACTGAAGGTACATTTAGAAGAGTTGGTGAATAAGGGTTTCATAAGACCGAGTACTTCTCCTTGAGGTGCACCGGTTTTGTTTGTGAAGAAGAAAGACAGAAGCATGAGATTGTGCATTGATTACTGGGAGCTGAATAAAGTAACGGTGCGTAATCAATATCCATTTCCGAGAATTGATGATTTTTTTGATCAGCTGCAAGGAGCCAGAGTATTTTCCAAGATAGATCTGAGGTCCGGCTATCATCAACTGAAGATCCAGGAGGAAGATGTTCCTAAGACGGCCTTTAGGACTCGATATGGGCATTATGAATTTTTGATTATGCCTTTTGGGTTGACTAATGCCCCAGCTGCTTTTATGGATCTTATGAATAGAGTTTTTAGATCCTATTTAGATCGGTTTGTGATAGTATTTATTGATGATTTACTAGTTTATTCAAACAATGAGAAAGAGCATACATAACATTTAAAGATAGTTTTGCAGACCTTAAGGGAGCATCGGCTGTATGCCAAACTTAGTAAATGTCAATTTTGGCTAGATAGAGTTGCATTGTTTGGGGATGTAATCTCTGCAGAAGGGGTAGCAGTAGATCCCAGAAGATCGAAGCAATAGTGAATTGGAGACAGCCCACGAATGTGATGGAGATCCGTAGTTTCTTGGGTTTGGCCAGATATTATAGGAAGTTTGTAGAGGGATTCTCAAGGATAGCCGCTCCTCTGACTAAGTTAACCCGGAAAGAAGAGAAGTTTGTATGGTCGGAAGCGTGCCAGCAGAGCTTTGAAGAGCTAAAGCGAAGGTTGACTTCGGCCCCTGTGCTTACACTTCCGTCGGGGAATGACGATTTTACCATATATTGTGATGCTTCCAGGCAAGGTCTAGGTTGTATGCTTATGCAGAAGGAGAAAGTAATAGCCTATGCGTCTAGACAATTAAAGAAGCATGAACAGAATTATCCTACACATGACCTAGAACTAGCTGCAATAGTTTTTGCTTTAAGAATTTGGAGGCATTATTTGTATGGGGTTCCTTGTAAGATCTTTACGGATCATAAGAGCCTGCAGTACTTGTTCACTCAGAAAGAATTGAATATGAGGCAAAGAAGGTAGCTGGAGCTTATTAAAGATTATGAGTGCACCTTGGAGTACCATCCAGGAAAAGCTAACGTGGTAGCAGATGCTCTCAGCAGAAATCCTGTCGGTTCAATAGGATTTTCTATAGGTCGTGGCTATTGGATATTTTGAGTTATTTCTCCCTTGTGGTAGATGTTTTATGTTGTATAATTATTATTTTATACCAAATATTATCAGATAGATTATATCGCTTCCTGTGTTAGACACCGAAGGTTATCATGTATATATTCAAAATAATTCCTTATGTTATATGATGTTGATAATGTTTTGTTAGTTGAGTGTCAGTTAATGAATGACCATTATATTTTGGATACACTAGGAAATGTCTTAAATGCATATGTGACTAATAGGAATAGATTAAAAAAAAAACTTTAAATAATGTTGAAATATGGCATATGCGATTAGGTTATATAGATGTGAGATGCTTATTCCGTTTGGTTAGGGATGGTCAGATTCTTGATTTACCATAAACCCTTATCCAGTTTATAAGTCTTTTATTCAAAGAAAGATGACCAAATCGCCTTTTGTAGGTGTTGAACATCAGGCCACTGATTTATTGGAACTAATGTAAAACGATATATATGGTCTAATGAATTACACTACCATAGGTGGGTTTTAATACTTCGTTGTCTTTATCGATAATTTATCTTGATACGTATATGTGTTTATGATTAAGCACAAGTAAAATAACCTTTAAAGTGTTCAAAAAAATTCGACAAGAGGTAAAGAAATAAATTAAAATGTGTTTAAATGCCTTCAATCAGATTAAAGCGGTGAATACATAAGTAGTAAGTTTAGAAATTATTTGAAAGAGAATGGGATGTTTACTTAGTATAGTCCTTCAGGTGCCCCTCAACATAATGGTGTTTTAGAGAGGAGAATCAAACTTTATTAGATATAGCCTGATCGATGATGAGCTTTATCGACCTTCTAGAATATCTATAGAGTTATGTTCCAAAAATTGATGCTCATTTGCTGACTAAAGTTTCATCGAAGGCTATTCCTATTACTCCATTTGAGATATAGACTGAGAGGAAACTAGATCTTCAGTATGTTAAGATTTTGGGACGTCTTGCTTATTAAAAGTTACGCAATAGGATTAACTTGCACCAAATGAGTACAAGTTTCAGTTCATTGGATATCCTAAACTCTCTATAGGATATTAGTTCTATAATTTAAAGGAATAAAATGTGGTAGTTGCTTATAATGCCACTTTTCTAGAGAAACGGTTTATCATGGATTGTGGGGATTGTAGAAGGGTTAAACTTAATAAAGTCAATCAAAATATTTATAAACTGATAATGGAACTTCAAGTTTAATCAAGTGAGATACTTTTGATACACCCTCTATATAGGTTGGAAAGGATCTCAAGGCCACTTGTTAGGTATGATATAATGCCTGAAGGTGTCTTTGACATTTTTTTAGTAGAAGAAAAGGGTCTTTTGACTTATAGAGAGGCAATGCTAGACATCGATTCAGAAAAATGGTAAAAAGCCATACAATTCAAGATTGAATTTATGCATGACAATCAAGTCTAGGACTTGGATGAACTTCCCATAAGAATTATTCATATTGATTGTAAATGAGTTTACAAGAGAAAGCATTGGCCCAATGAAAAAATAGAGACCTTCAAAGCCCGACTAATGGTAAAAGGTTATACTCAGTGATTTTGAATTAATTATGAGGAAAACTTTTGACTAGTAGCTATGTTGAAGTTGATTTGAATTCTATTAACTATTGCAGTATATTATGATTTTGAGATCTAGTAAATGGATGTAAAGACGACTTTCCTAAATGGATATCTTAAGGAAGAGATATACAAGGAGCAACTTAAAGGGTTTACATCTAGTTTAACTTCTAATTTAGTGTGCAGGTTTAAGAATTCATTTATGAACTTAAACAGGCTCCCGAAAGTTAAACTCTTCATTTTGATAAAGTAATTAGAGGGTTTAGTTTTATAAAAAACAATAAAGGTCAATAGGAGCATGATTATCTTTCTTGTTCTCTATATAGATGATGTACTTATTACCAGAAATGATATTTGTATATTAGAATTAGTCAAGAGTTGTTAGAGTAAGAACTTCTCCATGAAGAATTTAGGAGAGGCTTCCTATATAGTGGGTATAAATCTTTATAGAGATAGAACTAAGAACTTGATATGACTCTCCCAATCCTCGTACATAGATAGTGTTCTTGAAAGGTATAACTTTAATTTATCCTAATGTTCCCTAAACTTCCAATCACTATTTCTAGCACATTTAGAGAATTAAGAACAAGCAAATTCAATAATAAACTGAGTTTATAATAATGAGATTAAATAAATAAAGTACATATATTGAGTTTAGATAGCAATATTAAATCAATATAACAAGTTTAATGGCTAAATAATAATAATAAAATATGATACAACCAATCTAAATTGAATTTATTAAGACAATGAGGCCTCCAACAAATCCTTAGCCATGGTTGCATCATTCAATGGTTAGATAAAATGCTCTTGATTGTATAATCTCTCTCTAAAATAGCTTTATATGTTTTCTTTGCACAATATAAGGATGAATTTTATGGGTTAGAGAGGTATTAAGACTGAGAGAAAATGGGTTAAGGTTAAATTAGAGGTGGAACTATTATGATTTATGCTTATGTGGCATCCCATTTTGTATGAATATTTTACTTTAATATTTATACAATAAATATTTTATTAAATGGCTAATTAAATTTCGTAACATTGTTGATGGACTTATGAAAAAATTTCGTAAGACAAACAAGTGTGAACTTAGGAGTCTCATAATATAAAGTGTACTAATTTAGCACTAGGGTAGAACGCTAGGTTGAACAATTCATTTCGAGAAAATTTTAGAAAGCATGATTTGTTTTTGGGTCTCTCGGGAAACTAATGGTCTTAAGAGTTAAGCTCATGAGCTTGATAAGTGGCAAGTGATGATTAATCATCACTTGCCACTACATATTGTCGTTTATCAAGTAAAGGCATAATGATACCTTAACTACTTAATAAGTAGCAAGATTAAATTGCCACTGTTCAATTTTTAAAAGACACATGTCTTTAAATGTTAAAGGCGTGGCTAATTGCAAATTGTTTGCAATTGTTAACTCTTAGACTAAGAAATAAATTGATAAGTCTAAGTATTAGACAAAAATAAGTTAAATTAAAAACAAAAATAAGTTAGTCTTATTTTAGTTAACTATTCGACAATTCATAAAACAAAAAGTGACTAAGTGTTAGTCAAATAGAAAATAAGACAGAAAATTTCTTTGCTTTTATTCTTGGTTGAAAGTAACAGAGAAGTAAATAGTTACTTCGAGTCAATTCCTACTGAAATTCAAAACTGTCATTCTAGCTCTAGCATCCTATCACGTTCTGGACTAGAATTGTTTACAGTAACACTTCAGGGTGAGGTTTTATTTCTCATTAATCTAATAAGATGTGTATATTCTACTACATTGATTTGTATGTGAGGCATGTAAATAAAATATATTTTAAATTACAATGTACCTATATGTGATAAGGGTAAAATTGTCATATATTTTCTCATGCTTTTATTTTGATATTTCATTGTTTTATGAGAATAGATGGCTATTTATGTGCTTTATTGTTAATTGTAGGGACTTGAACAAAATTTAAAGAAATAATGCAAAAGGAGCAAAAACAGGGACTAAAATGCAAAGTTTCCAAAATTTGAGTCCAGCGCCCCTGCGCCATAATAATATCGCCCCAGCTTTTGGAATAGTGATCGAAATTAGAAAAATGACCTGTTTAAGTTGCGTCTGGCGCTCCAGCACCGAAGAGTCACCGCGCCAGCGACAATCCAGCGCCCCAGCGCTATCAACATACCGCTCCAGCGTTGAAGCCGTTTTCATGCAGCGCCCCAGTGCCAATATCCCACCGCTCCAGCGGTAATAGCTTTTTCACGCGTCGGCCCAGCGACAACTTCATAGCGCACCAGCGGTAGTGCGAGTCCTAGTCCGACGAGAATTGAGATTTTCAAGCTCATATCAACCCCTATAAAAAGCCACTCATTCCCAGCCTTTAAGAATGAATCCAAGACGACCCAAGAGCACCAAGAATACAGAGCACAAGTCTTGGAGAGCAATAGAAGCTTAATTGAATCAACTTTAGAGAGAGATACAAGATGTTCTTTGGCATCAAGAGTTCTTAGGCAGCGCAATCAAGAGCAATTCGACGTCTACATCGATTTGCAATTGATTGTATCATGTTTTATTTTTATTTTTACTGCTGTTCTCTTGTAGCCATGAGCTAAACTTATTTTCTAGGGTTAATATTTGAACTCAATATGTGTGCTTAATTGCCATATCTTTAGAATATTTAATAAACTTAGTTCTTTGATATTCAAATTACTTGTGTTTAATGCTTCAATATATCTGGCCAATATATGGTGAATGAATTGGTAATATTTTGATAAACTCGGAAGAGGAATCAATATATTTAGACCTAGGTAATTTGATGCATGATTGTAGAGTAACATTCAATGTTACATATGCAAGTTTCAATTTACTATAGGAATATACCTAATTGGCATGTATGATCAATAAGACCTAATCTTAATGAATCTTAATTTATTACAAGTACCATAGGAATATAGGTATTTGGTAAACTAAGATATACTTGCATGACCTTGGAAGAGGCTTGTGAATACATTAGTGTCTTGATCAATAATAAAGACTAAGTGAGTTAAATATTAGAGGATTAATCATTAGAAATATATTGAGGGATATTATTAATCCTAGGTTTTCTCTACATTGCTATCACCTAATTTTCTTTACATTGTGTTTTTGTTTTATATTTCTTACATTCAGTCTTAGATTTTTATTTTTTTGAATAATTATTAGGAAGATATAATTTTAGTAATTGGTTAAAAAGAAGAAATTATCCCTGTGGGTTCGACATCCGACTTATTTAGTCTTTTTATTACTTGCATACGATAGTGTATACTTGCACTTAATTTTATGATATAGAAATATCGCATCAATATGCACCCTACAATAAGCACACTTACAGGAACTTTCTGTTTGGAGATGAAACAAGAAATTCATATAATCGGCCCAACACTGGAGCTTTCATTCTTCAATATTGAGGCGTTCTGTCAACGCTAGAGCTTTCAATCTTCAATGTTAGGGCATTCATCCTAAATGAACTTAAAGGAGTTCATTTTCGTCGCTAGGGTGCTTAAGTCACTGGAATTTACACCCTAGCATTCGTTTTGGACGCTTAGGTGATGGCACTATAGCAAAATCAATGTTTACAGTATTATTGATGGTTAGTCTAGTGATTTACTACAACAATTTATATTTTTGCTCAAATTCCTTCTTTTCCTATTTTATCATGATAAAATCCTATAAAAACAACATTCAAACCATAAACAATTCTAAGATTACCTAAAAATGGACAATTGCCAAGATAATATAAGGTCTAAATATATATCTAATTTACACCTATCAAATCCTTTCATCACCTATATTATGGAAAAGCAAAGATATAGATCATCACCTTCAAATCTCTATGAGCTTGATTATGAACTTATCTTTGGATTTGTATTTTTGTAAAAAATATCCACACAACTCCTTTACAATATTGTTTAACCCTACGAAAAAATTTTGTTTTGAGGTTTATACTTATGGCCACAAGACTTCTTGAAATAGAATCTCGGAGTATGAGGATATACAACTCACCCATATGAGTTGATGGATCCCATATCTACACATACTGGACTATACGAGCATCTGACTATACTCAATGAAAATTAGAGGTTAGACTATGAAAGGTCTCTAATATACGTGGAATCAAAGCATGGTGGATCATTCACAATCCCACCGTGGCACTTAGGTCAAAGGACCATGAATACTACTCAACTTGAGAAGACTCTCCATTAACGACTTTATGAGATGTCTATCAGAGGTCCTCATAAGTCTGTTCAATACCCAATCCTCACTAAATGCCTACATACCTATATAAGCTTTTGTTAAGCCCTTCGTCTATTAAGACTAACTGTCTGGACAATCTAGATATAGACATACACTGATCTAGAAGGAATACCAATCAACCTAAGTTAGCAATCATATTTTAAGAACGATATATTTGAGAATATTACTACGCACTGATATTTCTTATCACCATTTGTAACTCCTTCCAACTACATATTACTATAATTTTCTTGGGTCTTTGCCTTAATTTAGGCAAGATTCTAATTCTTAAAATGCTAACTCTTAGCACTGACCTAAACTTTTTTTGATAAATTCCAAACTCTTTTAGATCTACAATGTCTTAAAAGTAACAAGCTTAGTACTATATAATTAATTATTAATAATTTATTTGCAATGTTTATTGTATAAATATTAAAACATTAATATTCATACAAAATTTGAATGGCAGGTAAGTACCAACCCCAACAAGTTCCACTTGCTCTAATGATATTTTTGATGATATCTAATACCAATTAACCTTATGTATTTCTCAAACACCCTAGGAGTTAAGGCCTTTGTGAACGGGTCTACTATATTATCTATAGAATCTACTCTATATACTATTACATCTCCTCTAGCTAGATCTCTCTAATTATATGATAATTATGCTCTATGTGTTTAGACTTTTGTTGTGGCCTTGGCTGCCTAGCTTGGGCAATAGCCCCCTTGTTGTCGCAATATAGTAAAACATGATCTACTAAACTTGGGACTATTCCGAGCTCTATGATAAACTTACGTATCTACATTACTTCCTTTGTAGCTTTAGAAGCTGCAATATATTATTCCTCCACTGTAGAATTGGTTGTGGATGCCTACTTAACATTCATTCGACTGACTACAGCACCATTAAAAAGAAACACATATATAGATGTAGAATTTCTATCATCCGAATTAAATTGGAATCCTAAATTAGTGTATCCCCTCACTTGTAAGTCATTCACTCTATAAATCAAAAACCTTATCCTTTGCAGCCTTAAGGTATTTTAGGATATATTTCATGGCCATCTAATGGTTACTACTTGGATCAAATTGATATCAGTTCGTAACACTTATAGCCATACTAATGTTAGATCTCATACATAACATGGCATATATCAAGTTACTAATAGTTGATGCATATGGTATGTTAGACATTCTAACTTTTCATCTTTCTTTTGATGACACATCCTTCTACAAAGATGAACAAAGATAAATGTCATATTTGAAAGGTACATTAACTGTCTTACAGTTACTAAAGTTATACATTTCAAGAATACTTTCTATGTACAAGAATTGGGAGAGTCATATCAGTCTTCTAACTCTATCTTTATAAAATTTTATACCCAGTATATATGAAAGTCTCTTCTAAATCCTTCATGGAGAAGTTACTACTCAAATAGCTCTTGAATAACTTTAACATACCAATATCATTTCTGATATAAGTATGCCATCCACGTAAAGAACAAGAAAGAATATAATGTTCTTACTGATCTTTCTTTACAAACACGTTTCCTCTTCGTTTTTTTATAGAACCAAGCCCCCTGATTACTTTATCAAACTGAAGACTCGATTTCAAGAAGCCTACTAATGTCTATAAATAGACTTCTTAAGTCTGTACATTAGATTAGAAGTCAGGCTAAAAGTGACTCGTCTAACTCCGTATTGACAAGACGGACCATAGATAACATTATCTCATAATGAAATGCATTTTCAATCTGATTAAGAGAGAATTTAAAAATTTTATTTGTATCTCTTGAGAATTTGAATCATAATCACCTATTTATTTTATACAAGTAAAACTAACCCCTACTAGTAGGGCTCCTATTATGGTTGACAATGTAAACAAATAATTTATAGTTTATAAAGCAGTTATATAACAATTATATTGCTTAAATAAACATCACGTGCATTTAAAAAAATGGAGTGAATGGGTCCATTGCTATGGTGCTAAGGTCAGTACTTTCAGCACTATGGTGCCAAGATGTCATTGCTACAACAATAATTATACTTTGAGCACCGTAGCACTACGATTCTACCATTGTAGTGCTAAGGTCAAAACCTTCAGTAATACAATGCTATACAGCCATCGCAGTAGTGCTCTGTTGGAACACCACAGTGCCAGACCATACATCACTCTAGTGTTCATCTTTCTATGAACACTACAACACCAAACATGTATTGCCTTAGCGCTGATTCAACCAGAAACTTAGTTATGCACTTCTAACACTTGAAAATATAGTACTCACTATTCCTAGGCATGCCAATTAACACAAAACAACTCTATTTACCTAGAACAACACACAAATATGCTCTGATACTAATGTTAACATGATTTATGAGTACATGCATGTGGTAGTGCTTATTGAATATTCCATGTATGTTAAACATACATATACGCAGCAAAATAAAATCTATTTTTTATTCAATAAAATTGACTACAAGCACTAGAATCAGTCCAAAAGAAAATTATTTTAATGAGAAAACTATGGTGTAAGGTCAATTAAAGGTAATTGAATACAATAGAGCAACTGTTCCAATATACAAATTATTTACATGAACTAAATCATACATTCTTGAAAAGACAAAACTAAATTTGTAGAAATTTAAAGCATGAAAAATAATTAATTCAATTATGAAACATTTCAGCAAAGTTAACAAGCCTTAAGTGCTACCAAGTTGAATCGTATTCTGAGGAGGCCCTTGCAATATTTAAAAAAAAAATACTATTGCACCACTCAATCATGAATATTAATTACTCCTTATTATCATGAGAAATAGTGCAATACCTACACTTATGGAATGAGCAATTTGGACCTTATTTATAGAGTTACGATGTGAGTTAAATTCATAGTTATAGAATTAAATCATGTATAATTGTATAAATAAATTGAATTTGATTCATTTATTTAAACATATTTAATCGTATCGTGTAATCCGAATATTAAATGAATCGAATATGTGTTTGAATATCTAATTCATTTATGTAAATAAATCATATACGAATATGATAAAATTTTTGTTAATACTTTATATTTACACGATATAAATATGATTTCATTTATACGAATTGTCACCCCTAATCTTGAGAGGTAAAAACGTTACACTATGTGATTATGTGTACTTTTCGAATTATAAAATTTTACAATATTGTTAAGATTTGTAAATTGCCAATATAAGATTTTAGGGATGCGATGGTCAGTTTATAATATTTGATATAAATAACTTTTCATTGAATCAATAAAGTGAAATAGTGATTAAATAATTTAAGAGAAATGAAATGTAGCAAAGTTGACACTTAATATGCTTGACGGGGTGTTGTTGTTGAAAATATGCCCTTAAAGTATGATTATTTATATTTATTTACTGCTAAATATAAATAATAAAAGTTATTCATTCAATTTTTAGTGTTTGCAATTTTTAGTTGCTTTTATTTAAATCTCATGAAATTCTTTGATTATTAATTGTAACATTAAACTTAGTCTATAATAGCTATATACAAAAGAACTAAATTTAAGTATAATAATCTAAATTAGTCCTCAGTCTGAATAAAGATGGAAACTTTGTTAATAGACTACAAATGCGGTTCATTTGTATGTTGTATACAATCGTCTCATCTGAACTATTCTATGTATTGACATAGAAAATTGAAACACTTTATATAATGTTAAATATAAAGTACTGATCCGTAATAAAATTAATTCGTTGTTAACCTTCGTTAATAAAAAGAATTTATTTTATCACAATATAATCATATATAGATTAATCTTAATTTTGAGTGATTAACCAACTCTTATTCATTGAGTTATATTTATTAATCTACAAGAAAATAATTTTTAAATATTTTCAGTCAATTACTAGGTATTTTATTAACATAACAAAATGAATGGCTATAAACATTTCTCATACAAATGAAATTTACTTCTTCTAAGAAAAAGTTAGGTAAGTTGCTTCCTTAACAATTAATTCTAATCTTGAACATAATATGTTCAGTTTTCTTTAAGAGTTAAAGAAAATAATTAATATATTAATTTTACAAATTAAATGTTCAATATAGCATCAATGTGGATAAAAAATAAAGATGTAATTACAGAGATTAATGGATACTCCACTTAGTTCTAATTATGAACCATTGTAGATAATCAATCTATATGAAATGATTATTAAATAGACAAAGATAATTTTTTGTTTTATAATTTATCTGCAAATATTAAAAGTTCAACTCTATATATTTAGTAGAGTAATATAAAGTTAATAAATAAAATCATATTAATTAACGAGTTTTAATCAAATAATTTAATTTATTAGAGTTTAATTTTGTAAGTCCATCAAGTCTTCTAATGACTTCATATAATACTGAAATAGACTATAGGTTAATTGTTAGATCTAAAATATTAATTGACCCAAGTTTAATTTGATTAAACCCATTGAGCCAAATCAATTGTTGGCCTTATCTATAATTGTTATGAAATTAAATAAATAATTAGATTATTTATAATATTTAGATAATTATGAATTATCCACTAAATTACCTAATTAAATTAAAAATAAGATTAGGCATTATTCTAATCCTTCTCAAATAAGGATTTATCTACTAAATAATATAATTCAATCAAAATAATATTACATATTATTCTAATACTTATTAGATAAGAATTATCTATTTTAATTATCTAAACTAAACTAAAATAATATAATATATTATTTTATCTTAATCGATTAGAATTTTAAAACTACTATTTTACCTCATACTCTTTATAAATACCAAATTGCCCCTATTAGAGTATTGTTTTTTATATTATTTTTACACCTAAATGATTAATTACGATTTAAGGGATCTGTGATGTTTGAAAATTGATAGAACTAATTAGGCATTTTCAATATAAAATTAATAGCAAACATAATATGAATGGGTACTTCAAAAAACTAAAGGATCTTATGAGTAATTCAAGAAAAACTCAAAGATTGAATTATTAATTCTCTATAGTTTTCTCATATTATCAAAAAAAGGCTAGCCAATAGTTGAATTATTCTCATTCTATAGTCAATCTTCGTAATTCTCCGAGTTTTTGTGTCTGTGGTCTAGTTCTCAATTTTAGATTTAGTTCAAGCTCCTGTTCCTATTGATATTTATTTTGACCCTTCATTTTAATTTTAAGTTAGGAAGGACTTAATAAAAAGAAGAAGCCTGAGCTAGTTTTGATTCTTTCAAAAAAACCTTATTGAATGTTTTGATTCTTTCAAAAAAAACCTTCTTTCTCTATTGTTGAAAATTATGGCAATGGCTTAAAAACATTAACTTCAACCAATATTTTGACATAAAATCTATAAACTCTTTACGATAAATTAATACTTTTTGCAATTTCCATTATAATCTTTGGACTACAATATTTCTAATTATAGATTCGAATTCATATTTGAAAATTCTTGTAAATTTCAATAATGTATGAATTAAAATCTAATTAATACTTTTTGCAATTTCCATTATAATCTTTGGACTACAATATTTCTAATTATAGATTCGAATTCATATTTGAAAATTCTTGTAGATTTCAATAATGTATGAATTAAAATCTGCTTGACACTGATAAAATAAAAAAGATTCAAAATTCAGCATGCAAGTACTATTACCCCAAATATGTTTTATATCTAATAATATTTTTAGAATGAAATACATAAAATCTTTTTAGAAGTGGGAAAAAAATAATATCTTAAGAAAAGAAAGATAGAAAGCTTTAGTGACTCTTCGTATAGCTGTCAAATCTAACTCCATTTATAAGTAGGACTTCATAATTTTTAGAGCCCTAATTTTAGATCATCTACCTTAATAAGTTGTAAACCTTTCTTTAAAATCAATCAGCTTATAAGATTGGATTTGCTTCGATTAAGGCGACTCTTATATTCTTCTTCATCAATTTTAATAAAAGTTTGATCACTTTTGATATAAGATAGTAAAAGTTATAAGAGAAACATGACAATATTTAAATTATTTGATAAAATCGAAGCAAATAATTTTTTGCAAGAATTATGAACTTCTTATTACTTATTTTTAATTGTTTTTTTTTGTATTGAACAATCAAATTTGTCATTTCCTCTCAAACGTCAGTCATAACAGCTACACTATCAAATTATTTGTCTCCAAAATAAGAGTATCGTAGAAACCAGAGACTGTAGTAACTAGGTACTATAACAACACAGAACTGTAACAACAGATGCTGTAGCAGAATATACTGTAGCGAAAATTACTGTAACAGTCAACAAAATTTCCAAAAATCTCAAGCAGAAATCCCAAAATGATCTCAAAATATCTACAAAAATCCCAAAATAAGCTTAATAAAAAACGAAATGAAGGCAAAGTTGTAGAAAAACTTCACCAATATTGACAACCAATCAATAAACCGAATATATAGCTACTTGGGACCGCTGAAATTGTAGCAAGCTAGGAAGATAAAACTGCAGTAGCCAGAAGAAATTGTAGCAAATCTCCAAACTTTTAGATCCAGCAGCTCAATAATTGGAAATTCACCAACGGAACTAGAAGAAATCATCGGCAAAGATATAAGCTACAGTAGCCAGGACAAATGATTACTGTAGTCTTTTGAGAGAATAATTTTACTGTAGAAAAACACATTTTTTCTATATATAGATATATATATGTATTTATGTAAGAGAAAATTTGAACGTGAAACTTTAGTGAAATATTAAACTGTTAACATAAATATCTATAGAGTCTAATTTTGCTAACATTAATTTTTTTTATAAATAATATAAAAGTATGAGGGATTTTTGTAAGTAATTTTAAATACAACATTAATAAATAGTGACTATCCGGTTATAAAAAAATTGCGCATCAATCAAACATATAAAACAATTTCTCTATATCAACTAAAAATGAATTTAATGGAATTCAAAAGATGAAAAAAAAAGAAGAAAAATGAATTTGATGTTTTATTAACAAAACAAAAAATTATATCTTTTATTAGAACCTCAAATAACTTTATAAAAGATACTTGAAGTTTGTTAAGGGAGGAAACGTCTTTTTTCTTCTTAAAATTATGTTGAAGCGAAGAATTTAAGATTCAACTTAGAATTTTAACCTCCTCTTTATGTAGTCAAATAACTTATTAATCAGACAAAATAGTAAGAATTCAAAGTAGAATATAAAAGAGCATAACACAATCTTACGTGGTTTAGCTAATTATCTATGTCCATGGTGGATCCAAAAATCCTAACCTCTCCTATTAACTCCCTAGAGATTTTACAAGAAAAACCCAATAGAAAAACTCTCAAAATGACCTAATGTTTAGTGAACTCTTATTCTAATACAAGTAATGATCATCCAAACGACGGTTCCACCTTAGCGCACACAAACACTTAGTGTCTACCCAGTTCTTCTCATCTCTTAGAGTCTCTCTTAATGCTTAATCTCAACTAAAGGGTTTACAAGTGTTTATATATGGTGTATTTCGTGCATACTAACCTTATTATTTATTGGAGTAAGAATTCACTTGTTTTGAAAGTCCAAAACTTTTAAAAACTCAAAATTCGAATAAAAAACGGACATTCTAACGCGTCTGGCGTTGCAGCACTCACCATGTCGCGCCCACCGCCACAGTACTGGGGACCCACTGCCACGACCCTGGGCTTTTATGCTGGGTGTTGAGGTGCTCAGCCATGGGCACCGTGGCGCTTAGCCCTAGTGGCCCCTATGCTTGTTTTCTTCGCTTTCTTCGCGTCTTCGAGTCCCGTTTCATTTTTCCTTTCGTATCCACACATTCTAGACTTCTCCATACGTGTCCCACACATTTTAAATTTTTTGTAACACTTCATTCTATTATTCATCTTAATTTTTATCTAATTAAAATTATTGAAGCATTAATTTTCCGTCAAATAAATGTTCTTTCATTAATTTTATTTTGTTCGTAATCTCTTTTATTATAGCGCGCTTTGAAGTGCTGTAATTTTATATTTTTATCACTTTCTTTCATCATTTTTTTAATAAGAATTAATTATTGTTTTGGTATCATTTATTTTTCTAAAAGTGACCAATTGTCTATATTACTACTTATTATTATTTTTTAATTTAAAAAAGGTTAAAAACCTACAACAATTGAAGGTGATTAACAAATTCATAAATATAATATAATGATATTTTCATGAAAACTTGAATGGAGAGCACAATTGCGTCCAAGTTTGTCAAGCCTAAATGACTAAACACGTCCAATTAATTTTTTTCTTTGAAGGAAAAATTACTATTTTACTTCATGCTCTTTGTAAATACCAAATTACTCCTCTTGGAGTATTGTTTTTTTATATTATTTTTACACCTAAATGATTAATTACGTTTTAAGGGATCTGCTGTGATGTTTGAAAATTGATAGTTAATTCATAAGTATTTTTTGAATTACCCCATAAAGTTCTCAAAATTTTTTAAATACTTAATTTAATCATTTTAAGAACTAATTAGGCATTTTTAATATAAAAACAAAAGCGAACATAATATGAATGGGCACTTCGAAAAACTTAAGGATCTTATAAGTAATTCAAGAAAAACTCTGAGATTGAATTATTAATTCTCTATAGTATTCTCATATTATCCAAAAACGCTAGCCAATAGTTGAATTATTCTCATAATCTGTAGTCAATCACGTAACTCTCCGAGTTTTTGTGTTTGTGGTCTAGTTCCCGATTTTGGTTTTGGTTGAGCAATTGTATTTTATTATATTCAAATTCACCGACAACCCTTTCTTTACTCGTGATGGTTCGTGGGTTGTCAAATCCGAGCTCAAATTTGGGTAGATCGCGAATGTTTTTGGTCGTAGGGAGTCCTTATTGTTGCGTTGTGTTGATTCTGAGAACTTTCTCGTTTATATATGTTAGGCTATGAGACTATCCGCGGGCAGCTGCTTTAGATATTTGGTCCGTTAGGCCCTTGGTGAAACCCTAGGAGCAACAAAAGGATTTTTTTTGAGAAAAACAATTATAGAAATGGGGTGTTTGTTAAACAAATTGCAGTGGGGAAATGTTACCACTCAATCAAATGATAAGATCAATTCTGCCATCTGGCCCATCTCGAACAAATTATAGATTTTGATATAGTTAGAAAGTGAAAAAAAATAGTGGGAAAAGGGAAAATTTCGAATTTGACCATATTTTTTATTATTAAATAATTTTGACAAAAGTTAAAATTTGCTTTCTTTATCTTGAAAATTGGCGGAAATTTATGAGTATTTATTGTAAATATTGTTTTGTTGTGTTTTTGTGATCTTTTTATATTATAGTAGTTTAATTGTGTAGATTTAATGTTAAAAATATAAAAATAAATGTAAAAAATTGAAAATAGCAAAAAATAACTAACTCCGGCCAAAAATTGCATCCAACTCGTGGTTTTTGTTTTTCGTATATTGCCATGCGTATGGGCACAAAGCACCATACGCATGCCAATTTAATTTTTTTTATATTACATTTTTATTTATTGAATTTAACTTTTTTTAATTTTATATATTAATTATTTAACTTTGTCTTTTTTATTTTGCTGTTAATTTATTTTTTATTATTTTTATTTTGTGTATTATATTCATATTTTGTTTTTCTTTTTAAATTTTTAGTAATTATTTAAAATTAAATTTTGTATTTTTTGAATTTTATATTATTGCTCATATACTAATATATTTTTTTATTTTTTCACGTGCTGCTAATATTGTTTTATATATTATAGGGTTTGTTTCAACCATTGTATACATTTGGGGAAGGTGGCAGAATTTCTTTAATGATGTTGAGAGATACATTAGATTTTAAAATATTCATATGTTATTTTTAAAAAATATAAAATACGAAGCATTGTTGAAAAACATTTGTTGTATTACTAAAGTTAATCAAGTGCAGTATAAAGTGACTTTCAGATTTGTGGTTCATTCAAATACTATAAAGTTTAGACTTATTTCACTTGAAAATAATGATGATATGATTTTTTGGTTGACCCTACAAAAAAATGTCCTACACCTCTATGTGTAACACTGGATGTTCGAGTTTCTATATGTGAAAATAATGCAGAAATATCCATCAAATAGAAACAAATCTACTTTGATCAATTCATGTTGGCAAGTGGTAGCTATTAGGGTCAGTGCTTATGTGCTATTTTTAAATGTACATATACTTGTATATTTATACAAATATATATTTTTATTAAATCGCTAATACCCATTAATATAGTACTATGTATGTAACGTTACAGACATTGTAAGATCTGAAGGAGTTCAGATCAGATCTAAAAGAGTTTAGATAAGGGCTCATAGTTAATCAAGCGAAGAGATATAAATGCTAAATATTAGCACAACTAAGTATTGGCTAATTATAATACTTAGCAAATCTAAGAGTTGGAGCCTTATCTGTAATGGGACATAGACATAGGAATGTACCAGTAACTGTATAATTGCAAGAGTTGCAATCGGGTGCCAGAAAATGCTAATTACGCAAGTATGTTCTCGAATAATTGTCCCTGATCTATTTCTACCAATGCGGGTCTATCGGTGGATACTTTTATATATAGATCAGCATATATCATACCTATAGGGTATAGATGGTTGTTTCTAACCGGTCGTGAGCTTAGAGCTTGTATTGACATATGGGTATCCAGTTAGGACTGGATATGGGACAAACTCACAATGGCCTCCGATAGACACTCTATGTAAGCCGTCAATTAAGGGTCCTCTCGAGTTAAGTAGTATATGTGGTCCTTTGACCTAAGTGCCATGGTGGGCTTGCAAATGATCTACCATACTTTGGTTTCACGCATGTCATAGACCTTTCATAGTGTGACCATTGGGCCTCGCTGAGTATGGTTCGATGCTTATAGAGTCAGGTGTGTACATAAATGGGATCCGTCAAGTCGCATAGTGAGTTCGATATCTAGATGCTTCGATACTGTATCTCGAAAAGTCTTATGGCCACAAGCATTAATCATGGGAAAGAGTTCCATCAGGGTGAAACAATATGACAAAGGAGTTTATACATATTGTTTAGTGAGATAGAGTCTGGAGATAAGACATGGATGAGCACTTGGGGATTTGACGGTGATAATCTATATCCCCGCACATCTAAGATATCATGACGGAAGGACTATACGTATGCATTGTAACCTCAGCTTGTATGGTTCAATGCGCTAAGTCTGTAATATCCGTAACTTGTGCATGAGGCATTGCTCACAGACTCATGAAATAGTTTCATATGACGAATCAGGCATAGGACCTAGGGAGTCCAGCGATATGGAGTGTACTCGTTGTGCACTAGGGCAGCGTGCCAGATTAAAGTGTTTAACCCAGCAATATTTAGTAGTACCATAAGAATGCGTGCGTGTTTGTATTTAAGTGTTAAATACAATAATTAATTAATATTTATTATTTACGAATTGTATAAAGATACGTGGCGTATTGTGGTCCCTCAGTTGAGTTTATTAAAGTGTGAAATTTGGTGAAACCTACTAGGAATGTACTTGGTAACTATTTATGAGGGATAAAATTATCATTTCAAACTTTGATTATTTAACAGTTAAATAATCAAAATATCTCTCTTATTATATTATATAATATATTTTTATATTATATAATCAAAATAGTTGGCACCCATTATAACTTATTTTTATTATATATATATGTATTATATAATATAATATATTATATTAATATTATTTTTTTATTATATATATAAAGAGGAGAGAGAAAGAAACTGAAATGAAAAAGTAGATTTTGGTGTGTTTGGGCATTTGCCCAAGAGGAAAGAAATGGAGAAGAAAAGGAAAGAAGAAAAGAGAAGAAAAGAAAAAAAAATGGAAAAAAAATTGTTTTATTTTTTCTATGTTTTAAATTAGAGCAATTGTGAATTACTTTAAATTTTTTATTTTTTATCTTTTTTGAGAAAACGATAAAAACACACAGAGGTCATTTTTGGGTTTAAGAGTTAAACATAGTGCTGCGTATAGGATTGCTATTGTAGCTCACCAAGCTCACTGTGTTGGTGACTAGAACTGCCATCGAGTTGGTCTCTATACGAACTCTAAAAATTTACGTGTATAACATTACACGTTGAGGTGAGTTCTCGACCCTATAATATATTTTATTTATTGTGTTTATTGCAAGTTTCACGCTTTCGTCAGACTTAAATATGTATTTGATATGTATGTAGGCAATAGACACAATTACACATGCATACACCCATGTATAATAGATCCCCTCCAATAAATGGTATCAGAGCCATTTAGGTTGTATTTTGGTGTGGTTTGAGTGAATAGATGTAAAAGACTCAGTGCAAATAGCGCGTTTCAAGTGTTAAAATGGGTATGCCAAAAGGAGTACTCTGGGCGTTGTAGCGCTAGGGGGCTGGTGCCGCAACGCTGAAGGTTCAACCTCCCAACGCTGCAACGAGGAGATGTGGCACCGTGGCACTGGGGGTTTGACCTCCCAGCGCTGCAACGATGACATCCCATGCCGCGGCAGTGTACTATTCACTTAAACAATAGCACATGAACAATATATATTTTACTATTTACATCTACAATATTTGTTGAACAATGTTTTAAAAATTAATTTTACATGTGTAGATTTATGAGATGTAGTGATAAAAGTTATCAGTCTACATTATAAACCGGGTTTTATGAGTTGCAGTGATAAGAGTTATCAATCTACATTATAAACCAGAATTAAATTTTGTGTTGGTAACCACAATGAGAGCCCTATTAGTAGGAGTTAGTTGAGCTTGCATAGAAAAACTAATTAATTGAGAATCACCATTCCTAGGAGAATGGAGACCTAGATACAAAAATCTCTCTTAATCAGATTGAAGAATATTTCATTATGAGATAATATTTTATTCTGATTCATCTTGTCAATACGGTGCTAGACGAGTCACGTCGGCCTTTTTTCAATATTGCTACAACGTGAAGGACTTGGTCGGTTAGGCTTGGACTATGCCGGTTAAACATGAGATGAGGTAAATCTATGCGAAAGTATTGCCCAATATTACTATAGTGTGAGGGTCGTATCGGTAGCATATATTTGATTATTGACAAGTTAATCTGGAATACACTTACTCAAAATTGTTATAGTGTAAGGATAAGGTGTATTCAGGATTTAGTGGTAAGAGTTGCATGAGATGCAATTGACAAATGTTGTCTACCTGTTGGGTTTACAAAGGTCAATATTGCTACAATGTGAGGCTCGAGTAAATTTCAATGAGATCTACTTCCTGCTATATAGTTTAAAAAAGTTTAGACTATCGTCTTCTCGTTCGATAGATTACCAGGATTATGTAAAATAATGGGAGGATGTTTTAAATCAAAAATATATAAATAGTATAAGCATGATTTAAAACGTTTTATCAGCGATTTAATGACCATTTCACTTATATCTCTCATTAGTTTGACCTGTCAAATGGCCACTACAAACCAGTTGGTGTGCATAGTTAATGCATTCCAACTCTAGTGTACTAGGAATTACTCTGACTAATGGATGATTCTAAAAAATGTTTTGGATTCAAAAATTTTGGATTTATTGTTGATCAGAAGTTAGCTGTAAGGTAATTCTGATAACACCTCTCTAAAGAATTGAATAGAAAGAGTATGAAACTCTTTTTTCAGGGTGCTTCACCTTTTACTCCAAGTATATCTGGTGAGACCAGATGTGTGAGGAGGAGAAGATGAGGTAGATGCCCAGCATCAATCCTCAGAGGTAACATTTATCCAAAGATCAACAAGAAAGCGTGTAAATAGAAAGTATTTCCATTACAATAATGTTGGGTATTGAAAATTCATCTACCCTAGAAGCCTTATAATAATCAGAAAGACTCATACAGATTTGTGTATGACATACAAAGACATTTCTAGGGCATATAATGCCAGCTCAAGTTGGGTATGAGGTATCGCATGTCTCTCTTATATCTGTAACATGTTGCAGGGATTGAGAGAGACTAGAATACAACAGCTTGAAGAAGTAATGTTGAGAGAAAGAAATGGTGATTTCTTACAAGTCCAAGATGTTGGGAAACTTAACTGACTTCTTATATGCAATATAATAGTTGTATTGTATAATAAGTATAATGTTTTGTTAGCTAAATATCAGTTAATAAATGGACATTATATATATAATTAGAAATGTTTATTGATCGGAATTCTTATATTATACGGAGCTGTAGTATATAAGTTTAGGTTATATAAGCGTGAGACGCTTATCTGTCTGGTTAAGGATGGTTGGATTCCTAATCTGACTATGAAAACTTAACCAGTTTATGAATAATATATTCATGAGAATGACTAAATATACCAGAATGTACATCACATTTCTACGATTAGATTGAGGAAATGAATACATCAACATCAAGTTTCCGTTTATTTAAGGAGAATGAGATTCTCACTCACTATAGTCCTTTGGATAATCCATAACATAATGATGTTTTGGAAATGAGGAATCGAGCTTTATTAGATATGGTCTGATTGATAATGAGTGTTACCGATTTATATCTGTGAGTATCTGCTTCAAAGATAGCTGCTTATTAAGTAGAGTTCCATCATAAACTATTCTTTCCATTCTGTATGAGATACAGAAAGGAATGAAGTCATTTCTTAAATGAGTTAAGACTTGGGGTTCTCCTGCTTACGTAAAAGTTACATAGCAGGGTATCTTATTTTATAAGAGTTACTTACCAGAATAGACAAACCCAAGAGGTACAAGTATAGGTTCATTGATTATCCCGTGAATGCTATAGGATACTAGTTCTATGATTCAGATAAGTGAAGTGTGTTCGTTTCTCGATAGACTACTATCCTAAAGGAATAGTTTCTCATAGGTCATGGGAATTATAGAAAGATTGAGCTTAGTGAATTCAATCTAGAAATTAATGAACCAAGGATAGAAACTCAAGCAAAATTAAGCAGTGACCTCTTACCACACCTTTAAAGGGTCAAAAAGGATGTCTAGGTCACATGTTAGGTATGGTTGATTCCTGTAGGTGAACTTGAAATTTTCTTGGTAAAAGAAAATCATCCTTAACCTATAAGGAGTCTATGTTAGACATCAATTCAAGAGGTAGCCAAAAGCCATAAAAACAAAAATTGACCATATGCATCAAAATCAATCTAAGGCTTAATTAAGCTACCCGTGAGAATTGTTCTTATTGGTTGTAAAGGGTTTACAAAGGGCTAGTGGGAGCTAGATAGAAGGTAGAGACCTTCTAGGCCTTATATTGGTTCTAAAAAGGTGATCCTCAATGATCTGGGATCAACTAAGAGGAAACCTTGGACCAATATTGATACTAAAGTTGATTAAAATATTATTGGCTATTGCAGTATATTATGACTTTGAAGTTGGGCAGATGGATGTATGGACGGAATTCCTAGATGGATATCTCGAGTAAAAGATATTCATGGAACAGCCTAAAGGTTTTATGTCTAGCCAGACTTCTGGTCAAGTGTACATGAAATGTTAGTGGGAGTATGATAGTTTTCTTGATGCTCTTTGTTGGTGATATATTGGTCATTGAGAATGATGTTAGTATGTTATAATCGGTCAGAAGTAACTCATAAGAATTTCTCCATGAAAAATTTAGGAGAGGCTTCCTTTATACTAGGTATAAAGCTTTATAGAGATAGAGCTAGGAAGCTGATATGACTCTCCCAAATCATTTCATATCAATACACCTGGTGTTCATCTTTAGAGGAGAGTACCTTTTCAGATGGAAGATGAGAGAGTTAAAGTGTCTAACACACTATATACATCAGCTCTTTAGAGATTGATGTAGGCTATAATGTGATTGAGACCTGAGATCAGTTGGTTGTAAGACTTACGAGTGGGTTTTAGTCTGATTCAGGTGATCGCCACTTGATGGTAGTCAAACATATCCTAAAGTACCTTGTAGGTATAAAGGATAAGTTTTTCAAATATGGAGAAAATGGCTTACGAATGAGAAAATGCACAAAGTCAGAGTTTTAGTTTGACATAGATGCTAGAGAGTCTATAACTAGGAATGTGTACATTCTCAATAATACTAAGGGAGTTGGAATTGCACCAAATTGGGATTCACTGCTAATTTATAAGTACGCAGCGAAAGTGACATTAGGGATTCATAGATTTATCGCTAGCCTTGAAAGATTTCCAAGACAGATGGATCTTATCCTATAATTTACGATAAAACTAGGCCCTTGTATAGGCCAAGGTGTCAAGAGGACACCAGTACTCTAATCATGCTAAGAGGAGTCTCACATGATTAGAGGGATCTTGGCTAAAGGATATGTGATTATTTGTAAAAGCATTCTATAAATAATTTAGCGGACCCACTTTCTAAGGCCATGACTCTAAAAGTATTTATGAAACACGTTGAGTCGATGTGTATAAGATGTCATCAGGAATGACACTAAAGCAGGTGGGAGATTATTAGGTTCGGTGCTTATGTGTCATCCCTGAATGTATATATACTTGTGTATTTATACAAGTGTACATTTATATTAAATCGCTAATACCTATTAATATGGTACTATACATGTAACGTTACAGATATTGTACGATTTGAAGGAGTTCAGATCAGATCTAAAGAATTTTAGATAAAGGCTTATAGTTAGTCAAGCTGAGAGATATAAATGCTAAATGTTAGCACAGCTAAGTATTGGCTGGTTATAATACTAAGTAGATCTAAGAGTTGGAGCCTTATCTGTAATGGGACATAGACCTAGGAATATACTAGTAATTGCATAGTTACAATCGGATGCCAGGAAATGCTAGTTACGCAAGTATGTTCTTGAATAATTATCCCTGATCTATTTCTATCAATACGGGTTTATCGGTGGATACTTTTATATATAGATCAGTATATGTCGTACCTATAGGGTATAGATGGTTGTTCCTAGCTAACCATGAGCTTGTAGCTCATATTGACATATGGGTATCCAGTTATGATTGGATATGGGACTGACTCATGAGGGCTTCCGATAGACACCCTATATAAGCCGTCAACGGAGGGTCCTCTGGAGTTGAGTAGTATATGTGGTCCTTTGACCTGAGTGCCACAGTGGGCTTGTAATTGATCCACCATACTTGGTTCCACGCATGTCACAGACCTTTCATGGTGTGACCGCTTGGTGTCTCTAGGTATGGTCCGATGCTTATAGAGTCAGGTGCGTACAAATATGGGATCCGTCAGCTCGCATAGGGAGTTCGATATCTAGATACTTTAAAACTGTATCTTGGAAAGTCTTGTGGCCACAAGCATTAATCCCAAGAAAGAGTTCTGTCAGGGTGGAACAATATGACAAAGGAGTTTACACATATTGTTCAATGAGATACGAGTCTGGAGATAAGACATGGATGAGCACTAGGGGATTTGACTGTGATAATTTATATCCCCGCACATCCAAGATATCATGACGGAAGAACTATACGTATGCATTGTAACCTCAGCTTGTATGGTTCAACGCACTGATTTGTAATATCCGTGACGTGTGCGTAGGGCATTGCTCATAAACGCTTGTAATAGTTCCATTTGACGAATTGGGCGTAGGACCTAGAGAGTCCTACAATATGGAGTGTACTTGTTGTGCACTGGGGTAACGTGCTGGATTAAAGTATTTAATCCAGTAATATACAGTACTATCACAAGAATGCATGCATATCTGTATTTAAGTGTTAAATACAACAATTAGTTAATATTTGTTATTTTCGAATTGTATAAAGATACATGACGTATTGTAGACCCTTAATTGAGTTTATACAAGTGTGGGATTTGGTAGGACCTACTAGGGAGTATACTTGGTAACATTTATGAGGGACAAAATTGTCATTTCACACTTTAATTATTTAATGATTAAATAATCAAAATATCTCTCTTATTATATTATATAATATATTTTTATATTATATTATTTTATTATATTATATATTATTATATTATTTATAATAATATTATATTTTGGGTGCCAACTATTGGCACCAATTATAACTTATTTTATTATTATATATATTATATTATATTAATATTATTTTTTTTATTATATATATATAAAGAGAAGTGAGAAAGAAATTGAAATGAAAAAGTAGATTTTGGTGTGTTTGGGCATTTGCTCGAGATGAAAGAAATGGAGAAGAAAAGGAAAGAAGAGAAAAGAGAAGAAGACGAAAAGAAGAAAAAAAAAATTGTTTCATTTTCTCTATACTTCTAATTGAAGCAATTGCGAATTGCTTCCAATTCTCCATTTTTTTTTTCTTTTTGGAGAAAATGATAAAAACACACAGAGGTCATTTTGGGGTTTAAGAGTTAAACTCAGTGCTGCATATAAGGTTGTTGTTCTAGCTCACCAAGCCCACCGTATTGGTGACTAAAACTGCCCTCGAGTTGGTATCCATGCAGACTCCATAAAATTATGTGTATAATTTTATACGTTGAGGTGAGTTCTCTACCTATAAATATATTAATGCGATTAATGTATTTTATTTATTATATTTATTGCAAGTTTCACGCTCCGTCAGACTTAAATATGTATTTGATATATATTTAGGCAATAGACACAATTGCACATGCATACACTCATGTGTAATAGATCCCCTCTAACACTAGCAACCAAGTGAGTAGTATAGTTCTAACAATTCTAACCTATCTGTTTTCACCAAACCCTCTAAATGATTATGATTATTCTCCTCTAATGTTCAATGAACACCCAGCTTACATATATTATGATAGTCAGATATATGGAGCTATTGGCGTTGATGTTGGTTAGGATATTTGTAATAATGTCGGTAATAATAATGGAAATGTTGATGAAAGTGATGATGGTTATAAGAATGATGATAGTGGTAATAATGTTGATTATGATGTTGGTAATGATAATGATGATTATGGAATATAATTCAATGGATTGAATGGCATACCAAAGGGCGAATCATATTATGTTTCTAAAACTTTTACTCATGAGCTGCATGATGAGTATGTTCTATATGCAAGAGAAGATAGGGTTTAAGTAGAAAATCTATTTCAGGTCATGTCTCAAATACCATCATTTGGCTTGAACATATCGAAAAAGGTATCGTGTACTAAAATTGAAGATGTATTTTTAGGAAAGTTATACAACAACAAAGATGAAATCTATGATGCTATAAATATATGAGCACTTAAGGGCAATTGGAGCTTCAAAGTTCATAAGTCCATCAAAGATCATTTTGAGATAAAATGTGATAATGACAGATGCAAATGGAGATTACGTGTAATGTCAACAGAAAGGTGATAGTTCTTCACTATAAAGAAAGTAGATACAGAACACACTTGTATTTTAGAGTGATTGCGGATTTATGAGAGTATTATTTTTATCTTCTTAAGCTTATATCTTGCTGTTAAATCCATAATTATTGGTTATTTATTAAGGTTATTGATTAAATATAAGTTTTTAGCCCACGACATAAAGATTCTAAGAAATCGGACAACAAAAATGAAGAAATCAAAGAAAGTGGCCTAGCTCCACAGTGCCCGTACTATTAAAAGGAAAACTTTGGTTATTCCCTAATAGGACTTGGACTCTAAACCACATGCCTCAATAAAAGAGATTGTTCATTTTATTATATATTTAATACTTTTATTAAATTTGGCTAATATACTGCTTCTACAAGGAAAAAATAAGGTTAATATATGTACACTTGCGTATATTTGTGTTGTATTTACATCACATCATGTTCATAAGATAGTACTCGAGATTCAAATTTTCATTTTACATATTACATGCCTTTATCTGCGCCCTTGTGTTTTTAAATCACATAACATTTATATTTATTTTAACAAAATTTTGGCAGAATTTTTTCTATTTTATAGACGTTCCCAAAATTGTATCTTTGGAAAAAAAATATTTCTATACAATTACATATCATCTCTGCACACATTCACCAAACACAAGATGACTTTAATACAATTATATAACACAAATACATATATAAAATAGTTTGAATATTTATACATCCCATCGAGTAATGGTCCATAAAACTAAGGGCATCTTTTGTCTAAAATATTCACCAATCTCGAGGAAGAAATCAAAGGGTTGACCTATCATAAGATACTAAATGAACATACAAATAAATACACCGCAATCCTTACTCTTAATCTTTTGTTGATGTACATTATCCTTTAAACAAATAATTGGGAAATGAGATATATCTGTATTCACCTCTCCCCTTAATTGATAAAATCTACATCTTCAAAGATAAAATGACATGAAAATACTCAGAATTGTGATAAAAATTTTAATAGTGTTGTCGGAGTTTCTATTCATGTTGGAATTATATAGCATAATCTTCTTCTGAATAAAATTAACCTTTGTCACAAACCAATATTCTTGATTGTAATTTAATGGAATATATACTTACATAAACTATTGTTATTTTATTATGACCTTATTGTATTCTAAATGATAAAAAGTTATTACTTAAACTTCTACTACCTTATCGACCGTAGCCCATGTTTTGGTACAAATTAAATCTTTATTTGTTCCTTGTGCATATGACAACACCACTACGATTTATTCAACATCAACATTTGAGTTGCTTCCTATTCACCACATTTGTCTAATGTACTCTTAAGAAAATATATATGACATTAAACTCATCAAAATTAATCAACAGTATTTATAATGTAATGTGCACAACAACCGGCCAAAAATACTCATATAAAAATATGCATCTACATTTGTGCAATTCTGTGAGTACATTTGTCAAAACATATCTTGTCGGGTTTGGAACACCTTTATATACTCGTTAATATTTTGCAAATCCTGGCATATTGTATATAAGTATTGTTACTATTAAAAAAACTCACATAAAAATTATATAAAATTAAATGTCCTTATCGAATCATCAAGCCAATGATACAAGATATCGTTAAACTAATTCTATTTAGCATCGAGCCTATATAAAGGAACATGCTACTCTGGGTCATTATTATTTATGCAATCCTGAAGTTCTTTAAGTTTTTGCTCATTTATAAGAAGCAATTGGCCATGTATGTCAATTGTTGCTTCTGCTTCTAATTTGATAATTTTTCTATTGACCTTATTTTGAAAATGATTGGTATAAGGAGTGTGTTTAGCTTGCACAGCCTTGTAATAATGGCCATACCTGTTCATTCCTTGTGCAATAGTATCGGGTATAATTTGAACACTTTAGGGGCTCTCAATTATATGCTACATAACCAGTTACAATTGAAGCTGATACTCATATGTAGGAGTGTGTGTCTGAACATCATCGGCCATGGGTTCTCTCATCTAAAATAAAACAACAGAAATCAATATATTTACTTGTTAACTTTGTACCAAATCAACTTCATGTACAAAATGTACCATTCTCTGATCTGCTTCATCAAAGATCCTAAATAACTTCAGGTACTATATAATGAGACTCATCTAATGCAAGAGCTCTGCTTTGTCCTTCTCCATACTAGTCATTAGCTCTACTTTAACCGTATTAATCTTGGTGGTTAGCTTTGAGCTAACTACATCAATCTTGGTGGTTAGCTCTATTTTCATAAATTATATATCATCCCATAAATCATTGATTTTTTTCTCTAGAACATTATACTGCAATGACGTGCTCAACTCAGACTATACATAAGTAATTATAATCAATCTTGACAATGTAATACTCATCAACATTATATAATAAATCGAAGAAAAAAGATTAAATTATTGTATCATTGGTCTAGACATTGGCGAGGCTTCGAATTAGTAGCTATATAATCCATAGGGTTAGTAAATTAGATGTTCAACTTCACAATATACTCGAGTTTCAAAGTCCCTCATATTCTCCCAATGGAATGCGTAATTTTATTGCCGTGCGACATTCCTTACTCTTTTTATATTTGTGGGGCACCAAATTTCTATATACTTTCAAAACCTACACAAATTTTCAAATTTATTAACCATTAACAAGAAAAATAATTTTCAACAAAAACAATATATATTATTTTTGTTCTATGTAAAAATATACAAAATGTTTTATCTCTTTTGAAGAGAATGTTTTCAATATTTTGTACAATAGGAGGCCCTTGCTAGACCAATTTAGAAAGCGGAAAAAACAGTCACCCTCATTGCGCACAAATGTCAATCCACATATCGAGATCACATCAAAGATCCAAACCTGAGTTAATAAAAAATAACAATCTCAAATAATACTCTTTTCTTATCTTCTTTAATGTAATATAAAAATAACTATTTTCTTCACATTTCAATACAATAATCAATTGAAAACAATTACTCACCATGAATACTTGACCAAAAGCATAGATGTTATATGCTTCTTTCTCTTGATTACGCTATTTTCTGACCTTTATTAGTATTTTTAACTGGCGTTGTGCTTAAGCTATTATAAAGTACACTCCACAAAAATTTGCCCCATGGGTAGGCATTAAACTCATCTAAATCGTCCACGAGACAAAGTATAAAATAATGAATGACTTTATTTCGGTCACGTGGCATCAATAATTTATGAAATAAATAAAATAGACACATTTTTACAACATGTATATCATCGTTAATGCTAAAACTAACTGTATTGATCCACAGATCTAAATCCTTATAGGTCAACTCGTTTCTATCTTAAAAATATTTATCCTATAGTCTATTATCTAATTGTTTTCAACACTCTCACTGAGGGATAATCTCCCATCCTTAAACCCATAATAAAATAAAATTTTAGACGGAAGAATCTAATTCGCTTCTTACCTATATAAAATCACAATTCTTCATATAAATTTTTAGTATACACTTGTCTTAATCAAATCTCATGTACTAATATACTTCAGAATGAAGTGTCATGTGCATTTAGAAAATGGCCAAAACATGTGGTCTTAATAATTCTATTTGCCTTTTTGTCAACTTCTTCTGAATTGATTTGATAGCCTGCATCTTAGAGTAATTATTGACTGACGCTCTTGATAGAATTCATTTTTAGAATTATATAATTCTTGGAGTTGTTTTACTTTCTAAAAAAAATAATTATTAGTATATAAGCAATTACATAAAAATAAAAAAGTGCAAATTTTAAATTAATTACAAAAATAAAATTCAAATAATTATTGAAATTTGAAAATAAAAATTATGAAATAAAATAAAATTTTAATACACAAAATCAAAATTAATAAAAAAATAAAATAATGACAAAAAGTTAAAAAAATTGACAAAGTTAAATGATTTAATTAGATAAATTTAACAATTTACATTGCATAAATTTTAATAAACAAAAATAAATTTAAAAAAATAAAAAATTTAAGCAGCCACATGGCAACGCGCACTCGTGTGTATGCATAGCCCATGCGCTATGCACGTGGTGCTCTATGTCTAGCGCATGCACCACAAACTGGACACAGTATTTAGTTGGAATCAGATATTTTCAATCATTTTTTGTTGTTTTTGAGTTTTTACACTAATTTTCAACTCTATTTTACATTCTTAACACTAAATTTACATATTTAAACTACTAAAATACAAAAACATTACAAACCATAACAAAATAACATTTATAATAAAAGCTCACTAATTTTTACTTATTTTTAATATTTTCAATTTTATAATTAATTATTTTATTTTTAATCATTAAAATATAATAATTTTAAAGTCGATATATAATTTAAAAAAAAAAATAAAGTGGTGAATTTATACTGGCCCAGAGAGAGAGAGGGCTTGTGAGATGAAACGTCAAAGATGGTTTCTGAGGGTAAAATTGGCCAAATACTTTTCTTTAGTTAAAATAGTAACAAAAATTTGACTTTAATGATAAAAAAAGTAGTCATGGAAAAATTTCCATTGGAAAAAGTGATTTCAATAATCAGCTCCGAGGAAGCAAAATTGCAAACACATTAACCAATGTTGTTCAAAAGCGGTTTTAGTAACGATGACCCAAAAAATAATAAAAGTAAAATAATAATTGTCAATTTATACACAGATTTGATGCCAACGTCTGTGCACAATTTTATTTGAAGGTAGGTTCTTAATTTGGGTGTAAAATAATGTGAAAAGATACTTTTCTCGTAAATAATTAAGTATTTTCAAACACATACTTAGTTTGGGACTTTAACTTCTCATATTATTAGTGTCTCGCTCGATTTTGTGGTGACTTTTAAGGTCTTCTTTTCTCTTATTCATGATATGTTTTTAGCATCTTTATTTTAGTTTAAAAACTTTGGGTGTGGGTTTTATTTGATTTCTAGAGAAACTGTCACTGTCACTGCTGTAATTTTTTATATTTATTACTATTATCTCCTATTATGATAATATTAATAGAAAAAAAAGTGCTCTTTTAAAGGCATAATCATCTTTTACATGTTTATTTTATATTTTTAAAATTTTATAAAATAATAAATTAAAAGACATGCATTACTTGAATTTTAGTGCATTGTCACTTTTAACATTTTTTTATTTTTAATATATTTTAACTTTTAGCACATATTTTAAAAAATTACATTTATAGAATAATTACAAAATGTAGGGGCTATTTTTAAAATTTTTTCTATATTTTATAATAGAGAAATTTAGACAATTATGTACTTTTGAGGGCACAATCGTTAATATTTATTTTAGTGTCAAATATCATTCTATTGTTACATCAAAAGTAAAATAGTAACAAAACAAATCTAAAAAATAGTTATTTTAGAGATTTCTTAATAGCAGGAAGTAATAGAATAATGTAAAAAAAAATTAAGAGAATAAGAGATACATGTAAAAAATTACAGAATAAAATGTTCAAACTTTAAAGACATTATCTAAAATCATTTTGCTTAAAATTCACACTAGAATTGACATTTTGCTTATTTTGGAAAACCTTTATAATTTTGCTTATTGAAACTAAAGTCCGATTCTATTGAGTTCGGATGATTCGATTGACAAATTTTGGTTTGTTAATCTTCTTGGTTCCCGAATTTCATTTTGCATGCATTTATGGCATTTTAGTAATTTAATTTGATTCAAACTTTCTCTTGTAATCATAGTTATGTTCTTTCTCAAATGAAACTAAAATATTAACGATAATCATTTTCCAAACTGCTCAACTTTGTCAAGATCTTCTTTTCTCATATTCGTGATATGCTTTTAGCATCATATCCTTATTTTGATTTGAAAACTTCGGGGTGTGGGTTTGATTTGACTTTGGGGAAGCTATCAGTTTTACTCGTATAACTTTTTATATTTACTACTTTTATCTCCTACTATTTATAATCATCTTTCACATGTTTTTTTATATTTTTAGACTTTTAAATTTAATAAAATAAATTAAAGGACATGCATTTTTTTTTTAACCTTTAGTGCAATGTGACTTTTACATTTTTCACTTTTAGCGTAATTGTCTTTTATATGATTGTTTTATATTTTTAAATTTAAATTCGTTGAAATTTATTAAAAAAACATGCATTTGTGCGTTGTGACTTTTAGAACTTTTGACTTTTAATATATTTTAACTTTTAAGATATATTTTAGTATATATTTTGTAATGAAGATTTTAGACAATTATGCACTTTTGGGGCATAATTGTCTTTTAAATAATTATTTTGATATTTTAATAACATAAAATGAATAAAATGACATGCATTTTTTTTTTAGTGTATTCGATTATTATTATTTTTTATTTTTAATACATTTTAGCTTTTAATATATATTTTGCAATGGAGATTTTAGACAATTATGCACTTTTTAGGGCATAATTGTGTTTGTCGAGGAAAAATTAGACTTATCACTAATCTTTCAATACAATTAATTTTATCGTTGATACCTTTTTAATAGGATTTTCTTTTGGCATTAAAGATAAAGAAACAAATCATAAGACACAAGATATACGTGGTTTGGCCAAAACACCTACGTTCACAGAGAGATCTATAATCTAGTTTCTTTTATTGATTAGATTATTAAGTATCTCCTTACATCACCATTATCATATAAAACCTCTTAATATCTCCCATTGTAGACTTTTAAATATCTTTTTATATCACTGTGATCTATACAAGACCTTTCAGTATCTCTCGCTTCATTAGAGATTTTTTCTAAGAAATACAAGAATAGCTCAAGCCTCTCTCAAAAAGATCTATAGTGCTCTTTTTGTTCACTAAAGAATAAAGACACCGTTAAAGGTTACACTCTAGTGCATCTTACACTTAGTGCTAGTTAGCTTATCTATTCTATTTTATGTTTACATTTTGATACTTTAGTAATTTGGCTATCTCTAAGGGTTTACAAGGGTTAATATAGTACTTACAATATCTCTAAAAACTCTAAACTTAGTTGAAATAAGAGTCCTTTCTTAAAGAAGTCAATTGAACCAAAACATAAAATACTCATAAGTTATCGCATAAACAGTACTCGTGTGAATAATGCCACATGAATAGTAATACCCTATGAACAATATCAACAGCATAAATAGTGCAAGTCGTGTGAAAAGTTCCTGTGTCAACAATATCCATTTTTTTGACTTTTCGTTTTGTTTTATTCTCGCATAATCATCTTATTTAGGATCTATCTATCTCAATACATGCTTATATATAATTGTTGAATACCAATTTTCTACCGTCTTTTTATGATTATTTTATATTTTTTAAATTTAAATTTGATAAAATACTTTAAAAGACATGCATTTATGGTTTTTAATGCATTATGACTTTTAGTGTCTTTGGCTTGTGAAATAATTTAGTTTTTAGTATATATTTTAGTAAATGTATGTTTGTCTTTAATAAACAAATATTTTTGTGGACAATACTATAATTTTGTAATATTTATTTGTAATTTCAAGTATAAATCAAGAATATTCAAATTATTTTATTTATGATGTACTTTTAATATATCTAATTTGGTGTCAAATATCATTCTATTGTTACATCAAAAATAAAATAGTAACGAAACAAATCTAAAAGATAGTTATTTTAAAGATTTTTTTAATAACAGGAAGTAATAGAATAATGTAAAAACATTAAGAGAATAAGTGATAAATGTAAAAAATTACAGAAGAAAATGTCCAAACTTTAAAGACATTCTCTCCAACCATTTTGCTTAAAATTCACACTAGAATTGATGGCCATTTACCATTAATTGACATTTTGCTTATTTTGGAAAACCTTTACAATTTTGCTTATTGAAACTAAAGTCCGATTCTGTTGAGTTCGGATGATTCGATTGACAAATTTCGCTTTCTAATCTTCTTGCTTCCCGAAAATTCATTTTGCATACATTTTGTGGCATTTTCTATTTTCATAGTTATGTTCTTTCTCAAATAAAACTAAAATTATTAACTGTATTAGTATTTAAAATACTACTTTTTTTTATATAATAATATTGTTCTAATTGAGTTATATTTTTATATAGGTAATAATTCTTAAAAAAGGAGATATTTCTTTTATAAAGTAGATTTGTATATTTTCTTCTTTAGTAATGATATTAAGTCCATATAAAAAGTCACATGTTGTACATATTTTTCCCATAATGAAACACATAATTTCTCCAAATTCTCTTATATGGTATGAAAAGCCAATTTGACGAAATTTTTTTACTGTCCACATAGGACGTCTCTAGTGGTCACTGGTGCACGAGGCACATGCGTCGCACGAACTACCGATTGACTTAGAAAATACCAACGACCTCCTCACAACCCTTTATGCGCCGCTGACCATCGTAAAAGACCACCGCTGATCATTGTCTGAATCGATTCCTCATCTCTCATCGCTGTTGTTTTCTAGCTATTGACTGCTCACTGCTACTACTAAGATAGTCCTCAACCGCTAATCTATCAACCCACATCCATAATTCCATCGACTCAAAACCAGTTTTTCCTCAATCTCTACAAAACTCTTGACCGAGACTTTTTTGTCAATTTAAAAAGCGTTTCAAGGTTTAATTGTTGGGATTTTCTAAGGAGTTAATTGATAGAATCATAATAATCTAAGGCTAATCTAAAATTTCACGAACCATCAGGGTAAATATGCAAAATTACATAAATATTGCTTTTAATATAAGATTTTACATAAATATTGGTTCCAAACTATATTTTTGGTCCTTTACATGCCGTTTCTTACCCTTTTTGAGTACATTTTTTTTAATTACAAAAATAGAAAATTTTAAAATATATATTAAGTAAGCGAATTATACAAAAAAAAAAGTAAATTAAAAGAAAGAAATTTTCATTTTATAATTTTTGTTGAGGAAGTAGAGAAGCTAAATTTTCATTTTACAATCGGCGTTCTTCACCTTCTCTTTATGGTCCCATCAATTTTCTTCATGTTTGTCCCACTAGCTTTTTGATTTATAATAAATAAATCTGCATATTATCTTTTAGGTCCTATGAATATATTAGAAATGATATATTTTTAAGAGTTATCAGTTGAATTTACAATCTAATTTAGTAATAATATGTTAGAGGAAGCGATTCACATAAATATGAAAAATATAGTAAACAATGGAAAAACTATAATAGAGAAAGAAAATGTAAAAGAAAGAATACAAAATTTACGTGATACGACAATTGTCTACATCCACAAAAAATCAAGATCTTATTTCTTATTATTGAATCAATAAGTGCTCACAAAGAACTCTTGGAAAAGCTCACAAAGATTCTCTTTCTCTCACTATAAGAGATTGCCAACAATTACTCTCTTTTGATGTTTATATTATGATATTTGTTGTGATCTTATTCTCAAGATAAAATAAGGTTCTTATATAGCCTAAATATGTTCTAAGTTAACCCTAATCTGAGTTGGAACAAAATAAGATATTTGAGACATCTTAAGAATCTTGATTAAGTGTAGAAGACGAACTGGCACTGTGGCGCTAGCTCTTGGGAGTCGCGGCACCCAGTATACTACTTCCAGCATCACAATGCTAGGCACTGAAAAAATTGGCAGCGTGGCACCATGTTGGGAGAGCTGCAATGCTTAGGCCTTGCGTGCTTCTGAGTTCTTCGTATCTCTGCACATTCTCTACATGTCTCCAATATATTGGCTCGACTTTAATTATCTTCAAAGGTGATTTTTAATCAACTTCTCGCAAATCCCATTTTTGATTTAAAATTATTCAAAAACCTTTTCAAGATCTTTTATTTTTGCATTACCATTAACCTCATATAGTAGTGACTTCAGTTAAGTCCTTGAATAGGATGACCATAACTGAGGGTAAAGGCTTAGTCAACATATCAGCGAGATTTTTAGACGATGCAATATTTGTTAGACTAATCTTGCCACTTTGAGCAATCTCTCTTATGAAATAGAGTTACACATTAATGTATTTTAATCTCTCATGAAACACTTGATGCTTGCTTAGGTGTATGGCACTTTGGTTATCGCAATACACACTAGTGTCAATTTTCTCAATAGCCATCATCTCTACGCAGATACCAATGAGCTTATCTTGTTGAGAGGTCATCTGTAGTATCCTTTTACCATTTCATCTTCGTTCTCTGCCTTTTTATATAACAATTCTTGCTCCAATGGTCCTTTGAGATATTTTAAAATTCATTTGACTATAAGCTAGTGATCTTTCTCCAGATTTTCTATATATCTACTTACAACACTAATTGCTTATGCTATATTCAATCTCGTGTAAACCATGGTATACATGACACTCTCAACAGCGTTAGTATATGGTATTTTACTCGTCTGTTATTTATCCTCTTCAGATTCTAGCGACTATGTTGCTGAAAATTTGACATGGATTGCCAAATGAATGGAGACAGCCTTTGCATTTGACATACAAAATTTCTCAAATATCTTGAGTTTATATCTCTATTATGATAACAAAATAACATCTCTTCTTTCCATCACAATATTCATACCTAAGATTCTCTTTACTGCTCCTAAATCCTTCATCTTGCTGCCCAACTACTTTTTTAATTTATGTATTTCTTTCATATTCCTACATGCAATTAGTATATCATCCACATACAGAAGTAAATACATATTTAATCCTCTACTAAGGATCTTAAAGTACACACAATCATCATACTTGCTTCTATTGAATTTATAAGTCATCAAATCTCCTATACCACTTTCTAGGAGATTGCTTCAATCCATACAACAACTTCTCTAATAAATTAGCATACTCCTCCATGCCGAGTTTTTCAAACCCTTGTGGTTGTGACAAGTATATTTTTCCTTCTAGCTCTCTATGTAGAAAAACTGTCTCTACATCTATATGCTCTAGATATAAAATAAGGTTCACATATATGGCTAATAAATTCTGATAAATTTGTGTTTGATTACCAGTGAGAATATTTCATGAAAGTCATTCTCTCATGCTCAGAACCTTGTGCCATTAGCCTAGCTTTAAACCTCATAAGTTCTTCTCTTGATATCCTTTCATTGACCTTGAACACCCACTTGCACCCAACTAGTTTCTTGTTATGAGTTCTCTCCACCAAAATTCAGATATTATTTTTTATAAGAGAACCTATCTTTTTCTCTATGGCTTACTACCATTTCTTGCTATTCTCACTCTTCATAGCCTCAATTGTCTTGCGCTCATCAAACTCAAGAGTGAATCTTAAATTAAAGGCATGAGCAATGAAGTCTACTTGAGCATACCTTATAGGCGGATTTATCACTCTTCTTAGTCTATTTTTGGTTAATTAGTACTCTTCAAGTTCTATATCAAGAGTCCTAATTTGACTTTAGGTGGACTTTGAGGAACTAATCGGTGTCTTTTGTTCGACTTCAAGGGGTAACTTACTAAAGTATTGATCTAGGCATCTCATATCTACTCTTAGATCCTACTTCAACTTCAAATATTTCTAGTGCTGTAACTTCATTTAGCACAAGCTCCATATTCACTTCTTCTTGAAGAACTTTCAACATTGCTATTTCATCAAACGTCATGTCTTTATTTATGATACTTTTTAATGGCTTCAACTCATTGCACACACCTTGTATCCTCTAAAACCTTTGGGATACCCTATGAATATCCCCTCAACTCATTGCACATACCCTGTATCCTTTGAAACCTTTAGGATACCCTATGATTATCCTTTTCAATACTCTAGGTTCCAACTTTCCTTGTTTTACATGTATAAAATCTAGACAACTAAATATCTGGATATGATCGTACTTAGGAAGGTTGTCTAACCACTTCTTTTCCAAATTTTTAAAGTCTATCATTAAGGAAGGACTTCTATTGATCAAGTAGGCTACTATCATTACAGCCCATTTTATGGATACAATAATGGTGTTCCATCCAATGTCATAACTTTTAATCTTATGGATATGAGGATCTATTATAAGTAATCATTTTACAAAAAAAAAACAAGAATAATCTCTTACTCCAAAATCAATTCTGCAAATAAAAGCATCACTTAAAATGGTTGACTTTCAGTGATTCTCGTTTCCACAAAATTAACTTTTAAGGTGGGTCATTTTTATTTTCATAGAATGATTTATTTCCATAGGATCCTCGTATCTATAGGATCATAAGTAGTGATGATAGACGGAAGGCCATTCTCATATCCACATAATGGTTGACTTCCAATGATTCTTGTATCCATAAAATTGACTTTTAGGGTGAAAGGTTGATCTCGTTTGCATTGAATATTTTACTTCTAAGAATCCTTGTATCTATAGGATTAGAAGCAGTGATAATAGATAAAAGGCCATTCTTATATCCACATAATGGGTTTTTTTTTAGCAATTCTCGTATCCATAAAATTTACTTTTGGATGGAAATCTATTCCTATTGTTGTAGAATAGTTTGCTTCTAAGGATCTTTGAGTCCACAGGATTGTAGGTAATGATGATGAATGGAAGGCTATTGTCATATCCACATAATGGTTTATTTTTGACATTCTTTTATCCATATAATTAACTTTTGGGGTAGAAAGCTATTCCTGTTTCCTCAAAATGGTTACTTTTATGAGATACTCATATCCCAAGATCGAGTACTTCTTTCATATGGAAGTTCTTATAGTTATTGTACTTCCTATAAAGGAATACATTTTCCTTTTTATTTAAGGAAGGGTCTTCCAAATTATGTATTTCCTGTTCAAGGGGATTTTGTGGATGGTACAAGGAGGGTGGTTGTTTAGGCACATGACACTTTAAGGAAAAGCTCTCATGTTCAAAGCAAGTAAAACTAAGAAAAAAAAATGTTAGTATTGAAAAGTAATTAACAGTTAGAAAATGTTTGATCATGGAACCTCTTTGATTCAGATATGTCTCATGATATAAGGATGGTTCCCTTTTTATGATCTATAGTTCATAGGTTGCTTAGTCTAGGTGCATAATGATTATGTATAGTCTTTCTCGATCCATGACCAATAATAAATTTTTAAGAGTATTGGAGATGGTGCTAAGTGTCGTTCCAATTTTGTCTGAATATTTATTGTTTAGTATTTATACAATAAATATTTTAAATAAAATATTAATATTTTATTATATGGTGCTAAACTTATTACTTTTTAGACATTGTAGATCTAAAGGAGTTTAGGCAAGTGCTAAGGGTTAGCATTCTAAAAGTTAGAACCTTTTCTGAAATAGGATAAAGATCTAAGAATATATTAGTAATGACATAGTTGCAAGAAGTTGCAAATGGTGCTAAAAAATATCTTTATACAGTATGTTCTCAAAGACATTATGTTCTAGTCTATGGTTGCCAAAATTAGTTGATGGATATACATTCTAGATTAGTGTATGACTATATCTTGATTGTTCAGACGGTTAGTTTAACAGAACGTGGGCTTAACAGAAGCTCGTATATACATGTATGTTTGAATACTGAATAAACTCATGAGGACCTACAATAAACATCCTATAGAGCTGCCAATGAAGGTTTTTCTTGAGTTTAGTAGTATTTATGGTACTTTGATTTGAGTGCGAGGTAAACTTGTAAGTGATCTACCACTTTTAGATTTTACGCATGTTAGAAACCTTTCATGGTTTAACCTTTGGGTGTCGTTGGGTATCGTCTAATGTTCATGGAGTTTGGTGTATGTAGATATAAAATCCACCAGTTCATATGGATGAGTTTTATATCTGGATGATTTGAGATTACATTTTAAAAAGTTTTATGGCCATAAGTGAAATTTTCAAAAAAGAGTTTTCTATAAGGTTAATCAATATTGCAAAAGCATTCGCAGATATTGTTTATGAAAATACAAATCTGAAGATAAGTTCATGATCAAGCATGTAAATATTTGATGGTGATTATCTATATCTCTACTCTTCTAGGATATAGGTGACAGAATAATTATACATATATGGTTGACCTCAACTTGTATGGTTCAATGCGTCGTTCTGTAATATAAGTAACGTGTGTATGGAGCATCATTCGTGGATTTACAGAAGAGTTTTGTTGTATGTATTTTCTAAGTACAAAACTAAGCGCAAGTATATGCTATCGTAATAAGTAATAAAGGGATTTTTAAGTCAGATGTCGAACCCACAGGGATAATTTTTATTTTCTACGAAGTCTTAAAATTATAACTTTCAAGTAATTATCCAAAAAATTAAATCTTTAATTGCAATTAATTAAATAAACTAAATAAAAGTACAAAAAATTAAATAATATAACTCAAATAAATAAAAAAGATATAAAGATAAAGAAGCTTAGGGTTAATTATTATTCTTCAATATATTTTCTAAAGATTAATCTTTTAATATTTATATCCTTCAATTCTTATTATTGGTCAAGACACTAATATATTCACAATCCCCTCCCAAGGTCATTTAAGTATATCCTAAGTTATCAAATACTTATACTCTTATAGTATTTGTAATAAATTAAGATTCATTAAGAATAAGTCTTATGGACTATGCATGCCAATTATGTAAATTCCAATCCTAATTCAAAACTTGCATATGCAATATTGAATGTTACTCTACAATCATGCATCAAATTATCTAGGTCTTAATACAATGATGCCTCTTCTGAGTTTATCAAAGTATTACCAAAACAATCATAATATTGATAAGATAAAATGAAGCAATAATAACAAATAATTTAAATAATAGATAATTGAATTCAAATAAATATTAAAAAGATATAACAATTAAGCTCACATATTGAGTTCAAGTAATAACCCTAGAAAAATAATTTAGCTCATAGTAACAAGAGAATTATGACTGTAAAATAAAATAAACATGACACAACCAAAAGCAAACCAATATAGACATCAATTCACAGTTATTTGATAGGCTAAAGATTCACCAATAATCTATTGTTTCCTTGAATTCCTCTTGCTTATCTCTTTAAAATTGTTCTTCTTCTATGTGTTGTGGCTCTAAGAGCCTTAAGTTGTGTGGTCCTTGAGGTTTGAAATAAGTGACTTTTATATAGGGATTGATCAGAGTGTTGGAGTTGGATTTCTTTTTGCTTTAGGAATTACCAAATTGTTGTGGTGAAATATTGTTCATTGCTAGAGCAAAAATACTGTAGCATAACTGTTCACGCCATATTGTTCACATGCACTGTACACATGGAGCGAACATTGTTCACCTATGCAGCAATTTTACTGTAGTCAATGACTGTTCATAGATACTATAACGATTTACTGTAATAGGTTACTATAGCAAATTTAATGTTTATTAAACTCTTATTAAGATGAGCAATTAATCAAGTTATGGGAGTGAAAATAATAGATACAAATTATATTTATTAAACTCCTACAAACTTAACGATTTGCTAATCCTCAAGCAATGAAAAATGAAATCAAAGAGAAAATTTAAAGAGATTATATTTGCCTCAAAATGAAATGAAAATTTAAAAATAAAAGTAACTTGCTAGGTTAATTCAATGATCATAATCATTGTCTTTAAGACTATTGAAATGACACAAATCCTAAGGTAGATAAATAACTATTAACAATTTTGATTATCTTTATTTGGTCTTTTATTCTTCCTCTTAGATAATCACCATGTGTGTGTGTAAAGTAGTAAGCAATAGCTAAAATCATACTTTAATTTACTTAATACTTAAGTTCGTACATGAAAGATAATGTCTCAGCATTTGATTTGTTTAATGACACTTCCATAGGCTTGTCTTTTCTACCACTCTCAACTAATATAAAAAATTTCATGTCTATAGATCTATTTAGTATTTTACTTAACTTGTAACGTAAGGATAGGATCAAGGTTGGATAAAAGGATAAATAATTTAGGTTAAGCTACACCATGAACACTAAGATTTTAACTAAAAACCTTTTGATCTTTCTGTTCCTTGTATTATCTCTTCTCCCAAACATATTGTGTTTTTATTCTTTTTTTTCAACCATTATTTTCAAAGAATTTCTTCTTTTTCTTAAGTTGTGGGTATGTTTTTAATACCCCCAAACTTAAATTGACAAATACCACCAAGACTTAATTTCTTGTAATACCTTTTATAACCACAATCTCTTTCTTTTCAAGAGTATTTCTAAGTAGCCTTAAGGTTTATGGTATGATGGGTAAATTTATGGATAAATAAGCTTTTAAGTCTTGGGCTTGTAATGTGGTTAAGCAGAAAAAATAAGTAATTAGGCTCAAAATGAGATACTACGGATAAATATACCATTAAGGTAGGTTAGAAAGGCTTAATCAGTCCAAAGATGGCCTAATGTCATTTTTCTATTCATGTATTTCCTAGGATTTTATCTCAAGTAGTAACTAAAGACAAGTTCTAGAGTGTTGGTCCTTGAGACTATAGTGTATTCCCTAAAGCATAAGTATCTATAAGTAATAGTTATAACTATGCATACTTAAAAAGGTGCTAAACAACAATAGTGATTATAAATAAGGTCGAACTTGTGAAAAATAAATTCAACCATATATTATTTTTCTTATCATAGACTAATGATCATCTTAACAACCTATTAAAAACTAAAAAAATAATTTACCCACAAAGATAACTACTCAAATCATGCAGAAAAAAATAAACACAAGAAAGTATTTTTCAACCCTAAACTTAAATTTGACATTGTAGCAATTCACTGTTGTAGTAAATTTGATGCTTTGCCTTATTTTGTTTTTAGATTTTCATCCTTATTTGCTCAATTGACTCCAAACCTACAAAAGAGTAACAAAACATATAAAAAAGCATAATATTCTTATTAAGTTGAGCAAATAATCAAGTTAAAAGAGTGAAAATAATAGATACAATTTATGTTTATCAAGTTTCGTAAGACAAACAGATGTGAACCTAAGGAGTCTCACAATATGAAGTATACTCATTGAGCATTAGGGTAGTAAACTGGGTCGAATGGTATATTCTAGTTTTGGAAAGAATGATTTGTTTCACAATCTCTTAAGAAAAACATATGTCAAGGTTAAGTGTTAAACCTACATTTTATTAGTTAAAGTGGTTAGCTAATGAAAAGTTGACACATAACATCCATCTATTGTCATTTATGTGACAAATGGCATTATACATAGAAAAAAAAGTGACAAATATCACCCTTCCAAATTGTTTGCATAGTTTAAAGTTGACAAATGGCTAAGGAAGTGACATTTAGCTTATGCATGTGATGAATGGTTAACAAGTGTCAAGTCACAAATTAAACAATCAATAAAATGCAAAAGTTGCATTTGTGTTAAACAAATATTCGGCCATTTGAAGACCAAGGTTTGCAGTTGTTGCAGTATACCCCATAAACCCATTTTTGGCCATAAAAGAGACAAATAAGTTCAAGGGTTGAACAAATTAAAATCTTACTAGAATTATATGCTACTATTCTAGCTCTTATAATTCTATAGAGATTGAAGACTAGAATTATTCGCATATCACTGCGGTTTAAGCTCCAGAATTGAAATCTTCATTTAAAGTCTTCAAGAGTGAGTTTTTGAAACTCTTAATGTAATTAATTTACATTCAGTATATGTTTGATGAATAGGAAATTAGATTTCAATTTCGCTGATAAAGGTTAATTAGGTATAACATTTTTATATTCCAAACTTAAAATTTGTTCCATTAAATTATGATTATTTGGCTTTCTAATGTGTTTTATTGTTATTTTATTAGTTTGAAGTCAATGGAGCAAATGAGGATTAAAATCCAAAGAAAATAAGGCAAACACATAAAATTTGCTACAGTGCCTAGTGCTGCATAAGCAGTAACTTGTGTATAGTAATCCTAGTCTAATTTATATTTGATGTTTTACCCTAAATTGAAGATATAAACTATAAAATATAAGACTAAAAGCCTTAATTCAAAGAATCAAGAAGAAAGAGTAATTTTTTAGAGGATCAGGAAGACTAGAAGATTGAAAGCTGAAAAAAAATTAATTTTATCTCTTCAACTCTTTATCTTTTTAGTTTTCTATGATTTTCATGACGTTATTCTTAATAAGTTCCAGTTCTCTTTATTTCACCATGACCTAAGTTTTTATTTTTAGGGTTAAAATTTTGAAGCTAATATGTAGTTGAATTTTATTGATTTTCTTAGTTTATGAACTTAATATATACAATTGATTTATTCTATCTTATGTTTATTTTTTTTATTATATCTAGCCAATATTTTGAATGATTAAGGAATCATAATGAACTCGAAAGAAGGATTTATGTGTTTAGCTTAGGATAGTTTGATGCATGATTATAAGTACCAACTATGAGTTTCATATAGGATAAAAATATTCTCAAATGACATGTATAGGATTATTTAGACTTGTTTTTAATGAATTAAATTCTATTTAAATTAAATTAGACATATAGGTAATTATTATGGTGTAATATATGTATTTGACCATCGAAAAAGGCATGTGATGAGATTAGAGTCTAGCCAACAATTGTTATTAAGGGATTAACTAAGACATTAATAAGTTCAATGAAATATTATGAGATAAGTTGAAACCCTAGATTACTTTTAATTGGAGAATTTAACCCTTTGCTTACGTTTGATTAATTTAATAGAATTAAGTTAATTAGTTAAGATTCATTTTTTATTTTTCTGGATAAAAGTTATGTAAAGTTAATTTTAGTACTTGATTAAAAGAAATAAATTAAATAGTCCCTGTGGGAATGATAACTTGGACTTAAATCCAATATTACTTAATATGACAGCTAATGCATACTATTGTGTCAAGTAATATATAATTTTAAGTCCAAATATTATTCTTACAAAGGCTGTATGATCTAATTATATCAATTAATTTCTAAAATTATATCTATTTGACTTTTATTCAGAAAAGCCAAAATATAAAATTGAATTTAAATAAACTACTATTATCAATTAAACTAAACTTAAATAAAAAATAAATAAAGAGTTGAATTCACCAATTAATAAAAATCTATTATTTTGACTCATCTCCTAGTATTTTATTAGAATCATTAACTTCTTAGTTAATCACTTAGTACAATTTGATTGGCTAGACTCTAATCTCATCACAAGCCTATGTCAATAGTTGAGTGACTATACTACGCATTCTAATAATTACCTATATGTATATGATAATCCAAATAAAATTTAATTCATTAAGAACAAGTTTAAATCATACCATACATGCCATCCAGGTATATGTCTATCCTCTATGGAACTCATAGTTATTATTCTATGATCATGCAACAAACTATCTTAGGCTAAACACATAAATTCATTCGTTGAGTTTATCATAGTTTCTCAATCATTCAAAATACTGTCTTAATATAATGAAAGTAATAAACTCAAGATAGAATGAATCAGTTACATTTATTAAGGTTATAAAGTAAAAGTTAACAAAATCCAACTACATACTAGGTTCAATGGTTTAATCCTAAATCAAATAAGTTTAGCTCATCACTAAACCAAGAGTATCAAAACAATCTATGAAGAACAGCAAGAACAAGAATATAATGATAAAAACAAAGAAGAAAAACTAATCAAGAAGACGCCTTGGGTTATTTCTCTCTTTTCATTAACTTGAAACTTGAATCTTGATTTCTTGGCTTTGATCTCTTGATTTGTATTGTGAATTATTTCTCTAAGTTTTGTCTCCCTTCTAATATGTGTTTTAGCTCATAAAAGAGTGATTTTATAGCTATGAGAAACTCTAGGGTCGATGGCCTTTGAATCCAAGTCAAAATATGACTACAAAAAGGGATTTTTATATGTCATAGGGCCTCGCGGTACACAGCGTTGCAGCACCTAAGCCTGGGCTTGTGCTCTTGTATTTTGTTCCTATTCATCATATTTTCCATCAAGCATCAATTTATGATAAAAAAATATATAATTAAATAGCCAAATATCTATAATTTAAAGCAAAATACCTAAGTTAAAGTGCTAAATATACTAGGACATTTACACCCTGAAAAGCATAAATTATATCTATTACTTTCACTCTCTTAACTTGATTAATTGCTCATTTTAATAAGAATATTAGGTTTGCTTATATTTCTTATTATTATTTTGTAGGTTTAGAGTTAATGGAGTAGTTGGGGATGAAAATCTAAGGAAAACAAGACAAAACATAAAATGCTACAGTGTATGTGAACAATGATTTTACTAAGCACATCACTAGAGCAGTGAACAGTATTTCACTGCAGCAAAAATTCTAGCTCCCAAGATATATCACTACAACATCAAGTGAATAGTATATGGGGGAATAGTTCCTCATGAACAGTATCCATAAACAGTACCCCCTTAGTATTTTTGCCCCTGCGATGAACAGTGCAATTTTTTCTAAACTTAGAATAAATACAACTCTGAGAATCTTGTTAATCATTATATGAAGGCCACTCATTCCAAACCTCAAGGAACACATAACTAGGGCTCTTTAAGCCACAACACATTGAAGAAGAGCAATTTTTAGAGAGAGAAGCAAAAGGAATTCAAGGAAACAAGGGATTATTGGTGAATTTTTGGCCTATCAACTAATTGCGAATTGATGTCTATATTGGTTTGATTTTGCTTGTATCATGTTTATTTTATTTTTTATTTTTTAGCCAAAATTCTCTTGTTACCATGAGCTAAATTTATTTTTTGTGGTTATTACTTGAACTTAATATATAAGCTTAATTGTTGGATCTTTTTAATATTTATTTGAACTCAATTTTTCATTATTCAAATTATTTGTTCTTAATGCTTTATTATATCTGATCAATATTATGATTGATCTGGAAATACTTTGATAAACTCGAAAGAGGCATAATTGTATTTAGACCTAGATAATTTGATGCATGATTGTAGAGTAACATTCAATACTGTATATACAAGTTTCGAATTAAGATAGGAATATACCTAATTGGCATGTATGGTCAAAAGAATTGTTCTTAGTGAATCTTCATTTATTACAAGTACTATAGGAATATAGGTATTTAGTAAATTAAGATATACTTGCATGACCTTGGGAGAGACTTGTGAATACATTAGTATCTTGACCAATAATAAGAATTGAGGGATACAAATATTAAAAGGATTAATATTTATAAAATATATTGAAGGATAGTAATTAACTTTAGGATTTCTCTATATTGCTATTTTCTTATTTTATTTGAGTTGTGTCATTTATTTTCTGCACTTACTTAAATTTATGGTAAAACTAAGATTTGATTTTTTAGAATAATTACAAGATATAATTTTAGTACTTGGTAGAAAATAAAAATTATCCTTTAGATTCAACATTCGACTTTATAAGTCTTTTTATTACTTGTTACGATAGCGATACTTGCGATTGATTTTAAGATATAGAAATATATCATCATAACCTAATCAATAGCGTGCACTTGCGCTTAACTATTATTGCATACATCATCTACTGCATAAATGGATGTATGACATGCATTAATAATTCAATGAACACATTGTTACATGCATTTACCCTTAGATTCATTCTAACAACGTCTCATATTGTACTTTGAGATAATCTAACTTTTTTAATTCTAGGATCCAAAAATTCGGGTAGGAATATGATTATGGTGAAGTTTTGAGAAGCAGTTTTGATAGAAATTTTTTGATTAGCTTAACTCTAAAACTGGTTGATTTTGGAATAACTTCCTTGTGGAGTTACTATTCAAGTATAGTAGAACTTTCTCATAAAAGTCTCCAAGATATAAAGGGGTAGCAATAAACAATCGAGAAAAAGTTTAAAAAAACAAGGAATTAAAGTATATAATCAAAATTCCAAGGTAGTTCTAGGATAAGGAAATTGAAATCAAGAAACAAATGTGTATTTTATCATTATCTCCTAATTTGTAGGAGATTGTGGATGCAACATCCTCTTTTAATTTTATAATTATCAAATTAATGAACTGTGTGGATTTATAAATATAAAAATTAATGATGAACTTTTTGGCGGTCAGTCATGATAGTTGACACATCCAAAATATAAGAGTTTATTCTCAAGTACAAGATTGTCAAAATAATAAATATTCTGATGAGAATGAGGTCGATTCATAGGAAAGTAGAATTAAAATTAAAAACTATAAATATTCTCAAGACAAATAAAGTGATATCAGATGTTTGTAAATAATAATTCAAATAACGAACTAAAATAAATACTAAGGCTTGGGGATTTACTCTTAGCATATAAAATAATAATATATTCAACTCTCTTTATAACTCAATTGGAATCCTCACACAAATGAGGTTCCAATCGAAAGATATAATAATTAAAGTTCATCATCATTTATATATTAACTTGTATTTATTTCTTTTAAGTATTATACACAAAATCTTGTAAATGAGTTCAAGTATTTATTAGGCTAATATTTATATTATTCTATAATAAATCATGACTCCCACTTTACAAGAAAGGGTATCTACGCCAAATCTTATAAATGGTTTCAAGAAATTATAGTGCCAACTATAAAGATTGTTTATAATAAATCAAGGTTTACCACTTTGCAAGAAATGGTATTAATATTGCAAAACAAAATAAATACATTATATATAAATTTGTTTAACTTAAGAATATAATATTAAATTCTAGAATAAAAGTTTAAGTATATTTTATTACCTTGCCAAGAGTTTCACTCTTTCACTTTAGCAAAATGAAAATTACTTGGACATAATAAAATTAAAGGAAAGAGATGGAAGAAGAGATAATGTAATAGTAAACAAAAGATATAATACTACAAAGAGATAATAGAAAGATAAGTGCTTTGAACTAAAATCTATCTATCTAATTATATACTTTGGGTATAAGCATGCCACTTATTTATAGAAAAATGTGGATAATATAAGACAAATGAGAAGAGAACCACTTGGATGATAAAAGTCAAAGAGACACACAATTAATTTGCACTGATTATTATTAATGTATCTACTTGATTGTCAAATTTGAAATTGATGTAGTCCAAATTAGCTTCTACTCAAAAAATTAAAGTTTTAGATAAGTCTCTCAACTTTTTAAATTGAGTTGTATCATCATATTAGATATGTATTTCTCCAGTTACAAGCTAAATACTGAAGACTGTTCGGACTGGGCCTGTACAATAGATCAGTTCTCGTCTAGGCTATTTTTCACTCTTAAAATGCTTGAATTATAACTTCCTTGTCAAATTCAATATTTAAGGCCATTAAGTCAGCTCAACAAAGGATTGATAATTAGTTCTATTGGATTCTTATGTAGAAAGTTATGCCTATTTTACCGAACCTACTACAAAACAGTTAAAAGCTTATTAGGTACAATATTATAAATATGTTTAAATTAGAGAGGTTAATGACACTAATAATGTAAAACAATGATGTAAAACCCTTATTAAATGTGTAATTTCAAGTGTTCATTACATTTCCTAACCATTTTATTGCTATTCTCTAGAAATTCAAGCATAAATAAAATTTGAACACTACTTAAGTATTTTAAACAAAACGTCAATTCAAGATCACTATCGCTATTAAGGTTATTTCAATCATAGTTACCAAAATCGTGTGTGTGAATTAAGTCGAAGCCTTCTTACCACAAACTACAACATATATAGAATTGAAAATTTTCTTTAAGTAACAAGCTCAACTCCATATCTTCATAGGTGAATAACTGTTTAAAGGACTAGGATTTCACTCATGGAGTTAGAAAATAGATAGTCACTCAAGAAAATGTTACATTTAAGGACAGACCAACAAACTAACATTAATCTAAAGATAGAAAAATTATTGTTTAGAGTCAAACCGTTCTTGCCACATGCTAGTTTTAGGACTTTAATTACTTTATACAAATATTATGAATAGAGTTCAGTGATAAAATTACTTCCTAATGACTTTTGTCTTCTAAAATTGAACGAAGACTTTATTGAACTGAATTGAATTCTTTTCTTTTCTTTTCTTATACTTTTTTCTTTTGCTTTTTTTTTTTGAAAAACATAAGGAACCATTACGAAATAAGAACAATTGCTCACTACGATACTTTTCAAATTTTTTTTATCATCCTTCAGTTAGGTAATCAAATAATTCCTCATCCTAAATAATGTCATCCCAAATAAAAATTAACCATTTCAAAAGATTAATGAAAGTTCGTAAACTATTATCTTAAACCTCTCTATTCACTCATAAAAGACATGTGAGTTTAGAAAAACATATGCATACTTAAACATGGAAATTCTCTTGGCTATATATATTGAATCATCTATCTTACCACAAGGCTTAGTATTATGCTTAAGAAATAATTTCAAAATTATTCTTAGTAACCTAGATAGAAAAAGTGACTTAAACCAAACAAGTTTGAAATCATTCCTCGATAGTAAATGAACTTATTTACACAAGAGTTACCAAGAACATAAGCAACTAACAAGTGTACATAAAATGCATTAAAAATGAATCAGTTAGAATATGTTTCAAAAGTTCAGTAATATACTATTTACTCTACCATTCTAGATTAGAATGCATCTCAAGAGTACAAAAATGAACCTTTTACTCATGCCATTCATGATGATTTTTTTTTTCAAGAACAAAGTGATAGCAAAAATTAACACTAATATCTTATATATCTACTACCCTCCCCTCAACCAAATTAAGACATTAACCTTAATGTTAAAATATAAAAAGAGTAGATTATAAAAGATATCACCTGAAACATCTTTTATTGAAAAGAAAATCTACAACAAAATAAAAGAAGCCATACAAAATTCTTAAAAATACATAAAGTAAAGAGGCTACAGATGGAAAGTCAAATCCATTTTGCGTTTCTTTTCATTGTCATCAGTATACCACTCTATTTGACATATTATTGGATCAAATAGAGGTATAAAAGTTTGTAATTCATTGAGCAACTGGTCAATAGTTGAAGCAGAAATGAGGATCCATCGTGCTATAGATGAGATGAATTATTCTTCCACCACATAGTCAAGAAAAGATAACAACTTATTATAAAAACAATCAATATTTAACAAACTAATGAGTTTTTGGTGGGTTTGTAATTGTGCCCATTAGGCAATTTGAAAAATTTCCTCCAAAGTTTCGAAACCTCTAGGTAGAGCTATGAAGGCATCAGTATTCTAAGGCATTATAGACATTTAATCATGCATTAATGATACATGTAACTCATCCCTAATTTGTTTTCCTACAATATTCTCAATAGCTAGAGTTTTGGGTATGTGTTTTTGGTATGATACCCAAAACTCGACTACTTTTATTTTGTGCAGCTATTGCCACAAACCCTATTAATCTATGGCTATCTCCCCCATATACTAAATAAAGTTTTTGCTCAGTTATCACAAAAGACACAAATATTTGTGAATTTACAGGTTGATGTTTCCTGTATTATTACACTTACCATAACTCTTGAATGAATTTGAGTTTGTATAAAGATATAAAAATAATGCAATGTATTTATAGAGCCATAAGATGTTGCAATGTAAAGTTATGTGGGTAGTTGGTTGTTAATAGATAAGATTAAGCTTTAATTGCAAAATTTTTAAAATCGGCTATAGGCGGTTGGGAGAAAATGTTTGAGGTTGAAATGAAACATTTAAAAATAACAGTTGTAGTAAATATATACAAGTAGTTGTGATTGTGGCTTACACCTTCCTCTGGTTTTACATCTAAAAATGGCTTAAATGCCCTTTATAGGTCTGGGATAAACTTCTCATCTAATTTTCTTATAAATTGGTAAATAGGATCTTTTAAAGTCAGATTTTCGAGACTATACCACTTATGTTCCTTTAGGAATATGTCCCATAATTCACGAATTGCAATATGCACATGTCCACTAAGATGTGTCTTAAGAGTCGAAAAGATATCATCTAAAGACCCCTTACTCAGGCCATCCTTAATGAGCCTAATTTTATCTTCGCGATTTACAGACACTATTCTTAAAGTGCGGCAACGTATGTTACAAGTCATGCTTGTACATTTGTAATAAACACTTAATCTTTTTGCCCTTCGCTTTTTTTTGTAAAGAGCTTTTACCTAAGCAAGGCATGTAGAAAATTAATGAGTCTGAAAACTCACATGCCAAGTGAACATTGGCTTCAATTAACCAACATACATCTATAGGTATATTTATAATCATTAATAACCTTAATCTTTCAATTCTTACTTGGTAAATTTTCTTTAAGGAATTTTGAGGCAATAAGGGGAACTATTTTTTCTAATTCATTATAATATCATCCTTTTTTCAAAAAGGAGAAAAAGAGAAGGTATCAGTAATTTTACTGATAAACCGACTTGAAATATCATGAAATACTGCTATCCGCCACTTAACCAGGGTGTAAAACAAACTTTAGTACAAAAATACTAAATTAACCTGCAAATACGAAAAAAATAAAGTAGAAGAGGAATAAATATATATAAATATGTATAGCAAAGATCAATTGGTGTCGTAGCAAGGGTCAGACAAGGACACAAATTCTTTTTGAAAATGTTAGTTTTTTAGAAATGGCTTGAGGTTTTGCCCATTTACCTTGAACACATTACTATTTCTAGAATTTTTAATGTCAATTGCTCCATAAGGGTACAAATATTTCATAAAAAAAGTCACTGTATCTTGATTTTAAGTTTTTAGGGAATATGTGAAGTCAAGAATAATACATTTCATGCTAGTCAAAAGGTTTTACTTTATTATTCTTGAATTTTTGATTTCTCATATGCATCATTTCTCAATTCTTCAAGTTCATTTATTTGTAATTTACATATCTGTCTAGAAAAATCAAGATTTGCATTGAAAGTTTTAATGGCCTAATAGGCTTTATGCTCAAGTTCTATAGGTAAATGACAAGGTTTCATATAAACTAACCTATAAGGAGACATACCCAATGAAGTTTTAAAAATAGTTATATAAGCCCAAAGTGCATCATTAAGTCATAAAAACCAGTCTTTGAGATTTGGGTTTATAGTTTTTTTCAAAATTTGTTTTATCTCCCTATTACATAATTCAACTTGTCCACTTGTCTAAGGGTGATATAGGGAGGCAACTTTGTGAGTAATACCAAAATTTTTCATTAATGTGTCAAATAGTATTTACAAAAGTGCTTACCCCCATCACTTATAATGGTTCGAAGGATTTTAAATTGACTCAAGATATTTTTCTTCAAATATTTTATGACTATTTTATGGTCATTGTTTTGATATGCAATAGCCTCAATCCATTTTGAGACATGATCTACTACGACTAAAATATACATAAATTCAAATGATAATGAAAATGGTCCTATGAAATCTATTCTCTAACAATCAAATATTTCAATAACAAGAATGAGGTTTAAAGGCATATGTTTGTTTGTTTTTTTAAATTGATCTAAATTTTTGAAAATTTTCAAATGTTTTATGACTATTTTATGGTCATTATTTTGACATGCAATAGCCTCAATCCATTTTGAGACATAATCTACTATGACTAAAATATACATAAATTCAAATTATAATGGAAATGGTCCCATGAAATCTATTCCCCAACAATCAAAGATTTCAATAACAAGAATGGGTTTTAAAGGCATATATTTTATTTTAAAATTGATCTAAATGTTTGAAAATTTTCAAATGTTTTACAAAGTGCATGTGTATCTTTAAATAAAGTGGGCTAATGAAATTCACACTGTAATATTTTTGTAGTTATTTTCTTTGATGAGAAATGTCCCTCACATGCTTCTAAATGATAAAATTAAATAACTCTATTTACTTCATTGTTGGGTATGCATCTTCAAAATATTTGCTCAGGACAATATTTGAAGAGATAAGAAACATCCCAATAAAACTTTCTTACCTTAGTTAGAAATTTCTTTTTGTCTTAGGCATTCCATTGAGGTGGAATTTCTTATGTGACAAGAAAATCTACAATATTAGCATACCAAGGCATAATATTAGCAAAAAATAAAAATTTATCGAGAAAAAAGTCATTAATTGGTGTTATTTCTATTGATGAATCTAATACGAGTCTTGATAAGTAATTTGTAATAACATTCTCACCTCCCTTCTTATCCTTGATAGTGATGTTAAATTCTTGAAGTAACAGAATCCATCAAATAAGTCTTGGTTTTGTATGTTTTGACATTAAGTAGCTTACAGCAGCATGGTCAGTAAACATAATAGTTGAAAAACCAATTACCACGCGATAATCCAAATTAACATATCGTAAATTTTTTAGAGATTTGTAATTTGTTCAATTATGATAAAGTCTCAAATGATGCAGTATGAATGTGGCTATTTCCCTTTCTCTTCAATACAAAGTGAAGAGTTTGTTGATGTCACTACCGTCAGGATCAATTTCAACATGGGATGACTTGACCCAAAACTTCTTATCCAAACTCTTTCCCCTAGCCAATACAACAATGATAAGGAATGACATCACCTCTTTCATGTAGTACAACTTAAAAATACTTTATAAAGCAGGGGAGTAGTACAGAGATATGCTAAGGAGATGTTTGCATCATGGGATTCCAAAGTGGTTACTTGTGCAAACGTTCTATAATGGCTTAATGGGACAGTTAAGGACCATAATATATGCCACAGTAGGGGAGCACTAATGAATAAGTCAACCAACAAAGCATATAACTTGCTTGAAGAGATGTCATCCAATAGTTATCACTGATCGATAGAGAGAACAACCCCAAGAAGAATCATAGGCATATATAATGAAGAGGCGTTCATCTCATTAGCTACACAAATTAATATGTTGTATAATAAATTAAAATCCATTGAAGATAATGTTATAAAGAGACAACCTGACACTTGTGATTTATATGATGATAATCATCCAAATGGCCAATGCATGGAAGCTACACACTACATAGAAAACTATCAAAAATAATAGTAAAATCCCTACACCAACTTCTGTAATTTGGATTGGATGAACCCTCTTAGCATACCAGTATAACCTTAACAACATATTGAAGAGAAACCAGGCATAGAAGAGATGTTTAACAATATAAACAGATGCACATTTAAAGCAAAACAAATCTCATCCAAAGCCAAGTAGCCTCTTTAAGAATGTTAAAGATTCAAATAAGCTAATTAGCCACATCCTTAAACAGTCATTCATAAGGCCTATTGACCAGTAATGCAGAAGTGAATCTAAAAAGAATTAAGGAGCAATGCCAAGCAACCACATCGAAGAGTAAACAAGAAATGCCAACAGCCGATGAAACATCTCAATCTAAAGAGAGTCATAATAGAGCAACAAAGACAAAAACAGAGGAGTTAACTACAAAAGAAAATGAATTAGTAGCACTTTAAAGCAAAGGCAGTCCATACATTCCACTACCATATTTTTCACAAAGACTCCAAGAGAAGAACCTTGAATATTAGTAATCTTTCAATAATATCTTTCAATGTTTCAAAGTTGACACGATAATTTCTGAGGACCTACTACCACTACCTCATAAATTGAAGTGATAAAAGCCTTGTAACTATAAGCTCCTATAAAATTATGCAAGTTAAAGAAAAAAAAAGGCATGACAAGATAATAGAAATGCATTTTGATACTGGCCAACGAGGAGATTATTTTGGTCTAAGATTAAAATCTTTTTGGTAAGGCTAAAATCAAGGTGGCGGGGACTGTGTTTACAAGACTTTTTTTTTTTATAGAGTTATAGGAATTAAAGAAGAAGAATATCAATGCTCTTAGGCATAGATTAAATTTTCATAAGCATGATATTGCTGACATGCAGTTTGAGGCACGATAATGCTGACATGCAGTTTGATCCTTTATGAATCAAAGAAGATGTTAAGCCGATGGCATTAAATCAAGTGCTTCTTGGTAGGTAACCTAAGTAAAATTTTACTTTTATGTTGTTTATTTTATTGCATTTTATTTTCTTTTCATTTTCTGTTAGTGTAAAAATAGCAAGACAAGCATTTAAGGACTAGTATAGAAATTTACGTTAAAAGATTAGAAAATTCAAACACTGTCACATCAAAGCAAAATGCTGCAATGCTAAGCCTTCAATTACCAAAGAAGTTTTTACTTTCATTTTCTTTTTCCCATTGGAGACAATGTCGAATTTAAGTTTGGGGGAGGGAAGCACTTATCCTTTTTTTTGCTACATGAATTTTGTTGTTTTGCATGTCATTTTTTTATATTGTGTTTAGGTTGTGATGGTGATAATAAGTCAATTAATAAAATAAAATATTTACTTAATTTATTTATTTCAAGTTCTTAAGAATCGATAGACACTTGAGATAATCCTTGTACCAAAATCTTGAACATATTTTAACTTTACATTACTTATTCTTAAGTACATTGAAATAAAAGCATATATTAGTCGAATTGTTACTTAGAGATGCTCATGCTTAAGTAGTACACCACACTCTTGAGGACTAATACTCTAGAACTTGCTTGATTAATACTAGAGGTGAAATCCTAGAAAACACATGAATAGAAAAGACATTAGGCCATCTTTAAATGATTGAGCCTTTTTAGCCTACCTTAAATGTATATTTATCCCCAATTACCCTTTTTTTTAGCCTAAATACCTTTTATTTATTTATTTAACCACATACAAGGCTAAAGACTTAAAGCTTATCTATCCAAAAATTACCCGTAATGCTATAAACCTTAAGTTTATTTAGTAATACTCTTAAAAAAAGGTTATGGTTGTATGAGAAATGGGTACTGAAGTAGAAAGCAATTAAGTATGAGTGGTATTTATCAATCTAAATTTGAGGGTATTTAAAAAAAAAGAGAAAAAAACTCTTTAAATTCTTTATACCCCCAGCTTAAGAAAAAGAGAAATTCTTTGAAAAATAGTGGTTAAAAGAAGAATGGGAAATGTAATAAGTTTGGGGGAGGAGACAAATCAAGGAAAAGGAGATCAAGAGGTTTCTAGGTAATGTCTAAGTGTTCATAGTGTGATTTGACCCGCACATATTTGTCCTTATATCCACCTTGACCCTTGCTTTTCATTACAAACAAATTAAAGTCCTAAATAGATCATTAGACATGTGTCTTTCTATATTAGTAGAGAGTGCTCAATGATCAATAGAAACTACCATAAATGATTGGCTCATAACTTCGTAGAATGAGATTCTCGCTTCCTCTGGTTGTTCATCTGAATCATAATAAGAGGTTGGGGTAGGTATGAAAATCAAGCTTATAGTGTGTTATTATAAATTAAATTATGTCGAGACATCATTTTTTTGTATTATCTTAAGCAATTGAGTAAATCTAGGTATCATTTGACTCTTTACTTGCTTATCACACACACATAAAGTGATCAATTATAGAAAAGAATGAAGAACTTGATGTATGGTATTTTGAATTACTAAGAGTTGTTTATTAAATTTTGAAAGGACTTATGCCATTTCAACAATCTTTGAGACTATGATTCTGATAATCTAATCAACTTAGCATGTTATGGTTTATTTTTAAATTTTCATTTTATTTTAAGTCAAATATAATCTCTTTAAATTTTCTCTTTGATTTTATTTTTTATTGCTCGAGAACAAGCGATTTTCAAAGTTTTGGGGCATTTGATAGGGTTAATGAAGTATATAATTTTCATCTTTTAAGTTTAATATTTGTTAATTAAAATTAAGATTATTTGACTTTTTATGTGCTTTATTATTATCTTGTACGTTTGAAGTCAATGAAGAAAATAGGGATGAAAATTTAAAGAAAACAAGGCAAACTATAAAAAAACAATGCTACAATAAATGGCTATAATAATAGTGAACAGTAAATGTGAACAGTGATCATGCTATAGTAAATTCCGCCTTAGTTGTGAACAGTGCAAGCTACAGAGAAAATTCTAGAAGCAAAATGGCTACAACGGTAAAGCAATTTCGCCCAAGCGATTTGATGATTTTGGAACTAAAAAGAAATACAACTCTAAGATTCCAATCAATTTTTAGATAAAGAACACTTGTTTCAGACCTAAAGAACACACAACTTAAGGCTTTTAGAGCCACAAGACATAAGAGAAGAGCAATTTTAAAGAGAGAAGCAAGAAAAAATTAAGAAAATAATAGATTGATAACGAATCTTTGGCGGATCAATCAATTGCAATTCAACGTCTATATTGATTTGCTTTTTGTTATATTATGTTTATTTTATTTTGCAACCATAATTCTCTTGTAATCATGAACTAATTCTCTTTCTAAGGTTATTACTTGAACTCAATATATATACTTAATTATTAGATCTTTTTAATATTTATTAAACATAATTTCTTATTATGTAAATTATCTATTGTTAATGCCTCATTATATTTGATCAATATGACTTAAGATTCTAATAATTTGATACATGATTGTCGAAAAATTTACAAGTTCCAATTTAAGATAGAGATATGCCTAATTGGCATGTATGGTCAATAAGGCTTGTTCTTAATAAATCTTAATTTATTAGAATTACCATAGAGATATAGATACTTGATAAATTGAGATATACTTATTTGACCTTAAGAGAGGAGTGTGAATACATTAGTGTCTTGATCAATAATAATAATAATTGAGGAATTTAAATATTAAAGGATCAATCTTTAGAAAAACATATTGAGAGATATTAATTAACTCTAGGCTTTCTTTATATTTCTATACAGTTAAGTTGTATTATTTTTTTTCTGCCTTTAATTTAGTTTAATTATTTTTACAATTTAAGAATTTGATTTTTTAAATAATTACTAGAAAAACATAATTTTAGTACTTGATTGAGAATAACATTTATCCCTATAGGTTCTACATAAGACTTTACAAGTCCCTTTATTACTTGTTATGATAGTGTACACTTGTGCTTAGTATTGTGCTTTAGAAACTACACAACATATATAAATCAATCATCTAACAATTACAAAATTCATCAACAATTATGTAAAAGCCAACCTACAATGAAACAAAATTTAAAACATTGTTTATGTTTGTAGTAGAAAGTTGACTAATATACATAGAATTAAATACAAAATGTTGAGAGCAAAGGTTATAAACCCATCATATGTTCAAATTATTGTAGGTTCAAAGATGCCATTTATCTCTTTAATGTCATTGTATTTCCCATGAGCTCTATGATATAAACTGTAAGAAATAATAAAACTATACTTTGAAACTTTTTAGTAACACACTAATTGGTTAATTAACTTAAAATAACATTTTTTAAACTACTGTGGCAACGTTTATAATATCTCTCATGTATGTCATCACATATAGTCCACATTCTATAGTTTCTGGTTGAATTAGTGCCAGAGAAGCAATTTAAGAAAATCAAGTTTTTCAATAATTAGAGGCATTTAAATAAAGATGCATATAAGTGGTATTTTCACCTTAACCTAAATCTAATTGATTGTTGTTCTCATTTTTTTTTCTATAGGTTGTCATTGACAAAAGGAGCTTAAAGGATGCTTACATTATAAACTTAAGTAATAAGAGATGGTACCACTGATGGGCGTATTTTATACATATTATTTAAGCTTCCATATACTTAATTTTTTTCATTTTAAGCATGAATACTAGGTTTTGTTTTTTGTATTTTATTGTTATTTTGTAGGTTTAAAGTCAATAGGGATATTAGCAATGAAAATCCAAAGAAAAAAAGGCATAAATTTGAAATTCGCTACAATATACTGCTATAGTAGATTGCTATAGTACTATAAACAATATTTTTGATACAACACTAGTACTATAGTATCAAATTCCTAGTGTCGTAACGCTAAGTCAAGGTTTCCAATGTTGAGGCACCAAGAATCTAACGCCGTGGTGACATGAACAGTAACTTATGAATAATACTTTTAAATAGTGTTGGCTAGGCACAAAAAAGGAAAACTCTAGTCTAACTTATATTTGATGTTTTATCATAATTTAATGAATACAAACTCTATAAGTAGAAGATAAAAAGCTTATTTAAGAAAAAAACCAAGAAGAGAGAGAAAAAGAGAGAAGAAAAAGAGAGGAAAAGAAGGAGTACAAGAGACAACAACATTTTAGAGAGAGAGAGATAGCAACGTTTGATGGATCGAGAAGATTAAATATTATAGCAAAATTAATTTTATCTTTTCAACTCTTTATCTTTTTAGTTTTTATAATTTTCATTATGTTTTTCTTAATAAACTCTAGAACTCTATATTTTCTCACGACCTAAGCTTTTATATCTAGGGTTACGACTTTGAACTTAATATTTGATTGAATTCAAGTTTTTTTTATGAACTCAACAGTAGAATGTTCAATTATTCTATGCCTAATAATTTCTAATTATTTGATCACTAATTAGATTGTGGTGGGAACTCTAATGAACTTAATGAAGAAAATTATGTTGGCCTTGAATAATTTGATATATGATCATAGCGTAATAGTTATGAGTTTCATAAGAGATAAACATATACCTATATGACATATACGATAGTAATAGATCCATTTTTGATAAATCTAATTCTCATTTAGTTATCATAGATATATAGGTAATTGTTAAGGTAAGATATAGTCGGTCAATCATTAACAGTGGCTTGTGATGATATTAGATATCTAGCAAACAATTCATATTAAGAGATTATGTAATGCCTAGTTCCCATGAATAGTTAGATACCTAGAATTTCGATATTTGACAATTAGGGAACCCTAGAAGTTTCAAATTTTAACCTTTCATGGAACATTTGTTTTAAGCGTTTACATGAGCCGTAATAGAACCAATTGGGAAATTTCATACTCAATTTCTGCGTTGGATGCTCACCGAATATTTTTGAAATTTTTTGGTTGACTAAGTAGTGAAAATTCAATAATTGTACCAATAATTTTTGGTGTAAGCATCGCACCCTAAGCAAGCTATTTTTATTGGATAAGTATGTGTATTTTAAGACATATAGACCAATCAAATTTGGACAATTACATATATTAGTTTATTATATTATATTTTATTAGTTATTAGTAATATTTATTAAATTATTGGCCACCAATCAAAGGCTTTTTAATTGAAGGACTAAATGGCAATTAGGCATGTCTTGGAGAGCCATTATGCAATTTTTTTGGTTTATATATAAAGGCCAAATGTTTTTTTTCAAGAATTGTTAAGAAAAAAGAAAAAAAAAAGAAAACAAAGAGAGAGAGAGAGAGAGAGAGAGAGAGAGAGAGGATTTAAAAAATGAAGATGGGAAGGAGATAAACAGTGATACCCATAAAATTTCTAAGCCAATTCAAGGAATCCACACCAAATTTAAGTTGTTTCCAAGTGCCTAAGCAAGATTCAAGGGTGGATTAAGAGTAAATTTGCTTTAAAAGGTGAGAATTCTAAACACTAGAATATTATATTAGGGTTTTTGTATAATTGAACTTCAATTGAATAAATTTAGGGCATTAGAATGAATTTGAGGTGTAGATAAGACCATAGGTAAGAAGAAATTTAAAAAATGATAAAAATTCCATTTAGGTCATTTTGGGGTTTTTAGTGGTATAAGTGCAATTACCTAAAATTGAGGGTTAAGAATGAATTCTAGGACCATTAAGATGAGTTTTGATGGTTGAAAATCAAAGTTAGGATATGGGACATAATGGTCATTTATGACAAAGATTAGGGATAATTATGTCCAAAGAATATTATAAGGGGTTATGGACGCCTTTGATAAAAAAATGGTAGTTTGTGCATAAATTGAGATTGTTGGGGGAAGAATTATAAATTTAGAAAGGAATTTTGTGTGGTGGCTGAAAATATGCACTAGGGGTATTTTGGTAGTTTTGCCATTTTAAGAGGGCTAAAGAGTAATTATGCTTTGTAGGTGTTGAAGGGCGAAACCGGTGAAAGAACAAGCCTGAAAAAGAAACTTTAGCGAAGGACAGTTGGTGAATGGGAAAGTTATTAAAAGAAATTAAATGCAGTTTATTTTAAATTACTAGTATTTATGTGCTTTCTAATTTAAATGTTGTTGTTTCAGGTAATTTACTCAAGTTACGTGATTTTTAAGAATTAAAGAAAGTATAGTGATATTGTATTTGATATTTTAGAGATAATGAGAATTGAAAATTTATCATTTCAAAATACCGCAAAATTTTTAGAATTACAGTTTAGTATTTTCTACAGTTTAGAGATTTATTTTTCAGTAGTAAAAAATATTTTTAGAATATTATTTGTTTTCAAAAGTCAGCGGTATCCCAGTTATCAGTTATCAGTTATCAGTTATCAGATTCAGATCCCTGTGGGGATAGTATATACCCGGCCGGTACACTTCATATGCGTGGGCAAGTTAGTCAGTTGGGTTGAGTATTGCAAACTCCGAGGAGTCGGGGTGTCGAGTCTCTGAGTCGCTTATGCTACGGGGTGTTGTCTCGCTATATGTTTGTGATGTATATTCTGCCATATAGACAGTGAGATGTCTCAAATCTATTAGTTTATCAGATTGGTCACAGTGGTTGTTGCTAGCGGAGACCGCCTTGTGACTGACTCATTTTATCAGCTACGTCGACAAGTGGGTCCAGCATTAGGGTAGTCATTAGCGCTTTTCAGACAGACTAAAACTGAGCGGAAGTTTTAGACAATTGTATGAGATATGTAGTTTTTTTTAGAAAATAAAAATGTTTGTTAATAATGTTTACAGATTTCAGTAGTAGCCCATTTAATTTTAAAATTTTTAAATAAAGAAAACCGCTCGGTAGAGTTTTACCGGTATTTGAGATTTAGAATAGTTTTTCGTACTTTTAGAATTTTTAGTATGTTCACAATTATTCAGATTTCACAACCACTCATTGAGTTTATCAACTCACCCTTTGTGCTTGGTGTTTCTAATTTTCTCCCAAGTGCAGCCAGCAGCGTACAGCCTATAATTTCTCTTGTGGATTAGTAGTGGGTCAGCCCTACGGCGATCTCCTATGCATGTACAGAGCTATATGTATACATTTAGTGTATATACATGTATCATATTTAATTTTACGTTGTATAGCATGCATAATAGATTTTGGAGTTAAAACGAATATTTATGCCTTTTTGAAATTGTTGGTCTTCTTGCTATGGATGTCTATTGAAGTATGATCATGAATGCATGTGTTGATTGATTTGGGAAGGGACAGAAGGTCTCATTTGCAACTGAGAGATGTGAGAAATATTTGGTGTTTTTCGCAAGTTTATGAAATATAGATTTTCAGAAATATAAGAGAAACTCTGTCCGTTTTAATCCAAAGTGTTTTAAGAAAAATTTAAATTTTCTCGTGTTTATAAAAATATATTAAACAGAAATTAATAGAAAATTTTAAGATTTGCCTCATAGAATTTTCCAAGGTTGATAGCAAATTTTGGGAAGAGTTCCGTTGGGGTGCCCGGCAGGGTCTACCTAAGTCGACATTGTAGGATTCTAGGTTGGATTTTGTCAAATTAACTATAAAAAAAATTAATTAGGTCAAGTAACATATAGAGGGATAATGGTAATCCTAGATTTTAACTGTTATTGATACCTCTATCTTGTTATCTTTAGTATTTTCTTTTTACTTAGATTAGTTATTTATCTTCTGAGTTTTATTTATTTATATACAAGTAAAAAGAGAAAATTTTAGTACTTAGCATAGAAATAACAATAAGTTTTTATGAGAATAATACTCTACTCACTCTATAATACTTGTTTGTGATAATATGCACTTACGCTTTATAAAAAAACAACCGCTGAAAAATAATACAGAATTTTGGCTAGTTTTGTTGTATTGCATGTTTTTAATTAATTGTTTTTAAATGTGCATTTTACTCAATTATGAGAAATGAAGTCAATATATAACATAAATTTAATTGAGATAGTTCAATACAACACAGTATTTGAATCGACAGTTAAAATACAAATTCTTATATTTCAGTTTGTCTTACATATAGTATGATACTTGCTAAGTTAAAACGAAAAATATTGATACATATTATGAATATATGTTGAATGTTTATGACATCTAGAACACAATCGTTGACTAAAAGCATAGTAATTGAGCATGTGGCGTGCAAAATGAATTTATAATTGTATTTTTATTAAAAATATGCAATCACAAAATAGAACAAAAAAAAAACACACACACATATAGAAAAATAACTAAATTACGGAATTTCTCCCGTTACTAAAAAAGAATTACAATGATAAATTATATCTATCACAAATAAAATTTTATGATAAATTCATTATGTCACCTAAAATCAATATATAATTTTGTAATAAATTATTTTATTTTAAAATTGTGGTAGACTGAGTTTGTGATATATTTATTCTATCACAAATTTGTAACTTTTAATTTTTATTGATATCATACACATATGCTATGTGGCACATTATTGCACACGTGTATAACTATGTGGCAGCCTTATGCATATGATTTGATTGATGATACAATATATGTAAGCATTGATGATGTTATGATAAGGTTGTCATAAAAATATATAACAACATCGTAGAGTATCATGTATCACTATTTAATATAGATGTCTATCACAATTTTAAGATAAATTTTAATTTTTTTTTAAAAACTTGTTTTATTATTTAATATATACAATTAAATTCATATATATACATATAAATATAAATTATATGAAAAATAATAAATATTAATAAAACAAAAATTACATTATGTAAGGAGGTCATACTTGAGATTATATAGGATTACCCTAAGCTGATTGCATGATGTGCTTTTAATGTGGTCAACAATTGTATGTGAATGATCATTGAAAACTATCCTTATTGATGCTTTCCTGCCAAGGATACATAAAATTGATGGATGAATTCAAATTTATTTTTTAATTTTGGCTCCTTTATCTTTTTATACAATGATCTAGGTAAACTTTTAAAAATAGTTACATTGTGATATTATTTCATAATGAAAACAAGACAAAAATATTAATAAAAAAATAATATTACTTGCATTATATGTATTTGTATATAGGTTATTCTTAAAAGTGTTAGGTATATAACATACTCATAGTCCTAATTTTATAACCAAGAGCAGTATTGTCTTCTAAAAATTCCGTCCTCATATTTAACTTCTTTTACTCTATTAGAAAGACATTTATCCACTAAAAATTTAAAAATCAAGAGTTGCAGGTATAGCAAAAAGTTATATTTTACTTATTGTTTGGTATTCCTCCAAAACCTCCGAAGGAAATTAGGATTGACATCTTTTTTTCTCTTTAGAGTACTGGAAACTTGCTACAAATCATGAACTCATAAATTTTCATCATTGCACATGAAAATTTGATTTGACTAGCTCTACACAAGACGAGGACTTTCTTTTTTTTTTTTTGGTAAACTTACCAATTCTTTAAGAGGGGATAACTTATTGGGGGTCTTGTTGAAACGACTTGACCCACTCTCTCCTAATATTAGGAATAATTATAGCTCTAATAATTAGTAATTTAAGTAAAATTAACTTATCAAACTTGATTTAATTTTAAAATTCTAAACAAAACTATAACAAGAAAAATATTTAACTTCTGATAAGAAATTCAATAATATAAAATTATCTCAAATAAGCATAAATTCAAAAGGCTCTAATAAATATCTAATAATTGAAAGAGAAATAAAAATCATTGCAACTCTTTGCTGCCAACCTTAAATAAATCTAATACTGTCTAATTGAAAATGTAGCAACTTGAAGGAAAACAAATATAGAAAAAATAGGGTGAGCACAAACTCTATAAGTGGATATTTTATTTTCATTAAAATAATTTTATCTTTTTATATTTGTTAACTATACTTATATAACGTAGAGAAATTATTTTAAGATATACTAAAATTTCATAGAAGTAGTATCAAAAGCATATATATTATGTAGGTAAAAACCTTAAATATTTCTTATTTATCTATGTAAACCTTATAAAATTTTATTTATTTATGTAATTGAAAAACTTTATAAAATTTTATTTTTTCTATATAATTGAAAATATTATAATATTTTCATTTATCTATTAACAATTATTGAACTAATAAATTAAAAATTATGCTAGAAACTAATTTAAAAAATCTTGTAAAATTCTCATTTATCTATAAAACAAATTTTACTGAACTATTAAATTAAAAACTATGCTAATAATTAAAAATTTTTACTTAAACAAGTACTCAAGAAAATAACTAATTATACACCAAGTGTAACTATATTAACACATTAGCAGAGCAAAAATAATAACTGATCATACAACTCGTGGCATTATATTTCACACAAATAACGAATTCTAGCCAATTGAAAGAATTTTTTGATCAATCCAGAAATCATTTCAATTCTATACTCAATCTATAGCTAAACTTTATTTATAGATGATTTATGCTAAATAAAAGAATCAACTATAAGAATTTTAGAATAGCTAGTGAATCAAATAAGTTTGCTAAGAAATCATTTAATTAATAAATACGGTTAAAACATAAATTTTTGTTGTACTCTTATTTATTTTAACATAAAATCCTTTTTTTTTTTAAAAAAAATAGCTTTTGCAATTAGTTTGAAACATATCCATTAAATTAAAACTTCATAGAATTTTGCATGCAATTAAATGTTAGAAAAATTCCAGAAACGTGTTTGCTGGCAAGAGATAATCTTTGAGAATTTGATTTCATATGAAATAGTCTTTATGGTCTAGAATACACAATGATAAATTATACACATTATAAATTCTATTGAACTTTGTTTTTATGCAACTGTTTATGTTGTATAATTACGAATCCTAATTCCACTAGAATAAAGAGCTATTATAAACACAAATAGCAAAATCCTTCAATAAGCAAAACATATATTTATCACTACTTGATCACTTGAAATAATAAAATTGAAATGATTTGTTTAATCATAATAAAATTATTTATTAAATGAAACACGTATATTTTAGCAACTGTTTCATGGCAGTAAGTGAAATAAAATGATTTGAAACTATATGCATATGTTGTTTTTCTTTTTGATATAATTAATATTTAGAAAATGTTTAAACTGTCATTAAGAGATAGAATACAAATTAAATTACTTATTCAATTTCAAAACAGAATTTAATATCGTAGCCTATAGAACAAGTGGAATCATATGTAGGAAATACTTTAAGAAATCATACAAAACTCTGGAAGGCTGTTTGAAAACCACACACATATATATATATATATTATATATATAAACTTAAAATTTGGCTTATACATTGGAATAAAGATCTAAAATAGTAACCTCGCTTTGATATAATTTATTGTGTTGCTAAATATAATCATGCAATCATAGCAATTTCCAGAATCCATTGAAACAACTTTCTATCTTTCTCTGTTTCTAACAGGATTAAACGACTTAGTTTAATGGATAAATAATAACGAATCCTTTAGTAACAGAATTAATTTCTATAATTCTTCATCTAAAATACTCGATAACTAATAAAACTTTCGTAATAAAATAAAGTAGCAGAATTTCAGTGAGTACGAAATATAAATATGCTATTCCACTCACAATTAGATGACTCAACCTTGATTTGTTTTAAATTCTTTTCCTGCTCCAAGTTATCTTCCCCTATTAAACATAAAAATAAAAAGAATTTCAACAAGAAGTCACCCAAAAAAATACACTACAAATACGTGTACATTAGTAAGTAGGACTTTTCCCACTACCTCTACAAAATCACATCTTTTTTTTTTCTAACACTTCCTTTTTTTTCTCAACCTCTTTACTACCCACATATATTCTACATACTTTTCCTCAATTTTTTCACACACGTTATCTCTCATCTTTCTCTTTGTAAAATAGAAAACGATCTTCCTAAATCATGTTCTTTTAAATTATAAAATCGGTCTTTTTTTTGTCTTTATCTTAAACTATACCATCCCATTATCTATCAAATTCAAAAGCAAAGATAAGTATCCAAAACTTTGAATTATCAAAATACTTCAAATTTCAGAGAAATACGAGTTTTACATTCCTCTCCCCTAAATTGAATTTCATCCTCGAAATTCTTGTGCTCGATTGAAATTATTTAGGGCATTACTGAACTTGCATAAGATCTTTTTACTCTCAATTATCTTCCTTTGGCACATGATTATGCCATAGAGTCTTCACTCAAGGTATGATTTTCCAATATAGTACTCCTTCCTTGTGATAAATAATCTAACTAGCGTATTCTCTATAAGTCAAATCTTCCTTCAAATAAGCTGGATGTTGCTTCAAGATGTAACTTGGATCAAGTATATACTTTCCTAGCGTAGAAATACAATACATTATGGACCCTCGATAACTCTGTTAGTAACGATAGACAATAAGCCATTGTCTTTACACGCTCAATAATCTCTTAAGGCGTATTTATTGTGGCCTACTCCCTCGCTTTTTGAATCAAAGTACACAATTCCATGGTCAAATTTTTCGGAACAATTGTCACCCATATTAAATTCAAGTCTCTAAATTCGTCTGACTGCATAACTCTTTTGTTTATCTTACGTTGCTTTTAAATCTACTTTTAATCAATAGAATCTTCTCAATAGAATCTTATATAATCTCAAATCTACGTTCCTCTCTCCTTTCTTATTCTCTTAACTAGACAATCTTTAATGTTAAAAGTTTCTCATGAAGCTTTTCCTAATAAGTCATCCTCTATCAAAATATTAGTCCACTGATTATCAATTTGGCATAAATACACACTATATGTCCTTGATTAATAGAATCCTTTAATGACTCCCTTTAATTGTATCATGCTTAATACATTGCCCTAATCGTATCACCTAGAACAACTTCAAATCTAAGTCTTGTATAAAAATTACTCATAGTTATTCTAAAAGTGAGTCAAATATCTATCCCAAATACACTCTCTAAATAAAAATTAAATGTCTAGGAATATAGATATCATTAAGTCCAACTATAAACAACAACAGTCGTACAAGCAATAGAGTTCAAGTTTAAAACTATCAACTCAACTTTTTTTTTCTACTATCATCTTTCTTATCATCTCATCTATTCATTTATTATTTAACGAACACCAAAACTCTTTTATTGAAGGGATTAATCTATGAAGAAACTACATAAATGTAGAAATTCCATACTAATTTCTTAAATATAAATCTCAACTTTATCTATCTTTAGTATGCACTAGGTGGCAAAACCACGCTTAATTTATGAAAATCCAAAACAATAAGTTGCAGTAGTCAAATCGTCGGACCAATTTTTACAAACTTTCCTTTAAAACATCAATTCTTAATAAACCTTATGTATATTGAATCCCGTTAGACATAATAGTTAAAATACCAAATATAATTAGTAAACACTTCCTAGTCCTTAATCTTTTCAAACATATGCTCATATGTCTAATTATCATTCATCACCTTGATATTCAAATGAAACTACTTTTAACATTTCTATGCAACCAAGTTGTTAGCCAAAACTAAATTTGTTCAAATAGGAGACTTAGCAGGTACTATCTTTAATGACCATGCATCAATTTCAATTAATAAATCCTTGTATAGTCATAATTACTTGCTTAAGTCAATGACCATCCTTTTAACAAAACCTCAAAGTTAAATTAAGTAAATTCTATTTATAAGATCTCATGTGATTCACACCATTGATATTAATTGATATCATCTCAAATACTAAGTCACTCTAACTAAAATATCATTCATTCTATACCTATGAGATATATTATGTCTACTATATTGAGCGCTTGATTTAGCAACTATCAAATAAACTAGTTCATTCCTCCTTTAATTTACTAACTACACATTCTCCAATAACAATCCAATAACAAAAGTATCTAACATGGTTGGCTATACAAGTTCAAGAGGGTTCATAACAAAACTAAATTCCAACATCTTTTGCAATCTAATCCAAAAGCAAGAGAATTCATAGAATTGTCTACAGAATATATAACCTGGCTCTGATACCAACTGAAACGACTTGATCCAGTCTTTTCCAAGATTAGGAAGGATCGCAACTCTAACGACTACTAACTTGAGTAAGACCAACTTACCAAACTTGATTTAATCTTAAAATCCTCAACAAAAATATAACAAGGAAATTATCCAACTTGTGACAAGAAATTCAATAACATAAAATTATCTCAAATAAAAATAAATCCAAATGGCTCCAATAAGTAGCTAACAATTGAAAGAGAAATAAAAATCCTTACAGCACTTCATGGACAACCTTAGAAAATATAATACTGGCTAGCTGAAATCAAGCAACTTGGAGGGGGAAAAATATAGAGAAACTAGGGTGAGCACAAACTCTTTAAGTGGATATTTTATTTTTACTAAAATATTTTTCTCATTTTATACTTTGTTAACTATAGTAATATAATGTAGAGAAATTATTTTAGGATACACAAAAATTTCATAGAAGCAATGTCAAAAAAAAAAATATTATGTAGCTGAAAGCCTTAAATATTTCTCATTCATCAGTGTAGGTGAAAACCTTATAAAATATCATTTATCTATGTAATTGAAAAACTTTATAAAATTCTCTTTTATCTATATAGCTGAAAATGTTATAAAATTTTCATTTATCTATTAACAATTATTAAGTTGATAAATTAACAACTATACTAGAAACTAAATTAGAAAGTCTTGTAAAATACTCATCTATTTGTAAAATAAACTTTGCTGAGCTACTAAATTAGAAACTATGCTAGTAACTGAAAAATTTGACCCAAACAAATACCCAAGTAAATATGGTCATAACAAATGGACAGAGCAAAAATAATAATTGGTCATATACTTAGTGGCATTATATTACACAAGCAGAACAATAATTATAACTGGTCTTTATGTCTAAAGAAAATAAGTTAGCTATTAGATAACAATGTATTGAAATTATTCCCTGAATTGAGAGTATGAGTTGGTAAATTAATCTAGATTAAATTGATTTTCATATGCCAAATCAGTGTTTATACCAACATCTTGGCAACTAATAACCTATTGGAATTACTTACCTTTGAAAATTTTCCTATTTCTTTGGATCTTTTCCTTTAGATCGTCCAATTTAACACACACTTTTGCTAATTTCTTGTCATATTTCAACCTTTCTACCTCTAAAATGTGATCATCAATAGGTACATTGAAATATATATTAGTGATGATATACTTGTCTATACCCTGAAAATGGCTTAAAGTAGGCTTTCTTCTTAAAGAGTTAGAAAAAATGTCATTATCCACTTTAAATTTAGCTACACCCTTCCTTTCTTCATTTTAAAGATCATCTTACAGTAACAGTGACACATACATGTAACTGTAAGATTGTGAGACAATTAAAATTTATCCACGTATTAAAAATAAAGCAACAATTAATAAATATTACAATTTTAAAAATAACTAGTAGTACTTTTAGATGGTAAGTTTCATTATTTCTCCTCTTTGCTCTCTTTCATCTCATGTTCCTATTAATTTGAATCTCTAACAAGCTAGTCTCCACAAGGCGCCGCTAAAGTTCCTAGTTTTGGAATTTATGAGAATAAATTTATCCTCCTTCTTGCCGTCGAACACTTTTTATATTTACAAGAACAACACCGTCTTGCAAAAGAAAATACTTTGATGCTTGAGTTAGTGTTTGAATGAAAAATGATGTGTTAGTATGTGAGAAGTGTCTCAAAGGAAAGTATGAGAATGATAACTTGAATGAATTATGAAGAATGTGAATATTATATATGGAATGAACTAAATCGAATGAATTGAATCCATTTAAATGAGTTATAAGCCATGGCTGCATACTTGTTTGTAGCGTATATATAAATCCTCAATTAAATCAAAGCATAAATATATGAACATAAATCCCTATCAAAGTATAGAATTAATTAAATCTTAGTCCATTAGGATTTGTAATCCGTATTTAATAAAGAGAATGATTTAAGTGGAGTTCCTCCACTTAGAGGGAAATCCTTCTCCATATAGAATAACAATTAAATAATTAGAATCTGAATAGTTTCCAAAATTTAATTTGTTCCTGCCTCCCTATAAAGCCTATGACCTATTTGTGAAATTTATAGATTAGCAAGTCTAATTACTTGATAAATTGAATCTAAAAAATGGGCTAAATTCTCTTAAAATTTGAGCCATGTACAAGTTGGTAGGGCCTACTGATAATAGGCCCAACAAAAGTAAAATCCTTGTAGGAAAATAAATCTTTAATAAGTTAAATGATTAATCTTATTAAACATAACAACATGGTCATAAACATATGTAACGTGGGCCACAAAAGTTTTGTTAGTTACCCTCTTGTAGTTTTGGATTTATATTATTTTCATCCTAATTGTTTAGTAAATACCAATATCTATCTTTTAAAGAGGTAATTTGCCACTTTTAAAGAGAAAAATAGTATTCAAAGAAAAAAAATATTGTTACTTACTAAAAGACTAGAAAAGATGTTGACATCGGCCCAAAATGTGCCAAATGGACTTTTTCATTATAGGATTTTGGGCCCAATTATATGTTGTAGGTTATTTAGAAATTTGTACATAAAAGAAAGTTGTATTATAATAGAATTACTTTCCTTGTAAGATTAGGTTTTGTATAGATTTTTATAGCTTTTATAGCTTATAAATAGGCTTAGTTTCTCATTGTAAAGGATCATCAACTATTCAATATACATAATTTATAAGCTTCATAGCTTTTGTATCCCTTTTCTTTTATTTTTATACCCAACCCAGGACTCTGCGTCCTTGCTTGTTGGAAAAATTCTACAGCCCTGTTGTTGGAGCTTCACTTGTCATTCTCTATGAAAACCCAAAGCTCTGCGGCTCGCCTGTTATATTCCAGCACAAGTTTAGCAATAAACCTTGATTAATGGCAAAGCTTAAGTCTCGGCTTCTCTTGAATCTGTGGTGACCTTTATCTAGCCAAACATAGAGCATACATGGACCTAAAATATATTTTTACAAATATTTTTTTGGCACGTTCGGTGGGACAACATCTTTGTATGATAGTAACAACTATATGGATGGCTAAAATCTCATAAGAAAGAATGGCATTGAGTTATTTGCAACCATACCACCTCAGCTTACAGATCCAACAGAAGATGAGTAGGATGGGGCGAGTTTTTTTGTGCTGAGGAAAACTTGCTGAACTATTAGTTTGAAGAGATTCACTGTAGTACTCTTTCATATCCTAGGCTATTCTCTACAGTTACCATCTAAGGGTTGGTTTCCCAAATCACTTAGGAAAACCAACAACTCGGCACTATGCTGACAAATTAGATAATTAGAACATCAGTCAAAGTATACTTAAGAACCTCGAGGCGATGAGACAGAACCAGATAAAGTTAACAACTCTGCAGGGTCGACCAAACTTTAAGTTACAAGAGCCTCAATGTCGACAACATCACTAGGCTAACCTACCTTATGGTTTAGTTAATATCCTTGGTGACTTGAGAAAGTTGAATCTTTTATTTCTCAGGTCCACTAAAACTAGCCAGGATAAATTTTTAGTTATGACCAAACTGGTAACATGATAACTAAAGAAGTTTAAACCAAAACTAAGATCAAGTGGACCAAACTTAATCTAGATGGATTCAGTTTGGATTTATAGAACTAGTATAACCCACTAGCAGTCCTGCCCGACCTGAAATAGACCACAATATACTAGTCGAAGCATTGCAAAACATAGGGTCGACTTGAGGCCCATGGTATGTCCTTCATATACGAAGCCCTACCCTCATAGCATGGATACACATTTCCCTTTTCTAAAGGGATACAAAATCCCCAAATTCTTTCTGTTGCTGGGTGAAGAGAATATCACCACATTTAAACATATTTCTATATTCACAATGTAGTGTAATGAGCCCAGCTCTTCTCCATTCTAGAAAGAAGGCTGTTCAGTAATTCTTTGACAAAAAAGGTCTTCACTTAGTACACCAACTTGATGCTCAAGTCGATCACTAATTGGGAATATATAGAGGATAAGTTCCATGCCTAATTCTATATGCTACCTCTAGAATTCACTTTGGCTGACTTGTCCAAAGTCACCCATATGTCGGGCGAATTTGTCTTAAAGTATATAAGCAGATTTAGATAGCTTTGAATGTGATGCCAAACGTAGATTCTTTGAAGGCCGACTTTGTACCTATGGTTGTTTGAGGAATTTCTTTCATGATGAGAGAACACTTTGAAATACATTGCTTTAGTGATCTTTACGAGTTGGCAACCTGAACCACCAACTACGATAGGCTACTAATGAAGAAAGATAAGAAACGGGAATCTTCAAAGGGAACTTACTACAAGAATCAATTAGAGGTCACAATTGTTCAGGCCGATTCAATAAATGAATCAAAAGAATCAGACTCTAATGAGGAAGTATACCTCGTCGAAGTAGTTAAAGGTGGGCCGTACGAGTGCCCAGCGCTAAAAAGGGCAATGCTTAGCAGGAAAAGGAAAAAATCTGCAAGAATACCCAGATCGCCAAAGACTATTCCTTTAATCTGCGAAAAATTGATTAAAATTTTGATTGGTTGTTAAAAGACAAACAAATCAAGTTGTCCGAAGGCCATACCATTCCTCCGATCGACCAACGAGCAAGGAAAAACTATTACAAATGGTATAATTCTTGGTGACATAATATAAACAACTGTGTTGTCTTTAAGAATGAAATACAGCGACTGATCGATGAAGCTATTAAGAGATGGGTCATTTATAGAGGTCTAACCACTAAACAAGCCAAGATTCAAGATTTAAGTGAATGATTCAGCTCTTAAGGCGATAAGAAAAGAAAGGGTGGTTACATTAGAGCTAACTCTAGAAGACCAATTGACTTCAAAAAAGGCTTGTCTAATCTGCCCTTAGTGTTAAACCACTTTCCAGTAGGTCTTAGGTGACCTAGATGGAACTAACGCCTCTTACAAACTTTTAAGTTGAGGACCAAAACCTTTGGCCAATTAAAAGTCAATAGGCTAAAGCAAAGTGTGTTTGATTATTTAGAGGATGCATTCTACTTGATCTACGTTAACCAAGATATAGAAAAAGAGAATACAAAGATGCAAGTAGCTTAGGTGTCTTTAATAGGCTGGCCAAAGCCAAGGTAATGGTTATGATTTTGAGGAGACCTTGGTAAAGATTGAAAGCCTCAACAAAAAGCTCTATGGGAATAAAGCATTAAAGGTTCAATGGCCTTCCTGCCTATCAGCAAAGGTGATAAACCTCAAAAGAAAGTTTGGGTGTTGGTCAACAGAGAGGGTGAACAATCACTTGAAGCCAATCTTACCGATCCTAACAATCTTACAGAGAGGGTGAATAAAAACTAGACTGACCCTAACAATCTTATCGATCCTGACACATAAATGATCAACCTCACTAATGGGTATCAAATGAGGGCACCTCTAAATAAAATATCAATATGGTGGTTATGCTGCCCGAATCATTCTAGTTGAAACTAAGGCAACCTTCTACCCTTGATGGTGATGTGGTTGGCATTTGTCATATTAGAGATGAGTCGGATAAACTATCACCTTTAACATTACCTCACTTGGCCGACAATATGACTAAGCATATCTGGCCACTATACATGAAGGCCGACCTTAATGGGGTGCTATGCAAGAGAATCTTGATTGATAATGGTTCAGGAGTTCATATGTTTTCCCTGAGGATGCTAAGGAAACTAGGCATCAACAAAGGCAACCTAGACCTAATAGAAGTTATTATGACCAATTTTGCAGGCCACGACACACTAGCCGATGGATTCATTTCCCTTAAGGTTAAAATCGATCATATTAAAAAAGATGAACCATTCTACATGGTCAATATACTAAGCGATACAATGTCTTATTTTGGGTGAGATTGGATTCTTTCAAACAAAATGCTGCCATCTAGCATATACTAGATGATCTTTAGATGGCAATCGAACGGAGAGGTTAAAATAATTCATGCCGACCCTAAGCCATTTGATGGTGATGAACAAATATCATTTGCCACATTATATGATCCAACCATCATCATCACTCTATTGAAAATGGGCGTCCTTGGCCAATATAGTCCAAAAATAGTCAAAACTAACGTGCAAGCATTAAGAGCGATCTAGATCGCTCTGCCATAATTAAGACAGATTGACCTTTAGTCTATTTTTTTCGGTGAGTAACAAAAGTATACATATACCTCGGCCAAATATATGTAGGAAGATGAAATACAAGACCCACAACTCGGCCATGAATTAAAACTAGCTCCAGAAAAATTGGATGACCGCAACCCTCAAAGTAAACTGAAAGAAGTTAATTTAGAGGCAACAGGTGACTATAGGCTAATTTTTATGAACGATGATTTGGATCTAGCTTTCAAGGCCAAATTACTAGCAATTCTTAGGAAATACAAAGATTGTTTCACACGGGACTACACTGAGATGCCTTACCTTAGTAGGGACCTGGTCGAATATAGTTTGCCAATCAAAGAAGGATTTCATCCATATAAACATCACGTGAGGAGAATGTCAAGGGAAGTAGATGATATAGTAGCCAAAGAAATCAAAACACTCCCAAATGCAATTTTTATCCTATTGACAAGCTATATAGAATGGTTGTCCAATGTCGTCCCAATGATCAAGAAAAATGAGAAGTTGAGACTTTGCGTTGATTTTCACAATCTCAACTCAATGACCCCAAAAGATAAATATCTGATGCCTATGGTCGATATATTGGTTGATTTGGCTACTTGTTATCAAATACTTAGCTTCTTGATAGGCCCTCGGGCTACAATCAAATATTCATCAAGAAGACCAATGTCAATAAGATAACCTTCTAATACCTTGGGCGATTGGCATATATGAATATGTGGTCATGCCATCTGGACTGAAGAATGTTAAGGCGATCTATCAGCATGCCATGAAAGCTGTCTTCTATGACATGATTTTCTGATTTTTAGAAAGTTACATCGATAATGTGGTGATCAAATCAAAATCTAGTTACCAATACTTGGCCGATTTACAGACAGCTTTTCAAAAGATGTGATTACACTAGCTCAAGATGAATCCTTTGAAGTGTGCATTTGATGTCTCAACTAGTTACTTTATTGGATTCTATAAACACCAACAGAGGTAGAGATAGACCATAATAAAGTTAGGACAATCATGGATGCACTTGCACTAAGAACCAAGAAAGAACTGCAGCAGTTGATTAGCATAATTAATTTTTTAAGGCGATTTATTTTGAACTCGCCTAGTCTGTTCACGTGGTCACCTCTGCTAAAATTTAAAATAGGAAAAGAGTTCAAGTGGACTACTTACCATCAGAAGATATTTAAAGAGATCAAAAACTATTTAACAAGTCAACCAATTATGATGCCCCACTTAAACTAGGGCTAACTCTACTTCTATACATTTTGGCTACCCAGATATTTTAACTGAATATTTAACAAGTTTTAAATGATGCAAAAACTAGATATACGATAATCAAAAAGATATATTTGGCCTTGTATTTTTCTTGCACAAAATTAAAATACTATTTGTTACCTACAACAATGCATGTGATAGTTTTTTCTTGCTATAGTAACTAAGTACAAACGCACACCGTCGTATTAAGTAATATAGGATTTTAAGTGTAGATATCGATCCCATAGAAACTAGGCGAGCTAATTCTTTAAATCAAGTACTACATTGTACCTACTTAACTTTTATTCAAAAAATCACAATCTGAAATTTAATTAACTAATCTAACTCCATCAATTAAACTAAACAAAAACAAATGATAAAATTCACAAATAAAGATAATCTAGGGTTTTGAGTTATTCGCTAGTATTTCATTGGATTTATTAACCTCTTAGTTATCTCTTAATACCAGTTGTTGGCTAAGACACTAATCTTATCACAAGCCTCTGTTGATAGTCGAGCGACTATATCACGCATTCTAACAATAACCTATATATCTATAGTAATCAAATCATAATGTAATTCATTAAGATCAAGTCTAAATGATACCATACATACTACCTAGGTATCTGTTTATCCTAGATAGAACTCATAATTATTACCTTATGATCATACATCAAACTATCTTAGGCTAAACTTATAAATCCATCCATAGAGTTCATCATGGATTCGTAATCATTCAAAATATTGATCAACATAATGAAAGAATTAAACACAAGATAGAATAATTCAATTGAATGAATCAAGTTCATAAACTAAAAATTAACAAAATCTAAATCCATACTAGGTTCATATAGTCTAATCATAGATGAATAATTTATCCTATCACAACTGAAAGTATTTAACCAATGCACAAAAATCAACAAGAATGAGAACATAATGAAAAAGAAAGATTAGAACAAATAATTAAAGTGACTCATTTACGTGCTTCTTGTCGAGAATCTAATATATGTGGGTATATACATCTGCAACAGTGTTTATTGCATAAAATGTGTATCTCATACATATTTAGCGCAACGGAATAATTAAATCATATAATAAACACAATAAATAATATATTAATCATCTGCAACAGTGTTTATTGCATAAAATGTGTATCTGCAACAGTGTTTATTGCATAAAATGTGTATCTCATACATATTTAGCGCAACGGAATAATTAAATCATATAATAAACACAATAAATAATATATTAATCATATTAATATATTTAAAGAGTTGAGAAATCACCAATACGTGTAACGTTATACACGTGTATCCTCAGAGTACGCCTGGAGACCAACTCGTTGGCAATTTTAGTCACAAACTCGGTGGGCTTGGTAAGCTAGAACAGCAGCTCCAAAATTCAGCACATAATTAACTCTTAATCCCTTAAAATGTCCAGTTATATGTATTTTTTATTTTCTCTAAAAGAAAAAGAAATAAAAATTGAAGTAATTCACAATTGCTTCTTTTAGAGCAAAAAAAAACATTTTAATTTTTTTTCTTCTCGCACCAAATAGGAAGAAATGAAACAATGACATTTCTTCTTCACTCGGCACACACACCCTTCACACACATATATATCTCACATTAATATAATAATATTATTATATATTAAAAATTACAAATGGCCACCTTGTAAATAAATAATATTATTATATAAACTAACAATATAATATATAAAATGCTTGACAACTAAAAAGTATTATTTAATATAATAATATTATATAATAAAATAATATAAAATAATAAGATATTAATGATTATTTAATAATTAAATAATTATTATGTAAAATGACCATTTTACCCTCTCATGAATAGTTACCAAGCCTACCCTTAGTGGGTCCAACCAAATTTTGCACTTGGGTAAATTCAACCGAGGGTCCACAATATGCCACATGTCATTATATAGTTAGTAAATAAGAATTATTAACTAATTATTGTATTTAACGCTTAAATATAGACACGCACGCATTCTCGTGATAGCACTAGATATTACCGGATTAAACAATTTAATCTGGCACATTGCCCCAATGCACAACGAGTACACTCTATATTGCGAAACTCTCTAGGTCCACACCCAATTCGTCAAATGAAACTATCTATGAGTTCGTGAACAATGCCCCATGCACACGTCACAGATATTATAAATCAGTGCATTGAACCATCCAAGCTGAGGTTACAATGCATATGTATAGTTTTTCCGTTATGATATCCTGGATGTGTGGGGATATAGATTATCACTGTCAAATCCCCATGTGCTTATCCATATCATATCCCTAGACTTGTATCTCATTAAACAATATGTGCAAATGCCTTTGCCATATTGTTACACCTTGGCGAAACTCTTTCCTGAGATTAATGCTTGTGGCCACAAGACTTTCTGAGATACAGTCTCGAAGCATTTGAATATCTGACTCCCTAAGCGAGCTAACGAATCCCATATTTGTAGACACCAGACTCCATAGGTATCGGACCATACCCAGTGACACCCAGCGGTCACACCATGAAAGGTCTGTGACATGCGTGGAACTAAAGTATAGTAGATCACTTACAAACCTACCGTGGCACTCAGGTTAAAGGATCACATATACTATTTAACTCGAGAGGACCACCATCCGTTAATAGCTTATATAGGGCGTCTATCGGAGGCTCTCGTGAGTCTGTCCCATATCCAATTCTAATTGGATACCTATATTGCAAAACTCTCTAAGTCCACACCCAATTCGTCAAATGGAACTATCTATAAGTCCGTGAACAATGCCCCATACACACGTCACAGATATTATAAATCAGCGCATTGAACCATCCAAGCTGAGGTTACAATGCATACGTATAGTCCTTCCGTTATGATATCCTGGATGTGCGGGGATATAGATTATCACCGTCAAATCCCTTTGTGCTTATCCATATCATATCCTTAGACTTGTATCTCATTAAACAATATGTACAAACTCCTTTGCCATATTGTTACACCTTGGAGAAACTCTTTCCCGGGATTAATGCTTGTGGCCACAAGACTTTCTGAGATACAGTCTCGAAGCATTTGAATATCTGACTCCCTAAGAGAGCTAACGAATCCCATATTTGTAGACACCGGACTCCATAGGTATCAGACCATACCCAGTGACACCCAGCGGTCACACCATGAAAGGTCTGTGACATACGTGGAACCAAAGTATGGTGGATCACTTACAAGCCTACCGTGGCACTCAAGTCAAATGACCACGTATACTACTTAACTCGAGAGGACCACCATCCGTTAATGGCTTATATAGAGCATCTATTGGAGGCTCTTGTGAGTCTGTCTCATATCCAGTTCTAACTGGATACCTATATGTCAATACGAGCTCTAAGCTCATAGTCGGCTAGGAACGACAATCTATACCTCATAGGTACGACATATGCTGATCTATATAAAAGTATCCATCGACAGACCCGTATCGGTAGAAATAGATCAGGGATAAAATTTGAGAACATACTTGCCCAACTGACATTTCCTGGCACATAATTGCAACTCTTATAACTATACAGTTATTAGTATATTCTCGGGTCTATGTCTTATTACAAATAAAGTTCTAACTCTTGGATCTTCGCTAAGTATTATAACCAGCCAATTATTAGATGTGCTAACATTTAATATTTATATCTCTCAACGTGGCCAGCTGTGGGCCCTTATCTAAACTCTTTTGGATCATATCTGAACTCTTTCCTATCATACAATGTCTATAATGTTATATTGTATAGTATCATATAAATAGGTATTAGCAATTTGATAGGAACATACACTTGTATATGTACATTCACGGATGACACGTAAGCAACAATCCCAACAATCTCCTACTTGCTCTAGTGTCAATCCTGATGGTATCTCATACACATCGACTCTACGTGTTTTATAAACACTTTTAGAATCATGGCCTTAGAAAGTGGGTATGCTAAATTATTTATAGAACACTTCTACAAATAATCACATCCCTCTAAGTCAAGATCCCTCTAGTTATATGAGACTCCTCTCAACATTGCTAGAGTATTGGTGTCCTCTTGCCTCATCACCCTATACTACGGCTTAGTTTTATCACTAAACTATGGGATATGATCCATCTATCTTGAAAATCTTCCAAGTCAAGTGATAAACCTACGAATCTATACTGCATTTTTCGCTGCACCTAAAATAAATTAGCAGAGAATCCTAGTTTAGTGCAATCTCACCTAGTACCAATGAGAATGAGCATATACTTAGATGTAGGCTCTCTATCATCTAGGTAAAACACAAAGTCTGACTCTATGCATCTTCTCATTTATAAGTCAGTTTCTCCATATTTGAGAAACTTATCCTTTGTACCCTCAAGGAATCTCGGGATATGTTTGACTACCATCAAATAGCGGTCACCTGAATCAGATTGGAATCGGCTCATAACTCGCACAACCATACTAATATTAGGTCTCAAATACATCATAGCATAGTATACATCAAGCTCTCAATAGTTGGTGTATCTAGTACGTCAGACACTCTAATTTTCTCATCTTCCTTTGAAAAGACACTCTCCTCGAAAGATGAACACCAGGTCTAAAAGATACGTTAACTATCTCATAGTTAACAAAATTATAGCTTTCTAAAATGATATTAATGTGAAATAATTTGAGAGAGTCCTATCAGCTTCCTAGCTCTATCTTTATAAAGCTTTATACCTGGTATAAAGGAAGCCTTTCCCAAATTCTTCAAAGAGAAATTCTTACAAGTTACTTTTGACTGACTATAACGTACCGACATCATTCTCAATGACCAATATGTCATCAACAAAGAGCAACAAGAAGACTATTATGCTCCCACTGACCTTCCATGTACACAAGCTTCCACATCATTTTTTATAAAACCAGACAATCTAATTATCTCATCAAAATAATGAGTCCAGATTCATGAGGCTTATTTAAGCTTGCACAATAGACCAAAAGTCTGGCTAGATATAAAACTTTCAGGCTGTACAATAGACCAAAATTCTGGCTGGATATAAAACCTTCAGGCTGCACAATCGACCAAAAGTCTAATTGGATGTAAAACCTTCAAACTGTTCCATAAATATCTTTACCTCGAGGTATCCATTTAGAAATGTTGTCTTTACATTCATCTACTAAATCTCAAAGTCATAATATATTGCAAGAGCCAATAACATTCTAATTGACTTTAACATCAATACTGGTCTAAAGGTTTTCTCCTAGTTGATTCCAGATCACTGAGAATTACCTTTCTTGAACCACTATAGGGCCTAGAAGGTCTCTACCTTCCTTCTGGCTCCCACTACTTCTTGTAAACCTTTTACGACCAATAACAACAATTCTCACAAGTAGCTAAACCAAGTCCCAGACTTGATTCTAATGCATAGAGTCAATTTTTATTTTCATGACTTCTTACCGTTTTCTGATTCAATGTCTAACATCATCTCCCTATAGGTTAAAGGATAATTTTCTTATACCAAGAAAACTCGAAGTTCACCTTCAGGCATCAAACATACCTAATAAATGACTTAGACATCCTTTCTGACCCACTAAGGAAGTGTGCTAAAAGGTTACTACTTAATTGAGTTTGAGTTCCCATTCTTGGTTTATTGATTACTATATTGACTTTACCAAGTTCTTTCTATGATTCCTACGATCAATGAGAAAATCTTCCTCTAGGATAGTGGTATACTAAGAAACAAACACACTTCTCTTCTCTGAATCACAGAACTAGTATCCTATTGAATTCACAAGATACTCAATGAACATATACTTGTACCTATTAGGTGCTAATTTATCATGTTGAGTAACTCTTACAAAATAAGATATCCTATTGCGTAACTCTTAGCAAGACAACCCTAAGTCTTAATATATTTTAAGATTTAAATTCATTCCTTTTTATATTTCATACAGAATAGAATGAATAGCTTCGAATGGAACTTTACTTAATAAGTAATTGTATTTGGAGCATATTCTCACAGATATAGATCAGTAACACTCATCATCGATCGGACCATATCTAACAAAGTCTGATTCCTTCTCTCCGAAACATTATTATATAGTGGAGTACCTAGAGGACTATAGTGAGTGAGAATACCATACTCCTTTAAACAAACGAAAAACTTGCTGTTAATGCACTTACTTCCTTGATCTGATCGAAGAGATGTGATATACATTCTAGTATGTTTAGTCATCTCCGTGAATCAAACCATCCTTAACCAGACAGATTAGGCATCTTACGCCTATATAATCTAATGTCACATGCTACAGTTCTGTATCATTTAAGGATTTCAATCTATAGCCATTTTTAATTGTATATTATGTCCATTTATTTACTGACATTCAACTAATAAAATATCATTCACAGCACATGAACATAAGGAACAATTCATAATATTCTTATAATATCCTTCATTGTCAAGTACAGGAAGGGACATAATTTATTAGATGATGTTTTGGATATTATACTAATTATGTAATACAACTATTGTATTGCATATGTAAGAAGTAAGTCAAGCTGTCCAACAAATTGAACCTGCAAGAAATCACAATTTTCTACTGTTTACTTTACTTTTACAAGCTGTTGCATTCTAGTTTCTCTCAATCCCTATACGGTATCTCATACCTAACTTGAACTTGCATCATATGCCATAAAAATATCTATGTTTGTCAAACATAAATTTGTGGGAGTCTTTCTGACAACTATAAGGCTTCTAGGGTAGTGAGATTTTTAATACCCAACTTTACTACAGTGGAAACACTTTCCATCTACATTGCTGTATTGTTGATCATTAGATAAATGTTACCTCTGAGGACTTATCTTGGGTATCTACTTTATTTTTGTCTCCTCACACATATGGCATCATCAGATATGCATAAAGTAAAAGATGAAGCACCCTGAACAAAGAGGGTCATACCCCATTTATTCATATCCCTTTTAGAAAGGTGTTATCAGAAATATCTTACGGCAAACTCTGATCAACAATAAATCTAAGATTTTTTAAATCCAGAACATTTCTGAGATTCATTTGTCGGTCGGAGTAATTCCTAGGACCCTTGAGTTGGACTGCATCAACTATGCATACCAATTGGTTCGTAGTGGCCATTATTCTTGATAGGCCAAAATAACAGGAGATATAGCGAAATAGTCATTAAATTGCTAATAGAACGTTTTAAATCATGGGTATAACAATTACACATTTTTCAATTTAAAATTTCCTCTCACTGCTTTACAAAACCCTAGTATTCTCTCGAATAGAAAAATGATAGTTTAAACTCTTTTAAACTATACAGTGGGAAGTAGACCCCATTAAAATTTATTCAGGCCTCACGCTGTAGCAATATTGGCCTTTGTAAACCCAATAGGTAGACAACACTTGTCAATTGCATCTCCTGTAACTCTTGCCACTTGATCTCGAATACACCTTATCCTCACACTGTAACAATATTGGGTAAGTATATTCCAGATTAACTTTTCAATGATCAAATATATGTTACTAATACTACCCTCACGTTGTAGTAATATTGGGCACTACTTTTGCATATATTTCTCTCATCTCATGTTTAACTGGTATAGTCTAAGCCCAACCAACCAAATCCCTTACGCTATAGCAATATTGGACAAAGGTCGACGTGACTCGTCTGACACCGTATTGACCAGACGGATCAAAATAAAATATTATCTTATAATGTAATATTTAACCTGATTAAGAGAGATTTTCTTTTTCATATATCCAAGGTCCTTATCTCATAGGATGGTGATTCTCAATTAATCAATTTTTCTATGTAATCACAACTAACCCCCAACAATAAGGCTCTCATTGTAGTTACAAAAAAAAAAAAAATTAATCATGGTTTATAATGCAAACTGATAACACTTATCACTGCATCTCATAAACCATGATTTATAATGTAGACTAACAACTTTTATTACTACATCTACGCATGCAAAATTAATTTTGAAATACTATTCAAAAATACTGTAGTTATGAATAGTACAAAATACTGTTCATTTTCTACTGTTTAAGTGAATAGTATCTACACTGCGGTGAAGGCTAACCAACACTGTGGTGCCAGGTCTCCAATACTGTGGTGCTAGAGGCAGAACCCTCAGCGCCGTAGCGCCAGCCTTTTAGCACTGCGGCGCCCAATACACCTCATTTTGGCATACCCATTTCAACACTTGAAATACGTCATTTACATTAGGCCTTTTACATCCATTCGCTCAAACAATACCCAAATATGTCATATATGGCTCTGATACCATTTTTTTACTGGAGATCTAATATATGTGGGTGTATACATATGCAACAGTGTTTTTTGTATAAAATGTGTATCTCATACATATTTAGCTCAATGGCATAATTAAAGAGTTGAGAAATTACTGTTACGTGCAACTTTATACATATGTATCCTCGGAGTCCGCCTGGAGACCAATTCGTTGGCAATTCTGGTCACCAACTTGGTGAGCTCAGTAAGCTAGAACAGCAGCTCCAAAATTTAGTACTAGATTAACCCTTAATCCCTTAAAATGGGCAGTTGTGTGTATTTTTTCTTTTCTTTAAAAAGAAATAAATAAAAATTGAAGTAATTCATAATTTCTTCTCTCGGCACCATAAAAAAATGAAACAATTTCATTTTTTTTCTTCTCGACACCAAATAGAAAGAAATGAAACAATTACATTTCTTCATTTCTTCCTCCTTTACTCGGCACACACACCCTTCACACACATATATATCTCACATTAATATAATAATATTATTATATATTAAAAAATTACAAATGGCTCCCTTGCAAATAAATAATATTATTATATAAACTAATAATATAATATATAAAATCCTTGACAACTTAAAAGCATTATTTAATATAATAATATTATATAATGAAATAATATAAAATCATGAGATATTAATGATTATTTAAAAATTAAATAATTATTTTGTGAAATGACTATTTTGCCCTTTATAAATAGTTATTAAGTCTACCTCTAGCAGGTCCTGCCAAATTCTACACTTTGGTAAACTCAATCGAGGGTCCACAATACGTTACGTGTCATTATACAATTAGTAAATAACAATTATTGACTAATTATTTATTTAATGCTTAAATATAGACACGCGCGCATTTCTGTGATAGTGTTGGATATTGCTGGATTAAACAATTTAATCTGTCATGCTGCCTTAGTGCACAATGAGTACACTCTATAATGTGGGACTCCCTAAGTCCACGCCCGATTTCTCAAATGTAACTATTTCATGAGTCTGTGAATAATGTCTCACTCACACATCATAAATATTACAAATTAGCGCGTTGAACCATTCAAGCTGAAGTTACGACGCATAAGTATAGTCCTTCCGTCATGATATCTCGGATGTACGGGCATATAGATCATTACCGTCAAATTCCTATATGCTCATCCATATCATATTCTTAGACTTATATTTCACTGAACAATATATGCAAACTCCTTTGCCATATTATTACACCTTGGCAGAAACTCTTTCCTGGGATTAATGTTTGTAGTCATAAGACTTTCTAAGAAACAGTCTCGAAACATCTGGATATCTAACTCCCTAAGTGAGCTAACAGATTTTATATCTGTACATACCAAACTCCATAAGCATTGGACTATACCCAGCAACACCCAATGGTCACACCATAAAAGGTGTGTGACATGCATGGAACCAAAGTATGGTGGATCACTTACAAGTCCATCGTGGCACTCAGGTCATAAGACCACATATATTACTCAACTCGAGAGGACCCTTCGTTGATGGCTTACATAGGGTGTCTATCGGAGGCCTCGTGAGTCTGTCCCATATCTAGTCCTGACTGGATACCCATATGCCAATACGAGCTCCAAGCTCATAGTTGGCTAGGAACGACCATCTATACTTTATAGGTACAACATATGCTGATCTATATAAAAGTATCAATCGACATACTTGTGCAACTGACATTTCCTGACATCTGATTACAACTCTTGTAACTATGCAGTTACTAGTATATTTCTAGGCTTAAGTCCCATTACAGACAAGGTTCTAACTCTTAGATCTTCACTGAGTATTATAACCAGCTAACTATTAGCTGTGCTAACATTTAACATTTATATCTCTCAGCATGGCCAACTGTAGGCCCTTATCTAAACTCTTTTAGATTAGATCTGAACTCCTTTAGATTATACAATGTCTGTAATGTTACATTGCAGAGTATCATATAAATAGGTATTAGCGATTTAATGGGAATGTATACTTGTATATGTATATTCAAGGATAGCATGTAAGCACCAACCCCAATACTTCTCTCTTAATATTAACTTGTAGCTTGAATTCTTGATCTTTGGTTCTTTAATCTTTGGCATTGATCTTTGATTTTATGTTGTGAATTCTTTCTCTAAAGTTTTGTCTCTCTAAAATCTCTTGATTCTTTTTTTTTCTTTTCCCCGTTAGTTAGAGTTTTTTGCCTTCTATTTATAAGTTTATATCTTTAAATTAGAGTTAAACATCAAATACAAGTCATAATAGAATATTGTTCACGAGTCACAGCAGCAAAATACTATTTACAATTATTGTTCACACGTCGCAGTACTAAATCCTGGGCGCTACGGTACTGTAGACATTATTCTACTATCACTGTAGCTAGTTATTATGGTAATTCACTATAGCAGTACTATAGTAATTTGATATTTTTGGCTTATTTTCATTAGAGTTTTGTCCTTATTTGCTCTATTGACTCTATACCTATAAAAATAATAATCAAATACATAAAGGCCAAATAATTTTAATTTCTACGAACAAATATTAAGTTTAGAAGATGAAAATATTAGACTTAATTAACCCCTATCAAATGCCCCCAAACTTAAGTCTTTGCTCGTTATCGAGCAAAACAAAGAGAAGCTTTCATAATTTATTCATGACTCTAAATAAAAACTAAAAACAAGCTTCGATTGATTAGATGATCAATATCATTCTCTCAAAGGCTGCAAAAAATAGTATAAGACTTTTTAGAAATCGATAAACAACTTTCAACAATCCTTATACCATTCATCAAGTACTTTATTCTCCCTTATAAATGATCACTTGTGCTTGTGTGTAATAAGCAAGTAATTAGTCTGATAGAACATAGATTTACTCAATACTTAAGATATATATAAAGATGATGTCTCAACATATTTTTAATTATAACACTACCATATGCTTGCTATTCATACTATTCTCCACTAATGTAGAAATACACATGTTTAGGGATCTATTTAAGACTTTATTTAGCTTGTAACGTAAGGTTAAGGTAAAGGTTGGATAAAAGGATAAACAATTTAGGTTAAGTTATACCATGAACACTTAAACTTTCCTAGAAACCTCTTAATCTTTCTTTTCCTTGTATTATCTCTTCCCCCAAACTTATTGTATTTCCTATTCTTTCTTTTCAACCACTATTTTCAAAGAATTTCTTCTTTTTCTTAAGGTGGGGATATTTTTTTCTTCTTTGTTTTTTGAATACCCCAAAACTTAGATTAATAAATATCACCAAACTTATTGTTTTAATACCCTTTACAACCATAATATTTTTCTGTCAAGAATATTTCTAAGCAAATACAAGGTTTATGTTGTTATGGGTAAATTTTTAGATAAATAAACTTTAAGTCTTGAGCATGTAATGTGGTTAAACAAAAAAAATGGGCCATTAGGCTCAAAATAGGATACTAGGGATAAATATATAATTAAGGTAGGCTAGAAAAGCTCAATCGGTCTAAAGATAGTCTTATGTTATTTCTCTATTCATGTGATTCCCAGGACTTCAAGTAGTAATCAAACAAGTTCTAGAGTGTTGATTATCGAGACTATAGTGTACTACTTAAGCATGAATAACTCTAAGTAAAAAAGTTCAACTAATACATGCTTATTTTATGTGCTAAAAAATAAGTGATAAAAAATAAGCTTGAACTCCGTTAAAGATTCATGATATAAGAATTATCTCAAACATCTATTATTTTCTAGAGATTTGTCAAAATAAATTCAATTAATATTCTACTTCTTAGCATGGACTAATGATCATCTTCTCAACCAAAACTTCACAACTAAAACAAATTCTATTCACACAAGACAAACAAACAATAAAAGCGAGAAAATAAACACAAGAAAATGTGTTTTCCACCCCCAAACTTAAATTAGACATTGTATTCAATGTCTAAAAATAAATTTAAAAGTAAGAGAAACAGTAATGTAGCAGTACTGTAGCAATTTGTTGTTTTTGGCTTATTTTCATTAGAGTTTTGATATTATTTGCTCCATTGACTCCATACATACAAAAATAATAATAAAATACATTAGAAAGCTAAATAATCTTAATTTCTATGAACATATATTAAATTTGAAAGATAAAAATGTTATACTTAATTAACCCTTATCAATAGGTCAAACAGACATTATAAAATATCTTTTGTCAAAGTCATTCTTAAGAAATCGGCTTGGTAAATAGGCAATTGCATTGTTAGAATTCAACCTAAAGTATATTCCCCAAAAGATAGTCAAGGGGCAAGCTTTGATTTCCTAGCAGATCATCCCCATACATGAATACAATCGATCATGAATCGGCACCCTGAGTACTAGTTGGCAACTATAGTTCGACGACTCAAAGATAAATCAGGCCACTAGAGCAGGGATCGTCCTCGTATCCTTGACAAGGATGAAAATAAAGATGTCATTCTTCTTGAATTTTTCATGCATGAATAATCAAGCTAAATATAAAGTGCTAATCATTGGGCTAGAAATACTTGTTGAGATGAGTATCAAAGACATTGAAGTCTAAAGCGATTTGTTGTTGGTAATCAAGTAAGTGACCAGGGAATTTAGCTGCGAGACTAACCTACTCATCCCATATTGCACAAGGAAAACACCTCATCCAAGGCTTTCATTCAACCCTAGTTGAGTATTCCACAAGGGTAAAAAAATTTGACGCCTACATTCTTGCCTTAAGGGCATCAGGGTTCAGAAGGGAGATTGTAAAAATCCCTTTGATTCATAAATCACAGTCCTGTTTGCATACTTTAAGGCTACCTAATCACTTACTTGTCTTGTAGGTCAATTTCAACAGTGACTAGAAAAAAGATTTGATTGCTTACATAAAGAACCCTATTCAACAGGTTAATTGAAATATCAAGAATATAGCGCTAAAGTTTGCACTTTTTATAAGAGCACCTCTAGGCTAATTGCTAAGATGTATCAACCCAAAAGAATCTATGCTTGTCATGGTTGAGGCACACGAAGAGTTAGCCGGAGCTCATCTCAGTGGATGATTAAAGAAGAAGGTGATCTTAAAAATCAAATTTTGGTGGCCAGTTATGGAACAAGACTATCATAATTATGCCAAGAGTTGCAAAGAGTCCCAACCTAAGAAATACATGCGGTAATCAGACCATGGCCGTTCAAAGGTTGGGCTATGGACATAATTGAAAAAATATACCAACCATCATTTAAACAACACGCATTCATCCTTGTAGCGACTGTTTATTTTACAAAATGGGTTGAGACGATCCCATTGAAGATTATTAATCAATAATCAATCATAAAATCCATTAAGGAATGGTCTTCACATGAGAAGAAATAGGCAATTTTCTAAGAAATTTGGTTTCAAACTAATACATAGTACGCCTTATTACACATAATCAAAAGGACAAGCCAAGTCGACAAACAAATCTCTTATCCAAGGGTTGAAAAAGGCGATCGTGAACAACTCTAGGTCATGGCACGAGAAGTTTCAAAAAGTACTTTGGACAAACAGAGTAAATTCAAAAACTACCACTAGTACGTCACCTTATTAGTTGGTCTATAGCCATGAGACCATGGTTCCATTAGAATTAACTTAAAAATCACTTAGGAGACAATTCCAAGACTATTTGGACCCCCAATAATACTAGGATGCAATAGAAGAGATGGATCAACTGGATGAGCATCGCCTAGAAGCCTTGAATTGAATATTTGTCACTTTTAAAGGGAAAAAATAGTATTCAAAGAAAAAATATATATATTGTTACTTATTAAGAAACTAGAATAGAAAAATAATAAAAATTCAAAATCATATAACTAACAATTTCCTTAACCAAATCTAAAACTAAATACTTATTAGGCATAATGATGACTAAAATTATAGGACTAATGCGTACAATGATACGAATTTAGATTGAAGAACTACGTATTTATCTCGTTTGTTCTATTTATGGGTTGTCTTTGACAAAAAAAGGTTGAAAGATGCTTATATTATAAACTGAAATGATAAGAGATGGTGCGTACCACTGCGAAAGAATGCGAAATGTTGGTTAGTTTTGTTATATTGTATGTTTTTAAATAATTTTTTAAATAAAGTCAATATATAACATAAATTTAATTGAGAGGATTCAATGCAACGACAGTATTTGAAATGATAGTTAAAATTCAAATTTCTGTTTTTCGATTTATCTAACATATATAACGTGATACTTACCAAATCAAAACGATAAATATTGATATATATTGTGGGTGAATGTTGAAAGTTTATGACTTCTAGAACTAGAACACAATATTTGACTAAAAGCATAATAATCCCGTTGCACTAGGGTCCTTAAATACAAGTCTTGATTCAACAATATGCAATCACAAAACAAAACAAAAGAAAACACACAGAAAATTAACTAAGTTATGGAACTCCTCCTTATCCTACTTCTCTTTGTTGCTCTTTGCTCCCTCTTTTATGTGCTCAAACCTATAACTAACAGACAGAAATTTCCATTGCCACCAGGGAGCAAAGGTTGGCCCTTCATTGGTGAAACACTTGAGTATCATTCAATGAGCAAAACGGGTCGTATCGAAAAATTCTTAGCGGATAGGATGAGAAAATACAACTCCAAGCTTTTCAAAACATCGTATCTTGGTGCAAATGTGGTGTTCTTATGCAGTGCAGAGGGTAACAAATTCTTGTTCTCCAACGAGAATAAGCTTTTCAAACCTTGGCTGCCAAAGATCATCGAAAATTCTGTGGTAAGCTCTGAGAAAATAACTTTCCCGGAGGAGTTATTATCACTGCGCAGAATTATTGGGGCAGTCACCGAGCCAAATGCACTCAAAAGTTATGTGGGAATTATGGATGCAGCAGCGAAAAAGCACTTGCACATGTACTGGGATGGCAAGGAAGAAGTTAAGGCTCATTCCTTAACAAGAAAATACATATTTTCACTAGTATGCAAATTGCTGCTTAATATCCATGATTCAGAAACTGCCGATGAACTTGGAAGCCTAGCTCGCTGCATAATGACCGAGTTTTTTCTAATCCCCATAAACATTCCGGGGACAAAGTTCGGCCGTTCGGCGAGAGCAGCAAGAGTGTTCCAACAGAAAATTAGGGCTATGATTCAGCAGAGAAAGCTGGAACTTCGGGAGAAGAGAGCGCTAGAGTGTAAAGACATAATTTCAATGCTAATGCTTGAAAAGAACAAGGATGGCGAGGACTTAACTGAATCCGAAATTGCCCTCAAGACGCTACAGGTTTTAATTGCTTCCTCTGACAATCCGAGCATGGCCATTACTACCATTATCAAATTCCTCGCAGAAATGCCCGAAATATATGAGCAAGTCCATAGAGGTATGATTGATATATGTTGGTTGTTATGGATAGATATATGAAAATTCTTGTTTGCATTTTTTTTAAATTTAAAATTTTGAAATCTTTGTGCAAATAATTAATAATGCTGCATCTGCTATTGTTTTTAAAGGGTTTTTTTACACTTATTTTATGAAAGGAAAACAAGTGTTTCTAATTTAATACTTTTAAATATGAAATTAATATTCTCTTAACATGTTTGATAATTGTAATATAAAAATGAAAACAGTGAAAACACAATTGATACAAAAAAAAGATATTTGATACACAGTATTATAAAATTATTTTTTAACAGTTGTATATTATAATATAATATATATTTTTATTTAAATTTTATATGATATTTATTTATAGAATATATATTTATTTGGGAGAATTTAAATTTAATTTATGATTAATAGCATATTGGCTTGTATTATAATGAGTAAAATTATATTTTTGTTGTAATTATATATTCGTAAAAATAAAAAATAAATATATACACATGTACTTATATGATAATTTATTATAAATTGTTAACTTATAAGTATTTAAAATATTTTATAATCAATTAAATTTTAAATTTATTAAAATAATATGCATTTATGATATAAAAAAAACTTGTCCATTTTTATTATTAAATTACTCTGCAAATCCAATTTATAACTCGTAAAAATATATCATTTCTAATATATTTATAAAACCTACAAAAATAATATACAGATTTATTTATTGTAAATAAAAAATGCTAGCGGGACGACCATGCAAAAAATTGATGAGACCATAAAGAGAAAGTGAAGAACGCCAATTGTAAAATGATAATTTAGCTTCTCTATTTTTTTAAAAAAAAAATTGAAAAGGAAGTTTCTTAATTCAAAAACAATTTGCAAAGAAAATCCAAAATAGATATTACTTAAAAACCAAGTACAATAATTTTTTTTTAAAAAAGTTTTATTCACAAGATACTCATATTTATTACAATATTAAATACTCATACTCATTTCAATAAAGTACTCGTAATATTTACAACTGAATTTTTTACAAAAAGACTCCAGTTATAATAGCCGTAGTCTTTAAAACTCAATCCTTTATAGACAGATGCAGAGATTCTGGCCTAACATCTTGAAATTAGAAATAGTGACACCATACCACTGGACTCTATGAGGTGGTTGGCTTTAGCTTCTCCACTTTTTTTAACAAAAATTATAAAATAAAAATTTCTCTTTTAGCTTATCTTTATTTTTGTAAAATGAGCTTGCTCAATATGTATTTTAAATTTCTCTTTATGTAATTCAAAAAATAATACTCAAAAAGGGTAGGAAACGACACCTAAAGGACTAAAAATCATAAATTCCAATGCGTTAATATATTTGTGTGTTAAATATGCAAATTACCTTCTCTAAATGCATATATGATGTGCTAATAGAGCAAACGGAAATCGCAAATTCAAAAGCACCAGACGAGTTATTGAACTTTGAGGACTTGAAAAGGATGAAATACACATGGAATGTCATAAGCGAAGTATTAAGAATGGAACCACCAAATTCTGGAACCTTTAGAGAGGCCCTCACCGACGTCAACTTTAATGGATATATGATCCCAAAAGGATGGAAGGTAATCTTATTTTATATATATATATATATATATACATATATGTATGTATGTACACATATGTTTCTCTTTTATATACATTTGGATTTTTTATATTTCAAGTAAATTTAGGGCTAGTTTGATATAGAGGTGTTTTTGTTGTACCTCAAAATCACAACAACAACCACTCGATATCAAGGAGAACTATAATCACTATATAATATGCTTTATTTGTTGACATCTTTTCTTGGTACTTTAACAGTTACATTGGGCAGTAAATGCCACACACACAAACCCAGAATACTTTCCGGAGCCAGAAAAGTTTGACCCATCAAGATTCGAGAAAAATGAGCTAGTCCCTTTCTCTTACGTTCCATTTGGAGCAGGCCCTCACATATGTCCTGGAAAAGAGTTTGCTCGATTAGAAATACTGATTTTTTTTCATAATCTGATCAGAAGATTCAAGTGGGAAAAAGTATATCCAAATGAGAAGATGATAAGGGATCCAAATTTAACGCCAGAAAAGGGACTTCCAATTCTTCTTTATCCCTACAATCTCTAAATTATTGGCATAACTCGCTCGTGTTTGTTTCTACTTATTCTTCCTCTTGTTTGCAGTACTATCTATCATCAGTTATATATTTGTCTTGTGAGTCTACAGTATTAAAGTCCTTTCCTTCTATGGTTTGGGCTTCTTTAGCTTTTGTCATAGAAATATGTAGTATCTTTCGTTTTACAAAGAAATAAATTATGCTTAATAACGAAACTTTATTCCCACTCTTCCATTTTAATTTTTTTTTTTTGGTTTTGAAGAAATTAAAGGAAATAAAACTTTGCTTATAATAGCTCATAGCTTGGTTTATACAAAAATCTAAGGCACTAAAAGGAAAGTAACTATGCCATGATTTTAAGGGTAAATAGAGAGATTTGGCTTGATACGATATCTTTTAAATGCGGTAGTTCTATCATATTTGCATGTTAGTAAATAAATTATTCACTACTAGACATTAGACCTTTCATGACAGAACTTTTGAATGATTAGGATGTAGTGATGATTTCTATCACCAATTTAGGTAATTTTTCTTAATAAAGTATTCAATCATAAAACAGTGACGTTTTCTATCACAAAATAAAATTATCACAATGTTTTGACAAAAAGTATCATAGTTTATGATAGAATTAGAAAAAAAATATATTTTGTGACATATAAAAAAATCATATTATGCATTTTATTAATGGTATAAAATAACCACGTGTGGTTAATATTCTATAATGTGGATTTTTTCATATAAGTTTTTTTTTTCCCCCTAAAACAACATCATTTCGGTAACTTAATTAAAAGGATGTTTTCGGTGTTATAATTTTGGAAGGAAAATTCTTTCTTTTTTAAAAATTTTATTCACTTCTTGAATGCATTGTTTTCTTATGAAAATAAAAAAAGAAAAATAAAATTATCACAAAATTATAACAAAAAGTATCACAGTTTTGTGATAGAATTAAAAAAATTATTTCTATGCCAGCATTTTTTTATTGGAATAAGGAGAATTTTATCTTAGAAAATTTTCCCAAAATATAAATTTTTCCTAACTAGATATAAAATATTTAATTTTATCCAAATTTGTTAACTTTTACCGTTAATATTAATGGTGAAAGGGTAAGAAAGTAATTTAACTATAGAAAGAAATTGAATTATAAATTTTAATGAATGCCATGTGTCATTATGCAATTGGTTTATATATTTAATAATTTTTTTAAATATATTTAATTAAATAATAAATTATTAAAAACAAAGTCTACCACCGTCACCATAGCATAACCGAAAAATGATGGTCGGCCGAGCACCATTTTCTAACAATAAAAATAATTAAATTTTATATTATTGAACTCTATTTTTTTTATTTTCACAATAATTGTAGCATTTTTTATCCAAAAAAAAGATAATAAGATTGCAAAAAATGATGGGAAGAGCCGGGGGCCACCAACCATCGTCAAATAGGGGCAGGGGCAATACCTTGCACCACCCTTACTTATGGACAGATCATCTATTGATATGTCAATATATTTGGGGCGGTACAAGTCACAAGCCCTTTATTTGATACTGGAGGTGCTTCTCCACATTTTTTAAATCATTTTTTGTCTTTTTTGTTTTATAAAAATTGATTTCACTATTGTATAGATAAAAAAAATATAGTACAATGATACAAAATTTTAATTTTTTTTACTGTTCCACCGTTTATGAAAATCAGCAATCGACACTTGACTGGCCACTGTTTTTCAATGATGGTGACAAATTATGTCTTTAATTCTTTATTATTTATTTTATTTTTAAAAATATAAACCAATTACATAATGATATGCGGTATGTGTAACTAATGATATTAATACACGTGTCATTTTATTATAAATATTTATTAAAAATATATATTAATTATTTCATTTTAAAAATATTTAGCTTCCTTTCGTTGTTCGCCTAGATTTAAAACTTGAGAGTAGATGTTCAAATCTGCGAGGAGCCACTCATTCATCTCTGCTTTTCAAAAGTTCTCGGCAACCAAACACGTAATTTGTTGTATATTGTTTTGGTTCGATTTAGATTTTTGTTTGGCCAAAGTGCCATTCTTATTATGCACTAGCTTGCATCATGTTGCTGCATTTTATAGGCGCTTGAACTGATTACTCTATTTAAAGTAAATATTAGCGTAGATGCTTTTATGAATGGAGATTTTTTAATATTTTGATTGACAATGATTATATTAGAGCAACAATGGTCTGAAATCTGAATTTTGGGATGAAACGATTGGTTTGATTGATGAACGAGGTTTTGATGGTTATGTGGGATTATGAATGATCTTTTGTAGATTAAAGGCGGTATCCTTTTAATATTGATAATTATTCTCCGTTCATCTTCATCATATAATTGCAAAGAAATTTGATGGTGAATTTTCAGTCCTTTTACCTGCTCTGGGTCTAGTACAAGTTGATTATGTGGGGATCTTGGATGTAGGAAAAACAATTGCTTGCTTCTATTGACAAAAAAATTGAATGTTTAAAGACTAATTTTGTTTCCCCTGCTGAATTTCTTAATGATTGGATCAATCAGGCACTATAATATATTTATATGGGTGTATGAAGTACCATAAATGTTCTAGTTGTCGGGGCTAAAATCTATGTTTGAAATGATTGCATACTTCTGTTAGTGTAGGTATTGCACTATTTCTCATGATAATAAGGAGTAGTTGATTTTCATGCTTGAGTGTTGCAATAGGTTTTCACTGTTCTTTAGTTCGATTTATATTGCAAGGGCCACATCAGAACACAATTCAATTTGATGGCCCTTAAACCTTGTTAAGTTTACTGAAATGGTTTCATAGTTGAATTAACTATCTTCGATGCATTAAATATCTACAAATTTAGTTTTGTCCTTTCAAGAATGTGTGATTTAGTTCATGTAAATAATATGTACATTAGAACAGTCACTCTATTGTATCCAACTACCTTTAAATTGACCTCGTGCCCATGGTTTCCTCACTAAACTAATTTTCTTTTGGACTGATTCTACCACTGGTAGTCAATTGTAGTACTAGAGGTGCAAGCAACTGCAACTGTTCATAGTTGCACTAGACATGTTTTATGCAAGGAGTAGCAGATATTTTCTAATAATTGTTGCTTGCATTAATACGAGTTCATGAGACTGAAGTCTGAAGCTCTCTGGAATGTTCTAAGCTCTTTAATTGACAAAGATTATTGTTGATTTCACTACTTCATGGTGTGGACCCTGCCGTTTCATTGCATTAATTAATTTATTTATTTTAAATTTTCTTGCCTTTTAGTCTGTTGCAATCGACTGCGCTGTGGAGGCAATGCCAACATTTATGTTCCTGAAGGAAGGCAAGATTATGGACAAAGTGGTGGGAGCTAAGAAAGAAGAACTGCAACAGTGATGGTTTGGGTTGGAGCCTTTTCTGTTCATTAATGAATTTGCTTTATTGGTTGGTTGTCTTTGAAATATTATATTTTCAAGCGCTGAACATTATTGATTGAGTTTGTATTATGTTGAATTTGTAGAATGGTGATGATTTAGATGAATAATTATGCTTGGGTAAAGTTTTGGTTAGCTACAATTTAGGTTGTGTTATATATTTATGTTATTATAAATATATGATATATTATGGATGTAATGAATACATTATTTATAACTTATAAATAACTTGAAATAAAATAATTATTTAGATTAACATTATTGGTTTATAAGCCCACAAATTTGTATGAAGTATTTAAATTAATGAATTTAGTCTTTCTCAATATTAAATTGTATGATTTTATTACTAGTTATTGAACAAAAAATGTAAATACATTCATGAAAAAAATATTTGATTAACATCCATTTCAAGCTGCAAATTATTCATGTCAAATGTAAAAGCTTTGTGTTGCTTTCTATCATAAAATTGTGAACATCAAATGGCATAAATTTATTTTTTGATTTCTGTTATAAAATTGTGACATTTAATGTCATAATTTTGTGTTGTAATAAAATTGTGATAGTTAATTTTTCCATGTCATCGGTCATGACCTGCCACATCACCTGAGAACAACTACAGTATTAGGTATCACATTGTATGACAACTCAACTTACCTAACCACTTGTTATACTATGTCAGCTACAAAGTAAGATAGTTTGTGATAAAAAATTTCTATCACAAATTAAGCAAACACAATTAATTACAATTATGTGATAGGTATATTCTGTCTCACACATATAAATGGACTTAAGGTGATAGAATACATCTATCACAAACTATAGTTTGTGACCAAAAAAAATTCTCTCATGAAAAGCCTTTTTTCTAGTTACCTTCATGTCTATAAGCTTTCTTGGAATTTAGGAAAAACCTTTATCCTCCTCATTGCCCTTGGACTCTCTTTAGAGTTATAGGAATAACATTGACTTCTTACAAAAGAAAATACTACAACACTCAAGACAGTATTTGATTTGAAAAGAAGTGTGCTAGTGTGTGAGGAGTATCTTAGAGACAATTAAGAGAGTTATAATTTGAATGAACTTTGATGAATGTGAATATTACTTATGGAATGAACTTAATAGAATGAATTGAATTTTTCAAAATGAAATATGAGTCAAGGTTACATGCTTATTTATAGTATATAAATCTTAATATGTATCAAAGTATGAATGCTTAAATCCAAATCTTTATCAAAGTATGAATTTAATTAATTAAATACAAGTCAATTAGGAATTAATCTATATCAAATAGAAAGAAGGATTTAAGTAAAATTTCTCCACTAGTGAGAAATCCTTCTTCATGCAAAATAACAATTAAACAATTAGAATCTGAATGAGTTCAAAAATTTAATTCGTTACCACCTCCCCATGAACCCTATGACCCGTCTATGGGATCCATGGGTTAGTAGGTTTTGTTGCCTATAAAATTGGATCCGACATGTGAACTAATTCCTCTCATAATTTTATCCATGCATGAGCTAATTAGCCTATATATAATAAGCCTAATAGATGTCCATTCCCTCCCCCCTCCCTTCGCATTTTCTACTAGAGAGCACTTCATATTTCTAAGCGTTTCATGCTTCTTGTTTCTTTTTATGGTAACGATGTTTCCAATTTAAAAGATGATGTGTATTAGAGCATTTTGAAGATTTCAGATTTGCTTAGCATATTATCATTACAATTCTCTTATTTTTGTCTAATTGCACTAGAAGTAATAATACTTGTTTCTATTTGCAATTCAGTCTCGATATAGTATATGAAAGGATTCTTCTTTGCACGTGATGTGATCGTGTAAGAAAAAATGGTGAGTCATACTTCTTGTTATAAATCTCAGCATATATATGATAAAATCTGAAATTTGAGTAAGTACCACTTTCAGAAAAATTGTAGCAATCTAATTTTGATATTTAAATGCTTAGAGATAAGGTTAATTTATACTTCTTGAACACTTTCTTTACTGATCTTATTTGTTGGATGTATTTGTGGAGGAATTGTTGACCTTCCAAGTGTAGTGGCGCAGTTGCTTAGAAGTTCTTAGTTGGATACTTTATGATTCTAGAAATGATTTTGAATCATGTTTTTTTTTTTTTGAGAAAAAGTGTTATGGCTTCAATTATGAAAGTATTTTGTAATATCATGTTTTCTGTGAAAGAAGTCTTTTGTTTTCATTTTTAGGGAACTTGATAGAGTGCTTCTAGTTTTGGGGAAGCCTTTGATATACTTACTTCAAAAGTAAAGGCAGTGGACGTTTCAAAGAAATCTTTTCATATCATGATTCTTGTTTGTATGAATTGAGAACGCAATTGTATGTATTGCAACAAGTAATATAATGATATGTAAAGTATTATTTTTGCAATGAATTATTATTAAATTTATTAAGTATTAAAATTGTGTCTTCTTATTCTTATTAAAAATAATTAATAACTCAATGGAATAAAATCTAAACTAAATAATGCTAAAACAAAACAAAAGCAAAAATAGAGTAAAGACAATAATTATTAGTTCACCAATATAAAAAATCCTAGGATTACAATTATCCTTCAATACTTCACTTGAATCTAATTACTCCCCGTAATTTAATCCGTTAATATGAATTGTTAACCAAGAAACCTAATATCTTCACAAATCTCTTCTAATGGTCAAGTAAAAATATCTTACCTAATCAATTAACTATATTCCAATGGTAATTAGATTAAAACAAGACACATTAAGAACAAATTCTCTAGTGGTTATATATGTCATTTGAGTATATTCGTATCTCATATAAAACTCAAAGCTATTATGCAATGATTATATATTAATCTATTCAAGGTCAAACACAAAATTCATTTTCCAAGTTTTATTAAGGTTTCTTAATCAATCTAGTTAGTGATAAATTAATAAGAAGCATTAAGCACATAATAGAATAAACAACCCTAATATTGGCTTCATAAAATAAGAGGAAGTAAACAATTCAAGCTACATATTGAGTTCAAATTGTAATCCTAGAAAAATAAATTAGCTCATAATGAAATAAAAAAAATTTATATAACATTAAGTTCAACATAAAAGAGAGAAGAAATAAACTAAGAATGATAAAGAGAAAAGAAGCAAATATGTTATGCTTTGAATTCTTGAGCCTGTAATCTCTTATTCTCTTAATTTTCTCTCTTTGATTCTCTAAAAGTTGCTTTATACCCCCCAAAACGTTACTCTCTCCATTACTTTCTGTAATTTTCTTTTTCAGTCCCTTGAAATTGGCTTTTCATCTTTTATTTATAGGCTTTCATTTTTAAATTAGAGCAGTATCTCACATCCAAGTTAGAATAGGGTTTTCTTTTTCAGTGTCCAACACCGCAACCTTGGCCTGTCAATGCTATGGTGCTAGCCAATAGTCATATTATCACTGTAATATTGACCTTGAGCATTATGACGCTCATTTTCTGCCACTCTTTATATTGTAATGCTGATTTCTAGTGTTGAAGTGCTGACTATATGTTAACACCATTCTAGGTATTGTAGCAGGTACTGTTCTAGTGCTGCAACATTGATTCCTACAACTTTGAATTTATGCCCATTTTGTTAGTTTTGATTTGATTTGCTTGAATTTTCATCCTTATTTGCTCTATTGACTTCAAACCTACAAAATAATAATAAAGCATATAAAAAAATATCCATAAACATTTTAAAACCATTTCTAATCACCTAGCCTTAAAGCATGGGACCTCTATACTTGTCCTATGACATAACACAACTATACTAGAAATGGGTGCTTAGCAAACGTACATTCTAACTATCATACAATGACTTGGCAATCTAAAAGATCTTATATGCCTCCAATGGAGGGTGGCCATTTAGTACACGACCCTCTAAGTGAAGGCTTTTTGATATATGGATGCTTTTTACGAAGAATGGGTAAGTGTTATTTGTAAGATAAGCCCATAAAAGTATGAAAGGTTAAGTAAAGTGACTAAATAATATAATTGATACCTCTTTAGTTTTGTAACGTTAGCTTTTCGATGACACAAAAGTGTATGGCTCTCTTTGGATGTTGTTATCTCTATATTAAATTTTATAACTCTTATAAGTTCTCCTTTTGTAAAAGATCCTATCGAGATGAATGATTTGGAGGGTTCTACCCACTTTCTCAAGAAAAATTAGAAAGATAAGGTGAAATGACTATTGTGTAGACTCTAGTTAGGGACAGAGTTTAAGATAAGGTATCCTCCTCCCCGTATTCCTTGTGGGTTGTCATATTTTATGGTAGAGCTTTCGCAAAATTCTTCAAATGATTCTGCTTGACTCTATTACAAGCTTTTAGATGTCTGTTTTACTTCTAAAAGAATGTTTATTATTTGATAATGAAAAGGACATTTTGCAAGTATACTCACCTTTCTCTTATGGCTTCTTCTTTACTTCATTATATTTATGAGTATGATGGAGTTTTGATAAATGAATTATATGGTAATAATTTACCAAATAAAGGAAATATGTAATTGAAATAGACTAAGGACATGATAGAGTATATGATAGAAGTAGATATTTCCTTGTCTATAACACGTATTATTGTCCTTCAGAGTACTTGTTTTATTTTTGTATGCTTTCTTTTAGATTAGGTATTTCTTTCTTGGCTAGGAAAGCGTATGGATTTAGTTTTATTTGAATGTTTGTTTATGCTACTTATGAGAGGAATGTGTTTTCTTCTTATCAGGTGAAGTTTGCAAACTTTGCTTATGGTGTGCTTCCCGTAAGATGGAGGTATTTCTTTCCTATCTTGTAAGGCTTGTGAATATTTTTTTTCTCAAATGTCTTAGTGTGCTTCATGTGAAAGAGAGACATTTCTTTCCTATCACAAAAAGCCTTGTTGTTCTTCTGGATTAGATGGTAGTTTGGATGTGAGGGCAAATTACTCTAGTGTTTCTAAGATGGTAGGTTCCCTTAAATACTTTTTTTTTAGAAATCAGTCTTCTGAGGTTAGGTGGAAAGACATTCCTTGGTTCTTTATAAGATGTCTACTTTCATGGATCCTTTTATGCACAAAATCTATAGCTTGAATCTAGATAGAGGACATTCTTGAATTTATAAGATGGTTTTCCATTGAAAGGTTCTCATGTCAGGACATGTTAATTGAATCTAAATGTGAGGCCATCCTCAATTTTATGGGATGGTTTTCCTTTAGAAGGTCCTCGTATCCATAGGACATGTTCCTTAAATATGTGGCCATCCTTGAATTTATAGGATGGTTTACTTCTAGTGATGCTTGTATCTATAGAATTGATTTTTGAGTAGAAGATCTTTCTTATTTTCATAGACGATTACTTCTACTAGATACTTATATCCATAGGATCATAAGTTGAGATATTGAATGAAAGGCCATTCTTAAATTTACAAAATGGTTGACTTTCAGCGATTCTCGTATCCACAAAATCGACTTTTGGGGTAGAAGGTCCTTCCTATTTTCATATAACAGTTTACTTCCAAGGATCTTTATATCCATAAGATCAGAATTAAAGATGATGGATGAAAGGTTATTCCCATTTTGGTATAACAATTTGCTTACAAAGATCTTTATATCCACAAGATCATAAGTAATGATGATGGATGGAAGGCTATTCTTGTATCCACAGAATAGTTGACTTTTAGGGATCTCCTATCTATAAAATTGACTTTTATATTGGCAAACCGTTCCTATTTTTGTAGAATGATTACTTCGAAGAGATCTTCGTATCCACAAGATCTGGTACTTTCTTTAAATAGAAGTTCATATGGTAATTGTGCTCTCTATGAAGTAAGACTTTGTACTTTCAGTTTATGAAAAAAAATTTCCAATTTTGTGTTTCCTGTTCAAGGAGGATTTTTGGGGTGGTACAAGTAGGGTGGCTGTTTAGGCACATGACCCTTCTATGAAAGGCTTTCATATTCGAAGCAAGTAAAACTAAGAAATACGTTAGTTTTGAAATAATAATTTACAGCTAGAAAGTATTTGATCATAGAACCCTTTTTATTCGAAATTTTCTCATGATATAGGGATGGTTCCCTCTTCGTAATCTAGAGCAGGTAGGTTAGTTGGTTCAAGAGCATAATGATTTTGTATGGTTTTTCTCAATCCATGACTAATAATGAGTCGTTAGGAGTCTTATATTGTACTTTTAAGATTTGAAATTTGTTTATTGTAGGATCTGAAAAACTGGATAGGAATATGATTATGGTAAAGTTTCGAGAAGCTAATTTGGTAGCGATTTTTCGATTTGCTTAAGTTCGGAAGAAGTTGATTTTGGAATGACTTCCTCATCGATCGAGTCCTGATTCAAGTATAGATGAAACCTTTTTCAAAAAAGTCCCCAAGATGTGAAGGGGTGGTAATGAACACCTGAGAAAAAATTTAAACAGCAAAGAACTAAGGCATATAATCAAAATTCCAAAGTAGTTCAAACCGAAATCTAGAAACGGAAGTATATTTTATCATCATCTCCCTATCAACAAGAGATGGTGTATGCAACATCGTCTTTTGATTTCATAAAGATCAAATTAACGAACTGTATGAGTTGTAAATAGAAAACTCTGCAATGAACATGTTTGGTAGTCTGACCCTGTAATTGATTCAGATTTCGATCTCTTTCCGGTGATTCTAACGGTGGAAGACAATGGGAAACACATGGAATAGTCAGTTAGGAAGACATATCGACGATTAACAGTGACCAAATCGAGTTCGGCCGTGCGATGAGAGCAGGAAGAGTGTTCCAGAGAAAGCTTGAAATTCGGGAAAAGAGAGCGCCAAAGTGTAAAAGCATAATTTCAGTGCTACTGCTCGAAGGAACAAGGATGGCGAGGACTTATCTGAATCCGAAATTGCCCTCAAGATGCTACTGGTTTTAATTGCTGCTTTGGACAATTAATCCGAGCATGGCCATTACTACCATTATCAAATTCCTCGCAAAAATAGCCCGAAATATATGAGCAAGTCCATAGAGATATGATTGATATATGTTGGTTGGTATGCATAGCTATATGAAAATTCTTGTTTGTATTTTTTTTTCAAAATTTAAAATTTGAAATCTTTGTGCAAATAATTAATACGGCTGCATCTGCTATTATTTTCTAAAGTATGTTTTTGAACTTATTTTATGAAAGGAAAACAAGTGTTTCTAATTTAATATTTTTAAATATGAAATTAATGTTCTCGTAACATGTTTGATAATTGTAATCTAAAATTAAAAACAGTGAAAAACAATTGAAATAATAAAAAGATATTTGATAAACATTATTATAAAAATTATTTTTTAATAGTTGCATATTACAATGTAATATATTTTCTATTTAAATTTTATACGATATTTTAATTAAAGCATATTTATTTATTTGAGGGATTTAATTTATGAGTAATGAGTAAATTTACATATTGGTTTTAGTAAATATAAATTCGTGAAAATGAAAAATAAATATATACACATGTAATTATGTGATAATTATTATAAATTATTATCATATTTATTTATAGTATTTTATAATAAAAGAAAATTTAAAATATATTAAAATAATATGCATTTATGATTCCAAAAAATAAAAAACTTGTGCATTTATATGAGAAATTGATTAAAGATCACTTTTGTTGAGAATTAGAGCCAAGTTAATGAATAGGGCATGCGCAGAAGGAGCAGAGACGCGAAGAATTCAGAAGCACGTAACAAGCTTGAGCGTTGTGGCGCTCGTTTTCCCAATGCCTAGTGCTAAAAGCGATATACTCGACGTTGCGGCGCCGATACGTCTTCTATAATTATTAGGATTGTTAAGTTGTCTCAAATACCCAATTTTGCTTCAACTCAAACTAGTGTTAACATAAAACGTATTAGGCTATATAATGGTCTTATTTTGGCTTGAGAATAAAATCATAACAAAGATAATAAGATAGGCATCATAAAATGTAGTAGGCTATATAATGGTCTTATTTTGGCTTGAGAATAAGATCATAACAAGGATAATAACATGGCTTCAAAAGTGAGCAATTGATAAAGTAATTATTGGCAATCCCTTGTAGTGAGAGAAAAAGATACTTTGTGAGTTCTTCTAAGAGTTCTTTGTGAGCTATTGTTGATTTAATAATAAGAAGCGAGATCTTGACTCTTCGTTGACATAAGTAATTGTCGAACCATATAAATTTTGTATTCTTTCTTCTACCCTGTCTTTCTCTATTATAGTTTCTTTATTGTTGCTACATTATTCATACTTATGTGAGGTATCAGAGTAAGGTTAAGCAATCATGGTCAGACCCAAGTATAAAGTAGAGAAATTCAACGATACGAATGACTTTAATTTATGAAAGGTTAAAGTGATGGCGTTACTGGTGAGGCAAAGATTAGTCTCAACCCTAAAGAATATTGCATCTCTATCTAGTGAAGAAGAGAAGTCAAGGTTATCTAAATCTAAAGCAAAGAGAAAAGACATTCAAGAAATGTCTCATATAATAATCGTTGTCTGTGAGCAATGAAGTTTTGAGGTAGGTTGCTGGTGAAAAGACATGTATTGGTCTTTGGAAGAAGTTGGATGATCTTCATATGACAGTTGTTGGCCAACTATTTATATATAAAGAAAAAGCTTTACTAGTTATTGATGTCAGAAGGAATACCAATTAAAGACCATATCAATACCTTCAACAAGATCATAATCGATTTTAAAGACTATCGATATGAAGATAAAGGATGAAGACAAAGCAATCATCCTTTTGAATTCCCTTTCCTATAATTATAAGCACTTTTTTGATATGTTGCTCTATGGCAGAGAGAGTTTAACTATAAAAGATGTGAAATCATCATTAAACTTAAAGTAATTGGAAAAAAAGATAAAGGCTCAAAGAAGGGTTCAAGATTAAAATCCAGAGGCAATCCTTAAAATGCTATTGCTACAAGAAAAATAGCCACTTCATAAAAGATTGTCTTGAGAACAAAGTTAAGGATAAGAAGAAAGAGGTAAATATTGCTATAGGTTATGAGGATAGCTATGAAATTGCAAAAACTCTTGTATCTTCTTATGGTAAGAGTCCTAATGATTAGATTTTAGATTCTAGTTGTATATTTCATATGTGTCCGAATAAGTCATTATTTATTATTTTTTAGTCCATTAGTAGTGGTAAAGTGTTAATGATAAATGACATGGCTTATCAAGTGATAACAATTGGTAGTATTAGACTTAGGTTACATAATAGAAAAGTGAGAAAGTTATTAGAAGTTATATATGTTCCTGACCTAAAGAGTAACTTGATCTTGTTAAGAATACTAACTTTTAGCATTAACCTAAACTCCTTTAGACCCACAGTGTCTAAAAACGTTACAAGCTTTTATTGCATAAATACTAAATAAAATATCAATACAATAATTCGAATGGCACATAAGCACCATTCTCAACATCTCACACTTGCTCTAGTGCCATTCTTGATGATATCTAATACCCAACAACTCCACGTGTTTCTCAAATACTCTAAGAGTTAAGGCCTTAGTCAGTGGGTCTGCTACATTATCCATAGAATCTGCTATAGATACTATTAAATCTCCTTTAGCCAAAATTTATCTAATTATATGATATTTTCTTTCCACATGCTTAGACTTCTGGTGTGCTCTTGGCTCATTAACTTTAGCAATTGCCCCATTCTTGTCACTAGCAGGATAGGATCCACTAAACTTAGGACTATTCCGAGCTCTATGACATACTTATATATCCATACCTCTTTATTCACAGCTTCAGAAGGCATAATATATTCTATTTTTATGGTAGAATCAACTGTGGATGATTGATTAATACTTTTCCAACTGATTTCAAGACCGTTGAGAAGAAACACATATCTTAATATAGACTTTCTATCATCCGAATCAGATTGGAAGTCTGAGTCAGTGTATCCTCTCACTTACAAGTCACTCTTTCCATAAATCAGAAACGTATACTTTATACCCTTAAGGTATTTCAGGATATGTTTCACAACCATTTAATGATCGTTGCCTAGATCAGACTGATACCAGCTCATAACACTTATAGCCATACTGATGTTAAGTCTTGTACATAACATGGCATATATCAAGCTGCCTACAACTGATGCATATGGTATATTAGACATTCTAATCCTTTCATCTTCTATCTGAAGAGCATTCTCCTAGAAAGATGAATGCCTTGTTTGAAAGGTACGTTAGTTATCTTATAGTTAACAAAGTTAAACCTTTCAAGAACATTTTTTATTTACGATGATTGAAAGAGTCATATCAACCTCCTAGCTCTATCTCTATAAAATTTATAGTGTACAGGAAGCCTCTTCCAAATTCTTCATGGAGAAATTCTTACTCAAATAAATTTTGACTGACTCTAACATATCAATATCATTTTCAATAATGAGTACATTATCCATATAAAGAATAAAACAAATAATCATGCTTCCACTGACCTTTCTGTTCATACATACTTCTTCTTTATTTTTTATGAAACTAAACTTTATGATTACTTCATCAAAACAAACATTTTATCTTTGGAAAACCTATTTAAGTCCATAAATGAACTTCTTTAGTTTGTATACCAGATTAGAGGTTAGGTTGAATGTATAACCTTTAGGCTGTTTCATGTAAATCTCTTATTTGTAATTTTCATTAAGGAATGCCTTCTTTACATTCATCTGTCATATTTTAAAGTCATAGTATGTAGTGATGGCCAATGAAATTTGAATTGACTTAATCATGGCTATTGGTGAAAAGGTTTTCTCATAGTTGATCCCAGATCACTGAGTATAACATTTTTTATTACTAGTTGGACCTCTCTACCTCTCTATTGAGCCTACGCTTTCACTTGTAAATCCATTTATAACCTATAGGTACTATTCTTTTGGAAAACTTAACTAAGTCACAGACTTGATTGGCATACATAGAGTCAATTACAGATCTCATGGCTTTTTGTCATTTTACCAAATCAATGTCCAACATCACCTCTCTATAAGTTGTAGGATCATTTTCTTTAACTACGAAAATATTAAAAATAGTTTCAGGCATTATACCATACCTTATTAGTGGTTTCAAGATTCTTTCTAACCTACATGGAGGGTGTGACAAAGGTATTTCACTTGTTTGAGTTTGAGGTTTCATTACTGATTCATTAAATTTTGGATTAACTTCATCAAACTCAATTCTTCTACAATTCTCATAATTCATGCGAAACTATTTCTCACGGAAAGTGGCATTGTGAGCAATGAATACATTTTGTTCCTCTAGATTATATAACAAACATCCAATAAAGAGTTTGATATATCCAATGAACTGATATTTGTACCATCTTGGTACAAGTTTGTCCTGTTGTGTAATTTTTATGTAAGTAGGATAACCCCAAATCTTAACATACATAAGATGCAGATTCCTACCAGTCTATATCTCATACAAATTAATAGGAACAACTTTTGATGGAACCCTATTCAGCTAATGAGCAATAGTTTCTAGAGCATAACTCCATAGATATTCTAGAAGGTTGGTGAAGCTCATTATCAATCGGACCATGTCTAAAAAAGTCCAATTCCTCATCTTCTAAACACTTTTGTACAAAGAAGTACTTTGAGGACTATACTGAGCGAGAATTTCATTCTCTTTTAAATAATTCATTAATTCACCGCTCATGTATTCACCACCTCAATCTGATCGAAGACATTTAATATACATGCTAGTTTGTTTCTTTACTTTTTGTCAAAAATCTTTGAACATTTCAAAAGTTTTTGAGTTATTTCTCATAAGAAACACATGTTCGTATCATGACAAGTCATTAATAAAGACTACAAAGTATCAAAATCCATTTATAGTAGTACGATTTATTGAACCACATACATCATTATCTATTAGTTTTAATAAATTAGTGGCTCGGTGTCCAACACCTAAAAAGGGAGACTTAGTCATCTTTTCTTAAATACATGATTCACAAACCAATAGGGGTTTTATGATTAGATCTGGTATCTAACCATCCCTGACCAACACAAGTTAGGCGTCTCACATTTATATGTCCTAATCTTATAAGCCATAATTCTGTATCATTTAAAGTTCCTAAACTACTTCCTGTGTTTTTCTGTGCATTTAAAATATTTCCTGTTGTATCAAAATATAATGACCATTTATCAACTGAAACTTAGCTAATAAAATATTATCCGTATCATATAAATACAAGGAACAATTTCGAATAAAAATATGATATGCTTCAATGTCTAACATAGGAAAGGAAATAATCTATCTCATAATGTTTGGTATATAATAGCAATTATACAATATAAGAGTTCTATTATAAAAGAGAATTAATTCAAAATTTTCAATTGCTTTGACTTGTAGAAAATCATCATTTCCAACACAAAGATAGATTTCAACCTATTGCAGCTACCTAACTTCCTTTAGACCTTGTAACATATTACAAATGAGAAAGACATGCAATATCTAATACCCAGCCACTACAAGCATCAAATGCTAATGAAATATCTATTATATGTAAACATATACCTAAAGAGGTGTTCTTGATTATAGCAAAGTACTTCGGATAATTGCATTTCTAATATCCATCCTCGCTGCAGTGAAAATATTTTCCTTTGCCCTTGTTCTTTTTCTGTGACTTAGATATAGCCTATCTCTATAGACTTGAGGTAGTGTTTGCTTCTCTTTATTCTTTTCTATAGACTTCTTAGAAGCCTTCGAGGAAGAAGATAAACCACCACTCTGAACAAAGAAGGAACAAGAAGGAAGTTCATACTTTATTCATGTCCTTTTGAGCTATCTTCAACATATTGTATAGCTCAGCATATGTAGGAGTCAACCCTTGTATGTTATAGTACATGATGAACTGTGTAAATGACCCTGGCAAAGATTGGAGAATCAAACTATTCCCTAAGCTGTTGTTTAGAGATATGTTCATAGTCTCTAACTTTTCAATGTATGAAATCATCTTAAATACATAGGGACTGATTGGATTGCCCTCAGCCAACCTGAATTGAAAAAGGGTCTTAGAAATTCTATAAATTTTAACCAGAGGTCTATCTCTAAATAACTCTTTCAAATAGACCATTAAATTACTTGCATTATGCATATATCTATGCTCCCTCCTCAATTCATTTGACATCGAGGCGATGATTTAGGATTTGACTTTCAAATCATCATCGACCCATTTCTGATAAGTCTAGAACTCTTCCAAACTTTCATTTTTAGAAACACCTCTGGGCATCTTCTGATCAATTATATACCCAAGTTTTTTTGAATCCAAAACTATTCTAAGATTCATTAGCCAATCTAATATAGTTATTGACATCCTTCAGTTGGTTTGCATCAAGTATGCTAGCCAATGGATGTTTGCCGCTATCTTATCTTCACAAGACAAAATAGAAGATTTATAGCAGAAATACATTTCAAAATCATTAATCAGAAATAACGCTTTAGATCATGGATATAGCTAATATATTTTTTTAATCTAAAAGTGCTCTTTCACTACTTTATATAATTCTATAAATCTCTCAAATAGAAAAATAAAATTTTAAACAATTTAAATTTTACAATAAGAAGTAGATCTAATTAGTATTCTACTCAGGCCTCACACTTTACGAATATTGCCCTTTGTAAAACCCAAAAGGTAGACATCTCTTATCAATTGCATCTCATGCAACTTTTACTTCTGATCCTAAACACACTTTATCCTTACGCTTTAGTAATATTGGGTAAATGTATTTTAGATTAACTTACCAATGATCAAATATAAGTTATTGATATTACCTTCATGCTTTAGCAATATTGGATAATACTTTCGCTTATATTTTTCTCATCTTATGTGTAACCAATATATTCTAGATTACACCGATTAGTCTCTCACACTCTAGCAATATTAGAAAAGACTGAGATGACCTGTCTAATACTATATTGACAAGGCAGACAATATATAATATTATCTCATAGTGTAATAACACTTTAATTTGATTGAAAGAGATTTTTAATAAATTATCAGTATCATATACGAACTTGATTCAAAATCATTATTTGTTTATTTTTACCCCACTAGTAGGCCTCCCATTGTGGTTAACAGTACAAACATATTTTTGCAATTTATAACACAAAAATATATCAAATATAATTGCATTAAATAAAATCACATGTATAAATGCAAGTTGGAGTGCACTGTTGAGAACTCCCTAGCATTCTGCCTGGAGAACGCCCCAGTGTTCAACATTTGAAGGCCCTAGCATTTTACCTATAGGGAACGTCCCAACTTCCAACACTTGAATGCCACAGCATTATTATATGCAGAACTTAGGATGAACGCCTCAGCATTCAGCGCTTAATGCTATAGCGTTCATAATCTCATATGAATGCTCTAGCGTTCTCATCGCAAATCCTTGGTGTTCTTTGGGGAGTATCTATTTTTCTATATTTTAAACACTTAAAAATGTAACTTCCACTACTTTCAAGCATTCCCAACACATCAAGTAACATTCCAACAACCCAGAAACATAAAAAACATGCTCTGATACTATTGTTGAATGTGTTTAAGGTGCAAGCATGTAAGTTTGTGTATATGTTGAAAAAATAAATTAAATGCATGTCTCACATACATGATTTATAGTGGAATTAAGCATATAATCAACAGATCACTAAGTATGTTAAACTAGAACGGGTGTTCCATCAGTGCTAAAAAATAGATTATAAGAGTGTTAAAAGGGTCTATAGTTATGATGAGAGGTGATATGCATAATATATATATGCTGACAAGAGAGGAAGTGAATGGTTTTACATCATTCTCTATTGATAATGAGAATATATAGACCAAGTTATGACATTTAAAGTTAGCTTACCTAAACTTAAAGGAGTTACATGATCAAAAGGCATTTGAAGAAGATAAGTTTCATTCGTCAAAGTTTTATAAGAATTGTGATTAGAAAAGCATATAGAGTAAGGTTTAATACTGGAGAGCATAAAATAAATGGCACTCTTGATTATGTACATTCAGATCTTTGGACGCCAACGCAAACAATCACTGATAGTGGAGTAAGGTATTTCCTCACATTCATTGATGATTATTCAAAAAAGCTATGGGTATACATATATCGAAGAGCAAGAGGCAAGTATTTGATTCATTCGAAATATGGAAGGCCTTTGTTCAAAATTAAAATGGCAAAGCAAATTAAGAGATTAAGGATAGATAATGGTCTTGAGTATTGCAATAAGGAGTTTGGTGGCTTTTGTGCAAGCATAAAATCACAAGGCATAAAACTGTGAGATCGACACCGCAGTAAAATGGTTTGGCAGAAAGGATGAATAGGACCTTCCTTAAAAGACTTAGATTCAAGTATACCAATGCAAGGGTATCTAAGGCATTTTAAAATCTGAGGATGGCCTCTCATCCAGATTCAAACAACATGACCTCTGAATATAAGGACTTTTTATGGGAAAACCATCCTACAAATTCGAGGATAACCACTGTTGTTTGATTTGAAAATACAAGTGCATGTTATTATATAAAAAAAATAAGATAAGTATCATATTGGTCTTATGTAGAATTATTATTATTATTTGACAAGTACTAAACTTTTGTCTTTCTACTCTTATCAAAGCAGTTAAGAATTAAGAAAACTAATCTAAAAGATCTACTTGAAAAGAAAATTAATATAGAGATAACTAAAGACTAATAACGAATAAATCTAGGATTACAACTATCCCTTGATATTTCACTTGAACCTAATAAACTTTTCTTTATTTAATCCATTAATATGAATTGTTGACTAAGAACCCTAATATATTTACTAGCCTGTTCAGTTGGTCAAGTGAATATATCTTACCTAAATAATTACCTATATTTTTATGATAATTAAATAAAATATTGATTTATTAAGAACAGTTCTTTTAAAATCATATATCCCGTATAAGTATATTTCTACCTCATATGAAACTCACAGCTATTATACTATGATCATATATCATTTTATAGGTTAACATATAAATCACTCTTTTAAGTTTATTATGGTTTGTAAAATAATCTAATTATTAATAAAGTAATTAAAAAGCATAAACATAAGATAAACTGAACGATTCAATATTGACTTCATAAATAAGAAAAGATAATGAATTCAAGTTATATATCGAGTTTAAATTGTTATCCTAGAATAAAAAATTAGTTCATGATGACAAATAGAGTCATAGAGCACAAAATAATCAACATCATAGAGAATAAAAAATTTGAGCAAAAAAGGAGAAAGAAGAAAAGAGATAGTGTCTTGAAGTCTTTAGTCTTCAATCATTAAAAATTGCTCTAAACTTTTGACCACTTGTTTATCTTACGTTCTTTCTTCATTCTCCTTTCATTCTCTTCTGTTATTGGATAAAAAGGTCGCTATTTTTAACGTTGATTCTTCAAATTAGGGAAAACTTCACATCTAAGACAAGTTATGTTTTTGAAGTTAATACTTAGCGCTGCAGCCTTCATTACTTAATGCTGTAGTGCTGGCTTGATTTTTTTTCACCATTACGACACTAGATTTATGGCATTGTGATGCTCAGCCTTTGACTTCTTAGTTGATTTTGAGTTACATTAAGGCTGCGGTGCTAGATTTAGGCACCTCAGCGCTTAGGTTCTGACTTTGTGAGTCTGTTTTACCATTTCAATGCTATATGCTTAAAATGTCTAATCGTTTCTCTCTTCACTTAGCGTTGTAGCCTTGGCAAGTTAATGCATAGTGCTAGCCTTATTTTCCTTGATTTCAGTTTATTTTCTCATTTTTTTCATTAGATTTCAACCCTTCTATGCTGTATGGACTTTAAACCTATAAAATAACTATAAAACACATTAAAAAAACCAATTATTCGCATTTATATAAACAATTAATAAGTTTAAGGATACCAAAATAATAAGTATCAAATGCATCTATCCAATTCTCCCAAACTTAATAATTTGCTTGTCCTCGAGCAAAGGGAAAACAAGAATAATTACAAGTAAAAAGAACATGCCTGGGTCAATTAATGATCAATAATTAGTCTTAAGCATTGTACTCATCTCTTAAGGAGACATTAAATATCTTAAAAGTTCAACATGCCAACCCAATTTTGCTCTACCCTATAAATGATTAATATGGTATGTGTGTATAGTTTATATCTTCAATCAAATGCAACCGAATTAGTTTATGCATACAAGTAAAAACGATTTGTCTCTATAGGTTTTGTTTTATTTATTTTAACACTCTATAGGCTTATATTTTATACCACTCTTCATTAATATAGATTCATACATAATCAATGATCAATTTATGACATTATTTAGCTTGTAACATAAGGCTTGGGGTGAAGGCATGGTTAATTAATAATTGTTGTTGGCTAATTAAATAATGACACATAGCACATTATGAGCCTTTAGTTAATTGACTTAAGTATTACGTAAGGTGGGACCCACGTTGGTTTAATTAAAGGCTTAAAGGTTATTTCCCTTAATTGATTATTTAATTATTTAAGTGTTAAATAATCTAAATATTTGTTCTTACTTAAGAGTTAAGTGATTAGTTAATTTGATTAGAGTTAATTGTTAGCTCATAGTTAAATTAATAAAGTAAGTATTTTATTAAGGACTTAATTGCTAAATAAAATAAAATTTTATTAAGCAAATAATTAAGTTAAAATAAATGTTGCTTAAAAGGAAAATTAGTTGAAACCTTGAGGACTTGAATAATATTTCTCTTGTCAAATACAAGAGTTAGCCGCCCATTACATTTTGCCCAGACACATATTTAGTTTATTTGATAAATCCAATTTATTTTAATGATAATATATTAATCAAAAGCTTAGATATTTCATATTATTATTACATTTATATATTCATTTGATGAATTTTAAATGAAATAGGTGGCATGCCATGATGAGTTGTTGACATTTAATTTATTTTGATCTTGTAACAAATAAAATGATGAAAGCAAGAAACAAAGTGGTCGGCCATTTAATTGTAATGGTAGCCTTTGAATTTTTTTTTTGTCTTCGAAACAATAGGAGGAGAAAAAGAGAGCTTTAGGTATGGCTCTTGGCTATGGGGGAAGAATAAGGTGAAAATGGTTTTCATTTTCTCGTTTGAAGCAAAATAAAAGGGCCACCAAATTTTTGAAGGAAAGTTGAGTTGTTTTTGTTTTAAGTTTTTAAGTATTAAAAACAACGAAAACTTGATAGCAAAAAATTATTTTGCTATTCATCTTCTTCTCCTAAATAAAAGACCACTATTGTTGCTTTTATGTATTTGCTTTTATGTATTTAAGTGTTAAACCGGTGCTGAAAATATATAAGCTGCTGTTATAGCGGCTTAAGCCTACTATGTTGAGTCCTAGAACTACCAACGGGTCAACTTCATGTGGTCAACTTCATGCACTATTGTTACAAATCCATTCCAAAGGCTTGATAGGTGATATTCTCAATTATTAGTATTAATTTGATTAATATATTTTATATTTTGTTTATTAGTGTAATGAATAAAATTTATTGTGTTCATTTTAGGAAATTTGATTTCTAACTTCCATTGAGTTTATGATTTGTATATATATGTATTAGATGCGTATATATATGAATTTTAAAATAGACACGTATACCATATGCATACACCCAATAGGTTTAGGTTGTGAACCGGGATGAACAGACACCCTAACAAATATAACCAAAAGTAAACCAATATAGGTGTCAATTCGCAGTTAGTTGATATGCCAAAGATTCATCAATAATATTTTTCTTTCTTGACTTCCCCTTGCTTCTCTCTCTAAACTGCCCTTCTTCTATGTGTTGTGGCTTTAATAGCCTTAAGTTATGTGTCATCTAGGTTTGAAACAAGTGACCTTTTATATATAGATTGATTGTAGTTGTATTTTTTACAGTTGCATAATCACTATTCATGACTGTTATGTGCAATGTTTATGCACGTTGTTCACTTTTGTAGCAAAATGTTTTGGGCACTAAAGCAAAATACTATTCACCCTGTAGTGAGGTACTATAGCAAAATCACTGTGTACGAACTATTCCAAATTACTATAGTATAGTATTATAGCAATTTTGATGTTTTATCTTATTTTCTTTAGATTTTCATCCCTATTTGATCAATTGACTCCAAACTTATAAAACAACAATAAAATATATAAAAATCCTATTATTCTTATTAAGATAAGCAGTTAATCAATTTAAGGGAGTGAAAATAATCGATGCAATTTATGCTTATACACTATATCCATGTTTGGATCATTATTAGGTAATCTGCTAAATTAAACTGGATCCTTGAGCATTTGAATAGTGTTTGACTTGATTTCAAAGTCATTTGCTTGGATGGTTAGCCTTAGAATGCTTGAGTAAATTTTATTTTTTAAAGGGACAACATATTCCCTTAGCAGTATAGGCTCTCTAATATGTGCATTTGGTATTTGATCTTTCATGGTGTTGACTTGATTTTGTTCTCTTCTTATCTTCCTCAAAGTTCTGTTAATTTTGGGATCAAAGTCAATCAAGTCTTCATTTTTAGATCATCACACAAACTGTTAAAGAATCGTATTTTAAAAAATTAAAAATAAAGATGCAAGAAAGTAAACTAAGGCAAGAATAATCTAATAAACTAAAAAACATTCTGAAGTAAGAACAGCGCCAAAAACTTGTTGTGTTGTTTTCTAAGCATAAAATTAAGCACAAATATACGCTATCATAATAAGTAATAAAATAACTATAGGTTAGATGTCGAACCCATTAAGATAATTTTTATTCTCGACAAAGTGCTAAAATTATATCTTTCTTAGTAATTATCTAGAAAATCAAATACTTAGATTGTAAAATAATTCAATAACTAATTTAGAATGCATAAAAGTTATAACGAACTTAAATATTTAAAAAAAATAGCAATATAGAGAAAACCTTGGGTTAATTCCTATCCCTCGATATATTTTCTATAAATTTAATCCTTTAATATTTAAATTCCTCAATTCTTATTATTGATCAAAATAATAATGTATTCACAAATGTCTGTTAAGGTTAAGGAAGCATATTTTAATTCACCAAATACTATATATCTATGGTCATTGTAATAAATCATGATTCATTAAGAACAAATCTCCATTGATCATACATACTAATTAGGTATATCTCTATCCTAAGTTGAAACTTGTAAATTTCTCAATAATTATGTTGAAATTTGTGCTTATATGCTATACTATTTTGTATGAATATTTATATTTATGTAATAAATATTTCATTAAATTACCAATTAATTTTTACATATGGTAAGATGCTTGTAACGTTTCAGATATTGTATAGTCTGAAGAACTTTAGATCTAGTCCAAAAATATTTGGACCAATGCTAAGAGTTAGCTACGCTGAAAGTTTTCATTACTAAAAGTTAGCAAGTTATAAGAGTCAGTGAAATCTAAAGAGTTAGAGCCTTATTTAAAGTGGGACAATAACCTAAGGTATATTAGTAATGACATAATTGTAAAGAATTGCAAATAATGCTAAGAAATGTTATTGTGCAAATACGTTCCCAAACTTTATGTTCCTGGTCTATTTTCATTTATACGGGTCTATCGTTGAAAACTTTATTGAATATAGATCAGTATATGCCTAAATTTGAATTGTCCAGATGGTTAGCTTTAGCAGACCATAAGCTTAGTAGAGGCTTGTATAGATATAAGTATTTAGTGGGGACTAGGTATTGAACAAACTCAATAAAGACCTCTAATAGATATCCCATAAAGCCATCAATAGAGGGTCTTTTCGAGTTAAGTAGTATTTATGGTCCTTTGACCTGAGCATCATAATGGACTTGTGAGTGATCCACCATACTTAGCTTCCATATATGTCAAAGACCTTTTATGGTCTGACCATTGGGTATGATCCGATGCTCATGGAGTCCGATTTGTATAGATATGGGATCCGTCATCTCATATGGGTGAGTTGTATATCCTGATGCTCCAATATACTATTCTAGAAAATCTTATGGCCATAAGTAATATACCAGGGAAAGAGTTTCCCACGGGATAAATAATATCATAAAGGTGTTTGCAGATATTATTTATGGGAATACGAATCTAGAGATATATTCAGGGTTGAGCATATAGAGACTTAATGGTGATAATCAATGTCTCTACTCTTCTAGGATATAAATGACGGAGAAATTTTACGAAGTATTGTTTGTATGGTTCAGCACGTCAGATTATTATTTTTGTAACATACGTATGGGGTATTGTTTATGGATTTATGAAAGAGTTCTGTAGGATAAACAGTTGTGAACCTAGGGAGTATCACAAGATGAAGTGTATTTATTGGCATTAGGGTAGCGCATCGGTTTGAACGATTTGATCTGAAAAATTATCAAAAAGTAGTAATTATTTTAAGGTCTCTCGAAAAGTTAACAAGGCTTAAGTATTAAGCCCAGAATGTTGACAAGTGGCAAGTGAGACTTGCCAATTCATCCTATAATTTATTGACACTTGTTATGCTAATGGCTTATAATGTCATGACAAATGTCAATAATTTGGCCAATATTAAAGAAGCAAAATATGGTCAATTTCATTTCAAAGAATGAAATACTTTGTCATGCTTAATTTATAAACCAAGAGGTAGCTATTTTTTATTTCATTTTTAAAGCCAAACCCTTATTATGCTTAATTCATGAAGTATAAGTTGGCAACATTTTAAAAGTTAAATACATTGTCATGCTTTTTCTTAGAAAGATGTGACTTTATATTAATCATTTAACAAACAATTAGCCACTCATTTGCATAACATTTGGCCACCAAGCACCGCCTATGCCATTAATCTATTTAACAAGCATGAAATGGCAAAATATCAAGCATTGTCATGCTTATAATAAGCAAGACATTAATATCAATTTGGTTGGCCAAATGGGGCACAAACTTAAACTATATAAATGGGTCTTAGTTTATTTGCCAAAGCATAAGTGAAGTGAATTAAGATAGCTACTCAAATAAACACTAATAGTTAGTGTACTGGCAGAGTAATACCGAAAGCAAGAGTTGCTTCAACAATAGTTCCTATTAAGAAAAGAAGCTACTATTCTAGTTCTAAAAATTTCACCACGTCCTCAACTAAAATTGCTTAAAGCATGCTTCAAGGGTGAGCTCCCTTTTATGTCATTAGTGTAATGAGATATTTATTTTACATTTCGCTATATTAATTTTGCATGTGAGATGTGTGAAATTAAAAATGAAAATGTGTACTCTTACCCTACACACAGCACACAAATTATGCATCAAATTATCAAGGTTTAAATACATTGATACCTCTCTCAAGTTTATCAAAGTATTATCAATTCAATCATAATTGTGGGTATATATAATGAAGAATTAAGAACAAATAATTTGAATAACAAGAACCGAGTTCAAATAAATATTAAAAAGATTTAACAATTAAGCACACATATTGAGTTCAAGTAATAACCGTAGAAAAGAAATTAGTTCATAATTACAAGACAATTATTGTTAGAAAATAAAATAAACATGATATAATCAAAAGCAAATCAATATAGATGTCGAATTGCAATTGGTTGATCCGCCAAAGATTCGTCAATAATCTCCTGTTTCTTTGAATTACCTTTGCTTGTCTCTCTAAATTTACTTTAATTATGCTCAAATTGCTCTCTACGACTTGTGTTGTGTTCTCTTATGGCTGAAAATAGTGGCTTTTAAATATAGATTAATTGAAGTCTAGGAGTTCTATTCCTCTTTAGTTCAGGAAATGTTAGACTGCTGGGGCATAATTTCAATGTTAAACTGCTGGGGCATAATTTCTTTATCGCTACAGTGTTAATATGGTTTGTTTTACCGTTGTAGTGCTAACTCTCCACCACTGCAGTAGTATGATATCGCAATAGTGCTATACCTTTATTGTCATAGTGCTTTTATGACTAGACCTGCTCTTTTGTGCACTTGCGTCGTTGAGGTGAAAACCATCTTTCACTTCAATGACTTCAATTTAAGAATTACTGCTACAATGGCAAGGACTTTATCGTTGGGGCAATGACTCAAAAATTTTGATTTCTTTGCATTTTGGTCCCTTTTTCTGTTGTTGATCCCAAATCTTGCAATTTTGATCTTATTTCTTTAGTTTCCATTCATTTAGGTCTAATCCATATAGATAAATAATAAAGCACATAATATTAAATAAATAAAATAATATGTATAATGCGAATAAAATATATGACATTTATGCCCTTATCAAACATCATAAGAAGAAACAAAACTCGCATCTAAAAACAAAACAAATACTTCTAAGGACAATAATATGCATCCCAGAAGAAGTATCTACTTCTATCATTTCATTAGTCTATTTCAATTACATATTTTCTTTATTTGGTAAATTATTACCATAAATGCATTTATCAAAACTTCATCATACTCATAAATATATAAAAGTATAGAAGCAACCATAAGAGATAGGAAAGTATACTTGCAAAATTTTCTTTTCATTATCAAATAATATACATCTTTTAGCAGTACATACAGATATCTAAAAAAATTATAATAGAGTCAAGAAGAATCATCTGAAGACACTTGCAAAAGTTGTACCATAAGACATGACAACCCACGAGGTGAATGAGGAGGAGGATACCTTTTCCTTGAACTCTCTCCCTAACTTAAACTTACATTGGTTGTCTTTTCACCTCTTCTCTCTAATTCCACTATAGGAAAGAGGCAGGACCCTCTAAATCACTTATCTTAATAGGATCCTCTATACAAGCAAAACCTATAAGAGTAAGAAAAATCTCACCTAGAGATAAAAACATTCAAAAGAACCACATACTTTCATGTCATTGAAAAGCCAACCTTAACAAAACTAGGAAAGTATTAGTTACATTATCTAATTACTTTACTTAACTTTTACATACTCTTAAAGGCTTATCTTACAAATAACACTTACTCATTCTTTGCATAAAGCATTCATATATAAAAAAGCATTCCCTATGAGGGTTGTATATTAAATGACTACCTTTCTTTAGAAACACAATAGATGTTTTAGATTACTAAGTCATTGAATAATAATTAGAACGTACATTCACTAAGCACCATTTTCTAATAGAGTAGTGTTAAGTCTTAGGTCAAGTATAGGGGTCTCCCGCTTTAAGATTAGGTTGATTAGAAAGGATCATAAAATGCTTATGGATATTATTAAATACATTCTTGGAAATTTCATGTGGCTAAAATGACTACCCTCTATTTGGAAGCTCGGTATCAAAAGCATTCTTTAGAAGGATTGTATGCCTTTACCTTTGAAGCAAGCATATTAAACACTTCCCTATAAAAGGAAGCACTATATCAACTTCTTTAAAAATAGAAGCAAATGACTTCCCTCATGGAGAGCATGATATTACAAAATACTTCCATGATCGGAAGCATAACATTTTTTCACAGGATTCACCAAGTTCAAAATTATTTTCTATAATCACAAGTATCCATATAAAAACTTTTTGGAAATACACTTGAAAGTCAACAATCCCTCAATGAATATATTTAATAGACAAGATCAACACAGAAAGTGTACAGGAAGTATCCCTTGACCGAATCTTTAATTATTTAAATATTAAAATCAGATTGCCATTTTTTTTAAAAAAGTGGCACTTACTCAATTTTCACATTTTATTATATATAGATTGAGGTTTATTGCATTAAGCATGACTTAACCATTTTTTCTCACTTGATCAAAATCATATGCATGGATGCATTCTTTCATATACTGTTTAGGGACCAAATTGCAAATAAAAGTAAGTATTATTACTTTAGGATTAATTAGATGAAAATAGAAGAATTGTAATGATAATATCCCAAGAAAATTTGAAAGCTCTGAAATAATCTGATACACATCCATCTTTACAATGGAAACATCTTCACTATAAAAAGAAACAAGAAGCATGAAGTGCTTAGAAAAACGAAGTACTGGTTAGTAGAAAAGTGAAGGAGTGGATGCAGAATGCTTTTATTTCTTTACTTTTTGGGGGGAGGTAGAGGGGGAGGAGCATCTGTTGGACCCAATATCTCTGCACCAATTAGCTCGTAAATGGCTCAAATTATTAGAGGACTTAGCCTATATTTTGGATCTAATTTGACAAGTAACAAGACACGTTAACCTATTGACCCCATAAATTGATCTTGGGGTTTATAGAGTGCCGAAAATGGATTAAATTTTGGAATCTATTCAGATTATAATTTTTTGAATTTTATTTTTATGAAGAAGGATTTTCCACTAGTGGAGCAATTCAACTTAAATCCTTCTCTCTATTTGATACAGATTATAATTCCTAATTAACTCATATTTAATTAAATATGTACTTTAATAGGGATTTGGATTCATGCATTCATATTCTTATATAAATTAGGATTTATGCACTATAAATAAGTATATAGCCTTGGCTCATAATGCATTTGGATAGATTCAATTTATTCCATTTATAATATTCACATTCATCATAATTCATTCAACTCATCACTTTCATGGTTGTCTTTAAGATACTCTTAACACATTAGCACCTTTAATCAAATATTAACTTGAGCGTCAAAGTATTTTCTTTCATAAAAATATGGTGTTAATCTTATAAATTGAAAAAGAGTTTGAGGACGAAAGTGTTTTCATAAGAAATCTTAAGGAAAAAAGGTAACTAGAAAAAAAAGCTTTTCATGATAAATTTTTTTTGTCACAAACTTTGGTTTGTAATGGATCCATTCTATCACCTTAAGTCCATTCACTTATGTGTGACAGAATGCAAACTTTGTGATCTTTATCGATGACTTGTCACGATACGAATATGTATTTCTTATGAAATACAAATTGAAAACCTTTAAAATGTTCAAGAAATTTTGACTTGAAGTAGAGAAACAAAACGGTATGTATATTAAATGTCTTCGATCAGATCATAATAGAGAATACATGAGCAATGAATTCTTGAATTATTTAAAGGAGAAGAGATTCTCGTTCAATATAGTCCTCTAACTACTCCACAACACAATGGTGTTTTAAAGAGGAGAAATCGGACTCTTATTAGATATGATCTAATCTATAACGAGCTTTACCAATCTTTTAGAATATCTATGGGGATATGCTCTAGAAACTGCTGCTTATATATTGAAAAAGTTCCATCTAAATTTGTTCTCTCTATTCCCTATTTGATAAGGACTGGAAAGAATCTGAATTTTAAATATTTTAAGATTTTAGATTATCTTGCTTATGTAAAAGGTATGCAACAAGATAAACTTGCACCAAAAGGGTAAAGTACTCGTAATGCCACCTTTTTAGAGAAACAATTTTTCATGGATCATGGGGATTGTAGAATAATTAAACTTGATAAAGTCATTAGAATAAAAATGAACCAACGAGGGAACCATAGGCTCAATCAAGTAGAATACCTTTTACATACCCTCAACGCAAGTCATAAAGGCTATTATAGCCACCTGAAAGGTATGGTATAATACCTAAAGATGTCTCTGAGGTTTTCTTCCTTGAAAAAGATGATCTGTTAACCTACAAAGAGTCAATATTAGATATTAATTCGAGAAAATGGCAAGATGCCATAAAATCTAAAATTGACTCAATGTATTACAATCAAGTCTGGGACTTGGTTGAGCTTCCTAAAAGAATAGTTCTTATAAGTTTTAAATGAGTTTACAAGTAGAAATATGGCGCTAATAGGAATATTGAGACCTTTAAAGCCCGATTGATAGAAAAAATCTAGGATCAATTATAAGAAAACTTTTGTACCATAGATATCTTTAAGTAAATGTGAACATTATTGGCAATTATTGCGTACTATGAGTTTGAGGTTTGGTAGATAGATGTAAAGATGGTATTCCATAATGGATATCTTGAGGAAGAGATATACATAAAATAACCTAAAGGTTTTGCATCTAACCTGACCTCTAGTCTTGTATGTAATAGGGGTGTAAAAGCACTAGTATGATTTATATCTAACTTTTGTATTTTGCTCCAAATCATAAATATTTGGCTATTTAATGTGATTTTTGATCATAAATAAATGCACGATGGACATTGTGACGCATAGAAAGAAACGGGAGGCAAATCGGAGTAAAACAAAGAAGTTACACTCAAAATACGAAAAAGGCACCAGGGCTGGCCGCCGCAGAGCCCAGTGATTGAGCGTCGCGGCACCCACAACCAGCATCGCGGCGGTAAACAGTGGCATAGGAACATTATTTTGCTACAGTAATTCGTGAACAGTATTTTGAAGACAAAAACCTATAAATAAAAAGCCAAAAACCCTAAGAGATGAGAAGAAAAAAAAAAGATAAAAGAGGCAAAAACTTAGAGAAGATAAATACACAACACAAAATTAAATATCAAAGCCAAAGATTGAAGAACTAAGATCAAGATTTAAGCTTCAAGTCAAGATTAAGGGAGAAGCACATCAATGAGTCACTTTGATTAGTTTTTCTTCTTTTTCTTTATCATTATGTTCTTGTTCTTATTGATCTTTATGAATTGGTTTGATACTTTTAATTTTGTGATGGGTTAATTTGTTCATCTAGGGTTAGATTATGTGAACCTAGTATGAGTTTGGATTATGTTAAATTTTAGTTTATGAACTTGATAAATGCAATTGATTCATTTTATCTTGTATTTAATGCTTTCATTATACCTGATCAATATTTTGAATGATTGAGGAACAATGATGAACTCAACGGAGGGATTCACATGTTTAGCCTATGGTAGTTTGTGCATGATGATGGGGTAACAACTATAAGTTCCATCTAGGATAGACATATACCTAGGTGGCATGTATAGTATAATTTAAACTTGATCTTAATGAATTACATTCTGATTTGATTACCATAGACATATAGGTGATTGTTAGAATGCGTAATATAGTCACTTGACCATCGACAGAGGCTTGTGATGAGATTAGTGTCTAAGCCAATCAATTGGTATTAAAAGATTAACTAAGTGGTTACTGAATCCAATGAAATACTAGGGGACGAGTCAAAATTCTAGATTATCTTTATTTGTGAATTCTACTATTTACTTTTATTTAGTTAATTGAGATAATTAGATTAGTTAAATAAATTTCAAATTTTAGTTTTCTGAATAAAAGTTAAGTAGGTACAATTTTAATACTTGATTTATAGAATTAGATCGTATAGTCCATGTGGGATCGATACTTGGACTTAAAATCCTATATTACTTGATACGATAGCATACGCTTGCGCTTAATTACTATAGCACACCAATCAATATGCAAACTAAAAAAGTTTATTTATGGACTTAAGCAGGCCTCCCAAAGTTGGAACCTTAGTTTTGATGAGATAATCAAAGAGTCTAGTTTCATCAAAAATAAAGATTAAGCTTGTATATATAGAAAGGTTAGTAGAAGCATGATAGTCTTCTTAATTCGTTTGTAGATGACATACTAAGACATACTAATCATTGAAAATTATATTGATATATCACAGTCAGAAAAAAGTTATCTAAATAAGAAATTCTCTATGAAAGATTTAAGAGAGGCTTCCTATATACTGGATGTAAAACTTTATAGAGATAAAGTTAAGAGGTTGATAAGACTCTCCCAATCTACGTACATTGACAACGTCTTGAAAAGGTACAATTTTAATAACTGTAGGTCATTTAATGTATTTTTTAGATGTGGCATTCATTTTTCGAGAAAAATGTGTCCTTAAATGAAAGATATAAAGGTTAGAATATCTAATATCCTGTATATATTAGCTATTGGAAGCTTGATGTATGCCATGATGTGTACGAGACTTGACATTAGTATGCCTGTAAGTGTTACTAGATGATATCAATGCGATCCAGGTGATAACTATTGAATGGCAGTCAAATATGTTCTTAAGTACCTTAAGGGTACAAATGACAAGTTTCTAATATATAGAGATAATGACTTATAGGTGATAGGCCTAGTCTGATCTGGATGATAGAAAGTCTATATCTAGATATGTGTTTATTCTCAATGGCACTACAATAAGTTGGAAAAGTGTCAAACATGAATCCACAACTAATTCTATCATGGAGGCAGAATATGTTGCCCTCTCAGAAGTAGTAAAAGAAGTAGTACGGATACGTAAATTTATTGTAGAGCTCAGAATAGCCCGAAGTTTAATGGATCCTATCCTATTATTATGCGACAACAACGGCACCATTGCATGGGCTAAAGAACCAAGAGCACACCAGAGATCTAAGCGTGTGGAGAGGAAATATCATATAGTTATAAAGATCTTAGCTAGAGGAGATGTAGTATTTTATAGAGTTGACTCTGTAGATAATGAAACGGACCCACTAACTAAAGCCTTAACTCCTAAAGTTTTTGAGAAAAACGTGGAGTCATTAGGTATTAGATACCATTACGAATGGCACTAGAACAAGTGAGAGTTATTGAAATTTGTGCTTATGTGCTATCTCATTTTGTATGGATATTTATATTTATGCAATAAATATTTCATTAAATCACTAATTTTATTTAATATATGGTATGATGTTTGTAACATTCTAGACACTATAATCCGAAGAAGTTTAAATCTAATCTAAAGTAGTTTAGACCAGGGCTAAGATTTAGCTATGTTTTGAGTTATAATTGCTAAGGATTAGCACTGCTATGAATTAAAACCTTGTCTGAAATGGGATAAAGACTTGACTAATGACATAGTTACAAAGAATTGTAAATAGTGTTAGAAAATGTCATTGTAGAAGTATGTTCTCGAACGTTATGTTTCTGATCTATTTACACTAATAAGGGTCTGTCAGTGAAAACCTTATTTAATATAGATCAGTGTATGTTTATATTTAGATAGACTAGTTGGTTAGTCTTAACAAATCATAAGCTTAGTGGAAGCTTGTTTAAATATACGGGTATTCAGTGATTATTGTGTACTGAACAGACTCAAGAGAGACTTCCAGTAGACATCTCATAAAGTAATTAATGGAGAGTATTCTTGAGTTGAATAATATTTGTAGTCCCTTGATCTAAGTACCACAGTAGGCTTGTGAGTAATCCATCATATTTAGGTTCTACATATGTCAGAAACCTTACATAATCTAACCGTTAAGTGTCACTGAGTATAGTCTGATGCTTATAGAGTTCAATGTATATAGACATAGGATCCGTTAGATCATATGGGTGAGTTGTATATCCTAGTACTCTAAAATTATATTTCAGAAAATCTTAAGGCCATAAGTAATTTACCTGGGAAAGAGTTTCTCGCGGGATAAATAATATCGTAAAAGTATTTATGGATATTATTTATGGGAATACGATTCTAAACATAAGTTCAGGGTTGAGCATATGCAAACTTGACTGTAATGATATATATCTCTACTTTTCAAAATATAAATGATTAAGGTATTATACGACTATATATTAACCTCAACTTGTATAGTTCAACGTTCTGTATTGCTATTTTTGTAACATGCGTGTGGGACATCGTTTATGGACTTAAAGAAGAGTTCCATAAGAAAATCGGGTGTAAACTTAGAAAGTCTCACTTGGGTAGCACACCGGATCGAATTGTTCGATCTAGAAAGATCTACGAAAGCAAGGATTAGTTTAGGGTTTTTTGAGAAATTGACAGTACTTAAGTGTTATGCCCAGGATGTTGACAAGTGGCAAGTGAGACTTACTACTTCGTCCCATAATTAGTTGTCACATGTCATATCAATGACTTATAATAGCATGACACATGGCAACCATGAATTGACCAATTGTGAAACTTAGTCATGCTTTTCTATTAAGCATGTGATGGCAAATGAATAAGCTAACTCGCCATTTGTTCAAGCATTGTCATACTTCAATTGTAAGCATGAGGTGGCTTTGTAATTGTTAATTTCACACTCAAATGGCCACTAGTTTCCTTTACAATTCAGTTACCTAAAGCACCATGCCACCAAGCTCATTCCTAAGACATGAAGCGGCAACGTTGAAGCATTGTCATGCTTCAAAATTGTAAGCCACTAATTAAAAATTGATTTGCTAAGTGGGCGGCAAAATAACTATATAAAGGGATGTTTCTTCATTTGTTAAAGCCAAGTGAGTTACCAAGATTAGTAAAAGTAAAAATAAATATACATTAATGGTTAATGTAGTGGCCAAGTAATACCAGAAGCAAGAGTTGCTTTAACAACAATTTCTGTTAAAATGAAAGCTACTATTCTAGCTTAAGGAATCCTACCATGTCCTTAACTAGAATTGTTTAAAGCACACTTCAATAGTGAGCTCTCTTTATCTCATGAGTGTAATGAGATGTGTATCTTATATTCTACTACGTATATTTTGTATGTGAGATATGTAAAATTAAAATGTACATGTTCACCCTATACACAACACACTTATAATGTGTCAGTTATATGGAGATATATAATGCTATTATGAAGTCATAGACATCTGGTTACTAATATATACATGTATACTTAAAACCACTAAAACTTGCCCGTATTAGGAAAGATTTGGTAAGGTTTGAAATGGGTTTGATATACAAAATTAAAACCTGTAATAAATTTGGCATGTGTACGGATTTGGTGAAACTTTTGTGGATACTTGCAATAGGTATCCGCACTTACTACATTTTAAAAAAAAAATAGAGAAAAATAAAAATATGAGTTGATGTTTTTTTTTTTTTTGTATTTGTTATTAGCCCACGTCAAAAGGATTGTAATTGTAATTAGAATATTTAATATTTAACGTAATTGAAATTAGATTTAGAATTATAACATTTAACTTAATTGAAATTAAATATTTAACATAATTGAAATTAAAAATAGATTTGAAATGATAACATTTAATGTAATTGAAATTGAAATTGAAATGATAACATTTAACATTTTATAGAACACATTTGTGGTTGAACCATATATGAAGCAAGTCATTCACTTTCATTTTATAATAACTGTAATTGTTATTATTACCTCTATTTTTATTGAAATTTTAATTTAATTGTTAAATGTTAAGGAACATATGGAATATTTGAGGAAAAAGTACCTAGGCCAAGCGAAAAGATAACTACGATTACAAAATAGGGCATACTTGAACTTTTAGTGAGTTGTTAGAAAACAAGGTCAAATTATATAGTTACTAACTACTGATACTTATAGTTATATACTTACAATTTTATAAGTATTTGATGTAAAATATATCAAAATATAGGTATCAATCATTGTAGAAAGCTAGGTGCTCATAAAAATACTATAAGATGGTTGGCCAAAAACCTTACTCGTCAATCATTACATACGCTACCTACCTTATAAATAGTTTTAAGTTTATAACTAGAGCTCAAGACAATAATCAAGTTGCAAACAATTGTAGTGTGAGTGTTGTTGCAACAACAATACAAATATCTAGTTCGAAGAATACAAATATCTAGTTCGAAGAATAAAAATTCATACTTTGAAGAAATGGATTTCTATGGAGTCCTTGATAAAACATAAGGAACTTAATTGTTTCATGTTTAAGAATGTAGTATTCAAATGTGATTGGTTTGATAGCAAAAGTGGTGTTATGATCAATGAATTAGGATTTACATGGCTGACTTGAATCGAATTGGTCATAAATTTGATAGTTTTATATTAACTTCTCATGCTAAGTAAATATTTTATGTGAAGGATAAAAAAGATGATTCTAAAGTAGTAGTTTTTTTTAGTGGTTGAAAGAGTCTATAATTCTTTAATTACTTATGAGTGTGATGGCACGGTACTACATGCATCATTATGTAAAACATTACCTTCGATTAAAATTGATGAAAAAGATGATGTTACGATATATTCAAGACAAGATTGTGATGGTTTTGACATGAGAATAGATAAGGCAAATGAATAATGTAAATATAATTTTTTGTAAGCATAATAACTTTTTATTAACTTTAATATTTTTTATATATTCATAATTGTATGTCTGTTAATGTATGTAGGTTTGTTACACACATGGCTACCATTGAGAAGGACATTTTGAGAGAATATTAAAAAAAAATTTATTTTTCTCGTGATGTTTTACAAAGTTTATAAGTTAACTAAATTATTCAATTTTTAAATTTTATCTTACATTTTTCCTTCTTTAAGCAAAAGTAAATTATGAAGGTTTAAAAATTTTCCCATGCTTTGGAAAAGTACACTAGCTTGTGGACTGTACTTTGTTGATGTGTTTCATCTTCTAAATTTTTTTTGCTATCTTTAATGATTATGTATTTATGTGAGACTTTAATTATCAACTTATGATATTTGTAATAGACTTTAAATGATATATTTTCTTTAGTTATATGAAAATTTTGAATTACGATATTTATTTTTAATGAAAAATTGTTCATTATTGAAGTTTATAAAATTTATGTGCAATACAAGTTTTAAATATCTAATAAAATAATTTTAAATAGAATAAAATATTATTATATTATTTTTATAAACTTTTGATACCATATCAGTGATCTATTGAAACAATGTGTGTATTTTTTAAAAGAAAACATAGATAAAAGTGTAAATTTATTTATGGAAGGAAATATTTCATGATTGCCAATTAGGGTTTCTATCTTACGATTAATGCCAGCTATTTGGATAAGTTGGTGTTTAGCGATTAAATAATGGCCACATTAGATACTAAAGTACAATTTTATGAATTTATTAACACAATAACATAAGTTATATCACTGCCAACAACTCAATTTCTTTTTTCTTTTATAAAGAATAGTACTTTACATAATAATTAAATAAATAAATAAAGAATTTATTGATCGAAAAAAATAGTTTCTCAGGCCAACGACCTTTAAATTTATTTAATATTAGGAATCAGCATCTTGGGCTATGCTTGTTTGGGTCGAGATAACGAACTTGATGGACCTCAGATAGTTACAGCAACTATAAAAATCTTAAAACACAAGAAAACTATCGTCATGACCTTGCGCAGAGGTGGTTATGGTGAAAACTCTCTGATGCTTATGCCAGGTTTGTGTCTTTGAGAGAGGTTGAGGGTCAGGTTTCAAGATGCCCTTTGTTTAAGCTCTTTCTCTTCTTTTATAGCATCAGTCTTTATGGAATATTCTTCTGTTTATCTTCACCAGTTTTATAGTTATTTTAGATAATCTCTTGAGGTTTTAGGTAAACATTGGATGTTTTGGGGAATCTTTTGATCCTTTAACGTGATTTTTGGGATTACCTCTAAAGTAGCATAATTATGTCTCTTAAATAACGTTAATTACTCCTTTGAGATTTTGCTTTGTCTGAGTCGTCTTTGTTCTTTCTTTTAAGTTGTTGAATGTTGCTCAGTTTTTGTAATGTGCAGATGTGTGAAGGTGGTTCAATATATCTGCTAAGCTAGTCTTCTTTTATTGTATGTTGATACTAGTTGGCTTGGGACTTACTTTGGTATATCGGACAGGTAACTATGTATCGATCCATGTGGTTATTAACAGTCCGAATAAAATATAAGTTGGTCGGTCTTTGAATTATTTTGTCGACAAGCCAAGCAAGTTCTGTGCCTTTGGATGTTCTTTGGATGAGACTCAGGTAGTCCGTTCTTTTGTCTGAGGCCCTTAATATTTTGGGCTCCTAGGCCGACCTGTTTAATAGATCATCTCGTGGGCTGATATTTAGGCTTTTAAGTGTAGGTCTTTTGGATATTTTCAAAAGGAAATAGAAGTCCATTAATTTTGAGTTTTAATTAATCAAAACTGGAAACTTTATTTCTTGTCTTACCTGCTTAGTGTGTACTGTAGTACATAGAGCCAAACAGGTTATTTTATCCTTTATTGCTGCTGTTTGGCACTAATTATGCCATCTCGCTATCTATTATAACTACTTGATATTTATAATGGTTTAAAATGATGCTGAGCAAAGTTCCTTAATATGTTGTACTTAGTGATTATCCTTGTATCTTGAGCATTTATTAGTCATGATGATAAGGATCCTGAAATGTCAACTCCATTGTGTAAAACTGTTGTATCAGATTCGGGGCTTGATCTCAGCCGTTGATTTATCCTTATTACATGACTATGGGTATTTGGAGATAGAAAGTTATGTTTGTTCATACCTTAAGTGACATTTAGGTGGCTAAGTAAATCTGACCTATTGAATTTTGAATTGAATGTCCTAGATTAGGAATTACTAAAGAGATGTGCATTTAATGGTGTTTGCAAATACGAAGTGTCGGGTTAGTCCTTTGAATAGACATCTCTTGGGCTTTTTTAATGATTGTGATTGTTTATTCTATCTAGATGGTCATGATCCTTCTAGCCCTAATACTATAAAAAGCCTTCTCTGGGTTGTGTTCTTTTCTTTACTTCATAATCTTTACTTTTCTTCAAGCTTCAGTATTTCAAAGCTCTATGTGGATGTTATCCGGCAACTAGTATTTTGGCTTTTTTTATTTTATTTTGTGCTTCTTACCTATAAGTATTTGTTCTTCATTTTTGCTTATCTTATGCTTTTTTTTTTAAATATACTTTTGTTTTTGGAAATGATGCACCTGTACAAAAATGGCTTATATATGTTTTTGTAACCATGTTCTAAAAATACCTTATGTTTCTTTGTTCTTTTCTAGTACTTCATTGCCTACTTTTGAATTTTAACACTACATGTTTTTGTTTTCTTTTTCCCGGGTGTGATTGTCTGTCCTTGCTCTTTTGTATCTCTGTTAGTTTTTTTTTTTAAAAAAAAAAAACTTCATTGTCTTCAGGACGTAGAAACCTAGATTTAAGTCTTCTTTGTATAAACATGGCTGCTAAGGAAGAAGAAAAACTCAGCCCTAAGGTTCCACTTGTCAAAATGGACAAATAAGACTAGGGGGAGTGAAGGTGCATCCACTTTAACAGGTGATGTGGCCTCCATATCCATATGGTTATTGATGCCGAGACAGTTTTAGTTAACTTGAGGATAAACTAGAAGCTGATCCTGAGGATCTTGCATAAGAGTTACGAGAATCCATAAAGGTCATTGAGTTTGGGAGCCCTAGAACTTTCTCATTGTAAGAGTTATCAATTAAAAATGAGTTTCATAAGGCTTTCAATATCGTCCATAGTTTTGGCAGGAAGGTAGATGACAGGACCTGACCCGAGACCCTCTACTATAGATCCCAGTGGCCCTATCGGGCACCCTGACGGAAGTTCCTCAGAACCTAATTGGGTAAGTTAAGAAATTCCGCGAGGCGAACCCCAATTTAATTCTTGCTACTACTGAGAAAGTCTTGTAATATACATGAAAATGACATCTTAATTTTAAAAAAAACGGACAGAGTTTTCCCTGTTTTTCAGAAAATCCATATAAAACCTGCAATTCGGACCTCCGATCCTTTCTAAATCAAATCCAACACAACTTAATAGTTTCATTTAAATCACAAAATGAGCATAATCATAATAAGCAAAAACGATCATCATAAAATCGAAATCTCTTCTTGTTGGTTCAAACATACATGCAAATATACATGCCTACAACTATTATGCATAAAGTAAAGAGTGCTATTTAGCACATTTACATGTATAAAGATGATTTTTGGATTCGGCCCACTACTCGACAATAGGAGAATCAGCAGTTTGCGTACCGAGACCTGCACCTGGAAAGGGGTTTAGAAAACATAAAACACAAAACCAGTGAGCTAAAGGAGCTCAGTGAGTGCAATTAAGATTTCAATTACAAGAACATTATGCATAGATAGCAAATTCTAGAGTACATGCAGAAATCATGCTTCTAAAACTAATGTAAAACTGTAAAACGGTTTCTAATATCATATGCTAATGAAATCTTGCCGAGTGAGTTTTATCTACATCTTTGGAAAACAATATCCAGAATCTGTATAACATAATAACTGTTGTGTGCATATAAATGCATAAATGCTATTGGTAAATCGAAAACTAGTAAAATCCTCACTCGGCCATTTTCTTTCTAAACTGTACCAATGGTAACCCTAAAGCTTTATACTCACGCAGCGACTCAACTAGCACCGTACACGTGAGTAGGTCATGGGGCACCTCAACTAACAGCACCCACAGTGACATCTCAAGACATCTCACTGGCTGTGCAGCGAAATCCTACATTGCATACATATAGCGAGCCAATACCCCGTACACATAGGGCAACTCACATGACTCGACATCCTGACTTCCCGGAGTTAGTGACACACCTCTAAGACCTGCCCATGTGCACGGGATATACCGGCCGAGTCTAATACAATCACCATCACTATAATCTGAGGGTATCAATGGCCTTTATAACAATTGCATAAATTTTAAAACTGTTTCTTAAACCGAACGTGTAAATGCATATCTATGGATACATATCAAGATCATAATCATGTTTATGCATTGAAAACTCATAAAACATACATTTTCATTATGTTGAAACATAATAAACGAAAGATAACAGAGAAAGGGAGATTTTCACTCACAACCGCTCTGCACTCAATTTCGCTCTCGATTTTTGCTCCCGTTACCGCTCTCGGTTATCTTCACCTACGCACCACAAATGACATTTAGAACTAAATCGATTTCTAGAATCTCATTTAACTACTAAACGTCCTAATCGGCATACAAAGCCCGAATGCATACTACTTTCCGATTTTTATTTACGGAGTCATTTAATCTAATCTAATCTAATCTAATCTAACTCACCATCCGGCGCCCTGAAAATTATTGAACGCCTTATAACTTAGTTAGACATAATTACCCTTCACCTTTCCAAAATGGACATATGTCTCATTTTCTTCATTTTTGGTTTTTCCATCAACCATACACATTCAATTTACAATATGCACCATTTACACACAACAACTCAATCAAAACACCACTCAATCCCTAACTTCCCTGAAGTTGCAGAATTTAACCCTAAGTTCCAACACATTCCTTTTCTCAATTTCTTGTTCCAATTACAACAAAATCAAGCCAATTTCATTCTAAAGCCCTAATTACAACTAATTGAAATCTCTACATCAAAATCACCAAAAATCCTAATTCTTATCTTGCCAATTTTTTCAAATTGATGACTCCTTCAAGCTCCACACTAGAATTCAACTCAATATAAGCCAAGAACACACACAAGAATATCAATTGAAGCATTCTTGAAAGCTCACTATCAAACTCATAAAACAATGCTTTTCTTACCTCTTTATCTTGAATTTTCACTAATTGAGGCTTCAATTGAGCTTAGGGATTCATATGTTTTTGGCTTGATTACACATGAAAAATCATGAAAAAAAAACTGAAATTTCACTGTAGCAGCACCTTCAACCTTTGCACGAATTTGCTCTCTTTTTTTGCTTTAAGTGTTGGCTTTTGATCTCTTGAAAATTTTGCAAACTTCCAACATATATATAGTGCTCCCTCAATTGACCATTTTGCCCTTCAACTTTCTCAAAAATTCTAATTTTCCATTAGTTCAAATGGAAAGATTTAATTGGTTCCTTTATAACTATCTAGTTAGAATAGTCAAAGGAACTAACTAGAGTTTCCAACTTGGCAATCCATGAGATTGCTTCTAATTGGTCCATTCCTTAATATATGAATTGTATTTCTCAACAAAGGCTTGTTCCATACATAACCTTTAAATGAAAATTCATGTAGTAAATTAGAATTTTCTTTTCCAAGCCAATAGATAAAAATTCCAAAAATATTCTAGGGTCACCCGGCGCTCCAATCGCGTGAGAGATATTAGACCAAATTAGGTCTAATATCTCTCACGCGTACAATAAAGAAAATATTTCTAATAGGGTTAAAATCGAGTAACCCTACGGTGTCTTTATTGCTCTATACCGAAATCTAGGCGCCAATACTACTAATAAGGATTGGATATTACAGTAGAGTTTATGAATGATAGAGTTCGTTAGACGAACGAGAGTTAGATCTCTAGGAGCCTAGAGAGAAAAAAAAACAAATGTTGAAGGATTTCAATTTCCATAAGGCTTCTAATCACTTAGGTACTGTTTATCCGCACTGTTTACATTTTTTGCATTTTAGTCCATTCTCGGATTATCATCTCAAATAGTTTCGTTTGCATCCGATTTTTGATATTTTTTTCTTCGATAGTGCTTAAACCTATAAAACAACATTAATATGTATAAATAGCCAAATTATTGGGATAAATTGAACAAACGTCAAGTTTATGAGGATAAAATAGTTTATGCAATTACACTCTATCACAATGCATGTTAATGAGAAGAAAATAAGTGAGAATTATCTAATGTTGAAAATGTCCTAAGAGTGTCCTTATATAAGCAATGAAAGAAAATATGTTAAGTGTGACATCAATCTTCAATAATTTATGTCAATAACTCGTTCACCCACTTGCAACATCTTTGTGATAATGTAAATAACTAATTTAGCATTTTTGGCCGACATGAAAGATGTATCATTTTGTCTCTTCTTTCCATAGGCACCAGGTTCATACAAATTGGATGCGTAATCAATGAGATATGAGCAAAATTTCAAAGATACATTAGATTTCGGCAAACAACCCTTTTACTCACTTGCAATAGAATTTGGTCTATGATAACAGTTGATTTGGACTTTACCATCAATATAAGAGTTGTTGATAATTAAGTTATTATTACAAATATTCAATAATTATACCAATTGGGTACATATTTTGTGAGATACAATCCAAATATATGAGTTGGGTCAAGCTGAGCAGAAGTTGTAGCCAGATTCTATTGTATCTCAATTTTTGGCCCATAATATGTTGGATTTAGCCTTTTAACTATTCTTCAGGTTTGTGTAAGATTAAGTCATATTATCGCAGGATCAAAAATTTCTTCAATTTGATTTCTACATTGAGAGTTATGTCCATTTTACCTAAACCTGTGCAAATAACATTCATTAATCACAATTTATGGAGAACACTTTATTTTAAGCTAAAAATACAAGAAAATGTTAAAATTAGTGACATTAAATGGTGACTGAATCTCTCGACAAATATGAATTTTCATGTGTTCATCACAACCCCCAACCAATTTATTGCTAGTCTCTAGCAATTCGAGCGTAAATAGAATATGCAAAACTACCTAAGCATTTCAAACAAAAAGTCAGTTTAAGATCACTGTTACTATTATGGTTTTTTCAATTATAACTTTCAAAAATTGTATGTGTGTGAACTAAACCGTAACCATCTTACCACAAACCATAACAGATATACCCTTGAGAATTTCTCTAAGTAAAAGCCTCAACTTCATATCCTCACAGATGTATGATTGTTTAAAAGGTTAGGATTTCTCTCATGGAGTTGAAAAATAGTTAAACACTCAAGAAAAAGTCAATTTTGCGGACAGACATATAAACTAACATTGATTCAATGATAGAAAAATTAATTATTCTTAACATGCACCAAGTTTAGGACTTCAATTGTCTTGTAAGAATAATACCAATATAGTTTGGTGAGAAAACTGTCTTACAAAATATTTGTCTTCTAAAATTGAATGAAGACTTTATTAAACTGAATTGATTCTTTTTTTTTTGTATATATATATAAGTATTTTGCTTTCTTTTTATTTTTTTTATTTTTGAAGAATATAAGGAAGCATTACAAAGGTTTTTCACCAAATTATATTATACACAAATGCAACCAACTTATTATGTAATTCAAATAATATCAATCTAAACAAAAATTAACCAATTCAAAAGATCAATAAAGGTTCATAAGCTGTTTTCTTAACCTTTTCACTTACTCACAAAAGATATGTGAGACTAGGAAAAATATTTTGGAAGTCATTCTTTAGTAACCTAAATAGAAACATTGACTCAACCTAAACAATTTTTTTTGTAAATGCAAAATGTAACTTATGTCTACTATCCTCCCCCAAACTAGATGAAACATAGTCCTCAATATTTAAATAGAAAGAGATAAAGTATATGAGACATTACCTGGAATGCCAGTTATTCAAAAGACACAAACCTGAGAGACACTTAAGCAAATATAAACTAAAATGATGATGCTAATAAATAAATAAAACAAAGACAAATTTACAAACGAAGTGTCAAATCTAATTTTTGCTTGTTAAGGCCCACTGACCAATCGATTCGAGTTATTGCTGGGTCAGGTTCATAGGTAACTGCCTGTAATTTATCAATCAATTCATCTACATTAGTGGCAGAAACGATGACTTGCCACGCCGAATATGAAATAAAATTCTATTCCATAGCTTGATTAAGAAAACAAAGTAAGCAATCAAAATAGTTATTAACATTCAACAAACCTATGAATTTTTTATGGGTACTCAGCTGGGTCCAGTAAGAAATTTGAAAAATTTCTTCCAAGGTATCAACACCACCTGGTAAAGTGATAAAAGCGTGTGCATTGTAAAGCATTCTAACTATACGTTCATGTATGGATGAGACTTGTAATTCTTCCCCCATTGTTTTTCCAATTAGGTTTCCTACGGCTAAAGGTATAGAAATAATACCTAAAACTTGACTTTCTCTTAAATGTGCAGCTGTTGACACACACCTCATTAACCCAAGGCTACCCCCTCCATAAATCAAATGAATTTTTCTTACAACTAATATTTTTTCTAAATTGTTTGCTGTTTCTACAAACACTTTATTTCTCTATGACTAGATCCACAAAATACACATATATTTCGAAATTGTTGAACTGAGGTTTCCTTCATATCTACACTAACCTTTATCTTAATATATGAAAATAAAGAAAATAAGGTGTTATACTTATAGAGTATCAAATGATAACAATGATTGTGGTAAACCGATAGTTTGTCAGAAGAGATTTAAAAATAAAAAATAAAAATTTAAAGATAATGACCTACATGCATTATTTAACAAAAAGATTTAAATTTAAGATATCTATATGAGTAGCCCTACTATTCATAAAATAAAGTTTGAAATTAAAATACATGTATTTATAGGTAGTTGTGATTGTGGCTTACATCTTCCTCTGATTTTACGTCCAATAATGGCTTAAACGCTCTCTATGGGTCAGGGATAGGCTTCCCATCTAATTTTCTTATAAATTGGCAAACATGGTCTTTTAGAGTCAGATTCCAGAGACTATACCGTTGATGTTCATTTTTTGAATTTATTCCATAAATCAAAAAGTTCACATTGCACGAGCCCACAGGGATGCATCTCAAGAGTCAATAGGATATCATCTAAAGACTCCTTACTCAGTCCATCCTTAATGAACTGAATTTTGTCTTCTCGATTTCTAGATGCAAATCCTAAGGAACAACAACTCCGGTTACAATTCAATCGAGCACATTAACAGACTTGTAACCTTTTTGCTCGTCGGCTTTTGGCATAATAGCTTCTTCTAAGACCAGACATAAAAGAAACATAATCATTTACAGACTCACCACATAATCAAACCTTGGCTTCAATTAACCAATGAATATCCACAGGGATATTACTCAACATCAATAGCCTTAACCTTTCACACTGTACTTTGTAAATCTTAAGTAGAACATTTTGAGGCAATGAAGGAAAACTTTTTTTAAGGTTGGCAAGAATGTGATCCATTTTGAAAGAAAGAAAAGAGATGAATGCACAGTTTGAGGGACAGGTTTTAGGGAACTGAGAAACTGACTTTAATAGTCACGGAGTACCGTATCCACCACTTGACTAGGAAATAAAATCACATTGAAGAAAAAAAGAAAAATAAAAAAATAAAAGCAAAAGTCAAAAGTCAAAAGATAAAATATAGACAAAATATAAAATATGGTATATATAGATTGAACATGATCAAGCATGATAGATAGGATCCATAAGAGGGATCTCATCTAGGTACATATAGTGGTCTACCTTTTTCACATAGCTTTTCAGCCGCTGTCCATTCACTTTAAAGGTTCGCCCATCAGTAGTGTCCTCGATTTCGACAACACCATTAGGAAAAATGTGTCGTACCAAAAATAGACTAGTCCATTGAGATCTTAACTTTTTAGGGTGTAAATACAATCAATAATCATAAAGATAGACCCGTTGATTTTGCTCAAAGTGTTTCCTTGAGATCTGTTTGTCATAAGTTACTTTCATTTTAGCTTTGTAAATTTTGGAGTTGTCATATGCGTCATTTCATAACTCTTTTATTTCTGATAATTGTAACTTTCTCTAGAGACCTGCAGCACTCAAATTAAAGTTAAGGGCTTTGATAGCCCAATAAACTTTATGGTCTAACTCAACAGGTAAATGGCAAGCTTTCCCATAAATAAATCGGTATGAAGACATTCCTAAGATGGTTTTGTATACAGTGCGATATACCTATAATGCATCAAAAAGGCGTAGAGACCAATCTTTACGATTTGGGTTAACCATTTTTTCCAAAATCTATTTAACCTCTCTATTTGCTAGCTCGACTTGTTCATTTGTCTGTGGATAGTATGCAGTGGAAGCTTTTGTTGGAGCTGGTGCTCACGTGCCATTCCAATATTGTATGAATATTAATTGTTAATATTTATACAATAAACATTTCGAATAAAGATTGTTAATATCATATTAATATGGTATAATGCTTGTAACATTACAGACATTGTTTGATCTGAAAGAGTTCAGATCTGGTCTAAAGGAGTTTAGATCAGAACTAATAGTTAGCAAAGCTGAGAGTTATAAATGCTAAAAGTTAGCACTGTTAAGAGTTAGCAGGTTATAAGAGTCAGCGAGGTCTAAAGAGTTAGAACCTTGTCTATAATGGGACAAAGACCTGAGAGTATACTTGTAATGATATAGTTGCAAAGAGTTGCAATAGGTGTTAAGAAATATCATTATGTAAGTATGTCTCAAAGATAATGTTCCTGATCTATAATCACTAATGCGGGTCTATCGGTGATTCACTATATATAGATTAGTGTATGTCTATATCTGACTGGTTCAGATGGTTGTTCTTAGCTGACCATGAGCTTAGAGCTTGTATAGGCATGCGGGTATCCAGTCAGGACTGGATACTGAACAGACTTATGAGGACCCCAATAGATATCCTATGACACCGTCAAAGGAAGGTCCTCTCGAGTTGAGTAGTATTCGTGGTCCTTTGACCTGAGCGCCACGGTGGTCTTGTGAGTGATCCATCATGCTTTGGTTCCACATATGTCAGAGACCTTTCATGGTCTGACCGCTATGTGTCGCTGGGTATGGTCCGATGCTCATGGAGTCCGGTGTGCGTAGATACGGGATCCGTCAGCTTACGTAGGTAAGTTGTATATCCGATGCTCCGAGATTGTATTTCATAAAGTCTTGTGGCCACAAGCATAAACCCGGGAAAAGAGTTTCCCATAGGGTTAAACAATATAGCAAAAGTGTTTGCGTATATTGTTTATAGAGATACGAATCTGGAGATAAGTTTATGGATGAGCAAATGGGGATTTGACGGTGCTGATCTATATCCCCGCACATCTAGGATATAAATGATGGAAGGATTATACGTGTACGTTATGACCTCAACTTGTATGGTCTGACACGCTGATTTGTAATATTCGTAACGTGTGCGTGGGGCATCGATTACGGATTAATGGAACAGTTCCATTTGACAAATCGGGTGTAGACCTAGAGAGTCCCAATATGAAATGTACTCTTTGAGCACTTGGGCAGTGTACCGTATTGAATTGTTCAATACAGTATAATTCAGCAATTACTAAGGTTACGTTAACTAAAGTATGTGGTTAAATTGGTGGGACCCACTTTAGGTTAACTTGGTAACCGAGTAAGGATATAATAGTAATTTCACTTTATGATTATTTAATTGTTAAATAATTAAAATAAATATTTATTTATTTAATTGTTAAATAAATTAATTTAACATAACTAAGGTTAAAAGTTAACCAAGTGGTTAAGTTAAGTTAACCTTACTTAAAGGTTAAGTAAAGGTTAACCTAACCATGGTTAAGTTAGTTAACTATGGTTAAATTAATTAAATATTTATTAACTTAAAGGTTAAGTTAAAATAATCTAACTAAGGTTAAATGTTAACTAAGGTTAGGTTAAGCCAAATGAAATGCAAATGAAATTCAAATTAGTTTGGAATTAATTCATTTGTATATAAAGTGAAATGAAATTGAAATTCAAAAGGGATTTAGTTTTTTAGGTTTTGCATTTTGGGAGCCAATTCAATTTGAGAAATTGAAATTGTTTGTTTTGTGTTTTAAGTGTTAGAACAACAAAACAAATTGAATTAATGGTTACTAAATGTAATAACTAAAAACAAGATTTGTTTTATTTATTCAAGAGTTGAATAAAAGGAAAAACAAATTTAATTAAGTTAAATGGTTTAACTTTGAAAAATGTTTAAGAGTTAAACACAAATGCTGGATTAAGATGCTGCCATTCTAGACAATCAAACCCACCCTTGTTGATTGCTAGAATTGATCAAAGATTCATTTCATGGTGGACTTCAAAGAAAATTAATCCAAAGGCTTCATTGGTGATATTTCTCAATCTCGAATTTCAGATTAATCAAATGTTATTTTCTGTGTTCATTATATGTAATCTTCCGCTGTGCACATGTATGTATGAGATATGTATATTGTTTGTATGATGAACACAACCCACATGCAAGCACTCTAAGTTAAGTAAATTCGCCCAACCATATAACCCAACAATTGGTATCAGAGCAATTTGTGTTGTTATGGGTGATTTTGTAGTGTTAGCTAAGTGTTGGCTAAGTTGTAGGACAAGTTCCGGGGCTGTTGGGGTGCATTTTAAGTGTTAAAAATGCAAACCAGTGAAAAACAGCACCTGGAACGCTGCAGCGCTAAGGTCCAGCGCGGCAGCGTTCATAAGAACGCGGGAGCGCTGAGCGTATGACGCCCCAGCGCTGAAGTACCGCGGGGGCGCTGATTGTTTGGCGCCCCAGCGCTGGACAAGGGCGAGGGCGCTGGTTTTCTGGCGCCCCAGCGCGGGAAGCACTGCTTCCAGCGCCCTAGCGCTGGTAAGACAGCGCCGCAGCGCTGAGGCTTGTGAAGCCCTAGCGCGGCAGCGCTACAAGACCAGCGCAGCGGCGTTCTTACACTAAAAAAAAAAAAAAAAAAAAAATACAAGACCAGCGCAGCGGAGTAAAATCTTTTTATTTTTCAGCATGTGGGGGTTTATGAGATGTAATAATAATGGTTATTAGTTTACATGATAAACCAAGAAAATAATATTTTTTATTATTTATTTATTTTTGTAACCACAATGGGGGCCCCACTGGTGGGGGTTAGTTGTGCTTGTGCAAAAATGAATAATTGATTGAGAATAACCTCTCATGTGATGAGCGCATATAATATGAAAGCCTGTAATTAAAATCTCTCTTAATTAGATTGAAATTTATTATATTATGTGATAATATTTTAAATGGTCCGTCTTGTCAATACGGTGTGAGATGGGTCACTATGGTCTTTCCTAATATTGCTTTAGCGTGAGGGATTTGGTCGGTGTGACTTGGTCTAATGCCGGTAAAACATGAGATGAATCAAATATATGTGAACATATTATCCAATATTGCTTTAGCGTGAGGATAGTGTCAGTAACATATATTTGAGCATTGATGAGTTAATCTGAAATACAGTTACCCAATATTGCTTTAGCGTGAGGGTAATGTGTATTTAGGATCAGTAGTAAGAGTTGTATGAGATACAATTGACAAGAGTTGTCTACCTGTTGGATTTATAAAGGCCAATATTGCTTTAGCGTGAGGCTGGAGTAAAACCCCAATGGGATCCACTTCCCGCTGTATAGTTTAAAAAATTATACTATCTTATCCCGTTTGAGAGATTAAAGGGATTAAGTAAAGCAGTGGGAGGGCGTTTTTTTTTTTTAGATTAAAAAATGTATAACAGTTATACCCATGATCTAAAGCGTAATTTATTAACAATAAGAAATGTTCTGCTACGCATCTCCTATTTTGTCTTATAGAGATAAGATGATTATCTTATAGAGATAAGATACTTGTCTTATAGAGATAAGATTGTCTTATAGAGATAAGATGAGTACGAGCAATCCGTTACTAATCTTGAACAAATACCAATAACTATAGGGTACTGAATAAAATATGTAAGACTTGCTTATGAATCTAAGAATAGTTTTAGATTCAGTAATATATGATATTACTAAACCACAGAAAGAGAAAAGTCATAATGGAAAGTGTTTCCACCGTGAAAATGTTTGAAATAGTAAATGTTACTATTCATCGCACCTTCATTTAAGAAAGATTGACTCATTAGATATCTGTTTGACCAAACATTAACATTTCATTAGCATTTGATGTTAACTCAGCAAGGGTATGAGATATCGCTTGTCATTCTCATATCTGTAAGATGTTGCATGAATTGAGAAATGCTTCATTACTAAGAAATGAGAAGTTCAGCTTCACGTAGGTAATAGAGATTTCCTGAACGTGGTAGCCGTTAAGACTTCACAGTTACTTCTTATTTCTAGTAACAGCATTAATGTTGTATAATTGCTATTTTGAGCTAAACATTATTAAGTAAATCATATCACTCCCTGTAGCTGACAGAGAGGGTTATTATAAAAATATTGGAAATAGTTCCTTGTGATAATGATAATGATTTACTAACTGAATGTCAGTTAACGAATGGTCGTTATATCTTATATACAACAGGAAATGTTATAAGTGTATAGGTGAACAGAATATATAGTATTTCAGCAACTTAAATAATAATGAATAGTGGTATATATAAGATCAGGTCATGTAGTCGTGAGACGACTATCCTAACTGGTTAAGGATGGTCAGATATTTGATCTGACTATAGAACATTGACTAGTTTATGAATTATGAATTCAAAAGAATATGACCGAATCTTTATGTAGGTGTAAGACGCCAAGCCACTGGTTTATTAGATCTGGTACATATAGATGTATTTAGTCCAATAAATCTTACTGTTATAAATGATTTCGATACTTCATTGTCTTTATAGTGAATGTCACTATATAGACATGTGTTTCTAGGAAACGCAGGTCAGAATAATTTCGAAGTGTTCAAAATGTTCTGACAATGAAAGTAAAGAAACAAACCCTTATGTATATTGAGTGCTTTCGATTAGATCGAAGTAATTTATACATAATCAGTAAATTCATAAATTATTTAACTAGAATATGATTCTCTCTCAGCATAGTCCTCCAGATACTCCTCAACATAAAGATGTTTAGGAAATAAGGAATCGGACTATATTAGATACAGTCTGATTGATATTGAGAACCGCTGATCTTCTAAAAATATCTATGAGGTTATATTTTAACATCTGCTACTCACTTATTAAATAATTCCATAATCGTTCCTACTACTTTATATGAGATATAGACTAAATAGGAAACGAGTCTTAAGTATGTTAAGACTTAGTGTTATTCTGTTTTCATAAGAGTTATGCAACAGAATAAACTTGTATCCAACGGTACAAGTATTGGTTCATTTTGTATCCCAAGTGCCTAATGGGATCCCAATTCTATAATTCAGATGAACGAAATATATTCGTTTCTCATGATGTCACATTCCTAGAGAAAGCGTTTCTCATGAATTGTGGAGATTATAGAAAGATTGAACTTGATGAAGTCAATCTAAATATAGATGAACCAATAATGGAATTTTATTTTCAAATGAGTGAAATACCTTTAACACATAATGGTCATAGGTCCAAAAGGATATCAAGGCCATCATTTAGGTATGTTTGATACTTGAATGTACCCTTGATATTTTCTTAGTTGAAGAAATGGATCCTTTAACTTATGGAGAGACGATGTTTGACATCGATTCAGGAAAATAAAAAGATATCATAAAATTTGAAATTGACTTAACGCATGACAATTAAGTCTAGGACTTAGTTGAGCTTCCTGTAGAAATTGTTTTTATTGGCAGTAAATCAGTTTACGCAGCGGAAGCAGTGTGGGCCCTATCTGAAGGAATGGTCCTTCATGGCCTGACTAATGTTGAAAGGTTACACTCAGAGATCTAGGATCAATAATGAGGAAACCTTTTTCATCAGTAACCATGCTAAAGTCAATTTAGATTTTGTTGATGACAAGATACCATGAAATTCGAATTTGACTCTAAGTATGACAATTAAGTCTAGGACTTAGTTGTGCTTCCTATAGAAATTGTTTCTATCAGCAGTAAATCAGTTTACGCAGCGGAAGCAATGTGGGCCCTATCTGAAGGAATGGTCCTTCATGGCCTGACTAATGTTGAAAGGTTACACTCAGAGATCTAGGATCAATAATGAGGAAACCTTTTTCATCAGTAACCATACTAAAGTCAATTTGGATTTTGTTGGCTATTGTTGCATATTATGATTATGAGGACTGGCTTATAAATGTAAATAAGGTGTTCTGGGAAGTATATCTCCAACAAGAGATATGCAGAGAACAACTTAATGTTTTTGCATCCAAGCCTAACTTCTAATATAATGTGCAAATTGAGGAAGTCCATTTATGGACTTAAGTAGATTTTTCCAAAGGTGGAATCTTTGTTTATATGACGAAATCAGAAAGTCTGGTTTTATCAGGAATAAAGAGGAAGCGTGTGTGTTCAGAAAGGGCAGTGGGAGTATAATTATCTTTTTAGTTCTCTAAAGTGGAAAGTATATACTCAATATTGGAAACGATGATTGGAGTATAGCAAGTAAATCAGATAAGTGTTATCTGTGTAAAGAACTTCTTCATAAAAGATTTGAGAGAGACTTCCTATATACTAGGTATAAAGCTTTATGGAGATATAGCAAGGAAGCTAATAAGACTCTCTCAAACTTCGTATATAGAATAAGTCCACGAAAAGGTACAACTTCATTGACTGTAATACAGTTAAAGTCCCTTTTAGAAGTGGCATTCATCTTTCTTAGAGGAAATGTCCTCGGGAAGAAGATGAGAGAGTTAAAGTGTCTAACATCTCAGATGCATTAGCTAGAAATAGATTAATGCATACCGTCTAATGTACGAAATCTGGATTTAGATGGTTGTAAGTGTTACAAGCTGGTATCTAATTAATCCAGATCACGATCATTAAATGGTTGTGAAACATATCTGAAAATACTTGAGAAGTATAGAGGATAAGTTTATATAATATGGAGAAACGTTTCTTACAAAAGAAGGGATACACATATTCAGACTTACGTCTGATCTGAATGGTAGAAAGTCTACATCTAGTTATGTGTTTCTCTTTATCAGTACCGGAGCTAGTTAAATGTGTGTTAGTAAATGTCCACAGGTAATTCTGCCTTGGAGGTAGAATATGTTGCGGCTTGAGAAGTCAGCAAAGAAAGTACTATGGATATTCAAAATTAATTGCAGAGCTTTGAATAGTTCCAAGCTCAGTGGATCCTATCCCACTATATTGCAAAATAACGGTAATTGCTTAAGCCGAGAAGCCATAAGGCACACCAGTATTCTAATCATGTGAACTCTGAAAATCATATAATTAGAAAGTTCTTGGCAGCAAGAGTTGTAATAAAATCTAGGGAATAATCCTTGGATGTAGCGAACCCCCCTAAGCCTAAACTCCTATAGTGTTTGAGAAACACGTGGAGTGTATTGGTATGAGATACCAGTACGTATGGCACTGAAGCAAGTGGGAGTTTGTTGGAGCTGGTGCTCACGTGCCATTCCAATATTGTATGAATATTAATTGTTAATATTTATACAATAAACATTTCGAATAAAGATTGTTAATATCATATTAATATGGTATAATGCTTGTAACATTACAGACATTGTTTGATCTGAAAGAGTTCAGATCTGGTCTAAAGGAGTTTAGATCAGAACTAATAGTTAGCAAAGCTGAGAGTTATAAATGCTAAAAGTTAGCACTGTTAAGAGTTAGCAGGTTATAAGAGTCAGCGAGGTCTAAAGAGTTAGAACCTTGTCTATAATGGGACAAAGACCTGAGAGTATACTTGTAATGATATAGTTGCAAAGAGTTGCAATAGGTGTTAAGAAATATCATTATGTAAGTATGTCTCAAAGATAATGTTCCTGATCTATAATCACTAATGCGGGTCTATCGGTGATTCACTATATATAGATTAGTGTATGTCTATATCTGACTGGTTCAGATGGTTGTTCTTAGCTGACCATGAGCTTAGAGCTTGTATAGGCATGCGGGTATCCAGTCAGGACTGGATACTGAACAGACTTATGAGGACCCCAATAGATATCCTATGACACCGTCAAAGGAAGGTCCTCTCGAGTTGAGTAGTATTCGTGGTCCTTTGACCTGAGCGCCACGGTGGTCTTGTGAGTGATCCATCATGCTTTGGTTCCACATATGTCAGAGACCTTTCATGGTCTGACCGCTATGTGTCGCTGGGTATGGTCCGATGCTCATGGAGTCCGGTGTGCGTAGATACGGGATCCGTCAGCTTACGTAGGTAAGTTGTATATCCGATGCTCCGAGATTGTATTTCATAAAGTCTTGTGGCCACAAGCATAAACCCGGGAAAAGAGTTTCCCATAGGGTTAAACAATATAGCAAAAGTGTTTGCGTATATTGTTTATAGAGATACGAATCTGGAGATAAGTTTATGGATGAGCAAATGGGGATTTGACGGTGCTGATCTATATCCCCGCACATCTAGGATATAAATGATGGAAGGATTATACGTGTACGTTATGACCTCAACTTGTATGGTCTGACACGCTGATTTGTAATATTCGTAACGTGTGCGTGGGGCATCGATTACGGATTAATGGAACAGTTCCATTTGACAAATCGGGTGTAGACCTAGAGAGTCCCAATATGAAATGTACTCTTTGAGCACTTGGGCAGTGTACCGTATTGAATTGTTCAATACAGTATAATTCAGCAATTACTAAGGTTACGTTAACTAAAGTATGTGGTTAAATTGGTGGGACCCACTTTAGGTTAACTTGGTAACCGAGTAAGGATATAATAGTAATTTCACTTTATGATTATTTAATTGTTAAATAATTAAAATAAATATTTATTTATTTAATTGTTAAATAAATTAATTTAACATAACTAAGGTTAAAAGTTAACCAAGTGGTTAAGTTAAGTTAACCTTACTTAAAGGTTAAGTAAAGGTTAACCTAACCATGGTTAAGTTAGTTAACTATGGTTAAATTAATTAAATATTTATTAACTTAAAGGTTAAGTTAAAATAATCTAACTAAGGTTAAATGTTAACTAAGGTTAGGTTAAGCCAAATGAAATGCAAATGAAATTCAAATTAGTTTGGAATTAATTCATTTGTATATAAAGTGAAATGAAATTGAAATTCAAAAGGGATTTAGTTTTTTAGGTTTTGCATTTTGGGAGCCAATTCAATTTGAGAAATTGAAATTGTTTGTTTTGTGTTTTAAGTGTTAGAACAACAAAACAAATTGAATTAATGGTTACTAAATGTAATAACTAAAAACAAGATTTGTTTTATTTATTCAAGAGTTGAATAAAAGGAAAAACAAATTTAATTAAGTTAAATGGTTTAACTTTGAAAAATGTTTAAGAGTTAAACACAAATGCTGGATTAAGATGCTGCCATTCTAGACAATCAAACCCACCCTTGTTGATTGCTAGAATTGATCAAAGATTCATTTCATGGTGGACTTCAAAGAAAATTAATCCAAAGGCTTCATTGGTGATATTTCTCAATCTCGAATTTCAGATTAATCAAATGTTATTTTCTGTGTTCATTATATGTAATCTTCCGCTGTGCACATGTATGTATGAGATATGTATATTGTTTGTATGATGAACACAACCCACATGCAAGCACTCTAAGTTAAGTAAATTCGCCCAACCATATAACCCAACAGCTTTGTGAAGAACACCATATATGCGCATCAAAATTTCAAAAGAACAATTAAAAAAATGTGTTCCTTGGTGACTAATGATGACACGTGGTGTACCATACCTAGATAACATATTTTATTTTAAGAATTTTACCACAATTGTATTATCATTAGTACGACAAGCTACAGCTTCCACCAATTTTGATACACAGGCAACAGCTAGAATGATGTAAAGGTAGCCAAAAGATGAGAAACAAAGACCCATAAAATTGACACCCGAATAATTAAATATATCGATAACAAGAATAGGGTTAAGAGGCATCATATGTCTTCGAGATAAAGCACCTAACTTTTGATATCTTTCACAGGAAAAAAATTATTAGTGTCTTTGAACAAAGTGGGCTAATAAAGACCATACTGTAAAATTTTCACAGTTGTCTTCTGCATAGAAAAATAACCACCATAAGCAGCACTATGGCAAAACTTTAAAACACTAGAAACTTTATTTTCAGGAATACAACATCTTATAATTTGGTCAAGATAGTATTTGAAAAGATATGGATCATCCCAATAAAAATTATGTACCTCAACCAAGAACTTACAGTTATCTTGTGCACTCCAGTTAAATGAAAGTTCACCACAAACTAATAATTTACGATATATGCATACCAAGGTATTTGGCTTATAGTAAAAAGATGTTCATCAAAAAAATTATCATGAATAGGTGGCAAATCATTAAAGTCAGTGAACTCAAGGTGGGATAGATGATCAGCAACAACATTTTCAACTTCTTTCTTATCTTTGATGGTTAGATCAAATTTCTGCAAAAGAAGAATCCACCTAATTAAACGGGCTTTAGCATCCTTCTTAGAAAAAAGATACTTAAGGGCTGCATGGTCAGTAAAAACAACAATAGGTGAACCAATCAAATAAGAACAAAATTTGGCTAAGGCAAAAACAATAGCTAGTAGTTCTTTTTTAGTAGTAGTGTAATTCATCTGAGCATCATTCAAAGTCCTACTAGCATAATAAACAACAAAGGGGTTTCCCTTCCTTCATTGCCCAAGAACTGCTCCTACAGTATAATTACTTGCATAACACATAATTTTAAATGGGAGGTTCCAATCTGGTGATTTCATAATAGGAGCAGTGGTGAGTATGGCAATGAGTGCTTGAAATGCCTCCTTACACTCTTATGTCAAAGTAAATTCTACATCTTTTAGTAAAAGGTTACACAATGGTCTAGATATGACAGAAAAGTTTTGTATAAACCTTCTGTAAAAGCCAGCGTGTCCAAGAAAAGATCGGACATCTTTTACCATTTTTTGTATAGGTAATTTAGAGATTAATTCAATTTTGGCCTTGTCATCCTTTATGTTTCTTTCAGATACAATGTGCCCCAAAACGATTCCCAAAGATACCATAAAATGACATTTATTCTAATTTAGCACAAGTCCTTTTTCTTCACACTTACTCAAAACAGCTTTCAAGTTAAGTAGGCATAAATCAAAAGAATTACCAAAAACAGTCAAATCATCCATAAAAGCTTTCATGCATTGTTCAACCATATCAGAGAAAATACTCAACATACATTGCTGAAAAGTAGCTGGTGCATTACATAATCCAAATGGCATTCTACGAAAAGCATAAGTACCAAAAAGGCATGTAAAAGTAGTTTTTCCTTGATCTTCTATGGTTATCTTAATCTAGTAATATCCTGAATACCCATCAAGAAAGTAATAAAAAGGATGTCCAGCTACACGTTCTAAAATTTGATCGATAAAAGGAAATGGAAAATAGTCTTTTCTAGTAGCTGTGTTTAATTTTCTATAATCATTGTAGATTCTCTAACCACTTACTACCCTAGTTGGAATAGGTATCTCATTCTCATTTTTCACAACAGTAACCCCAAATTTCTTAGGAACTAATTGAGTTGGACTTACCTATTGACTATTAGAAATTAGGTGGATTATACTCGCATCTAATAGTTTCAAGACTTCTTTCTTCATTACTTCTTTTATTGTTGGGTTAATTCTTCTTTGTGGGTCCCTACGAGGTTGGGCACCTTTTTTTAAATGAATTCTATGGGAGCATATCAATGGAGAAATACCTTTAATATCAGCTATGGTCCAACCAAGTGCAGACTTATGTTCTTTTAACAATTTTATCAATTTTTCCTCTTATTCAGCACTAAGTTCAGAATAAATGATGATAGAAAATGTATCACCTGGTCCCAAGAATACGTGTTTCAAACCTTTGGGCAGTGGAAAAAGCTCAACTTATGGTGTCTCAAGGTTTGATGGTTTTGGTCTCTCCCTCTCTCGTAGCAACTCTTCAAAGCATGGCTGCCAAAATCGATTCCTTTTATCCTGTGAGTCAAAAATACTAAACACATTAGTTGTTACATTAGGATAATACAATTCTTCAAAATCAAAATTGAGAAAATTTTTCAAAGAATTAGAGTCATGATTTTTATAAGCTTGTGCCATGAATTATTCTTTTGGATTGGATTGAGGTTGAGATGAAAACTTACCTTGCTCTTGTACAGTTAAGGCATTGGTCAGGTTAGTGATTTGGCTCTTGATTTCTTTGTTTTCGTCTACCATATGTGCAGGAATTGTTTCAAATTTTTTATTAGTCTTTTTTGTGCCTTCATAAATGTTTGTAATGTATCCTCTAAAGGACTCCTGGCTGGTCATGCACTATATTGAGGTGCAACATAAATCTTGTGTGCTTATTGTTCTTGTTTCCAATGGTTGTTGGCTTGTTGGTCAAATTTCCAACTAAAGTTTGTGTGGTTTCTCCAGCTAAGATTATAGGTTTCAGAGTATGGTGAATAAGACTTCTTGTACATCTCTATGGCATTACATTGTTTCTCATATATCCCTCTCATCTCATTATAAGTGGAGAAATCATGAGCTAAGTGTTTCACTCCTCCACAGACAAAACAAACATCATGTGACTCAACTTTAGCAACCGTGTGGGTAACCCTTCTATCTTTGGCTTTCAAAGCCTCTTAACTCTATAGTTAAGACCTCTAATTGGGCTTTGAGGTTATCTTCTTCCCTAAGATGGTAAATTCCACTGAATCATGACCTATTTGTGCTTTCAGTAGTGCTAGGTCCAGTCCATGTATGGGTTTTTTCGGCTAAGTCATTAAGGAATTCTATGACTTCCTCAGGATCTTTGTGAAGGAACTCCCCATTACACATCATCTTAACAAATTGGCTCTCTCTAATTGTGAGTCCCTCATAAAAATAGCTAACCAATTGTCAATTTTCATACCCATGATGAAGGTACAGATTTAATAACTCTTTAAACCTTTCCCATGCTTGATATAAGGTTTCACTGTCCTTTTAGGAGAAGGAAGAAATTTGTCTTTTCAGGCCATTAGTTTTGTGTTGTGGGAAGTATTTATTAAAAAATATTTGGGTCATTTCTGCCTAAGTTCCTATAGACCTTAGCCTCAAAGAGTATAGCCAACTCTTTACTTTGTCTTTCAAAGAAAAATGGAAAAATTTAAGCCTAACAGTGTCTATGGCTTTAGGTTGGCTATGAAAGATGGCAATTACCTCTTCAAATTCCCTAACATGTACATAAGGATTTTCACTTTCTAAACCATGAAAAGTGGGCAGAAGTTGTATCACTCCAGGTTTAAAATTCGAATGTAGTGTGTTAGGTGGGAATATAATGCATGATGGTGTGGCTGTGCGAGTAGGATGCAAGTAATATTTTAGTGTCCTAATGGGGTTTTCCTTGTGTTGGCTCATTGAATTAGAATTACAAGATGAACTAGATGGTGAATTCTTTTCCCTTACAAATTGTAATGGTGGTTCTAGTTCTACTTCTCTCACAAATCTTCCTCGTTTGTCTCTAAGTCGATTCATACATCCTAACAATTTTTTTTTATGAAGGAAATGCTCAAGAAAAATTAAGAAGTGAAATAAAATACAACAAGAAATAAAAATGAGTTAGGTGGTAAGATCAACTATGAAATATAAATATAAAATACAGTAAATGAACAACAGATAATAAGCTGTAAAGTACAATAAAAAAAAGTACAATAAATAAATTAAAAAGTACAATAAGTAAATAAAAAAAAAGATGCAATAAATAAAGGAAAATAAAATGCAAAGTACAATAAATAAATAAAAGAAAAAAATAAAATAAAGTACAATAAGTAAATAAATAAAAAGTTATGCGATAGAACCAACCATTAAAATAAAATAAAAATACAACATATTAACTAAAGAAAATAAAGTAAAATAAATAAAGTGAAAAAAATAAATAAAGTACAATAAATAAACTAAAGTACAAAAAATAAATAAAGTGCAATAAATAAAAAATAAACTAAGTTAGGCAGTAGAATCAGCCATTAAAATAAAATAAAATACGACAAATTAACTTAAACAAATAAAGTGCAGTAATAAATAAAAATAAATAAAGTTCGATAAATAAATAAAAAAAATGAACTAAGTTAAGCGGTAAAATTAGCTATTAAATAATATAAAATATAATAAATTAACTAAATAAAATAAAATAAATTAGGTGTAGAACCAACCATGAATAATAAAATGAATTACAACAAAGGAAATAAAACTAAAATTTTACAAAGAAAAGAAAATGTACAAAGTTACCGCTTTAGTACTGATAAACGCAACCGACGTTCGCTTAGTGTGGCTCCCCGGTAACGGCGCCAAATTTTATTTACGCTCAAAATATAATGCGGCTATTACAGTATAGATTGAGGTTTCAATCCCACGAGAAAGCTTTTTGGCAAAATAGGTTGGTGAATTAAAATATTAAAAGAGTAGCAAAGTAGAAAATTAATTAATTGGTTTAAGTGGATGAAATATAATTGTCTATGAATTGAGAAAAATGTCTTATAGTGATGTAGGCAAGGCTTAGAGAATCACAATTATGCTTTATAAATCTACTCTACACTTTAATTCAATATTTATAACTCAATTGAAAGTTTCACATCCCAAACAATCAATCGGAAGATATGTAAAATATAGCACATTTGATAACGCACGTATTTGATATGACTAAACCCTTTGCAAACATTAACACAAACCATGTTCATTTATACAAGTTATCTAAGATCAACAATGTATCATTTTGACAATATTGCAATAAAAGATCAACGTGAATATCAAATAATTATTGTCTTTACATGTTATCCAAAATCGATAATATATCGATTGACAAAATTGCAGTAAAAGATTAATATGTAAAACAATGTAACCAATAACAATTATAATTCAACAAGAATCACATAAAGAAAATATGACTGAAAATATATAAAACATGAGAATTATAACCTTTGGATTATAGAAGATAAAATAGATAAGAGTTTAGGCACAAACAAACTTACAAACATTTGTAACTCTTACAAAAACTCAAAGTATAAAAGTGGACATACTACACATAAATATTCATCTCTTAACCTTACCAAGACCTCTAGCCTAGCTTACAATGCATGTTAAAGAGAAGAAAATATGAGAGAATTGTCTAATGTTGAAAATGTCCTAAGAGTGTCCTTATATAGGCAATGAATGGAAATATGTTAAGTGTGACTTCAATCTTCAATAATTTAGGCCAACCACTTATTCACCCATTTGCAGCACCTTTTTTATAATGTAAATGATCGATGTAGACTTTTAGCCAATATCAAAGTTGTAGTATCTTGTCTCTTCTTTCTATAGGCACTAGGTTTATGCAAATTGGATAAGTATCTAATGAGATATGGGCAAAATACCAAAGCTATGTCAAATTTCGGCCAACAACCCTTTTACCCACTTGCAATACAATTTGGTCCATGACAACGCCTGATTTAGACTTTACCATCAACATAAGATTTGTTGATAATTAAGTCAATATTTTACATCTTTAAGAATTATACCAATTGGGTACGTATTTTATGAAATATGGTCCACATACATAAAGTGGGTCAAGCTGAGCGGAAGTTGTAATCTAATTCTGCTGAATTCCAATTTTGGCCCATACAATGTTGGGTTTGGCTTTTTAACTGTTCTTCACGTTTATGTAAGATTGAGTCATGTTACTCCAAGTTCAAGAATTTCTTCATTTTAATTTCTACATTACGAGTTACGTTCATTTTAGCTAAACTTGTGTAAATAACATTCATTAATCACAATTTAAGGAGAACTGATGAAAATTAAGGTAGCAACTATAGAAGCAATCATAATCCGTTGCACATTAGGGATGGTCCAATCACAAGGGATAAAGCTAAGAGGGTGCGTCAAGCTTTGCAGGGGCTTATTGAAGCTAGTTGGACCAAGACACAAGGGGTTATATTTGCACAAGAAGAACAAGGCCTGGTTAATTTAATTCAAGCCCAGAATTGAATAATATATTTTTACTCAATATTAATGGGCTAATATTATTAATAAAGCCTAATTATGTTATTTAAGATGTGATGGGCATGCCTATGTTATTTAAGGCTAGGAAAAAAACCTTATTTAAGTTGATTAACTTTTATTTCCTTTGAATTTGTCAAAATAGCACAAAATAAGGATTAGGGTTGAACCTTCCTTATTAAGTTTAATCCTTATTTGGCATGGAATAAGTAGATTTTCTTTTGATTTTAGAGTTTCTAAAGACTATAAATACCTTGTTAAAGTCTTAAAAATAGCAGACTTTGTTATTTTAAATTTGAGAGAGATTAAAAACTATCCAGCTTTATTCTTTTGAGAACTTGTGATTCTTTTTATCCAATTCATCTTGTGGTGCATAAATCTTACTTATCACTCACCATATAACCTTGGTTCTTATCTCTTAATTAGATAATGGGTCTTGGTTCTCTTTCTTGAATCTGATTTAGCATTTTTGGGTTTGTTAACAACGTATTGGTGTTGGGTTTCACCTTTTTAGGTGTGGTTCGCATCAATTGATTTCAGAGCTTGGCTTTAAATCAGGTTTTACTTATCCTTCGTTTTATCAATTATGCAATTAACTGTCTATTATGCTTTGCGCATTTAAATTACCTCCAGTATTTTTTTTCGCATCTTTATTAATTTAGTTCTGTTATTTGTATTCCTCACACCAAAAAAAGAAGCAAAAAAATATTATAAAAAAAAAGTGTGTTGAGACAGATCTTGTTTGTATTAGGTTTACTTTCTACTTTATAAATCCTAATACTTGAAGGTAACCTTAGCCCAAAGAAAAGTTGTCAGCATAGATTTGCTATTAGTGCGTAAAACTTCTTAATTTGGTTGATTTGCTTTTAATGGGTTTCCTTGTGCAAAATGGATTCTATGTCCTCTCAAATTACCTTGATTCTTGTAATTTTTATGATCTTGTCTAATTATTATTCCTTTACTTTTGAAATTTTATTCCTTTCATTTACTTGGTTTCATTAATTAGTATTTTATTGTTTCATTTGACCCTTGTCGAATTACTATTTTTCAATTCTAAAATCGTGTTTCTTTCATTTTCTTTGAAATTTTTGCGTGATCACTCTAGGTTTTATGAATTGCTAGACTGATTTTGGTTCAAAGAGTCCTTAGTTCAATAAATACCTTAGTAAGGAAAGTTGGAGAGGTAAAAGGCAAGAGTGTGTGAGTGCATTAGAGGGTAAAAGCCAAATTTAATTGAGTGTTAAACACGAGAGTTGGGTGCTATTTATGAGGGAGTAAGGTTTAACACGTGAGGTAGTGTTTGTAAGGTATTCTAACCTTCTTCTCATGTTTTCTTTTTTTCTTATTTCAATCATGTCACAGAACCAGGAGAAAAGCATTTTCGATGGAGAAAAAAATGAACAATTCACCTTGCAAGCAATGTTTAAGCATTTTGAACGTCTAGATATTATTCTCAATAATGTTAATAACATATTAGATAAGTTGGAGAAGCAAGATGGTGCGAATGCTAATTTGCTACAAGAATGACAAAGAAGGACTCTGGATCTGCATGAGGATGATGTTGATGATAATGGTGCAGATTTGAGAAATGATGAGTTTGTAGACCTTATACTGTCAATATGGGGAGATATCTGAGACACCATAGAGGTGGTGGTAAAGGCGTTCATGGATATAGGTGACCTAAGATGGAAAGTGACTTTAATAAATGGGAAGATAGGCAAGATAAGGATTTCGGTATTATCAAAATGGAGATTCCATTATTCAAATAGAGGTTAGATCCTGATGTGTATTTAGAATAGGAGAAGAAGGTTGAATTGGTGTTTGAATGCCATCATTTTTCTGAAGAGAAAAAGGTAAGGTTAGCAACCTCTATATTTACATATTATGCATTAATTTGGTGTGATCAAAAGGTGCAAGAAAGGAAGAGAAATCGTAAGAGGCCAATTGACACTTGGGATGAGATGAAGGCAAATATGAGAAAAACATTTGTTCCTAACCACTATTACCGTGAGCTTTATCGTAGGTTACAATAGCTTACTCAAGGAATTAAAACTGTATAAGAATATTACAAGGAATTGGAGATTACCATGTGCAAGGCCAACATTGAGAAGGACAAAGAAGCAACAATGAAAGGTTTCTACATGGGCTAAATAAGAATATAGTTGATATAGTCGAGTTACACCATTACGTGGAGATAGAGGACATGGTTCACATGGCAATTAAGGTTGAAATGCAGCTTAAAGAAAGGAGTACAACACTAAAGTATAGTCTAAATTTGAATTCTTCCTCAATATAGAAGTAAAAATGGAATAAATGAGAAGATAAAACATTAAATACATTCAAGTTTGATCAAAACAGAAGCAAGGAGGCTAGGAATAGCCAAGAAAAGGTTGCGAATGATGTGTCACAAGGTCAATATAGGGATATTAAGTGCTTTAAGTTCCTGGGAAGAGGACACTTTCTAACCAATGCCCTAATAGACGTGTAATGATCTTGAGGGAGAATAAAGCAATAGAATTAGAATCTGATTTGAGTAAGGAATCTATGCCACCTTTGGAGGATTGTAGTGATGTTGAAAGAGAGTTTCAGTATCCTAAAGAACAAATGACACTTGTGGTGAGGCGTGCTTTGAATATGCAAGTTAAGGAGGATGACGAAGTGCAACGCGAGAATATTTTTCATACTAGATGTGAAATCAAGGATAAGATATGTAGTTTGATTATTAATGGTGGTAGTTGTACTAATGTTGCTAGTACTTTGCTTGTAAAGAAATTGAACCTGCTGACTTTGAATCATCGAATGCCATACAAGTTACAATGGTTCCATGATTGTGGAGAAGTAAGGATGAACAAGTAAGTAAGAGTTCTGTTCACCATTGGAAGGTATAGAGATGAGGTAGTACCGATGCAAGCTAGACATGTGTTGTTGGGGCGTCCTTAGCAGTATGATAGGAGAGTACTGCATAATGGGTACAAAAATAGATGTACACTCACCAAGAAAGGGAAAACATACACACTCATTCCTTTAACACCGTGACAAGTTTATGAGGGTCAGATTATGGTTAGAAAGAGTAAGCAAAAGTATAAGAATGGAAAAAAAAGTTTGGAGAGTGAGAATACTAGTGACGCCGAGAGCTTGAAAGAAAACCAAATTCAGAGTGTGCATGAAAAAGATAAGAGAAGTGCAAAGAAAAAGGAGAGCTTGAGTAACAAGAACCAGAATGAGAAAAAATTTAGTGGTTATACAAAAGAGAGTGACATGAGGGCAGCCTACGCGGCTAAGCAATCAATGTATGTATTTATGTACAAAGACACTTATTTCGCTAACTCTGACCTTGATTCTTCTTTGTCTAGTGTTGTACATAATTTGTTGCAGGATTTTGAGGATGTGTTCCGTGAGGATATACCACCTGGACTGCCACCAATTAGAAGGATTAAGCACCAAATTGATTTTGTGCCTAGTTCACAAATTGCTAATAAACTTGCCTATATAACTAATCCCGAGGAGTCGAAGGAGTTAGAAAGGCAAATTGGTGAATTAATTAAGAAAGGATATGTGCGTGAGAGTATGAGTCCATGTACCGTCCTTGTGTAACTAGTATCTAAGAATGATGGATCTTGGTGTATGTGTGTTGATTGTCGCACCATCAACAAAATCACTGTAAAGTATAGATATCTAACTCCTAGGTTAGATGACATGTTAGATGAGTTGCACGGGTCTTGTGTGTTTACTAGGATTGATTTAAAAAGTGGATATCATTAAATTAGGATGCGTGAAGGTGATGAATGAAAAACTGTATTTAAAATAAAACATTGTTTACATGAGTGGTTAGTAATGCCATTTGGTTTAGCTAATGCACCTAGTACATTCATACGTTTAATGAATCATGTTTTGCGTGCATTCATTGGTAAATTTATTGTTGTTTACTTTAATGACATCTTAGCGTATAGCAAGAGCGTGGAAGAGCATGTTGAACATTTGCAATTATTACTAAATGTCTTAAGGCAAGAAAAGTTATATGCTAAGCTAAAAAAGTGCTACTTTTGTACAGATAGAGTTGTATTTTTGGGTTTTGTTGTTTCAGCCAAGGAAATTGAAGTAGACGAGGAAAAGGTCAAAGCGATCAAGGAATGGCCGACACCTAAGTCAATTGGGGATGTGCGTAGTTTTTATGGTTTGGCAAGCTTTTATAGAAGGTTTGTCAAAGATTTCAACACCTTAGTCGCACTATTGACGGAGGTGATAAAGAAAAGTGTCGGATTCAAGTGGGAAAAGGTGCAAGAAAAGGCATTTAACTTGTGTTTATGCTCAAAATATAACGCGACTATTGCAATATAGATTGAGGTGTTGATCCCATGAGGAAGCTAAATTAGGCGATAAAATCAGTCATTATAATAATATAAAATATAACAAATCAACTAAGAAAATAAAATAAATTAGGTGGTAGAACTAACCATGAACAATAAAATGAATTACAGCAAAGAAAATAAAACCAAGATTTTACAAAGAAAAGAAAATGTACAAAGTTACCACTTTAGTATTGATAAATGCAACTGACTTTCGCTTAGTGTGCCTCCCCGGTAACAGTGCCAAATTTTATTTATACTCAAAATATAATGTGACTATCGCAGTATAGATTGAGATATCGATCCCACGAGGAAGCTTTTGGTAAAATAGGTTGGTGAAGTAAAATATTAAAGCAGAAGCAAACGATAAAAGTAATTAATTGGTTTAAGTAGATGAGGTAGAATTGTCTATGAATTGAGAAAAATGTCTTAAGATAATTTAAACAAGGTTTTGAGAATCATAATTATGCTTTATAAATCTACTTCATACTTTGATTCAATGTTTATAACTCAATTGACAGTTTTACATCTAAAAAATCAATCGGAAGATATGTAAAATATAGCACATTTGATAACACATGTATCTGATATGACTAAACTCTTTTGCAAATATTAACACAAATTGTGTTTATTTATACAAGTTATCTAAGATCGACAATATATCATTTTGACAATATTTCAGTAAAAGATCAACTTGAATATCAAACATTTATTGCCCTTACATGTTATCTAATATCGATAATATATCAATTTGACAATATTGCAGTAAAAGATTAACATATAAAATAATGTAACCAATAATAATTATAATTCAATAAGAATCATATAAGAAAAGTATGACTGAACATATATGAGACATAAGAATTATAATCTCATGATTATAGAAAATAAAATAGATAAGAGTTTAATCAAAACCAAACTTACAAACATTTGTAGCTCTTGACAACGAATCAAAGCATAGAAGTAGATTTATTACACATAAAAGTTTATCTCTTAGCCTTGCCAAGAACTCTAGCCTAAATTACAATACATGTTAATGAGAAGAAAAGAAGAGAGAATTATCTAATGTTAAAAACGTCCTAAGAGTCTCCATATATAGGCAATGAATGGAAATATGTCATGTGTGACATCAATCTTCAATAATTTTAGGCCAATAACTTATTCACCCAGTTGCAGCACATTTTTGATAATGTAAATGACCGATATAGCCTCTGTGGCCGACATTAAAGTTGTATCATTTTGTCTTTTCTTTCTATAGGTATAGAGTTCATGCAAATTAGATGAGTATCTAATGAGATATGAGCAACATTCCAAAGATACATCAGATTTCGGCCAATAACTATTTTACCTACTTGCAATGCAATTTGGTCCATGATAACGGCTGATTTGGACTTTACCATCAATATAATATTTGTTGATAATTAAGTCAGTATTTCACAGCTTCAATAATTATATCAATTGAGTACGTATTTTGTGAGATACAATCCAAATACTTGAGTTGGGTCAAGCTGGACAGAAGTTGTAGCCCGATTCTATGGTATCTCAAATTTTGGCCCATAACATGTTGGATTTGGCTTTTCCACTATTTTTCAAGTTTGTGTAAAATTGAGTCATGTTACTCCAGGTTCAATAATTTCTTCATTTTGATTTCTACATTGAGAGTTATGTCTATTTTACCTAAACCTGTACAAATAACATTCATTAATCACAATTTAAAGAGAACACTTTATTTCAAGCTAAAAGTATAAAAATGTTAAAATTAGTGACATTAACTGGTGACTGAATCTCTTAATAAATATGCATTTTCATGTGTTCATTAACTTGCTTAAGGATAAACTTTGTAATGCACCATTATTAGATTTATCTGACTTTACTAAAACATTTGAGATTGAATGTGATGCGTTAGGTGTAGGTATTGAAGCTATTTTGATGCAGAAGAGACGACTTTTAGCCTACTTTAGTGAAAAACTAAGTGGGGCAACCTTGAATTATCCCACTTATGACAAGAAGCTGTACGCATTGGTTCGAGCTTTAAAGACATGGCAGCATTATTTATGGCCCAAGGAATTTGTCATTCACATTAATCATGAGAGCTTAAAGCATTTTAAGAGTCAGGAAAAACTCATCCGAAGACATGCTAAATGGATTGAATGTATTGAGACATTCTCTTATGTAATCAAGTACAAACAGGGGAAGGAAAATATTATGGCAAATGCATTATCTATAAGATATATTTTACTCACTACTTTGGATGCAAAATTATTATGGTTTGAGTATATTAAGGAATTGTATGTTGAAGACCATGATTTTGTTAATGTATTCAACGCTTGTCAGAAAACTGTCTTTAATAAGTTTTATAGGCATGATGGATTCTTATTCAGGAAAAATAAGTTGTGTGTGCCTCAATCATCTTTACAAGATTTGCTTGTTAGAGAGGCTCATGGAGGAGGTTTAATAAGGCATTTTGGTGTTAAAAAGACTTTAGATGTTTTAGAAGAACATTTCTTTTGGCCATGTATGAAATCTGATGTAAAACCATTGTGTGAAAGATGTGTTACTTGTAAACAAGCTAAGTCTAAAATTATGCCTCATGGTTTGTATACACCTTTGCCTGTACCTAGTGAACATTGGACTAACATTTTTATGGATTTTGTATTGGGTTTACCTAGGTCCAAACGGGGCCGAGATAGTATTTTTGTTGTGGTTGACAGGTTTTCAAAGATGGCTCATTTTATACCATGTCACAAGACTGATGATGCCACAAATATTGTTGATTTATTCTTCAAAGAAGTGGTTAGATTGCATAGTGTGTGAAGAAGCATAGTATCTGACCGCAATGTTAAATTTCTTAGTCATTTTTGGAGAACTTTGTGGAAGAGGCTAGGAACCAAGTTTTTATTTTCAACAACATGCCATCCACAAACATATAGACAAACTGAAGTGGTGAATAAGACATTAGGAGCTTTATTGCATTCCATAATTTAAAAGAAATTGAAGAATTGGGAGGATTGTTTGCCACATGTGGAGTTTGCTTATAATAGGAGTGTGCATAGTACTACTAAGTTTTCACCATTCGAGGTTGTTTATGGTTTTAATCCATTAACACCATTGAACTTACTTCTTTTACCAATTAAGGAAAGAGCGAATCTAGATGGTAAACAAAAGGCAGAATTTATAAGGCAACTACATGAGAAACTTAGGCAACATAAAGAGAAGCGTACTGAGCAATACGCTAAGCTAGCTAATAGAGGGCGCAAACAAGTGGTATTTGAGCCTGGTGATTGGGTATGATTGCATATGCGAAAGGAAATATTTCCTACATAAAGGCGTTCCAAGTTGCATCCCAAAAGAGATGGTCCATTTCAAATCATTGAGAAGATCAATGATAATGCTTATAAATTAGATTTGCCTGGTGAGTATAATGTTAGTGCTACTTTTAACGTTTTTGATCTTTCTCCTTTTGATATAGGTGATGACGATTTGAGGATAAATCTTTTTAAAGGGAGGAGAAATGATGAAAATCAAGGTAGCAACAATAGAAGCAATCATAATCCGTTACACATTAGAGATGGTTCAATCATGAGGGCTAAAGCTAAGAGGGTGCGTCAAGCTTTGCAGGGACTTATTGAAGCTAGTTGGGCCAAGACACAAAGGATTATATTTACACAAGAAGAACAAGGCCTGGTTAATTTAATTCAAGCCCAGGATTGAAGAATATATTTTTACTTAATATTAGTAGGCTAATATTATTAATAAAGCCTAATTATGTTATTTAAGATGTGATGGGCGTGCCTATGCTATTTAAGGCTAGGAAAAAACCTTATTTAAGTTAATTAATTTTTATTTCCTTTGAATTTGTCAAAACTGCACAAAATAAAGATTAGGACTGAACCTTCCTTATTAAGTTTAATCCCTATTTGGTAAGGAATAAGTAGATTTTCTTCTGATTTTAAGGTTTTTAAAGGCTATAAATACCGTGTTAAAGCCTTAGAAACAACAGACTTTGTTATTTTAAATTTGAGAGAGATTAAAACTATTTAGCTTTGTTCTTTTGAGAACTTGTGATTCTTTTTATCCAATTCATCTTGTAGTGCCTAAATCTTACTTATCACTCATCATATAACCTTGGTTCTTATCTCTTAATTAGACAACGGGTCTTGGTTCTTTTTCTTGAATCTGATTTAGCATTTTTGGGTTTGTTAACAACGTATTGGTGTTCGGTTTCACCTTTTTAGATGTGGTTCGCATCAAGAACACTTTATTTCAAGTTAAAAATTAAAAAAATATGCTAAAATTAGTGACATTATGGTGACTGAATCTCTTAATAAATATGCATTTTCATGTGTTCATCAATTTCTGAAAGTGAAGTTTCTAGTGTCTTAAATTTTTGCTATAGTACTACTTGTGGTGGTCATTTTTTTATGAAAAAAATAACTGGAAAAATTTTACAGTGTGGTCTTTACTGGCCCACTTTATTCAAAGACACTAATAATTTTTGTCGTTCCTATAAAAGATGTCAAAAGTTAAGTACTTTATCTTAAAAATATATGATGCATCTGTTGTGTGATTTCTATAACACAAACTAACGCAAGTGCACGTATCGCAATAAGTAATATATGATAAGTAGAGTGTCGATCCCACGGGGAATTGTTATTACTTGCTAAGTACTAAAATTATGTTCTCCTATTCTTATTAAAGCTATTGGCAATTTAATGGTTTTAATAACTAAACTAACTAAACAAGAAATAATAATAATTACAAGAATTGAGCAAGGAGAACAATTGTGATAGCACAAATACTCAGATGCCTAGGATTACAATAATCCCTCAATACTTCACTTGAATCCAACTACTCCCCTTAGAACTATCAATATGAATGTCAACCAAGAACTCTAATATCCTCGCAAGCCTCTTTTGCAGGTCAAGTGAGTATATCTCATTCAATTAACTATCTATATGTCTATGATAATCAAATTGAAATAAGATTCATTAAGTTCAAATTCTCTAAATGGTCATATATGCCTATGAGTATATGTCTATCTCATGTGAAACTCATGCTTTTACACAATGATCATACATCAATTTATCCATGGCCAACACAAAATTTCCTTTGTCAAGATCATTAAGGTTCCCTAATCAATCTAATACATTTTCATGTAATTAGAAGCATTTAGCATAGAACAAATTGAACAATTCCATACCAATATGATAAATAAGGAAAAATAATCAATCCAAGCTACATATTGAGTTCACATTGTAATCCTAGCAATAAAACTTAGTTCATAATTGAAAATATAAGTTTAGAGCATCTAACAACATCATTATACATGTTAGAATCAACAACAAATACGAATTTGAAGAGAAGAAGAAATTTCCCTTGATGCAATGGTGATGTTCTTCCTCCAAAATGCAGAAATTCTTCTTCTTCCCCTTGATTTTTGCCTCTTGTTGTTGATTCTTGCTTCCAAGACCCAAATGAAGTGTTTATTTTCGTGCTCTCTACTGCCCCCTTCCTCCTCCTCTTCCTTTTTGGCTAAACAATGGGTGTTTATATAGGTAGGGTTGCAAAAAGAGGACAAAAATGCCCTTAAGGAGTGCCCAGAATTCAGCGCCGCGGTGCTGCGATTCAATGCCGCGGCGCTCACTTTCTGCAATTGGCGCCGCGGTGCTGAAATTCAGTGCTGCGGTGCTGCACTGTAGCAATTGGCGCCGCAGCGCTGAAATCCAGTGCTGCGGCGCTGCACTGTAGCAAACAGTGGTACTGTTGCTACAGTACCACTGTAGCAAACAGTGCCTCATTCGTATTTTTATCTCTAATGCTCCCATTTGCGCCCGTTTTCCGGTATATTTGCTCCGATAATGCTTCAACCTATAAAACAACATTAATATGCATAAATAGGCCAATTATTGAGATAAATTGAACAAATATCAAGTTAGGAAGATAAAATAGTTTATACAATTACGCCTTATCAAATACCCCCAAACTTAAATACTTGCTCGTCCTCGAGTAAGAGAGCACACGGACAACACAAAAAAAATGATAACAAACAATAAAAAGATATAAAACATTGGGTTGGCAAACGATTAGTAATTTATCTCAAAAATTTCTCATGACTACTATTCTCAAGGAAATTCTAAACATCTTAATCGTTCAACATGTTAATCCAACACTTATTCATACCTACAAGTGACCTACTTGGTGTGTGTGTGAATAGCTAAAATCATTAGTAGCATGCGCTCGGATTAGTTTATGCACATAAGATAATGAAATGGTCTTTATGAGATTTTTGCTTTTATTTAACACTCCATATGCTTATTTTTCGCATCACTCTCCACTAATGTAGGCACACACATAATCAAGGATCAAATAGGACTTTAGTTAGCTTGTAATGCATGGCTAGGGTGAGGGTATGATAAAATGGATCGATTTTGGCTCAACTTACACCATAAACACACATTCCTCTTGAGGTTACTCAAACCCAACCATTGTTTTCCACCCAATTTCCCCCAAACTTATTTCTTTGATTCCCTAGCTATTTTGTTGCTCTTCTTTTCTTTTCATTTAAGCTAGGGGTATAGCAAACTCAATTTTTCTTTTTGTTTCTTTCTTTTTTTTTTCTTTTCTCTTTGAAATTTTTTTTTTTTTTTTACATATAAGTCACTATACCCCCAAACTTAAGTTTTTCATATTTGAACAACCAACATTTATAACCAAACCCATAGCTCTTCTTTAATTCACCCCTTCATTTATAAATGTTCACACAACTCTTTAAAAGAAGTGCTATACTTATGGCGTGATGGGTACTATGAAGGATAATAAAAGTAAAGGCTAAGGTAATGATATAGTTAGCAAGGAAAAATGATAATTAGGCTCAACGGGGGTGACTACGGTCAAAATTATACATAGGTTGGCTTGAAAGGCTCAATCGGTCCAAAAATGGCCTAAAATCATATCCCTAATTATGTATGCCCTAGGATTTCGCCTTGAGTGATGCTCCAACAAGTTCTAGAGTGTTCTTGAGACCATATTTATTCTTGTAGTGCATAAAAGTCTTCTAAGTAAGCATAAAACTAAATAATTCTAACTATGTGCTCGAAATATCAAGTGGTCACAAAGTGAAGCTGAACTTGTCCTAGATTACCAAGTAAACAATCACAACATTCATTGTTTCCCAAAGAACATAGCATTTGAAATCATGTTTCTATTTCATATCATTGACTACTAATCATTCAACCAACCCAAAACTAAACACTAAAATGAAAGGAAATAAACAAATTGTAAAACAAACAACTTTGTAAAACAAACAACTAAAAACAACAATCGTAATAACGTAAGCATGATCAACATGAAAAATATATATATATATATATATATATATATATTTTCCTCCCCCAAACTTAAAGTTGACATTGTCCACAATGGAAAAACTAGAAGTAAGTAAGAGAAACTCCCTTTGTAGACAATAGCTTGATGCTCGATTCAAGGTGGAAGTTGTTGCTAGAGTTAGTGCCCAAAACCCTAAATTTTCTTGACTTTTATTTTAAGCTCCATTGGGTTGCACCATGTTGGCTCTTGTTTTCGATTCTTTTCCATGCATTTATGATTTCCTAATTGTTGTTTTAGCACACTGGAACAAAGAAAAACAAACATTAAAATCAAAAATTAAAATGCATTTGGGTTGCCTCCCAAGAAGCGCTTGATTTATTGTCTCTAGCTAGACTTCTTCATTTATGGATCATGGTGGATCAAATTGCATATCTGAAGAATCTCGCCTATGGAACTTCGGTCGACGCCTATAAGTAATGATATTCTTTTTCTTCGACTTCCATAGTTCCATGAGAAAACTTTTAAGGAACACCGCCGACCACCTTGCTTTGAGCTTTACTAGAAAGATTTTAATCTTAGACCGGATGATTGAACCTCGTTGGCCGGTATCTATTGGTTGCTCCTTGATGAGCTTATTTCTCCGTTTTTTGGTTCTTAATTTGTGCAGCGGTGTCTCTTCATACGCATGATCCATGATGGCTTTTAATACTTGTTGTTTTGGAGATGGGTGAGCATCATCCGGAATAACCATATCGATCTTGAAGCAATGGGAAAATTTCTTATCCATGTGCTGAATCTCCTCTGATTTGGTTATTTCATTGGCTGCATGTTGCTCAACCTCACTCTCTATAATGATTCCATTGTAGTCTTCAACATTTTTCATTGAAAAAATTTCAGTATTGTTTGGCAAAGCATCTTGAAGATGATTGTGGCCAGCATTTGTCAATTGTTCCACCTGCATTTCTAACCTCTGCAGAGATGAAGATTGGCTATGTAATAACTCAGCTGTCCTACTTACATGTTGGAACATATCTTCTAATGAGGATTCCATCTCAAGTTGCTGTTGTTGCAGAATTTCTGGTGGTGTTACAAGAGGATTTAATTTCAGCGGAGTTTCCTCTTGTTTGTTATTCCAAGACGCATGATTTACACATTCTGGATAATAGGCACTGAAATTGTGATTGTGCTGCTGCTGGTAACCAATTTCTGGATAATCTGTAGGTTCTTCACATAGTCCATTTAGATGGTTACCACCACAAAAATCACAAGTAATTTGTGCAACGCTCTCAATAATCTTGCATGGAGCAACATAGTCAGCTGTCCATTGAGAGTTGTTAAAGGCCATCACTTCCAGCAATTCATATGCATCATCAACAAATAAATTCATAAATGCACCTCCAGCTACAGCATCAATTATCATCCTCATATGTCCAACTACACCATTGTAAAAAATTTGCATAAGTAACCATTTTGGGATGTTATGGTGTGGACATATCCTCTGCATTTCCTTAAATCTTTCCCATGCTTCATATAAAGATTCATCATCATTCTGCACAAATGAAGTTATGGCATTCCTCATCATCGTTGTCTTTGTCGGTGGGAAGAATTTGGTAAGGAATTTCAGCGCTAACTCATCCCACGTTGTTATAGATCCCGGTGGTAGTGACCTCAACCAATTCTTTGCTCTATCTCGGAGTGAAAATGTGAATAGGCGAAGCCGAATTGCATCGTCCGAGACTCCATTGTATTTGCAAAGGTCACATATTTCCAAAAAATTTCCAATATGCTCATTAGGATCATCATTTGGCAACCCACTAAACTGTACTGAAGCTTTCAATAACTGAATCATTTCCGGTTGGATTTCAAAGTAATCGACATCAATTAAAGGTATTTGAATGCTTGACTGGATGTCGCTTACTCTTGGTACTGCAAAATCCCTTAACAAACTTGATGTTCCAGCCATCATATATCACGCCACAATAACTGAAAAACAAAAGAATGAACTAATGACAATAAAATATACAAATGACAGTAAAATATACAATGACAGAAAAATGCTTAAACTAAGAATAAGATGAATTGGTATTAGTATCAACAAGAATAATAAATAATTCCCCGGCAACGGCGCCAAAAACTTGTTGTGTGATTTCTATAACACAAACTAACGCAAGTGCACGTATCACAACAAGTAATATATGATAAGTAGAGTGTCGATCCCACGGGGAATTGTTATTACTTGCTAAGTACTAAAATTATGTTCTCCTATTCTTATTAAAGCTATTGGCAATTTAATGGTTTTAATAACTAAACTAACTAAACAAGAAATAATAATAATTACAAGAATTGAGCAAGGAGAACAATTGTGATAGCACAAATACTCAGATGCCTAGGATTACAATAATCCCTCAATACTTCACTTGAATCTAACTACTCCCCTTAGAACTATCAATATGAATGTCAACCAAGAACTCTAATATCCTCGCAAGCCTCTTTTGCAGGTCAAGTGAGTATATCTCATTCAATTAACTATCTATATGTCTATGATAATCAAATTGAAATAAGATTCATTAAGTTCAAATTCTCTAAATGGTCATATATGCCTATGAGTATATGTCTATCTCATGTGAAACTCATGCTTTTACACAATGATCATACATCAATTTATCCATGGCCAACACAAAATTTCCTTTGTCAAGATCATTAAGGTTCCCTAATCAATCTAATACATTTTCATGTAATTAGAAGCATTTAGCATAGAACAAATTGAACAATTCTATACCAATATGATAAATAAGGAAAAATAATCAATCCAAGCTACATATTGAGTTCACATTGTAATCCTAGCAATAAAACTTAGTTCATAATTGAAAATATAAGTTTAGAGCATCTAACAACATCATTATACATGTTGGAATCAACAACAAATACGAATTTGAAGAGAAGAAGAAATTTCCCTTGATGCAATGGTGATGTTCTTCCTCCAAAATGCAGAAATTCTTCTTCTTCCCCTTAATTTTTGCCTCTTGTTGTTGATTCTTGCTTCCAAGACCCAAATGAAGTGTTTATTTTCGTGCTCTCTACTGCCCCCTTCCTCCTCCTTTTCCTTTTTGGCTAAACAATGGGTGTTTATATAGTTAGGGTTGCAAAAAGAGGACAAAAATGCCCTTAAGGAGTGCCCAGAATTTCAGCGCCGCGGCGCTGAAATTCAGTGCTGCGGTGCTGCACTGTAGCAATTGGCGCCGCAGCGCTGAAATCCAGTGCTGCGGCGCTGCACTGTAGCAAACAGTGCCTCATTCGTATTTTTATCTCTAATGCTCCCATTTGCGCCCGTTTTCCGGTATATTTGCTCCGATAATGCTTCAACCTATAAAACAACATTAATACGCATAAATAGCCTAATTATTGAGATAAATTGAACAAATATCAAGTTAGGAAGATAAAATAGTTTATACAATTACGCCTTATCAGCATCTTAACCTTATTCTTGTTATTGAGATATTTGATTGTTGGGGTATCGTTTTATGGGTCTTTTTCCCTCATCCTTTGGCTACCTTTACATCCTTCTAGCTGTTGACTATGTATCAAAATGGGCAGAGGCTGTAGCTTGTCGTACTAATGATAATACAATTGTGGTAAAATTCTTAAAAGAAAATGTGTTATCTAGGTACGGTATGCCACGTGTCATCATTAGAGACCAAGGAACACATTTATGTAACCGTTCTTTTGAAGCTTTGATGAGTAAGTATGGTGTTCTTCACAAATTGTTCACTGCATACCATCCACAGACAAATGGACAAGCCGAGCTAGCAAATAGAGAGGTTAAACAGATTTTGAAAAATACAGTTAACCCAAATCATAAAGATTGATCTCTACGCCTTTCTGATGTATTATGGGCATATCGCACTACACACAAAACCATCATAGGAATGTCTCTATACCGACTTGTTTATGAGAAAACTTGTCATTTACTTGTTGAGCTAGAGCATAAAGCTTATTGGGCTATCAAAGCCCTTAACTTTGATTAGAGTGCTCTAGGTCTTCGGAGAAAGTTACAATTGTCAAAAATAGAAGAGCTACAAAATTATGCATATGACAACTCCAAAATTTACAAAGCTAAAATGAAAGCAGCTAATGACAAACAGATCTTAAGGAAACACTTCGAGCCAAATCAACAGGCCTACCTTTATGATTCTCGATTGCATTTACACCTTGGAAAGCTGAGATCCCGATAGACTGGTCCATTTATGGTAAGGCACATTTTTTTTAATGGTGTTGTCGAAATCGAGGACCCCACCGATGGACGAACTTTTAAAGTGAATGGATAGTGGCTGAAAAGCTATGTGAAAAAGGTAGACCACTCTATGTACCTAGATGAGATCCCTATTATGGATCCTGTCTATCATGCTTGATAAGGTTCAATCTATTTGTACCATATTTTATCTATATTTTATCTTTTGACTTTTTATTTTTACTTTTATTTTCTTTCATATTTGATTTTACTTTATTTTTTGCTTTTTCTTTTTTTTCTTCAGTGTGATTTTATTTCCCGGTCAAGTGGTGGATATGGTACTTCGTGACTATTAAAGTCAGTTTCTCAGTTCCCTGAAAATTATCCCTCAAATTGTGCATTCATCTCTTTTCTTTCTTTCAAAATGGATCACATTCTTGCCAACCTTAAAAAATGCTTTCTTTCATTGCCTCAAAATGCTTTACTTAAGATTTACAAAGTATGATGTGAAAAACTAAGGCTATTGATGTTGAATAATATCCCTGTGGATATTCGTTGGTTAATAAAAGCCAAGGTTTGATTATCCGGTGAGTCTGCAAATGATTTTATTTCTTTTATGCCTAGTTTTGGAAGAAGCTCTTATGCCAAAAGGCAACGAGTAAAGAAGTTACAAGTCTGTCATAAATGTGCTCGATGGAATTGTAACTAGAGTTGTCATTCTTTAAGATTTGCATTTAGAAATTGAAAAGACAAAATTCAGTTCATTAAGGATGGATTGAGTAAGGAGTCTTTGGATGATATCATATTGACTCTTGAGATGCATCCCTGTGGGGTCGTGCAATGTGAACTTCTCGATTTATAGAATAAATTCAAAAATGAACATCAACGGTATAGTCTCGAAATCTCACTCTAAAAGACCCTATTTGCCAATTTATAAGAAAATTGGATGGAAAACCTATCCCCGGCCAATAGAGGGCGTTTAAGCCGTTACTAGACGTAAAACCAGAGGAAGATGTGAGCCATAATCACAACTACCTATAAATACATGTGTTTTAATTTCAATTTTTTTATGAATAATAGGGCTACTCATATAGATGTCTTAAATTCAAATCTTTTGGTTAAATAATGCATGTAGGTCCTTATGTTTAAATTTTTATTTTATTTTTAAATCTTTTCTGACAAACTGTTGGGTTACCAAAATCGTTGTTCTCATTTGGTACTCTATAAATACAGCACCTCATTTTCTTCACTTTCTTATATTGAGATAAAGGTAAGTGTAGATATGGAGGAAACCTCAGTTCAACAATTCTCAAATATATGTGTATATTGTGGATCTCGTCTTGAGGAAAATAAAGTATTCGTGGAAGCAGCACACAATCTAGGAAAAGCATTGGCTACAAGAAAAATTCATTTGATTTATGGAAGGGGTAGCCTTTAGTTAATGGGGTGTGTGTCAACAGTTGCACATTTAGAAGGAAGTCAAGTTTTAGGTATTATTCCTACAACTTTAGCTATGAAAAACCTGATTGGAAAAACAATAGAGGAAGAATTACAAATCTCATCTATGCATGAACGTATAGTTAGAATGCTTTACAATGTATACGCTTTTATTGCATTACTAGGTGGTTTTGGTACCTTGGAAGAAATTTTTCAAATTGTCTCTTGGACCCAACTGAATGTCCATCAAAAACCTATAGGTTTGTTGAATGTTAATAACTATTTTGATTGCTTACTCTATTTTCTTGATCAAGCTGTGGAACATAATTTTATTTCCCATTCGACCCGATAGATCCTCGTTTCTGCTACCAATGCGGATGAATTGATTGACAAATTATAGGCAGTTACCTACAAACTTGACCCAGCAATAATTCGGATTGATTGGTCAATAGGCCTTAACAAGAAAAAATTGGATCTGACACTTCGTTTGTAATTTTTTTTTGTTTTATTTATTTATCAGTATCATCATTTTAGTTTATATTTGCTTAAGTGTCTCTTAGGTTTGTTTCTTTCGAATAACTGGCGTTTCAGGTAATGTCTCATATACTTTATCTCTTTCTATTTAAATATTGAGGACAATATTTCATTTGGTTTGGAGGGAAGATAGTAGACATAAGTTTTATTTTGCATTTTAAAAATTAAAAAAAAAATAGATAATAAGGTCCGACATTTGATTAAAATAGCAGAGTAAAGAGTTCATTCTTGAACTCTTGAGATGCATTCTAGGTCAAATTAGAATAGCAGAGTAAGGAGTTTTATTTCTAACTTTTGAAATGCATTTTAACTAACTTGTTATTTTTCATGCATTGTTGTTTATTGCTTGTAATCTTGGTAATTCTTGTATAAAGGAATTTACTTTTCTACCTATGTATGATTTCAAAATTATTTGGATTAAGTCACTATTTCTATTTAGGTTACTAAAGAATGACATCTGAAATATTTTTTAGCACAATGCTAAGCCTTGTGGTAAGACGGATGATTCAATTTATATAACCAAGAGAATTCCTATGTTTAAGTATATATTTTTCTATTCTCACATATTTTTTGTGAGTAAGTGAAAAGGTTAAGAAAACAGCTTATGAACCTTCATTGATCCTTTGAATTGGTTAATTTTTGTTTAGATTGATATTATTTGAATTAAGAAATAAGTTGATTACTTTTGTGTATAATATATTTTGGTGAGAACATTTTGTAATACTTTCTTGTATTCTTCAAAAAAAAAAAGCAAAATGTCAAAAAACAATAGAAAGGAAAAAAAAGAATCAATTCAGTTTAATAAAGTCTTTATTCAAATTTTAGAAGACAAATATTTTGTAAGACAGTTTTCTCACCAAACTATATTTGTATTATTCTCACAAGACAATTAAAGTCCTAAAAATGGTGCATGTTAAGAATGATTGATTTCTAAAACGATTAATTTTTCTATCGTTGGATCAATGTTAGTTTATATGTCTGTCCTTAAAATTGACTTTTTCTAGAGTGTTTAACTGTTTTCCAACTCCATGAGAGAAATACTAACATTTTAAATAGTCATACACTTGTGAGGATATGGAGTTGAGGCTTTTACTTGGAGAAATTCTCAATGCTATATCTGTTGTATTTTTTGGTAAGATGGTTACGACTTAGCTCACACACACATAATTTTTGAAAGTTATAATTGAAATAACCATAATAGCAATAGTGATCTTAGACTGACTTTTTATTTAAAATGCTTAGATAGTTTTGCATATTCTATTTATGCTTGAATTGCTAAATACTAGCAATAAACTCGTTGGGGGCTGTGATGAACATGTAAAAATGTATATTTATTAAGATCTTCAGTTATCATTTAATGTCACTAATTTTAGCATTTTTGTATTTTTTTTAGCTTGAAAAAAAGCGTTCTACTTAAATTATGATTAATGAATGTTATTTGCACAAGTTTAGGTAAAATGAACGTAACTCTCAATGTAGAAATCGAAATGAAGAAATTCTTAAACCTAGAGTAACATGACTTAATCTTACACAAACTTAAAAAACAGTTAAAAAGCTAAATCCAACATTTTGTAGGCCAAAATTAGGATAAAACAGAATTGAATTACAACTTCTGCTCAGCTTTACCCGTCTCACGTATTTGGACAGTATTTCACAAAATACATATCCAATTGGTATAATTATTAAAGCTGTGATAACTCAATTATCAACAACTCTTATGTTGATGGTAAAGTCCAAATCAGACGTTATCATGGACCAAATTGTATTACAAGAGGGTAAAAGGGTTGATGGCTGAAATCTGACATAGCTTTGGAATTTTGCCCATATCTTATTGGATACTCATCCAATTTACATAAACCTAGTGCCTATGGAAAGAAAATACAAGATGATAGAACTTTCATGTCTGCCAAAAAGGCTACATTTATCATTTACATTATCAAAAAGGTGCTGCAAGTGGGTGAATGAGTGATTGGCCTAAATTATTGAAGATTGAAGTCACACTTAACATATTTTCATTCATTGCTTATATAAGGACACTCTTAGGACATTTTCAATATTAGAAAATTCTCTCATATTTTTTTTTCTTTAACATGCATTGTAAGCTAGGCTAGAGTTCTTGACAATGCTAAGAGATGAACTTTTATGTGTAATAAATCTACTTCTATACTTTGATTCTTTGTCAAGAGTTACAAATGTTTGTAAGTTTGTTTTTGCCTAAACTCTTATTTAGTATTTTTCTATAATCTAGAGGTTATAATTCTCGTGTTTTATATATTTTCAGTCATGCTTTCTTTTTGTGATCTTGTTGAATTATAATTGTTATTGGTTACATTATTTTACATGTTAATCTTTTACTACAATATTGTCAATCGATATATTATCGATCTTGGATAACATGTAAAGATAATAATTTTTTGATATTCAAGTTAATCTTTTACTGTAATATTGTCAAAATGATATATTGTCGATCTTAAATAACTTATATAAATGAACATGATTTGTATTAATGTTTGCAAAGAGTTTAGTCATATCAAATACATGTGTTATCAGATGTGTAATATTTTATATATCTTCCGATTAATTGTTTAGTATGTGAAACTTTCAATTGAGTCATAAACATTGAATCAAAGTATATAATAGATTTATAATGTATAATTGTGATTCTCGAAGCCTTGCTTGCATCATCATAAGGCATTTTTCTCCATTCATAGACAATTCTATCTCATCCACTTAAACCAATTAATTAATTGTTTCCTTTGCTACTGCTTTAATATTTTCCTTTACCAACCTATTTTGCCAAAAGCTTCCCTATAGGATCGACACCTCAATCTATACTGCGATAGCCGCATTACATTTTGAGCGTAAACACCTTTGGATATTCTTTGGATGAGATTGAGGTAGTTTGTTCTTTTATCTAAGGCCCTTAATGTTCTGGGCTCCTAGGCCGACCTCTTTAGTAGTTCATCTCGTTGGATGATATTTGGGCTTCTAGGTATTAGGCCTTTTGGAGATTTTCAAGGGAAAACAAAATTAAATACATAGAATAATTTTAAGAATTTATTAGTTGTTTGTGACTTAATCTTCTTGCATTTATATTATATTGAAATAAATATTTTTTTTTTGTTTATTTTTGGTGACAGTTGACCTTTTATTTTAAAAAATAAATATTTAAGTTTGTTTAATGAATTCAATCTAAATAAGTTCAATAAAAATTTTATCCTGTAATGTACAACCATTTTAAAGATGATGAGAATAAGTAGTTTGATGGATAATTGTTATATTATGTCCTTAAAAATATTTAATATCAAGTAAGCTAGTTGTTTGTAAAGATGATCAAGTAAGTCCTTCAAAAACTTCGTTTGTGAGTACAGGCCATTGGCTTGGTGGTATTGCTCACTTACCCCTTCTTCTCTTACTTAAAGGAAGAGAGATTCAAGTTTTATGATTGTAAAAGTAATGTATTTCTCTCAAATTATAGTGAAAAGGCATAGTAGGGCCTTTCCAAAGTAGTCTTTATATGAGCTAAGATTTTTGGGTTGCACTACAATAAATTATATTTTGGTTGTTTTCTTAAGCAATTTGATTGTAAATAGTGGTAGATTGTAATCTAATATTAAAAAAAAGAGAAGAAAGATTCAAGTTTTACTTAAGGGAAGAGAGATTCAAGTTTTATGATTGTAAAAGTAATGTATTTCCCTCAAATTATAGTGAAAAGGCATAATAAGGCCTTTCCGAAGTAGTCTTTATATGAGTTAAGATTTTTGGGTTGCACTACAATAAATTATATTTTGGTTGTTTTCTTAAGCAATTTGATTGTAAATAGTGGTAGATTGTAATCTAATATTAAAAAATATTACTTTTGTAAATTGGTTCTAAATAATAATTATCCTTTTTTTAACTAGAAAAACTACTGCTGTCCTCTTTAAATTATATATATATAACTTTTCTCTTATTTTTTTTAAAACTACTTATTACACCAAACAGTAGTAATATATATATATATATATATAAATTTTTATTTATTTTTACTATAATGCTACTACTAGGCCATCCAAAAACCAATGTTGGGACAAAAATTTCAGTGTCTTTAGTGCCCAAAATATATCACTGCAGTGCCACGTGAACAGTATGTATGAATTGTAACTCGTAAATAGTACCGCATGAACAATACTTGCGCAAAAAAAAGAAAAAAAATCTTAGTCTAACATATATGTGATATTTTATCTTAATTTGAAGACATATACCTTAAATATAAGATCAAAAAGCCTATTACAACAATCAATAAGAGAGAGAAAGAGCAACTTTTTTAGTATTAAGAAGACTAAAAGATTGAAAATTGTAGTAAATTAGTTTTATCTCTTCAACTCTTATTCTTTCTAGTTTTATATATTTTTTATGATTTTTTTTTTCTTGATAAGCTCTAGAACTCTTTATTTCACAATGAGTTAAATTTATTTTCTAGAGTTATTACTTGAACTCAATATGAGTGCTTAATTGTTAGATCTTTTTAATATTTATTTGAATTCAATTCTTTATTATTCAAATTATTTGTTCTTAATGCTTCATAATGTCTGGTCAATATTATGGTTGAATTGGGAATACTTTGATAAACTTGAGAAAGACATTATTGTATTTAGACATTGATAATTTGATGCATGATTGTCAAGAAATTTACAAGTTTCAATTTAGGATAGAGATATACCTAATTGGTATGTATGGTCAATAAGAATTATTCTTAATAAATCTTGATTTATTGTAGTTAGCATGGAGATATAGGTATTTGATACATTGAGATATACTTACTTGATCTTGAGAGAGGCTTGGAAATATATTAGTGTCTCGACCAATAATAAGAATTAAGAGATATTAATATTAAAATGATTAGTCTTTATAAAATATATTGAAGGATAGTAATTAACTTTATACTTCCTCTACATTGCTATCTATTTGAGTTATTTAAGTTGTATTATTTATTTTCTGCACTTTTATTTTATTTAATCATTGACAAACTGAGGCATTGATTTTCTAAATAATTACTTAAAAGATACAATTTTAGTACTTGGTTGAGAATAATATTTATCCATATGGATTTGACATTCGATTTTATAGTCCCTTTATTATTTTTTACGATAACGTATACTTGTATTTAGTTTTGTGCTTACAAAATACATAACACCTCTATCCTCTTGAGTCTTCTGACAACTAACTAAAAGGGGGATCATTAGCGTCTTGCCTTATATCCCCTCAACTTTTTTGACACCTAATTGAGTGGATCGTTAGGGCCTTACCATGTATCTCCTTGGCTCTTTTGACATCTAACCGATGTATTAGTTAAAGCATTGCCTCGTATCCCTTTAACTTTTATGGTAACTAACCAAGTGGGTTATTAATGTATTTCTCTGTATTCTCTCAGCTCTTTTAACAACCAATTGGGGAGTAGGGCTTGTTTGGGTCTTGCCCGTATCCCCTTTGAGTCTTTTAACACCTAACTGAAAGGGTCACTAAGCCTTACCCCGTATTCCCTCTGCTCTTCAACAACCAACAGATGGAGTCATCATGGCCTTGCCTCATATCCCCTCCGCACTTCTGATAACTAATCGTTAGGCTTTTACCTTGTATCCCCTTAAGTCTTCTGAAAACTAACTAATAGGTCATTAAAGTCTAGCCCTATATCCCTTCAGCTCTTCTAACACCTAACCGAAAGTGCCATTGAGATTTTGCCTTGTATCCCTTTGCTCTTATAAAAACTAACCGAGGGGATCGTTGGGGCGTTGCCCAATAACCCCTCAACTTTTCAATAAGTTCTTTTCAGTTTACATTGATCTTGACACACTAAAATTTCTAAAATAATGATTATCATTTTATGTTCTGATCAAGAGAATTTGGATGCTCATAAGTGATCATTATAACAATAAACATAATGAATTATGAATAAAATTCTTTAGATAGTAGATTTAAAGTAGGCTTTTGGGCTTGTTCATCTTTACGTGTTCAAAGCTTAAATATCAATAGAGTGACTCCTCCCAAGTGCCTTGTAATGGCCTTCTAGACTGAGCCAGAGTATTCCTTCGAGCATCTAATGCCTTCGCCCTCACATCTTTATTTGTCTTTATACATTTAAGTTGTTAATTGGTGGGCATTCGAATAGGCTGTAGTCAATTATCTTGATTGGTTGCTATAGTAATCCATCCATTTTTGTGACTTTTCGTTGTGTTTTCATAGACTATTGACTTTAGATTTTAGGCTACCTTGGGCCAATGAGTTAGATTTGTATTCTTATAAGACCAGTGATTGAGCCTATTGTTAGACCTAGTCACGATGATCATTTATTAATGTATACTATGGGCTTGATTTATATTAGTGCCTTTAGCATATGTGATAGGCCTTGGGATTCTTTAAATTTGATCAAAATCAAAGAGAGAACAAACAGAAATGCGCAAAAAAATATATAAAAAAAATAGAATTATAGTAGTTCAGCTCTATATAAGCCTAAGTTCATTTCATCAAGCTTTAGCTCACTCTAAATGCACTATTAGATGTGTTTTTACAAGGGATACAAGGAGGCGTGGCCTCTAAAAATAATAAAAAATTATAATTACAAAACATGTAGAGCTTGCCCTAATATTATAAGGATTCAACTACCAAGTATAATAACACCTATAAATAAGAGACAACAACAGAAAATGTAACTTCTCCATGATCTTCTTCCTAAGGCCAAGCCCTTTGAGCTCTTTTTTCCTCTTCCGGTTTCATAAGACACAACCTTTCTGGTTTCATAATTCTCCTCGATGCTCCAAAATTGTATATTTGTAATTATATTTATTCATTATTTGTAGAGATTGTGCCTTCTTGTAACTTTTATGAAAATACATTTAATAGTACATTTAGAGTGAACTAAAATTAGTGAAGTAGACGTAAACTCTTATGAAACTGAATCACTATAATTCTATCTTGTGCCTTTATGTTTGTTCTTTCTTTAATTTTGATCAAATCTAAAAAATTTCAAGGCCTATTATACTACTAAAGGCACTATTTTGAATCAAGCCCACTTTATATATTAATATATAGTTATTTTGGCTTAGTTTATTAATGTATTCAAATACTATTCTTATAAAAATACAAATTTAACTTGTCAGTTTTATGGCAAAATTTGAAGTCAACAATTAAAAAATAATAATAATAATAATAAATAAATAAAATATTTTTGTCAAAAAAAAAAAAAAGAGATACTTGTAAATTAATGTTTGTGTCAAAGTATAATTGAAAATTGATCAAACAGTCAACTGTAAAATATAAATGAAAGAAGATCATATCTTAAACTAAATTTGTCTAAGTTTTTTTTTTTAAAAGAAAAATTAACCCGTATAAAATTAATATTTGTGTACTTAATTAGAATCACTCTTCTGCTACTTTTTGTAATTTTATTAATTATAACCATTAATTTGTATTTGCAAAAATAAATAAAAAATTTGACATCCAAATTAATAATCAAAATAAGTATAACCATAAATTAAACATATATGTTGGGGGATGCTGGCTGCTTTGTTGGCTGAGAGACCCGGAAACTTCGAGTGAGAAAATTGCTTTCAGCTTTTCATAAACTGCTGTTGTTGTTTGCAGGATCTTTACGTAACTCCCTAAGTTTTTGTCACAATGCATGAGCTAGAGCTAGAGCTAGAGCTAGTGTTCTGGAGGTGGATTCCTCGCTTCTCTGACTTGTATAGACTGATTAATCAACTTACCTTTGACTAGTCTTGCACCTTTATGTTGACTTGGTCAACTTTGATTGTTATTACTTACTACATTGGATTACCTGTTCTGGCTCAAGTGGATTGAGATATTTTTATTTCTCGTCCATTTGGGTCTTGACTTTTCTGCATTGAGCTGTAGGCGTGGGGTACTCATTTTACCCAAATAGAATATAAGTCAATTTAATAAAAAAGGTATCAATTTTATACAATCCGACAATATATATAAGTATATTAAATTTATTAACGTCAGTTAAAAAATTTCACTCGATATTTCCACGCAACATTTACAGTAGAGAACTCTTGAACTTTGGGCTAACCGAAGCTGCGTGCGGCGTCAAGTCGTTCCGAAGAGACTTTCCGAAGAGACTTTCCGAAAGAAAATATCTCATCCCATTTGCCCCCACACGCTCAATTATAAATTTCCCTTTACTAAAAATTTATTTTATCCCATAACCAGACCATCTCTCTCTCACAATCTTTATCTTAGCTACGTCATCCAAACAATCTTTCTTCTAAGTCATGGACATACAGCAAGAACTGAAATTGTTTGGCTTCTTTGGCACCCTCAAAGAATCCTTCAAGCTCATCTTCTCAAAGAAAAAAATCTTCAGCCAAATCGTTTTAGCTCTCATAATCCCAATCTCCCTCATTTTCCAGGCTAATATCCTAACAGCCCATTTGCTCTCTTCCAAAGTCTTCGAAAAAAGAGACACTTTAGATCCAAAAGATTTCGGCATTCCTAAATATTCCAACCTGAATTTCTCCGACTTAAACTCCTTCAAATGGGCAGCATATTGGGTTCTGACCGAAATCGCTTATTTCACTTTTATTTTGATCCTCTCCCTTCTTTGCACTTGCGCAGTTTCTTATATTATTGCCTGTATTTACACTGCCAAAGATATCGACTTCAAGAAGACCATGGCTGTGGTACCAAAAGTTTGGAAGCGAGTTTTTTTCACATTCTTGTTAAGTTTTGCTATTGTTTTTGTTTACGAATACCTACTCGGAGCAGTATTTATTCTGATCTCGCGGCTTCTTTTCAACGGATTGGCTACCATTGGAGTAGTTATTGGTATTGTTCTCTTTATCTTGTTTCTAGCAGGGTCTATCTATATTACCATAATTTGGCATTTGGCCACTGTGGTTTCGGTTTTGGAAGAAAAATTTTATGGGATTAAAGCCATAACCAAGAGCAGGAACTTGATAAAGGGCAAGATTGGAGCTGCTGTTGGTATGTTGATTTTGTTCAGTGTTTTTTCAGCTGGGATTGATGCAGTTTTTGAGAACTTTGTTGTGCATGGGTCGTTTGTGAATTTGGGCATCAGAATTGGAATTGGAATCGTCTGCTTCTTCTTGACGTTGCTGCTGATTCTATTTGGCCTCGTTGTCCAAACAGTAATCTATTTTGTCTGCAAGTCTCATCATAATGAAAATATTTTTCAGGTCAATACAGAGGTTTATGTTCGAAATCAGAAAGCCACCCAAATGCAGCCACACCAACTTCCTGTTTAGATAATAAATTAACTGTCTTTGTAGGTGTGTTTGGATAAGTTTTAGAGCACTAGAAACGGTAGGCCTACCAAGTTGTCATTTAATACGTTTTGTGTAATCTATGTTTGAATTTATTTAGTTTGTGTAAATGTTTTGACGTGATGGTTTTGTGATGCCGTCGTAATTTGGTTTTGTGATGCCGTCGTAATTTGAGTTTTGATTGCGTACAAGATTTCATATTTGACGATTTTTTATGAGTACATCCAAAAATGTGCATTGGTGTCTATCTCACTAATCGATGGGGGAAAAAAAATCATTTTCCCAAACATCGCTTTTTGATCGGATATTGTTTGTATATATGGTAGCTTGTTTTGTTTCCTCTGCGTCGGGTTATTTCATTTCCAAAGAATAAATTTTCTCTTTTCTTAATAAGGGTTGTAATAGTAAATTTTATTGAGAATAATGGAATATAAATAAAATATTTTTATTAATAAAATAAATTTATAATTTATAATATAAATTTTAAAAATTTTTACTCTTTTTTATTTATAATACAACACTAATAATTCAACACTTACACACTCTTTTTTAAGTTTATTATTTGCTCAACTTTCTAACATACTAAACACTCAACAATTGTTCAAATATTTGATCAACTCTTTATTTTTAACTTGTTTACTTTAAAAACTAAATGAGAGATGGGGATATTTATACTTAATTTCAACAAATCAAAATTACACAAATAAAATAATGTAAAAATTTATTAACCACATAAGTTTATAATATTTATCTCCTTAATTATTAACTTTAAAATATCTTACCTAATCTAAAAATTTTAAGAATTAGGCTTGTAAATATTTGAGCTTAATCTTGGGTTTGATGTTATAATTAACTTCATTTGGTGTTATAATTCTAACACTCTCCCTCAACACCAACTTTCGTCTTTCTAACCACGTTGAGTTGTCTTCGAAATTTTTAAAACTTAACAACACCCAAGCTTTTTGTGAACAAATCAATCACTTGATCTTCGGTCTTATCATACAGCAACTCAATTTCTTCTTGCAGAACTTTCTCCCTGATAAAGTGATAATGCACCTCTATATACTTTGTTCTTGCAGGAAAAATTAGATTTTTTGTTAGACAAATTGTTGACCGATTATCATAATATATTGACACTTTATAATCTCTTAGTTGATATAAATCTTCCATAAACTACATCAGCCATGTATTTTCTTGAGTTGTCATTGCTGCTGCTATGTACTCAGTTTCAGTAATTAACAATGATACAGTCGGTTGTCTTTTATTGCACCAAGAGATTATTCCTGAACCAATTTTGAAAAAATACCCAGTGGTTAAACATCATGTGTCATGATCTCCAACATAGTTAGCATCACAATAGCCAATAGTTTTACAATCTTGGTCTTTCTTATAAAAGAGATCATAGTCAATTGTGCCTCTTACATATCTCAATATCCGTCGAGCTGCTTCTAAGTGAGATTTTTTAGAATTTTACATGTATCGACTTATTACTCCAACTGCATAAGAAATGTCTAGTCGAGTCAATGTCAAATAGATGAGACTTCTTACTAGTTGTCGATACATAGTTTAATCTTCTAAATCCTTTCTTTCATGATGCGCACAACTTGACATTGGCTTCTGGCGGTGTTGAGATAGGCTTGCACTCTAGTATCCCAAACTTCTGCAACAAATCTTTAGCATATTTTTGTTGTCCTAAAAAAATTCCTTCTACTGTCCGAGTGACTTCAAGCCCAAGGAAATGCTTAAGTTGTCCAAACTCTTTCATCTGGAAGCAAACCACCAAATTCTCTCTTGTTCGACGAATCTCTTCTTCATCATCTCAGTGATAATTAAGTCATCTACATATACTAACACAATTGCAAGTTTCTTTCCATTAGCTTTGACGAACAGGCTAGAATCAGCTAATGCTACAGAATAACCACCATGTGTTAGAAATTCTCCAATTTTACTATACCACACCCTTGGAGCTTGCTTTAATCTATACAATGTCTTTCTCAAATTACACACATAATCAGGATGAAATTTACTTTTAAATCCCATTGGTTGAATCACATAGATCTCCCGATCCAAATCTCTGTGTAGAAAAGCATTCTTTATGTCCATTTGCCATAATATCAAACCTTTGCTAGCTACTAATGCAAGTAGAACTCGTACTGTAGTGATCTTAGCTATTGGACTAAACATTTCATCATAGTCTAGTCTATACTGTTGAAAAAATCCTCGAGCTTCCAACCGAGTTTTATACCTCTCCATCGATCCATGAAGACGTCTTTTGATCTTATACACCCACTTACAAGATATAGGTTTCACACCCTTTGGCTTTGGAACTAAATCCTAAGTTTGATTTTGCTCCAACGCTATGATTTCTTATTCCATAGCTTTAATCCATTCAGAACTCTGTGATGCTTCTTCAAAAGTCTCAGGCTCATTAACATTTTTCTCTTTCGTCCTGCATTAGCATATTTGGGATTAGGCTTTCATATTCTTATTGACCTTCGATTATGAGATTGAGGGATTGCAAGTTCTGCTCCTTCATATTTAGCCTCCGTTGTTGATTGTTGATAGATGCCAATTTGCCAAGGACTTTGAGTTGTCTCTTGCTTGGTGTTGTCATCACTGTTTCCATTATCAAGGTCTTCTTGGCTGGGTCAGATTTCAGCAACTTGCTCATCTATCTTCTATTGTAGTCATTCTTCTATTTCTTTTTAATCTGGAAGCTCCTCTTTTTGTGGCTACCACTATGAAGATGCTTCATCAAACACCACATTTCTTGACATGTAGCACCGTCCACTAGTAGGGTCACAACATTTTCATCTTTTGCACTGGTTATCATATCCAACAAAGATACACTTGATTACCTTTTTATCGAATTTGTTTCTCAGGTGACTTGGCACAAACATATAACATATACAACTAAATACTTGAAAATAACTCACAGTAGGTTTCATATCCTATAACTTCTCAAAGGGTGATATGAACCCTAACCTTGGTTGAGGAAGCCTATTAATCACGTGGGCTATAGTCTTCATTCCTTCGGCCCAAAATCTTCCTGGTACATTTTTTGCGTGCAATATACTTCTACAAATCTCAGCAAGATGTTGATTCTTTCTTTTTGCAACACTATTTTGTTATGGCGTGTTGACATATGTGAACTGATATCGTATCTTTTTTTCTCAAAGATATTGTGAGAACTTATCAGAGATATATTCTCCTCCAATATCCGTGCAGAGACAATGAATCTTTCTTCTGACTTCTCCTTCAGCTGTTTCTCTAAATTCCTTGAACTTTAAAAAAGTATCTGATTTTTCCTTCATAAAGAAAACCCATACAAACCTCAAGAAGTCATCAATAAATGTCACCATGTATCACATGCCACTAATTGATAGTTGCTTGACAGGTCCAAACACATCAGAGTGAACCAACTCTAATAGCTTCTTAGTTCTAAATTTTAACTCTTCATATGGTAGTTGATGTATCTTATTGTACTGATATCCCACACATACTGTATCCATTCTCACATCAAGTTGAGGTAGACACTTAACGATTACCTTGTTCATCCTGACTTTTAGCTTATGATAACTTATATGTCCCAATCGTGAATACCATAAATTTACTGTCTCATTCTTTCAAGTCTTGTCTACATAAGCTGACTCTGCTGATAGTATATAAATCGACTCTAGTCATCGTCCTTCCGTTAGTGGTATTTTTGTGATTTTTAAATCTTGGTACACCTTAACATCTTGTGGACCGAACAAGATATAGTGCCCAGAAGATGTTAACTATAATACTGACAATGAATTCTTTTTTATGCTAGGAACATGATAGACATCTTGAAGTGTTACCTTGTTAGGACTGTAACAAGGTGTAAGGACTATATTACTGATGTGAGTTATAGGCAATCTTGAGTTGTTAGCTGTTACCACTACGCGACCTCCTTTATTCTTATTCATATCTTACAACTTTTCTTCATCACCAGTCATATGATTCGAACATCCTGAGTCAACAATCCAATTATTTTCATAGTCAATCCGTTTAGGCATTATCACTGAAAGTGATAGGTCTTCTTCCTCTATAGCGACAGACGCTTCAACATCCCACTCATCTTCACTTTTTCTTTTTGAGTTTGATGTAGCAGCATTACCCTCAACAGACCTTTTCTTGGACCAACAATCGTTCCATGTGTCCTATTTTTTCATAATTGTAGCATTTTTCTTCAAACTTTTTCTTTTGGTTGGACTGACTACCATTACTGCGAGTCCTCCATACTACCCATATCTGTGAGTTTCCTTATTAGTGATGACTCTTTATCATGTCATCATCTCTTTTAGATTCTTTACCAGCATATCATTTAAATCGACCTCTCCTTTTGTCGATGTAGAGTATTTCTTCATCGCCTTTTAAAGAGACCCCACCTATTTGTTTGGCAATCGCTTCTTGATCAATAAGCATATATTTAAATTTAATCAGAGATGGTTGGGTTGGCCAGCCTTGTACAGTAGTAACAAAACTTCTATACTCTGGCCTCAAACCATGGATGATAATTCTTTTCATTCTAGTTTCAGCAATAGCAACGGCAGGATCTAACTCATATATTTCACGGCACAAGGACTTTACCTTTGTGAAGTATTGGTTGATCGTTTTGTTGCGTTGTGCAATGACAACAGTTTATTCTCTAGAAGCTATAGTTGTATGTTATTTTTCTTTGAGAAGAGTGATGCAAAAATGTCTTATGCTTTATTTGGCGTCTTGGCCTTCTTTATGTGCTCTAACATTTCTTCTTCAACTGTAGTCTTAATGGCGAACATAGCCTTACCAGTTTTAACTTCCACTTTCACTTCTTTAAAGTGGTTTCTTCTGTTGGCTGCTTCACTTCATTCCCGCCAATGACCTCCCAAAGATCTTGGCCTTGAAGGTAAGACTCTATCAACGTCGCTCATGTATTGTAATTTTGGTTGTTGAGCTTATTGATTCTTCCAACGACTTAAAGGTCACCTATCGTATTGGCAGTACCTCAGTAATACCAAACAAGTTTTGTCAACAAACTTGTAGGAGTCACAGACTACTCACGACACAGAAGCTCACTCACTCACAATTTCTAAAAACCCTTTCTAATGTGGAAGATCAGTCAAAGCTACAACCACAGAGCATACTCAGAATTCTTAGAAATCCTACAATTTGAGCGATCCCAGACAGTCCCGCTCTGATACTAATTGTTGCGAATAATGAAACACAAATGGAACACTTTTATTAATACAACAAACTCAAAACTTACAATACAAATTTTAGAAACTCTCACTCTTTCTCACTTACAATACAACACTCACACACTCTTTGTTGAGCTTATTATTTACTCAAATCTCTAACACACTAAACTCTCAACAATTGATCAAATACTTGATCAACTCTTTATTCTTAACTTGCTTGCTTTCAAAACTAAATAAGGAATGAGGGTATTTATACTTAATTTCAACAAACTAAAATCACACAAATAAAATAATATAAAAATTTATTAGCCACATAAATTTATAATACTTATTTCTTTAATTATTAATTTTAAAATATCTTACCTAATCTAGAAATTTTAAAACTTGCGCTTGTAAATATTTGGGCTTAATCTTAACCTTAATGTTATAATTAACTTTATTTGGTATTGTAATTTTAACAATTTTTTATAATGATAGTTTTTCATTATGAAACTTGTATGTTTCTCTTCATATAAGAATAATAGCGCGAGTTATAATAAACTTATTTTATTAAATTTATTTTACTCTTACACAATATTTTAATAATTTTTTAATTTTATATCATGAGTGCTATAATATAATATTATTAATTTAGTCAATTATAAAACATTTGATCATGTTTGAAAAAAACAAGAGGTCCTGCATTTTAGTATTCTAAAAATCCCCTGTGAGAGATTGTAATAAGATGAGCATGCCTTTTTAATACTGTGAAACTACTCTTATAAGACATCTCATTCACTAATTTACATTAGTTGCTCCACTTTACGCATTAAAAAATAAAACAAAACAAAACAAATAAACAAATACTTTCTAAAGGATTATAGTACTTAATAAATCTTTCCACTGATTATCCATCATCACCTTTTACCATGCCTTCCATGAAGAGAGAGGAGGAGTGTTGTATCTAAGATCGACCATCTCCTATATATCTTGATATTGGAAGAATGCTCTTATTTCTTATTGACCAATACAATTTTACTTTCACAATTGAAAATTAGGACTAGAATCAATGAAAATTGTTGTTTCGAAGAAGTGTTAATTTCAAAATCTAGTGAATTAAGTTACAAATTTTACTGGCAGTTTGGAATATTATTTTTTTTTTTAATCAATTAGAGGAAATTTTATTCAAAAAGTTTATCATGTATTATAACATTGGAGATAAAGAAGGGTAAGGGTCCCTGGATTTGGAGGTTTCTAAATCTTAGGGGAACAGTTTATTATTTTTTAAGTTCTTGAAATTCATACAGAAGTTGCTAAGCATCAAATAGAACTTTGGTTGCTGCTCTAGACGATTAGCAAAAAATCTATTAGTTACGTTTCTTTTCAACAACTCCAAATAAGAACATAAAAAAATTCCATATCTTATTCAGATAACTTAGAATGAGCATAAAGCAATATAGCTCCATAATTTTTTCCACGAGAGTTTGACAGCAATTGTCTAAAGAAGCTAAGCATCCATACATCCCAATTGAACGAGAAAAACAAAATAACATGACTTGGAAGTTTCTATATTTGCACAGATTCATAGATGAAGAGATTATTCCCAAAAAACTTCGCCATTAATTTTAGGAGAAATTAAAGTATGCTAAAGAAATTTCTACCAAGAATTCAAGAAATGAGTAGAACCCAAACTACCAACGTGTTGATCTTGAGTTGCAACAAAGTATCCTGATTTAACAATATAAAAAATATTTGCCGTGAAGTACCATAAGGGAGTGGTTAGAATAGAAGAAATACACTCCACCTCAATTGAAAAGAAAGTATTGGACAACAAATGGAAATTCCAAGCACCATGAGAATCTAATAAATCAGAAGCACATATCAAGTCTTGTCCTATACGAGGAGATATTAGCTTAAAGGATTAGAGAAAACTTAAATACTCTGGCCATCCCCTACATTCCATAAGATTCTTTGCTTTAAAAGACTTCTACCCTAAATCAGACTATGCCATAAATAAGAGTTGCTACTTTTTTAACTAGCACTAAAAAAAGAGCAAAAAGAAGCATTTTTCTTTTTAGAATATTTCCAGTAAGTGAATTAGGAGATACTAAAATACGCCAACACTGTTTGGAAAGAAAAACTTTATTAAACCAACTTAAATTCCTGAACCCCAATCATCTTAAATATTTCAGTTTGCAAAGAAAAGACCAAGGGAGCTATGCCAATTTTCTATTTACATTAGACGATCCCCACCAAAAGAATCTTATAAGTCAAAAAGAATTAGGCATAATTGGATGTTGGAAGCTTGAAGAGGCTCATGACATAAATCAACAGTGCTTGAAGAATGGATCTATTAAATTTCTTTGCCGCCAGCAGGAAAATAATTTACCATTCCAAGAATTTAACTTCTTCCACATTCTATCACTTACAAAAGAGGAAACAAACTTCTTACTACATCCGACCATGGAAGGAAGACCAAGATATTTAGTATAACATTGAATATTTCGAAGCCCAAGGATATTTTATAGATTAAGTTGAGAAGATATTGGAATATTAGGACTGAAAATAATAGACTATAATCTGTACCAAAAACAAAAAAAGAAGAATAGGTGGACCATGCCGAGAACCAAAAAAAACCAAAGAGATTTGAAGAAGATAGAAAAGCCTTTTTACACAAATGAGAAAGAGATATGAGGATAAGGACATCCTTACCAAATGCCCCTCGAAGGAATAACAGAGTTTGTATATGAACCATTTAAAAAATAATAATAATAAACTATAGAAATGCATTGAAAGACCAGCTTTTGCATTTATCACTAAATCCCAATTTTTTCAACATGAAAATTAAGAAGTTCCATTTCATACGGTCATAAATTTTTGACATATCTAATTTAATGCGAAGAAAATCTTTTTTTATACCGAAAGTACGTTGGTTTAAATAATGTAACAGTTCAAAATTGGGTAATTTGCTAGTTTGGGATTAATGTACTTTGAGATGGTAAAATTATATCTGGTAGAATAGATTTCAACTGATTAGCCATTGTTTGAGTAATGGTTTTATAAATTAGATTACAAAGACTAATAATACGAAATTGTTGTTGGGATAATTAAAAGTGATATTAATAGATTAAAATTTAGCATAGGCATTTGGCAAAATATATTCAAGATGACCTGCGGAATGTTTATCTCTCTTCGTATAAATTTAGAGAAGTCAGAAGTGTGAGTAAAATTATATTTTAAAGGAAACTATATTGCACCCTTGTTTAAAAATTTATTTATTTTTACACTTATAATTATTATTATTATAAATTTGGTGATTCAACAATTATGTGTAGGCAAGAGTTAAGAAGAATATTAAATAAGAGAGTTAAAAAAAGTCTAGAACATGTAGAACACGCATAAGAAAGTCTATGAAGTATAGAACACGAACGAAGAAGCGAAACGGGACTCGAAGATACAAAAAAAATAAGAAAAGCACGAAGCTGATAATAAGACTGAGCATCGCTGCGCCCAGATCAGTATGTCATCGCTGTAGCACCGAATTCCCAGAGCCGTGGTGCTAGGTCCTTAACACTGCGATGCTAAGTGGGTAGAGTCAATTTTCAATTTAGATTTCTGAGTTTTGGAAAGTTTTAAACTTTCAAAACAAGTGAACTCTTACTCCAATAAAAATTAGGATTAGTAGGCACGAAATAACACCTATATAAATTCTTATAGACCATTTAGTTGAGATTAAGCATTAAGAGATACTTTAAAATAGAGAAGAACTAGGTAGATATCAAGTACTTGTGTGCACTAAGGTGGAACTATTATTTGTGTGTTTATTATTTGTGAAAAAGTAAAGGTATACTAAACATTAGATCATTTTAAGAGTTTTTATTTGAGTTTTCCTTATAAATTCTTTAGAAAGTTAGTAAGAGATGTTAAGGTTCTTAAATTCACTATGGACGTAGGCAATTTAGTCGAATTATGTAAGTGATTGTGTTGTACTTGTTATTATCTACTTTGAATTCTTACTATTTTGCTTGATATTTAAATTATTTTACTATGCAAAAAAATTAAGTTTCAAAATTGAACTTGGTTAAAAAATTTTACTTTAACCTAATCTCACAAAAAAAATTGATTCCTCCTACAATTATTATATCATTTAATTTCGCAAGTGAATGTTAACTATTAATTTAAATCAAAGACTTACACATTAATGACATAGGCACAATTTAAACCGTATATATAAAGTATGATAAATAACAATAAATATAAAAAAATATTAGTGCTTAATATAAATTAATATTTTTATATTTAATATAAATCTAAATATATTAATATTTATGAGTTTAAAAAAAATATATATCATTGTTTTAGCACTAGTAAATTATACTTCTAAATTTCAGTATCAATGCATTATATTAAAAAGTATTGTTTTCATTGGATTAAATTGTATTAGCCTCTGAGTATATTTACGTAATGATTATTTTTTTCTTATTCACAAAATATTATTATTTATGTAAAATATTAATTATATTTAAAATTAACAAAATGGGTGAAAAGTAACCAAATAGCCTTTGTCGACTATTCATCGATGTTGTCATCGTTGCTGCTTTCGATAAAGATGCTGGTGACCTAGGGGGATGACAAGGAAACAAAAATATATTTGTTATCCTTACTACATCTTGAGTGAGGAGAGCCGATTTGGACTATGGCCATTTACAGCAAAGGGCGAGCATGACGAGACGTGGAGGGTATTACGGGGTTCAGCAGTGATTTCTGAGTTCGATGATGGTTTCAGGTTCTCAAATTAAGTTGGTGACCAGAGGCGAAAGATGGTGAATAGTGACTGACATCGGTGAAGCCACTATGATCCAGTCAAAATGAGAACAGATGAAACTTGTACAGTTAATTTGAGATTGATTCAATAAAATTTTAGCAAACATAAAAAAAAATAACGAAACTTAACTCTTAAAATGAATCTGAATTTACATATTAAAAAGATAAAAAAATATTTTAATACAATATGAAAAAAAATAAAAACGATGAAAAATTAAAGAGAATTTAAAAAATGTTCTAAGAATTACATTTTTATCATATTACGTTATATATGTTAAAATTTGTATTTACATGTTATTTTTATTTGTATAAATATTTAGTTTGTAATTTTATATAATGCATATTTATTAAATCACTAATAACTTTTTATTAAATAATATTAAAGCTTATAACGCTACAGATATTGTATGATTTGAAAGAGTACAGATTTGTTTTAAAAAAATTTAGACCAAAGCTAAGGGCGTTGAGAGTTATAAATGTTAAGAGTTAGTATTGCTAAGAGTTAGTACTGCTAAGAGTTATCAAGTTATAAGAGTCAGCGAAATCTAAAAAGTTAGAATTTTGTCTATAATGAGACAATGACTTGAAAGTCTACTTGTAATAATATAGTTGCAAAGAGTTGCAATAAGAGTTATGAGATGTCATTATATAAGTATGTTCTCAAACACAGTGTTCCTAATCTATGTTCATTAATGTCGGTCTATCGATTAATCACTATTATATAGATCACTGTATGTCTACATTTGCATTGTACAAATAATTATTTTTAGTTGACCAAGAGCTTAGTAGAAACTCATATAGACATGCAGGTATTCAGTTAGGATTAAATACTGAACAGACTCACGAGAACCTAAATAGATATTTTATGAATTCATTAAAGGTATGTCCTTACGAGTTAAGTAGTATTTATGGTCCTTTTGTTGACAGAGGATCTAAGGCACGTGGGTGTATGCATGTGCAATTGTGTCTATTGCCTAACGCAGCGAAAATGTATAAATTTTGTAATAAACACAATAAATACAATATATTAATTGTATTAATATATTTATACAATAGAGAACTCACCAAAACATGTAACGTCATATACGTATTTTTTTAAAAGTCTGCATAAAGACTAATTCGCGTGCAGTTCTAGTCATCAACTTGGTGGACTCGGTGAGCTAGAACAGCAGTCCGATATTTAACCCGAGATTAACTCTTAATCTCCAAAATAACCGAATTTGTATTCATATCATTTTTTCCAAAAAAATAAAAAATAAAAACTGAAACAATTCTCAATTGCTTATAAAACACGATAAAAAAAAATAATTTTTTTATTTTTTTTTCCTTCTTCTTCTTCTTTCTTTTTTTTTTTTCCTTCCTTCTTCTCTTCTTCCTCTCCATTTCTCTCTTTCTCTCGGGCAACAATTGCCCCAAATCATCTCATCTCTCTTTTTCTTTCCCTTCTTTCAGCGCTTTTATGAAAGAAATGAAATTTTCATTTTTTCATTTCTATTTCACGTCACTTGCACACAAAACAATTTCTCACTTTCTCTTTATATATATATATATAAAATATAATATATAATATCTAATAATAAAATAATATAATAATATAATATAATAAAATAAGATAATATAATATAAAATTATATTATATAATATTATAAGAGAGATATTTAATTTATTTAATAATTAAATAATTAAAATAAAAAATAACTATTTTATCTCTCATAAATAGTTATTGAGTTTATCCCCTAGTGGATCTTACTAAATTTACACTTAGATAAACTCAACCGAGGGTCCATAATGTGTCACGTGTCATTATACAATTAGTAAATAACAATTATTGACTAATTATTGTATTTAACACTTAAACACATACACGCACGCATTTTTGTGATATTGTTGAATATTGTTAGATTAAACACTTTAATCTGGCACGCTGCCCCAATGCACAACGAGTACACTTCATATCGTGGGACTCCCTAAGTCCTACGCCCGATTCATTAAATAGAATTATTCTATAAGTTCGTGAGTAATGCCCAACGCACACGTCACGGATATATAAATCAGCGAGTTGAACCATGCAAGTTGAGGTTACAATGCATACGTATAGTTCTTTCGTCATGATATCCTGAATGTGCGGGGATATAGATTATCACCGTTAAATCTCATTGTGCTCATCCATGTCTTATCTTTACACTTGTATTTCACTGAACAATATGCATAAACTCCTTTGCCATATTATTCCACTCTAGCGGAACTCTTTCCTGAGATGATTGCTTGTGGCTACAAGACTTTTTGAGATACAGTATCGAAGCATCTGGATATCAAACTCCATATGGGAGCTGACAGATCCTATATCTGTATGTACCGAACTCCATAAGCATCGGACTATACCCAGCGACACTCAGCGATCACAACATGAAAGGTCTGTGACATGCGTGGAACCAAAGTATGGTGGATCACTTACAAGCCCACCGTGGGACTCAGGTCAAAGGACCGTGTATACTACTCAACTCGAGAGGACCCTCTATTGACGGCTTACATTGAATGTCTATCGAAGGCCCTCATGAGTCTGTCCCATATTCAGTCCTAACTGGATACCCATATGTCAATATGAGCTCCAAGTTCACGATCGGCTAGAATGACCATTTATACCTTATAGGTACAACATATGCTGATCTTCATATAAAAGTATCCACCGACAGACCTACATAGGTAGATATAGATCAGGGACAATTATTCAAGAACATACTTGTGCAACATACATTTTTTGGCACCCGATTGTAACTCTTGTAACTATGCAGTTACTAGTATATTCCCAGGTCTATGTCCCATTACAGATAAGGCTCCAACTCTTGGATCTGCTAAGTATTATAACCAGCTAACACTTAGCTGTGCTATACATTTAGCAATTATATGTCTCAGCATGGCTGACTATGAGCCCTTATCTAAACTCTTTAAATCTGATTCGAACTCTTTCAGATCTACAGTGTCTACAATGTTACATGCATAAAACCATATAAATGGGTATTAACGATTTAATGAGAATGTACACTTGTATAAATACACAAGTATATGTATATTCAGGGATGGTACGTAAGCACCGACCTTAACACCTTTAACTTGAGCATTATGGTGGCCTTGTGAGTAATCCATCATACTCTGGTTCTACGTATGTTAGAGATCTTTCATGGTTTGACTACTACATGTCACTAGTTATGATTCAATGCTCATGGAGTTCGGTATGTGTAAATATTGAATTTGAAAGCTCATATAAGTGGCTTGTATATCCGATACTGCGAGATTGTATCTTACAAAATCTTACAGCCATAAGCAATAAACTCGAAAAAAGAGTTTTCCACGGAGTTGAACAAGATACGTAACAATATAATAAATGTGTTTGAGTATATTATTTATTAAGGTACAAATTTAGAGATAAGTTCACGGATGAGTTTATGAGGATTTGACGGTGATAATCTATATCCTCACCTATTTATGGTGTAATGACGGAAGGATTATACTTATATGTAATAACCTCAACATATATGATTTAACGTACTGATTTATAATATCTATGACGTGTACGTGAGGTATTGATCACGGACTCATAGAATAATTTCATTCGACGAATTAGGTGTAGACCGAAGGAGTTCCAATATGAAGTGTATTTATTATGCACTTGAGTAACATACTATATTGAATAGTTCAATACAGTAAAATTTAACAAATTTATTATGGTTAAGTTAACTAAATTATATAGTTAAGGTGGAATCCACTTTTGATTAACTTGGTAATCTAGTGAGGGTATAAAAATAATTTCACTTAATTGATTATTTAATTATTAAATAATCAAGATATTTTATTTAATTTAACCTTAATTAATTATCAATCTAAAGGTTAAGTTAAATTTAGATATTTAATATTTTATTATTAAATTAAAATATTTTATTTAATAATTAAATATTATTAAACTTAGCATAAGTTAATAGTTAACTAAATATCTAAGTTAAAGTAATATAAGTTAAATATCCTTGCTTACTTTGATTAATTAAAATTAAAATAAACTAAAGTTAAATGTTAACATATGGGTTTAGTTAACTTATTAAATATATAAGTTAAAATAAAATAAAATATTAATATGTTTTGTTTTACAATTGAATGGCCAGCCAAAATTTTGAGAGGAAATGAAATTGTTTTGTTAGTTTTGAGTTTTTTAAGTGTTCATCTCCAAACACTTCTTCTTCATTTAGGTAATTCATTTATTGTATTAATAAATGAATTTATTTTTAATTATTCAAGTGTTGAACAAAGAGAAAAATAAATTAAATTTATTAGATTAAGAGTTAATCTAATTAGTTTAAGTGTTAAACTAATTGCTAAATTACTTGTTGTTATTTTAGATAATCAATCTCACCATTGTTAATTGCTAGAATTGACAACGTTTTTATTTTAAGTGGACTTCAAACAAAATTATTTTAAAGGTTTCAAGGGTTAAATTCTTAATTCTTTAATTAAATTATTTAATTTATATATTTTGTGATCATTGTAAATTTTTATATTTCTGTTGTGTATATATATGTATGAGATATGAATGATGAACACATAAACCACATGCATACATCTTATATAAATTAACACTTAACAATATATCATTGTTACATAATAAATTCTTATATAGATAATTAGGTTGATATAAAAATAAAATATATCGTATTAATTATAAAATATAAATAATAATGATGCAAATTTAATAAGATTTGATTGTCATATACCTTTAAAACAAAATTTATACGATAATAGGGTAAATTTTCCCACATAATAGAGAAAGCATTGCACGTAAACGGTCGCCTTCAAATGGCAATAAATTGAGATGTCACACTACTTCCATCAAGTAGATCCTTTACCAGTAGTTCTAATGGAGTTATCACTATAACTTAGCTTATCACAATTGACTTTGCATGAACTGTGTTTTTGTGGCTCCATTGATGATTCTAACTCTACCTTCTTATTGATCTAGAAATTTAAAGTTTGATGCTAGAATTATTGTTTACATATCCATGCTATCAAGGGTGTCAGTGACTATTGGCAAACGCTTATTTGTCAATTCTAATTTTTGATTTAATATTTTATTAAAAAATTTATTTTAAAGTTCATTGCAAGAGACCACAAGTCAATGCTAAATATTTATGAAAAATTGGTCGATTTGACCATATTTTGAAATGTATAAGATATTTTGATTGAGTCAAAATAACTTATACATTGTTAACCAATTATATTTTATTTTCTTATTTTACCCTTTTATATTAAATAAAATAATAAAATAAATAATTTTTATTTTTCTTCATTTCTTTCCACCGACACTTTCCCATTCCCTTTTCACTTTTTCACATTTTTCTCACGGTCACTCTCCCTCTCACGACGCTTTACCTTTCACGGCGGTCCTCCCCCCCTCTCTCTCATGGCAGTGGAACAAAGTTGGTATGTGTTTATAAATTAAATTTTTTTTTATTATTGAGTATTATAATTTATATTAGTTAAAAATACATAGAAATATGTAGATTTAGACGGTAGAAAGTTAAAAATATGTGTAGATTACGACGGCAGCATATTTTTGGGGTAAAATGCGGCGGCGCGTGCGTCTACGCGCTGCTGGAGGCAGCGAGTAGACGTACGCACTGTCGCATCTTATCCCAAAAATTCCTAATTTTAAATTTTTTTTAATTAATTTATGTTGTTTATGTTTATTTATAATTATTTAATTTAATAATTTAATTTGGTTAATAATTATATAAATAGTCTAGGTTGTTAGTTATAATTAAATTAAATTTTGATTATATGTTATGTTGATTATTTTTTTGTTAATATTAATAATTTTTTCATTTTTTCATGAAGGAGAATGTCACGAAAGAATATGTAATTGCTGAAAAAATTTTCTACCGAGCAAACGTACATACGTACTCGAAGTTATGGGTTATACGAAATATAAAAAATAAATTGACTTCGAGGCAGATAGAAATATTTAAAACCACATATTTTGGTAGTTTATTAGATGTATCAAATATTTCATTCTCAGGTATTTTAGCACATGAGATTTTATTAAGACGTGTGCATACCAAAAATTTATATGAAGAATTATAATTCTATATAGGTAAAAGACGTATTAGATTTTCTCATCAAGATTTTTATTTGATTACTGGTTTGAAGATGAGAGATTATCCTGTAGTAAGTGGGTTAGGTGATAGACTTTGTCATAAATATTTTTTGAGTGGAAGTCAGTTGACTTACAAGGATTTGGATTAGTGGTTCGGCAGCGTTACATTTGACGATGATGTAGATGCAGTAAAATTTATCTATTTTATGTATTTCATAAATTGATAATGCCATGTGATCAGAATAGAATCATACAATATTTTGTACTTCGTCTAGTAGATAATTTAGATGAGTTTAATGTCTATCATTGGGGCACGATTGCATGGACTATACTCTACAATATTTTATGCACGACTCTAATTAAAAAGTTGGCGAATGTAAAAAAACAGGCACTGGGGATATAGAATCATACAACTTATACTCATTTTGTCATGCATTTTTAGTAAGTAATTCTATCTTTTTGATTCATTATGATATTATGATAGAGAAAAATTTATTTTGTTGGCATTGTAATTTAAATTTATTATCATCTCAAGTGTGGATCTACGAGGCGATCCCGAGGTGTGGGAAGTTGTTTGCCAATAGAAATGGAGATTATTTTTCTCGTATTCTAAATTGGTCTGGCACGAGCACCGCATTATACCAAAACATTGTAGATGTCATCTTCGATGGTGTTGGGGTATGCTTTTATATTCAACAAAAAATATATATAACTTCCTTATAATTTGTGTTATATTTTCTAATAATGATTAATAAATCTAAAATATTATAAAGGTTTTGGAGGTTCATAGGCAGTTGGTACTCCGCAAACATAAGAAGATTACGGACTATCGCGCGGCGGTAAACTTTTGCACTACATCGGAAAAATGGGGAGGAAGTCTTAAGTTGGAGATAGGTGATATCCCGGATACCCAATTCACCGATCACCAATTCACTGCCAGCGACTGAATCAATGGTATAATAATTAAATTTTTTTTCCTTGAATTATCTAATGCTTTTGTTACTGGTTAGTATTAGCTTGTGAAAACTGATTATAATAACTTATGTATAGTTTCAATCTGGCACGTCAATATCACAGTATGAAATCCTGGAGAAGAAGATGGATGATCTTGAAGAAATGATATTTACCAAGTTTTATAAGGGTAACGCAGAGCTTTCAGCCAAAATTGATAAGGATGAAGAAAATATCTTGCATCAGATATCTATTTTGATACAACAGCTTAAACTAGCCAATATCTCTGAGGATATAGGGCAGAGTATGGTACGTTTTAAACCTAAAATATATTGGATACAAAGTTTAACAAGTCAATACATTAACCGGTATTGTTTAGTTTTGTAGGGTGCCGAATTCATGGTTGCTGACTTTCATATATTTGCTCCTACTAGTGAGTTTCAACATCAGTCATTTGCTCCTGTTGCTGATAGCCCTACAAGTTTAAAAATTATATCTGCTCCAATGGGTGAAAACCTAAGTAGGTATGGGCGTCTTCGCAAGAAGGCAGTAGCCCAAGTCAGTCTATATACCAATACATTAAAACAGCCCACGAAGAAGAAACTTGTGAAATTGCAAGTAGGACCTACTATTGACATAAACGGGCAGCTGATTCCTATTGATCAGAGTAAATTTGCTGAGCTTCTGGATTGGATAAAAAATAATGACCCAACACAACGGGTTCATTTGCACGGACTCGATCTGAACAATATATGGTTTAATGATATCCTACAAAATTGGCTTGATGATTCGGTGAGGATTTATTTTAACTTTTTTTTGTTTTGTGATTTATTTAATAATATCAAAACTTATACATATTCTGTGTGTTTTGCAGTATATAAATAAATATTTGAAGGTTTTGCGTTTGCGTCAAAGAATATTTTCTGACATGTACTTACAGGATTGTACAACTACAGATGCATATTTCTACATAAGTTATTATATTACCCATTTATTATGCATATAATATTATTGACTTTAATTATTATCAACTTTAACGAGTATCTTTTATTTGTGTTTAGGAGTATATTCGACAAATGTGAAAAAGTTCTTCACTGCCAATCCTCCAAACAATAACGACTGGCTTCAAATGTTGTTAGCTTATGCACTCGGAACAAAAACTGAGTTACTTAGCGTTAAACCGTAGGCATCGGTCAATAAGGTATTTTTTAAAGAATAATAATGATTTTTTACTGTGCATGTAAGACATTAAGTTAAAAATAATACCATAATTATTTTTGTAGGTATATATTCCTCTGAATATGAATCAAGAACATTGGATTGTAGCACAACTCGACCTTGCTTAGTTTGCAATCGTTCTTTATAATTCCAACGTGAACGGTCATTCATATAAGTCCATCATGAAATTTATAAAGCCTATGTATTGCAATGTCTTTGTACCTTCAAAGGTGTAGATTTTATAGTTTGAAGAGCATAGAAAGCCCAAATTTGTTCCCTTGGCTGATGACTCGTATCCGGGAGAATGTGCCGCAACAAAAGGTCGGTAGCGGGGACTGTGGTGTCTTCACCTGTATGTATATTGAATATCTTATATTAGGTCGATCATTTGACTCGTTCCCTGACATTGGTACTTTTATAGACAGAAGATGGCCGTTGATTTATGGACTACAGTTTTATAGATATTTAGTACTATAATTTATTTACATGCATTTATTTGGGTGTATAATTGATATACCATAATTATTTTGGGTATATGTATGTGGAAGTGTTTTTCCAGTTTGATAGAAGTGTGATTTAATCAATATGCATTGATTTGGACGTATAATTGTTTGTGGGCGTTGATTTGGGTGTATGTATGCGAAAGTGATTTTACAGTTTGAGAGAAATGTGTTTATTCAATATAGCAAGTTTGGGATTGTCCATATTATAGAGGAGATTCTGTCAAAATTTTTGTGAAAATTATTAACATTAATACTAAAGACAAGTGCATTAAATTAAGTGTGTTACAAAATAAGTGCATTACAAAATAAGTGAATTACAAAATAAGTGCATTACAAAATAAGTGAATTACAAATTAAGTGAATTACAAAAAAGTGCATTACAAAATAAGTGAATTACAGAAGTGACAAAACTCGACTCTCATACATAATTAAGCCTCATGGTATAGCTCTTTCTCTTATTTTTTCAGATCCGTCTGAAATAAAAAAATATTTAAATATTAACCTTATATTATACATAATTAAATATCAATAAGGTAAATGTTTATAAATGAATATACATCACCTACTCTGTAAAGGTACAGGGTTTCGATACGTTTGTCGGTTATGTCCATGTTGTCTACAACGACTACATATATTCTTTGATGGTTCATCTCCTTGAGATAGAATTTGATTCATCCGACGTCTGTCTGACTGATGACATGCTATCAGAGGCTGAATATCCATATTTTTCAAATACTCTGAGACTATCCAATCTAACACTTGACTAACCGAAAGTATTGGCTCGCTATAGGCACGGAACAAAGTCTCAGATTATAATAAGTTGAACAAAGAATCTCGTGCGATAATCTGTTGTATCTGCATATGGCGAGTGCATGGAAACAAGGCAGTTGTCGATAATTAAACTTTCGACAGCTGTATATTCTTTCGCCAATGTCTACAATCTAGTTTACTCCACCATCCATAACTATAAATTGTAAATCATCAACAAAAGAAATGGTCATTCGACTTACCTTATCGTTATATTTCATAACTTTATGATGTGTCCAGTTCATCAAGACATTGGTCATATTTTATGATGCCAATCGTCTATGGTAAAACCACAATTGCATTAGCTCCCGCATCCACTCTACCGAATTAGTGACCGGAAGCTTTCTTGCTTCTTTTGCAACTGCATTAATGCTCTCAGCGATATTAATAGTCATAATGTCATACCTTCTGAAAGCACCGATGATCGTGCCCATCTCATTATACCAACTTCTTCCTCCAAATACTTCATCACGATAGGTTTCATTTGTCGCATCTTGTTTAATTGATATTGAAAATTATGGACACGATAAACCTTAGCAGCAGTGAAGTAGGTAGATAGGTATACCCATTTTTTAGACTTATCTGATGGTAACTTGTATTTTGTCATCAAATTTTCTTTCAAATGATATATACAGAACCCATGATATGCATGAGAAAACACACCCTGTATAGCCCTCTCAATATTGGCATGTCAATCAGATATAAAAACAAGATTCTGATGATCTGCAATAACTCCTCGCAGTTTAACCATAAACCACTCCCAAGAAGTATCATTTTCTTAGTCAGCAATTCCCCAAGCCAATAGATAAATTTGATTGTTTCCATCTTTACCAATAGCCACAAACATTGTACCAAGATAGGAACCTTTCAAAAATATTCCGTCCACTGTAACTACCGGTCGGATTAATGAATTAAAACCTCTGATGCAGGGTCCTAACGCCATAAAGATATACTTGAAGTGATTATCCGTGTCAGTTTTCAAATGAGTAATCGTACCTGGGTTATTTTGTTACAACACATAGCTGTATGCAGGAAGCAATCTAAACGAATTCTCAGGAGTACCTCTTATCAATCTTAATGCACGCTCCCTAGGGCGCCAAGCATTAGTATAGGTTATCTGAATATCGAATTTTTCACGTATATCTGCTTGAATGTCTTTCGGCCTATAGTTTCTATTGACCGATGTAAACTTATTTTTTATTATTTTAACAATAATTTGACTCTTGGCTTGCCGGTGACCATCCCTTAATTGACTCAAAACACAAGTGTGCCATGTATCTACTCACCTAACAACAAAAAAATGTCACCCTTCTGTCGACACTGCCTGTAATCTCCACTTGCAGTTGTCATCATCGCAATTCAACTTGAAACGATCTTTAGTAGATTTATAAACTCTAAAACTCCATTTTTCCTTCAGTGCAACTATACTTATAGCTTCATGAATTTCATCTTTGCTGTTATATAATTTTTTTACAAATACATCACCAATCCCATTATAAGAAATTTTTTTCAATACATTCAAGTCAAATGGTAGTATTTCAGGCTGAAACTGAAATAAATTTTCTACCTTAACCCTTTCTTCTCTACCATAACCCTCATCATCATCATCATCATTATCACCCTCATCATCATCATCATCACCAGCATCATCATTTACATCCTCATTCTCTTCATAATCATCATTATAATTATTTCTATAATCATCATCAACCTCGTAACCATGATCATCATTTTCACCAATATCATAGCCAAGATCAACGCTATCATCTCCATATATTTGACCATGGTCATATGTGTAACCTTGTTGTTCGTTGAGCATCGAAGGAGAATAATGATAATCCTCAAGGAAATTTGGAATATACACATGAGTTATCGATGAGAATTGCTTAGCATAACCTTCTTTTTGCTCCATTGATGCTTCTGCATTACTTTCAGGTCCTCGAGCATCTACTGTTATACAAAACGGTATAGCCATATTATTCTATAAGCTCAACCACAATATTGCATCATCGTCATTTTCAAGTGGAATGGGTCTCAACTTTATGATACTTGAAGGAACCTCAAATTTTAAAGTTACTTTATAATGCACTTGATTAACTTCTAAAAGAAAAAAAATTCTTCTCAACAACGCTTTGTATCTAATATTTTTCAGAACAACTATATGTATATTTTGATATCCAATGTTTCTTTCAAAATTATTGCTACAGCTCTTCTATCTTCCTCCAAAATATATAATGGTTAGAATTTGTGACATACCTAAAAAAAAATAATTTAATTTTATATTAATTAAATTTAAAAAATATAATTGAATATATAACTATTTATATATATAAAATATATTTTTATTTTAAATATATAAAATAAATATAATATGCAAGTTCAGAAAAAATGAAAGCCATTTGGTGGTGGTGTTATAACGTTGCGGTAGTGTGCATGAGCACTTTGTTGTTACTGATGCGCGCATGACAGCGGCCAATAACAACTATATGTGCAATCACGCGCAGACACATACCAATCGACCACCAATAACAATTATATATGGCGCAGCCACAACTCAATCATAACAGATATATATATCCAAACACTTTAATCATTTATTTCAATAAATATACATAATACTATTAATTAAATTAAAATAAACAAAATCTTACTTGTTTTAAACTTCAGCTATTTTTCTTCTCTGAATCTTTGATCTTCGCGTAAATATGAATCGAGGGATATGAGTTTTGAGAGCAGATCTGTGAGTTTTGAGAACGCACCAGATTTAAGAATTGAATAAAACGAGAGATGATATTGTGAGGGGGTAATAAAAGAAAAAAATATAAAATTACGATGGTATTTAAATAAAATAAAAAAATATAAGGAATATTTAATATATAATTATTTATTTTATTTTTAAATTTATTTTTTAAAAATACAGATAAAATGGTTGTTGGGCGCAGGCCTAGGCGCGCGTTCAGCGACTATTTTGTGTTTTTATAATTTTTAATTATTATTATTATAAATTTATAATTTTTTTATAATTAATTTAAATTTTAATTATTTAAAAATTTATATTCTTCAATAATTTATATAAAATAAAATAAAAAATTAAATAACAATAAAAATTATTAAAATTATAATAAGGGTAAAATAATAAACATAATATATATTTGATTAATATAATTTAAAATATTTAACTTTAATTGAAATAAAAATTAATATTAAAATAATGATTAATTCGAAGAATTTCTCTAATATTTATTGAGGTATTTATTCATAAGAGCCCTATGTCTATTTGGATTGACAATTTTTTTTTTTTAAATCAGTAGATGAATTATGAGTAGATTTTCGATTAAGAATATTGATATTTTAAAAGGTGTGGCGTATTACCAAATTAGCCTTTAGAATTAACTGAGGGGTTGCCTTATAAAATATTCCTTATCTATCAATACTTTAGAATGCTTATTATATCCATCAAATTAAATTTTAATTATATTCTTTATCTAAAAAACAAATTTATTTTTTTAGATGGAATCGTGAATGGTTTGGGGTAGGAAGAAAAAAATCTATTAAATTAAATTGAATCGGTCGATTTTTAAATGATTCAGTTTAATTTAATTTAATTTAATTTAAAAGTTAATTTTTAAATTAATTTGATTTAATTTAGTTTAAGAATTAGTTTAAAATAAAAAATATTTTTATAATAAATTAAAAATTAAAATTTAAAGCTAAACCGATTTAATTCAATTTTTGGTACTTAATTGAACTAATTAAATCTATTTATATGGAACCAATGAGTTCGGTTGAATGGTCACCTCGTCATTTAATTTGGTTGGTCCTGATACCCCACCCCGTGTTGATGGATCCCGGAATGGAGTGAATCTGAATTTGTCACGTAACGTTTATCAACTTTGCCTTGACTAAGTCAGCTTTGGGTTTGTTGAAAAAAGTTGTTTGGGCTCAGCCTCAACTTGATGCCTGCAAGTGACCTGACGCGGGCTGTACATGTGTCCAACTACTACCGCTACTCATTATATCCAACTAAGTATTTTGTTGACTAAAAATAAAAATAGCATTTTTCATGTTTATATATAAATACATATTAATTTTGCATTGTTTGATTGTAATTAGGATATAGCTTATAATAGATTAAAGCTAAAACAAAAAAAAGAAGACATTTTTAATTAAGTGCGATCATTTCAAGTCGGCGGGGCTCGGATCCGAAATAAGTATTTTGAGTCAAGTCGTTCCAAAGAGACTTGATGGTGGGAGTAACAATCCAATTGCTGCTGCCCCCACACGGTGTGTCAGGCTCAGCTCAGATTCTGCTCCATTTATATAAATCTCCATGTGATAGTAAAACTAAGCATAGCATCTCAGACACTTTACCCTACTCTTTCCTGTCACTTTTATCTTCATCTAATCGAGTTTCTAGGTCATGGATAGACAGCAAGAACTGAAATTGCTTGGCTTCTCTGGCACCATCAAAGAATCCTTCAAGCTCATCTTCTCCAAGAGAAAAGTCTTTAGCCAAATCACTTTAGCCCTCCTAATCCCACTCTCCTTCATTTTCCAGGCTAATATCCTGACTGCCCATTTGCTCTCTTCCAAAATATTTGAACAAAAAGACACTTTAGATCCTTCAGTTTTCGGTATTCCCGAATATTCCAATTGGAACTTCTCCGATTTAAAGTCCGTCAAATGGGCAGCTTATTGGGTTCTGATCGAAATCGCTTTTTACTCTTTTATATTGATCCTCTCTCTTCTTTCTACTTGCGCAGTTTCTTATGTCATTGCCTGTGTTTACAATGCCAAAGACATCAACTTCAAGAAAGCCATGGCCGTGGTAACTAAAGTTTGGAAGCGAGTTTTTGTCACATTCTTATTAAGTTTGTCTATTGTTTTTGTTTATGAATACATAGCCGGAGCTCTGTTGGTTCTGATCTTGCGGCTTCTCGTTAACGGATTGGCTACCACTGGATTTGTTATTGGTATTATTCTCTTGATCCTTTTCTTAGCTGGGTCTGTCTATATAACTATAATTTGGCATTTGGCCACCGTAATTTCGGTTTTGGAAGACAATGTCTATGGAATTAAAGCCATAACGAAGAGCAAGAACTTGATAAAGTGCAAGATTGGGGTTGCAGCTGGTACGTTGGTTTTGTTCAGTGTTGTTTCAGCTGGGATTGATGCAATTATTGAGAACTTTGTGGTATTTGGGTCGTTTCTGAATTTGGGAATCAGAATCGGGATTGGATTCTTTTGCTTGTTCTTGATGCTGCTGCTGGTTTTATTTGGCCTTGTTGTCCAAACAGTAATCTACTTCGTCTGCAAGTCTCATCATAATGAAATTATCAATCTGGCCAATATTGAGAATTATGTTCCTTACCAGAAGGCCACCGAATTACAAGAACCCCAACTTCCTGTTTAGATAAACAATAACTTTTAGTTTAAGAGTGCTGAAAGTGAATGACAAATCCAAGCTGTGAATCTCACTTGTTTTGCTGTTTTTGATGTAAGAAATGTATTAATAGTTTCTATAAAGTTGTGCTTATTTCAGCTTTTGAATACAGAATTTGTTTTCTTTCTTTGGAAATTCGCACACTTGACCTTTTGGGTGTAAATTTGTTTTTACGGTACTAAAAACTATTATATTTTATTAATAAAATATATAATAGTTTATTTATTTTATCTTTATTTATATAAAGTTGTGCAACAAAGAGTCTGTAATATTATTAATTTTTTAATTTTAAAATTATTTTTATAATTTAATTTTTTATGTAAATAATTAATTTTGATTATTTTTTATTAAAAAAAATTTTTAATTAAATTTTTTTATTAAATTATTTAATTATTATAACTTAAAAAAATATATTTTTTTAAATTATACAAATAAAATAAATAAAGTATTATATATACGGTCAATAAAATATAATAATTTTATAAATTTACACCTAAAATGTGGTCAAGCAAATTTCCCTCTATCGTTTCACACTTCCGATTAGTACAACCAAAACTGTGAGTTCCTCCCATCTTTACTGACTAATTCACTAATTTGGCAGAAGAAAATGATACAATAATGTACGAAAACTTACCGATTCAGTCCAGAGAATTCACTAATTTGGAACTTTTAATTTTTTTCTTTTGCCGAATTTTGTGTGTATTAAAAGGAATAATACAAAAAAAAATACATAAATTCCTTAGTCTTGAAAAATTAGAATCTCAACGAAATTGTGTTGTGTCACTATTTTAATGGTCGGAGGGTAATAAACAACGCATGAACTCGCGCCTTTTCAAAAACAATAAAATAAATAAATAAATAAAAGCGCTCTCAATTTGTGATTATGCTAACTCTTTTTTAGTGGATAAGAGATATTATTTAAACTCAAAAATAATTCTTCACGTCTTCCAAATGTATAAATAGTCGACAATTATTTTAATTGCTTAAAGGGATGTGAATGTGGTCAGTTTATTTTAGGATAATAGAAAGGACAAACGTAAAGTAGACTCTCAAAGTATGGTTTAATATTTAATTATATTTTTATAAATTTAAAAATATACATTTACACAACTGCAGTAAAATTCTATTAACTATGGTATTATAATAAATTAGATCAAATGATCAACCCATCAATAATATACAACGGTGATTGTAAACAGTATTATTATCATAACTTGTCGAATAATTGCCGGTGAAAGATGGTAGATTAATCTAAAATTAACATTATCAAATTTAAAATTTTATAATTTATGCTATGGTGAAATTATTTTTATTAATAAAGTATTAGAGATGAGTCAAAACTAAAGAGAGAAAGCGACAACCTATATGGAGCTACCTATTGCATGGTAGCAAGTGATGGTGTACCGTCACCACCATCGAATAGATCGATAATCAGAGCCCAATTAATGATGGCAGTGCACCATCAATAGCCATCATGTGAAGTTAACTCCATGAAGGTCGTCACATTCTCTCTTATCTTTTAATTCATCTTCGGTGATCCATTAATGAAAACAACTTCATTATCACATAGATCACAAAATTTTGAGTTTGATGTTATCGAATTTAGATCAACCCCACATCGCTAATTGGTGGTCGAATAGTAAACAATGGCGACAATACTGTTTATGGTGGATATTGTTCACAGGTTAATCATTTGAAGTAAGTTACTATAATACCCTTTAGTTAATAGAATTTACTAACTAAAGGAGTGTAGATGTGTATTTTCAAAACCATTGGAGGTATAATTGAGTATTAAACTATGCATTAAGATTAGGGATCTACTTGTCCTTTTTCCTAATAAAAAAGTTCGCAGCTTAAATTCTGTTCACATTAAATTAGAAAAGGGTTTAATTCATATTTTGTGCAATAAAATTAAAATTAAAATATAATACTTAAAAGGGCAAGAAAATATCACATTGATTACAAATTTTAACTATTTCAAATAAACCTCGACTTTGTATGCAACTTAGTCATACTAAGAGAGCTAGCTTGTGGATTAATCTTTGTTGATTTACCGTTCATGGTTATCCTCGTAATATACATATTCAATTTTTTTTTAACCAAAAGTAGTAGAGATTAAGAAGGGAAAGTATGGTTATGCTCCTTTTATTTATATACAATTTTTTGAGTTTTAAAAAATTATTTCTTATTTTTTTGAGTAATTAATTATTTCTTGAAAGATAATATAGATCTAGTAATCATTAATCAAAGGAACAAAATCATTATAAATATAAGCATGAGTTTTTTTTGGCAAAATCTCAACACCAAACAATGGACATAAACGACTCGGCTTCCCATTTAACCAAGAAATGAGCAATCATATTTCCTTCATACCTAGCAAATACACAAAATGTATTCTCGAAGTTATCTAATAACTAAGAAATAGACTCAAGCAAATTGCCCTCTATACTTAAGAACAATTGTAAAGGGAGAGAATCAACTAATTGCTTGTAGTCTGTCTTAATAATGAGGGCCATCCAAGACAAATCAATACTATATAGCTCAGTAACACACCCTTATAAAACTCCCAAACCTCATGAAGAGCATTCAATAGCACAAAGTATTCTGCGAAAAATGGCAACAAAAAAAAAGTTATGAAGGACTTGATTGAACAAACAACACCACCTATCAAGTCCCTTAAAACCCATCCAACATCAACCATTTACTTGCCATATTAATCACAGCATCGACATTAATCTTGAGCGCTCCAACCATTGGAGCTTACTCAACTCAAGTTAGCAATTCCACTAACTGCACGACTATTGGCACCAAGCTTATCAGCAAAAATTCTCTAGGTAACCTTATTTAATTTTTGTGACTTCTGAAATTCATAAAAGAGGACTCTAATTTTGACAAATTTTTTTTTAAAAACCTCAAGCAAGGAACCATGACATTGACCATTTCTGTAATTTTAACAGCTCCACAATACCACTAACATCTCTAAATAGGAAAAAGTTGAAAGATATGAATAAAAAATCTCCCAAAATCAGTCCATTTAAAATTAGAAATCACCTCCAAACATTGTGGAATTCAAAATCTCAACCACTGCAAATCATTTCAACAAAGCATGATGTTGAGGGAGGAATCACCTTTCTCCCAATGAGATTAGGTTAAAGCAAAGAACCCCAAGTTTAACCTTGAACCCTAATATCTTTCGCAGTAGAATAACTTGTATATCAAGAAAAATAGTAAGAATTCAAAATAGAAAATAAAGAGCACAACACAATCACTTACGTGGTTCAGCTAATTGCGTACGTCTATGGTAGATCCAAGGATCCTAACCTCTCTTATTAACTCTTTAGAGATTTTACAAAAAAAACCCAATGAATAACCCTAAAAAAGACCTAATGTTTATTGTACCCTTACTCTACCACTAGTAATGAACACCCAAACAACGGTTCCACCCTAGCGTATACAGGCACTTAGTGTCTATCCAGTTCTTCCCTCTCTTAAAGTTTCTCTTAATGTTTAATTTTAACCTATAGGGTTTACAAGTGTTTATATAGAGATTATTTCGTGCCTACTAACCTTATTCCTTATTGGAGTAAGAGTCTGATTGTTTTGGAAGTCCAAAATCTCCCAAAACTAAAAAATCTAGAACAAAAACGGACTTCCCCCACTCTAGCGTGTAGCGCTGAGGTTCTGACGCCGTGACACTGAGCCTTGATGAGTCGAGCACTACGGCACACATATCCCACACGTTCTAGACTTCTTATGACTTTACTTTTTTATATTCATCTCATTTCTTGTCCAAACAAGATTGTTGAATCACTAACTCTCCAATAAACCCTTCCTTGATTCAAAATCTTCTAAATAAGAAGGCTTCTAGATCCGATCCACACTAATACTCTATCACCTAGAGTTGAGTCCAGTTAAGTCTTCACCAAGACTTAACTTTTTTCTAGCTAGTAACTTTGGTCTCCAAAGACATTCATGCACCTTGCATAGGGTATGGATGCATTGCACTCCTTTGTGACTTTTATCACCTCGGTGAGTATAGTTTGGATGTCCTTTAGTGGTCTGCATTACCCAAACACATCGCATTAGGCCACTCATGGCCATCCCAGTAAGCACTTAGAGCCTCCCATTATGCTTCTTACCCCAAAACTTATAGGTCCATTCTCTACCATTAGCTTTCCTTTTTTTCGCTCTAATCGAATACCCTTTCTCATCGAACTTGCCTAAGGATATCAAGTTTCTTCTCAAATTAGAAACATGTCTTACACCATGTAAGTCCTTAGTTTCTCCACCTTGCAACCTTAATCTTATGTCATCAACTCTCATGATCTCACAAGTCATATCATTCTCTATTAGACCTTTACCTCTATTCGCTATGTAGTTGGTAAGCATCAATCGATTGGGACACATATGGACACTGCACCCCAAAGCTAGTATCTATTTGCTAACGTATTTTCCCCTTGAGGCTACCAATGTGTTTATAAATTCGATATCTTTCTAGTACTGATTGCAGCTCACCCTCCTTGGCCTTTTGATTTCGGACAATCCTTCACAAAGTTTTATTCCTTATTATAAAGGAAACACTTCTTGGATCTCCTCATTGATTGGTTGTTTTTCCTCCCTTGTGCAAGCAATGCTGCTCCACTCTTGAGCTCAGATTTCTTTGTCATTTCTTTTGAGTTCAATGATGCCTTGGTGTCATTCATCGTTAAGGACTCCTTACTATATAGTAGCATATCCATAAAGTTCTCATAGCTTTTTGGCAACGAGCTTAACAGGATTATAACATTGTATTCATCCTCAGTCTTGATGCCCAATTGCTCAAGACTTATGATGATCTTATTGAACTCGTCAATGTGGGCTCTCAATGAAGATCTCTTGTGTATTATTAACTGATGAAGTTTCTTCTTCATGAGAGATCTATTTGCAAGAGACTTCTTAATGTCTAATGCCTCAAATCTCTTCTATTGCCCCAAAACAGTTTCTTCATCACCAACTTCCCTTAATACTTTGTTACTCAACGCTAAGATTATGTTATAGTGAACTTTTTCTGAATCGTGTCTAAATCTTTCTGCCCGGACTTTGAGGTTGTCGTCTATTTGCTAGTTAAGAAGCTGACTTTCTCTAAGGCTAAGTCTAGCCCTTCATTCACTAGTAGAGCTCTAACCTTCTTCTTCTTCTAAAGATTGAAGTCATTCATCCCATTGAACTTCTCTATTTCTTGCTTGATTACAGCCATGGTTTAAAAACCACAGGTGTGTATTATCAAACCTTAGCTCTAATACCATTTTATTGAGAGAGAAATCGCCCTTCTCCCCGTGAGATTAGGTTAAAGTGAAGAATCCCAAGTTCAACCTTGAACCATAACTTCTTTGCGTGGCGGAATAACCTGTATATCAAGCGAAATAGCAAGAATTCAAAGAAGAAATAAAGAGCACAACACAATCACTTATGTGGTTCAGCCAATTGACTACGTCTACGGTGGATCCAAGGATCTAGCCTTTCTTATTAACTCCCTAAAGATTTTACAAGAAAAGCCCAATGAAGTACCCTTAAAAAGACTTAATATTTAGTGTACCCTTACTCTACCTCGAGCAATTAACACCCAAACAACGGTTTCACCCTAGCGCACACAAGCACTTAGTGTTTATCCAGTTCTTCCCTTTTCTTGGAGTTTCTTCTTAATGCTTAATTTTAACCTACAGGGTTTACAAGTATTTATATAAGGGTTATTTCGTGCCTACTAACCCTATTTTTTATTAGAGTAAGAATCCACTTGTTTTGGAAATTCAAAACTTTCAAAACTTCGAAACAAAAATAGACTTCCCCTACTCTGGCTCAGCGACGTTGAGCCTTGATGCGTCCAGCCTTATGGCGCTAGGAACCTGGCGCCGTTGTGCTAGGCATGCCACGTCCAACGCTGGGAACCTGACGTCGCGGCACTGAAGTACTGATCTGGGCACCGTGGTGTTGGCTTATGTTTCTAGCTTCACGCTTTTTCTCGCTTCCTTCGTGTCTTTAAGTCCCATTTCGCTTCTTCTTTCGTGTCCCACATGTCCTAGACTTTCCTATATGTGTCTCACATATTCTAGACTTCTTGTGACTCTCCTCTTTGATATTCATCTTAATTTTTGTCCGAAAAAAATTGTTGAATCACCAAATCTCCAATACATGAAATACTCTTTCAAGACCATCTTCACACTGAAAACAACCAGCCTGCACATCAAGATGTTGCCAAAACAAATTGAATTAAGTAGGAATGATACCATGAAATACATGCCACATGAATACTTCAATCTTCAGTAGAATTTAGAGTAGCACTCAACCAAACCGTAGTAACCACCTTATACTCAGTTTTAACACTATATTCTCTGAAAGGAGAAACGTTTCACAATAATTTAGCACTTACTAACTTGCATCCAAAAGAAATGGAACCCACTAAAGCCACATTCACATGGCAAGATAATTGATTACTAGGTGAACTTACTTAAATATAATCAAAGGATTATCGGGATAGCACAATATATTTACGTAATGACTTATGCTTGAATACAAACTCTTCATATAAAGAGAAATAACTAAACCTCTATTAAAGAATAAGCCTTAAATCAGGGCACACAAACCCTTTCGAAAAAAGGTGGAGGGACAAAAACTTTTTAAAATACACTACCACATGCCTTATGACATCCTCCAACGTTTTTAAAGATTAACCTATTCAAGTCCTTTACCATCCTCCAACATCAAGGATAACACCAAACAACAAAAAAAATATATAAAATTCAGCTTGAATCGGCAAACCAACAAAAGAAGGGGCTATTGGAACACCATAGACTGATGGGCTATCAGATCTTACTTTCACGGGTGGTAACGGAGTTGTTTTATATAGGTGGTAGTGGGGAAGTTTGAAAACCACCAGGATTTGTTATTCCAGCAGATTAAGGCGACTAAAGATGAGAAGTGCTTGCTTACTTGATGGTAGTTGGTTGAGGCTGTGGGTTACAAAGGCTTACAAGAAGTAAGTATGGACAGGGAAGCCCGACGGAGGCTGGCAAAGACTTGGCGGAGATAACCAGAACAAAGAAAGTAGAAAAAGAACCCTAAAAAAGAGCAAAGAAGAAATCGAAAACCCAAAAACATGAAAGGAAAAAACTAACTTTTTGTCCACTGGAAAGATGATTGTTTTTTTTAGTTAGGGATATTAGAAACAGTAGGTTCTTGGAGAGGATTTTGGGGGTTGGTGGGTAGGGTTTTTTCCTCTCTTGGATCTCTGTGGGTTTAGCGAGTTATAAAGACAAAGGCTTTTTTACTTTTGTTTTTTGTTTTTGGATTGGAACTTGAGCTTTGTGCTTTTTTAGAATTGAAAATATTGGCCAAAAGATTGTTTTACGACAATGGAACACTATACGAACTGGTTTTGTTTTGTTTTTATTTTAGTCCTTTTTGTTATTTATGTATTTATTTATAAAGCATCCGATTTCCTAAATCCTTTTATGGAAAGAGATTGTTTTTCATTGTTATATTATAGGACTGAGCCTAAAGACTGAGCCATCTTTAAAGACTGAGCTAGAGCCAAAGAGGTACGTAATATTTTCGGACTCTAGTTATCCTTATTTTTTAAGATCTCTGAGTATTCCTAAATTTTCAAATAAGTCTTACTTCTATAATCTTAAAGTACATTTAAATCAGGAAAGTAAGGATATATCATAATTCTAATAGGACTTAATAACCTAAACACAACAAGGTATATAAAAAGAAGGCAAAATTATTGCATAAAGGATAAGATTTTGAAAGATTGAAAGCCTATTCTCAAGAAACACATAACATCTCTTTGGGTTTATTATTTTCTAGCTTTCAAGCTTTTCTTCCCAATAGAATCATTGCTGACTTAAGTGTTGGAAGTTCATAGCCAGAAATAATTTTTGGCATGGCCAAACTTTGTTTGTGGTTGTAAGAACACTATTAGAGTTTAACACATGTCCAAGGATATCATTTAAACCTAATTTGAAGGGATCCAGTTCATTATTCCTAAAAGAGAATTTTTTTTAGCTCGTGAGTGTTGTGTGATTTCTATATTAAGCGCAAGTGCACGCTATCGGGAACAAGTAATATATGATGTGTTGAGTGTTGATCCTACGAGAAATTATTATTATTTTTAACCAAGTACTAAAATTATTTTCTCTCACTTTTATTCAGACAAAAAAAAAATTGATTTGTTTATGTTAAAACTAATTACTAATTCTATAAATCAATCTTAATTGTGCAAACTATATAAGTGCAAATACTATATGAAGAGTATCTAGAATTATAGCTATCCCTTAATATGAATTCATTATCCAATTTTTAATCCCTCAGTTTAATTATTAGTCACAACATGTATTTCATCACAAGCCTATTCCAATAGTCGAGTGGTTGTATCTTAATCTACAGAATTTTTATATTTCTATAGTAATTCGAATAAATCAAAGTTCATTACGAGCAAGTTGTATTGACCATACATGCCATATAGATATATTCCTATCCTATATCGAAACTTGTAGATATTATTCCACAATCATTTATCAATTTGTCTAGATTTAAACAATATGATGCCTTTTTCCTAATTTATCCTAACATATTGAAAGCATTAAGAACAACACAAATTGAATAATAAGTTGAATTCATAACAATGAGAACCAAATACTAAAATTAAGTCCACATACTGAGTTAAAGGTGACAATCCTAGATAATGAAATTAAATCAACATAATAAGAGTTTAATGGCTAAATAATAATAATTTAACATGATACAACAATCCCAAACCGAATTTATAAAGACTAGGGTGCCTCTAATCAATCCATGAGCTTTGGTTGAATCATCCAAAAGTTAGCCAAAATACCATTGATTGTGTTACCTCTCCAAAATAGGTTTAAATGTTATTTTGCATAATATGAGGATGATTTTTGGGTTAAAAACGTGTTAGATTGAGAGAAAATGGGTTAGGGTTAGAGTTAGGTTAGGGGCCGAATTCCCCCATTTGGAGGTAAAATAGGATATTTATACAATCGTCGAAACGCTGGGGTATTCATTAGTGCCTGAACTCTGGGGCGGTGGTCACTGTAGCCAATTATTGTTCACAAGAACTGTTCACTATTACTGTAGTAGTTTAGTGTAGCAATTTTACTTATTTGCTCTAATTTCATCCTTTTCCATATTCTCCTAATTTAACCGTATAAAAATAATATTTAATAAATAAAAGCTCTTAAATTACTCAAAAATGAATAATTATTAGATAAATAAAGTCAGATTATGGATCCAAAATATACTTATCAGTGAGCCCATAATTTTTCAAATTTTATGGTTATATTGCTTGTGTCGTCAGTAGAAACGGTATGAAAGGTCATGAAAGGCAATCCCCCAAAGATGAACAAGATAGTTACTTGATTTAAGATTATATCAGAATAGGAGCAAAATCAACGACTCATAGTGTATACCAAACAGACAAGTTAGGGACAATCATTAGAGTTATGGGATGATAATATGGTGCATTAGGTCGAAGTCACCTGTGCTTAGAGGGTAAAAGAGGAAAAAAATGTGTGAGAGGAGTTGAAAGAAATATTGGCAGTAGTATTAAAAAAATATAGGAGGTTAGAAGAGCATTAAAAGTCCCGAGGAGAAATCAACCAGCAAGTAGGCATGTCAAACCTTTAGGAACCTATCCTACCTCTCGATGATAGTAGGTTAGTGCTTGGTTTACTCGAGAACAAAATGAAAAAGAGATACAAGGAGATGATTCGTTAGGGGTAGAGAATGGGATTTAAAGTAGGAGATCACGCTGAGATGATTGAGCACTTACATACTTAGAAGTTAGAGATTCGGGGGGAATAAAAAGGGGCCTAAATAAAGTAAGGAATGAGGATAACCTGGATAAACATGATTCTTGGAGAATATTGCTTAACAAAAATAAGAATGGAGAAGGAATGGACAGAGATAGGCAAATGAGTATGGCACTAAGAGAAGTTCCTTCAAAGGAGAAAGTCAAAAGATTAGATGAATGATTGCATGAGCTTATGAAGGGTAACGAAAGACGAGAATCGCTTGCCTTAAAGGCAATAGTAAGGGAGCAAAATATTTTCTTTATTGATGAACTTAGGGATATGGAGCTGTTTAGGGCCTTTGGATTGCCTAGCATCCTTGTTTACAAAGGAACAACTGACCTGAACCACTATGTAGACCAAGTGACTAACATCAGATGTGCTAACTATTCCATATAAACTTGAAATGACAAACCCTCTTCTAGTACTAAAGTCTAAAATAGAGAAGCATATCATTCTACATTGAGCTAACGGATGAGTTTGTCTAGCACTTTCAAGGAGTTTAAGAATCGATCAAAGATCCCAGATAGTTAAAGAAGCTTAAGCAAAGTCAAATAAAGAGCTTAAGGGATTTTATAGGTTTGTGTCATAAAGAAGTAATCCAGCTTAGGGCTTTTGACCTACCGATCACCCTAAAAGCTCTAAAGGAAGGGTTACAAGTAGATCAATTATGGTATTATTTTTCTAAAAGCCCCACCACAACCTACACAATCACCTACGCTAGAACACCCAAATACATAAGGATCGAGGAAGAAGAAAAGGCAAAGAGGATGATCGTAATAGAAAATTGAGAAAGATTTCGAGGAAGAGAGATGAAGCGATTGAACACTACTTGGAATTGCAAAGTATCCTCATAACGATCAACCACGTGAAGAATTCCAAGATGAAAGGATAAGGAATTCTGTCCCCAAAGTGGTAAGGATCTAAGAAAAGAGATATGTCCCCCTCATTGTCCCTCTTGGGATCATCTTCGAAGCCATCAAAGAGAAATGTCTGTTTGAGGAGCCAGCCACTATAAAAGCACATACAGCAAGAGTGTAACAAAGATAAAAAGTGCGAGTTTCATCAAGATCACAGACACATAACCAACCAATGTCACCACTTAGGGAAGCAAGTAGACTAAATAATTAGAAATAGGTATTTAAAGAAATTTAGAGGCGAATTAATGCAAAAAAAACCTTATCAAATTGAGAAGTTAGACCTTAAGCCATCAACTCAACTGGGGATAACCATGATAAATTTAAGGGTAGATATATTTCATGTACCCGAGTCGATCTAAGCTACCTAACTCGAATCTTTGGGGTTGGTCCGAGTTCAAGTACCCTATTTAACGCCAATTGGGTCCTATTATAAGGAACTTAAAAGTCACGATAGAGTTCGGGCATGTTTTGACCCGACTCGATTTGTCCCAAGCCCAAAAAATAATATTATAATTTTTCAAAATAAAATCCTATTAAATATTTTTTTAAATGTCCTAAATTGCAAATGTAATAATTATAAATGTAATTAAAATTGAAATTGAAAATATAACAATTATAAATATAATTAGAATTATAATTACAATTGGAGACATAAAATGTAATTGTTAGAATTGAAATTTTAATTACAAATGTAATAATTATATGCAATTAGAATTGAAATTGTATTTGTATTTGTTATTGGAATTGGAATTAAAATCATAATTGTAGTTGGAAATGTAAATTAAAATTTAAAAATGTAATAATTATAAATTCAATTTGAATTGCAATTGCAATTACAGATGTAAATTGTAATAATTAAAATTGAGATTTCAATTAAAATTGTAATAATCATAAATACAATTGAAATTGAAATTGAAATTGTAATTGTAATTGACATTAGAATTAAATTTGGAAATGTAAATTGAAATTTGAATTGGAAATGTTAATTTCTAAATTTAAATGAAATTGGCATTGTACTTGGAAATGCAATAATTAGAATTGAAATTTGAAATGAAAATGTAATAATTATATATTCAATTGAAATGTCAATTGTAATTAAAATTTATTATTATTAGTTTCACATAATCAGTTATTCAATTAATCCAATTAACTAAATAAAAAAGTCCATGTATTTTTCTAAAATGAAACTCTATTAAATATTTTTAAAAGTATCTCACAAATAAAATAAACTCAAAACACACATAAAACAAAATATGCCAAACCCAATTAAAACCTATCTCATATAAAAAGATCCTATTAAAACCTTAAACTCAAAATACAAACAACTAAAAAAATTGAAAAAGCCAACAAAAATCTAAGCCCAATTTCTAAACCAACTTAATATATATATATATATATAGAGAGAGAGAGAGAGAGAGAGAGAGAAAAAAAACCTATTCTGATAAAAATTCGAGTTGAGATATGACCCTTTAACTGTTTCAATCTTGCCTACCCCTACTAATCAGTTAGCGACATGAATAATGAATTAGCTCTATTGACGTGTGCTTTGCTTGTAGGGCTTAGTAATAATGTGGACACTACCTTAGCCCTATTAAGATGTGTTGTAACCATGGGGCTTAGTTAATGACGTGGATAATGACTTATCCATATTGAGGTGACCTTTACTTGTGTGGCTCAGTAGTGATGTAGACACTGCCTTTGCACTATTGATGTATGCTTTAACTGTGAGGTGATTGTGTTATTATAGTAGCTAAGCGTAAGTGCACGCTATCGTATTAAATAATATAAGATTTTAAGTCCAGATATCGATCCAACAAGGACTATGCAATCTAACTCTATAAATCAAGTACTAAAATTGTACCTATTTAACTTTTATTCAGAAAATCACAATCTGAAATTTATTTAACTAATCTACTCTATCAATTAAACTGAACAAAAGTAAAGAGTAGAATTCACAAATAAAGGTAATATATGGTTTTGACTTGTCCCTTAGTATTTCATTGGACTCATTAATCATTTAGTTAATCCCTTAATACCATTTGATTGGCTTAGACACTAATCTCATCATAAGCCTTTGTTGATGGTCAAGAGACTATATTACGCATTCTAACAATCACCTATATGTCTATGGTAATCAAATCAAAATGTAACTTATTAAGATCAAGTCTAAATTATACCATACATGCCACCTAAGTATATGTCTATCCTAGATGGAACTCATAGTTGTTACCCTATGATCATTCATCAAACTATCATAGGTTAAACACATGAATCCCTTTGTCGCGTTCATCATGGTTTCTCAATCACTCAAAATATTAATCAGGTATAATGAAAGCATTAAACACAAAATAGAATGAATCAATTGAATGTATCAAGTTCATAAACTAAAAATTAATACAATTCAAATTCATACTAGGTTTACATAGTCAAACCCTAGATAAACAATTTAGCCCATCACAAAACCAAAAGTATCAAATCAATTCATAAAGATCAATAAGAACAAGAACATAATGACAAAGAAAAAGAAGAAAACCTAATCAAAGCGACTTCTTGATGTGCTTCTTACTCAATCTTGACTTGAAGTTTAAATCTTGATCTTAGTTCTTCAATCTTTGACTTCAATATTTGATTTTGTGTTGTGAATTCTTTCTCTAAATTTTTACCTTTTTTGTTCTCCTCTCCCCTCTTAGGGTTTTTGGCCTTTTATTTAAAAGTTTTTTTTCCTTCAAAACACAGTTCACGAGTACTGTAGCAACACTGTTCACAAGTTACTGTTCCCCCGACACTGTTCACCGCTACGAGCGCCACGGTGCCCAGTCCTGGTGTTCCTTTCGTATTTTTAGCGTAAATTTTTTGTTTCACATCCGATTTGCTTTCTGTTTGTTCCTATGCATCACATTTTCTATCATGCATCTATTTATGATCAGAAAACATAATTAAATAATCAAATATTTATAATTTGGAGTAAAATATAAAATTTGAGTACAAATCATAATAGTACTTTTATGCCCCTATCATGAGGCTCAATAATGATGTTGATGTTCAATAAGCCATGTCAATGTATCCCATAATTTAAATATATGGTGTTGATGGTGTTGGGTGTTGTGTGCGTTTGTACCATGCTACAGGTGAATGTGTGAATTTTAAATAATTTAAAATTTTCATGTCTCACATGCAATGTAGTGGAAATATAATACACATTAAAATAATCTTATTACACTAATGAGATTAGGAGACTCACTCTTAAAGTGTGCTTTGAACAAATCTAATTAGAAACGTAGTGGACTTCTCCAAGTTAGGATAGTAACTTTTGAAGCAACTATTGCTTCTCACTTGTATCTCTCGGCTTTTCTCTTTATACTTATATATATATATATATATATTTTGATTACCCATTTTCAACAAATGTAGAAAAGCTTTCTTTTATAGCATTTATGGCTGTCACTTTAGTCCAATAAATGATAAACATATGACAAGTATGACAAAGTATGAAAAAATGCCTTATCATGCTTGAGAAGCAAAACAAACAAGTGCTGGCCGAATATAATTAAGATTAGTGACCACAAAGAAAACAAATTTAGGCAACTCATGCTTTAACATGGCCACCACATGCTTTGGCCTAATTCAAATGCACGTCAACACCATCTTGTGAATTGAATTAAATTAAATTCAATAGGTTTTGTTAATAACCAATAGAAAATAAACATATAGCGTTTTGTCATAAATTGTATTTAATGAATATTGAACAAGTATGAAAGATTACAATTTAAATGAATTGTAACGCCCATTAACAAAAACAAAAAAATAATAAATTTAATAGTTTTATTTATTAATGTCTTATTTAGTACTTATACAAATTATTGGCATAATTTAAGATATACATTAGGTAGATAAAAATATCAAGTCTTACTTGGTACAATTTTAGGTTTAACACTTAAACTTTAGTTACTCCCCGAGAGACCATAAAATAAATAAGTGACTAATTAATATAATTTAAATAAAATAATAATTATTTTATTTAAATGGTAGCTACATCTATCAAAGCTCAATTCAATACCCATACAAATCATTAGCACAATTTGAGACATACACTAGGTAGATAAAAGTGTCAAGTTTCACTTAGTACAATTTTAGATTTAACACTTCAACCTTAGCTACTCTGCGAGATACCCTAAAATAAATTCATATTTTTTGAAAAGTTTTCAGATCGAACAATTTGATTTGGTATGCTACCCACGTGCTTAACGTGTACACTTCATATAGTGAGACTCCTTAAGCTCACACCCATTTTATCTCACGAAACATTTCTGTTAGTCCATAACTGATGCGCCCCCCCCCCCCCACACACGTTATGGATAATACAAAATGGCGAGTTAAACTATACAAGTTGAGGTTAATTCATATTCGTACAATCCCTCCATCATTAATATCCTGGAAGAGTGGAGATATAGATCAATAGCGTCAAGTCCCTTATAACTCAACCATAAACTTATCTCTTTTGATTTGTATTCTAATAAATAATATATATAAATTCATTTGCAATATTATTTACTCCACAAGAAACTCTTTCCTGAGTTAAATGCTTATGGCCATAAGACTTCCTAGAATACAATCTTAGAGCATCTGGATATTTAACTTACTCATATGAGTTGACGGATCCCATATCTACACACACTGGACTCCATAAGCATTAGACCATACCCAGCGACACCCAGTAATTAGACCATGAAAGGTCTCTGACATGTGTGGAACCTAAGTATGGTGAATCACTCATAAGCCCACCGTGGTGCTCAGGTATAGGGATCATGAATACTACTCAACTCGAAAAGACCCTCTACTGACGAATTTATGGGAAATCTATTGGAGGACTTCATTGAGTCTAGTTCAGTATCCAATCCTTACTAAATACATGTATATATATACGAGCTTTCACTAAACTCATAGTTTGCTAAAATTAACCATCTAGAGTATCCAGATATAAACATACACTAATTTATATTAATCGATTCTATTTGATAAACCCAGCTTCGGTGGAAATAGATCAGGAACATTTAATTTGTGAACATATTTGCACAATGACATTTCTTAGTAACTCTTGCAACTATTTACAACTATCTCATTGTTAGTATATTCTCGAGTCTTTATCCCATTTCAGGTAAGGTTCTAACTCTTTAAACCTAATCTGAACTCCTTCAAATCAATATAATGTCCGAAATGTTACAAGCATCTTACCTAATAAAATTAATTAGCGATTTAATGAGATATTTATTTATTACATAAGTATGAAAATACAATATTCATAAAAAAAATTAGAATGGCACATGAGCATAAATTCCAACAGATAGGTCAAGCCCTTACTGAGTCCCATGATGTTGTTCTCATTTAGGCTGAGCAGCTACCCAAGGTTGCGGATTTTAGTGGCCAGGTGGTTTCTTAAGCGACCCGTGTGTCACTATACTTACCTCTAATAAGAACCCCCTAATTTTTAATGTGAAGGTGAAGAGGTAGTAGAAGTGCTACTTGTTGACACACGACACGCTCTCTTTCTCGATTCAGCTCAGGCTGGGATGAGATTTGTTAATTGTCCTTATCGGAATAGATTTTTTAATCCCGGTTGGGAATCAGGTTCAGCCAAGTCAACCCGAACTTGAACTGAACCTGATCTTGCCCACCCTAATGATAATCATTGAAAGGTCTAAACAATTTTTTAATTAATGAATTGAAATCTAATCCCTATCTCCCCCAAAATATCTACATTAGGAATCTTTCTGAGAAGGAATCACTCCGAGACCCACCATCTATTCAAATAGGTGAACTTTCCATGTTCAGGGAACACTTAATATGTTTTGGGTTTCCTATCCTTCCCATTATCCATGAGTTCCTCTATGTCACTGGTTTATCACTAATGTGTTATACCTACTTTAAGATGTTGCCCTCCTGAACCTTATAATTCCTCTCTGTTACTACTTGACCCTTTATGACATCATTATTACGTATACCTTCAAATGAGGGAAACTCAATTATTACTTCTTAAAAAAATAAAATTTATTCTCTAATTTTGAGGATTAAAAGGCTGTGTTTGAGAAGTATGTTGTTGTCATTAGTGGCAAATGGAAGAGACCTGGATACCCATGTGAGGTCGCCACTTTGTTTGGTTACTTTGATAACAAAACTATTCTTTCCTTTCCTTCTATTTCTGGGAGGAAAAAGTTCCTTAAAAATTTATTTTTCATAGAAATTATTTTTCATGTGAGTTTATATAGCCATTAGTTCCTCTTGAACTACGTTTGCCAAGAAGAAGTGTGCCATTTTTACTGTGCATTGATCATGAAGGCCCGAGTGCTAACCCCAATGCCTCAAAATCTTGAATCCTTGTAGACTCTATGCCCTTTGATGTCAGGGCATTTTGCAACAACAATTTGTTCTGGATTATCTTTCGAATGAGATTTTATATCCTATTAGCTTTAGTGAGGGGTTTCTTGGTAAAGATTTTTAAGGAAACTACACTTACAATAGGATATTCCCCAACATAAGTGAGTTTCCTCTATCTTTTACTTACTTTCTTTGATTTTGCTTTGTTAAGTTCTTGACCTTTTTTATTATGTAACATTTAATGTACAAGTTATTCGAGTGTCCTAAAAAGGTGAGATTCTAAATTTCATCCTTTCTAATTTTCCCTTGGATGTTGATTGATGAACACTTTAAATTACACATTTAATAAGGGTTTTACATCATTGTTTTGTATTAATAGTGTCTTTAACCCCCATAACTTAAGTATGTTTACAATATTGTACCTAATTAACTTTTAACTGTCTTGTGAAAGGTTCGGTAAAATAGACATAACTTTCTACCTAAGAATTTAATTAGAGTGATTCTTAATCCTGTGAAGATCTACCTCAATGGACTAACATGTATTTTATAAAGCTTTGAAATTTGAGCGTTTAGAGGGTGAAAATGACATAGAACAAAACTGATCTGCAGTACAGGTCCAGTCTAAATAGTTATCAGTATTTGACCTATAACTATAGAAATATATATCTAATACGTATGAGATAACTCAATTGAAAAGATAACAGACTTATCTATAACTTTGATTTATTACATGACAGATAATTCGGATCACATCAATTCCAAATTGGATAATCAAGTGGGTACATAAATGATAATCAATGTAAATTAGTTGCAACCCTTCTTGACTTTTATCATCCAAGTGGTTCCCTCTTCATTTGTCTTGATTTATCCATATTTTTCTATAAATAGGTGGCATATTTATGCCAAAAGAATATAATTAGAGAGCTAGATTTTAAATCAAAACACTTGTCTTTTGTATTATCTCTTTGTAGTATTATTTCTCTTATTTACTATTCTAAAATTATGTTATCTCTTATTCCATCTCTTTTTTTTTTTTAGTTTAATTATGTCTAAGTAATTTTTTTTTTACTAAGGTGAAAGGGTGAAACTCAAGGTAATAAGATATACTTAACTCTTATTCATGAATTTAATGTTTTATTCTTAAGTTATGTAAATTTATATATGATGTATTTATTTTGTTTGTAATATTAATACCCTTTCTTGTAAAGTGATGTATCTTGATTTATTATAGACAATTTTTATAGTTGGCACAATAAATTCTTGAAACCATTTACAAGATTTAGCATAGATACCCTTTCTTGTAAAGTGGAAGTCTTGATTTATTGTTGACAAATATAAAGATTGACATAATAAATACTTAGACCTATTTACAAGATTTGATGTATAATAGTTAAAAGAAATAAATACTAGTTAGTATATAAATGATGATGAACTTTAATTGTTATGTCTTCTGATTGGAACCTCTTTTGTGTGAGGATTCCAATTAAGTTATAAAAAGAGTTAAATATATTCATATTTCATAAGCCAAGAGTGAATCCCCCTAACCTTAGCTTTTATTTTAATTGATTAATTAAATTATTATTTGTAAACATCTTATACTGCTTTAATTGTCTTTAAAGTATTTATAGTTTGTAATTTTCATTCCATTTCCTTGTGGATCGACCCTGTTCTTACTGGGTTATTTATTACTTCGCCAATTCTACACTTGAGAATAAACTCCTATATTCTAGACGTGTTAAGTTTTTGACGTTGTTGCTGGGGAAGTAAAATTAACATTTTTTTTGTTTATTTTATTTTCATGAAAGACTAAACTTCCTAACTTGCTTTACTTTATTTATTACTCACTTATTATTTTCATAGAAAGTTAAGCCTCTTACTCTTTATTTACTAACTTTTTATTATTCTAATCTAACATTGACTAATCTAACATTTACTAATCTAACTTTTATTTTATTGTTAGTTTTATCTATTTTATTTGCTTTTATTTAATATTTTATTTATTTTTCTCTTATTTGTATTATCTATTGTTATTGTATTTTATTTTATTTTTTTGTATGAGTGGTTGGTTTCGAGATCCTAATTCTCATCATTTGGTGAAAGGTAATTTCAGAACATCCTTTGATAATTTGTTGGATTCTCCTTTATTTTTTCATTCTTCACCAATTAACACCATAACCGATAATCAAATTGAGGGACTCATAGACTTAGGAGACAATCAGTCCCAATATAATGACCATAACTAACCTAAGACACTTAGAGACTACATGAACCCTACACGATTCGATGCACAATCTTACTTAGTTTTTCCTTCAGATGCAACACATTTTAATTTTAAGTCGGGCATTATACAACTTTTACCCACTTTTATAGCTTAGATGCAGATAACCCTTACCTATATTTAAGAGAATTTGAAGAAGCGTGTAACACGTATAATGACCAAAATTGTAGTATTAATATAATTCGACTTAAGCTTTTTTCTTTTATTTTTTAAAGATAAAGCTAAAATATGGCTACAAAACCTTAGGCCAAGATCCATTTCTTTATGGGATGAGATGCAACAACAATTCCTAAAAAACATTTTCCTTCCCAAAGAACAAATTCTTTCAAAAGCTAAATTACCACTTTTGCCCAAAAATCAAGAGAGACCCTTTACCAATATTCAGAAAGGTATAAAGAATTACTTAATACCTGTCCCCATCATGACTTTGAAACTTGGAGATTAGTCTTAAATTTCTACGATGGCTTAATGTTTACGCTTAAAATATAACGCGGCTATCGCAGTATAGATTGAGGAGTCGATCCCACGAGGAAGCTCTTGGCAAAATAGGTTAGTGAAGTAAAATATTAAAGAGGTAGCAAATGATAAAATTAATTGATGAGATGAAATTGTCTATGAATTGAAGAAAATATCTTATGATGATTTAAACAAGGCTTTGAGAATCATAATTACACTTTATAAATTTACTCTACACTTTGATTCAATGCTCATAACTCAATTGAAATTTTCACATCCCAAACAATCTATCGGAAGATAGGTAAAATATAGCACATTTGATAACACATGTATTTGATATAATTAAACTCTTTGCAAGCATTAACAGACATCATGTTCATTTATACAAATTATTTAAGATCGACAATATATCACTTTGACAATATTGCAGTAAAGATCAACTTGAATATCAAACATTTATTGCCCTTATATGTTATCCAAGATTGATAATATATCAATTTGACAATACTGCAGTAAAAGATTAACATATAAGACAATGTAACCAGTAACAATTATAGTTCACCAAGAATTACATAAGAAAAGCATAACTGAACTTATATGAGACATAAGAATTATAATCTCTGGATTATAAAAAATAGAACAGATAAGAGTTTAATCAAAATCAAACTTACAAATATTTGTAGCTCTTTACAACGAATCAAAGCATAGAAGTAGATTTATTACACATAAAAGTTCATCTCTTAGCCTTGCAAAGAACTCTAGCCTAAATTATAATACATGTTAATGAGAAGAAAAGAAGAAAGAATTATCTAATATTAAAAAATGTCCTAAGAGTCTCCTTATATAAGCAATGAATGGAAATATGTCATGGATGACATCAATCTTAAAACGTTTTAAGCCAATAACTTGTTTATCCACTTCTAGCACATTGTAGATAATGTAATTAACCGATTTAGCTTCTACAGCCGACATGAAAGTTGTATAATTTTGACTCTTCTTTCTATAGGCACCAATTTCATGCAAATTGGATGAGTATCCAATGAGATATGAGCAAAATTCCAAAGATACATCAGAATTCGGCCAACAACCATTTTACCCACTTACAATGCGATTTGGTCCATGATAACAGCTGATTTGGACTTTACCATCAACATACGAGTTGTTGATAGTTACGTCATCATTTCACAGCTTTAAGAATTATACCAATTGAGTACGTATTTTGTGAGATACGGTCCAAATACGTGAGGTGGATCAAGTAGGGCAGAAGTTATAGCCTGATTATATTGTATCTCAATATTTGGCCCATAACATTTTGGATTTGGCTTTCCACTATTCTTTAGATTTGTGTAAGATTGAGTCATGTTGCACCAGGTTCAAGAATTACTTCATTTTGAGTTCTACATTGAGAGTTATGTCTATTTTACCTAAACCTGTCCAAATAACATTCATTAATCACAATTTAAGGAGAACACTTTATTTCAAACTAAAAATACAGAAAATACTAAAATTAGTGACATTAAATGGTGACTGAATCTCTTAAGAAATATGCATTTTTATGTACTCATCACAGCCCCTAACCAGCTTATTGCTAGTCTTTAGCAATTCAAGCATAAATAGAATATGCAAAACTACCTAAGTATTTCAAACAAAACGTCAGTTCGAGATCACTGTTGCTATCATGGTTTTTTCAATTACAACTTCCAAAATTTGTATGTGTGTGAACTAAGCCATAACCATCTGACCACAAACCACAATAGATATAGCCTTGAGAATTTCTCCAAGTAAAAGCCTCAACTCCATATCCTCACAAGTGTATGACTGTTTAAAAGGTTAGGACTTCTCTTATGGAGTTGGAAAACAGTTAAGCACTCAAGAAAAAGTCAATTTTAAGGACAGACATATAAATTAACATTGATCTAAAGATAGGAAAATCATTTGTTTAAAAATCAATTATTCCTATTATACGCCAGCTTTAGAATTTTAATTGGCTTGTGAGAATAATACAAATATAACTTGGTGAGAAAACTGCTTTACAAAATATTTGTCTTCTAAAATTGGATGAAGACTTTATTAAACTGAGTTGATTCTTCTCTCTTTTTGTTTTTTTATTTTGTATATTTTTTTTTGAAGAATACAAGGAAGCATTACAAAGGTTTATCACCAAATTATATTATATGCAAATGCAACCAACTTATCCCTTAATTCAAATAATATCAATCTAAAAAAAAATTAACCAATTTAAAGGATCAATGAAAGTTCATAAGCTATTTTCTCAACCTTTCCACTTACTCACAAAATATATGTGAGATTAGAAAAATATATACTTAAACATAAAAATTCTCCTGGCTATATAAATTGAATCATCCATCTTACCACAAGGCTTAGCATTGTGCTAAAAAATATTTTGGGAGTCATTCTTTAATAACCTAAATAGAAACAGTGACTCAACCTAAACAATTTTGAAATCATACCTAGGCAGAAAAGCAAATTCCTTTATACAAGAATTACCAAGACTACAAGCAATAAACAATAATACATGAAACATAAAACAAAACAACAAAAAGTTAGTTAAAATACGTTTCAAAAGTTAAAACTAAAACTCCTTACTCTGCCATTCTAACTTGACCTAGAATGCATCTCAAGAGTTCAAGAATAAACTCTTTACTCTGCTATATCAAATATCGGACTATAATTTTTTTAAAAAAAAAATAAAGTACGACTTGTGTCTACTATCTTCCCCCAAGCCAGATGAAACATTGTCCTCAATGTTTAAATAGAAAGAGATAAAGTATATGAGACATTACCTGAAATGCCAGTTATTTGAAAGAAACAAACCTGAGAGACACTTAAGCAAATATAAACTAAAATGACGATGCTGATAAGTAAATAAAATAAAGAAAAATTTACAAACGAAGTGTCAGATCCAATTTTCGCTTGTTAAGGCCAACTGACCAATCGATCCGAGTTATCGCTTGATCAGGTTCGTAGGTAACTGCCTATAATTTGTTAATCAATTCATCCGCCTTAGTAGCAGAAATCAGGATCTGTCATGCCGAATGTGAAATAAAATTCTGTTCCATAGTTTGATTAAGAAAACAGAGTAAGCAATCAAAATAGTTATTAACATTCAACAAACCTATTGGTTTTCGGTGGATATTCAATTGAGCCCAAGAGACAATTTGAAAAATTTCTTCTAAGGTACCAAAACCACCTGGTAAAGCAATAAAAGTGTCTGTATTGCAAAGCATTTTAGCTATACATTCATGCATGGATGAGACTCGTAATTCTTCCCTTATTATTTTTCCGGTCAGGTTTTCCACGGCTAAAGCTGTAGGAATAATACCTAAAACTTGACTTCCTCCTAAATGTGCAGCTGTAGACACATACCCCATTAACCCAAGGCTACCTCCTCCATAAATCAAATGAATGTTTCTTGCAGCTAATGCTTTTCCTAGATTGTTTGCTGCTTCTACAAACACTTTACTCTCCCTAGGGCTAGATCCATAAAATACACATATATTTCAAAATTGTTGAACTGAGGTTTCCTCTATATTTACACTCACCTTTATCTCAATATATGAAAATGAGGTGCTGTATTCATAGAGTACCAAATGATAACAATGATTATGGTAACCCGACAGTTTGTCAAAAGAGAGTTAAAAATAAAACACAAAAATTTAAACGTAATGACCCACATGCATTATTGAACAAAAAGATTTGAATTTAAGACATCTACATGAGTAGCCCTACTATTCATAAAATAAAGTTTAAAATTAAAACACATGTATTTACAAGTAGTTGTGATTGTGGCTCACATCTTCCTCTGGTTTTATGTTCAGTAACGGCTTAAACGCCCTCTATAGGTCAGGGATAGGCTTCCCATCCAATTTTCTTATAAATTAGCAAACAGGGTCTTTTAGAGTCAGATTCTTGAGACTATACTGTTAATGTTCATTTTTGAATTTGTTCCATAAATCGAGAAGTTCACGTTGCACGAGCCCACAGGGCTGCGTCTCAAGAGTCAATAGGATATCATCTAAAGACTCCTTACTCAGTCTATTCTTAATGAACTGAATTTTATCTTCTCAATTTCTAGATACAAATCTTAAAGAACGACAACTCTGGTTACAATTCCATCGAGTACATTTATGATAGACTTGTAACCTCTTTACTCGTCGCCTTTTGACATAAGAGCTTCTTCCAAGACCAGACATATGAGAAACAAAATCATTTACAAACTCACTAGACAACCGAACCTTGGCTTCAATTAACCAATGAAGATCCACAGGGATATTACCCAACATCAGTAGTCTTAGTCTTTCACACCGTGCTTTGTAAATCTTAAGTAGAGAATTTTGAGGCAATGAAGGAAAAAGTTTTTTAAAGTTAGCAAGAATGCGATCCATTTTGAAAGAAAGAAAAGAGATGAATGCACAGTTTGAGGGACAGTTTTAAAGGAACTGAGAAACCGACTTTAATAGTCATGGAGTACCGTATCCGTCACTTGACCGGGAAATAAAATCACATTGAAGAAAAAATAAAAAGAAGAAAATAAAGTAAAATAAAATGTGCAAGAAAATAAAAGCAAAAATAAAAAGTCAAAAGATAAAATATAGACAAAATATAAAATATGATACAGATAGATTGAACCTGATCAATCATGATAGACAGGATCCACAAGAGGGATCTCGCCTAGGTACATAGAGTCGTCTACCTTTTTCACGTAGCTTTTTAGCCGCTATCCATTCACTTTGAAAGTTCGTCCATATTGAGGTCCTCTATTTCAATAGCACCATTAGGAAAAACATGTCTTACCATAAATGGACCAGTCCATCGAGATCTTAACTTTTCAGGGTGTAAATGCAATCGAGAATCATAAAGATAGACCCGTTGATTTGGCTCAAAGTGTTTCCTTGAGATCTGTTTATCTTCCGCTACTTTTATTTTAGGTTTGCAAATTCTGGAGTTGTCATATGCGTCATTTCGTAGCTCTTCTATTTCTAAAAATTGTAACTTTCTCTAAAGACCTGTAGCATTCAAATCAAAGTTAAGGGCTTTGACAGCCCAATAAGCTTTATGCTTTAGCTCAACAGGTAAATGGCAAGCTTTCCCATAAACAAGCCGATATTGAGACATTCCTAAGATGGTTTTGTATGCAGTCCGATATGCCCATAATGCATCAGAAAGGCGTAGAGACCAATCTTTGCGATTCGGGTTAACCGTCTTTTCCAAAATCTATTTAACCTCTCTATTTGCTAGCTCGGCTTGTCCATTTGTCTGTGGATGGTATTTAGTGGAAACTTTGTGAAGAACACCATACCTGAGCATCAAAGCTTCAAAAGAACGATTACAAAAATGTATTCCTTTGTCACTAATGATGACACGTGGCGTACCGTACTTAGATAACATATTTTCTTTTAAGAATTTTACCATAGTTATATTATCATTAATAAGACAAGCTACAGCCTCCACCCATTTTGATACATAGTTAACAGCTAAAATGATGTAAAGGTAGCCAAAAGATGAGGGAAAAGGACCCATAAAATCGATACCCTAACAGTCAAATATCTCGATAATAAGAATAGGGTTAAGAGGCATTATATTTCTTCGAGATAAAGCACCTAACTTTTGACATCTTTCACAGGAACGACAAAATTTATTATTGTCTTTGAACAAAGTGGGCTAGTAAAGACCACACTGTAAAATTTTCACAGCTGTCTTCTTCATAGAAAAATGGCCACCACAATTAGCACTATGGCAAAAATTTAAGACACTAGAAACTTCACTTTCAGGAATGCAACATCTCATGATTTGGTCAGGATAGTATTTGAAAAGATATGGATCATCCCAATAAAAATTACGTACCTCAACCAAGAACTTACGCTTATCTTGTGCACTCTAGTCAGATGGAAGTTCACCACAAACCAAATAATTTACGATATGTGCATACCAAGGTATTTGGCTTATAGCAAAAAGATGTTCATCAGGAAAATCATCTCGAATGGGTGACAAATTAGTGGAGTCAGTGAACTCAAGGCGGGATAGATGATCAGCAACAACATTTTCAACACCTTTCTTGTCTTTGATGGTTATATCAAATTCCTGTAAAAGAAGAATCCACCTAATTAAACGGGCTTTAGCATCCTTCTTAGAAAGAAGGTACTTAAGGGCTGCGTGGTCAGTAAAAATAACAATAGGTGAACTAATCAAATAAGAACGGAATTTATCTAAGGCAAAGACAATAGCTAGTAGTTCTTTTTCAGTAGTAGTGTAATTCATTTGAGCATCATTCAAAGTCCTACTAGCATAATAAACAACAAAGGGTTTTCCCTCCCTACGTTGCCCAAGAGCTGCTCCTACAGCATAATTACTTGCATCACACATAATTTCAAATGAGAGATTCCAATCCGGTGATTGCATGATAGGAGCGGTGGTGAGTTTGGCAATGAGTGTTCGCAATGCCTCCCCACACTTTTGTGTCCATGTAAATTCTGCATCTTTTAACAAAAGGTTACACAATGGTCTAGATATGGCAGAAACTTTTTGTATAAACCTTCTGTAAAAGCTAGCATGTCCAAGAAAGGATCGGACATCTTTTACCATTTTGGGTGTAGATAATTTAGAGATTAATTCAATTTTTGCCTTGTCAACCTCTATCCCTCTTTCAGATACAATGTGCCCCAAAACGATTCTTGAAGATACAATGAAATGACATTTCTCCTAATTTAGCACAAGTCCTTTTTCTTCACTTCTACTCAAAACAGATTTCAAGTTAGGTAGGCATAAATCAAAAGAATTACCAAAAATAGTCAAATCATCCATAAAGACTTCCATGCATTTTTCAACCATATCAGAGAAAATACTCAACATACAACGCTGAAAAGTAGTTGGTGCATTACATAATCCAAATGACATTTTATGAAAAGCATAAGTACCAAAAGGGCATGTAAAAGTGGTTTTTTCTTGATCTTCTATAGCTATCTCAATCTTGTAATATCCTGAATACCCATCAAGAAAGCAATAAAAAGGATGTCCAGCTACACGTTCTAAAATTTGGTCGATAAAAAGCAATGAAAAATAGTCTTTCCTAGTGGCTATGTTTAACTTTCTATAATCAATGCACATTCTCTAACCACTTACTACCCTAGTTGGAACAGGTATCCCATTCTTATTTTCAACAACAGTAACCCCAGATTTCTTAGGAACTACTTGAGTTGGACTTACCAATTGATTATTAGAAATTGGGTAGATTATACCCGCATCTAATAGTTTCAAGACCTCTTTTTTCACTACTTCTTTCATTGTTGGGTTAAGTCTTCTTTGTGGGTCCCTACGAGGTTGGGCGCCTTCCTCTAAATGAATTCTATGGGAGCATATCAATGGAGAAATACCTTTAATATCAGCTATGGTCCAACCTAGTGTAGACTTATTTTCTTTTAACAATTTTATCAATTTTTTCTCTTGTTCAGCACTAAGTTCAGAAGAAATGATGATAGGAAAGGTATCACCTAGTCCCAAGATTGCATGTTTCAAACCTTTGGGCAATGGAGAAAGTTCAACTTGTGGTGTGTTGAGATTTGATGGTTTTGGTCTCTCCCTCTCTCGTGGCAACTCTTCAAAGCGTGGCTGCCAAAATTGAGTCCCTTTTCCTGTGAGTCAAAAATACTAAACACATCAGTTATTACATCAGGATAATACAATTCTTCAAATTTAAAATTGAGAAGGTTTTCCAAAGAATCATAGCCATGATTTTTATAAGCTTCATCTCCTACAAGTATGTCTATCATATATGAATGATAACACTCATCATCTTCTTGTGGTTGTTTGCTAATATTGAAAATGTTCACCTCAAGAGTCATATTCCTAAAAGATAATTTCATTAGACTATTTCTGCAATTAATAAGAGCGTTAGCAGTGGCTAGAAAAGGTCTCCCCAAAATAAGAGGGATTTTTGACTCCATGTTAACAACAGAATGAGTATCTAAAACAAGAAAATCAACAGGGTAGTAAAATTTCTCAATTTACAACAAAACATCTTCTACTATTCCCTGTGGTTTCTTGATTGATCGGTCAGCTAATTGTAAGACTACAGATGTTGGTTTAATCTCACCAAGTCCCAATTGCAAGTAAATAGAATAAGGCATTAAATTTACACTTGCTCCTAAGTCTAATAAAGCTTGACCAAACTCATGTATCCCAATTTGATAGGAGATTGTGGGACATCCTGGGTTTTTATACTTGGGTGGTGTCTTTTGTTCAATCACTGCACTTACCTGTTCTGCCAAAAATACAGTTTTCTTCACATGGTGTTTTCTTTTGATAGTGCATAAATCCTTGATGACTTTGGCATAAGTTGGAACCTGCTTAATCAAATGCAACAAGGGAAGATTAATCTTAACTTGTTTTAAATGTTCTAAATTCTCACCTTGAATTTTTGAATTTTTCCCAACCGATCGAAGAGCTTGAGGAAAATGCACTAGGATTGAAAACTTATTTTCCGACTCTTTTCTACTGTGGCCTCTTTTTCAAGGGGGGCGTCTTTACTACTCGTAGATGTGTTAATTTCAAAAGTAGGCTCACTTACAATCTTACCACTTCGAGTAGTAATGGCATTGACTTCTTTGAGATTTTGAACATTAGAAGTAGAAGCTTGTGCCATGAATTGTCCTTTTGGATTGGATTGAGGTTGAGATGGAAACTTACCTCGCTCTTGTACAGTTAAGGCACTGGTTAACTTTGTGATTTGACTCTTGATTTCTTTGTTTTCGTCTACCACCTATGCAAGAATTGTTTCAAATTTTTGATTAGTCTTACTTTGTGCCTCCATAAATACTTGTAATGTATCATCTAAAGAACTCCTAGTTGGTAGTGCATTATATTGAGGTGCGACATAAGACTTGGGTGCTTGTGGTTCTTGTTTCCAATGGCTGTTGGCTTGTTGGTCAGATTTCCAACTGAAATTTGGGTGGTTTCTCCAGCTAGAATTATATGTTTCAGAGTAGGGTGAATAAGGCTTCTTGTACATCCCTAAGGCATTACATTGTTCCTAATATATCCCTCTCATCTGACTATAAGTGGGGCAATCTTGAGCTAAGTGTTCCGCTCCTCCACAGACAAAACAGACATCGTGTGACTCAATTCTAGCAACCGTGTGAGTGACCCTTCTATCTTTGGTTTTCAAGGCCTTTAACTCCCTAGTTAATGTTGGGTGTGTTGTACAAATTAGCTAGGGTGCTTGCATGTGGGTTGTGTTCATCATACAAACAATATACATATCTTATACATACATGTGCACAGCGGAATATTAAATACAATGAACACTTAAATAACATTTCTTTAAACTGAAAATTCGAGATTGAGAAAATATCACCATTGAAGCCTTTGGATTAATTTTCTTTGAAGTCCACCATGAAATGAATCTTTGATTAATCCTAGCAATCAACAAGGGTGGGTTTGATTGTCTAGAATGGCAGCATCTTAATCCAGCATATATGTTTAACTCTTAAACATGATTCAAAGTTAAACTATTTAACTTAATTAAATTTGTTTTTCCTTTTATTCAACTCTTGAATAAATAAAACAAATCTTGTTTTTAGTTATTACATTTAGTAACCATTTTTCTAATTTGTTTTGTTGTTCTAACACTTAAAACACAAAACAAACAATTTCAATTTCTCAAATTGAATTGGCTCCCAAAATGCAAAAACTAAAACTAAAAACTTTTCAAAACTTAATCATTTTCAATTTCATTTCACTTTATATATTAATGCATAATTTCCAAACTAATTTGAATTTCATTTGGCTTAACCTAACCTTAGTTAACATTTAACCATAGTTAGATTATTTTAACTTAACCTTTAAGTTAATAAATATTTAATTAATTTAACCATAGTTAACTAACTTAACTATGGTTAGGTTAACCTTTACTTAACCTTTAAGTAAGGTTAACTTAACTTAATCATATGGTTAACTTTTAACCTTAGTTAAGTTAAATAATTTATTTAACAATTAAATAAATAAATATTTATTTTAATTATTTAACAATTAAATAATCATAAAGTGAAATTACTTTTATATCCTTACTAGGTTACCAAGTTAACCTAAAGTGAGTCCCACCATTTAACCATATACTTTAGTTAACGTAACCTTAGTAAATTGCTGAATTATACTGTATTGAACAATTCAATACGGTACACTGCCCAAGTGCTCAAAGAGTACATTTCATATTGGGACTCTCTAGGTCCACATCCGATTTGTCAAATGGAACTATTCCATTAATCCGTAATCGATGCTCCACGCACACGTTACGAATATTACAAATCAGCGTGTCAGACCATACAAGTTGAGGTCATAACGTATACGTATAATCCTTCCATCATTTATATCCTGGATGTGCGGGGATATAAATCAGCACCGTCAAATCCCCATTTGCTCATCTATAAACTTATCTCCCGATTCGTATCTCGATAAACAATATACGCAAACACTTTTGCTATATTGTTTAACCCTGTGGGAAACTCTTTTCTCGGGTTTATGCTTGTGGCCACAAGACTTTATGAAATACAATCTCGGAGCATCGGATATACAACTTACCTACGTAAGCTGATGGATCCCTTATCTACTCACACCAGACTCTATGAGCATCGGACCATACCCAGCGACACATAGTGATCAGACCATGAAAGGTCTCTAACATATGTGGAACCAAAGCATGATGGATCACTCACAAGACCACCGTAGCGCTCAGGTCAAAGGACCATGATTACTACTAAACTCGAGAGGACCTTCCTTTGACGGTTTCATAAGATATCTATTGGGGTCCTTATGTGAATTAGTCAGATATAGACATACACTAATCTATATATTGTGAATTCACCGATAGACCTGCATTGGTGATCATAGATCAGGAACATTATATTTGAGACATACTTACATAATGATATTTCTTAGCTCCTATTGCAACTCTTTGCAACTATATCATTACAAGTATACTCTCAGGTCTTTATCCCATTATAGACAAGGTTCTAACTCTTTATACCTCGCTGACTCTTATAAACTGATAACTATTAACAGTGCTAAGTCTTAGCATTTATAACTCTCAGCTTTGATAACTATTAGTTCTGGTCTAAACTCCTTTAAACCAAATCTGAACTATTTCAGATCAAACAATGTCTGTAATGTTACAAGCATTTTACCATGTTAATATGATATTAACAATCTTTATTCGAAATGTTTATTGTATAAATATTAATATTTAATATTCATACAATATTGGAATGGCACGTGAGCACCAGCTCCAACAGTTAAGACCTCTAATTGGGCTTTGAGGTTATCCTCTTCCCTAAGATGAAAAACTCCATTGGGTTGTGACCTATTTGTGCTTTCAGCAATGCTAGGTCCAGTCCATGTATGAGCTTTTTTGGCTAACTGTTGGAGCACCAGTTCCAACAGTTAAGACCTCTAATTGGGCTTTGAGGTTATCCTCTTCCCTAAGATGAAAAACTCCATTAGGTCGTGACCTATTTGTGCTTTCAGCAATGCTAGGTCCAGTCTATGTATGGGCTTTTTTGGCTAAGTCATTAAGGAATTCTATGGCTTTCTCATGATCTTTGTGAAGGAACTCCCCATTACACATCATCTCAACAAATTGGCGCTCTCTAATTGTGAGTCCCTCATAGAAATAACTAACTAAGCGTCAATTTTCATACCCATGGTGAGGGCACAATTTAGCAACTCTTTAAACCTTTCCCATGCTTGATATAAGGTTTCACTGTCTTTTTGGGAGAAGAAAGAAATTTGTCTTTTTGGAAAGTATTTATTGAAAAATGCTTGGGTCATTTCTGCCCAAGTTCCTATAGACCTCGGCCTCAAAGAGTATAGCCAACTCTTTGCTTTGTCTTTCAAAGAAAAAGGGAAACATTTAAGCCTAACAGTGTCTATGGCTTCAGGTTGGCTATGAAGGGTGGCAATTACCTCTTCAAATTCCCTAACATGTACATAAGGATTTTCATTATCTAGACCATGAAAAGTAGGTAGAAGTTGTATCATTCCAGGTTTAAAATCCGAATGTGGTGTGTTAGGTGAAAATATAATGCATGATGGTGTGGCTGTACGAGTAGGATGTAAGTAATCTTTAAGAGTTCTAACGGGGTTTTCTTCGTGTTGGCTCATTGTGTTAGAATTACAAGATAAACTAGAAGGGGAATTTTCTTCCCTTACAAATTGTGGGGGTGGTTCTAGTTCTAATTCTCTCACAAATCTTCCTCGTTTATCTCTAAGTCGATGCATACATCCTAAATTTTTTTTTTTTTAAGGAAGGAAATGCTTAAGGAAAATTAAAAAGTGGAATAAAACACAACAAGAAATAGAAATGAGTTAGGTGGTAAGACCAACCATGAAATATAAATACAATAAATGAACAAAAGATAATAAACTGTAAAATATGATAAAAAAGTACAATAAAAAAATAATAAAAAAAATACAATAAGTAAATAAAAGAAAAAGAAAATGCAATAAATAAAGAAAAATAAAATGCAAAGTACAACAAATAAATAAAAGAAAAAAATAAAATAAAGTGCAATAAAAAAAAGTACAATAAGTAAATAAATAAAAGGTTAGGCGGTAGAATCAGCCATTAAAATAAAAAGAAAATACAACATATTAACTAAAGAAAATAAAGTGCAATAAATAAGTAAAAATAAATAAAAATAAAGTACAATAAAAAAAAAGTGCAATAAATAAATAAACTAAGTTAGGCGGTAGAACCAGCCACAAAAATACAACAAATTAACTAAACAAATAAAGTACAATAAATAAATAAATAAAGTGAATGAAGTTAGGCGGTAAAACCAGCCATTAAAACAATATAAATTATAGCAAATTAACTAAAGAAAATAAAGTAAATTAGGTGGTAGAACTAACCATGAATAATAAATAAATTACAACAAAGAAAATAAAATTAAGATTTTACAAAGAAAAAAAAATGTACAAAGTTACCACTTTAGTATTTATAATTGCAATCGACTTTCGCTTAGTGTGCCTCCTTGGCAACGGCGCCAAATTTTGTTTACGCTCAAAATATAATGCGGCTATCGTAGTATAGATTGAGGTGTCGATCCCACGAGGAAACTCTTGGCAAAATAGGTTGGTGAAGTAAAATATTAAAGAGGTAGCAAATGATAAAATTAATTGATGAGATGAAATTGTCTATGAATTAAAGCAAATATCTTATGATGATTTAAGTAAGGCTTTGAGAATCATAATTATGCTTTATAAATCTACTCTACACTTTGATTCAATGCTTATAACTCAATTGAAAGTTTCACATCCCAAACAATTAATCGGAAGATAGGTAAAATATAGCATATTTGATAACACATGTATTTGATGTAATAAAACTCTTTGCAAGCATTAACAGACATAATGTTCATTTATACAAGTTATCTAAGATCGACAATATATCACTTTGACAATATTGCAGTAAAAGCTCAACTTGAATATCAAATATTTATTGCCCTTATATGTTATCCAAGATCGACAATATATCAATTTGACAATACTACAGTAAAAGATTAACATATAAGACAATGTAACCAGTAACAATTATAGTTCACCAAGAATCACATAAGAAAAGTATGACTGAACTTATATGAGACATAAGAATTATAATCTCTGGATTATAGAAAATAGAATAGATAAGAATTTAATCAAAACCAAACTTACAAACATTTGTAGCTCTTTGCAACGAATCAAAGCATAGAAGTAGATTTATTACACATAAAAGTTCATCTCGTAGCCTTGCCAAGAACTCTAGCCTAAATTACAATACATATTAATGAGAAGAAAAGAAGAAAGAATTATCTAATATTAAAAAATGTCCTAAGAGTCTCCTTATATAGGCAATGAATGGAAACATGTCATGGATGACATCAATCTTCAATAATTTTAAGCCAATAACTCGTTTATCCATTTGTAGCACATTTTTGATAATATAATTGACCGATTTAGCTTCTGCAGCCGACCTAAAAGTTGTATAATTTTGACTCTTCTTTTCATAGGCACCAAGTTCATGCAAATTGGATGAGTATCCAATGAGATATGAGCAAAATGCCAAAGATACATCAGAATTCGGCCAACAACCATTTTACCCACTTGTAATGCAATTTGGTCCATGATAACAGCTGATTTGAACTTTACCATCAACATACAAATTGTTGATAGTTAAGTCAGTATTTCACATCTTCAAGAATTATACCAATTGAGTACGTATTGTGTGAGATACAGTCCAAATACATAAGTTAGGTCAAGCTGGGCAGGAGTTGTAGCCCGATTCTGTTCTATTTCAATTTTTGGCCCATAACATGTTGAATTTGGCTTTTCCACTATTCTTCAAATTTTTGTAAGATTGAGTCATGTTGCACTAGGTTCAAGAATTTCTTCATTTTGATTTCTACATTGAGAGTTATGTCCATTTTACCTTAACCTGTCCAAATAACATTCATTAATCACAATTTTATGGAGAACACTTTATTTCAAGCTAAAAATACAAAAAAACACTAAAATTAGTGACATTAAATGGTGACTGAATCTCTTAATAAATATGCATTTTCATGTGTTCATCACTTAATACCCTAATTTAGGAAAATGGTAGAAATAATGGTAATGGAACATTTGAAGATAAAGACCCAGAAGATGCAATGAACTATATAGACTTATTAGTAGAAAATGCTCAAAATTGGGACACTGTTAGTACCTGTGAGCCACTTAACAAAATGCAAACCACTACATATAGTGAGGTATTTATCATCTTAGGAAAGACTATAACTTTTAAGCCAAATTAGCATCCTTAGTTAGAAAAGTCGAAACCTTAGAAATGAAAAGGACTGGTTGTTTTAAATATGTTCAAGAAATTATGTGTCACATATGTGAAACCCATGATCACTCTACCAATCATTGCCCAACTTTTCCTGCATTTAGGGAATGTCTCCGTGAACAAGCCAATATTCTAAACACGTTCAAGCGGTCAAACAATAACCCATATTCACAAAAATACAATCCTTGTTGGAAAAATCACTTAAATTTTAATTGGAGAAATGACATTCAAGCACAGACTTCACAACTACTTTTTTAACCATACTAAAATTTTCAAAACCATCAAGGTTATACACCATATGTCCCACCACCTAAGAAAAATCTTGAAGAAACCTTGCATGCATTCATTGAAAAGTAAGAGTCTATTAATTCTCAAAATGCTCAAACATTTGCTAATTTGAAAGATACTCTTGCTAAATTTGCATCTGCATTAAACATTCATGAGAAAGAAAAATTTCCTTCTCAACTATAATAAAACCCCAAAGAACAACATAACTCAAATGCATATAGTTCAGGAGAAAACACGTGGATCAAGTTAAAATGGTTATCACTATTCGGAACGGTAAGATTGTTAAAAAAACACATTCTTAAACCTCATGAGAATGACGAATCAATCTCTAAGGGTAAGGAAAATGTTGAACCTATACCTAATGAAGAAAACATCAAACCATTACCTCTACCCCCATTTTCTCATGCATTACGTAATGCTAAGAAGTAAATCACAATCCTAAAATTTTTAAAATCTTTAAATAGGTAAAAATTAATATTCCTTTATTAGATGGTATTAAATAATTTCCCTCTTATGCAAAATTTTTGAAGGATTTATGCACAGTAAAAAGAAAATTGAATGTGAAAAAGAAAGAATTTTTAGCTGAACAAGCTAGTGTCATTCTTGAAAATAATAATGCTTTGAAATATAAAGACCCTGGTTGTCCTACAATTTCATGTATTATTGGAAGTCATAAAATTGAACAAGCCTTACTTGATCTTGGAGCTAGTATGAATTTACTGCCATATTCAATTTATCAATAGCTCAATCTCGGTGAGTTAAAATCAACTTCTGTAACTCTTTTGCTTACCGATAGATCAATGAAAGTGCCAAGGGGGATAGTGGAAGATGTTTTAGTTCAAGTTGATAAATTCATATATTCTATGAATTTTATTTTCTTGGACACAGTACCTGTTAAATGATGTAATTCAATACTTGTTATTTTGAGTCATTCATTTTTAGCAACTTCTAATGCTTTGATTAATTGCACGAGTGGAGTAATGAAGCTTTTATTTTAAAATATAACACTTGAGCTCAACATTTTCAATATGTGTAAGCAACTATATGAAGAGGAGGATGAAAGTGAAGAAGCTAACATGATTGAAACGATTATGAATGATCATATTCGAAAAGCGAGTTTTATCGATCCCTTAGAAATGTGTTCAATAAATTTATTTAAGTCAAATATACAATTATATCCTGAAATCTCCAACATATATTCTTTACTTAACTGTACATAGGTGATTAAAAATAAAGGATGGAAACTAAAGTTTGAAAAATTATGAGAAAATGAGGATAAACAGAATGAAAGTTTAAAGTTGGAGTTGAAACCTCTACCTGAATGACTAAAATATGCATTTCTTAGAGAGAAACAAACTTACCCGGTGGTAATCTCTTCTACATTCACAAGCGAACAAGAAGGTAAGTTAATTGAAGTATTGAAATTGCATAAAAATGCTATTGGGTGGACTTTAAAAGACATAAAAGGCATTAAGCCTTTGATTTGCACACATAGAATACACCTAAAGGATAATGCCAAAACTTTCCAATAACCTCAAAGGAGATTAAATCCACATATAAAAGAGGTAGTGAGAGCTGAAGTTTTCAGATTACCAGAAGAAAGAATCATCTATCCTATCTCAGATAGTAAGTGGGTAAGTCATACTCAGGTAGGACTAAAAAAATCTAGAATCATAGTCATTGAAAATGACAAAGGTGAGTTAATACCAACTCGAGTCTCATCTAGTAGAGGATGTACATAGATTATAAGAAGTTGAACTTTGTCATAGAAAAGACCATTTTCCCTTACTATTCATTGACCAAATTTTTGAAAGAGTAGCAGGATATCCCTACTATTACTTTTTAGACGATTATTCTGGCTTTTATCAAATTCCTATAGCACTAGAGGACTAAGAAAAGCCTACTTTCACATGCCCTTTTGGGACATTTGTTTTTAGAAGAATGTCTTTTGAACTTTGTAATGCCCCAGCAACATTTCAAAGATGTATGTTAAGCATTTTTAATGACATGGTTGAGCATTATTTAGAAGTTTTTATGGATGATTTAACTATTTTTGGAAATTCTTTTAATAATTATCTTGAAAACTTAGAAAAAGTCTTAAAAAAATGCGAAGAAAAAGGTCTTGTGTTAAATTAGGAAAAATATCATTACATGATTTCTTCTAGAATTATTTTGAGATATATAGTGTCTTCTAATGAAATTGAAGTTGATAAGGAAAAAGTCAAACTCATTGCTCATTTCCCCCACAAAAAATAGTCAGAGAAGTCCGATCCATTTTAGGATATGCTGGATTCTATAGGAGGTTCATACAAATTTTAGTGCTATATCTAAATCTCTTTGTAACCTCTTAGCAAAAGATGTACCATATGAGTGGACTCAAGAGTGTCAAAATGCATTTGAAAAATTAATTGACCTCTTAACATATACTCTTATCATATAATCTCTTGACTAGTCCCTTTTGAGCTTATGTGTGATGTTAGTAACTATGTTATTGGTGCTGTATTGGGACAAAGAAAGAAAGGTAAACCCTATATAATTTATTACGCAAGTAGAAATTTAAACAGTGTACAAATGAATTACACAATAACTGAAAAAGAACTACTTGCTGTAATATTTGCATTAGACAAATTTTGTTTTACTTAATTGGTTCTTTAACTGTTATGTTTACTGACCATATTGCTGTAAGGTACTTAATGTCAAAATAAGATGCAAAACCAAGACTGATTCAATGGATTCTATTGCTTCAAGAATTAATATCACTATCAAGGATAAAAAAGGAGCTGAGAATGTTATTGTAGATCACTTATCAAGACTCGCACCAGATTCATCAACAGAAATAACATCCATTAATGATTCTTTTCTTGATGAATTTTTATTTTCTACTATTACACTGCCTTTGTATGCTAATATTGTTAATTTTCTTATAACAAGAGAAATGTCATCTCAATGGAATGCTTAAGACAAAAAGCAAATTTTAACTGAAGTAAAAAAGTTTTATTAGGATGATCCTTATCTCTTCAAATATTGTCCTAACCAAATATTTCGAAGATGCATACCTGACAATGAGGTAAGTAGAGTTATTGAATTTTGTCATTCTAAAATATATGCAGGACATTTCACATCAAAGAAAACAACTGCAAAAATCTTGCAGTGTGAATTTTATTGGCTCACTTTATTTAAAAATATACATGCATTTTGTATAACGTTTGAAAATTGTCAAAAATTGGAATCTATTTCAAAACGAAACATAATGCCTTTGAACCCCATTCTTGTTATTGAAATCTTTGATTATTGGGGGATAGATTTCATGGACTATTTTTGTTATCATTTGGATTTATATCTTAATCGCAGTACATTATGTCTCAAAATAGATTAAGGCCATTCTATGTTGAAATAATGACCATAAAATAGTCATAAATTTTTTGAAAGAAAATATCTTGAGTCGATTTGGAATCTCTCGAGCCATTACAAGTGATGGGGGTAAGCACTTTTGTAATAAGTCATTTGAAACATTAATGAACAAATATGATATTACTCATAAAGTTGTCACCCTTTATCATCCCCAAACAAGTGGACAGATTGAACTAGCAAATAGGAAGATAAAACAAATTTTAAAAAAAAACTGTAAACACAAATCGCAAATATTGATCTTTAAGACTTAATAATGCACTTTGAGCTTATAGAATTGCTTTTAAAACTTTATTGGGTATGTCTTCTTATAGAATAGTTTATGGAAAACCTTGTCACTTACTTGTAGAACTTGAGCATAAAGCCTATTGGGCCATTAAAACTTTCAATGCAAATCTTGATTCTCCTGGATAGATACGTAAATTACAAATAAATAAACTTGAAGAATTGAGAAATGATACATATTAGAATTCAAAAATTCATAAAACTAAAATCAAAATTTTTCATGATAAAAAAATTCAAAGAAACATATTTAATGCTGGTTAGAAGGTTTTGCTTTATAATTCTTGACTTCACATATTCTCTGAAAAATTGAGATCAAGATGGAGTGGCCCTTTAATTGTGAAACATGTGTACCCTTATGAAACAATTGACATTGAAAATTCTAGAAATGGTAACGTATTTAAGGTAAATGGGCAAAAACGCAAGCCATTTTTAGAAAACAAAGCTTTTCATGAAGAATTTGTGTCCCTGTCTGACCCTTGTTATGAGACTAATTAATATTTATTTTACATATTTATATATATTTATTCTTCTTCTAACTTTGTTTTTTTACTTGTAGGTTAATTTAATATTTTTGTTAAAGTTTTATTTTACACCTCGGTTAAGTGGTGGATAATGGTACTTCGTGATATTTTAAGTCAGTTTTGTCAATTTTCCATAATTACTGATACTTTCTCTTATTTCCCTTTCTAAAAGAAAATGGATGACATTCTAATGAATTTGAAAAAACATTTTCCCTCGTTTGCTCAAAATGCCTTAAAGAAAATTTACTAAACAAGATGTCAAAGATTAAGGTTATTAAAGATTATGAATATACTTGCTGATGTACATTGGTTAATTGAAGCCAAAATTCAATTAGCAGACGAGTTTTTAGACTTATTAATTTCTTATATGCCTAGCTTAGGTAAAAACTCTTTTGCAAAAAAAATGAAGGGAAAAAAGATAAATGTTTGTTATAAGTGTGCACGCATGACTTGCAATACTTGTTGCCGCACTTTAGGAATGGTGTCTATAAATCACGAAGATAAAATTAGGTACATTAAGGATAACCTGAGTAAGAAGTCTTTAGATAATATCTTATCGACTCTTGAGACGCATCCTAGTGGATATGTGCATATTGAAATTTGTGAATTATGAGACATATTCTCAAAAGAACATGAGCGGTATAGTCTTTGGAATTTGACTTTAAAATACCCTATTTGCCAAATTATAAGAAAATTGGATGGGAAGCCTATCCCTAACCTATAAAGAGCATTTAAGCCATTTCTGGACGTAAAATCAGAGGAAGATGTGAGGCACAATCACAACTACTTGTACGTATTTACTGTAGTTATTATTTTTTAAATGTTTCATTTCAACCTCAAACATTTTTTCCAACAACCAACCACCCATAGTCGATTTTGAAAATTTTGCATTTAAAGCTTAATCTTATCCATTAACAGATAACTATCCATGTGACTTAACTTTGCAATATCTTTTGGCTCTATAAATACATTGCATTATTTATGCATCTTCATACAAACTCAAAATCATTCAAAAGAGAAAGAGTGAGTGTAATAATAGAAGGAACATCAACTCGTAAATTCACAAAAATTAGTGTCTTTTGTGGATCTAGCCCTGAAAAAATTGGAGAGTTTATAAAAGCAACAGAAACTCTTGGTAAAGTGTTAGCTAAGCGAAAAATTTATTTAGTATATAAGGGAGGTAGTCTTGACTTAATGGGATATATGACAACAGCTATACAAAATAAAGGCAGTCGAGTTTTGGGTATCATACTGAAAGCTCTAGTTGTTACAAATATTGTAAGAAAAATAATTGGGGATGTGTTACAGGTATCATCAATGCATAAGTGAATGTCTCTTATGCTTCAAAATGCTGATGCCTTCATAGCTCTACCTGGAGGTTTTAAAACTTTGGAGGAAAATTTTCAAATTGTCTCATAGGCACAATTGTAAATCCACCAAAAACCCATTGGTTTGTTAAATGTTGATAATGTTTATAATGAGTTATTATCTTTTCTTGACTTTGCGGTGAAAAAATAATTTTTCTCATCTGCAGCATGACGGATCTTCATTTCTGCTTTAACTGTTGATCAGTTACTCGATGAATTACAAGCTTTTATATCTCTATCTGATCCAACAATGCGTCAGATAGATTGGTATACCAATAACAATGAAAAGAAACGCAAGATAGATTTGACGCTTCGTTTGTAGCCTATCTACTTTTATGTATTTTTGATTATTTTGTGTGGCTTATTTTATTTTGTTGCAGGTTTTATTTCTAATAAAATATGTTTCAGGTGATATCTTCTATACTTTACTCTTTCTATATTTTGACATTGAGGACAATGTCTCAATCTGGTTGGGGCGAGGATAGTTGATATATAATGTTAGTGTTAAATTTTTTTTGTTATCACTTTGTACTCTAAAAACAATTCATCATGAATGGAGTGAGTAAAAGGTTCATTTATGCATTCTTGAAATGCATTCTAGTTCTAAAATGGCAAAGTAAATAGTACATTACTAAACTTTTGAAACATATTCTAATTGGTTTATTTTTAATTCATTTATGCATTTTTGAACTTTTGAAACATTTAAGTTTTTGGTAACTCTTGCGTAAATAAGTTTGCTTTACTATTGATGTATGATTTCAAAATTGTTTAGTTTAAATCATTTTTTCTATCTAGATTACTAAAGAATAACTTTTGAAATTATTTCTTGAGCACAATATTAAGCCTTGTGGTAAGATGGATGATTCAATGTATATAATCAAGAGAATTTTCATGTTAAAGTATACATACTCTTTTCTAAACTCATATATCTTTTGTGAGTGAGTAGAGAGATTTGAGATAATAACTTACAAACTTTCATTGACCTTTTGAAATAGTTAATTTCTATTTGGAATGACATTATTTAGGATAAGGAATGATTTGGTTACTTAACTGAAGGATATAATTTTTTTTTTTTGGAAAAGTATTATGGTAAAAAATTACTTTTATTTTGTAATAATTCCTTAACTCTTAAAAAAAAGTATAAGAAAATAAAAGAAGTCAATTCAGTTCAATAAAGTTTTCGTTCAATTTTAGAAGACAAAAGTTATTAGGAAGTAATTTTATTACCGGACTCTCTATTCGGTTGATTCGTATAAAATGATTAAAGTCCTGAAGCTAGTATATGGCAATAATGATTTAACTCTAAATAATTGATTTTTCTATCTTTGAATTAATGTTAGTTTGTCTATTTGTCCTTAAATATAACATTCTCTTGAGCTATTATTTATTTTCCAACTTCATGAGTGAAATCCTAACCCGTTAAATAGTTATTCACCTGTGAAGATATAGAGTTGAGGCTTTTACTTAGAGAAAATTTTCAAGGTTATATATGTTGTGGTTTGTGGTAAGAAGGCTTTGGCTTAATTCACACACACACAATTTTAAAAGTTGTGATTGAAATAACCTCTATAGCAATTGTGATCTTGACTGACGTTTTATTCAAAATATTTAGGTAGTGTTCAAATTTTATTTATACTTGAATTGCTAGGACTAGCAATAAGCTAATTGGTGGGTGTAATGAACACTTTAAATTACACATTTAATAAGGGTTTTATATCATTGTTTTGTATTACTAGTATTTTTAACCCCCCCCCCCCCCCCCCCCCCCCCCCCCCAAAATTTAAGTATGTTTATAATATTGTACCAAATTAGCTTTTAACTGTTTTGTGATAAGTTCGGTAAAATGGGCATAACATTCTACCTAAGAATCTAATTGAAGTAATTCTTGATCCTGTGAAGAGATGACCCAATGGGCTAATATATTGTATTTCACAAAGCTTTGAAATTTGAGCGTTTAAAAGATAAAAATGGCCTAGAATAGAATTGATTTGCAGTACAGGCCTAGTCCAAATAGTTATCAGTATTTGGCCCATAACTATAGAAATATGTATCTAATACGTATGAGATAACTCAATTTGAAAAGATAAGAGAATTATCTATAATTTTAATGTTTTAAGTGATAGCTAATTTGGATCACATCAATTCCAAATTGGATAATTAATTGGGTGTATTAATGATAATCAATGTAAATTAGGTTCCACCCTTCTTGACTTTTATCATTTAAGTGGTTCCCTCTTCATTTGTCTTAATTTATCCATATTTTTTTTATGAATAGGTGGCATTTTTATGCCTAAATAATGTAATTAGAGAGTTAGATTTTAGTTTAAAATACTTGTATTTTGTATTATCTCTTTGTAGTATTATTTCTCTTTTTTACTATTCTAAAATTATGTTATCTCTTTTCTTTTTCTTTAATTTTATTATGTCTAAGTAATTTTCTTTTTGCTAAGGTAAAAGGGCGAAACTCAAGATAATAAGATGTACTTAACTCTTATTCATGAATTTAATATTTTATTCTTAAGTTATGCTAATTTATATATGATGTATTTATTTTATTTGTAATATTAATACCCTTTCTTGTAAAATGGTGTATCTTGATTTATTATAAATAATTTTTATAGTTGGCATAATAAATTCTTGAAACCATTTATAAGATTTTGTGTATATACCATTTCTTGTAAAGTGAGAGCCTTAATTTATTGTAGACAAATATAAAGATTAACATAATAAATACTTAAACTCATTTACAAGATTTGATGTATAATAATTGAAAGAAATAAATAGAAAAAAATTACTAATTAATATATAAATGGTGATGAACTTTAATTGTTATATCTTCCGATTAGAATATTTTTTGTGTAAGAATTTTAATTGAATTATAAAAAAAGTTAAATATATTCCTATTTCATATGCTAAAAGTGGATTCCCCTAACCTTAACTTTTATTTTAATTGATTAATTAAATTATTATTTATAAATATCTTTTACTGCTTTAATTGTCTTTGAAATATTTGTAGTTTGTAATTTTAATTCGATTTTTCTGTGGATCGACCTCGTTCTCACTGAATTATTTATTACTTCAACAATTCTGCACTTGAGAATAAATTCTTATATTTTGAACGTGTCATTGATCGATCTCTTTTTATAAGTTGGAACTCTAAAGATAGTTTTGTGACCCTGGACACTACTCCTTCGTAGGACCTTGAGGTTTTTACTTCTTTAGAGTTCATTCTTCCCATAAGTCTATCTGTTTCAAATGAGATCAAAATCGGTCCCTCTGTTATTGAGCCTTCGTCTGCTGCTCCTTCTAATCCTTCAGTGGGAGGAAGACTTTATGATCCTTCAGTGGAGGATTTCTAAATGTAGTAGGTCAATATATAGCACATAAAAAAAAGAAAGAAAAAAAGATCCGAATCAACTTATTGTTTCATTTATGCAAAAAAATCAACTTATTGGGTGTGGACAGTAATAACATATTATTTAATCTTATTGATTTGTTTTTAATGGTGAACTAAATTACGGTTATTTTATATTTTACAAAAAATTTATATAAGTACGAGTATTTAGAGTAATTTTAGGGTGCAAATAGCTCCATTGTAATCACTTTTCAACAATTATTTTATTATATCTATAAAACTATTAAGGTAAAAATTCAGATTTGTTAAGGATTTCAGTCGGGGATTCTCACAGAAAGTAAGCAAATAAATAATTTGACTGCAGTGGATGAAGTGGAAAGTATAAATCAAAGTGTATTTCCAATAAACAACTTGTTCAGACTTCAGATCTTAGATAACTCTTTTATTGATTAGAAATAATTATTTCTTAATTTATTTTTATTATTTAAGATATAAGAATCCGAAGTAACAAACTAATCTTTGAACTACCCATTCTAATCATTAAACTTCTATTTTTCTATTAATAAAAAAAAAAAGTTCTGCCCATGAATCCAAGTTGCATGCTTTTATTATTTTGTAGTCAAAATCCGCGTATTGACTGAACTCTCGAAGTCCTCAAAAGAGTTTTGTAGATAAAATAACAATATTCTCATATTACACTCAATCTCTAACTCAGATCATTTGCCCTTTATATTAAGTCATTCTTCAGAATTCTACTCACTTAAAGTACTCTCGTAAAAAAAAAGATTGTCAGCCATGGAGAGACACCAGGAGCTGAAAGTTCTAGGGTTATTTGGCATTCTCAAAGAATCCTTGAAGCTCATGTTCTCACTGAAAAGAAACTTCAGCCAAATCACACTGGCCCTCATAATCCCTTTCATCTTCCTCTATCAAACTGATGTCCTGGGTTCTCTTTTGCTCTCTTTGAAGATGCTTAAGGTCGAAGAGCTTGAAAATATTGATACAATAATTTCCCTTCTCTCCAAAAATTCCTACCTGTTTTTTTCTTATACAGACGCCTTCAAATGGGTAGTAAAGTGGTTTTTTATCAAAACCGCTTATGTCACTTTGCTTTTGATCCTCACCATTATTTGTACAACCATGGTGGTTTATACTATTGCTTGCATCTTCATTGCCAAAGATGTCAACTTCGAGAAGACCACAGCTGTCATACCAAAGGTCTGGAAGGGAGTTCTGATGATGTTCTTAATAAGTTTCGCGATCGTTTTTGATAGGAAGCACGATAGATTTTTAAAACCTTAGCACATTTGCATATGCCATATGCAATCAATTGCATCAACTTACACACATTTGTTGCAAGTCTACCAAAATGAGAATATTTAGATGGAAGCCATTGACATTGAGATGAATGTCATGTTTCCATTTTTATGGTGTGAATCTTAACATTTTAATGTATTTACAACTCCAATTTATATAGTTAAGTTGTGAGTCTTGCTTTTTTTTTTTTTTGGCTGTAACCAATGTTTGTATGTATAATAGTTTTACGAAGTAATTGATATTTGAGTTTATGATTGGACATAAAATTTCTTATTTGATAGGTTTGATTAGCGCAGCCAAAAATACGACTTCGGTATCAATCTTGACTGAATAAATTAACAGTTTCAGTCAATTAAGCAATCGCTCGGAGGAAAACGAAGAAGAATGATTGAACAACTTATTAAAGAAAAGAGGGGACTTCTATTAATTTATGATTTTTTGGACGAAGTTTCTTGATCTAGCTACAACGTTGACCCATGAACCTTGCTGACAACTTGGCCTCTCTTAGCTGTTACATATTTAACATTTGGCAACCTACGACTTTTGCATCATTTTCGCAATCGTGCAACTCTTCCAACTTCATTGAATATAATTTCATTCAACCAAATAAAGAAATAGTACACCAACAGACTACAAAAATTAACCATTACGAAGTTACTGAAAACTATGAAGAATTTTGTGCAACTGGAAACCTCCATAAACATTGCATATGAGGATCAAGATCCTCTTTTAAATTAACCTTTCACTTAAATAAACACAAGTATATAATTGATGATTGATAAAAAAAAATAATAAAATAATAAATCTTGACCATCCATACTTAAATGTTAATGTGTCAGAAGATTCTTAAAAATTTAATCAAGCTTAACTTAAAAAAAGATTTTAGTTCTGCACACAAACTAACTTGAGCTTCTCTTAGAAAATCTCAATTGACTCTTTCAAATCTTCCTCCACCACTGCACTTCACTTATATCCTATTATTGTAGAAATTGATCTTCAACCCCCAAAAAAAAAAAATCTCCTATAGAAGAATTTAATAAAATTATATTAATAAGTCAGCTATAAAAAGGGGCAGAAAATAAAAAAGAAAGGAGGATTGTTTTTAGATATATAATAAAAAATTAAAATAGTGCTATATTTACATAATTAAGATATAAAACTTGTATCATAATTAATAACTATCATTTATCAAGTAGTTGATAACTTTTTACTTCTTATCAAAATGATAATTATATAATATTAATCAATAATTGATACATCAGATATCATACCAATTGAAATACAAATTTTATATCCCAATTATGCATATCTAGCATTACTCTAAAAGTTATTCAAATGTTTTCACATTAAGTTATTAGCCAAATGTGTATACTTAACTCTATTTGGACATTAAAAAAAAAAACTTATTTCAGTGCGAAAGTTGAGAAAATATATAACATTAAATCATTTGAAATAACTGCAATAAGTCTAATTCTGTATTCAAGTGCTTTAAAAAAAAACCTAAAATTAAGAGCAGAATTTTATTTGTGGAGAAAAATGTCAATTATCTTTCTTTTGTTTTCTAAATTTACCCCTTAACCCCTATAATTTTAAAATCACTAAACATAAAAAAAAAATTCATAATTTTTTATTATGAAAAAATTGAATAAATGCACTGCAAGTCATTTGCTGCTAGGATTATTAACACAAGTGCTTTAGATGTTATATGCAAATGTGTTTGTATATTAACTAGACATATGGATTTATATCTATTCAAATTTCTGCCAAATTTATATTTATTCTATTTTTTTATAAATAAAAAAGGTACCTAAGCAATGTTATGAATCACTTACAATTTAACCTGGTCCTAAAAAAACAAAAGGAAAACATATGATCATGAATGAGAAAAAAAACTATTAATCTAATGATGATAAAGTTTGATATTTTTTATTAATGTAAAATAACATAAATTTGAAAATAATTGTAAAAACTTTTATAATTGAGTTACGAGAATGCAACGAGAAATATCGAGATTATATTTGTAATATATATATATATATATATATATATATATATATAAGAAATGAGTTAAGAGAAAAATATAATTAGTTTGTAAATGAAGCATGATTGAATATAATAAAAAAATGTTATTAGAAAGCATGTATTGTCACGCTCTAGATTCAAAAGATCCGACACACGACATCACTTATATTCATTCACTGCATGTACACTCATAAATAATATTACACAAAATTTTCAACTTTCATTCAATACAGGAATCCTTAACAAGTTGCTAGCAAGTTCAACACTAAAATCAACCCATAACCTAACATATAAATATAAACTTCTCTTGACAATATTTAAACATTCATTTCAATTTCTTTCAGAATTATAACAATTGAATTATGACTGGGACAATTATTAAACCGGAGATACGCAGAGTTTTCTCAGAGATTAACACTCTACTACGTCACCAGTAGCAACTTTGTTACCGGGAGCCCAGAATATATCCATTGCAAATTCTTACTTAAAATCATTCAATAACCACACTTTATAAAACTTAAACCAAATCCAATCCACACACAATGAAATAATACATAAGTATTTATTCAATAGGGACAAATTAAATATCATATCCCAAGTGTCCCCAAATGAAACACTCGATAACCTAGCAACTTAGGGAACCCAAGGAACAGTAGAAGCCTTGCCAAATCCGCTAAGCACACATGTACCTTATTTACCTAAAATCACCATAAACTATAATGAGTATAAAACTCGATAAGCATACTAGTTTTTCATATATCAAATACAAATACATATATGTACACAATGCATATGTATGATATGCTGTGATTAATCAAAATCATAATCTTATCAAATCACATATCATGTAAGCGCTTACACATTCTTTCAAAACACATAATAGGAATACCATTACTCAACTACTACTTGGTAGGACTTACATATCACATATCACATAATGAGCCAAATGTCACTCGTAGGTGACATACCGTATGAGAGGAATAGTATAAGTGAGGCCTTTAAATTACACATATATAATGCTCATGCCCGAAGGTAAAAGCCAAACCCTCACTCTGATCATCGGTGAGTCCTCTCACATGCACCAATACGCCACCACACGAATGTGATGACTCACTCTTCCTTTAGGTACCAATAGGATCCTCCCTACATACGGAACACATAACATATACCAATCCCGAAGGAAAGGCCACACATAAAGGCTCCATAAATCACATAAAATGCCTACTAAGTTAACAGTGAGTTCAAGTACCCTCAAAACACAAAATATTTCTCATTGACATATTACACTTCAAAAGCTTTCTTCATTAAACGCATCTTATTTTGAAAGCTCACTTTCAAAAAATACATGTATGTCCATGCTCAATGTCAATGCTCATATTTATAAACATATATTCACATTTCATATCAAAATATACTTTGACATAACATAAACATATATTCACATTTCATATCAAAATATATATTCACATTTCATATCAAAATATACTTTGACATAACATAAACATATTCTTAACCCCATTTGCAAAATCATACAAAACAATTATTATGTTTATTGTGATTTCAGTAAAAAGTCTAGTATACTTACCTCTTAACACTTTCAGCTACAAGGCTTAAATCTCCTTAACCTATCAATGGAGATTAATCCTTTCATAAGCCTCACAATTCACACAAAATACTTTAAATAGCTTACAAAATTATACACAATGCATTTATCACATCAAATTGGTCTAAATACTTGGTTTCTCAAAACCTGTCATTCTGACCGCTGACACTTAACAAAATTTTCTAATTCATCAAATGATGTCCAATTACTCCAAAATCAGAATATATCATTCTTGACTCATATATCCTTCTTATATATGAATATTATATCAAAATTCCTACATAATCCATTCCATGCATACCATCGAATCCAAACTACTAACCTGACAATATCAAGATACTTACTGAACGGTATTCAATCTCCCAATTTTTAAAATCATATACTAACTCAAAAATTATAAAACTATCACATAATTACTCTTCACACATATCTCAGTTCATGATAAATATTTCACTTCCAAATCACTGCCAAAAGTATTTTAAAAATATTTTATTCCATAGCTCTAAAAATCTGTTAATCAAATACTGCAATGAGCTGATACACTTTAGAAAATCATAACACTTCAACCACATTGATCTAAATTCTCAATTCCGAGTATATCATATTAGACATATAAACTTATCATATTCCACAAATTAGTAATTTTTGAAGATCATTCAGTAGGACAAAAACTGTTGTTCACTGTATTATACTGTTTACATAGGAAATTTCCAGAATTTCAGGATCCTTTTGGTAAATTCACAAAAAATTCAATTTCTAGAATTTTGAATCGATTCAAAGTCTCAGATGATCCTAAACATGTCTAATTTCATATACTCAAAATTCTAAACTATAATCGAATCACAACAATTTATAAAATTCTTGGAGCAAGAGACTATCAAGCAGAAATTCTACAATCCATCATAATTTATCAAACTATCTTATAGATCATCATCAATTCTCAAAATATCATACGAAATACACATCAAATCCTCAATTATACATATTTCCAGAAATCAAAACTTAAAGAAATTAACATAATTAACACCAATAAATTGAGAAATAGTTGTGATATACCCCTTAAAATCCAAAATTCCAATTTCTTCTTCTTTTTATTCTCCTTCTTCTCTTTCTCTCCCCTCCTTTTTCTCTCTTCTCTCTCTCTAAAAGAGGTAGCTCGACCAAAATGATATAATTAGGGTTTTAAAAGTGTATTTTTATACTAAGTGGCTAATTTTTGGTATTTACAAATTTACCCCCAAAACTTTTAAAGTATTACAATTTGGTCCCTAAAATAAATCTAAAGTCTTGCAATTAAACCCAATGCTAATAGTATGACCTTAACCTATACAAACACTACTAATAACAATATATAAATCAAGTATTACCAACATACAAATAAAATACGTATATTTATACATATATAAATACTTATTCTTACGAGTCGTGGATATTGGTTACTACAATTCTCCCCTCCTTATAAGAATTTCGTCCTCGAAATTCATGACTTGAGCAAACATATGAGGATACTAAAATCTCATTTCTTATTCTCATTCCCAAGTTGCCTTTTCAACAGTATGATTTATTCATAAAATATTTACAAAGCAATCTTCTTGGTATATAAGATTTGCTCATAGCTTAGTCTGTGAGAGAAGTACGAAACATTCATCCATAAAATAAACACATGACACACATTATGGACTTATAAAATTATATACATATTTTTATTCTTTTCTCCCATTCGTTCAATATTTAATGTGCATCTATACACTTTACCTTTTATTCATTAAAGAATAATATAGATGTAGAATACCCATACTAATCTCTTAAATAAAATTCTTAACTCCTCTGAAAATTTTAATCCTTTCAACATATACTCATACGTCATAATATCATTCACTACCTTGATATCATTCAAAAAAAAATGTAGCATTTCTACGCAACTAAGTTGTCATTCAAATCAGAATGTTGAAGGCATTATCTTAAACGATCAAAAATCAACTTCAATAAAAGACCTTTAGTTCAATTGTTTCTTAAACTATAGATCTCAACATTATATCTCTTACTTTAACTCTTAAAAAAAATAGTCCATCTTATTGGACATCATTTTCTCATTGAGATTGACATGTCTGCTTTTTTTTTTTTTCTAATATGCTCAGTTTCAAACAGAAAAGATTCTACTAGCACAATTACTGCGATGGCAAATATGGTTTTTTAACTATTCCTTTAACGTCATCCACGTAAAAGGAAAGGACAAAACGATTATTGATTTTCTTTCACAAAACTCTATAAATAGCCTAAACCTCATAATCACTTTTCTAGCAATAAAAAAAATCAACCCTCTTACCATCTTCATAATGAATCCCATTATCATAACTCCTCCTGTTCCTTTTTCTCCACCACAATTTCCAGACCTAATCAGAACCAGAACACTCCATTCCCGTGCCAAAGAATTCATCAGATTGAGATTGGTAGAATAAGATTGAGACTACATAGTAAAAAAGACAAGGGAGGGACTAGGTATGAGATTTCATTCCTCATCTCATAAAGACCTAAGGGACTCGGGACTGCTAGATCGAAATAGGGAGATTCATGAAAGGCATAAGGAAGGAATACTAAATGGGAAGCAAAAGGATCGGGGAGTGATAAAGCACAGAAGGAGGCTATGTGCTTGTAGAAAAGTGCTTAGAATGGGATCAACATAGGGTTGTTGATTTGAAACAGACCATAAAGCAGCTTTTGATATATCACTTTATGGCAGAGGTCAAAAGAGAATGTGTGGGAAGAGTAACAATAGTGAGAATGTGTTTTCACCATTAAGGGTTGTGGTTATGGCGTCTTCGGGACATAGAAGATCACAACATTGAACTACTCTAGACATTAGCATTCAGAAATCTTTAGAGACCGTAATCGCAAGAGTCTTAGTTAAGTCTGGGAGTTGACTTATAGATCATGCTTGTGAACATTGATCAAGGAGGGGTGACAATGATTAGCTTCATGGAGAGAGATTTTGAATTAAGAAGGGGTTTGTTGGAAAATTAGTGATTCAACAATCTTGGTTGGACAGGAATTGAGATGAATACCAAAGTGGAAAGTCACAAGAAGTCTAGAACGTATGGGACACGTATGGAGAAGTCTAGGACGTGTGGGACACGAAGGGGGAAGTGAAACGGGACTTGACGACGCGAAGGAAATGAAGAAATCACAGGAGAAGCTGCCAGCGCCGCGGCGCTCAACACAGAAACCCAGCGCCACAGTGGTGGGCGCGCGAAGGGCCAGCGCCACGACGCCTAGAAATGAGCGCCGCAGCGCCCAAACGCTTCAAGATGTCCGTTTTAGTTCGGGATTTCGAGTTTTGGGAAGTTTTGGACTTTCAAAATAAGTGAACTCTTACTCCAACAAAGAATAGGGTTAGTAGGCACGAAATACACCCTATATAAACACTTGTAAACCTTTTGTTTCAGATGAAGTATATAAGGTTTCAAGATGTAATCATAAGAGAGAATAGAGGAGTTAGGTAGGCACTAAGTGCGTGATGCACTAGGGTGTAACCTTTGGGGAGTATTTTTTCTATAGGTTTTTTGAGTGAATAAAAGAGAAATACCATAGATCCTTTTGGCTTAGATGCTCGGGCTATTCTTGTGTTCCTTGTAAAAAATCTCTTATGAGCAGATACTAAGAGGTCTTAGAGAGTCATGGTGATCAAAGGTAGATACTTAGAGGTCTCTATGAGAGATACTAAGGGGCCTTGTGTGATCATTGATGATGTAAGAAGATACTTAATGATCTATTTCAATAATAAGAAGCTAGATCATGGATCCTCCGTGGACGTAGGCAATTTTGGACCGAACCACCTATATCTTGTTTTTTGTTGATTGGTTTGTTTTCTTTATCTTTATTAGTGTGTTAATCTTATGTGTTCTTTCTTATGGTGTGAGTTATGGTCTTCCGCTGCGCATAGAATAAAAGGGGTATCAAGGTTGTGGCTTAGTTGATGCCATAGGGATGTCCAATTGAAGTGCATGGCTTGATATCCGCAACAGATATATTTAAAAATAATGCTTTACATTACAAATTTGTATTCCAAGTAATGATGTATCAAGCAATCATTAGGTGTAATGAAATATTTTGAAATTTACCAAATTTTATCATTTAATAATTACTTGACACATCATTACTTAGAATACAAATAAAAATGTGTAGTATTATTCTATCTATATTTAATAATCTGTATTAAACATTTGAAGTAAATTTTCATGTCTAGTTATGAAAATTTTGTTAAGATTCAAATTTTTTTATGTAATAAAATATTTACTTCAAATTTAAATTTGAGTAGAACATTCGGTGAGACATGTCCAGGCCTCTCTTTCTTTAATTTCAAAAATCAAATATATAAAAATAAAATGGAGAAATATATTTGGTGAGGCTTGAAACCATTAGAGTTTATAGAGTAGCTATCAAGCCATATTTTGAGTCTTTGGATGGAAAATAGTATTTGCCATCATCAACTATAATAACTATACAAATTCATTTTAAGCATAAGAAAGTTATGTTTTTTATAATAATTTTTAATATATTTTTTACTTACTAAATTAATTTAAATTTTTTTTTTTAAATCTTGTTTGTACTTAGTAAAATCTATTTGTTTAGTAGTGGAGGATAAAATCAAGTATATCTCATCAATATTCTTTTATATTTATGAGCTTTGAGAGAATAAAAAAATTAATGTAAGACAACTAAATTACAATGATAATTTTATATATTTATTCAACAAAGTTTTACTCACATACACTTTCGTAATAATGGTACATGGCATTAGTATGTATCATCTTAATAAACTATTAAGTTAATACATGTTATTTTAAAGAACTTAAATTAAAGAGATCATGATCCATAATAAAAGAACTTTTTATAGTTATTATGAATTTATACACATTGATAAAGGTTTTGATGAGATAATTACACATCCAACGCTATTTTATAATTTATAGGTAATTGTATTTATTTTCTTAAATTTTTATCTTATTAATTTTTTTTAGAAAATATGAATGCAATTATCAATAAAGCGATGGATATTAAAGGGATATTAAAGGCAAGTGATGTCAATAAATAGATTTACACTACAACAAAAGACAATAATTGCTTCCTCTCATAATTTAGAAGTGGTGTGACACGGCCCAAAAAATTTAAGCTTATATAAATAATGGTGCCAAGCCAGCCTAAGTACAAACAGTATTCAAGACGAACCAACCCAAGTGCGATAGTAAAAAATTAGGCTTAGGCACGGCCCATAACATAGCCTATTGTGGATCGTGCCGTGCTTGGCATGCGGGCCTAACAAACAAGCCCACGGGTCATAAAAAATAATTAATAATTTTTTTAAAAAGTTATTTTTAAAATATTATTTTAAAAATAAAAAAATAATAAATAATATTATTGTGGTGGAGTTATGTGTTTTTACTTTTGTCTGCTACTACAGTATCCGTAATTTTAAATTTCTTTTACATTCACTCTTTATTAATTGTTTAAATTTGACAATCTTTTTTTTTTAATTTTTTGATTCACATTTTTATACACATTTATATAATTAATATTAAATTTGAATTTGAAATTTGAATGATAATATTTAATGTAATTGAAATTAGAATTGAAATTATAACATTTAATGTAATTGGAATTGGAATTTAAAATTAATTATAATATTTAACATAATTAGAATTAGAATTATATCATTTAACATAAATAAAATTGAAATTAGATTCAAAATTATAACAATTAATGTAATTGAAATTGATATTAGATTTGGAATTATCATATTTAACATAATTGAAATTGAATATGGATTTGAAATTGTAACATTTAATATAATTAAAAATAAAATTGGATTTAAAATTATAACTTTTAACGTAATTAAAATTGAAATTTGAATTATAATATTTAACATAATTAGAACTGAAATCGAAATTAGAATTATAACATTTAATAATTTTTAAATTTTAAATTATAACATTTAACGTAATTAAAATTAAAATTAAAATTAGATTTAGAATTATACATTTAAAGTAATTGAAATTAAAAATAGAATTTGAATTAACATTTAACATTATTTGAATTGAAATTACAATTAGAATTATAACATTTAACGTAATTAAAATTAAAATTGAATTTGGATTTAAAATTATAATATTTAAGTTAATTGAAATTAAAATTAGATTTGAAATTATAACATTTAACATAATTGAAATTAAAATTAGATTTGAAATTATAATATTTAACAGAATTGAAATTAAAATTGAATTTAAAATTATAATATTTAATGTAATTGGAATTTGAATTATAACATTTAACGTAATTAGAATTGAAATTGAATTTAAAATTATAACATTCAATATAATTAAATTTAAAATTGAATTTGAAATTATTATATTTAACCTAATTGAAATTGAAATTAGAATTAGAATTATTGTTTAATATAATTAAAATTGTAATTGTAATTGAAATTATAACATTTAACATGATTGAAATTGAAATTTAATTTGAAATTATAACATTTAACATAATTGAAATTGATAACATTTAACGTAATTGAAATTAAAGTTGGATTTTGAATTATAACATTTACTGTAATTGAAATTAAAATTGGATTTGAAATTATAATATTTAACATAATTGAAGTTGAAATTAGAATTTGAATTATTGTTTAACATAATTATATTATAATATTTAACGTAATTAAAATTAAAATTTGATTTAAAATTATAAAATATAATGTGACTGAAATTGAAATTGGATTTGGTAACATTTAATGTAATTGAAATTAAAATTGAATTTTGAATTATAATATTTAATGTAATTAAAATTAAAATAATAACATTTAATAGCATTGGAATTGAAATTTAAATTTGAATTATAACATTTAACGTAACAAGTATTGAAATTGAATTTGGAATTATAATATTTAATTAAATTTAAATTTAAAATTATAATATTTAACGTAATTAAAATTAAAACTAAATTTGAAATGATAACATTTAACGTGAGACTGTTTGAATTTAACTGAGTATATATTAGAATATTATAAATAAGTACAATCAATTCACTTGTCAAATTTTATTTCAAATTTATCTTTTGCCCATAATAAAATTATATTTTAACCTATACTACCAATTTGTTTAAAACTACAAATTATAATTACAAATTTAATAATATGTATATTAATATTAATTCTAATTCTAATTATAATTAGAATGTAATTTCAATTATGATAAAAACACAAATTTAATATACTTACAATTAATAATAGTAATTAAAATATTTTTAAAAAGTAAATTTTGATTTAATTGTATATTCATTTATAACATAAATATTAAATTGATTAATCATAAAAACATAAATATATGTTAGTCTAGTGGTAAAATGTCTTCACTTAATAAAAATTTTTGCCACAAGATTTTGGGTTCAAGACCTCGTGACCACAAAATTTCGTGGTGAATAATGACACTATTAATAGTTGATAGGAATAATGACACTATTGATGAGCTCGTGTTATCAATAGTGACACTATTAATGAGCTCGTGTTATTAATAGTGACACTATTAATGAACCTAATATGTTGGACTCGTGACAAACTTGTGCCAGAATGAGATCACTAGTCAAAAAATATCGCCCAAACACGACTTAAGTTCCATTACTTAATACTCCATGCACACCAATATTATTATAATGAGTAAATGGTAAATTCGCAATACAAAATAATTGATAGTTTTATCTTATTTATGGATAATTCTTTTATATAAATTATTTCTTTATTTATATTCTATACCATACGAATTCTAAATATCATAACACGAGACACTTGCAAAGTCTATATACTTTATGATCTAGGTTTAGAGTTCAAACTTTGACAGAATTCATAACAGTTTTAATTTTAATAGTTATTGAGAAGTTAATTTTAGTCCAACAATTATTTAGAAGGCCAATTTTAATCTCTTTAATTGTTTAATTTTAATCTCTATAATTTTCTAAAATTAATTAATTTTATTGTCATTAGTTGATATTTAGGTTGTAATGTTGTAATCATATAATAGTTGAAACTTGAGATTATTTAATTGAATATATTGTTAATAGTTGATAATAAGGTTACAATATTGTAATTATTTAAGAATATTGAGATTTAAATGTAATACTTATTATCAAAATTTTCTAAATATCATAATAATCTTAAACTACCCATTCAAATAATCGAAATTTCTGACCGTTCCACTAATCCATACTCCACGCACGCCACTAAGATTATAATAATGTAGTCTAAACTTTTGGCTAAAAGTCATGAAGCCGCGTCTTGACTCAAGTTCCGTAAAGAGACTTTATTTGACAAAATAACTTCTCATTATCTCCCACTCTCTCTTCATTTGTATCAATATATATATATATATAACATCTCATTTTCAGTTTTATCTTCAATTCGCTTTATTACCTCCATCCGTCCAATCTTTCTTCAGAAAAATATGTCAGCCATGGAGATACAGCAAGAACTCAAACTTCTTGGCTTCTTTGGCATCCTCAGAAAATCCTTCAATCTCATCTTCTCACACAAGAAAATCTTCAGCCAAATCACTGCCTTATTAATCCCCATCACCCTAATCTTCCAAGCTCAGATCCTGACTTCTGTTTTGCTCTCTCAAAAGATGTTCAAGAACGTCGCAGAGCCTGAGGATTTTACAGTTTTCATCGTACCCAAATATTCCTTCTTCAATTTTTCCTATATAGACTCCTTCAAATGGGTGGCAATTTGGATTTTGACCGAAATCGCTTATGTAATTATGCTTATGATCCTCTTCCTTCCTTCTACTGTCACATTTGTTTATACTATTGCCTGTATTTACATTGGTAAAGATGTCAACTTCATGAAGGCCATAGCTGTGATACCAAAGGTCTGGAAAAGAGTTTTGATCACGATCTTATTATGTTTTGCCATGCTTTGTTTCTATGATTATATCCTTGGAGCAATCGCTGCCTTGATCTCGCGGATTCTTTTTTTCAAAAGATTTGCCACCATCAAAATTGTTATTGGTGTTGTTCTCTTGATCTTGTACATCGCAGGGTTTGTCTATATTACTATGATTTGGCATTTGGCTACTGTGGTTTCAGTTATGGAAGATAACAATTACTGGATGAAAGCCATAATCAAGAGTAGGAACTTGATAAAAGGGAAGAGGGGAGTTACAGTCGGCATGTTTATTTTCTTGATGGTTTTTTCTGCGGGAGTTGATACAGCTTTTGAGCTGCTTGTGGTATATGGGGCGTTCAACATAGGATTCAGAATCGGAATTGGAATCTTGTGCTTCTTTTTGAAGCTGCTGGTGACTCTTCTCGGCTTTGTTGTCCAAACAGTAATCTACTTTGTGTGCAAGTCTTATCATAACGAATACATTGAGGTTTATGTTGCAGATCAGAAGGCCAATGATGTTGAGATGAATTCCATGTATACATTGTTAAGTAGTGAAACTTAACAACTTGATTTAATTGATCAATATGTACTTACAGAGTGATGACTGCCGTTTGTATATTGTTAATTTCTGAATCTTGTTTGTTTACGGTTTTTGCTGTAATCAATGTCAGTAAACGTTATAGTTTTATGTAGTAGCTTATATTTGAGTTTTTGATTCGACACGAAGTTTCTTATTTGACCCTTTTGATTAGTAAAGCCAAAAATACGAGTTCTCTTTCAATCCTAACTCAATTATTAACAATTCTTTAGAAGTCAATTAGGAATTTTACCAACCTATTCAGCAAGAATTAGGAACAAAATGAACAATTCTTTTCATGCTAAGTAGCAATTTTATAACCTTTCGCGTGCTTTTCAGATGAAGCTCACAGTGACAACTGTCATGGCATCCAACTTATCATCGGACGGGACTTCAACGTCATTAAATAATGTTACAAAGAGTAATACTATATATATATAATAATTTAATAGGTTATATAATTTATTATATAGTGAGTAACACTGTTATATATCATTATCAAATAAATTTATAATTTTTTATAATTTTCATATAATTTATAATATGATACAGAATTCTATCCCGTGTCCAAAAGTTTATCATATAGTGAACTATATAGTATATTAAATTATTTTTGTATATATATATGTATATATATAAATACACGGATTTCATTAGGTGGGCGACAATTACTGTTTCAACAGTGCTAAACAATGTCCCGTCGCCTATCTGATCAGCTCTCTCTCTCTATATATATATATATACTATTAAATTACAGAATGAAGTGATCATAGAATTATTTTAAAAATTTTATTATTAAATTGTATCATATGAATATGTTGTCATCTAAATTTGTATCAATGAAGTAAAATAATGTGATTATAATATTTTTTATTTAATTTTTATGTATTAAATTGTATTATATTTTATCAGTTTCTAATTGTAATTTTTTTTTCTAATTTTGTTTATTGCAAGTGATATCATCCAATTCTTGTTAATCAATCAGCTATGAATGATCAAACTATATTTGAACTAAGAGAGAATAAGGGAAAAAAAAAAAGATGGTTTAGAAAAACTGCTCAGTCAAAAGAAATTGGGAAGTGTATTATTATTATTATTATTATTATTATATAAGTTATTGTAGTTTTTTAGGATGATTTTTTCTCTCTAGGAATCGAAAAATTCTTTTGCTTATTTTATCGGAGAATTTTTCTGTTGATCCCTTTCATGAAAGACGTAGAATCTCTCAGACAATCTTTGTCAATTGACAGTGACCCAGGGGGGGGTGATATTTTAGGTGTGGATGGTTCTTTTATTCAGAAGCGTAGACTGGATGTGAAGTTTGGCCTCTTTGTAAAGATGTTGTTGACTCGTAAGCATTACTATCGAGACATTTTCTAGAATACAAAGCGTAATTTGTGGAACACATCGGCGGGCCTCCGTTTCAAATGGTTGGGCAATTATAGTTTTCTGTGTTAGTTCGACGAGGAGTTGGACCGTAGAAGGGTAATTCTTCTTGTACCGTGGAATTTCAACCAGTTTTCACTAGTATTGGCCTCCATTGTTATTTGCTCAATGTTCTTTTTACTGCTGAGGAAATTCGAAAGACTCTGTTTGATCTGGGATCTTTCAAAGCCACTAGTCCGGATGGCATCTATGCGATTTTTTATCAACATTCTTGGGGTATTGTTAGGGGTAATGTGGTGAGGCTTTGCTTGGGCGTTTTTGAATTAATGTAATTCTTTTAAGCCTCGACTAATTTAACCTTGTTGGTTTTGCTGCCTAAGTTTTTCCCGGCGACATGTATTTCTCAATTTTGTCTGATTCGTGTGTGAAATATCTTATGCAAAATTATAAGACTTTGGTGAATTGGCTAAAATCTGTTTTACCAGAAATGATCTATTCCTTTTAGAGTGCATTTGTGCCCAGAAGAGTTATTTCAGATAATATCCTATTTGCATTTGACTTGATGTACTCTTTAAATCGGTAGAGAAATGGTAAGGTGGGGTATATGGCATTGAAACTTAATATGAGCAAAGCATATGATAATGTGGAGTGGGAGTTTATAATAGTTATGTAGCGGCAAATGGGGTTTTCGGATAAATGATAGTGGTTGGTTATAGCTAGGATGTCTTTATACTACCCGTTTCAAGTGAATGGTTCTCCAACAGGGGATGTTACTCCTACCAGGGGTATACGTCAGAGATGTCCCCTATCACCGTATCTGCTTCTTATTTGCGGGGAAGGGTTTTCTTTTCTTTTACAGTAGATGAAACTACAGTGGACATTTGTGCCTTCGTAGGGGTCCAAGAGTCGGTCATTGCTTTTTTGCGAATGACTTGTTGGTTTTCTGTCTATCCATTACTATTGAATGTGTGTCGTTGAAGCGAATTTTAGATGTTTATGAGTCGATATCGAGATTGTTGAAGGAAACACCCTTCTCATTTAAAAATTTGGTTATACGATAACTCTAATTGAGATCAATTTTAAATTCTAACAATTTTTTGTAGTGGAATAATGTAATGCAGGCAAATATAATATTAAAAATAAGAAAGCAAATCAAATAAGAACACACCACAACTAAAATATCCGGTTTGACAATTGCCATATGTTTATAGTGATTAAAATGATTTTATCATTTTTTTATTAAATTTTCTAAAAATGTTTATAAAGAAAATAATTAAAGAATTTTTAAATAAATCTATGTGGCGTACCTTTATTCTTTCAAGAATAATAAACGCCTAACAATAATTACATCTTAGTGCTCTCAAGTACTTAATGTCTGCCTAATTTTTTAATCTCTTAGAGTCTCTCTTATAATACTTGATTATTAATGTAAAGAGTTTATATAATGAGTAAAATGTTCTTAAAATTTTTAAACCTAATTGAAATAAGAGTTCAAATGTTTAGGAGTCCGAAATCCCCTCAAAGAAGTAAAAAAAAAAAAAGCTAAAAATGAACTTCTCGAAAATGGGCTCTATGGTGCTAATCCGTCTCGTGCCAGCGCCATAACATTGGCTGGCCAACGTTGAGGCACTGGTGTTTCTACCTCCAGCGCCGCGGCGCTAAGGCCTTCTGTTTGTTTTTCTTTTCTTGCTTCAATGTCCCGCCTTACTCTTCCATTGTACATCCAATGCGTGCTTAACTTCAAAATAACTCTCCTATTAATATTCATCTCAATTTTTGCCTATGCAAGATTGTTGATTCACCGCTTCCAACAAACCATTCCTTGATTCAAAATCTCTCTATAAAAGGCTTCTAGATCCATCCACATTAATGCTCTATCACTTAGAGTTAAGTCTAGTTAAGTCTGCTCCAGGATTTAACGTATCTCGAGCTTGTAACTTCAGTCTCCAAAAGTTTGTGTGCTCCTTGTATAAGATATAGATGTGAAGCACTCTCTTTTGACTCTCATCACCATAGTGGGTATATTTTGGATATTGCCTAATGGTCTGTCTTACTCTAATACCCCATGTTGGGCTATCCTTGGCCATCATCTTAAACACATAGAGCCCCCTATTGTGCTTCTCACATTCCAACCTTATAGATCCTTTTTACCATTAGAGATGGTGTTTACATGCCATTCTATTATACAGTAAATATTTAATAATAATTGTTAATACGTAATTATATAATAAGAAGCTTGTAACATTTTTAGACATTGTAGATCTAAAGGAGTTTAGATCTGATTTAAAAGAGTTTAGATCTGATTTAAAAGAGTTTAGGTCAACACTAAAATTAGTAATTCTAAAGAGTTAGAATCTTGTCTAAAATAGGCATAAAGACCCGAGAATAATATAGTAATCATATAGTTGTAAAGAGTTGTAAATGGTGCTAAGAAATATCATTGTTCAATATATTCTCGAAAATATTGTTCTTGATCCATGATTACTGACACAGATCGATTGATATTCCTTCCAAATTAGTGTATATCTATATATAAATTATTCAGATGACTAGTCTTAGTAGACTATGGACTTAGTAGAAGTCCGTATATGCATACAGGTATTCAGTAAAGATTGGATACTGAACAAACTCACAAGGACCTCCAATACAGATCCTAGAAAGTTGTCAATGGAGAGTCTTCTTGAGTTGAGTAGTATTTGTGATCCTTTGACCTGAGCACTATAGTAAGTTAAGAGTGATCTGCTATACTTTGGTTCCATACATGTCAAAGACATTTATGGTCTGACTGCTGGGTGTCGTTGGGTATAGTCTAATACTCATGGAGTTTAGTGTGCATAGATATGGAATCTGTCAACTCATATGGGTAAGTTGTATATCTTGATGTTCTAAGATTATATTTTAGAAAGTCTTATAACCATAAGCATATACCCCAAAAAATAGTTTTCCTTAAAGTTAAATAATATTACAAAGGAGTTTACAAATATTATTTACGAAAATACATATCTGGAGATAAATTCATGGTCAAGCATACAGAGATTTGATGATGATGATCTATATCTTTACTCTTCCAAGGATATAGGTAACAGAGAGATTATACGAATATGGTTGACCTCAACTTATATGGTTCAACATGCCGTTCTGTAACATCTGTAACATGTGTATGAGACATTATTCATGGACTTGCAAAAATATTTCATAAGATAAATAAGTGTGAACCTAGGTGTGGATTTAGAGAGTCTCACAATATGAAATGTACTTATTGAGCACTTGGGTAGTGGTACGAATCGTATGGATCGATTCGGGAAGGTTTTAGAAAGCAAGATACATTTTAGGACCTATTTAAAAAGTGAGAAACATAGTTTATAAATGTTGCAAACAAGTCTCTATTGCATGGAAAAGTAAAATATATACATAGAATCCATACATGACTATTTGTGTAACAAATGGAAGCATACATAGAGTTGCATGTGACAAATGTCATCCATGCAAAGTATTTGCATAAACAACATAAGTGACATTTGTCACTCGTTAATGGCCTTGCATGGTCAAACATGGATACATGTTAGACATGTGTCCAGAATATGTCTAAGGCTATTAAAATAAAATGAAAACAGTTTCATTTGCTTTGTAATTTATTAGATAATGAAAATTTTGTGCTACCATTTTAAGAGAAAAATACAACTTTGAGAAAGTTACATTTTGGTCCATAAACTCAATCTTTAAGAATTTGATCCTTAAACTAGTTCAAGTATTGAACTTAGTTTGATTCCTGCACAAAATGGACATCAAATGCTACTATTCTAACTATTCTAATCCTACCAAATATTGGACTTTATAATTGTTCAAGAGATGACTTCATTGTGAGCTCAAATGACTTCATTATTCAATAATCTTTATAAAATCGTCTACAAGGGTATGTATACGATTCTTATACTATTTTTTTTTTAGTTTTAATATGTATATGTTGATTATTTTCTTTTATTCCGCTTTGTAATTTATATTGCATATACGTTTAAAAATTTTCAATATGTACACAATTACATGCATGCACCCTTTAATGCACTAACATTTACTACCTTTAGTTTTTCCTTTTTCACTCTAATCGAATACCCTTTTTTCATTAAGCTTCCCTAGAGATATCAAGTTCCTCATAGATTAAGAATGTGTCTTACCCCGTGTAAGTCCCTAAGTTTTTCACCTTACATCCTCAACCTTATGTCACCAATTCCCACGACCTTACAAGCCATATTATTCCTCTTTAAGGCTTTACCCTTAATGGCTTTATAGTTGGTAAATAACAATCTGTTAGGACATATATGAATACTACACCCAGAATCAAGTATCCATTTGTTAGTGTACTTTCTCTTTGAGGCTACCAATGAGTCTAGAACTTTAATGTTATCCTTAAGACTTCTAATTATAGCACTCATTTCCTTTTCTTTTACTTTAGGAAAATCCATTGCATAATACCTTTGTTACAAAAAAAAAACACTTCTTGGATCTCCTCTTTGGTTGGTTGTTCTTCTTTTCTTTTGTAACTTAAGCTGTTACACTATCGATTTCAGATCTCTTTTTTAATTCCTTTGAATTCAATGATGCCTTGACATAGTTCTTTGTAAGAGTCTCTTTCTCATATATTAGCGTATCAATAAAGCTCTCATAGTTCGGCAGTAACGAACTTAATAAAATGATGGCCTTATCTTTATCCGCTATCTTAATCCTTAAAGTCTCAAGACTTATGATGACTTTGTTGAAGGCGTTAATGTGGTCTCTCAATGAAGATCCCTTGAACATAGACAACTGATGTAGCTTCTTCTTCACATGTTGATGATTAGCCAAAGACTTTCTCATATACAATGTGTCGAATTTTTTTCTATAGACCCAAATTCGTCTCTTCTCCATCTACCTCATTTAATACTTCATTACTCAATGTTAGTATTATGTTACTTTGGGCTCTCTTTTGAATTGTGTCCTAATCTATCTCCGCAAGCTTCAAGGTTTTCTTCTCTTTACTAGTTGAGGAACGAGCTTCCTTTAAAGATGTGTTTAACCCTTCCTTTACTAGTAGAGTCTTTACCTTTTTTTTCCCCCATAGATTAAAGTCATTCATCCCATTAAATTTCTCTATATCTTACTTAATAGTAGCCATGGTTTAAATACACCTGAGTGTATTATCGAAGCAAAATCTGATACCAATTTGTTGAAGGGAACGCCATTCTCATTTAGAAATTAAGTTAAGCGATGAACTCTAATTGAAATCAACCTTAAACCCTAATAACCTTTTGTAGGGGAATAATATGATGGTAAGCAAATATAATAACAAGAATAAGAAAGCTTATAAAATAAGAATACACTACAACCAAAATACATAGTTTAGTAATTGTCTACATCAATGATGTATCAAAAGATTATAATTTGTCTTATTAACTATTTTAGAGAATTTTACAATAAAAAATAATTAAAGAACTCTTAAAAAAATTTATGTAGCATATCTTCATTTTTTCAAGAACAATAAACACTCAACAATGGTTGCACCATAATGCTCTCAAACACTTAGTGTTTACCTATTATCTTTTAGAGTCTCTCTTATGATGTTTGATTATCAATATAAATGGTTTACAAGGTTTATATAGTAAGTAAAACGTCCCTAAAAGTTTTAAACCTATTGAAATAAGATTTTAAGTGTTTAGGACTCTGAAACCCTCTAAAAGAAGTCAAAAAATGAGCTAAAAAGGACTTCCCAAAACTAGGTGCCGTTGTGCCAATGTATTCTGTGTCAGCACCGCAATGCTAGCAGTTTTCCCTCTAGTACCGTGGCTCTGGAGCATCGGTGCCGTGGTGCTAAGGCCTATACTTGGCCTTCCATTTTGTTGACCTTGTCTCGCTTTCAAAGTCTTGTCTTGTTCCTCTCTTATACATCCAACGCATGTTTGACTTCAAATTAACTCTCATATTGATATTCATCTTTATACTTGTTCATATAAGATTGTTAAATCACTACTTCCAACAGAGACAAAAGGAAAATTTCTCTAAGTTACCTATTACTTTTAGTCTAAATATGACAAATGATTTGAGAAATTAATTGTTGAGTAATTTGAGTTTGGAGGGTAATACTACTTACCACAATAGTTATTTGGGACTTCTATCTTTTGTTAGGTTGAAAACGTGGATGTGTTTCATAATATCATTGATTGCGTTTGGAAGCGTCTTTAGTTATGGTAACCATCGCCATTTGTCTATTGAGGAAGAGTGGTATAGATCAAAGTTATAGCCTGAGCAATCCTAACATATGCAATGTCGGTATTTAAATTGTCGAATTCAACTCATGCATGATTAGCTCAACTATTCAATCCTTTTGGTAGGGTTGTAAGTATATTTGGGCTAATTTCTTTGTCGTGAAGTTTTAAAGTTTGGGGTTTAAGGAGTTACCTCTCTTTAACCAAGTTTTATTAACTAGTGTTGGCAAGTGCTTACTTCTCCCCATTGTTAGCTTTACAAAGTTTTAAAAAATATTTATACTAGTGCCGACAGAGCTTTTTATGGGATTAAGAATTATTGTCTTTTTGAGTTGCTTAAGGATTTAGGTTCATAAATGATAACTTTCTTCGGTCTATGTTATAGACAGTTGATATAAAGTTAATTTTATTGAATCTAGTGAGTCAGATAAGAGCTGCGAATGTCCCGTTGTGGCATTTTTCAACAAACGATCAATATTTAGTGAAGTCAGGTTATCGATTGGTCGTTTCTAAAAAATGGATAGGTTGTCATTCTTTCTCTTATCCTTTAAATATTAGTGGAATAGTCTTTAGAGTTGGTTTATTCCATCGAATGTGAAATTCTTTTTATGGCTGGTAGTTCAGGAGATCCTTCCACAAATGTTAGCCTTTTGTGACGCCATTTGGATGTGCCTTTGTATTGTTCGTGGTGTGCTGTTGAATGGGAAAGTACATTCTATGCCCTTTATGGATGTAAAGAGATTAAGGAAGTATAAGAGATACATTGTTTTGGTTATGTTATTTTTGTTAATCAAAATGTGCCTTTTGTAAATTTGTATTTGCAATGTTTAAGCACCTGACTGCTACTAACTTTGCATTATTTACTATAGTATTATTAAGAGTGGTAAAATGGGTTACGACATGATTATTCGACATGTTTTAAGTTAATATGGATAGAGAAAATTGACACGATTAATAAACGGGTCGAATTTGTGTTATTCGTTTATTAATCGTGTTAAATACGTATTTGAGGTCTATAATTCGTTAATTCGTTTAAGTCACATTTAATAAATGTATCATATTTGTGTCTATTCGTGTGCCTATTGATTTAACTTAAATTTAATTAAATTATAAAATAAAATAAAATTATAGAATTAAAATATATATAATTAAAAATTAAAATCCTAATGTAAGACTCTTCTCCTTCAATTATGTTAGATGAATTTTATTTTTTTAATTGTGTTAGAATAATTTTATTATTAAATGCATTAAATATTTGATTTTTTTATGTAATTTAAATTTTATTAATTGTGACTTAAACGTATTTTAAACGAATTGAATATTTCGTATAACGAATCGAATTAAGTGTTATTATCATTTAAATAAATATAATCGTATATAATTATATAAACAAATTTAATTTTATTTATTTATTTAAATGTATTTAATCATGTCGTGTGATGTAATTTATTTATTAAATAAAACGGATGTATATTTAAGTGTTTAATTTGCTTAATAAATAAATCGTAAATGAATATAATAAAAAATTATTAATATCTTATATTAAGAAAACACAAATATAATCCGTTTACGTGAATTGTTATCTTAGCTGCTATAGGCACGTTGGAGGCTTAGGAACAGTCAACTTCATTAGAATATTGTGCTGCCTCCACTAAAGATTGTAGAAGATGCTGAGATTCTACTCTTCGAGTATTTGAAAATTCAGAATCAGCGCCGGATTGGTTCCACTCTACAGATTCCTGCTACGTCAACTTGGCACCCACCACTGGGTTATCTTTTAGCTTGACTTTTGTTCGAACTACAATTAGTGGTTGTGTATGGTAAGTAGAGACAATTCCGATTGTGTTCTTTTAGCCTCGGTTAAATCTTTAGTTGGTGGTTTTGAATCTTATACAACCGAGTGTTTGGCAATTTTGGAGGGCATGTTGGTTGTTAAATCCGCAAGCCTTTCAAACTATATTATAAAAACTGATTATTTACGGGGCAATCGCTACGATTCAAGTGCACTATTGCGAAAGCGCATAGGATAATATTTTATCTAAAAAAATATATTATTTTGATATTTGATTATATGAATATATATTAATTTAATTTTTATTTGTTTAATATATACTATGTTAGTAAGGACAAAAATAATAATTATTTAAAAACAAAAATAATAATAAAAAATTATAAAAAAGATTCTTACATGGACTAATATTATATATATTAAAAAAATAAGAACTAAATTAATATATATTTATAAAATTAAAAATTAAAATAATATTTTTCCTTTATTTAGTTTTGCTCAGCTTTTTGGCAAAGCTAGAAGATGTACATTGCGAATTTGAATATGATGGCTTCTTTTTTTTTTTTTAGCCAAGTTTGCAGATTGAAATATTTGTAAAATGATTTTGGATATTTCTTTGTCTTATTTTCTTTTTATTTAATACATATTTACAACATACAAATTCGCATCCAAACGGTCGAGGAAATCGAATCCTCCAACCTAATAATCGGGGGTTGAGCTTGAATCTGCTACCACCCTAAGCTCCTTTGCCTGACTTTTTTTAGTCCTTGTATTCAGAATACTTGCAACTTTCCTTGATTAATAAAAGTTTCTTTTCCTTTATCAAAAGAAAGAAATTACTGTAGTTTTCACAAGATTCTATTGACCTTTTAATTTTAAAAGAATCTAAAAAAGTGAATAAGAAGGAAAGCCGCTTTTTCTTAATTTTAAACAAAATGTTTGAAAGAAAAAAGAGGGTAAGACTTTTCTATTGGCCTTTGATTTGACTTTGAATCCGGCTTTTAGTTTGGTTCAGAATTTTGCCTGATGTGGTTCCAATTGAGAATCTGTTGACTTGGTCTCCACTTCAGCATTCACTTCATAATCGTATAGCTGGTGACAGCTAACATATCATTCTATTTGAAGTGGATTGAATCCTGCTCCAATATTTATCAAAGAAAGACTTCAAACTACAAATTAATCTTTGACCACCCATTATATATACCCATTGAAATTTAAGTATTTCCATTCTATATCACCTTTTTCTTTTTCTTTTCTTTTTTTCTCTCAAAGAGAGACTTCTAGTTCTAGGAAGATACATCATACATCACATTAGCTCACAAAACCCTACTCATCATTTTCTCCACAAAATATACAATATTTCTGAGTACACTCCATTTGTCATTAAATATAAATCATATACTTAATCAACTAATAATAAATAAAAAAAATCAATACACATATGACTTACCTTTAATATAAGAACCATCATGCTCCAGAGTGGACTTTGTCTATTTTCCCCTTATATATTACATAACATCTCATTTTACCACTTACTTAAATTGCCTCCATTACTCTTATCTATTTTAAAAAAAAATAGGTGATCATGGAGAGAGATCAACAAGAACTGAAATGCCTTGGCTTCTTTGGCATCCCCAAGTAATCCTTTAAAATAATTTTCTCCAAGATGAAAATATTCAGCCAAGTAACGCTTGTGAAGCAGAACCATGACAACCATCAGAAGCTAATCCAGAATATTTAGCTGCAATCCTCTGATAGATTACAGCTGAATAAAAAACTAGCATAGGAGCAAGGATCAAACGTTTTTGGTGGAGACTGCAAATATGTGCAATGTTGACGTGGATAGCTAATTTAATTAGAGGTTTGTTAAGTCGTTATATAGTTACAAAGTCTGTTATGTAGTTAGCGTATTTTCAGCTTTTATGTAACTGATTCTGTCCTCTAATGTCAAGAGCAAGTATATAAGCTCCTTTGTATTAAAGTTCAGATCATTGTGTAATTGAATAAAAAGTTTACATTCAATCAGTCTCATCTTTCTCATTTCTATTTGGCTTGCTTACCAATATTTTCCTGGAAAATATCACAAACACAGAAACAGAAAATCTCACTTGGTATCAGAGCTAGAATGACTAACTTCGTCAATTCAAAACATGATCGTGCTACCACTCTGAATTCTCAGATGCATTAAATGTCGATCGGTCAAAGCAGCAACTTCACCTTTACAAATTCAGTTAAGCTGGATAGCAACAATTTCTTACTATGGAAGTCGTAGATTCTTGCCTCAGTTAGAGGTAATGACTTGGAGGAACTTCTTACTGGTGAAAGAGAATGTCCAAGTTATTTTCGTGCATCTCTAAGCTCAGATTCAGAAGCTGGTGCACCTGTGAATCCATTCTATCATTTGTGGAGGAAACAAGACTTCATACTGCTGAGCTGGCTCTTTTCCACCATGATTGAGTCAGTTTTTAGCTCGGTTGTTCAATACAAAACCTCTAATGAGATCTGGAAATATCTTGAAAAGATGTTTGGAAGCCAGTCCTTGACTAGACTTACTCAACTGAGGTCACAACTACAAACAATAAGGAAGGAAAATTTGTCTATGAATGAGTACTTTTTGAAGGTAAAGAGTTTGGCTGACAGTTTGGTCATGGTTGGTAAATCAATACCAGATCAAGATCTGATCTTTTATCTTCTTGCTGGACTAAGATCTGATTATGATCCTGTGGCTTTGCTACTCTCAATCAAAAGTGATGAACTATCCTTGGCAGAAGTTTATGTTATTCTTCTGAACCAAAAAAGCAGACTGGAAATGTCCAACTCAAACTTAACAGCCAATGGTGGACTGTTAGCTAATATTGCAAACAAGCAGAAATACAAAGGAAATTATGAGAACAAAGGGAGGTTCAGTGGTAATTTTGGAGGACAAGGAAATTTTGGAGGATAAGGCAACTCTAAAGAGAGAGGCAGAGGTAAACCAAACCATAGCAAGTAAAAAATCGTGTGCTAGATTTGTTTCAAGCAAGGGTATAGAGCTCTGAAATGCTGGAACAGGTTCAATGAGGAATTTGAGCCACCTATTCCACAAGCACAAGCACAGAACAACAATCAGGGACAAGCAGTAGCATATATGACATCACCTAGTACTGAGGCTTCTAATGAAGATCTTGGATGGTACATGGACGGTGGTGCTACCAACCATGTCATCAATAACAGTGGAAACATGGCAACAAAGTCAGAATACAGAGGTAATGATCTTATCACTGTTGGAAATGGCAATGGTCTTAAAATTTTAGGTATTGGTACATGTATACTGCAGACTTTAACCTTACATAAACTTGAACTAAAACAAGTATTATTTGTACCTGGCATGACAAAGAATTTAATTAGCATCTCTAAGCTTGCTGCTGACCATAACCTTGTCATTGAGTTTAATAAGCACTTGTGTCTTGTCAAGCATATGAAGGAGAATATTATTCTTCAAGGAATTGCTAAGGGTGGACTCTATCAATTGATCACTCCTAAATCAGCTGGAAAATACACAACAAAAAGCCCTACTTCATGTGTCAAATCAAAACACAGCTTTTTGTCTGATTTCATTCCCAAAGTCTCTCTGTTTGCTGATTGTATGATAAATAATTCAAAGTCTCATAGACCTGATATTATCAGCACTTTCATTCCTATAGATAAAAATACTACTAAGTTCATTGATGTATTGCATAAAAGGTTTGGTCACCCAAACCAAGAAACTTTGAAATGTATACTTGCAAATTGTAATATGCATCCTTCAATGAATAAAGTTCATCCAAAATCTATTTGTTCATTCTGTCAATATGGCAAAAATCATAAATTACACTTCAATATGTCTCAAACAAAAACTTCACAACCTTTGAAAGTCATACATGCAGATGTCTGGGGTCCTGCTAATACAATATCTGGTGATGATTACAGATACTACTTATGTCTTGTAGATGACTACACTAGGTTTACTTGGGTATTCCCATTGCAGCAAAAGTCACAAGTCCTAAACCACTTCAAAACCTTTCAGCTTCATATAGAGAGATGACTAGATAGAAAGATAAAAGTATTACAGTTAGATCATAAAGGAGAGTTCAGAAGCTTGAGTAAGTTTTTAGCTGAGAAATGGATAATACACAGGTTTTCTTGTCCATATACACAATACCAAAATGGGAGAGTAGAAAGAAAACATAGACATATTGCAGAAACTGGTCTTACTCTCCTGTCTCACAGTAGCATGCCATTGAAATACTGGTGGTATACTTTTAATACAGCCACCTTCTTGATAAATAGATTACCTTCGAGAGTACTTAAAAACAGAACACCCTTTGAACTTCTATTTAACAGAAAACCTGATTACTCCCTCTTAAAAGTGTTTGGATGCACTTGTTACCCACACTTAAGACATCTAAACAAGCACAAGCTAGACTTTCATAGTAAAAAGTGCACATTTATGAGATATAGTAGTCAACACAAAGGCTATCTTTGATGAATCTGAATTTCCTTTTCTGTCTGATAAGTCCTTTGTTGATTCAACTATCAAACTTTCTGAAAATACTCATAATTGTCACTGCAATTCTCAATCAATCTTGTTTCCATATGATTTCAGTATAGCTTGTTTTCCAAGTAGAGATATCAGTTCACATGTAGCAATTCCAGATCCTTTAAAACAAACACAAAGTGATGCAAACACAAACAATTCCCTTTCACCACCAAGTCAGACTCAAATCAACTGTGAACATCCTTTAAACACAAACACCAATTCTGAACCCAGCATAACATAACCTGAAACAGAAGCTATTCTACAAAATGCAACATCAATCCCTGATAAAAAACTTAACCATTATCCTATGATTACAAGATCAAAAGCAGGTATCTACAAACCAAAAATCTTACTCACTCAAGTTGAAGAAAATCCAGAGCATACACCAGAAACAGTATCAGAAGCTTTAAAGCTATCTCAATAGAGATATGCAATGAATGATGAGTTTTAAGCTCTCATAAGAAATAAGACTTGGAAGCTGATACCTCCTGATCTTAATTACAAGATTATCAAAAATAAATGGGTGTTTAAAGTGAAAAGGAATCTTGATGGCAGTGTGGTAAGATACAAAGTTAGGCTTCTAGCTAAAGGTTTTGATCAGACACCAGGCATAGACTACACAAAAACCTTCAATCCTGTGGTAAAAACAAGCACAATAAGAGTAATCTTAAGCTTGACTGTAACCAAAGGGTGAAAATTAAGACAAGTGGATGTTAATAATACATTTCTTAATGGGGATTTGCTTGCAACTGTGTATATGGAGCAACCTGAAGGGTTCATAGCCAAAGGGAAAGAAATACATGTGTGCAAGCTGCAAAAGGCATTATATGGTCTGAAACAAGCCTCAAGGGCTTGGTATGATAAACTGAGATCAGCACTAGTCAAATGGGGATTCACTAATGCAAAATTAGACATATCAGTCTTTATTAAGCAGTATGATTTAGGAATTACAATAGTATTGGTGTATGTTGATGATATAATAGCAACAGGTGATGATGAAACTGAAATACAGAATGTAATTGATCAACTTCATAAAGACTTTGCTCTAAAGGAATTAGGGGAACTGAACTACTTCTTAGAGGTTGAAGTAACCAAACTTGGTGAATCTTTACACCTTTCACAGACCAAGTATATAACTGATCTTTTGAAGAAAACTAATATGGCTAATGTAGGTAGTTGCCCTACTCCTATGAGTACAGGACTTAAACTGACAAGAACAGAAAAAGAGAAGTTTAAAGATGTTTCTCTCTATCGAAGTGTGGTCGGGGCATTACAATATGTAACCCTTACAAGACTAGAAATCTCGTTTGCAGTGAATAAACTGAGTTAATTTCTATCTTCTCCTTCAAAACAACAGTGGCAATATTGTAAAAGAATACTTAAGTACTTACAAGGTGCAAAAGAACATGGCTTAGTATTCACTCCAAGAAGAGGTTTTAGCCTGACAGCCTTCACTGATGTAGATTGGGCTTACGATATAGATGATAGAAAGTCATTTGGAGGGTACTGTATTTACCTTGCAGGAAACTTAGTTTCATGGAGCTCAAAGAAGCAAAGAGTAGTAGCAAGATCCAGCACTGAGTCAGAGTATAAAGCTCTGTCTCAAGTCATAGCTGAAATAGCTTGACTGCAGTCATTGCTTTCAAAATTGTGCTTACAATTGACAGCAATCCCTGTGATATGGTGTGATAACCAAGGTGCAGCCTCACTTGCAGCAAATCCAATCTTTCATAGCATAACAAAACACATCGAAATTGATGTGCATTTTGTAAAAGATAAAGTGCTGAATAATGAAGTTGACATCAGGTACATTCCTACTGAACATCAGATAGTTGATATCTTCACAAAGGCTCTGCCTATTTCAAAGTTCGAAGAATTAACTCACAAGCTCAATGTCACTCCAAGACAGTTAAGCTTGTGGAGGGATGTGAAGCAGAACCATGACAACCATCAGAAGCTAATTCAGAATATTCAACTGTAATCCTCTGATAGATTACAGCTGAATAAGAAACCAGCACAGGAGCAAGGATCAAACATTTATGGTGGAGATTGCAAATATGTGCAATACTGACGTAGATAGCTAATATAATTAGAGGTTTGTTAAGTCGTTATATAGTTACAAAGTCTGTTATGTAGTTAGCGTATTTTTAGCTTTTATGTAACTGATTCTATCCTCTAGTGTCAAGAACAAGTATATAAGCTCCTTTGTATTAAAGTTCAGATCATCGTGTAATTAAATAAAAAGTTTACATTCAATCAGTCTCATCTCTCTCATTTCTGTTTAGCTTGCTTACCAATATTTTCTTTGAAAATATCACAAACACAGAAACACAAAATCTCACTATGCTAGACTTCACATTCCTTATCTTCCTCCTTTTCCTAGCTCAACCAATTTAAGTACCAAGACCCTGCAGTTCTTACGGAAATTCTTCTCCCCGAATATTTAAACCTCAATGTTTCCGAAATATACTCCTTCAAATGGGTTGCATTTTGGTTCTTGAACAAAATCGCTTATTTCACTTACCTTCTGACCTGTCTACAGTGACAATTGTTTAAACTATTACCTGTATTTACAGTGGCAAAGATTTCAGCTTTAGGAAGGCCATGGCTTTAGTACAACAGGTTTGGAAGAGAGTTTTGATCACTTACTTATTAAGCTTCATCATTATTTTTCTTTACGAATACGTTTTTGGAGCAGTCATCGATTTGATTGTTAGGCTTCTTTTCAAGGGATTTGCACAATTAGGGTTATTTTTTATGTTGTTTTGTTGATCTTGTTCATAGCAGGGTTTGCCTATATTACGATAGTTTTTATTTTGGCTACCGTGGTTGCGGTTTTGGAAGATAATATTTATGGGATGAATGCCATAACCAAGACCAAGTACTTGATAAAGGGCAAGGTGGGAGCTTGTGCTGCCTTGTTGATTGCGCTCAGTATTTGTTCTGTTGCATTTGGTGGAGTTTTTGGGTTCATTGTGGTATTTTTTGTGATTGGAAAATTAGCAATCACAATTGGAATTAGAATCCTCTGCTTCGTTTTGCAGTTGCTGGTAGTTCTTCTTGGCTTCGTTGTTCAAACCATTATCTATTTTGTCTGCTAGTCTTATCACAATGAGCATATGCGTAGAATGTTGCAGATCAGAAGGCCATGGATGTGCAGCTAGAGATGAATGCCATGTATATATTGTTAAGTTGTGAGTCTTAAGAACTTTGTTTTGTCTTTTTGACTTAAATGTATAAATGTAGAGTTATGAATGCCACGTATATATTGTTAAATTGTGAATCTTGGCTTGTTTATAGTTTCTGATGTAATCAATGTTAGTAAATAATAACAATTTCTTATTTGACAGTTTTGATGAGCATACTGTGCGTACTGGCTGCCTATTATGGTCAACCATAAATTAGCTGAAACTTGAATTTTGAACTGGGTTAGTAACATTTAGGTCCCCATCTTTTTCTTGAGAAACATATAAGGACATAGGTTGTACCATTTTAACAAATAGATTCCTATCATTTTTCTATGTGTGTTTTTTGAGAAGTTATATCATATCATTATGGTGAAAATGTTTGCACCCAGCAAAATACTCTAAATACCCATATTAAAATGAGTGAACATTTTCCTTACGACCAACAGATGTTATCAGAGGGATGTTGTTAAGACTAGTGCGTTAAAAGCATATTTATTGAACTTTATACTAGTGAAAAAACAAAAATTTTAAAAAAACAAAGAGGGAAGAATGAATGTAAAAAGCTGAAGTAAAGTCTAAGAGAGGAAACAGGGCAGAAGTAAATAAAAATGATTAAAATTTGAGGAGGTAAAAGTGAAAATGAGATAGAAGACACGAGTATTTATCGGAGGGAAGAGACTCGCAGGTTAACTGATTAAAAACATAGGACGATTGGGCTGAATGTTGTTATAGTTCAAAGCGCCACTACAACACGCAAGAATTAAAGGGGCATGCACGGGGTATTAACACTGTCACCTCTTCAAGTTTATACAAATTATATTTTGATGACTGCTTTAATTTTAGTTATTCTAAGATAAAATATTTTTATTATTATATTTTTTTATCAAATAAATGACTAAAATATCTTTAAAAAGATAAGGATATTTTTATTATTTAAATTAAATTAAGAGGGTAAGAAAGTAACTATAATTAAAGCTGCCATAAAAATATAATTTATATAAATTTTAGGGGACGACAATGTTAATAATCCTTTATTTAAAAGGTGTTTTTATACGGCCAATTCCAATTAGTTTTGAGGATGGAATCAAAATTTAAAGAGAGGAAAGTTAGATGTTAAAATTAAAAATTATATTAAATTAAAATTTAATTATATAAAAATTTTAATGTTAGACTTGAAATTTTGGGAGATTAAATGATAAAAAAATACTTATTTTAATGTTAGTATTCTTAATCGGCTAACATAGAAAAAGAATGAAAGGAAGAAAGTGAGAAGATCAATTTTGTCAATTCTAAACGTGAAGGTTTTTTTTTTTTTTGTGTGCAAATTTAACTACTTACAAACAGTGGTCTAGTTGGATTTTGATAGTATAAACTAAAGAAAAATGTTAAGAAAGAAAGAGCTCTTGGCTCGTATAATTTTAGATGATTATATATTTTACAAGAGAGCATTCCTTTTATACAGGAAGAATGAAAGAAATACAGGACAAAATATAACCATTTGCTGTATAATACTAATCATTAATATAAAAATAATCATTGCTATTTTCCTATATTCTCATGTTGTTACTTGCATGGTCCAAGCGTCTCTGTACTTTCATTTCATTGGTTGCTCATTTCTTCATATAATAGCTATTCACACCTTGTAATTTTGTCATTTTCTCACTTTTATATCTCTGCCAGCACAACATTTGTAAAATGTTTTTCCTTCTAAAAGACCAATATTGCAGAATACAATTTCGGAGCTTAATTTAACTCCGCGCCTACCTACCCCACCCCCCCTTCTCAAGCCTTTAGCTTGTTCTTCAAATAGTTAAATCTCCCTACTATCAATAATTTAGTCATTCTGTCTACTATTTGATTCTTAAATAAAACATAGCTAATCTTAAGCTCATTGTAAGCCACTTGATCTCAAATATAGTGTACATTAATGTCTATGTGTTTGGTCCTTGCATTGTATACTGGATTGCTGGCCTGAGCAATTGCACATTGGTTATAACACCACACAATTAGTTTTGTAGACAACTTAATGTGTAATTCAGATAACAAAGAGTTCATCCATACTATCTCAACACTTGTTGGAGCCAATGATCTATACTTAAATTCAGTGTTAGATCTTAACACTATTTTTTATTTTCTTGAGCTCCATAAGACTAGATTACCATATAGAAAAATATTATATCCTCCTATTGATCTCCTGTCATCAAGATCATTTCTCCAATTTGCATCTATGTAGCTTTCTAGTTCCAGACCTCTATTTCTGGTGAAATAAAGACCATGGTTTGTGCTTCTTTGCAAGTACTTGAGAATTCTTTTGTAGCTAATCCAATTGTTCAATCTTTTGTTTTTGAAGAAATTGGCTTAATCTATTAACACTGAAAGCTATTTTATGCCTTGTTAAAGTCACATATTGTAGTGCCCCAACGGTACTTCTGTGTCTTGAAAATATTTCCCTCTATCTTAACTAAATTTCATATTAGTAATCATTAGTGTTTGACATGGTTTGCTCTTGGACATCCCAACTTTCTTTAAAATGTCTAGGATATACTTGTTTTGATTTAGATGCAGGCTTTTGTCATTTCTTGTAACTTTCATTCCTAAGAAATAACTTAAAGAGCCTAGGAATTTAAGTGAAAAGGTTTGGTTAAGCTTGTTGACTATAGTGTTACACAACTCCTTATTGTCACCAATAATCAATATATCATCAACATACACTAGCAATATCACTAGACTACCTTTTTCTTTAAGCACTAAGAGAGAGGTATCTAACTTGGAATTCTTGAATCCCCATTGTAGAAATACTGACTTTAACTTTTGAAACCAAGATCTTGGTGCTTGCTTGAGTCTATAGAGAGCTTTTTTGAGTTTACACACACTGTTAGGCTTTTTTTTTATCTTCAAAGCCTTCTAGTTGTGCCATGAAAACTTGTTCTGCCAAATCACCATTTGAAAAGATTGTTGATGTTAAGTTGTTTGATGTTCCAGTTAAAGTTGTGGTAAAACTGATCATTACCTTAATGGTTGCTAACTTTACCATTAAGCTAAAAGTTTATGTATAGTCTATCCCCTTTGTTTGATGATATCCCTTAACCACAAGTCTTGATTTGAACCTTTCCACTTCACCATTGGGTTTGTATTTAACTTTATAGATCTAATTATTTCCTATTATCTTTATTTCATGTCTATAGAGCATAAGTGTCCATGTATCATATTTCAACAAGGCTTGATATTCATCTGTCATGGCCGCCTTTCATTTTGAGTCATTCGATACCTTCTTTGTGTTTGTAGGAACCTCAATATCAGACTTGTTTACTTGAGTAGTCAAGTAAATTTTTTGTTTAAATATCCCTGACTTTGATCTGGTAGTCATGAGATGTATGGACTCCATTTATTACTGCTGTATCCTTATATTAGTTTCTATAAGTGGGGTTGGCTCAATTAATTTTTGTGAGGTTGAAGAGAATTGTTGATTACTTGAGTATGTATCTAGTGTTTGGGTTTGTGTTTGAGGCAATGTAGCAGAAGTTGTGATGACAGTATATGATCAATTACCTGATGTCTAGACACTTCTCCTTGGTCTGAGCTTGGTTGCTCCATATCAGTGATTGTGGCATTATGATTTTCTTGATGGAATGGTGAATACATAAATTGTCTATGCATGACATGATCGATTTTCTAAGTTTGATTATTTTTTAATGACTTATCACTATCAAAAGAAAACTTTTTTAATTACAGGTCATATATCTAGAGATAAAACACTTTTCAAGTAGGGAGCATACACTTATAACCTTTATGTTTTGACCTGTAACCTATGAATACACATTTTTTGTGTATGGAGTCCTAATTTGTATTTATTGAGTGGTCTTAAGTGTGAGAAGCATGCACAGCCAAAGGTCTTGAGCATGTTATAGTTTAGTAGTTTTCTAAGAAGTCTTTCATATGGGTTATTATAATTCAAAATGGGAGTAGACAATAAATTGATCAGATGAGTTGCTGTCTCAAAAGTTTGCCACCAGAATTTAAGTCGCATTTTTGCTTGTGATAGTAGTGTTAGACCTATTTTTACTATTTTCCCATGTCTTTTCTATCCTTCTATTTTATTCTAATGTATATGGGCAAGTGAGTCTCATATGCATTCCACATTTATTCAAGTGAGGTTCTTAGGGTTTGAACTCACTGCCTATCTCAGTTTGGAGGATCTTGATTTATGTCCAAGTTTCCTTTCTATGTGTTCTTTAAAGGTTAATATGGTGTGAGTGTTTTGTGATTTTGTTTTTTTTTTGCAAAGGAAAAATTCAAATACACATTGAATAATCATCCACAATACCAAGGTAATATCTAAATTCATTTCCTGAGATTAAAGGTGTTGGACCCCAAATGTTAGCATACAGAATTTCAAGTGATCTTTTGGTGTAACTTTTAGAATTTTTAAAGCTCAACTTATGGTTCTTTCCCATTTCACAAGCATCACAAAAAGGCAATCTCAATACTTTATTCATAAAGGAAGACTTGTTATAAGAACTTAGGACTCTTCTCAAGACTTGATCATTAGGATGACCAATTTGTCTATGAAAAATAGCTAGCTTACTTCACAAATCAAACTCATTTTCTTTAAAGACTAAAAGACAAACTTGACTCTCTATAGACTCTTTTTCTAGAAGTGAGGCAAACAATGAGATTGCTGGTTTAGGATATTTGACTTCTGTTTGATCTTGTTTGCTGCTTGCCACAACCAACTGATACAAACCACCCTTAGCCATTCCTTGAAGAAGCACCCTCTGCATCTTCTCCTTCACAACACATAAATCATGACAAAATTATATTGTAACTTCATTGTCTTCCATTAGTTTAGATATACTAATAAGGTTTTTGCTCATTTTTGACACATACATAACATGTTTGAGCACTAATGTATCATTTGTGTATGACAGATGCAACTTGTAAGTTCTAATATGAGAAATATGCAATTTTTTACCATTACCAACTACTAAGGTCTAATTACCTTTTTATTCAGTTCTTGTAGTCAGATTATTAAAGTTATTGATGATGTGGTTGGTTGCATCACTGTCAAGATACCGACCTTCATCTTCATCATCTTCTTGAGCAGTAACATAGGCTGAGTTCTGTTGGTTGGTTGATTTTGGTGCAAAATATAGTTCAAACCTGTGCCAACAGTCCAGTGCCTCATGTCTTACCTTCTAACAGATTTGACATGTCCTATTGGGTTTGTCTCTTCCCCATTATTGCTTCATTTTTCCTTTGTTGTTCTTGTTGTAGTTTAATTTATTGTTGTTGTAATTAGCTCATCTACCACTCCCTCTACCATGACTTGGAGTTCCTCAAACACCAACCCCTCTTACAAACTTGTTTCTTCTTTGATTTGCTCTATTGTAAGTCATGTTGGGCTCTAAATCCATGTTTTAGTGGCATTTCTTTCGAGCCTTCCCTTAAAGTTCAACAATGATGCATAAACATCTTCAAGTGTGATATTACTGAGATTAGAGGTTATGATTACTACCACAGGGTCATATTTTTAATCAAGTCCCTCTAAGATGAACTAGATCAGCTCTATATCAGAAATGGGTTTCCCAAAAGTTTCCAATATCCTAGCAAGTTTTTTTCATCTTGGTAAAGTAATCACTTATGCTCAATAAGCCTTTTTTTGTGAAATTAAGTTGTCTCTTCACGTCAATCATGTAGGCTATTGATTGAGAGTAATATATTCTCTCTGAGGCAAACCACAAATCAAATGATGTGCCATAGTCAGTGACTGAACTGAATATATTTTCACTCAAAGAAGACAACAGCCAGTTGAGCAATAACTGGTCTTGTTTCCTCCAGAGTCCATATAAAGGGTTAAAAATGATCTTTAGAACTTAATTTTCATCTACTGTTGTGATGAATCAGCTTGGAGTGTGTTTAGATGCACCAATATAGTCATCAAGTTCATTCCTTCTAATTAAAGGTAGAACTTGTATTTTTTAAATGATGTAATTATTTTTGTCAAGCTTAATTGGCATTACAAAAGTAAGGTTGTTAATGATTTCATTTGAAATAAAATTCTGCACATTGAGTGTAGGTGTTTCAGCAAGAACTCCAGTGATTGAGTTAGGATATGCCATTGTTATTGGCAACTTGTGCTTTATACAAGTTAGATTTTGACAGTATAAACCATAAAAAAAATGCTAAGAAGTAGAAAGCTCTTGGCTTGTAACATTTACTGTACGATACTAATCATTAATATAAAAATAATCATTGCTATTAACATTTTCCTATATTCTTGAGTTGTTACATGCATGATCCTAGTGTCTTTGTACTTGCGTCCATTTCATTGGCTGCTCATTTCTTCGTATGACAGCTATTTACACCTGATAATTTTGTCCTTTTCTCACTTTTATATCTTTGCCAGCAGCACATTTGTAAATGCTTTTTCCTCCAAAAAAAAAAAAAAAAACCAATGTTGCAGAATTCAATTCCAGAGGTTAATTTGACTGGTCTAATATTACAATCTAACATAGTTCCAAGCCCCAAGTTTTGTTGCTTCTTATTGTTTTATTCATTTATGTGTATCATGTTTGAAGACAAATTTAATAGAAGATCTTCTCTTGGCGTTGTTTAACAAAACATCAACACAAAGAAAACTGCATCGGGAGCCCATTACCCATTCCTATGAAATGTTTAAGCCTCACAATTAACAAATAATTAAGGCATCAGATATTCAGAAATCTGCAAACAAGATCCCCATATTACTTATGGGTAGTAAGATGGATTAATGATCCCTCACCTTAATTTCAGACAGTTGTTCTTCCTCTTGAAATGTGGTTCTCCCTCCTGTAAATTATTATTAATTTTTAGAAAAAAAATAGAAGGGAAAAATAGCTTGTCATGGTTAAAACATCAAGGTATAGCTTGATCAGGAATTTCATTCCGATAACATACTGAAAGAAACTTGGCACGCTAATGTTCATTAGTGGTAGTGTTGTCAATGTTCTTGACATAGAGCGATCACTTGGCAGTGCATTCTTCGAAGACAAAATTTGAAGTATTGATTCAAGAGAAACTCAGAATATTGGGGAAATATTACACTCGAACGCCTTTACTGTACCCCTTGAAAGATCCACAATAGCATTTCAACCAAATGATTATGCCCAACTCGCCCTTCGTTAACATCAGACTCTGCTTTGAAGATATTTGATCATTGCCCTGCTGCACAAAAGAAATATTATCGAATTTGAGTCCATTAACTTGTTAAGAGATGCTCAAATTTGATTAGTCACAAGCATTACAAAATAAAACATAGTAGAAAAAAAGTCATACGTTGAGTCGATATGTCCGAGTGGTTAAGGAGACAGACTTGAAATCCGTTGGGCTTCGCCCGCGCAGGTTCGAACCCTGCTGTCGACGAATGGTTATGGTGTTTTTTTTGGTGGACTAATAACACTGCTGCCGACGAATGGTACTTACAGTGAGTCCTTGATGTGGACCAACTCATATTACATCTATTTATTAGGTGTATTTATTTTTTCCAATTAATAAAAATTACTTAATAAGACAATTACTTCATTACCTTAGTTGGTGCGAGCACTTCTTTTGAATTAAAATCATTCTTAGTTGGATGATTTCACTGATTCAACACTCTTAAAAATTGGCTTTTAAAGAAAGGATGCCCACAAGCTTATGAATCACTTAAAATTTGTATTTCTAACCAATTTAGGATTTAAGATCGAGCTGTGAAAAAATTTCAGTTACCTCATTTATCTTTTTTTGAATCAAAATTGCAAAATATTGGTCATACACCTTACAATAATGCAAATACCTTAATTCCATTAGCATACAACTCTGACATAGCAACATTTAGTTTTGTCTATAATTTCAGATGTTGTTAGCACCATACGAGTATGTAACAATATAGCTCTCCTGAAATTCTGACATTAACCACCATTCACCGAAACAAAACACATAAAAGAGAGTCAACACAGAGACTGAATAACAATCATGGAAATCAAACCCAAAGATGGCTGCTTCTGTGTGCAATCTAACAAACATAGCTACTCAGAGCTAGATGATAAGTCTTACAAGATTTAGAGATCGGTTGGATAATTCCCAAAGGTAATTATTATACGATCCCAAAAGTTAGCTTTGGATGCGCTGACTAACGTTGCTAGTGGCATGTTGTTCATTAAAATGTGAGTCCATTACATAATCGTCCACTTTCAGTACCACACCAAGCCCCGACGTATTTTAATTTTTCATTTTCTTGATAATTGAAAGTAGGTAAATTTTCAATTATAATATATATTGACATATTTGTATTTTTCTTGTTTCTTAGGGTTCCATGCAAGTTTCTTCTAAGGAGGGTCAAATAAAAAGCGTATATATGTTATTCGGCATTCATTGGTCGATGATTATCTGCTACATCTGAAGATGAAGGCAATGGTTGTTGGTTCATAAAAAGGAATTCACCCTTTTAAAAATTTTACCAATCGAAGTAGTAATAATATTATTATTTACATATGAATTTTAATTGTTGTAGTGTTCTAAGCAACTTAGAAAGCCATTAGTGTAGGTACTTTGTGATGTGCGTACATGAGAGATACCATTTCAGAACCAAATTTGCCCCTTGAGAAAAAGGTGAATATAATAATTACACACAAATTTGGGTATATGTATCTTATTAATTATATTATTGTAATATACTCTGAATTTTGTAGTTTTTCAAAAACAAGACCTACACTCAAGTTGATGTCGGTGAGTTAAGGAATGGGCTAAGTTCGTTTGGCTAGATATTCTAAATTTGTATCATTAAATTATTAATTTTTTTTTTAATTAACTTTCATGTTTATTTTTTTTTTCAACCTTTATATATTTATAATAATTTATGTTAGGGGTCCAAAACTGGTCATCACTCTAAGTATTAAGAAATTTTTAAGTGAAGCTTAGTCTTAACTTATTGGGTTAGTCGCTGAATGGTTGAGAGTGATATGTTGAGTCGGGAATAGCTAAGAATAAATGAGAGCTATGTTAAGTTGTTGAGACCAATTGAATACAAAAAACATTTGATCAGATGCAAATGTCAACATAGTCACGGGCGACGACCTTCTAACACTCAAGTTAGGCAATGATATTTTTTATTGATATTTTCCTAGGTCTTTAGCCTTAGAGAGTTGGAGATGGAGGAGAAAGATATTTTCTTGTCTCGCCTAATTAGTTGTCTGCCTTTCTTGTGTTTGAAACTTTTGGAGATGTACTCTTAGTGTTGAAAAAAAAGATGGCCTAGAAAATACCCTTTAAGATGACATATGGAGAGAAAAGATTAGAGGATCTTTACTTTATCAGGGGCATTTTGAAGAAACACTGAGATGAAGGGCCCTATTGTAATTTAGCTTATTGGCATGGCACCAAGTTTATCCCAAATCCTTAAGATCGTCTTTTATTCCAAGTTATGTTTTTCACTCAACGCTAGTGATCACCAGGTATGGACGGCCTCCAAACTCAATTTTCTTACTTTACTGACCAACTCAGGCCCTTGTCTAGTTGGTGTTATTTCCATCTCAGGGTCTCACTAATCCATCTCTTGGATTTGTCACAATCGATCTCTTTTTAATTGTTGTGTCAATGATCTTTGTGTTAGGGTATGTGTTTAATGCCATCCTTGTTTGTATGAATATTTATTTGATAATATTTATACAATATATTTTGTTAAATGACTAATACTCTTTATTAAATAGTAATGATGCTTGTCACATTATAGACACTGTATGATCTAAAAAGGTTCAGATTCGATCCAAAAGAGTTTAATTCGATACTAAGAGTTAGCAAAGCTAAAAGATATAAATGCTAACAGTTAGCGTTGTTAAGAGTTAGTATGTTATAAAAGTCAGCGAGATCTAAGGAGTTAGAACCTTATCTATAATGAGACAAAGACCTGAGGATACACTAGTAATAATATAGTTGCAATAAGAGTTAAGAAATGTCATTATGTAAGAGTGCTCTCAAACATTGTGTTCTTGATCTATTTTTACCAATATAGGTCTATCGGTAAATTCTTATCATATAGATCAGTGTATGTCTATATCTGTAATGTACAGACTCACGAGAACCCTAATAGATTTTCCATAAAATCGTCAATAGTAGGTCCTCTCGAGTTAAGTAGTATATGTGGTCCTTTGACCTGAGCACTACGATGACTTGTAGGTGATCCACCACACTTTAGTTCCACGGATGTCAGAGACTTTCATAGTCTAATCGCTACATGTCGCTGGGTGTGGTCTGATGCTCATAGAATTCGGTATGTGTAGATATGAGATCCGTTAGCCCACATAGGTAGGTTATATATCTAATACTTCGATACTGTGTCTCGAAAAGTCTTATAGACGTGAACAGCAAACCCAGAAAGTGAGTTTTCCAAAGGGTATAACAATATAACAAAAGTATTTGTTTATATTATTCATTGAGATACGAATCTAGAGACAATATTAGATAAGCACATGAGGATTTAAAGATATTAATCTATATCCCTCCTCATCCAGGGTATAAGTGATAAAAGGATTATACGTATGTGTTATGACCTTAACTTGTATGGTTTTACGTGTTGATTTGTAATATTCATAATATGTGTATGGCATCGATCATGGACTTATAGAATAGTTTCATCTGACAAATTAGGTGTGGACCTAGGAAGTCCTACAATATGAAGTATACTTGTTGTGCATTGAAGTAGCGTACCGGATTGAATAGTTCAATCTAACTCAAGGTGCGTGCATGTCAATACTTAAATGTTAAGTACGATTAATTGAATAACAATCATTATTGATCAATTAAATTGTGACAGGTTGTGAATAGTGAGTCCTCGGTTAAGTTAACTCAAGTGTGGGTTTGGTGGGACCCATATTGAATTAAATGAGGGTGTTTTAGTAATTTTACATATATAATTATTTAAGAGTTAAATAATCAAGATCTTTAATATTATAATATGTTAAATAATATGAATAACTTAACTGTGGTTAAAAGTTAATCAAGGTTGAGTTAATGATTATTTAATTATTATATTATATTAAAATATAAATATACAAGATATTTGATTAAACTTGGTTGCCAAGTTTAATTAACCCAACCATAGTTATAAATTAACTATAGTTAGGTTAATTATATATTTTTTAAGGATATTTTATTAGAAAATATCTAACCTTACCATGGTTAAAAGTTAACCATAATTAGGTTAAATAAATGGTACATATATATGTTAATTGAAACAAATTCAAAGTGATTTTTTACATTTTGGTAGCCGACTGATTGTTGTATGCTATAATAATTAAGCACAAGTGCACGCTATTGTATCAAGTAATATAGAATTTTAGTCTACATATAGATCTCACAGGGACTATGCAATCTAATTCTATAAATCAAGTACTAAAATTGTACCTACTTAACTTTTATTCAGAAAATCACAATTTGAAATTTAATTAACTAATCTACTCTATCAATTAAATTGAACAAAAGTAAAGAGTAGAATTCACAAATAAAAATAATCTAAGGTTTTGATTTGTCCCCTAGTATTTCATTAGACTCATTAACCACTTAGTTAATCCCTTAATACCAATTGATTGGCTTAGACACTAATCTCGTCACAAACCTTTGTCGATGGTCAAGTGACTATATTACGCATTCTAATAATCACCTATATGTCTATGGTAATCAAATCAGAATGTAATTCATTAAGATTAAGTCTAAATTATACCATACATGCCACCTAGATATATGTCTATCCTAGATGAAACTCATAGTTGTTACCCTATGATCATGCATCAAACTACCTTAGGCTAAACTATGAATCCATCTGTCGAGTTCATCATGGTTCCTCAATTATCCAAAATATTAATCAGGTATAATGAAAGCATTAAACACAAGATAGAATGAATCAATTGAATATATCAAGTTCATAAACTAAAAATTAACACAATTCAAATCCATACTAGGTTCATATAGTCTAACCTTAGATGAACAAATTAACTCATCACAATATCAAAAGTATTAAACCAATTCATAAAGATCAACAAGAACAAGAACATAATGATAAAGAAAGAGAAGAAAAACTAATCAAAGTGACTCTTGGATGTGCTTCTCCCTCAATCTTGACTTAAAGCTTGAATCTTGATCTTGGTTCTTCAATCTTTGACTTTGATATTTAATTTGTGTTGTGAATTCTCTCTAAGTTTTTGCCTCTTTTTTTTTTTCTTTTTTTCTCTTCTCCCTCCTTAGGATTTTTGGTCTTCTATTTATACATTTTTGTCTTTAAAATCCTATTCACCCGGGTACTGTTCACCGCCGTGAATGCCGCAGAGCTCAATCACGGGCACTGCGACGCCCAGCCCTAGTACCCTTTTCATATTTTGAGCGTAACTTCTTCGTTTGACATCCGATTCGCCTCCCGTTTATTCCTATATGTCACAGTTTCTGTCATGCATCTATTTATGATCAAAAACCACAATTAAATAGCCAAATATTTATGATTTAGAGCAAAATATGAAAGTTATGTATTAATCATACTAGTGCTTTTACGCCCCTATCACCGACCATTACACTTGAGAAGGGTGAGAAGCTTATTTTGTTTATGTTTTAAGAGTTAAGGCAAAGGAAAATAAAACACAACTCCATCTTCATCTCTTATTTAATTAGGCCAAAGTCATTAAAAAAAATCAAGCTTTTGTTATTGATCAAGAGTTTATTAAAGTGAGAACAAATAGCTTGAGTGTTTAAAAGGTTAAACACAAGTTGGATTAGGTTGCTATCTAGTTGATCAAATCCACTCCGTTGATCACTAGAATTGCCAATAAGTTGTATTTCAGGCATATTCTCAGTGTTTTATTCCAAAAGGCTTCAAAAGTAAAGATTTTTAAATTTAGTTTTAATTTGATCAAAAGCATTAAATATGTTTATAATTTGTTTAAATGCTTTCACTATGTATATGTATGTATTTGATGCGTATGTATGTTTGTATAAACACAATTTCACATGTATACACCCTATTATAATCGACACTATCAATTGATATCATAGCATTTTTTGTGTTGATTTAGTGTTTATTTGAGTGTTGGGGATGTTTTTGGTATGGTCCCAATGTCATTTGGTGCATTTCAAGAGTTGCTATCTAGTTGATCAAATCCACTCCGTTGATCACTAGAATTGCCAATAAGTTGTATTTCAGGCATATTCTCAGTGTTTTATTCCAAAAGGCTTCAAAAGTAAAGATTTTTAAATTTAGTTTTAATTTGATCAAAAGCATTAAATATGTTTATAATTTGTTTAAATGCTTTCACTATGTATATGTATGTATTTGATGCGTATGTATGTTTGTATAAACACAATTTCACATGTATACACCCTATTATAATCGACACTATCAATTGATATCATAGCATTTTTTGTGTTGATTTAGTGTTTATTTGAGTGTTGGGGATGTTTTTGGTATGGTCCCAATGTCATTTGGTGCATTTCAAGAGTTGCTATCTAGTTGATTAAATCCACTCCGTTGATCACTAGAATTGCCAATAAGTTGTATTTCAGGCATATTCTCAGTGTTTTATTCCAAAAGGCTTCAAAAGTAAAGATTTTTAAATTTAGTTTTAATTTGATCAAAAGCATTAAATATGTTTATAATTTGTTTAAATGCTTTCAATATGTATATGTATGTATTTGATGCGTATGTATGTTTGTATAAACACAATTTCACATGTATACACCCTATTATAATCGACACTATCAATTGATATCATAGCATTTTTTGTGTTGATTTAGTGTTTATTTGAGTGTTGGGGATGTTTTTGGTATGGTCCCAATGTCATTTGGTGCATTTCAAGAGTTGCTATCTAGTTGATCAAATCCACTCCGTTGATCACTAGAATTGCCAATAAGTTGTATTTCAGGCATATTCTCAGTGTTTTATTCCAAAAGGCTTCAAAAGTAAAGATTTTTAAATTTAGTTTTAATTTGATCAAAAGCATTAAATATGTTTATAATTTGTTTAAATGCTTTCACTATGTATATGTATGTATTTGATGCGTATGTATGTTTGTATAAACACAATTTCACATGTATACACCCTATTATAATCGACACTATCAATTGATATCATAGCATTTTTTGTGTTGATTTAGTGTTCATTTGAGTGTTGGGGATGTTTTTGGTATGGTCCCAATGTCATTTGGTGCATTTCAAGAGTTGCTATCTAGTTGATTAAATCCACTCCGTTGATCACTAGAATTGCCAATAAGTTGTATTTCAGGCATATTCTCAGTGTTTTATTCCAAAAGGCTTCAAAAGTAAAGATTTTTAAATTTAGTTTTAATTTGATCAAAAGCATTAAATATGTTTATAATTTGTTTAAATGCTTTCACTATGTATATGTATGTATTTGATGCGTATGTATGTTTGTATAAACACAATTTCACATGTATACACCCTATTATAATCGACACTATCAATTGATATCATAGCATTTTTTGTGTTGATTTAGTGTTTATTTGAGTGTTGGGGATGTTTTTGGTATGGTCCCAATGTCATTTGGTGCATTTCAAGAGTTGTAATAGGTATACCATAGGGATTGACACTAGGACGTTGCAGCCCTGTGTCTGGCTCCGTGGCGCTAGAGCTTTCCAAGCTTTAGCGCCGCAGTGCTGGAGCTTGAGCACCATAGCACTGGGGTTTCCAGTCCCCAGCGTCACAGCGTTGGTAAGTCAGTGCCGAGGGTTAGCGCTGCGGCACTAAAATAGTACACTCAAAATTAAGTTTTTCAAATTGTTTGGAAAATAAAATATTAATTTTTTAAATTATTTAAAAAATTAAATAATACATATGGCGGTTTATAAGATACAATGATAAAAGTTATTAGTCTGTATTATAAATTGGGATCATTTTTCTGTATTGGTAACCACAATGAGAGTCTTATTGGTGGAGGTTAGTTGTGTTTGCACAAGAATAAATGAATGATTCAAAAATCACCTTTCTATGTGATGGGAGCCCTAGATCACTATAGTATGTGGCGTGAGTAAAATGCTAACAGGGTCCACTTTCACTATATAGTTTAAAAGAGTTTAGACTATTATTATTTCATTTGAAAGATTAAAAAGATTTTGTAAAATAGTGGGAGGGCATTTTATATTAAAATTGTTGATTGTTATATCTATAATTTAAGACGTTTTATTAGTGTTTTAATAATTTTATATCACTGACATCTCTTGTTTTATTTTATTTTGTGAAGTTATAATGGCCTCTGCCAACCCTTTGGTGCATACTTGATGCACACCAACTTAAAGGTGTAGAAAATTATTCAGACCGGCTCATAAATCTATTAATCGTTCTAGATTCAGAGAAGTTCAGATACATTATTGATCAGAAACTTCCTAAATGTGTTTCTGATATTGCCATCTCAGATAAAAGGGTGACGTATCAGAAATGGTTGGATAATGATTTAAAAGTTAAATTATGGATCCTCACCTCAATGTCCACTGACCTACAGTGGGAACATGTCCGTATAGACAATGCTAGTAGTATTGTGCTTCATCTGAATAAGCTCTTTGGTGATCGACCTCAGGTCGAGATTTACAGGATCGTCAAAGCACTTTTTCAGGATAGGCTCTCGAAAGTCAGTCTAGTAAGTCCCTACGTGTTCAAGATGATTAGATTTATCCAGAGATTGGAAACAGTGGACATTTCACTGAACAATAACCTGGGGAATAGCTTGATTCTCCAATCGCTATCAGGGTCATATGTACAGTTCATTATAAACTTCAATATGCAGGGATTTACCCCTACCTATACTGATCTTCACAATATAATCAAGATAGCACATAAGAACATGAGTAAAGGGGACTCGGCCCTCTTGTTTCAGTGTGCTTCTTCTTCTACTCCGAGGGCTTCTGGGAAGTCTAAAGGGAAGAAGAAAATGAAGGGCAAGCAGACATCCTGAATGGGTTCTTAAAGGTAATAGATATCTAAGCCTCAAGAGAAGAAAGAAAAGGAAAAAGAAAAGTGTTTCTTTTGCAGCGAGGATAGGCATTAGAAACGTAACTGCCCCAAATACCTTGCCTCTTTGAAAAAACTCCCTCAGGTATTTAATTTTCAACAATTGACATTTTCTATTGCATCTAATGCTAGTTCAGGCTAGGTATTAGATATCGTATCTTCTTCTCACATTTGCAATGTGTTGCAATGTCTAAAAGAAGTTAGATCACTATAGCGAGGAAAAGTATTACTTCAAGTCAAAAATGAAGATTTTCGACAAGTCGAGGCAGTTGGACTTTTTGATTTACTTCTTCCATGTAATACAATTATTGTATTAAATAATTGTTATTTTGTATCTAACATCATTAGACAAATTATTTCTCTTTGTGTACTTGACAGTAAGGGGTACCAAGTGTATATTCAGTACTGTTCCCTATATTTATGTGATGCGAATGATGTTATATTACCTGAGTGTTAGTTAGTGAATGGTCATTATATATTGATTACAATTGAAAATGTAATGAATATGCAAGCTAGTGCTAGTAGTAGTTCAAAAAATTTAAATGAAACAAAATTGTGGCATATGATATTAAGACATATAGGTATAAGACATCTATCTCGTTTGGTTAAGGATGGTCAGCTACCTGATCTAACTATAGAACCTTATCTAGATTGTAAATATTGCATTCAAAGAAATATGACTAAATCTCTATTTTTTGGTGTTGAACACCGAGCCTCTCATTTATTAGAACTAGTACATAGTGATGTATACGGTCCAATGAATTACACTGCAATCGGTGATTTTTGATACTTTGTACTCTTCATCAATGATTTGTTATGATATAGATATGTGTTTTTTATGAGACACACATCAGAAACTTTCAAAAAAATTTAAAGAGTATCGACTTGTAATAAAGAAATAGACTGGTATGTACATCAAGTGCCTTTGATCAGATTGAAGTGATGAGTACATGAGTAGTGAATTCATGGATTATTTAAAAAAGAATAGGATTCTCGCTCAATATAGTCCACCAGGTACTTTGCAACACAACCGTGTCTCAAAGAGGAAGAATCAGACTTTTTTGGATATGTTCCGATCGATGATGAGTTTTACCGATCTCTCAGAATACTTTGGAAACTACTGCTCACATATTGAACAGAGTTCCATCAAAATCTATTCAACCACTCTATATTAGATGTGGATAGGGAGAAACCAAGTTTTAAATACTTTAAAATTTGGGGTTGTCCTGCTTACATAAGAGTTGCACAATAGGATAAACTTGTATCCACAGGTACAAATTTTGATTCATTGGGTATCTCAAGAATTTCAAGGGGATACCAATTCTACAATCCAGAAGAGTGAAATGTGTTTGTTTCTCATTGTATCACTTTCCTAGAGAAAGAGTTTCTCATGAATTACGGTAATTGTGAAAAGGTTGAACTTGATGAAGTCAATCAAAAATAAAATAAACCAGAGATGGAACATCAGGCTCAATTAAGCAAAAACACTTTTAACACGCCCTCCACGTAGATCTGTAAGAATATCCAAGACATCTGTCAGGTATGGTTAGATACCTAAAGGTGTCATTTGAGTTTTCTTACTTGAAGGAAATGATAATTTGACTTATAGAGAGAAGATGTTAGATATCGACTAAGAAAAATGGTGAGATGCCATAAAACCTAAAATTAACTCAATACATCACAATCAAGTCTAGGACATGGTTGAGCTTCTTGAATGAATAATTTCTATCGGTTGCAAATGAATTTACAAAAAGAAGCGTGACCTAGATTAGCAAGTTAAAACCTTCAAAGCCTGTCTGTTGCTAAAGGTTATGCCTAGTGATTTGGGATTGATTAAGAGAAAAATCTTTGCACCAGTAGCAATGTTAAAGTTAATTAGGATTTTACTGGTTATTGCTTCATATTATGACTTTGAAATATGGCATATGGATGTAAAGATGGGGTTCCTAAATGGATATCTTGAGGAAAAGATATACATGGAATAGCCTAAAGGTTTTGCATCCAGCCAAATAGCTGATCTAGTGTACAGATTGAAGAAGTCCATTTATAGACTTAAGCAAGCCTCCTAAAGTTGAAAATTTTATTTTAATAAGGTAATCATAGGATCTGGTTTCATCAAAAATTAAGAGGAAGCTTGTGTGTATAGAAAGATCAGTGGGAGCATGATAGTCTTCTTAGTTCTCTATGTTGATGACATATTTATCATTGGAAATTATATTGGTATGTTGCAATCAATAAAAAGTTATTTGAGTAAGAAATTCTCTATGAATAATTTGAGAGAAGCTTTCTATATACTGGGTATGAAGTTTTATAGAGATAAAGTTAGGAAGTTGATAAGATTTTTTCAATCATTGTATATTGATAGTGTTTTAGAAAGATACAGTTTCACAAACTGTAAGATAGCTAATGTACCTTTCAAACATGGTGTTCTTCTTTCGCGGAGAATGTCTCATCAGAAGGAAGATGAAAGAGTTAGAATATCTAACATACCATATGCATCAACTGCTAGAAGCTTGATGTATGCTATGATATGCACGAGACCTGAATCGGTATGGTTATAAGTGTTACTAGCTGGTACCAGTCTGATCCAGGTGACAGTCCAATAATGGCAATCAAACATGTCCTAAAATACCTTAAAGGTATAAAGAATAAGTTTCTCATTTATAGAGACAGTGACTTACAGGTCAAAGAATACACAGATTCAGACTTTCGGTTTGATCTAGATGATATAAAGTCTATATTTAATTATGTGTTTATTATCAACGGTGCTACAGTGAGTTGGAAAAGTACCAAATAGGGGTCTATAGCAGAAGCGGAATACATCGCCGCCTCTGAGGCAGTGAAGAAAATAATATGGATACTCAAGTTTATTGCTGAACTCGAAATAGTCCCAAGTTCAATAGATCTTATCTCATTACTCTGCGACAATAATGGAGCCATAGCAAAAGCAAAAGAGCCAAGAGCACACCAGAGATCCAAAAATATGGAGAGAAAATACTATATAATTAGAGAGATCTTGGCTAGGGGAGATGTAATAATTTATAGAGTAGATTCTATAAATAATGTAATAGACCCACAGACTAAGACCTTAACTCCAAAGTTATTTGAGAAACACGTGGAGTCTATAGGTATTAGATACTAGTATAAATGGTATTAAAGCAAGTGGGAGTTTGTTAGGGTATGTGCTTGTTTGTCACCTTTGTTTGTATGAATATTTATTTGATAATATTTATACAATGTATTTTGTTAAATCGCTAATACTCTTTATGAAATGGTAATGATGCTTGTTATATTATGGACATTGTATGATTTAAAAGGGTTTAGATCTGATCTAAATGAGTTTAGACCAGTGCTAAGGTTAGCAAAGCTGGGGGATGTATATACTAACAATTAACATTGTTAAGAGTTAGCAGGTTATAAGAGTCAATGAGATCTAAGAAGTTAGAATCTTGTCTATAATGAGACAAAGACTTGAGGGTACACTATTAATGACATAGTTGTAATAGGAGCTAGAAAATGTCATTATACAAGTGTGTTCTCAAACACAATGTTCCTGGTCTATTTTTACCCATGTAGGTATATTGGTGAATCCTTATCATAAAGATCAATGTATGTCTATATCTGTAAGGTACTAATAGTTGTTCTTACTTGACCATGAGCTTAGAGCCCCTATAAGCATACGGGCATTTAGTTAGGACTAAATACTGAAAAGACTCACGAGGATCCCAATAGATTTCTTATAAAACCGTTAATGGTAGGTGTTTACGCTCAAAATATAACGCGGCTATCGCAGTATAGATTGAGGTGTCGATCCTACGAGGAAGCTCTTGGCAAAATAGGTTAGTGAAGTAAAATATTAAAGCAGTAGCAAATGGTTAATTGATTTAAACGGATGAGATAGAATTGTCTATGAATTGAGGAAAATGTCTTATGATGATTTAAGCCAGGCTTTGAGAATCACAATTATGCTTTATAAATCTACTCTATACTTTGATTCGATATTTATAACTCAACTGAAAGTTTCACATCCCAAACAATCAATCGGAAGGTATGTAATATATAGCACATTTGATAACACATGTATTTGATTTAGTTAAACTCTTTGCAAGCATTAACACACATCATGTTATTTATACAAGTTATCTAAGATCGACAATATATCATTTTGACAATATTGCAGTAAAAGATTAACTTGAATATCAAACATTTATTGCCCTTACATGTTATCCAAGATCGACAATATATCAAATTGACAATACTGCAGTAAAAGATTAACATATAAAATAATATAACCAGTAACAATTATAAATCAACATGAATCACATAAGAAAAGCATGACTGAACATATATGAGACATGAGAATTATAACCTCTGGATTATAGAAAATAAAATAGATAAGAGTTTAATCAAAACCAAACTTACAACATTTATAGCTCTTGACACCGAATCAAAGCATGGAAGTAGATTTACTACACATAAAAGTTCATCTCTTAGCCTTGCTAGGAACTCTAGCCTAAATTACAATACATGTTAATGAGAATAAAAGAAGAGAGAAATTATCTATTAAAAACGTCCTAAGGGTCTCTGATGCGATATTTCTATATCATAAATTAAGTGCAAGTATACACTATCGTATGCAAGTAATAAAGAGACTAATTAGTCGGATGTCGAACCCACAGGGATAATTCTTTCTTTTTAACCAATTACTAAAATTATATCTTCCTAATAATTATTCAGAAAAATAAAAATCTAAGAATGAATGTAAGAAATATAAAAGCAAAAAAATACAATGCAATGAGATTTAAAGATATAGCAACGTAGAGAGAACTTAGGATTAATATTATCCCTCAATATGTTTCTAATGATTAATCCTCTAATATTTAACTCACTTAGTCTTTATTATTGATCAAGACACTAATGTATTCACAAGCCTCTTCCAAGGTCATGCAAGTATACCCTAATTTACCAAATACCTATATTCCTATGGTACTTGTAATAAATTAAGATTCATTAAGATTAGGTCTTATTGATCATACATGCCAATTAGGTATATTCCTATCCTAAGTTGAAACTTGCATATGCAACATTGAATGTTACTCTACAATCATGCATCAAATTACCTAGGTCTAAATATATTGATTCCTCTTCCAAGTTTATCAAAATATTACCAACTCATTCACCATATATTGGCCAGATATATTGAAGCATTAAACACAAGTAATTTAAATAATAAAAGACTAAGTTTATTAAAGACTAAAAGATATGGCAATTAAGCACACATATTGAGTTCAAATATTAACCCTAGAAAACAAGTTAGCTCATGGCTACAAGAGAACAGCAGTAGAAATAATTATAAAACATGATACAATTAATCGCAAACCGATATAGACGTCGAATTGCTCTTAATTGCGCTGCCTAGAAACTCTTGATGCCGAAGAACGTCTTGTACTTCTCTCTAAAGTTGCTTCAATTAAGCTCCTATTGCTCTCCAAGACTTGTGCTCTGTATTCTTGGTGCTCTTCGGTCGTCTTGGATTGATTCTTGAAGGCTGGGAACGAGTGGCTTTATATAGGGATTGATATGAGCTTGAAAATCTCAATTCTCGTCGGACTAGGACTCGCACTACCGCTGGCGCGCTATGCATCTGTCGCTGGGGCGACGCGTGAAAAAGCCTTCACCGCTGGAGCGGTGGGATCTTGGCGCTGGGGCGCTGCATGAAAACGGCTTCACCGCTGGCGCGGTGACTCTCTGGCGCTGGGGCGCTATACGCGACTTAAGCAAGTCGTTTTTCTTATTTTGATCACTATATCAGCGCTGGGGCTAAAATCCTTGTGGCGCGGGGGCGCTGGACTCATAATTTGAAAACTTTGCATTTTAGTCCCTGTTTTCGCTCCTTTTGCGTTCTTTCTTTAAATTTCGTTCAAGTCCCTATAAATAACAATAATGCACATAAACAGCCATCTATTCTCATAAAATCATAAAATATCAATAATAAAAACATGAGAAAATATATGACAAATTTGCCCTTATCAAATTCCCCCAAACTTAAATACTTGCTTGTCCTCAAGCAATAAAATAAAACTAAGAGAGAAACAAAGGTTTATACTTGACTCATTTAACAAAACAAAATATACTAATACTAATAAGATGATCAAAATCATTGTCTCAAAGGCTGACGAAATGGTACAAATCCATAAGGTAGACAAATAGCTATTAACAATTCTAATTATCTTCATTTAGTCCCTCATTCTTCCTCATAAATAATCACCATGTGTGTGTGTGCAAGCAGCAAGCAAATAGCGAAAACCATACTTTGATTTACTTTATACTTTAGTTTGTACAGAAAAGATGATGTCTCGGCATTTAATTTGTATAATGACACTTCCATAAGCTTGTCTTTATTACCACTCTCCACTAATGTAGAAAATCACATGTCTAGGAATCTATTTAGGACTTTACTTAGCTTGTAATATAAGGCTAAGGTCAAGGTGGGATAAAAGGATAAATATATGAAGTTCAAATTACACCATGAACACTTAGATTTTACCTAGAACCTCTTGATCTTCTTTTCCTTGTATTATCTCTTCCCCCAAACTTATTGTGTTCCCATCCTTCTTTTCAACCTTTTATTTTTCAAAGAATTTCTTCTTTTTCTTAAGCTGGGGGTATTTTTCTTACTCTTTTTTTTTTCTTTTCTTTTTCTTTTTTTTTTTGAATACCCCCAAACTTAGATTGACAAATACCACTCAAACTTATTTTTCTCATATCACCGTAACTTTTTCCTTTCAAGAGTATTTCTAAGTAAATGCAAGGTTTATGGTGTTACGGGTAACATTTTTAGATAAGTAAACTTTAAGTCTTGGGCTTGTAATGTGGTTAAACCAAAGAATGGGTAATTAGGCTCAAAATAGGGTACTAGGGATAAATATACAATAAATGTAGGATAGAAAGGCTCAATCGGTCCAAAGATGGCCTAATGTCATTTCCCTATTCATGTGTTTTCTAGAATTTCGCCTCAAGTAGTAACTAAAGACAAGTTCTAGAGTGTCGGTCTTCGAGACTGTGGTGTACTCTCTAAAACATAAGTATCTCTAAGTAATAGTTATAACTATTCATGCTTATAAAGTGCTCAAAAAATTGGTGATAATAAATAAGGTCAAATTTGTTCCTAAACTTAAATAATCAAAATTGTCTCAAGTATCTATCATTCCCTATGGATGTGTAAAAATAAATTCAACCATGTATTCTTTTTCTTATCATAGACTAATGATCATCTTATCAAAACCTAATAAAAATAAACAAGACACATATGAAATAAAAATATAACTTTTTTTTTTTTTTTTTTACATAGGATTTTAACTAGAACATATGAAGCAGCACGAACATAAAGCGTAGAAATATTTCCCCCCCACATTTAAACTGAAACATGGCCCCCATGTGAAGAAAGAATAAACAAACTTCCAAAAACTTCCCTGTAAAAATAATCATCCAAGATCGCTGGGGTCAAAGAGAAGGTCCTCAAAATCAATGTCTGGCGATGGTGGAGGTGAAGGGATCACTGGAGGCTGTGGTAGAGTCGAAGGATCGAGTCCAAAGGATGTGACAGTAGCCTGGGTCCATTGGATTAAATACCTCCAAGTAGCGTTGGAAGTACGCTCCATAGACGTCATGCGGGCCTCCAGTTGAGCTAGGCGCTCATGGACAGGTAACGGGCGAACAGCAGCAGCAGGGCGATGAGGGGCCTCAGGAGGGGGCGGGTTCGCCGCAATCATCCGACGAATGATAGGAGTAGATAACACGGCGGCTGGGGCGTTCCGTTCCTCTCGCTGGTCCCAAGTAACGCCGGCCCGTGCGCATAGCTCTGTAATTAAGGATGGGAAAAATAACCTGCTGTTAAGGCGGGAACATGCCAAAATCTCTGCATAAATAATCCGTCCAATGTCAAGCGGTTGATGAGTTATGATGGCAAAAAGATAGATGGCACGGAGTTTGGTGATGTCACTGGTGTGTGAAATTGGCATGAGTCTCGCTGCGAGGAAGCTATACCAAGCTTTGACTTCTAGATGCATATGGCGAGACATGAATGTCATAGGTAGTTCGTTGATTACATGCCACTGCGTCCCTGGTGTACATAGAGTAGTAATGATTTCCTCGTAGTTTGGGTTATTTCTGAGTTCTGCCATATTATCCTCAATCTCTGCTGGTAACCCAAAATAAGCATTAATCGTTGCGGGATCAAACGCTACTCTCTTTCCTCGAACAAATACCCGCCCATAGTTGTCGCGCTCACTTGCGTTGGCGTAAAACTCACGTACAATGGGGACTATGCTGTGCCCTGGCTGTGTACAGAATTGTTCCCAATGACGCTCTCGGATCATGTCTCCAATGCTGGGAATATTTAAATTTTCTAGATCAAAACCTCGTTCTGCAATAAAATCTTTCTTGAGGACCGCGTCTGTATACCGGGCTTGTGTTTTGGCAGAAGTGAATCGAGTGCTATCGTAGGCATTACCGCTGCTGCTTGCTGTACTGCGTTGCCTTTTTGGTGCCATGATTTTGTTTTTTACCTGATTGATCACAAGAATATAGTAAGTGAAGAGATTGTAAAGGAATTGGTGTGGATTGTGTACCTATTCATGCCCTCTTTTATTTCTGAATCTGTAGTGGCGCTGCCGCGGTATCTGTTCTATCGCGCCAGCGCTAAATATCGCTGCAGCGGTACATCAAGATTCGCGCCCGCGCTGTATATCGCTGAGGCTATACACTACGAATCGCGCCAGCGCTTAATATCGCTGAGGCGATACATCATGTATCGCGCCTGCGCTGAGCAGCGCTGTGGCGCTACTTTTCTTGTCGCGCCCGCGCTAAATATCGCTGCGGCTATAATCCCTGTATCGCTCCTGCGCCATGATGGTATCATAATTTTTCAAAACTGTACTGGCGCTGGGGCGCTAATACATGTAGCGCGGGGGCGGTGAACTGGCGTAACGGCTTTTTCATCTTCTGCCTTTCGCTGCAGCGGTAATGTTTCACCGCTGGAGCGACATACTGGCGCGCCTGCGATGAATTTATGTCGCGCCAGCGCTAAGGCAATTTTTGGGGTAGATACTGGAATTTGCGCTGGCGCGATGATGAGTGTACCGCGGGGGCGGTGGTGTCTCGATTTTTCTGTCGCTGCCGCGCCATATTATGCCGCTGGAGCGCTGAACCCCTTTTTTTTTTTTTTTTTAATGCTAAAAAAAAAAAAGTAAAAATAAAAAAAATGATAATAATAATAATAATATTTTCCTTGGGTTTCCTCCCAAGTAGCGCTTGATTTAACGTCATCGGCTTGACGGGGCTTCTTATTCTTTTATGGTGGGTCGAAGATGCTGATGGAAGCATTTGAGTAAGTGATCTTGCTGGCTTTCTTCTTTTTCGGCTTCCATATTCTTGTACTTAAATCTCGGGCACTATCTTCTGCTGCATTCTCCTTATGTCTCTCCGGAAAGACTTTAATCTTAGACCGAGGAGATGGTTTTTCCTTTTCTTTCTCTTTGCTCGCTTCGTCGTGATGCTGCTTTTTCTTCTTCTCTCTTGCCTTCCTATGCTTTAATACTCTTTTTCGGATGTGAGGATCCAATGTCTCCATATCTTTAATTTGCTTAACGCTTGGATGCACCACATTAATGCAGAAACAGTCTTCATTTTCAGCTGGTAATTTGATCTCCTTGAAGACCTTAAAAGTGACTGTATCCTCTTGTACTCTCATGGTCAACTCTCCTTTTTGCACATCAATGATTGTTCTTCCAGTGGCTAGGAAGGGTCTTCCAAGGATGATTGGGATCTCCTTGTCTTCTTCCATATCCAAAACAATGAAATCGGCAGGGAAGATGAATTTATCGACCTTAACCAACACATCTTCAATTAATCCCTTAGGATAGGTAAGAGAACGATCTGCTAACTGAAGTGTGATATTTGTTGGTTTGGCTTCTTTCAGTCCCAACTTTTTATACACGGACAATGGCATAAGATTGATGCTAGCTCCCAGATCACAAAGTGCTTTCCCAAAATCATAATTCCCAATTGAGCATGGTATGGTGAAGCTTCCAGGATCTTTGAGCTTTGGAGGTAGCTTCTTTAGGAGGATGGCGCTACACTCTTCTGTTAGGGCCACAGTCTCGAAGTCATCTATTCTTCTCTTCTTTGATAGGATTTCCTTCATAAATTTCACATAGCTTGGCATTTGCTCCAGTGCATCTGCAAAAGGAAGATTAATATGTAATTTCTTAAAAATATCAAGAAATTTAGAAAATTGCTTATCTAGTTTCTTCTTTTGCAGCCTCTGAGGAAATGGAGGTGGTGGAGTGAATGACTGCGTGGGTTGCTTCTGCGGATTGCTACTGGTATCTTCTGCTGCATTTTCACTTTTCTGTTCTTGTACTTGAATACCAAATTCTATACTTTTCTGTGTCTCAGCACTCTTCTCTTGGTTTCTGAGCTGCTGTAATCTCTGAGGAAATGGTATAGGTGGTCTATATGGTTGCACGTCATCTTGCTGGACCACTGGTTCTTTTTCCTTCTCTATCATTTCCGAAAGTTGTGGTTGAGGAGTGTTATCATGTAAGACTTTACCACTTCTTAGGGAGATGGCTTGGCACTGTTCTACGCTTCCTTTTGGATTGACTTCAGTGTTGCTTGGTAGAGTTCCTTGAGGGCGATTGTTTATTGCTGTTGCGAGCTGCCCTACTTTATTTTCCAAGGCTCTAAGTGAAGTTGCTTGACTTTGAAAGAGTGCATCTGTTTTCTTCATGTATTGCAGGAGCATGTCTTCAATGTCTGGTTTCTTCTCTTGCTGAATTTGTGGTTGGAAGCCAAGAGGAGCTTTAGAATGCTGTCCTTGATTATTGTTGCTCCATGAGAAGTTTGGGTGATTTCTCCATCCAGGATTGTAAAAATTAGAATTGGGATTGTTGCGGTTAAAGTCCCCTACATATTGAGCAGTCTCCATGCATTGTCCATTAGCATGATTGCTTCCACAGAAATCGCAAGTGATGGGCTGACTCTTGATAGCATTAACTCCCAAGTTGCTTAATTGTTTGGTCAAGAGATTGACTTGGGCAGATAATGTAGTCAAAGTGTCCACTTCGTGTAATCCAGCGATCTTTCTTGTGGTTGACCTTTCAGTGGGCCATTGATAGGCATTGGATGCCATCTCATCTAGTAGATCATAAGCTTCATCGGTGGATTTATTCATAAGTGCTCCTCCAGCTGCAGCATCTACTATTGTTCTGAATTGACCGGCTAATCCATTGTAGAATGTTTGTACAAGCAACCACTTTGGAACTCCATGATGAGGACATTTTCTTTGCATATCCTTGTATCTCTCCCATGCCTCATAAAGAGATTCTCCATCTAGTTGTAAGAATGATGTGATGTCGTTCCTCATCTTGGCAGTTTTAGCAGGTGGAAAGAATTTGGTGAGGAACTTTTGTGCAAGATCATCCCATGTAGCTATAGATCCGGATGGAAGTGATAACAGCCAGCTTTTTGCCTTGTCTCTCAAGGAAAAGGGAAACAACCTTAGTCGGATTGCATCATCGGACACCCCATTGTACTTGAATGTATCACATATCTCCAAGAAATTGATGATGTGCATGTTTGGATCGTCATTGGGCAGTCAACCAAATTGTATCGAATCCTTGAGCATTTGAATGGTGCTTGGCTTGATCTCGAAGTTGTTAGCTTGAACAGTTGGTCTTTGAATGCTTGAGTGGATTCCATTGACTAGGGGAACAGCATATTCCCTTAGTGGTCTTCCTTCATTGTTGGGCGTAATTGGTACTTGGTCTTCCATGGTGTTGACTTGATTTTGCTCTCTTCTAATTCTTCTTAAAGTTCTTTCAATTTCTGAATCAAAAGCAATCAAGTCCTCACTCTTCGATCTTCGCATGTACCTCGTAACAAAGAAAGTAAAACTAAATTAAAAAATAAAAATAAAAAAAATTCTGAAGTAAAAACTAGAAAGATTGGTATTAATATTGGTGAAAAAGTAGATAATTATCCCCGGCAACGGCGCCAAAAACTTGATGCGATATTTCTATATCATAAATTAAGTGCAAGTATACACTATCGTATGCAAGTAATAAAGAGACTAATTAGTCGGATGTCGAACCCACAGGGATAATTCTTTCTTTTTAACCAATTACTAAAATTATATCTTCCTAATAATTATTCAGAAAAATAAAAATCTAAGAATGAATGTAAGAAATATAAAAGCAAAAAAATACAATGCAATGAGATTTAAAGATATAGCAACGTAGAGAGAACTTAGGATTAATATTATCCCTCAATATGTTTCTAATGATTAATCCTCTAATATTTAACTCACTTAGTCTTTATTATTGATCAAGACACTAATGTATTCACAAGCCTCTTCCAAGGTCATGCAAGTATACCCTAATTTACCAAATACCTATATTCCTATGGTACTTGTAATAAATTAAGATTCATTAAGATTAGGTCTTATTGATCATACATGCCAATTAGGTATATTCCTATCCTAAGTTGAAACTTGCATATGCAACATTGAATGTTACTCTACAATCATGCATCAAATTACCTAGGTCTAAATATATTGATTCCTCTTCCAAGTTTATCAAAATATTACCAACTCATTCACCATATATTGGCCAGATATATTGAAGCATTAAACACAAGTAATTTAAATAATAAAAGACTAAGTTTATTAAAGACTAAAAGATATGGCAATTAAGCACACATATTGAGTTCAAATATTAACCCTAGAAAACAAGTTAGCTCATGGCTACAAGAGAACAGCAGTAGAAATAATTATAAAACATGATACAATTAATCGCAAACCGATATAGACGTCGAATTGCTCTTAATTGCGCTGCCTAGAAACTCTTGATGCCGAAGAACGTCTTGTACTTCTCTCTAAAGTTGCTTCAATTAAGCTCCTATTGCTCTCCAAGACTTGTGCTCTGTATTCTTGGTGCTCTTCGGTCGTCTTGGATTGATTCTTGAAGGCTGGGAACGAGTGGCTTTATATAGGGATTGATATGAGCTTGAAAATCTCAATTCTCGTCGGACTAGGACTCGCACTACCGCTGGCGCGCTATGCATCTGTCGCTGGGGCGACGCGTGAAAAAGCCTTCACCGCTGGAGCGGTGGGATCTTGGCGCTGGGGCGCTGCATGAAAACGGCTTCACCGCTGGCGCGGTGACTCTCTGGCGCTGGGGCGCTATACGCGACTTAAGCAAGTCGTTTTTCTTATTTTGATCACTATATCAGCGCTGGGGCTAAAATCCTTGTGGCGCGGGGGCGCTGGACTCATAATTTGAAAACTTTGCATTTTAGTCCCTGTTTTCGCTCCTTTTGCGTTCTTTCTTTAAATTTCGTTCAAGTCCCTATAAATAACAATAATGCACATAAACAGCCATCTATTCTCATAAAATCATAAAATATCAATAATAAAAACATGAGAAAATATATGACAAATTTGCCCTTATCAGTCTCCTTATATAGGCAATGAATGGACATATGTCATGGATGACATCAATCTTCAATAATTTTAAGCCAATAACTTGTGTATCCACTTGCAGCACATTTTTGATAATGTAAATGATCAATTCAGCTTCTGCAGCCGACATAAAAGTTGTAGAATTTTGACCCTTCTTTCCATAGGCACTGATTTCATGCAAATTGGATGAGTATCCAATGAGATATGAGCAAAATTCCAAAGATACATCAGAATTCGGCCAACAACCATTTTACCCACTTGCAATGTGATTTGGTCCATGATAACGGCTGATTTTGACTTTATCATAAACATACGAGTTGTTGATAGTAAAGTCAGCAATTCACAGCTTCAAGAATTATATCAATTGAGTACGTATTTTGTGAGATACGGTCCAAATACGTAAATTGGGTCAAGCTGGGTAAGAGTTGTAGTCCGATTCTGTTGTATCTCAATTTTTGGCCCATAACATGTTGGATTTGGCTTTTCCACTATTCTTCAAATTTGTGTAAGATTGAGTCATGTTGCACCAGGTTCAAGAATTTCTTCATTTCGATTTCTACATTGAGAGTTATGTCCAGTTTACCTAAACCTGTACAAATAATATTCATTAATCACAATTTAAGGAGAACACTTTATTTCAAGCTAAAAATACAGAAAACACTAAAATTAGTGACATTAAATGGTGATTGAATCTCTTAACAACATGCATTTTCATGTGTTCATCACAGCCCCCAACCAGCTTATTGCTAGTCTCTAGCAATTCAAGCGTAAATAGAATATGCAAAACTACCTAAGCATTTCAATCAAAACGTTAGTTCGAGATCACTGTTGCTATCATGGTTTTTTCAATTACAACTTCCGTAATTTGTGTGTGTGTGAACTAAGCCATAACCATCTAACCACAAACCACAATAGATATAGCCTTGAGAATTTCTCCAAGTAAAAGCCTCAACTCCATATCCTCACAGGTGTATGACTGTTTGAAAGGTTAGGACTTCTCTTATGGAGTTGGAAAACAGTTAAGCACTCAAGAAAAAGTCAATTTTAAAGACAGACATATAAACTAACATTGATCCGAAAATAGAAAAATTATTTGTTTAAAAATCAATTATTCATATCATACGCCAACTTTAGAACTTTAATTGGCTTGTGAGAATAATACAATTATAACTTGGTGAGAAAACTGTTTTACAAGGTATTTGTCTTCTAAAATTGAATGAAGACTTTATTAAACTGAATTGCTTTTTTTTTTTTTCTTGTTTTTGGTACTTTTGTGTGTTTTTTTTTTTTTTTGTATTTTTGAAGAATACAAGAAAGCATTATAAAGGTTTCTCACCAAATTATATTATGCACAAATGTAACCAACTTATCCCTTAATTCAAATAATATCATTCTAAACAAAAATTAACCAATTCAAAAGATCAATGAAGGTTCATAAGCTGTTTTCTCAACCTTTCCACTTACTCACAAAAGATATGTGAGATTAGAAAAATATATACTTAAACATGGGAATTCTCTTGGCTATATAAATTGAATCATCCATCTTACCACAAGGCTTAGCATTGTGCTCAAAAATATTTTGGAAGTCATTCTTTAGTAACCTAGATAGAAAAAGTGACTCAACCTAAAAAATTCTGAAATCATACTTAGGCAGAAAAGCAAATTCCTTTATACAAGAATTACCAAGACTACCAGCAGTAAACGACAATGCATGAAATATAAAACAAAATAACAAAAAGTTAGTTAAAATGCATTTCAAAAGTTAGTACTAAAACTCCTTACTCTGCCATTCTAATTTGACCTAGAATGCGTCTCAAGAGTTCAAGAATGAACTCTTTACTCTGCCATTTTAATCAAATGTCGGACCACAATTTTTTTTTTTTTAATCAAAATGCAACGTATGTCTACTATCCTCCCCCCAAACCAGATGAAACATTGTCCTCAATGTTTAAGTAGAAAGAGATAAAGTATAGGAGACATTACCTGAAACGCCAATTATTTGAAAGAAACAAACCTGAGAGACACTTAAGCAAATATAAACTAAAATGATGGTACTGATAAATAAATAAATAAAAAGAAAAATTTACAAACGGAGTGTCAGATCCAATTTTCGCTTGTTAAGGCCCACTGACCAATCGATCCGAGTTATTGCTGGGTCAGGTTCGTAGGTAACTGCCTGTAATTTGTTAATCAATTCATCCGCCTCAGTAGCAGAAACCAGGATCTGTCGCGCCGAATGTGAAATAAAATTCTGTTCCACAGCTTGATCAAGAAAACAAAGTAAGCAATCAAAATAGTTATTAACATTCAACAAACCTATGGGTTTTCGGTGGATATTCAGTTGGGCCCAAGAGACAATTTGAAAAATTTCTTCCAAGGTACCAAAACCACCTGGTAAAGCAATAAAAGCGTCTGCATTGCAAAGCATTCTGGCTATACGTTCATGCATAGATGAGACTTGTAATTCTTCCCCTATTGTTTTCCCGGTCAGGTTTTCCACGGCCAAAGCTGTAGGAATAATACCTAAAACTTGACTTCCTCCTAAATGTGCAGCTGTTGACACACATCCCATTAGCCCAAGGCTACCTCCTCCATAAATCAAATGAATTTTTCTTACAGCTAATATTTTTCCTAGATTGTTTGCTGCTTCTACGAACACTTTACTCTCCCCAGGACTAGATCCACAAAATACACATATATTTCAAAATTGTCGAACTTGGGTTTCCTCCATATCTACTCTCACCTTTATCTCAATATATGAAAATGAAGAAACTGAGGTGCTGTATTTATAGAGTGCCAAATGATAACAATGATTATGGTAACCCGACAGTTTGTCAAAAGAGAGTTAAAAATAAAATACAAAAATTTAAACATAATGACCCACATACATTATTGAACAAAAAGATTTGAATTTAAGACATCTACATGAGTAGCCCTACTATTCATAAAATAAAGTTTGAAATTAAAACACATGTATTTACAAGTAGTTGTGATTGTGGCTCACATCTTCCTCTGGTTTTACGTCCAGTAACGGCTTAAACGCCCTCTATGGGTCGGGGATAGGCTTCCCATCCAATTTTCTTATAAATTGGCAAACAGGGTCTTTTAGAGTCAGATTCCCGAGACTATACCGTTGATGTTCATTTTTGAATTTGTTCCATAAATCGAGAAGTTCACGTTGCACGAGCCCACAGGGATGCGTCTCAATAGTCAATAGGATATCATCCAAAGACTCCTTACTCAGTCCATCCTTAATGAACTGAATTTTATCTTCTCGATTTCTAGATACGAATCCTAAAGAACGACAACTCCGATTACAATTCCATCGAGCACATTTATGACAGACTTGTAACCTTTTTGCTCGTCGCCTTTTGGCATAAGAGCTTCTTCCAAGACTAGGCATATGAGAAACAAAATTATTTTCAAACTCACCAGACAACCGAACCTTGGCTTCAATTAATCAACGAAGGTCCACAGGGATATTACCCAACATCAATAGCCTTAGTCTTTCACACCGTGCTTTGTAAATCTTAAGTAGAGCATTTTGAGAAAATGAAGGAAAACATTTTTTAAGGTTGGCAAGAATGCGATCCATTTTGAAAGAAAGAAAAGAGATGAATGCACAGTTTGAGGGACAGTTTTTAGGGAACTGAGAAACCGACTTTAATAGTCACGGAGTACCGTATCCGCCACTTGACCGAGAAATAAAATCACACTGAAGAAAAAATAAAAAGAAGAAAATAAAGTAAAATAAAATGTGCAGGAAAATAAAAGCAAAAATAGAAAGTCAAAAGATAAAATATAGACAAAATATAAAATATGATACAGATAGATTGAACCTGATCAATCACGATAGACAGGATCCACAAGAGGGATCTCGCCTAGGTACATAGAGTCGTTTACCTTTTCCACGTAGCTTTTTAGCCGCTGTCCATTCACTTTGAAAGTCCGTCCATCAGTGGGGTCTTCTATTTCAATAGCACCATTAGGAAAAACATGTCTTACCATAAATGGATCAGTCCATCGAGATCTCAACTTTCCAGGGTGTAAATGCAATCAAGAATCATAAAGATAGACCCGTTGATTTGGCTCAAAGTGTTTCCTTGAGATCTGTTTATCATGAGCTACTTTCATTTTAGCTTTGTAAATTTTGGAGTTGTCATATGCGTTATTTCGTAGCTCTTCTATTTCTGACAATTGTAACTTTCTCTGAAGACCTGCAGCATTCAAATCAAAGTTAAGGGCTTTGACAGCCCAATAAGCTTTATGTTCTAGCTCAACAGGTAAATGACAAGCTTTCTCATAAACAAGCCGGTATGGGGACATTCCTAAGATGGTTTTGTATGCAGTACGATATGCCCATAATTCATCAGAAAGGCGTAGAGACCAATCTTTGCGATTCGGGTTAACCGTCTTTTCCAAAATCTGTTTAACCTCTCTATTTGCTAGCTCGACTTGTCCATTTGTCTGTGGATGGTATGCAGTGGAAACTTTGTGAAGAACACCATACCTGCGCATCAAAGCTTCAAAAGAACGATTACAAAAATGTGTTCCTTGGTCACTAATGATGACACGTGGCGTACCGTACCTAGATAACACATTTCTTTTAAGAATTTTACCATAGTTGTATTATCATTAGTACGACAAGCTACAGCCTCCACCCATTTTGATACATAGTCAACAGCTAAAAGGATGTAAAGATAGCCAAAAGATGAAGGAAATGGACCCATAAAATCAATACCCCAACAGTCAAATATCTCGATAACAAGAATAGGGTTAAGAGGCATCATATTTCTTCGAGATAAAGCACCTAACTTTTGACATCTTTCACAGGAATGACAAAAATTATTAGTGTCTTTGAACAAAGTGGGCCAATAAAGACCACACTGTAAAATTTTCACAGCTGTCTTCTTCATAGAAAAATGGCCACCGCAAGCAGCACTATGGCAAAAATTTAAGACACTAGAAACTTCACTTTCAGGAATGCAACGTCTCATGATTTGGTCAGGACAGTATTTGAAAAGATATGGATCATCCCAATAAAAGTTACGTACCTCAACCAAGAACTTACGCTTATCTTGTGCACTCCAGTCAGATGGAAGTTCACCACAAACCAAATAATTTACGATATGTGCATACCAAGGTATTTGGCTTATAGCAAAAAGATGTTCATCTGGAAAATCGTCTCGAATGAGTGGCAAATCAGTAGAGTCAGTGAACTCAAGGCGGGATAGATGATCAGCAACAACATTTTCAACGCCTTTCTTATCTTTGATGGTTATATCAAATTCCTGCAAAAGAAGAATCCACCTAATTAAACGGGCTTTAGCATCCTTCTTAGAAAGAAGGTACTTAAGGGCTGCGTGGTCAGTAAAAATAACAATAGGTGAACCAATCAAATAAGAACGAAATTTATCTAAGGCAAAAACAACAGCTAATAGTTCTTTTTCAGTAGTAGTGTAATTCATTTGAGCATCATTCAAAGTCCTACTAGCATAATAAACAACAAAGGGTTTTCCCTCCCTCCGTTGCCCAAGAACTGCTCCTACAGCATAATTACTTGCATCACATATAATTTCAAATGGGAGGTTCCAATCCGGTGATTGCATGATAGGAGCGGTGGTGAGTTTAGCAATGAGTGTTCGGAATGCCTCCTCACACTCTTGTGTCCATGTAAATTCTGCATTTTTTAGCAAAAGGTTACACAATGGTCTAGATATGGCAGAAAAATTTTGTATAAACCTTCTGTAAAAGCCAGCGTGTCCAAGAAAGGATCGGACATCTTTTACCGTTTTAGGTGTAGGTAATTTAGAGATTAATTCAATTTTTGCCTTGTCAACCTCTATCCCTCTTTCAGATACAATGTGCCCTAAAACGATTCCTGAAGATACCATGAAATGACATTTCTCCCAATTTAGCACAAGTCCTTTTTCTTCACACCTACTCAAAACAGATTTCAAGTTAAGTAGGCATAAATCAAAAGAATTACCAAAAATAGTCAAATCATCCATAAAAACTTCCATGCATTTTTCAACCATATCAGAGAAAATACTCAACATGCAACGCTGGAAAGTAGCTGGTGCATTACATAATCTAAATGGCATTCTACGAAAGCATAAGTACTAAAAGGGCATGTAAAAGTAGTTTTTTCTTGATCTTCTATAGCTATCTCAATCTGGTAATACCCTGAATACCCATCAAGAAAGCAATAAAAAAGATGTCCAGCTACACGTTCTAAAATTTGGTCGATAAAAGGCAATGAAAAATAGTCTTTCCTAGTGACTGTGTTTAACTTTCTATAATCAATACACATTCTCCAACCACTTACTACCCTAGTTGGAACAGGTATCCCATTCTCATTTTCAACAACAGTAACCCCAGATTTCTTAGGAACTACTTGAGTTGGACTTACCCATTGACTATCAGAAATTGGGTAGATTATACCCGCATCTAATAGTTTCAAGACCTCTTTCTTCACTACTTCTTTCATTGTTGGGTTAAGTCTTCTTTGTGGGTCTCTACGAGGTTGGGAACCTTCCTCTAAATGAATTCTATGGGAGCATATCAATGGAGAAATACCTTTAATATCAGCTATGGTCCAACCTAGTGCAGACTTATGTTCTTTTAACAATTTTATCAATTTTTTCTCTTGTTCAGCACTAAGTTCAGAAGAAATGATGATAGGAAAGGTATCACCTGGTCCCAAGAATGCGTGTTTCAAACCTTTGGGCAGTGGAGAAAGCTCAACTTGTGGTGTCTCGAGGTTTGATGGTTTTGGTCTCTCTCTCTCTCGTGGCAACTCTTCAAAGTATGGCTGCCAAAATCGAGTCCGTTTATCCTGTGAGTCAAAAATACTAAACACATTAGTTGTTACATCAGGATAATACAATTCTTCAAAATCAAAATTGAGAAGGTTTTTCGAAGAATCATAGCCATGATTTTTATAAGCTTCCTCCGCTACAAGTGTGTCTATCATATATGAATGATAGTACTCGTCTTCTTCTCGTGGTTGTTTGCCAATATTGAAAATGTTCACCTCAAGAGTCATATTCCCAAAAGATAATTTCATTAGACCATTTCTGCAATTAATAAGAGCGTTAGCAGTGGCTAGAAAAGGTCTCCCCAAAATAAGAGGGATTTTTGACTCCATGTTAACAACAGAATGAGTATCTAAAACAAGAAAATCAACAGGATAGTAAAATTTTTCAATTTGCAACAAAACATCTTCTACTATTCCCCGTGGTTTCTTGATTGATCGATCAGCTAATTGTAGGACTACAGATGTTGGTTTAATCTCACCAAGTCCCAACTGCAAGTAAATAGAATAAGGCATTAAATTTACACTTGCTCCTAAGTCCAATAAAGCTTGACCAAACTCATGTGTCCCAATTTGGCAGGAGATTGTGGGACATCCTGGGTCTTTATACTTGGGTGGTGTCTTTTTTTCAATCACTGCACTTACCTGTTCTGCCAAAAATGCAGTTTTCTTCACATGGTGTTTTCTTTTGATAGTGCATAAATCCTTGATGACTTTGGCATAAGTTGGAACCTGCTTAATCAAATGTAACAAAGGAAGATTAATTTTAACTTGTTTCAAATGTTCCAAAATCTCACCTTGAATTTTTGAATTTTTCCCAACCGGTCGAAGAGCTTGAGGAAAAGGCACTGGGATTGAAAACTTACTTTTGGGCTCTTTTTCCATTGTGGCCTCTTTTTCAAGGGGGGCATCTTTACTACTCGTAGATGTGTTAATTTCAGGAGTAGGCTCACTTACAATCTTACCACTTCGAGTAGTAATGGCATTGACTTCTTTGAGATTTTGAACATCAGAAGTAGAAGCTTGTGCCATGAATTGTCCTTTCGGATTGGATTGAGGTTGAGATGGAAACTTACCTCGCTCTTGTACAGTTAAGGCACTGGTCAATTTTGTGATTTGACTCTTGATTTCTTTGTTTTCGTCCACCACCTGTGCAAGAATTGTTTCAAATTTTTGATTAGTCTTACTTTGTGCCTCCATAAATGCTTGTAATGTATCCTCTAAAGAACTCCTAGTTGGTCGTGCATTATATTGAGGTGCAACATAAGACTTGGGTGCTTGTTGTTCTTGTTTCCATTGGTTGTTGGCTTGTTGGTCAGATTTCCAACTAAAATTTGGGTGGTTTCTCCAGCTAGGATTATATGTTTCAGAGTAGGGTGAATAAGGCTTCTTGTACATCCCTAGGGCATTACATTGTTCCTCATATATCCCTCTCATCTCACTATACGTGGGACAATCCTGAGCTAAGTGTTCCGCTCCTCCACAGACAAAACAGACATCGTGTGACTCAACTCTAGCAATCGTGTGGGTGACCCTTCTATCTTTGGATTTCAATGCCTCTAACTCCCTAGTTAAGACCTCTAATTGGGCTTTGAGGTTATCCTCCTCCCTAAGATGGAAAACTCCATTGGGTCGTGACCTATTTGTGCTTTCAGCAATGCTAGGTCTAGTCCATGTATGGGCTTTTTCGGCTAAGTCATTAGGGAATTCTATGGCTTCCTCAGGATCTTTGTGAAGGAACTCCCCATTACACATCATCTCAACAAATTGGCGCTCTCTAATTGTGAGTCCCTCATAGAAATAACTAACCAAGCGCCAATTTTCATACCCATGGTGAGGGCACAGATTTAGCAACTCTTTAAACCTTTCCCATGCTTGATATAAGGTTTCACTGTCTTTTTGGGAGAATGAAGAAATTTGTCTTTTCAGGCCATTAGTTTTGTGTTGTGGGAAGTATTTATTGAAAAATGCTTGGGTCATTTCTGCCCAAGTTCCTATAGACCTCGGCCTCAAAGAGTATAGCCAACTCTTTGCTTTGTCTTTCAAAGAAAAAGGGAAAAATTTAAGCCTAACAGTGTCTATGGCTTCAGGTTGGCTATGGAAGGTGGCAATTACCTCTTCAAATTCCATAACATGTACATAAGGATTTTCACTATCTAGACCATGAAAAGTGGGAAGAAGTTGTATCATTCCAGGTTTAAAATCCGAATGTGGTATGTTAGGTGGAAATATAATGCATGATGGTGTGGCTGTGCGAGTAGGATGCAAGTAATCTTTTAGAGTTCTAACGGGGTTTTCTTCGTGTTGGCTCATTGTGTTAGAATTACAAGACGAACTAGAAGGTGAATTCTCTTCACTTACAAATTGTGGGAGTGGTTCTAGTTCTAGTTCTAGTTCTCTCACAAATCTTCCTCGTTTGTCTCTAGGTCGATGCATACATCCTAATTTTTTTTTTTTTAGGAAAGAAATGCTTAAGGAAAATTAAGAAGTGGAATAAACACAACAAGAAATAGAAATAAGTTAGGTGGTATGACCAACCATGAAATATAAATACAATAACTAAACAAAAGACTATAAAATACGAAAAAAGTACAATAAATAAATAATAAAAAGAAAATACAATAAGTAAATAAATAAAAGGTTAGGCGGTAGAACCGGTCATAAAAAAAAATACAACATATTAACTAAAGAAAATAAATTGCAATAAATACGTAAAAGAAAATGAAAATAAAGTACAATAAAAAAAATACAATAAATAAATAGAGTACAATACGAAATAAAGAAACTAAGTTAGGCGGTAGAACCAGCCACAAAATAAAAAGAAAATACAATAAATTAACTAAAGAAATAAAGTACAATAAATAAATAAAAGAAAGTGAACAAAGTTAGGCGGTAAAACCAGCCATTAAAAAAAAGTACAATAAATAGATAAAAGAAAATAAACTAATTAGGCGGCAAAACCAGCCATTAAGATAATATAAAATATAACAAATTAACTAAAGAAAACAAAATAAATTAGGTGGTAGAACCAACCATGAATAATAAATAAATTACAACAAAGGAAATAAACTAAGAGTTTACAAAGAAAAGAAAATATACAAAGTTACCACTTTAGTATTTATAATCGCAACCGACTTTCGCTTAGTGTGCTTCCCCAGCAACGGCGCCAAATTTTTGTTTACGCTCAAAATATAACGCGGCTATCGCAGTATAGATTGAGGTGTCGATCCCACGAGGAAGCTCTTGGCAAAATAGGTTAGTGAAGTAAAATATTAAAGTAGTAGCAAATGGTTAATTGATTTAAACGGATGAGATAGAATTGTCTATGAATTTAGGAAAATGTCTTATGATGATTTAATCAAGGCTTTGAGAATCACAATTATGCTTTATAAATCTACTCTATACTTTGATTCGATATTTATAACTCAACTGAAAGTTTCACATCCCAAACAATCAATCGGAAGGTATGTAATATATAGCACATTTGATAACACATGTATTTGACTTAGTTAAACTCTTTACAAGCATTAACACACATCATGTTATTTATACAAGTTATCTAAGATTGACAATATATCATTTTGACAATATTGCAGTAAAAGATTAACTTGAATATCAAACATTTATTGCCCTTACATGTTATCTAAGATCGACAATATATCAAATTGACAATACTGCAGTAAAAGATTAACATATAAAACAATATAACCAGTAACAATTATAAATCAACATGAATCACATAAGAAAAGCATGACTGAACATATATGAGACATGAGAATTATAACCTCTGGATTATAGAAAATAAAATAGATAAGAGTTTAATCAAAACCAAACTTACAACATTTATAGCTCTTGACACCGAATCAAAGCATGGAAGTAGATTTACTACACATAAAAGTTCATCTCTTAGCCTTGCTAGGAACTCTAGCCTAAATTACAATACATGTTAATGAGAATAAAAGAAGAGAGAAATTATCTATTAAAAACGTCCTAAGGGTCTCCTTATATAGGCAATGAATGGACATATGTCATGGATGACATCAATCTTCAATAATTTTAAGCCAATAACTCGTGTATCCACTTACAGCACATTTTTGATAATGTAAATGATCAATTCAGCTTCTATAGCCGACATGAAAGTTGTAGAAGTTTGACTCTTCTTTCCATAGGCACTGATTTCATGCAAATTGGATGAGTATCCAATGAGATATGAGCAAAATTCCAAAGATACATCAGAATTCGGCCAACAACTATTTTACCCACTTGCAATGCGATTTGGTCCATGATAACGGCTGATTTTGACTTTACCATAAACATACGAGTTGTTGATAGTAAAGTCATCAATTCACAGCTTCAAGAATTATATCAATTGAGTACGTATTTTGTGAGATACGGTCCAAATACGTAAATTGGGTCAAGCTGGGTAAGAGTTGTAGTCCGATTCTGTTGTATCTCAATTTTTGGCCCATAACATGTTGGATTTGGCTTTTCCACTATTCTTCAAATTTGTGTAAGATTGAGTCATGTTGCACCAGGTTCAATAATTTCTTCATTTCGATTTCTACATTGAGAGTTATGTCCAGTTTACCTAAACCTGTACAAATAACATTCATTAATCACAATTTAAGGAGACTACTTTATTTCAAGCTAAAAATACATAAAACACTAAAATTAGTGACATTAAATGGTGATTGAATCTCTTAACAACATGCATTTTCATGTGTTCATCAGTAGGTATTTTTTAGTTTAGTAATATATGTAGTTCTTTGACCTGAGTGCCACGGTGGACTTTATGGGTGATCCACCACACTTTAGTTCTATATATGTCAGAGACCTTTTATAGTCTGTCTACTATATGTCACTGGGTGTGGTCTGATGCTCATAGAGTTTGGTGTGCGTAGATATAAAATCTGTCAGCCTACGTACGTGGTTGTATATCCAATACTTCGAGATTATGTCTCAGAAAGTTTTAAAGCCGTGAGCAACAAACCTGGGAAAGGAGTTTTCCAAAGGGTAGAATAATATTACAAAACGTTTGTTTATATTGTTTATCGAGATATAAATCTTGAGACAAGATTGGCTGAGCACATAAGGATTTAACGATGTTGATCTATATCCCCACTCATCCTGGGTATAAGTGATGAAATGATTATACGTATGCGTTATAACCTTAACTTGTATGGTCTTACAAGCTAGTTTGTAATATCCATGACGTGTGTGGGGGGCATCGATCATAGACTCATAAAATTATTTCATCTTACGAATCGGGTGTAGACCTAAGGAGTCTCACAATATGAAGTGTACTCGTTATACACTAGAGCAGCGTAGTGGATTGAATAGTTGAATCCAGTAAAATCAAACAAAATTGAATATTTGTTTCAAGAACCCTCGAGCTACGTGTGTGTCAATACTTAAGTGTTAAGTATGATTAATTGGATATCAATCGTTGTTAATCATTTATGGTGACACGTCGCACATAGTGAGTGCTCGGTTAAGTTAACTTGAATGTCAATTCGGTGGGACTCACATTAGATTAAATGAGGGCATTTTAGTAATTTTATATATATAATTATTTAAGAGTTGAATAATCAAGATATTTAATATTATAGTATATTGAATAACAGTTAACTAAGGTTGAGTTAATAATTTTTTAATTATTATATTATATAAGATATTTGATTAAACTTGGTTGCCAAGTTTAGTTAACTCAATCATAGTTAAAAGCTAACTATAGTTAGATTAATTATATATATGTTTAAGAATATTTTATTAGAAAATATCTAACCTTACCATGGTTAAAAGTTAACCATAGTTAGGTTAAATAAATAATACATATATATATGTCAATTGAAACAAATTAAAAGTGATTTTTTACATTTTGGTGGCTGACCATTACACTTGAGAAGGGTGAGAAGCTTGTTTTGTTTATATTTTAAGAGTTAAAGGAAAGGAAAATCAAATACAACTCCATTTTCATCTCTTTTTCAATTAGGCTAAAGGTATTAAAGCAAATCAAGCTTTTGTTGTTGATCAAGAGTTTATCAAAGTGAGAACAAATAGCTTGAGTGTTTAAGGGATTAAACAAAAGTTGGATTAGGTTGTTGTCTAGTTGATCAAACCCACCTTGTTAATCACTAAAACTGCCAATAGGTTGTATTTTGGGTGGATTCTCGGTGTTTTAGTCCAAAAGGCTTCAAAGGTAAAGATTTCTAAATTCAATTTTAATTTGATTAAATGTACTAAAAGTGTTCATAATTTGATCAAACCACCCTTCCCTCCCGCTATGATGCCTTTGTATCGTCCCACTTAATTTTATGTTTGTATGGTTTTGATTAACTGAACTTGTTGAGTAATCTTTGTGAAAGGGTTAAGAACTAACATGGACCATAAAATAAAACTGGAAGGTCTGAGATCAGAGACATCTTTAATAGCAGTAAGAAGCTTTTAGACTTAGTGGATCTTAATAATAGTAGTCACCCAATAGAGGTTTCGAATGCTAGATAGGAATTAAAATATTTTATTTTCAGTTTTGAGAATGAGAGATGTGACTTCTCCTAGAAAAAACCTCCTTCTATGTCCATTTCTCATTCTTCCAAGATAAAAGTGAAGAACTCCATGAAAGAACACCTCATCCTACTCTTAAAGGCATTCCCTCAAAGGCTCGAAACCCTTGACTCTGACTGTACCTTCAAAGGTTTATATTTTATTGCCCACTTACTTCAAGATCACGTAATTTAAAATTCCTTGTCTTCAATTGCATTGTTCTAACCCTTTTTTAGTCATCCTTAGAATCTCTAAGTTTGATAAGTCCCCCACTTCTCCTATAAGGGGTGATAGTAATTTATAAGAAATTTCTCATCCTTGGTCTTTGGCTTTTTTTGCAACCTCTCTTTAAGGAACTGTTGGTAACTCTAAATATTGCTCATACTCAATTAACCCCAATTGCCTAGCAATCAATGATCAACTATTAGTTATTATGGAGGAAGGCCTTTAAGACTAATTTTACTGTAGAGGATTTTAAGCGCCTATTTCATTTGAAGTACATAGATAGGCCAACGACACATACTACCAAAGCTACTAAGATTATCAGTGAGTATCAGTCCTATATAGACAAAAAGATTAGATGGTTATATATTGGCAATGACCGTACCATGGGTCACGCTCTAAAGAGAATTCAGTCCTAATTCAACTCTTAAAGTGTATGCTTCTAGTTTTCATCCCCTTTCTCTCTGGCTTGTGTCACTTTTTACACTATTGAACTCTTAAAGCTTGTTGTATTGTGGGTGTGTTCTTAAGTGTATAAGATTTTTATTGACCTTTTTGTGTTTTAGTGAAAGGTTCGGTTAAGGATCGCAAGTTAGTTACTACTACTTTGTGACTTTGTAGATAATGGTTCTGATGTATTAGTGCCGCCTAAACGAGGTAGGCCTCATTGGTCCATCAATCCCTACAAATTCTAACCTAAGTAAGTGTTGTCCAAGCTCAGTATTTTCACTTTTGGTTTAGTATGTGGTTGTTTAAAGTGCATATATTTTTAAGTTGAGTTTTTCATTAGGCTGACGATATAAACTATCATAAGAACAACTACAACCCCCATCTCTTATGCTCGATTTGAATCAATCAATAAATTCAAAAGTGAAGGCTAGATGCAAAACTTATGAAAGACCTTTTCAGTTCCCTGGGCGTTACGGTGCTCGTCCCTGGGCGTCGCAGCGCTCACCATATCGCACTCACTGCCACGGCGCTAGGCTTCTATGCTGGGCACCGCGATGCTCAGCCCTAGTGGCGCCTATGCTCATTTTCTTTACTTTCTTCACATCTTCGAGTCCTGTTTTACTTCTCCCTTCGTGTCTCAGACGTCCTAGACTTCTCTATACGTGTCTCACACGTTCTAAATTTCTTGTGACTCTCCACTTTAGTATTTATCTCAATTCTTGTCTAAATAAAATTGTTGAATCACCAATTTTTCAACATAACAAAATAACTTTATTTCAACTTTTATAATCTAAGTTAAAAAAATCACCCAAACTTCTCGTGAAAAAACAACTAAGGTCTAACTTTATTTGAGAGATCTATTCACCCACCTAGCTTTCCACGACAAACTCTATCCCATAAGAGAAAAAACCATCACTTGAGGAGATGTTTGTTTAGTATATGATAAAGAATGATGTCATTCTTCAAAATCAGGCAGCAACTACGAGATCTTTTGAGACTGGGCCAACTATCAACAATCGTAAAGGAGTACTGCCTCTATTAGTAATGAAATTTCTTTTCTATGGCAGTCTTTTATGGGGTTGGGAATTATTGCATTTTGGTGTTCAGTGGATGGTCGATGATGGTCTTCTATTGCTCTATTTTTTGATCTATGGGTTCCTCGTCCCTTTTCTTTCAACCAGTATCGCCTAGTTTTGAGAGGGATCTTTATCGGGTGGCTAATCTTTTAACAGAATCCAAATCATGGAATGTTGATTTAATTTGGTCTTTGTTTTGGCAAGTGGATGTGGAGTTGACTTATCAATTCCTATTGGGTAGTTTTGAGGGAATGATACTCTGTTGTGGCACTTGTCAAATACCAGTCAATATACTGCTAGGTCTGGCTACAAACTTGTTATGCTTCATAAATGGCCAGGTTCAAGTAGTTTACCTTCCCTTTTAAAGTATTAATGGAGAAGTCTTTGGCGAATGTTTATTCCCGTAAAATTGTTTATGTTTGCTTTCAGTCTGATGACGTTTGTGGTTGTGAGGAGATTTTGGCAATGTGTGAGCTTTTATGTGGTTTCATCTTTTCAAGGATTGTCTTTTAGTGATTTTATTTTTCAGTTTTTAATTAACTTCCTTATACTGATTTTTTAAGTTATTTTGTATGCTACTGTGGGTATATTGGAATGCCATAATAAACAATTATTTGAGGGTGTTGTAGTTTCATTGTCCAAGATTGTGGATGATGTAGATATTATGTTGTTTGAGTTTTAGGAGATGCAATTAAGGGTGGGGACGGCTAGTTTTGGTCGATCATCATCCAATATATAGCTTTTTGTTAGAGTTATATAGCCTTTAGTTTCCTTTAAGATCAATTTCGATGCTGCATGTAGGCTAGGCTCACAATTCATAGGCAAAATTACTTGAGGGCTAGGGGGTTATGGCCCCTAAGTCGTAAATTTTTTTAACTTGATAATGAATTTTTTAACTTTTACTTTTTAAAATAATTATTTTTATAATTTAATCTTTTAAAATTTTAAATTTAATATTAAAATTTTCATATAATTAAATTCTAACATAATATAATTTTTAATTTTAATATCTGATCTCCTCGTTTTAAATTTTAATTCCATCTCAGAATATAAGCATGTTTCTCCGTGATAATGCTGATGGTGTTTATTAGCATCAACAAGGATGTTGATGGGGCTATGATCCTTGCGTAAACTTAATGTTTGGCTATTTTTTAAGGGTTGCAGTTGTAAAAGTCTACTAAGCTTTATGTTAATTTGGTTGAGTCGAATTGTTCGCAGAAAGTTTTGGCTATCAATGCATGTTCATTTGCTGGTGCTAAAGGCACTATTCTTTTCATTGTTACTCAGCTTGTGACTGAAATGGGAAATGTTAAATGCTCATTTGTACACCGTACAGAGGATTCGGTGGCATATTTTTTTTCTAGGTTTGCTAATTCTAATTTTGTAATATAATTTGAGATGTTTATTTTCCTTGCTTTCTTAGCTTGCATTTTGGATGATTTTGCTCTTTTTCTTGATTAATGAATTCCGATCTCCTTATCAAAAAAAAAAAATGACTAAATAGTAGGAATGACAAAAAAAAATTCAAATTCATACCCAGACTTGCAAACTCATATCCTAAAATAATTTAGAAAATTTGGATTTTTTTTTTAAATCCAAGTTCTTTTTTTTAATGATTTATAGATTCAAGTCGGATTCAAATTTTTCGAATTAAGAAAAATCGGTTTGGAAGCCCGAATTTTCCTCCTAATTTTTAATTCTAACCTAAATCAAAAAATCATTAAAAAATTTTCCAATTCAAAATTATTGAAATTGTGCTTTATTTTTAATAAGCAAGCACTAATTAATTATTTGAATTTTTGATTATTTATAGTAATAATTGTGGCAAAATATTATTATTATTATTACATAAAAAAAATTTAATTATTAATTGATTGACTTATTATTTTGAATTATTAGTATTATAAATTTACAATCAAATCAATAAAATCATATTTCGAAATTAATATGAAAATGATTGAAAAAAAAAGATGGGTCGATGAAAATGAAAAGTTAAAAGTTGAAATAATGTAAGAAAATAAATTTAAAATTTCAATAATCATAAGAAAAATATATATTAAATTACGGATATAAATTATACAATATAATCTAATAATTACTTAACAAAATAAACATTCTAAAGGTTTAAATTTTATCTAAAATTAAAAAAAAAATTGAATTAAAATTCGAGTTTTGGGTTACTCACCCGACCTGGACTTTAACTCAGACTGACCCGTATCCGAAAAATTAGTGCAACCCAGATTCGCATATAATGTATATGTTATAATACAGAGATCTAATTGTTATTACACAATAAAATTTTAAATTTTAATTCATTTAACGATAGACGCGATCCCCATTTGAGCCTTTTCTGTAACAACAGTTTCTTTGATTATCGCTCACTCTATGTGATCATTCAACTTTAACGCTCGCTCACTCTTCCGAAGCAAATTATATTATAGAACATTCATTTTATCAAATTTCAGGTATTTCGATCTCTCGCTCTCTTTTTATACATGCATATACCTATATGTATATCGGCGTATGTATCAATTCTGATCTTAAATAATGAATCCCACTAATTTAGATGATAATACTCGAATTGGGATTCTCAAATTTGGGTGAGCATATGAGTTTAAAGCTGACCATGAAATTTTTTTGCCCTCTTTTTTAATTTAATAACAATACTTTGATAATAGGTTTAGTTTATTTATTTTAGATTGGTGAAATAACAATGACTTGCTCAATTTTGATTGATACAAGGTGCAGTGGAGGTGGTACTTTGTGGGATTTGGATTTTGTTAAGAGTGTTTTTGAGAATTGAAAGTGAATTTGAATGAGATGGACGCGTCATCAAGTCATCAAGAATTTGATTACCTGTTCAAGTTGTTAATGATTGGAGATTCTGGGGTTGGTAAAAGTAGTCTGCTTTTGAGTTTTACTTCTGATAACTTCGAAGATCTTTCGCCCACAATCGGTAAGCATCATTACCACTCATACTACACATATGCAAAGGAGTGAATTGCACTGTTTAGTCTTGTCATACTTGAGTTTCATACTCTGATTTATGTAGTTTTTGCTTTCTTATTATGTAGGTGTTGATTTTAAGGTGAAATATGTTGATATTGGCGGGAAAAAACTGAAACTTGCTATTTGGGATACGGGTAATGAGAAAGGCTTGGTCATGTGCACTGCTATTTGATGATATTTTCTGCATCAATGCCTCATTATTGTTTAAGATTTTCAGAGTGCTAGTGCCTGTACTGTGATCTTAACTTGATTCAGAATTTTGACAAAATTATAATTGTAAGCCTTAATAGATATTTGGTTGAATGAAAATCCAAATTTTACTGATGTAGAACAGATAGTCAAACAAGATAATAGATAAAGTAATGGGAGAAAATATAGAAGAAAGGAGAAAAAAAAATCCAATGGAGGAACAGAAAGGGAAAGAAAAATCAGGAGAAAATAGGGAGAAACCATAAACTTTATTCCATTCATCAAAGATTGTCTTCTCAAACATAAGGCTCTTTTTATAGTGAACAAATCTAAATAAAAAGGATGCTAAAATCAAAAGATCCAATTCTAGAAGTAACACAAAACCTACTTGAACAAGAAAGCTACTTTAGGAAAAATAAACTAGACCCAAATAGGTAAAGAACATATTTTAAATAAGCCAAATAAAAACCTAATCAGGAAAAATAAAAATAAATCTTAAAATTCTAAAATAGGAGTACTTGTTCAACATCAGTTACAGTGAACTTATAGGACATTGTTGAACTGATTGAATTGTTTCTAATATTTGGGATCTCTCCCTATTGAACCAGAGCTACCACATTTTTGCAGAAGCCATGAGTGGACTTCTCTCTTTTCTATATTATGCATATAAAACTTCAGAAAATGGTGTGCAATCTTGAGGCATGTGGTAGTTCTTAGAAAATATAAAAATTATTGGCATAATTGGAATATAGAACCATATGCTATTCAAGTTGAATTCAAGTAGTTGTTGACCTTAGGCTTGTCTGCCTATGAATGCCTTCCTGCAGTACAACGGTAGCAGCGTTATCAATTTACGCATTGGTTTCACTAATTGAGATGTGCGAATATCAACTCACTGATTTGTATCATAAAGGAAATCACCTTTCTGAAGTCCCCTTTTCATTGTTTCCTCGAAACTGGCCTTTGTCTAAGATTCAAGTTGCATGATTGTATAATTCAAATTGGTTTTAACGTGTATGATTCTTATTATACTCTACTTAATTACGGTAACAGTTTCGTTATGAGCATGTTAGAAAGATGTATTTAAAAGACCCTGAACAGTAATAGGGTTGTTGGTTGTGGCCTCAATTACTACAAAAGTTCAATTTTGTGCTTAGTAATAATTAAAGTGTGTGTTCTATTTTCATATCTAGAAGATGTTATTCTGATATGAATTTGTTCAGATTTGAAGGACAACATTTTTCTTCTTATATGCATGTGTGTCTTTATTTTACAACATCTTAACTAAAGAATTTGGCTCGTTGTTTTCTTCATAAGAAATGGTTTCAATTTGGCAAACTCCTACTTATTACTGCTGGGTGTTTGATTATGCAGCTGGGCAGGAGAGATTCCGGACATTGACTAGTTCATACTACAGAGGTGCACAAGGGATCATTATGGGTATTGAATTTGACCTTTATCATGCAATTATTTTGTTGATTTTTGAGTCATTCAGATTTAGTAGTATTATCTGTAAAATTCTCAATCAAAACCATACTATGCAAACTAAGGTAGCATCAAAAAAGTAGGATATTAAAAATTATGATACTTAAAATTGATGATGTTGCAATGATGTAATAATGTCATATTACTTTGCATGAAAGATTTTATTTAGGGAGGTTATATATGTAATATTACTTTTAGTTAGTGCCTCACTGAAGAACCTTTTTTATTTCTTTAAGGACTTAGGAGGAATATTTTTTTTTTTTGTTTATTTTTATATAAACCTTTTTCTTTTCTTTTGTTTCTTTTGATCCCCTCCCTCATCTGTACAAAGTTTGAAGTCCTACTTGTGTATTTGAAGTTGCTGGGCAGACTTTTTCAACATATTCCCAGTTCATTTGATTAAAATGATGCAATCAATTAGTCATAAAAAACATTCATCTAGTGTGAACTCATTTGGAGTTTAGTACAAGTGGCATCATTTGGCTTTTTAATCTTATACTCTTTTCTTTGTTTAGTTGGTCCTTGAAAATTTATTGTTTGATTGTTTGAATTGTAACAGTTTATGATGTTACACGACGAGATACATTTACAAATCTGTCTGATATATGGGCCCGGGAAATTGATTTATACTCCACAAATCAAGACTGCATCAAAATGCTTGTTGGAAACAAAGTAGATAAGGTATTGCTATGGCGCTTCAACCACTGTCCTTTCTTTCCAAATAATTGTGAATGAATAGGAGTTCTAAAATCATTTATTGTTGAAGTGCCTAGTTCTTTATGTTCCCGTTTGGAGAAAATGGAAAATCAGTGTCTAGTTGTTGATGTAAAACATAGTATGGGTACTGTGCTCCATTTCTCATCTTTCTTTTCCCCCTTTATCTTATTTTATTACTTATTTATAGTCAAAGTTGTTTGCACAACAATAAGCCATAGGCTTTTTGGAAGAGAAACAAAAGTTACAAGTTCTGATGCTGTCTCTTATTAGGCATTATAGTGCTACATTAAATATGAACCAGAATTGCTCTTTCCTTCAAACTACACTTATGAGCAGCTTACCTACAAATTCTTTTAAATTGACATGCAAAATTAGAGACTTAATATATTAATTTTGAGGCAATTAGTATTTATTTAATAGACAAAATGTTGACACAAATCTGGTTTTGGGAGGCCACTATCCTCTTCTTTCTTGGCTTTGTAGAATTTGCACATTAAATGATGTGGTTGAGGCTTTTGCCTTTATTCATGCCATACAGCCAGGATCTCTTTTCTTGGACTTTGCTTTCATGCTTTGGCTTGCTTGTTTATTTGACGCATTGAGAGTTAGTGCTTCAAGGTTGTCCAGCTGCCTGTATCTGATATTTTGTGTTGGACGCATAACTAAATCAAATTTTCCTTTCCAGGAAGGCGAAAGGGTTGTAACAAAGAAAGAGGGAATAAATTTTGCAAGGGAATACGGATGCCTTTTTATTGAATGCAGTGCTAAAACTCGTATTAATGTACAGCAGTGCTTTGAAGAGCTTGTCTTGAAGGTATGAAAGATAATAATCCCTGTTGCTTATTTATGCTTAATTGGTGTTATGCCTGCTTTGGTGTAATACCACTGTTCAGATTGGAAGTCAAATTGCCTGAGGGCTTTTAGGCAATGAAATCGCGTGTGTTGAGCATGCCTTAACCCACATCAAACTGTGCTCAGAAATGGCTATAAAGTTTGTTTTCTGTTCTTGTTAGTTTTCTTGGCAGAATAATGGCACGATTGTTTGTTTCTGTGCAGATTTTAGATACACCGAGCCTCTTAGCTGAGGGATCCAAAGGTCTGAAAAAGAATATCTTTAAACAAAAGCTACCTCAAGCTGATGCATCCACTAGCAGTTGCTGCTGATGCTGCTTCTGATTCTTTCTTGAACTATTCTCACATTTCCCAGTCTTATAACTGAAGTTGCTCATTCCTCGTTTGATCCCAAAAGAATATCACTTATTTTACTTGTGTTTCTCATGAACTGCCAATTATATGTAATATATTAATACTGTTATTTCTGCAGCCTCTCAATACCACCTTTTCTGAACACAGAAAAATAGCTGATTATTACATCTCCATATTCATTTTCTTGTGAAATTTATACTGGTAATAGAGCTGCGACTCTGGTTGATGATGGTGGATTGATCATTGAGGTACCATATTAAGTCTAACGGAAAATACTGAAGTACCATATTTAATTATTTGATAACTTTAGAATGTCAAAATATTTAACCAGAGTTTTGTGAGAAATGGATAATACTACATATATAAATATGACTTTTATGAATAGAAATTTTTGTAGATTGATGTAGTATTAATGCCATGAGACTCAAATTATTAATTTTATTAGTATTATATATTATGATTAATCACATTAATTTGTATAAGAAGAATTTGTACATATAATGTTATTTAGTAGAAATTTATTTTTTTAATCTTATATATAAATAATAAACTATTGTATTTAATTTTAATTAAATTATCTAGTTAAATATTTAAATATAGTTAATTATTCAGTATTTCTATTATTTAGAAATTAATATACTATTATTATTAGTGAATTATAAATTATGGTTATTGTAATTAAATGTTTTCAATTTTAATTAAATAAGAATATATATATATATATATAGTCGTTGGGAGCAATTTTTATTGTAAATGATGTAATTAATTACAATTATAGTACTGGTTTTTTGCAATGTTTTATTATTAGCTTTGTTTGTTAGACTTGGAACCCTTTTTGAACTTAATGTGTGTTATAAATTATATGTATTTTTTATGTCTATAGTGGACATTTACATATATATTTGTTGGACTCGATACTTTTATGAGTAGAAATTACAAGTTATATATAAGATTTTTTTTATATTAATTTTTGTATTATACAAAAGTACTATTGTTTTTTTTAATAATATTGATTTATATATAATGTAAACAATTTTGTAATAATGTATAACTTAAAAGTTCAAATTTAATTTTTTTTTTTAAAATGATTTTACAATTGTTGGCTATTAGGAGTTTTTAGTGAAGTTGATGTAATGAATGTGGATGGAGATGGAGTTTGGTGTGCTCAAAAGGTTTATTATAGTTTGAAAGATGAACATGAAATTGATGTTAGACATAATTATAAATTAAGATTAATACTTATAGAATATAATTCTCCTGATCTATTATATCATATTATTATGATACATGTTGAGAAAAATTTATTTAAAAAATTCATAGCAATTAGAATGTAAAGGTTAATAGCTTTCAATGAGAATATGAGGGTTTAACGACCTTTTACTATTTAATCTTTGTAATGTTTAATGGGGTTCTTTCTTTAAGATGAGAAGAGAATAAGAGCATTATGAATAATGATTTGACTTGAGAACCACAATCTTATAAGAAATCTTTAAATATTATGTTAATTATCATCTTATTAATCATAGTTTAATTAGTATTAAGTCTCAATACATAATAAGTTTATACCCAATAGATATTTTTAAAGTCCAATGAAAGATAATTTAAATAAATAACTTAAATTAGCCCTTTATTTATGATAGCGCATAACGAATAATTATTATTTATATGTAAGTCTACATAGAAAATAATAAAATTCAATAATTAAAATATTAAACTATTAATTTTTTGATAATATTGTATTGTTAGCTTTGTTGGTTATATTTGGAACTCATTTATAACTTAATGTTTATGTTATAAATTATATATATATATGTTATCTTATATGTGTATATTTTTATGTATATAGTTGAAATTTAAATATAAATTTTTTGGACTCAAGAAATTAATGATTAGAAATTTAGCAAGTTATATACGAATTATGTGTATTTATATATTTTTTTTATCACACAAAAATATTATTGTCTTTGTTGATTTATATTTTTGGTAAGCAATTTTTAAATAACGTATAACTTAAAAGTTCAAAGTTTTAACTATCATCCTATTAATTATAGTTTAATTAGTATTGAATTTTTACACATAATATCTAATAGATGTTTTTAAACATGAGACCAACTCGTAAATAAGAATTTGGGAATATACTAGAAATATTAAGATTGTATGTGTGTTCATTATTGAATGAATGTAAGTTATGTCGTGTGTTGGATCTTTTAGGTTTGGAGCGCGACACTGCAGCCCATCTTAAGGCCATGACAGCCTTGGCCTATGGTGCCACAGCACCAGTTTTCCATTTTAAGCTCGTTTTGCCTTTTCCAAGTTGGTTTTGAACTTCTTTTACATGTGAATTCCTATTTCAACTCGATATAGGATTTTCAAGGACATTTTAGAGCATATAAAAACCCTTGTAATTCCATTAAGGTGACATGCATCAAAAAGAGTGTTAAATAGAGGGCTTATGGAGCACTTGAATATTGAGTGTGCAAGAGAGTACTATATAAACCCTTGAAGAGCTCATCTTATTGGGTATTCCTTATAATCTTTTTTGTAATCATTAAGTAGTTTATTGGTAATCATTGAGTAGTGAAAAAAGTTATGATCTTGTGATTCATCGTAGATGTAGGAAATTTGTCAAATCACATAAATTCTTGTGTGCCTTATATGTTGGATTGTTATTTCTATTTTAGTTGTATGATTTTTTCTATTCTTAAATATTTATAGATGAAGACTTTTGACACGTCCAGAATATAGAAGTTATTTTCAAGTGCAGGATTGTCGAAGTAATAAATAACCCGATGAGAACGGGGTCGATCCACAGGGAAGTAGAATTAAAATTACAAATTATAAACACTTTAAAGATAATTAATGCAGTATAAGATGTTTGCAAATATTATTTCAATTAACCAATTCAAATAAAAAGTTAAGGTTATGGAGATTCACTCTTGGCATAAGAAATAAGAATATATTTAATTTTTTTATAACTCAATTGGAATCCTCACACAAAGAAGGTTCCAACCGGAAAATATAGTAATTAAAGTTCATCATCATTTATATATTAATTAGTATTTATTGTTTTTAATTATTATACACCAAATCTTATAAATGGGTTCAAGTATTTATTATGCCAATCTTTATATTTGTCTACAATAAATCAAGACTCCCACTTTACAAAAAAAGGTTATATAAACCAAATCTTGTAAATGGTTTCAAGAATTTATTGTGCCAAGTATTAAGTTTGTCAATAATAAATCAAGATTCACCACTTTAGAAGAAAGGGTATTAATTCTACAAACAAAATAAATACATCATATATAAATTTGTATAACTTAAAAATGAAGCATTAAATTCATGAATAAATATTAAATATATCTTATTACCTTGCCAAGAGCTTCACCCTTTCACCTTAGCTTAAACAAAATTATTTAGACATAATAAAACTAAATGAAAAGAAAAGAAAAGAAATGGAAGAAGAAATAACATGACTTAATAGTAAACAAGAGAAATAATAGTACAAGGAAAATGATACAAAGGAAAAGTATTTTGAACTAAATTCTAACTTTCTAATTACATTATTTAGGCATAAACAAGCCACCTATTTATAGAAAAACATGGATAAATCGAGACAAATTTGGAGGGAACCACTTGGTTGATGAAAGTCAAGAATGGTGACAAAATAATTTGCATTCATTATCACTTGGGTACCCACTTGATTATCCAATTTGGAATTGATGTGATCCGAATTAGCTGTCACTCAAAACATAAAAGTTGTAGATAAGTCTCTTATCTTTCCAAATTAAGTGATCTCATACGTATTAGATACGTATTTCTATAGTTATGGACCAAATACTAATAACTGTTCAAACTGGGCCTGTACTACAAATCAATTCTGTTCTAGGCCAATTTTCACCCTCTAAACACTCGAATTTCCAATGCTTTGTGAAATACAATATGTTAGCCCATTGAGTCAGCTCTGCACAGGATTAAGAATCACCTCAATTGGATCTTTAGGTAGAAAGTTATGCTCATTTTACCAAACCTGCCACAAAACAGTTATAAGATAATTAAGTACAATATTGTAAACATACTTAAGTTAAGAAAATTAAATACACTAGTAATACAAAACAATCATGTAAAACTTTTATTAAATGTGTAATTTCAAGTGTTCATCACACCCCCCAACTGGCTTATTGCTAGTCCCTAGCAATTCGAGCATAAATAAAATTTGAACACTACCTAAGTATTTCAAACAAAACGTCAGTTTTAAAATCAAAATCACTATAAAGGTTATTTCAATCATAACTTCCAAAAATATTTTTGTGTGTGTGTGAATTAAGCCAAAGCCTTCTTACCACAAACCACAACATATATAGCCTTAAAAATGTTCCAAGTAAAAGCCTCAACTTCATATCCTTACAGGTGAATAACTTGTTTAATGACTTAGGATTTCACTCATGGAGTTGGAAAATAGATAATCGCTCAAGAAAAAGTTACATTTAAGGACAGACAGATAAACTAACATTGATCCAAAGATAGAAAAATCAAATATTTAGAGTCAAACCATTATTGTCAAATGCCAGCTTCAAGACTTTAATTATTTAATGCTAATCTTACGAATATAGAATTCGGTGATAAGATTGCTTCCTAATGACTTTAGTCTTCTAAAATTGAATGAAGACTTTATTAAACTGAATTAACTTCTTTTCTTTCTTTCTTTTTTATTTATTTTTTTTAAATTTTTTTTTTTACTCATTTTTTTTTCTTTTTTGAAAGACATAAGGAATCATTACAACATAAGAGCAATTTATCACCATAATACTTTTCCAATTTTTTTTTTCTATCCTTCAGCTAAGCAACCAAATCATTCATCATCCCAAATAATGTCATTCCAAATAAAAATTAACCATTTCAAAAGATCAATGAAAGTTCGTAAGCTGTTATCTCAAACCTCTCCACTCACTCACAAAAGATATGTGAGTTTAGAAAATAATATGTATACTTAAACATGGAAATTCTCTTGGCTATATATATTGAATCATCCATCTTACCACAAGGCTTAGTATTGTTCTCAAGAAATAATTTCAGAAGTTATTCTTTAGTAACCTAAATAGAGAAAGTGATTTAAACTAAATAATTTTGAAATCATACATCGATAGTAAAGCAAATTTATTTACGCAAGAGTTACCAAAAACTTAAGCAACAAACAATTATACATAAAATGCATTAAAAATAAATCAATTAGAATGTATTTCAAAAGTTTATAATGTACTCTTTACTCTGCCATTCTAGAACTAGAATGCGTCTCAAGAATACATAAATGAACATTTTACTCACGCCATTCATGATAATTTTTTTTTTTACATAACAAAGTGATAACAACAACAAAATAAAATAATTAACACTAACATTATATATCAACTATCCTCCCCCCAACCAGATTGAGACATTGTCCTCAATGTCAAAATATAGAAAGAGTAAAATATAGAAGATATCACCTGAAACATCTTTTATTGGAAATTAAACCTGCAACAAAATAAAACAAGCCACACAAAAAAAATAAAACAAGCCACACAAAAAAGCTTAAAAATACATAGAAATAGATAGGCTACAGACGAAGCGTCAAATCTATCCTGCGTTTCTTTTCATTGTTATCAGTATACCAATCTATCTGACTCATTGTTGGATCAGATAGAGGTGTAAAAGCTTGTAGTTCATCGAGTAACTGATCAACAGTTGAAGCAGAAATGAGGATCTGTCGTGCTGCAGATGAGACGAATTATTTTTCCACCGCATAGTCAAGAAAATATAACAACCCATTATAAAACCCATCAACATTTAACAAACCAATGGGTTTTTTTATGGATTTGCAATTGTGCCCATGAGACAATTTGAAAAATTTCCTCTAATGTTCCAAAACCTCCAGGTAGAGCTATGAAGGCATCAGCATTACGAAGCATAAAAGAAATTCGTTCATGCATTGATGATACCTGTAACTCATCCCCAATTATTTTTCTTACAATGTCTCCAACAGCTAGAGCTTTTGGTATGATACCCAAAACTCGACTGCCATTATTTTGTGCAGCGGTTGCCACACGTCCCATTAATCCAAGACTACCTCCCCCATATACTAAATGAATATTGCGCTCAGCTAACATCTTACCAAGGGTTTCTGCTGCTTCTATAAACTCACTAGTTTTTCCAGGGCTGGATCCACAAAAGACACAAATTTTTGTGAATTTACGAGTTGATGATCCTTCCATGATTACACTCACCCTCTCTCTTGAATGATTTTGAGTTTGTACAAAGATGCAGAAATAATGCAATGTATTTATAGAGCCAAAAGGTATTACAAAGTTAAATCACATGGCTATTGGCTTGAAATACAAGATTCAACACCTTTTACCAATTTTCAATTTATTAGCTGGAAAAGTCACATGGATTGTCGGCTTAAAATGCAAAATTTTCAAAAAGGATTATAGGGGGTTGATTATTGAAAAGACGTTTGAGTTTGAAATGAAACATTTAAAAATAACAGCTATAGTAAATATATACAAGTAGTTGTGATTGTGGCTCACATCTTCCTCTGATTTTACGTCCAGTAACGGCTTAAACGCCCTCTATGGGTCGGGGATAGGCTTCCCATCCAATTTTCTTATAAATTGACAAACATGGTCTTTTAAAGTCAGATTCCCGAGACTGTACCGCTCATGTTCTTTTAGGAATATGTCCCATAATTCATGAATTGCAATATGCACATATCCACTAGGATGCGTCTCAAGAGTCGATAAGATATTATCTAAAGACTCCTTACTCAGGCCATCCTTAATGAACCTAATTTTATCTTCACGATTTACAGACACCATTCCTAAAGTGCGGCAACGTGTGTTACAAGTCGTGCGTGCACACTTGTAACAAACATTTAATCGTTTTGCTCTTCGTTTTTTTGAAAAAGAGCTTTTACCTAAGCCAGGCATGTAAGAAATTAATGAGTCTGAAAATTCACCTGTCAATCTAACTTTGGCTTCAATTAACCAACGTAAATTAACAGGTATATTCATAATCATTAATAACCTTAATCTTTCACATCTTGCTTGGTAAATTTTCTTCAAGGAATTTTGAGGCAATGAGGGAAAACGCTTTTTCAAATTTTTTAGAATGTCATCCATTTTTTATTTTTTTTAGAAAAGGGGAAAGAAGAGAAGATATCAGTAATTATGGAAAACTGACAAAACCGATTTGAAATATCACGGAGTACCGTTATCCGCCGCTTAACCGGGGTGTAAAACAAAACTTTAACAAAACTACTGAATTAACCTGCAAGTAAAAAAAATAATGTTAGAAGAAGAATAAATATATATAAATATGTAAATATATATAAATATGTAAATATATAAAACAAAGATTAATTGGTCTCGTAACAAGGATCCGACAGGAACGTAAATTCTTCATGAAAAGCTTGGTTTTCTAGAAACGGCTTGAGTCTTTGCCCATTTACCTTAAATACATTCCCATTTCTAGGATTTTCAATGTCAATTGTTCCATAAGGGTACACATGTTTCACAATAAAAGGGCCACTCCATCTTGATCTTAATTTTCCAGGGAATATGTGAAGTCGAGAATTATAAAGCAAAACCTTCTAACCAGTGTCAAATGTTTTTCTCTGAATTTTTTTATCATGAAAGGCTTTAATTTTAGCTTTATGAATTTTTGAATTCTCATATGCATCATTTCTCAATTCTTCAAGTTCATTTATTTGTAATTTACGTATGTGTCCAGCAGAATCAAAATTTTCATTGAAAGTTTTAATAGCCCAGTAGGCTTTATGCTCAAGTTCCACAGGTAAGTGACAAGGTTTTCCATAAACTATCCTATAGGGAGACATACCCAATGAAGTTTTAAAAGCAGTTTTATAAGCCTACAGTGCATCATTTAGTCTTAAAGACCAATCTTTGCGATTTGGGTTTACAGTTTTTTCTAAAATTTGTTTTATCTCCCTATTTGCTAATTCAACTTGTCCACTTGTCTGAGGATGATAAGGGGTGACAACTTTATGAGTAATACCATATTTTTTCACTAATGTTTCAAATGGTCTATTACAAAAATGCTTACCCCCATCACTTATAATGGCTCGAGGGATTTCAAATCGACTTAAGATATTTTCTTTCAAAAATTTCATGACTGTTTTATGGTCATTATGTCGACATGGAATAGCCTCAATCCATTTTGAGACGTAATCTACTGCAACTAAGATATACGTAAATTCAAATGATAACGAAAATGGTCCCATGAAATCTATCCCCCAACAATCAAAGATTTCAATAACAAGAATGGGGTTCAAAGGCATCATGTTTCGTTTTGAAATTGATCCCAACTTTTGACAATTTTCACAAGTTATACAAAATGCATGTGTATCTTTAAATAAAGTGGGCCAATAAAATCCACACTGCAAGATTTTTGCAACTGTTTTCTTTGATGAGAAATGTCCCCCACATGCTTCAGAATGACAAAATTCAATAACTTTATTTACCTCATTGTCGGGTATGCATCTTTAAAATATTTGATCACGACAATATTTAAAGAGATAAGGATCATCCCAATAAAATTTTCTCACCTCCGTTAAAAATTTTCTTTTGTCTTGAGCATTCCATTGAGGTGGTATTTCTCCTGTTACAAGAAAATTAACAATATTAGCATACCAGGGCATTGTAACAGTAGAAAATAAAAATTCATCGGGAAAAGAATCATTAATAGGTGTTATTTCTGTTGATGAATCTGGTGTGAGTCTTGATAAGTGATCTGCAACAACATTCTCAACTCCCTTCTTATCCTTGATAGTGATAATAAATTCTTATAGCAATAGAATCCATCGAATTAGCCTTGGTTTTGCATCCGGTTTTGACATTAAGTACCTTACAGCAGCATGGTCAGTAAATATAATAGTTGAAGAACCAATTAAGTAAGAACGAAATTTGTCTAATGCAAATATTACAGCAAGTAGTTCTTTTTCAGTTGTTGTGTAATTCATTTGTGCACTGTTTAAAGTTCTACTTGCGTAATAAATTACATAGGATTTACCTTCCTTTCTTTGTCCTAATACAGCACCAACAGCGTAGTCACTAGCATCACACATGAGCTCAAAAGGTAAAGACCAGTCAGGAAATTGTATGATAGGAGCAGATGTTAAGAGACCAATTAATTTTTCAAATGAATTTTGACACTCTTGAGTCCACTTAAATGATACATCTTTTGCTAAGAGGTTAGAAAGAGGTTTAGATATAGCGCTAAAGTTTTTTATGAACCTCCTATAGAATCCAGCATGTCCTAAAAAAGATCGGACTTCTCTGATTGTTTTTGGTGGAGGCAAATGTGTAATGAGTTTGACTTTTGCCTTATCTACTTCAATTCCTTTAGAAGATACTGTATATCCCAAAACAATTCCAGAAGTAACCATGTAATGACATTTTTCCCAGTTCAATACAAGACTCTTTTCTTCACATCTTTTTAAGACCTTTTCTAAGTTTTCAAGACAATTATCAAAAGAATTTCCAAACACAGTTAAATCATCCATGAAAACTTCTAAATAATGCTCAATCATGTCACTAAAAATGCTTAACATACATCTTTGAAATGTTGCTGGGGCATTACAAAGTCCAAAGGGCATTCTTCTAAAAGCAAAGGTTCCAAAAGGACATATGAATGTAGTCTTTTCTTGGTCCTCTAGTGCTATAGGAATTTGATAATAGCCAGAGTAACCATCTAGAAAGCAATAGTAGGGATGTCCTGCTACTCTTTTTATAATCTGATCAAGGAATGGTAAAGAAAAATGGTCTTTTCTAGTGGCCAAGTTCAATTTTCTATAATCTATGCACATCCTCCAACTAGATGAGACTCGAGTTGGTATTAACTCACCTTTTTCATTTTCAATGATTGTGATTCCAGATTTTTTTGGTACTACCTGAGTAGGACTTACCCACTTACTATCTGAGATCGGATAGATGATTCCTACTTCAAGTAATTTGAGAACTTCAGCTCTCACTACCTCTTTCATATGTGGATTTAATCTCCTTTGAGGTTGTTGGGAAGTTTTGGCATTATCCTCTAGGTGTATTCTATGTGTGCAAATCAAAGGATTAATACCATTTATGTCTTTTAAAGTCCACCCAATTGCATTTTTATGCATTTTCAATAATTCAATCAACTTATCTTCTTGTTCACTTGTGAGTGTAGAAGCGATTACCACTGGGTAAGTTTGTTTCTCTCCAAGAAATGCATATTTCAGTCCTTCAGGCAGAGATTTTAACTCCAACTTTGAAATTTCGTTCTTTTTATCCTCATTTTCTCCCAATTCTTCAAACTTTAGTTTCCATCTTTTATTTTCAATCACCTGTGCACAGTCAAGTAAAAAACATATGTCAGAGATTTCAGGATCTAATTGTATATTTGACTTAAATGAATTTATTAAATACATTTCTAAGGGATCGGTAGAACTCCCTTTTTGAATATGATCCTCCACAATCGTTTCAATCATGTCACCTTCTTCACTTTCATCCTCCTCTTCATATGGTTGCTTACACATATTAAAAACATTGAGTTTAAGTGTCATGTTTCCAAATGAAAGCTTCATTACTCCATTCCTGCAATTAATCAAAGCGTTAGAAGTTGCTAAAAATGGACGACCTAAAATAACAGGTATCGGATTACATCCTTTAACAGGTTCTGTGTCCAAGACGATAAAATCCACAGGATATATGAATTTATCAACTTGAACTAAGACATCCTCCACTGTCCCTCTTGGTAGTTTTATTGATCTATCAGCAAGTAAAAGAGTTACAGATGTTGATTTTAACTCCCCGAGATTGAGCTGCTGATAAACTGAATACGGCAATAAATTCACACTAGCACCAAGATCAAGTAAGGCTTGTTCAATTTTATGACTTCCAATAATACATGAAATTGTAGGACAACCAGGGTCTTTATATTTCAAAGAATTATTGTTCTGAAGAATGGCACTTACTTGTTCAGCTAAAAATGCTTTCTTTTTCACATTCATTTTTTTTTTTACTGTGCATAAGTCTTTCAAAAATTTTGCATAAGATGGAACCTATTTAATAGCATCCAGTAAAGGAATATTAACTTTTACCTGTTTGAAGATTTCAAAAATTTCAGGATTGTGATTCATCTTCTTAGTATTACGTAATGCATGAGGAAATGGGGGTGAAGGTGAGGGTTTAATGTTTTCTTCATTAAGTGTAGGTTCAACACTTTCCTTACCCTTAGAGATTGATTCATCGCTCTCATGAGGTTCAAGAATTTCTTTTTCAACAATTTTACCACTCCGAAGAGTGATAACTGCTTTAACTTGATCCATGTGTTGGCTTCCTGAACTACATGCATTTGAGTTATGTTGTCCTTTAGGGTTTGGCTGTGGTTGAGAAGGAAATTTTCCTTTCTCATGAATGTTCAGTGCAGATGCAAATTTAGCAAGAGTATCTTTCAAATCAGCAAATATTTGAGCATTTTGAGAATTAACAGACTCTTGTTTTTCAATGAATGTATGCAAGGTTTCTTCAAGATTTTTCCTAGAAGGTGGGACATATGGTGCATAACCTTGATGATTTTGAAAGTTTTGGTGTGGTTGGAAAGGTGGTTGCGAAGCCTGTGCTTGAGTGTCATTCCTCCAACTAAAATTCGGGTGATTTCGCCATTCAGGATTATAGTTTTGTGAATATGGGTTATTGTTTGACCGTTTGAACGTGTTTAAAACATTGGCTTGTTCATGGAGACATTCCCTAAATGCAGGCAAAGTTGGGCAATCATTGGTAGGGTGATCATGGGTTTCACAAATGTGACACACAATTTCTTGAACAGATTTTATTTGACCACTTTTTTTCATTTCTAAGGTTTCGACTTTTCTAGCAAGGGATGCTAATTTGGCTTGAAGGTCATGGTCTTCCTTAAGATGATAAATACCCCCACTAGATGTAGTGATTTGATTTTTGCTAGGTGCCTCATAGGTACCAGCAGTGTCCCAATTTTGAGCGTTTTCTGCTAGTAAGTCAAGATAGTTCATTGCCTCTTCTGGGTCTTTTTCCTCAAATGTTCCATTACACATCATTTCTACCATTTGCCTAACTTGGGGTGTTAAGCCCTCATAGAAATTTGAGACTACTCTCCATGTTTCAAAACCATGATGGGGACAGGTATTAAGTAATTCTTTATACCTTTCCCAACATTGGTAAAGGGTCTCTCCTGGTTTTTGGGCAAAAGTGGTGATTTGTCTTTTGAAAGAATTTGTTCTATGGGAGGGAAAAAACTTTTTCAGAAATTGTTGTTGCATCTCATCCCATAAAGAAATGGATCCTGACCTAAGGTTTTGTAGCCATGTTTTAGCTTTATCTTTTAAAGAAAAAGGGAAAAGCTTAAGTCGAATTGTGTTCATGCTACAATTTTGATCATTATACGTGTTACACACTTCTTCAAATTCTCTTAGATGTAGATAAGGGTTCTCTGCATCTAAGCCATGAAAAGTGGGTAAAAGTTGGATAATGCCTGGCTTAAAATTAAAATGCGTTGCATCCGGTGGAAAAATTAAGCAAGATGGTGCACCGGTTCGTGTAGGGTTCATATAGTCTCTAAGTGTCCTAGGTCGGTTATGGTCATTATGTTGGGACCGATTGTCCCCTGGGTCTATGAGTCCCTCAATTTGATTTTCGTTCATGGTGTTACTTGGTGAAGAATGAGAAGATGAAGGAGAATCTAACAAATTATCAAAGGAAGTTTTGAAATTACCTTTTACTAAACGATGAGAATTAGGATCTCGAAACCAACCGCTCATAAAAAGAAACAAAACAAAATACAATAACAATAAATAATACAAATAAAATATTAAACACAGGTAAATAAAATAAAATATTACACACAAGTAAATAAAATATGTAAAACTAAAAGCAAAATAAAGATAAATAATTAGAAGTTAGATTAGTGATGTTAGATTATATAATAAAAAGTTAATAAATAAATAGTATGAGGCTTAGCCTTCCATTAAAATAAAAAGCGAAAATAAAAGGCGAATAATAAATAAAGTAAAGTACGTTAGGAGGCTCGGCCTTCCATGAAAATTAAAAAAAAAGGAAAATAAAACGTTAAAAATAATAAATAAACGAAATAACGAGTAGGAGGCTCAGCCTTTCACGAAAATAAAAATAGAATAATAAATAAAGTACGTTAGGAGGCTCGGCCTTCCATGAAAATAAAAAATAAAAATAAAAATAAAAAAAACGAATAATAAATAACGAGTAGGAGGCTCAGCCTTCCATGAAAATAAAATAAACAAACAAACAACAACAAAACAAAATATTAACGTTACCTCTCCGGCAACGGCGCCAAAAACTTGACACGTCCAGAATATAGAAGTTATTCCCAAGTGCAGGATTGTCGAAGTAATAAATAACCCAATGAGAACGGGGTCGATCCACAGGGAAGTAGAATTAAAATTACAAATTATAAACACTTTAAAGATAATTAATGCAGTATAAGATGTTTGCAAATATTATTTCAATTAACCAATTCAAATAAAAAGCTAAGGTTATGGAGATTCACTCTTGGCATAAGAAATAAGAATATATTTAATTTTTTTATAACTCAATTGGAATCCTCACACAAAGAAGGTTCCAACCGGAAAATATAGTAATTAAAGTTCATCATCATTTATATATTAATTAGTATTTATTGTTTTTAATTATTATACACCAAATCTTATAAATGGGTTCAAGTATTTATTATGCCAATCTTTATATTTGTCTACAATAAATCAAGACTCCCACTTTACAAAAAAAGGTTATATAAACCAAATCTTGTAAATGGTTTCAAGAATTTATTGTGTCAAGTATTAAGTTTGTCAATAATAAATCAAGATTCACCACTTTAGAAGAAAGGGTATTAATTCTACAAACAAAATAAATACATCATATATAAATTTGTATAACTTAAAAATGAAGCATTAAATTCATGAATAAATATTAAATATATCTTATTACCTTGCCAAGAGCTTCACCCTTTCACCTTAGCTTAAACAAAATTATTTAGACATAATAAAACTAAATGAAAAGAAAAGAAAAGAAATGGAAGAAGAAATAACATGACTTAATAGTAAACAAGAGAAATAATAGTACAAGGAAAATGATACAAAGGAAAAGTATTTTGAACTAAATTCTAACTTTCTAATTACATTATTTAGGCATAAACAAGCCACCTATTTATAGAAAAACATGGATAAATCGAGACAAATTTGGAGGGAACCACTTGGTTGATGAAAGTCAAGAATGGTGACAAAATAATTTGCATTCATTATCACTTGGGTACCCACTTGATTATCCAATTTGGAATTGATGTGATCCGAATTAGCTGTCACTCAAAACATAAAAGTTGTAGATAAGTCTCTTATCTTTCCAAATTAAGTGATCTCATACGTATTAGATACGTATTTCTATAGTTATGGACCAAATACTAATAACTGTTCAAACTGGGCCTGTACTACAAATCAATTCTGTTCTAGGCCAATTTTCACCCTCTAAACACTCGAATTTCCAATGCTTTGTGAAATACAATATGTTAGCCCATTGAGTCAGCTCTGCACAGGATTAAGAATCACCTCAATTGGATCTTTAGGTAGAAAGTTATGCTCATTTTACCAAACCTGCCACAAAACAGTTATAAGATAATTAAGTACAATATTGTAAACATACTTAAGTTAAGAAAATTAAATACACTAGTAATACAAAACAATCATGTAAAACTCTTATTAAATATGTAATTTCAAGTGTTCATCAACTTTCATGCAAAAAAATTCAACAAACTGGTATTAGAGTTAAGGCTATTCGATTACGGTATCTCACAAAGATGAAGTTAAGAAGTTCAATGAGCAAAATAATTTCAATCTATAGAAAGTAAAGGTAATGACTTTACTGATGAGTCAAGGGCTTGACTCGGCTCTTGAAGAGACTCTTGCTTTAACTAGTGATGAGAAGAAACTTGGGACATTGAGATCCGATTTTGATCGTGAAACCATTCGAAAAAGAGCTCACAGTACTATTGTTCTGTCATTAAGTAATGAAGTTTTGAAAATAGTTGCTAGAGAGAAGGCGACAATTGGTCTTTTTAAGAAACTTGATTATCTTTATGTGACAAAGTCCCTGATGAATCATCTACACATCAAGAAGAGTTATGTTAATTATCCATGGCTAAAAGCAGTTCGATTAAAGGCAATTTTTTATTGGAGTTGATGTAGCGAATGTGGATGGAGATGGAGGTGTTGGTACGGTCAAGTAGATTGTATTTTGGAAGTTGAACATGAAATTACAACATTGAACTATTAATTTTTTGGGGTAATGTTATATTATTAGTTTTGTTGGTTAACACGTGAAACTCATTTGGAACTTAATGTGTATGTTATAAATTATATACATGTTATTTGGTATGTGTATTTTTTATGTTTATAGTGGGAATCTATATATATATATATATATATATATATTTGTTGGACTCGAGAAATTTTTGATTAGAAAATACAAGTTATATACAATATTTTATATTTATATATTTTTTTATTATACAATTTTTTTTCCTTTTGTCTTAATATTAATTTTTATTTAATGTAATTACTTTTTTTAAATAATTTATAAATTAAAAGTTCAAAGTTTTTCTTTTAATTATTGTATAAAAGTTAGCTACTAGGCTTTTGGTTGGAATTTATGTAGTTAATATTAATGGAGATGGAAGCATTTGCAGCTCAAAAGTGGATTTATTTTTAAAGTTGAATATGAAATTGAAGCATTGAATTATTGGTTTTTTTTTTATAATGTTTCGTTATAAGCTTTGTTGGTTAGACTTAGAACTCATTTTGAATTTAATGCTTATTGGTTAGACTTAGAACTCATTTTGAATTTAATGCATATGTTATTGTTGAAAATTGGTGATTCAAAATCATGTTTGAATATGATTTTGAGTCAGAGACTAATAAGGAGGTGACACAAGAGAGAGAATATGGTGGACGGACAAGATTTGTAGCAAGGACGCAACGGTGTCAGCCCATGGTGCCATAACACCAATTTCCCATTTTAAGCCCATTTCACCTTTCCCAAGTCGATTTTGGACTTCCTTCATGTAGACTCTTATTCTAACTCGATATAGGATTTCTAAAAAAATTTAGAGCCTATATAAACCCTTGTAGTGCTATGAAGATAGTAAGCATCAAAGAGGTATCAAAGAGAGTGCTAAATATAGAGCTTAAGGAACACTTGAATACTGAATGTGCAAGAAAGTGCTATATAGATATGTTTCTGATATTAAGAGGAACTTGGTATCCCTCGATATGCTAAATCAAGTGGGGTATATAAAGCGCTGATTATTCTTGGGTGCATGCATATAACTGATGTGTTCATCATTACACAATCACATATCTTATACAATTTCATGCACAGCAGAGGTCTAAAAATTTAATTTTTTAAGTGATAAACATAATAAATTTTTCATGTTATCTCATAAATAAAATTATAAGGAATTGTAGAGAATCACCTTTGCAAGCCTTTTATAGATTTAGTCGAAATTCCCCCCTTGAAGTGAACTTATTATGAATTCTAACTTATAACTTAGTGGGTTTGGGTAGGCTAGAATGGCAACTGATTCTAACAAGAATTTAACTCCTTAAACCATAGTTTAACTCTTAAACTATATGCTTATCTCTTAAACTTTGGACTACTACAAGCTATAATTATTTTTGTTCAAGTTTAACATTTAAACAACAAAAAAACATATCATTGTTACTTGTAGTAAATCCAGCCATATACAAAGAAAAAGAGAAAAAGTTTGAAGTGTTCCCAACACTTAGATAGTTTTTCCAACTCTTGAAAAAATTGATGCACTTCACTCTCTCTCACTTTCCCTTGCACACACACACTCTTACAAAATAATTCCCATTCATTTCATATATTTGTTTTAATTCCCTTTCAACAATACAAGTATTGGCCTTACAGAGTATGGCAATCATTGCCTTGCCATTTCCTTTTGCTTTGAGTTTGTTTACAATAAATAAATAAGCAAAAAAAGCATGTGATGGAATGGTGACTTGATCTTGCAAATTGTCATCTCCCTACCACTTCATGGCCATACCCGCCCCACCACTTCATGGCCATGCTTTTGTGTTTTTCTAATATTTAAACAATTTAAATAATCAAACACATGTTTCAAATGCATTTTTTTTAATTATTTTAATCAATTTAAAATGTCAACAAATACATTATAATATTATTGTTTAACTCTTAAATAATAATATCAAATATTATTATTATTATTTTATTTAAAAAATAATTTTATGGATAAAATTATAATTTTACTTGTCCAACAAGTGAGGTTATTTTGGTAATTTTAAAGTCAAACAATAAATGGCCTACAATGTGCCACGTGTCATCATCCTATTGGTCAATAACTATTATTAACTAATTGATGTACTTAACACTTAAGTCTTGACACGTGCACATCCCGAGTGATACTGAAGCAAATGTTTGGTTTGTTAGAATTTACTGGATTGAAATATTCAATCCGAAACGCTACCCTAGTGCACAATTAGTACACTTCATATTGCAGGACTCTTTAGGTTCATATCTGATTTGTCAAATGGAATTATTTCGTGAGTCTGTGATCGACGCCCAATGCACATGTCATGGATATTACAAATCAGCGTAGTAGACTATACAAGTTGAGGTCATATCGCATACGTATAATTCTTCCGTCATCTATATCTAAAAAGAGTATGGATATAGATTATTATCGTCAAATCTCCACGTGTTCATCTGTGAACTTATCTCCAGACACATATCTTAATAAACAATATACGCAAACACCTTTTCGATATTGTTTAACCCTGTGAAAAACTCTTTTTTTGGGTTTATTACTTATAGTCATAAGTCTTTCTGAGATACAATATCAGAGCATCCGGATATACAACTCACCCATGTAAGCTGACTATATTTGCGTACACCGGACTCCATGAGCATATGATCATATCCAATGACATGTAGCCATCAAACCATGAAAGGTCTCTGACATACGTGAAACCAAAGTATGGTGGATCACTCATAAGCCCACTGTGGTACTCAGGTCAAAGGACTACGCATACAACTCAACTCGAGAGGACCTACCATTGATGGCTTCATGGGATGTCTACTAGGGTCTTCATTGAGCATGTTCAGTATCCCTCTTTACTGAATACCCATATACTATACGAGCTTTTGGTAAGCCCATGGTCAGCTAAGAACAACCATCTAAACCATCCAGATATAGTCATATACTAGTTTATGATAAAGGGTTCCACCGACAGACCCACATCAGTAGATTAGACCAAGAACATCATGTTTGAGAATAGACGTACATAGTAACATTTCTTAGCACCTATTACAACTCCTTGCAACTATATTATTACTAGCGTACTATTAGATCTTTGTCCCGTTACAGACAAGGTTTTAACTCTTTAAATTTTGTTGATTATCCTGCAAACTCTTTAACATTTATAATTCTTAACGAGGCTAACTCTTAGTGCTGATCTAAACTCTTTTAGACTAGATCTAAACTCTTTCAGATCATACAATATCTATAGCGTTACAAGTATTATACCATTTAATTAATGTAATTAGCGATTTAATAAAATATACATTATATAAATGTTACAAAATTAAATATTCATACAATTTCGGATGGCATGTGAGCACAAATCCCAACAAACTTCTACTTGCTCTAGTGCCATTCATAATGGCATCTAATACCCATAGACTCAAGTGTTTCTCAAACACCTTTAGAGTTAAAGCTTTAGTTAGTGAGTCTACTACATTATTTATAGAGTCAACTCTACAAATTATTACATCTCCCTTAGCCAAGATCTCTCTAATTATGTAATATTTCCTATCCACGTGCTTAGATCTATGGTGTGCTCTTGGATCTTTGGCTTGTGCAATGGCCACGTTACTATAGCAGAATAATGAGATAAGATCCATCGAACTTGGGATTGTTCTTAGCTCGACAACAAACTTGTGTATCCATACTGTTTCTTTCATTGCCTCAGAGACAACGATATATTTTGCTTCCTTTGTTGAATTAACTGTGGATCTCTATTTGGTGTTCTTCCAACTCACCACGACACCATTGAGGGTGAATACATATCCAGATATAGACTTCCTATCATCTGAATTAGACTGAAAGTCTAAGTCTATATATCCTTTAACTTGCAAATCACTATCTTCATAAATTAAAAACTTATCATTTGTACCTTTAAGGTATTTAAGGACATGTTTGACTGTCATCTAATGACTGTCACCTGGATTAGACTAGTACCGGATAGTAATAATTACAATTATATTGATGTCAGGTCTAGTGTATATTATAGCATACATCAGGCTTCATATAGTTAACGCATATGACATGTTAGACATTCTAACTCTTTTATCTTTTGTTTGATTAGACATTCTCCTCGAAAGATGAATGTCATGTCTAGAAGGTACATTAACTGTCTTATAGTTAGTAAAATTGTACCTTTTCAAGACACTGTCGATGTACGACGATTAGGAGAGTCCTATCAATTTTTTAGCTCTATCTCTATAAAGCTTTATACCCAGTATATTGAAAGCCTCTCCTAAATTCTTCATGGAGAAGTTCTTATTTAGATAACTATTGACTGATTGTAACATATCGATATTCTAGTAATCAGTATCCACAACCGGTAAGAATAAGTATTTATATATATATATATAAATATACGTATTTTTATTTGTATGTGGGTGATACTTGATTTATGTATTGTTATTAGTAGTGTTTGTATAGGTTAAGGACATATTATTAGCATTGGGTTTATTGGCAAGACTTTGAAAGTTTTTGGGATAAATTTGTAAATACTAAAAATTAGCCTCTTAGTATAAAAATATACTTTTGAAATCCTAATGCACTCTTTTAGGTCGATCTATCCCTTTAGAGAGAGAGAAGAGAGAAATAGAGGGGAGAGAAAGAGAAGAAAAAGAAGAAGAAATTAGAATTTTAGATTTTAAGAGGTATATCACAACTATTTTTCAATTTATTGGTGTTAATTAAGTTAATTTATTTAAGTTTTGATTTATGGAAATATGTATAATTGAGGATTTGATGTGTATTTCATAAGATATTGTGAGAATTGATGATGATCTATGTAGATAGCTTGATAAATCATGATGAGTTATAGAATTTCTGTTTGATAGTCTCTTGATCCAGGAATTTTATAAATTGTTGTGATTCGATTCTGGTTTTGAATTTTGAGTGTATGAAATTAGACATGTTTAGGATCATCTAAGACTTTGAATAGATTGAAGATTCTAGAAATTGAATTTTTAGTGAATTTACCAAAATAACCCTGAAATTCTAGAAATTTCCTGTGTGAACAGTATGATACAGTGGCAAATATTTTTGGCCTGCTAAATGATCTTCAGAAATTACGAATTTGTGGAATATCATAAGCTTATATGTCTAATATGATATACTCATAATTGAGAATTTAGATCAATGTGGTTAAATTGTTATAATTTTCTAAAGTGTATCAGCTCATTGCAGTATTTGATTAATAGAGTTTCAAAGCTATAAAATAAAATAGTTTTAAAATACTTTTGGCAGTGATTTTGAAGTAAAATAGTTATCATGAATTGAGATATGTGTCAAGAGTATTTCGGTGGTAGTTTTATAATTTTTGAGTTAGTATATGATTTTATAAAATTAAGAGATTGAATATTGTTCAGTAAATATCTTGATCCTGTCAGAATAATAGTATGAATTTGATGGTATTTATGGAATAGATTGTGTAGGAATTATGATTCAATATTCATACATAAGAATGATATATGAGTTAAGAATGATATATTCTGATTTTAGAGTAATTAGACATCATTTGATATCTAAGAAAATTTTGTTAAGTGTAAGTGGTCAGAATGATAGATTTTGAGAAACCAAGTAATTAGACCAATTCGATGTGATAAGTGCAATATGTGTATATTTTGTAAGCTATTTAAAGTGTTTTGTATGAATTTTGAGGCTCATGAAAGGATTAATCTCCATTGATAGGTTAAGGAGAATTAAGCCTTGTACCTGAAAGTGCTAAGAGGTAAGTATACTAGACTTTTACTAAAATCATAATAAGTGTAGTAATTGTCTATGTATGATTTTGAAAATGTGCTTAGAAATATGTTTATATTACGCCAAAGTATATTTGATATGAAATGTGAAAGAAATATGTTTATGAATGTGAGCATTGACATTGAGTATGGACATACATGTATTTAAGAAAGTGAGCTTTCAAAATGAAATGTGTTTAACAAATAAAGCTTTTGAAGTGGAAAATTTTCATAAGATACGTTTTGTGTTTTGAGGATGCTTGAACTCACTATTAACTTAGTAGGCATTTTATGTGATTTGTGGAGCCTTTATGTGTGGCCTTTTCTTCGGGATTGATATATGTTATGTGTTTCGTATGTAGGAAGAATCCTATTGGTACCTAAAAGAAAAGTGAGTCATCACATTCGTGTGGTGGCGTATTGGTGCATGTGAGAGGACTCACCGATGATCAGAGTGAGGGTTTGGCTTTTACCTTCGATCTGAGCATTATATATGTGTGATTTAAAAATCTCACTTGTACTATTCCTCTCATACGGTATGTCACCTACGAGTGACATTTGGCTCATTATGTGATATGTGATATGTAAGTCTTACTAAGTAGTAGTTAAGTGATGGTATTCCTATTATATATTTTGAAAGAATGTGTAAGCGCTTACATGATATGTGATTTGATAAGATTATGATTTTGATTAATCACAGCATATCATACATATGCATTGTGTACATATATATATTTGTATTTGATATATGAAAAACTAGTATGCTTACTGAGTTTTATACTTATTATAGTTTATGGTGATTTCAGAAAAATAAGGTACATGTGTACTTAGCGAATTTGGCAAGGCTTTTGCTGTTCCTTGGGTTCCCTAAGTTGCTAGGTTACTGAGTGTTTCATTTGAGGATACGTGGGATAAGATATTTAATTTGTCCCTGTTGAATAAATACTTATGTATTATTTTATTGTGTGTGGTTGGATTTGGTTTAAGTTTCACCAAGTGTGGTTATTGGTTGATTTTAAGTAAGAATTTGCAATGGATATATTCTGGGCTTCCGGTAATAAAGTTGCTACTGATGACGTAGTAGAGTGTTAATCTCTGAGAAAACTCTGCGTATCTTTAGTTTACTAATTGTCCCAGTCATAATTCTATTGTTATAATTCTGAAAGAAATTAAAATGAATGTTTAAATATTATTGAATGAGTGTAAGTTATGTCATGTATCAGATCTTTTGGGTCTGGAGCGTGATAGATATCATTCCCAATAATCTCTATATCATTCATATAGAGAACTAAGAAGATTATCATGCTTTATACATATAAGATTCCTCTTTATTTTTTATGAAAACCAAACCATCTAATTACTTCATCAAAATGAAGATTCTAACTTCAGGATGCTTGCTTAAGTTTATAAATGGACTTCTTCAATTTACATACTAGACCAATAGTTAAGCTAGATATAAAACCTTCAGGCTATTCTATGTATATCTCTTCCTTAATATATCCATTCAAGAACGTTGTCTTTACATCCATTTGTCATATCTCAAAGTCATAATATATTACAATTGTTAAAAAATTCGAATTGACTTTAACATCGCTATTGGTACAAAGGTTTCCTCATAATCGATCCCAGATTATTGAGAATAACCTTTTTCAACTAGTTAAGCTTTAAAGGTTTCTACCCTCCCATCAGGCCCACACTTTCGCTTGTAAATTCATTTACAATTGATATAAACTATTTATTCGGGAAGCTCAACTAAGTCTAAGACTAGATTATAATGCATTTAGTCAATTTTAAATTTCATGACTTCTTGCCATTTATTTTCGAGTCGATGTCTAACACCACCTTTCTATAAGTCAAATAATCATTTTCTTCAATTAAGAAAACTCCAAGCGCACTTTTAGGCATCTAACCATACCTAGCAAATGGTCTGGACATCCTTTCCAACCTACGTGGATGGTGTGTTAAAGGTATTTTGCTTGATTGAACTTGAGGTTCTATTTCTGGTTCATTCTAGTTCTGATTGGCTTCATCAAGCTCAATCTTTCTACAATCCCATGATCCGCAAGAACCTCTTTCTCTAGGGAAGTGGTGTATCGAAAAATGAACACTTTTCATTTCTTTGAATTGTAGAACTGGTATCCCAATAAATTCTTAGGATACCCAACGAGCCCGTACATGTACCCTCTAGGTGCAAATTTATCCTGTTACGCAACTTTTATGTAAGCAGGACAGCCTCAAATCTTAAAATATTTAATATTTAGGTTCCTTCCTTTCAACATCTCATGCGAAGTGATCGGAATGGCTTGGAGGGAACCTTGTTAAATATATAAGAAGCAGTTTCTAGGGCATAATCCCACAGATATTTCGGGAGGTCGGTGAAGCTCATTATTAATCGTACCATATTCAATAAAAGTCTAATTCCTCCTCTCCAAAACACTATTATGTTACGGAGTACCCGGATGATTATATAATGTCAGTAGGGTTATAAGCATTGTACCATTTAATTAATGTAATTAGCGATTTAATAAAATATGCATCATAGAAATATCACAAAATTAAATATTCATACAATTTGAGATGGCACGTGAGCACAAATTCCAACAGAATATTCATTCAAGGTAGAAAAAAGAACACTTAAAATATTTAAAAGGTCTATGGTGATACTGATGGGTGAGAAGTACAATAGGGTGTATATGGTGAATGAAAATATTGTGAATGGTTCAACGTGTATTGTTGAAAAGATGCAGACCAAGAGGCAGCATTGGAGAATAACTTACTAGAGTAAAAAAGGTTGAAAGAAAATATATGGTAAGGGAATTGTTGGCAGGTATAAGTTTCAGTCACTGGGGTATTATTGTTAAAGATTCAAGAGTGACATAAAAGATGACAACACCAAAGCTACCTAAGATGATATTCATTCGATTCTTTGGAGAACCAAGTCAAGATCCTTAATAGAGTTAAGTATGTGCAAAGACTTAACTGGGATCACCACTAAATAATTAAGTGTGCGATGTGGAGTAGATAGGCTCTTAGAAAGTTTCTTAGAGATTTTGAATCAATGAGGAGTTTGCTAAAAATTGATGATTTAAAAATGTGTTTAAATGTGATTTTGATTCGAAGACCAATAAGAAGACGATGTGAGGTCAAGAACGTAGTTGACGAACAAGATTTGAAGTGAAATGGAGAACCGAAAGTAAAGAAAGACTCGAAATATGCGAAAGATGTATCTCTAGGCCTTAAGGTTGCAACGCTAGCTTGACAGTAGCTGGGCATTGCGGCCAGCTTAGGTGGTGTCATAGCGCCGACCTATAGTGTCGTTTTGCCTTTTCCAAGTCAATTTTGGACTTTCTTCACACGTGGACTTCTATTCCAACTCGCTATAAGGTTTCTAGAGACGTTTTAGAGCATATATAAACTCTTATAAAACTATTATGGTGGCAAACATCAAATAGGCATCAAAGAGAGTGTTAAATAGAGAGTTTGAGAGGCACTTAAATATTGAGTGTGTAAGAGAATGCTATATAGACCTTTTAGAGAGCTCATTCTATTGGATATTCTTTATAATATCTTATATGATCTTTGTGATCACTGAGTGGTTTGTTAATAATCACTGAATAATAAAAAAAGTTAGGATCCTGTAATCCACCGTAAATATAAGTAATTTGTCGAACCACGTAAATTCTTGTGTGTCTTATGTGTTTGATTTGTTATTTCTATTTTAGTTGTGTGATATTTTTTATTCTTAAATACTTGTGAGTGAACACTTTTACGCTATAAACTATATACATGTTATTTGATAATTGTATTTTTGATGTATACAGTGGATATTCATAGTAGAAATGGCAAAATAACGTACAAACCCATTAGAACTCACCTCTGTTAGGAAGGATTTGGTAAAGCTTGAATGTCCATTATTTGTATTTTTGATGTATATAGTGGACATTTATAGTAGGAATAACAAAATGACCTGTAAACCCGTTAGAATCCACTTTTATTAGAAAGAATTTGGTAAGACTTGAAGTGAATTTAGTACACAAAGTTAAAACGCACAACAAATTTGAAACGAATATAATTTTGGTGAAATATCATGTCGATACCCATTGGAATATATTTGCTAATATTTACATTTTTTTATTTTTTAAAAAAAAGACCAAATGATATTGCTTTGGTTGTAACTCTAAATAAATATTTTTTTTTATCTCTAATCTATCAATTATTCTCAACTCATTTGTTATACAAACATTGTCTCCCTACTTTGTCATCTCTGATTCTTTATTCTCATAAAATTACTAGTACATTCTCGTTAAATATTTATTTAATTATTAAATAACATGTTTCGATATCTTTTTAATTTTCATCTCACTTACATTACATTAGTTAAATAAATAATATAAATATCTTCATAGAGATGTGTTAATTTTTTATTTAAAATTTTTTATTTATTTTTTTCACATAATAAATATTGATAACCATTTTATTTTATTATTTAATGTTTAATATATTATTTTACTTATTTTAATATCCATTATGTTAGTAAATTAAATAATAATTAAGTTAATTGATTTATACGTCTATAGATTTTTGGATTCCTAAACCTTTAGTTTGTAAATACTAATAATTATCAGTTTCCCATTTAACATTTTAGAAACACTTACATGTTAATTATAAATCATATTAATAAACTAAAAAATTTTAAAAAAAATTACAAATCTATAATTCATATAAAACCCCATTTAACAATTCTAACGTAATTATAGCTTAATTCTCTAATATATATAATAAAAAAAATCCAAACCTCAATTATGTATTTGCAATTCATTAAACAAATAATAATAATTTGTTTACAAATACATATGTACCTAAATTACACTTGTAACGTATTTTAAGAGAATTCAAAATTTTAATGAAAGAGTGAAATTTGTAACTTAAGACTTAATCAGTTAATATTTTGAATTCTTAAACCACAATTTGGTTAGTTTATATTAAGACTTAAGTATTTATATTTATAAATTGATGACTTAAGAGAAATATATAATTAAATTATATTTGAAATTCTATTTAAAATATTGAGAACTTTAAATAAAATAATGGACACTTTGTGCTCTCGATTTAATGAGTTGAAGATTTTTAAAGCACAACTTGATTAATTTATCTCAAAACTTGGGAACTCATATTAAAAAATTGGTGACTAGAAAGATGTGGTTGGATTATACTTAGAATTTAATTTGATTGAATGAGAACTTCTAATGAGAGAGTTGGAAATTTGTTCTCTAGGCATGGCGAGTTTATATATATAATTTTTAAAGTACAATTTAGTTAGTTAAAGTCAAAATTTGAAGATTTATATTTATAAGTCGGTGAATTGTGAAAAATATGTAATTAAAATATACTTAGAACTCTACTTAATAAAGTAGAAACTATCAATAAAAGAGTAAGAATTTTGTTCCTTAAAAAGTGAATTCATATTTTAGATTTGTAAAGCACAATTTTATTAGTTTAACACAAGGCTTAGAGACTTCTATTTTTAAGTTGGTGAGTTGTGAAGAAATATGTGATTAGAATACACTTATAACTCTATTTAACAAAGTAAAAATTATCAATGAAAGAGTAAAAATTTTGTTCTCTAAACTTAATGAGTTCATACTTTAGATTTTTAAAGTTTAATTTTATTAGTTTAAGTCAAAACTTGGGAATTTGTATTTTTAAGTAGGTGAATTGGGAGGAAAAATATGTAACTAGAATATATTTGAACTCTATTTGACAAAGTAAAAATTTTTTTATTTAAGCTTAGTGAGTTCATATCTTAAATTCTTAAATTATAATCTGGTTAGTTTAAGTTAAGACTTAAAATTTTATATTTATAAATTAACGAGTTACGAAAAATATGTGATTAGAATACACTTGAAAAAATATGTGATTAGAATACACTTGAAACTTTTTATGATAAATTAAAAACTTTGTTTTCAATACATACTGAGTTGATATTTTACGAGACTAATTCTAAATTTATGTAATATATTTTTATCATTTTCATTTCTTCAGTTTATAATATGGTTATATTTTATATCAAAAATTTTGTTTTATAATAATTATTTCATGTTTTTATATGTAGTATTATACTTGTATTATTATTAAAATTTGATTACAGTATTTATTGAATCTTATCATTTGGCTACATTGATTATGAACTTTGTATTATTTTGTACTTAATTTCTTAAAACTAAACCGGATAATTACTAAAATAATAACAACACTTAATGCAATAAACAAACAAATTGTTTATATTGTTTCGCATATGTAAATATGCATAGTTTTTTTTTTATTACTCGTGGTATTACAATATTTGTACAACAAATCTAAATTTATTTTCCTATATATTACTTTTTTTTATCCAATTTTTAATATGTAAATTTATTTCATTATGTTATTTCTCATGTAATATGATTGATCTATACTTTAGTTTTCTTTTTCTTTTATTTTTTACTTTCTTAATATATGTTATTCACCTTCATATATTAACCTATGTATTTTATTAAATCAATTGACATGCATTTATCATAAATTATGTAAGGTTAAAATAATTTATTATAATAAGCATATGTCAACTATTTTAATAGGATTAATTTAAAGAATAGTTCTAATTTCAAAAAAATAATTAAATATTTATACAACGATGTAATTATAATTTAAAAATTAACGTATATTTTTAAAAATGTCAAATATTAAAAACTTTACTTTTTATTATAAATAAAATATAATAAATAATTCTTGTCCTATTTTGATTGCTTAGAACAACCACATTTATATTAAAATAAATGAAACATATTTATTATAAATTATGTATTCTTATAATATGTATTTGATCATCAATGTAATTCATAGTTATAAGAATAATTAATTCATTTTAATAATATTAACTTGAAGGCTTTCAAATAAATAATTTAAATGAAAAATTCAAATTTAAATAAAATAAAATAACAAATAAAAGATCAATTTAACAATTATCTGTTAATATTTTGAATAAACAAAAACATTAGGGGCCTATTATTATTTGACTAAACCGGTTGTGCAACTGGGTATAGAGGATCAAATGGCTGAGGTGAGCTTGTCCTTTCCAAAATGCAGGGTTGATCGAAGCCCACAAATAAATAAATGATGAAAATCGAGAACCAGAAACGAGGAAAACAAAGGATGGGTGCATGTAAAGCACCCGTTTGCCATCTCCAATTCTCTGTTTCACCACGAAACCCCAACAAAAACCCACAAAAGACCCCTAAAATCTCATTACCATTAAGTAGCAGGCGCTTGCTCCTCGTCTCTGTCCCTCTCTCGTCTCTGCTTCTCCTCCCACATACATACAAACCCATTTCTTCAAAATCAAATGCTCTGGCTGGGAGTTACGACCCGCTGACTCAGGCCGAGAAAGCCTCCAGCGCCGCTGTCTCTCGGAGAGTCTCCGAGGCGTTGGAACTGTTGGATAAAGCAAGAGAATTGCAGGCCCTCGGTGACTTTAACAAAGCTCTTTACTACTTCACTCTTGTCCGTACCTTTTACATTATCTTTCTTCTTTTTCTTTTCTTGTACTAATTTTTTTTAAAAGTGCAACTCAAAATGGAAATCCTGATATATAATAATAATAAGTTTACAATCTAAATCATACAAACTCATTCATATTATCATCTGTTTGAGTCATTACCATATTATTCATTTCATTTATTGTTTTGTTTTTGTATTATTCATTTCATATTTTCTTGTATATTTATGCTTTATCAAGTCAGTCAGGTAGTATGAATGAGTTTATATCATTTCACTACTCAATGGATGTTTGACACATTATTACTTTGAGATACAAAGTTGGGATGTGCAGTATTACTCTTATATAATTAATTTGTATATATGTCAATTACTAGTAGAGAGGAGATATTTGTGTTAATAAATAATATGGGCCACTCTGCTCTAGTCATTTGAGTTGGATATCCAGGTCCTAAGAATTTGCAAGTAATACCAAAGGGTGGGTGCAAGGGGGATTGTTGAGTTGTTCCATATTGACTACGGAGGGGAGAAGCTTACTAACAGGTTTGGGTTACTCTACCTGATAAACTAGTTAGATAGGTCACTTCACCTAATAAATAAATTTTTTGAGATCAGTTGGGTGTCAGTATCTCAAGGACCTACTACAATATACATTTTTAGTCCTGTACAAGTAGTCTTGATGGAGTTATTTCAGTCAGTCATCTGATATTAGGCAGAATTAATAGTAATTTAAGGGAGTCTCCTTTTACACATTGACGTGCTTCTGCTTTCTAGCATTGCATGTGGGATTGATGTACTTTTGTTTATAACTTTGAATCAAATCCCCTTATCAAACCAGGAAAAGTTCGTGTAGTTTAGCATGTGTAAGCAATTGAGGCAAGGTCCTAAAATTAAATGCTTGATGTGTTTCCTTATTTGAAGTTTGTAGATTAGGGTTAGATAATTGTCCTCAAATTCAAACCCATTTGGATTTCAGCTTACCTATTTGCATTTCTGGGTTACCATAAAAAGAAAAGAAATAAAAGAAATGTAAACTGTTAAGTGTACAACTGTGGAACAATTACCTTCTTTGACATCACTTGTGTTGTTGATTTCAGGTGGTTGAGAATTACAAGGACTTTGCATTCTCTGAATATGCACGAGTGGGCAGAGCACTGGCCCTATATGAGGTTGGTGACAGGGAAGAAGCAATTGCAGAGATGGAGGATGTTTCAATATCTTTGAAAGGATATCCAGGTATATTCCAGAGGTTTCAGAGTCTTTTACAAATTCTAGAGAATGAAGAGTTGTGGTTTGGTATTCTCTCTAATTCTAACATGATTTTGTTGATTTTATGCAGAGGTGCATGCTGCTCTAGCCGCGGCATTGTATGCAGACAAGCATGCCCCTTTGCTTGCTGAAAACCAGTTCACAATTGCTACTCTACTTGATCCACACTATACAGACCTCTCATATGTAAAAGAAACAAAGCATTGGCCTCCGAGTTTGGTTAGTTCTTTGCAACATTTCATCACGTTTTCCTAGGGATTTTATTTTAAATTTTTTTTTTTGTCCACTTCCAAATTTAGCATAACAATAATGTATCATTGTATATTTGAGTACATAATTATAGTGCAAATGATATATGTAATAGCACTTGAAATTTCCTGATGATCTTCACATTCTTTTGCCCTTTGTTTTATCTCTTGAGGGATCAGTCCGCTGTAATTTGTCACTGTTCAGCATGTGAAGAAACTGTGATTGTTTTTTTTTCCCCTTGTTTATTTGTACACCAGATATAGGACAAGCAAAAACGTAGTGTTTGTTAATGCCTTTGTATTGGGTAAACGCACAGTTTGTATTCGGTAAAAGATTATTTGATGTCTGGCCATTTACAGGTGTTGCTGGTAAAACAGCTAGCATATTTCTTTTATGAATCCCTATTCATGGACTATAGATTCACATGGTTTGCATTCTCTATTGCCCTCTTTATGCTGAATTCTCAAATATGATCACAACTGTTGCCACTTCTTCCCCACTTTTATTTCCTCTCTCCTATTATCCCTTTGTTTCCTTTTTCCCTTCCTGTTTTCTATTTCATGTATTATGTTGTGAATATTCTGTTTTTCAGATTAGTAGTGTTTCTCTGCTACTGGTGATGGGATTTCTGGCAAGCCAAAGCATGATATTCCATGCATACAAACTGATAGGAAATACATGACAATATTACAACTAAATCTTCTGGCCATTATTAACCATGATTTTCATTTCATTTAAAATTTTTTATCTAGAGATAATTACAATTTCTATTGAGTTATAATTACAATTTCTATTGAGTTTACTTTTAAATTTATGGGAAAAATTTATCCCAGTCCTCAGGTTTTGAATTATTCATTTAGTTGTTACAAGTTTTAAAAATCAACACCAGTTACTGGAGAATAAAAAATATGGGATGCCGAGTGCACCAGATAATCTTCTGTTTGATTGTGTATGCTAGAAAACAAATTTTCATCTTATTAGCATGTGGTTCAGTGAAACACAACTGCAAAAAAGAGGTATCTTCCTCTTCTGTCAAGATAGCTATGCTCTTAGTTTATTGAAATAAAAAAAAACATTATTTAAAGATGCATCAATTCCAATGAAGAGTTGAAGAAGTTAGATTAAAGGTTATGAAACAATTTGATTTCAAACTCAAGGATCAAGCTCTTTGCAAGTAAGGAAATACGACGTAGGAGTTTGATTGGTGGTGTGTATGCATGTCTTGATTCCAGAATTCAATTCTATGGCATGTTGCAGATTTTTGAATGCCTAGTCAAGCAGTTGCTAACATTATGTCACACTTACAAACTAACTATACAAACTGTGCCAAATAAACAAATTAAAATCGATGTAATTTTTTCATTAACTACTGTTAGTTTTCAGTTTTTAGTGGCTCCTAGTAAGTTGTAATTCTGAAATATGCTTCCACTTCTTAGAACTTACAGCACACAACATACATTGAAAAAAGAGAGCAATTAGTTTGGTGCAAGTATCATAATTTTCAACGATTTCATGAAAAATGAATATGTCAGGAACTTTTATGATCAGAAAATTGATGTTTGCGACGTAATTTCTCACGAACATCAAACATGTAATTTCATTAGAGTGATAAGTATCATTAATAGGACCGGATGGCATCTATTTGCCCCAATTGTGTGGCATCTTAATGTTCTTCTCTTCAACCTCATGCGACCCTTTGTGTTTTCATTCTTAGAAATAAAATAGGCACAAATCATAACAATTCTATTAATGATTAAAAAAACCTCTGACAACTGATAGTTACTAGAGTTAAAATCTTCTTCATTGCATATATCAGACCTTTGTGATTGCCTAAATTCTGTTAAGCTGATTGTTTCTGCTCTCTATTTACACACTGCAGAGAAGTTTTTTCCTAGTGCTGTATGATTACCTTTGCTTTATCATTTTTCCCTTTTTGCACTATTACTATTCTTGCTGTTTTGGCGTCTGAAGTTAGCCCTACTTTTGACTTTCTGGTTGAAAAGTCTATGGACGGTTTGGTAATGCAGCAGTAGCTTTTTAAAGTTTGTGTGAGATACAATTTCTTCATCTTTTAACCTTGTTTTTGGGCAAAAAAGAAAGTGCCCGTGCCCAGTTTCATACTTCGGCTTGCTTCTTAGCAGAAAATATGGACCTTTGTCATCCATGTGCTTAAGTTTTTGCCTACAACTTTTTGTTAATGCCCACCAATCGATTCTACATTCTTATTGTCCTTTGTGTGGGTCCTCCTTTTTCCTTTCCAAGGCATTTCTTTTCAGCTAGTTAGGCCTGCCTGGAATCTGTTCTCAAACACTACTTTGTATAAAACAATGTGCAGAAAAATCCACCTTTGTGTTTACTCTGCCTCTTGCTAAACCAGAATGTGCACAAATTCTACACTTCCGTAATCATCAAATAGTAGTAGCGAATATCCATCTAAATCTTTACGGGTTATAGGTCAAAAATTGCAACCATTAGATAACGATATCGGAGATTCTCGACACAAACTTCAGTTTATTTCGTCATCGATTCTATGCACACATTTAGACTTTTCCCGTGCGGGTATTCCCACGTTACTAAATTCACATTTGAAGTTATACAATACTATAATAGTTTTAAATTCATATATTTATTTTATATCTTTCTAACAATTGGAATAATTACCTCTTAATAATTAGAAGAACAAAAATTCTTTGATCTCTATTAAGATTTGATCGTGAGTGCACAAATTTTGCCTTTAAATTTTGTCGTTGGAACAAATATCTAGGTACAATTCGCACTGAAGAATTGTTAAACAAATTTAATGCGTTAATTTTTAAGAGGGTGATTAAAATACCTATTCGGCATTGGTACTTTAATCTAGTGTACAAGTGCTCACACATAATGATCAAGTAGTAAAAATGAATGTTAATTATTGATAAAATCAACTATTAAAATTTAACAACTTAAAAATAATCAAATTCAACGTGGGTAAATGATCCAACATTAGCTTAAGAAAAATAAAATAAGAGTAATATTCAAATGATATACTAATTTATATGTCAAGTAATTAATAAATAATAAAATAATATAAATTTTAAAATTATTCATTATACTATTTTATCATCTAATAATTATTTGACACATCATTTAAGATTTTAAATGAAAAAAATTTAAATTGCTCCTTAACCGTTAACTAATGAAGTCTCAGCACAGAGTTTTATAATATTAATATTTTAAAAATATTTAAACACTGGCACTAGAGAAGAATTAAGTAAACAAGAATGGTAATGCACTTGTTTAGGATGACTCGGTAGTTTAAGAGTTTGTAGTGCATTTTTTAGGTTTTAAGTTCGACTTCTTTATATAAAAATAAATAAAAAAAAGTAAATGGGAGTAGTGATGTATTAAAGAGATTGTTGAAAAGATGGTGTAACATTGATAGCTTGTTTAGAAAAATCCTACCCATAATTAGGCAAGTGGAAATTTTCTTGGAGCGAGTTGCGTGGGTCAAGCGCATGCGCCTTTTGCCGTCTTGATTGAATATTTTGCGGAATGAGTAGGCTACTTGATTAATGATTATGCTCTGTGTTCTGGTTCTCGGTGGGTTAGTCTATGTTTTTGCTCTTTTGGATTTGGCTCCCATCCGTTTTCAATAAAAATACCCAATGGTTTTTTGAATTAGGGATGGTAATTTATATGCCCATGTATTTATGATTAATGTATTCATGCTCCACTCCATATTGGATTTGGATAAAATACCCAGACAGATACTTAGTTTGAAAAAGTTACATATTAAAATAAAGGTCAAATTCTGCTTATCTAACAACCCTCCTCTTATGAAACGTGATTATATTTTGAAGTCATATGAATTTTGTGAGGCTCTATGAGTAAGGATGTAAGAAAAGACTGAGGGTTTGAACAAAGGACATTAATTTCAACATTGTGTTAGTTAAATTATTTGATTTGAAATGAAAAAGTTAAGGATGTGATAAATTCTTTGAACACGAAGAACCAGGAAAATTGTTAGAAGCGTGCCCCTTTCTTTATTTGAAGACGAATTGTACTCTAAAGGCATGAAGAGAACAGAATGGTATTGTTTCATTCATTAAGTTACCCTGCAAAAATAAAAGTAAAATGAATCCTGAGAATTGAGATTGCATTACTTAGTACCTTTTGAGTTATAAGGGACCCAAGTCATCATTTCACTCAAATCCATTTACTATATACCAATAATATGGAACTTGTAATCTCCATGTTATCCAAATTTTGATACAAAATTCTGTAATGTATATGTTTAATTATGACTTCTGAATCTGATAAAATTACGAGGATGAGCAATCTTCTTAATCAATTTGTGTGAATCACAAAATCCACTGAATAGGGAAGAATTTCAAGTGGGAGAAGGTGAAACTTCGGAGGGTAATGAGATTACATAAATTTGACAATTCCATACAGGAACTTATGGAACCCAAGATAGAGACCACACTGAATTTTGAGTCATAATTACCCCACGTCCTCTGTATCCTACACATGCTTTTGCTCTTCAGCCCATTTGGATCTGAGCATTTTCAACAACATTCTTGCTTTTGTCTTGGTCCTGTTGCTGCACTGGCTCTGCAAAAGCAACAGCAACTGTGTCAAGACTCCAGCACAGATTGCTTCTTCCCTTACCTGTAAAGAATCAGAACATATGACCATCAGGGAGTTTATAGCATTTTCACTGCCTTCATGATCAGACACCCTGAATACCATTTTTACAAGAACGTAAACTCCATTGGGATGGCTTATTAATGCCTCTTTGGCACTCTCTATTGCTAAAAGTTGCTCGATTCTTGCCATTGCTATGGCTGCCAAGCTTGTCTCCCGTCTTTCCGCATTTTTAATGTATATTATGAGTCCCTTAATCGCGCCTTCTGGAACTAGATTTTTCCTATTGGATTCTGTTGAACATAATGCCGATAAGGCCTTGATGCCGGCATCAGACGCCTCGGAATTTTGATGAACAAGTAAAATGACCTCATGCAAAAGCCTGTGGTCTTTTCCAAGCTTAGAGTAAACCTCTTTTGTCTCTACGGATGATGATATTACCTCCACTAGATAACACAGGCATTTCTTGATCATGTTGGTTCCATGCTTAAACAAAACTATGAAAGATTCCATTTTGGACTCTTCATTCAGCATATTCAGACTCTCCAATTCTCCCACAAGCAGCAACTTCTGAACACAAGAAAGTGCTTGCTCAACAAATTTTACATAGTCTTGAGAGAGTTTAGCTTCCGCTTTTCCGAAAAGCTGCTCCAAGAGTAAAGACAAGAAGCCTAACTGGAGCAAACAAGAATTTCTAGCCGGAGATTCTTTTAATACAATAAGAATCTTCTCTACTGTCTGAAGCTTGCTTTCTATGGTAGCTTCATGAGATTGAAGATTACGTTTAAGTGCATCCAAAGAATCAATGGTTACCAAGTAATCAGGATCAAACTGGTGACCACCCATTTGAAGCCATTGATTGATCAAATGGCGAAGAGTGTGATTAGGAACAATGGTTGGATCATGGAGCTTTTGCATTGTTACAGGACATGTGAGATTGCCTGCGGCCAGCCATTTTTCTATGCTTGATCTATCATAAGTTTGACCTGTACACAGAGTCACTGGATCTGTGAACAAGTCTAGGCTGATTGGGCATCTAAATAAGTGGGGTATGGCCATTTGAGCTTCTTTCATGGAAGAAAAACAGAAGAATAAGATGGGAAATTTTTTTTTCTGAAAAAAAAAAAAGAATTGATACTGTAGGTTTAGTGGAGAATCTTTAGAGGTGGATGCTTATAGGAATGTGAGGAGTGATTGATCTAACATTCAATGCAATACGAGGGGTTGAAAAGCCAAACCTATAAAAGCACTTTTGACACACATGATGAAAGTGGGTTCTTTTTCAATCCAGATTCTGGTACAAAAATGACAAGAGACTGAAACTGAAACTGAAACTGCTGTCAGCAGTCTTAAAAGGAAATGTAAGCTGAAAATAGGGGTGGCAGTGAATACCCTTAAACTTGTATCCGTTTCCGTTTATGCTATAGCTGTAGCAAATGATAGAAGAGCTAGGAGCCAAGCTGTAAGACTTCTCTGGTTTTCTTGCTGCATTTGCAGTTTACAGTGACTGGAGACAATACATGAGATAGAGAAAAAGAGGATGAGAAAGCAAAAGTGCAATCTTAGTTGGAGGAATCAGAAGAGAACAACAATGTAAAGACACTGAGAATGGGGGCCTTATCCTACTGAAATGAGTAAGAGATTGCAACTAATAATATACAATCATTTTGGAAATGGTCCCTCCCCCTTTGCTTCTTTCTTCAATTTTTTTTTCCAATATTTGTCATTTCAGTCAAACTGACCCACCTCAAGGAGTTTTAAAAAAACAAAAAAGGGAAAAAAAAAAAAACTATTGGCAATGCCATTGAAGTTTGAATCCACTCACTTGGATGGAAAAAAATAATGTGATTGTGAGAGAGAGAGAAAGAGAAAGAGAATGGTAATTGCAGTCGCAAGGCTCATGAGAAGAGAAAATTGCCATAACACCTATGTGCATGAGCAGAACTAGCTTTGTACTTATCACTACACAGCTGCTTTTTCATACGCTAAATTATTGTATCAAGGTTCTAAAAAAAAAATTTAATGGATTCTTTTGTATTGTTCTTTGTGAAGCTTTACATATCATTTTCATATATACATATACAAAGTGTTAGTTTATCACTTGAAAGCAACACCTTATTTGATGATTAATTACCAGGATGGGTGATTAGATAATTAATTGTCACTTGAAAGCAACAGCTTATTTGATGACTAATTACCAGGATGGGTGATTAGATAATTAATTTCAGATTTGAGTGATTGAGATAAAAACAAAAATAATCGATTCCAAATGCTAATATCAAAGTATAATTCCAAGAAGAATTGTTTATAGGTGAAATGACGTCCAGCACCCTTTAATTTGCTATAATGACATTTGGTCCTCGTGAGTTTGAAAATATTAGTTTTAGCCTCTACCAAACCATTAAGTATTACCTTTAGTTTAGGGTTTGATTGGTGTTGAACTATAAAAGAAAATATTGCTCCCACAGATTAATAACAATAATAATAAAGCATATTAGAAATTATATTTTTTTGGCCAATAAAACGATAATTTATAATTATAATACTACATATACAAACTATTTATACAAATTCTCCATACATATTACCGTGGCATGATACGATCGAATGAGTGAAATAATATTTTTTTTATTTCACGATCAGATTTCATAAAACACATGAGGAAATGTCCTCAATTACAAAAAGTTTAATTTGGGTTGGTATTTTACCATATCAAATAGTTCAGAATCTAAATTATGAGCAAAACGTGCTAATTCATAGGCCACTCGATTGGATGAGCAATTTGTATGACTAAAAGAGCATTGAGAGAATGATGAAGCAATTGTCATAATGTTATGAAGTACCAAGCCCAACTCCGAGGCAGAAGTAGAGCAATTGTTGATGCCCTGAATGACACCCGTAGCATCTAAAACTACCTCAAGGGCAGAGATACCTAGCAACCTAGCCAGGCGAAGTCCTCGTAGCAAAGTCAAGGCTTCAAGGGTATCCACAAGAGGCTGTGCATCAATAGGAATAGATGAGGAGGCCAAGATAGCCCCAGAGTAATCGCGTAACACCACCCCTAGCTCAGTTTTAAAGTATTTTGAGAATAGGCCTGCATCAGTATTTAGCTTTATAGAGCCCAACCCAGGGGCCAGCCAAAATCTATGCAATGACATTAGGGTATTAGAAGTAGGGGCATGAATGGTCATCAATTCATTCTTATAGCAATGCACCTAACTCAGCACCTTTGACAAAGTAAACGTTTTTTGTTCCAAAATGAATTGGTTTCTTATAAACCAAAGTCTCCAGAAAAGTATTAGTAGAACCTCAAAATCTTCAGACAATAGGTATGCCCGACAGTCACTCAAAAAATCCAACATAGATGTACTATAGGAGATACAAAAATCATGTATGAAAGGGTATGGTTGGCGTACTTTCTTTAATGCGTCACAAAGTCATAGTGCATGAATGGTGTTTTCTGCACCTTTAGCACAACGACCACACGAGTCATCAACATGGACATAATGTCTTCTAAGGTTAGAAAAGGTAGGGATCCAGCTATGAGACATTCTCCAAATAAAATGTTTAATTTTTTGGAGAAGCTTTAGACTCTACAGGGCCTGCCACCAGTTGTGGGTAACACCACTGCCAATGCTAGATGAGGCATGATTAGGAGCAAAAGAAAGCCAATAACCACTCTTCACAAAATATTGTCTGTGTTTGTCATAATGCCACATAATTGAATCGCGAAGGTGATTCTAAGAGTGCGAGCGCGGGATGCTTAAGATGAGGTTGCATTCTTTTTCTAAGAAAGAATTACGTATAAGCTCTCGGTTCTAGTGCCCTGAGAGGAGAAGCAGATCAGACACTAGTGTTTGTTCAAGCAGTATATGAGGGAATAAATGTTTAAAGGACAAGGGGTGAGGGAGCCATTGGTCGTAGTAGATTGAGACTAAAGACCCGTCACCAATCCACCAACGAAGTCCTTTCAAAAGCAATTTTCAACCTCATAAAATGCTTTTCCAGACAACAATGCTTAGGAAGAGCTTCTAAGAGTGAAGAGTTTGGAAAGTAAATACTTTAGAGAGTTCTTGCAATTAGCGAGTCTGAGTTAGCAATTACACGCCATCCCTATTTAGCCAAGAGAGCTTGATTGAAGGAGTTCAAATCTCTAAAACCCAGCCCTTTATCCTTCTTGTGACGACACAAGCAATCCCAAGAACACTAGTAGACCTTCCTCTTATTTTCATCGCCACAAGAATTGTTACTATATCTTTTCCTCTCATTTATTACCTTAATTTTTTTTTATTTCACTCAATTAATAATATCTCACCACATAATTTTGAATGAATAAATTTGTATTTTGCATGTGCAATACTATTCTTGTAAGGAGTTGATTTTTATCATAATTTAAATAAACTAGTCTATTAAATAATATTACTTCCTCACCTATATAAATTAATTCACAGTTTATATTTAAAGTGAAATGTAACGTTCTCCCTTAAGCAATTAATTAATGCCCTTGTCATTTTTTATCTATCACTTAAAGACTAATTTAACTCATATTGTCTATCACTATTAATGCACTCACAATAATAATTAAATAAAAACGTCTACCTTTAGCTCTCTCATATTTAATGACCATCAGCAAATTATGAGGAGTAAAACCAAAGGTTTTTAAATTTGTATGGACCGAACTTTTATTATGACAATTTGAAGGGTGGTTAACTGTCATTTGCCATATTCTGTATTATTAAATATATATATCATTAGATTAATGTGCTTAATTGTATAATTTAATTAACTTTTTTTAAGCTTTACATTTTAACTAAAAGAGAGGGGTATAATAACTCAATCCATAAAAGTTTATTAAAAATGGGTCTGATGATTTCAATTAATTAAATTATTCAAAATATATATTAGAAAAATGGGTCTTGCATTTAATTTATGCTGATTAATCAAATTGTTATATTCTTTTAAATGTTAAATCGAGGACATAATTCATTATACTTGGAAGCGTATGCAAATGGAATGAGTGAGTTCGGTCCACATCTTTATTAGATTGAAATGAATTGCCCTCAGTTTTGTCTAGTTTTGTGTGGATACTAATTAAATTCAACTTATAAAAAAAAATTTAAATGGTATAAAAATTATTAAGACTTCAAATTTTATTCACAATGGGGAATAAATTTGATTTTTGTTTATATAAAATATTTTTAAAAGAAAAAATTTGAAAAAAAAATACATTAAAATTTGTCAAAAACTGGTTAGTGCATTTTTTAATAATTTTTTTAGCTTAATGGTGAATATGGCTTAATCTTATTTATCAGTTATTAAGTTTGTTTATTTTTTAACTTAATAAGAATTTTAAGTAAATTTTTCAGGAATAAAAAGTAAAATTTTCAAGATTTTTTAATTGAATGTAAAAAATCTGAATTATTTAATTAATTTTTTTCTTTAAAAATATTTTACATCACTATTTATATAAAACTCTTTTTTTTTCTTCTATGTTTATTACATAGTCACATTTTTTTATCTCTTTCTTTCTCAACTCAATCAATATAAATTTTAATTATTTTATTCATATATTTTTAATTTTATTATTAATTTAATACTGAAAGTTTATCTTAATATGAAACAAATAAAGATTCTTAAATCAGATCAACTCAATTAATTTCGACAAAGTAATCAAGTCAAAATTTTTTTTTGACAAAGTTATTAAACAAATAATTTTTAAATGAAAACCAATAAAGAGTAACAAAATTGAAGTGAAGATATTTAGAAGAAAGTTCCAAGTAATTGACCTAAAAATAAGTAATCTTAGTGATTACACAATTCGATGGTGCTTTTTGTGGTGTGTCTAAGAACCCTAATTTTTACAGGAAAGTTCAAGCCTGACCCGTCATTTAAATTTGTCAAAATCCCCAACATTTCGCCAAATACAGTCAGCGAAAATTTTAATTCAAAACTTATTCCTGATGATGACCAAATCAAATATAACAATTCCATGAGAAGCTTCTATAACAGCAAATTTCTGGTAAAGTTGGCCAACTTTACTTCTGAGAAATTTTAACCTAATTCCATTTCCAAATATGAGAATGATTACAACGTTGATTTGATTGGTATCAAGAAAACTCTAAAGATATATTATAGCAAATAAATAAAGTGGTTAATTAAACTCTAAATTAAAGAATTTATTTTAATCAAATATTTTTAATGTAACTAAATAAAATTAGAACCAATTTGTCACTACAAATCATTATCGTTTGTGTAGATCGATATCAATGTTGACCGATCAACGTCGTTATTGGTTGGTCACTAACAATGGAGAGGATACCCAATTAATTTATCAAAAATACTTTCAAACTTCAAATTTTATGATAATGATATTTGTTTTATTATAAAAGTATTTGATGATTTTGACCGTTAATCAATAATAATTATTATATTATATTAGTAGTATAATTATTAAAATATAAAATTAGTGGATAAAAATGTGTTAATTATTTATTAGAATATTTTCAATCCAAATTGACAAAATTGTTAATAAATTAGGGTTTATATATTTTCTTTTAAATTATAAAAAAAATATTTATGAACAATGCATACCCATTTATCAAAAACAATTCCATTAAGAATTCTTAACCAAGAATCAAGAATAAGTAAGTTCAATCAAGTGGCTCTGAACTATGACTCTTTGACTGTCCAAATATTGAGTCAGTCAATGTACAACAGCTAGCGTGATCCACATTCCTGATCCCATCTGATCCTGATCAGACGGTCAAAGACAGCTGGAATTCAGAAAATAAATAAGTACTTTTATGTAAAGGGAATCTTTTAGATAATTTCAGTCTAGTTTTTTTTTTTAATTGATATTGATGACGATTAGTTTAAATTTACGAAATTAGGATTCAAATTTTGTATTTTAATTAATATGTTACTAATTTGTAATTATAAAATGTCAGCGAGTTGTTTTTTTTAAAATTTTTTTAACATTAGTGTTATGTAATGCCACATTAATTAAAATAAAAAATTTATATTCTAATTTTATAATTTTAATGTTAACATATATTTTATTGATGATATGTTGCATTTTTCAATGTTTAATCAGGGATTTTTAATATAAGTATTTTAAATTAGAATCTCAAATTTCAAACGATTAAATTTTTAATAAAGAATTAAAACTGATTTCTCAAAAACTGACTTAAAGAGAGGGGTGTACAAATTTTGTCACCGAAGGAAACAAATAGGCACAAGAAAAAAAAGTTAGCAATTTTGTCTTCAATTAATTTATAAAAAATATTAATCTAATAGATAATTAGATATCAATATTTAAATATGTTTTTCATTTATACCAGTTTCAAATACTTTATTATTTTGTATTTTTTAAGTTTTCATAAATGCATAATTATTATTTCGTTATTTTTGTATTTTTTAAGAGAGCAAGCATGTAATTATGATTTTTTTTTAATATGAAAGAGAAAAATTTAAATTCGAAATCTCTATTAAAATGAATGTAAATATATTAGTAGTTCTTTATCATTAGATTGTTAACACAAATACTGTAATTATAATATTTTTAATCCAAATTTTAATGATATACGGTGTTATATAGGATCGATCTTTATTGATCACCCGATAAAATAAGAATTGGAAAATTGAAAATATAATAGAAGATCATAACATGGAAAGCAGGGTTATATTTTCAATAAAACTCAATTTTAATATCTATTATTAATAATATTATATTAAAAATCATCAAATACAAAAATATGGATAAAATTTAAAGACAAATTGCTTTCTTTGTTATTTGTAGTCATTGAATGATTTATAGACACATATCTCTATCAAGTTGAATAGGCAAAGAGGAAAATCCAACATAAAATGTTCTCCCAAAGAAGAGGGGTGAGGTTGGCAAAAATTAAATTGGAGAGAAGACATGCAATAAGAGACAAAAGAAAACATTAAAAAAAAAATTGAAAATTAGGGATTGATATGAAGAAAATTTGGTCTTTGAACACTATCTTGTCTGCCATGTGAGACTGTTAAATTTCCAACTTAGTAAATATATATATATATATATATAGTAAAGACACATTAAAATATAATGATCAGAGTCATTTTGCATAATTATTATTATAATTATAATAATAAGATGTTGGTCAATCATAACTTCCAAAAGTAAAAGATTAGAAGACTGCCCAAAAGTAGCCGAGTGGTTCACGTAATCTATGGAACTTAATACATGATTAAATTAAGAGTTATATTGGAATCTCGAATAAAACTTTATTTCAACCCTTCATTTCCATTATATTAAGACTACGCCTATTAATGATTCTGATACCTTTTTATTTTGTTTGGAATTAGATTTGGTCGGGATTCGCTCCAAATTTTAATGGGTTGTTGAATTAGGAATAATTCGATTTGTTATATTTATTAGTATCAATAGCTAAATTCAAAATTTAAAATTTGGTAATATTGAAACTGACATTGAGTGGTGCCTCCATTAAAAGTTAAGTGAGAGATGAAATATTTAATGAGATTTTAAGAACACATAAAAATACAATATCAGGGGGATAGGCGCAAACGAGATGGTTAACGACAATCTCCAACGATTAAGTAAGACAGCAATTTAATGGTAAATTATATTTAAAATTTTTATTTAATAAAGAGAATTTTTTATTAAAGTTAAAATATTTTGTTCTAATTTCTTCTTGCTTTACTTTTAATTAAAAATAGAGTTAAATCTTTGAATATAAAAAGAATTAATTTGGAGAATACTCTTTAAAAGTAATATATGACGATATTTAATTAAAGAGTCACTTTTTACACGAGTCATTTGAATAAAATACTCAAGTAGATATTGTAGAGTGTTGTCTCTTTAAGCTAGTCAAATTTAATGTTTGATTATCTCAAACAAATCTTATTTTCATATCAGCAAAGGAAATGACACATGCTGATGTGAATAGTTTAGAAGTAACCCTTTCACATAAAAATTTATTCTTAAATCCAATTATTATATGATGTGGCCTTGAAATTATGACATAATATAGGATTAAATTTCACTAATGTGTACACTTATCGTGAGTTCAATAATGATGTGATAAGTAACTTAATCACAATGACATGTCCATTAACAATAAAACTGATTGATAAAATGAACTAATACATGAATCCCACCCCAAATATCTAATTGTAGAGGTCAATGAACTTGGCACTAAACCAACTGAAATAGCGTTGGTTAAGACAAGGCAACCCATTAAAAAAACTAGACCTAAAAGTTTAGATAAACTTTTGAATATGGCCTAAGTGTCACTTAGTTTTTATCAAACATATCTCTAATCCCTTTTGTTAGGAATCTGCTTTACTTTTGTTTTGTTTTTTCGGTGGAGTCTTGAATTAAATCATAAATTAACCATTTTCAGGATATGCTTGGAATCTAAGCGGGGTTTCAATTATTTATATTGTTTATGAAAATTTTGTTATGGGGTTACAATAACTCTATAAATTAATACAACTCTAGCATATACCTCATGAATTGAAAATTTTTAATACAATAAGTCAAAGGGTTAAAGTTGAAATAATTTTTCTTTTTTTTTTTTAAAAAAAAAAAAGAGGTTCTGTAATAACATTTTCTTTGCCATAGAATTACGAAATTATGAAATGTATTTCGAATACTTTTAAAAAAAAATTCTAATATTTCATTAGATCTGTAATTAACAAATTGATAAAAATTAGATTACAAATTTTTATTAAAGGATAATTACCATTTCTTTTAGGGTTATCATCTCTCTATTCCATTTTGAAGAGATTCAAATCCATACCAAAAGATGAATTAAATACACTTAGTCTATCAACAAGCCACAACAATAAATACTATATTTGTGTATTTTTAAAAATGAAAGAAATCTTTTATTATTATTATTAGACTTCAATAGTTTTAAAAATTTCATGGACACCTTTGTCAAGTAATAATTTTCATCTATTTTATATATAAAAAAAACATATAAACCTCTAATATTAAAAAAAAAAAAGAGTCATGCATACTTCTTTTACTATTAAAATTAATAAAATATATTACTTGATAAGCTATAAATGGAGATTTTAAAATTATTAAAATTTGTATATTTATTTTTTCAAAATTTTAATAATCCAAATATCTTTTTTCATTGTTATTATTACAAATGAACTTAATCTAAAATCAACGTTAAATTATTAGGGTGAAGTGTCACTTATTTCTTTAAGTGAAAGTGGATTAGGCAACATTAATTAAATAACTAAATTAAGTAATAATAATGGGTGGATGGAAGTAGGAGACATCGTCATTTGAAGTGATGGTAGGCAGCAGGCAGCAGGCAGCGGCATTGGCCTTGTCTCCACATTTGTGTTGTACACTTCAATTTCTTTATCTATTTGCACTTAGGCAAAAAGTTGATCGCTCACTCAACACCAATGTCATTGTTTTGAACCATCATTTTTTAATATGACATAAGATACACATTTAAATATGTAAAATTGTTTATAAATAATATCTACCACTGAGGAGTTTATTTAGTACAATATTGGTGCTACCACTTCTTTTTTTTATTTATATATATATATATATAAAGGATAAAGAATTCAAACTTATGAATTTCATATTAAAGATGTGTTTGAACATACACGTTAAATTTTTATCATTTAATTATAATAATTTATGCGTTACAACTTAATTTTAAAAACTCAATGATTACTGTTTGATCGAAATTATTTTCACTTCATATCTTCTTTGAAATCTATAGTAATTTAGAGGCAATAAGAAAAAAAAAAACTATTTATTAAGAGAAAAAAATATTATTTTATGTGGAAAAGAAAACACACTCCATTTTAGAGAAATTATTATTTTTATGAAAAAATGACTATTGTTTTTCTAAATTTGTTTTTATATCTAACTTTTTTTAAAATTATTTATAACCTCATTTTCAATGAAATAATTAATCATTTTTTAGTACTATTTTTATTTTAAAAAATTACCCAAAAGAGGGTAATGAGTAGTTTTAAATAATTAAAGAGAATTAGTATATATATATATAAATTTAGGAAAGCAACAATAAATTTCTTTTGCCCTTTTATTGGTAAATTCATAGTTTGATGGAGATAAGAGAAAAGAATATTTTTGAAAGAGCTCTTTAGCACATAAAATTATTACCAAAAAAAAAAAAAGAATAAAGCTTATAAATTATTCCATAATTTTGAAAAATTGAAGCATTTGATATAATAATAGGATGCTCAATGGTAATAATCATATACTAAGCCTCAATTTTCGTGGTAAAAGGGACAATGTGTTGGTGGGTAATCAACTAAAATCATAGCCCACGTGTTTGCAAGAATTGCACATCATTTAGGAAATAATGCCACATTATGTGTTTTATTTTTGATGGGTTGTTAGGTCACCACTTAACTCACACACTAGTCTTTAACTTTAATATAGTAGGTCCTCTCTCACATGTTATATCAATTTTTTTTTTTTTTGACATGAGAAAGGAGAATTCGAATTTAGTTTTTCTACTTTAATGAAAGAATAATACATTGTAAATTCTTTATTACTTAGTCATTCAAAACAAGTGTCGTGTTATATCAGTTTTTATTAGTTGAATTTTTTTTTTAAATAAAAAGAAGGAGGTATGATTATTCAAACCCACAATTTAAAAGTGTGAGTGTGAGTGTGAGAGATTTTAAATACTAGTCTACTCAATTTCCATCTTTAATTGATTGCTCGAGTAAAAGGAAAGATTTGAATTACCCTATAATTTTGATTGGTTTACCTCAAAGTGGGTAACAAAATCATTGTTTATTAATTACGAATTAAAGAACAATACATTTTTTTATTATAAAATAATACATGCTATAGAACACATAAATTACCAAAAATGTAATTTATTTAATTAATTATAAAAGAATCTATTAAAGGCACACTTATAATTACACTGAGTTCATGAGCCTCCTCTTACTATAAATAAAGAGTCTAAAAAAGCACCCAAAGTATCAATTCAATTCATTCTTACAAAATCATTCTCTCTAAAAATTTTAAATCTCTAAAAACTCTAATTTTCTCTTCTGAATATACCCATTCATCTTAAGACTTATAGATCAATGGAACTTTAAGAATCTCAGCATGCTAGTATCACAATGCTTGTTATTGTTTTTTTATTATAAAATTCTTTTTTTCTAAACAATTTAAAATTATATTTTGTTTCAAAGAAGGTTAAAGTTGTAATTTTATAAAACATATGAGAAAATGAAGTGCTCAATAGCGTGGTCTAGTAGTTGTTAGGCTTTTATACTATGTTGCTACCCACGTTCGACTCTGAAAGAGATAAATGAGTAAAAAATTATTTATATTTTGACACACCTTCTTACCTTTTAATAAATAAAAAAAAGAGAAAATAAAGTATTATTACCTAAAATTTGGTGTGAAAATATCACCACCCATTTTAAATTAATATAGAACATATGTGGCCCAAGGCTAATACCAACGGAAAATTGGGATATTTTGCAATTAAGTGAGAGGTTGATGGTATGACTGTTAACAATTGGGTCAAGCCATCGCAGCCCATAATTGAACAATTTATTCTTTTAACTCTACTTCTTATTCATTTATTATTATTTTTATGATATCTAAATCTTTAAAAATTAAAAAAAAAATGAAAACTATAGTTTTTAACACTTTTTAAAATAAATATATTAATATTTATTGACTTTATTATTATGTCATTAATATGCTAACCATATTACATTTATTAATAATTATCATATCATATATCATATTAATTTTTATTTGTTTTATTTTTATATATATTTTTTAATTTGAGAGAGGAAAGATATAAAATCCAAAACCTTAACAAAAACAATAAATTTATATTCTCTCCATGTCATCCAAGCCCACAAGCACCACAAAATAGCCCAAAACTAAAAGAAAAGATCATTCCCCAAAAATTACTAGATCTTAATAACCCTTACTTTTTCCTCATTAGGGTCCCTCATTTTTTTAGAAGTAAAATTGTAATTAAAAAAAATTCGTAATCCAAATCAATATAAATTTTTTTCTATTTACATCTCTTTGTATTGTGCAACTAGGCATTTGTATTTAAATCTAAAAATATTTAGTTAATTTAAATTGTACGAATTAAATCACAATTTATGAAGATATAATTAGTAATGAGCTTGCAGTACATCCTATTAGTTATAAAGTTCGATTCTCTCCTCCCACAATGTTAATATATATATATAATCATAATAATAATAAATTTTTTTGTGTAAGTTATTCCAATGTCATATAGACTTCAAACACTTTTAAATAACCCTCTATTAATAATTTTATTAGAGATAAAATTCTTCTCTTCACAGTTAGAGAGATGGATTAAGTAACTCTTTGAGTCGTATGATTTGATTTACCTTTATTCTTAATTAATATAATTTTAATTATGTGTAAAATTATTAAATATTTCTTAAATTTATTTATTTTCATTCCTCATAAAAATACGTGATAAATCTAAATAAAAATAAATGTTTTTCTTTTCTTTTCTCCAAACATTTAAACAAAATTTTCCTATTAATACAATTTCCCCCCTTATTAAAACAGATGTGGGATGATAAGAAATTAGGAATCACAAAATGACATGCAAATGCTAGTATTTATTGGTATTTGATTCTGTTGAGAAAGATTTGATAAAGTTTTAAATGGGTATGTAATAAGTTTGGTGCACAAAATACAAAGCCATAATGAGTTTAAGATGGATGTTGTTTAAATAAAAACTTGTAAATTCTTGTGTAGGTATTTACAACTTTTTAAAAGTTAATTCTTTTTTTAAAAAGAGAACAAACACCATCATTTTAGACAGTAAAGTTATAAAAACAATGTCATATAATTGAAAACCTAAAATCTTATATGAAATTGTGCTAGATTTTAAAAGTGTTATATATACTTGTGAGTGTAGTAGTGTTAGATGAGATTTTTACACAAAGTTATATTTATGTGTTTCTTTTTTCCCTTTTTGAGACTATGTTATATGTTAATTGAACTAGTATTATTGTAATATGTCATGATTTGAACTAAAACTTTATAATATGATGCTATTTTAAAATATTTTATAAAAATTATTTACAATCAAAATGGGCTTAAGAAAAACTTTCAAACCCTTTTTGAGACTATATATACTTGTGAGTGTAGTAGTGTTAGATGAGATTTTTACACAAAGTTATATTTATGTGTTTCTTTTTTCCCCTTTTTGAGACTATGTTATATGTTAATTGAACTAGTATTATTGTAATATGTCATGATTTGAACTAAAACTTTATAATATGATGCTATTTGAAAATATTTTATAAAAATTATTTAGACTAATGCCATGATTTTTTTTCTTTATTATATTAATTTAAAAATTTGCTTAAAATTTACAAATACCTATTATAAATTTGATAAGTATTACATATTTATCTGAGCATATTTGATAATAAAATTTTAAACCCATAATAAATTTAATTTTATAACTTTAAAGTAAATGTGAATATAAATTTATCAATATCAATTCTAAACCCAATACACTGCTATCTCTACAAAATATATATATATATATATATATAAACAAGTCTATAGCGTCATTAAAAAAAAGAAGTTAGAATCATTAGGCTGAAGGCAAGCAAATTCTACAATCAAAATGGGCTTAAGAAAAACTTTCAAACCCTTAAGCGGGCTTTACTTAGTCTCAGAGTTTTTTTTTTTAAAATTTTAATTTTTTTAAATATAAATCAAACTCATCGTACATTTTGATATTATGGTACGAACTAATTCAAATTTCTATCAATTGGACTATCCCAACCGAACCATTTAGTACTGAGGTTAAATATACTATATTACTTCTATAATTTTAAATTAAATATTTTTCATGTCAGACATTTTCTTTTCTTTTCTTTTTAAATTTTGTTATAATTTTTTATTAAAATTTTATTTTATCTTTTAAAATAATAATTTTTGGAATTTCTTTTATATTGATATTTTTCTTCTAAGTTTGCTCCCACAATACAATAGACTATTTTATGGTATAATACGTTCAATCCAATGTTTGGATATTTATCCAAGATTGAATAACTAGTCCAACCCCTAAAATTTGGTTCAATAATCATGGACTAATATTTCCTAAAAACGCATCTAGTCACACGCTTACATAAGAATAGTGTAATTTAATAGTTATTGAAATAATTATTAATAGAAAAAATGACATTTAGACGTTGTTAGGAAAGTGCAAACTTCAATAATTTAAAAACTCTTATTGATACTCTTGTCAGGTAAAAGTTTATGTTTATTTTAATGATAAAAAAGGGTTTACATGTCCATTTTTTTAAAATTTTTAAAATTTTTACATCATTTTTTAATTAAAATAGTCAAAAATCGTTACTTAATAAAAGGTTTAATAAGATTTTTAAAATTATTAAAATCTATATATTATTTTTCTAAAATGTTAGGGTAGGTTCCTACGAAGACTCTCCGATACTTAAGTTGGCAAAAGATTATTTTGGTGAAATTTAGGAGAGCAATAAAAAAAAGGTCAAAAAATATGTTCAATGCAAAAAAACGTTGAGGCTAGAATCAAGAATTCAATACTAGAAGAACTCTCTGAAGTCTCCTTTGTTGTAGTTTTCTCACCTATTTATAGCATTGGTCTTCAGGAAATATTCTTTGTGTTTATCTTCATTGGTGTCGTGGTTGAGTTGGGTAAGTTTTGTTAATTTTGGGTTATCTTGATCTCTTGGCGTGATTTGAGAGATTCTTTCCTAAAGACATTGTAGTTCTTCTCTTCTTATAACTCTATGTCCTTTATAATATTGGTTTTCTCTTTAAACTCGTTTCTGTAATAAGTTTGATTACTCTCTGTTTGTCCCGGTAGTGGTCTAACTATACTTATCCTATCACAGCAGTTTGACATCTTCTATTGAGTTGGTCTCCTTATAACATACTTCATCATTACTAGTCTAAGTCTTGTTTCTATTCCCGCAATAATACTTGGTCAAAATATATAGGTTGTTCGGCATGTGTTTAACTTGGTACTTTTACTGAGCCCTTATTCTTCTTGGTCAAGTGGTATTCTCTAATCCTGGTCGGGAACACGCAGGGCTGATATGCAAGTGTCTTGGACTGAACCTGGTTCAAGCGACCGAGTAAGTTCCTCGCTGGAAGTTCATCTTTAGGCTTGGTTCCGACATCTCTTGGACTTGGGCCCTTGAGGTTGGCCCACAAAGGACTTCCTTGAAGGGTTAAGCTTCTTAGGCATGTGTTAGATCTTGCGGTGATTTTCTTAAGGGGAATAGGGGTCTACCAGTTTCTAATTTTGATTTATTCAAAACTGAGAACTATTTTGTTTTGCCTACTCAGGTCTTCACTTATGAAACATCATAGGTTTTTCACTTCTCATACTTGCTTAAAATCTTTGTTTCTAAGCGTATTTTTAGCTTATACTAGCATTCTAAGAGTGCAGGTCCGAATAGATTTTTCTGATCCCGATCTTGATGAATGATAATATGCTGAGTAGTTCGGTTTGGTTCTACTGTTGCAGTTGCTTTCTTAGAGTACCGAGCTAACAATTACTTTATAAGTTTTTCTTAGGATCTATATAGTTGGTGATATTTCTCGTAATCTAATATTGTCAGGTAATAATGATAACGATATCTGAAACGTCATCCTTGATCAATGTGAAAAGATGACTCAAATGCGAGAACTGATCTTGGCCATTAACCCCTCATTTAATCATATGGCTAGAGGTAGCTAAAACTAAAATGTCACGTCTTTTTTGTTTCTGAGTGACGTTTGGGAGACTGAGATGATCTGGTCCATTGAAAATTTAAATTTTAATGGTCCAGATGAAGAATTCTGAAGCAATATGCGTTTAATGCTCTGGAAACCTTAGGTGTCGCATCATTCTGTTTTAAGAAGGTGTCTCTTTGGCTTCTGATGATTTTGTTTACTTATTTGATCTGAATGGTTGTGATTCTTTAGCTCTGTTGGCTATAAAAAAATCACTCTATATACTTATTTTTTTCTTTACTCCTTTCTTCTCTCTAATTTTCTAGTGCAAGTGATTCTTCAACAATTCTTAGAGATTGTTACTGTGGTTGTTGCTATAGTGATTTGATTTCTGAGCTTCCTTCTGGTGAGTTCTTCTTTTTCTTGATCTTTTAGTTTGGTTTTATTTATTCTTGCATCTTTAATATAAGCTTTACTGTATACAAGCATGTTTTTCTTGTTTTTATTTGTTATTTCTGAGTTTTTTTTTGCTACTGTTTCTTATTTTTTGGGTATTTTTATAACTTCTGGGTGTTTATCTTTACCTTCTTTTTTCTTGTTTTTGGGTACAATTATCTTTGTCCTTGCCTTGTGTGTCTCCTTTAGTCTTTAAGAAAAAACTCTTATTACAATGGCGTTTAAAAGAAGCCTAGGTTTTCCAGCTGGCTAAAGAAGAAGAAGAAGTAAGCCCTAAGGTCATACTGGTCAAGAGAACTGATAAGGCTAGAGGTAGTGGAGGGGCATCCACCTTAGGTGGTGACGTGCCCTCCTCCTCTTTGGCTATTATTATTGAGGCTAAACCGATCTCCATTATTAGGGAGGACTAAGAAAATGACCCTGAGGATCCTGATTAGGATGTAGAGGCTGTGGAGTTTGAGCTGGATGTGAGATACTGTATATCTAGTTTGAACGAGGCTGACCTGAAGTATATTAGGTCGATATATAACATCCCTAGGTTAGTTCCACTTAGGTTTTCCTTCGAAGAGGACTACCTGAGTAGCCCAATAAAGGGTGAGGTAGCCATCTATGTAGAGTTCTTGAGGTTGGGCCTCAAGCTTCCTATGTAACAATATTTTACTAGGATCTTGGCCCGTCTAGGAGTAGCTTCCTCTCAGCTAGGCCCTAATTATTGAAGGGTTTTGATTAGTTTGTATGTCTTTTAGGCCAAAGTAAGGCTGTCCCTCTCATACTTTCAGAAGATATACTACCTATACCACTTTAGGAGTAATGCTAGAAGCCAGAGAGGCTTCTACTATCTTTTCTTTCATTGCCTAAAAAATTTGATCCTTGGTCGCCCTTATTCTCTCAAGGATTAGAAGAGAAAGTGATTTTTTGCTGGGGAAGAATAGGGTTAGATAGTCCTCAAGTGAAACGGGGGAGAGTGGGTCACTCCCACGAACTTATTTTTAAGAGCAGGTTTTTATTTTATTCATTTTTATTTCTACTGTTTTTGTTTGTCTAACTCCTTGGTGTATTGCAGTGACTTGAGCCATTGACATTAAAGTTTCTAAGGTTAGACTTGCTCGGATTACTGTAGCCCTTGAGGATATTTATCCTGTTCAGGACCTACTTTTGCTGGCTAGCCTTATTCAGTCTGGCTTGCTGACTTTTGTCCCACGTGAGCCTCATGTCATAGTAAGTACCATTCTTTCTCTTTAAAATTATTTCTTTATTTTTTACTTCTTTGCTGATCACTTTGTATATACCGTATAAAAATGTTTAAACAAGGAAGAGATGAGAAGAGGAAGAGAAGTCGTACAGACAACTCTGCTAGTCGGGGTTCCCTCAACCCTGACAATGTAATGAGAATCCTATTCAGTTATAATGGGAGGGATTAAGCCAGGGATCCCACTTATGAACAAGGGCTGACCGGCCAAACTGACAGCAGATAGAGCCCCTAATAAGGGAGAATGACAAGTTTGCATACCTAAGGGAGAGGGCAAGTTCAAACTGGTTCCTAGGAAAAGAGACAAACTACCCAACACTGCCTTCAAGTGCAAGGTCCCTAATCTCCCTAGTCGCAAGGTAGGGGATGAGGCTCATCGGTTTGGGCTTTAATGTAGATACCTTCAGCCCAACTGTGGGGGTATCAAGTTCGAGGAGGAGAGAGGGGCCTTTGATAATCGAATGGCCCTCTTTTCGTGTGTCTCTCTCCATCCTTGTACCTGAGATGAGGAAGGACCTGACTTTTCTGCTGCTCGTGATACAAGAGATGGAAAGGTACCTGACTCCAACCTGGGTAGGTCAGGTTTCTTCTTTGGACCTCATCACAGGGTTTTATACTACAATAGAATCCGCACTGGATGTAGGTTATTTTCTTTTATTTTTAAGTTATTTCTTCTTTTTTCTATTCTAACAATCTTCTTTTGTTGTGAAATCTATGTATCTATTATCTCAGTTCAGGATTGAGATAATAGATATAGTAGCTCAGACCTACTAAGTTAAGGAGAGCCTTGTGTGGTCGAGAGCCAAGGTTCTGCAGGCTAGGAGGGTGGCCGCCTAAGGACAAGAGAAAGAGTATGAGATGGGCGCCTGTGTGGAGGAGCTAGAGACCAGTCATGTCGAAGCGAAAGAGCAAGGTCTTAGAGTTGGAGCTTCAGAAGAGGCTAGTTGAGCAAGAGTTGGCTAACTCTTTGGCAGTGGCAGAGAGACGTGCCGCTGAGCTGATGAACCAAAATTATGAGATTAAGAGGCACCTCACGGTGGCTTAAAGAGAGAGGGAGCTGGTTGAACAAGCCAAGAACAATCTAGCGGCCCAACTGGAAGATCAATGGAGTTTCTGGCCTGCTGGTCAAGAGAAAGGTTTCCGCCATGGGACAGTGGAAGGATTCCAGAAGTCAATTTTCCTCTTCAAGGAGAACTACCCTGAGATTGACCTCTAGTGGATGTGGAATCTGGCAACTGGAGGGGTTATACCATGAATGAGAGACATCTGGGGCTCGGGATGTTGCTGAAGTGGCTGAGCTTGCTATTGGTGATGCTGCTCATGCTATAGCTACCCCCATTGTTAGGGCAGCAGCTGCCCCTGTTGCTACTATCTTTGATGCTGGAGCTAGCGCTGCCTCCACTGTTAGGGCTGACACTGCCTCTACTGCTACTGTTGGAGCTGTTGCTGCCCTTGCTGTTAGAGCTGATGCTGTAAGAGTGTGTGGAACCTACCAACACTTTGGTCCACTAGCTGGGTGACACCTCAGAGCCACTAGCATCCCAGTACACAATTCTCAGTTTACCTGTGCCCCCAAGGAATCGAACCCCCGCCTCCCTATCTTGTTTTTTTCTTTTGCTTCTTTATTTATATATATATAATATAAATATAATATTATATATAATATAATAATATATAATAATATGTATATTATATAATATAAAAAGGAGAGAGAGAGAGAGAATGATTATTTAACAATTAAATAATCATAGTGTGTCATGACCATTTTGTTTCTCATGAATAGTTACCAAATTTACCTCCTAGTGGGTTCCACCAAATTTCACACTTAGGTAAACTCAACTGAGGGTCCACAATACGCTATGTGTCCTAATACAATTAGTACATAACATTTATTAACTAATTGTTATATCTAACACTTAAATACAGACACGCACGTATTCTCGTAGAATCGCTGAATATTGCTGGATTAAACAATTTAATCTGGCACGCTGTCCCAATGCACAACGAGTACACTCCATATCGCGGGACTTCCTAAGTTTTACGCCCGATTCGTCAAATGAAACTATTTCATGAGTCTGTGAGCAATGCCCCACGCACACGTCACGGATATACAAATCAGCACATTTAACCATACAAGCTGAGGTTACAACGCATACGTATAGTCCTTCCGTCATGATATCCAGGATGTGCGGGAATATAGATTATCACTGTCAAATCCCCATGTGCTCATCCATTTTCTATCTCCAGACTTGTATCTCAATGAACAATATACGCAAACTCCTTTGCCATATTGTTCCACCCTGTCGGAACTCTTTCCCAGATCATTGCTTGTGGCCACAAGACTTTCTGAGATACAGTCTCGAAGCATCTGGATATCAAACTCCACATAGGACCTGACGGATTCTATATCTGTACGCACCGGACTTCATAAGCATCGGACCATACCCAGCGATACCCAGCGGTTACACCATGAAAGGTCTGTGTCATGTGTAGAACCAAAGTATAGTGGATCACTTACAAGCCCACCGTGGCATTCAGGTTAAAGGACCACGTATACTATTCAACTCGAGAGAATCCTCCGTTGACGGCTTACATTAAATGTCTATCGGAGGCCCTCGTAAGTCTGTCCCATATTCAGTCCTAACTGGATACCCATATGTCAATACAAGCTCCAAGCTCATGGTCGGTCAGGAATGACCATCTATACCCGACAGATACGACATACGCTGATCTATATATAAAGTATCCATCGATAGACCCGCATCGGTAGAAATAGATCAGGGACTATTATTCGAGAACATACTTGCGCAACTTGCATTTTCTGGCACCCGATTGCAACTCTTGCAACTATACAGTTACTAGTATATTCTCAGGTTTATGTCCCATTACAGACAAGGCTCCAATTCTTGGATCTGCTGAGTATTATAACCAGCTAACACTTAGTTGTGCTAACATTTAGCAATTATATGTCTCAGCATGACTAACTTTGAGCCCTTATCTAAACCTTTTAGATCTGATCCGAACTCCTTCAGATCTACAATGTCTGTAACGTTACATGCATAATACCATATACTTGGTATTAGCAATTTAATGAGAATGTATAAATACACAAGTATATGTACATTCAGGGATAGCACGTAAGTACCAACCCTAACAGATGTTGCCCCTGCTGCTGCTCTTGCTTAGTTCGTAAAACTTGTTAATGCTGCCCCGACCAATCTTTCTCCACTCGATGTCAGTCTTAGGGAGGCCATTGTAGTATATTTAGAGGCAACATGATTTAGTGTCTTTTTTGTTGTTCTTATACTTTTTCTTTTTCTTCTGAACTTTTGTAATTTTCTTTTATCAATGAATATAAATAGCTTTTTCTTCATAATTTGTGTTGAAATGTCTTTGCAAACCTACTCTTTTATATTTGCATTAGTGAACATTGACGTAGACTTACTATTCCATAATAATTTATAACATAGGGTAGTATCCTATTCAGCGTAAGAATGTAATGTAGGCAAGCAACCTATAATAATGTCCAACACTTAAGAGAAAATTGTATTAGTCAAGATTAAATAATAATTTCTTTATGTCGAGTCGATTTATCAAATTCGAGCAGAGTAAGATGATTCATAAATCATGAGAAAATTAAAGTATGAGTTAATAAATTTTAACAAGCATTAACATGAAACTATTTTGATGAGGTTATCATTGAGTCGACCAACAGATACCTTTTTTCAACACTTGGTTGGTTTCTTAGATTGTTATAGGTACCTGGTCATTTTTTTTATGATCAACTCTTTTCTGGGTACTGTACGTCTATAGGGTACACCTTATAGAGATCTTACCCCTTTCGATGGTCTGTGGGTAATCTTATGAGTGCCACCCAATATAGCGTGTAGGTCTTCAATCGTCCATAGGGTACACCTTATAGAGCCTTACCCAGTCAGGTGGTCTGTGGGTAATCTTATGAGTGTCAGCCCTATATGACATGTAAGTCTTCAAAATTCAATAGAGTACACCTCATAGAGCTTTACCCAGTCCAGTGGTCCGTGGCTAATCTCATAAGTGTCGCCCCCTTATAGTGTGTAGGTCTTCAATGTCTTTGAAGCTGTATATTCGTAGGGTACACCTTATAGAGCCTTACCTTATCCAGTGGTCTATGGGTAATCTCATGAGTGCTGCCCCTTATGAACTATACGTTGTACGTCCTTAGAATACACCTTACTGAGCCTTACCTTGTCCGGTGGTTTGTGGGTAATCTTGTGAGTGCCACCACTTATAGCGTGTAAGTCTTCATGGTTTTCAGAGTTGTATATTCATAGGGTACACCTCATAAAGCTTTACCCTATCCGGTGGTCTGTGGGTAATCTCATGAGTGCCACCCTTTACGAATTATAGGCTTCACGTCCATAAGGTACACCTCACAGAGCCTTACCATGTCCGGTGGTTTATGGGTAATTTCGAAAGTGCTCCCTATGGCATGTAAGATTGGAGGCAATTTTTCATTGTTTAATTAGTAGATGTTTGCAATTATTTAGTCCCAGATTCGGAGCCGTCATTCACGCAGAGGTACTTGCAAGGAAATAACATTTTTTTAAAAAAAAAATGATATTTTTACATGGCAAGTAAGTATTGCATGAAAGATAAGAAGTTAAGAATAATATTTTTTCAGTAGTTCGGCATTCCACGATTTTCTCACAATCCATTCATCTGCTCCTTCGAGCTCATAGGCTCCTCTGATGTGTTTGATGACCTTGTACGGGCCTTCTAAGGTCATTCTAAGGACTTAAACTGTCGAGCTCTTTGTATTTAGCACAACTCTTTTTAACACTAGGTCGTCTTCCCTGAATTCTCTTGCCTTGACTCTGTTGTTATAGTATCTGACGACCTTTTACTGGTAGGCAGCTACTCGAATTTGAGCCTTATCTCTTACCTGTTCGATTGCATCCAGTTGTCCCTTAATTAGCTCGTTATGTTTCATCTAAAAAAAGTGCGGTACTTAGTGCGTCGAAGTTGTGATCTCATTAGGAATCACTACTACACATTCGAAAGCTAGTGAGAATAATGTTTCATCAGTTGCAGTCTTTGTATTTGTCCATAATGCCTAGAGTACTTCTAGAAACTCTTCTACCCATCCTCCATTTCTTTTGGTCAATTTCTTCTTCAGTAGCTTCTTGACCACTTTGTTGGAGGATTCTACTTGTCCATTTGTCTTGGGATGAGCCGGTGATATGAACAACAACTGTACTTTTAACTATTTACAAAAATTCTTAAAGTTACTGTTATCGAACTATTTTCCATGATCAATAATGATGGTGTGAGGGATTCCATACTGACACATTATATTTCTCTAGATGAAATCCTACACATTTTTCTTGGTTATCTTTGATAGTAGCCTTGCTTCAATCCATTTAGTAAAGTAGTCTACCATTACAACTATATACTTGAAGATCCCTTTCTTTAGGGAAGGGGTTCTATTAAATCAAGACCCTATTGAGCGAATGGCTAAGGTCTGCTCATTGTAGTTAGCTCGTCAACAAGTGGTTAAATCTTGTCAGTAAATCTTTGACAAGCATTGCAGTGTCTGACTAAGTGTTTAACATCTTGAAAGACAGTTGGCTAATAGTAGCCGGTTCTAAACACCTTGTGAGCCAGTGTGAGAACTTGATCTGCTTTTTATGCTCTAAAGCATCTCATATAAGTGTAAGAGAAGCCTCGCTTGTATAATACTCCTTCTATCACTAAGTATTTGGCTGCTCCGTATTTAATCTTGCGAGTTTTTTTTTTATCAGTAGAGACTGTCTTATTCTAAATGTAATCTCTAATAAGATTTATCTAACTAGGACTCCGTTCGATTTACATAAGTTGACCTTTTTTTTGTATGCTGGGCTCAGTGACAAATTCAACAAGGACTGTTCGGGGTAATTGAGCTTCTTCATTTAAAGCCATCTGTGCTATGACATTTGCTCGGTGGTTCTTGCTTTTTGGGATTAGCTCTAATTTCACCTCATTAAATTGATTGATGCAATTTCTTACTTTAGCTAAGTAAACGATCATTTTTTCTTCTCTGGCTTCAAAACTATTATCTACCTAGTTTACTATCAATTGTGCGTCGTTTCTTATTAGTATTTCCTTTGTTGCTAGCACCTGAGCCACTCTTAATCCAGCCAGCAGAGCTTCATATTTTAATTCATTGTTAGAAGCTTTAAACTCAGAGCGAACAATATAATTGACTTCATCTCTCTCCGAGCTAATAAGAACAGTCTTTGCTTCACTCCCTTAAAGATTAAATGCCCCATCTGTATAGAGAAACCATGATACTCTTTTGTTTAGAGTTTGCTGGCCTAACGCTTATAGATTTGGTTTTTTAACTTTTATAGAACCATGGGTACCTTCAACTACAAAATCAGATAAGGCTTGTCTCTTAATGGCTGTTCAGGGCTTATACTGCACATCAAACTTGCTTAGTTCTACGGCTTCCTTAATCAACCGGCCAATAAATATTATTTGTGTAAGATTTTCCTTAACGATTGGTTAGTTTGAAAAATTATTGTGTGAGCTTGGAAGTAAGGCCATAGCTTTCTTCTTGATACAATCAAGGCCAGAGCTAATTTTTCTAAGGGTGGATACTGGCTCTTTAGATTGTCAGTGAAAGCTTTGCTGACGTAGTATACTGGTTGTTAAACCCTTCTTTCTTCTTTGACCAGTACTGAATTCACTGCCCGATTTGAAACTTCCAAGTAAAGCATCATCTTATCACCCTAGATCGAGATAGCAAGGTGAATTGGTTCAGAAAGGTAGGCCTTCAGTTGTTGGAAGGCCTAATCATATTCTTCAGTCCACCGATTTTTATCCTTCCTTTTTATTGCTTGGAAGAATTCAAAGTGTTTATCTGTGGCTTGGGAGATAAATCTGTTTAGAGTTACAACTCTTCATGTGAGTCGTTGAATTTCTTTAACTGTGTTTGGGGGCTTCATTTCTAAAATGGTTCGGACTTTGTCTGTGTTAGCCTTTATCCCTCTTTTGCTGACCATAAAACCCAAATATTTTCTTAATTTTACCCTAAAGCATACTCTTTTAGGTTCAGCTTCATTCTATTCTTCCTTAATATTTCAAAGACTTCTTTCAAGTCTTACCCGTAGTCCTTAGCTTTTATGGACTTGGCTATCATAGCATCAACAAACACCTCTATATACTGATCAAGTTATTGACGAGTTTGTTTATCAACCTTTGATAAGTAGCCTTTGCATGTTTTAACCCGTAAGGCATTACTTTTTGACAATATGTTCCTTGGTGGGTGATGAAAGATCTTTTCTCCTAATCTGGAGGGAACATCGGGATCTGGTCATAACTAGAGAAAGCGTTCATGAAGCTGAGTAGCTCTTGCCTGGCTGTAGCATCCATGGGCTGGTCGATCTTTAAAAGTGGGAAGCTATCCTTCGGGCATGCTTTATTTAGATCAGTAAAGTCTACACACATTCTCCATTTTTCATTGGCCTTCTTCACCATTACCGCATTTGCTAGCCAGTCAGGATAGTCGACTTATTTGATAAAGCTTGTTGTTAACAATATCTCTACCTATACTACTAGAGCCTCATTCTGCTTTTGGTTGAATATTCTTCTTTTCTATTTGATGGGCAGAATGTAAGGTTGATAGCTAACTTATAAGAGGCAAAGACGGGATCTATTCCGGGCATAAGTTTATGAGACCAGGCAAAGATGTCCAAAAACTCCCGAACTAGTTTAATTAGCCCTTCTCTAACCTCTTGTTCTAACTGGGACCTGATTTTAACCATCTTCTTTGGTTTCCCAGTTTTAACCTGTCTTGTCTGCAGTTCTTCTATTAGTTCTGGCAACTTCATGTCTTTTTCCCTCGGGTCGATAATGGAAATGCAAAAAACCTTCTTCGTGGACAATGCATAACAGCTTTTGGCCATCTTCTGATCTCCCGACATTACCCTTATACCTTCCCCAACTAGGAATTTGAGTTTTAAATAATGGATAAACAGAGCCACATTCGTATTTCCTATAAAGGGTCCTCCAATGAGGATTTTGTATGGGAAGGGCTAGTCGACCACCACAAACTTAGTTATCACCGTTTTCTCATATAGTTTTTGCCATATAGTAAAGGGAATCCTATATATGTAGGTTCTTGATTTTCAGTTCGTCTAGAGTCTTTTGAAAATAATGTCTAGCGAGCTATTTGGGTCAATGAATACTTAGTTTATTCTCTCGCCATTTACTCGCACATTTATCACAAGTGCATCATCATAGGGATAGCTAACTCCTTGTGCATCCACCTCGATAAATATAATCGGCACTTCTTGTTGCAATATTAGTTTCTTAGCCAGAGAAATATTGCACATAACTTGATATGCCATAATTGAGTACTTAGAATAGTTCTTCCTCTGTTTATTGAAATCTCCTACTAACGTAGGTCCACCAGATATAATCATGGCGGGATTAGGATTCGACCCATTAGGCCGATTAGCAGGCGGATTATACTACTTCTCGGCTCAGAATTCTCATAAATAACTATTCCTCATTAGAGCATCCACTTACTTTTTTAGCTCTAAACACTCTCCTGCAGTATGCTGTGCATTTCTGTGTAAATCACATCAGCCCTTTGGATCCATTCCCTATTCTACCTCTTTCTCCTTGAAATTTTTATTGAGCAACCCCTATTTTTAATGGCTTCGTAAACATCCTCCAGTGCTAGTGTGGAAGAGAGAACAGTATCCACCAGAGCCATTCTTCTTTCTTTGACAGGGTGATCCTGGGATTTCTGGGGCTTTTGGTCCACTTAAGGTAATTGTATGGGTGAGATTGGTTTGGCCCATTATTTCTCTAATTGTTGGGCACATTGCACCGATTTGAGAAGTTTTCCATTTGCTGGGGTCTGTAGTCATTATTCGCTTTTTTGTATTTCTGAAGAGAGGGTGAAAGTCTCTCATTTCTTCTATATCTTTCATTTTCCTTTAATCTAACCTGACTTATCCTCTAGGGGAATCGGTAAGGGATCTCTTTGCTCCCTCATCTTCTTCTATGGCAATATACTTTGATTCCATGTTGTGTGCTACCACATATTCAAAATGTTGGTCTCGGATAGGTAATACCAGAACCTGTTCAGCTTTAGTCTTGACTTGAGAGCTTTTAAGGCGATGGGATGGTCAAAAGCTCCTACTGATATCACTTCCTTATGAAACCTTCAGATAAAATCTTTGAGGCTCTCATTCCAACTCTGTTTAATCTGCTTTAACTGCTTCAGGTCTTTAGCCACCCCAACCACTACAGTCTGAAGTAGCCCCGAAAATGTTGGGAGAACTTTTCGATCAGCTCATTGTAAGATGAGATGCTATGCTACTTCAGACTTTTATACTAAATGAGAGTTGGTCCCTCCAAATTCATATGAAAGAGCCTGCACATCTGATCCTGCCTCAACCCTATAGTTGATAGCAAGACGGTGACCTAGTTTACATGATGGTTGGGGTCGATAACTCCTCGATAGATTGAGAGACTTGAAAGTTAAAACCCATTGAGGAGCTATATGTTCCTCAGCTCGTCCGTCAATGAAGATCTTCTTTCTCTTTCTGTTCTTTTTTAGAGCTGCTTTCTCTAGATCATGAACCTTATCTTTTAGATGCAGTTCAGCATTATGGTGCTGGTTGGTCCGCAGATCCTTTTTCATCATTTGATCAGAATTTTCAATCTTTGATGCCTCTCTCTTAAGAGGTGTTTGATTCTATCTGGTCACCCCCACTAGGTTGCACGGGGTTTCCAACCTTTCCCTTCGCTCCAGCCGCTCTTGAATTTAAAACTCCATAGCTTGAGATTCTCTTATACTATTGTTTCTTGCTTCTCCTTCTTATCTTCCTCTGTTTGTGATCAACTCAACCATAAGCTATCTTAATTCTTCCTAAATTTCTACCAGTAATAAGCTTTCCAGTTGACGTGTACGTCGATTTCCATGGCCTCTATTATTATCTAGGTTTAAAGTTTACTCTTCTGTAATCAAATTCTAATTGGTGGGTGATGCGATATTTCTATATCTTATAATTAAGTACAAGTATACACTATCGTATGCAAGTAATAAAGGGACTAAATAAGTCGGATGTCAAACCCACAGGGATAATTTCTTCTTTTTAACCAATTACTAAAATTATGTCTTCCTAATAATTATTCAGATAAATAAAAATCTAAGAATGAATGTAGAAAATATAAAGGTAAAAACACAATGCAAAGAGATTTAAGTGATAGCAATATAGAGAAAACTTAGGATTAATATTATCCCTCAATATGCTTTCTAATGATTAATCTTCTAATATTTAACTCCATTAGTCTTTGTTATTGATCAAGACACTAATGTATTCACAAGCCTCTTTTAAGGTCATGCAAGTATACCTTAATTTACCAAATACCTATATTCCTATGGTACTTGTAATAAATTAAGATTCATCAAGATTAGGTATTATTAATCATACATGCCAATTAGGTATATTCCTATCCTAAATTGAAACTTGCATATGCAACATTGAATGTTACTCTACAATCATGCATCAAATTACCTAGGTCTAAATATTATGATTCCTCTTCCGAGTTTATCAATAATATTACCAACTCATTCACCATATATTGGCCAAATATATTGAAGCATTAAGATTAAGTAATTTGAATATCAAATAACTAAGTTTATTAAATATTCTAAAGATATGGCAATTAAGCACACATATTGAGTTCAAGTATTAACTCTAGAAAATAGGTTTAGCTCATGGCTACAAGAGAACAACAGTAAAAATAATAATAAATTATGATACAATCAATAGCAAACCGATATAGACGTCGAATTGCTCTTAATTACGCTGCCTAAGATACTCTTAATGCCGAAGAACGCCTTGAATCTCTCTCTAAAGTTGCTTCAATTAAACTCCTATTGCTCTTCAAGACTCGTGCTTTGTATTATTAGTGTTCTTGAATTGCTCTAGGTTGCTTTTCGATTATTCTTGAAGGCTGGGAATGAGTGGCTTTTATAGGGATTGATATGACCTTGAAAATCTCAATTCTCGTCGAACTAGGACTCGCGCTACCGCTGGGGCGCTATGAAGTTGTCGCTGGGGCGACGCGTGAAAAAGGCTTCACCGCTGGAGCTGTGGATAGATGGCGCTGGGGCGCTGTATCTTTGCTGGCGCGATGAAGGTATGGCGTTGGGGCGCTAGATGCGACTTAACCAGGTCATTTTTCTTCTTTCGATCACTATTCCAGCGCTGGGGTTATAATCATTGTGGAGCTGGGGTGATGGACACATACTTTAAAAACTTTGCACATAAATAAAAATGATACACATAAATAGCCATATATTTTCATAAAATAATAAAATATCAAAATAAAAACATGAGAAAATATATGACAAATTTGCCCTCATCAGTGGGCGATTGTATTGCCATATTAATTGTCTTTGGGTGATAAAACATCTTTTGGATAAAGCTTTTTATCCTGATTCCCACATATGATGCCAAAAATTGTTGACCCAAAAAAATAATTTTCGGGCCAACGAGTTTTTAATTTACTTTGTTGCGAGAATTAGCACACTAGGCTTTGTCTTATTGGGCTTAAAGGCTGAAATATTGATCTTTTTTTCTTTGTTGATGGTAGTTAAACACCTACAAAACACTTAAAACTATTGTTAAGACCTCGCTGGGGTGGGTTCTGGTGAAGACTCCCCAATGCTTAAGTCAGAAAAAGGTTGTTTTAGTGAGGTTTGTGAGAGCAATAAGAAAAAAAATGGAAAAATATATTCAATGCAAAAAGAGTTAAGGCCAAAATCAAGAATTAGTGCTAGAAGAACTCCCTTAAGTCCCATCTGTTGTGATTTTCTCATCTATTTATAGTATCGAACTTCAGGGAATATTCCTTGTGTTTATCTTCGCTGGTGTTGTGGTTGAGTTGGATAAGTCTTACTAATTTTGGGTTACCTGATCTCTTGGCGTGATTTGAAGGATTCTTTCCTAAAGATATTGTAGTTCTTCTCTTCATATAACTTTATTTCCTTTATAATAGTGGTTTCCTCTTTAAATCTGTTTCTGTAATAAGCTTGCTTACTCTCTGTTCAACCTGGTAGTGGTCTGGCTATACTTCTATTGTCATGGTGGTTTGACATCTCTTACTAAGCTGGTCTCCTTATAACGTACTTTATCTTTACTGGTCTAAGTCTTGTTTTTATTCTCGTAGTAGTACTTGGCCGCAATGTATAGGCTATTTGGTATGTGTTTAACCTGGTACTTCTACCTAGTTGGTTTCCTTGTTCTTCTTGGTCAAGTGGTCTTTTTTGATCCTACTCAGCTCGATCGAAAATACGTAGGGCTGATATGCAAGTGTCTTGGAGAACCTAGTTCAAGCGACCAAGCAGGTTCCTCGCTAGAAATTCAATTTTAGGATTGGTTCTGGCATCTTTTGGTGGCCTCTGCTATCTTGGACTTGGCCCCTTAAGGTTAGCCCACAAAAGACTTCTTTAAAGAACTAAGTTTTTGGGCTCGTGTTGGGTCTTGTGGTGATTTTCTTAAGGGAACACATATGTTTTTAATCTTTGAATACAATTAAAATTTAAAAATTCAATAAATTTAATTGAACTAATATTTTATATTAAGTTCAATAGTTAATAATAAAATAAAAATAGTTATAACAATACTAATATATTTATATATACATATTAAATTTAAAATAGTTCAGAGACTAGTCAATTTTAAATCAAACACAAGACAATATTAATTTATATGAAATATAATTAAATTACCTGAACACGAATATTCATTTAACTGAAAACCATTAATATGCCTGTAGTGTAAAAATTTTGAACAAAATAAATCGGTCAATAATAGATTTGGGCAAGTACTTGAAAACCGACTTAAGAACTTTACATTTTTCAGCTCGTCTCAAAATGGTGTGTTGATATCGAGAACTTTAAATTTATTGATGTTAAGGGAATGGTATCAAAAATATATAATAGGATTTCATTATCTATGAAAGTGTTTGAACTAAATCTTTAGTTAAAAATAGATATTTCTAGGTCCTAAGAACTTTGATACATGATCTGATGACCCGCTTCGCAGTTTTTTTATAAATTTTAGGACGAATCTTGACCGCTATCTTGTGGACAATTCAAGAACGCTCACTACACTAGAAATTCTACCAAAATTTTGGCAGAGTTTCCCCTATTTTATGGACATTCTCAAACCTGCAATTTAAGGTATAACACTTATATAAAAACACAATACCATCAACCATATTTCTAAACTTCTCATATCTCATCCGTAATTCACCACATCAACATCAAATGAAAATTAATACACTTATAACTTAAATGTCAACATATTCTAAGTATCTAAGATAGAGTTAACAAGCTTATGGCATCAAAAGCCTAAAAATATAAATAACATAATACAAATTCACAATTTACAAGCTAAATACGCTAAATTCCTATAGGCCCAAAAGGAAAAAGAGAGTACATATATCCTATATAGCTCACAAAATACATAAAGCATCACCACGTGACCCACCCTAACTAGTCGCTGAGCTGAGGACATCTACTGTTTCTTGAGATGGAAAAAAGTGAAGAGGGGAGGGGAGGGGAGTTTTCACGAAACTCAGTGAGAGAAATAATTTCAAAATAAAGTGGAAAAAATGATAATGATAATAATAACAACAATAATAATAAACTTTTAAACTATAAATATCAATCTTAACATAAATGATGTAATTAATTTAAAATATCATAAGAATTATCAAATCTCATTTTAGTCATGTTACAAATAAAAGTTCTACAAAATATGATATAATATTATAAATAATTTTCATAAATCGGATCACATGTAAATATATGTCATGGGATAAAAATATTTAAGTATTTAAATTTTTAAAAAATATTACACTAAACTTGTACTCAAAGAAAATCTCGTCGTACTCAGAATATCCTTGGGGCAGAGCATTGGACGTACTTATCTATATATCATCTCAAATCTTTGTCTTACGCATGCATAAAGCAAATTAGCTCCCAAAGAGCAAAACGTCCATACACACGGCTCAAAGCCTATGTGTGTGTATAGACGGGCGTTAAATGCCTGAATCTCATATCTCTATCTAATTGGGGAGGGTACTACCTAGTGGTTTGAAAACTACTTCTATTTTTACAATTATAAACTCATTGAATCTCATTTCATGTTTTATACTTAAACAAATAAAATTATTTAAACATATTTCTATCAATATAAATAATTTATGACAGTACTTACAAATGTTTGAGGAGTCAAACTATAATATAAATGCGTTTTTCATAACATAAAATAAATACTTAATTTAAATACGTCCAAGAATTTAAATTAATAATGTAAAATAAATAATTTAACTAAGAATTAAATACTCATCATGTTTCATAAACTTTATAAAATGATGCGAAATAAACGAAATCTTTAATATGAGAGATAAACTATATGTATATATATAATATAAATCCCATTCACAAAAAGTGATGATGTTTATCGAAAATGCGTTACCGGAAGACGTCACGCTCGAGAACTCTCCTAAATGAGACAAAATGCACTGTTATTTATTGATAAGAAAATTAATACCCACATTGATGATTCTAAACAAAATATATTACACAAAACGATAACATAATGAGTTATACACTTACCAACTCGTTGGATCAATGCGAACTTTGTGGTATGGGGTCTAACTAATTTTGTAAATTTTTTACGGGTCTTAAAATGAAGAAAAATAATAATATAAGCCATTAATTTAGTAAATTACAAAATTACCCTAAAAACAAAGGGTTTGGGTTTTTTCTAAAATTTAAATTCCTCAATTTCATGAAATTCTACTCTCCAACATATATATATGTATATATATATATCAATAAAAACCTTAGATTTAAGTGATAATCATGCTCCCATAAGCTTGGATACTTTTCCTCACTCTAGCTTTCTCTCTCTAAAACTTTAAATGTTTAAATCTCTCTCTAATTAGAAAAATCATAATACTAAAAAGTCTAAATTCATGTTTAAAGCATTACCCATAACCTAATAACTTAGAATCATTCATGAGTTAATAAAGAAAAAAAAGAAATTGAAAGCAAGAGCCAAGAGAATTTACCTTTGTTTCTCTCGGCAAACACACTCTTTAGAAAAGAAGAAGAGTTGTGTTTTATTTCTCTTTGTTATATTAACCTAGTTCTCTTTATTGTCTGTTTGGATGACGTCTAATTTTCATGAGGCCACTTTCCATCCTCAAGTTATTGACCTTATATTAACCTAATTTTCTTCATTGCATGCTTGGATGACATCTAGTTTTTATAGGGCCACATTCTCGTCATTAGATTACTATTTTCGAATTAACCTAGTTTTCTTCATTGTTTGCTTAGATGACTTTAGTTTTTTCGAGGTTACATTCTCATCTTTGAAATTACCATTCTCTCATTAACCTAGTTCTCTCCATTATCTGTTTGGATAACTTCTAGCTTTTATGAGGACATTTTCTTATTCTCAGATTACTGTTCTCTCAATTGTTTACTTGTATGACATGTAGTTTTCATGAAGTTACATTCTCGTCCTTGCATTGGATGGGGCCAATAGATGAGATCGTGACTATTGTTGATATAACCTTAATAGACTTAAGTGCTGGTGAGTTAACCTTGGTAGGTTGACCTTTGTATTAATAACTTAAGGTCAATGTTGTCTTTAAGTCTCCTATTAAAAAATATGCATAATATAAGCCTTTAGTTTTCAACATTGAAATTTGTAAGTATTGGAAACTATTATATATCATCTTTATGTTGGCTAGTAGTCATTCTTAGTCATCAAGCATCAGTTTTGTCACCCTCATGTTGATTGGTTATCATCTTTAGTCTTTAAGAGTGGATCTCACCCTCATCTTAACTAATTGGTAGTTCTTATTAGTTAGGCGCCGGTTCTTAGCCTTTTATCAACTAGTTGTCAGTTCTCAATCTTTGGACCTCAATTATTGCCCTAGAGTTGATTGATTGTCAATTCTTAGTATTTGAGTATTAGTTCTCACTCTCATGTCGATTGATTGTCTATTCTCATTCTTTAGGCGCTAGTTTTTATCTTTGTATTGTCTAATTTTTAATTTTCAGTCATTGAATTTTAGTTCTCACAATTTAAGAAATTGGTTGTTAATTTTCAATATTCATTCACTAACTCTCACTTTCTTATATTATTAGTTCTCAATTACCAAAGACCAGTTTAATATTGATGCAAATTTAATTATCCAAACTTATTTCTTTTCTTACATTTCTTTCTTTTATATATAGATATATATACATAAATATTTTCTTTTTTCCTCTCAATTTATCTCTCTTTTTCTACCCTATTTCCTCTCTTTTTCCTTTTTATTTTGTCTCTGCTTCCGCTCTTAATTTTGCATGCATGAAACTGAAGCAACTTTCATATTTATATAGCCAAGCGCACCAACACGTGTCTTCACCACTTAGCTTATATGCCTATTCATGAATTAATATTATTATTTTAATCCTTCACTTTGCCGACCATTTAGCCAATAAAATTGAGCCACATATTTAAACATTTGGTGAACAAGCTCCTTGATTGTCTCTAAACTAAGCCAACTTATAGCTTTTATAAACTTTTATAAAGTGGTAATAAGCCACATATCTTACAAATCATAAGAATTTTATCTTTAAAATTCATATAATTATTTAAAACAAATATGGTTATTGAACTCTCAAATATCTTAACAATTAATGATGCATAGCAACATTTTAGAGAGCACAGATATTTTTTGCATTTTGAAGTTCAGGAAATATGTGAACAATGGATATTCTCTACATAATGAACAACCTTGTGAATGGTCTCAGCAGTGTGATGAAGTAAATGAAAATGTTGATTAAAAAATTGTAGCAGTCTGGTGTTCATTATCTTCTCAACCATGGTCACTGTATATATAGTTGGTAGAAATGACAGCATTTATATGGGATTTGGAGGAAATAAATACGTGTGCTTGTGTTGTTTGTCAATTTTAGTCAAGCGTTTACAGGAATTATCTTTCGAAAATATCAGTGATAGAAAATATAACATATTATTATAACTAGTCTATTCCGTTGGTGTTGTCAAAGCATTTAGGCCATTAATACTGCAATTCTTTCCTTATTTGCTTTACAAATTTCTTTCTCATTATACCATTTATTTCGTTGCACTTTTTTTTTCTAACACCAATTTTAGGGCATTACAATCTATTTCTTTTTTGTTTAATGAGTTTGAATAATTAGATTTGCATTAAGTGAATCAGCAGATAACATTTTTATAATATTAGATTATTTATATTTTTATATTTATGATACATATTGGTTGTAATGATATTTTAATACTCTACAATTTAAGAGGAATATTAGTAATTAGTAGATCTCGAATTTTTGATATGGTTCAAGATTAGCACACTTTTATGAGTTATTCATGATTTATTTATAAAAATTAAATTTTAATGTTAATTAATTATATTCATAAATATTTTTTAAATTTATTATAATATATTTTATGATTACATTACGTATAAAAATATTTTATCTAGAAAAATTATACTTTCATAATATTATATAATAGTTAAAATATTATACGTACCATTACCTTCAGTTTAGTTTTAGTCTGTGCATGCATAAGATCAGTTTAATTTTCTCTACTCAAGTAATACACTAATTTCAATGGGTAAGACCAAATCTCTCGCTTTGCTTGTGTATAAGTTATTTTGCTAAGTTAGATCAATTTTTTTTTCGAGTACAAGTTTGATGTAATTTCATACACTATATTTCTAACATTACGTTATGTATATTCAATTTTTAGCGCATATTTTTATGACAACTTATATTTTCAATACAAGTTTTATGATTACTTACTATCCAGTTTCATGACTATTTTACATTATAAATTTATACATATATAATATATAATATTATTTATTACTAAATTATTATTAAAAAACTATTATTGACAGTATATATAAAGTATGTAATAATATTTAATTATATTTATTCATTGAGCCTCCAATTCATTTTTTTTCTATTTTTTTAGATTTTTATAAGAATCCATGTAGTATGGTACATTTTCACATTTCGAGGTTGTGTCATGACACACATATTTGCATGAGTTATCATATTTTGTATATATATATATATATATTCACATATGTATATTTTTATTAAGGCACGTAGCCTTATTATATCAGATGTAATAAGTATGAAGCATGATAGTCTATAGTTTTCATAAGATCTGCATTGAATTTTCTGAGGAGGGTTTGGATTGGATCCTTCGTAAGTTAATCAAAGAACGGTAATCTCAAGGATGAGAATATAACTCCATGAAACTAGATGTCATCCAAGCAGACAATTGAGAGAACATGATTAATTTGAGGATAGTAATCCGATGATGAGAATATGACCCCATAAAAATTAGATGTCATCCAAGTAGATATTAGAGAGAACTAGATTAATCTAATGATAATAACTTAAGGATAGAAAGGTAATCTCATGAAGATTAGATGTTATCCAAGCAAATAATGGAGAGAATTTGATTAATCTAGGAACAGTAGACCATGTTTAAAGTCTGAGATTGAGATCATTTATCAGAGTTCCTATAGATTAGAAATCTCTTATTCACTAAGAATCTAGTCTAACCACTTTTATAAACACTTAACTCTACCATAAATTTATTTGTTGATTCTTTGGATTCTGTATCAAAAGTTGATGCCGTCCATGAGAATCAGTACAAAGAATCATGGTGCGGTCTTTTTCTCAGCCACCTTTTAAAAATAGCAAAGTGATAAGGTTAGTGGTAAAACTTATCCTTGTCATTATATATAATCTCATTCTCACCTGATATCAATTTTACTTTTCCTGCCAAAATTTCTTACTCAATGTAAGTGTTGAAAATCAATAAGCATCAGCTCATTCTCTCTCAAACATAGTCTTGAGCACTTTCTAGCTAAATAATATTAAGCTTAACAAAAGAGTTCGAAGTTTTTATCATGTTCTCTTCTCACCCTTCTAACAAAAGAACTTATCCTCGTTGTTGAAAGGTTTATGTGTTTTCTTAATTTTTAGAAATCTATTTTTTTTATCTGTTAAAAGTGTTTGAATTATTTTTTCAGTTGTAAAGAGATAGGATCTGATCCTTATTTATATTTTGTTTATGTTTTCATTATCCCGCAATTTTTAGGGATTTCTTATTTATTTCCTTTAATGTGGTACCTGTATTTTCTCTTATTAGGTTCTATATATGACCTAATAATAATAATGGAAACAATTGAGAGTTTTTCTTAATCTTTTACAGTTTTATGGTATAAAAGCAATTCATATTCAAATCATTATCCATATGGTAAAATACGGGATGTCTTCTACCTTTGAAAACTCTGTTGTTTCCTCCACTCTCGAGGGCACAACTTCCAGCAGTGGATAGGGCAATTCATTAGCTTTGGTTCTAACCATCACTAGCCATAAACTCTCTGAAAATAATTATCTGCACTGGTCATAGTCTGTATTACTTTTCATTTGTGGTAAATGTAAAGATGATAATCTCATTGGAAAGGTAGTCACACTATCACCTGAAGACTTAAAAGTATAAGGTCTGGAAAATTAAAATTAGTATGGTCATGTCTTGGTTACTCAATTCGATGACCAAAGAAAACTTTTGAAGACTTCATGGTCTAAGAAATAGCTAAGAAGATTTGGGATGTAGTGAAAGAATCTTACTCCGAAAATGAAAACACCTCAAAAATCTTTGAGGTGAAGGGACTCTTGAATGATCTTCGGCAAGGAGAAAATTCCAATCATTCAGTACTTCAATACCTTGAATCGATATTGGAAACAATTGGATCAATTTGATAGTGAAAATTTGGGTGTTTAGCATTTAATCTTAAATATAAGAAGATAATTGAGAATGGGAGAATCTATAAATTCTTATTTGGCCTTAATAAGAATTTAGATGAGGTAAGAGGTCGAATACTCAGTAACCCATTTCTTCCATCCGAGAAGCTTTTTCAGAGGTGCGACGAGAAGAGAATCTTTAAAAGGTCATGTTGGGCACTCAAGGACCAACATCTTCTTCTTTAAATGATGTTTCATCTCTTGCTGATTGTAGATCGACTTCATCTCGAGACAACAATCAGCAGTATAAAAATGGTGGACCTTGGTGTGATCACTGCCGTAGACCTGATCACACAAAGAAAACCTACTGGAAACTCTATTGGAGACCTGCTGACCACAAACAGAGACTTTATTGCCCCTGTTGATAGTTGTGGCCTTCTTAATATTGGAAATGATACAAAACCACCACAAACTTTATCAACAAGGAACAACTTAAAACTACTGCAAAAGTTCATCAGCCAGCAACTAGCCCCAATCGAGACCATTATTGGTACTCAACAAGGTGTTATTTTTGATACTCTAAGTTCCTATATAGAGAAACACAATCCATGGATTATTGGTGCATCCAATCATATGACTAGGAATTTTGATTTATTTTACACTTTTAATCTTTGTTTTGGAAATCATGTGGTTGTAAAACTACAGTTTCAACAGTAACAGGAATAGGGATTGTAGTTATTTCCCAAGATTTGGTTGTAAAACTAGTACCGTTTGTCCCTAAATTGTCCTACAAATTTGTTATCTACTAGCAAACTTACAAAGGATCTAAAGTTTGCACTTATTTTTTCCCAACCTACCTTTTATGATTTTCAAGACTTGTAATGGAGGACTATTGGTAATGCTAAGGAGTGTGAGGGGCTTTATCTGTTCCAAGGTCCTAGTAATTCTAAGAAATAAGCTCTACATGCTAACAATTTGCCCTTACCTGTGTCTTTACCTATTTCTTCAAAAATTTCAAATAAGAATAGTGCAGTTATATTGTGGCATTATAGACTAGGTCATCCCAATTTCCAATATCTTAAAAAGGAAAAAAGAAATTTTTGTCTCTCGAATATGGCCTAATAGCTAATTTTATCCTTAAAGTTTTAAATTATCCAATTTTATCCATTTTTATTAGATCAGTTACTATTAGATCTTACTAATGAAGGACAAAATTGTAACTTTATAAAAAATATTTATACACTCTAATATGTGTTAAATAATTATGAATTATTAAATAAATAAATAAATAAAACTCTACTAGCGGACAGACATCCAACAGTGGTCTGCCATTGTCAACCACCAGACTTCGATGATAAATATGATCAAAATTTATATCATTGGTGGTGGAAGGTAGTGGCCATCGGCGGTGTATGTCACAGTCGCTCCGTTTGACGTACACCACCAATGGTTGACGCTTTCTATGGCTCCAATTGCGTATTTAGTTGTTTTGTGATATTTTTTTTTTGGGTCAAAAATAACCCCACTATTATGTAGATCACGAAAAATAGAGTTAAATAATATAAATTTTGATTATTTTTATCATCGAAATCCGATGGTCGAGTAGAGGGTTATGTTTTCTTTAAATAATTTATTTTTAAAAAGTTAAAAATCAATATTAAAATTGAACCTATCCAAATGTGTCATGTATCTTTTTTCTATCAATAGCCAATCATTTATTGACATGTAAAAATAATATTAACACTTGAATTTTAGCATAGGCAAATGTGTCATTGTAAAAAAAAGAACTTTTCATTAAATCTAACGATTATTGATTAATGGAGAGAGACAAAATTGGGTAATTTAAAACTTTAGGGATAAAATTAGGTTTTAGGCCATATTCTAGGGACAAATTATCCTTTTCTCTTTCAAAATTTTTTTCCTTTCCTTGTTCAATAATGTTAATATAAAAATTTGCAATGTGAAATTTGTCAATTTTCATGTGAAAAGTAATTACCCCATTAGAGAATGCACATCACACAATATTTTGCAATAATTTATAGACATGTAGAAACCATCTAAAGTGTCTACTATCTTAGGTATTAGATGGTTTGTGTCTTTTATTGATGATCATATTAAGTTTACTTGGATATATTTAATGAAAGAAAAATTTGAAGCTGACACTAGGTCTAAAGACTTTCATGTTATGATTCAAAGTCAATTTAAATGCATTAATAAAAGTCTTTAGATTTGACAATACAAGGGAATATTTCAACAATGCTTGGGGAATATCTTAAGGAACATGGAATAATACACCAAAGTTCTTGTGTTGTTGATACATCATAACAAAATAGGGCAACCAAAAGGAAAAATAGATGTTTACTTTAAGTAGCTAAGGCCTTTATATTCACTACTAATGTTCCAAAGCAATTTTGTAAGGAGATAATTCTCACTGCTACCTATCTCATCAATAAAAAGCCATTTAGAGTGATGAATTTCTAAATCCTATGCCATACACTTCTTCAAAGTCACCATACTACTCAAGTTCTATATTTTTTTCTATTAAATGTTTTTGTATCACAACCTTTGTTCATAATCACTCTTCAAATTGTAGCAAACTTGACCCATAAGCTATAAAAAGTCTTTTCTTAAGATACTCTCTTACAAAAAAAAAGGCTATAAATGTTATTTATCTATCACTAAAAATTTTTACACTTCAATGAATGTAACATTCTTTGAAAATCAAGCCTTTTATACCAAAAATCCCATTCAGGAGGAGAACTCATAGGAATTTAATTTTTAGTTCTATACCCTTAAAACTCTTACACCCGAGTCCATTCCTAATAATACTTTTACTCTCAAATCAACCACAATTACTATTGAGCCTGAACCTACTCCACTTTTACCTAAAATTGCTCACAATTCACAAACTTTTGCACCTTCACCCAAGCCTAAACTTGATCCTACTATTATACATGACCCTGAACTACGTGTTTATACAAGAAGGAATATACCCCCAAGGGAGATAAAGGCTGAATAAATCCATGAGTCAATTTTGATCACTATTGTCCAAGTAACAACTCTCACAATGATGCTCCCTAGTTTATCGACCTTGACGTTCCTATTGCAATAAGAAAAAGTGTACGAGAATGCACTAAGCATCATATGAAGGTATTTCTAAATTATATGGCATTTACAACTAATTTATCTAGTGCCTATCTTGCTTTAGAAAAACCATAATTGAAGATTGCAATTACATAAGAGATTCAGGCACTTAGAAAGAATGGTACCTGGGAATTAGCAATATTACTAAAAGAAAAATGTTCAGTTAGATGCAAATAGATCTTTGCTATCAAGTACAAACCAGATAGAAGTAAATAGAATTACAAAGCTAGATTAGTTACTAAAGGGTTCACACAAACCTATGGCATAATCTATCAAGATATGCTTGCCCTTATTGCCAAGCTCAATACAGTTCGAATCTTGTTATCCTTAACAGCAAACCAAGACTGGGTCTTACATCAACTGGATGTAAAAAATGCATTCCTCAATGGTGATTTGGAAGACAAGGTGTATATAGAAATCTCATCTGGCTTTGAATCTGAGTTTAATAAAAATATATGGTTTACAAACTCCGAAAGTCCTTGTATAGTTTTAAACAATCAACTTGGGCATGGTTTGACAAGTTCACCAAAGCAATGAAGAAATGTAGATACTCTCAAGGGCAGTCTGATCACACTATATTCATAAAATTTTCTAAAGATAGAAGTATTGCCATCCTCATTGTGTATATGGATGATATTATAATTACTGGAGATTTTACAAAAGAAATTGGCAGTCTAAAGAGATTTCTTTCCAAGGAATTTGAAATCAAAGACCTAGGGAATTTGAAGTAATTTTCTAGGAATAGAGATTGCTCGCTCAAAGAAAGGTATTGTTGCATCCCAACATAAGTATGTCTTGAACTTATTGAGAGAAACTAGAATGCTAGGTTGCAAACTTATTGATACTCTAATGGACCCAAATTGTAAACTTAGTCTCAAAGAGGACAATTCCCGATTGAAAGATACCAACATCTTTTTAGGAAACTCATTTATCTCTCACCTACAAGACTTGATATTACATTTGCGGTTAGTATAGTTACTCGATTCATAAACAAGCCCAATAAAGAGTACATTGAAGCTGTGTATAAAATTCTTCAATATCTAAAAATGACCCCGGCAAAGGTATATTCTTCAAGAAAAAAGATAATAAAAAATGGAGATATTTGCAGATGCAAATGACTTAGATTAGTTATTGATAAAAAAATCTATTATCGACTACTTTATATATGTTTGGGGGCATCTTATTACTTGGTATAAAATAAATAGTTAGTCGTTGCTAAAAGTAGTGCTGAAGTAGAACTTCGAGCTCCATCCTAAGGCATATTTGAAGAAATATGGTTAAGAAGGTTGCTTGGAGACTTAAAAATTCCAATAAGAGAATCTATGATGATATTTTGTGAGATTAAGCTGTAATCAACCTTGCAAAGAATCCTATACACCATGACAGAACTAAACATGTGAAGTCGGACCAACAGTTTATTAAAAAAATATTAAGGAAAGAATTCTGGATTTAGATTGTACTTTAACTCACCTTCAAGTGGTTGACATTCTTACTAAGGATATTTCTAGAGTTAGATTTGAAGAATTAATATCCAAGCTTGGAATGATTAACATCTATTCCAAGCTTGAGAGGAAGTGTTGAAAGGTTCGGGCGTTTTCCTAATTTTAGGAATCTATTTATTTATCTTTTAATGTGTTTGCATTATTTTTTTCAATTGTAAAAGGATAGGATTTGATCCTTATCTCTATTTTGTTTGTGATTTCATAGTCCCTTGATTTTTAGAGATTTCTTATTTATTTCCTTTGATGTGGTAGCTGTATTTTCTCCTATTAGGTTCTATATATGACGTGATAGTAATAATGGAAATTGGTGAGAGTGTTTCTTACTGTTTTATAGTTTTTACTCATTATTTGATGTTTAGGCTCTTTCTCTACTATAAGGGTTGAGCTTGAATTTTTTCAATATGGAAGTTAAAGTTGAGCTCAGCATAATTGATATATCTTAGCCTTTATAAAGAAGACACATATGACAACTAGTTGAAAAGAGGGTGAGAACCAGTGCTTGACGACTTATAACTAACAATTCATATATATGAGGAGGAGAACTGATGCTCAAAGTCTAAGAACTGACAATTAGTTGATATAATAGTGGAATTGGTGCTCAATGATTGAGAATTGACAATCAATTGATAAAAGAATGAGAACTAATATCCAAAGACTAGGCATTGAAAACCAGTCGACATGGGGTGAGAGTTGGTGTCTAACGACTGAGAACTAACAATTAGTCAACATGAGTGTTGTGTGTATTTTAAGCACAAAATTAAGTGCAAGTTTAAGCTATCGTAATAAGTAATAAATGGATTTATAAAGTCAGATGTCGAATCCACAGAGATGAATATTATTTTCAACAAAGTACTAAAATTATATCTTTGAAATAATCATCCAAAAAATCAATTCCTCAATTTGTAAATAATTAAATAAAATAAAAGTGCAAAAAATAAATAACACAACTAAAATAACTCAAAAAGATAGCAATATAAAGAAAGCCTATGGTTAATTACGATCCTTTAATATATTTTCTAAAGATTAATCCTTTAATATTTATATTCCTTAATTCTTATTATTAATTTAGACATTAATATATTCACAAGCCTCTCTTAAGGTCAAGTAAGTATATCTCAATTTACTAAGTACCTATATCTCTATGGTATTTGTAATAAATTAAGATTCATTAAAAATAAGTCTTGTTGACCATACATGCCAATTAGGTATATCTCTATCTTAAATTGGAACTTGTAAATTTCTCGTCAATCATGTATCAAATTATCGAGGTTTAAATACAATGATGCCTCTTTCGATTTTATCAAAGTATTCCCAATTCAATTACAATATTGATAAAATATAATGAAGCATTAAGAACAAATAATTTGAATAAATAAGAATTGAATTCAAATAAATATTAAAAAGATCCAACAATTAAGCACACATTTTAAGTTTAAGTAATAACCCTAGAAAAGAAATTAGTTCATGATAACAAGATAATTATGGCTGAAAAATAAAATAAACATGATACAACCAAAAGAAAATCAATACAGACGTTAATTTTTAGTTGGTTGATACGCTAAGGATTCATCAACAATTTCTTGTTTCTTTTGATATTCTCTCTCTAAATTGTTCTAATTGCTTTCTTAGTTCTAAAGAGCCTTAAGTTGTGTGTTCTTTAAGGTCTGAAACGAGTGATCTTTATATAGGGATTGATTGAAGTCTTGGAGTTGTATTTCCTTTTAATTCAGGAATCATCAAATTGTTGCAGCAAAATATTATTCACCGCTGCAGCAAATTTACTATACCGTGATCACTATTTATAGGTATTGTTAATGTGACTGTTCGCGTGGTGCTGTAGCGAAATATTTTGGGTGCTAAAGACATTAGAATTTTCACTGAAGCAAAAAATTATTTCCACTTCAGTGATTGTAATGTTGCTAATCACTATTCATAAGTATTGTAGTGATTTATTGTATCCAGCAACTGTAGCAAATTTTATGTTTTGCCTTGTTTTCTTTAAATTTTCATCCTCATTTGCTTAATTTACTCCAAATCTACAAAATAACAATAAAACATATAAAAATCTAATATTCTTAGTAAGATGAGCAATTAATCAAGTTAAGGGAGTGAAAATAATAGATACAATTTATGCTTATCTGATGCGAATCAGATTACCAAAAAATCTATTAAAGCATCCATGAGTGATAAGGAACAGTAGCACAATAGCTCATGTAAGTAGTCCATGTGATGAGAAGCTTTAGTATTGGTAGTTGTTGATAGTTAGTAGTTGTAAGTTTTTTTATTAATTGTTGTAATAAGTGTTGTCATCCTAAATGCCTAAGTTTTTAATAGTACTTGATAGTTAATAGTTGTAAGTTATCATTAATTGTTGTAATAAATGCTAGACATCCCAAGAGGTCTCTATAAATACATGAGAGATGCGGGAAAAGAGGACAGAATTGATGATATTAATGTTGAGAATTTTCTCTTAAGTTCTTCAAAGAACATTTATTAGAACTTATCAAGATTTCATCTTATGGCATTCTTTTAGGCTTATCATTCACAATTTCTTATCTATCTTGAGTGTGGCATTTACAATCTTCTTATATCTCTGGTTCTTATCTCTTATAGATAACAGGTCAAAGTTCTTGTTTTTGTTTATCTAAATTTTTTAACTAGAATAATCCTTGGAAAAGGAACCTCATTGAGCATCGAATCTCATTTTTTTTGTGAGGTTCACATCATTGATACTATATCTGGCTACTGTAGCAAAATTTGATGTTTTTTGTATTTGTTTTAGATTTTCATCTCTATTTGCTTCATTGACTCCAAACCTATAAAATAATAATAAAATATATAAAAATATAATATTCTTAGTAAAATGAGCAATTAATCAAATTAAGGGAGTGAAAATAATAAATGCAATTTATGCTTACCAATGAGCTTTAGAACTAGCAGCTGACGATCGAGAACTTATAATCAATGATTAGTGTGGGTGAAAATTGACGCGCAAAGGCTGAAAATAGACAATTAGTCTATATAAAAGTGAAAACCAATGCTTGACGATTAAGAGTGGACAATCAGTAGACATGGGGGTGAGAACTAATGTTTAAAGACTAAGAACTAACAGCTGGTTGATAAAATGGTGAGAACTAATGCTAGGTGATTGAGAACTAAAATGCCAACAAGAGGGTAGAATTAAAGCCCAATACCCAAAGATTGAGAATAGACAATTAATCAAGATAAAGGGTGAGAACCAATGCCAAATGATTAAGAATTGACAATCACTTAATGTGAGGGCCAGAACTAACCCTTGATGATTGAGAACTAATAATCAATAGATAGAAAGGTGAGAACTAATGCTCCAAGATTGAAGATTGACAACCAGTCAATAAAAGCATGAGAACTAAGACAACATAAAGGAAAGAACCATCACCCAAAGAATGAGAACAAACATTTAGTCAACATGAGATTAAGAACCTGTACTCAAAATACTAAGAACTGACAATCAGTTAATCTTAAGGCAAGAATTAGTTATCATAAACTAAGAACTAACAACTAGTCGATAAAAGGGTGAGAATTAAAGCCTAACAACTAAAATCTACTAATCAATTAAGAAGGGAGTAAGATCCATGCCTAAAGACAAAGGATGACAACCAATCAACATGAGGGCGAGAACTAATACTTAATGACTAAGAATGACTACTAGCCAACAGAAAGGTGACATATAATAGTTTCTAATGCTTATAACTTTCAATACTAAAAACTAGGAGGCACCAAATTATTAATACAAAGGTCAAAAGTTAACCTACCAAGATTAACTCACCAATACTCAAGTCTACTTAGATTATATCGACCATCGCCATGTTCTCATCCATTGGCCCCATCCAATGCAAGAATATCATTCTCATTAGTTGGCACTAAGCCAATGTAACGACGTCGTTCTCATCAATTGGTAATGAACCAAGGCAACATCATTGTTCTCACTTGTTGTCACTGAGCTAAAGCAATGATGTCATTCTCACCTGTTTTTGCGAGCCAAGGAAATAACATCATTCTCACTTTTTGCCGACACAGCCGTTCTAATCTTTTTAATAAACTAGTTGTTAACTCGACTATCTCTTTGGCATAATAAGGCAATTATGAATGTATGCCTAAAAATAAGGGAAACAGGCATGAGGTCATTACAAATAAGTGGTAGTTACCGTTGCATGACTTGGAAAGTTATGCTACATCATATTCCAACTATTTATTAAAAAAATGAGTTAAATAACCACCTTTAAAAAAGTTTATAAAAGGCAAACTCAAATATTAAGAAAAGGATTATTTCTATTGTGATAAAACTCTAGCAAATTCATTTTGGAGCATTTTCTATTGGATGCAAGTCAATTATTTAACTATATTTTTTACCATATTCACAAAAGAGAATCAAAACTAACTTAAGCATCAGAGGGTTATTGTGTATAACAAATCCAACGTCCTTATAATATATTTCATGAGTGCAAATTGAAATGACATATCTCATCATAAGTAGAAGAATAAAAAATCCTAAGGAATAAAAGGTGAATTTATGAAGACTAGATGTCATCCAAGTAGATAATTGAGAGACCTGTGTTAATTCACAAATAATAATTCCGAAGACGAGAATGTAACCCCACAAAAACTACATGTCATCCAAGTAGACAATAAAGAGAACAGTGATATGAGAATAAGAAGGTGACCTCATAAAGACTAGATGTTATACAAAAATAATAATAATAATAATAGAGAGAATTAGGTTAATTAGAGATCAGATGAGAATGTAACCTCTTAAAGTTAGATGTCATCCAAGCAGACAATAGAAAAAACTAGATTTACCAAGACACCCAAATTTTCCATTAGAACAAACTTGACCTTAGTATCAACATTCCAAGAAGTGCATTTGATTTATGAGCATGTTTATAAGATTATAGCAGAAATGATTTTTTTTTTAAGGAAGCAGAACTGAAATTTTGATTGTATATAACATTTAATTTTTTTTAAAAAAAAATTTGACGTGAGCTTTATAATTGGTATATTTGACTTGTTTCAATTGAAATTTTAAAACATTGATATGCTTTTCAGATTAAGAATCATTTCTATTTGTTGAGTTTCTTTGAAGTTAATTACTTCGCATTTCCTTCTGGAAGAAGATAAGAACTGATGCCAATGATTGAAAATATAGTCACTCACTTATGTATTGGTTTTCACTGTAAATGAAGGTACATATCTAATTACAATTGTTTGAAAATAAAAAATCTACAAACCAACATCTAATTGTTGTGAAAATAATCAGTGGCAACTTCTGAAAAATACAAGGAAAGCAATATACATTTGAAAACATAAAAGGATTAGTGGATTCCAAGTTTGTGTTTTTGTTACATTGTTCCCCTGAAGTTACCTTTGAGGTAGAACTACTGCTGGTGATTAAACATAGGTTGAGTCCTTGATTGTTGTGGCCGGTGGCTCATCATCTCCATGTGGCTGAATTGTTCTTCTCCCTGCCCAGGGCTGTCCGGCGTTCCGACCCCCTCGCTCTGCGGCCCCAATCCAACATACTGTTGCACAACAAGCACTGACACGGTTGAAGCAAAATCTGATGATGCTAGGAGATCTCCAATTGCTCCAAGCTCTGGGCACTCGCTCCAGTCAGTTAGTCCAGCTGTTAGAGGTGATGTTGTTCCTTGGCCTCGTCCTACTATGAACAAGTCATGACTATTGTCCATCGATCTTATTGCAGCCACTGTTTCCTCGCCATTGTTCACCACCTTTTCTGTGTAAACAACTGATTCATCATTGGCCGTTTTCATCCTGAAGTCATTTATATACTCATCATCAAATCGCTTCTGGCAATGACTTGCTGTTTCCACTGTTAGTGATTGCGAATCGTTTTGATCAGGTATTTGCTGATCAGCCGCTTCCTCGCCTGCAATAAATCGCATTACTGTGAGGCTATTCCCAGGATGCTCAGACATTCTCCATGCATATGCTAATGCTTCTCTATCATCTGGTCCTCCAAAGAAAAGCACTGCAACATGGTGAGACAATTGATTTGCAGCCAAGCGTGTAGACCCATTTAAACCTCTGTCAACAAGAATCCCAACTGAGCAAGGCGAGTTCGCTAGTAGATTCTGATTTACGATACGAAACGCTGGGTTTGTGGCTTCCATTCCTCCATCAACTGTCTGGTGTTTATGGAACGGGATGATGATTAGTGCAACACGTTTGTCCTCTGCCAAGCTACAAATATCTTCATGCATAGTGGAATAAGGGGAAATAGCAGTAAGAGGCTGAACAGAGACACAACCAGCATGTTGTTCATAGTTTTCAAAGGCATCGATGATGTGATCAGATTGAGCTTGGGTTCGGTTGAGAGCTGGCCGACCATTTTTGCGAGTGTTATGTACTATGAGCATAGCAGATGCACGGCCAGTAAGTTCTACCAGATGCAGCACATAGACACATATGGGCGATTTTTTCGTTGGGTATGAGGCCTCCAGGAGGTTGATGATTGTTGGGACATTTCTAGGAGTATGAATACAGACCAGTGCTCGGAACTCTGAATCTGGTTTTGACTTTTGAATTGTTCGCCGTTTGTATGGTAAGAACCTCCTGGCTGGCTTGTAAATTGATGTTACAATTGGTGTGATGATCGATGTCATAATCACAGCTACAAGCACCATTATTGCAAATGACTCGTCATCTAACACCTGCAAATCGTTGTGTTAATTTGATCAACTATCATGCCAGAGATGAATGTGAAAAAGAGCAAGTACCATTTGCAACAAAGTCAGGTACCTTTTGGTCCTTGCCAACGTTGAGGACAATCATTTCAACAAGTCCTTTTGTGTTCATCAACAGGCCAAGAGTAACCCCTTCACGAATTGGCATCTGGTACATGAGTGAGACCAGGAGCGTCCCAGCAACTTTACCAGCACATGCTAGAACTATGACAAGCAATAGAATCATCCAAGTCGCAGTTCCGTTGATAGTCCCAATATCAGTTTTCAGCCCGCTAATGGAGAAAAAGAGAGGCAACAGAAGTCCCGAGACAAAATCCTCAAGCTTTTCAATAAGAGTAAGTCCCAGTGGTCCATTCGGAATCACCAAACCAAACACAAACGCTCCGAAAACAGAATGTGTTCCAATGGCATCCGTGATAAAACCTGAGATCATAACTCCTGTGAGGATGAGACATATATTGAATTCGCTGAAACTTTCGCCTTCTGGGGTTCTTCGGATCATCCAACAAATGGCAGGTCTAACAACAAAAACACAAACGACAACAAAACCTGCACCAGAAAGTATCACCCAGAGGGATGCCAGGGTCGAAGTCTCGTTCTCACCGAAGGCAATGGCAAAAGCTAACAGAATCCAAGCACACATGTCATTGATAAGAGCTGAAGACATAGCAATCCTGCCAATTTCTGTGTTTATGAGTTTGAGCTCAGCAAGAATCCTGGCAAGCACAGGGAAAGCTGTGACAGAAAGGGCAACACCAAGGAAAAGCACAAAAGTGCCTTGATTCATACCCTGACTTTTCTTGTGCAAAATGAAGGAGAAGCAACCACCAATGATGAAGGGCAAGACCATGCCGGAAATTGCAAGGGTCAGGGATTTTTTTCCGGTGCGACGGATTACTGATATGTCCATTTCTACTCCAACAAGGAAGAGAAAGTAAAGGAGACCAACATTTGCCATTGTTTCAAGAACCATTACACTTCTTAAAGGGAATATTGTGTTAGCAAATTTAGCGTTTCTTCCAAGAACTGATGGACCCAATAGTACTCCACCCTGTTTAACATTTAACAATGTGCATATCATAAATGTAGAAGAAGAAAAGGAATAAGTTTGACAAATGAGAAGTAACATAAAATTTGAATGGCTTATTGTCAATTTCATGTTATCAGTTTCTTGTTTTATAGTATAATTCATTCCTACTGTTAATTTAACATAATATTAAAGTCATTCTCTAGGCAGAGGTTCACACTTTTATTAAAATGCTTACATCTCCATCTGATAATTCATATATTATTACGTCCAATATTAACCGTTTCACATACAATGTTAATGCAATTCCTGTGCATGAAATTACACAAACCAACTTTCTCATACATGGCATATACCCATTAAAAGAAAATGGAGGATGAACAAGCATGAGTATAATTAATTAAGAGAAACATGCATAACACTAATAATAAAGTCAATAACTTACAAGAATCTCGGAGATTACACGAGGTTGCCGAAAAGGTTTCAGAAGGAGAACAAGAAGGCGAGTGGTGACGACCACCATTGTTAACTGCAAAATGAAGAGAGGAAGAGCATAATCTAAAGGATTGTCCCCCTGCCAAACTCCATTAGTTGTTATCATATTAGGTGAATAGCAAACAATTGTTTCATCGGTTTTGTTCGCAGCCGTCGCCATTTTCTGCTCCATTTTTTCCTGTTTAATAAAATTTCTGTGCACTTAATCAACAACAGTCAACTTCTTCTCATTCCCAGAAAAATCCCACCACCTTTTTTTGTATATATATAATTTCTTTTGGGTTCTTAAAACTTCATTAAACTTTTGATCATAGTTTCTGCACCAACTTTTTCTCTTTTCTTTATGTGCAAAAGGAAATGTCAACAAAAAAGAAAGGGAAAATAGTGTACGATGGAATAAGTTAATTTGTTTGTAATCTATCTGTGTGAGAACCAATTTTGTTGGTAAGTTTTGAAAAAGAAAGAATGGCTGTCAAGGAAGTTAGATTAGTTTTGGTGGTTGCCCGCCCCATTTGGGATGGTGGCCATATCTTATGTGGTGATCAGGTAGTCAAGTTACCTAATGAATCTATTTTAAGCCTTTTTTTGTGTGCATGGGATTGTATCCATGTAATGTTACAAGAATGGAAATATATGAAAATTAAAAGAAAACCACTCAAGAAGAATAAATATTATAAAAGAATGAATTAATAAATTAAATTATAAAAAAAATGTTGCAAAATAAATTGAAAGCTAAGTGAATGGTTCTTTTATTGCTTGAGTGGAGTGAATAATTTATTTAATTCAACTATTCACTTGTGCATAAATATGTATGTATTTGTGTACATAGAATAGTTCCTTTTTGTATGTATTTTTGTAATTATTCATAGTTTCTGAAGTGATCTATTAACATGTTAATAAGTCGTTTAATAGCAATTCTATCTATCATTTTCACAATCATTTTCTTGTGAAAGGTCAATCTTGTCCGTTTTGTCATAAGTATCTTTATATTCTTTCAAGTAGGATTCGGCAATAAATAGTTATTAATATTTATTAAATTTGTTCTTATTTAATGGAACGCTATTGAATCAAATGACAAAGGCATTATTGAAAACAAAATTTTTTTTTTAGATAAAATAAAAATTAAATTCATGTAATAAGAGAAAGGTTTCTCATTACTTAACCAAAAAGATATATGGCCATGAAATAGGAATTAAATGGAACATAATTGACTAGGTGGTCATAAATTGTGGATTTTACTTTCATTCTACTATTTTGATTTAAGCTATGTTAATTTTGTTCAACAAAACAAAATTTTGCTTAATAAAATTAATTTAATGTATGAATATAAATTCGTTTTACTCGACAAAATAACGTAATAAGAGTATTTGCACTTGATTTTTGATGACAAGTTTTTTTTTTCCCTTCAAATTTTTGCAGATGACAGATTGAATTGTTGCTTGTTTCAATGATGCTTTGTATATTAACCAACTAGATTCTTCCAGCCGGTAGGTTTGTTAGTTCAAACAATGGAGAGATAAAATATACTTTTGCTACCAAATTAAGGGATTAAAAACAACATTTTTTGTAGGATATGTTTTGTAATTTCAAATATATATATATATATATATATATATGTATAAAAGAAAGAAATCAGTATTGTTCTCGCTAGCTTGATCATGCAGTTGATGGCTTCGTTGAATGGTTAAGTGCGTATGCCTCTCCAATCATGAGATTTCGTTGAATGGTTAAGTGCGTATGCTTCTCCAATCACGAGATTGAGAGTTCGAGTCTCAACAGATATTGAGATGATAGAATAATTTTTGTTTTTGGTAGGGATCTCTTCTTTCCTCCGTATGTGGTTTGTATTCTCTTTTTTTTTTTTTTGAAAGGTTTCTTTTTTTTTCTCTTTTATAAAGTTTGTGTTTTTTTCTATAGAGTTTACTTCATCTCTTTTTTTTTTTTCAAGATCTGTGTTTCCTTTTTATAAAATATATTTATTTAAAAATTATAACTATTAATATTTTTTTTAACAGAAGACCTTCAACCTTAAAATTGTCCATCTGTCCATTTTATTTAAAAATCCATCTGTCCTAGAATGTCTTTTCTACTTAAAATTGTTGGAGTAACTCCTTGGTTGTTAATTGTTTGTTCTTTTCAAATTTCATGATAAAGGTTAGCTTTTTTTTTTTTTTCAATGCTTGCTTGTCCATTTGTTGCTTACTTCTTTTCAATGTGCTTTTTAATTACACAATATTGTAATGTTATTTGTTAGTCCGGAACTATATGTTAGGGTTTTGGTTTTTTAGTTTGTGATGTGTTAGGGTTTGGTTTGGTATTTTCAGTTTGTGATGAATCGAAATTGTTTAGGTTGAATGTTTAAATGGTTTATATTAGGGTTAAATTTATTGTCTGGATTTGTGTGATAATGTGATATAGAATTAGTGTTTGATAATTTGAAAATAAAAGGTCAATAATGATATATATTATGAATTTTGTGTTCGTTTTTGGTTTGTGATTTAGTTTAGGACGAAGAATTTAGAAATAAAAATGATAAAAATTAACATAATCATTTAAAGAAATATGTAAAATTATTAATACTTTCTGATATATTGATTATTGGAAAATGATAATTAAACCCTCAAAGATTTAAGAAAAAGATTGGTATACTCTCAGTTATGTCAAAAGTTAAAACTCTTATCAAGTCATGATTTATATTAATTTGTATGGTTTATGTCCTTACAATAGTCAAATGACTTATTTACTCCTCTAAATAAAATTTATTCTTAATTAATAACACATGACATATTTTCATTCACTCATTTTTTATTTTAATACTTTTTTTAAATAAATTAAAAAAATAAAAACTAAAAATGGGAGCAGTTGGCAACCCGTCCACCAATGGTGGATCAACTTATAGTTGACATTATCAAACAAAATATTTAATAATATACATAATGATAAGATTATTTTTATCAATAAAGCATCAAAAGAATACTAAAAATGAAAAAAAGAGTAGTAGTTATCATAAAGTCATAAATAGCCTCTTGAAGGTGTATTACTATCACCATTGGAGTTGTTGGCTAATTATTAGTGTGTGGTGGCAATCACTGTTGATTAATGGTCGATTACTCTCTTTTTCAAAATTTAATATATTTTTATTTTAAAGAATTTATTTTAAATTTTTTTATTAAAATGATAAAGAAATAGAACACACCAAAGATCACGTGCCAAGTTTTCTTTTATTGGTAAATATATGATATTACCCATTTTACTATCCAAATATCAAAATTTGTTAATTTAAAGAGTCTTCCCTTTTGAAACTATTAGAATGTATTTATAACACCATTGAATTCGATGCTTAACAAAAACATACCAAATGGTATGACACTAACAAAACCTTAAGTTATTAAATAAAATCAATATAATTTTTATCTCTAGATGAAAATCCAAGACTCCAAAAATTCAAATAATTCAAATTGTCTTATAAATACAAAACCAACTCCAAACATCTAATAAATTCATAAGAAATTTTCAACCAATCACACAACGAACTCCTTTTTCAATGTTCTTTCTCATTTTAGTATATGATTTTAACCAATAAAAAAATCTCTTAATTTATAAAAATATAATGACGAGGAGTAAACCGTCAACGTGATAAGTAAAATCATTAATAATATATAAATAAAAAAATTTCAAAAGGTTGCATGCTTTTTTTTCAATATATATATATCATCAATAATAATGTTAATAATGTCAATGTCAAATATATCAAATCAAATTCTTTAATATCACATGTCAATTTAAAAATTATTAAACAATAAATCTTTTAAATATTTATTTTCTGTCAAATAAAATTTATTAAAATATCATAAATCAATATACAAAATATCATATAACAATTTCTTTAATTCATCAATGATGACATATAAAAAACTTTTTTAATTTGTAAAGTTAGAAGCTAATAAAGGTTGCTAAGTTAAAAGTTAATAGAAGTTGCTCATATTATATAGTATCACCATAATTTTGGTGACCCAACCAACAATAAAATACTATAATATCACATATACCCCTAATGACTTAGCTAATAATCAAAATCATTAATATCATTCATACCTTTCCAATAACTTAGCTATTATCTTATTTTGTGTACATACTAAGAATGATACCATTGAGGTCAAATTGAATATCATGCCATTCATTCAATATCATAGACAATGAATAGCAAACGAACATATTATCTTTTTAGTTCAAATTTTAGGGAAAAAAAATTAAGCATATCCCTTTCATTACAAATCTTAAAATTAATTCTTTTTAAATATCTCATTTTCAGTTATTTCATAATATAGTTTAGGCTTACAACAGTTTCATATAAAGTTCAATTAACTTGCGTCAGAATTAATTTTTTACCATTGCATAAAAATTAAGTCATGCACTTCAGTTTGACACTCATATGGCATCAATTAAGGTACAACTTTGATATATTTTTAATTTTATGCACAACGAAAACCATAACTCACACTATAAGTAAGAACACATAAGATCAACACACCAATAAGATAAAAAAAATAAACCAATCAATAAGACACAAGATATACGTGGTTTAACCCAAAATTATCTATGTCTACGGATGACCCATGATTTAGCTTCTTTTATTGATATATATCACTATGTATCTTCTTACACCATCAATGATCTCATAATACTTAAAGTATCTCCTATAGACTACCCTAGTATATCCCATAAAGATCTCTAAATATCTATTCTTGATCACTATGATTTTCCTAAGACCTCTTAGTTTCTCATCATAAGAGATTCTTATATGGAATATAAGAATAGTTTGAGCATCTAAGTCAAAATGATTTGTGGTGTTTCTTTTTTTACTCAAGAATCAAAAGAAAATACTCCCAAAAGGTTGCACCCTAGTACACCACGCACTTAGTGCCTACCTAACTCTTTTATTCTCTCTTATGGTTTACATCTTGAAACTTTAGATACTTGTCTTTCTCTTGTGTTTAGAAATGTTTATATAGTGAGTAAAAAATCCATAGAAACCTTAAACCTAGTTGGAATAAGAGTTCTTACTTATAGGAGTCCTAATTCGTTTAAAGAAGTCAATTAAGCCAAAATAGAAAATATCCATAAGTTGCATCGTGAAGAGTACCTAAGTGTAAACAGTAATTGGTGAATAATACCCCAACGCGACACAATGTCACCACATGAACAATACCTATTCTCTTGACTTTCAATTTTGCTACTCTCTTGTACACTTAATGCCTACTTGGCTTCATAATGACTCTTCTCTTGGTATTCTTCACAATTCTTGCTCATACAAGATTGTTGAATCACTAATTTCCAACAGACAATCTTATATTTTTGTTTATAAATTATATCAATGAACTTTATGAACTGTTAATTTAATGACTAATCAACCAACTTGTTAATGTTATTCAATGATCAACAATACCATTTAAAGTAATTAAATAACTACTTAGAAATAATCTTCAATGCAGTAATCAATGCCCTTTTAAGTATGTAGAATTTTTCTAATTTTTGGTTCTTTGCATGATATATAATAACTTAAAAGCTTAAGAATTCTTTCTTGACCTTAGAATATCTTTACTCTTTAAGAACTTAATGCCTTTCCCTCCATATGAAATATCGCTAGCAATCTTTCATATGCTAGCAATCTGTTGTTTTTGTTGAAGTGTCCTAATGAGAGTATCTTAGGAGTAATCCACCCATTTTTTTTTAGGATCAGTTTCCTGATAACCACTAATATTTTTATAAAACTAGTTTTCTTGATCAATATATAAGAAGTTGTGCTTGAGATCTAATGACACTTTTATTAATCATCAAAGCATGATTAAACTTTTCATCTGTACTTTTATGGAAGTGTGACCTATGGGTCTACATTCTCCATAAGAAGACCTTTTGCTTTTGCGAAAGACTTTTTCCTTTAAAAGAAGTTTAGCTTTGCATCTTAATGTCTTTACTCTCGAGGAAGTATGACCTAAAGATCAATAACATTCCATTTAAATATTCAATCATTTGTTTATCCCCTTACATTTCTCAAATTTGAAAAGAAAAATCCCTAAATTTTCCCTCTCTCTACCCTTAAATTCATTATATTCTTTTGCAAAAACTCCAAATTTTTTAACAAAAGAAAATTCTAAAACAACAAAAGTGAAAAGTCTAAATACTTTTAACTTGGATGAGCTAAAGTCCTAATTCCAATTCCTAACAGAAGTAAATATCCAAAATTTCATTTGGGGGAACCTAATGCGAATTCCCATCCATGAGGGTTGAGGAACTACCTCTATTTAGGGAGAACCTTCTGTGATTCTGATTCTGTATCCCTCTAATTATATATAAGCTTCTACATGTGATTGGTCCCTCTCATCTATAAATCCATTCTAATGTCTTCCATTTACTGCAAGATGTAACCATCATTATGTTAATGTATTTTTGGGTGCTTGCATGTGATTGTATACATGTTGAATAACTAAATATATGTCTCACATATATGATTTATAGCAGAATTAAATATATAATCAACATATACACTTGTAAACTGAGTCATTAACAACTTAAGATTGCATAAACATTCCTTTGATGAATTTCGGTGAAGATTTCAATTTCGAAGCTCACACGAAAGTTCACTCTTGAACAATTCTAGTCCACAATGATCTGGTGAGATTGTGAAGCTAGAATGGTAGCTACAATTAGAATTTTCAGCAATTTTGTCTTCAAAAAAATAGAATATTCATGCAACTCTCACATAGCACATTTGAAACAATTTTTGAAAGATGTATATTTTATTCAACTCTTATCTAAAACTAAACTTTGCTTCTCTATTTTCTTGCTTTTCTTTAGCCTAGCTGGATGGCTTTTGTTATGATTGAATGAATGAATTCATTTATTCATCTAATGGTTTCATCACTTGCTCATTATTTTTCTCAAGTGCTCATTCTATCATCTCTCAATTAATGGCCTATTAATTAATTTGATCACCACCATTAATTTTTTTTTACTAGTACTTATCCCATTTAATTCTCTAAATAATTGGCCAAAACTACGTATTAACATAATAAAATGAAAGTGACATTTTCATTTTCTTTTCATATTGTGCTAGTGCAAATTAATTGTCCATTTGATAAAATTAGAAACATTTTTAATTTTAGAAGTTTAGTATTTTCATTTTTATTTCAATGGTGCTCTATCATTCATAATGTCATGCCATTATGAATAGGTCATAGTGATAACTGTTTGTACCCCATTGACATTTATAATAACAATTATTATATATAAAGTTTAATCAATTATTCAAAATAATTTTGAATAATTATTTTATCTTACTTTTTTTTACTAGCAAGGTTAATTGGTTAATTCAAGATAAAAGTAATTCATGGGCCAAATTGTGCCTCTTGTCAACATTCTATTGGTTAACAACTCTTGTCAACTAATTATATGATATACTTAACAGTTAAGTCTTGATAAATGCACATCCCAAGTGATCCTTAAACAAATATCCATTTGCTGAAATTTCGTGGATTGAATTATTCAATCCAATCTGCTACCCTAATGCACAATGAGTATACTTCATATTGTGAGACTCTCTAAGCCCACACCTAGTTTGTCATATAGAGCTCCTCCATACATCCGTGAATGATACCTCACACACAGATTACGTGTCACACCCCAGACCCAAAAGATCCGACACACGACATCACTTATATTTATTCAATAATGTGCATTCATAAATAATATTACATAAAATTTCAAACTTTAATTCAACATAGGAATCCTTAACAAGTTGCTAATAAGTTCAACACTAAAATCAACCCATAACCTAACATATAAACATAAACTTCTATTGAAAATATTTAAACATTCATTTCAATTTCTTTCAGAATTATAACAATTGAATTATGATTGGGACAATTAGTAAACTGAAGATATGCAGAGTTTTCTTAGAGATTAACACTCTACTACGTCACCAGTAGCAACTTTGTTACTGGAAGTCAGAATATATTCATTGCAAATTCTTACTTAAAATCAATCAATAACCACACTTGGTGAAACTTAAACAAAATCCAACCATACACAATAAAATAATACACAAGCATTTATTCAATAGTGACAAATCAAATATCTTATCCCACATGTCCCCAAATAAAACACTCAGTAACCTAGCAACATAGGGAATCCAAGAAACAGCAAAAGCCTTGCCAAATCCGTTAAGCACACATGTACCTTATTTACCTGAAATCAAGATAAACTATAATGATTATAAAACTCAGTAAGCATACTAGTTTTTCATATATAAATATAAATATATATATGTAAACAATGCATATGTATGATATGTTGTATAAATCAAATTCATAATCTTATCAAATTACATGTCATGTAAGCGCTTACACATTTTTTCAAAACATATAATAGGAATACCATCACTCAACTACTACTTAGTAGGACTTACATATCACATAATGAGCCAAATGTCACTCGTATGTGACATACCGTATGAGAGGAATAGTACAAGTGAGGTTTTTAAATTACATATATATAATGCTTATGCCCGAAGGTAAAAGCCAAACACTCACCCTGATCATCGGTGAGTCCTCTCACATGCACCAATACGCCACCACATAAATATGATGACTTACTCTTCCTTTAGGTACCAATAGGATCCTCCCTACATACAGAACACATAACATATACTAATCCCGAAGGAAATGCCACACATAAAGGCTCCACAAATCACATAAAATGCCTACTAAGATAACAGTGAGTTCAAGCATCCTCAAAACACAAAATATTTCTCATGGACATATTACACTTCAAAAGCTCTCTTTGTTAAACACATTTCACTTTGAAAGCTTACTTTCAAAAACACATATATGTCATGTATATCCATGCTCACATTCATAAACACATGTCTTCACATTTCACATCAAAATATACTTTGACATAACATAAACATATTCCTAACCACATTTACAAAATCATACATAACAATTACTATGTTTATTCTGACCACTTACACTTAACAAAATTTTCTTATACATCAAATAATGTTCAATTACTCTAAAATTATAATATAATATTCTTGACTCATATATCCTTTTTATATATGAATATTATATCATAATTCCTACATAATTCATTTCATAAACACCATCGAATCCAAACTACTAACCTGACAGGATCAAGATATTTACTGAACAGTATTTAATCTCCCAATTTTATAAAATCATATACTAACTCAAAAATTATAAAACTATCACAGAATTACTCTTAACACATATCTCAATCCATGATAAATATTTCACTTCAAAATCACTGCCAAAAGTATTTTAAAAGTATTTTATTCTATAGCTTTAAAAATCTGTTAATCAAATACTGCAATGAGCTGACACTCTTTAGAAAATTCTCATATTAGACATATAAACTTATCATATTCTATAAATTCATAATTTTTAAAGATCATTCAGTAGATAAAAAATTATTTGTGTCTGTATCATACTGTTAACACAGGAAATTTCTTGAATTTCAGGGTCATTTTGGTAAATTCACTAAAAATTCAATTTCTGGAATTTTCAATCGATTCAAAGTCTTAATTGATTCTAAACATGTCTAATTTCATATACTAAAAATTCAAAACTAGAATCGAATCACAAAAATTTATAAAATTCCTAGATCAAGAGACTATCAAGTAGAAATTCTGTAATTCATCATGATTTATCAAGTTATCTACATAGATCATCATCAATTCTCACAATTTCTTACGAAATACACATTAAATCCTCAATTGTACATATTTTCAAAAATCAAAACTTAAAGGAATTAACTAATTTAACACCAAAAAACTAAGAAAGGGTTATAATATACCTCTTAAAGCTTAAATTCCAACTTTCTTCTTCTTTTTCTTCTCTTTCTCTCCCATTTCTTTCTCTCTTTTCTTACTCTAAAAGAGGTAGCTCAACCAAAATGAGGGAATTAGGGTTTCAAATGTGTATTTTTATACTAAGAGTCTAATTTTTAGTATTTATGAATTAGCCCCTAAAACTTTCAAAGTATTATAATTTGGTCCATAAAATAAATCTAAAGTCTTATAAATAAACCCAATACTAATAGTATGTCCTTAATCTATACAAACACTACTAATAACAATACATAAATCAAGTATCACCCATATATAAATAAAATATGTATATTTATATATTCTTACCGGTTATGGATACTGGTTACTACATTATGGATATTACAAAGCAGGGCGTTAGACTATACAACTTGAGGTTATAGCATATTCGTATAATCCTTTGATCATTTATATCTTGGAAGAGTAGAGACATAGATCATTACTGTCAAATCTCTATTTGCTCAATTGTGAACTAATCACTAGATTTATTGTTTACGCTCAAAATATAATGCGGCTATCGCAATATAGATTAAGGTGTTGATCCCACGAGAAAACTTTTGGCAAAATAGGTTGGTGAAAAAAATATTAAAGCAGTAGCAATGAAGAAAATTAATTAATTGGTTTAGGTGGATGAGATAGAATTGTTAATGAATTGAGAAAAATATCTTATGATGATTTAAACAAGGCTTCGAGAATCACAATTATGCTTTATAAATCTACTCTACACTTTAATTCAATGTTTATAACTCAATTGACAGTTTTACATCTAAATAATCAATCGGAAGATATGTAAAATATAGCACATTTGATAACACGTGTATTTGATGTGACTAAACTCTTTGCAAACATTAACACAAATTATGTTCATTTATACAAGTTATCTAAGATTGACAATATATTATTTTGACAATATTGCAGTAAAATATCAAGTTGAATATCAAACATTTATTGTCTTTACATCATTTATTGTCTTTACATCAAATATATATATAAGTTATCTAAGATTGACAATATATCATTTTGACAATATTGCAGTAAAAGATCAACTTGAATATCAAACATTTATTGTCTTTACATGTTATCCAAGATCGACAATATATCAATTGACAATATTGCAGTAAAATATTAACATATAAAACAATGTAACCAACAAGAATCACATAAGAAAAGCATGACTGAAAATATATGAGACATGAGAATTATAATCTCTCGATTATAGAAAATAAAATAGATAAGAGTTTAAGTAAAACTAAAATTACAAACATTTGTAGCTCTTGACAATGAATCAAAGTATAGAAATAGATTTATTACACATAAAAGTTCATCTCTTAGCCTTGCCAAGAACTCTAGCCTAGATTACAATGCATGTTAATGAGAAACAAATAAGAGAGAATTGTCTAATGTTGAAAATGTCCTAAGAGTGTTCTTATATAGGCAATGAATGAAATATGTCAAGTGTGACATCAATCTTCAATAATTTAGGCCAATAACTCGTTCACCCATTTGTAGTACCTTTTTGATAATGTAAATGACTGATGTAGCTTTTATGGCCAACATAAAAGTTGTAGCATTTTGTCTCTTCTTTCCATAAGAACTAGGTTCATGCAAATTGGATGAGTATCCAATGAGATATGGGCAAAATTATAAAGATACGTTAGAATTAGGCCAACAACCCTTTTACCCAAATTGTAAGATAATTTGGTCCATGATAACGGCTGATTTAGACAATACCATCAACATAAGAGTTATTGATAATTAAGTCATTATTTCACAGCTTCAAAAATTATACTAATTGGGTATGTTTTTGTGAGATACGGTCCAAATACATGAGTTGAGTCAAGCTGAGCAGAAGTTATAGCCCGAGTTTATTGTATCTCAATTTTTGGCTCATAACATGTTGGATTTGGCTTTTCCATTGTTCTTCAAGTTTGTGTAAGATTGAGTCATATTACTTTAAGTTTAAGAATTTCTTCATTTTAATTTCTACATTGATAGTTATGTCCATTTTACCTAAACCTGTGCAAATAATATTCATTTATCACAATTTAAATAGAACACTTTATTTCAAGCTAAAAGTACCAAAATGCTAAAATTAGTAACATTAAATATTGACTGAATCTCTTAATAAATATGTATTTTCATGTGTTCATCATTTATATTTTCAAAAATAATATTTGTAAATACTTTTACGATATTATTTATCCTAACGAAAAATATTTTCAGGGTTTACACTTGTGGCCACATGACTTTGAAATAAAATCTCATAGTATTGGATATACAACTCACTTATATAAGCTGTTGAAATCTATATCTACTACAAGAGACTCTATGAACATCAGACCATATTTAGTGACACCTAGCGGTTAGAGTATGAAAGATTTCTGACATGTGTGAAACCAAAGTATGGTGGATTACTCAAAAGTCCACCGTAACGCTCAGGTTAAAGGACCAAGAATACTACTCAACTCAGAAGACCTTCCATTGATGGCTTTATGAGATGTCTATTAGAGGTCTTCGTAAGTCTGTTCAGTACCTAGTCCTTCCAGTATACCTATATAATACAAGCTTCCACTAAACTCATAATTTGCTAAAACTAATTATTTGAACCATCCATATATCGACATACACTGATCTATATTAACGGTTTCACCGATAAACTCGCATCGATAAAATTAGATAATAAAAATGGTGTTTGAGAACATACTTGCATAATGACATTTCCTCGCACAATTTGTAACTCTTTTCAACTACGTCATTACCAATATATTCTCAGGTGTTTGTCCCATTTCAGATAAGGCTTTAACTTCTTAGATTTCGCTAACTTTTATAACCTGTTAACTCTTAGTACTACTAACTCTTAACTCTTATAATCTTTAGCATTGCTAACTCTTAACAGTGATCTAAACTCCTTTAGACCAGATCTGAACTCATTCAGATCATACAATGTCTAAAACGTTACACGCATTTTATCATTCAATGAGTAATAATACTAACAATTTTATTAGAAATAATAATTATATAAATACTATAATTAAATATTTATGCATAACGAGATGGTACGTAAGCATAAACTCCAACACTTAAATTATATAATCCAACTCCATATGGTTAAGCCTATATGATGTATTCCTTACCTATAACCTCCAATACTCTAAGGAGATTTACTATTAGGTCCTAAAGGGGAAGAGATATTTTTTATTTATTTTAAAGACAAAAATGTAAACTTTAAGAAATATGAAGTCATGGTAAGTGAAAAAGGCTATGATACCCATATAAAGTGGCAACGTTCTTCGAGAACTTCAACTAGAAGACAAGTTTAACCCTTCTTTCCCTCTCGAGAAGCAAGAGATTTTTGAAGAAGTTCCTTAAGAGGGATGTTATCTCTCACATACACTTTTATCACTCAGAGTTACTATAAGACTATGCTTGATGTCTTAAGGTGCGCCACCTACTATGCGCCTTAACCTAGAAGGAGAGGTTTCTTGCTTTAACTTCTCTCAATCTCTAATTTGTTGGAAGGGTTCCTAATTTCAATTCGTGTGGGTTCTAGACGTGGATTCTGACCATCAGGTCTTTTTAAACAATATTTTTCTCTTTTTGGTGCCAAATCATAACCAAGGCAAAAGTGAGGCTATCTATTACCATTCACTAACGGAGGGTTCTTTCCTGACATATATGAGCAATCATTTTTGTTATGAATATTTTTACTAACTCCTTACCTCTTTATGTTTTCTAAATTGTGGTTCTTATTGTAGCTGCAAATGTAGGAGCTATTCGTGTCTCTAAGGAAGGTGAGGTACTTGACTTCATGATAGTCATTTCATCCTTTAACTCTAACAATCCTCTATTCTTTGCTGTAGTTGTAGAGCCTACTAATAAAGATAGTTCCTCAGATGCCGTTCCTCAAGATCAACCTAATGCTATTAGTTCCTCCGTGGATGACCTTATTATAGCTGAACCTTTCTCACTCTTCTCTCAAGAGCCTTTATAATCGATTCTACTTAATGAAAGCCATCTGACTTTCAATCATTTTTTTATTGGTGCATTTATACCTTTCCAAGAGATTCCTACTTGTAGAGAAGTTAGACTTAAGGAGGTGTCAACTGCTAAAGTTGCTTCTATAAAGGAAGGTAAATTGGTATATTCTTTATTCTCTTTTCAACTATTTATTCTTTATCTAATGCTTTTCTTTCCTTCCAATTATGGATCTTTAAGCCTTTATGGATGATCTTTCTAATATGGTTCTGGGTTTCTTTTGCCAGGGTCCTAAAAAAGCAAGTATGCTGAAGGTATCAAAGGACATACTTATGTGCCCTAGATAAAGGCTTCTCTTAATAAAAGCAGAAGACTTTTGAGCTTGATACTAAAGGCATGGTTTTTAAGATTGTGACTCATTTAATGATGAGGAGACAATTCCAAAGGCTTCAATGAAATTGATGGCTGCTTCTAATGAGGTCTCCTATAGGTGAAGAGCCAGTTCCAAAGGTTTCAAAGGAACCTGTTAAGGAGGGAGGTTCATGCCTAAGTCTACAATTGGTCCCTCTTAAGCTAAGGTGACTCCATATTTAATTTTGAATTATTTAATGGAGAGCTTTATTTCCCTTGGTGATTGTCATTGTGTGTATGTTTTTTTTTAAATTTTGATTCTAATTTCTGGATTTAACTCTTCTTGGTCCCATTTTTATAAATGAGATAATAGCCATTAATAGTGATTTAATGGGGGGTTGCTCCCCTCCCCTCTTTTACCCTCTGAGAATGAGAGCACAAAGGAAAAATGTTGCACCACTTCTCTAATAAGGAGTAAGAATGGAGAGGAGAAAGGGTTATACTAAAAATAGGCGCGTTCTTTCAAGGGAGCAACCGATGAGGATGTCTTGGTTCACTAATGAATTTTGTCCCTGATTTTAGAAAGGAGACGAGGAAGCTCTTTACCATCATTCATATTGACGAAGAGAGTGCTCTAACTATTCTTAGAAAGCTCTTTATCGAAGTTAATATTGAGCTTCTACCAAGGATGAATGAGGATAATTATGAGTAAAAGAGTTCCTCATTTATGGTAATGGTAAGTTTTATCTTTGGATAATTTTTAATTTATAATCTATTGATTTGTCTTTATATTAATGTTTATGTACAGGCTTTATAAGGTCATGCTTATACATTAGAGGAATACAAGGATAAGTTGAAGGCTTCCTAATGTGAGTTGAGAGAGTTGTGAAAGCATCTAAAGTCTACATCCAAGGACAATCTCCTGTTGCGAGGGCAGAATCGCATCATTCAGAACAATTTGAGGAAGATAGAAGAAATGAATAAAAGGCTATGTGCTGATTTGGTGAAGACAGCCATTGCTATAGAGTTTAGGTAAGTGATGACTTAAATGACTGTTGATATCTTATTGTTGAAGAATGTTAATGAAGGCCTAATTTTTTTAACATCTCATAAGGCCAAGGTGTCTTCCCTAGAAAAGAAAAATGAGGGCTTGAAGTTTTAGAAGGATTCTCTGTAATCCACTATCAATGAGCTGTAAGAGAAAGTCTTCGTGACTAACGTTCAACTTAAGAAGAAGCATGACAAACTAAGGGAAGTTATCAATCATGCTGCCTTGGGTGCAGACTTATTAAAGGCGTCTAATGCCTAGGTGTCTAAGTCTAAGAGGGTTACTGGTGATCATCAGACATCTTTAAAGGGTTCCTAGACTATAATGAAGGCTTTCAATGCCCAGTGGAAGTGTAAGTTGGATGTTGCCAAAGAATATTATGAGCATTATGTTTTGGTAACGTTTGCAAGAAGCTTCTACAAGGGGTTCAAGTATAGACGTGAGCCCTTTAGTTACAGGGAGCTATCCCAATGACTTTGATACGGTCTATAAGTGGTACTAAGGTAGATTCACGAGCCATTATGATAATGAGCATCAACAGATCAGTGCAATCTTCCTCGGCCATGTCGAGCAATGTTCATCCTATTTTTGGCCATATTTTTTTTTTAATTTTCACCCAATTTTTACATATTTATAATACAATCTACCTATATTTCATTTACAAAAAATGACATCTAAACCCTTTAAGTTTAGGAAAAGGATATCAAAACCTCAATATTTTTTAAAATTTTGTTGATCGGCGTTGACTAGAGTTGACCGAAATTATCATATTTTTAATAAAAAAAGGGTGATATTTTATTTTTATTATTTCTACCCTTAATTTTAACAAATTTTATTATTTAACAGAAGTGTAAATAAAAATTTTAAAAATATAAGGGTCTTGATGTCTTTTTTTCTTTCACTTATTTTATTTATAATCTAACTATTTTATATTTTTTTTACAAATTATAAATTATATGAAAATTTTTAAAAATTTTAAATTTATTGATCTTTTTTGAATTTATGTTCAAACACTAATGTTGTTGTATGCTGATTATAGAATATAATATTCAAAATCATCGTTTACACAATATTGATTTTGAATTGTTTCTAAAAGGGTTTCAAGTTCGTAGAAAAGAAAAAATGTATTCGAAGATAAAATTGACTGATTCTCACTATTTTTTGTTTTTAAAAAATTATTAATAGTTATTTAAAAAGAAAAAGTGAGAGAAAAATTTAGGACACGTATGAAAAGTCTATCATTACAGTAACATCACATCACGTGAATGGGAGGAAGCAGCGCAGGAGTTCCAATTATATTAAATTTTGACACCAAAATACTAATGCGAACACCGAAAGGAGATGCCTATTACTATTAGTTGCTTGAGAGCTGCCCCCTCCACTCCCATTTGGTCAACAAAACCCAAGCTCATATCCCTTTTCTCCAAACCCAAGTCCAAAACACAACAATCTTGTTCACTAATCGTGTCTTCAATAGTAATGTCTTACGACAGGGAACTTGCTGCTGCCAAAAAGGCCGCTTCTATTGCTGCTCGCCTTTGCCAGGCACAAACACTTGAACTCTTTGTTTTGTTTTTATTGTTGAATTTGAGACTGCAAAATTTTATTATTTTGAGCAACACGCCAGATTGTAATATTTCTATTTGAGCAAAACTCGTGTTGTGATTTTTGTTAATTGTGTTTGTTTTTGTTGCTTTATGGTTTGCATTGGTATTTTCAATATGATGGGGTTTATACAATCTGTGTGTTAATTCATTTATGTCTTTTAGCTTTTGAGAACCTTAATTTTCGGTGTTAATTCATTTGTGGATGCTAGTTGGTCCAACTAGTAAAATTTCTGAGAGTGCCACAAGAGTCCTGAGATTCATCTTCATATAATGAAAGAGGATTTCATTCATTTTATTTTTGAAAAAATACAACCTTAATTTGACAAGGGTATATGGAGTTTGGTTTAGTAAAAGTTATAATATGGTTCACGACAAATATAGTTAATTTGGGTCTTGTTTTTACAGCTATGTATTTTGTTTTTTGTTGGTTTTATTTCAGTATCTATGTAGCCTTCAGGTTTTTTCATTTTGTTTTCAATCAATTTTCATGTGTGGTTCATTTTGTAATTAAAGAACATGACTTTTTCTTCTGTTCATTGTGCATATGATATATAATATTAAGCTGATTTTGGATGTTCTTTTATTCTTCAGAAAGTGCAAAAAGCTCTGTTGCAATCTGATGTGCAATCCAAAAATGATAAGAGTCCTGTAACTGTTGCTGATTATGGTTTGTATTACAACTTGCTCTGAGTGGATCTCGATTGATGTCAATTCGTTTTTTGGCTAGTCTATTGAATAATTTGTGCGAAGTTTGATTTTAATTTAAAGCCTGGTATTATTCATAGCTCAGTCAATATTTCACATGTGTTTTTGTTGAATGCATTATATTTTAAGGTAAGAGATGATTACAACTTGCATGATTTAACATTCTGCTGCATATGGGATTTTTTGGTTTTCAGGATCACAAGCTCTGATTAGTTTTGCACTGCAGAAAGAATTTCCTTCTGAACCATTTTCATTAGTAGCAGAGGAGGTAATTTGTGAGATCTTTTGTAGGATTTTTCAGACACTAATGGAAGCCTTTTCCCCTATTTAAAATTTTGAATCTAAGTTAATTTGTACATTTTTCAAAATCTCTATAGGATTCAAGAGATCTACGCAAGGATGGGGCTCAGGAAACACTAGAGCGCATTACCAAACTTGTGAATGAGACTCTTGCTAGTGATGGATCATATAATATTTCTACTCTATCCAAAGAAGATGTGCTCAGGGCTATTGACAGTGGCAAATGTGAAGGTGGTTCTCATGGGCGGCATTGGGTTTTAGATCCTATAGATGGAACTAAAGGGTAAACTTCAAACCAAAAACTACAAGTTCATTTTTGTGATTTAGTCTTCTATACTTGTTTCTTGCATTGTTTGATAGATGATCCACAGACAAACATTTGTCAAATGTGATGCAAATCCATCTTAATCAGAATAATGGTCTTCCTACCTATGTGATTCTTACACATTGTTATTACTCTTGTTTGAAGTTGCTGAATTCATTGCTTCATGCTGCATCCATGAACCTGAGCACTGGTGTGTTTATTGCGTTTCCTATGCATTTTAGAATAAAAAATAACTTATTATACTATAAAACTGTACTGGCACGATCATAATTTGTCATCACTATCAAATGCCAACACCTAACAATTTTTGTGGCTATATTGATTATTTCTAACTGTTATGGTTAATCACTATTGGCAGCTGTAATGATTGTTAAGTGATTTGTTCTCACCTGCTAGCATCACCACCAGTGAGCATCTCACTGTCACTTTACACCATATTGTGCATATCATAATGCTAGAAATTACATGAAAATGGAAACAAAGAGTCTAAGCATGTGAGCTGTTTTTACTTTAGTAATTTGTTTGGGGATTTCTGAATTCCAAATTATTTATGTGGATAAATATGTTACTTCATTTGATTGCATTAAACTTTTGGCATTAGTATGAAAATGACATAATAAGTGAATCCAATAATTAATGGTCTTGGCCCAGGTGCTGTCCCCATGTTGCATAGTAGCTTTTTTATTTAAGAGGACTTCTACTTTATCTAGTTACTTGGCCAAGTTGTGACTGCGTTTTTTATTGTTGCGGGCTACTTACAGTGATCATTATCATGGATCATGTGTAGATAATTATGAAGTGATACTCTTCACTTTAGGTGACACGTTGAATAATTAGCCATGCGAAACCTTTAAGAACTGATTATTATTTGCAAATTCTCTATGACATTATCCACTTTAAGCCTCGAGGACAAAGTTTGTGCTTTACACCTGAACTGGGGACTAAACTAAAGCTACTGAGATTTCCTTTGTGGTTTCATCTGTAGGCAACAGTTCGGATAATTAATTTTCTCAAATAGGGTCTTATAACAAGAGGGCAACCTAGAATTTGCAGGGATAAATTTTGGCTAGTATGTGAAGTTTAATTGATAAACTCATTAAAATTGATGGTTCATTTCCCTCAAAGACCTGATTTGTATCCTTCTTTCGCCATGTGTTGGGGGTGGGAAGGGAACTTGGCAAATCCCAACTGTTGTAAGGTGATCCTTGCAGTTGAAGATGACATGTGGATCACTTTTAAATTAATTTTCAATTCCTACCTAGTCCTAGTGAGCTTTCTAGATTAGCTTGAGCCTATTTTTGTTTTCGGTGATGCAATCTATATCTTTAATAGGAGCCTCTAAAGAATTTTTTTTTTCTGGGGTTAGGATTTAAAAGAAATTGTTTATCTTTAATCTGGATTACAGTTCATCCTCAAATACTATAATTCTAAATTGATTAACTAAATTTCAATCATACGTCATTAGCCAATATTTTTTTTATAATGGTGAGACTTGTTAACATTAATGCAAAATTTGGGAAGATGGGACTCTGATGATGGATCTATTTCCTGTATGACATACTGTTGCTTTGTTATGGCTTATGCACTTTTATTAATGATGGTTCTTTGTTGTGGGGGAATTATCCACTTGCATGGAAAGAGAAAAAGTGTTACTTAATATTGCCGGTTCATCTTCCTGTAATTCTTATGAATTTTTTTTTTCATATTTTTTAAATAGAGATAAGTTTATATTATTAGGGAAAAGAGTATATTGTTCTTGTAACAGGAAAAACAAGTTTACATTGTTTCATTCATTCTACTGTGGAGTAAGAATTCTCCTGCACCCAAAATTCTTTGTTGAGAATTTCTGAAATTTTTTTATATTAGCCAAGAAATTAGACACACCATCAACAGGATTTGGATGCCATTAATCTTTTCCAGTATGATAGCATTAATTTAAAAATTCTCTCTTTTAAACAATTATGAAAAATGAGAAGCAATAAATGGATTTTTGTGCAATTTTATCTTCTGCATAAAAACATTTGGCATTTACTGAAAAGGAAATAATTGATTTACTTCATTTATAATTTTATTTTCCAAGTTTCTGGATATTAAGATTATTATTTTTCATTTTTTGAGTAGATTATTGAGATTAATTTGCTTTTGGGCCAACTATGATTGAATAATTTATGCTTGTTAAATTTGCACAACAGTTTTGTAAGAGGAGATCAATATGCTATAGCATTAGCTCTGCTTGATGAAGGAAAAGTAGTTTTAGGTGTCTTGGCTTGCCCAAATCTTCCATTAGTATCCATTGCTGGTGACTATAAGCATTCTTCAGATAATGAAGTTGGTTGCCTTTTCTTCGCACAAGCTGGAACTGGAACTTATATGCAGTCACTGTGTGGTTCTTCACCAGTCAAGGTTGATGCTTGTGCTCATTAAACTATAAGTGATATCATCTGTGTATATATTTTGGCACTTAACTTTTTGTGCCTTTCAGGTGCAAGTTAGTGCTATCGAAAATCCTGAAGAAGCTTCATTCTTTGAGTCTTATGAAGCAGCACATTCCATGCATGACTTATCTAGCTCCATTGCCAAAGTACTTCCTCTCCTCTCACCCTCTCTTTCACTCTGACAGTTTTATAATGCTCCTTTTCTTTTTCCTAATACTTGCTTTATTTCCTGAACAGAAACTTGGCGTCAAAGCACCACCGGTTAGGATTGATAGCCAGGTAAAATATGGGGCTCTGTCCAGAGGAGATGGTTCCATATATCTGCGTCTTCCCCATAAAGGATATCGTGAGAAAATATGGGATCACGCTGCTGGATCTATTGTTGTAACTGGTATGGAATATGTTATTTGCTACATGGATTCCTTTGTACTTTTTCACAGTGTAGGGTGTAAAGTTGCTCATTTTTTTGGGGGGGTAACCTATCCCACCTTTCCCCCTATGAGGACAGGAATGTTGTTAGAACTAAATAGGGAAGGGCAGGTTTGGGATTTGAGGTTTTTTCCCAGTTTCGTCATTTGTTTTCTTTATTTGCTCCTATCTTCTTGATTACACGTGTAAATATAGGATTGGTTATAGGTTATACACAGTTAAGAGCTTTGATTATTTTCTCAAATTATTAGGAAAGGCTCCACTTTTGGTTGTTGATGGTCATTTATATGTACTATCTGATCTGATACATGACAAGAAAATTAGCTTTGAAACTACTCTCATTTTCCACAAGTACCAGGGCTAAAATCACTCAATCTTAAGTTTCAATTGTTAACCTGCTTGGTTTATGAACAGAAGGAGAAAAAGGAGCACCTTTTTCCTCACTTCCTAAAAATTTTCTTGTGTTTGTGAATATGTTTTTCATGTTGTCAAAATCCCTATTGGGCCCAATTCTATTTATTCAATATCTTCTCTGCTTGGGCATGCTACTGGAGCTGGAATAACATTCATTTCTGACTGTTATCACCTTTTCCCTCTCTTTTGTGCATTATTGCAAGTGGAGTTTGGCATGTTCTAGTTTCTTAGTTCCCTCACTGTTTCTGTACCACCTGACATGCAGCAGTATATGAACACAATAGTTTCTGTAATACTTCTTAAAGTTACTTGTTACTGTAATGTTTATACTTCTATCAAGAGGTGGAGATTCCATTTTGGTTACATAGAAATTGACTGCAAATAACACAGGGGAAAGCACCCTTCAATTTTGCTATTGGTCATCTCTTTAATTTCGTAGTTACATTAAATGGTTTGATTATAGCAAAGTAGGCAAATGGCCTGTTTAAACAAAGACGTGTACTAGTTTTACATTTTGTGTATTTTCCATGTCTACATTTTGCCCTTAGTCCTAGTATTTTTTTGTATTAATTTTGTTAGTGACTGAAATTGCACATGTATAACCTTTTCTTGTGGTTTTTTTGCTTGTCAATGAACTTCTGCAGAAGCTGGAGGTGTTGTTACAGATGCTGCAGGGAACCCGTTGGATTTTTCTAAAGGAAAATATCTTGATCTTTACATCGGCATCATTGTTACCAATCAGAAGTTGATGCCAGCACTCTTGAAGGCAGTCAAAGAGTCCGTGGAGGAGAAAGCTTCATCGTTGTAATTCTCTATGGACACAATTGTATCAGGTCTGTTAAGTTGGCCATCAACTCAAAACATTTTAATTAGTTTGGTCCAAAGGGTCTTTATATGTGTGAAAATTTTCCCAATTCGAGAATAACAAGTCCCTGATCAGATCCTTATTAGGTCTTAAGTTTATTCCAAGAGTTCAATGCTTGCAGGATCTAGAGATTGGTAAATTCCTTTGTAATTGCCAGGATTGTGAACATAATTATATATTTCGGAATATATGCAGCTGTCTTTTAACTAATAGGAGAGTAAAAATAGCAAATGAAAATAATGTTGTCTGATTTCTCGGATGAAGCTTCATTTGCTAGTAAGAAAACTACCAAGTTTTGCATGCTGGTCATTGAGAGGTGCTGTTATGACCTGATTAGTCCTCGACTAGTTTCAAATTCATTAAGCAATTATTGAAGGGATGAACATCAATTACCTTCTTAAATGTTACAACAGAAACTAATAGAGAACGACTTAAATATTTGAGAATAACATAACCAGACAACTTGTGAATTATGTTTGCGACCAAGCCATCACCAAACATTTTCCTAGTATTGAGATGGTAAATAGAATGAGTACCATACAAGTCACTGTTTAAAATTCACTTTCATATATGTCACGTCTGATATGTAAAGTGAAACTTGAAATTTAATGTCAATTATAAATAGTACAGTGATTTAATATTTTAAAAGTTGTGCAAGTGATGCCATATAAACCTATCCCTTCATATGATGGATACCCAAAAGACAGCCACTGCTGTATTTTGCACGGTCAAACTTCAGTTTACAATATGACGGTAAACCCCAAAAGTCCAATTACTTGAGCTACAGCCGAGTAAATTGACCTCAACCTGGTTTTATTAAACCAAGCAGGTGCCTACGCTTATTCACATTTCATGAAGGGAAACCTACATGCTATTGCTTGACTACAACAACCCTATTTGCTTTAACTACTGCACCTGCTTTATTCAACTAAACAAATACAAGATCGAAAATTCAAACAATGGAAATGAGTATTCAATATGTACAATTGCAGATAATCCATGGATATTTTATCTAAAGAGGACAATCTGGGGGATAGTCTTGCGGGTGCTTTTTGATGGTCTTTCTCAGTGAATTCTCTTGCTCATGGAGGTTTGAAGGGAGAACATCATAGACATCGGTAAACAACTCTGCAACAGGAGGTTTCTCAACTTTTTCCGCTTCTTGGATTGCAAATAATATCTGTTGCAAGAAGTGTAATCAGTGAAATTTCAATTGGAGACAAAAATTGCATAGCGTGGATATTTAGTTGTTCAGTCTCTGATGTGGATGTTCGCATGGAAATTTCATGTGGACATTATAACGTCCACCGCTTTTGACTTGTGTTAAAAATGACTTTTACACAGAAGTCCAGCACATTCACTTTCTTGCGGACGTCCAGACCCGAGTGAATTTTTTAACTGAAAATTCAAAAGGGTAACTGACACAACTCCAAGAATGAATGACATCTAATGTTCTTTATGGGTATTTCAGTGAGTATCAGGAAGGTGGCATTTAGTTTTGCAATTTTGATACATGAGAATCACAGCAGACAATATAAACATAAATTTGATTTATTTTTTCTTTATTAATTCATTGTTAAGACTACACTTACTGCAGGGCATACTCCTCTTGCAACTTTAGAGATCTAGCTTCACCAATGAAGCAAGTGATGCTGCCTTTTTCTGCTCTAAATGTCATTTATCAATTTTATATTAAATGTAGTTTTCTATATTAATCAGTGTAATAATTCCTGAGAATCACAGGGCATACTTCTCTTGCAACTTCAGAGGTTTAGCTTCACCAATGAAGCAAGTGATGCTGCCTTTTTCTGCTCTAAATGTCATTTATCGATTTTATAGTAAATGTAGTTTTCTATATTAATCAGTGTAATAATTCCTGAGAATCACAGGGCATACTTCTCTTGCAACTTTAGAGATTTAGCTTCACCAATGAAGCAAGTGAAGCTGCCTTTTTCTGTGCTAAATGTCATTTATCGATTTTATATTAAATGTAGTTTTCTAAATTAATCAGTGTCATAAATCCTGCTTCTTTGTGGCATCACTTCAAGAAAGTTCACTAAAAGTTGTTAATTTGGATCATAACTTAAATTTAAATATTCTAATGTTAAAGTTCCAATAAACCTCCGTCTTTGAAGATGCATGTCAACACTATTTTTACCTGCTTCCTCACACAGCTTCTGAGCTCCGACTCACTGTCAGCATTCCACCAACCATTGTTTTCTATCCATTTTCTAAATCTGGTGACAGGGTCTTGAGTTGTTCTCCACCAGTCCATCTCATCGACCGAACGATACTTTGTGGAATCATCTGATGTGGTGTGGTGTCCCACTCGGTATGTTAGGGCCTAGCCATGGAAATGGTTGAACCAAACATCAAACATAAATCATGTAGGTTTCAAAATCACGCCTCTCATAAGGCTTGAAGAAATAGCAACATGGATAGATATTTTACCTCAATTAAAATAGGTCTGCCCTCACCAATTGCCATTTCCCGTGCAGTATTAACTGCACTATACACTGCTAGAGCATCATTACCATCTATACGGATACTACGGACTCCATACGCCCGGCCTTTAACAACAGCACCATCACCTGCCATTGCCCAATGAAAATTCACTTAGATATTAAGAGACTTCATCTGGCTGAGATTGTCCAGATATAAGAATGCACAAGGAAAAATACTTCGAAACTGGTCAGAAGTAGGGGTACTGATAGCCCATCCATTGTTCCGACAGATAAAAATAACTGGAGCCTCAGTAACTGCTGCAAAATTTAAAGCGGCATGGAAATCTCCCTAACATGAAGTTACTTGTATTAGAAAACAGATAAGAAAAAGCAACATCCATTGATATTAAAGGAATTATGGGAGGAGCAACAAAGTTATGACGAAGAGGCTGTTACTACCATAGGAAGATAAGAAATATCAAAACAATATCATCTTCTGTATGCGAACAGAAACTGTTTACTGAAATAGGAATGACTGCAAAAGCAATAGAGAATCGTGTTGAACAATTTCATCCAGTTCAGTGGCAGATAAAAGGATGGACCGCAAGAGGCCCCATCAAAACTTCCACACCCCTGACCCCACATGAAGGTAATCATAGAGACCTGAGCACCACCATTCCCCCCACCTTAATACTACCTGCTCTTCCCCTTCCTGCGCCCCAAATACAGCTCTCCCACAATCTTTCTCGTATAAATGTAAAGGAATACTTAACAAAATCCTTATATTATATTTACCTCACTTGTGCCTCCATCACCGAAATAAGTGACCGCACATGCATCTTTTCTGTCCATCTTTAAAGAATATGCAGCCCCAACCGCATGAGGAATCTGTGTACTGGAGCAAATAAGAATTTATAACTGGTTATGAATTTCAAGTTTCATAATAACAAACCAAGTGAAAGTCCAATATAACAGATCCCACATAGAGAAATCTATATCTTACGCTATTGTTGATGCTACAGTAAAGTAATTGTGCTGCTTCGATCCATAATGGATAGGCATCTGCCTGCCTTTCCCATAATCAGATTTATTTCCAAAACATTGGTTAGCAAATTCTTGCAGGGAGAAACCACGCCATAGTAAAACTCCTTGCTCCCTGTACTGCATTACAGATCCAAAAACACATATCAGGTTTCTGTAGAACTCACTCAGGTTGAGCATGCATATGACAATCTATGCATCCACATGTGATACATGACTCTGTGTGTGTGTGTGTTTTAGTGAGTGAATATGCTTGCGACTGTCTGCATATAGTGTGCCGCCCTGAAAAATAAGAATGATGTACTCAGGTCTGTGTATTTGCTTATTACCTGAGGGAAGACAAAGTCATCAAACTTTAGTGCAGCTGCTGATGCAACATTTATAGCCTCTTCTCCAATTGAGGTGACATAGAATGATATTCTTCCTTGCCTTTGTGCTTCATAGAAGATAGTGTCCATTGTTTGAAGTGTGACCATATCACTGTACAGTTTTACAGCAACTTCTTGACTGATCTAATTGAATTCATAAAAAGTATATAAGCCTTCTAGGTTGAATTTTTATTCGGTAGACAAAAGGAAAGAAAAATTCTTTTTCATTTTTATTTTGGGGGATTAGGAGGAGTTAGAGGAAAGCAGGTGAAATACCTCTACATAATTGCTGCCCATAATTAGCCAACCGTTGTCATCAAGGACCCGGTAGCAGGGTATCCGCTCCTCAGAGGACTCAGAAATGAACCTCATTTCAGGGGTGAGTGCAACCTTTCCTCCGGGGAAATCTAAAAACTAAAAGAGAAAGATGGCTTCAAAGATCCATTATGTGTATCCTCAGACACACGAGCAGAGAGCTAAAATGGTATCAATTAATGATCTTTGTATGCAGTCAAGACTGCATTCTGGTAGCAACATCAAGAATGATACTTTCTGTATGCCTTTAAAAACACCTTCTTCAAGTGGTAATGTGACACAAGTTACTGAAGAAATCAAAAGCATAAAAATTGAAAAATGCTTGCACAACCAATTTATCCATGAAAGCGTAATACGCATATGGAGGATTCCTTAATGACTACTAACACAGATCAAATGATACAGAATCTTTATAAAGATTCCAACGACAATAACCTATGAAGTTGGGTAATAAACTTTTAGGCGTGCTCCAACCAAACAATATATAGTAGGCAATTTTCAAGTCATTTTGCTTAAGTTTCTTCCTTAAGAAACCCCAAATTCACGAAGTGTACATAGCTAACAACATCCAGTTTCATGATATCCTGACATAATTCAGTACAGTGAAACATAAAACCTTAACATAAAGACATTATTAAAATCGCCAAATGATTCAATAATGATTCCAGGGCTAACGGCGTTTGCAAAGGGTATAAAGATCTATTTAGAACCAAGAAATGTTTAAAGGAAACAAGTGATGATAAATCAAGTATCTGTAACCCCTTAATTCCTTTTGCCGCAAGCTCTTTGCTAGGAAATTCAACAGGCACCAAACCCAAAATATTTACATGCACAATTGCAATAACTAGAGTTCTATGTTAAATGTAGTGCTCACAATAATCACTCACAATGCTTCTGCCATTTCCATAAAAAAATTTGAGAATTCCCTCGTTTAGCACACAGTTAAACAAAATAAATTATATAAGCATTTCCTTCCCAAGATGATATGATTCCTAGTGATCCACATCAGAATTAGTTGAAGCATGTGCATTGCCAAGGATCGTCTTTGTGTGTGTGAACATAAAATCTTTGTTGCAGCCTACCCTGTAATTTTACATGCTTATGCACTCACTCAACCTAATAAATAACCTGAATTTCACCATTACAAAATAACTAGTTAAACGCAGGGTAACTGATACCAAAGTTAATTAAAACCAGGTATATGTAGATTTTTTTATAAAGATCATGATTATTGTTCATTCAAACAGAAAACTCTTTGCAGTCCATTATCTCAGGTGTACTATTTTGATCAGAAACTTTCAAAAGAGCTAAATAAAGAAGAAGGGAATAAATAGAATCCATATAAGATAAACCTGTAAGCTCAACAATCCCATAGAAACCCACTACAATTTATCAGTTAGTAAAGAAATAAATCTCCACTTCACCAATATGAAAAACCTTAATCACATCAGCATTCATAAATTCTTAAAACACAATAACATGCAAAATACAAAATTGCTTGCCCCACATTATTTTTTTTTTAAAAAAAAAACACAATTTTCTCTTAATCTTCTATTATATATACCTGATTGTTAACGGAACTGCTGAGAGAATCCAGTTGTTTCCCGGCTTTAATCGACTGAAAGCGACGAGCCAGGAAAAGGGTTTGTGAACAACATGAATTTGCATATGGGGAATTGAAATCTTGAGCAAAAGGAGTTGTTAATAGAGTCTTCTTGTTGTAATGGTTTGCAAGAAAATATTTGCAACAACTCTGTTTGATCATATACAACAAACCCATCTTTGACTTCAGGTGGCTAAGAATGTTGCTAGAATTTCTCAATCTCAAAGCCATCGCATGAAAATGAAAAGAGAGACGATGAAACACGATTCAGTTACAATAATGATGGATTATTTTAAGGGAGTGAAGTGAAGAAACGACTAACGAGGCTATGCTTCTCAGATAAGACAACCTCGTCCGTTTGTTTTATTGGTTCGATGAACGTGGATAATTGTTACATATTTGCTACGTAAAATACACCAAGTTGTTTACATTAATGATAAGAATTAAGAAAGCTTCAAAATCATTAGAACAAAAATTTATTTGGACAATCATTTATGGAAATCAGCTGGGGGTAGTCATGGATAAATTATATTTAATTTTTCATCTTTAATTTGGATCAGGAATATTTAATTATTTTTTATTCATTCCATTAATCACGAATAAATTATTCTGCTTTGTCTTTAATTATTTTTTAATGAAAAATAGTATTGTAAATATAGAGATTTAGAGAAAAATATTTCATTGTTTTTTTATTGATGAATACTCAAATATAAATAGAGTTTATAATAAATAAAAAAGGGAAAAGATAAACATAAAAGAAAAAAAAATTAATAAGATTTGAGAAGTTAAATACTACTAAGATACGAATTTATTTAAAAGAAAAAAATAAATTGATTTAAACTAAATAATTAAATTAAAATCTTGTTTTATCTTAATTTCTTTCATATCCCTATAAGATAGAGTTTCGGTAGGAGAGTTCAATCTTATTCTTCAAGAGAAGAAGATTTTTAAAAAAAAAATTTATTTTATTTTTCAATATGAAAAATTAAGTACGTGGAAGAGGTTTGGTGAGAGCTCTATGGTAGTTGGAGTAGGCAATGATGCTGAGAAAGAACGTTATGATAGTATCTGCACTAATTGTGATGAAGACTGCTAAAAAGGGTAGACAATTAACTGTAAATAGAATTTTATATTATTGGTGATTCTTCTTCATTAAAAAAAGTATCAAAAGTAAAAAGAACAATTACAGAAGGAGAGAGAGATATATAGAGAAAAAATTGGAGATGAGAAAAAAAGTCAAATAATATCTCAAGTTGTTAAACTTAAAAGATTTTGAAACTAGATAAAGAAAAAATTCTTTTGAGAATGAAATGAGAAATCTTTTAAAATAAAATAGAAAATAAGGATCTGTTTAAAAATCTAAAGGAGTTAATTTTTAAAATAAAACAGAAAAAATATAAAAAAAAAACCTATTTGGAAGTTAACCTTTAAAATGAAATGAAATAAAGAAATAAAAAATCCGTTTGGAAACGAAAGAGAATTAACCATGAGAAAAAACAAAAAAATAAAAGATATGTTTAAAAATTGAAGGGAATAAACCTCGAAAGTAAAGAAGAAAGAAAGACCCTTTAGGAATTGGGAGGGGCCTAACTTTAAAAAAAAAGTAAAAATAAAGTCCCGTTTAAAAATAGAATTTGTAGATATTGTAGTAATCATTATCCACAATCGGTAAGAATATGTATTTATATATATATATATATAAATATACATATTTTATTTGTATATGGGTGATACTTGATTTATGTATTATTATTAGTAGCATTTATATAGGTTAAGGATATACTATTAGTATTGAGTTTATTTGTAAGACTTTAGATTTATTTTAGTGACCAAATTGTAATACTTTGAAAGTTTTGGGAGCTAATTCGTAAATATTAAAAATTAACCTCTTAGTATAAAAATACACATTTGAAACCCTAATTTACTCATTTTGGTCTAACTACCTCTTTTAGAGTGAGAAACAGAGAAAGAAATAGGAGAGAAAAAGAAAAAGAAGAAGAAAGTTGAAATTTAAGTTTTAAGAGGTATATTATAACATTTTCTTAATTTTTTAGTGTTAAATTAGTTAATTTCTTTCAGTTTTAATTTCTGAAAATATGTACAATTAAGGATTTGATGTGTATTTTCTAAGATATTGTGAGAATTGATGATGATCTATTTACATAGCTTGATAAATTATGATGAATTGCAGATAATCTCTTGATCCAGGAATTTTATAAATTATTGTGATTCGATTCTGATTTTGAATTTTGAGTATATGAAACTAGACATGTTTCGAATTTTTGACACTTTGAATCTATTTAAAATTCCAGAAATTGAATTTGTAGTGAATTTACCAAAACGACCCTGAAATTCTAAAATTTTTCTGTGTTAACAGTATGATACAGAGACAAATAATTTTTGATCTACTGAATGATCTTCAAAAATTACGAATTTATGGAATATGATAATTTTATATGTCTAATATGATATACTCAAAATTGAGAATTTAGATCAATGTGATTAAATTGTTATGATTTTCTAAAGAGTGTCAGCTCATTGCAGTATTTAATTAACAGAATTTTAAAGCTATAGAATAAAATAGTTTTCAAATAATTTTTCAGTGATTTTGAAATAAAATATTTATCATGGATTGAGATATGTGTTAAGAGTAATTCTATGGTAGTTTTATAATTTTTGAGTTAGTATATGATTTTATAAAATTGGGAGATTGAATACTGTTCAGTAAATATCTTAATCCTATCAGGTTAGTAGTTTGGATTTAATGGTGTTTATGTTATGTCAAAGTATATTAGACCAATTCAATGTATAAGAAAATTTTGTTAAATGTAAGTGGTCAGAATGACAGGTTTTGAGAAACCAAGTAATTAGACCAATTCGATATGATAAGTGCAATGTGTAATTTTGTAAGCTATTTAAAGTGTTTTGTATGAATGTTGAGGCTCATGAAAGGATTAATCTCCATTGATAGGTTAAGGAAATTTAAGCCTTATAGCTGAAAGTGTTAAGAGAAAAGTATACTAGACTTGTTACTGAAATCACAATAAATATAATAATTGTTATGTATGATTTTGTAAATGTAGTTAGGAATATATTTATGTTATGTCAAAGTATATTTTGATATGAAATGTGAAGACATGTGTTTATGAATGTGAGCATGAACATTCATGACATATATGTATTTTTGAAAGTGAGCTTTGGAAGTGTAATATGTCCATGAGAAACATTTTGTATTTTGAGAATGCTTGAACTCACTGTTAACTTAGTAGGCGTTTTATGTAATTTGTGGAGCTTTTATGTGTGGCATTTCCTTCGAGATTGGTATATGTTATGTGTTCCGTATGTAGGGAGGATCTTATTGGTACCTAAAGGAAGAGCGAGTCATCACATTCGTGTGGTGGCGTATTGGTGCATGTGAGAGGACTCACCGATGATCAGGGTGAATGTTTAGCTTTTACCTTCGAGCATAAGCATTATATATGTGTAATTTAAAAATCTCACTTGTACTATTCCTCTCATACGGTATGTCACCTACGAGTGACATTTGGCTCATTATGTGATATATGATATGTAAGTTCTACTAAGTAGTTGTTGAGTGATGATATTCCTATTATATATTTTAAAAGAATGTGTAAGCGCTTACATGACATATGATTTGATAAGATTATGATTTTGATTTATCACAGCATATCATACATATACATTGTGTATATATATGTATTTATATTTGATATATGAAAAACATGTATGCTTACTGAGTTTTACTGAGTTTTATACTCATTATAGTTTATGGTGATTTTCTGTAAATAAGGTACATGTGTACTTAACGAATTTGGCAAGGCTTCTGCTGTTCTTTGGGTTCCCTAAGTTGTTAGGTTATTGAGTGTTTCATTTGGAGACACGTGGTTTAAGATATTTGATTTGTTCATATGGAATAAATACTTATGTATTATTTTATTGAGTGTGGTTATGGGTTGATTTTAAGTAAGAATTTGCAATGAATATATTCTGGGCTTTCGGTAACAAAGTTGCTACTAGTAACGTAGTAGAGTGTTAATCTTTGAGAAAACTCTGCGTATCTCCGGTTTACTAATTGCCCGAGACATAATTCAATTGTTAGAATTCTAAAAAATTGAAATGAATGTTTAAATATTGTCAATAAATATTTATGTTTATATTTTAGATCATGGGTTGATTTTAGTGTTGAACTTATTAGCAACTTGCTAAGAATTGCTATGTTGAATTAAAGTTTGAAATTTTATGTAATATTATTTATGAGTGCACATTATTAAATAAATGTAAGTTATGTCGTGTGTCAGATCTTTTGGGTCTGAAGCGCGACAGATATAATTGGTAGGAGTTTAATTTTGTAACAGAATTAAAGTAACATACAAGGATGAAGAAAGAGAAAGGGCTATCACAGGGAGATAGTCACAGCACCACGGTTTTGCGTCTTGGTATTGCGATTCTTATATATATATTTTTAGAGAGAATTATTAGTGTTAAAAATGATAAATAATTGGTTGGGCTCTTGTGTATTGTAAAACAAATAATTTGATTAATTGTAACAGCTATAATTGAAGAGGAAATAATAAAAATAATGGCTAACCAAGGTATTGGTTATTGTTCATAATACTATTTATAGTTACTATTCACATGAAAGAAGAAATATATTGACGGAATGGAATTGAATATGGTGCTAAGGAATTAGTTCATACTTAAAATTTAAAATAAAAAAAATTAAAGAATTAACAATGAACGTTTTGGCTATTGTGCAAGTAGCCTCACGCAATGATTGTGCAACGACTTGATGTAGGCAAAAAATAATTTAACACAAGAGTGACTTTGATATCATATAAAGATTTAAAAAGAAAAAAAAATTATATTATATTTTCGTTGAAGAATGTTTTAACATATATAGAGTTTATAATAAATAAAAAAGAAAAAAAAGATGAATAAATTTAATAGAACTTAAGAAGTTAAACACTAATAAAATGCAAATTTATCTCAAAAGAAAAACAAATTAAATTAAATTAAATAACTAAATTATAACAAATCAATTTAAACTAAATAATTAAATTAAAATTTTAATTTATCCGAATTCTTTATCAACAAGTAATTAAATAAAATAGTAGCTAATGCTGACAAATAATAAAGTTTAAGTACCACAATTAAAAGAATAATGTTATATATTTTAAACTTATATTTTAAATTATATCTTAAATAATGATTTATCAAATAATTATTGAGTGTAATAAATAATTTTAAAAGTTATATTATTTTACTCTTCAATAATTAATTAACACATCATTAATTAAAAAATAACTTGTTATATAATTTAAAATATTACTCCAATTAAAATCCAGATCCATAAAGTATTGCAATCTCCTAAAGAAAATCCATCAGCTGTTGTAAAGGGTATGAATGATAAGAGGTCTATAAGGTAATCTTTCTTAGATACAATACAAATACGTATTTGCGTCAGTCTATTGCCCACGAAACGAAGAGGATAAGAAAGTTGCGTGTAATCAACGAATATCTTTACACACGTATGAGTTGTCTAATGACAAATACAATGTGCCGAATTATTAAAAGAAAAAAACAAATACGTGGATGATGTCTTTATAGGTGGATAAGTATTGGTTTGGTTTGAGTATTCTATGAGGCAATAAATCAAGCCTTTGACCTTTGTTTTTTTGTTTTCAATACACGCTTATTATATCAGCTCTCCAATACCGGTACTTCTCCATCTTTATTGATAATTTTTGTTAATTTATTATTATTATTTTTTAGGAGAAAAAGCAGAGCATGAATTAATAAAACAATTAAGGAGATGATAATTGTTAAGGAAAATAATATCTCACATTGGTTAGAAATTAAAAAGTCACGAGTATATGCGAAGTAAATTATATTTTTATTGGTATCAGACTTTTTTTTTAGTAGAGTCTAAGAGCAAGACTATGAAGGTTTAAACTTAAAGTAGACAATATTATATCAATGTAGAGATATGTATAGTTCATTAGACTCCTTACAAGTGGTATCAAAGTTATGCCCCAAACTTAGTCATGTGAAAGAAATCCTTAGTGCCGAACAAGAAGATGGAGAACCATGGTATGCCTCGGTTTATTTGCAATAAGATTCGTGGTTAAGCTCTACGGATAGGCGGTGGTGTGCTCCGAGCTTCACGTAAGGCATGTGCTATAACGCAATAATGAGGAGTTGGCTTAATATAGCAGGCTCTCAAGGTAGGCAGTACTCTAGCGCCTTAAGTAAGGCGTGCATCTTTAATACAATGAAGATAAATAGAAGATGAATACAAGAAAGGGAGTGAGATCCTCATGTGTAGAAGATAGACGGAGTGAACGCCATTAAGTTTCCCTCTTTGAAAATCAATACCGATGCAACTTGTGACTTAGGAAAAAAAGGCTTATTGGTCTTGGTGTTATTATTGCAACCATTTTGGTGAAGTTATGGTTTCATTGGCTATAAGCCTCTGTTATTTTGTCTTGATAGATATTTTGAAAATATTGGCAGTTGTATAAGGTCTACAATTGGCATGTTATTTTAATTTAGCTAATATTGAACTTAAAATAGATTGTATATATATTGTAACTCTTTAAGTCTAGTGAATTATCAATTTTTGAGTTGGGGCTGGCAATTCAAAATGTAAGTGAGTTCTTACTGTGCTTTTCTTGTGTTACTATTCTTTACACACCAGAAAGACTAATAAGTTAGCTCATACATTTGCAAAATTTTCTATTATTGTATCTTCAAAGACTTTCTGGAATGATTTTATTCCTTCTCTACTACAATCTGTTATAACGTTGTAAGAGATGATGTTCATTGTAAGAAGACCAATAAATCACACATATCTCCACATTATTATGATATTATCTATTTTGAGCCTAATTCCTCATGGTTTTACTCTTGAGCTCTACCCAAAAGGCTTTATACTAATTAAGATATAGTTTACTCTTTATATACCCATGATCTTCCTAATTTCTTAATAATGTGAAACTTTGTTTGCCTTAACAATCATTCCCTCGAATAAAAGACTGTTAAGTCTCCCCTCAAATGATATCTCATTTGTCTATCTTCCATACAGAAAGATCTCGCTCTCAATATTTTGCTAGCCATCTTCACTGCGTTCCACCACACGCCTTACGTGAAGCACCAGAGTACCGCACCACTACCTTGAGAGCCCGCTCTATCAGGTCAACTTTGCATCATTGCATTAAAAGGACATGCCTTACGTAAAGCCTGGGAGCACGCCACTGTCTGTTCAAAGAGCTTGACCACACTTCCCATTGTACGCTAATTAAGGCTTACTAAGCTCACCACCTTCTTGTTCGCCACCGAGAATTTTCTCCACATGGCTAACTCTGGGGCATGGCTCAAATATTACTATTAGAAGCCTAACGAACAAATGCCTCATACCAATAGAGATATTGTTCACTCCTTATATACTCATGATCCTCTGCATTTCTTGCCAATGTGGTACTTTTGTTTACTTTCTTTGAAATATTCATCTTGGCAGCAGGAAATATCTTAAATTGACAATGACTAAATAAGATACTAATTTTAATATATACTTTCCCTCAAACTCAAGATAGAGGAAACAACTTGAATTTGTAAAATAAACCAAGAAGCAAACTAAAATAAAAATAATATAATAACTTAATAAAAAAATTATAATGTCATGGCATGCATGTGACAACTGCTATTAGAGGAGGCAACCATTGTTGGAGTAAGACTACTATTATCACAGAGAAGCAACCATTGTCAAAGAGAGGCAACGTTGTTAGAGAGAGGTAACATTGTTGAAGAGTGACAATATTGTCGAAAGGTAACAATGTTGTTGAAGAATAACAAGTGGTTAATAGTTTTAATTAATAGTTTGACGCCATCTGTAGGCTAAATTATGAACCTAGAATCTCTTAAATTTTAGGGATAATAGTTTGGTGCCATATGTGGAGAACAAAATAGAAAACCATGAAGAAAAATCAATCGAAGGCTTATATAATGACTACTTGATCCATGACTTTCTATGACAATTAAAAAAATTAGCAGTTAACTAAGAATCCTGATTAAACAACCAAGACCAATCATTAGGCCTATGGTATGACAATGTTGAGTGCCAAGTAGGGGCAGTGCCCGCCTAGTGAACAAAATTATAAGAAGAACTAAGGAAAGCAAGATAAGAGAGGGAGGAATTGAGAGAATTGTTGGTAGCAGTGTTAAAGAAGCATAGAAGGTTAGAAAAGGCAATATGAGCCTCGAGACGCAGCCAACCAATAAGTAAACTCGCTGGATCTTAAGGGACCTCTCTTGTCAATTGGGGATAATAAGTTCCTTGCCCAATTTACTTGAGAGCAAAATAAGAAGGAGATACAAGAATCATTCGATGAAGAAAGCCAACTTTAGATCAGGACGTCACGTTGAGAACTTAATGACTGAGCACCCGCATACTCGGAGGTTAGGGACTCAAAGTAAGTTAGATGAAACCAAGCTATGGAAAGAAAAAAAAACCAAGGATGATCTAGACAAGCATAATGCTTATAGGATATAAAACAATAAAAGATTAAGAAAAGAAAACGGATAAAGAAGTTTGATACTAAAAGCATTATTGGAGGAAAACGTACGAGGACTAAAAGAGCTATTGCATGAGCTAATAGAGGATAAAGAGAAGCGAATACTTCCTCCTCAAATCCCTATGTGCTCATTTGTTAACTTATCTCTAGACACATATCTTGATAAACAATATATGCAAACACTTTTGCGTTTGCATATATTGTTTAACCCTGTGGAAAACTCTTTTCTCGGGTTAGTTGCTTATGGCCATAAGACTTTCTATGATACAGTCTTGGAGCATCTGAATATATATAACTTATCCATGTGAACTGAAGGATTCCATATCTGTACATACCGAATTCCATAAGCATCGGACCATACCCAGCAGTCACACCATGAAAGTTTTGTGACATACATGGAACCAAAGTATGGTGGATCACTTACAAGTACACTGTGGCACTCAGGTCAAAGGATCACGTTTACTACTCAACTCGAGAAGACCTTCAATTAACGACTTCATGGGATGTCTATTAGGGTCATCTTTGAGTTTGTTCAGTATTCAGTTTTTACTGAATACCTATATGCTATACGAACTTTCAGTAAACCCATGGTCAGCTAAGAACAATCATCTAGGTATAGTATACATTGGTCTATGATAAAAGGTTCCACCAACAGGCCTGTATCGGTGAATTAAGACCAGAAACATATAATTTGAGAATAGACTTTCATAATAATATTTCTTAGCACTTATTGCAACTCTTATAATTATGTTATTACTAGTGTACTCTTAGGTTTTTGTACCGTTATAGATAAGGTTCTAACTTTTAGAGTTCATTGATTATGCTAACTCTTTAGCATTTATAGTTCTCAGCTTTACTAATTCTTAGCATTGATCTAAACTTCTTTAGACCAAATCCGAACTCCTTTAGATCATAAAATGTCTGTAACGTCACAAGCATTTAACCATTTTAATGATTGTAATTAGTGATTTAACAAAAGATGTACTGTATCAACATTATAAAATAAAATATTCATACAACAATGAGATGGCACGTGAGCATAAATCCTAACAGAAATTACATTCAACCTTTAGATTGCCTAGAATCTCGACCTATAAAGGAGTGATTGACTTTGTCTATTATGTGGACCAAGTGATCGACTTGTTTTCCATTATAGGATTAAGGTAGAATCAAATGTGATGATTATTTCAAATGAACCTAAAAGGAAGATCCATCTTTCGATACCGGAGATTGAAGTATAAGAGTATTTCTTTTTCTAATGAACTAACTGACAAGTTTGTCCAACATTCATGAGGAGCCTATGAATTGACTAAAGACCCGTAGCAGTTAAAGAAACTTAAACAAGGCCAAATAGAAAGCTTGAGAAACTTTATGTCCACTCAAAAGTGATATAACTAGAGGGCATTCAATGCGTTCATTATATTAGAAGCCTTAAGGGCAGGGTTAAAACTAAATCGATTTTGGTATTATTTGTTTGACAATTCAATTGCAACTTATGTGACTGGTTACAATCAAGCATCCAAGTATATGGGATTTAAGGAGAATAAGAAGCGAAAAGGATGATAGCAACAGATACCTGAGGAAAAGTACAGGGTCAAGAAGTAAAAAGATATACTGAAGGAAGAATGTTTAGGGAAAGAAGGAATCGAACACCACATAAGATAATGAATTATCCTTAGGGAAACTGATGATGAAATGAGAGTTGGGTGAAAAAAACAAAAAGATCTGTCCTTGGGGTGGTGCGAATTCGGCAAGAAAAATTTGTTCCCCTCACTATCCCCTTAGAAATTAAATTTTAGGCCATAAAGAAAAAAGGCCTACTCAAAGAACCAGTTGCCATAAGAGCACATGTGACATAGCGGACAAAAATAAGAAATATGACAATCATTAGGGCTATATGCACATGACTAATGAGTGTTATCATCTAAGAAAGTATGTAGACCAGCTAATCAAAAGCAGGTATCTAAAGGAGTTCAAAATCGATCGAGAATAAAAAGAGCTTCAATAAATCGAGGTTTTATATCCCAAGCCCTAAACCCAATCAAAGATGAAATTGATAATCTCATGAGCTTTATACTAGCCAAAAACTCTAATAGGGGTAGAAAAAATTACTTTTGATATTTTATAGTGGGACATCAAGTGATATATAATACCCTAACTGTTGAAAAGCCTTGGGTACAAGTTATCTCCATCTTGTTTACCTAAGAGAAAACCCAAGGAATTAGTTACCTACATAATGATGCATTAGTAGTCTCAGTATAAATAGCACGAGTTGAGGTAAATTGGGTATTTATTAACCCATAAAGTTTGGTTGATATAATCTTCGAAAAAACGCTAAATGATCTTAGCATAAAAAACCTGAAGATTGAAAAAACCTAGTCTCTTTTGTACAAATTTGAGGATGGTTGTGTTATACAACTTAAAGTAGCTAGTCTGGCTAGGTCATTTGAAGAGAGGCTGTTTACGCTCAAAATATAACGCGGCTATCGCAGTATAGATTGAGGTGTCGATCCCACGAGGAAGCTCTTAGCAAAATAGGTTAGTGAAGTAAAATATTAAAGCAGTAGCAAAGGGTTAATTGATTTAAACGGATGAGATAGAATTGTCTATGAATTGAGGAAAATGTCTTATGATGATTTAAGCAAGGCTTTGAGAATCACAATTATGCTTTATAAATCTACTCTATACTTTGATTCGATATTTATAACTCAACTGAAAGTTTCACATCCCAAACAATCAATCGGAAGGTATGTAATATATAACACATTTGATAACACATGTATTTGATTTAGTTAAACTCTTTGCAAGCATTAACACCCATCATGTTATTTATACAAGTTATCTAAGATCGAAAATATATCATTTTGACAATATTGTAGTAAAAGATTAACTTGAATATCAAACATTTATTGCCCTTATATGTTATCCAAGATCGACAATATATCAAATTGACAATACTGCAGTAAAAGATTAACATATAAAACAATGTAACCAGTAACAATTATAAATCAACATGAATCACATAAGAAAAGCATGACTAAATATATATGAGACATGAGAATTATAACCTCTGGATTATAGAAAATAAAATAGATAAGAGTTTAATCAAAACCAAACTTACAACATTTATAGCTCTTGACACCGAATCAAAGCATGGAAGTAGATTTACTACACATAAAAGTTCATCTCTTAGCCTTGCTAGGAACTCTAGCCTAAATTACAATACATGTTAATGAGAATAAAAGAAGAGAGAATTATCTATTAAAAACGTCCTAAGGGTCTCCTTATATAGGCAATGAATGGACATATGTCATGGATGACATCAATCTTCAATAGTTTTAAGCCAATAACTCGTGTATCCACTTGCAGCACATTTTTGATAATGTAAATGATCAATTCAGCTTCTGCAGCCGACATGAAAGTTGTATAATTTTGACTCTTCTTTCCATAGGCACTGATTTCATGCAAATTGGATGAGTATCCAATGAGATATGAGCAAAATTCCAAAGATACATCAGAATTCGGCCAACAACCATTTTACCCACTTGCAATGCGATTTGGTCCATGATAACGGCTGATTTGGACTTTACCATAAACATACGAGTTGTTGATAGTAAAGTCAGAAATTCACAACTTCAAGAATTATACCAATTGAGTACGTATTTTGTGAGATACGGTCCAAATACGTGAATTGGGTCAAGCTGGGTAAGAGTTGTAGTCCGATTCTGTTGTATCTCAAATTTTGGCCCATAACATGTTGGATTTGACTTTTCCACTATTCTTCAAATTTGTGTAAGATTGAGTCATGTTGCACCAGGTTCAAGAATTTCTTCATTTCGATTTCTACATTGAGAGTTATGTCTAATTTACCTAAACCTGTCCAAATAACATTCATTAATCACAATTTAAGGAGAACACTTTATTTCAAGCTAAAAATACAGAAAACACTAAAATTAGTGACATTAAATGGTGATTGAATCTCTTAACAACATGCATTTTCATGTGTTCATCAGAGGCCCTAGTAAAAACTATGATGATGAGCATTGTTATAATCAATCAACCATTTTTTTACAAAGGTTTTCTAGGGTGACCATTAATGAGGAACTCAAATGCGGCCATGTCCATTATTATCTAAATTTGAATTTTCTGGTTGGAAAAGGAGTAAAAGTCATATCCAGGGATCAAAAGATGACGAAAAGTTATTATGTGACCTTGGCGAATAGAACTTTTTGTATTTGTACAGCAGATTTAAGGAATGAAGATCGGTCAAAATTTCTAAGACCAGTAAGGAGTTACTTTCGGTATAGGTCAAATCAAAATCCCCTAAGAAGGTAGTAAATCATTTCGTAATTGAATTTGAGGATCAAGAAAGGTTTGAGTACATTGTTAAAGGAATTTTCATATATTTTTACCTGGTCTCATGAAGATATAATAGGGATAGATTATTCACTGATATCCTATGCCATGGTAGTCAACTTATTCTTCAAACCTGTCAAGTAAAAGAGGATAATCTTTAACCAAGAGAGGAATGAGGTCGTGGCAGCTGAGGTCGAGAAGCTTTTAGCTGCAGGATGCATCCAAAAAGTCTATTATCCCGAATGGTTGGCTAATGTAATCATGGTTAAGAAAGCCAATTAGAAGTGGACAGTGTGCGTAGACTTTATAGATTTAACAAAGCTTGCCCAAAAGACGATTTCCTCTCCTAAAAATTGATCAATTATTAGATTCCTTAGCCGAACATGTACTTCATAGTTTTATGGATGCCTTTTCAAGTTGTAATAAGATTAAGATGTTCCCACCCAACTAGGAAAAGACCTTATTCATTACTCATTAAACGATTTATTGCTACAAAGTTGTGTTATTCTGATTAAAGAATTCTAAAGCTATCTATCAAAGGCTTATTAATAAGTTTTTCAAACCTCCAATTGAAAAAAGCATAGAGGTCTATATAGATGACAAGATCGCTAAGTCAGTTCAGCTTGAGGATTATATAAAAGACCTGGGAAAGACATTCGAGATTATGAAGGAGCACAACATAAAGTTGAATCTTGAGAATTATGCCTTTAGAGTTGAGTTAAGAAAGTGCTTAGAATTTATGATGAACAAGAGAGGGATTAAAGCTAACCTAGATAAAGTCTAAGCCATCTTAAAGATGAAGTCCCTCGATATTATAAAAGAGATTCAAAGGCTAAATTTCAAAAGCCAATGACAAATATTTTGAATTTATTTAGGCTATTAAAAGAAAGGAGAAGAAAATGTGGACTCCTCAATGTAAAAAAGCTTTCCAAAAGCTCAAGACCTACTTGGTACAACCTATCCACCTTGCAATACCGAGGATTGAGGACCAGTTGATCATCTATCTTGGGGTCTCAGCATAAAGAGTAAGTTCAGTTTTGGTTAAAGGAGAAAGAGAAGCCTAAAGGCTAGTATACTTCACTAGAAAGCTTTTATAAACCCTGGGAGCTGTTATCCCTAATCGAGAAGCTAGCCCTTGTACTAGTCATGTTGAGACAAAATTATGGCCCTACTTTCAAGCATATACCATCATTGTCCTCACTTATCAACCCTTGAGACAAATATTGCATAAGCCCGACCTCTCAAGGTTATTAATTACGTGGGCAGTTGAGCTTACTGAGTTCAATATCCAATACTAGCCAAGAATGGCTATCAAGGGACAAGCCCTCGTAAACTTTGCTACTAAGTATGACATGGAGACTTGGTCTCTTCAAAAGTCCCTTTTAAGGTATCCTTTGGTGATCAAACAAAGAAGAACCCTTAGATCTTAGTTTAGACACTCTATATTAATGGGCATCCTATTCTCAATGGTGTGGAGCATATATCATTATCATCAGCCTAGAAGGATATCAACTTGGTTATATAATTCAATTTAGCTTTCCGACTTCAAATAATAAGTTCGAGTATAAGACCCTCTTAACCAAGCTCAATGTTGCTTGAGCACTCTTAATAAAGAAAATTTTTGCCAAGAATGATTTACAACTTGTTGTAATCTAAGTTAACTAAGATTTTGACGCTTAAGAATTCCATATGGCTGCACATTTTTTAGAATGTTAATGAACTCATAAAGTAACTTAATGGGGTTCTGATTCAACAAATATAGAGAGTAGAGAACTATAACGCTAACATGTTGGCACGATTAACCTTAATTGAGGAAGTTCGGATACCTCGGTTGGTACCCTCTGAAGTTGTTCCAGAGTTAATCATTAAGAAAGTTGTGAAGGTAATGCAAATTGACCATTGTCCTAGCTAGATGGATCCAACTTAGATAAACATCAGCATGGTATACACTGATCAATGGTATTTCTTATCGTTGTGAACATTCTTATCTATATATGAGCTGCTTAAGGCCCAATGAGGTAGAATATGTACTTCGAGAAATCCATGAAGGAACCTACAAAAATCACCCTAGGATGTTAAGTTATTGGTAAAGAAATGTGATGCATGTCAGAGGTATGCTGACAATATCCACACCTCTCTTGAGAATTTGAAGACTATATCTAGCCCCCAACCCTTTGCCTAATGGGGACTTGACCTGATTAGACCATTTCTCCATGGAAATGGCTCGGCCAAGTACACCATCATCATCGCAGATTTCTCACTAAGTGGGTAAAAGCCAAACTCTGTACCAATATTAGAGAGAAGAAAGCAAGGAACTTCATTTGGAAGAACTTGGTCTATATATTTGGATACGGCATATGGTCATCACAGATCATGGTAACAGTTCGATAATGAAAGTTTTAAAGGCTTCTATGAATAACTCAGTATACAACTTCCATGTGCCTCATTAGTCAATCTGAAGACTAATAGACAAGCAAAGGCATTTAAGAAGCTCATAAAGAGGTTACTAAAAAAGAAGTGAACATAAAATAAAGAAGTGTGGGTTGATAAATCACCCAAAGCGCTCTAGGCACTTAGAACCACCAGTGAAATAGCCACTCTTCATTCTCCCCGTCCTTAGGATGTAAATTCATGATTCCAACTGAGGTTATAATTTTGAAACACTGAGTACTGTATTTTGATGAGGAAAATCATAAGGAATTGGTTCGAGAAATCTTAGACATTGTTGAACAAATGAGAGAATGGGCAAGGACATATTAGTATAAGGTTACTCAGTTTTACCACAAGAGATTTTGATCACAAGAATTTGCAAAACAAGACCTAGTACTAAAAAAAGTACTATTGAATACAAAAGAACATAATGGAAGGAGTTCTCGACCCAAATTATGAAAGCAATTATAAGGTGCTTAAGAGGATTCACCCTGAAACTTATAAGCTCAAACATGCAAATGATAGGATTTTTAGAAAATTTTAGGATCTCAAGCTCTTAAAGAGATAATATTATTGAATATTTATCTTTATTATGCTTTTAAAGCTTTTATGAGATTGTAAAGAATGTTCAAGAATCATTAATAAATCTTTATTTTCTATATCTTATTGTAAAGTATAAATCAGAGCTCAACCAAAAAGTGACAACTCGAGAATTTTATGTTAATCTGAGATCTCATAAGGGTCACTTAAGGACTGAAGAGCCAAGAGGGTCAAGACAATAGCAAACCCAGATAACTTATCCTAAAGGGATGAAAGTTCGGGACACCTTCTCAGAAAACTTGTTGCAATAGCCATCTCGAATGACTCATCCTAATTAGATAGAGGTCTGAAGCAAAGTGATAGCCATAAAAGCCAAGAGGGTCAAAGGGATAGCCATCCAATAACTCATCCTAAAAGAATGAATGTCTAGAGCACATTCTTAGATGACTCAATGTGATAACCACGAGAGTCACCGCAACGATTGAGAAGCTAAGAAGGTTTAGGCAATAACTAACCTAGACGACTTATTTCAAGAGATGAAGGTTTAGAGTACCCTCCTAAATGACTCATTCTATAAGGATGAAGGTCTAGAAAAATTAAATTCTTGAGAAATCCTTAGAAGAATACGGAGAAGCCGAGACCAACACTTATTATTAAAGACAAGAAGGCTTTAATAAAGTTAAATTATTTTGATTATTAAGTTGATACATCAAACTCAAATAATGTCACGCTCCAAACCCAAAAGATCTAATACACGACATCACTTACATTCCTTCCATAATGTACACTCATAAATAATATTACACAAAAATTCAAACTTTAATTCAACATAGGAATCCTTAGCAAGTTACTGGTAAGTTCAACACTAAAATCAACCCATAACCTAACATATAAACATAAACTTCTATTGATAATATTTAAACATTCATTTTAATTTCTTTCAGAATTATAACAATTGAATTATGACTGGGACAATTAGTAAACTGGAGATACGCAGAGTTTACTCAAAGATTAACACTCTACTACGTTACCAGTAGCAACTTTATTACAGAAAGCCCATAATATATTCATTGAAAATTCTTACTTAAAATCAACTCATAACCACACTTGGTGAAACTTAAATCAAATCCAACCACACACAATAAAATAATTCATTAGTATTTATTCAATAGGGACAAATCAAATATCTTATCCTACATGTCCCCAAATGAAACACTCAGTAAGCTAGCAATTTACGGAACCCAAAGAACAGTAGAAACCTTGCCAAATCTGCTAAGTATACATGTACCTTATTTATCTAAAATTACCATAAACTATAATGAGTATAAAACTCAGTAAGCATACTAAATTATCATATATCAAATATAAATATATATATATGTATAGAATGCATATGTATGATATGCTGTGATCAATCAAAATCATAATCTTATTAAATCACATGTCATGTAAGCGCTTACACATTCTTTCAAAACATATAATAAGAATACCATCCCTCAACTACTACTTAGTAGGACTTACATATCACATAACGAGCTAAATGTCACTCGTAGGTGACATACCATATGAGAGAAATAGTAAAAGTGAGGTTTTAAATTACACATATATAATGCTCATGCCCAAAGGTAAAAGCCAAACCCTCACCCTGATCATCGGTGAGTCCTCTCACATGCACTAATACGCCACCACACGAATGTGATGACTCACTCTTCCTTTAGGTACCAATAAGATCCTCCTTACATACGGAACACATAACATATACCAATTCCGAAAGAAAGGCCATACATAAAAGCTCTACAAATCACATAAAATGCCTACTAAGTTAACAGTGAGTTCAAGCATCCTTAAAACACAAAATATTTCTCATGGACATATTACACTTCAAATGTTCTCTTTGTTAAACACATTTCACTTTAAAAGCTCATTTTCAAAAATACATATATGTCGTGTATGTCCATGCTCACATTCATCAACACATGTCTTCACATTTCATATCAAAATATACTTTGACATAACATAAACATATTTCTAACCACATGTACAAAATCATACATAACAATTACTATATTTATTGTGATTTCAATAACAAGTCTAGTATACTTACCTCTTAGCACTTTCAGCTACAAGACTTAAATCTCCTTAACCTATCAATAAAGATTAATCCTTTCATGAGCCTCAACATTCATACAAAATACTTTAAATAGCTTGCAAAATTACACATTGCACTTATCACATCGAATTGGTCTAATTACTTGGTTTCTCAAAACCTGTCATTTTGACCACTTATATTTAACAAAATTTTCTAATACATCAAATGATGTCCAATTACTCTAAAATCGGAATATATCATTCTTGACTCATATATACTTCTTATGTATGAATAGTATATCATAATTCCAACATTGTGCATTCCATAAAAATCATCGAATCCAAACTACTAACCTGACAGGATTAATATACTTACTGAATAGTATTCAATCTCCTAATTTTATAAAATCATATACAAACTCAAAAATTATACAATATCATAAAAATACTCTTAACACATATCTCAATCCATGATAAATATTTCACTTTAAAATCACTACTAAAATATTTTAAAACTATTTTATTTTATAGCTTTAAAAAAGCTGACACTCCTGCAATTTTATTTTATACTCTTAAAAAAGCTGTTAATCAAATACTGCAATGAGCTGACACTCCTTAGAAAATCATAACAATTTAACCACATTGATCTAAATTCTCAATTCTGAGTATATCATATTAGACATATAAACTTATCATATTACATAAATTCATAATTTGTGAAGATCATTCAGTAGATCAAAAATTATTTGTCATTGTATCATACTGTTAACATAGAAAATTTCTGAAATTTTGAATCGATTCAAAATCTCAGATGATCCTAAACATGTCTAATTTCATATATGCAAAATTCAAAACCAGAATCGAATCACAATAATTTATAAAATTCTTAGATCAAGAGACTATCAAATAGAAATTCTACAATTCATCGTGATTTATCAAGCTATCTACATAGATCATCATCAATTCTCACAATATCTTACGAAATACACATCAAATCCTCAATTATACATATTTCAAAAAATCAAAACTTAAAGGAATTAACTAATTTAACACCAAGAAACTAAGAAAAGGTTATAATATACCTCTTAAGCTCAACTTCCAACTTTCTTCTTCTCTTTCTCTCCCATTTTTTTCTCTCTTTTCTCACTCTAAAAGAGGTAGCTCAACCAAAATAAGTGAATTAGGGTTTCAAAAGTGTATTTTTATTCTAAGAGGCTAATTTTTAGTATTTATAAATTTGCCCCCAAAACTATCAAAGTATTACAATTTGGTCCCTAAAATAAATCTAACGTCTTGCAATTAAACCCAATACTAATAGTATGTCCTTAACCTATACAAACACTACTAATAATAATACATAAATCAAGTATCACCCACATACAAATAAAATATGTATATATATATATATACATAATTTTACCGATTGTGGATACTGGTTATTACAAATATTATAACCCAAGACCCGTTTCAAGAAGAATTAATGATTTGAGAATGAAGACATAATCATAGCAAAAGATAAATAAAATCTAAGTATATAAACATGCTCGGACATAAATGAAGAATAACAATGTTTTCAATTATTGCAAAATACTAAAATTTCATTGCTTCATAAAATATATATGCAGTATGGGTTTTAATTACAAAGCCCAAAGAAAAAAAAAATACAAGAGTTTTATTTAAGTAATTGGAGAAATGGCATTATAGAGGGCTTTCTCAAGAATAACCAAAGAACCACATCCTTGGTCCTAGTAGTAACAGCAGTAACAAGAAGGGGAGCAACCTAGATATAAACTTTCTCGGCAGTAGCAACAGATTGGAAACTTGAGGCAAAAGTCAAAGCTCCTAATGAAGTAGGGTCAGTAATGACATCATCCTTGCCACCACCCGAGACTGGGTCCTTAGCACATTCTTCCTTAGCCTGATTGACAAGTGCATCCTTAAGCCATTTGAGGCTAGGTCTGGGTAGTGTGCATTAAAAGAATCCATACACTTTGAAAACCCATCCATAACCCTCGTGGACAACGCCTCATCCTGAGATGCCTGATTTGAAGTACAAGCATCCTCTAGCACCTTGATTAGTTGCTCAACCCTCTCCGCTATAGATGTTTAATATGTAGCATGAGCAGCCTCTAGCTCTTTGGTTACCTGCTCAACCTTTTTCGCCATCTCAGCCTAGTTCTTTCTCAAGATCTTAGTTATTGTATCGATCTCGGTAACCTTAGCCTCTAAAAGCTTGCTCTGCCTTGTAAGCTTAGAGGCTCAACTCTGAGTTGCCTTATCCTTCTAAAGCTAGCTTTACCTTTCAAGCTTCAAGAGTTTTCTCTCGACTTCAGCTCTTTTAGTATCAACCGCCTCGGTTTTCACCTCTAAGGCCTTATACTCTTTGTTGAATGATCTGGACTGCCTCTTTGCTTTAGTCAGTTTCTTCTTGAGACCTTGATCATTCAGACTTTTTACAGGTCGTGAATGATGTTGATGCGACACCAAAAAAAAGTAAGTGGCCTGAAAATGTTCATCAAAAGTTAAAATCCTGAGTAATTAACACTTGAGAAAAATTTAAGAGAAAAGATGAAACTTACATCTATCACACTGTCAATGGTGAGGTAGGCGGGAGTAATTAGGTCCCACTTTGAGATGCTTTAGGCCTGTCTTGGATCAATATAGCACTCCCCTTGCCATATAAGTAAAACCAAGTATTCATACTTTGTCTGCTTGTTAAAGATAATATCATCGGGCATGAAGGCAAAGGGGTTCTCAATCACTAGCTACCTTATTCTTTCCTAGTCAATTTATCATGGGCTAGAAGTGGCCTCAACTTGTATGAGAGACCCTTGATGGCGAGTTGGTGTCTTACTAAGAAGAGAATGCATTTGAGTAGGTTTTGAGGAGTCGACGATCTCCTTGTCCCTTTTTGCCCTTGAAGCTTCCTGAAGCTACTTCCTAAAGGATTCCTCGACCACCTTCTCTAGAGACCCCTTTTTTAATCCTCTACTGTTGCCCCTTAGCACTCTACCTCTTCCTCGTCCCTCTAAGAGGTAATCAATAACAACTCAATTATCCCAAGCCAATGCTTTTGATCCTGACCTATCATTGTTGGACCTTTTTCTATTACTGCCTTATCATTGGACTTTCATTGCTTCAGATATAAAAGTAAACAAGTTAAATTAAGTAAAGATGACAAGGGACTTACTTTTCTTCCTTGACTTTTTGGTTGTCGAAACACTTCTCAACAAATCAGCAATAAGAGTCACAACCTTTAAACTTTCTTCTAATAAAAGATCCTTCCAATCAGCAAAGTGGCATAACACGACGTTCACCTTCACCTTGACCGCATCAAGAAATGCCTAGCCGATGAACTAAATAACTTTAGGACAATAGGGTTAAGTAGAATTTCATGACAAAAATAAGGAAAACTGACTAAAGATAAATAAGAAAAAGATTAGCATTGAACGGGAACCTGGTTGGAATATACCAAGTTGCCAGCATAGGTCTAGAGACCTCTCGACCTTACCCTTCTGGCATAAAACTAATACGACTTCCACCCTTTTGATTAGTAGAGGGCAACCATCTAACATGGACCACATCTCTATAACTGAAAAAGTAAATAAAAGACTTTATTCTCAGTCGAGTTTACCTTAATAGGTAAAGGTATTATAGTTCTTAAAAAGTAGGCTCGAATTGACCAGCCCTCACACACATAGCATAGAGGTCCATTAAAACTTACCAGAAATTTGAACCTAATTGAGATAGGGTGAGCCCTAGTTAGGCCAACATTTTAATAAAGTACAACTGCATGGGTAGCCTAAATCCTAAACTAGAAAAAGAAAGGTATAGGGCAACCTCACCAGGCTCGGGTCGGTTGGAGAAGTCGTCAACACATGGAACCTTCAAGGTCACAGATGAGGGAATATAATATTGTTTCCTCAGACACTCCAAATCCTCAACAGACACCTTAGACTTTTGGTATCGATGGTCTAGTTCAAAGTCCACCTCCTCACCACTAGTGAAGGGCTCCCTACCCTTCTCCTCTTCCTCTTAACTCTTAATGGTCTTTGAGTACTTAGAATCAACTATCTCAACATGAGCATTTCCTATTTTCTTAGCCTTAACCTTGGCCATGGAGGGCTTGAGTTCTACCCCTTAGATAGATCTTAGTGTCACCCCCTGAGAAGCTAAGTCCCCTCGAGACCAACTAGATCGATTGTTCTTTTATATTAGTGGTGTTTCCTCTTCCTCTACATCACTCAGGCTAGGCTTAATATCTACAATAACTTGATTTTCTATATTACGGGACCCAATTTGACATGAATCAACATCTCTAAAGACTAAAATAAACATAAGTCACAATGAGAATTTTTAGGCGAGGCTAGAAATTTTGACCTGAGAATAATGAACAATTAGCAAACATCATACCTAATAAATCCATAAAAAAATTTTAGGCAACTTAAATGAAGGCTGCCGTTATGTTATTGAGGAAAAAACTTACAATACTAAAAACATAAGCATGCTTCAAAGACACATAAACATACCCAACAACAGCATCCATCAACGCAAAAGCATTAAAAAAAAGATTGAAAAAAAAAAGAATAGTAAAGGAAAAGAACTCATTATTGGTTGCCAAAAATAAATTGAAGATGAATGAAATAATAATCAGAATTGTAGGCTAGAATTAGAAACCATTCACTATTGCGATTATAGTACTTTCTCTTTCTAGAATGTGAAAAGACAGACTTTCTCTCTTTTTAAGATTACTAGAATATGTAAAGTGCTAAAAATGGCCCAAAGGTTGTGTATTTATAACAAAATCCCTAAGTTAATCTAGGTCATCATAGTAGAGCTAGATGAGTTTGCATTCAAAAATATATCTTCAGCTGATCAAAGTAATTTTTTTGGGCTCAAATGGCTATTGGATTAAGACCCAAAGGTCAAGAAGGCACCCACATCTCCCATGCACTATTGACCTAGCCCTTAGATCTTTGAAAAGCCCAATGGATAAAGACACACAATTTTTAAAGATGAATTTGTACTTTATAAAGTAATCGCCTAAAATTTAAATTTTGAACAGTAAATGACTCAAATTCCACTTGAATTCAAAACATTACGCTTAAGTAAGGTCAATGACGCACATTACCTAAATGTTTAAAGAACACATCAAGAACAATGGGTACAAGAATGAATCCATAAATTAGGATTATAATAAACTTTTCAGTACCAAAAAGTTAACACTAAAAATTGAAGGTCCTTGGTTTCCTTCTAGATTTTGACCTAAGCCTAATCCCTAAAAGGCTAGTGCAGCCCATAGCCCTAGAAGGCCCGATGCTGTCTAAAGACCCTAAAAGGCTCAATACAGACTATATTCTCCGAAAAGCCTAATGTATTCTATAGCTCTTAAAAAGCCCAATGTAGCCTACGGACCTAAAATTCGAATGTCTTGAAAATACTTTGTCTGAGGCTCACAAAGCCTATTGTACAAGCACTTCTGGCTTCAACCCATCGCTATTAGGAAAACTTGATATTAGAAAAATGAGTATCCTTGAAACTTGCTCGTGGTCCTTAGCCCCTTAATTCTTGACATAAATAAGTAGTTTTAGCAATTTGTTTTAATTAACATCGACCACTAAAGCTCTCCGAGAGTAAAAGAAAAGATACATATCGATTGATGACTTAAATTGTATTTATTTCTAAGAATTTTAGAATCTCAAAATTTTTGGTATAAATCTTACTATAATCTTAATATGAGTCTAAAACAAGAAATTAAAGATATATCATAATTTTAATTAAATTCTATAATTTAATACAAAAAAATTATATAAAAATGAGACTAAATAATAAAAGAATTGATAAATTATTTTTTGAAAACCTCTTTCGAAGACTTTTTGGGCAAGTAAAACCCCCAAAGCTCATCTACGAAAGACATCTAAAATTCTCTTTCTAAACCCTTTTTACTTTATTGTCTTTTTTTTTTATGAATTCATTACTAATTTAACTATCAAAAAATCATGTTAAAATTTTTAATGTGATTTAATCATATTTGAGATTGTTGAAAACTTTTAAAGCTTAATACACGTGAAATGAGATCATCTTAACCCAACCTTTGAAAAAAGATTTAGTTGTTATTTTTAAAAAATATAAATTAAACTCGTAGATCTTCTATCTCTCAAATTCTAGAATTAACAACTATAAATGTAATAAAATGATAAATTAATCAATTTAGACAGCTGGTGACAAAATGCTAAGCTAAGCAAGTACTCGCTGTTTTACAAAAGTTTGCTTTACTGACTTACATATCTTTAATTTGTTAGTTGTGACACGGGGCAGCAGCCACCATGAAATTTTACTTATGATGTTAATTAATGTCAAATTAGGTTTTACATAACCCATAGATACTTTAAGACGAAAATTACTTAAAATAACTAGAATATACACACTCATATTATTTTAATATAATAAAAATTATGATAAATATTAAAAAACAAATAAAAAATTAAAACTCAAATCTATATTTTTAAGAAAAAGATAAAATTCTTTAAAGTTGTCTAATAAAAAAAAATAGAGTTTGCCCAACTTTAACTGCATATTTTTAAGAACCTAAAAGACATTTTTTAGCCAAAATTTGGTGGATTTCAAAGCATAAGTTGTGGGTCTTATTCATGTTGTCAAGAGCTTCGAAACGACAAATTATGTGCCTTAGTAATTTTTTTTTTACTATTTTATTGATATTTTAATAAGTACTAATCTCCTTATATTTTTTTTTTAAATTTACCAATTACCTCTTGAAGGAAGATATTAGTTATTATTAAAAAAAACTAAGTAAAATTGATAAAAACACAAAATTACAGAGGGTAATTAATAAAATCTCCTTTACGCAACTTATAACCTCTCTAGACATTATAAAAGAGTCTATAAAATATATTATTTACTTATTTTGAAAACAATTATTAAGTTATTTTATTTTAAAAAAAATATGAATACTTTCTCGATTTGTAACATCTTTGAAGGGTCTCTTTTAGTTAAATTTTTTTTTTCTTATTTAAAATTAAGTTCTACCTTAATAGTTATTCTCCTATAAATTAAAAAGAAAATTTGACTTATATTATTTATAAATATATTTTTTTTGCCTTACATAAAACCCCATCTTTCTTCCTATAGTTTAATAGTTTAAGTATTAGTTCTTTGCATAATTAAAATTTTTAATATATTTAATTTTTCTTTGAAAATTTGAAGTATAAAAAATCAAAATTACTTTAATATTTTTATCACTTTGTTCTCTCTTTGTTTTTTTTTTTATTATTTACAAATTATTCCTAGTTTTTTTGTCTTAGTATTCTATAAAAATGTTTATTTGCTTGTAATTTATTCATATAAAAAAATTAATATTTATAATCTTTGCCCAAGGCAAAATGAGCTGTCCATAAACAAAATGTGGTCGAAATCATAGTTACCTCCCTGCACCATCAAGTGTTTTTTTTTTCTAAAAATTAATGATGCTCTCACATTTCAAACAAGCAGACTTTGCATTTGGAGAATACACTACATGTCAATCTTTAAAGCTTTATTACAAGAGAGAATGCAAAAGAAATCGAACTTAAAATGATATAAAAAAAAAAATTCAGATTTGAAACACAAATTCACTAGATATATCACTAGATATATCATATGAATTATGAAATAATAATTAGTAGTTCATGACTCAAGAATTTAAACTAATGAGGACTCAGGCAATAATATTACTTGCACCCTAACAATCCAAAATAACTTGCAATTGACAAGATTTGAAGATTAGTGAATACATCTTATAGTAGGAAGGAAGAAATGAACAAGCTAGGATAAAAGCATCATTGGTATGCTTCACTAAATTGCTGTAAAGTAAATAAAAAACTTATACATATCAAACTAATTTGGCAAGCTTATATCATCAGCTAGATCATCATCTAATGACAAGAACATTTCATCTAAACATGACAGTTCGGTTCCATCGTCGTCATCATCATCTCCATAGCAGAAACTTTGAGAATTGCCTTCTCTTTCATAAACTCGACACAAAACCCATTTGCAGGATTCCTACAATCACCCCAAATTGAGAAAAATTAACTCTAGAAAAATAGTGTAGATATATATATATATATATAATTTAGAGAGGCAATAATATAGATAGAAAAAGATGTACTTACTAATTTTCGATTTCCTTTTGTTTTGTAAGATTTTCCACTCAATCCAAAGTTGCAAAGGTGATATTCCTGCATTATCCAGTTGGTTTCTACACCAACAGGAGGTTCACCAACATAAAAAACAAGATGTTTCTTCACTCCAACCTTCTTTCCACTACTGGCGAAGATAGGCTCCTCGATATCCATTTGCTTCCAATACCCATTATCAGTAACTCGATCCTCTGCAATTTGGCTGAAGAAATACCACTTGCTTCCACTAGACAAAGCCTTGCCTGTGTAATTTTCAACAAAAGAAAACATGAAATTCAAATGATTAATTGAAGAAGAAGAAGGGGAAGAAAAAAATAGTACATGCTAGAATGAAAGTAAAGGATGGAAAGAAGAGATGAATTACCATTAAGTTGCCAAGGTTCATGCAAATGAGGGTCAAGATCAGGGATGATGTTAGGATGGCAAGGCAAGAGAGAAGATTTGCGGTAGAGAAAGTGAAGGACAAGTTCCTCATCTGTTGGCAGGAATTTGAAACCAGGAGGAAGGTTGCTAGTTCCATCACACATATTTAATTAAATGTACTGTGAATATGAAACAAGCTGCCGATATTGGATAAATATATGTTGTTGGTATTTGGGAATATTGGAGCTTTGTTTAGTAATTATATATGTATATATATAAATATAAATATTTAGGGTTGAACTAGTTGATCATGAGCTAGATATATATAGTGTTTGAGAGAGAGAGATTGTTGATTATAATTCAAGAAATGGATTGAGTTTGGAGATGGAAGGCGGCTGTGCATGGAAGACCATGATGGGATATGCATTCTAATAAGAGAGCGTAAATGTGTTAAAGTTTAGATATTATTTTTTTGGGCTATCATCTTCACATTTTAAAGTTTAGGATTAAATGGTAATTTAACATGATGTCAAAGTACTATTAATTTATATTATTTTTCTTGGAGTTTTAGTGCACTTTAAAAATCTAACCGTTTTACGGAAATTTTTATTCATAAATAGCCAAAAATTAGAAAACGATCACACATAATAAAAATTAACAATCATATATAAAGTACAAAAAATTTATATAATTTAACAATAAATACTTATATTCACTGTAGATCGTACTTTCTTTATTACTCAATTTACAATGAACTTTCAAATCACAAATATCTCTCGTAAGAAATTACAAGAAATACTCAATAGTTGAAACTATTTAAAAATCTATACAATACTCTCTTATATACTAAACACTTAAACGTTCTCTAAACTTTTTATTTTTTCTCTTCTTAAAATTTATTTGATGCTTGACAATCTAATGGGTTTATAAGAATTTAATAGACTTTAAAACATTCATAGAAACCTTCTAATTAGAATAAGAGTACACGAAATAGAAGTTCAAAATTAACTCACAAAATGACACAAAACAGAAATTTTCTATAAAGTTAGCGCTATAGAGCCACTGGCTAGTGATGTAGCATCGTTGCGAGCAAGTCTTGGCACTGCGGTATTGTCGCGACCCCAAGCCCCGGAATCTCCTTTACCGCACTCTAAACCCCTCATTGCTTTTGATTTTTCGTTTCTATCATTTTTTTGTCCGTATAACACATCCTCGACCTTATATCAACTTCTTGTTAGAATTCAAAATAAAAAAATTCAAACATAATTTTAAATTACTAATTTTTAATAATTTAAAATTTTTAATCTATCATAACGTGATATTGATTAATTAAATGATGAGATAATGTAACTAATTATTTTAAAAAATTATAGATATTTCCTATTCAATAAATGAATAACACATCTTGAGACAAAAAAAAAAAAGATAATAATTTGGATGTGTAAAATTATTCTTAATTTAATGATGTTATGTTTGAATTCTTAATTAATTCTTGGATTCAATGTGAAAACCTTTTTAGGTGAAGTGAGTGATAGGACTTTTAAATAAAGGAGATGTTAATGTTTCGAAAAAAGAAAAGTAAATAAATAAAGGAAGTGTTAAAACTCAGACATCATTGTTCGGGTACTTGATAAAATGAACTTTCACATTCACATTATCTAAAATGTGCACTTCTTCAAAATTTACGGTAACTAAGCAACCTTTAAATTATTTCAAGTCAATATTAAATTATTTTGAATAATTGAAGATTAAGCAAGTTTAATTTGTTGTAATATAAAATAATTCAGACTTGAGAATTATTAAATTAAAAGGATGCGGCTGACATTATTGACTCTTACGGAAGCCAGAGTAAATTATACATGTTTTTTTTTGTGGGCATTTGTGTAGAAGCAATTAATTAGCCAGTTAGTAAGCCAATTATATAATGATGGTAAGAGAAAGCAAGTAGATTAAGAGTAAAGTCACCTTAATTTGAACATCATTTTCTTGGTAGTTAATTTATATATTTAGTATTGTAATCATTCTAGCAGAGTTATAATGATAGGGGGTTTGATCCTTATCTGTTTGAATGAGATAAAATTTGGAAACAGATAAGTTCAATTATCTCGTGGCATACTCCTTCATACATGTGATCACTTGAATTTCAATACCACTGTTTTTGTAGCAAAAACAGAAGTACATGGTCACAATTATTGTGCAATTTTTTTCTTCTTGGAAGTGAATATGTAGAGTTGAGAGAGAGTTAAAAACATATAATCATGTAACTTGATATTTATGAAGAACATCTTTTGTGAATAATTTGAGTCGACATTCTTAGTAATCGAACTCAGTTTATGGACATTCAGAGAGTAAAAATATGATAAACTTTGCTTCAATTATAAGTCAGTCAATACAAATAAGCTGATGAAGCTTCTTAATTAACACATGATTATTACATTATCAATGACTTCTAAGCAAATTTCGTAATTTACGGCTTCAAAATTACTTTTTTATTTTAAAAAATTATCATATTTGTATTTTTTTAATATAAAAACTCAAAATTAATTGTCCTGTTTTGTTTTGTTTTTTTAAGAGTTTAATATTTTATTATGTAACAAAAAATATAGACTCTACCATTTTGAAAAATTCAAATTATTTAAGATTTTGTCAAAATAAAAGGGTTTCTAACTCTAATTTGTAATTCAAACTTTTATCAATCAATATAATTTTGTTATCTGAAATTTCAATTTTGCCTTTTAAGTTTGTTACTTCGTTAAAATTTGTATATTTATATATGGTTATGTTGGTGTCCAAATTTGATAAGGTAAGGATCAATTGTCTTTTAAGTGCAAATAATTTATTTTAATAAGAAAGGTAACTATTTAGTAGAAGTTGTTAAAGCTCAGGAGCAATAAGTAGAAGACTGTTTAAAGGAGATAGCTTAGCTTAATTAGGTTAAAAAAAGGTTGTTGAGGTTGTGTTTAAAGTTAGAAGAAGTGTCTAAGAAGTGCAAAACTGAGAGATGACCTAGATTTCACAAGATGGTTAAGACATGACCTAAATTAGAGTTGAGATCAAGGGTTGTACAATGGTGGTTATAACAAAGTTGGAATTAGTAAATCTCATCAGAGTTGAACTCACAACTTAATATTAGTGTAGATAAGAGTTTCGACATCATTAACTTAGTAAGAAGGGGTTGGAGTCTAGATTAGGTGCATAGTTAGGTTAATTTCATGGCTTGTAAGTTAAGAACAAGCTAGTAAGTATTTAATAAGAAAAACAATATAAATAGAACTAACACATAAATTTACATAGTTTGACTTAAAGGCTTATACCCATAAGCAAAGTTCATCATTAAATCCACTATATGAAATATATTACAAGATATAGATTATAATCAAAGTGACCATGTACACTCTCAGGTTAAGATCTCATATATTCTTAGAGAAGAGAATGAGACGAATATGAAAAAGTGAAATGGAGAACGAACTAACCTCCCTCACTCTTCAACTAAAATCTCATATATTATTAGAGAGGAGAATTAGATAGATATAAAAAAGTAAAATGGAGAATAAACCAACCTCCCTCATCCTTAGAGGAAGTGATGCTTATATAATAGAGGTGATTGTAAGCTCATTGGGCCACTTAAAGGATTTTTAGTGAAGAGAAGAGTATAAATATCTTCATGGTTAAGTGTCATGCTTAGTTGAAAAGGTGTGAGAATATTCTTTTTATACCAAAAAATATTCTACTCAACTAGGGATATTTAGTAATTGAGTTCCTTGAGGCTTGGAGGGCAAATGTCTTTTTGATTGGACATTTTATAGGGCAGTCAACTTTATTGGACATATATGCAGTATATCGACCTTAGTGTTGACACTTACGCTTTTACTGGTGCAAGTTTGCTTAACTTAACTCTAAATAGACCTCATCTCTATGTCTATACAAGGACAAAGTGATGAACATGTTGACATGGTGACGCAACTATGGTCCCCATGATTGCACCTTTTTATAGCATTATTTTCTTATCTAGCTGTCCAGCAGTAAGTCTCTTTTGGTGAACAATAGTGAGGCTTATAGTAATGTGGAGACTAACATCGTTCTACTCTGATAGTGGGGCTCAGTGGTGATGTGAAGGCTAATATAGTCTTACTAATGTGTTCTCTAATATTAGGGCTCAATGGTGATGGGTTCAGGCCCTATTGAGTCCAATAATACAATTCTCATTTGGATTAAGCAACATTCTAGAGACACAAGCATAAGTGTTTAGCCAGTTGACCTTTTAAGAGCAGCTCATATATCATCATAGTTACCTTTAAAAAACAAGCCCTCTAATTTCTAAAGTGAAGGTGATAAGATAGTATAAACGTTTTATTTGGTTGACACGTGGCACACTCTTCTTCCTCACTCAAGTTTGCACTCTTAAAGAATAGTTCAACTTTAGGGAGAGCTATGTCAACGGGCTGAGCAAAAGCCAGAGTCCAATTATAACCTATTCTTAAGTTGTATAACATGCTTGAATTGATCCATTTAAGGAACCATATCAATATTGAACCCCAAGTAAAGCACATGTTAGCCAAGCTGGAATACATCTACGTTAGCATTAGACCTGCAGTCATAGTGCAGGTCAGCCAAGCTAAGGTAGTGACCACCTTAACCTACACACCATGATCACGTCCTACCAAAGCTCGCAAGTAAGCCCTACTACTAGACAATTGGATAAGGGGATAAAGACTAGAGTAAAAATATAATCCTAGAGGGGTTACAGCCCTGACTAGATCAATATTATCCAGTACTCTATCTCTTAATGAGCAAAAGGTTTAGGCTTGTTTGGAATTAAGTACCCTTGGGTAAGTAAAGATCCTCCAATAGTTTATCGCCATGTGTCACTCCAAGGGCTCCAAGCCATCTTTTCCTCCAATGCTCATAGTATATCTCTCAAGCACTAAAGTCGTGATAATTTGGGTCGAAAAGCCATCATCTACCTCTGACCAAGTATATTTTGTGTTCAACAAGTCCCAACAGATCAACAACATTCTCAGTTACTCCTAGTTTTACATCCCACTTTTTATCACTTATTGGACGATTCAAATTTAACTCTTGACATAAGCTCATCCACCAAACTTGAACTAGCCCTCACTTCAAAAATTCTTAATGCTTGCAGTCATGATTATTTTTTGACCCTCAACAAGTTCTATTTATTTAGATAACAATAATATTACATGTACAAATTAAATTATACAAATTTACTCATACTAACTAATAAATTATGTAATATCCGATAGTATGAATGAGTTTGTAACTAATTTGTACATATAACACTATCATTTGGATGATATAAAGAAGGTAGGCATTTTTATTCTCTTATAATATTACAATATATTTATTTTATTATAAAAAATTGACCGTACGAGTGGCATATGGATGGTAAGTTCTTGATCGATTGAGCGTGCATATGTGCACCATCCATGATCGATTTTATTGCCTTGCATTATCAAGCCCCTTTCAACCTAATGTAAATTTACGTCTTCGAATGTGAAATATGCAAAGCGGTGTGAACTGGAAATTGAAACCTGGCAAAAATATGCTCATATTCAATTATTATCTATAATAAATCATGACAGAAAAGGACAAAATCCATTACAAACAAATCCCATCCTAAGCTATCACGTAAGCAATCAACATTAGTGATGGAAATTAAATTAAGTCACCATGGCCATGGTTTTAACATCTTTATCACAAAAGCATAATTACGTTCTACTAAAGTTGGTATATGGTAATAATAATAATAATCTCGTTCCATGTAGTTGGTAGGTCACTTTTAACAAGCATTACAATGATAGTTGTTGTTTGGACACTTGTGTTAGCTTCAGGATAAATGGAGAACCTCTCAAATTTGCTTAAGTGGTGGTGAAGTCCTTATTACTAGAGAAAAAATATATCATTTTCATTCACCTATCAATAGTTGTTTACTGATAAGTTTAACTTAATGTTGACTCTTCTTTTAAAAAATAAATAATAAAAAAGAAAAGAAAAGAAGAGAAAGAAAGAAGAGAGGTTCCCTTGTCATTATGCCTTTAGGTTAACCTTCACACTTACCACATGAGCAGTTTGTAATAATAAGATATGGATATTGGAGTCTCATCTTCTCGTGAGCTAGGGTTAGTGTTACATGCAAGGTTAGCTTTGCATCTTTTTGAGACATTTGTTCAACTTCTTTCATCGTGTCTATATATATATATATATGTATATCTTTTCCTTTTCGATCTTTCTTTCATTTTGTCATCCCTTTTTCCAGAAGAATGATTTGGATCAAAGTACTTTTTCTTTTCCTTTTCCTTTTATTTATTTATTTTCTCACCAACCAAAACGGAAACTTGTTTGAGGTGTCATTTCTTGTGTTGCTATATTGTAGATAAAACGAGGTTAAATTTTCCCGGGAAAATTGCCAAAGAAATGTCATATATATATAAACAAAGGACAGCAAAGCAATATTTCTTATTTCTTTCAAATTGAATCACCCCAAGTTTGAATTGAATTAAGTTAAAGGGCCAAAGTCATGATGGATGGTAGAGTCGACAAATCAATTGGGAAAAGACTTGTGTCCTATTTTATTTGTGACAGAATATTTCTTTTCAATTATCTTTGTTGGCCACCATGTCAAAAAGATCTTTATCATTAATTTCTAATCATGAAGTTGCAAGAAAGAACTTCAATGTTAATTTAGACATGAAAAAGGATTATTATTAACTTGTGAATTCAGCTCTTTGGAGTCTCGTTAAAAGACTAACCAACAGTAATAATTATTAGAAAATTCAAAATGGTTACTTAGAATTAATTAGTGATTCAAAAAACAAATTTTAAATGTTAGATATGAACTTAAATATAATTAGAAAATAAATTTTGAATTCATAAATTCAAAATATTAATTTAACCACAAAATACAAACTCTAGATCTATTATATTAAATTATCACGATGTATGTTAAGAAAAATATATTTAAAAAATTATGGCAATTTGAACACAAAAATTAGCAGTTTTGAATAACAACACGAGAATATAATGATTTTTTATAAACAAATATATGTAGTGTTTAATAGGTTTTTCTCTTTGTGATGAAAAGAAAAGAAAAAATTCCACGTCTTATGATTTGATTTGGAAACCATAACTATATATGAGGTTTTATATACTAGGTTAATGTTGAGGGATATCACGCCATGCACTTCAATTTGACACCCCTTATGGCATCAACTAAGCTACAACCTTGATACCCTTTACGCAGCGAAAAACCATAACTCACACCATAAGTAAGAATACATAAGATTAACACACCAATAAAGATAAAGAAAACAAACCAATCACAAGACACAAGATATACGTGGTTCGGCCCAAATTGCCTACGTCCACGGAGGATCTATGATCCAGCTTCTTCCCATTGAAATAGATCACAAAGTATCTTCTTACATCATCAATGATCCCACAAGACCCCTTAGTATCTCCTATAGAGACCTCTAAGCATCTACCATTGATCATTATGACTCCCTAAGACTTCTTCGTATCTTCTCATAAGAGATTTTTACAAGAAACACAAGAATAGCCCGAGCATCTAAGCCAAAAGGATCTATGGTGTTTCTCTTTTATTCACTCAAAGAACCTAAAGAAGAAAACACCCCCCAAGGTTACACCCTAGTGCACCACGCACTTAGTGCCTACCTAGCTCCTCTATTCTCTCTTATGGTTACATCTTGAAACCTTAGATGTTTAATCTTAAATAAGGGTTTACAAGTGTTTATATAGGGTGTATTTCATGCCTACTAACCCTATTCCTTGTTGGAGTAAGAGTCCACTTGTTTTGGAAGTCCAAAACTTTCCAAAACTTGAAATCCCGAGCCAAAACGGACTTTTCCCCGCATTCTGGCACTGCGGCGCTCCTCTCTGGGCGCCTCGGCGCTGGCCTTTCTCGCGTCCAGCGCTGCGGCGCTAGAAGCTCTCCTCGCGATTTTTTTCGTTTCCTTCGCGTCTTTAAGTCTTGTTTCACTTCTTCTTTCATGTCCCACACGTCCTAGACTTCTCCATACTTGTCCCACATGTTCTTGACTTCTTGTGACTCTCCACTTTGATATTCATCTCAATTCTTGTTCAATAAAGATTATTGAATTACTAATTTTTCAACAGTTAAATTATAATCTTATTAATTATAATTTAACTAGTATTAGATTTCTATACATATAAATTTATATCGAATTAGATATTTTTCAAATCTAATAAGAAATTATCTAAATAAATAATTTAAATTGACCTTTATTTAAAATAAGTTCATAATGTATAATTATAATTAATATGTGACCTCACATAAAAAAAATAATAAGACTTAATACTAAAGATAATTACAATAATTTGAAAATAATATTTTTAACAACAAAAAATGTATTGGGTATAGAATTTGTGGATGATAATTTTTCAACAATTGAGTCCATAAGAGTGCATATAATAAATATTATTATTAGAAAATTAGTTAAATAAATTTTAAAAAAAAAGAAAAAAATATCAACCTTCTTCAACAAAAAAAATCAAAAACTCTCGATGATAATAAAATGTTGTTTTTAACATTGTCATAAATAATAATTTCTCTTCCTTGATGGTTTTTGAAAATACTACGGTGAACAGTTTTTTTTGTTTTGTTTTATTTTGAATAAAATGTTAAAAAATATTGATCACCCACTTACTTTTCTTGCTTAATCAAAACTTCTCTGCTTACTTTTTCCTGTTTTATTGGCAACCAAGTTGATGTGTGTACTATGGGCAATGGTGAAAATAATTTTCCTAGAAAATTCTTTAGAGGTGGCATCATTTTGTGCATGCAAATCAAAGATCCAGTCAACACAGTACCACAGCGTCTTACGGTGGGACTCACCAGTCACTTCGCCAGATTAAAGGCAACGCAACTGTAACTTTTTTTTTTCCAAGCTTTTGATGAGTGGCTATAATGATGTGCCCTTTCTTTTCCATTGAGGATACACATCGTAACACTGGGTTTTTACAAACTTGGCCAACTTTAATAAACTCGCTTTAAAAAGTAATTTTGAATTTGAAGTGTTGACTTAGAAGTCGTTAATGTAACTGGAGATTTCTTTTCGTAATATATATATATATATATATAGAGAGAGAGAGAGAGAGAGAGAGAGAGAGAGAGAGAGAGAGAGAGAGAGAGAGAGAGAGAGAGGAGATTTTTTACAAAGCATCTTTTGAGATATCCCAAAATGCTGAGTAGGGAACGGTTAATCTATAATTTGGAAAATTATGTTGACCGTGGTTTTGGGAGAATTGCAACCTTTGATTCAAATATTAAAACTTTGAACTCAAAATTTAAAATATGTTGATGGTGGTTTTGGGAGATTTGATGTAAAAAAATAGCAGTATTAATTTTAAGTTCATAACAAAATTTAATATTATAATGTTTAAGTTTAACACATGAAATATTTTTAAATCAAGGTTCAAATTTAATACATACAACATTTTAAGTTTAAGGTCCAAGTTTAAGATATAGAGCAATTTAAAATCAAAACTCAAACTTAAGACATAGAGAATTTTAAAATCAAAGTTCAAGCCCAAAATTTGAAAGATTTTAGAATTAAAATCTAAGTCCAAATTTTAAAAATATTCAAAGTAGATAGAGATATTTTTTTAGAATGAATAAGTAAGAAAATTTGTATAATTAATAAATTTTTTGAATATTTAATTTATATGATTTAAATTTAGTGATAAGTATAAATATCCTCCTCTTCATTTGGTTTAGGTATCAAGTGAAAAGACCTTGATCTAATGATAAAAGTGATCAAGTGTCAGGAACTTAATCAAATGAGGGGAAGTGATCAAGTGTTCAAAGAACTTGATCAAGTATTGAGTATTGAGAGTTGTTAGAGAGTTGAGCAAGTAATAAGCTCAACAAGGAGTGTAAGTGTTGAATTATAAATGTTGTGTTGCAAGTGGAGAAGAATGATATTTTTTAAAGTGTATATTATAAGTTTTTTGTTTAGTATATAGGAGTATTAATAAAAATGTTCCATTTGTGCTACATTGTGTTCAACAATTGGTACCAAAGTTATGGGTACTAAGATCGTGGAGAATCCAACAATTGGTATCAGAATCAAGTTGTTCATAGCGTAGAACTGTAGTCAAAGTACTGTTCATACGAGTATTGTTCAAATATATAGTACCATTATCAGAGCTTAGTGTAGTTGTATAAATGATGTATGTTTAGAAAAGTTCTGTTAAAATGGTTAATATTGCCTAAGGACTCTGGATTTTAAGTGGGACCATTATGACCCTTCCAGTTTTTCTTGAGAACTTTCTTGGTGTACAATTCATATAAATAAACATGTAGACATTGTTACTATGGTGCTCATGAAATCACTGTTAAGAGTAACAGTGGGACGGTCGAAGATTGACCTTGGTGGAGCTTCATTTGAGTTGCGAAGAGTTTGAAGCTCTACAAGCTTGCAATTTGAGATTAAGTCTGTCTAGCATTATTAAAGTCTTGCTAGCACAACGGGTGACCTTCAAGTAGTTGGAGGAATTAATAAGCTCAACAACTAAAATTATAATACATGAGCAACGTTAATGGAGTCTTACTTATAAGGCCAAGATCTTTGGGAGGTCATTGGCGAGAATACAATTAAACAACCAACAAACGAAGTCACTTTGAAAAAGTGGAAAGTGAAAGCTGGTAAGGTTATATTCACCATTAAGACCACAGTTGAAAAATAAATGTTGGAGCACATAAAGAAGGCTAAGATGCCAAATGAAGTATAGGATACTTTTGCTTTACTCTTCTTAAAGAAAAATAACACACGATTGCAGCTTCTTGATAATAAGCTATTGTCAATTACATAACACAACATGATGATCAACAAATACTTCACAAAGGTAAAGTCCTTGTGCCGCGAAATATCTGAGTTAGATCATACCGCTATTATTGCTAAATCTATGATGAAAAGAATTATCATCCATGGTCAGAAGCTCGAGCATAGAAGCTTTGTTACTATGATACAAGGCTGGCCAACCCAACTATCTCTCGTTAAATTTAAAAATTTACTTGCTGATCAAGAAGTGATTGTCAAACAAATAGGTAAGGTCTCATCAAAAGACGATGAAGAAACACTTTATATCGACAAAAAGAAATGTTGATTTAAACAACGTGCTGGTAGAAGATTTAAAAGAGATGATGATAAGATAAAGAGTCATCAAGAAGGTAGCTCACAGTTAGGGGGAGCATGGAGGACTCACGGTAATGGTAGTCAGTTTTAAAAAAATGTTTGAATGAAAATGTTATAATTGTGAAAAAATAGGCTACATCGCAAAAGATTTTTGGTCCAAGAAAAAGAATGCTGATGAAGGTAATGTTGCCGCTACAAAAGTAGAAAAGAAATATGAAGAGGAGTGAGATATTGAAGTATCAATCGCTTTAGTGGAGGAAAACTTATCACTCTCAATAATAATTTATAAATGAAGTGACTATAAAAATGATTAGATCGTTGATTCAGGATATTCATATCACATAAGCATGGAGAAGCTTTATGGTGCTGTGGAAAAGGCAACAGATTGCCATGGAGAGTTGGAGCAGCAAGTGGAGAAGGTCAAGGTGGACCTTTATACTCAAAAGGATTAGTTGTTCTCCTTTATTGACATTTTCATTGCGAGTTGTGCTAGTACGCAACAGGGTTGGACCAAGACTTCTCAAGAAGAGGTCAACTTCATTATGGAAAAGTTTCATGACCAAGTGGAAAAGCTATGTAACGAGTTTGAAGTTACTAAAGATGATGTGGTGTTATGTAAGTAAGTAATGGATAATGAGACTGCTATTGCTCAAGTTATGATGGTTGCACTGAAAGTTAAAGCTCCTCAGCCGAAAAAGTTTAGCAATATAAAATATGACAAGAAGATTACTAAAAAGGTCTTGTCTCATCCTCAAGAAAAGCAACGGGGAGAATCTGTGGCACCCATGTTCAAAACAATTAGTAGCCAGAAACATGTGAAACAACACCAGAAGGTAAAGGAAGAATGAGCGAGAGGCCAAAAGTCCAAGCATGCAATGGAAGGTGTAACTCAGAAGTTAAAGGTTATTCCAGCTGTTCCTCACCACAACAAGGTATATGATGGTAATGCCTTCATGTAAAAGCACTTGAGCTATAAACATAAAAGGCCTGGTTACAATAACTAGGAAAACCAAAATGATGAAATTACCCCAGAGGTTGAAGAACTTAAGAACAACACAAGTTTTGAGAAACTTACGAGAGATGAAAAGGTTGTAAATTCCAACAAGAAGAATCTTGCAAATAAGCTAAAAAAGAAGAAGTCTAAGGACGAGGAGATGATTGTAGAGGAATATAAAAATAAGCTTCAAGAAAAAAGAAAAGCTTTTCTCGTGCTAAAGATTGAAGGAAAAGAGAAAAGAAATACTGCAAATAAGAGAAAGTTAGTATTGAGCAATAGTGTTAAAAATAACAACACCAACTTTAGGCCCATAACAAAATCTAATACTACAAGGCTTAATACATGAAACATTCTATAATCAAGGCTCAAGCCCAATACATGTAACATTCTAGGTTCAAGGCCCAAGCCCAAGACATGGTACAATCTAGAACCAAAGCCCAAGTTCAAGATATGGAGGATTCTAAAACCAAGACTCAAGCCCAAGCCTAAGTTTTATAAATATTCAAGGTAAGTGGAGATACTTTTTAGAAGGGATAAGTATGAAAAATTGTATGGTTAATAAATTTTTTGAATATTTAATTTGTGTGATTTAGATTTAGTGACAATAAGTATAAATACTACCCCCTCCAATTTGGTTTAGGCATCAAGTGAAAAGAACTTGATCTAGTGATAAGAGTAATCAAGTGTCAAGGAACTTGATCAAGTGAAAGGAAGTGATTAAGTGTTCAAAGAACTTGATCAAGTTTTGAGTATTGAGAGTTGTTACAGAGTTGAGCAAGTAATAAGCTCAACAAGGAGTGTAAGTGTTGAGTTATAAGTATTGTATTGTAAGTGAGGAAGAATGATAGATTCTAAAGTTTTATTGTAAGTTTTTTGTTTAGTGTATAAAAGTATTAATAAAAGTGTTCTATTTGTGATCCATTATGTTCAATAATATATATCAAAGCTATGGGTGCTAAAATCCTAGAGAATCTAACACGTGAATAGTAAAATGTCACTTGTCACTTTGATCTTGTCACAATGTGTGCAACAGTAAAAATAATACAATTTTAGTTTAAATATTGAATCTCAATCTTTTCACCGTGAGTTCGAAAATAAGGCTCATCAAACTTCTAAAGAAATTATAGAATCTAAGAAAGTTGATGTTGCGAATTTTCTTAAGCGATCTCAATAAAAATTAATGCTTCCAAATAGATCGACTTTAACCTGTAAGAGGTGTGAGAGTTAAGCTTATACAATAAATAATAGAGGTACATATGTGAATATAGGGTGCTAAAGGCATTATAAGATGTATATTTCAGGTTCTGTTTGAGGTATTTCTTTTGTAGTACAAGTTTAGAGTTTTAGATCGTAAGAAACTCTAACTTAAAGATTGGAGGGAATACATTTTTTTAAATCTTATCTAGAGCTTTTTTGAATAGTTTTTTATGAGTGCTACGAGCTGTTTTGTGAATATGAATTGAAGAGAACATCAAGAAAATTGAGAAGAAGGGTAGCTTGTGCATGTTTTGCAAGCTAGGGCAAATATTGAAGGATTGGTGCATTAACGACTTGATGTTACGAATTTGCTTAAATGATCTCAATAGAAATTGATATTTCTAAATAAATCGGTTTTAAACAGTCAGAGGTGTGGGAGTTGAGTTTGTACAATAAATAACAAAGGTACATATGTGAATATAGAGTTATAAGGCCATTGTAAGATGTGTATTTCAAGTCTTGATTGAAGTATTTTACTTGTAATATAAGTTTAAGGTTTTCGGTCATAGGAAATCTTAACCTAGAGATTATAGGGAACATGTCTTTTAAATCTTAACTAGGAATTTTTTGAACCGTGTTTTATAAGTGCAACGAGATGATTTATGAATGTAGATTGAAGAGAATATAAAAAAAAAATGGAGAACGATAATTTGTGCAAATTTTGCATAGCTCAAATATTGAAGAGCAAGTGTATTAATAAGTAATAACTAACATATTTTGATTTGTGAAAGAAGGTTTTTATGGGATTAGAATTTTGTACTTAGTAATAAGGGTGGGCAAAAAAATATCGGGAATCGAAAAATCGAACCGAATCGGTCGGTTCGGTTCGATTTTTTTTTTAACAAAAAACCAATTCGGTTTTTTCCACAAAAAAATGAAAAAAAATCGATTCGAAAATTAAAAAAACCTATAATTTAAAATAAAAAAAATTGAAAAAACTGGTTCAGTCCGATTCGATTTTTCTCATTAAAAAAATCGGTTTTAATTTTATTTGTCAAAAAAATTGAACCGTACCGTACCCACCCTTACTTAGTAAGACTCCTTCTTTGACTTATAATCCTTTTAAAAAATTTTTAAAATAAATTTTATCCTTACTAAAAGAGAAAAATAAATTTAATAAATAATAAAGGCAAATTATCGTTTTATTATGAATAAAACTTTATCATGTGAATTACTTATAAATTGAATAAGGAAGTTAGATATTCTTATTTTAGAATGATTTTAAAGATCAAAATGTATTTTATTATGTTTGTATTTCTTTATTAGCCTAAATTATATGGGTTTAATCTTATTTTGAACTAAATTATTCCTCAAGTGAGCCTTAAATTAAGAATTCATCTGCTTTGAGTCTTCCTTAATATTACTTTATACCTATTAAATCACAACTCGCTGATTAAGCCATAGAATATATTGGTTAATGTTCTTTATACCTGTTATTTTTGTATAACAACAAAATTTTAACACAAAAATTGAAAACAATTCCATGGAAATTGAAACACCAACAAAACTTAAACTAATTGTGTAATAGTCAAAATTTGTTAAGTATGAATAGATAAAATATATATATATATATCATGAAGGAGAAGGATTTAAGTGACACATAAGTTCCACATTATTTGTGTATTTATCTAATAAAACTTCTACCATATATATGCATTCATTTTAAAATAATTCAATTATATTAAAAATGTTGAAACACGTTAAAATTTTAATAAATAGTCTTATTAAAACCGTCTTAACTTGTAACTTTTTCTCATCGCGGAGATCATGTATCAATAGTTACATTTTAATGTGACAAATGAATTTTTTTTTTTTTTTTTTTTTGTGTTCAAATTCAGAGCGAAAACCAAAACCACCAAGCAGCTTCGTGGTTCTTATAACTCTTCTCTCTACTTTAAGGATAGTGGTTCAACTCCCAAAGAAAACTCAAATGACCCCAATGAATTCATTTTCTTAAAAATGGTTTATCTGTTGGGAGAGAATCATCGCAAATTTGCAATAGATCTGTTTCAAGTTCCTTTTCTGATTTATCTGCTGTAACAGATGTCTTCTTTGTGGCATAGTTGGGTTCAATTCAATTTTTATAAAATTAAAACTAATCGATTTTATTTGATTTTTTTTTTAAAGAAAAAAAGAACCAAAAAAATCATTGAATTGGATAAAGAAAACTAAACTAATTATTTTCAATTTGATTTTTTTTAATTTTGGGATTAAAATGTTGCCTTTTTTATTTTAAATTATGATACTTATTGGATATTTTAAAATTTAATTCATGAATATATTTTATATTAACATAATTATAATTTACTTAATTTAAAATAAATTAAAATTTTTTATTTGCTAATAATATACTAATTTCTTATAATCTCCATAAAAATAAAATTCTCTTATTCTATAAAAATAAAAATATCCATGAATAAAATTTTAGATTTTTTTTTTATTTTTCGATTTTTCCAATTCGGTTCCAAATCACATCAAACTATATACTGCATATATAATAGAGTGGAATAGTCGATACCAAACAATGTCAAATACAGGTAGGCCTTGAGCAACAATATGGCAACAAGTTGTTAAAAGACCAATTGTAAAAAATTTAGACATTTTCACAGAGAGTGTATGTGTTTAATTCTTTGGATTGCCTGCTTCACCCTAGCAGAGGGTTCTTCATACAAGATGGCAGGATTATCGAACTCAACTGCCTTGCTAGGCTCCCCCAGAAAAGCACGAAATGAATCTGCCACTGAATATGAAAGAGAATCCAGGTTGTATCCTCCTTCCAAGAAAAACACGCAGCGGCCACCGCATAGCTCTTTGGCTAGCTGTTTAATATTAGCTGCAAGCATGTAGTATGTCCCTGTTGTAAACTGTAGACTGGCCAGTGGATCCAATACATGACCATCGTATCTGGACAAAGTTCAGTGCAAGACATGCAAGCAGGTCAATGGCTAGAATAACAATGACAATTCAACTAAGATACTTCATAAGTAACAGACGACAACGTTTTCAAACTTTGAATTGAAATTTCAATGTTTCCTCTTTGTATGTCCAATTTAACCAGAATTTACAGTATTTTAATGTCAAACAGAGAAAGCATGGGACATTTGCATAAGTGGCTGGGCAAATATACATGCACACATATATAATATAATTCAAAATTTAAAATTTAGTAATTTCATTAAAATGTCTGCAATCACCAAAAATGGCCACACAGTTGACTTTCTGGGAGTTTATTTCAAGTTTACCACTCTAAAGCTCATCTACTAATGAGACAGTTTGAATGGGGTGAGAAAAAAAATTTACCTATAGACACATGGGAAATGGCGACTTACCCAGCAGAGACAAGAATTACGTCTGGCTTGAACCTTTGAGCACATGGAACAATAACTTCATCAAACACCGTTCTCATGGCAACGTCACCAGAGCCACCAGGTAAAGGCAGATTTAATGTTGTTCCTTCACCATCTCCAAGACCTACCTCATCAATTTTACCAGTACCAGGATAGCTTCCATCCTGTACCATTTCAACAGTTAATATGTTTATTCGCTGTCAAACTTTTGAAATCAGCATTTTAAGCAGCCAACAGCATTATGTTTTCACCAATTGATAAATAGGCGGTTGCTTCGAGCTCATACCATTTGAAACAGAATTTGTTACTTTATTCTTGTTATTAATAGAGTCGTATTCTCAGCCCTCACCAAATAAAATAGAAGGAAAGAACATATAAACTAAGTTGTCTAACCTGTCCAATGTCAGCTTAATACCTAGGTGTTAAATGTCAATGTCTTGAGTTTCCATTAGCGCTAAAATATTTGCTATTGAACATGATTTGATAAAAAATTTACTATGACCTGTTTGTGTTGCTCTTCCTTGTAGAATTAGTGGTAAGAAAGGGAGAAAGGAATTGGATCATTGAAAGAATATGAAATTTACAACTGAATATACAAATGGCAAACCGGACAATAATGTATTCAAAGCAGACCATATCAGTACTTACTTGGTGAGTTGAAAGGAAGAATATATCTGGATCATCATAGAAAGCATCATTTGTACCATTCCCATGGTGAACATCAAAATCAATGATGAATACACGCTTCAATCCATGTACACGTTGAGCATAACGAGCTGCGATGGCCACATTTCCAAAAACACAAAATCCCATGGGCCCCTTGGGAATAGCATGATGTCCTGGAGGTCTTATCAAAGCAAAACCCATAGGTGGATCAGGACGCCTCTTTGATGCTTCAACCTGATATTTAAAATAAGTGTTTGGCTGATTTAGTGTACAACCATTAAGCAGTCACAGATACTATATACTCCAAAAATCCATTAACTCTGGGACACTTTCCATAAAAGAACTTGGCTATATTACAAAGTAGTCATAGTTAACATATGGACTGAAAACATTGAAAACTCATGCTCATCCAAGAGAGATTTGCGCTTGTACTTGCTAATTAGTCTGTTGTAGCTCATCCTGTCTATCCTAGTTGCCTAAGGCTACCATTTACATATACTACATCCAAATTCCATGGAGTGAAAATGAAAAGAAAAAAAAAATCAGCAAGTAGAGGAAATTAAAGATTTTTACAAAGTCACTAACGTTCTAAGTCAAGACATCACCACTGAATCAACCAAGGAAATTCCAGCTCCAGCAGCAAAAAGTGACTCCTGGAATGTCTGCAAGAGGAAGGGGGGAACAATACACTGCTTACATACTGTTGAAGCATAAAAAAACATAACTGCTTTAATATGCCATTAAGGAGACATGGTCAGAACAAACTATGGACTATAAAGTTCCAAATTCCATTTTCATAGACCAATTATTGTTGAAATTATTCACATTACTAAGAAATAAGTTTAACTCTCCTACTTATGACTTAACCAACCAGAGAACCTTTGTTGACCGGTCAGGTATTATGACTACATATTTTTTCAAAATCAACTTCTGAAACCAGATTACATTGTATTCACATCAAATAATGAGTGCACAAAATGTTTTAAGCTATAAATGAGCTCTTGTAATATCCTCAATTCTGTACTTCTAACACTATCCAATTGAGCCAATTATCAAAAAGGAAATCTCACTTACAGCCACTTGTTCTGCATAAGAAGAAGTGGAAACAAAAATTATTCTAATATGCTAATGATGCCAACATACATTATAAAGACTACAGATGCAATGAATTGTGGTGCAGAAACAACTTGGTGAGAATAAAACAAATCCCCTAAAGCCGTATGAATTATTTAGGAGCAAGAATGAAAATTGTTTTGACCTACTGAGTATGGTTTAACTATTGTTGCTGCTGCTGTTATAAAGTCAAATAAATATCCAATCCTTAAGAACTAGACAACTCAAAACTTGAAACAAGTAATCGAATCAGAAGATTTGACCTACTTCAACACCATTGTTATTTGTGTAAGTATGGTTGGCATTTTATTCTTTATTTTTGTGTTTTCTCTTGTTCTAGGAAGAAAACAAGACCTCTACAAAATACATAATTTATACACAACAATATTACAAAATGACTTCTAATCTAGAGCAATTAAAATCTAATGCAGCCTAGATTCTCTGAATAGTGAGAAGACTTGTCAGTTTTATCCATGCAATCATCTGTTAATGAAACTTATGATTGTCTCATACTGCAAAACTGTGGCATCTACATCTACAACTCCAGTCTATCGTATCTAGAAGCAAGTGAATGCATCCATAAACACCAAATTAAGATTGAAAAACCTTATGAAATGCACTTACTGTTGGAGTGGCATATGTTGGTCCAGAGCCATCAATAAAAATAATGCCCTTTTGTGAAGCCTGATCCATGGCCTGTAAACCAATACATTTGATAAAATTAGCCTTCCTAGTATGAGAGACTAGAGAAAAGATCATAGAAATACAAATCCAGAATATGCATATGTGCATATAATGGTGAGCAAAACAAAATAGGAACAACAGAAAATAAAGGACAATAGCTATACAAAAATAATTCCACTCTCAAGAAGTTTTGCTCTTACAATAATAAAAAAAGGTAGGTAAATACAAGAAGTTCCGTTCTTGCAAATGATCAAAATAGAGCAGCTTAAAAGCAAGCTACCTTTTCGAGTCCTGATACATAAGCTTGTTCATGAACACTTGCAATGTCATCTACTGAAGCAGGCTTAAAATGTTGAAGTTCAATGATCTCTGAGCCACGGAACTGAGATATATAGGAAAAGAAGAGAATATAAATGATAATGAGAAATTGGTTAACTCAAACTACCAATGTCCAGTTCTTCTGAAACAAATATCCTATTTTCGTTCAGTTCAATATCTCTGTTGATCCACAGGACCTATGGACCACATAATAGGAAGTGATCTCCATCCCATAAACCCTTCTTAGCCTTGTGCCTCTTAAGCAAGGAAAAGGCCTTACTTTCAATGTCAATTACTCTCTCTATCTCTCCCTCACACACATTCATAAACATATAACTGTACAAATCATACATTCATAAGAAACAAGAAGACTGCTATATAAAGCCTACAGAGGGAAAATTAAGTGAATCAGCAAATATGATAAGATAATTATCCATCATCAGCTTCATTAAGAGGGAAAGTTTTGTCCTTTGCCTGTCAAATTTTTAATTAACTCCTAATTCTACAATGAAAATTTCTACAAGTTGATGCAAGAGATTATAATTTCTTAGCAAACATAAAGTGGTAGAGACTTGCACATTCCCCTGGGCCCATTAAAATTCTTCAATTTTGTGAGCCACTGTTCCTTATAAAATTTTGATTAAGCGTTCACAGATGCTAAGAACATTATATACACGTTAAATGTAACTGTATTTGGTCATCAGTGAGGACTAAATGTATTTTGAATGCTGCCTCTTGTTATTGACAACTATTTGGGGCAGTGCCATGCATCATAATCATATCATAGAGAAGCATACAGCAGTTTGTAATATGATACAAGGCTTTCAATTGAATAATATAAAAATAATTTACAAAAGTGGAAGTTTACAGTTACATATAACACAGCAAGATAACAAAGTCAGTGGAAATTGGAAGTCATGACACTGAATGATAGCAAAACATCTACACAGGTGAATACCTTAGAGGTGAGCTCCATCTTTTCAAGAGCACTCACAATTGCAGGAACTCTAAGATGAGATTCTGGATGGGACTCCTGTTAGCAGTTAGAAACCCAAAGAACAGCCAGTTAATATGAAAATTATCACTATTGAAAGAAGGAGGAACAAATTTTAAATCATAATATAAAAAAAGGGAGAGAGCAAAAGAGAAAGCCGGTACTGCAAATGAAGTGGAATCATGAATTAAACATTTTTCCCTCTACTTAAAAGTAATACCCACATTTTTTTTCGATAAAGAAAACTTGCACCCAAAGTAAGGAGATATATGAAGGCGTGTAGCCAGCCATCAATGAAGACAAGGATAAAATGTACCCTTCAAACCCAGAAGAGTCAAAAAGGCTGCAGTTACAGCCCTGAACGGCTCAAAAGTTAAAAGACAAAAATCAAACATATTATGGCATCATAAGTGGGACCTAAGAACAAGAAGTAAAGGTTGATGTATCCAATCAAATCACCTCCCCTCCCAATCACAGTGAATGAGATCTCTTCAAGAAATTTTAAGTAATTAAGCGGAATGAGCCAAATCAATACATGTACTCAAGTCAGAATTTATTAAATTAAATTATTAGTACTACCTTGGTATACGTATCAGTTGGTTTATAATTAAATTGATATGAAGCCCTTAACTAATCCCATGTACCTCAAATTTACTTCTAGTAACAATACATACTCTATATCTGAAAGATAGTTTATACTCTTTCATCAATATAACAAATTATTCATTCAGAATCATATCATCTTGTACAGAGAAAAAAAGAAAAAATGCAATGTATGGAGAAATTTAGGTTAGTAAAATTGAATACGACTAATTAAGAACTTCTAGAGCAGATGACAAGTAAATATGTAAAATTCTGTCTATTAAAACTACAAACAGAAACAATAGGCTTAAAACATGCAAATGACAAAGAAAGCTCAAAGTGATAAAACATAGAAAAGCCCCTCTACCAGTTTGAAAATTATAGTTTAATCATTAAAGTTAGTTTGTAGGGATTCACTTTGCAAAAGATTAAAAGTATATTCTAGAAATTTAAATAAAATGCTGAAATAACATAAGTTGGTGATGTGTATTAATGTGTCAGAAAACAAAATATTATGCCACAATATTATCACAACATGCAGTGGAGCCAAACTCAAACACCAGGAGGACATAGAATTAGCCTTTGCAAGTAGCATAAAGACCAAAGTTCAAGTATTAAGTATAAAGACTGACTTCCTAAGCCTGAGATAAGATTAATTAACCCAAAAGTAAAAACTCTGGAATAATAATACACTAAAATGCTCTAGACCAAACTATGTACATTAAAATGTCATGTTATTCATCTTTATGAATGTCAACAAGACAATTAAAAAATATACCTGGTTGTGGCCCATCGCAGGAGCTACAGTATAAATCACCCGGGCATCACTTAGCTGTAAATTTAGATCATTTTCTACACTATACGAACAAGAAATGAGACCATTATTTTTCACAAACATTTTCCTCCCCAAGGTCGGATGCTTCCAAAACTGTTGATGCCCCAAGAGTGTGGGAACCAATTCAAACCGATTATGAATTTTCCTCTTGCATACATGATGCCTCATCAAAGAGAACACATTACCTAGCAAAAGCACAAATAATTTCTTTGTTAGAAGAGTTCATATTTCCATAGTTATAACAAACGACACAAGCCTTCACCACAAATATACAAATATAAGCTGCAAAAATGAAACGTCTATCTGCAGTCGTTTAACTTCAATTGTTACAATGCATTTGGGAGAACTTTTCAAATTATTAAAAGCACTTTAAAAATGGTTAAAAGGTGTTTTTTCTGTCCATTTATGGTGTTAGGCTAATATAGAAAGAGGAACAATCTCGTGTGCACATTGTTCACATTATGGTGAGCAACAACTAGCCATATTTGGTTAATCCACGACTTCAGCGTTATGTACAAGGCACTACATAATTGCATCATGTGTGCAATTGCTCACAATGATATGTGACAGTCCTCAGTAGATCATTTCTAAATTAAGCAACACTGCTTTTTTTATATCAAAATAGTTTTCAGAGAACTAATTCATTGGGGGTCTGGTCACGGTTTATGCTACGGAAAAGCACTTCTTAAGTCAAAAAGTACTTTGGATATAAGCTTGTGTATAATCGATTAGTGCCTAGATATAGCATTTACTTATGCTTTGAACACTTCAACTGAAAAAAAAGAAAAAAAAAATTTCAACAGCAACAAGTGACCTCAAAGAATAAATAGAATCTCGACAAGTTCGCATTATCCAGCTTAATCTATCAATACCCATTAAATTTTTTATCAGCCTTTTAACCAAAAACACTCCAAATATTCGAACCCTTTCTCTTTTTTTTATGATAAAAAATTGTATTATAATGAGAGAAAGAGAGAAAAATTACCAGCAAAAGACGGAGGGCAGAACGTTTGGAGCTCCATTGACCGACTGAATATCCACTAGCAGTTGCTTCTTTTCGTTATTATAATTATTATTATCATCTTTTCGTTTCCTTTTTCTGTTTTATTTTTGGTGGAACACAAAAACAAAATGTCTCGATATTTTAGGAGCTGATATTGACGTTGTGATTTGTGAAGATTAATAGAAATAATTTATTTATCTTTTTTTTTTTTACTATTAAAACATTTTAAATTTTGGTTCAAATTCGAATTTGAGTGTTTAATTGAGCAGCACTACCGAATCTAGATTCGGAATCGGGATTTAACTCAGATTTTTCTGGGTCGGATTAGGTTAAGTGTGATTTTTTTTATTTTTATACAATTTAAATTTTTTGAGTATTCATTTTATAAAATTATTATTATATTTATATTTATAATTTATATGATATAAATTGTATTTATAATTTAATATGTATAATTTATATAAGTGATACGTATAATATATATTTAGAGTTTAATATATATTTTTTTTATCTTTCTTATAATTTTGTAGGTTAAATTTAAATTTTTGAGATTTATTTTATAAAATAATTATTAAATTCATATAATTTATAAATTATTAGATTCATATATATTAAATATTAGAAAGCAATTTAAAATTATTTTAAATAAAAAATTTAAAAAATAAAAAAATCTAGATCTAAATCTAAAAAAATTCAATAACACATGCATTGTTTACTTGGCTCTGCAGTGAGATGTCTTGGGCATTAGAGCATTGAAATTTTTGCGAGGGTGAAACAGTATTCTAGGATACTATAGTTATTTACTGTAGTAATTTTATGTTTTGTCTTATTTTTTTTTAGATTTTCATTTTTAATTGTTCAATTGGCTCAAAATTACAATAAAATATATAAAAAATCTAATATTTTTATTAAATAAATAATTAATTAAGTTAAGAAAATAAAAATAATAGATATAATTTATGTTTATCAAACTCTCCCAAACTTAACCATTTGTTCATCCTTGAGTAATGAAAAATAAAATCAAAGAGAGAATTTAAAGAAATTATATTTGACTCAAAATTAAATAAAAAATTTAAAAATAAAAATAACATGTCAAATTAGTAAGATAATCAAAATGATTATTTCAAAAGCTGTTTAAATAACACAAATCCTTAAAATAAATAAATAGCTATTAACAATCTTAACTATCTTTATTGAGTTTCTCATTATTCCTCAAAGATAATCATTATGTGTGTAAGCAGTTGGCAATAGCTAAAACCATCCATAGGTTTGTCTTTCTACCACTCTCAATTAATGTAGAAAATTACATGTCTAAAGATCTATTTAGGACTTTACTTAACTTGTAACGTAAAGTTAGGGTCAAGGTGGGATAAAAGTATAAACAATTTAGGTTAAATCACACTATGAACACTTAAATTTTACCTACAAACTTCTTTATCTTTCTTTTCCTTATATTATCTTTTCCCCCAAACTTATTATTTTTTTCATCTTTCTTTTTAACTTTAATTTTTCAAAGAATTTTTTCTTTTTCTTAAGTTAGGGGTATTTTTTTCTCTTTTTTTTTCTTCTTTTTTTTTTAATACCCCAAACCTTAAATTAACAAATATCACACAAACTTATTTTTCTTATATCACCACAATCTTTTCTTTTCAAGAGTATTTCTAAGCAAATGTAAGGTTTATAGTGTTATAGGTAAATTTTTAGACAAATAAATTTTAAGTTTTGAGCTTGTAACGTGGTTCAACAAAAAAATAAAGTGGGTTATTAGGCTTAAAATATGATATTATGGATAAATATACAATTAAAGTAGGTATAAATGTTCAATCTGTCCAAAAATGACCTAATGTCATTTTTCTATTATTGTGTTTCTTAAGATTTTGCCTCAAGTGGTAATTAAAGACAAGTACTAAAATATCGGTCTTCGAGACTTGAGTGTACCACTTAAAGCATAAGTATCTCTATGTAATAGTTATAACTATGCATGCTTATAAAGTGCTCAAAAAATGGTGATTATAAATAAGGTCAAACTTGTTCATAAACTTAGATAATAAAAATTATCTCAAGTATTTATCATTTCCTATGATTTACGAAAATAAATTCAGTCATGTATTATTTTTCTTATCATAGACTAATGATCATCTTAACAACCAACAACTAAAAAAAATATTAACTCACAAGACAACCAATCAAATCATGCAGCAAACATAAACATAAGAAAGTATTTATCACCTCAAACTTAAATTAGACATTGTCCCTAATATCAAAAAATAAAAAATTGAGAGTACAAGACTTTTTTGGTAAGTGAAATTTAAGCATTGCAGCATTGTGTCTCATGGATGTGACTGTGTTGAATTTTCCTATCTTCTTGTGCTGCTCTTAAAATGCTTGCTTTGTTGTTTTAACACTAAAAGAAAAGAAAATAAAGTAAAAAAAAAAATAAGCAACAAAAAAAAATTAAAATTACTTGCGTTGCCTCCTAAGAAGCACTTGATTTAATGCCATCAGCTTGACATCTCTTTATACTCAAGGAGGATCAAACTACATGTCAGCAGTGTCACACCTACGGTACTTCAGTTATTGTCTAAGAGCTTTGATATTTCTTTTTTTCAACTTCCATAGCTCCATGAAAATATTTGTAGACACGGTCTCAACCACTTTGATTTAAGCCTTATCGGAAAGATTTTAATCTTAGATCGAAATATTGAACCTCGTTGACCGGCATCAATTTGTCTCTCTATTATCTTACCATGTCCCTTCTTCTTCTTTAACTTACACAGTTTTGTATGAGTTTACAGTTGAAATGCTTCTATTAGTTTTATTTTAGGAGGTGGTGTTGGATCTTCAGGAATTACCATATCAACCTTGAAACATTTAGAGATATTGTTGAAAAATTACTAATGTTCAAGGTATTTCTCTTGTAGTATTTGTGGAAAAGGTAGTAGTGAAATGTATGGATTGTCTTTGCTTTGAAGTGCCACTAATTCATTTTCTTCTATAGTTGATTCATCTTCTTTTGTCTTTGTTGCTCTATTATAGCTCTCCTTAGGTTGAGATATTTCAGCAGCTGTTGGTAGTTCTTGTTCAATCCTTAAAGTGATAGCTTGGCATCACTCTTTATTTCCTCTTAAATTTACCTCTGTGTTATTTTTCAATGGGCATTATGGATGATTGTTTAATAATGTAGCTAATTAGCCCACTTGCATCTCTAACTTCTTTAAAAAATGCTATTTGACTTTGAATGAGGGCATCTGTCTGCTTCATATATTGTATAAACATCTCCTCTAAGCCTGGTTTCTCTTCAATTTGCTATTGAGGTTGTGTTGGCATGCTATGAGGGTCTATTAAATTTGAGTTGTAGAAGTTAGTGTAGTTATTGTACTGCTATTCTTGAAAGTTCTCCATGTAGTGCAAAGCCTCCGTGCATTAACCATTTTAATTATTGTCACCATAGAAATTACAAATGACAGGTTCTCTCTTCATAGCATTATTTTTAATGGCATTGATTTTCTTAGTCAATAGGTTAATTTTTGCAGCTAGTAAGATGAGTGCCTCTTCATTATATATGCTTGTGATCTTTCTTGGGGTTGTTCTATCTACTGGCCATTGATAGCTATTGGATGTCATCTCCTGTAACATGTCATATGCTTCGTTAGTTGACTTGTTCATTAATGCTTCCCCAACTGCGACATCTATCATAGTCCTCAACTACCCCATTAAGCCATTATAGAACATTTGCATAAGTAACCAATTTGGAATCCCATGATGTGGACATCTTCTTAACATATCTTTATACCACTCTCATACTTCATAAAGTGTTTCTGAGTCATACTGCATGAAAGAAATAATGACATATCTCATCCTTATTGTCTTAGCCAGTGGAAAGAATTTAGATAAAAATTTATAGGCCAAGTCATTCCATGTTGAAATTGATCCTGATGGTAGTGACATCAACCAACTCTTCGCCTTATCTTGAAGTAAAAAAAGAAATAGTCATAACCTTATTGCATCATCTGAGACTCCATTGTATTTGAACAAATCATAAACATCTAGAAAATTTATGATATGTTTATTTAGATCATCACATGGATGTTAACTAAATTAAACTAAAACTTTCAACATTTGGATTATTTCCGGCTAAATTTCAAAATAGTTGGCATTTATTATTGGTCGACATATGCTGGGTTGAATGCTGCTTATCATTAGAATTGAATAATCTCTTAAAGATTTGTGTTACTTGCTGTTGAAACTGAAATTGATAAGCTATGATATAGCTCTGAAAGATATAAAAAACCAAAATGAAAACAAAAAGAATTGAAAAGCAACTTTACAAAAATTAAAATAAAAAAATGGACTATATGAAAAATAAAATAAAATCAATTCTGAAGTAAAAACAAGAAAGTTGGTATTAATATTGGCGAAAATTAAATATTATCTCTGGCAGCGACGCCAAAAAACTTGATGCAATATTTCTATAACACACAATTAAGCGCAAGTATACGCTATCATAATAAGTAATAAATGGACTTTTAAATCGGATGTCGAACTCACAGAGACAATTTTATTTTCTATCAAGTACTAAAATTATATATTTCAAGTAATTATCAAGAAAATCAAATCTTCGAATTGTAAATAATAAAAGTGCAGAAAATAAATGACAAAACTCAAATAAAATAAGAAGATATCAATATAGAAAAAGCATAGGATTAATTACTATTTTTCAATATGTTTTCTTAAGATTTAATATTTTAATATTTATATCCCTTAATTCTTATTATTGGTCAAGACATTAATGTATTCACAAACCTCTCCCAAGATTATGCAAGTATATCTTAATTTATCAAATATCTATATTACTATGGTACTTGTAATAAATTAAAATTCATTACGAACAAGTTTTATTGATCATACATGCTAATTAGGTATATTTTTATCCTAATTTGAAACTTGCATATGCAAGATTAAATGTTACTTTATAATCATGCATTAAATTATCTAGGTCTAAATACAATGATGCATCTTCCGAGTTTTTCAAAGTATTATCAATTCAATCACAATATTGATCAGATATTACAAAGCATTAAGAACAAATAATTTGAATAATAAAGAATTAAATTCTAATAAATATTAAAAAAAAGATATAACAATTAAACTCATATATTGAGTTCAATTAATAACCCTAGAAAATAAATTTAGCTCATAGTAACAAGAGAATTATGTCTGAAAAATAAAATAAACATGATACAACTAAAAGCAAACTAATATAGACGTTGATTCGCAGTTGGTTGATACGCCAAAAATTCGTCAATAATCTCTTACTTACTTAAATTCCCTTTAATTCTCTTTTTATAATTGCTCTTATTCAATTTGTTGTGGTTCTAAGAGCCCTAAGTTGAGTGTTCTTTAAGGTCTAAAATGAGTAGCTTTAAAAAAATTGCATTGTTCACCGTTGTAGCGAAATACTGTTCATCGTTGGGGGCGAAGTACTGTAGCATGGTTACTTAACTTTCAAAATGTTTTTCACAAGTACTTAAATAACCAAATATAAGAGATAATTTAAATATAAATGATTTAAACTCTCAAATGAGTAAATATAAAGGTTTAAATACTCTTAATTGTATATGATTGAAGGTGTAAGCATAATGAAACTCAAGGATATTGAAATATGATGTCTTTATTTCATTTGAGCTATCTTGATGAGATATTTATAGAGAAACAGGAGAACTACCTATTTGTAACTGTTATAAAGCTTTTAACTTCTAAACTATAAATTGCCAAACCGCTTTGAGCAGGTCAGCTACTAACTTAAATTGGTTTTATAAAATCAATTGAAAAATTGAATTGATAGTTAAATTGCAAAACCTCTTTGATAAAAACTTGTTAAATATTATGCACTTTTCATACTATGCACGCTTGAATGATTTAGCTATAACTTATAATAGAAAATTATAAATTACCTTCTGTAAAATTGTTTAAAAATTGACAAAATTATGTTTCTCTAAATATTAAGTTGTTAGAGTTTATGTTTACGTGCTATCCTAAAATTTATATGAATATTTTTTAAATATTTATACAATGTATATTTTATTAAATCTTTAATTACATTAAATATATAGTATAATACTTGTAACGCTATAGACATTGTATAATCTGAAGAAGTTCAGATCTAATTTAAAGATGTTTAAATCAGGGCTAAGAGTTAACATCACTGAGAATTATAACTACTAAGAGTTAGCAAGTTATAATAATCAGTAAAATATAAGGAGTTAGAACCTTGTTTGTAATGGGATAAAGACTTAAGAGTATAACAATAATGACATAGTTGCTAAAAATTGCAATAGATACTAGAAAATATCATTATACAAGTATGTTCTAAAATACAATATTCATGATCTATTTTCACCAATGTAAGTTTATTAGTGAATCTCTTCTCATATAGATCAGTGTATGTCTAAGTATGGTACAGAAGGTTGTTCTCAGCTGACATTGATCTTAGTGAAAGCTCATATAGGTATGTAGGTATTCAGTCAGAACTGGATACTGAATAAACTCGTGAGGACTCCAATAAACATCCTATGTAGCCGTCAATGGTAAGTTCTCTCGAGTTAAATAGTATTCGTAGTCCTTTGACCTGAGTGCCACAATAGACTTGTGAGTGATCTACTATACTTAGGTTCCACGAATGTCAAAGACCTTTTATGATCTGACCGCTGTATGTTACTGACTATGATCCGATGCTCATGGAGTCTGGTGTGCATAGATATGGGATCTGTTAGCTTACCTAGGAAAGTTGTATATCCAATGGTCTGAGATTGTATTTCAGAAAGTCTTATGACCATAAGCAATAAATCCGGAAAAAGAGTTTCCCACAGGGTTGAATAATATAGTAAAGAGTTTGCGTATATTATTCATCGAAATACGAATCTAGAGATAAGTTCATGGATGAGCTTATGGAGATTTGACGTTACTGATCTATGTCCTTGCACATCCAGGATATAATTGATAGAATGACTATACGTATATGCTATGACCTCAAATTGTATAGTCTAATGCGTTGATTTGTAATATCCATGACGTGTGTATCGGGCATTGATCATAGATTCATAGAATGTTCTATTTGATGAATCAGGCATGGACTTAGAGAGTTCCACAATATGAAGTGTACCATTATACATTAGGACAACGTATCAGATTGAATAGTTCAATCTACTAAACCGAACAATTGTTTCAGAAATCTTCGGGATGCACGCATGTTAATACTTAAGAGTTAAGTACATTAATTAGTTAACAATTATTTTTATTTAATCAAATAATGACACATGACGCATAGTAAGCATTTGGTTAAGTTTACTCAAGTGTGTGGTTAGGTGAGGCCTACTTTGAATTAATTCGGTAACCAAGTAAGGGTTTAAAAGTAATTTCACATATTTAATTATTAAATATTCAAGATATTTATTTATTTAATAGTTAAATAATGCTTAATATAACTTATATTAATTATTAACTAAGGTTAGGTTAATTAACTATTTAATTATTTATTGAAAAAGTAAGTTAATTTAACTATAGTTAATAATTAACTTGAGTTAAGTTAATTGAATATTTTATTATTTACTTGTTTGACAAGTAAATTAATCTAATTATGGTTATGAGTTAATTTGAGTTAAGTTAAATAAATATTTAATTATTTACTTGTTTGACAAGCATTTTAACTTAACTTGAGTTATGTTAAACTAAACCTAAGTTTAAAATTAACTATAATTGGGTCAAATTAAAAAGTTAATTTTGACTTGTTTTATATATGAAAAAATGAAACAAAAATAAAGAGTGTTAATGCAAAAGGTGGCTGGCCAAGTGAGAGAGAAAAATTAAAAAGAAATTATTTTTTTTAATCTTGAATTCAAATATTGAATTCACTATTTATTATCTTCTTTATTAAGCTTGGGCCATTAAAGCATTAAACTTTTATTTTATTGATCAAGTATTGATCAAGGAAAAAAAAAAGTAGTTTAAGGTTTAATTGTTAAGTTAATGCTAAATTTGAAGCTATTGTTCTAAACAATCAAATTTACTCTGTTAGTTATTAGAACTGTAAATAAGTTACACTTCAGGCGGACTCTAATAACTTTTATTGAAAAGTTACATAGGTAAAATTTTTAATTATAGTATTAATATGATTAATATATTTTATTTGTGTTTATTATCAGTATTTATATTTTCGTTGTGTATATATATGTATGTGATGCATATATTGAATAATGAACATAAATACCACATGCATATACCCTAAATTTAATCGACACTTAACATAAGTTGTTGGTGGGATCCATATCATGTGGGTCCAGGGTTTTTATGTAATTAGCCATGAAGGGAGCTGAGTGAAATTTGCCATAAGTGCACAGTGCACCATTGTGAGTTTTGTTGATTTTGGCTGAGAAGCAGAATGCAGAATGCAGAAACAAAAACAGAGAGGAAACGAGAGAAAAAGAAAAGAGAAAACTTAAGGTTTTAGTTTTCTCTTTGATGATTGGATGCCAATTTGAGCTCCGATTTTGCTCAAATTTTGAAGGTGAGTTCCCAACATCTTGCTCTACATTTTTATCGGATTTGATTTCGATTTAGCCTCTGATTTAGCATTATCTAGCAAATTTACATTTAAGGAGAATTTGTTAGATTTATTGTTGTTGAGCCAAGATTAATGTTCTTGATGTTGTGGTGAGCCTCTAGTGGTGATTCTAGAGAGAACATTGTTGTAATCCCATTATTATTGCATAGTGGAAGTGTTGATATCGGACTACGGTCCCGTGGTTTTTCCCGAATTGGGTTTTCCACGTAAAAGTTTGGTGTTCATTGTGATTGATTGATGGTTAATGTTTGTGGTAATATTGTTGTGCTTACATTGGTGATATATTGCCCATTTTAATAACACAACGTGGGAGAAATAATTGTTTCCGCTGTGTAGTATTTTGTGATCTTTCCCAACAAAGTGGTATCAGAGCTAGTCAGGTTGTGCAGTGCTTGATTTGTGTTGATTAAAATGGATGAAAATTCTGCATGCATGATTAAACTGAAGGCATGGAATTATGCTATATGGAAGTCCAGAATGGAGGATTTACTTTTTGTAAAAGACCCACATGAACCCATTGAAGGGGATGCTGTAAAACCCGAGAAAATGAGTGATAAGGAGTGGATCCAATTACATAGAAAATGTGTTGGCACCATTAGGCAATGGATAGATCAGAGTGTATTTCACCATGTGGCAAAAGAGACCAAGGCTGATGTTATGTGGAGAAAATTGGAGTCCATTTATGAGCAGCCTACACCACAAAATAAAGCCAATTTAATGAAGAGGCTTGTGAATCTAAAATACAAGGAAGGGCGCAGTATAGCTGAGCACACCAGTAAGTTTCAAGGCCTAGTGAACCAATTGACAACTATGAATATTTCACTAGATGATGAATTACAAGCATTGTTATTGCTTAGTTCCTTACCGGATAGTTGGGAGACATTGGTGGTGTCAGTAAATAATTCAGCGCCAAATGGGAAGCTAACCGTGGAAATGGTTAAGGATAGAATGCAAAATGAAGAAGCCAGAAGAAAGAATGCAGGTATGAGTTCTTCTGAGACAGAAACACTTGTTACAGAAAAGCATGAAAGACGTGGAAGAAGCCAAAGTAGAAGTTCTGGTAATAACAACTACAGAGGAAGATCCAAGTCTCAACGGAAAAATGTCAAGTGTTACCATTGCAACAAAATTGGGCATATAAAGAGAGAGTGTAGAATATGGAAAAGGGAACAGGCTATGGAAAGAGGTGAATCACAGAAAAATGAACAAGGAAGCAATACAGTAGTTGCTGATGGGGATATGACTATTGTTTATGATGAAAACTCCATAAATCTCACATGTCATACAAGTGATTGGGTAATTGATTCGGGTGCTTCATTTCATGTTACTTCAAATTGTGATTTCTTCACATCCTACGCTAGTGGTGATTTTGGCTATGTCAGGATGGGAAATGATGGTGCATCCAAGATTGTGGGAATAGGAGATATTTACTTGGAGTCCAGTGTTGGTAGCAGATTACTACTGAAGGATGTCAGACATGTTCCAGAAATGCGTCTGAATTTGATCTCCACCGGCAAGCTTGATGATGATGGTTATTGCAACTACTTTGGTGAAGGTAAATGGAAGCTCACCAAAGGTTCTATAATTCTAGCCAAAGGAAGGAAGGTAAACACTCTCTATGTTATGGAAGCTAAGCTCATAAAAGAAGATGTCAATGTAGCAGCAAAAGAATCTGACATTGAGTTGTGGCATAAAAGGCTTGGCCACATAAGTGAGAAAGGGCTTCAAGTTCTAGTCAAGAAGAATTTTCTGCCCAGCTTCACAGGTAAGTCTCTCAAATCTTGTGATCATTGTTTAGCAGGAAAGGCACATAGAGTTGCATTTCGTAATTCTTATCCATCTAGAAGAGCAAACTTACTTGATTTGATACACACTGATGTATGTACTATGCAAACTAGAACACGTGGAGGTGCACTTTACTTTGTAACTTTTATTGATGATTGTTCTAGAAAAGTGTGGATTTTTGCTCTGAAATCTAAAGACCAGGTACTTGATGTCTTTAAAGATTTTCATGTTAAGGTTGAGAGAGGAACAGGGAGACAGTTGAAATGTGTAAGGGCAGACAATGGTGGTGAGTACAGAGGACCATTTGAGCAATATTGTAGATCCCATGGTATCAGACTTGAGAAGACCGTGCCAAAAACTCCTCAGCAAAATGGTGTGGCAGAGAGAATGAACAGAACGATTCAAGAAAGAATCAGGTGTATGCTCTCTGATGCAAAGCTACCTAAATACTTTTAGGGTGAAGCAATGCGTACTGCAGTTGATTTAATTAACCTTTCTCCTTCTGCTCCTTTGGATGATGATGTACCTGAAAGAGTTTGGACCGGGAAAGATGTTTCATATAAGCACTTAAGAGTGTTTGGTTGCAGGGCATTTGTTCACATTCCAAAAGATGAAAGGTCGAAGCTTGACAATAAGGCTAAGGAGTGTATCTTTTTGGGTTATGCACATGAAGACTTTGGGTACAGATTATGGGATCCAGTGAGTCAGAAAATCATCAGAAGCAGAGATGTTACATTTCTTGAAGATCAGATAGTTGATGGGGTAGAGAAAGATGAGAACTCAAGAATGTGATGAAATTCCTATTCCTGATACTTCCAGATCAGTTCTTCCACCTGTAGTTTATGATGATTATAGGGGAGACGCACAAGAAGATTTTGATGATAGAGTTGATGATGATGGTCCAGCAGAACAGGTTGAGCAAGCACCTCAAGAATCATTTGATCCACCTGTTGAGCTTCAGTTAAGAAGATCTATGAGAGAGCGTCACCACTCCTCCAGATATCCACCACATGAGTATGTGATGCTTACAGATGGGGGAGAACCTGAAAACTTCCATGAAGTTATGTCTCACCAGCACAAGAATGAGTGGTTTAAAGCTATGCAAGAGGAGATAAAATCCTTGCATGAGAACCACACTTATGAGTTATCAAAACTGCCTAAAGGTAAGAGAGCTTTGAAGAACAAATGGGTTTACAGGCTGAAGACTGAAAACAACTCACAACTAAGGTATAAGGCTAGGTTGGTTGTGAAAGGGTTTGGTCAGAAGAAAGGAATTGATTTTGAAGAAATTTTTTCTCCTGTAGTGAAGATGTCTTCTATCCGAGTTGTCCTTGGTTTAGCAGCAAGTTTAAACTTGGAGATTGAGCAGCTTGATGTAAAGACAGCTTTCCTTCATGGTGATTTGGAGGAGGAAATCTACATGGAACAGCCTGAGGGATTCAGAGTCAAAGGCAAGGAAGATTTAGTGTGTAAGTTGAAGAAAAGCTTGTATGGGCTGAAACAAGCACCGAGACAGTGGTATAAGAAATTTGATTCTTTTATGGAGAATCATGGTTTCAGCAGGACTACATCAGACCATTGTGTTTTTATGAAGAGGTTTGCTGATAATGACTTTATTATTCTCTTGCTTTATGTGGATGATATGTTAATTATTGGCCATGATGGTAGTAAAATTGAAGGATTGAAGAGAGAACTTGGTAAGTCATTTGCTATGAAGGATTTAGGACAGGCTAAACAAATCCTTGGCATGAAGATCTCCCGTGACAGGAAAAATGAGAAGTTATGGTTATCTCAAGAAAACTACATTGAAAGGGTTCTTGAAAGATTCAACATGAGTAAGGCAAAACCAGTTAGTTCACCACTTGCAGGTCACTTCAAGCTTAGTTCCAAGCAATGTCCTACAAGTGAGAAAGAAAAGGAAGAAATGGGTGCAGTGCCTTATGCATCAGCTGTTGGTAGTTTGATGTATGCTATGGTTTGTACTAGGCCAGATATTGCTCATGCAGTTGGTGTTGTTAGTCGGTTTCTCTCTAATCCTGGCAAAGAGCATTGGACAGCAGTGAAGTAGATTTTCAGATACCTTAGAGGCACCTCTAAGACATGTTTGTGTTTTGGTGGTGATAAATCTGTGTTGTATGGGTACACAGATGCAGACATAGCAGGAGATGTGGATTCTAGGAAGTTTACATCAGGATACCTGATTACTTTTGCAGGGGGAGCTGTGTCATGGCAATCCAGACTTCAGAAATGTGTTGCTTTGTCTACCACAGAGGCTGAGTATATTGCAGTTACTGAAGCTTGTAAAGAAACCTTGTGGATGAAGAAGTTCCTACAAGAATTGAGTGTGAAGCAAGAGAACTACATAGTTTACTGTGACAGTCAGAGCGCCATTCACTTGGCAAAGAACCCAACATTCCACTCAAGATCCAAGCACATTGATGTTAGGTATCATTGGGTACGTGACGTATTAGAATCAAAACTGTTACAACTTGAAAAGATACATACAAGTGAGAATGGATCGGATATGATGACTAAATCATTGTCCAAGGAGAAGCTTCAAGTTTGTAAAGGGAAAGCGGGTCTAGTGGATCCTTTCACATGACGTGGAGGGGGAGATTTATTGGTGGGATCCACATTATGTGGGTCCAGGGTTTTTATGTAATTAGCCATGAAGGGAGCTGAGTGAAATTTGCCATAAGTGCACAGTGCACCATTGTGAGTTTTGTTGATTTTGGCCGAGAAGCAGAATGTAGAATGCAGAAACAAAAACAGAGAGGAAACGAGAGAAAAAGAAAAGAGAAAACTTAGGGTTTTAGTTTTCTCTTTGATGATTGGATGCCAATTTGAGCTCCGATTTTGCTCAAATTTTGAAGGTGAGTTCCCAACATCTTGCTCTACATTTTTATCGGATTTGATTTTCGATTTAGCCTCTGATTTAGCATTATCTAGCAAATTTACATTTAAGGAGAATTTGTTAGATTTATTGTTGTTGAGCCAAGATTAATGTTCTTGATGTTGTGGTGAGCCTCTAGTGGTGATTCTAGAGAGAACATTGTTGTAATCCCATTATTATTGCATAGTGGAAGTGTTGATATCGGACTACGGTCCCGTGGTTTTTCCCGAATTGGGTTTTCCACGTAAAAGTTTGGTGTTCATTGTGATTGATTGATGGTTAATGTTTGTGGTAATATTGTTGTGCTTACATTGGTGATATATTGCCCATTTTAATAACACAACGTGGGAGAAATAATTGTTTCCGCTGTGTAGTATTTTGTGATCTTTCCCAACATAAGTTTATGCTCAAATTCAGTTACATGCAATGCCAATATAATTCCCAAGCTGTCCTTCAATTTCGTTGAAATGTCTTCTTCAAATATGTATGCAACCTTTTAAAACTATCATACACCTTTCAGAGAATACATCCATTGCATGTAAACCAGTCCATAAAGTTTCACTTCTTTGGAGGAGCATTATTATATAAATCATAGCATCAAAAAAAGGATGAAATATTTTTCATCAGTTTGCATTTGAGCAAGAGAAGCCACAATTGCTATCTTGTTACAAAGAGCATTAAAGAAGAAGAATACTCTAGTAATCCCATCTCGAACATGCGTGGTAAACGATCCCGTGTAGCAAATGGATGCAAGTGCTGCTTAAGAACACGATTTTTTATATTTGGCGAGTAACCATTTGAAACACAACTCTTCCCGTATGTTCACATCCTTGATATTCATGTGAGCGACATATACATCATTTGATTTTTTTTTTTCTTTTCAAGTCAAGAAATATGTCGATAGAACTCTCACATACATTATTTTCAATCTGCAAGACATCAAGTACATGTAAAACATGAAGGAACTTTTAATATGTAAGGTAAAAAAAAATAGACCTTTTTTTTCCAATACACTTCGTCGTCCATATTTGAAATTCAATGGTGTAAGATTTTTCCTTCCTATGACAAATGCTTCCCCGAAACTGTTGTAAGCACTTCCTCTTCAATTACGATTAAGATGACTTAGACTTTGAGGACTTAAGACTTTTAAAACATTAAGCAACAAGCAGAGCACTTGTATGAATAAATAAATCTTATTGATGGTAATCGTAGCTTTCAGTTATAATAGTTAACATATTTATACTACCGATGTTGTAACTGATAAGGGCAAATTTGTCATATATTTTCTCATGTTTTTATTATTGATATTTTATGATTTTATGAGAATAGATGGCTATTTATGTGCATTATTGTTATTTATAGGGACTTGAACAAAATTTAAAGAAAGAACGCAAAAGGAGCGAAAACAGGGACTAAAATGTAATGTTTTCAAATTATGAGTCCAGCGCCCCCGCGCCACAAGTATTTTCGCCCCAGCGTTGGAATAGTGATTGAAATTAGAAAAACGACCTGTTTAAGTCGCGTCTGGCGCTCTAGCGCCGAAGAGTTACCGCGCCAGCGGTAAAGCCGTTTTCATGCAGCGCCCCAGCGCCAAGATCCCACCGCTCCAGCGGTAATAGCTTTTTCACGCGTCGCCCCAGCGACAGATGCATAGCGCGCCAGCGGTAGTGCGAGTCCTAATCCGACGAGAATTGAGATTTTCAAGCTCATATCAATCCCTATATAAAGCCACTCGTTCCCAACCTTCAAGAAAGAATCCAAGACGACCCAAGAGCACCAAGAATACAGAGCACGAGTCTTGGAGAGCAATAGGAGCTTAATTGAAGCAACTTTAGAGAGAAATACAAGACGTTCTTCGGCATCAAGAGTTTCTAGGCAGCGCAATTAAGAGCAATTCGACGTCTATATCGGTTTGCTAATAATTGTATCATGATTTATAATTATTTTTACTGCTGTTCTCTTGTAGCCATGAGCTAACTTGTTTTCTAGGGTTAATATTTGAACTCAATATGTGTGCTTAATTGCCATATCTTTTAGTATTTAATAAACTTAGTCATTTATTATTTAAATTACTTGTGTTTAATGCTTCAATATATCTGGCCAATATATGGTGAATGAGTTGGTAATATTATTGATAAACTCGGAAGAGGAATCATAATATTTAGACCTAGGTAATTTGATGCATGATTGTAGAGTAACATTCAATGTTGCATATGCAAGTTTCAATTTAGGATAAGAATATACCTAATTGGCATGTATGATCAATAAGACCTAATCTTAATGAATCTTAGTTTATTACAAGTACCATAGGAATATAGGTATTTGGTAAATTAAGGTATACTTGCATGACCTTGGAAGAGGCTTGTGAATACATTAGTGTCTTGATCAATAATAAAGACTAAGTGAGTTAAATATTAAAGGATTAATCATTAAAAAAAATATATTGAGGGATAATATTAATCCTAGGTTTTCTCTACATTGCTATCTTCTTATTCTCTTTGCATAGTGTTTTTACTTTTAGATTTTCTGCACTCATTCTTGAATTTTTATTTTTCTGAATAATTATTAGGAAGATATAATTTTAGTAATTGGTTAAAAAGAAAACATTATCCCTGTGGGTTCGACATCCGACTTATTTAGTCTCTTTATTACTTGCATACGATAGTGTATACTTGCACTTAATTTATGATATAGAATTATCGCATCAGTAACCACTTGATTTCTAATAAAATTAAAACTAGAAATACATATTTATTATATCAAACATAAATTGATTTTAACTCTGATAATTCTAGGCTACAAACTTTAATTAAATCTCGTTAGCTAAAAAGCCATTGATGCAATTCTGAGATAGCTACAATACCATTAGGTGTTTGAGTTTGAGCCAACAGCTACTTCAACACGTCTCTCAAGCTAAATGTACTACTACGTACTGAAAATTTAGCTTGTCTCACAAAAGAAGGAATCTATCTGCTAATAATGCCATTATAAAAATGATAGCAGTATTGTCATGAGTTGAAACATACTTGACTTCTAACCCTTATTGTGCTACTTTCTCTCCAATGAAATGGACACCTACTTTAATGTGTTTTGTTCCACTACTTTAATGTATTTTTGCACCAAATTATTGGAGGTTTAGACAATTGCACTTTGAGCTATATTAACAATGAATTTAATCAAGAGATCTTAACACCAATTTGAGCAAGAGCTCTATATTTTGTACTCAATTTTGCCACAACTAATTTTCAGAGCAACAAGTTACCACCTAAGTACACACAATTGTCTCTTATAGGTCTTCTACTTTAAGATCACAAGCATAATCAACACTTTTATATTTTGTTAACTCCATACTGCTCTTCGAGGTGAATGTCAAATCATAATCTCTAATTTGTTGCAAATAACGGAGCAAGTGTTTGCATTTTGCCAATTCACTAGTGAAGGATCTTGTATGAACTAAGCCTATTTACTATTAAAACAATGATAAGCCTCGAAGCAAGTCTACGTACGGTTTCATCTATCCATTAGAAATGATGATTGTCATTGTGAGTAATATAAAAAATTGTATATTTTATTGTGAATAAAATTATATAAAAAGAGCCTTTATATAAATTTTAATCTATTATAAAATAAAAAATAATAATTATAAATTATAAAAAGTAAAAGTATTCTATTACAAGTTATAAAATGTAAAAATAATCTATTATTAATATAATTGATACCATATTAAATAAATTAATAATAGAATATCACACATTAATATACATTAATACAACCCCCCCCAGGCTAAAACTCAAGATAGTAAAGTGGAGATTTGGTGAAGATATCAACAGGTTGATCTTTAGAAAATATGGAGTGAAGCGTAATTGTCATCTGAGAAACATGTTGTCGAATAAAGTGACAATCTATTTCAATATACTTAGTCCGCTCATGAAAAATATAATTGTCAACAATTTGAATAACACTCTGATTGTCACCATAAAGAAGCATAACTCTAGTGTGAAAGATACCCATATCTTCAAGAAGCTAACGAAGCCAAACAATCTCTTGTATAGTATCAGCAAGAGCATGATACCCAATCTCTGTATTAAAGCAAGCAGTAGCTGTTTACTTCTTACTTTTCTATGAAAGAAGAGTCACCCAAGAAAATACATAATCTAGTAGTTGATTGTCGATCCGTCGGATCACCCGCCGAATCTGCATCGGCATAAGCTCGTAACATAAAAGGAGAATGAGATAAAAAATAGAGGCCATGAAAAAGTGTACCTTTGAGTTATCGTAGGATATGAAGAAATGCCACATAATGAGAAGTACGAGGAGTAGGCATAAACAAGCTGATAATATAAACAACATGAGTAATGTCTGAGCGAGTAATAATAAGATAGACTAAACTACCAACCAACTAACGATAGAGGATGAGATCATTGAGGAGAGTACCATTAGAAGATCAAAGTTTGGTATTAGGCTATAAAGGAGTAGAGACAATCTTACTGTTTGTCAAACCAGCTTTAATAAGTAGATCTGATGCATATTTAGTTTATGAGAGATAATACCCAATAGAGTCAGAAAATACTTTAAGGTTAAGGAAATAACTAAGGGTGCCAAGATCTTTCATTTCAAAGTGTTGCTAAAGAAAATCCTTGAGGGTAGAAATACCAATAAAATCATCACCTGTGTTAATTATGTCATTAACATAAAGAAGCAATAGAACACAACCATGATTTGTTCTATGAATAAAAAAGGATGAGTCATAGGGGGTGGACTGAAAACCATGTTGAAGAATAGTGCTACTGAATTTTACAAACCAAGCACGAAGATCTTGTTTAAGACCATATAAAGTTTGACGAAGTTTGCAGGCCTTACTAGAGGGACGTGGATAACTAAGAAGAGCCTTTATATAGACTTCTTCAAAAAGATCACCATTAAGAAAGGCATTATTCTCATCCATCTAAAATAATGTCTAACCATGAACTGCAGTAACAGTTAACAAACTTAAAACGGAAGTAAAGCGAGCAAAATGGGCAAATATTTCTTCATAATCAATTTTATATTCCTGAGTAAAGCCTTTTGCAATAAGACGAGTTTTATATCACTCAATAGATCCATCAGATTTGGTCTTAATCTTGTATACCCATTTGTATCCAATATCAGTCTTATTAGGTAGAAGAGTAACAAAATCCCAAGTATATGACTTTTTAAGGGCTTGCAATTCTTTTGTCATTACTTGGTGCCAAATAAAATTAGAGCTAGCTATAGGATTAAGGCTTATATAAAAAAATAGTAGTAGAGAAACAATCATAATCACAAAGTTTAACAAGAAGTTCTCTTACCCGATATGAATGACGAAGAGAGGGTGTAGAGGAGGCATCAGGGATGTCAAGAGCAGATCATTCATACGAGATAGGAGGCTCAGAAGCAAGCATTGTATCAGTAGACTCACCTGTATGAAACTCAAAAGATCAACAGAATTATCTGTAAAAAATTATGAAATATGATGAGACACAGAATTAAAGCTAGATACAGAGGAAAACATTTTATGCTCAAGAAATACTACATGACAAAAAATACGGAGGCAGTTAGATATAAGATCCTAACAACTATAACCTTTATGTTTTATCCCGTATCCCAAGAAGCAACATAATAGAGTACGTGGCTCGAGTTTGGTGTACTCATAGTTTTGAAGTAGGACAAAGTAGATACAACCAAATATTTTGAGGAGACTATAATAAGGTGGAGTTATATAAACATGCTCATAAGGTGACATGTTCTCTATAATAGGAGAAGGAACATGATTAATAGTAAAAATATAGGTCAAGGCAGCTTCTCCCTAAAATCGTTCAGGATAAGAGGAAGAAATACAAAGAGCATGGTAATGTCTAAAATATGTTTGTGTTTACATTCAACTCTCCCATTTTGCTGAGATCTAATAGGACAAGACTTTTGACATATAGTACCATGTTCCTGTAGAAGATTTTAAAATTCGGAATCTCTATACTCTATGGCATTATCAGTACAGAAAACCTTAATAAAACATTAGAATTGAGTTTTAACTATCTGAGCAAAATCTCAATAAATTTTAGTAAATTCTGATCGTTATTTCATAAGAAACAACCAAGTATATTAAGAGTAGTCATCAATGAAGATCACAAAATATTTAGACCCTTCCATTATGGCATTGGGAGAAAGACTCCATATATTAGAATATACAAGATCAAATGAAGCACGAGAGATAGTAGTACTATCATTAAAAGGTAAAACTGGTTGTTTAGCTAAAGAACATGTAAGACAATCATCCTTAGTATCAGAACAAATACCTAAATACCACTAGATATCAGAGATCATACGCGATAAACTAACCCATAACCCAAACGAGAGTGCCAAAATTGTAATGAAGGTACTTAAGAGGTGGATGCTACTAATGAATATTTTAGAGAGGCAGATGTTATAGATGAAAGGTATAGAGAAGATAAATCTAATGAAATAAGTTCATACATACGTTCAATCTTATGGCCTTTCCCAAGTGTCCAACCTGTCTTCGAATCCCGCACACAACAACCAGAAGCAGTAAATAAGACATTAAGTCCAAGTTCACATAGTTGACCGACAGATAAAAGATTTAATGTGAGGTTAGGAATACATAAAGTGTAAGATAGGGAAATATTAAGGCAAGATACCTGACCAATATGATTAACTTTCATGAGAGAACCATTAGCAGTTTGAATAGAGGGTAAAGAAGAAGTAAGAGATTTATAGGAGAAAACTGTAAAATCAGAAGACATGTGATTGCAACATGCAGAGTCAAAATATCAAAAAGAATTACCTTAAATACTATATGAAGCATAAATTAAGTATTTACCAGAGTTAGAGAAGAGTAGACAAAGTAAAAGTTCAAGATTACTAACTAAGTTGGATGAGAGACTCGCACTATCCTGTGTAGAAGTAATAGCAGGTCCTATAGAAGTAGCACATTGAGACAGTCTAAGTAAGTGGCAATTATGACATGGCTTAGGTAGAACAAAACCAGCAAAATAATCTTGAGAAGTATCAGACTTATCCATAGATCCCAAAAGAATATATAATTTTAATCCCTTAACTAATTACGAATTTAACCCCAAAACTTTTTATAATTATAAAATAACCCCTTAAATTTTTGTAAATTATAATTAACCATAATTTTTTTTAATAATTATAAACTAACCCCAAATTATTTTTTAAATTACAAACTGACCCCTAAAATTTAATAATTATAAAATGGCTACAAACTTTTAAAAATTACAAAATTACTCCAAAAGTATAAAAAAAATTATGATTTAAACTCAAAGTATTAAAATATTTGTAAATAGACCCTTATTACAAATCAGAGGACCATGAGTTGATAATCCAGTGATGAAGAGATGAATGGTGCTAGCGGTGAGGAACCACGCATCGAAAAATAGCAGAGATCTGAGGAGGATGGTAACTTACGACAGACTGGTCTGATGGTGAATAGGGCGCGTGAGGCTTTCAATCAATGAGATTTCGATGCTGTTTGAATAGCTGGTCGATTCTGAGTGCAACAGTCTAGACGATGCATGTTCACTTGTTGAAAATTAGCCAGAATTTGAGATAAATAGTAACAGCGATAAGGTTGTTTGGCCAACGCGTGCGACAATAAATTAACATGATTTCGGTGGTATTTGATTGAGTAGCAATGTCTGATCTTTCTAGGCTGGGCGGTGACAATCACAATAAACTCTGATAAACTTCTAGTAGCTTTTCGGTGAAAATGCGATTAACTTTCGACAAGTTTCTGAAAAAAAAATTCTGGCAAGTTTCTGCTAAACAACAAGACAGTGAAAAAAAAATATTAAAGCTCTGATACCATGTAAGAAATATACGAAACTGTATATTTCACTGTGAATAAAACTGCACAAAGGAAGCCTTTTTATAAGCTTTAGCCTATTACAATATAGGAAAATAATAATATATATGGAAAGAAATAATTACAAGTTATAAAAGGCAAGAATATTCTATTATTAATATAATTGATACCATTTCAAATAATAGAATATCACATATTAATATGCATTAATAGCCATCACGACTTCCTTTTTACTGTTAGATTCATCTTCCATCTCAGTCTTGTTTCTTGTTGTTAATGGAACCAATATTTTGAAGACTAATATAGTTGATGCGTCTTTGGCCAACCTATCTACTTCAAAGTTATTTCTTACTGGATCTAGTTCATTGTTAACTCTTACAACGTTCCGCTTATATCTTTTGATTTGCTGTGATAAATTTTTCATTCTTCGTTCCTTTATAGTGCAATTACCGTTCCACTATGAAGTAACAAGGCTAAGTCGGTGTAAATTTAGAGTTTCTTAACCATTAGTTGCTTTATAATTGTTAGGCCTTCAATTAAGGCTTCATATTTTATCTTATTGTTAGAAGCTAGAGATGAAAGTCTAACTATCTACTCAAGTATAAGCCCTTCTAGACTTTTTATTATGATCCCAACCTAAAAATGCTTTGATTGAAAGACCTATTGGTATGCATTTGCTATCTTTGTTCATCTTCTAATTCATTTGGAAGTAGTGTGTTATCTTCCACTAATGGCTCATACTTAAGAAAAACATCTGCCACACCTGCCCCTCTATCGCATTTTTGGAATGCTACTCTACGTTGTGTTGGTCAATTCCATCACCATTTTTGTCACCCCTTTCTATCGCATCGGGTTAGGTTAGGATGCACTTTAATGAGTAAGAAGTATAACTTACTATTTTATAGGCTTCAAAATATTGCCTTAACTTCTAATTTGCTTGAGTTAGAGATAACACCAGCCTTTTTGTTGTTGAGTATCTAGTTTTAACAACCAACAAGACTTTAGTGATATAGAACACAAGCTTTTATTGTCATTTGTCTTCTCAAAATAGTACTGCACTAGCAATTGCATGAGAAACTACAAAAAAAGAATTTTTTCAGGTAATGAGGAAGATAGAATCAATGGCTTTCATAAGTATTCTTTCAAGTCTTACAGAACTTTTGTCTATTCAAGTCTTTAATAGTCCTATATTCTTGACTTTCTTAGGTTAGAAGAACAACCTGCATCTATTGACATTTTGGAAATAAACCAAATTTTTGAAAATTATTGATTGTCTTAGAGCAACACCCGATTAGGATTAGCTTTGATCCTCTTGCACTGATAAAATGCCCGAGAAAGTTTCTAAATGATACACTGAAGGTGCACTTAGTATGTTCAAGTACATCTTAAACTTACTCAAAACATCAAATACCTTATGCAAGTATTTAAGGTGATCTTTTGCCTTTTTGCTTTTAACCACCCTATCATTAATATAAGCTTTCACTGTTCTACCAATCATCTTCCCAAAGACTTTATTAACTACTATTTAGAAGGTAACTCCTTTATTCTTCAACCCGAACTATATCCCTTTATAACTATAAATGTCGGACTTTGTGATAAAACTTGTCTTTTGCTCATCATCTGGATTCATTTTCATTATATACCCACTATAGGTATCCAAAAAAGATAGCCTCTTATAACTCGTAGTTACATCCACTATCTGGTCAATTTTTGGTAATATGAAGAATTTTTTAGCATAACTTTGTTAAGATTTATGTAGTCAACACAAACCCTTCATTTTCCATTCTTTTTTCTGACTACCACCATGTTAAAAAGTCATTTTGGATATTGCACTTATAGGATGAACATAAATTCCAATAGTCGATTCACCTCATCACCAACGCTTAAGTACGAAAAAGCCTTTGTCTCTACTTTATTACTGGAAACTATTTATCTATACTGACACTATGGCATATTACTTCGGGGCAATCATTACTATATTCTTATGTAAATAGAAAAGTACATCCTAGTACTTCTCCAACAGCTCAATCATCTATTGTTGATTTGTTTATCCTATAGTGGTGCCTATCAACACATTTCTTTCAATGGCCAATTTGTCTAATTGCATTTTTAATTTTTCTTTCTATACTCAATGCTATGCAATCCTCCTCTTCTGCTGGTCAAGGAAGCCCCTTTAGCCACCAATTCTTTAGTTGCTATCTTGTTCCTACCTCTGAAGAAGGCAGTATGATGGGCTTCCAACTTATGAAAGGCTTAGTGATGCAGGCAGACTTTTCATTTCTAAAACGTATGGTAAAGTTTTGCCTTTCTCTTCTAGTTTTTAACCTTTTCTTTTTCTTCATCTTTTGATTTACTTTCTTCCACTTTATTATCTTTGAATTTATCTTTCCCTTTTGTTGACTTCTTCGGCTTGATGGGCTTCAGCAAATTTGCATAACACTATTTGGCTTGCAGTTACTCCTTTTTAATAACTGATGTGCTTCTTTTATAGGCTGACATATACCTGATCACCTAATATAGTGTTGATGGAACCGCTTCCATGTAATGTAGCCAAAACCTTCCTACTACAACAGTGTAAGCGAAAGGTGCATCGACCACAAGCAAGTTAACATCAAGTTCTTTCTTGATAGCCTTCACCGGTAAATATATCATTCCTTTTATTATCACTCAACCCCTTTTGAAGGCAATCAATTTAGTGCTACAAGTTTTGTCATGCCCCAGACCCAAAAGATCTGACACACGACATCACTTACATTCATTCAATAATACTTAAACATTCATTTTAATTTCTTTTAGAATTATAGCAATTGAATTATGACTGGGACAATTAGTAGACCGGAGATACGCAGAGTTTTCTCAAAGATTAACACTCTACTACGTCACCAGTAGCAACTTTGTTACCGGAAGCCCAGAATATATTCATTGCAAATTCTTACTTAAAATCAATCCATTACTACACTTGGTGAAACTTAAACTAAATCCAACCACACACAATAAAATAATACATAGGTATTTATTCACTAGGGACAAATCAAATATCTTATCCCACGTGTCCCCAAATAAAACACTTAGCAACCTAACAACTTAGGGAGCCCAAGGAACAACAGAAGCCTTGCCAAATCCGCTAAGCACACATGTACCTTATTTACCCGAAATCACCATAAACTATAATGAGTATAAAACTCAGTAAGCATACTAGTTTTTCATATATCAAATACAAATACATATATGTACACAATGCATATGTATGATATGCTATGATCAATCAAAATCATAATCTTATCAAATCACATATCATGTAAGCGCTTACACATTCTTTCAAAACACATAATAGGAATACCATCACTCAACTACTACTTAGTAGGACTTACATATCACATATCACATAATGAGCCAAATGTCACTCGTAGGTGACATACCGTATGAGAGGAATAGTACAAGTGAGGCCTTTAAATCACACATATATAATGCTCATGCCCGAAGGTAAAAGCCAAACCCTCACCCTGATCATCGGTGAGTCCTCTCACATGTACCAATACGCCACCACACGAATGTGATGACTCACTCTTCCTTTATGTACCAATAGGATCCTCCCTACATACGGAACACATAACATATACCAATCCCGAAGGAAATGCCACACATAAAGGCTCCACAAATCACATAAAATGCCTACTAAGTCAACAGTGAGTTCAAGTACCCTCAAAACACAAAATATTTCTCATGGACATATTACACTTCAAAAGCTTTCTTTGTTAAACATATCTTATTTTGAAAGCTCACTTTAAAAAAAAAACACATGTATGTCCATGCTCAATGTCAATGCTCATATTCATAAACGTATATTCACATTTCATATCAAAATATACTTTGACATAACATAAACATATTCTTAACCACATTTACAAAATCATTCATAACACTTACTATGTTTATTGTGATTCCAGTAAAAAGTCTAGTATACTTACCTCTTAACCCTTTCAGCTACAAGGCTTAAATCTCCTTAACCTATCAATGGAGATTAATCCTTTCATAAGCCTCACAATTCACACAAAATACTTTAGATAGCTTACAAAATTATACTCAATGCATTTATCACATCAAATTGGTCTAAATACTTGGTTTCTCCAAAACCTGTTATTCTGATCACTTACACTTAACAAAATTTTCTAATAGATCAAATGATGTCCAATTACTCAAAAATCAGAATATATCATTCTTGACTCATATATCCTTCTTATATATGAATATTATATCAAAATTCCTACACAATCTATTCCATACATACCATCGAATCCAAACTACTAACCTGACAAGATCAAGATACTTACTGAACAGTATTCAATCTCCCAATTTTATAAAATCATATACTAACTCAAAAATTATAAAACTACCACATAATTACTCTTAACACATATCTCAGTCCATGATAAATATTTCACTTCCAAATCACTGTCAAAAATATTTTAAGACTATTTTATTCCATAGCTTTAAAAATCTGTTATTCAAATACTGTAATGAGCGGATATACTTTAGAAAATCATAACATTTCAACCACATTGATCCAAATTCTCAATTCCGAGTATATCATATTAGACATATAAATTTATCATATTCCACAAATTCGTAATTTTTTATGATCATTCAGTAGGACAAACATTGTTCGTCACTGTATTATACTGTTCATATAGGAAATTTCCAGAATTTCAGGGTCATTTTGGTAAATTCACAAAAAATTCAATTTCTGGAATTTTGAATCGATTTAAAGTCTCAGATGATCCTAAACATGTCTAATTTCATATAATCAAAATTCAAAACCATAATAGAATCACAACAATTTATAAAATTCTTGGATCAAGAGACTATCAATCAGAAATTCTACAATCCATCATGATTTATCAAGCTATCTTATAGATCATCATCAATTCTCAAAATATCATACGAAATACACATCAAATACTCAATTATACATATTTTCAGAAATCAAAACTTAAAGAAATTAACATAATTAACACCAATAAATTGAGAAATAGTTGTGATATACCTCTTAAAATTCAAAATTCCAATTTCTTCTTCTTTTTGTTCTCCTTCTTCTCTTTCTCTCCCATCTTTTTCTCTCTTCTCTCTCTCTAAAAGAGGTAGCTCGATCAAAATGAGAGAATTAGGGTTTTAAAAGTGTATTTTTATACTAAGTGGCTAATTTTTTGTATTTATGAATTTACCCCCAAAACTTTCAAAGTATTACAATTTGGTCCCTAAAATAAATCTAAAGTCTTGCAATTAAACCCAATGCTAATAGTATCACCTTAACCTATACAAACACTACTAATAACAATATATAAATCAAGTATCACCAACATACAAATAAAATACGTATATTTATACATATATAAATACTTATTCTTACCAGTCGTGGATACTGGTTACTACAAGTTTTGATGTCTTACTCTTTTAGCATCATCCGTTGGAATGCACTCCTAGAAAGGATATCAGTGTTGCTACCTCTATCCACCAATACACTTTTTACCAACACATATACAATAATTGTACGGATTACCAACGAGTCCAAATATAAAATTGGTAAGCAAGTCAAATCTCAAGTACATTATGTCCCCAAGCTCTTAAGAGATTGCTATAATTGAGGCAGCAGATAGCTCTGCAATCTTACACTTATGCACTTTAGTGGCTCTCTATTCAAATAAAAGGATCACTTGAAGATATTGCATGTAAAAAATTTAGAGAGGCTACCTTAAATCCGTTGGCTTAGATGGTGTTAGATTTAAGTTATAGTTTTAATCTTCTCCACTATCCTCAACCGCCAAAACCCTTATGTAGGTGGGCACATCGACCTCTCAAGATGATATTATCTTGAATTAAAGCGCAAGTGCACTATCGTAAATAAGTAATAGAGCGATAATTCCCATGAGGAATTATTTTTATTATTATGCTAAGTATTAAAATGGTATATTCTTACTTTTATTCAGACGAATGATAAATTAAAAGATAGTTAACCTAAACTAAATAAATGGAAACTATCAAGATAAGACTAAAGATAACAAGAGTGATTTACCAATAATGAATAAAACCTAGGATTACTTGAACTAATTAAACGTTTCTTAAGTTAATCCTTTAATAGAAATTGTTGGTTAAACTTTTAATATCTTCACAAGCTTTTGTCGATGGTCAAGTGAAAAAATCTTACCTTAACAATTGCCTATATGTTTATGGTAATCAGATAAAGATAAGACTCATTAAAAACTAGTTTAATAAACCATATATGTCATATGAGTATATGTTTATCTTATATGAAACTCATAACTCTTATGTTATGATCATATATCAAATTATTTAAGGACAACAAAAAAATTCCTTGTTGAGTTCATTAAGGTTTTCTAATCAATCTAATTAGTGATCAAGTAATTTGAAAGCAAAAAGCATAGAATAATTAAACAATACTACTATTAAGTTCATAAAAGTAAGAAAAGAATTTGAATATAATCATATATTGAGTTTAAAATTATAACCCTAGATATAAAAATTAGATTATGATGAAAACTTTAAAGTTTTAGAACAAGAACTGATAAACATAATGAACAAAAACGAAAGATATAAATAGAGAACATGGAAACAAAGAATAGTATCTTGATTCTTCACTTTATCTCTCTAACTTGCTGTTGAATCCTCTTCTTCCATCGTCAAATCATGTTATAAGCTCCTTAGAACTTGTTCTCTTTTATACTCTCTCTTGTTGTCTCCTTTTTTTTTGCTTTAAAAGGCTTCTATTTAAAAGTTTTATAAATTCAAATTAGGACAACTTCATGTCCAAGGCAAGATAGGATTTACTTTTAGTCGCACGGGCGTTGTGGCCTTGACTTTTGGGCATTGTGATGTTGAGATCTCTGAGCTAGTACTATAGAAAAATTATTGTTCACAGTAACTATAGTAGCTTACTATAGTAAATTTGATATTTTATTTTCCTTCTTTTTTTTTTATATTTTCATCCCAAATAACTCAATTGACTTTAAACCTACAAAATAACATTAAAGTACATAAAAATCCTAAATATTCATGCTTATAATGAACAAATACTAAACTTAAGAAAGCCAAAATAATAAATATAAAATACCCCCATCAGGTGACCAAATAGAGAAAAGCCTTACTCACACACTCTCTCACCTTTTTCCTAAAAGTTGCGTAGTGATTGTGTTGTTAGAAGGCTATCATTCTTAGACTTATGTTTATATAGCCACCATCCTAGGATTAGGGTTTTGAAGGGTGTTAAGCAAGTGAAGGGACTAAAAATGCATAGGCTTCCTAGCTCCAACCTAAATAGCCCAGTTCTGGTCATCTTATGACTTAGTAGGTTTTCTAAGTTAATTCTAGGCTACTCCATTAAAATTCCAAGGCTACACTCTAGCTGGCCCATGTAATAAATCTAAGTTTAATTAAAATAGAGTTGGTTCTTGACCAGTAATAACTACTCAATTAATCTTTATATGATATTTATAATTAAAGCTAAGTCATAGAAAATGTTATGCCTATTTAATTATTTATTTGTCCCTAAGTCACTAAATGCTCTAATAATCATTTTATGATATATCTTTATTTGTAAATAACTTTACAAATAAATATTATTATTCAATAAATAATTTATTAAATAAACTGCAATAATATATTTAAATGATTAAGTACTACAAGCAGCTTTGGCGAGTATCATCTAAGTATAGATTCCATTTAGCAAGTATATGTTCTTACGACCAATGAAATTGCATCTTTAATTTATCAAGATTTTAATTATTTATATGGATCTCACTCTATGATAACTCAAAAAATACAACCCATAAATGCCAATCCACTACCTATTCTAGATCTCTCATTCCATCATATATGTGGAAGTTGGGAATCATAAACTTGTGTGATCATATATGTAGAAGTTAAGAATCATAAACTTCTGTGACTTTGAAGCTTTACAAATTGCATTAGTGAATAGATTTCTATTTACTTTCTATGCTAGAGTCATAACATTATTTGTTACCACTCTTAATGCTTTTCAATATCTTTCTTTGATCTCCTTAATGATCTTTGTCTTATGTTAACTTCATTATACATCACTTCAATTTTCTTTTGATTCAACTCTCTTGGAAAATCATCTCTTATGTTGTAATAATGAGGTTATTTATGTTGAACATCTCCCACTTGCTAGTCATCTATCTCGTTAGCACGTAATTCTTTAAATCCTTCTATTACTATCAATCTCTCTCTTAAATCTTAATTTTCTTTCATCATGCTGCATCCCATATCAAATAAAAATTTGGTGGATCTTAGGTATATATGAACGGGTACACAATATTACCTAACATGCTAGTCGTTTAGGTTAATGGCAAGTATTTGTCATTCGCATATAGGCCCCCAAAAATTTCCCAAATGGAGATTGTCACGTAAGTAATAGGTCTCTCATGCCCAAGAGGGATGGGTATTATAGGCCAAATAGGCCCTAAAAATTCTATGTTTTGAGCCTTAATAGAGATGACTGATAAACGTAAATTATATCTATTATTTTTATTTCCTTAACTTGATTAATTGCTCATTTTAATAAGAATATTAGGCTTTTAATATATTTTATTGTTATTTTATAGGTTTGGAGTCAGTAGAGCAATTGGAGATGAAAATCTAAGAAAAATAAGACAAAATATCAAATTGTTATAGTAACTTTTGCTACAATGAATGACTACAATATCCTAAAAGTGTGATTTGCTACAATAAAATTGCAGAAGTAGTGAATAGTGTTTCACACCAATGAAAATTTCAGCACCTAAGATATCTCACTGCAGCGCCAAGTGAATAGTGCGTGTGAACATGATCCCATAAATAGTGCCTTATAAATAGTAACGTTAATATATGATTTATGTTGTTAAAATGAAAGTTTAGTGCTTTAGAAATGTGTTCTTGAAGTGCATAATTAGAAGTGTATTGTTGGTTGATGCAAAACAACATTTGGTCCTTGAATTAGGTTGGCTTGCTAATGTTTTGGGTGAAAACTACTGCAACATTACTACTAATTTTTTTCTTTTTTGCATGACATTACGGTGATGTGAAAAAAAAAGTGTTATTGAATGTTATAAAAAGGTGATGATTTTTTTAAAAAACAAAATGTGATATTAAGATAAAGAAATGGTGATAGTTTTTTAGAAGACCATCATCATTTGTTTGTTTTCTTGTTTCAAAAAGGTGAAGGTTTCTTATATAATTGTTACCTTTCTCCCAATTAGCGGTGACAATTTTTTTAAAAAATTGACACCATTTTGTATGTGTTCATTGATGGTTCTATGCCATCATTGTATGCCTCCTTATATACAGTGAGGATAATAAAGCTAACATATTTAAAATCATCATTAATAATGTAATTATAACCATCATCTTTAGCTTGCTTTATAGTAGTAATACTTTTGGATATTTTTAGTATTAGAATTGGTAATTTAAAATTATGTTTGAGTATAATTTTGAGTTGAAAACTAATGAGGAGTTATCACAAAGTTAAGTACATGAAAGACTTACGAGGAATGAACAAAATAAGAAGTCAAAAGTGAGATAGGGTGTGAAAATATAAGTGGGATGCTCTAGGTCTGAAAGCCCTAGCATTGGATTACAGAATGCCTAAGTGAATATTTTAGATAGTTCAACGCCCTAGCGTTGGACTTAGAATGCTCCAGTATTTGTTCAATGCCTCAGTGTTTGTTTAACGCCTCAGTGGCAGTTAATGAACTCCCCAGCGTTAGCCTGAAGTTGTACTTGTTGGGTGTGTTGGGCGAATTTACTTAGGGTTCTTGCATGTGGGTTGTGTTCATCATACAAACAATATACATATCTCATACATACATGTGCACAGCGGAAGATTGAATACAATGAACACAGAAAATAACATTTGATTAAACTGAAATTCGAAATTGAGAAATATCACCAATGAAGCCTTTGGATTAATTTTCTTTGAAGTCCACCATGAAATGAATCTTTGATCAATTCTAGCAATCAACAAGGGTGGGTTTGATTGTCTAGAATGGCAGCATCTTAATCCAGCATATGTGTTTAACACTTAAACATTTTTCAAAGTTAAACCATTTAACTTAATTAAATTTGTTTTTCCTTTTATTCAACTCTTGAATAAATAAAACAAATCTTGTTTTTAGTTATTACATTTAGTAACCATTAATTCAATTTGTTTTGTTGTTCTAACACTTAAAACACAAAACAAACAATTTCAATTTCTCAAATTGAATTGGCTCCCAAAATGCAAAACCTAAAATCTAAAACATTTTTCAATTATCAATTTTGAATTTCATTTCACTTTATATACAAATGCATTAATTCCAAACTAATTTGAATTTCATTTGCATTTCATTTAGCTTAACCTAACCTTAGTTAACATTTAACCATAATTAGATTATTTTAACTTAACCTTTAAGTTAATAAATATTTAATTAATTTAACCATAGTTAACTAACTTAACCATGGTTAGGTTAACCTTTACTTAACCTTTAAGTAAGGTTAACTTAATTAACTATATGATTAACCTTTAATCATAGTTAAATTAAATTATTTATTTAACAATTAAATAAATAAATATTTATTCTTATTATTTAACAATTAAATAATCATAAAGTGAAATTACTATTATATCCTTACTCGGTTACCAAGTTAACCTAAAGTGGGTCCCACCAATTTAACCACATACTTTAGTTAACGTAACCTTAGTAATTGCTGAATTATACTGTATTGAACAATTCAATACGGTACACTGCCCAAGTGCTCAAAGAGTACATTTCATATTGGGACTCTCTAGGTCTACACCCGATTTGTCAAATGGAACTGTTCCATTAATCCGTAATCGATGCCCCACGCACACGTTACGAATATTACAAATCAGCGTGTCAGACCATACAAGTTGAGGTCATAACGTATACGTATAATCCTTCCATCATTTATATCCTGGATGTGCAGGGATATAGATCAGTACCGTCAAATCCTCATTTGCTCATCCATAAACTTATCTCTAGATTCGTATCTCGATAAACAATATACGCAAACACTTTTGCTATATTGTTTAACCCTATGGGAAACTCTTTTCCCGGGTTTATGCTTGTGGCCACAAGACTTTATGAAATACAATCTCGGAGCATCGGATATACAACTTACCTACGTAAGCTGACGGATCCCGTATCTACGCACACCGGACTCCATGAGCATCGGACCATACCCAGCGACACATAGCGGTCAGACCATGAAAGGTCTCTGACATATGTGGAACCAAAGCATGATGGATCACTCACAAGACCACCGTGGCGCTCAGGTCAAAGGACCACGAATACTACTCAACTCGAGAGGACCTTCCTTTGACGGTGTCATAGGATATCTATTGGGGTCCTCATAAGTCTATTCAGTATCCAGTCCTGACTGGATACCCGCATGCCTATACAAGCTCTAAGCTCATGGTCAGCTAAGAACAACCATCTGAACCAGTCAGATATAGACATACACTAATCTATTTAAAGTAAATCACCGATAGACCTGCATTAGTGATTATAGATCAGGAACATTATCTTTGAGACATACTTACATAATGATATTTCTTAACACCTATTGCAACTCTTTGCAACTATATCATTACAAGTATACTCTCAGGTCTTTGTCCCATTATAGACAAGGTTCTAACTCTTTAGACCTCGCTGACTCTTATAACCTGCTAACTCTTAACAGTGCTAACTTTTAGCATTTATAACTCTCAGCTTTGCTAACTATTAGTTCTGATCTAAACTCCTTTAGACCAGATCTGAACTCTTTCAGATCAAACAATGTCTCTAATGTTACAAGCATTATACCATATTAATATGATATTAACAATCTTTATTCGAAATGTTTATTGTATAAATATTAACAATTAATATTCATACAATATTGGAATGGCACGTGAGCACCAGCTCCAACAGTACTTATTACCTCAACATTGTGTACAAAACGTTGCAGTGTTGACATTCAGAAAATTTTATTTTTAGCTTGAATTGACTTTTTTGAGTAGGATTTGGACTCTTATACACACAGACTCTTATTCTAACTAGGTTTAAGATTTTTAGAGACTTTATAAACACTATATAAACTCTTTAACCCCTTAAATTAATTAAGCATCAAAAGCATCTATAATGTAAACATAAGAGAGAATAGAGAGTTAGGTAAGCAGTAAGTGCTGAGTGTGCGAGAGTGTAATTATGAGATCACTTGAGTGCTGAGTGCCTAAGAGAGTGATGATAGATCCTTTGAGAGAAAGCTTTGGCTATTCTTGTATTCCTTGGTTAAATCTCTTATTGTTAGATCTAGGTAATATAGGAGATACTTAGTGATCTAAAGAGTTCTTTGCGAACTATTAATAAAAGAAGCTGGATCATAGATTCGTCATAGACGTAGACATTTATTGCTGAACTACGTATATATTGTGTCTTGTGGTTTGTTTTTTTTATTTTTATTATTGTGTTGATCTTTTATATTTTTTGTTATTTGTTAGTGAAATTGTTTGCACTCGTATAGAATTCTTAATGTGTTAAATATTAAGTCATAGTAGCATCAGGGAAAAAAAACCTTAACAATGGAGTTAGTGCAAAGGTTAATTCCTAAGTGGAATTCATGCTAAGGTTGATTTCCTACAACAAACAGGTATCAGAGCCTAGAGTAAAGGTTTGACACCTCCAAAAACTAGTATCAGAGCCATGATTGAGGTCTATATTGTAGAGTAAAGGTTGTTCAACCATGTGGACTTATAAGTATGAAGAAGTTCAATAGAGATGATGATTATTTGAAAGAGAACAAAAGTGATGGCTTTATTAGTGAAATTGAGCATTAGAAACAACCTCTGAAGAGACTCAGGATACAACTAATGATGAAGAAGTCGACGTCATCTAGATCCAAGTCGGATTAAAAAGTCATTCAGATTGAACGCAAAAGAATTGGCGAAAAGATCAATACCTAAAAGTGCAGCGGTATTGACTACAACAAGAAATATTGTGAATAAAGATGAAAATAGAAGAACAATCAAGCTTGAATGAGATATCCAAGAAAGTTCTTAGAGTACTTAGTAAGGGATTGCTCGAGGAGAAAGTCCAAGATCAAAGAAAAAAAAGTGATGCTACAATAATTTATGAGTTAGACTTTGAAGTTGCAGAAACCTGAAAACCTTTTACAGGAATGTATGCCTAGTGAGTGAATACTTTATTATAGGATGTAGTTTCTATATGAGTCTTCGAAAATCATTATTCATCAATTATAGATCCGTTAAGGATTGTAAATGTACCAATAAGAAAGATATGGCTTATGTAGTCATGGTGAATTGGTAGAATAAGATTGACACTATGTAATGAAAAAGTAAGAGAGTTACTAGGTGTGAGATTTATTTTTGATCTCATGAAAACTTAGTAGATTTAGGACTGCTAGATCAAGTGAGATATTCATTCATTCAAGGTAAAAGAATGAATACTGAAGGTATTGAAAAAGAATTAATGGGTGAAAAGCATAGTGGAAGCTATATGTTTGATGAGAATGTTGTGTGTGACTTAACATGGGTTATTAAAAGGATGCATACCAAGGACAACGTTGAACATTATCTCATTGGTGTGATATGGGTAAAAAAAGTATGGATGGTAAAAGAGTTCTTGGTAGGGATTAGTTTCAGCTAGGAATGTATTATGATAGTGTCTAGGTGACATTGAAGATTGTATTATGAAGGCTACCTTAGGAGAGATACATTTAGAATCTTTGGAGACCGAAGCCATAAGCCTTAGAAGAGTTAAGTTTGGACATAAGACTTAACTAGAGTTAATGCTAGAGTAATTGAGTGTTGGTCGATAAGAAAATGATCATGAATAGTTTCATGAGAGAGATTTTGAATCAATAAGAGGTTTGTTGGAATTGATGATTCAAAATTATGTTTGAGTATAATTTTGAGTTAGAAATCAAAGAGACGTCATCACAAATTCAAGTACACAAAGAATGTATAAGGGAGGAGCAAAACAGGGAGTCAAAATGGATGAGGGATGTAAAAATACAAGTGGGATGTTTCAGGTTTGAACGACCCAATGTTGGATAACAAAACGCTCTAATAAACATTTCAAAGAGCTCAACACCCCAACATTAGCCTTAGAATGCCCCGACATTGGCTCGAAGACGTATTTACCACTCTAGCATTGAGTACAGAATGTTGCAGTGTTTACTGTTCAAAAAGTTTATTTTTAGCTCAAATTGACTTCTATGAGTGAGATTTGGACTTCCAAATACATAGACTCATATTCCAACTAAGTTTAGGGTTTTTGGAGACTTTGTAAACACTATATAAACTTTTATAACCCCTTAGAATTAATTAAGCATCAAAAGCATCAACCATGTAAACATAAGAAATAATAAAGAGCTAGATGGGCACTAGTGAGTGCGCAAGAGTGTAACCATGAGATTACCTAAGTGCTAAATGCATAAGAGAGTGATGATAGATCCTTTGAGAGAGAGCTCTGACTATTCTTGTATTTCTTGGTTAAATCTCTTATTGTTAGATCTATATGATCTATGAAATATTGAATGATCTGAAATATCTAAGTGATCTAGGAGATACTTTATGATCTAAAGAGTTCTTTATGTTAGGGTATGTGCTTACGCTCCATCCCAGTTTGTATGAATATTTAGTTTGTAATATTTATACAATGCATTTTTTATTAAATCGCTAATAATCTTTATTAAAATGGTAATTAAACATACAGGTATTCAGTAGGACTGGATACTGAACAGACTTACGAGGACCCCAATAGATATCCTATGAAACCGTCAAAGGAAGGTCCTCTTGAGTTGAGTAGTATTTGTGGTCCTTCGACCTGAGTGCCATGGTGGGCTTGTGGGAGATCCACCATACTTTGGTTCCACGTATGTCAGAGACCTTTCATGGTCTGACCGCTACATGTCGCTGGGTATGGTTCGATGCTCATGGAGCTCAATGTGCGTAGATATGGGATCCGCCAACTCACATAGATGGGTTGTATATCCATACTTCGAGATTGTATCTTGTAAAGTCTTATGGCCGTAAGCAATCAACCTGGGAAAAGAGTTTCCTATAAGTTTAAACATTATAGCAAAAGTGTTTGCGTATATTGTTAATTAAGATACGAATCTGGAGATAAAGTAAATGGATGAAATTATCGGGATTTGACGGTAATGATCTATATCCCGTTCATCCAGGATAGAATGACGGAAGGATTATATGAATATGGAGTAACCTCAACATGTATGGTCTAACGCGCTAATTTGTAATATTCATAACGTGTGCGTGGGGCATCGATCACGGACTTATGAAATAGTTCTATTTGACGAATCGGGCGGACTTATAGAGTCCCAATATGAAATGTACTCTTTGAGCACTTGGGCAGCGTATCGTATTGAATAGTTCAATATAGTAAAATCCAGCAATTTACTAAGGTCACGTTAACTAAAGTATATGGTCAGATGGTGGGACCTAGTTTAGGTTAACTTGGTAACCGAGTAAGGACATAATTGTAATTTCACTTGATAATTATTTAATTGTTAAATAATTCAAATAAATATTTATTTATTTAATTGTCAAATAAATAATTTAAGTTTAACTAAGGTTAAGAGTTAACCATTTAGTTAAGTTAGATTAACTATACTTAATGGTTAAGTAAAAATTAACCTAACCATGGTTAAGTTAGTTAACTATGGTTAAAATATTTAAATGTTCTTTAACCTAACTAGAGTTAAGTGTTAACTATAGTTAGAATATTTAAATGTTAATTTAACTTAACTAAAGTTAAGAGTTAACTATGATTAGGTTAGATTAAATTCAAATTAAAATTAAGTGTTATGAAATGAAATTAAATTCATTTGTATAAATAAGACAAATGTAAATTAATTTCATAAGTTTTTTTTAATTTGATTTTGCAAAAATTAAGTCAGACATTTCAAAGAAAAAAAAGAGAAATTTTTTTCTAATTAATGGATTCAAGAGTTGAATTCATTATTTTCTTTTAAGGCATAAAACCAATTTAGCAAAATAGGTTTTGATTAATTGTTAATCAAAAGAAAAAATCAAGAACATAAGTTTAAGTGGTTAAACTTCTGCTGGATCAAAGGCTGTCATTCTAGATAATCAAACCCACCATTATTGATTACTAGAATTGATCAAAGACTACATTTTGGTGGACTTCAATAATATCCATCCAAAGGCTTCAAGGGTTATTCTTCAATTTTGTTTCTGTTAATTCCATTAATATATTTTGATTGTGTTTACTGCAATGTTTTAAGCTTCCGCTGCTTCATTATATGTATGAGATATGTATATATTATTGTTAAACACAAAACCCACATGCAAACACCCTAGAATGGACAACTCCCAACACTTTATATATCATTAATAAAATAAGATGGATCTTGGATCCATCGTAGACTTAGGCATTTGTTGTTGAACCACGTATTTTTTGTGCCTTGCGATTTATTTTATTTATCTTTATTATTGTGTTGATCTTTTATATTCTTAGTTATTTATGAGTGAAGTCTTTTGTATGCGCACAGGGTTCTTAGGATACTAAATACCAAGCCATGATGGTATTAGAGGGCATAAAACTCTAATAATAGAATCAGTGCAAAAGCTAATTCCTAAGTGAAATTAGTGTTAAAACAGATTTCCTATAACAAATAGGTATTATAGTCAAAACTAGAGACTTCATACCTTAACATTTAGCTATTTTCACACTTGATTCTGCTTTGCCAATGTTTACATAGTTGTTAGATCTAACAACTTTAATAGAAACCCTTTCGTTCGCAATTGTGGTTGTAAGATAGAATTTGCTATCTTTTATTATTTATGCATTTCCTCTCTGTAGTAAGTTCTTATGGCGAGGAAATGAATCTAAAAGAAAAGGTGGTTTAGTGGTTTGGTCAGAATTTTGCAAGTTTAAAAAAAAATGTGGTTTAGGCATTAAATCGCTACACAATTCGAATCAATTTGTTGTATAAAAACTTTTTTGGGACTTGTTAACAGTGAAGTCATATTTATTGGCAAAATGGGTGATTGACAATGTACAAACTAAGAAGACTTAGCTTCTGGGAAAATACAAAACCCATAGATTATAGTTAGGTTTGGAGGAAACTAATGCAGCTAAGAGAGCAAGTGAAAGAGTTGTTTTGATATACGTTGATAGATGGATCATATTTCAATTTTTGGTTTAACCCTTGGCTTAATGGAGTTCTATGGCTGAAAAGTTCCCTAATGTGTTTATTGGTGATTCTGATATCCCCAAAAATGCTAAGGTGAGTGATGTGTAGAAAAATGATGTTTGATACTTGCCTAACCTTATAGATGAGCATACTACTCAAGCTTGGAAGCATATCCACAGTAACTTTTTCTTACATGAAGCAAAAGTAGATTAAAGTTTTTGGGTTAGCAATACTATTGGATAGTTTTCAATTACCAATGCTTGGAGAGTCATGAGATGTAGAGGAAGCACGATGGGGTAGACCAATTATTTATGCATTTTTGTCTAATCACTCCACTCCATCTTTTCTTTTTAAATTTTTTTTTAAAAAAAACACTTGTTATCGATTTCAAACCAAATTATTATTCACATGAACTAATTTTTAGGTGAGAAAATATTTTATCGGTGTAAAGAGAAATAAAGATTTGTAATCAAAGTGATTTACTTTAGAAGTTATTTTGGTAATTTAGAGATATAATGAGTAAAACTTTGTTCTTACAATTTAATAAATGGTTATTTTGAATAAAAAAAGTGCTCAAGCATTTTTTAAAATGCAAATAATCCACCAATTTTCTTATTATTCTTTTCATTTTCTTTACTAATTTGGCAATCCAATCCATGTTAGGATTATAAATATATTCCAATATCAAAATTGGATGGAATTCGACTTGATAAGAGGATGAACACTAAAAATATAACTATAATATATAATATATATTTTAGAATTTTTTTTCTTTTTTCTTTTTTTTTTATATATGTGTCTTTCTTTTAAATAAATTAACTACAGATAAAAGAAAAGGCCACAATATGTTTCCTATCTGTCCAACCAATTTCTTGGGAAGCTACAAAATTGATTGTCATCATTTCATGGTTTTGTTGGATTTAAGCCTAACTTACTCATAAAAAAAGGGCAACTGACATTTTTGTCTCACAAATTTGATCTAATTCTTAATTTTATCTCACGAGTTTTAAAAAATTTAATTTTGTCCTAGTCCGTTAGTGAGATTCCGTTAGGTTTGACTGAAAATCTCTTTGGATAGTACATTGACAAATTTACCCTCAGTTATTATGTTAATTGAAAATGGTGGTGTGAGTACATTATACAATCATTGATGGTTCCAATTCTGTTCAATCTGAATATGGATTTATCTCTCTTATATTTATCTCTCTTATATTTATCTCTCTTATGATTATGATGCTTAAATAAAATCCCTAGTAAAACTAAAACTTTATTCAAATGCAAATCATGATGTCGAAGTAGGAAATTTTTTCAATTAAAGCATTTTAATGGTTCTTAACGGTCCTTGGTACTCGAAGAAGTGTAAATGTGTCAATCATTAATAGGTTATAAAAATAAAAGACACGTGACATGCTTTAATAGGTTCAAAATTTAATACTCATTAAAAATTTATTTTATAATTAAAATAAATAAAACTAAACCATTAACAACAACGACTACCGTCGCCGACCACTATCGGTTATCAGATTTCGATAACAATAATAGTCCAAATTTATGTCATTGGATTCTATTTTTTATATCTACACAATGGTGAAATCATTTTTATTAAAAGAAAATAAGAAGATGGCCAAAAAATAGATCAAACTTAGGAGGAGGGTGGCGGCCACTATTGAACGGTGAGGCGGTGATGTACACTGCCCCCACTGTTGGACAGATCGACGGCCGATCTGTCCAACGGGGGGGCGCAATCCACCACCTTACCATTGGCCGCGCGACTGCCAGCTCGTGGTGGTTGATGGCAGCCACCATCGTTCGCCATCGAACGATTGGTCGGTGGCGTGCACCGCCTCCACCATCACCGATCAGGCCACCACCGTTTAATGTTGAATGGTGGGGCAGTAGTGTGCACTGCCCCCACCATCACCGATCAGTCCAATGGTGGGGGCGGTGCACACCACTGCCCCACCGTTCAACATTAAACGGTGGTGGCTGCCACCTCTCACCATATTTGTTTCCTACTTTTATACATCTACAGTACTCCGTTGACAAAAAAAAAATCTCATCATTGCTTAGATCACAAAATTTTAAGTTGAATCGCAATTAGTCACCGATGACCAGTCAGTTACTGACGACGGCGGCGGCTGCTCTCCTTTTATTTAATTATTTAAGTAACTAATCAATGGTTAACACATGGATAATTTATGTCAACCTATTTTAAAATTTTGTGTGGAGTGACTATTTTACCCCTTTAGTGTTAAAATTAATAGAATCTCACTAATGTACTATGACAAAATTAGGTCTGGGTGGGGGGTGGGCAATCCACCACCTTACCATTGGCCGCGCGACTGCCAGCTCGTGGTGGTTGATGGCAGCCACCATTGTTCGCCATCAAACGATTGGTCGGTGGCGTGCACCGCCTCCACCATCACCGATCAGGCCACCACCGTTTAATGTTGAACGGTGGGGCAGTAGTGTGCACTGCCCCCACCATCACCGATCAGTCCAATGGTGGGGGCGGTGCACACCACTGCCCCACCGTTCAACATTAAACGGTGGTGGCCGCCACCTCTCACCATATTTTTTTCCTACTTTTATACATCTACAGTACTCCGTTGACAAAAAAAAAATCTCATCATTGCTTAGATCACAAAATTTTGAGTCGAATCGTAATTGGTCACCGATGACCAGTCAGTTACTAATGACAGCGGCGGCTGCTCTCCTTTTATTTAATTATTTAAGTAACTAATCAATGGTTAACACATGGATAATTTATGTCAACCTATTTTAAAATTTTGTGTGGAGTGACTATTTTACCCCTTTAGTGTTAAAATTAATAGAATCTTACTAACTAACTAGGACAAAATTAGGTCTGACACAAATTTTGTCATAGTACATTAGTGAGATTCCATTAATTTTAACACTAGAGGGATAAAATAATCACTGTACACAAAACTTTAAAATGGCTGACACAAAATATCCACGTGTCAACTACTGATTAATCACTTAAATAATAAAATAAAATAAATAAAAAGAGAGTAGCCATCGCCGTCGTTAGTTGCCGACCGGCCTCTAGTGATCAATTGCGATTCGACTCAAAATTGATATTATTGGACTCAAAATTTTGTGATTTATGCAATGGTAGAATTGTTTTGGTCAACGGAGTACCGTAGATATGTCAAAAGTGAAAAAACAAAATATTGTAGGTGGCAGTGGTGCACGCCATCACCTCACCGTTCAACACGCGATGGCGGTGGGGGGTGTTGACGGTGACCACCACTGTTCGACGATGGCGTGCGGTGGCCGCCGCCCTCCCCTATTTTCGATCTATTGTTTTGCCACCTTCTTGTTTTCTTTTGATAAAAATGATTCTACCATTGTGTAGATATAAAAAAAATAAAATCTAATGATGTAAAATTTGCCTATTTTTATTTTCGAAATTCGGTAATTGATGGTGGCTGGCGATGACAGTTGTCGATTTTAGTGGTTCAGTTTTATTTATTTTAAATATTTTTTAATTATAAAATAAATTATTAATTAATATTAAATTTTAAATCTATTAAAGCATGCCATGTGTCTTTTTATTTTTAATAGCCTATTAATAATTGGCACGTATACATTGTATAATGTACTCACATCACCATTTTTAATTAACATAATAATTGAGAGCAAATTTATCAATGTACTATTAAAAGAGATTTTTAATTAAATCTAACGAAATCTCACTAACAAGCTAAGATAAAATTTAGTTTTCTAAAACTCGTAAAATAAAATTAAAAATTAAATCAAATTTGTGGAACAAAAATGTTATTTTTTTAATAATTAAATATCACTTATTATATAAAAAAAATTATGAGAGAGAGAAAACACGTGATGTGTTATACACAAAAAAGTGTAATCTAAGAATCTAAAAATACTTAAAGTATTTTTATATTTATTTTATAAAATTATAATAAATTACTCTCTCATCTATAAATTTATCCTACATTAAAGTAAATTACATTAAATTTTTTATATTATATATGTGTTTCATTAACCTTAGTATTTTATATATTCTTACTAAATTTTTTAAATAAGATATTAGAACTATAATGGTAACAGTTTTTACGAAAACAAAGATTAGACTTGTTTTCCTCTATAATTTTTCAGTATAAAAATATCCACCGAACTACCGGGATGAATGAATGGCTACCTTTAGGAACCGATCCACTCACAAATAATAATATAAAATAAAAAAAATAAATATATCAAATATTGACTTGAAAGATCATATCATGAATCTAACAAGAGATCTCATGATCTTCGTTTGTTTTATTGTTTGTTCAGTCTCGTGAACTCCAGCATCTGAGAGAGAAAGAGAGACAGAGAGTACAGAGTTGTACGATTGTTTCCATGCTAAAGAGAGAGCGAGATTTCCTTCTTAAAAAACAATTATTTTATGGTGATTTTATGTTTTTTAAATGACAAAGTCACGAGATTACACAGTTGTTTTCTTGGTTTCGCAACTGGCTGAGCCTGAGAACATGGCTGTATCTTATTTTTATTTATTATATGCTAAAATATATCTGTTGAAGCTTTCAGAACTTACGAAGAACAAATTGTACAGCTAAGAAACCTTATTCTATTTCTGTGGGATCATCCTTCTTCTATTGGGGTGGGTTTATGAATCTATGATCTGTAGACTGGACCTCTATGACAGTAAAATGATAAATAAATAAATAGGAACTAGAAATCCTTACAGATATATTTCATTCTGAGTACTACAGATAAGAAAGAAAATTCCACCAAAAATATATTAGGGTTTGAGACAACCAGTCACTCGTCGACTTTGGCTTCTCTACTCGAAACAACAAGACACGTTCTTTTTTTTAATACAAATTTGAAAATAGATGTTAACCAACACTGGGTGAACCCCCAAATGTTGAATTAGTGGGGATAAATTTGATTTACCTAATTTGTCATATATTATTTATAGGATTCCACTTAATGACCATATATATGTAATTTAATAATGTGATGGTTTCAAAGCTTAGGGAGTATATAACATATATAGCTCTAAAATATCTAGATTAATGTTGAACATGGCCAAATTTCAAGAGCATATAGAATTACCCATTTTAACCTTTATACTCATAATTGTTGAAAAATGTTCTACATGAAATTTAGGTGAGATAAATACTTATTAAAATTAGTTATGTATAAATATGAATTAAGATGAATACTAAGTGAAGAGTTAATAAAAAATTTAGTATGTGTTGAGTATAAAAGAGAGGAGTAAGAAGAAGAGTTAAAAACAAAGAGAAACTCGAAAACACAAGGAGACAGCACAAGGCCTCAATGCTGCAACGTCAGAGATAGTAGCTCCAGCACTGCAATGTTGGATTGGGGGCTCACCAATGCTACTACGCCAATCCTTGGCATCGCGACACCTAATTTCAAAGACTTCCATTGATGTTTCAGACTCTTAAACGCTTTGACTCTTATTCTAATTAAATTTAGGGTTTTCAAAGACATTTTATTCACTATATAAACCTTCTGTAAACCTTTTAGATTAAAGTATTAAGTATTAAAATGAGAGATTTTAAAAGAGATTGAAGAATTAGGTAGACACTAAATACTTGTATACATTATGGTAGAACTATTGTGGGCGTTTATTATTTTTATGTAAACGAAAGTACGCCATATAGATTCTTTTGAGAATTCTTTATTTATTTTTCTTTATAATATCTAAAAGAATTAATAAAAAAAGTTAAAATCCCTTAATTCAATGTGGACGTAAACTTTTGTTGAACCATGTAAATTGATTGCATTATGTTCTTAATTGATTTGGTTCTCATATTCTTTTTTTTTATATTTGTTTGTCATTATATGCATATTTTCACAAATAAATAAGTATTAGAACGAAAGGCTGATCAAAGATAAATGTTAAACTTAACTTTCCCCGATCTTCAATAGTACTGTTTATTAATTAATATAGAAAGATACCATTTTGAATGAAATTTTAGCAAAATTGGAGAAGTCTCCGTTCAATTAAAGTCAAGTTTAATTGGCAAGGATTGAGGGTAAATGTAGATTCGATAAAATTTGAGAATGGCAATCGAAAAATTCCACTGTTTGATTCCAAAACTTAAAGTTACTAGATAAAAATTAATATTAGTATTTAAAGTATAAGATTAATTAACATAGATTTTGAGACTCAAGTCCAAAGCTCATATATGTATACTTCTCTTTGATCGATTATTATTATTAGTAGCAATATCCTGCAGCTAGGTATTAGTATTTATGCAATAAACAAAAGAGAAATTTTTACTTTAGTTATTAAAAATTTTATTGAATTATTTGATTAATTTTATATTTTTTAAAATATTTTTGTCAGTTTTTTTAATTGTTAAAGCACTTTTTGAGAGCAATAAAATAAAATAATATACGTAATTATGATATATAATTTTATATTTGATTAAATTTATTTTGTTGTCCTAAAAAAATGTGGTGTAGACGTTATTTTTTTAAATAAGAAAGATTAACAAAGTATTTAATAAAAAAATATAAAAATTGATTGAATAATTCAACTAAATTTTAAAAAATAAATTGGCAATATTACTAAATTAAAATTTAATCATTACTTGATATAAGCAACTCTTACAACTCTCGTAATCAGCCTAATAACGGCATCTTAATGTCTAGACAATTGATACTGTATTTATATTAAAAATTATGATTCTCCTAAATTAAGTTTATTTAAGTTTTTAAAGATTTTTTGACATGTGTTAATATTTAAATATGGATGATCAAAATGTATTTTTTATTATTTTTTTTTATCAATCATCAATTACATATTTGTGTTTGTTTAAGTAAAAGTGTAGCATAGAAAAAGTCCTAATCCTTATATTAATCAGATACTGTTCACTTGAATTGGAATTTCTTTTTCTTTAATCTTCCTTAACATATACTACCAACCAAAGAACCAGATGGTGGAAAAGAGAAGAATAATTAATATTATGATCAATGTTTTAGCTTGTTTAATTATTAATGCCATCAAATCCTAAGCCAAAGCTTGAATTAATGTTCTTTCTCAGAAAAAAAAAGAAGAAGACATGTGCCATCCTACTTGAATTCAAATAAACCTGAAGTTAAATATATATATCTGCATTATTATGATTATTATTTTTCTAACCATCTTAATATTGTAGGTCAGTTCAAAGAACTAAGAATGGAGAAAATTCTAATTTAGTTATTTATTTAAATTAATTTATTTTTCTTTTCAAATAAGTTTGTATTATAATTGTATTTGACTTCTTAGATTTTATTAGGTTTCTTTTTCTTTTAGTTTAAGTTTTATTAGATTTATTCATTTTTTAAATTTATCTCTTTTCTTTCTGACTTATTATCAACTGTATAAATTCAAACATCGAGGATTATACAATATTTTCCTCTAAATCTCTACAGCACCAAGCTTGCATATACATATTGTACTCCAGCATGAAATTTAGAACATATATGCATGACTTGATTACAATCCACAAATATAAGTAGGTATATATATATATAACACCAACACCAAGTAGATATATATAAACATCATAATTTTTATTTATGTTACAAGTTGGGATTATATTATTTAAATTAGACTTCATTTTGCATCTCACTATTTATGTTCAAGAAAAAAAAAAACGCATACATAATCTATTCCCAAAATCAATTGAAGAAAGAAATAAGTGGATGTGATGTAAAATATTGAAAATTTTGAAAGATTGGGTGGGTTCACGGGCAAAAATAATGTGTGGCAACTGGCAAAGCAAAATGGAAAGATAATCATGAGTGGTTTGTTGTTCTAGAAATAAGTAGAGGGTCCTGCCTAACACACAGACGAGACAGAACAGCTTCACGGGTGCAACAATGTATATTAATATATTAATAACAGTTAATGTCAAATGTTTGAATGCTATTGATATAATAACATCATAACTTAGTTGAATTATGTGAAACTCTTCCTCATTATCACCTACAATCAACATATCTCAAGAGTTAAAGATGTAGTTTTTTGCCCATGCATTCAACAAAAAGGTGGGAGCAAAGGGTGGCGATGAGGCAGTCATTCGATAAAATTGAATTAATGATAATGAGGAATATTTGGTTAGTTGCGAACCATCTTTTTTGGTTCAAAATGTTTTCGGCCACACAAAATGAGAGGACTCGAGTTATTGGACCATTTTTTCTTCTTTTCTTTTACCTATTTATTTCCTTTGTCTCTACATATAAATCCAAAATTTTGTGTGTCAATTTGTTTCCTAGAATCTATGATCAGTCTTTCTCCCCCACAACATCATCTAATTCTTTTAAAATTTTGCTTTTTTTTTTCAAATTCGTAAAATAATAATTTTTTAAGCAATAACACTAGGTATATAAAATTAAGATATATAATTTGTATTCTAATTAATATAACATCATTTTTTTCTTGTGATATGATATATTATTATCATGTATCATTTAAAATTGTATTATTGTAAAAACAATAATGCTATATTTACATAATTAAGATACAAACTTTATATCCTAATTAATGTAATATCTGATGTATTTATTATCTATAGTATTGTATAACTACCATATTAATCAAAATTAAAAGATCAATAATTACCTGATAACGAGTAATTATTAATTGATAATACATCAGTAAAAATACAAATTATATATTCTAACTTCTAAGTATAACCGTACCCTGTAATAAAATTAATGTGATAATTTTCAATAAATATGTTGCACATCCAATATAAATATAAATTTTTTTATATAAATTTTCTAATTATAATATTATCTTATTTTAAAATAAAAAATTATTATTATTTTCCTCGGATCTTGGCATAAAAACCAACTCAGCTCACAAACCCCATGCAACCCTGGTGCCCTCCAACATGGTTAGGTTCCTATTAAGAAGGTTCAAGGGATATCAATAACTAAGGCATCGATAACTATTGAAGACAGAGCACACTTCCTTGATAGATAAATGACATTGGACTATGGACCCTTGATTAAGAAAATTGACTCTAAAAACTCATACTGCCCTTAAATTCGAGATCTTTAGAATTTTAAGAATCCTTGAAGGTGATATTCGATGATCTAGGGACATGCTTTAAAAGAAGAGAGAGACAACTTGCTCTACTTAGACTTGGACTCTATCACTAAGTTCTACAACACCTATAAATAAGAGGGTTTAACAAAGGAAAAGGGCATTCGATTTCTCTCTACTACAACGCGTGATATTTTTATGCTTTTCTTTTCATTCATTTAATCTGAAAAGGCTATGATCTCTTGTACCTCTATTGTATAAATATTGATTAATAATTAGTGAGATTAAAGGCTCAATGAAGTAGATGTGGGCTTAAATTGGGTTAAACCATTATAACTTGTATTCTTTGCATCTTTGTAGTTGTTTTATTCAACTTCTAACAAATAACAATTTTGTTTCATTGACTTCAAACTGACCAAATTTTGGGGTTAATAACAACAAAAAAAGACATTTAACAAAAATTCATAGAATCCAAACATAAACATCGAGAGCAATAAAATAACAAACACACCGTAGAAAAAGGATAATAAGGCAATGATCTTGAAGAGTCTTACAATTTGATTTTTGTTTTAAAATATTAAATAGGAAAAAGGATATCTTGACACTTAAAATTTCAAGAAAGTGACATGTAAACTCTAATGTTTAAAAAAAAAATTATTGAGACCTTTATTAAGTAATAGTTTTTGTTAATTTTAGAGGGAGGAATAACAAAAATAAACATTCAGTCTAAACTTTAAATGCCATTGACAAGGATTGTGATACATAAGAGAATTCACCACAGTGTTATAATAAATTTTATTAAAATAATACCAAAATAAAAAATACAAATTATATGAAATGATGGAACCTTAGCTACTTGCGCGGTTGCCAACCAACGTCCCCCACTAGCCACCAATGACAGGTGGTGACTAGTTGCAACAAGTAATGGATAAGGTTCTATCATTTTTTATTTTTGTATTTTCTGTTTTAATATTATTCTAAAAAATTTATTGTAGTATAATAGGGAGTACTCTTACTTGTCACCTAAATGACCAGGGTTCAATCATTTTCAATGATATTTTTAAAATTATTAACATGCGATCTTGAGGATAAGAAGTTAATAGATTTGTAGATTTATAAATAAAGGTCTTAAGGATAATAAGTTAATAAATTTGCAAATCTATAAATAAATATAATGTTGAAATAACTCATATGGTTAAAGTGTGTGTGACTCTTAATCATAAGGTTCGGGTTCAAGTTCTCTTTTTTGTGTTTAATTAAATTTTAATCTTTTTATATTAAAATTAAGGTATAATCATATTTTCACTATTTTTATCTTCTTCTTTTTGTTAAAATGAATAGAAACTGTTTGATTTTTTTTAATCAAAATGGGTATAATCATTTTTTAAGTTTTAAAAATTTTAGTTTTAAAGTAAACAAAAATCGTTATTTGATTAAAAAAATGATTAAGAGTAATTAAAAAGAGATGATGCCAACTATCACTATGGGTGAGATCGTCAGTTCTCCAATTATTTTGTTTTTTTTTTGTTTTTTTTATAATCCTTAATTTAAGATTTATATTTTAAAAGATTTTTTAAACATAAAATAAAATATGTAATTAAAAAAATGGAATCGTAATAAAACAATTGAAATATACTTTTATATATATATGTATATATATATATATATGTATATATATAAAATTGGAGGATGGTGTGTACAATTCTTTAACTTATTGTGTTGGTGTATTCGTTCGAATGACTCAACAATAAAGAATTTATAGTGCATTATTTCGTCTACTAAAATGGAGATCGTGATTTCGAATTTTTCCTCTATTATGTAAAAAAAAAAAAAAATTGATGCGTTGGTGGTCATAACATAATCCAAGTTCGGAAACTTCTTTTAATTTTTTTTAAAAAAAAAAGGTAGGAAGTTCTTTCTAACTATATTTTTGTAGTGTTCAAAATAACTTTGATAGATTATCAAACACTATGACTATTTATTTTAATTTCCTTTAAATAGCAACAACATTGTTTTTTTAATTATTTTTTATAAGTACTAGAATTACCATTTTAAAAAAAAGAATATTAATATTTATTAAAAAATTAAGAAAAAAATGATTAAAAAAACACATAATTACGGAAGTAACTAATAAACTTTTTTAAATGTTATTTATAATTCTTTTTTTGTGAAAGCGAGCGAGGCACATCAGCTTTACAACGAGAAAACAAAGAGATTGCACCAACCGTACCACGTGAAACTTGCAATTTTCCATGAATAAAAATACCTAATAATACTCCAACAACAAGCAACAGCACGTGAACTCAACGAATACGAGGACATAGATGTAATATTACCTCGCTTATACTGTCAATGCGAGTGCATCTTTGCATAATTTCTATACGGTATTTATCATTGAAGTCCCTAGGATTGTTACATTTTGTTAAAATAAACCTTAAGTTACCACATTCTATCATATAGATCATGATCGTCAACTTTCTTCTTCCGTTAATGGTTAATGGTAGTAAAGGGTCAAAATTTATAATATTTCGCATCCTAAGAAATTCTATGATACTTTATATGAACTCGTAGACCTTTTTGTTTGATGCTTTGTATAATATCAGAAACTTTCATGTACCTATTTGTTAATATTGAAGAATAGGGACTTGATTGATAAGTTTCCAATTTTCAATATTTTTAAACTAAGCCCAAAACTATGGATTAAACAAAACAACTTGCCGAAAAATAATCTAGTGCTAAAAACCAGTACAAAAGTTGAGCTTTAGAAACCCCATTGAGCAGACAAAAGAGAGAAGAAACAGAAACAGAAATTTTCTTCAATGAAGAAACAAGGCTGTGAGATTGAAGCAGTAGGTATTAACTACAACATATACACACAAAAAAGAGAAAACCCTTTTAAAATCGTCACCAGAAACCAGCTGCCGAATGATGATCATGGAGTACAAGATGAATTAACAAAGCTTGAAGCAGGAACTGCAAACCATGGGGTCAGGCAAGTCCTGAAAGATGTAAACTGCAGAGCAAAGCCATGGGAAATTCTCGCCATTGTTGGTCCAAGCGGAGCAGGAAAATCTTCCCTGCTTGAAATTCTAGCAGGAAAGCTCACGCCACAGAGTGGCTCCATTTTTGTGAATGAAAACCCTATTGACAAAGCCCAGTTCAAGAAAATTTCTGGCTATGTCACTCAAAAAGACACACTCTTTCCTTTACTTACAGTTGAAGAAACTCTCATGTTTAGCGCAAAGCTTCGGTTGAGGCTGCCTCAAGCTCAGCTGAGGACCAGAGTTAAGTCCCTGCTTCAGGAACTTGGCCTGGAGCATGTAGCCATGGCTCGAGTTGGCGATGAACGGGTTCGTGGGATTTCTGGCGGAGAAAGACGCCGAGTCTCTATCGGAGTTGATGTTATTCACGATCCCAAAGTGTTGATTCTCGACGAGCCAACGTCGGGGCTTGATAGCACGAGTGCCCTGCAGATTATTGATATGCTTAAGATTATGGCTGAAACTCGAGGAAGAAATATAATTTTGAGCATTCATCAGCCTGGTTTTCGTATTATAAAGATGTTTAATTCAATATTGATGCTGGCTAATGGCTCGGTTTTGCATCATGGCACTGTGGATCAGCTGAGTGTCAGCTTGAGAACAATGGGATTGCAGCTTCCTCTTCATGTCAATGTTGTTGAATTTGCCATTGAGTCAATTGAGGCGATTCAAGAGCAGAGAAAAATGCAGCAAGAAACTCAGCCACAAATGTTGTCAGCCCCACACCAAAAGAGAGAAGGTGAGAGTAAAAGCGGTAAGTGCACTCTCCAACAACTCTTTCAACAATCGAAGGTTGTTGATGAAGAGATTATCAATGCCGGAATTGATTTTCCAAGGGATTTTGCAAATTCAAGATTGCAAGAGGCCATAATTCTCACTCACAGATTCTCAAAAAACATTTTCAGAACCAAGGAGTTATTTGCATGCAGAACGATTCAAATGCTGATTTCCGGGTTAATTTTGGGATCAATTTTTCAGAATGTTAAAGATGATCTAATAGGAACAGTAGAAAAGGTTGGTTTGTTTGCATTCATATTGACATATTTGCTATCTTGCACAACTGAAGCTCTACCAATCTTTCTGCAAGAAAGAGAAATTCTCATGAAGGAGACATCATGTGGAAGCTACAGAGTTTCGTCATACGCCATAGCCAATGGCCTCGTTTACTTGCCATTTCTTCTCATCTTAGCCATATTATTTTCAGTTCCTTTATACTGGCTTGTGGGGTTAAACTCAAATTTCATGGCTTTCATGCACTTCGTATTGCTCATTTGGTTGATTCTCTATACAGCAAACTCAGTTGTGGTTTGTTTCAGTGCTTTAGTGCCTAATTTCATCGTCGGAAATTCAGTTATTTCGGGCGTGATGGGTTCATTTTTTCTGTTCTCTGGCTACTTCACAACAAAGAACGGAATCCCAGATTATTGGATTTTCATGCATTACATCTCGTTGTTTAAGTACCCATTTGAAGAGTTTCTGATAAATGAGTTCTCTAATTCGGAACGGTGCTTGCAGTTGATATTTGGGAAATGCATAGCAAAAGGAGATGATGTGCTGAAAGAAGCAGGATATGAGAAGAAGAGTAGTTGGAGGAATTTGGTGATAATGGTGGGCTTTATCTTGTTTTATAGGTTCGTTTCATATGTTATTCTTAGATTTAGATGCTCTCAGAGGAGTTTCAGAGGAGCTCTTGCTTGAAGAAAATGGTGAAACAGAAACTCACTTCCTTTCTTTCTCTCTCTCTCACGAGTGTTAAGCAAGATGGTTCACAATCACATGATCACATGTTTTTGGAGTTTGCTCGAGATAGCAGCCAAACCAAAAAGGTTTTAACAATAAAGTAATGGAACATCTACCAACATTTGTATTATTAATTCCCAAAAAAATAAAAATAAAAAGGGAACAAGTCTTTATGTATATTTCTCTTCTCTCCCTCTCTTATCTAAATATTTTTCATCTTTTGAGTACTTTAAAACTCAGAATTATACGCTAATGATATGAGTTTTATTTGGGTTTTTGAGGATGTTTGTGTTCAAAGGTCATCTGTATTAATCATGTTTATATAGCCAAAATAAATTCACGTTCTCATCATATGTGGTGAAGATCTGCTTCGCTCTTTCTTTAGCGTGACATGTAAACATTATTATTATACATGTTTTGGTTTGCTTGTCTGACAGAGAAGAATATGAAACATCTGCACATAAATCTGGGTAAATTTCGGCTGACCTGACCCCCCACAATGAATTGACATTCATTAGGTCATCATCACCCGTCTTTATTTACGTTGTTAAAGTTAACTAAATCAAGGGTAAATATTATAATTATATAAAGTAAATTTATAAAAATAATAGTATATATGTAATTTTGAAATAAAAGTTTGAAATTGCTTTAAGGTATACTTGTTTTTTTTGTTGTTGGTCAACGTCAGTCATCAATTAAGTTTAACAGAATACACTTCCATAATCAGTGTGCTGACTTGTGAAACAATTTAGATCACATTACAAATGTCAATTTAATGTTCAGGTGGGTTGAAATTTAGCCACAAATTTTGATTGCTGGACTCTTTGGTTTCTATCATCTACTCAAAGAATCAATCATGATACGCCAATGGGGGAATTAAGATTCTGATCAAAATTACACCTACAGTAGTCATCCAATGGCGGCATTAACTTGAAAATCTATTTGGCAATCTGAGGTTAGGATGGAATTGTTCTGCTCTTCATACGCCTCCTTGTCGCTACCACTTGGGACATAGCCAACTCTTTTCATTTGCTGCGTGAGCATTTTCAGAACTAAGTAGATTTCTTTTTTCAGAGGATGCCTTTTATCTTTCACCATGAAAATATTAACATGACCTTGGATCTCAATCCAACTACAGCCTGGCTGCTTGACAACTCCTCGTTTCCTCATCAATCTTCTAACTCTTACAACATCCTTCCATCTTCCAAGCTCAGCATAGAGGTTTGAGAGGAGAACATAAGGTCCAGAGTTGGTAGGATCAATTTCTAAAAGTTTCTCTGCTACGTATTCGCCTAACGTGATGTTACGATGAACTTTACAAGCAGCAAGCAAAGACCCCCAGATAACAGCATCAGATTGCATTGGCATTGCCTCTATCAAATCCTTTGCCTCATCTAGGCAACCTGATCGACCAAGTAAATCAACCATACAAGTATAATGATCCTTCAGTGGTGCCAAACCATGGTCCTTGCTCATTAAGAAAAAGTAGTTTCGTCCCTCTTCAACCAGACCGGCATGGCTACAAGCACAAAGAACACCAATCATAGTGACATGGTCTGGTTTCTCTCCAGATTCCAGCATTTTGCTAAATAATCCAAGAGCCTCCATTCCATAACCATTTTGTGCATAACCAACTATCATGGCATTCCATGAGACCCAATCTCTTTCCGCCATAGTTTCAAAGATCCGCCACCCATCTTCAACTGATCCACATTTCATGTACATATCTATGAGAGAATTCCCCACAAAAATGTCAGGTTCTTCTCTGGACTGAAATCGAAATCCATGCTTCACAACATGAGTGTGAGCTTGTCTGCCAAGTTGCAAGTCCGCTAGATTTGCACAGGCATTGAGTAGATTCCCAAATGTATAATGGGTTGGAAAAACAGACTCTCTCTTTAGAAGGCGAAAGAGTCCAAGCGCCTCCTCATTTTCCCCATTCTGTGTATAGCCTGCAATAAGTGCATTCCAAGACACCACATTCCTTTCTATCATCTTTGTAAACATTAATCTTGCAGTCTTCACACTAGATGCCCTTGCGTAGCCACTTACCATGGAGGTTTCAGATACGACATTCCTGATTGGCATCCTATCAAAAACACATCTAGCTTCATTAATTTTCTCACATTTCGCATACATATCAACCAATGCATTGCCCAAAACAATATCATCCCTCAATTTCTCACACTTCACAACACGGGCATGAATTTGCTTTCCTTCTTCGATTGCCGCCAAGCTGGCACAAGCGCTAACAACACTAGCTAGTGTGACCGCATCCGGTTTAATTCCACAGTCCATCATCCTCACAAAAATTTCAAGAGCTTCACTTGCTGGCCCATTTTGCTCATAACATGTAATTAAGCTGTTCCAAGAAACTATATTCCTCTCCCTCATCACATCAAAAACCCGCTGAGCACAACCCACTCGGCCACATTTACCATACATATCAACTAGAGCTGACCCCATATAAACATCCAACGAATACCTCGATTTTGATAACAAAGCATGGATTTGGGTTCCCATTTTCAAGTCCATTAGTCCTGCACAAGCACTAAGAGCACTACCAAATGAATACTCATTAAGTACAAAGTCTTCTCTATGCATCTTAACAAAATAATCCAAAGCTTCAACGAACCTATCATGTTGAGCAAACCCAGAAACCATCGAATTCCACGAGCACTGGTCACGCTGAGGCATTGAATTAAAAATTCTAGAAGCTTCATCAATAAAACCCCACTTGAGTAAAGCAGTTATAATCGAATTCCAAGTGAAAATATTCTTCTGTGGCATTTTAACAAACACCTTGCGTGCGTCATCCAAACAGCCACATTTTGCATAAACGTCAATGAGCCTGTTCTGGATGAAGATTTCGGATGAGAACTGAGACTTGATGATGCGACCGTGGATGCGACGCGTGTCATGTGCGCTCTTTGATCGGACACAAGAGTCCAAGAGCTTAGCAAAAGGTGATGAATCGAGAAAAGACAGATCGCCCACAATTTGCTTGACCAATCTCTGTGTTGCCATTCCATTATCATTAGCTTGTTTGTATAAAAATCTCGTTCATTGCTTTAGGAAGAGTTTTAAGGGGCAAATGCTGCTGTTGAATTTCAATTGCATTTTAAATTATGGCTCTCCCGCGTGATTTTAACAACGGCTCAGTGAGATCGGCCTATTTATTCTCATTCAATAATCTCAATAATACCGTGCAAAATACGTATCTCATTAGATCTAGCAAAATTTTTAGAAATATTTTTTGTTGACCATATTTTTATTGATTATTTTTTATTAGTCAAATAAATTATAAATGAACATATTTATCATTATAGACATAATATAATGTTAAACAAAACCTTTGAACGCTAAATTTAATAAATGCAAGCTTGATTACAACATTTATCTCTAAAAATATAATTTAATATTTAAAATTTAAAATAAATAAATTTAAAATTGTAAAACATACGAAGAATATATGTTTTGGCATATTATATATTTTATGCCATATATATTAAAAATGTTAGATTTATTTAGAAGTTGTAATTATTTTAAAATAAGTACATAAAAATACTAATGTATAATAATGAAGTTTAAAAAAAAAAAATTGAATGAAAGAAAAATAAGATGATTGAAAGAATAATTGAAATTGAACTACGAGTTGTATTGCAAGCAACTGTTATGAGCCCACAATTATTAGCTAAGATATCCAACAAATGAAATTACATCTCAACCAATAATGTTGGGTGTGAGCTGCTCAACAATTGCATATCAACCATCGCGTTTTAGATTTGAGATTGTTGGTTGAAATGCAATTATTGAGCATCTCGACCCTGAGAGTAGATAATATTTTTAGCGAAGGTGTTATAAAATTTTTAAGGGATCATTTGAAAAATATAAAGGAATTTTGTTTAATTGTTCCTGGCAAGAATAGATTAAAATTAATTTTTTATTTGAATTTAGACTTATTTAATCTTTATTTTACATAAATTTTTTTTTTTCACAAAATAAATATTTTTTACTTAAATCATTCTCTTTATTTGGTGCATTATAAATTATAAACGAACTTAATTCCTAATTAAACTAGATTAATCATTTTGTGAGTGTTCATGCATATTCTGACTATGAGTATAATTTGAATTCATCAATTTATTTTGTTTATGGATCATCAATCAATTACTCAATATTTACTATCCCTCAAGAGTATTCATAACATCGTGCTTATCTTTGTAATATTCTCACATGCAAATATTATCTTTTCAAGATAATTATTAACTTGAACATTAGAGTATTTTTTTTAAAACAGTATATTCTCACAATTTTGAAGAGTAAGTAAAAACAAGACAATAATTTTTGTGAGGATCCATATTCGATAATTTTGCTACACCATTAACATCTTTTAAATATATATATATATATATATATATATATATATATATATATATATTTGTAGGGCCTTCGACCCTAGACAACCGCCTAAATTGCCTGGGGGATAAGCCGTTACTCGTACGTATGTAAAAACATTGTTTACATTTAAAAGTAAAAATAAAATATTTTCATGGTTAGGGGTGAAATATGTATGGGCTGCCAAAAAGATGACATTATCATTATGTGGTGGGTAAAAGTATTCCAGAAATGCAACTAAGCAAAGCATGAAACCAACTCTGCCCTTAAACAAGTAAAATACCTTGGGCAGCACAATACATTGTCATTGACTTTTGGCCATGTCTAAACCATGAGATGCTGCAGCAGCAACTGTACCAGAAAATCCAGCAGCAAGAATCACAGCCAAAGGAGGCAGAGGACCAATCTCTTCATCAGACCTAAGAGAAAGCAGGTTACTTTGAGATTGAGAAAGGTACAAAATTTACAGAATTGAGCTCTAAAAGCTACCAAAATCTTTTCACACATCAAATAATGCTTGAAAATGTAATGCAAGGGTATTATGTGAACACCATATTTGATTCAATATCACAGAGCCACTGTAAACATGACTCCTTTAGAACTTTCCAACGTCCCAACTTATGCCATTATAGCTAATAAGACAAATGATCAATTCATATATGATTCCTCCCAGGAGAAACTGGGAGATGCAAGTCGCTGTTCCTGGTCTGCAAAATATAACAATTAATATTTTGGGAAAGCTACAACTGACCAAACATAATAAACAAGAATTGCAGCAAAAACAACTAAAAATTGAGACAAGATGCCCCCATCATTTTCCAAAAATGTTATTCCTGATTTGAAGTTCCTGGAGGGGATTTCCTAAAATGAGACTGACTGCCCTTGCATCATGATGCATGGCACAGCATGGTCCCAAAAGGGATTTGAAAAATTTATACAACACACTTGCACTTGGCAATCAGACGTTCTAGCAATGCACTAGATAATAGTCCAACAAAAACCAATTAAATGGAAAACAAAATAAATACTTTCCACAGAAATCCCAAGCACAGCACATTCATCCCCAGATAATGGATAATCAAATAATTCATCTTTATAAATCTGAGCAAACAAACTTAAATGAAAATTGAAAGAGGCCTGCACATATAGCAACTACATGTAGGAAATGTTTGAACTCAGTGAATATTATTGCTATGTGTTTAAGTACAATATATACACTTTTGTGAATACAAAATAACAATAACTACAAAAATGATGTTGAAGGTTATGAAGAAAAACACAAAGCAAGTGATTACATTAGATAAGCAATACACATTAAATATAGCTAGTATCCAGGAGAAACACTCTAGTGATGTGGTTTGGTAACAGAGGTAGAAGTCACTGCATGGAAACAAGCTTCAAATATGAACACCTTGCAAGCTAACATTTATAAGTGGTAGTTCCCTTATGGTACATGTGTTTCGAAGGCCAATATAAAATTAGTACCCTAAAGGCTACCAAAAGAAAATTGAAAACAAGATTGGTAATCGTACTACAAGGCCAAAGATTACAAGATGGAATCTAATAAGGTATTGGTCTTAACTTTTCTATTATACCCTTATTGCAAACCAAAACTGTTCTCGTCCGTGTATGTGGGGAATTTGATCCCGAAACCATTAGAATCGCACCAAGAGATCTAAGTAGCTGAAATAATAGCACCACAATTTCAGTCAAACTACTTGCAACCATCGTTGTTTCTTGCATACACTAAAAAAATTTAAATGGCTCAATCATTTACCGGAAGAAAATATACATACATATTTCAAAATAGTTGTGTGAATAAATCTAGAATATAAGTGCCCAAAGAAATGAGTTGCCATCTACTTTGAAGTGAATTGATCTTTGTAAACATATTTTTCTAATAGCTACTAATTCAGAATTTTAGCATTTGAATATTACTTTGGTTTATGCTTCTGATATGCTTACAAGCATAGCTAGCTATTCACTAGTAGATAATACTTTACACGAGATAGTGAACCTATATGCAGTCTTAACTATTAAAAAACTTCTATTTCCTCTCTCTAGAATGGCAATCTTCATGAACAGGAATTAAAGAGCAAGTGGATAAACCAAAAGTACCTGTAAAGCATGGAAGATCATGGACTCCATGAGAATACTTGTGGTGAAAGGATCAGTGTCACAATGACTCATCTTCCTATGCAGAAGTCATTACAAAAAGAATGACTCATCTTTCTAGCCCGAAGTTATAAAAAAAAAAATAACTCCTATGCTAAAAATAATGCTTCCAAATAATCATCAACATATGCTAAACACGGCCAGTGATCAGTTCTAATTCGAACTAATGTTGACACATCACATACTTCCATCCGGAAAAGAAGATGGAACTGTGGTGGAAGAAATATCAATATGAGAATGCAACCCATATTTCTTTTACTGATATTGACTGGACCTTCACTCTCATCCTCATCACCAAAGTAAGTGAGATGAAGAGGACCTCGCTCAACATCAGTAACTGACGTACTACCATCAAGAAAAGAATCTGACTCTACATCTTTCCAAATAATGTCCCTAATGCTTCCTCCATCCTTTACAATGTTAATAAGCTGTTCGCCAATCACACTGACAACAAATGGTGCCAGGTAGCGTTCTGTTGCCTGAATCAAACAGTCTGCAGGAACTTCAAGCAACTTGACTGATTGAATTCCATTGATTGCTGCAACTCCCTTGCCTCCTTTCAAAGGAAAAGTCTCCCGCCCTGTATTTGAAGAGGTACCACATGCCTCCCAAAGAGCACTGAACAAATCCGAGTAATAACTGGGCAGTTCATCTTCTACAATATCGGGTGGGGAAAAAGCCTTGAGAAACATGTCTTCTATGCCTACTGTAATACTATGAAGTTGACCATGTATAATCTGCCCATTTTCTGCATTTGTTTCAATGAAAACATCAAGAAGACCAGGTGTTGGTTCCCGTGGTTCCAAATCAATTGTAACAGGAGCACGAAAGCTTTCTTTTTCGCTAGAACCCTTTTCTATAGGAACTACATCTAGTGAAACCATTTGATCCGAAAGGGTCTTTGTTGCAGGTTCACCTAATAGAAAAGGTATGCGACAAGAAGGAATAGCCCCGTAAGGTGCTGAGGATGAAAATTTGAGCACAGTGGCATATATGGCTGGAAGGGCATCTACTCCATCCATTCCTCTCATAGTCAAATCACCACCCCATAAGCGGTTGAAAGGCTCAGATTCAAATCTCAAACTACACAATATCCTAACCTTAAGCCCTGCTGTATGTCTGAAGTCAGGAATACAAGAAAAGTGCGTTCTTAATATTCCTAATATCTCTGAAATCTTTGAATCCATTACACGTAAAGGTTCAAGTCGTTGATTGATTTTTTCTGTTCTAGACATCATCTGATAATCAACATTTTCATCATGTTCCCCTTCATCTACTGGTGGTTCAGTGTCCCTAATGCTCTCTAGGAAACCAGATTTATTACCTGTAGTTGATAAAGACAAGGACCAAAATTGTTTGACAAGTAGTGGTACCATGCGCTCAAGGTGGACACAGGATGAAATGTTCTTAGACTTCTTGATATCGTGATAGTGTCGAGGGGACTGAACATTGAAGAACGAACTGGAATGTGGAGATGGTGCAACACCAAGCAGTTGCTCACCAAGATTCAGTATGCCCCTGAGCTTCCCTCCTGGTACACATGCTAGCAGACGCAGGTAGATCCTGCAAAATTTCATCACCAACATGAGAAGCCAATCATGTGATCTAAGACCAAACAATTTTCTGCTTTCAGGTCTAACTTCAGTATGCCAATTTTCTTTTTTTATGATAAGTGATAAGGTTATTATTAAACTGCTACAAGCAAAAAGTAACAAAAATGACATTAAATGACATGGTAATAGAAAGACATTCTCTTTACACACCTAGCATTATCACGGATCTCCAGGTCAGGGAAATAAAGGCAGGTGAAAGCAAGGAGATGAGACAATCCAATGAATAATCTAGAACCGTGATGGTGCATCAGCATAGTTCGGCAATTTCCAAGTACTCTACTTCCATGAGACCAAGACTTCATTCTCGTGTCAGGACCATGTTTCTTAACAAGAAAAGCTGTAAACTTGGTGAGCAGTTCCAGCAATCCATGTGGAGGTATTGTATCATTTTCAGCAATTCTATCAAATATTGGGAAGTAAGAAATTAATCTATGGTCTATTATGACTCTTGGAAGCAAATGCTCATCAATCTTTTGAAGCATACGCTCTCCCAACCAACGATGCTTTGGACAACCTAACAAGCGGTCAATAAAAGCAACAATGACCGGGACCAATCTCTGGAACTCCAATGTCATGTCCACCAGCATCCCCTGAACAATAAAAGTTATAGACATTAAATCAATGAACATCTGCTAACGAGTCTATAAAAAATAAAACAAAAATAAAAGAACAAAGTAAATATACATAGAACTCCAAGAGCAGAGAAATATTAAAGGGGGAAATATTAAATTGAAAAGAGAGGAAGATGAAAACATATAATTGCTAAAAGTTAAACATTGATGGAGTGAAGATCAATCACGAATTGTGTTTAAATCTTGCAATTGAAGACTCCATAATTTGAAAAGCGCCAAAAATACAAAACTCAAAACCAAATTCATATCTGAAGACAAATTCATAAACAATACCTAAGACATCCTTAATAACTTACAAAATTATTAAATATTACGAAATTTGTTTTGCTACTTACAATATCCATAGTTATATGCTTGATTACAATATAAACAGTTATTGCAATTTCTTTTCAGTTCAGAAAGAAAGAAAAATGTATTTATAACTGCAAAAAGAAAGGAGATATAAATGTGAACATAGACGTCCACGAAGAAGAAACGAGGGAGGGCAACTGGTTTATTCAAAAAGAAAATTAAAAAGGATAATGATAAGTTTATTTATTCCTCCCTCAGTCTAAAGAAAGATTAACATAAACAAATCTACAATTTAAATCATACAATTATATCCTAAATCTCATAAATATGAAACAAGAGAAAAACATGATTGAGGGACTAATTGGTTGGCTCAGAATTATTCATCCTATCTTCCTTCGAGCCCCAAATCTGAGTCAAAAAATTTATCCTATCAACTAAAAACCATGTGCCTAACGCCATTTTCACTAGATGTAGAGAATTATATCATTTAGATTGCAGGTGCTCCTTCATAACTACATAGGAAAAATGTACTACAAGGAAAAAAGCATGAAGAGAAAAAACTGTCTGAATACTTCGTGAAAATACTTTCAGGCTACACAATATAAGGGCACCTAATTGATGCAGGAAAAACATTCTTGCTGAAAGGCATAAAAATATAAGTGCAAGGTCACATTAAAAGAATTAATAGCTATATGCTCAAATTCATGTATTTTGTAATATGCAGTGTTTCCTTCATCTTAGACATGAACAAGCTGACTTGGGTGCATTTTAAGGATAAACGGAATAACAATAACAATAAGACAAGAAAGAAATGTAGTCAAAAAATTTAATTTAAAACACAACCTCAAATATATCCTCGTGCTTTGCTAATGTTCTAGAAAATCATTTAAATCAGTAAGTTAATTCAAAATACAACTTCAAATAAATCCTTGTGCTTGTGACTCTTCATTGTTCCAGAAGTTAAAACTTAAACCATCCTGCTCATTTCTGTAGGCACTGTGATCTAATTTTGCTTGTAGTTTAATATGTGGATCAAGAAGTTGCAAACCCATGTGAGGAAATGAAAAACAGAAAGGGTTGAAGACAATCTACTAGTTGTTATATATGGGGAAAGAAGTGAACTTTCTCACCACATTCTATTTTATTCTTCACATAGGATGAAACATAAAACTACAAGCAAAAACTAAATGGACTCGATTTGACTCTTAGGGCATGTTTGGATTGAGCAGTAAAATAGGATTGGACTAAAAATACTCCAATCCTATGTTTGGCTAAGAAAAAATACATGGGATAGAAATGATGAGTCCCACCTAGGACCTACATTTTATCCTCAAATCATGGGATAATTTATCCCATGAACCCCCCACCATCCCCCCAATGGGATAATTTATCCCATAACTGAAAAAATAGAGTTTACATTATGAATTTAACTTTTTAATTATTACAATAAAATACAACAAAGTTAAATACTGTAATTTATAAAAAGGTACCTGATAAATATTTATTATAAAATAGAATTTAGTATTTTTATAAAATAAAATATTCATAATTAATTTGATTTATTGTTTATATTTGATTTCTATTCACATAATTTCAATAAGTTTTAGTTAATAGTACTATAAAATAAAATCCTTTATAATTGTATAAAATGCATATTTAAATACTTATTTTATAAATAAAATTATATAAAACTTTAATAACTAAAATTTAGATATTTAATTAGTATTCATGTGTACTTATATAACTAAATTAATAATTAAATAAATATCTAAACAAATTTAATTATTTTACTCTATTTATAATTTTAATAATAAAATTATGTATATAGTCTTTTGTACAAGACCAAACACAAGATAACACTTGTAAAACACGAGATCTAAAACTCCTAAGGCCATAGATAGCAGAACCAAAATGAACGAGGCAAGAGTTAGATGCTAAAATCCCACATTGCCTAGTTAGATAAACTTTTTGGCTATTTATGTAGAGCCCTTTCTTAAACAGTATGAAGATTTTTGAAGAAACCCAATAATAAAGTCGTGCAAATCTAGGCCTAAAGTGAATAATATTACACTGTGTGAGAGTGAGTCCTTAAAAATGGTACCAAAACCGGACCTACCTTGCAATGAGAGCCAAAAAACCGGCAATTTGAGCTATAAAAAGCACACATGGGTCGTGTTACCCTTGGGGACTAATACATATAGGTCAACCATGTGTCCCCAAAGTCCTAGTGCACATGAGGCTGTGCGTACCCTAAGAGGGTAGATTACGATAGCTATGATCCAAGACTCTTAAGACTATAGATAGCAGGGCCAAGATGGATGAGGTAAGGGTCAAGTGCTATAATAAAGTTTTTAGGTTATATATGCATAGCTTATTCTGAAAAAGTATAAAGCATTTTGAGGAAACCCAAGATCAAAGCCATAAAAGGCCCAAAGCGGACAATATCTTACTGTGGGAGCGGGTCATTACAACACTAAATACAATCCATTATTATTCTATTCTATCAACATATCAAATGAGCCTTATAGTGATTAGAAAGCTTTTTCACAAAGGATTAGGCTATACAAAAAGTTCCCTTTGAAACTAGTTATGGTGTTGAAACATGACTTTGAGAAAGCTTATCATGTGGAATGGGATTTCACTGATTTTATCCTTAAGTTATAGGCTGAAGAATTTAATTAATGGGTGTTTGAAATATACAAATTTTTATTTTTATTAATGGAAGGCCTAAAGGAAATATTGTATCCTTTGTTTCCCTTCCTCCTCACCTTATTTGTGGATAGGCTTAGCTATTTAGTTCATAAAGAGGAGAAAACCGAAATTGTTGAAGGTTTATTGGTAGGTAGAGATTTTATTTTGGTATCTCACTTACATTTTGCAGATGATACTATCTTTTACTCTCTCGAGAAAGAAAATAATTTGGAGAAGCTTTTACGAGTTGTTAAGTTATTTTGGAAAATATTAGGTTTAAAAATAAAAAAATCAAAGAGTTTGATTGCTTGTATCTTTTCAAATAGGGATAAGATTATGGCTTTAGCAAATAGATTAGGTTGTGAAGTTAGGCTATATATTTGGGTCTTCCACTAGATGATAACCCAAATTCTCTCAATTTCTAGAATTCGATAATGGAGAAGGTTCAATTGAGGCTGCAAGGTTGAAGGAGAGTCTTTTTGTCAAAAGTTGGAAAGATCACTCTCATTAGATTGGTGTTATCAAGATTTTCTCGTTTGTTATTCATCAGTTTTTGGAATTCATACTAAGTTGATACAATGATTGAAAATCTTTTGAGAGATTTTCTATGGAAAAGTTTAAGGTAGGATAGGAAGTTACATCTTGTTTGTTGGAATATGTATTGGAAATTTGAAGAAAAGAAAGGTTGTATTCCTCGGGAAGTGGCTTTGGAGGTTTTCGATTGAAAGTGAATCTTTCTGGCATGCTATAGTAAAAAGTACTCGGTTCTCGTATAATAAGTAGAAGTTATTCGAGAAGTCCTTGGAAAGCAATTTCACCTCTTCCATGTTTTATAAAGAATATTAGGTTAAAACTGGTGATGGTAATAATCCCCTTTTTTTCTTAGAAGAATGTTTGATAAGTAGGGAGCCACAGTAGTGAGCCCTCGTGTATTGCATTTTTAAGACTTTATAGAATCACAAGGGATCATGGAGTATCAATTATCTATTATAGAAATGTGGCCAGAATGATATTAGAAGATTGCAGATTTAGCTCTCAAATCTTTAAGCATTTTTACTATTGGTCTTTTTTTTCAACTCCTAAATGACGATTCTTCTTCTCTTTTGATGTAGGATGATGTACATTTTTATTTTTCTTGTTTTAGTTGATTGGGGTTTTTTTTTTTTTGGTTAGGGGAGTATTTTAGTTATTTTTATCAAGTGATTTCAATTTGTGTTATTTGATGATATGGTAGATTTGTTCCTACTTCAATTAAGGATTTGGCACTATAAATTAGAGCCTTATGTTTAGGGTTTTGGGAGACTTGATTTGATAAACTAACTAAAATTTATGGTTTCTCCCCTATTTTCTTCTTGATTTTTTCCCTCTTCTCTCTATGGTCCTTTCCATTTCTTTATCTATCTTCTTCCCTTTTTGTTCTCCTTTCGATACTCTTATCAATTTATAATTTTTATTTTCTTCATACTTGGGATGATCCATGTTGCTAGTTTCTAATTTGTCTGCATTATCCACTTGCTAGTGTTTTGCTGAAGTAAATTAACTCGCCAAAAGTCAAGTTCTTTCAACCAAAAAGGAATTAATATAGGACCAGTTGGGCTAGTTTTTATGTCATTTTTATATCTCTTGTTTTAGTTGACTAGAGTTTTATTTTTCTATTCGGTAAGGTGATATTTTAGGGAGATATATTTATGTTAGTTGATGATATGGTAGATTTTTTCCTATTTCAATAAGGGTAAAATAGGTCCTTATGTTTAGAGTTTTAGGGAGACTAGATTTGATGAACTTAATAAAATTTATGGTTTCTCCCCATTTTCTTGAATTTCTCCCATTTCTCTCTATTGTATCTTCCCTTTCTTTCTCTATTTTCTTCCCATGCTGTTCTCCTTCAGTACTCTTTATCACTTTTTCATTAGCTGAACTGATATTAAAGTCTAAGGTTCTTGCAAAGGTTCGGTTCTTGGCATGATTAGTAGCTTAAAAAAAAGTCAAACACCCTGGATAATGCTCAAATAAGGTGGCATTCTCTTTTACTGAGGCCTTAATGGTGCAATTTGCAGAAACGGTTTGGAGAGTGTGGATAATCTGCTTCTTCATTGTTTTTTTATCTTCTCGGTTATGGTATAAGTTGTTTCTAAAAGCTGGAATTCTTTGGGTTTTTCCAGAACATTGGTCAGCTCTTTTGCGGAATGTCATTGTCCCTTTGGGGATGATAAGAGAGCAGAAGTATTATAAAAGTGTGGCATTGTGGCGGTCTTTGAGCTTATTTGGAATGAGAGGAACAAAAGAACTTTTGAAGATGCCAGAGGGGATGATTTTTTGGTGAGCTGCAAGATAGAACTCATTTTCTCGCTTCTTTATGAGCATCGGTTTCAGATCACTTTAAAGGGATTACTTTGTCTATTATCTCTAGAGATTGAGGTGCTGTAACTGCTTAATTTTTGTTTTGTTTCTCGCTTGACCACTTTCTTGTTATTGTCTTTTAGGGTTTTTAGCTTCTTTTTTTGTTCCATTCTTTTCCTTTTCAGTAGATATCTTATCCACTTTGCTTTGTACTGATTTTCTTCTTCTTTAGCTAACTTTTTGTTTCCTATTAAAAATATATAAATAATATGAACTTATTGTCCCAATATATATATAAAAAAAACCCATTGCTATAATACAAATAGCAATCATCTATCACTGAACACATATTTTTCTACTAACTAATAATTCAGAATTTTAGCATTTCAATCTTATTTTGGTTGCTGTTTTGGATGTGCTTAAAGGGTAACTAGCCCTTCACGCCCAAATAATACTTTACACAAAATATGAATCTATATTCAATCTAATTCTCTAAAAACTTCTAGCTATCTTCCCTAAAATACCAATTGGCAATCTTCATATAAAGATTGAAGAGAAAATGGATAAATCAAAAGTACCTGTAAAGCATGGAAGATCATGGACTCCATGAGAACTCGTGTAGTGGAAGGATCGCTGTCAAAATGAGAAGATGAACCTATCAAAAACTTATGAAAGGTGCGGAAAGCCACAGCAGTTTCTGAGCTCGAGGGAGGCAACCATTTGAATGCTGAAACAGATACAAGACTGTCTTTGAAAAGCTTCACCACAAACTTTCCATCCCCAACTTCCCCACCTGAAACACACTCTGATTTCAAAAGATCAAGAAAAATGGTGCAAAATGCAAGCAAATCAAACTTCAAGGCCTTCAAAGAAAGTGGATCAAACACGTTCTGATAAAACCTCAAACCCAACCCAAGAATAGAAATCTTCTTCCCATCTTCTCTCCCCAGCATTAATTTATACAATAAACCTGACAACCAATGCACTGCAAGCAAACGAAAAACCAAATAATGTTGTGTTTCCTTTGAAACCAACATGAGTCTTTGGACAATCTCACACTCTTGCCCATCAAAAGCATCAAAAAAGTGCATATACATCATCAAAACAGCATGACACAACAAAGGATCAAACGAGTAAATCATCCCAAAGAACTGCACCTTCAACATAGAAGGCTGCAACTCCAGAGCCACGGCCACCCGCAACATCATTCTCAAGAACTCCAACATCCCACACGGAGTCAACACTTGCGTCCACTCCAACAAAAAAGCCAATGCTCTCCTCAACTCCTTATAATTCAAACCCCCAGTATTTGAACCCAACATCAAATTGGGTATGCTAAACGGAACTAAAGGCACGGAAGTATTCAAAATGGGAACATTCAACTGGTGCTCGACAATATTGTAAATAACAGTTGTATACAACAATATGTAAGATTGAGAAGCATGAGTCCTTTCGCTTTGACACAAAGTCCACAAATGACCAACAATATCAGAAAATAAGCAAGGATAATAAACTTCGAACTGACGCAGACATTCAACAGCTATTGCTCTAGTGTGTCTGTCCAATCCATGATTCGGCCGATTAATAACCGTCAACAACAATTCCACAACATTTTCGATATAACGAACATCGAATACCTGAAACGCATCGAGTGATATCAAAATTGAAGTCGTTGAGATCATCAATTGGTCTTTCAAGCCGAAATTATCGACCGGTGATTGAACTATGAAACGCAACGTATCGATGAGTCGATCCAGCGATGGATTTTGGGGTTTGGGGTCGGAGAAAAAAGTGAGGGAAAATTCTTCGAGGAATGAAATAAGAGAGAGCTTGAGAGGGAAGTCCTTCTTGAGGAGAGAGGAGAGAGCTAGATCCACCAGGGCATGGATTGGGTAGTCGGAGGTCCATCTTTGGAGGCGTGCACCGCCGTGCTGGAAGTCCTCGATCAAGTTCTCCCACTCTTGCCATGACAGTGGCTTTAACGACGCCGTTCTCTCCGCCATAGTTCGTGATCGGCAAAAACCTAGGATTTTGAATTATGCGGGAAATCAAACGATTACTTTGCTAATACTGCCTCCGATTTCAAAGGCATAGACAATCCAGGTGTAGTTAATCTCGACTTCATGCTGCTGCGTTGCCTGTCTTGAGATAAAAATAAAAATAAAAGAAAATTTAAGCTTCTCTTTGGTTCTGATTAGTGGAAATTTTGAACCAAATTTGATGAACAAGTCGGGGCAATGTTCTGTTTGGATTCAATGTTGGTCGATGACAAATAACAACTCTTCTGGATTAAATAAAAAAAAATGAGGGCTAGTCTCATTATTTCCTATTCATCTCTTCAGTCCTATTTCTAAATTATTATTATTTTTATTTAGAAGGAAGAATCTAATTTGAGACTTTCAATTTCCTAAAGAATTGCACTGCAAGTATCGGTCATTTAAGCCGGTGCAGTTAATTTATATTTATCATGCAGTATAACAGTATAAATTTAGCAAACCACCACTCCACAGCTGCTGCCATATAGGAAATCAGACTTATTTTGGTCATTTAAAATAGGATATCAGACTTTTTTTTTTTAACACTAAATTTTTTTTTTTTAACACAAATAGGATATCAGACTTCATGCCCTTGGTTGAATTTTTTTATTAGTAAAAAAAAAATGTAATATTAATTTTTTTTAATTTTTTGATGATGTTTAATTATAATTATAAAAGAACTTTTGAATATTAAAAAAATTATTTTGACTCTATTTTTAAAAGTTTATATTTTAAGCTTTTAAAAATAATTTTTTTTGAGTTTTTTAATATTTGTAAAATATCATATATACCTTAATAATATTTTCTTATTTTTATATTATACCCTTAATAAAAATAAACTTTATTTAATTAATATATTTTAAATTTTTTTAAAAATTATTATATATCTAATTCTCCAAATCTCTACAACTATTATATTTTTATAAGAATTTACAAAAATTTAATTGTTGATTATTTTATTTTTAAAATAAAAAAAATATTATTTTATTTTTAATTTTTTATACAAAATATAATAATTGTTGATTACTATATATTGATTTTACTTTATTATTATTTTTTAATAAATTAAATTTGAGAAAATACGTGACAAATTTAAATTTACATATAAAAAATATTAAATTGTTTAGAATTTGAATATAAGTTTTATTAAGTGTCATTTTTGGTAATTTAAGAACAAATAAATACTTTTAATAATGTATAACCAAACAATCTAATATTTTAAAAGACTTTTTATAATTGATAAGCAAACGATCAGTGAATTTTTTTTAAAACATTTACTTTGAAAAGCTCTATTTCCAAAAATTTTATTCAAAAAGTTCAACCAAATAAGCCCTTATTTTAGTCAATTTCTAATTTTGAAATATTAGTGAACTAGTCGGATTAGTCTAATATAGTTTGAATATTTTTTTTAATTTCTAATTTAATAGATTTAAGGTGGGTAAAAAATATATTTGAATTGAAAATACTAGATCAAATTGGCCAGTTCAGCATAATATTAAAATATAAAAATTAATTGATCAATTTTACTATTTTAGTCATTGAATAAATTAAGTTTGATACTTTCATTTCAGTCTTTGAAAATACCAAACCGAACTAAAGAACATAAATAAAATTTCATATTATATTAACAATTCTCGATTCAAAGTTATCTTTTGAAAAGGAGATTGATATTATTAAAAAAGAAAAATCATTGTAAAAACACTCATTAGCATGCAAGGCAAGTGTCATGGACCTTTTTTAGAACCGTGCAGTCTTAGATATATTGCGCGCTAAGCAATTTTGAAAAATTACACAAAGAAAGAGATGAGAGACATACACACGATGTATTTGTGAAAATGCTCTCTATTATAACTAAAAAAGAATACAAACTAAGATGTCTTTGTACAACAGATGATCCCTTATATACTACTAGGCCTATATAAGTAACAGTTTGGATCTAAATGATCTAACGGTGTATATACAAGATGAGATAATATTTCAAAGAACATTCTAAGATAAATCACATATCCCATGGAATATTCCACTTTCAAATAAGGGTCTATGTCCCTTGTAAGTTGCGAGCTTAGCCTGAATCTCCACCCATGTCAACTGGTATTTTAGAAGCTCCGGCCCGCGAATCGCTCCACCAGCCAAAATAGCCTCTATGAGGTTTTGTCATGCTCTTAGGGCGTGACATTCTCCCTCAACAAATTTACGTGACGCCCTTGTCTTGTCTTCGCTAGAATTTGCGTGTCTCGTTCCAAACTGCCATAATGCCCTCTCATGTTCCCAGCATGCTCTTCTATCGAGTAACCATTTTCAATTGACAAAGTACTCACGCTTCAAATGGTAGTTCTTTTTCTACATCATTCATCCATTAAGGCTAAGTTTCGCACCTTTGTCTTCTAATGTGAAATCCCTAAAAGTTCCTGTTTCTGTGGCTTATTCTTTGTGTCTTCTATACCTCTACGGTATAGCTTCCAACAGCTTACGAAAAACACTTGATGCAGCCATTATCTTGAAGATATCCACACCTCATGCAAGACGTTGCCAACCTTTTTTGCATCGGGAAATGACCTATTATCCCACGACCAAAGTCCTTATGAAGTGGACGTTCTGACTTGCGAATTTAGAACTATCATCTTCATAATTAAGTCCTTTGCACTATATTTGACATGTTGTCGCTTGTCTCTAACCTATTTCTTATTCTAAAAATGCACATTATATGAAGCCTTAGGTTATTGAATGTCTCTCGCACCCGATAACTCATTGAGAAGTCTATACAACTTTCTTAACTCTAGTTGAGGCATCTGCACTGTAGTTAGAAGCATAAACTGTAGCTCCAACTTATTCCTATGTTCAATCTTACCTCTCGGTGGTAGCTTCTATGGTATGACAAGTCGCAAGACCCCTTTGTGCTTTCCAAGCACTTTCACAAAACCCTATTGGTAGCTCATCCTAGTCTTCTTTTACCTTGTCATCCGTCTCTCACATTATGGCTGGATGTGTCTCCCTTTTATGCTCTGCAACCCCCATTAGTTGTATAGCAAAAATGAGTTAGTGTTGACTTTTGACTTAGACTGACCACTCTTTGGCTTGTCTATCGTTAGTGTCATACGAAGACCCCCCATCTCATGTCGAGAAAGCTATACCACGTTGTATCACCTCAAGAACTTCATACCTAGCACAACATCAAAATCGTCAAGTAGTGTTAATAAGAAATTTACCTCATCGCACCAAATCTCTAGTTGGAATGCAACCTCTCAAACCACCCATTGAGTGGTTTGGCTATAGTGTTAACGGACTTAAGATATCCTTCCTTTTTCTTCATGTAAAGTCTCAGGCACTCCGCTTTTGCATGCTTAATAAAGTTATGCACTACAATCATATTTATCATTATTGAAATCTTGATGCAATTGATGTAGGTTTCAACATATATTAGTATCTTTTCCGTTGGCACATGGGCACCTCGCTAGGCTTTTATTGTATTGAGAAATTACAAACACCCATTTGAGCCCGCTCACTCTCTTTACTTGCAGCAACTATTGTGATGAGAGCCTTCTTCTTGGAATTGTCCTTAACCCAATGATCCCTATCACAAAGGAAGCAGTTTGACTTCAGTCTATAGCTGTTACACTTCTATTTTTTCCATTTGGGTGGCTTGCCTTTCTTCTTGTTTTTTGGAGGATGAAACTCATAGCACCCTTACCTTTGCTGTGATTAGGTCTAAAATTCTTGGACTTTTTTACATCACCCTTACAATAATCTATGAGCATCTTGGCCAATATAATGGCATTAGATATATTCATCACTCTACACTACTTTAATTCATTGGATGCCCATGTTTACAACTCATCTAGAAAATTAAACAGCAATTTCTCCTTGCTTATGTTAGGGATCTATAGCATAAACAAGGAATACTCATCTATGTGCTCACTGATGGACTTGATTTATTTTAATTCCTTCAATCGCTTTTGAGCACTTCAACTCTCGTTGTAATTCTCGCTGCAACTTTCAATGCGCTACATTCTTCGGATAAAACTAGCACTTCAACTCTCGTTGCAATTCTACTTAGGTGTTGATGGTGCAAGTACACTTGCATATCTCATCGCTTTTCCTATGTCACTATAGAATTGCATGATCAGAAAGATATAAGGTTGCGGTATTTACCTTGTCTTCATCTTACATGCCTATAGGGTCAAAGTAACTTTTTATTTACCAAAAGTAGTTGTTAAGCTCTTTAGCGTTCCGTTTTCCGCTGAACTCCTTTGACTTAGGAACCTCAACTTTTGGCATAACTTGAGTAGCAATAACCCCATTTGCTATCGTTCTCTTGCACAACACCATGTCCTCATTGGCAGCTTCAAACCCTTTACACAGTTCCTCCATTTGGGCTTGAACTTTGTCCATAATGGTATATACTATCGCTATACAAGTGAAATGTGTTATGTGTGCATTTTATCAAGCGTAAGTCCACATTATCATTGGAAAATAATATAATGATAAGGGGTGTCAATCCCACAAAGACTAAAATATTTTCTTGAATCAAGTACTAAAATTGAAACCCTTGCCTTTATCTAGATAACTCAAATCTTTATAAAAATAATTAAAAACTAAAAATTAATACTAATTTATCAACCTAAATATGCAATTAAAAACACAAGGAAATCAAGGAGTGAGAATACTTGGAATTATAGTTATCCCTAAAAATGTGTATGTTTATGATGTATTTTGAATACTAATCCATTGGTTCATTATTAGTCACAACATAAAACTCATCGCAAGCTTCTTTTGATGGTCGAGATCCCACCCTAACTAATCCATCACTATACTCCTATGGTAATGAGATATATTGTTTTAACTATGCATACTGATTAGATATATTCTTATCCTAAGTTGAAACTTGTAAATACTACTCTACAATCATATTTTAATTTTTCATAGGCTATTCATTAAGGTGCCTATTTCAAGTTTATCATAATGAATCCAAAAATCATCCAATAACTAGCCAGGTTAGTTACAAGTAGAGGTGGGCGTGGTATGGTTTGGTTTAATATTTTTAGAATTGAACTTTATCGAAAAAATTTGGGATTTATTTTTAAAATTGAACCATAGCGAATCATGTATGAAAATTGAACCGTATTGAATTGATTCGATTTCGGTCTGGTTCAGTTTAGTCTCCTAAATATTTTTTAAAAGACTAAAACTATATATTAAGAGATAAATTTCATACAAAAAATTAAAAAAATAGCATGTCACTGTTGAGTACTAAATTAATAAAAGTCTACGAACTGAACAAGTTAAAAAACCATTAAAAATTCAAGTTCATTTAAATTAATAAAGTGTCTGTCAATTTTAAGCACCGAATTAATTGAAAGTCTATGAACTAAACAAGTTAGCAAAATACTAAATTTTAAATCTATCCAAATAAATAAAATGACCATCACTTTTAAGCACAAAATAGTTAAAGTCACTAAATAAATTATATGAAAATTTTGTATAAATTTTGTTTATTCATTTGGTTTTGTTTGATATTTTCAGGAACCAAAATTAAAAAACGGAACCGATGAAAACTTAAAATTACACATTTAATAAGAGTTTTACATCATTATTTTGTATTATTAGTGTCATTAGCCTCTCTAACTTAAGCATGTTTTCAATATTGTATCTAATTAACTTTTAACTGTTTTGTGGTAGGTTCGATAAAATGAGCATACGTTTCTATATAGAAATCTAATTTGAGTGATTCTTAATCATAAAGAATTTAGAATTCGAGTGTTTAGAGGGTGAAAAATGGACTAGAACAGAATTGATCTGTAAAAGCTTAGTCTGAATAGTCATCAGTATTTGGCCAATAACTAGAGAAATATTTATCTAATACGTATAAGAAAACTCAATTTGAAAGATAAGAGACTTATCTACAACTTTAATATTTTGAGTAGAAGTTAATTTGGCCGCATCAATTCTAAATTGAACAATCAAGTGGATACATTAATAATTATTAATACAAATTAGTTACCATCCTTCTTGACTTTTATCATCCAAGTGGTTCCCTCTTCATTTGTCTTGATTTATTCATATTTGTTTATATAAATAGATGGCCTATTTATGCCCAAAGTATGTAATTAGAGAGCTAAATTTTAGTTAAAAATGTTAGAATTTGTACTCACATGCCATCCCATTGTTGTATGAATATTTTATTTTATAATATTTATGCAGTACATTATTTGTTAAATCGCTAATTACTATTATTAAATGGTTCAATACTTATGACGCTACAGATATTATATGATCTGAAGGAGTTCAGATTTAATTTTAAAAAGTTTAAATCAATGCCAAGAGCTAACATCACTGAAAACTATAAATGCTAAAGAGTTAGCATGTTATATTAATCAGTGAAGTCTAAGAGTTAGAATCTTGTATGTAACGGTACAAAGACCTGAGAATACATTAGTAATAACATAGTTGCAAGAGTTATAATAGGTGCTAAGAAATGTTATTATGTAAGTCTATTCTCAAATTACATGTTCATAGTCTTAATTCACCGATATATGTTTATCAGTGGAATCTTTTTACATAGACTAGTGTATACTATACATAGATGGTCTAGATGGTTGTTCTTAACTGACCATGGACTTACTGGAAGTTCGTATAGCATACAAGTGTTTAGTAAGGATTGAATATTGAACAGACTCAACGAAGACCCCAATAGACATCCTATGAAGCCGTCAATGGAAGATTCTCTCGAGTTGAGTAGTATACATGGTTCTTTGACTTGAGTACCATGGTGGGCTTGTAAGTGATCCATCATACTTTGGTTCTATGCATGTCACAAACTTTTCACGGTGTGACCGCTGGGTGTCGCTAGGTATGGTCTGATGTTTATAGAGTTTGATGTGTATAGATATGGGATCCGTCAGCTCACATGGATGAGTTATATATCTGGATGCTTAGAGATTGTATCTTAGAAAGTTTTATGGCTATAAGCAACAAACCTAGGAAAAATATTTCCTACAGGGTTAAACAATATTATAAAAATATTTGCATATATTGTTTATTTATCAGGAGATAAGTTATAGGATGAGCACATAGGAATTTGACAGTAGTGATCTATATCCCTGCTCATCCAAGATATGATTGGCGAAAGAATTATACGTATGCGTTATGACCTCAACTTGTATGGTCTACTGCACTGATTTGTAATATCTGTAATATGTGCGTGGGGCATCGATTTCAGACTCATAGAATAATTCTATTTGACAAATCAGGAGTGGACCTAAAGAGTTCCGCAATATGAAGTGTACTCGTTGTGTACTGGGGCAGCGTATCGGATTGAATAGTTTGATCCAGAAAATTTTAGCAGATCGGACATTTACTTTGGTTTTCCTACGGTTGTACACGTGTCAAGACTTAGGAGTTAAGTATATCAATTAGTTAACAATTAGTTGTTGATCAATGGGATATTAACACATGACAAATTGTGAGCCAATTATTGTTTGATTTAGAAATTACCAAAATGACCTTATTTGTTGGACAAATAATATCATTATTTTATTCATTAAAATCTTTATTGAATAAAATAATAATAATATATGATATTATTATTTAAATTGAAATCAAATAATTTATTTTTTTAATTTAAATTGGCATGTGTTTCTACCATGATTTAATATGATTAAATCATTTATTTAATATTAATTAAATAATATAATAAGAATAAATGGATGGCATTTGTTAATGGTAGGCCTTAAGATGTTTCTTAATAATGAGAAAGTATTTTCTTATTTATCCTAAATTTAGGCCAAGTTCATTTAAATGATTTTTCATTTTGTTTTGTTTTCATTTAGTTTATTGTAAACAATAATAAATAAAACACTAATGGCAAACATTGACTTAGATAATGGATGCCATTAAGTGAGACAATGAAAGAAAATAATAAACAAATAAAAAAATAATATATTACTCAATTGATTAAGTAAAAATTAGAATAAGGGATTAGTGGCAATGGTAGAGAGAATTTAAAAGGCTAAGTGTTAGAAAATTCTCTCAAGTGTTGAGAGCAAAAACACATTCTCTCTATTTTTCTCTTCTATTTTGGTCACTCATATTATAAGGTAGAAACAAGGATTCAAGAGTTGAATCATTTGCTGAAAAAGCTACTATTCTAGCTTCCTCAAGCCCATAGTGTTGAGAAACTAGAATTGTGAATAGATTGCTTCAAAGTGGGTACTTCAGTTCGACCATATACCAAAGCCTTGACAATGTACTATTTCTCAATCTTGAAGTATTTTACATTTATGAGATAACATATAAAAGTTCATTTGTGTTTATCATTGAGTGATTTATATTTCGCTCATCTGCTGCACATATATGTATGTGATACATATGCTATATTTGAATGATAGATACAAATCCACTTGCATGCACCCTAGGTTTAAAATCACTCACAAAAAATACTTATCTTTTGTATTATCTCTTTGTAGTATTATTTTTTTTGTTTACTATTCTAAAGTCATGTTATTTCTTCTATCATCACTTATTTTTTTCTTTAATTTTATTTGTCCAAGTAATGTTTTTTGTTAAGGTGAAAGGGTGAAACTCTTGGCAAGATAATAAGATATACTTAACTCTTATTCATAAATTTAATGTTTCATTCTTATGTTATGCAAATTTATATATGATGTATTTATTTTGTTTGCAATATTAATATCCTTTCTTGTAAAGTGGTGTATCTTGATTTATTATAGATAATTTTTATAGTTGGCACAATAAATTCTTGAAACTATTTACAAGATTTGGCATAGATATCATTTTCTTGTAAAGTGGGAGTCTTGATTTATTATAGACAAATATAAAGATTGGCATAATAAATACTTGAACCCATTTACAAAATTTGGTATATAATAATTAAAAGAAATAAATACAAGTTAATATATAAATAATGATGAATCTTAACTATTATATCTTCCAATTGAAAACTCATTTGTGTAAGGATTTTGGTGCGATATTTCTATACCTTATAATTGAGTGTAAGTATATACTATCGTATACAAGTAATAAAAGGACAAAAGAGTTGGATGTCGAACCCACGGGGATAATTTCTACTTCTTAACCAAGTACTAAAATTATGTCTTTCTAATAACTATTTAGAAAAATAAAAATCCAAGAATGAATGTAGAATATATAAAAGCAATAACACAATATAAAGAGATTTAGGTGATAGCAATATAGAGAAAATTTAGGATTAATACTATCGGTCAATATGCTTTCTAATAATTAATCTTCTAATATTTAATTCCCTTAGTCTTTGTTATTGATGAAGACACTAATGTATTCATAAGCCTATTCCAAGGTCATGCAAGTATACCTTAATTTACCAAATGCCTATATTCCTATGGTACTTGTAATAAATTAAGATTCATTAAGATAAAGTGTTATTGATTATATATGCCAATTAAGTATATTCCTATCCTAAATTGAAACTTGTATATGCAACATTGAATGTTACTATATAATTATGCATCAAATTACATAGGTTTAAATATAATGATTCCTCTTTTGAGTTTATCAAAAATATTACCAATTCATTCACTATATATTGGCCAAATATATTGAAGCATTAAGAACAAGTAATTTGAATAATAAATAACTAAGTTTGTTAAATATTAAAAAGATATGACAATTAAGTGCTCATATTGAGTTCAAGTATTAACCCTAAAAAGAAAATTTAGTTCATGGCTACAAAGAACAGTAGTAAAAGTAATAAGATATCATGATACAATCAATGGCAAATCTATATAGATGTCGAATATATCTTGATTACGCTGCCTAAGAAACTCTTAATGCCAAAGAATGCCTTGAATCTCTCTCTATGGTTGCTTCAATTAAACTCCTATTGCTCTCTAAGACTTGTGCTCTATATTTTGGATGTTCTTGGATTGCTCTTGGATGAGTTTTAAAGGCTAGGGACGAGTGGCCTTTTATAAGGATTGATATGAGCTTTAAAATCTCAATTCTCGTCGGATTAGGACTCGCACTACCGTTGGGGCGCTATGCTGCTATCGCTGGGGCACTGCGAGTAAAAGGCCTCACCGTTGGAGCGATGAGGTGTTGGCGCTAGAGTGTTGGTCTATCACTGGGTCAATAATTGTCTGGCGCTGGGGCGACAGATCCATATAAATAGCCATTTATTCTCATAAAATAATAAAATATCAAAATAAAAATATGAAAAAAATATATGACAAATATGCCTTTATCAGATTCCAGTTGAGTTATAAAAAAAGTTTAATATATTCTTATTTCATATGCCAAGAGTAGATCCCTCTAACCTTAACATTTATTTTAATTGATTAATTGAATTATTATTTGCAAACATTTTATATTGCTTTATTTGTCTTTAGAGTATTTATAGTTTGTAATTTTAATTTCATTTCCTTGTGGATCAACCTCATTCTCACTAGATTATTTATTACTTTGACAATCTTACACTTGGGAATAAACTCCTATATTCTGGACGTGTCAATTTTTGGAACCGTTGCTGAAGAAGTGAAATTAACTATTTTTTTGTTTTATTTTCATAGAAGGCTAAGCCTCATACTCTTTGTGTACTAATTTTTTATTATTCTAATTTAACATTGATTAATCTAACTTCTAACTATTTTTTTAACTTTTATTTTATTATCAGCATTACCTTTTTATTTGCCTTTATTTAATAGTTTATTTTTTTTCTCTTATTTACAATATTTATTGTTGTCATATTTTGTTTTATTTTATTGTATGAATAGTTGATTTCGAGATCATAATTCTCATCGTTTGGTGAAATGTAATTTTGAAACTTCTTTTAATAATTTATTAGATTCTTCTTCATCTTCTCATTCTTCATCAACTAACACCATGATTGATAATCAAATTGAGAAACTCATAGATTCAAGGGACAAGCAGTCACAACATAATACCATAACTTACCTAGGACACTTAGAGACTACATGAACCCTACACGAACCATTGCACCATCTTACTTAATTTTTTCTCCAAATGCAACACATTTTAATTTTAAACTGGACATTATCCAACTTTTACCCACTTTTCATGACTTAGATGCAAAGAACCCTTACTTACACCTAAGAGAATTTGAAGAAGTGTGTAATACGTATAATGACCTAAATTGTAGCACGAACATAATTCGACTTAAGCTTTTTTCTTTTTCTTTAAAAGATAAAGCTAAAATATGGTTATAAAACCTTAGGCCAGGATCCATTTTTTTATGGGATAAAATGCAATAACAATTTCTGAAAAAACATTTCCTCCTATAGAAAAAATTCTTTCAAATGACAAATGATTATTTTTGCCCAAAAAACAGGAGAGACCATTTACCAATGTTAAGAAAGGTATAAAAAAATTACTTAATACATATCCCCATCATGGCATTAAATCTTGGAGCTTAGTCTCAATTTTTTATATGAGCTTAACACCCCAAGTTAGACAAATGGTAGAAATAATGTGTAATGAAATATTTGAGGATAAAGTCCCAGAAGAGAAAATAAACTATCTAGACTTACTAGTAGAAAATACTCAAAATTGGGACACTGTTAGTACTTGTAAGGCACCTAGTAAAACTCAAACCACTACATCTAGCAGAAGTATTTATCATCTTAAGGAAGACTATAACCTTCAAGCCAAATTAGCATCATTATCTAAAAAAGTCAAAACCTAATAAATGAAAAGGAGTGGTAAATTAAAATATGTTCAAAAAATTATGTGTCACACTTATGAAATCCGTTATCACTCTACCAATAATTGTCCAACTTTGTCTGCATTTAAGGAATGTCTCCATGAACAAGCCAATGTTCTAAACACATTCAAGTAGTCAAACCATAACCTGTATTCATGAAACTACAATCCTGGTTGGAGAAATCAATAGAATTTTAGTTGGAGGAATAACACTCAAGCATAGGCTTCACAACTAACTTTCCAATCACACCAAAATTTTCAAAACCCTCAAGGTTATGTATTATATGTCCCACCTCCTAAGAAAAATATTGAAGAAACTTTACATGAATTCATTAAAAAGCAAGAGCCTATTAATTCTCAAAATGCTCAAACATTTTCTGATTTGAAAGATACTCTTGCTAAATTTGCATCCGCATTAAATATTCACGAGAAAAAAAAATTTGCTTCTCAATCACAACCAAACTCCAAAGGACAATATAACTCAAATGCATGTAATTTAGGAAGCCAACACATGGATCAAGTTAAAACGATTATCACTCTTCGAAACGGTAAGGTTGTTAAAAAATATATTTTTGAACCTCATGAGAATAATGAATTGATCTTTAAGGGTAAGGAATGCGTTGAACCTACATTTAGTGAAGAAAACACGAAACCCTTACCTGTACCCCATTTCCTCATGCATTATATAATGCTAGAAAGTTGAATCACAATCTTGAAAATTTTGAAATCTTTAAATAGGTAAAAGTTAATATTTCTTTATTGGATACTATTAAACAGGTTCTGTCTTATACAAATTTTTTGAAGGATTTATGCACAATAAAAAAAAATTGAATGTGAAAAAGAAAGTATTTTTAACTGAACAAGTAAGTGCCATTTTTTAGAACAATAATGCATCGAAATACAAAGACTCTGGTTGTCATACAATTTCATGCATTATTGGAAGTCATAAAATTGAACAAGCCTTACTTGCTCTTGGTGTTATTGTGAATTTACTACCATATTCAATTTATCAACAACTCAATCTTGGTGAGTTAAAACCAACTTCTGTAACTCTTTTACTTGTCGATAGATCAATAAAAGTGCCAAGAGGGATAATGGAAGATGTTTTAGTTCAAGTTGATAAATTTATATATCCCGTGTATTTTATTGTCTTGGACACAGAACCTATTAAATGATGTAATCCGATATCTGTTAGTTTAGGTCGTATATTTTAGCAACTTCTAAAGCTTTAATTAATTGCATGAATAGATTAATGAAGCTTTAATTTGGAAACATGGCACTTGAGCTCAATGTTTTTAATATGTGTAAGCAACTATATGGGGAGGATGATAAAAATAAAGAAACAAATATTATTGAAACGATTGTAGAGGATCATATTAAAAAAAAGAGTTCTATTGATCTCTTAGAAATGTGTTTAATAAATTCATTTGAGTTAAATATGTAATTAGATTCTGAAATCTCTAACATATGTTCTTTATTTGACTGTGCACATGTGATTGAAAATAAAATATGAAAACTAAAGTTTGAAGAATTAGGAGAAAATGAGGATAAGTAGAATGAAATTCCAAAGTTAGAGTTGAAACCTCTACCTAAAGGATTGAAATATGCATTTCTTGGAAAGAAAATAATTTACCAAGTGGTAATCTCATCTACACTTACAAGTGAATAAGTAGGTAAGTTAATTGAAGTATTGAAAATGCATAAAAAGGTAATAGGGTAGGCTTTAAAAGACATTAATCATTAGATTTGCATACATAAAATGCACCTAAAGGATAATGTCAAAACGTTTTAACAACCCCAAAGGCAATTAAATCCATATACGAAAAAGGTAGTGAGAACTGAAGTTCTCAAATTCTTTGAAGTTGGAATCTTTTATCCTATCTCAGATAGTAAGTGGGTAAGTCATACTCAGGTAGTACTAAAAAAATCTGAAATCACAGTCATTGAAAATGTCAAAGGTGAGTTAATACCAACTCAAGTCTCATCTAGTTAGAGGATGTGCACAGATTATAGGAAGTTGAACTCTACCACTAGAAAAGACCATTTTCCTTTACCATTCATTGACCAAATTTTAAAAAGAGTAGCAAGACATCCCTACTATTGCTTGCTTTCTAGACAGTTATTCTGGCTATTATCAAATTCCCATAGCATTAGAAGACTAAGAAAAGACTACTTTCATAGCCCTTTTGAGACCTTTGCTTTTAAAATAATACTCTTTGGACTTTGTAATGCCCCAACAATATTTCAAATATATATGTTAAGCATTTTTAGTGATATGGTTGAGCATTATTTAGAAGTTTTCATGGATAATTTAACTGTGTTTCGAAATTCTTTTGATAATTGTCTTGAAAACTTAGGAAAAGTCTTAAAAATATGTGAAGAAAAAGGGCCTTATGTTGAATTGGAAAAAATGTCATTACATAGTCACTTCTGGACTTGTTTTGAGACATGTAGTGTCATCTAAAAAAATTAAAGTGGATAAGATAAAAGTCGAACTCATTGCTCATTTGCCCCCACCAAAACCAGTCAAAGAAGTCCAATCCTTTTTAGAACATACTAGATTTTATAGGAGGTTTATATAAAATTTTAGAGTTATATCTAAACCTCTTTGTAACCTCTTAACAAAAGATGTCTCATTTTAGTGGACTCAAGAGTGTCAAAATTCGTTTGAAAAATTAATTGACCTCTTAACACCTGCTCTTATCATACAATCTCCTGACTGATCTTTGTCTTTTGAGCTCATTTGTGATGCTAGTGATTATGCTATTAGTGCTGTATTAAAACAAAGAAAGGAAAGTAAACCCTATATAATTTATTACGCAAGTAGAATTTTAAATAGTGCATAAATAATTACACAACAACTGAAAAATAACTACTTGTTGTAATATTACATTAGACAAATTTCGTTCTTACTTAAGTAGTTCTTCAACTGTTGTGTTTACTATCTATGTTGTTGTAAGGTACTTAATGTCAAAATAGAATGCAACCAAGATTGATTCTATGAATTCTATTGCTTCAAGAATTTAATATCATTATAAATGAAAATAATAGAGCTGAAAATGTTGTTGTAAATCACTCATCAAGACTTGTACCAGATTCATCAACAAAAATAACACCCATTAATGATTCTTTTCTTGATAAATTTTATTTTCTACTGTTACAATGCCTTGGTATGCTAAAATTGTTAATTTTCTTGTAACAACAGAAATGCCACCTTAATAGAATGCTTAAGACAAAAAGTAATTTTTAACCGAGGTGAGAAAGTTTTATTAGAATAATCCTTATCTCTTCAAATATTATTCTGACCAAATATTTCAAATATCTATACTCGACAATGAGGTAAGTAGAGTTATTGAATTTTATCATTCTGAACCATGTGGGAGGCATTTCTCATCAAAGAAAATGGTTGCAAAAATCTTGCAGTGTGGATTTTATTGGCCTACTTTATTTAAAGATGCACATGAATTTTGTAAAACATGTAAAATTTTTCAAATATTGGGATTCATTTCAAAATAAAACACGATGCTTTTGAGCTCTATTCTTGTTATTAAATCTTTGATTGTTAAAGGATAGATTTTATAAGATATTTTTCACTGTCATTTAGATTTACATATATTTTAGTCGCAGTAAATTATGTGTCAAAATGGATTGAGGCTATTCCATGTCAAAACAATGACCAGAAAACAGTCATAAAAATTTTGAAGAAAAATATCTTAAGTCAATTTAGAATTCCTCGAGCCATTATAAGTGATGGAGGTAAGCACTTTTGTAATAGGCCATATAAAACAATAATAAAAAAATATAGTATTACTCAAAAAGTTGTCACCCTTTATTATACTTAGACAAATGGATAAATTGAACTAGCTAATAGGGAGATAAAACAAATTTTAGAAAAAAACTTGTGAACCCAAATCACAAATATTGGTCTTTAAGACTTAATGATGCACTTTATGCTTATAGAACTACTTTTAAAACTTCATTGAGTATGTCTCATTATAGGCTAATTTATAGAAAACTTTGTCACTTCTTGTGGAACTGGAGCATAAAGCCTACTAGGCCATTAAAACTTTCAACGCAAATCTTGATTCTATTGAGCAGATATGTAAATTACAAATAAATGAACTAAAAGAATTAAGAAATGATGCATATGAGAATTCAAAAATTCATAAAGCTAAAATCAAAGCTTTTCATGATAAAAAAATTTAAAGAAAAATATTTGATGTTGGTCAGAAGGTTTTGCTTTATAATTCTCGACTTCACATATTTCTTGAAAAATTATGATCAAGATAGAATGACCCGTTTATTGTGAAACATATGTACCTTTCTGGAGCAATTGACATTGAAAATCATAGAAATGGTAATGTGTTTAAGGTAAATGGGCGAAGACTCAAGTCGTTTCTAGAAAACCAAACTTTTCAAGAAAAAATCATCTCTGTTGACCCCTTGTTACAAGACCAATTGATATTTGTTATGCATATTTATATATATTTATTATTTTTCTAACTTTATTTATTTTTCGTACTTACAGATTAATTTAATATTTCTGTGTTAAGTTTTATTTTGCACCCTATTTAAGTGGCAGATAACTGTACTTCGTGATATTTCAAGTCAATTTTATCAATTTTTCATAATTACTAATACCTTCTCTTCTTCTCCTTTCTAAAAAAAAATGGATGACATTTTAAAGAATTATAAAAAAATATTTTCCCTCATTGCCTCAAAATGCCTTAAAGAAAATTTATCAAACAAGATGTGAAAGACTAAGATTATTAATAATTATGAATATACATGTTGATGTACGTTGGTTAATTGAAACTAAAGTTCGATGGTAGGTGAATTTTTTGATTCATTAATTTTCTACATGCCTGGCTTAGGTAAAAACTCTTTTGCCACAAAAGTAAATGGCAAAAAGATTAAGTGTTAGTTATAAGTATGCACGCATAACTTGTAACACACGTTGCCGCACTTTAGGAATAGTATCTATAAATCACAAAGATAAAATTAGGTTTATTAAAGATGACCTAAGTACTCATAAAACTAGAGGAAGATGTGAGCCACAATCACAACTACTTGTACATATTAATTGTAGCTATTATTTTTAAATATTTTATTTCAACCTCAAATGTCTTCTCCAATCACAACTAACCATACATAATCGATTTTAAAAATTTTGCATTTAAAACTTAATCTTATCCATTAATAACCAACTACTCTTATAACTTTACATTACAACACCTTTTGGCTCTATAAATACATTATATTATTTCTATATATTCATACAAACTCAAAATCATTCAAGGAAAAGGGTGAGTGTAATAATGGAAGGAACATCAACTCGTAAATTTATAAAACATTTGTGTCTTTTGTGGATTCAACCTTGAAAAAATTGGAGAGTTTATAGAAGCAGCAGAAACCCTTGGTATGGTGTTAGTTGAGCGAAAAATTTATTTTGTATATAGGGGAGGTAGTTATAGATTAATGAGGTGTGTGACAACAGCTGTACAAAATAAAGGAAGTCAAATTTTGAGTATCATACCGAAAAGCTCTAGTTGTTGGGAATATTGTAGAAAAAATAATTAGAGATAAGTTACAGGTATCATCAATGCATGAGCGATAAGTTATAGGGATAAGTTATACTTTGGAATGCTAATGCCTTCATATCTCTACATTGAGGTTTCAAAACTTTCAAGAAAAGTTTTCAAATTGTCTAATTGGTATAATTGTAAATCAACAAAAAACCCATAGGTTTGTTAAGTGTTGATGGTTTTTATAATGAGTTGTTATCTTTTCTTAACTATGCGGTGGAAAAAAAAATCTCGTTTGTAGCACAACGGATTCTTATTTCTGCTTCAACTATTGATTAGATAGATTGGTATATCGATGACAGTGAAAAGAAATGTAAGATAGATTTGACTCTTCATCTACAGCCTATCTACTTTTATGTATTTTTAAACATTTTGTGTGGCTTGTTTTATTTTGTTGTAAGTTTTATTTTCAATAAAAGATGTTTCAGGTGGTATCTTGATACTCTACTCTTACTATATTTTGACGTTGAGGACAATGTCTCAATCTAGTTTGGGGGAGGGTAGTTGATATATAATGTTAGTGTTAATTTTTGCTACCAATTTGTTCTTTAAAAAAAATTCATCATGAATAATATGAGTAAAAGGTTCATTTATGTACTCTTAAGACGCATTCTAATTATAGAATGACAGAGTAAAGAGTATATTACTGATCTTTTGAAACACATTCTAATTGATTTATTTTTAATGCATTTCATGTACATTTATTTGTTGCTTAAGTTCTTGGTAGCTTTTGTGTAAATAAGTTAACTTTACTATTGATATATGATTTTAAAGTTTTTTAGTTAAAATCACTATTTTTATTTAGGTTACAAAAGAATAACTTCCAAAATTATTTCTTGAGTATAATACTAAGAATTACAGTAAGATGGATGTTTCAATATATATATCCAAGAGAATTTTCATGTTTAAGTCATATTCTTTTTTAAACTCATACATCTTTTGTGAGTGAGTGAAGAGGTTTGAGATAACAGTTTACGAACTTTTATTGATATTTTGAAATGATTAATTTTTGCTTAGAATGACATTATTTAGGATAAGGAATAATTTAGTTGCCAGTTGAAGAATAATAAAAAATTATAGAAAAGTATTATGATGAGAAATTGCTCTTATTTTATAATGATTCTTTAAGTTGTTTTTAAAAACAATAAAAAAAATGAAAATATATATATATATAAGAGAAAATAAAAGAAGCTAATTCAGTTTAATAAAGTTTTCGTTCAATTTTAGAAAACAAAATTCATTAGGAAGTAGTTTTATCACAAGACTCTATTTGTAAGATTCGCATAAGATACTTAAAGTCTTTAAGCTAGCATATGGCAAGAATGGTTTGACTCTAAATAATTAATTTTTCTATCTTTGGATAAATATTAGTTTGTCTGTCTGTCCTTAAATGTAACATTTTCTTGAGCGATTATCTATTTTTCAACTCTATAAGAGAAATCATAACTCTTTAAATAGTTATTTACCTGTGAAGATATGGAGTTGAGGCTTTTACTTGAAGAAAATTTTCAATGCTATATATATTGTGATTTTTGGAAGAAGGCTTTTGCTTAATTCACACATACACAATTTTAAAAGTTATGATTGAAATAACATTAATAGTGATTGTGATCTTGAACTAACATTTTGTTTGAAATGTTTAAGTAGTATTCAAATTTTATTTATGCTTAAATTGATAGGGACTAGTAACAAGCTAATTGGAGGGTGTGATGAACACTTGAAATTACACATTTAATAAGGGTTTTACGTTATTATTTTGTATTACTAGTATCATTAACCTCTATAATTTAAGTATATTTATAATATTTTACCTAATTAGCTTTTAAATATTTTATGTTAGGTTCGGTAAAATGAGCATAAATTTCTACTTAGGAATCTAATTGGAGTGATTCTTGATCCTATAAATCTCTGACTTAATGGGATAAAATATTATATTTCATAAAGAATTTAGAATTCAAGCATTTAGAGGGTGAAAAATAGCCTAGAACAGAACTTATCTGCAGTACAGGCATAGTCCAAATATTCATTAGTATTTGGTCAATAACTAAATAAATACGTATGAGACAACTCAATTTGAAAAAATAAGAGACTTATCTATAACTTTGAGTTTTTGAGTAAAAGCTAATTTGGACTATATCAATTTCAAATTAGACAATCAAATAAGTGCATTAATAATAATTAATGCAAATTAGTTGCCACCCTTCTTGACTTTTATCATTCAAGTGGTTCCTTCTTTATTTGTCTTGATTTATCCATATTGTTTTTATAAATAGGTAGCCTATTTATGGCCAAAGCATGTAATTAGAGAGCTAGATTTTAATTAAAAATACTTATTTTTTACATTATCTCTTTGTAGTATTATTTCTTTTGTTTAATATTCTAAAATCATATTATCTCTTCTTCCATCACTTTTCTTTTTCTTTAATTTTATTATACCCAAGTAATTTTCTTTTTGCTAAGGTGAAAGGGTGAAGCTTTTAGCAAAGTAATAAAGATATACTTAACTCTTATTCATGAATTTAATGTTTAATTCTTAAGTTATGCAAATTTATATATGTTGTGTTTATTTTGTTTGTAATATTGATACTCTTTCTTGTAAAGTGGTGTATCTTGATTTATTATAGACATTTTTTATAGTTGACACGATAAATTCTTAAAACTATTTACAAGATTTGGCGTAAATACTATTTCTTGTAAAGTAGGAGTCTTGATTTATTGTAGACAAGTTAATATATAAATGATGATAAATTTAATTGTTATATCTTCCGATTGAAAACTCTTTTGTGTGAGGATTTCAATTAAGTTATAAAAAGAGTTTAATATATTCTTATTTCATATGCCAAGAGTGAATCCTCCTAACCTAAATATTTATTTTAATTGATTAATTGAATTATTATTTGTAAACATCTTATATTGCTTTATTTGTCTTTAGAGTATTTTAGTTTGTAATTTTAATTCCACTTCCCTGTAGATCAATTTTGTTCTCACCAGGTTATTTATTAATTTTACAATCATGCACTTGGAAATAAACTCCTATATTCTAGATGTGTCAAAAACCGAACCAAATTTATTTAGAAATCAAAATTAAAAAATCGATTGATTAATTTTTATACCCTAATACCGAACCGAACTGCCCGATTTGTACCGGTCAAGTTCGATATTTTTGACTCAAGTACTTTTTTGTCCACCCTTAGTTGCAAGTATTAAGCACTAACAAATTAAATAACAATCAATCTCATATCAGTTAAAAATTTAAATATTTACAAATGCATGCTTGGGTTCACAACTACAATAATAAGCAAATGAGTTTAGTTTCAACATAATAAAATAGATGACAAAATACAAGAAAAATCATTATACAACCAAGTTTAAACCTAGAAATTGTAGAAATAGAAGTTCAAATAGCTCATTGGTCTTGGTTGAATGATCCTTTTTAAGTCACCAACTTCTTGATCATGTTTTTCTCCACCTCGGATGATTCCAAGTGTTATTTTATATTTGTTTACACTAAAAAGTATAAATTTTAGGCTTAGAACAATCCATTTTGAAGGGAAAACAAAGATGAATTGTCTCTCTTAAAAAATTGCTAAAGTGCTCTAAAAAGTGTCTTTTTATAGTACTAGTAAAAGTTGCAACACCGCGATGTTCTTTCTAGAACGCTAGGGTGTTTTGTTGATTTATCATACCAATGCCACAGCATTGATTGTCTCAACATTAGGGTATTAATGGTGCAAGAGCGCTGTTAAAGGAGTGTGGGATTATTGGTTATCTTGGAGAGATTCTGGAATTCATGTAGCTTCGTTCCTCTACTTACGTCACAGTGGTCATTTTTTCTATAAACATAAGGGCGTTAGCACTTGCACGCTAGGGCATTCATCCATTTTATTGAATGCTAGAGCATTGGTAAAGAGAACGTAGGGGCGTTCATCCCTTTTTGCACTCCTTTCTCTGAATTTTTACTTTTTGGCACTAATTTTGATGTTTTTCCTTCCAATGTCTCTATCTTAGGTCATTTTCTGATTTATCCTGTAAACTTAATACTTGGATGCATAAATAGCATAAAATTACTTGAAAACAACAAAAATCTAAGTTAACATGAGGTCAAAATGTATATATAATTCATGTTTATCATATACGTTCTCTTGAAAAGCCTTAACCCCATCTTATTGCTGACCAGCGTAATTCTCGATGGATGGTCGATAAGGTAGCATAGATCAAACCCTTTGAATGTTGAGATCTAGCTTGAGGTTCTTCATATGTTGCTTCAACTTCCCAAGATGATTTGTTGCCTTTCCCATAATACCACCCAACGTTTTTACTATGTTCCCTAAATCATGGTTAGGATCAACGGACTTGTTACAAGTTACATTGTTGTGCCTTTTAGCTTTAGGGTCGCTACCCCTTTTTTCAGTCACCTTTGACAATGTCGACACGCCTTTCTCTATCTGTTTTCAAATCTGTTCTGATACTAAATGTCACAAGTCTTTTCAAGAATTGTGCAGCATTAGACGCATTATACGGTAAGCAACCTAGAAAAATCACACCAAAAAAGGAGGAGACACACACACACACACACACACAAGGTGTTTGAGAAAAAGTTTTTCTATTATGACTAAAAGATAATACAAGCTAAGATGTATCATACAATTGATGAAGTCCTTTTTATATACTACTAGCCATATATAATTAATGATTAAGATATAAATAATTTAACAGTGTACATACAAAATAGGATAATATTTCAAAAAAATTCCAAAAAGCCATCACATCCCATATAATATTGTCCTTTTAAATAAAGGCATACATCCCTTGTAAGTTATGGGCTTGGCCTGAATCTCTACTCTTATCAGTGAGTGTTCTACAAGCTTCAGTATATAAACCGCTCCACTAACCCAAATAGCCTCTAAGAGCCTTTCTGACACTCTAATTGTTTGAGGAAATACTTGAGAACACTTTAGGCGTGACACAAGGAAGCCACCTAAACAACATCTAAAATTTTTGAAACAACATAATTAGCTAAAAAGTGTGTTACAATATTTCCCTCAAGAAATACAATCCTCATATCACATAACAGGCTAAAGATTACAACAAGGATATTTTCCTCAACCCTGCGAAAGAATGGACCCGAAAGGCTGACACATCTCTTAGATAATTCGTTTTAATAATATAAATTGCATGACCAACAACCTTTGCCACTTAAATCCTTTAAGAATGGGCATGCATTCTGCAACATAAGGTTCAAAGAAGCCTATTATAGTTTTGGTTATAGCCAACATAATCACTACCTTGTCATCCCGTATGGCCACACTAAACCTTATATAAGAAGAATTCAAATACATATAGCATCAATATTGAATTTGAGAGTGCCTAGAGGAAAAGCAAGCTATTTGATAGCAATAATATTTTACTAACCTGAATCAATTTCAAAAGTTCTGAACTTGATAAACCAAAAGATGCAGAAGGAGAAAATTGTAGTGCCTGCATTTCTTGATACTCATACAAGAACATGCCTGCATTTTCGATTAACCTGGAATGAGTAACACACTGCCCTTTAAACATTTGCTTAGTCATTGTTAGAAATATGTGGAGAAAAATGGATATAATAATATGAATGTTAAGGCGTGCAACGCAATGTTCTTAAAACTATTTCCACCCTTACAATGATAATAATTAAGGTACAGTAGGGTTTGAATGGTAGTATAATTTCTAGAATTCAATAACAATTAAAATTTGTAGAGATGCGCATAAAATACAAATTCCTTGGACTACAAGTAATAACTTTAAGTGTAGTTGATCAGCAGAGACAATTTGAATCAAAAGAGAAAAAAAGTTATTCCATTTTATAATGAGATGTGCCTGTAATATTTATAGAGATGAGATGTCTCTCTGAAGAGAAACAATAGCTTTTCAAAAGACCACATCTATTGGAAGAGGTAGATTACTTTTTCAATAGTCACATCCTTAGCTCCCTGCTCGGTGGTGCTCAGCAGCCGATATTACGGTGCTTAAAAGAAGAACATCACAAAGCCCATTTGGGCGCTGCGGCATCCAAGCTATTGACTGGCACTGTGGCGCCCAATATCTAGTGTTATGGCACCTAAGCCAATTTTGGCTTGGGTACCCCTTTTGATTTCTTCCTTTTGTTTCTCTTCTCAGCTCTTCTATAGCCTTGAGATATATTGATTTATTTAAAATAATCTTATAAATATTAATAATCCCCTACATATTTTAAATAAACTAATACGATTAAATTAACTAAAAATTAATATAGAATTTAACATATATGAATTAGTACTCATCCAAGCTACAAATTAACCACTGATTAAGTAATCGTATTTTGTAGGAACTAGGTGAAACTAAGTTTCTATCAACCTTCATTCCTTTGGTGTAAAATAGAGGATTAAATGATTAAGCTAAATTCTCTAGTAACATATTTTTGTTTGCAGTTTGACACTATTAATGGTTTTGTGCCATTCTGATTTTATAAGTACTCTAGAGATGTCTGCCTAGCTCTCATAAGAACCGACTCAATTCCATATTGACACTTCATCAAATGTGTTTTACAAGTTTAACAGACCACTATGCTATAAAGGGCTATGGAGTTCATAAGAGTATTACTAAATATTTTTCACTGTAGATGTACTACAATGCTTTAGGGAGGGACTCACGAATTATAACAGGTAGTACAACATGAAAATAAGTGATTTATTCTTACCCTTACGAATCTACTTCCATAGGATCACAAATCACATAGATATGGTTACTATCACTCTTGTTTTATGCTCTAGGCAGAAGTTCAATCCCTCTTAATATCTCTTCTACTAATCTTCTATTTAGTGGCTTAGTTAAAGGATTAACCAAATTCATCTCTGACTTCACATAATTTAGGCTCACTACCTTAGATTCTAGTAGCTATTTAATAATACCATGTTTTAGACGAATATGTCTACTTTTTCATTATAGTCTTACTCTTTGCTCTAGCAATGACAGCTAGCCAATCATAATTTATAAAAATTAATATAGGAGGAGGTTGTGTAAGATAGTCAGCCATACCCATCATATCTAATGTGTCAAAAATGTGATCCTGCCATGTTCTGAAATATTTTTCATTAATGGGAGAAATCTTTGTAGCCTCGGACAGAGATTTAGCTACAGTTAATAGAGAGGAATCACTTGTTGCATCCATGAGGAAATAATTTTAAGATTGTTGAAAATGTGGACAAAAATGGATACAACAATATGAATGTTAAGGCGTGCTAGGCACTGTCCTTAAAACTATTTTTACCCCGACAATGATAATAATCAAGGTGTAATAAGGCTTGAATGGTGTATAGTTTCTAGGATTCAATAATAATTAGAATTTACAGAAATGCACACTAAATGTAAATTCCTTGGACTATAAGTAATGTTTGAGTATAGTTAATAAGTAGAGAGAATTTAAATTAAAAAATAAGAAGAGTTGTTTGATTTTACAAATAGAATGTGCTTGCAGTATTTATAAAGATGAGATGCCTTTTTGAATAGACACAATATCTTTTTAAAAGATCATACCCATTGAAAGATTTAGATAACTCTTCCACCACATCCCCAACTCACAACACTGCAGCACTTAAAAGAAGAATCTTACAAAGCCTGATTGGGTTCTGTAGTGCCTAGATGCTGGCACCATAACCCCTATGCTACTGACTTAAGCGCACCGACGATCAAGCCAATTTTGGCTTTGACACCACTTTTGATTTCTTCTTTTTGTTTTTTTTCTTGACTCTTTCTCTTTACTCTATAACTTTAAGATGCATTGGTTTATTTTAAATAATCTTATAACTACCAACAACCCTCACCTACCAACACGCCCATATAATCATGTAGAGAAGCTCTAAGTCAACAAAAGAAAGAACCTAAAAAGAAAACAACAGGAACTCCTAAAAAGAGTGGCCATAAAACTGAGAAGGCAAAGGGTCAAAATAGCTCAATTCCCACATCAAACAAATTTCAGAATAAGTACATAATGCATGGAAAGTAGTTTCCTACTCATCCCCACAACGGAGACAAGTGAACATGACATCAATATGCCTACTCAATAAATTAACAGTGGTGGGAATGAAATCTTAAAAGGCCTTCTAAATAATTTTTTTTTTCATAAGGCAGGATTACCAAACCTCATAGACACGTTCACCATTGCTTCAGCAATGACAACAAGCATTAGGATATGAAACCTTTGCTAAACAGTGTAACCTAATAGCTTGAATTCACATGGTAAGAACCATTCGATGTAACATGCCATAAAGGCTCATAAACAGCAAACATACATCCCACATGTATAAATAAAATTAACTTCACATCGACATGCCATAACAAACACTCCATCACATCTAAATTTAATGCACCTAAAGCAGTCAACAAACCAGAGACCTTAAAAGTCTCATGGCCAAACCTAGGAGTTATTGGCCTAAAGGAGAATGACTTTCTAAGGGTCCAAAAAAACTGAAATAGCTGCCTCATTTCCAACTCTTTACTAAATACTAAATTGTAACAAATCCCTACCATAATTAAGGGTGGCAAAATGGGTTACGACACGAATTCAACACGCTTTAAGTAAATTTGGGTAGAGAAAATTGACACAATTAATAAATTGGTCAAATTCATGTTATCCGTTTATTAATTGTATCAAATATTTATTTGAGGTCTACTATTCACTAATTCGTTTAAGTTACGTTTAATAAACAAATTGAATTCGTGTCTATTTATTTAAGTAATTTTTAATTGAATTATAATTAAATATTCGTATAAACGAATCAAATTTAATATTATTATTCGTTTAAATGAATATAATTATAAACAAATTGAATCTTATATACTCGTATAAACAAATTGAATTTGATCCATTTATTTAAATGTATCTAATCATTTCATCGTATAATTCGTATATTAAACGAATCAAATATGTGTTTGAGTGCCTAATTTATTTACGTAAATGAATCGTATATGAATATAATAAAATTTTGTTAATACCCTATATTAACATGACAAAGAATATGATTGTTGACACAAATTGCCACCCTATTTATAATAAGCTCCACAAAGAAAAGACATCCCATGACCAATATTGGCATTCAATAAAAGTACATAAAGAAAAATATTTGGCTTTCTATATCTGACAAGCCAAAGACTTTGAATTAATAAGAAGGTGCTAGCATTGTTTTGCCAAAAGCACTTGATTGAAACAACCAGAGTCTCGAAATTCCAAACCACCATAAGCACAAGTGTAACCAAATCCCACCAAGCAAATGTAATTTACACTGATGACCGTTAGACATGTAATATTAGCCCTTAAAGCATGTATAATAAAATTTTATTTGATTAATAAAGTTTACTCATATATATGATTGATCATGCATTGATAAGCCTATATTTACAAAGTATGTGATCTATATATTTGCATATGATGCTAATAGAAGGCATAGATCACAAGTTCTTTATAAATTAAATCTAATTTATAGCCATTAACGAAAAGAGCATTTCATTATGTAAGTCTATAGTTTTTCAAATTCTTGTAATAGATGATTTACCTTAATTATCAAAATAGATACTTCAAGTAGAAAAATTAATGCATATAATACATTAAACAAGATTACTATGAATTTCAATCAAGTTAACTAAATATTATTAATCATAATTCTCAAAAGCTTTAATAAGCTTGATTGACCTTAATCTTGAGAAAATAATGAACTTACTGATGTAAGATTTCTAGTTAAGTGCAAGTGCACTATATCGTACCAAGTAATATAGGATTTAAGTCCAAGTATCATTCACAGGCAGACTTATTTAATCTAATTTTTTTAATCAATTACTAAAATTAATCCTACTAAGTTTTATTCAGATAAAATCTAAGGATAAATGTTCTTTAATTAATCTAAATTAAGAAACTAAACCTAATCTTAAACAAACAAGAGTTAAATTCATAAATATAAAATGAATCTAAGGTTTCAACTTATCTCTTAATATGTTATTGAACCTGTTATTCTCTTATTTAATCCCTCAATAATAAATTATTGGCTAGAACACAAATATCTTTATAAGCCTCTGTCGATGGTCAAATAACTATAAATCATCCTAATAATTATCTATATGTCTATGGTAATTAGAGTAGTATGAAACTCATTAAAAACAAATCTAATAATGCCATACATGCCATCTAGGTATATGTTTATTCTACACTTATAGTTGTTACTATATGATCATGTATCAAACTATCATAGGCTAGACATATAAATTCCTCTGTTGAGTTTATTATGATTCCTTGAACAATCATTATATTGGCCAGATATAAAGAAGCATTAAACACAAGATAGAATGAATCAATATACTTTATTGAGTTCATAAACTAAGAGAAATAATAGAATTCAACTACATATTGGGTTCAAAAGTTTAACCTTAGATCAATAAAATTTAATTCATAATAAATCTAAGAGTTCTAAAGCAATAAATTAAAGAAATGATTAACAAAGGCATTAACTAAGAGAATATAAAAAAAATAACACAAGGTTGATGCCCTTGAATCGTTTCTCTTTTTCTTTTACTTGTTATAAAGTCCTTACTCCTCAATCTTCAATCTTCCTACTGTAATCTCTCTTCTAAGGTGTTTTGTGCTTGTTCTTGATTATTTTATTTGCTCTCCCTCTTTGGCTATGCAATATGGTATTTTTATAGCTTTTCACAACCCTAGGATCATATAGCTTCAAGTTCAAGTTGTATTAGGAGTTCAGTATATATATTTTTAGTCGTATGGGCACTGCGGTCCTAACTTTTAAAAGCTGTGGCACTTAACTTTTTGCTTCAGGCGCTGCGGCGCTGGTGAATAGGCACCACGGTGCTCAGACCTAGAAAATACTCTTGTGTTCATACACTTCAGCGCCATAAAGGTGGATGTTAAGCGCCGATGCTATAGTCATTGACTTGGAAACCGTGACGCTAGGCCACTTTCTCCCGTTTCTTCACTTTTTCATCCACTTTTCTAGAATCTTCATGTCGTGGATTGAAAACCCATATTTTATCAATAAACTCAATAAATAGCTAAATATTCCATGATTTAACGCAAAATCTAAGTTTGAGAAAATAGAAATAATAGTCTATATAAATACATATCCCTTATATTTATGCATTATATCTTTGAAGTTATCACAAAATAAGATCCCTATAAACGGTCAAAACCTCGATGTTTTGAGATATAATATCATGAGTCGTAAAAATATATATTTGCAAAATAGAATTTAATAAATGATGTCCACCTAAGTTGCTTGCAGTACTTGATCATTTGAATCTATGGTCGTAGTTTATTCATAAATTATTTATTTGTAAATTTATTTACAAATATAGACATATTAAAAATAATCATTATAACATTCAGTGACTTAGGTATAAATAAGTAATTAAAGAGACAATATATTTTTTCATAGCATAATTTTAATTATAGACATGAATTAGTTGGTTAATTAAGTGGTTATTATTAGTCTAAAGGTCAAGCCTAATTTAAATAAAACGGTTTTAATTAAATGAGATTTTATTTATTAAAATGAGTTACTAGAGTATAGCCTCTGGTTTTTAGTAGAATAGCTTGGAGTTAACTTAGAAGATCTGGTGGGTTATGAGTGACTGGGATTAGGTTTTTTAAGTTGGAGCTAGGAAACCTATGAGAGATTTCTATATATAAGAGAGGTAGGAGGTAGTAAAATATAATGCTACAACCATAAGATTAATTATTTTACTTATTCTTATGTGAAAAAAGAATTAGGCTTAGGTTACTCATCTTCTCTCAGATTTGGGCATGTGTGAGTTTGAAGATTAAATGAAGATCTACGTGCCCACATGTGCGAGTTTGAAGATTAGGGATAGTAGAGAAGATTACAGCTAATCAATTCAAGGTTGATCATATTAAAGAATTGAGGTAATCTTCTATCCCTATACATGTAATTATGAATAAAACAATCTGGCATCTATTGCATTTATTTTATAATTAAATACATTTTTTTTCCTACCAACACTATAGCAAATGCAACTTATACTGATGACTATATTGACTCCACCAAAATAATCTTATCAATGGAGTCAAATGCTTAAAAACTAAATCAGGCAAATGAAATACCGATATAGTATAGGTTGGTATAGCTTGAGCCACAACAATAATCAATATAGTACACTTTCTAATTGAAAATTCATGTCGCTGCCACATTTGAACACACTTTCATAGCTGATCAATAATGTGTTAAAAAATATCTTTCTTTTACAAGCCAACCATTGATAGAAGACCTAAATAAGAACTATAAAAAGTAGTATAAGACAACTCGAAAAAAATCTATCATAAAAGATCGAAGTGCCAAAAGCACGTTGGGGTTGAAAGTTATTGTAGATTTAAAAATTTTACTTTAAAATTAGAAACCTGCTCGTATTGTTGCAACACACTTAATAAATATACAATCAAACTGTGTTGATTGACATAAAACCAAGGAGTCATTAGCAAAGAACAAGTCACTAACCTTTAGACCTATACGAGAAGAGGAAAATTCATAAAACTCCTCTCATAGTTCAGCAAACTAAAGCAAAAAAGAAAATCCCTTACCACATAGTAGAAACAAATAAGATGAGAGAGGGGAATCTTGACATAGACCTTAGAAGGTGTTAGTATTATTAGAGACCTATTGACTAAAAAAAAAATTAGAAACTGTGGAAAGGGAATTAAACACCAATCATTACCATCAAGAATTAAAACCCAGTTTTTGCATCATAAACAACAAGAAGTCCTAGTCTACCTTATAATATGCCTTTGTCATTTCCAATTTAAATGCCAAATAATCCAAATTACCAGAACCTTGCCGATGCCATGAATGCATAAGCTTAAAACTAGAGGTTATATTTCTCATAATAAGATGGCCAGGAACAAATGTAATATGATTATAAGAAATAATATATGATAATTAGGCTTTAATCAGTTAGCCATAGTCTTTTTAACAATCTTATATAGCACGCCACAAAGACTAATTGGCATAAATTCTAAAATAAAAGTAGGTGAAAAAATCGTAGGCAACAAAACCACACGGGAGGAATTCACAAAGGCTAGGAAATTACCATCATTTAAATACCCAAACAAAACCACACCACATCTACCCTAACTATGTCTTAAAAAACCTATTCCAAAACTATATGGAAACCATCCAAGATAAACGCCTTATAAGAAGCCATATCAAAAAGGGCACTCCATACCTCATCCATTATAAAAGGAGCACCCAACAAATTTTCACCTATAGTTGAGTTTTGCATATTGAAATATACAAATTATTTAAAAAAATTAGAATCAAAAGACTTTGAGCTGAAAAGGCTAGAAAAGTGGTAACAATCTCAAAGATACCATTTGGGGACTCACACCAATCACCTAAACCTAAAAACATCCCAAAATTTCATTCATCGTACGCCGCCTCAAAGCCCTTCCATGAGAGAACCTCGTAATGTGATCTCTCCATTTTAACCAATCCACCCTAGCCCATTAAGATCAATAACAATCTTCGCACTTGATAGGTCATAAAATTTCTTTTTCCAAAAATTTAACCCACTCCTTATCAACCCAATTATGATCTTTGGAAAGCAAAGAATCTAATTCCTGCCAAATACGCCAGATTCTAGTCGGAATAACACTCTTTTTTGACAAATGATAGTACTAGAAAGATAATGTACAACTCTATAGCTTATAGAGAATAAATACAATCGTCAAAATAATCCCAAACCCGTTTAGTAAAATCTCTACAATTAGAATCCCAAATCCATAGGGGTTAAAATAGGCTCTTAGGACAATAAATAATGACGCAAAGTTTGTGAAGGAGATAAAATAAAGTAAAGAGCCCTATAATCTAAAGAGAAAAAAATATCTATGATAAGCACGCGCTCGAGGGAAAAATTGCTACTCGGACAAGTTCACCAACACTTTGTCCAGCCACTTAAATAGAATTGAATCATGCATGTGAGAACCCTTCCAAGTGAATTTAGAACCCAAAAAACCAAATCAATCAGCTCAATCGAGTGAACTACTTCCTAAAAGGCCATCGTTTATTGAAAAATAAACTTGATTTTGGTCCATAATCATTTGGGTTCATCACTTTGAGCCCATATTTGACCTATGCCAAAATTAAAGTTTCTAGAATTAACATTCTCTAGAATAATCTTCTATTTTGTAGGACAAAATATCTAACTAAATAATGTTGGTGTTAGATGGTAGTTGTTTGATAAAAGATGTAATTCATTAGTTAGTTTAGAGTTAGAGTCTAGAACTCTCCTTCCACAACTATATAAAGAGGTGAGTTCTTGCTTTTTGTATCAAGCCAAATTTGAGAATTAAATAAGAGTTATTCTATACAAATCCTCTCATATTTTCAAATTCTTTCTCTCCCTAAAATCTCATAAACACAAAACTTCTCTTCCAACAAAGTGGTATCAAAGCTAAATGATTCTCACTTGAACAAAAATGGCAAGTGAGATGATTCCTTTCTAAATTCCTATGCTTAACAATCTTTATGAAGCATAGAGCAAGATAAAGGCTTTGTTGGGCTCTCAAGATGCTTGATATATTATAGAGAAAGGCTCTAAGGAGCTACAAGATGCAACATCTTTTTCTCAAGCATAAATGGAAGCTTTTAAGGAAGCAAGAAAGAGAGACAATAAAGCTCTTTACATCATCTATCAAGCCTTAGATGATGGTGGTTTTGAGAAGGTTGCCAATGCGACTACTGCCAAAGAAGTATGAGAGTTAATTCGCACTTTCTACAAAATAGTAGAGAAAATAAGGAAGGTATGTCTTCAAACTCTAAGAGGTGAGTTTAAATATTTACATATGAAAGATTCAAAAACTATTTATGAATATGTCTCTAGAATTTTGGTGATAGTTAACAAATTAAAAGGAAATAATGAATGTTTAGATGATACACGTGTAGTGAAGAACATTCTCTGCTCTTTAGATTCAAATTTGAGCATATTGTTGTAGCTATTAAAGAGTTTAATGATTTAGAGAGCATGAGCATTGAAGAACTCATGGGATTCTTGCAAGCCTATGAAGAAAGGCAAAAGAAGAAAAAGAAGCATTGGAGCAAGTTCTTTAAACAAGGCTTAATTTGAAGGAGAAAGATGAAGAAACCAAGAATGAAAGAAGCCAACGTGGAAGAGGTCATGGTAAAAACTTAGGAAGATGAGAGTTTACTGCAACAAATACAGAAGAAGAAAAACAAGTTTCATTTCTTACAAGAGTACGTGAGAGAGGAAATTATTCAAGGCAAAGGTATAACCTTTCTCATGTTAAATGTTACAATTACCAAAAGTTTGGGCATTATACTTCAAATTACAAGGCCATTAACAATGTTAAAGAGAAAATAAAGACCAACATGGGTCTACTTTATTGTTGGTATACAAAGGAGGAGGAGATGATGGAGGAAGAATACTTGGTATCTTGACACTAGGGCTAGCAATCACATGTGTGGGTGTAGAGACATGTTTGTGGAGCTTAATGAATCGGTAATTGGCAATGTTACTTTTAGAGATAATTCTAAAATTTTGGTGAAAGAAAAGGGTGAAATTTTTATTAAATTAAAAAATGGAAGGCATCAATTTATTTCTAATGTTTATTATGTGCCCAACATGAAAAATAATATTTTATACATAGGCCAACTTTTAGAAAAAGACTATGATATTCATATGAGAGATAATAGCATTTCAATAAGAGATGGTAATAATTTTTTAATAGCCAATGTACCAATGACTAAAAATAGAATGTTTTTATTAAACATCCAAAATGATGTTTCAAAATGTCTAAAGGCATGCTATGAAAATTCATCTTGGCTATGGCACTTGAGATTTGGGCACTTTAATTTTGATGGCCTTAAATTAGTCTAATAAACAAATGATGAGAGGATTGCTTTCCATTAATTACCCGAATCAATTGTATGAAGGATGCTTGCTTGGAAAGCAATTTAGAAATGTTTTTCCAAAAGAATCAAAACCAAGAGAAAGCAAGCCACTTGAACATGTTCATACCGATGTTTATGGCCAATTCACCTAAGCTCTTTTGGGAAAAAAACTATTTTATTCTTTTTATTGATGATTTTAATAGAAAGACTTGGGTGTATTTTCTTAAAAATAAATCGGAGGTATTTAGTGAAGAAATTTAAAGCACTTATTAAAAATAAAGCGGGCACTATATTAAACCTATAAGATCTGATAAAGATGACGAATTTACCTTAACATAATTTAATAAATTTTGTGAAAATAATGGTATTCGCCATCCTCTAACGATTCTTAGATCCCTCTAACAAAATAAAGTTATTGAAAGAAAATATAAAACAACTTTTAATATGGCTCGAAGTATGTTAAAGAGTAAGAAATGTTAAAGAGTAAGAAAATGCCTAAACAATTTTGGGTCGAGGCTATTGATTGTGCAGTATACTTGATGAAATGCTCTGCTACCAAAAATGTATGGAGAAAGATGTCTCAAGAAGCATAGAGTGAAAGAAAACTCGGTGTCACTCATTTGAAGGTGTTTGGAAATAGTCTATGCCTACAAGTCGGACTATCAAAGGTCTAAACTTGATGACAAGAGTGAGAGGTTTATTTTTATTGGCTATAACTCAAGCTCAAAAAGCTATAAATTGTTCAATCCAAGTAATCGAAAGGTGGTGATTAGTAGAGATATTGAATTTGAGGAAGAAAGCACGTGGAGTTGGAATGGCCAAGAAGAAAATTGTGACTTCTTTTCTTTCCTTGAAGAAAATGAAGATCAAGCATGCAGAGAATCTCAATAGCTCATCGCTCCATCACATTCACCATCAACAAGCACTAATGAAGGTGTGACTAGCCCAAACTCAAACTCAAGCTCAAGTCCAAGAACACCACGCGTCTGAAACTTGCAAGAAATTTATGAAGTAATAAAGAATCAAAATAATCTAACACTTTTTTTTTTCTTTTTACAGATAATGAACCTATAAGTTTTGAAGAAACGGTATAAGACAAAAAGTAGAAAGATGCAATGGATGAAGAAATCAAAGCAATTATGAAGAATGAAACACGAGAGTTAGCAACTCTTTCAAAAGGGCAAAAGGATATTGGAGTCAATTGAGTGTACAAGGTGAAGAAGAATGTTAAAGGAGAAGTGAAACGTTTCAAGGAAGGTTAGTTGCTAAAAGCTACAAGCAAAGGGCTGGAATTGATTATAAAGAGGTACAATTGATGTATGCTAAGTCTTAAGACCAAGTTGCTAATATCTCTACCAAGCCACTCAAGCACAAAACCTTTTTCAAGATGAGAGCTTTACTTCACATGGAAAAATCAAATTTAAGGGGAGTGTTAAAAAATAAACTTGATTTTGGTCTATAATCATTTAGGTTCATCACTTTAAGCTCATATTTGACCCATGCCCAAATTAGAGTTTCTAAAATTAATATTATCTAGAATAATTTTCTATTTTGTGTCAAAATATTTAATTAAATAAAGTTAGTGTTAGATGGAAGTTGTTTGATACAAAATATAATTTGCGAGTTAGTTTGAAGTTAGAGTCTATAAATATCCCTCCACCATTATATAAAAGAGTGAATTTGTGCATTTTGTATCAAGCCAAATTCAATAAGAGTTGTTCTCTACAAATCTTCTCTTTTAAATTTTTCTCTCCTTAAAATCTTTTAAACACAAAACTCTTCTTCCAACATTGTTGACTATCGAAATTGACCCGAGCTACCACTCTTCTCCTCTATAAAAGGTATTTCGTTTAAATCTCCAATGCAGACCATTAGTAGACCATTAGTAGCGTAGAGCTAGCCCTCAGACACCGAAGTAACTCCCAACTGTAACAACGATCTTGCTGGATAGGGTTGCCATAAAATCCGATTGCCATCCAAACCATCTTACCAGTTCCAGAAACACGCTTATCAATATGAAAACGAGAAAAGCCAATGATAGAAGCATCCCAACAGTCGTTCCAAAGCACAAAAACCCCCCACTAGGACCAAAGCTGTCAAGATAAAGAGAATTAGGAAAATCCAGACTATGACGTATCGTCTTTGCCTATTTACTAAATAATTTGGTTTAGAAGATGAAAACTAAATTAGAGGAAAAATCTTAAAAGAAGCTTACACAAGCTTCACAATGCACAGGTTCCCAAGCCCTGTGTATTCCAACTTAGGACACTTATCACTGTAGGCGCGGCTGATTCTCAGCCCCACCTTTGAAGAAGTTTCTCGGTTGTTCAACAAAGTGATACGCTTGGATGAAGAATCAGAATCTTCAAAACTTGCCTCATTTTTTCCGCTTAGATGACTGTCTAGAAACCGAAGAACAGAAAGTTGCACTGTCACCCAAAAGAAACGCCAAGCCTGCTGCCGCAGCTCTCTGTTACGCCCGTTCAACAATATTGTCCTCGCTGGATTTCTCACCCCAGCCCCAGCTGAAAACTCAGAAACGTATAAGTAAAAGGTATACTGTTATAGGAGTCACATAGCAGGCGGAGGAGGGCAAAGAGAAGCCGAATCCGAACCAAAAACCTAAAGCAGGTTTTTTCTCCAAAACCCGGCAGAAAAATCAGGCAAAGAAGAAGAAGGGACCACCTCAGAAAACGTAGGAGCGCAGAGAGTTGTAGCAAAAGAAGAAGCCAAGAGGACAGACTCTAAAAACATAGGCTGAAATGGTCTTTCAACAGAAATAGAATTCAAACCCGGTCAACTTCCCCAAAGAAATCAAAATGAAGTGAAACAACGAAGAGATTGGGATAGAAACAACCACACTCTCTGTGGTATTTCGAAAGTTCTCCGCAGGCACCAAGTTCTGAGAAAAATCCTGAGAGATAAGTGTCCGAGAGTTGTGCATCGACAAAGAAGCCCAAGAACTAACCCCAGCTTCTGAAAAACCTGGAGTAGCACCAATAGACTGAGAGAAAGACAGAACATGCGAAGCCGAAGAAGAAGCAGCTGAAACAAAAACTGGAGAAGAGACCCCTCCCTGAAAATCCAATCCCATCACCGGCACTAATACTGAAAATTGCCAAAATCGAACTAGAAGAAAATGGAGTGCTGTGAAGCATCTCATTTGTTATAGAGAATTGTAGGTTAAAGCAGTATCTTAATTAAAAATAGAGATGAAAAATTAAATAAAAATAAATGACACAAATGTTACGTGAAAAACCTTCAAACAAATTGAGGAAAAAATCACAGGCAAGTATAGGGGATTTTCACTATAAAAATAGGATTACAACATCTCTCTAATTATAAGGAGAGAACAATTCAACTCTCTCTTATAAATAGGAGAAACAACTCAAAGAAAAGAACATTATAACAATTGCTTTCAATATTTTTGGGATGATTTCTTGAACTAATGAAGCTCCTCTATTTATAGGAGGAAGTGGTAGTGTTTCAATTGAACACATATTCTTTAGCATTTAAAAATTGCACTCATTTAATTCAACAATTTAGGCCACCAACCATTTCTTTCTTCAAACATGGTGTCTTCAATCTTAGTGTGCCACCAACCATTTCTTTCTTCAAACATAGTGTCTTCAATCTTGGTATGCCACTAACCATTTCTTTCTTCAATCTTGGTTTGCCACCAACCTTAACATTTCTCCCATTTGAAGACTTGATTAAAATAATCACGTCTTCACATTTTTCCACCTACACTAGCCATCTCCATGCTACTTACGTTTCTACCAGGCCATATGAGGATCTACACCGTATGAACTTATCAGTGTTAATTGGTTTAGTTAATGCATCTGTTAGGTTCTCTTTAGTGTGAATCTTCTTCATGTCTATGCTTCTACTTTCTACCACTTCACGAACAAAGTGATACTGAACTCTAATGTGTTTTGTTCTGGAATAAAAAGCCAGATTTCTTGCAATATGCAAGGCACTCTGACTATCATAATACAATGGAATCTTCTCTTGATTGTGCCTGAGCTCCTCCAATAGTCTTTTTATCCAAATTACTTCTTTACAAGCTTGTGTAGCTGTCATATACTCAGCTTCTGTTGTTAATAGAGCCACAACAGTCTGAAGTTTAGAAACCCAGCTAACAGCTCCTCCTGCAATTGTAAACATTTAGCCTGTTGTGAATTTTCTTTTATCAATATCACCTGCAAAATCTGAATCAATATATCCTCTGATAGTGAATTCTGATCCTCCATAACATAATGCAGCATCTGAGGTACCTTTAATATATCTCAGGATCCTAGTAATAGTACTCTAATGCTCTTTACCAGGATTGTTCATAAATTTATTAACCACACCCACTGCTTATGTAATGTCCGGTCTTGTACAAATTATAGCAAACATTAAACTTCCCATTGCTGATGCATATGGTACTCGAGACATCTCTTTCCTCCCTACTTCATTGCTAGGACACATATTTGAGGATAACTTGAAATTAATAGAAAGTGGGGTAAAAATTGGCTTACAATCTTGCATATTGAAGCGTCGCAAGATCTTTTTCAAATAGTTCTTTTGTGAAAGCCAAATCTTCCTATTCTATTACTTCTGTCTTGGTGAATTTGCATCCCTAGAATCTTATTTGCTGGTCCCAAGTCCTTCATGTCAAATTCTCTAGCCATTTGGGCCTTCAACACTGTTATTTGATCTTTGTTAGAGCCTGCTACCAACATGTCATCAACATATAACAATAAGATAATGAACTCATTATTACTAAACCTTTTGAAATATGCACAAGGGTCTACACTAAGTTTGTTGTATTCAAGACTCAATATGAAAAAATTAAATCTCTTATACCAACACATCGGCGCTTGTTTGAGATCATATAGAGATTTATTCAACTTGCAAACTAAGTTCTCCTTTTCTGTTTTTGCAAAACCTTCTAGTTGAAGCATATAAATTTCTTCTTCAAGGTCACCATGAAGAAAATTTGTTTTTACATCTGTTCTAGATGTAAATCAAATGTTGCACACATAGTAAGAACTATTCGAATAGTAATGAGTCTAACAACTGGTGAAAAGATCTCATTGAAATCAATACCTTTTTTCTGAGCATATCCTTTTACCACCAATCTTGTATGATACCGCTCCACTTAATCATCGCTATTTCTCTTGATCTTGTAAACCCATTTATTACCAATGGCTTTTCTTCCATATGGTAGTAGTACAAGATCCCATGTTCTAATCTTTTGAAGAGCTTTAATTTCTTTTTACATTACTATCATCCATAGAGATGCATCCGAATTGTTCGTTGCTTCTTGGAAAGTGGATGGCTCTATTTCCTCCGTTAAAAGACAGTATGAAACATTTTTCTCCATATGATAATCTGAATGCTAAACTGGTGCTAAACTCACCCGATTTGATCGTCGGAGAGGTGGTTGTTCTGACTCAACTGGTTCTTGTTCATCATGCTTTAGTCCTGCTTCAGAAATTTCTTCATTTTCTGACTCTTCCTCCACTTGCACTGTAGTAGTTTTTGATTTGTCCTTCGTTGTGCCACCATTTTCTTTCTTTTGTAGCTTATCTTTTGCAAATATCACATCTCTGCTGATAACTACCTTGTGGGCAGTAGGATCCCACAGGCGATACCCCTTTACTCCATCGGCTTACCCCAAGAATATACATTTTTTTAGATTTTGGATCAAGTTTTGTGACTTCTTGGGTATTGTACATCACATATACAGGACTTCCAAATGTATGTAAATTAGAATAATTAACTGGCTTACCAATCCACATCTCCATTGGTGTCTTCAGATTAATCGTTGTTGATGGAGACCGATTAATCACATAACATGCAGTATTAACTGCTTCTGTCCAGAATGACTTGGTTAGATCTGCAGTCTTTAACATAACTCTAGTTCTTTCAAGTAGAGTTCTATTCATCCGCTCTGCCACTCTATTTTGTTAAGGAGTGTACGCTGTTGTGAATTGTATTTTGATGCCTTCTTGTTTGCAAAATGCATCAAATTCTTTGCTAGTAAATTCTCCTCCATTGTCAGTCCTTAAACACTTGATCTTCTTCTCAGTTTCAAATTCCACTCATGCTTTGAAGACTTTGAATGCAGGAAACACATCTGTTTTTCTTCTGATTAGATAAATCCAACATCTCCTAGAGAAATCATCAATGAATAACACAAAATATTTTGCTCCTCCTAAGGATGTGACCGTGCTTGCCAAACATCAGAATGAATTAAGTATAAGATGTCATTACTCTTAGCTGTTGATGTACTAAACTTCAATCTATACTACTTACTTATAACACAATGCTCACAAAAGGGTAAAGAAACATTTTTAAGTCCAGGAAGTAACTTCTGACCAGAGAGAATTTTCAAACCGCATTCTGACATGTGACCAAGTCTTTAATGCCATAACATCATCATTTTTTCTGCAGAACTGGCTGATGCAATAGATGCTTCTGTCTCTGAATATGTTTCCCCTAAGATCATGAACAAGTTAACAGCTACCTTTTCTGCCTTCATTACCACGAGTGTACCTCTGACAATTTTCATGATCTCATTTTGTATATGGGTTTTGCATCCAAGCGCATCTAGTTATCCTAGAGACAATAGATTTTTCTTCAAGTCTTTCACATGTCGTACCTCTTAGATAGTACGAATCGTTCCATCATACATCTTCAACTTGATGGTGCCAATACTAGCAATCTCCAAGGCATGATCATCACCCATGTATACAAATCCTCCATATATGAGTTTATAATTGTGAAACCAATCTCGACGAGAGGTTATATGTCATGTTGTTCCCAAATCCATTATCCAAACATCAGTGAGCTTCTTTCTATCCTTGAAAATAGTTGTTGCCTCGCTGTATAAGACGTTACCATCATTAGAAGAACTTGCAACACAACCCTGAGAGTTTGGTGGCTCAGTAGTCTTTTCTACACCTTTCTTATATCGACACTCACTTTTGAAATGCCATTTCTTGCCATAATTGTAGCACTTGATATTCTTCTTACTCATTGACTTTGATCTTCCATGTTTATGACTCTCACTAAAGCTATGCTCCATTGATCTGCCTTTAGTCATCAGTAACGCCTCCGCTTATTGCGAATTAGTTGCTTTATCTTCCTTGTTTTTAAGCCTGCTTTCTTCTTCAAGAACAGAGGTTGTAACATCTTCGAATACTAGATAGTCCGTTAGGAGGTTATTAATTAAGCTGATGATTATATGATCATATGAATCTGAAAGACTTTAGAGTAGAATCTCAGCACGTTACTATTGTCCAATATTGTAACCTAAAGTAGAAAGTTGAGAAAATAAAGTATTGAGAGTGTTGATATGATTAGTTACCGTCGTAGATTCTAACATCTGTAGAGTGTAGAGTTTTCTTTTCAAGAAGATCTTATTGTGAAGAGACTTTACCTCGTACAATGTTGTTAGAGTATCACATATCTTCTTCGCCATCTTTTTCTCTGCTACGCTTGATAAAACTTCATCTACTAATCCCAGATACAAGTGAGCAATAGCATCTCTATCTATCTCTTTCCATTTTTCATCAATCATACTTGTCGGTCTGTCACCAATTGCTGCCAGACAATAGTCTTTCCTTAATATCGCCATCATTCTCATCTTCTACATCGTAAAATTATTCTCATTGAACTTCTTTATCTTGTACTTTTTTGTCATATTGATTGACTACGATTTACTTCTCACTCAAATTGGCTCCCACTATTTCACCGTGAATAGTATCATATACGTGAATAGTATAGTATAGTATACATGAACAGTATTATATATGTGAACAGTTCTGTATACGTGAACAGTTACACGCCTGTAAATAGTATCCGTGAATGATATACCTTCACTTGAAAGCCTTGAGGCTCTAATACCACTTGTTATGGAGAATTGTAGGTTAAAGTAGTATCTTAATTAAAAATAGAGATTAAAAATTGAATAAAAATGAATGACATAGATTTTACGTGGAAAACCCTCAAACAAATTGAGAGAAAAACTACGGGACAAGTATAGGGGATTTTTACTATGAAAATGGGATTACAACATGTCTTTAATTACAAAGAGAAAACAATTCAACTCTCTCTTATAAATAAGAGAAACAACTTAAAGAAAAGAACACTAGATGATTTCTTGAACTAATAAAACTCCTCTATTTATAGGAGGAAGTGGTAATGTTCCAATTGAACACATCTTCGTTAACATTTAAAAATGACACTCATTTAATTCAATAATTTAGGCCACAAACCATTTTTTTTTTTAAACATAATGTCTTCAATCTTAGTATACCACCAACTATTTCTTTCTTTAGTATTGATGTGCCACCAACCTTAACACTCTTGAAACCCCGAAACACACCACGATGACCACCAAAGGGGGCACGAAGAGCATCCGAAAATTGGCTGATTCCTGGTTTCTTAAGAATAGGGGGAAAGGATTCTAAGCATTCCCTGAAAGAGTGGTCAAGCCGCCCACACAATCGGCTGAAGTTTATTTTATCAGCTTTCGTATATATTTTATTGTTCTAGCAAAAATTGATATGGCCTATGAACGCGACACAAATTTACATGAACACGCGCACTTAGACAGGCCGATGTTATCTTTGGCAAATGGTAAGAAATTATACAAAAGCAAGTGGTAAGTTTATGGAAGAAAACTTAATTATTTTTTTTCATGAAAAACTTGAAACATTCAAATATTTTTAATTAATTTTTTATTATAACTTTTTCAAAGAAAAATACTTACACAAATGTATGTGTACTATTATATGATATTTAACATTATGACTTTTTATTTTCTTTGTTTATTATTTAGATTCTTTTATTTATATTTTTAATGATTCTATTTTGGTAGATATTTTTTCTTTTGTATCTTTTGTTGACACAGGAGAAGGGGAATTTAAACTCAAAAAAGATAAACTGCAAACCTTTTACTAGTGGGCTAGAATTATAATTGCTTACTTTGGTAGATTATTAGTGTTATGTGTTGTTAGAATTATGAGTAATACTAGGTATTTAAATTGTATCACAAAAGTAATGTGTCAAATAACTATTGGATTAGAAAATAGTATAAATTTTAAAATTATTTATTACACCTAATAGTTACTTGATATATCACTTTTTGAGATATAATTTGGGATGCCTAGCATTACTCTAGAATTATTTACCCTTAAAAACAAATTTTAAATTTATTGCATCAAAATTAATTTCTTTGTTATTGGATAAAATTTCACATACATAATTTATGGGTATTAATTCCTTAATTACTATTTTTTAAAATTATATTTATTGAGCAACATTATTGAAAATTATGCTATAGTTGATGAACCTTAGGCAGGAGTAATGATTTTTCAATACCATGTACTCAATTCAATACTATGTTATTGAAAATTTGCCCTTAAAAACAAAATTTAAATTTATTGCATCAAAATTAATTTCTTTGTTATTGGATAAAATTTCACATACATAATTTATGGGTATTAATTCCTTAATTACTATTTTTTTTAAATTATATTTATTGAGCAACATTATTTAAAATTATGCTATAGTTGATGAACCTTAGTCAGGAGTAATGATTTTTCAATACCATGTACTCAATTCAATACTATGTTAACTCAATTATTCTAAGTATTTGGTGTTAAAATTTGATTGCCAATTATGTCTACACTTGTTATGCTTATATATGATAGAATGAATAACTCCATCATTGAGGTAGTGGCCTTAAGAAAACATGTGGGTGTATTGTAACAAGTAAATGCACTGGACAAGATCCGTGAAGAACGCACCCTATGTAGTAATCACTGTTATAATTAAAGGATAATTCTGCTATAATTCACTAATTGTCCTTAGACCTGAGAGGTTTGTATATGTCTATGTATTATCTATATAACTTTAATAATGTCAAGTGGTTATATTAATTTATTAGCTATATCTAGATATATTGGGTTATATTTATTATATTTAGAATATGTAAATGCTCAATATAGAATCTGTCATTCTCAAATTGAGAAAGAATATTCAAATGATTTTAATAAATCAATTAAACTCAAAGAATGAAGGTCAATGCTATTCACAATATATATATATATATATATAGTTTTTGAAACATTTTAGAGTCCAAATTTGATAATAAAAATTAAGATATTGAAAGGTTATATTAGCTATAGATTAGACAGTGAATTCTATCTTGTATTAGTAGTTCATGTGGAATATAGTATGATGGAGGGACTAATTTGTAGAAATTATATTGATAAAGGATCTCATTTGAAATTGATATAAAATTAAATAAATTTGATATCTAAAATATCTCAAATCAAGTTTAATTTGATTAAGATATAATCTTTAAAATAACATTAGATAAATTTGATATCTAGAATATCCCAAATCAATTTTGAGAGTGATAAAATAAAAGAGTTTATTTGAAACCCCACAACTGAAGAATTAGAGATCCTTAAGGATCCCACATATGTTGTTTTCATAAGTTTTTAGTAGTCAATAAATATAAGAGATTAGCCTATAAAAGATGTTGGTCCTCATAATTTACTTTGTGGTGTTATAAAAAAAATTAGAAAAACCTATTAAGAGAGAGAACAACGTGAATTGCTTTAAAGGTAAGACATTTGGATTGTTAAGTGAGGTCAATATTATTTTATGTAGTCTAAAAAAAATCTATGTTCATGGTATGATTTCAATCTTTTATATATATATATATATATTTGTTATTATTCGTTATAAATGTTATCAGTTAACTTTCATTGGTTTCAAAGTCGATTAATTGTTGCTATATATATCTGTTCATTTGACGTTGAGTTAATGATCATATGATATGGAATTATGAATGATTAAAGTTAAAGAAGTGGTATCACATGATTTATAAATTTACAATTGCTTGCTTTTAAGAGCACTATGGATGTAAATGGATTTATTTTGACGAAATACGTCAAATACTGCTCACGCTTCAATTGAACATATGATTCATTGAATATTTTGTATAATATTATTATTGCTTTGACATTATGATTCATAAATGAATATTTCGTAATATGTGGCACGTTGTGTATTTGAATTGATAATTCTTCATATATATATATATATATATATATATATATATGTTCTGTAAGCATGCATGTATTCTCTAATGTTCTTAATAAAATAATTAGAATATTTTTATTAATTGAAACAAAATAACAATATCTTAATTTATGATATGAATTATTTTCATATGATGATGAACACTGGCGGCATGCTTATAGCTTATTGAATATATATATATATAATAAAATAAAGATAATAATAATAAATGTATTATGTGCTAAATAGGACTATTTTACGTATACAGTTCCTATAGCCTCTCATTGTTAGTAAATAAGAGTTCCAAATAATTGAAGTTTGGTTGAAGCCAAAAGGATAAATCAGATTTTATTATTTAGTTTGTTTTATTTATTTCTATTAGATAAATATGGATGTGTTTGTTTGAAAAGTGTTATCTAAAATAGTGACTTATTTTTCGAATTTAATATACAAATAAATAATGGTTTGGACTTAACCAATGAAAATATAACAACTGAATCGGTCGGCCATGTTGAATTTAGGTCCCAAAAAAATTGGAATCATTGATATATTAATCATACATGATAGGTAGAAACTACTGCTCATTTTTAATATGCATATTTAATTTCAAAAGAAACATTTGTATGTTAAGATGGGTTCCTAATTCTCACTACAGTTTTGAATATAATTGTTATATTCTAGCTTTTGAATCTTTTGACTAATGGATGATATTTTATTATAGTGAGTGGTACCATTATTAATTCAAAATCCTGAATATACTGGAATTTTATGTGAAATTTTATCAACTTTATTATTATATTCAGCTTCATCATGACCAACTTTAATCTTTTATCAAAAAATTTGACCGACGACCATTTGAGTGGAATAAATTATGTTAATTGGAAAAGGAGCTTGACTACAGTTCTTACTATTGAAAATGTGGCTTATGTTCTTAATTCTGATCCACCACCTCCTCTTTTAACTAATGCCATAGAAGATGAGTGAAATGCTTATGCTAAATGGCATGAGGCCGATGACTCAGCAAAATGCTACATATTGGCTTCAATGGCCAATGCGTTGCAAAAACAACATGAAGGCCTGGCTACTGCAAGAGATATGATGATTAATTTCAAGAAAATGTTTGGGTAACATAGCAGTAGTGCATATTTAACTGCTATGAAAAATTTGATGTCCACTAAGATGGTAGAAGGTTCTCCAGTTTGGGAACATGTCCTACAATTGATTTCTTATATCAATGAACCGGAGATGTTAAGGGTTAAAATTGACCGTGAGATCAAAATTGATGTGATTCTATCATCTATACCTAATTCTTTTAATCTATTTGTTATGAATTTAATTATGAAAAAAATAGATGTGACATCATCTGAGCTGCTCAAAATGATGCAAGCAGCTAAAGATTTCATAAGAAAAATAAGTCTTATGACAAATCCAATGTCATGTTGACCGAGAGAGAAAAAACTGGAAAGTTCAAGTTCAAGGGAAAGAACTTCTAAAAAAAACGCTAAGGTTTTAATTCTTCTAAGAAAAATCAAGGTGAGAATGCAAATAAAAACATAGAGAAAAAGAAAAGTAAAGGAATTTGTTTTCATTATAGTAAGCTTAGTCACTGGAAGAGAAATTGTCGTCATTATTTGGCTTCTCTTAAAAATGACAAACCTTTAGAAGGAATGTCAAGCGTACTCATTATTAAAACTAATTTATTAGTTAGTTCATCTAATACATGGCGTATTGATATTAGCACTACCTCACATATTTGTAATATGTTGCAGGGGTCATAGGCTTAAAGATGAAGAAGTAATATTGAAGATGGAGACAAATGCAATAGTCACGATCAATCACCATTGGAACTCTTATTTTGGAATTATCTAGTTATATAATTTTGATTTTAGAAGATTGTTTATTTGTTTTAGACATTCCTAGGAATTTGATTTTTATTTCACAACTTGTTTCTTCTTTATATTTATTTTTATTTAATAATTCTAAGGTTGTTATTAAACTTCATAATAAATATCTAGTTTCAGGAAATTTAATGGATGGTCTTTATATATTATCTCTTACTGATAATTCTATAAATTGTGTTAAGAATGATGCTTCTTCTAGCATGCTACCTCTTAAACAAAAAAGAGATGTTAATCCAACATACTATGGCATCTAAGACTTGCCATATTAATATGGAGCGGATTAATAGATTGGTAAAGGATGCCCTTTGAGTTCTTTAAAAGTTTAACCTTATCCAATTTATTACCCTTGTTTGAAAGGAAAAATAACGAAAGAATCTTTTTCTAAGAAGGGAGTTAAAATCACTAATTTGTTGTAAATCATACACACTAATGTTTATGATCTCCTAAACCATGTTGCAAGAGGGTTTTTTTTTTTACTTCATTATTTTCATAGATGATTATTCTAGGTATAGTTAATTATATCTAATGAGATACAAGTCGGAAACTTTTGAAAAATTTAAAGAATTTTGTCATGAAATTTAAAAATAAAGTTTAAAACTCTCCATTTTGTTAGAGGAGAATACCTCTTAGATGAATTCAAAGACTTCCTTAAAGAAAATGGTATCATTTATCGGCATACTCCTCTTAGCACAACACAACATAAATGTGTAGTTGAAAAAAAAAAAATAGAACTGTATTAGATATGATACACTCCATGATAAGTATGGCAAACTTGCCTACTTATTTTAGGAATTAGCATTAAAGAGTGCTATTTATTTATTAAATAGAGTCCTTACAAAATTTGTTCCCAAAACCCTATATGAATTATGAAATGGTAAAAAGCCCAGTTTGAATCATGTGAAGATATAAGTTGTCCAACTCATGTGCAAAATGTTAATATGGACAAGCTAGGATTAAGATGTGATAAATGTTTGTTCCAAGGATACCCTAAAGTAACTACAGGTTACTACTTTTACAATCTTAATGACAAAAAGGTGTTTATGGGTAGAAATGATATTTTTTTGAAGAAGTATATAACTTAAATGAAAGTAGAACCAATCTTGTACTTCAAGAATAAATTGAGGATACAACACCAAAGACAAGTGTGAATAATGAGAAACAATTAACTTCATTGAGCCTTCATATACATTAGAGCTTTGATGAAGTAAGAGAACCAGTAGACCTCATAATAAATTAATATTACTTAATGAGATTTATCATATGGAGTCAACACTATCTAACAATGATCCTTTTATATATTAAGAAGCAAATTATTGATAACATATTGAATATTGGTAAAAGGCCATGCAATCTGAAATAGATTCAATATATTTCAATCAAGTTTGGACTTTATTAGAAGAACTTAAAGGCTTTAAGCCTATTGTTACAAGTGGGTTTATAAAAAAAAGTTAGAAACTAGTGGTAAGGTAGAGACTTATAAAGTTAGGCTAATAACAAAGATTATACTCAAAATGTTAGCATTGTCTATAAGGAAATATTTTAGCTAGTATAAAATCCATAAGTATTTTATTGTCAATTGTTGTACACTATGACTATGAAATATGACAAATGGATGTTAAAACTACTTTCTTAAATAAAAACATACAAGAAAAATTTTACATGGATTAGCCAAAAGGTTTTGTCATTTATGGTTGTGAATCGAAAGTTTGTAAATTAATAAAGTCCATTTATGGACTTAAATAAGCACAGTGTGGTTAAAGTATCTTTTTAATGAGGCAATCAAATTGTTTAATTTTCTTCAAAATATGGATAAACCTTGTGTATATAAAAATGTTAGTGAGAGTACAATTACATTTTATATTCTCTATGTTGATGACATTTTACTTATTAGAAATGATGTAGGGGCAATGACATCAGTGAAATTATAGTTGTCTAGTTACTTTGCAACGAAAGATCTTGGTAAATCATCCTACATACTTGAGATCAAATTATTTTGGGACTATAACAAAAGAATGATAGAACTTTCACAAGCCAACTACATTGATAAGATATTGACAAAGTTTTGCATGCAAGATTCCAAAAAGGGTTTTCTACCCTTCAGACATAGAGTTCATCTCTTTAAAAACAATGTATCCTAAAATAATAAAGGAGAGAGAGGAAATGAGAAATTATCTTTATCCTTCTATTGTAAGAAGCCTCATGTATGCCATGTTATGTACAAGACCTGACATAAGTTATATAGAAAGAATTATGAGTAAATACCAATCTAATTCAAGGCTTAAACATTGGCAACAGTGAAACATATCCTAAAATATATTAAAAGGACTAAACATTATTGTTTAATGTTTAGCAATGGGGATTTGATAGTGGAGGGTTATACTAACTTTGTTTTTTAGTCAGATATTGATGATAGAAAATCCATTTTAGATTTTGTTTTCCTTCTTGGTAAAAGAGAGAGAAAGAGATAGAGAGAGAGAGAGAGAGAATAAGAAAATATCTTTATGCTTTTGTTGTAGGAAGTCTCATGTATGTTATATTATGTACAATACTTGACATCAGTTATGTAATAAACATTATAAGTAGATACTACTCTAATTCAGGACTTAAGCATTGGACAACAGTGAAACATATCCTAAAATATAAGCAAAAGACTAAACAATATTGTTTACTGTTTAGCAATGAGGATTTGATAGTGTAGTGTTATAATGACTTTCATTTTAGTCAGATGTTTATGATAGAAAATCTATTTTAGATTTTATTTTTCTTTTTGATGTTAACGTATTTTAGGGTGTATTCATTTGATTATGTATATGTTAAAATAAAACTAAATACATGCATCATATACACGATTTTGTAGTGGAATTAAGCATAAGATCAATATATATACATGTAATGTATATCATTAACAACATAAGATGAAAATAAACATCCCCCTTGAAGACTTTTGGTGAATTTTGGTGAAGATTTCAATTCTGGATTCTTCCTAACTCCAACTTTGAGCACATCTTGAAGTTCACTATTGTTCAATTCTAGTTCATAATAATTCGGTGGGATTATAAAATTAGAATAGCAGAAACTGAATTTCTAGCAATAATGTTTTGTTTCTTGAAAGAAAAATAAGAAGAATTTATTTTTCTTTCTCTCTAGTTTTTCTCATAACACTTTGTTCAAAGAAAAACTCTCCAAAACCAAAATCTCTCTCTAATCCTCTCTCATTGCACATTTTTGCTTCACCATTTGTTAATCAATTATTCAATATAATGTTTAGCTGTGAAGTGCTCCCAAAATTGATTAAGTGGCAAAAAATTAAAAATATAATATTTAGTGGCAATTATTACTAATTAGGTATATGTTTCCCACCTAAACTAAAATAATAAATAGGTAAATAAAAATTATTAGTTATTTAAATAATATTTATTCAATTATTCAAACACTATTTGAATAATTAATTTTTTTTCTCTTATTTGATTTTACTAACATAGTTAATGAGTGAATTCACAATGAAATAATTTATAAAACAAAATTGTGCCACTTGTTAACATCTAATTAGTTAACAACTATTATCAACTAATTAAGTGATGTACTTAACATTTAAGTCTGGACAAGTGCACAATCTGAAGAACCTAGAAATATATTTTTGGTTTGTTGGAATTTCTAGGATGAAACTGTTCAATCTATAATGTTGCCTCAATGCACAACGAGTACACTTCATACTGTGAAACTCTTTATATCCACACCCGAATTATCATATGAAACTCTTTCATACGTCCGTGAGCGATGCTCCATATACACGTTATGGATATTACAAAGCGACGCATTAAATAATACAAATTGAGGTTATAACAGATTCATATAATTCTTCCATCATTTATATCCGGGTATAGCAGAGATATAAATCAACACAGTCAAATCTCCATATGCCCAACCGAAAACTTAGCTATAGAATTGTATTTCAATAAATAATATTCTCAAACACTTTTGTGATATTATTTACCCCTAAGGCTAAATGCTTTTCCCGAGAATTATTGCTTATGGCCATAAGACTTTTTGAAATACAATCTTAGAGCATTATGATATATTACTCACCCAAATGAGCTTATGGATCTCATATTTATGCACACCAGACTCTATGAGCATCCAATCATACCTAGCAGTCAGACCATGAAAGGTTTCTGACATGTGTGGAGCCAAAGTACGATGGATCACTCACAAGCCCACGGTGGCACTCAAGTCAAAGGACCACGAATATTACTCAACTCGAAAGATCATTTATTGACGACTTTATGAGATTTTTATTGGAGGTCTTTGGAGTTTATTCAGTATTCAGTCCTTACTGAATACTTGTATCTCTATACGAGCTTCCACTAAACTCATGGTCTATTAAGACTAATCATTTAGACCATCCAGATATAGACATACATCGATCTATATATATTTATTATGATATTCACTAATAGACTAGTATCAATGAAGATAGATCAGGAACATAATATTTGAGAACATATTTGCATAATGACATTTCTTAACACTATTAGCAACTCTTTGCAACTATATCATTACTAATATATTCTTAGGTCTTTGTCCCATTTCAAATAAGACTCTAACTTTTTAGATATTGTTGACTCTAATCAGTGCCAACTTTTAGCACTTATAACTCTCAGCGTTATTAATTCTTAGTATTGATTTAAACTCATTTAGACTAAATCTCAACTCTTTCAGATCATACAATTTCTAAAATATTACAAGCATCTTACCATATATAAAATATAACTATCAATTTAATAAAATGATAATACTCATATAAATATTAAACAAATATTCATACATGAATAGATGACATGTACGCACAAATTTCAACAACTCCTACTTACTTTAGTGCCATTCAAGATGGTATTGAACGCCTATTGACTCCACATGTCTTTCAAATACTTTTGGATTTAAATCTTTAATGAGTGGGTCTGCTACATTATTTATAGAATTTACTCTACAAATTATTACATCTCATTTAGCCAATATTTCTCTAATGATATAGTATTTTCTTTCCACATGCTTAGACCTTTGGGTGTGCTCTCAACTCTTTAGCTTATGCAATGGCTCTGTTGTTGTCGCAAAATAATGGTATAGGATCCATTACACTTTGAACTATTCCAAGTTCAACAACAAATTTGCGTAACAACATTTTTTTTTACTACTTTTGAGACTGCAATATATTTTGCCTCTTTTATAGCATCAGTTGTGGACGACTGTTTGTTGCTCTTCCAACTAACTGTAGCACCATTAAGAATGAATACATATCCAGATATAGATTTTCTATCATCTAGATCAGACTAGAAGTCTGATTTGTGTATCCTCTCACTTGTAAGCCACTTTCTCCATACATCAGAAACTTGTCCTTAGTACCTTTAAGATATTTGAGGACGTGTTTCACAGCCATCCAATGGCCTTTGCCTGGATTAGATTGATACCAACTTATAACACTTACAACTATACTGATGTCAAGTCTCGTACACATCATGGTATACATCAAGCTTCCTACAGCTGATGCATATGGTATGTTAGACATTCTAACATTTTTATTTTCACTTTGAGGATACATCTGCTGTTGGAATTTGTACTTACGTGCCATCCCATTATGTATAAATATAATGATAGTATTTATACAATTATCATTTCTAATAAAATCGTTAATATTATTTATTATTAAATAGTAAGATGCTTGTAACGTTTTAGACATTGTATGATCTGAAGGAGTTCAGATCTGGTCTAAATAAGTTTAGACCAGTGCTAAGAGTTGGCAACGCTAATAGTTATAAGTACTAAAAGTTAGTAAGTTTATAAGAGTTAGCGAAATCTAAGGAGTTAGACCCTTATTTGAAATGGGACAATAACCTGAGAATATATTAGTAATGACATAGCTGCAAAGAGTTGCAGATAGTGTTAGGAAATGTCATTATGCAAGTATATTCTCAAACACAATGTTTCTGATCTAATTTCATCAATGCGGGTCTATCGGTGGAACCTATTAATATAGACTAGTATATGTCTATATCTGGATGGTCTATCTAGTGTATGTCTATATCTGGATGGTCTAGATAGTTAGTCTTAGCAAATCATGAGCTTAGTAGGAAGCTCGTATAGAGATGCAGGTATTTAGTAAGGAGTGAATATTGAACAGACTCACGAGGACCTCCAATAGACATCTCATGAAGCCATCAATGGAAGGTCTCCCGAGTTGAGTTGTATTTATGGTCCTTTGACCTAAGCGCCATGATAGGCTTGTGAGTGATCCACCATACTTTGGTTCCATACATGTCAGAAACCTTTCATGGTCTGACCGCTGGGTGTCGTTGAGTATAGTCCTATACTCATGAAGTCTGGTGTACGTAGATATGAGATCCATCAACTCATATAAATGAGTTATATATCTTGATACTCTGAGATTGTATTTCAAAAATTCTTGTGGTCACAAGCATAAACCTCAAAAAATATATTCCGAAGGAATAAACAATATCACAAAAGTGTTTGTGGATATTGTTTAATGAAATATAAATCTGGAGATAAGTTCATGATTGAGTAAATAGAGATTTGACGGTGATGATCTATATCTCTGCTCTTCAATGATATAAATGATAGAAGGATTATACGAATATGTAATAACCTCAACTTGCATGGTCTAACACGTTGATTTATAATATCCATAACATGTATGTGGGATATCGTTCACGGACGTATAGATGAGATCTATATGACAAATCAGGTGTGGATCTAGAGAGTCTTACAATATGAAGTGTACTCGTTGTGCACTAAGGTAGCGCATTGGATTGAATATTGCGATCCAATAAATTTCAGCAAAATAGAACGATTGTTTTGGGATCCCTCGAATCGTACATTTGTCAAGACTTAATTATTAAGTACATCACTTAATTAATTAATAAGGGTTGTTAATTAATAGCATGTTGACAAATGGCACAATTTGGTCCATGATTTGATTTTACCTTAGTTTTACCATTTAACCTTGGTAGTAAAAACTAGTAAGGTAAAAAGTAATTATTCAAATTTGTTTTGAATAATTAAATTTTATATTTAATTTTGTATTATTAGATAATACTAAAATAAGTTTATCATGACATTGTATTTTGATACAATGAGGGACTTCGATGTTGGCCATTTATTTACCCATTATAATTAAAGTAATTATATTTGTTAGGTAAAGATTAATTTATGTGGCTATTATTCTAGTGCTTTGTTAAATTAATCCTAAGTGGAAGACTAACAATAAAATTGATGGAGCACTTATTTTTGTTTAATCAAAGTATTGAATAACAAAAATGTTTTGGCAAAATAATTGATTCATTTTTTGGAGCAAAATTCGGCCAAGGATTTTAAGGTAAGAGGGAGAGTTTTGCTTTTATTCTTTCAAGTGTTGAAAAGATGTAAAACTTCTCTTCATCTCCTTCTCTAATGAATGGCTCAAAATGAATAAAAGGAAAATAGAAAAAAAAAAGATAATTATTTTAGAAAAGAGTTGTTCAAAATAATTATCTTATAAAAATTGTTTCTAAGAATTATACAAGAGTTGTATGTATAATATTTCTAATTAATACAAGAATTGTATGAAAAATATTTACCATCTCTATTTAAGAAACAAAATTGTATTCAAAAGAGTTTGAATACATGTTGCTAGAAATTCTAAAACTAAAGCTACCGTTCTAGCTCCATAATCCCACCAAACCGTTATGCACTAGAATTGTTCAACAATATATTTCAAGGTGAGCTCTTCACTTGAATTGTTGGAAGACTTGAAGTATTTGTAAAGCTACCTTAATTAGGTAAGTGTTTTTACATAATATTTTAATAGAATTGTTCATCATGTATAAATTTGTATAATAGTTATACTTATGTATATATGTGATATATATATATGTTTAATTTGTTAAATTGGATGTATTTGTAACATGTTTTTGCTGTGTGTAGTAATTTTTAAAATTATGTATACACTCGTATGTCACACACTCGATCACTAACAAATGGTATCAGAGCAAGTTAAATTGAGTATGTGATAATTCTTGTTGTTGAATATGTTTACATGTTGATGTTATATATTTGAACAACTTGATGATGTTTAAATTTCAACATGGTGATGTATGATGTTTGAACATGATGATGATCATATTTTGTTTCTAGGTTGTTGAAGTGTTATATGAAATGTTTAGAATGCCTAAAAATAGTGAAAATTGCATTTTGAAGTGTTTAAAGTGTAGAAAAAATAGTTTCTGTCAAAAAACGCAGCGGTGTTAGGAATCTAACGCTGGGGCATTCATGTATTAACATAAACGCCACAGCATTCATCATTTAACATAGTAGCGTTATGTGCTTAACGCGGGAGCATTTATTATATAACACTAGGGCGTTGGATGGAAATAACACCGGTGCATTAAAGTGTTTAAAGCCAGGGTGATTATGTGTTAAATGCTGGGGCGTTCGTTATAAATGATGAACGCAAGGTCGTTCTTAATGATGAAAGCTAGGGCGTTAATGTGTTTAATGTCGGAGTATTCATTAGTTAGAAACCCATAACATTTTAGGTTGAAGACCAAAAAAAGAAATTGTTTTTAGCATTATATTGTATAATGCTATAATGTTCAACATCTAACGTTGATCATTCCAAATATAATACTTCTATTTGCAAAGTTTTTCAAGCGAAGTATATTTAATACAATTATAATTATTATATTATTGTATTAAAATAACAAATCATTTGTTTACGTTATATGAAAGCCCTATTAGTGGGGGGTTAGTTGTACTTACGTAAATAAATATATTAATTATGAATTAGATTCGTGTGAGATGTAAAAATTTATTATTATTATTATTAATTTTAAATAAATATTAATTAATAAAATAATAATTAAAATTAAAAATCTCTCTTAATCTGATTAAATAGTATTATATTATAAGATAATATTATACAATAATCCGTCTTGTCAATACGGTATTAAACGGGTCATTTCGATCAGTTTCAATATTGTTACAGCACGAGGGATTGGTAGGGGTGATTCGGGCTATGCCGGTTAAACATAAGATAAGGCAAATATATGCGATTGTATTACCCAATATTTCTACAGCGTGAGAGTAATACTAATAAAATTTATTTGATGATTGACAAGTTAATCTGAAATACACTTATCCAATATTGCTACAGCGTGAAGATGAGGTGTATTCAGGATCAGTGGTAAGAGTTGCAAGAGATGCAATTGATAAGAGTTGTCTACCTTTTGGGTTTACAAAGGCCAATATTGCTACAGCGTGAAGCTGGAGTAAAATGCTAATGGGGTTCACTTCTCACTGTAAAGTTTAAAACGTTTAAATTTTTATTTTCTCGTTTGAGAAATTAAAAGGATTATGTAAAGCAGTGGGAGGGCGTCTTTAGATTAAAAAATGTATAAATGTTATATCCATGATCTAAAACGTTATTTATTAACGATAAGAAATATTCCGCTAAACATCTCCAATTTTATCTTATAGTGATAAAATTAGTAACTTATAGAGATAAGATGTCTATAAGCAACTCGTTAATATACTTGATTAAGCACATAATCTATAGGGTACCGATAAATATTAAGACTTGCTTATATATCTAAGAATTATTCTAGATTAATAAAAAAAATACTCTGATATATAATAGATCAATAGATAATATAAGAGGTGTTTCTGATGATGTATTTTGAAAAGAGACGGTAAATTATCAGAAAATGATTAAGAATAATTTGAAAGTCAAATCATATATCCTGACCTATCTAATGATCTTCAGTAGGAGCATATGCACATGAGATGCACAAGCAGTCTAATAGTTCATCTGAAATTTATTTTATATATCTATAACATATATAGAGAATTTTCACAATGGAAAGTGTTTCCATTATTAATAAGGTTTAAAGTAATAAGAGTTACTATTTAAGAACCCTTAACTTAGAAAGGCTAAACCTCTTAGATATCTGTTTAACAATCATTGACATTTCATGTACAAATGATGTGTAGAAGTGTAAGGATATGAGATATCGCATGTTCTTCTCACAACTGCAAGATGTTGCATGTTTTAATCAACATTAGATTAATAATAAAATTGCATAAAATGTCTAGGTAAACAGAACATATAGTAGTTCGAAAACTTTGAATAACTATGAATTGTGGCATAAGTGATTAGGTTAAATAGCCATAAGATGACTATCCCGTCTAGTTAAGGATGGTCAAATACTTGATTTAACCATAAACCTTTGTCTAGTTTATGAATCTCGTATTCAATGGAAGTTAACTAAATCCTTTTTGTAGGTGTTGGACATCGGGTCACTGATTCATTAAACCTAATACATAGTGATGTATATGATCTAATGAATCATACTGCCACTAGTAAATTTTAATACTTCAATGTCTTTATCGTGATATGTCACGATACAGACATGTGTTTCTAGAAAAACATAGGTCGACAATTTTGAAGTGTTCAAAGAATTTCAACTAGAAGTAAACGAAATATACATATATATATATGGAACACTTTTTCATTAGATCCAGACTGTTTATACATAAGCAGTAAATTCATGAATTATTTAAAAGAGAATGAGATTCTAGCTCAATATAATTCTCCATATACTCCTTAACATAAATATGTTTTGAAGTATAGAAAAATCAAACTTTATTATATATAATCCGATTGATATTAAGGTTTACTGATCTTTTAAAATATCTAAAGGGTTATGCTCTCGAAACTGTTACTTTTCTATTGAATAAAGTTCCATCATAAAATGTTTCTTCTACTACATATGAGATATGAACTGGAAGGAAATAGAATCTTAAAAGTATGTTAAGATTTAGGGTCATTCTATTTACATAAAGGGTTGCGCAATAGAATATGAACCCAAAGGGTACAAGTATCAGCTCAAAAGATATCCCAAATATTCTATGAGATATTAGTTCTATAAACTGAAAATGGAACCTAAAGATCAATTGAATTAAATACCTTTAACACACTTTCTTGTATGTCATATAAGGATATGAAGGCTACTTGTTAGGTATAGTACATACTTAAAAGATGTTTTGGATGTTTTTCTTAGTTGAAGAAAAATGATCCTATGACTTATAGTTAAACGATATTAAACATCGATTAAGAAAATTGACAAGATGCTAGAAAATTTAAAATTAACTTTAAGCATGACAATCAAGTCTAGGACTTGGTTATGATTCATATAGGAATTGTTCTAATTGGTTGTAAAAGAGTTTACGCATGGAAGTGTAGGTCCAAAAGTAGGTAAGAATCTTTAAAAGCCTCATTGACGTAAAAGGCTACCCTCAACGATCTGAAATTAATTATAAGAAAACCTTTTGCCAATAAACATGCTAAAGTTAATTTGAATATTTGTTAGATATTGTAGTATGCTAAACTCTTCATTGAGGTGATCAGATAATCTGATTTCATTATGAATGAAAAGAAAGCATATGTGTTCAGAAGAGGTAGTGAGAGCATAAATTATCTTTCTAATTCTCTATATATAAAACATACTCATTGTCAGTCACAACGACAATGGTATGTTTCAAGTTAGTCAGTTAAGAGTTAACTGAGTAAGAACATCTTCATAAAAGATTTGGTAGATGCTTTATGTATACTAGGTATAAGGCGTTATACAGATAGAGTTAGAAAGTAAATAGGACTCTCCAAATCTCCGTATATAGACTAAGTCCTGAAAAGGTACAATTTTAATTACTATAAAATAGTTAATATATCTTTCAGATATGACATTTATCTTTCTAAGAGGAAGTGTCCTCAAGTAGAAAATGAAAAAGTTAAAGTATCTAATTTATAATATACATTAGCTAAAGGTAGCTTGATGTACATCATATTATGTACAAGTCCTGGATTTTGATGGCTGTAAGTGGTATGAGCTGGCATCAGTCTGACCTAGGTGACGACCAATGAATGGTCATGAAATATATCCAAGTTATACCTGAGTGGTATAAAGGATAAGTTTCTAATTTATGGAGAAAGTTGCTTAGAAATAAGAGGATATGTAGAATCAGACTTCTAATCTGACTAAATGATAGGGAATCCATATCTAATTACATACTTCTTCTCAGTGGTACCAAAACTTGTAGAATAAGTGCAATTTAAATGTCCACATTTGATTCTACCGTAAAGATAGAAAATGAATAGCTTGAGAAGCCTGCAAAGGAATTTCAGTGGATATTCAAATGAGTTGCAGAGCTCACAATAAGTTCTAAGCTCAATGAATCCTATCATATTATAATGCAACGTCTATGGAGTAACCACTCAAGCCGAGATACCATATAATTAAATGTATCTTGGCTAATAGAGATGTATAAAAATCTAGGAAACATCCTTATAGATTATAACGAACCCACTTTCTAAAACCTTAACTCTTAAAAATGTTTAAGAAACACGTAGAGTCAATGGATATAAAGTACCATCATGAATGGCACTAAAGCAAGTAGGAGTTGTTGGAATTTGTGCTTACGTGCCATCCCATTATGTATAAATATATAATGATAGTATTTATACAATTATCATTTCTAATAAAATCATTAATATTATTTATTATTAAATGGTAAGATGTTTGTAACGTTTCAAACATTTTATGATCTAAAGAAATTCAGATTTGGTCTAAATGAGTTTACACCAGTGCTAAGGGTTAGCAACGCTAATAATTATAAGCATTAAGAGTTAGTGGTACTAAAAGTTAGTAAGTTTATAATAGTTAGCGAAATCTAAGGAGTCAGAGCCTTGTTTGAAATTGGACAATGACCTGAGAATATATTAGTAATGACATAGCTGCAAAGAGTTACAGATAGTGCTAGAAAATGTCATTAGGCAAATATGTTCTCAAACACAATATTCCTGATCTAATTTCATTGATGCGGGTCTATCTGTGAAACCCATTAATATAGATTAGTAAATGTCTATATCTAAATGGTCCAGATAGTTAGTCGTAGCAAACCATGAGCTTAGTGGGAAGCTCGTATAGAGATGCAGGTATTTAGTAAGGAGTGGATATTGAGCAAGCTCGCGAGGACCTCTAATAGACATCTTATGAAGCCGTTAATGGAAGGTCTTCCGAGTTCAGTAGTATTTATGGTCCTTTGACTTGAGCGCCACGGTGGGCTTGTGAGTGATCTACCATACTTTGGTTCCACATATGTCAAAAACCATTCATGGTCTGACCGTTAGGTGTCGTTGGGTATAGTCCAATGCCCATGGAGTCTGGTGTACGTAGATATGGGATCCATCAGCTCATATGAGTGGGTTATATATCTTTATTATCCGAGATTGTAATTTAGAAAGTCTTGTGGCCATAAGTATAAACCTCAAAAAATATATTCTGAAGGAATAAACAATATCACAAAAGTGTTTGTGGATATTGTTTAATGAAATATAAATCTAGAGATAAGTTCATGATTGAGAAAATAGAGATTTTACGGTGATGATTTATATCTCTCTTCAAGGATATAAATGATGGAAAGATTATACGAATATACAATAACCTCAACTTGCATGGTCTAACACATTGATTTGTAATATCCGTAACGTGTGTATGGGACATCGTTCACGGGCGTATGAAGGAGATCCATATGACAAATCAGGTGTGGGCTAGAGAGTCTCACAATATGGAGTGTACTCGTTGCGCACTAGGGTAGCGGATTGAATTGAATATTTCGATCCAATAAATTTTAGCAAAATAGAACAATTGTTTTGGGATCCCTCGGATTGTACATTTGTCAAGACTTAATTGTTAAGTACATCACTTAATTAATTAATAAGGGTTGTTAATTAATAGCATGTTAACAAATGGCACAATATGGTCCATGATTTGATTTTACCTTAGTTTTACCATTTAACCTTAGTAGTAAAAACTAGTAAGGTAAAAAGTAATTATTCAAAATTATTTTGAATAATTAAATTTTATATTTAATTTTATATTATTATATAACAATCAAATAAGTTTATCATGACATTATATTTTAATACAATGAGGGACCTAAATGTTGGCTATTTATTTACCATTATAATTAAAATAATTATATTTGTTGTGTAAAGATTAATTTAGATGGTCATTATTTTAATACTTGGTTAAATTAATCCTGAGTGAGAGACTAACAATAAAATTGGTGGAGCTCTTATTTTTGTTTAATTAATCTTATTTTTGTTTAATTAAAGTGTTGAATAACAAAAATATTTTGGCAAAACAATTGAATCAATTGATTCATTTTTTGGAGCAAAATTCGGCCAAGGATTTTGAGGTAAGAGGAAGAGTTTTGTTTTTGTTCTTTCAAGTGTTGAAAACATGTAAAACTTATCTTCATATCCTTCTCTAATGAATGGCTCAAAATGAATAAAAGGAAAATAGCAAAAAAGATAATTATTTTAGAAAAGAGTTATTTAAAATAATTATCCTATGAAAATTATTTCTAAGAATTATACAAGAGTTGTATGTATAATATTTCTAATTAATACAAGAGTTGTATGAAAAATATTTACCATCTCCATTTAAAAAATAAAATTGTATTCAAAAGAGTTTGAATACATGTTGCTAGAAATTCTAAAACTAAAGTTACCATTCTAGCTCCATAATCTCACCAAATCGTTATAGACTAGAATTGTTCAACAATATATTTCAAGGTGAGCTCTTCACTTGGATTGTTGAAAGACTTGAAGAATTTATAAAGCTACCTTCATAGATTAGTGTTTTTATATAATGTTTTAATACAATTATTCATCATGTATAAATTTGTATAATAATTATACTTATGTATATATGTGATATATATATGTTTAGTTTGTTAAATTGGGTATATTTGTAACATGCTTCCGCTGCGTGTAGTAATTTTTAAAATTATGTATACACTCGTATGTCACACACTCAATCACCAACATCTTTCTCGAAAGATAAACTCTATGTCTAAAATGTATATTAACTGTCTTACAATTACTGAAATTATATCTTTTCAAGACATTTTCTATGTACGATGATTGAAAGAGTCCTATACGTCTTTAAGCTCTGGTATTTAAGAAGACTCTCTCAAATTTTTTATGGAGAAATTCTTACTAAGGTAGCTTTCAATTGACTATAACATACTATTATCATTTTCGATAATGAGTATGTCATCCATATAAAGAACTAAGAATACTACCATACTCCCACTGGCCTTTTTATACACATTAAATTCTTCTTTGTTCTTGATGAAACCATACCCTCTAATTACTTCATCAAAACAACGATTCTAACTTTGGAAAGCCTGCTTAAGTCCATAAATAAACTTCTTCAATTTACATACTAAGCTAGAAGTTTGGCTAGATATAAAACATTCAGATTGTTCCACATAGATCTCTTCTTTAAGATATCCATTTAAGAATGCCATTTTTGGCTAGATATATGGCTAGATCGCTGAGTATAACCTTTTGCAACCAGACAGGATTTAAAAGTCTCTACTTTCCCATCATGCCCATTCTTTCACTTGTAAATTCATTTACAACCGATATGACCAATTCCTTTAAGAAGCTAAACCAAGTCCCAGACTTAATTTTGATGCATTGAGTCAATCTTATATTTCATAGCCTCTTACTAGTTTCCCAAATTGATGTCCAACATCGCCTCTTTATAAGTCAAATGATCCTTTTCTTCAATCAAGAAAACACCAAGAACACCTTCAGGTATTTAACCATACCTTTCAGGTGATCTTGATATCATTTTTTACCTACGTGAAGGGTGTGTCAAAGGTATTTAGCTCGATTGAGCCTGAGGTTCCATCGTTGGCTCATTTACATCATGATTGAATTCATCTAATTCAATCTTTCTACAATCTCTATAATTTATGATAAACTATTTCTCTAGAAAAGTGGCTTTTCAAGCAACGAACATATTTTGTTTCTCAGAATCATAGAGTTGGTACTCCATTGAATTCTTAGGATATCCAATGAATCGATACTTGTATTTTTTAGGTGCAAGTTTATCCTGCTGCGTAACTTTTACGTAAGCAAGACAGCCCAAAATCTTAACATATTTAAGACTCGATTTCTTTCCACTCTATATCTTATAAGGAGTAGAAGGAACAACTTTCGATGAAACTCTGTTCAATATATAAGTAGCAACTTCTAGAGCATAAGCCCATAGATATTCAAGGAGATCCGTGAAGCTCATTAATGATCGGATCATATCCAATAAAGTCTTATTTCTCATTTCTGAAACATCATTGTGTTGTAGAGTACCTAGAGGACTATATTGAGGAAGAATCTCATTCTCATTTAAATAATGCAAAAATTCATTGTTCATGTATTCACTGTCTTGATCTAATTGAAGGCATTTGATATACATTCTAGTTTGTTTCTCTACTTCGATTCGAAACTCTTTGAACTTTTCAAAAATTTTGACTTGTATTTTATAAGAAGCACGTATCTAAATAGTAATAGATCATCGATAAAGATAATAAAGTATTGAATGCCACCCATTACAATGTGATTCATTGGACCACATACATCACTATGTATAAGTTCTAATAAATCAGTGGCGCGGTGTCCAACACTAATAAATAGAGTTTTGGTCATTTTTCCTTGAACACAAGATTCACAAACTAGATAAGGCTCTATGGTCAGATCAGGTATATAACCACCTTTAACCTGACAGGTTAGGTATCTCACACCTATATGACTTAATCTCATATGCCACAATTCTATATCATTTAAAGTTCCCGAGTTATTTCTAGTATTCACCTGTACATTCATGACATTTTCTACTGTATCTAATATATAATGGTCATTAATTAATTGACATTCAGCTAATAAAATATTATCCAAATCATACAAATATAAGGAACAATTTCGTATACACATATAATATCCTTCACTGTCCAATATAGGAATGAAAATAATTTGCCAGATAATGTTTGGCACATAATAACAATTATTCAATACAATAATTGTATTACATGAACTAAGTAAATTAAAACGTCCAATAGCCTCTACCTATAGGAAATCTCCATTTCCAACACGAAGCTGTACTTCTCCAATCTGTAATAGTCTAACTTTCTTTAGACCCTGCAACACATTGCAGATGTGAGAAGGGTAAACAGTATCTAATACCCAGTCAATATTAGCATCAAATGCTAAAGAAATGTCAATGATAGGCAAGTGCATACTTGAGGGGGTCTTTTTTAATCGTGGCAAGGTATTTTGATAGTTTCACTTCTAATGCCCATCCTCGTTGTAATAGAAACATTTTTCTTTTACATTGCTCTTATATTGAGGCTTGGACATATGTTGCTTTTAAGAACCCATTTTGGGTGTATACTTTACTTTCTTTTTATTCTTTCTCTTAACATTCTTAGATTTCTTTAGGACAAAAGAGGAAGCACCTTGAACATAGAGGGTCGTGCCCCATCTGGTCATGTCCTGTTGTTTTGTTTTCAGCATGTTATACAGATCAGCATAAGTATGGGTCAATCCTTATATGTTGAAGTTCATAATAAATTGTGCAAATGACTCTGAAAGTGATTGAAGAATCAAACTGTTCCCCAATGTATTACTTAATGAGATATCCATGGTTTCTAATCTCAATATAAGATATAATCTTAAGGACATGGGGACTCACTGGACTGTTTTCGGGTAGTCTAGTTTAAAAAAGAGATTTGGTAAACCTGTATATTTTAACTTGAGGCTGGTTACCAAATAACTTTTTCAGGTGGAGCATTATACTTACAGCATTGTCCATGTAAACATGCTCTCTTTGGAGCTCGTAGACATTGAGCCGAGAATGTATGATTTAACTTTTAAATCATCATCTAACTATTTTCGATATGTCTCCTTTTCTTTCAGAGAAGTATCATCAGAAATGGCTCTGGGCAAGCGCTGATCAATTACATATCCAAGCTTCTCAGAATTCAGAATTATTTTAAGATTCATAAGCTAGTCAGCATAATTTTTTGCACTTTTGAGTGAGTGCGCATCAAAGATATGATCTAGTAGGTTGCTTAAAGCCATTTGATCTTGACAAGACAAAAGAAAATATATTAATAGAACATTTCAATCGCTAATAACATTTTAGATCATGAGTATAACAGTTATTCATTTTTTAATTTAAAAACATCATTTCACTGTTTTACATAATCCCTTTAATCTCTCAAACAGGAAAATAATAGTTTTAGATTCTTTAAACTATACAATGAGAAGTGGATTACATTGGCATTTTACTCTAGCCTCATGTTGTAGCAATATTGGCCTTTGTAAACCCAAAAGGTAGACAACTCTTGTCAATTGCATCTTATGCAACTCTTACCACTGATCTTAAATATACTTTATCCTCATGCTATAGCAATATTGGATAAGTGTGTTCTAGATTAACTTGTCAATCATCAAATATATGCTACTAGTATAACCCTTATGCTGTAGCGATATTAGGCAATACGTTCACATATATTTGCCTCATCTCATAGTTAACCGGCATAGCCTGCATTACCTTGACCAATCCCCCCAAGCTGTAGCTAGACTGAAAAAGACTGAAGTGAACCGTCTAATACCGTATTGACAAGATGGATTATTATATAATATTATCCCATAATACAATATTATTTAGTCTAATTTAGAGAGATTTGTTTTCTTAATTTAATTTTTTTGAAATAATTATTATAATTATTATTACCATTAACAATTTTAATAAATTTTCGCATCTCATACGAATCTAATTTATAATTAGAATATTTGTTTATATAAGCACAACTAACCCACACGAATAGGGCTCGCATTGTGATTAATAAGTATAAATAAATATATATTATATTTAATACAATGATATAACAATTATAATTGTATTAAATGAACCTCACATGCAAAAATTTCAAATTGAAGTGTATTGTTTAGAATGATCAGCGTTAAAAGTTGAACGTTATAGCATTATACAATATAACGCACCAAAAAATATTTTTCTCTTTTTTTTTTGTCTTCAACCTTAAGCAGCCTGGGTTTCTAGCTTATGAACTCCCTGGCATTGAACACTTGAATGCCCCTACATTCATCATTAAGAATGCCCCGACGTTCAACACTTAATCGCCCCTACGTTCTGTCATTTTAACGCCCCTATGTTAACCACCTTAATGCCTCAGTGTTATATAACTAATGCCCCGGCATTCATCAACGAATGCCCCGTTGTTCAACAGTGAAAGCCGCGGCGTTTATATTCACATATGAATACCCCAACGTTCGATTCATAGCGACATGGTATTTGTTTTTTACATAAACCATTTTTCTATACATCAAAATACAAATGTTACTATTTTTAGGCATTCTAAACACTTCATATAACACTCCAACAACCCATAAACACAATAAACATGCTCTAATACCACTTGTTAATGTATTTTAGATGTATGCATGTAATTGTGTACATGTTGAAAAAACTAAATACATGTATCATATACACAATTTCGTAGCGAAATTAAGCATATGATCAATATATACATATATAATTTATATCATTAACAACATAAGATGGCAGAGATCATACCTTTGAAGTACTTTAGTGAAGATTTCAATTCTGGATTCTACCTAGCTTTAACTTTAAGCTCACCTTGAAGTGCACTATTGTTCAATTATAGTTCACAACAATCTAGTGGGATTGTGAAGCTAGAACAGCAGCAACTGAATTTTCAACAAAAAGGTTTTGTTTCTTGAAAGAAAAATAAAAAGAATTTATTTTTATTTCTCTCTAGTTTTTCTCAATACTTTGTTCAAAGAAAAACTCTCCAAAACCAAAAACTCTCTCTAATCCTCTCTCCTTGCATATTTTTGCTTCACCATTTGTTAATCAATTATTCAATATAATATTTAGTGTGTTAAGCACTTTACAAGTGCTCCAAAATTTGATTAAGTGGCCAAAAAACTAAAAAATAATATTTGGTAGGAATTATACTTAATTAGGTATATGTCTCCCACCTAAACTAAAATAATAAACAAGTAAATAAAAATTATTATTTATTTAAATAAAATTTATTCAATTATTCAAAAACTATTTGCATAATTAATTTTTTTACCTTATTTGATTCTACTAACATGGTTAATGGGTGAATTCACGGTGAAATAATTTATGGAACAAAATTGTCCCACTTGTTAACATCTAATTAGTTAATAACTCCTGTCAACTAATTAAGTGATGTACTTAATATTTAAGTCTAGACAAGTGCACAACCTGAGGAACTCTGAAATATATTTTCGATTTGTTAAAATTTTTAGGATGGAACTGTTCTATCCATAATGTTGTCCCAGTGCACAACAAGTACACTTCATATTATGAGACTGTCTATGTCCACGGCCAAATTTTCATATGAAACTCCTCCATACGTCGTGAACAATGCCTCACACACACGCTACAGATATTACAAAGCGTCACATTAAATAATATAAGTTGAGGTTATAACATATTCATATAATCCTTCCATCATTTATATCCGAGTAGAACAGAGATATAAATCAACACCGTCAAATCTCCATATGCCCGACCGATACCTTATCTCTAGAATTGTATTTCAATAAATAATGTTTTCAAACACTTTTGTGATATTAATTATCCCTAAGGTTAAACTCTTTTTCCAAAAATTACTTCTTATGGCCATAAGACTTTCTGAAAAACAATCTTAGAGCATTAAGATCTATTATTCACCCAAATAAGCTGATGGATCTCATATCTATGCACACCAGACTCCATGAGCATCAAACCATACCTAGCGGTTAGACTATAAAAGGTTTCTAACATATGTAGAACCAAAGTATGGTAGATCACTCACAAGCCCACGGTGGCACTCAAGTCAAAGGACTACGAATATTACTCTACTTGAAAGATCCTTTATTGACGGTTTTATGGGATATCTATTAAAGGTCTTTATGAGTTTGTTCGGTATTCATTCCTTACTGAATACTTGTATCCCTATACGAGCTTCCACTAAACTCATAGTCTGCTAAGACTAACCATTTGGACCATCTAAATATAGACATACACCGATCTATATATATATATATATTATAGTATTCACTGACAGACCAGCATCAGTGAAGATAGATCGAGAATATAATATTTGAGAATATATTTGCATAATGATATTTCTTAACACTATTTACAACTCTTTGCAAGTACTTGCATAATGATATTTCTTAACACTATTTACAACTCTTTGCAAGTACGTCATTATTAATATATTCTCAGATCTTTATCCCATTTCATATAAGGCTCTAACTCTTTAGATATCGTTGACTCTTATAACCTGATAACTCTTATTAGTGTTAACTCTTAGTATTTATAACTCTCAGCGTTGCTAATTCTTAGCACTGATATAAACTCATTTAGACCAGATCTGAACTCTTTTAGATCATACAATGTCTGAAATATTACAAGCATCTTAACATATATAAAATATAATTAGCTTTAATAAAATGATAATACTAGTATAAATATTAAATAAATATTCATACATAAAGGGATAGCTCGTAAGCACAAATTCTAACACTTAGTAAAGGTGCAATCACTTGGAGAAGTTGTAAGCAAGACACTATTGCAAATTCTAACATAGAAGTAGAATATATAGCTAAACCACAATATTTTTATTTTATTTTAGAAAATTTACTTTAATATTTTTGTAATATAACCTCAAAGTCTAAATTATTTATTAAAATAATTATATAATTTTTTTTCAAAAATTATTAAAATCTAAACTAGCATAAAACCATAATTCTATTGGAAGAATTTTACTTGAGAAGTCATACCAACTAGATCGGTAGATTTTTTTTAAATAGTATTCTAATATTTCTTTTAATCTCAAATAATATTTTAAGTAACCATTGAATAATAGAATAATATAATTATAAATTTTGTGTTTTATATTTCATATCTTTCAATTTAATCTTATTGGATTCAATCATTGTTCTTTTTATTAAATCTCTTATCACAATTCATTACGACAATAGTAAACTAATTGCACATGCTATTGAACTTAGATCTAATAAAAGAAAAAAGCATATTGTACATAGATTTCACCTTATACGTGATATCATACAAAGAGGCGATATTGTAATAGCCAAAATAGCTTCAGCAGAAAATATGGCAGATCCATTCACTAAACCATTATCTAAAAAGGTATTTGAAAAATATCTTAAGGTTATGAATGTTAAATATGTACATGAATGGTTATGAGGGCTAGTAGGAGATTATTAGAATTATTGGCCCTTAAAATCAATTTTAGATTTATTTCATCAAAATTTATGTCATTGGATAAAATTTCACATACCTGATTTATGGATATTTATTCCTCAATTACTATATGTTTATGTTATATTTATTAAGCAACCGTTTTGAAAAAATTATAATATGGCTGATGAACTTTACACAGGGAGTAATGCGTTTTCAGCACTATGTAAACTCAATTTGCACTAGGCATTTAGTGTTAAACTTGGTTGCTAATTTATGTCTACACTTTTTATGCTTCTATATGATATAATGAATTATTTCTTTTAATATGAAATTACGTTGCCTTTAATAAGGACTTAAACTACCTCAATGAGGGCTTAAGCTGCATTAATGAGGCTTAGATAGTCTTGATGACGGTTTAGGCTACCTCAATAAAGGCTTAAGTGGCCTTGATAAAGGCTTAGGTATTGTCGATGAGGGCTTAACTGATTTTGATAAAGGCTTAGACTATTTTAATGAGGGCTTAGGTGGCCTCAATAAAGGCTTACACAGCTTTAAGAAAAGTCTTAGGCTATCTCGATAAGGGCTTAGGTAGCCCCAAAATAAAGAAGGCTTACGTAGCCTCGCACGTGATGATCCTTGGCCTTAATAAGGAGGTTCTCCGACTAAGATGATGAAGTCTTCAGCCTTGATAGGGAGGTCTTCAGCCTTGATGAAAAAGCCCTTAGCCTTGATAAGAAGGTCCTCACATTGAGTTCCTCGAATTTGTAAAAGCCAATTTTTGTTGAGGGCTTAAATTTTGGAAACTTTCTGGCTAAAAAAACAGTTTTCCAAAATTAGAAGAGGCTTAGTAAGAAAAGTCAGATAATGGGTTTATTTACAAAGTTTTGAAAGCATTTGGGACAAATTCAAACTTTTTAAAACTAAGAGGTGGTTGACTGAGAAAAGTTAAATGTTGCCATAGTTTTGACTCTCTCTTGAGCCGCATAACTTTCTCTATTTCCAACCGTCACTGGCCATTATGAGTGGTGGCCTGAATGGTGGTGATTATTTCTAGCAAGCTATGGTATCTACTTATTGATAATTGGCAGTTTTGGGTGGCAAGATAAGTAAAAGAGAGATAAAGATCGAGCGCCTCACCACGTGAAGGAGTCACGAGCTACGATTGTCTGGTTTTGACCAATCACTATAGTGGAGTCGTGCATGAAGGCTAGACAATGGGTGTTTAGCCTGACTAGTTTGTTACGACTAATTATGACAATGAGAGATTGAGTTGGTCGGTGGATCCTTTGGTGTGAACAATCATTTGCACAACAGTGGTGGAGTGGTGGTCTTATGGAAGCTTAACATTATGGCTTCAATCCTTTAAATTTATTTATTTTTTATTTATTAACTATAACAAGCTAGTTGCGTTTGAGGTTCAACTATCATAATTGGTACAAATCCCTTGTCAAACGTCTCTAGTTTGATCCCGGACAGCAACTTTGTTCTGTATTTATTTTGTTTTGTTTTCTCGTCTCCTCTTCAAATTGTTAATATTTATGAATTTTTATGTTTCATGATTATTTGTATCATTTTTCATAAACAACACATGTTAACTTTAAATTTGGTTATCTTAAAGCCAATGAGTTTAATGTATTAGATATTAGGAACGATGTTGAGATTAATAAAAATAAAGATAAGAGAAATAATAAGACATCAAATTTATAGTAATTCAGCTCAATGTGAGCCTAGGTCTAATTTACTAAACTTGATGACCTCACTCATACAGCATTACTAAATAATAATTTTACAATAGAGGTCATCTTTCACCAAACCCTAAAACAAAAACTCTCTCAAAGCTTGCAGCCGTCACCCTCTAATATACCCCTACCGGAGAAGGGGCTTAAGCCTCCTCTCCGATGGATATAACCATTTTTATTGCGATCCAGAGATCTCAATAGTCCCCCCTCATAACACCGACTTTGGTTTCAATGAGTTTCGACAGCTATTGTTGTCCGACGCCGTAAGAAGTTTCAGCACAGAAGTGCTTCAGCAATGGTGATCGAGACCGTGAGAGCTCCTAGCGCAGAGGTGTATAATCTTCAGCAATGGTGGTTGAGACAGAGGTCTGTTATCTCGAGTGCCAGAGTTGGTATAGATGGCAATGTTGTTGGGCTGCCACCGGCGGTGGTGGAGGAGGTGTGCATCCAAAGCTATGATATGGCTGGGGTGGTATGGAGGTGATATTTATGAGAGACGAATAAAGTTAGATGGTGGGTACGGGTGAAGGCCGATAGTTGAAGCTGTCTCTCGATTGCCTTTACCGTCTAACGTGCCAATGTGCCAGCCGCAAAAAACCAAAAAACCTTTCCGACTCTTTTCAACGATGCACCTGTCACTCCTTTCGCCGAACAACACCACTACACAGCCTCCCTTCCGTCGACTCATAGACCTGTCGATTTTCAAGCCACCTCTACTGGCTTTCTTCAGTGTCTGGTCACCATGTGTCGCGGCTCCTTTCTGGTCACTACAGCTCGCTGGCGCATAGTGTGGCACCCGCCGCTGGTGATGTCTTGACATCCATAGCTCTGCTCCTTTCCAGCTTGATGTTGAAAGCTTTTGATTCTTGCGGTGACCGCCTCTTGGATTGTTGCTTTCATTTTTTCGCTCTCAAGCATCCAATCGCGGTGGCCTTTGTTGTGGGTTTTAATAATGGGGTTTTTTATTTAATTTAGTTTTCAATAATTCATCCCTTGTTTAAGGGATTCGCATTTTCCTCCTATGCGAGGTCAATTTATCTCTTTCTTCGGAAATATCAGTTATCCCTTTCTTCGAAAATGTCATTATCTCTTTCTTTTGAAAGAGCTCGTATTTGTTCTTACCTAATATGGGTAGGACTTTTACTCTTTTTTGAAAGAGTTTCGATTCAGGTGATCTTAAAATATACTTATTTTATCCTGTTATTCTTTTGATCGATGTATCAAAGATAATTGATGTAATATCTTGATGATATTTAATGATATGATATGAAATCATTTTTTTTAAAAAAAATTACAATAGAGATAAATAAAGACAAAGTCTTTACAAAATCAAAGAGATAACCATCCCAAATAAATAATAAATGCGCCTCTCTCTCCGTATTTGCTTATGGAGAAATTGCACTATATGGAAATTGATAATAGATGAAAAAGAAACTTATATTCATCCCTCTCTTTTATAATTTTACTTTTATAGAATGGTAGGAATATAAAGATGTAAAATTTAAGTCAAATTAAAATATAATAAGATTTGTTTTAATTAATATTCACTTATTAGAATCTTATTAAAATAAAAATGATAATTCTACAATTTATTTAAAAAAAATTTAAAGAATTTTATAAAAATAAATACAATACTTTTTTTTTACTCATTTAAAAATCTTTGCGAGCCTGATGATAAATTGGGCATAGGTCAAAATCCAGAGAAAGCACCCACCCTTTTTTTTAAAGTCAGTTAATGAAAACCGGGGCAAAACCTAGAAGAATTTTGAGTAATGACATTAACAAAGAAAAGCACCGAGTAATTTAAACGGTACTTCAATACGCATAATAGTAAAAGCAGCGTCACCGCGTAATTGTAACGCGTGGATAAATTAGCCGCGTAGAAATGGAGACAGCTGTCTTAGCCAATCAGTAGACGCCACCAGTCCGATTTCGTCATCCAACCATGCAAATCCCAAACATACCTTTCAAATATTCGTTAGAATTTATGTCGGACACGTGTCCAGACTACGACTAATTTGAAAACGGCTATGTATCTGATTATCTTCTAGATGTCGGTTTTCTTAGCCAGCGAATCAGAAAGAACTTATTCATTAAGTAAATTAAAACTTCTTCCCTCGTTTCATTTATAAATATACGAGGAGAAGAAGAACCAAGTGTAATCTAAAACTACACCGACTGTCGGTTGTTTTATAATTCATTGACCGCAATGTCGGATAATATATTTGCATTAGATGATTGGAACAAAGTCATTGATGATGAAGATGATGCCTACAATTTCAGTGGTGACCATCTTTACAATAGTTACACAGAGTCTCCCCTTTGCGTCCCGCAAGACTCTTTGGATGAGATAGAATTTTACCCTAATTTTGCTAATGACTCTATCTGTATGTCGGGATTAGATGATTTTTTCCCCGAAATGCCGGTATTTGCTGAAGCTTTTCATCAGCCCGACAACACAGAGCAGCATAAAGCGCGTGTAATGTTGAGAAAACGGGTGGTATTACGGGACTGCGGAAATGGGGGCATCGCTAACAAGAAGAAACAGAGAGGCAAAAGGGAGGGTAGGCGTGGGGCGTGGTCGATAAACGACGTGAGTTTTTCGGCGGAGAATGAGGAACCGAATTTGCGCCGGCGAAAGTGCAGTCACTGCGAAACAACGGAGACGCCGCAATGGAGGATTGGGCCGTTGGGGCCGAAGACGCTGTGTAATGCTTGCGGAGTAAGGTACAAGGCCGGACGGCTCTTGCCGGAGTATCGCCCGGCGGCTAGCCCGACGTTTGATAGTCAGAAGCACTCTAATTTTCATAGAAAGATATTGAAGAAGAAGGGTATGATCAGTTAGCAAATGATGAAGAGGTTTTAAATTTTTTTCTTACTAGATTTTAGTTTTAGCTTGTATAGACCAACATTACAGTTATTTATTTAATGCCATTTTTTAAAAGGTATCTTTATTATTATTATTTTTTGTGAATATATAAACATATTAATTTATTGCATTTTTCTAATCTTAGTTCTATTTCAAATTCTGATCTGATTTTTTTTTTCTGTATTAATTTAGAATTCGAATTTTTGGTATTAATATCAGCTTACCATGTTCTCTATAAAAAACAAATAAATTTGTTCGGAGTGAATTCCACTGGTGCTATTTTATTCTTACTAAGATGATATGGGTGGTAGAATTAGCTTATTATTATGAGTAGGATATTTTATAATAATGGGATTTTTTTTCTTTTACTCGTCACCTAAACATGGACACATTGTGATTATGATTTATGACGATGAGATGAATGATTATCATTATTTGTTGGCGGAAATGCTTTATATAAGTATGAATTATACAACAAATAATAGAGAAATTATAATAGAAAAAGAAAGGAGTAGAAGAAGAAATATAATAATTTATGTAATTTGATAATTATCTATTATGATCAAGTTTTATGTTTCGTATTATTAAATCATAAATCACTCACAAAGTATACTTTTATAAAAATCTTTCTCTTTCTAAAAGCGATTACAACAATTACTATTTCAATTTTGTGTTGTATTGTTATTATTTGTTATGATATGTTCTCAAGCAAAAATAAGGCACTTACATAATTTACCTACATTATAAATAAGGCACTTACATAAAAATCTTTCTCTTTTTAGAAGCGATTACAACAATTACTATTTTAATTTTGTGTTGTATTGTTATTTATTTGTTCTGATATGTTCTCAAGCAAAAATAAGGCACTTACATAATTTACCTACATCATAAGTTAACCTTAATCTTAGTTGGAACAAAATTAAAGTGTTTGAGACATCTTAAGAATTCAAAAATCGAGATAAATCCCACTACCACTACAGCACCAACTTTTGGGCGCTACAATATTGTGATAACAGTTTTCAGCACTACGGCGTCAATATTTAAGCGCTGCAGTGCTACGACTTGGGATGTGGGAGCTGCAACACCACACAATGAGCGCCGCAACAGTGACCTTCCAACACCGCAGCATCAGCATATTCTTTGTGCTTTCAAGCTTCTTCACGTTTCCTCACTTTTACAACATGTCCCTACACATTGGTTATACTCCAATTCTTTTTCAAAATAGTTTTTAATCTCTTCTCACATTATTATTTATGATAATGAGAAAAGAAGATTGCTCAGCATTTCGGTTATGATTTGGCTCATGATTTTTGTTTTTTTTTTTTATTTTTAGAGAATTTTAACTTTTAGATAACTTTATAAATTTTTACTTTTAAAGAATTTTTAGAGTTTTAAAAATTAAAATTAGAGTATAATTTTTTTTAAATAAAAGTAAAATTCCTACTTTGAGCAATTTATGAAGTTTTTAGAATTTGTATCTTAAATATAACTATTTACTAGTATAAAAATTTGCCTTCGGATCATATGGCTGCCGTTCCCTTCCCCTTCGTCAATCAATAAATAAAATCTTTAGAAAAATTAAATTAAAATCTTCGCTAATTTTTAATAAGTAATTAAATTTTCCTTTAAAGAAATGTAAATTTTTTTTATACCAAAATTAGAATAGTTTATAAAACTCTTTTTGGATAAATGATATTTATATTTGAATTATAGCAAGTGAGATCATTCTTTTCCAAAACTTAAAGATGAGAGGCAACGAGGAGTACGAAAAATTAATAAAATAAAAATTGCATAGAAATATCAGATCATCTCTTTCATATATATATATATATATTAAAAAATTACAAATAAAAGGAAAAACATTTAAGCATAGAAAAATCATAGTTTATAAGAAGTAATTCGAATAAAATAAATATACATAGTAAAAATTGGGTAAAAAAAAGTAATATATGAAAAAACAAATTTAGATTTATTTTAAAATAAAATAGCTGTAGTACTGCAACTAATAAAAAAGAATATAGTTTGAGATTTATGCATGCGAAATGATATAAAAGCTTGTTGGTTTATCACGATAAGTATTGTATTTATTTTAAAATTCACGGGTTTAATTTTATAAATTGAAAAACAAATAACACAAATAATCATTATGCATGTTCGTAATGATTGAGGTGACCAATGATAAGATTTGATAAATACTTGAATCAAATTGAAATATAATATAAATAATACTATATATACAAACTAAATTACGTAAATCCATTCGTATTACTCGACATAGTATAGTATGATTAGTTCAATTGTTATTATTATCTATTTTATTATTGTTTGATTATTTTATATTTAAGTTTTCAATCATTTTATGACACGTCATGTAATATAAATAAATTTATATTATTAATTTGTACATATAGATATAATGCTATTGTATATATAATAATATGACAATACTATTAATATAATTATTTTTAAGTAAAAAAAAGAGAGTTAAATAAGGTGTGAGAAGTATAAAATAATTAGTATAAATGTGAAGAATATTGTATAACTCATCAAGTTCATTATTAAAGCAGTAAAATACATCATACGTGTTTAGAAGAAAAAAAATTATTTAACATATAAATTTATAATGTAAAACGCACAAATTATATTAGCTATTTTAAGATAGCTAAGTGCGTAAAATAAACCCAAAAAAAAAACTTGTTAATTTATTATGACAATTATTGGGTGCAACTAATAATTATAATTATAATTGCAATTACAATTACAACATAAATTAGAATTACTTATTAAAATTAAAATTACAACTACTATTATAATGATAATAATTAGAATTACAATAATTGTCATTACAATTACAATTAAAATTAAACTTACAATCACAATTACACTTGTAATTTCCACTACAAATAAAATTGTAACTATAATTATAATTATAATTGTATTTGCAATTGTAATTAATTATAATTCTAATTGTAATTGCAGTTACAATAATTTCAATTAATGATTACAGTTGCAATTGCAATTAAATTAATTCTAATAACAACTACAACTACAATTAAAACTATAACTACAATTTTAATTATAATAGATGTGCTATTAATTAAAAACTAAAATTGTGATTGTAATTAAATATAAATCTGATTGCATTTACAATTGTAATAATGTCAGTTGACAATTACAAATACGATTGCAATTACAATTACAATTTAAATTGCAATTGCAAAAATTGAGTTTGTATTGGTTATAATTCTAATGAATTGGTGATCCACAACTCTTATGGAGGTGGCAGACATCTTTAGGCAGCGTCGTTTGGTAGCATTGTCACGATAACCGCTACTCTTCTCTCATTGTTCGACATATTTTTTATTGTTCTGTTAACGAAAATAACTCCATTACAATTTAAATCACAAAATTTAAAATTTAATGATATCTCTTATAAATTAATCAACCACTCGTTATTAGTGTTTCAATTTCAGTTTTAATTCTATTTCGAAATTACCTATTGTATCATTTCAAAATTAATGCCTTAAATAATAATAAGTGTGCTACTATTTTTTATAATTTACATAAACAGAAAATTTTAGATATAGCAATTTATGATGAAAAAACACAGTAATGCATTTCACATTGCAACATACATTGATAAATACATTTTAAACTTGTCCTTACTGAAGTGCACAGACTAGCTGCCTGCAACAATAGAGGCTTATAAAGGAGAATAAATATTTCCCATTAATCATTATGATGATCATTGTAGATAACACTTTAAATTTATTACAAATACAATCCAAAAGAGTTGTACACACACAATAACTTTTATTGCTATGTTTTTTTTTTAAAAAAAAAAACATGTATTACATAATTTATATAAATTAAGCACATTCTCACACTGGTGTTAAGTTGGAATATGAATATTTGGTAGATATATTATATATTAATCATAGGTATTGTTTCAAGTAGTCATCCGTCCGAGTATATTTCACCTCTGGATAAAGCTTTGAAGCTTCTTCTTGCCCTTCCCCAATTTCAAAGTTTGTTAAACAACCTTCATAGTAAATGTGATAGAAATGTCCGACTGCCACTTGTTCTGCATACTCCATATCTGCATGTCCACGATAACAAAAAACGTTATGGGCACTTTAGGGTCCAAATAACTATATGGTACAATCATTGCACTCAAGAATGACTTTGAAAAATAAAAGCTTTAATAAGTAAAGGATTCTAGTCTATGTATTCACCTTTCATGGAGTTCAGGAAATCTTCAGCAGAAATGTGAATTCTTTTGAGTTTCTTCCCGGAGAGCTCCTCCCATATTTCAACTAATTGTCTTTGACTCAGAATGTTTTCCGGTGGCCTCAAGTACAACGTTTTGCTTAACGTTCGAGGATCATCTATTGTCTTAATTGTATATGTCGCAATGTCATCCTCGTCCATAAATGCCACTGCATATATATGAGTTCATTTCATAAAGGAAATTGCGACTTACTCCCCTTGATTTTGTTACGATTTTATTTCATATATGAACATTAAAATAATATTTTAATGAACAAGATTAATTGTAATCAGGTACCTATGTTCCTTTTTTTTTAAAACATTTATTGAAAGAACGGCAGAATGATTATTTTACCTCTTAGCATCACTTTTTAGTAGGAGAGATTAAAAAAAGTATGGTCATTTAAAAATAAATATGGGGAAAAGATTATTTGACTCTAAAAGTTTATGAAAAAGAAAATTGGACTCTCATTTTAATATTAAGTGACATTTGTACTCTCTCGTGTTAGATTTAAGGGCATTTTTATAACTTTAGGAAAAAATTATTTTTTTTACGGACAAATACCACAATTTTGTGATCATCATTGACCGATCGTTGACTAATTATAAACCGAATTAAACAACTTGTTAATAAATGTTGATCAACTATTGACAGACATTGATCGACGTTAACTAACTGTTGATAGATGGTATATTAACTTACTGTCAACACTATTGAATTCTAAATTTTTTTATCTATATAATGATGACATTATTTTTGCTAATGGAGTATTGGAGGAGATTAAAAATTAGTAAAAAGAACATTTGACAATAACATTATGAGGTTGCCACTTTTCTTGTAAATTATAAGACTCCTCCAATATTCTATTAACTAAAACAAAAATCTCAACATTGAAGTAGATTGTAAATTTTAGATTTTAATGGTGTTTATAGCGAGTCAATACGTCAACGGTCAATAGTCAATCAACATTAACGGTCTATCAATACTAGTCAACAGTCAAAAATTGTCAATTTTGTAACAGTAATAATGGTTATTTAACTAGGTCAAACTTAGTAAAAAGTTATTGTAATATTTCAATGAGGGCATAATAGTCATTTAACAAGGTCAAACTAAATCCAATAGGTAATTTTATGGAAAATTTGATGCAATAGAAGGTAATGGTATTTTTCTTTCTTATGGGCTCACATATTAATATTAATATTAATTATACATGGATTGACTATTTAATTAGAAACCCATTAAAAATGATCTAATAAGTTTGTTATGGGATTACATAATTATTAAGTATTATTAGTATAGGCTTATATATGTGTAAAAATCCAATATCTTATTTTGTTATGATTGATAGGCTTGTAGCAATTTAGGTTACATAAAAGATCAGATTAAGGCCCCATAGTTATATTTTTAGTCGTACGCTTTTTTCCTCATCAAAGAAAGAATGATTGTCAATGCAACATTCTGAAAACTCGGAAGACCATAATCTCCACACTGCTTTTCAATGAATTTAGGTATATTTTTTAGACCTTATCTTTCATTATGTGTATCTTGATAATCTGATATGAAGATCCTAGAAATCTTATTGGGGTTTATGATCACATTTCTTATTGGTTATGATTATAATTATAGGCATATAAACCAGGTGTGAACTAAAGTTTTGTAACAAGTAGTATCAGAGCGGTTTCAGGTTAGGTTATTGAGAATAACATGCTGAATTTGGATAAATTGCATGATTTCTCCTGTAAGGTTCATCTAGGGTAGAACTTGTAAATGATGAATTGCCATGATTGTTTGATTCTTGTTGAAGTTATAAAGTTTTCGTTAGATTTTCTAGGTTGAATTTGGGTTAAAGGTCATTGATTTGAAGAATTAAGGATGAAAATATCAAAATTCAACTTAATTTGTTTTTTTATTTTTTTGTTCTTTAACAAATCTAAAATTTCTAGATTCGTCAAGTAGTAGCTTGACACCATGGCAGCTCCGCAGCATCACAAATAGTGACCGACACTGTAGCGCTGTATAATGTCATGGACCTTTCAAAAATCGTGCGGCCTTAGACGTATTGTATACTAAGCAGCATAGAAAACACCACACAAAGAATAGATGAGAAAACATACACACAAGGTGTTTGAGAAAATACTCTCTATACTACTAAAGAGATTACAAGCTATGAGATGCTTGGTACAGTTGAAGGTGTCCCCCTTTTATAGCTCTATACAATCAATGACTAAGATCTAAGATGCTATACAACGATCTAATAGTGTACATACAAGATAGCAAATATGTTATAAAATATTCCCCTTCTCAAATAGAGATTTATAACCGTAATAAGTCATAGGCCAAGCCTGTATCTTCATCTCAATCAATGGGCCATCTAGAAACTTTGATACACATAGCGCTCAATGGTACAAGTAGCCTTTAGCAAGCCTAGTCGCGCACCAAGTGCTCAAGAAAATGCTTGAGGGTACTTGGGGCATGACATTCGCCCCTACCAAATTCATGTGACGCCCTTATCATGTCGTAACTGGAACTCGTACACCTTACTCTCAAACTGCCACAGTGCATTCTCAGGTTCCTAGCTTACTTCACTACCAGGCAATCTTTTCTACTTGATGAAATACTCACGACTTAGAGGGTAGTTCTTTTTTCGTACGGTCTTCACATCAAGGATAAGTTTCATCTCCTTGTCGTAAGATGTGAAAACCCCCAATGGTGCCCTAGTTTATGACCCACGCTCCATGTCCTCCGCATCATTATGATATGGCTTTAGGTAGTTTGCGTGGAACACTAGATGTAGCCGAAGTCTCGAAGGTAACTCAACCTTCTACGAGATATTGTCAACCCTTTTGGCAACAGGAAATGGCCCCTCATATTTCTGAACAAGACCCTTATGAAGTGGGTGGGTAAACTTATGTTGTGTCGGAAGGATCTTTACCATCATCAAGTCTCTTATGTTGTACTCAACATGCCTCTGCTTATCATCAGCATATTTCTTCATTCATTTTGTCGCCTTATTAAGATACACCTGTGCATTATCTAATTACTCTTGCTAAGACTTTGTATCTTGGTACATTGTGAGACTTCTTCCCGTATCACTAGTTATAAGCATGTGCAGCGTGAGAGGTTGCTGGCTAGTAGCTAGCTTGAATGGACTTTGGTTCGTCAACTCACTCTGCTGTAAGTTGTATGAAAACTGCACCACATCGAGTAATTTAACCCAATCTTGCTGATTTGCACTCTCAAAGTGCCGTAAGTACAGCTCCAGTAATGCATTCACCCCCTCGATCTACCCATCCATTTGTGGATGAAAGCTAGTGAAAAAATGAAGCTCTGACCCCATGAGATTAAACAACCCTATCCAAAATCTCCCCATAAATCTCGTGTCATGATCGCTTACTATCACCCTTAACAAGCCCCCATATTTAACGACATGCTTAAAGAAAAGTCTTATTGTCTTTTCCGCACTACACTCCTTAGGTACTAGTATGAAAGTAGCATACTTGAAAAAGTGGTCTACCACTACGATGATAGTCCCACATCCCTCGAATTTTAGTAAAGATACGATGAAATCCATAAAAATGCTATCCCAAGGTCTCTCTAGTATGGGTAATGGCTCAAGTAGCCTTACGGGACTTCGTTGCTCGATTTTGTCTTATTGGCACGTGAGACAAGTCTTGACAAACTATTTTATCTCTTCCCGCATACATGGCCAATAGTATACCACCTCTAATAAAGTGCACATACACCTTTGTCCTGGATGTCCTACTCATTTTGTGTTATGACACTCCTTAATATGGTTACGTCATAAATTCTCTCACTTTGGCACATATACCCAACGACCCTTGATGTAGAGAAGCCCATCTTCTACCCAAGGCCATTGTGTCTTCCCTTCGTGTGCTTGTGTGGCTACGAGATCATGCTTCATTCCCTCTTGAAATAGGTTGAGTAATTCTCCCTCCAGTTTGTTTACTATTGCTAACTCAGCCTTCCGACTTAAGGCATCTGTCATTACGTTCACCTTTTCTGGTTTGTACTCGAACTTGTAATCGAACTCCGCCAAAAAGTCCTGCCACCTAACTTTCTTTGGGCTGAGTTTCATTTGGCATTGGAAGTAACTCGTTGCTATATTTCCCGTCATTACTACAAACTTCACCCCTAAGCAAATAATGATGCCAAGTACGCAGACAGTAAATGACCCTCAACATCTCATTCTCTTGCACCGCATAGTGCCTCTCTTTCTAGTTGAGTTTTTGGCTCTCATACACGATCAGATGGTCCTGTTGTATCAAAACACCACCAATGGTAAAATCAGATGCATCAGTATGTACCCCATACTGTAACAAGTGATTCAGCAATGTTAGAACCAGTTCCTTAATCACCGCTTTCTTCAATAGATCAAAAGCCCCTTAGCACTCCTTTGTCCACTACTATTGTTTAGTCTTCTTCAATAGGTCGATAAAGAATGCAGCAATGATGGAGTAACTTTTGATGAATCTCCAATAATAGTTTCCTAACCCAAGTAAAGACCGCAGTTCGGTAACTCTCATAGGTGCTTCTCAATCCACTATAACGCGAATCTTCACTCTATCTATCATCAACTTGCCATTTTTGATCTTATGACTCAAAAAGTCCACCTCCAACTTGGCAAATGAGCATTTCTCCCTCTTCATGAATTATTTATTCTTGCGAAGCACCTTCAAGATAGACCGCGAATGTTTCACATGCTCTTCAAGAGTGTTACTGTAGATAACAATGTCATTTAAGTACACGACGACAAATTTGTCAAGGAATGGCTGGAGTATGTTGTTCATCAGCATGCAGAATGTGGCTGGTGTATTAATGAGGTCAAACGGCATGACAAGAAACTTAAACGCCCCATAACACGTTATACACGTAGTTTTTGGCTCATCACTCTCAGCTATCCGCACTTGATGGTAACCTGATTTCAAATTTAGCTTCAAAAAGTACTTTGCCTAACCCAATTGATCAAACAGGTCACCAATTAAAGGAATGGGATACCTATTTTTTATGGTGACTTTGTTCAGTCCCCAGTAGTCTATGCATAGTCGTAATGATCAGTCATGCTTGCATTGAAAAAACACGGGCATGCCATAAGGCGCCTTGGATGGTTGGATGAATCTCGCATCCAGCAACTCCTTGAGCTGCTTCCGTAACTTCGTTAACTCTGGTGGGGACATTCAGTAGGGCACTTTTACTAGAGGCTTAGTTTTCGGCTCCAACTTAATCTCGTGATTGATCACTTGTCTTGGTAGTAATTTCTGTGGTAGTACTGCTAACATTAAGTCTTTGTACTACTCGAGCACTTTTGTGATCTTCACTGGTAGCTCATCTTCATTTCCATTTACCTCATCATCCACCTCCTATATAATGGCAAGGTGTGTCTCTTCTCCCCACTTGGCTTCTTTCTTCAGTTACATGGCGAAAAAAAGAATGGTGTAGGCGTTGGGTTTGGATTGCCCACCTTTAGGCTTGTCTACCATCAATATAATGCATGGTTCTCCCTCTAGGACACATACATAGTTATTTTGGGAAAGTAGTACCATATTAAACTGCCGCAAGAAATTCATACCAAAACCAATGTTAAAATCATCGAAATGTACTACCAAAAAATTTACCTTACCGCTTTACTTTTCAAGACGCATTTCAACTGCGTGTATGACCCTGTCTAGTGGTTTGATTACAACATTTATGGTCTTGAGGTAACCAATTCCTTTCCACACCTTAAGGCCCAAGTACTTCACTTCCGTACACTTGAGGAAATTGTGCGCAGCTCTAGTATCAACTAGTGCTTGAGTCTTCTTCCCATTAATGTAGGCTTCGACGTACATCAATGTATTTCCTGTCGACGCATGGGCTGCCTACTTGGCATTAAGGGCATCGAGCAATTACATACATCTCAATTATCCCTGTTCATCTGCTTGTTAAGTCTCTAACATGGCGTTGATAGCCTTCTTTGGACAATCCTTCACCCAATGATCCCCGTCACAAAGGAAACAGTTAAATCTTGGCTTTCTCCCACCGTTACGCTGCTCTCTCTCTATGTGATTTATCTCTTTCCTTCTTATCTTGCAGAGAGGTGAGACTCCTTGGCTGCCCCACCATTACTATAATTGGCCTTTAAATTCTTGGACTTCCCTGCATCACCTTTGCGGTAATTCATGAGTATTTTCACCAATGTAAGGGTGTTGGATATAATCTGCACTCCATGCCGCTTCAGCTCATTAGATGCCCATATTTGTAATTTGTCATGAAAATTGAACAGCAAGTCCTTTTCACTCATATAGGGATCTGCAGTATTAATACAGAGTACTGCTCCACGTACTCGTTAATGGACTTGGTCTGTCTCAACTCCTTTAGTTGCTTTCTAGCGTCATGCACCACATTATCTAGATAGAATTGGCACTTCAGCTCTTGTTGCCCATGTGTTGATGGTGCAGGTACCCTTGTGAATCTCCTCGATTTTTCCAATGCCATCACAGAATTGCATGGTCAGAGAGATATAGGGTTGCGATATTTACCGTATCCTCGTCCCGTAAGCCCAAGACATCAAAGTATTTCTCTATTTGCCAGAAGTGTCGAGCTCTTTAGTGTTTCACTTTCTACTGAACTCATTGGGTTTAGAAGCATTAACTCTCAGTGCAGCCATCGTAACTTGAGTGGCAACAGACTCGTTCGTCACTGCCCACTTACACAGTACCTCATTCTCTATGACAGTCTTAAACCCTCGACGTAGCTCCTCTACTTGGGTTTAAATCTTGTCCATCATGGCATAGACCTTATCTTGAAAAGTCTTAATCCAGTCTCGCTGCTTATCAGTGTAAGTCTCTATGGATGATTCGATGAGGGAGCGCAGCTTATCTCCTTGAGTATCGAGGCCCACCTCAAGCTTCTCTACTTGCTATTCTAACTCTCCAAGGTGATCCGTTGCCTTTCCCACAGCTCCACTAAGCGTTTTCACCATATTCCCTAATCATGGCCTAGATCAATTTACTTATCACGAGGTACACTGCTATGCCTCTTAGATTTGGGGTTCTTAGCCCTCTCTTCAGTTAACTTCGATGATGTTGTAATGTCTTTCCCCATCTTCTTTGAACTCGCTCTGATACCAAATGTCACTGACCTTTCCAAAATCGTACGGCTATAGATGCGTTGCACACTAAGCAACCTAAAAAACACCACATAAAGAAGAGAGGAGAAAACATGCACACAAGGTGTTTGAGAAAAATCTCCCTATACTGCTGAAGAGGTTACAAGTTATGAGATACTTTGTACAACTAAGGGTGTCCCGCTTTTATACTACTAGCTCTATACAAGCAATGATCTAGCAATATACATACAAGATGGAAAAAAATATGCTATGGAATATTTTCCCTGCCAAATAAGGGTTTACAACCCTAATAAGTCCCGGAAAAAGCCTATATCTCCATCCCAATCAACGAGCCTTCTAGAAACTCTGGTCCACGTAGTGTTCTATGGTCCAAGTAGCCTCCAGCGAGCCTAGTTACGCACCAAATGCTTAAGGAAATACTTGAGGGCACTTGCGGCGTGACAATTAGCAGCACCGCAGCACCAAAATTAGAAAGCCACAACTGTCAAAGTTAGAAATCAAAGTCGCGGCGCGAAAGTCAATAATCTTGCATCACAATGCTGAATTAAAAGAGTTTTGGCACTAGTCCAGATAAGGGAATATTATGCCTTTTATCGAATTTTTTTCCCTTTTTGGATTTAATATTCCATTATAGGTTAAATTGAAATGATACATTGTCAAAGTAACCTTTGTTATGTACATTTGCTTATTTTCGAATATGTAAACACGTTAAATCTATACAAAAAATAATCAGCCTAAAGGAAGGTTATTTTTTGACAAGATAAAAGATAAATTATAGTTGTAATTATATGATAAATTTAATTGTAATAATGTGTATAACAAGTCGGTCCAAAAAAATGCATATTATTTGGCTGGTTTGTTATCAATATTTATTGACTATGTTTTTATAGAGTACTATTTGCAAATAGATATTTTTGTCCAAAAATTGAATGTCAATGTTGCACTAGATATCTCTGGATAGAGCCTACTTATATGTGTGTATATATGTTCAATATTTACTTATAACATATATATAAATGAATTTTGAATTTTAATAATTAATTAAGCTCTTTATTTGTTTTGTTTATGTCCAGTCACTGCATTTTTATATCTACAAATGTGAACAATATTCTCATGCTTAACGGCACGAATTTTGAGAAATTAATGGAGCACGTCATGATAATACTTGGGTTCATAAATCTAGACTATATGATCTGGATTGAACAGTCTCGCATCCTAACTAGTGAATTTGTTGTTGATCAAAGGGCTATTTATGAAAAATGAAAGTGTTTAAACTGCATAAGTCTCGCGATCATGAAATACTATATTCTAGATACCATTATTGGTTTAATTCCCGAGGAAGAAAATGCTAATAATTTTCTTTGCTAAATAATAAAGGTTTCGCTGGTAATGAAAAGGTCAAAGCAAAAACTATTGTTAGTAAATTTGTTTCAATTTGGCATAGAGGCAAAGAAAACATAAAGGAGTACATAATAGAAATGTCAAATCTTATGACTAGACTTAGGGTACTAAAGTTAGAACTATTTGATGATATTCTTATACACATAGTCTTGATCTCTTTTCCTATACATTTTAGTCCATTTAAAATCAATTACAATACTCAGAAAGAAAAGTAGACTCTAAATGAGTTTATTGCTTAATATTTATAAGAAAAAGACATATTAAAATAAGAGAAAATTGAAAAGTGTCCACTTAGCTGTTACCTCTCAAGATAATGGTGCTAATTGAAAAAGGAAAAAGAACAATAAAGGAAAGGAAACTACAAACAATAGGAATTCACAGTATAAGGTGCAACAAAAACATGATAATATGATTACCTAAGCTTTTGAAAGAAGGCTAGTTATGTAAAAAAGAATTGTCCTAAGTACATCAAGTGGTATGTAAAAAAGAATAAACTTCTCTATTTTGTTTATTCTAAAGTTAATTTGATCTTAGTACCTAATGATACTTGGTGAATGGATACTGATGCAACTATGAATATAAGTGCCACTATACAAGTTGAGTGCCAACTGATGCTGAAATACTCATCTTTGTAAAAAAAACAAGGCAACAAGGCACCTATATAGGCAATAGGCCTATTTAGTTTACAATTAGACTGGTTTATATTTGAATTTAGAAGAGACTTTCGTTGTAATGTCATTTAGACAGAATTTAATTTCTCTTTCATGCTTGGACAAATTTGGATACTATTGTTCATTTAAAAATAAAAAGTTTAGTTTTTTTTTAAAATTTGAATCTTATTGGTACAGATTCTCTAATTTATAAACTATATAAATTGGACGTTAATTCCTCAAAATATTATATAACCTTGCATGCAAGTAATTATGGTACAAAATGCAAATTAACCAATGAGAATACATTAAGGTTGTGGCACAAGCGTTAAAGACACCTTTCTAAATAAAGAATTCAAAGACTTGTGTCAAAAATAATTCTCAATTCCCTTGATTTATCAGACTTTAAAATTTGTATAGAATATATATAAAGAAAACAAACAAACATTAAGAAAGTAAGTACTAATAAGAGTTTCAATGTCTTGGATTTAATACATACAGACATTTGTAGTCCATTCCCTACAGCTTCTTAGAATGGGAAGAAAAATTTATCACTTTCATAAATGATTACTTTCGTTATGATTACCTATATTTAATCCATGAGAAGTAATAATCCTTGGACATTTCAAAGTCGAAGTTGAAAACCAATTTACTAAGAAATTTAAAGCTTCCAAATCTGACAGTAATGGTGAATACTATAATAGATATGACGGGTCAAATAAACAGCGTCCAAGGCCCTTTGCCAAATTCTTAGCGGAATGTGAGACCATTCCTCAATATACCATGTCAGAGACTTTGAGTCAAAATGATGTAACTAAAAGATGAAATTGAACTTTAAAGGATATAGTAGGAAGTATGATTAGTTATCCAACTTTACCAGAATTACTTTAGAGAAAGGCATTAAAAACTATAGTTTACGTCTTTAATCAAGTTCAAAGCAAAGCAGTAGCTAAAACCTCATATAAGTTGTGGATTGAAAGAAGCCCAATATTATACATTTACATATTTGGTGTTGTCTTGCTAAGACTAGGCCATACAAACCTAATAAAAGAAAATTAGACTCAAGAATTATAAGCTACTACTTTGTTGGTACTTAGAAAAGTCGAGAGGTTTCAAGTTTTATAATCCTTCATACATATCCTTTTTCTAGATAGGCAATGCTAAGTTCATTGAGGATGTTGATTACAGTAGGAGTAACTAACTTAGAAAAGTTGTGTTTGAAGAGGAATATGTCAATACTCTAATGACTGCAACTGAAAGTGATCAAATAGTCATTTATGACATTATGCAAAATAAAAATTTAGGAAATCAAGAAATAATAGACACACTTAAGTTACCTCTCATTCAAAATAAGGAACTACCTCAAACTTATAAGGAGGAAAATCAATAACCTTAGATATAAGTTCCATTAAAGAAATCCATTAGAGAAATGTGAAATGAGATTTCTGACGATTATATTATATATCTCCAAGATTATGAGTTTGATATAGGACTAAAAGATGATCCAACATATTTCATTCAAGTCAAACAATGTTCAAAATTAGAGAATTGGTAGAAACCATAAAGGATAAAGTGAAATTAATGGAAGATAATGGCATTTGGGATCTTGTTGAGTTGTTTGAAGTAGTGAAAGCAATTGGTTGTAAATGGATATCTAAAACCAAATAAGGATTCCAAAGGCGACTAAAAAGGCATAAAGCACGTCTGGTCGCCAAAGTTTCACTCAAAAAGAAGACATTAATTGTAAATAGACTTTCTTTCCAATTTTAACAAAACTTTTAGAATCATCATGGCACTTATGACTCATTATGATCTAAAGGTACACCAAATAGATGTCAAGGCAATATTTCTCAATGGTAACATTGAAAAAAAAAATTTACATGGTGTAATTAGAAAATTTTGAATCCAAAGTTTCATAAGATCTAGTATGCAAGTTAAAGAAGTCAATTTATGGTTTAAAGCAGGCATCGCATAAATGATATTAAAAATTTGATCAAGTGATCACCTCTTTTGGACTTAAGGGAAATACTATTGATTAATGCATATGTCTCAAATTTATTAGAAGCAAATTTATTCTCCTAGTGCTACATGTAGATATTCTTATGGTAAGCAAAGATATAGGCTTGTTGTAGAAACAAAAAGATTTTTGTTAAGTAATTTTAAAATAAAAGATCACGGGAAATCATCTTTTTTGTTGGTATACAAATTCATCGAGACCATACTCGAGGTATACTTAGATTGTCACAAAAGGCTTTTATCGATAATAGGCTTAATAGATTTGGCATGAAAGGTTATGCACCAAGAGACATGCCACTGCTAAAGGTAATAAGTTTAGTTTGCTCTAATGCTTGAAAAATGATTGGAAAGCAGGAATAGATCTTTGGAAAGCAATAAAATAGGTTATCTAATTTTTATAGAGAACTATAAACTATATGCTCACATAGCAGAGATTTGATCATTTAAAGAACATAGGGTATTCTGGCTCTGATTTTGTTGGGTGCTTCGACAACAAGAGATCCACTTGTGGCTATGTTTTTATGTTAGCTAAAGGAATTATACTATAGAAAAGTGTCAAACAAACACTTATAGCTTTTTCCACCGTAGAAATAAAATTCATAACTTGTTATGAGGCATCAAATTAAGGGATATGGTTGTATAATCTTATCACTAGGCTGCGTGTAATTAATGGTATTGAGAAACCATTAAAAATAAAATGTGATAATAAGGTTATCGAGTTATATTTCAAGAACAATAAAAGCTTATGAAAGTCAAAGCACATTGACATCGAATTTCTAGTTGTCAAGGAAAGGGTTCAGAGTCTTCATGTATCTATTAAGCACATTAACACAAACTCTATGATTGCAGATCTGCTCACTAAGGGTTTATTATACAAGGTGTTTCGTGAGCATGTAGCTCATATGAGCAGTGTTAATGTTGATAATATGTATGTATAGTGGGAGTTTGTATTTTAAAATTTTCATGTAATATAAACATATTTATTTTATTGATCATATTAAAGTATTATAGTTTATTTGTTTATTAAATACTTTGAAATAAAGTTATAAGTTTTCTATTGTAATTATGCATAAAGTTTTGAAAGTTTGTTGTTTGACTCTTTTGAATTATAAAGAAGGACCTGATGTAAATAAACATGATATGAGATTACATTAGATGAAATTTCATGTTATACATCTATATTGGATCTATGTCATTAATTACTCCAATATGGTGATTATTGATGGGTTTAACTAAGAAGGGTGTAGCAAAGATTACTTTAATCTTATATCAGTTTAATTAGTGGACCAAATTATTTGATAGATATTTTTGTTTTTTTTAAACACTAAAAGTTGAGCTCATTAAATTTTGCCATATATAATTTTAGGTGACATAAGTTGCCCAAGTGGAAGATTATTGGTATTTTTCTTTCTTGTAGGCATACATATTAGCATTAATTGTACATATGTTAGTTGTTTAATTAAGAGTCCAATGAAATGATATAATAAGTTTATTATGGAATTACAAAATTATCAAGATTATTGGAATGGGCTTATACATGTGTAAAAACTGCTTATACATGTGTAAAAACTCAATATTCTATTTTGTTATGATTGATGGGCTCATAATAATTTGGTTATATAAAAAGTCAAATTAAAGTCTTCTAGTTTCAATTTTAGTTGTACGCTCTTTTTTTCATCAAAGAGAGAATTGTTGTAAATGTGACATTCTAAAAATTCGGAAGACCATAATCTCCACTTTTCAATGGATTCAAGTATGTTTTTTAGATTTTTTATTTTTCATCATGTGTATCTTAATAATCTAATATAAAGATCCTGCGAATTGTGTTGGGGTTTATGGCCATATTTCATATTGGTTATAGTTGTGATGTATAGGAATATGTTATGTGTGAACTAAAAGTTTTTCTAATAAATGATATAAATGTCACTTATTTTAAGAAAGTAGTAGTCATTTTTACTAAAGTTTGGAGTACAACTATCTTTACCTGTAAAAGAAAATTTTAAAAATATTTAATTGTTTTTGATAATTGGTCATTTTTAAGCAAAAAAAAAAAATTGATACAATAAAAAGATAATGAGGTATGTTTAAAAAAATTAGCGAGAAAAATGATAATAGGTTAAACCACAAATGGATATATAACAAATTTTCATTTACTAAAGATAAATTTAGATTAACAAAGGCTACTTAATGTAAGTTTAATTTTGACTAAAGACAAATTTTAAGCTATGATAACACACATTCAAATAAGAGTACTGAACTAGTTTTACCTAACTCTTTTTTAAAAAAAAAAAACAATACTTTGTATACCAACTAAATGATAAAAGAGAAAATGACATATGGACTCCTAAGATTTAAGGAGGGGATATATAAATTTGTAAAATTTTAAAAATCTCATTTACACTCCTGTTAAATAATAAAATCTATTAACTTTAATAATAAAAAATCAGTTAAAATTAGTCAAATTACTATTATGCCCACGGTTATAATTGAAAAAAAAAGTCTAATTCAATTAAATGTTAAAAGTGGGGTTTAAATCTTTGACCTTATAAATAAAAAAACTAACACTTTAACCGACTAAAATATATTAAGTTTTTATTTATATATGAGTTTAAAATTTTATTAATATATTATCCTTAACCAAACTATTCAAAAAAGAGGGCTTAAACTATCAACCGTTGACCGCTGCCGCCCGCTAATGCCGTTGACCAGCAATAATGATTAGTATTGACCACTGCTGGTTGGCATTGACCGGTAGCTATCGATCAATGTTGACTGTCATTGACCACTTTTAATCAAATAGTTGACGTTCATTAACAAATATTGATCAATGATCGTTGATCGATTGTGGACTGGTGTTGCCAACTATTGATCGATAGTTACCAACCAATGACCTTTTGTTGACTATCATTGATCGACTACTGACTAACCGTTGATCAATGGTAGTTGACTGGTTATTTGCAGTGTTAACTGACTCTTGATCAACGTTGACTAGTCATTGACTAATTAATGATCGACATTGATTGATTGAAAATTCTACTTTTTTTTAGTTAAAATGGGGTAATTTTTTATTTTTACTTTTTCACCATTAATTTTATCAAATTTCGTTATCTAGTAGTAGTATAATTGAGATTTTTAAAAAAAAATTAAAGGTCTGTATATCCTTTACTTCAAACTTTAGAAATTTAGGTATTATTTTCTTTTTTTAAATAATAAGGATAAATTGAGGTATAAAAAAATATAAGAAATAACTTAGCAATTCAATAAACTTTAGGGGTTAAACTGATAATTGTTAATATAAATAAATTTTATGAATAGTTTTATAGATGTAGTTGTTTTCTTATCTTGTTTTATGTTGACTACCTATATTTTCAATAGGGGTGGGTACGGTCCGATTTTTTACAAAACCGAACTGGTCCGGTTCGGTTTTTTGAAAAAATAAAATCGAAATTAGTTTTTTTAATGAGAAAAATCGAACCGGTTTTTTTCGGTTCGGTCCGGTTCGATTTTTTCGGTTTTCTTATTTTTTTATTTTAAATTATGAATTTTTTTTAATTTTTGGTCCGATTTTTCCGATTTTTTTGGGTGAAAAAAACTAAACCGGAACCGAATCGGACCGATCGATTTTTTTTTCACAAAAAACAAAATTGATTTTTTAAAAAAAAAATGGACCGAACCGAATCGAACCGGCCGATTCAATTCGGTTTTTTAGTTCTCAATTTTTTTTGCCCACCCTTAATTTTCAACAAAAAATCTTTTGAAATCTTACTCGAATTAAATTTATTGTAATATATTCAGATATCTAAGTTTACGAAGCTCCAAATTTGCTCCCAAATATATATATATATATTTAAAAAGTCTACTCTCACATTTTCCTCCCCCAAAACGTTTAAATCCATTCTCATGTAGAGTAGATACAGCGTAGCCACCAAGTTACTAGAGTTTCCACACCTAACACATATTTTATGCCAAAGAAAATGACCAATTTGGTCAAGAGACACAAGTGGTGTTCTTTAAAAATTGAAGAAGCAGAGCGTCTAAATTCTCTAAATTAAACCTCTAATTAATTTGATATTTTAATAAACAACGTAGACATGAATAACAATGATGAGTTGAATTTATAATTACCTTTCACATTGCCATCCCCATATAAGCGAACTTGATGTTTGGGAGGGGTGAGGCAGCCCATTTGAGAAAGGCCGCCAACAAAATAACCAGCAAACCAGTTAGCAGAAACGCAAGTGAAGGGGATTTTAGCTTCCTCTATCGCCTTTCTCACTTCCATTTTCTCGTCGAATGTTACTCTTCCTGGTTCAAGCGCGTCTCCCATTCTAGCAGGATCCATTCCAAACTCTGAAGGCAAGAACCGCTGCAGAAGTTCACGCACATATTTAATCATCACTTCATTGCCTCATAATTAAATGTGCCACCAAATTCATAAAGGCTTAAAGCCATTCCATACAATAATATATTGAATATGCTAAAAGCATAGTGAAATTAATTAAGAGTATGTGCTTATCAAAATGGTCCATTTCTAATTTCCAAAGTGCTTTAACCCATAGGAATCAGAAACTGTTGCAAATTCCATCAGCAATTCAGTTGATTTTGATTGTCAAAATCAATCATAATAGTTAATGATAATGATTTATTTAAAATAATATTACTTATAAAGTTAGGATATAAAATTTATATCTCAATTAATATAACATAATAAATAATTTTTTTTTTGTTTTAAAAAAATGACAGGTGATATTATTTTATGAATGAAAAATATATTAATACATTAGTTGAGATATAAACTTATATTCTAATTGTATTAATACAAACTTTTACTCATCTATCTAGTACCAATAGAAAGTAATAACAATTAATAAGAAAAAGAGATGGATTTAGAATGTCCCATATTTTATATTCATTTACCTTTTAAGCAGTTTTGAGGTAGCACTCGAGGGCTAGCCCTAACAACAATCTCCATGCATTTTTCTAATTAAGGTAAGGGGTTCGAATTTTGATAGATATTAGGGTAATATAAGTTTTCATTCTATCTCATGAGAGCTTTATAGTTTGAATGGAGTGTACTCAATGTTATACATGTTGTTCCTGATAATTTCAACTAAAAGTGGGCATTAATAATCGAAAATTGAAAAATTGAATTAGACTAGATTGGACCAAATTGGCCGGTTCAATTCGATTTTTATTTGTAAAAATAACCAATCGGTCCGGTTCGGTTTCAGTTTGGTTTTAATTTTACTAAAACCAAACCAAAAAATGGGATATTTTGGTAAATTAAACTAAAAGTGACACGTGGTATTAAATAAATGGTAGTTGTAGCACAAAAAAATAAACATTGTCACATATAATCTCATCCTATTTTCAATTCAATAAAAATAAATTTAAATTAAAAAACTTAAAAATTAAACTTAAAAGTTAAAACCCTAAAAACTCATTTTCCAAATTCCAATTTCCCGTTTCCCTTGCTTACACAGTGACAGTACACTAACCCTTGGCTGCCGTCTATCCGCTGGTTGTCGTTTGACCTTCGTCGGTTTCACTCTTCGCCAGTTCAGTCTTTGCCGTTTTCCTGTCTGCTCTTTTGCACCGGTGCACTACTTTTTTCCGATTTCGTTACAAGTTACACAGTGATAGCCCTTTTCTTGTCGTGCCGTCGGCCGTCCATTCACTGGTGGGTTGTCGTACTCTTCTTCTCTAGTTTGCTCTTCGTTGTTTCGCCGCCTACTCTTCTTCACCAATTCGCTATTTCGCTGTCAGTTCATCTTTGTTGTTCGTAGTTTACCGTCGCGCTAGTGTATCTCTGTTCGCCATCGCGTTGGTGTGTCACCGTTCACCGTCGCGCTAGTGTATCGCTGTTTGTCATCGCACTGGTGTGTCACAGTTCACCATCGCGCTGCCACTGGTGGTCGCCCTTCGCCAATTTGAGTCCTCACTGTTAGTAATTAGAACATGTCGGTTTTACATTTTTGCTTGCAAATTGTTCTAAATTTTAGTCTTCTTTATTGATCATTATGCTTTGCATGTGAGAATTTTATTTATTTGAGATTTTTGGTGATAATGGAATATCAGCGGTGCCATTGCTTACAATTTATTTATGTGTTCCTAATTTTTTTTCAATTATGTTAGTAAATGCAGTATGTTTAGCCTAGATGTGGTTATTGTTCTTGGTCTTTTGATTTCTAGACTTAAAAAGGAAATAGAGCTATTGTAGTGCTTATTTTGAAGTAAGCCATATTGTAAATGTTTCTTTCATTTGGTAAAAAGGATCACTTGAACTTCAATGTGGCATTTGTTTCCCAGATCTGTAATTCATGTTAGGTTAATGGGCATTTGTTGTAGGTATTGCTTGTGAAAGAGGTCTGATTGAATATATATGCATAGCAAGTATTCGATGAAATGTGTACGAGATGTTTGTCTCTTGCTTGTATTAAACAATCTGCACTTAATACGTTCATATTTGAGTTACTGTTTTTTTTTTATTTTCTGATTGTATTGACTTAAAAACTTGGCATCATGATTTTACATATTCTAATATCGTTTTAGTTGTACTATTTGGTTGTGATATGATAGTGTTATGAATTGTGAATTATGAATTATGATTTTGTTGTAGAATGGATCGTAGTTCAGAAATTGAAGAAGGTGGGTAAGCAAAGTGTTACCAATAGTAATACTAACCACTTGAGATCAACAGTTTGGAAAAGTTTTACCAAGCTATCGGGTGGGGAAAAAGCTAGATGCAATTACTGTAAGAAGACATATGTATGTCACAGTAGTATTGTCGGAACTTCAAATTTTAGGTCTCATTTGAAAAGATGCGTTGCTTATCTGAGCACACAAATTGATGAAACACAACAGGAGTTAGTACTAAAAAAAAATGTAAATGTAGGGGGAAAAAGTATTGCAAATGTTGTGACAGTTGGGTTTAATCAGAAGGATCTCAAAAAATCACTTATTCGATGCATCATAAAAGATGAGTGGTCTTTTAAGAATGTAAAGGGTGAAGGGTTTAATGAGTTTATGGCAAAAGCTTGTCCAAGATTTACAATGCCATCACGAAGAATAGTTGCAAGACACATCCTTAATCTGCATACGAATGAGAAGGCCTTGTTGCAAAGTATTTTGTGTTCTAATAAGCAGAGGATTTCGATCACAACAGATACTTGGACTTCAATCCAGAATGAGAATTACATGGTAATAACATCTTACTTCATTAATGAGAAGTGTGAGTTGTATAAAAGGATTCTTAGTTTTGGGACTATTGAATACCATAAAGGAGAAACTATTGGGAAGTGTATAGAAAGTTGTTTGCTTGAATGGCACATTGAAAATATATTTGCTATTACAATGGACAATGCAAGTATAAATGATATTGCAGTTACTTATGTCAAAAGAAAATTAAGGAGCTAGAAGGAGGATTCATTAGTTATGGGTGGTAACTTCATACATTTGCGGTGTTCTGCACATATTATTAATTTGATTGTGCAAAATGGGATGAAAGAAGTGAATGAGTCCATTGCTGGTATTCGTAATGCTGTCAAGTACATTAGGTCTACCCCCTCAAGATTGAAAAATTTTAAGAAATTTGTAGAAAGAGAAAAAATCTCATCGAAAGCGTTTGTCCACCTAGATGTACCAACTAGGTGGAACTCAACATATTTAATATTAGATAGTGCTTTGAAACTAAGAAATGCAATTCAATAAAATTTAGGGACTAAACTGATAATTGTTAATATAAATAAATTTTATGAATAGTTTTATAGAAGTAGTGCTTTTCTTTTCTTTGTTTTATGTTGACTACCCATATTTTCAACAAAGAATCTGTTGAAATCCTACTCGAATTGAATTTATTGTAATATATTCAGATATCTAAGTTTACGAAGCTCCAAATTTGCTCCCAAATATATATATATATATATATATTTTTTAAAAGTCTACTCTCACATTTTCCTCCCCAAAAAGTTTAAATCCATTCTCATGTAGGGTAGATACAGCGTAGCCACCAAGTTACTAGAGTTTCCACACTTAACACATATTTTATGCCAAAGAAAAATGACCAATTTGGTCAAGAGACACAAGTGGTGTTCTTTAAAAATTGAAGAAGCAGAGCGTCTAAATTCTCTAAATTAAACCTCTAATTAATTTGATATTTTAATAAACAACGTAGACATGAATAACAATGATGAGTTGAATTTATAATTACCTTTCACATTGCCATCCCCATATAAGCGAACTTGATGTTTGGGAGGGGTGAGGCAGCCCATTTGAGAAAGGCCGCCAACAAAATAACCAGCAAAACAATTAGCAGAAACGTAGGTGAAGGGGATTTTAGCTTCCTCTGTCGCCTTTCTCACTTCCATTTTCTCGTCGAATATTACTCTTCCTGGTTCAAGCGCGTCTCCCATTCTAGCAGGATCCATTCCAAACTCTGAAGGCAAGAACCGCTGCATATATGTATATATATAAGAGAAATTGATATATTTAATCATGATAATGATCCTAAATCTAATCGAATTTATTTTACTGTCATAAAAAAAAACTATATTTCAAGTGTTATTTTTCAATAGCAGGGACTACATTGAATATTTTTTTTAAAAAAAACTTAGAAATTCAATAAATAATTCAAAAATAATTTAGAAATTAAACTTACAATTTCTTATACATTCATCACTTTATCCACTCATATAGTTAAATATGCTACCAAATTTATAATGATATATGCCAGATAATAATATTGAAAATGGTACTAAAAATTGATGATAAGGATCTATCTAATACTCGTACCATTATTCATGGAAGAGTAATACTATCATTCTTAAGTTTGATTTTAATATTTTTTTATTTTAATTTATGTGTTAAATAGTTATTTAAAAATTTTAATATTATTATTTTTAACCAAAAGCAACACCATTAATAAAAAAATTAAAAAAATACTCAATTGTCAAACGTGGATTTAAATTTTTTGTGCTTTGTAAGTAAGGTTATTTATCTTTTTGATTATATAAATTTTTTTATTTTTAATTATTTGTGAATGAGATTTTTTATAAAAATATTTTTAAAAAAATTAGAATGTACACTAAAAATCTTAACAGATCTCAACGTTTTTCATTTTAAGTAATATATCAAATATTTATTAAAAAGTGTAATATTATTATTCTTAACGAAGAGAAACAATGTTAATAAAGAAACTCAAATGTCAAACGTGGATTTAAGTATCCAAAAATATTTTATATTTATTATTTTTATTTATCTTTTAAGTTTGTTCTAAAGTATTTAATCGGATGTTTGGTATAATCCCCAACATTTTGATTTCATTTATCAAACAATACGTTGCAGCTAGCCCTCCTTTCAGCTAACACGTGAGCCATGAGAATTGTGTAAAATATATCCCCTTCTTTTATTAAGCTTTATGTGTGACAAGCTTTCTTTCATTAGGCTTGCCCGAAAACGAAATAATTGATAGGCGTTCGATAATATTTCACCTACTTGACATTGACTAGCTTAATTAGCTTTCGTGTTGGAGATGATGACTTCTCTTTTCCTAAATTCCAAGTTCTGTAACTTTTGACTCTACAATTTTTCTATTTTTTTTTGCGTTCAATATTACGGATGACAAAATTTTAGTTATATATAGGATATGCTCTTGTCAAATTATGGTGAATGTTGAATATTAATACTTGGAGAAAGAACCAAAATAAAATTGGGAAAAAGCATTTAATAAAAAATATATTTTATTAATTTAAACTGAGTAAAATTTATCGAACGAGTGGATGTTGAATATATATGAAGTAAAGTTGTGAATATGTGGTAAATGCTGAACATACCAATTAAGGCTGACCATGTCAATGGTTATGCAATCGATCATCCAGGAAAAGTTGATAAATCATTAAAGAAAATAGAACTCCAATTTCTTTATAAATATCCACACAGTCTGAGGAGAATCATGAAAGCTAGAAATCATAGCCATAAAACATGACATCCCATTTTGACAATGAAGTAAAATCATTTTTCCAGAGGCATGAGCATCTCTGTGTGTGAAATCTTCATCCTAAAAATATATATTATTCTATTATGTATATAAGAAGCTTACTAAAAGTGAATATATTTATATAAAATCTCAGTGACTTGCATATGATTAAGGAATAATGGAACTGAAATTAATTACGAAGGCAATAAGAAGACCAAAATGGATAAAATATTGTACCTTAATGTTTCCAGCTTCTTTGATGGCCTCAACGAGTTTGAGCTGCATCAAAATGTTGTGACTCCTCAAATGAGCCCCGGACACGGCGCAAATGACAACATCAACTTGTTTCACAGCTTCGACGAGGCTACGATGATCAGAAAATGAGGCCTCCGTCAGGCAAGCTCCTTGCTTCTTAAATGATAACAACATCTGTAGCTTGTCGATGTCAAGGCCAATTTCTGGCCTTTGAAGAACATGTGTTATGTGCCCTTCAGCTAAGCTTGCCTTTACAATCCTTCTGCCGATATATCCAGTTCCTCCCACAACAAGGACCTTGCTCTTTGCCATTTTCTCCTGTGAGTAGGTGCAAGTTACGTTTTCTCACAAGCTAGCACGGACTTGTATTTATAAACATATTTTTTTTTATGAATTTTATGTTACCCTTTTTATAAATAAATACAACTTGCAAGTGAGTCGGTGTGTAAGTTACCTGCTTTTAAGTTCGCTCTGAAAAATTTACTAAAATAGAAAACTTCGTTCTAAAAATAATTACTTTAGAATTGAGCAATACCACTCTAGCTCATATCAATTTTTCATTCAAAGTGATCCATACGTTGGTATTATTATATGAATTTGATTGATTAAGTGATATTTCATTTACTGAATAAAAAATGGAGATTCGATGAATCGGAAAGCATAATATTATAGTGTTTTTTATTTTTTTATTTTTTTTAAAGTTTAGTCGTAGATGAGAAATTTCATCATTAAATACTAATTTTTATTCTTTATTTTTATTCGAATACAAATAGCCATAAATGTAAAGTGTATTCAAGATCATATGAGTTATCTCCAGAATAGTATTATATACATTCTCCCACTTGAAGACTAATTAATCATGAATTATCTCCTCTATAGCAACAACCACTCATTTGTTCTAATAGAGAAGTCTAACTAAAATTGTACATAACTTTAGCTTTTCGATTTTGACCATCTTTATTAATATATCGGTTGGATTTTTATTTTCATAAATCTTCTCAAGTGGTAAGACTCCATCTTCCAAAGCTGATTTTATGAAAAAATATTACACATGTATATGTGCTTTGTCCTAACATGATAAGCAAGATTCTTTACAAAGTGAATAGCATTTTAACTCTTACAATGCAACATATTATTTTTGTGCTTCTAACCCAATTTCTCTATAAAGATATGTAATCATATCATCTCTTCACTAGCTTCTGTCACTACAACATATTCTACTTAAATAGTTAAAAAGGCAACAATCTTTTGCAGCTTTAAAATTTAACTATTTGTTGTACCACCTAATGTAAAAATAAATCGGTAGCACTCTTCCTGCCATCTATATCACTAACTATGTAAGCATTAACAAAACTATGTAGACCTTATTTTGGTGCTCTAAAGCACAAGATTGATTTATAATTCCTCTTAGATACATAAAAATCCAATTTATAACTTCCCATTGTTGCTTCTCTGGATTTCTCATATATCTACTCACAACTCCAACTGTATATGCTATGTATGATCTTGTACTTTCCATGGCATATATAATACAACCAATTGCAAAAGCATAGGGTACCTTGGCCATGTATGCTCGTTCCTGCTTTGTCGAGAGTGATTACTCCTTAAATAGTTTGAAGTGAGTAACCAAAGGAGTGTTTACAGGCTTTGCTTTATCCATATTAAATCTTATGAGAAATTTCTTTACAGATTCTTTTTATGATAGTTTTAAGACCTCATTCACCTTGTCTCTGACAATCCTCATCCCAACGATTTTTTTTTTCAACTCCTAAGTCTTTCATTGCAAATTCTTTTGATATATATGTACATGCTATATATGTACAATAGTAGAATGATGTAGAAGTTGTCAAATTTCTTCATATAACTTCAATGATCTACTTGGCATCTCAAGAAGCTTTTACTATACCTAAACTCCATTGTTGGTATTTTAGTCATATAAATTAATATTTTGATGATATCAAATTCCATGTTGATTGTAATACATTATTCTTTTAGGCATTGAAGGTTTAAGTTTATAAGGGAAGCATTTTACGAGCAAGTGAATTACTCGTGACAACTCAAGACTTCAATAAAACAGAATAGCATATTGAGAATTATAATGGCACTTCATGAGATCAAATCTGTGAATAAACTTGGTCTCAATAGAAAAATAATTATGTCAATTTTCTAAGGAAATTTATAAAAGTCAATTTGAAATTGTCCACAAATAGTTGTGGCTAAATCATTCAAGTATGTGTATCATAAAAAATGAAAAACAATTGTGCAGCTTAAGAACAATTTCCAAATTGGCTAAACTAGTTATGTATTTTTTAAGATTTTTTTTATGGCTAGTTTTGAGCTCCAACGGTTGTTCTCTAATTTTTCTATAAATACATCATTCAAGGAATCATAAAATATATCAAGACATGACACTTTAACGTCCTTGAGCTTCCATTGTGCTAAAAAATTTATATTAACTCAATTGGATGTTTAAATCATTTTTACTATCAATTCTTGTATTGGGTTTACTTAAGTTTTTGTAGAGAACACTTTGAGAGCATTGTAAGGATTATATTAGTACCTCGAAACAATTTATTGTAAAGGTTTCTTGATACCTTGGAAGTCAAGTATACTATTTCTTGGTCTTAATTTGATACAACTTTAGTAGAATCCTCAAAACGAGTTGCTTAAGGCACAGACATAAGTTATATGGAGGACCAAACCACATAAATATCCGGGGTGCAATTCTCTTTATCACTTACTCTCTTATTTATTATAATTATTTGTAATTAAATTTTCTTACATGTTAGTAATTGAATAAGTCATTCATATTAGAGCATTAATCTTTCACATATGTAATTTAGCCCCTTCTTTGGTTGCCTACCTTAAATTTTTACCCGTCAAACTTTTTATAGCACTACCTTGGCGCTTGTTCTAGACCATACAAGTTTTTCTAAAGTTTACATACCATACTATTTCTCCCCTTACTTGGAAGCCCTACGGTTGTTGCAAGTAAATTTTCTATTCTAAGTCACTATAAGTCAAAGTTGTTTTTACATCTAATTGCTCTTAATATAAGTCTTTTTTTTCACTAATCCAAATACAATTCTAACTGTAGTCATCTTCACCACTAGAGAGAAAATCTCAGTGTTGTCAACGTTTTTCCTTTCTTGAAAATTTTTACTATTAGTCTTGTTTTGTATCTTTAGTTGCCACCATGCTCTCCTTTGACTTAGTAACACCATTGTTGCACAATTCCTTCTTTCCTTTGGTTAACTCTATCAATTGTCATGTTTGTTGAATAAAAGTGAATCCATCATACTTGTCATGGCTAACTCCCACTTAGTTGAATCATTAACTTGCATTACTTCCTCGTAACTCTTAGGTTTACCTTGATCAGTCAACAAGATGTAGTATAATAAGGGTCAATATCTCTATAGTGGTCTGATAATTCTAGTAGATCTCATCTAAATCTCTATTCTCTTAGTTATCTCTGTCATTATTTTGTAACTTATTTGTTGGAAAGTCTTTTGGTTGAACAACTTTTGACTTTTTAACTTTAGGACATGTTCTTGTAGTTTATATACCCAGCTAATCCTTGTACATAAGTCGTTCGTTAAAGATAACATTCATGTTTTTAATAACTTTCTGATTTTAGTTATATTAGAAACAATAGCAAATGAAGAAGCATTTTTTTAGACTTATGATCAAGTTTATTTCTATCCAATAAATCATCAAGAATGTAGAAAATACACCCAAATACTTTAAGGAAAAAAATAAAGTAAAAATATTTATGTTTTTTCCTCTCCAAACTTCTTCTGGTACTTTGTAATCTAACAGTGCTAAAGGTCCTATGTTGATTAAATTTGCTACAGTGTTAACTACATCAGCGTAGAACGCCTCTAATAACCCTATGTACAATCTCATCCTCTTGACATGTTTATTTAAATTTTTATTTATCCTTTTAGTTAAAACATTCTGTTATGGATTCCTTAAATTGACTTTCTTCATCTTGATCCTATTATCATCACAGTATTATATGAGCTTAGCATCAATATATTCTCCATAATTGTTAGACTGTAAGTATTTAACTTTTAAATTTATATCATTCTCAACTATAGCTTTTCACTTTTTAAAGATATTGAAGACAAAAGATTTATTTTTTAGAAAATAAAACCACACCTTTTTTGCTTGAGTCATCAATGAATGTCATATAGTACCTTTAGCCTCTAAGAGATGCTACAGGGGTAAGTACTTTAGCCTCTAAGAAATTCTATAGAGGTAAGTCCCGATAAATTAATATGAATTAACTTTAACTTCTTTAGCTTCAAATTTTTATCAAATTTTGAAAAATTTACCTTCTTTTACTTACCAAGAATGCAACCTTCATAAAATTTATGCTCATATTTTAGATCTGACAACTTTTCCTTTTATATAAGTCCTTTAATCCCTTTTGACTTATATGCCTGAGTCTCTAAGGATATAAATTTGATTGATACTTACATCAACAACTGCAATAATGTCTCTATAACTAGAAGTCATATAAAGAGCAATTTTATTTCCTCTAGCAACTGCCATAAATCCTTTTGGGACATTCCATGTACCACCAATCAAGATCATGTTATATCTTACTTTCTAAATTTTTCATAAAGATTAGATTGACATTTTTAAATGAATATCACCTATACTAATAATATCCAAAAGTTCTTCATCCACTAGATTACCCTTTTGTAATTTTCAGAAACATAATTATCTATGATATTGCAATGTGTCATGGCATCTTTGTTCATCAGTTAAATATATCTTTCAATAGATAAAAGTAACGCATCTCATTATTCATCAGTTAAAGAGTTGTAGCATCTTTGTTCTCATCTCTCTTTAATAAGTTGTAGTTCTTCTTTATGCAATCAGTTTTTCCATAATTCCAATACTTAAGTTTCCAAATATATTTGGATTTGCCCTTTTATTCCTTGACTTTGATCTACCATTGCCTTAACTAGAGTTTCGATCATTGTTTCTACCCTTACTCTCAGTATTTAAGGAAAAAAATAGATGTTAATGTCTCACCTGCATCTATTCTTTAGTGATAATTTATCTTTAATGCCTTTGAGTTGAAGTTTTATAGTACCTGTGGAATTTGTAACTCTTGCTCACATGTACTCCCAATTATCTTGTAGTGAGGCTAGAAGAATTAGAGCTTGAATTTCATCATCAAGAGTGATTTCAGTTATCATCATTTGATTGATAATTATATTAAATTCATTCTAATGGTTTGCTATCGGGCACCTTTTCCATCTTCAAATTTAAAATATTTTTTTCATAAGATGTACTTTGTTATCCACAGTAAGCTTCTCATACATGTCAGTTAGTACTTGTTAGGGTATATGCTTACGCGCCATCCCAGTTTGTATGAATATTTAGTTTGTAATATTTATACAATGCATATTTTATTAAATCGCTAATATCTTTTAATGAATGGTAATTAAGCTTGTAACATTATAGACATGATATGATCTGAGTAAGTTCATATCTGGTTTGAAGAAGTTTAGACCAGTGCTAAGAGTTAGCATGTTATAATAGCCAGCGAGTTCTAATTAATTAGAACTTAATCAATAATGTCACAAAGACCTGAGAATCTACTAGTAATGACATAATTGTAAAGAGTTACAATAGAGACTAAGAAATGTCATTATGGAAGTATCTTCTAAAATAAAGAGTTCCTGATCTACGTTCACCAATGGGGGTCTATCGGTGATACACATAGATTAGTGTATGTCTATATCTATATTGTACAGATGGTTATTCTTAGTTAACCATGAGCTTGGTTGAAGTTCATATAGACATACAGGTATTCAGTTAGGACTGGATACTGAACAGACTCAAGAGGACCCCAATAGACATCCTATGAAACCGTAAAAGGAAGTTCCTCTCGAGTTGAGTAGTATTTGTGGTCCTTCGACCTGAGCGCCACGGTGAACTTGTGGGAGATTCATCATACTTTGGTTCCACGTATGTTAGAGACCTTTCATGGTCTGACCGCTACGTGTCGCTAGGTATGGTCGATGCTCATGAAGTTCGGTGTGCGTAGATATGGGATCCGTCAGCTCACATAGATGGGTAGTATATCCGAACTTCGAGATTGTATCTTGTAAAGTCTTATGGCCGTAAGCAATCCACCTGGGAAAGGAGTTTCCTACAGGTTCGAACATTATAGCAAAAGTGTTTGCGTAAATTGTTCATAAAGATACGAATCTGAAGATAATAAAGTAATGGATGAAATTATCGGGATTTGACGGTAATGAACTATATCCCGTTCATCCTGGATACAATGACGGAAGGATTATACGAATATGGAGTAACCTCAACATGTATGGTCTGACGCGCTAATTTGTAATATCCGTAACGTGTGCGTGGGGTATCGTTCACGGACTTATGAAATAGTTTCATTTGACGAATCAGGCATGGACCTAGGGAGTCCCAATATGAAATGTACTCTTTGAGCACTTGGGCAGCGTACCGTATTGAATAGTTCAATACAGTAAAATTCAGCAATTTACTAAGGTTACGTTAACTAAAGTATATGGTCAGATGGTGGGACCCACTTTAGGTTAACTTGGTAACCGAGTAAGGACATAATTGTAATTTCACTTGATAATTATTTAATTGTTAAATAATTCAAATAAATATTTATTTATTTAATTGTTGAATAAATAATTTAAGTTTAACTAAGGTTAAGAGTTAACCATTTAGTTAAGTTAGATTAACTATACTTAATGGTTAAGTAAAAGTTAACTTAACCATGGTTAAGTAAAAGTTAACTTAACCATGGTTAAGTTAGTTAACTATGGTTAAAATATTTAAATATTCTTTTAATGAACTAGAGTTAAGTGTTAACTATAGTTAGAATATTTAAATGTTAGTTTAACCTAACTAAAGTTAAGAGTTAACTATGATTAGGTTAGATTAAATTCAAATTGAAATTAAGTGAAATTAAGTGTTATGAAATGAAATTAAATTCATTTGTATAAATAAAACAAATGTAAATTAAATTGATAAGGTTTTTGTTAATTTGATTTTGCAAAATTAGGTCAGCCATTTTACAAAGAGAGAAAAGAGAAATTGTCTTCTAATTAATGGATTCAAGAGTTAAATTCATTATTTTCTTTTAAGGCTTAAAACTAATTTAGCAAAATAGGTTTTTGATTAATTGATTAAGTGTTAATCAAAAGAAAAAATCAAGAACACAAGTTTAAGTAGTTAAACAAGTGCTGGATCAAAAGCTGTCATTCTAGATAATCAAACCCACCATTGTTGATTACTAGAATTGATCAAAGACAACATTTTGGTGGACTTCAACAATCTCCAACCAAAGGCTTCAAGGGTTATTTCTCAATTTCGTTTCTGATTAATATGTTATGATTGTGTTTACAGCAATGTTTTAAGCTTCCGCTGCTTCATTATATGTATGAGATATGTATAAATTGTGATTAAACACAAAACCCACATGCAAACACTCATGAATGTACAACTCCCAACAGTACTTTCACCGAGCTTGTCGTCATCTTCTCCTTTGCCACATTATGAGCAATGTTCTTGTACAGTGTTAACCAAATAACATCTAAAACTTGTATATTAAGGAGTTTCCCATCAACTTGTAACATGGTTATTGGTTTTTCTTTCAAAAGAAGTTTATGCAACTTCTTACTATAGAGGTAGTCTTCAATTTGCATTTTTCATAATACAAAATCTGGATTATCAAACTTATTAATTCTATGCATAAACACATTCTTAATTTTATCTTTGCCAACCATTGCTACTTGCGTGAACTTTAGGCTTTATACTAGTTGTTGCAAAGTAAACCTTAACTTGCTGATTAATGAAAGCACTAAAAGTAAGAAAAAAACAAAAGGAAAGTATAAAAAGAAAAATATATACAAATTTTATAGTGGTTCACTTATCCTATAGCTACACCTATTACTGTTATAGTTTGTTTTTACTACGATGAGAAAAAATTACAAGATACAACACTTACCTTCATGCTGTCCTTTATATAAGCACAAAAGCATCTTTTTAAAATTCTATATCCAATAAAAAATGGATTAGGGTACTACTCTTTTATTAGTATAACGTAGATTAGAGTACTATCCTTTTATCAATAGAAAATATTTTTTTATTATAATAAAAATAGAGAAATTATAAATTATCCTCCTAATATTTTAAGTATTATCCACTTACCACCCTAATATTTCATATTACCCAAAAAAACTCCCTACTATTACAAAAATTCTATTTAAAACTAATTATTTATTGTGCTTTTACTAATCTACCCTCATATTACTATTTTTCATAAATTATTAATGTAATATTTTTTAAAATAATACTAAAATAATTAAAATCATAACATATTTATATTATCATGGAATAATAAATATTTTTGTTATGTTATTTTTATTTTTTGTATATTAGTTTTTATTAATATTAACATTTTTTATGCATTGATATTTAATACTTTTTGAGAAAGAATAAATATCTTTTAATTTTTTAAAACACAATTACAAAAAATAATAATAAATATTCATTCTTTCTCAAGACGTATTTAATATTATTGTCATTAAAAAAGTCAATAATGAAATTTAATATTAAAAAAACTACTTTTTAAATAAATTAATATTTAATACTTTTTGAGAAAAAATAAATATATTACGATTTTTTATATTTTTATTACTTTTAAGTAGTTATGTTTTAATAGAACAAAAAACACTATAAGATATTTATTGTTTTTAATAAGCATTAAATATTAATGAATTAAAAAATATTAATATTAATAAAATATAATATACAAAACAAGAAAAATAAATAAAAATAAAATAATTAAAATATTCATCCTTCCATAATAATATAAATATGTTATGATTTTAATTATTTTAATATTATTTTAAAAAATATTATATTAATAATTTATAAAAATTAGTAATGTGAGGGTAGATTAGTAAAAGCGTAATAAATAGTTAGTGTTAAATAGAATTTTTGTAATAATAGGAATTGTTTTAGTAATATGAAATATGAGGGGGATAAGTGGGTAATGCTTGAAACACTAAAGGGTAATTTATAATTTTCCTAAAAAATAAATTAAAACATATAAATAAAGTGATTAATTAAACACTACTTATCCAACAGCTAGATTAAGATATGTTAGTATTATGTTTGAGCGTGTGCTATCACATTGAAAATTGATAATCGAATGAAGCTACTAAAGAGGGATAGGCTACCGTCGTGTCAGTGTCAATAATATTGATCGAGATGAACGTTAGCTTGGAAGTATGGTAGAATATTGTAATCATATTTTATTTATTATTGTAAATTTAACAATTCATTTAATTAATTTTTCTTTTGTGAGAGTATTATATGTAATAGAGGGTAATGTGTCATTTTCTTTACTATTAAATTATGTTTCTCTTCCGCTTAAGATGGTGGATTAATAATAATAACTAAAGCTATGGGTCATCGATTGATTTGTTTTTATTTTTAGGGAATTGGTATTTCAAAATGCCAATAATTAGGAGATATTCATTATTCATATTTTTCTTTATTCTAATTTCTTTAAAAAAAAAAAAAACAAAGTTGCAAGCAAATGGGTTTGTAACATGAAATCCAGATTCCCTGATGACTTTACTGAACAATAACAATACATTACTGCACTCTAATAAGTGCTCATTAAAATTATGACATTACCATACAAAAGCTCAACAATTATTTCGCATAATTAATCATGATCATGATAGAAAGCACATCCTATTGCAATTCAAAATAGTTGCAAATCTTTTACCTTAAGCATGTTTTTAATTAAGAAATGAAATGTATATATGCTGGCGCAGATCATACATCTCATAATTGTCACAGGTATTGTTTCAAGTAGCCATCCATCCGAGTATATTTTACCTCTGGATAAAGCTTTGAAGCTTCTTCTTGCCCTTCCCCAATTTCAAAGTTTGTTAAACAACCTTCATAATAAATGTGATAGAAATGTCCCACTGCCACTTGTTCTGCATAGTCCAAATCTGCATGTTCCACAATAAATATATTTAAATTTTGTTTAAATATAGGGTCATATCGTGTGATGAAATCTTCTAACTTTTTTATTAGATGTCGACTTTAATTTATGAGATATGTTTTAAGAAATTCGGAATATATAATATAAAACTTGAAATGGGTAATAAAAAATTTAGAGGATTATTATATGCTACAGCCACTGTAATGATAATGGCTTCTAAAATATAAAAAGCTCAATAAGCCAATGGATTTTGGTACATGTGTTCACCTTTCATGGAGGCTAGGAAATTTGAACTTTCTCGAGTTTCCTCCCTGAGAGCTCCTCCCACATTTCAACTAATTGTCTTCGACTGAGAATGTTTTCCGGTGGCCTCAAGTACAATGTTTTGTTTAACGTTCGAGGATCATCTATTGTCTTAATCGTGTATGTGCCCACATCATCCTCGTCCATAAATGCCACTGCTTGTAACCAACACTTCAATATTTTTTTTTGAATTAAAATTTATTTTTAATATTAATATTAAACCTTTTTTTAATAATTTAACTTTTTAAATTAAATAATAAACTAACATGATATTAGAATTAAGATCCAAAATTCAAAACTCATTCATATTTTTATTTTCGATTAATTTTTTAATTTTTTTGTTTCAGTCTCTAAAAATTTTACTTTGTTAAACTTAGATTTACGTTAAATTTATATTTAATGTGAAAATAATTATTAAAATTTATTTTTATATTAATATTAAATTTTCATCTATCAATTTAAAATTTTAAATTAAATAATAAATTAATAATCTTAATTAAATATTTTCGAGTCAGAGTGAAAAATTAATAATCATGAGTGACCAAATCCGCTCCCAAGTTTCTTAAAAAAGAAAAAGAAGAAAATCTACTCTCACATTTTCCTCCGCAAAAGATTTAAAGCTACTAGAAGTTCCGGACCTAACACGTATTTTATGCCAAAGAAGTTGTCCAATTGGGGCGAGAGACGCGAGTTTTGTTCTTTAAAAATGTAAAGAAGCAAAGAGCCTTAAACTCTCTTAATCTCTAAGTAATTTGATATTTTAATAAACTATGGATATAAATGAATAAAAATATCACTTGATGAGTTGAATTTGTAATTACCTTTAACATTGCCATCCCCATATAAGTGAACTTGATGTTTGGGAGGGGTGAGGCAGCCCATTTGAGAAAGGCCGCCAACAAAATAACCAGCAAAACAGTTAGCAGAAACGCAAGTGAAGGGGATTTTAGCTTCCTCTGTCGCCTTTCTCACTTCCATTTTCTCGTCGAATGTTACTCTTCCTGGTTCAAGCGCGTCTCCCATTCTAGCAGTATCCATTCCAAACTGTGAAGGCAAGAACCGCTGCAGAAGTTCACGCACATATTTAATCATCACTTCATTGCCTCATAATTAAATGTGCCACCAAATTCATAAAGGCTTAAAGCCATTCCATACAATAATATATTGAATATGCTAAAAGCATAGTGAAATTAATTAAGAGTATGTGCTTATCAAAATGGTCCATTTCTAATTTCCAAAGTGCTTTAACCCATAGGAATCAGAAACTGTTGCAAATTCCATCAGCAATTCAGTTGATTTTGATTGTCAAAATCAATCATAATAGTTAATGAAAATGATTTATTTAAAATAATATTACTTATAAAGTTAGGATATAAAATTTATATCTCAATTAATATAACATAAAAATAATTTTTTTTGTTTTAAAAAATGACAGGTGGTATTATTTTATGAATGAAAAATATATTAATACATTAGTTGGGATATAAACTTATATTCTAATTGTATTAATACAAACTTTTACTCATCTATCTAGTACCAATAGAAAGTAATAACAATTAATAAGAAAAAGAGATGGATTTAGAATGTCCCATATTTTATATTCATTTACCTTTTAAGCAGTTTTGAGGTAGCACTCGAGGGCTAGCCCTAACAACAATCTCCATGCATTTTTCTAATTCAGGTAAGGGGTTTGAATTTTAATAGATATTAGGGTAATATAAGTTTTCATTCTATCTCATGTGAGCTTTATAGTTTGAATGGAGTGTACTCAATGTTATACATGTTGTTCCTGATAATTTCAACTAAAAGTGGGCATTAATAATCGAAAACTGAAAAATTGAATCGGACTAGATCAGATCGAACTGACTGGTTCAATTCGATTTTTATTTGTAAAAATAACCGATCGATCCGGTTCGATTTTGGTTTGGTTTTAATTTTACTAAAACCAAACCAAAAAAGGGGATATTTTGGTAAATTAAACTAAAAGTGACACGTGATATTAAATAAATGGTAGTTGTAGCACAAAAAAATAAACATTGTCACATATAATCTCATCCTATTTTCAATTCAATAAAAATAAATTAAAATTAAAATTAAAAAACTTAAAAATTAAACTTAAAAGTTAAAACCCTAAAAACTAAAAACTCATTTTCCAAATTCCAATTTCCCGTTTCCCTTGCTTACACAGTGACAATACCCTAACCCTTGGCTGTCGTCTATCCGCTGGTTGCCGTTTGACCTTCGCCGGTTTCACTCTTCGCCAGTTCAGTCTTCGCCGTTTTTCCGTCTGCTCTTTTGCACCGGTGCACTACTTTTTTCCGATTCCATTACAAGTTACACAGTGATAGCCCTTTTCTTGTCGTGCCGTCGACCGTCCGTTCACTGGTGGGTTGTCGTACTCTTCTTCTCCAGTTTGCTCTTCGTTGTTTCGCCGCCTACTCTTTTTTACCAATTCGCTATTTCGCTGTCAGTTCATCTTTGTTGTTCGCAGTTTATCGTCGCGCTAGTGTGTCTTTGTTTGCCGTAGCATTGGTGTGTCGCCGTTCACCGTCACGCTAGTGTGTCGCTGTTCGTCATCGAGCTGGTGTGTCACAGTTCACCATCGCGCTGCCGCTGGTGGTCGCCCTTCGCTAATTTGAGTCCTCATTGTTGGTAATTGGAACATGTCGGTTTTACATTTTTGCTTGCAAATTGTTCTAAATTTTAGTCTTCTTTATTGATCATTATGCTTTGCATGTGAGAATTTTATTTATTTGAGATTTTGGGTGATAATGGAATATCAGTGGTGCCATTGCTTACAGTTTATTTATGTGTTCCTAATTTTTTTCAATTATGTTAGTAAATGCAGTATGTTTAGCCCAGATGTAGTTATTGTTCTTGGTCTTTTGATTTCTAGACTTAAAATGGAAATAGAGCTATTGTAGTGCTTATTTTGAAGTAAGCCATATTGTAGATGTTTCTTTCATTTGGTAAAAAGGATCACTTGAACTTCAATGTGGCATTTGTTTCCCAGATCTGTAATTCATGTTAGGTTAATGGGCATTTATTGTAGGTATTGCTTGTGAAAGAGGTCTGATTGAATATATATGCATAGCAAGTATTCGGTGAAATGTGTACGAGATGTTTGTCTCTTGCTTGTATTAAACAATCTGCACTTGATACATTCATATTTGAGTTACTGTTTTTTTTTATTTTCTGATTGTATTGACTTAAAAACTTGGCATCATGATTTTACATATTCTAATATCGTCTTAGTTGTACTATTTGGTTGTGATATGATAGTGTTATGAATTGTGAATTATGAATTGTGATTTTGTTGTAGAATGGATCGTAGTTCAGAAATTGAAGAAGGTGGGTAAGCAAAGTGTTACCAATAGTAATACTAACCACTTGAGATCAACAGTTTGGGAAAGTTTTACCAAGCTATCGGGTGGGGAAAAAGCTAGATGCAATTACTGTAAAAAGACATATGTATGTCACAGTAGTATTGTCGAAACTTCAAATTTTAGGTCTCATTTGAAAAGATGTGTTGCTTATCTGAGCACACAAATTGATGAAACACAACAGAAGTTAGTACTAGAAAAAAAAAATGTAAATGTAAGGGGAAAAAGTATTGCAAATGTTGTGACAGTTGGGTTTAATCAGAAGGATCTCAAAAAATCACTTATGCGATGCATCATAAAAGATGAGTGGTCTTTTAAGAATGTAAAGGGTGAAGGGTTTAATGAGTTTATGGCAAAAGCTTGTCCAAGATTTACAATGCCATCACGAAGAATAGTTGCAAGACACATCCTTGATCTGCATACGAATGAGAAGGCCTTGTTACAAAGTATTTTATGTTCTAATAAGCAGAGGATTTCGATCACAACAGATAGTTGGACTTCAATCCAGAATGAGAATTACATAGTAATAACATTTTACTTTATTAATGAGAAGTGTAAGTTGTATAAAAGGATTCTTAGTTTTGGGACTATTGAATACCATAAAGGAGAAACTATTAGGAAGTGTATAGAAAGTTATTTGCTTGAATGGGGCATTGAAAATATATTTGCTATTACAGTGGACAATGCAAGTACAAATGATATTGCAGTTACTTATGTCAAAAGAAAATTAAGGAGCTGAAAGGAGGATTCATTAGTTATGGGTGGTAACTTCATACATTTGCGGTGTTTTGCACATAATATTAATTTGATTATGCAATATGGGATGAAAGAAGTGAATGAGTCCATTACTGGTATTCGTAATGCTGTCAAGTACATTAGGTCTACCCCCTCAAGATTGAAAAATTTTAAGAAATTTATAGAAAGAGAAAAAATCTCATCGAAAGCGTTTGTCCACCTAGATGTACCAACTAGATGGAACTCAACATATTTAATATTAAATAGTGCTTTGAAACTAAGAAATGCATTTTATCCGATGGAATGTGATGATGATCAGCATTATTTTTATTTCGGGGAGGATGACATTGACAGTGGCAACAAAAAGGCAAGCCACCAAAAGATGCAGATTGGGAGAATGCTCAAAGGTTGGTCAAGTTTCTAAAGACATCCTATGATGTGACTTTGAAATTTAGTTCATCCAAACAAGTGTCTTCTCATTTATTTTTGAATGAAATTTGAAAGATTCAATCATATTTGAAGACAATCATAACCGGTAGAGATGAGTTATTTTGGGGTATGACTAGTGTTATAAAGATTAAATTTGACAAATATTAGGGATCTCCTGAAAAAATAAACAACATCTTAATTGTGGCAGCAATACTTGATCCTCATTGCAAAATAGATTTTGTTGAGTGGTGTTTAGGCACTTTATTTAATGGTACAAGTGTGAATGATATGATTAATTCTGTTAAACAATTGTTGTTTAAGTTGTTTAACAGTTAGAAGACATTTGAATCATATGAAGGGGAATTTAGTGATAGTAATTTAGGAGGTGGTGTACATGAAGGGGGTCCAGAAGAAGAAGACATTTACGTTGCTTTGTTCCAATTTCATAAAACACAAAAAAAAAGAATTGATGTCCCGGAACATGAGATTCAAATGTATTTGTCAACTGAGACAAAGAAGTCCAACAATGCACACTTTGAAATCTTAAGTTTGTGAAAATTAAATTGTACAAGGTATCCAGTTTTGTCTCGAATTGCCAAGGATGTTTTTGCAATTTCAGTTTCTACTATCGCCTCTGAATCTGCATTTAGTACAGGAGGGCGCATTCTTAATGCATTTAAGAGTTCTTTGACTCCTCAATCTGTGAATGCCTTGATTTGCACTCAGAATTGGCTTTGGTCTACTCTTCTTGGAGACAAGATGGATGTACCTGACACAAAAGATGCTAACATTTGTGAAAGCGTTGAAACAGGTATAATAATTACTTATATAGTCATATGATAGTTTTTTTTTTAACTTCATTCTTTACTTATTTTTTATTATATTTTTCTCAATAGAATTGAACATTCTGATGGATGCATCACAGCATATTATGGCCACTAATTGATAAAAGTATTGGAGGTATGAGGCATTTTAAATTTATTATATTTCTTATATCTAATTTATAATTTATAGTGTATAGTTTACTAATATAAGTTTTTTTTTCTAATACTTGTAGATTTGTTGATTTTTTTGGATTGGAGATGAAATTAATAGGCATGGAGTTTTGTTATTTTGGATTTTGAATATATGGTCACCACTATGTATGTGGTGTTGATGGACAATTAGATTATTGATGGATAATTTTTTTTTAAGTATAATCTTACTTTGAATATTATGTTGGTGAACAATTTTATTTTCATGAATATTGTGTTGAATTGTTGATGAACAATTTTATTTTCGTGAATGTTATGTTGAATTGTTGATGAACAATTTTATTTCCGTGAATGTTATTTTGAATTGTTGATGAACAAATTTTATTTTCATGAATATTATGTTGCTAGACATTTTTCATTTTTATTAATAATTTTGTTGATAAATTTTTTTTTCATGAATATTATGTTGATGGACAATACTATTTTTCTATGAAATTGTTAGAGTTGGTCATTTTGATTTTAGATATGTGGTCATCATTATGTGATATTGATTGACAATTAGATATTGATGTAATTTTATTTTTATGTATTAATTATAATCTTATTTTGAATATTATGTTGATGACGAATTTTAGTTTTATGAATATTATATTGATAGTAAATTTTTATTTTTATGGATAATTATTTTCGATGGAATTTGGCAATATTGAATTGTTGATGGACAATTATAGAAGAATTATGTAAAATTATTCAAATACAAAAAGAATTATGTAAAAACAATTCCAAAATTTGAAATTAAAAAAAAATCAAAAAATAGCCAAAAAAACAGAACCGAACCGAAAAAAACCGGTTCGGTTCGGTTCAATTTTTTTTTCCTCTAAATAACCATTATGTTTTTACACAACAAAAAATTATACTGATTCAGTTCGGTTCTTAAAAAAATCGAATTGAACCGATCCGTGCTCAGCCTTAATTTTAATACTATAATTCTGTTTATAATTTAAGTAGAATGTGTCTAATGTTGTATATATTATTATTGATAATTTTAGTAGTATAATCTGATATAAATATCAATAACAAATTTGATATAATATCAAAAGTGTAATCTAATGGTTGTAATTTCAGTTGATTAATGTAGTCTCAATTATAAAGAGTATAAAATCAAAAATTATTCTGAGAGACAGTCCACTGTTCGGAATAATTGTCAACTTTTTATTATATGTACCTAACGATCGGCTGCACCAAAACTCTCCTTTTTTTCTTTTTTAAACCTAACCCACGAGATTTGTGTAAAAGTTACCCTTCATTTTATTAAATCTTACATTTGACAAATAACAAGTTTTCAGTAGACTTTGCATGAAAATGGGAAATCATGGACACTGGATAATTAATTGCTTTCATTATATAGATGGCGACTTGCATTTTACCATATGCCAAGGCTCTGTAAACTTTTCACTACGTAATTTTCCTATTCTTCCTTTGAGACTGACGGTGAAATCTTTATTTTTTCCCCCTTTTTTTCTTACTTCTAATTTTAGACTTTAAATCTCCCTTGTGTTGACTCTATTGTTCTTACATGAAATAGGAATACAATTGGATAAAATGAATTGAACAAGATATTACATATACAACAAGCTCTTGGAATGTTTAATATAAAGATTGTAAAAATTATTTTATTAATTTAATAAAGTAAAATTTATTGAAATATTATATATATATATGATATGTTCTTATCAATATGACGTGAATGTTGAATTTAAAGAATGAGAAGAGAAGTTTTTAAAAAAAAAATAATGTCATTTTTTCCCTTAATTTTGGGTAAACACTTTTTCTCTTAAGTTACTATTTTGAGGTGTCAAACAATTTACGGGTGGATATCGATTTAATTGAACTAAAAATTGAATTGAAAATTTTTAATTTGATTTAGAGTTTGATTTTTAATTAGTTTTATTTGTTTAGGACCAATTGATTTAATTTAATTTGATTTAAATTAAATATATATATTTAAATAGATTAAAAAATTTAAATTCTTTTATTCAATTCAATTTCTTATATATGTTTGAACCGATCGATTTTACTTATATAAAATTGATTGATTTAGTTCCAGTTTAATTCAAAAACGAACCGAAATCAGATTTTGATATTGTTAGGAATCAGATTATTTAAAAAGTTTGAAATTTTGAGGGGCTGCAAAAACCGCTTATTCTGGTTTTTATAACTCCATCTGCCCACTTTATTCTAATTTAACCAATCACTTTATCTTTTAAATTGAGGAATACTCGAGATTGGTGGAATAAATGCAAAGTTATCGAATTTATGAAGGGATCGATAAAATTAAATTGTGGGATAATATGAAGCGATTCATAAAAATACAGTACATTTTTCTTTTCTTTTTTTATACGTCAAGGCTTGGGGTCTGTCGATAATTATGCCATAGAATTTAAAATTTATTTAGTGGATAAACTTCTAGAGGGACTTTGTGTTAAGATAAAAAGTGAATGCCTTCATATTCGATTTGTATGTTGTCATGTATCATTTTCTTTAGCTAGAAAGATTGATTATCAACTTCAATACCCTTTTGAAATGAATATGGATAAAATCATTAAGAGGGTTGTTGAAAATGTTGATATCAAATGTTAAAATACAATGAAATATAAATGGAACACTTTTATATATTAAATATAAACTTTAAAAACTACCACCACTCTTCCTTATATACAACACAACACTCTCACACACTCTAAGTTGAATTTATTATTTTTTTTCAATTCTTGATACAAAATCAAGTTCTTAACACTTAATCAACACTTTAACACTTGAGCAAGTTTGTATCATTTGATGCCTAAATTTACTAAATGAAGAGGAGTGTATTTATACTAATTATTATCAAATTTAAACTACACAATAAAATATTTTAAAATTTTCTTAATTATAAAAAATTTTCATACTTATCTCTTCATCAACTACTCTATTAAAAAAAAAATCTTCTATCTTTCACCTACTTTTGAAACTTTCATAATTTAGGTTATGGTTTTGATTCTAAAATACTTATTAACCTTGGGCTTTGATTTTAAAATATCTCATGAGTTGGACTTGTGGGTTTGAATTTATATTTTGGACTTTAAGTTGATGTTGTAAGTTTTTAACTGAAAATATTTATGAGATTGTGGCTAAAAGAGTCCCTAAGAAAGAAATTGAAGGTGTGTATGTGATTAAATATGGCTTTAAGCAATAAGACGTGCCAAATGATTCAAGAGAAGAGGTAGAATCTGTTCTTGATTTAAGCTTTGCATCTAATTGTATGTTTGAGTTTACATAAAAAGATAAAGTTTATAGCAAACCGTGTGTAGTTGAGATGGTTCTACCCCTTCACAATGAGGCAAAAATATTATGATTGAAGAAGAATTGGCTTCAAAAATTAAAAAGAACGGTGAGCATAATGACCAAAATTTGAGGTGAGAAACAAAAGGTTTGGAGATACAGTTTTTACAAGGCTACATCTTCTCAAAGAGTTACAAATAAATACAAGAATAAGATGAAAGATGACTATTTTCAAGTTTCGATGAAGCTTGATGAGGAAAGGTACAAGTTCCCATTAAAAGATTTTATGTTGCTGAATTTCAGGTTTCATCATCAGACTGAGTACGAGTTTTTTTTTTTTAAGAGAAAAAAATTTGATATAGGACAAAATTAAAATTTTTATTTAAATTATTTGATGTTTTTTAATTTATTTGAACTTGTTTATAAGTCTTTTCATATTTCAGTCATATTTTGTTATTTTAATTGAATTAAAATTTGAGGTTATTTGACTTATTTAAGTAGGATTAGAATTGATTCCCTATAAGTAGACTTGTCATCTTTATTATTTGTTGAAGTTTTTAATAATATTTTCTTCTTTTTTAGTATTTTCTTATGGAATAGTTATGTGAAATCTCGTTAGAAGTTGTTTGGATTCAAGCGCATCTATTCTCATCTAGTAGAACGATAATCTATTAACCTTATTCACTTTGTCTAGATTCTGTTAGGCTATATTTTTTTTCAAAATTTAAAAATATTAAATATCAGACCATTTATTCTATCATTCCTACCGCATAAAATAATTGTGAGAAGATGATTGATAATCACCTTGAAAAAGTTTTAGAATTGAGCAAGTGAGTAAGGGACACGCAGATTAGGTGCGAAAGTGAGAAGACCTCAGAAGCGCAGTAATAGATAGAAGAGCTGCGATGCCCAGTGTACAGCGCCGACGTAACTAAAGCCCTAAAGGACTTTTAAGTTGTCTAGGATACTCTATCTTGTTCTCATTCGGATTAGGGTTTACTTAGGGCGGATGTAGGCTATATAAAGGCTTTTTTTTTTTACTTGAGAAAACATCACAAATCTTAAAAAAAATACAAAAGAAATAATTGAGAGAACAATTGTGCAATTTCCTTTGTAGTAAGAGAGAGATTCTTTGTGAGTTCTTTCTTAAGGTTCTTTGTGAACTCTGTTGATTCATTAATAAGAAGTAAGATCTGATCCATCGTGGAAGTAGGTAATTTACCAAATCATATAAATTACTTTTGTGTTTTTTTACCCTTTCTTACTCTTATTGCTTTCTATTGTTTGTTGTGTTATTTTACTTGTGTGTAAAGTGTTTCCACCAACAAACTCGTAGAAGAGTAAGGTTTAAACAATCATGGCTGCACCCAAGTATGAAGTAGAGAAATTCAATGGTGAGAATGACTTTAATATGTGGAATGTTAAAGTGTTTGCATTACTATTGAACTAAAGATTAGGCTCGACCCTAAACGAGACTACAGCTCCATCTAGTGAAGAAGAGAAGCCAGAGTCATCTAAATCTAAAAGAAAAAAGAAAGATATTTAAGAAATGGCTCGTAGTATAATCGTTCTGTCCTTAAGCGATAAAGTATTGAGGGAGGTTGCTAGTGAGAAGACAGATCTTAGTCTTTAGAATATGTTAAATAATCTTTATATGACAAAGTCATTGGCCAATCGATTGTATATAAAGAAAAAATTGTATCAGTTGTCCATGTCAAAGAGGATGTTAATAAAAGACCATATAGATGCCTTTAACAAGATCATAATCGATTTAGAGAATATCGACGTGAAGATATAAAATGAAGACAAGGTAATCATTATGTTGAGTTTCCTTTCCCGTAGTTATGAGCACTTTATTGATACTCTGCTCTATGGTAGAGAGAGTTTAACCATGAAAGATATCAAATTATCATTAAACTCAAAGTAATTAGAAAAGAAGATTAAGGCCAATGTAGATGAGTTATCTGAAAGAGGACGGCCTACATATAAAGAAGAAATGCTTAAGATTAAAGTCCAGGGATAATCCTAGGAAGTGGTATTGTTGCAAGAAATAATGGTACTTTATAAAAGAATTGTCCTAAAAAGAAAGGTAAGGATAAGAAGAAGAGACAGATGCTACTTTAGCTTATTAGGATAGTTATGACAGTGTAGAAACTCTTGTCGTATCTTATAGTAAGAACTCTGATCAACGAGTTCTAAATTCTGCTTGTACATTTTATATGTGCCCAAATAAGTCTTTGTTTAGTAATTTTCAATCCATTAATGATGGTAAAGTGCTAATAAAGAATAACATGACTTGTCAAGTGAAGATAATTAGTAGTGTTAAACTTAAACTATATGATGGGAGAGTGAGAGAGCTATTAGAAGTTAGGTATCTTTCTGACCTCAAGATGAACTTCATCTCACTGGGTATGTTAGACCAAAATGGGTGTTCTATTAGAATTGAAAAATGGATTCTAAAAGTGTTAAAAAGGTTCCATTATTGTGATGAGATGTGATAGGCACAAAAGTGTATGTATGCTGAAAGAAAATGTAGTAAGTAGTTCTGCATCACTCTTTGTTGATGATGAGAATATGCAATCAAGTTGTGGCATTTAAGGCTAGCTCATCTAGGGGAAATGAACCTAAAGAAGTTATATAAGGAGTTATATGATTAAAAGACGCTAGGTGAAGATAAGTTTCAGCCATTAGAGTTTTGTGAGTGTTATGTGCTTGAGAAAGCCCATAGGGTAAGGTTTGTTATCAGAGAGTACAAAACAAAAGGTACTTTTAATTATATACACTCAGATCTTTAGGGACCAGCGCAAACAATCACTAAGGTAGAGTAATGTATTTTCTTACATTCATTGATAATTATTTAAGGAAGGTGTAGGTATATATGTTGAAGAGCAATGAGCAAGTGTTTGATACGTTCAAAATATAGAAGGACCTTGTTAAAAATCAAATCGATAAGAAAATTAAGAGACTAAAGACTGATAATGGCCTTGAGTATTGCAACAATGGGTTTGATGATTTTTGTGATAAACATAGGATCACAATGCACAAAATTGTGAGAATCAACACTACAGCCGAATGGTCTGCGCAGAGATAATGGTTATTAAAGACATTAACACCAGTGTATATTGTAATAGTTAGAGTACTATAAACCTAAGCAAGCATTAAATGTTAAAACATATTAATGTATAGCTTCATTTCATTAGAAAACAATATTCAAAGTGGTGAGATTAGTCTAATGAAGATTGGTCGTTTAAAAACCCCACTAATATGTTGACTAAGCCAATACCTTCGATTAAGTTCGTCCTATACAATAATTTAATTGAAGTCACTATTATATGAAGGTGACGGTGATACAAAGATGAAAGATCTTGAAAACTTTGTGGATGATTTTGAATTAAGGAGGGTATGAGAAGAGGATTGAAAATCACCTAAGAAAAAAAGTTTGCGATTGAGCCAAGTAAGTAGACAACACATAAAGAAGGTGCGAAAGTAAGAAGACCTCAGAAGCATTAAGTATCGTGGTGCCCAAGAAAGAGCTTAGAGCATCGCAGCTGTAGTAACCATTATCCATAACCGGTAAGAATATGTATATTTATATATATAAATATACGTATTTTATTTGTATGTGGGTGATCCTTGATTTATATATTGTTATTAGTAGTGTTTTTATAGGTTAAGGATATACTATTAGTATTGAGTTTATTTGCAAGACTTTTGAATTATTTTAGGGACCAAATTGTTATACTTTGAAAGTTTTGGGGGCAAATTTGTAAATACCAAAAATTAGCCTCTTAGTATAAAAATACACTTTTGAACCCTAATTTATCATTTTTAGGTCGACCTACCCATTTTAAGAGAGAGAAGAGAGAAATAGAGGAGAGAGAAATAGGAGAAGAAGAAGAAAAATAAGAAGAAATTGGAATTTTGAATTTCAAGAGGTATATCATACGTATTTCTCAATTTATTGGTATTAATTAAGTTAATTTCTTTAAGTTTTGATTTTTTAAAATATGTATAATTGAGGATTTGTTGTGTATTTCGTAAGATCATATGAGAATTGATGATGATCTATAAGATAGTTTGATAAATCATGATGAATTGTGGAATTTCTGCTGGATAACCTCTTGATCTAGGAATTCTATAAATTGTTGTGATTCGATTCTGGTTTTGAATTTTGAGTATATGAAATTAGACATGTTAAGGATCATCTGAGACTTTGAATCGATTGAAAATTCTGGAAATTGAATTTATAGTGAATTTACCAAAATGACCCTGAAATTCTGGAAATTTCCTGTGTAAACAGTATAGTACAGTGAAAAATAATTTTTGTCCTACTGAATGATCTTCAAAAATTATGAATTTGTGGAATATGATAATTTTATATGTCTAATATGATATACTCGGAATTGAGAATTTAGATCAATGTGGTTGAAGTGTTATGAATTTCTAAAGTGTATCAGCTCATTGCAATATTTGATTAACAGATTTTTAAAGTTATAGAATAAAATAGTTTTAAAATACTTTTGGCAGTGATTTGGAAATGAAATATTTATCATGGACTTAGATATGTGTTAAGAGTAATTATGTGGTAGTTTTATAATTTTTGAGTTAGTATATGATTTTATAAAATTGGGAGATTGAATACTGTTCAGTAAGTATCTTGATCCTGTCAGGTTTGTAGTTTGGATTCGATGGTGTGTATGGAATGGATTGTGTAGGAAATTTGATATAATATTCATATATAAGAAGGATATATGAGTCAAAAATGGTATATTCTGATTTTGGAGTAATTGGACATCATTTGATGCATTAGAAATTTTTGTTAAGTGTAAGTGATCAGAATGACAGGTTTTGAGAAACCAAATATTTAGACCAATTTGATGTGATAAATGCATTGTGTATAATTTTGTAAGCTATTTAAATTATTTTGTGTGAATTGTGAGGCTTATGAAAGGATTAATCTCCATTGATAGGTTAAGGAGATTTAAGCCTTGTAGCTGAAAGTGTTAAGAGGTAAGTATACTAGACTTTTACTGAAATCACTATAAGCATAGTAATTGTCTATGTATGATTTTGTAAATGTGCTTAAAAATATGTTTATGTTATGCCAAAGTGTATTTGATATGAAATGTGAAAAACATATGTTTATGAATGTGAGCATTGACATTGAACATGGACATACATGTGTTTTTGAAAGCGAGCTTTCAAAATGAAATGTGTTTGACAAAGAAAGCTTTGAGGTGCAATATGTCAATGAGAAAGATTTTGTGTTTTGAGGATGCTTGAACTCACTGTTAACTTAGTAGGCATCTTATGTGATTTGTGGAGCCTTTATGTGTGGCCTTTCCTTCGGGATAGGTATATGTTATGTGTTCCGTATGTAGGGAGGATCCTATTGGTACCTAAAGGAAGAGTGAGTTATCACATTCGTGTGGTGGCGTATTGGTGCATGTGAGAGGACTCACCGATGATCAGGGTGAGGGTTTGGCTTTTACCTTCGGGCATGAGCATTATATATGTGTTATTCAAGACCTCACTTGTACTATTCCTCTCATACGGTATGTCACCTACGAGTGACATTTGGCTCATTATGTGATATGTGATGTGTAAGTCCTACTAAGTAGTAGTTGAGTGATGGTATTCCTGTAATATGTTTTGAAAGAATGTGTAAGCGCTTACATGATATGTGATTTGATAAGATTATGATTTTGATTGATCACAGCATATCATACATATGCATTGTGTACATATATGTATTTGTATTTGATATATGAAAAACTAATATGCTTACTGAGTTTTATACTCATTATAGTTTATGGTGATTTCAGGTAAAAAAAGGTGCATGTGTGCTTAGCGGATTTGGCAAGGCTTCTGCTGTTCCTTGGGTTCCCTAAGTTGCTAGGTTGTTGTGTGTTTCATTTGGGGACACGTGGGATAGGATATTTGGTTTGTCCCTATTGAATAAATACTTATGTATTATTTCATTGTGTGTGGCTAGATTTGATTTAAGTTTTCAAAGTGTGGTTACTAGTTGATTTCAAGTAAGAATTTGCAATGAATATATTCTGGACTTCCGGTAACAAAGTTGCTACTAGTGACGTAGTAGAGTGTTAATCTCTGAGAAAACTCTGCGTATCTTCGGTTTATTAATTGTCCCAGTCATAATTCAATTGTTATAATTCTGAAAGAAATTGAAATGAACGTTTAAATATGGTCAAGAGAAGTTTATATTTATATGTTAAGTTATGGGTTGATTTTAGTGTTGAACTTACTAGCAACTTGCTAAGGATTTCTGTGTTGAAGGAAAGTTAAAAATTTTGTGTAATATTATTTATGAGTGCACATGCAGTATTATTGAATGAATGTAAGTGATGTCGTGTGTCGGATCTTTTGGGTCTGGGGCGTGACAGCAGCACTTTGAGTGTAGTGCCACGGAGCCCATCTCCAAGTCTCAACACTTCAACTCTGGAGACCAAAACAACAACATCATGGCACCCAGAAGGCCAACGTCGCAGTGCCAGCATGAGTAAAGCCCTAAAGGACTCATAAGTTGTCTAAGATGCCCTATCCTGTTCCCACTCAAATTATAGTATACTTTGGGCGTATGTAGGCTTTATTTTGGCTTGAAAAAATATTATAAACCTTAGAAAAATACAAGAGAGACAATTAAGAGAGCAATTGTATAATTTCCTTTGTGGTGTGAGAGAGATTCTTTGTAAGTTTTTTTTATAGAGTTTTTTATGAACTTTGTTGATTCATTAATAAAAATGAGATTTAATTTATTGTCGACGTAGGTAATTTACCGTACCAAATAAATTATTTGTGTATTTTCTTTTACCTTTTCTTATTCTTATTGCTTTCTATTGTTTGCTGCGTTATTTTACTTGTGTGTGAAGCGTTTCCACTAACAATAATAAAGTATAATTCTATCTAGAAAATAAGGACATCATATTCATATGAACTCTAAGTGTAAATAGCACGAGGAAATAGTAGTAAGTCTTTTATATATTTATGTTTATGTTTATTTCTATTTTTATTTTTTATAAATTTTTTAGTTTGTGACCGATATATAAATATTGTATTTCCTTTCGGGTTCTTATTATATAAGTCCCTGTTGGTAAAAATAAAAATAACAAAAGCTAGGGACAGTAGAATTCTCATTAAATTTCTTCCATTTTTAAATTCCATCAAGAAAGTCCTTTGACTCTTTGCACCGTAAATGTTAAAGAAGTGAACTTATGTGCTTGACAGAATTGTTAAAAATATTGTCAACAAAGAATATTTAATTAGCCCTTAAAGTTTTTAAGAAATGTTTCTTGTTAATCCTATAAAAATGCCGCTCATAAAGTTTCAATAATGAAAGCAACTTGTTGATACTAGTCTTAGTGATGTTTATCTGTTGACTATATCTTAAATTTCCCTTTTCTTTTCAATGAAAACTAATACAAGAATATAATTGAAAAAAAAATTTGAAACGGCCAGCTCTTTAGGAATGACTTCTAAAATCAAGCAATTATGTTAGACATAATTTTAATTAGAATTCATATTCGTATGAATATAATCTCAAATTTATCATGTTAAATTATTAAAAAAAAAATTGAGAAAAATATATTTAAAAAATTCATGGTGATTAGAACTTGAAGATTAATTTGTAGCCTTGAATTGGAACTAAAAGTATAATAGTCTTCCACAATCAAATCCATGTAGGCTCAATGAGATTCTCTCTCTATGATAAAAAAAAGAGAAGAGCTTTACGTATATTGATTTAATTTAGGGACTACAATTTTGAAAAGATCTTTATATATTAGGTTAAATTATAATCACATCATTCATAATCCAATTAGTATTAGGTATCTACATATAATAAATCCATATCAAAATAGATATCTTTAGAGCTCAATAAAATATAGCCCAAATAGGTTACTTAAATTAGCCTTTATTTAAGATAGTCAAAAATGTATTATTAATATGTGAGCCTACACAAAGAAAATAAAAAAAAAACTAACAATCTCCTATTTGGGTCACATATGTCATCTAGAAATAATTATACATTACAAGCCTTAATGTGTATAATAAATATTATTTTATCTTGAAACATCTCCTTAGATATAATCTGATCCATTAACTATATTAATATGAGATCAAAGTGACCTTCACTGCACATATTCGCAACTAAACCCATTAGTGGTCACTATACCAATATAATCAATAACATAGATCATATATAGATGTGTAGATGAAAATCACAAGAAATGTGATCTCAAACATATCTATTTCCAATTGATCCTATTTTATAACTCCAATGAGTTAAATATTTTTAAACTTTATGCCAAACCGTAATAGAAAGTACCAAACACTTTCTAAACTTTATGCAAAATTGTCGTAGAAAATACAACCTTATTTTAGAATTTCAACAAATAATCCATTCAATTTTATTCTATAAAAAATAAACCATAAGTGTATCTTTAACCGAATGAACATTAAATGATAAACTCCTATTATTCATGTATATTATCAAATAATACAAAGCAATATACTTATAAAATACCTTGGGCGGTAACCTTTTGGTGAGCAGATCCGTAATTATAGAATTTGTACCAATATATTCTATTAACACTTATTGACTTTGAACCATATCTTTAACAACTAAAAATTTGAAGTCTATGCATTTAGACTTCGAAGAGCTTCTGTTATTATAGAAATACATCACTATAACTTTATTATTATAATAAATTTTCAATGGTCTTTTAATGCCATTGACAATACGCAGCATTGTGATAAAAATTTACAACTATATCCCATGATTTAATGCCTCAAAATAAGTTATAAACTTGGCCTCTATAGTAGAAGAAGCTATGAATATTTGCTTAGCACCTTTTCAGAAAATAGCTCCCCGACTAAGGTATATATATAATAAGATGTGAATCTCTTACTATCTAGGCATTCAACAAAATCAAAGTCAAAATACCCTATGATTTCTAATCTTTCTGATCTCTTATATGCAATCATGTAATCTTTTATTCTTAATAAATATCACATAACCCTTTTGGCTACTTTTTAATGATCCATCCTAAGGCTACTTAGATATTCTTCTAGCATTCTAACAATGTATGTAATATCTGGATGCACACACTTGAGCATACATAAGACTCTCTGCTGCTGATGCATAAGGAAAATTTTGTATTCTTTTTGTTCAATCTCATTCTTAGAAAATTGGCTGAGACTGAACTTATTACCTTTAGTAATAGACGTATCTTTTAGAGCATAATTCTTTATGTTATATGTGCTAGCATCTTATTGATATAGTTCTTTTGTGATAATTTAAAGATACCTTGAGTGTGATCCTGATATACCTGGATTCTTAATACAAAAGATGTGTCCCCAAAATTTTCATCTTAAATTTCCTTGATATAAATCTTTTAGTTTCATGCAATAAGCTTATATCATTACTTGCTAGCAATATGTCATCAATATGTAAAACCACAAATATAAACTTACTCTCACTAAACTTATGATATATAAATTCATCAACTACATGTTCCTTAAAACCAAATGAGGTAATCACTTGATGAAATTATTGTGTATTTTGTATAACAAAAAATAATACAAGTATACGTTATAAGAAACAAGTAATAAATGATGAGTAAAGTATCGTTTCTACGAAAAATTATTATTATTACTTGCTAAGTGCTAAAATTGTATCCTCTTACTCTTATATATCCAAATTTGTGGTATTTCAATATATTGATAATTAAATAAACTAAGGAAATAGATAGTAAGGGAATGATCATAAACACTCTAATTTATCAAATATCTAGGATTACAATTATCCCACAATATACTATACTTGAATTCAATTGTTATTCTTAATCCATCAATATGATTGTTAACCGAAAATTCTAATGTATTCACAAGTCTCTTTCGATTTTTAAGTGACTATACCTCAATCAATCAATTATTAATATTCCTATTATAATTATACTAAATTGATATTCATTAAGAATAGGTTCCATAAATGGTTATATATATATATATCATATGAGTATATTTTTATCTCATATAAAACTTATGCTTTTTATACAATGATCATATATCAATTTATTCATGGCCAACATAAAATTTTCTTTTCCAAGTTCATTAAGGTTCTCAAATCAATCTAATCAATTTTTATGTAATTAGAAGTATTAAGCACACAATAGATTGAACAATTCCATAATGACATAATGACTAAGGATAAACAATCAATTCAAGTTACGTATTGAGTTCAAATTATAATTCTAATTATAAGAGATTAAACCATGGTACTAAACATAGTTTTGGAATAATAATCAGCAAGCATGATAAAGAAATTCGTATGAATAAACTACAAAAATAGCAAGAATAAGAAATCTCCTATTTTATTAGTTTCTGTTCTTGGTTGATGCAGAATCCTTCCTTTAAGCTCTTCAGTTTTTAATCCAAAAACTGAAATGAAGTGTTAATCTTATCCCCAAACTGCTCTTATTCGAAATGGCTGAATGGTAATCATTTTACAGGCTTAGGACAACTAAAAATAAGGCCAATTTTGTCCTTAAAACTCATCATTTTCTATCATTCAAAAACTTATATTGTGGATGAATAGTAACCAGAACGCACTGTTTATAATATTGTTTACATATACTATTTATAATTACTATTTTATAAACACTATTTATAGGTACTGTTGATAGACATTGTTTAGCATTATGCATTAAAAATTGAAATTTTTTTCGAATTGGGCATTGCAGCGTTAAGACTTAAGTTTCTGAATGAACAGTACTTAAAGTATTGTTCACATGTACTGTACATTGACACTATTAATAATCACTGTTTATATTTTGAGTATTTTAGTCCCTTCTTATATTTTTATCTCAAACAATCACACTCAATCACAACCTAAACAATGGCAAATCATTCATAATAGCATTCTTATACCCTATTTGAATATGTTTTTCTATTATTATTGTGCAAACTCGATTCATATAGCTATAATGGTTTAAGACTTAATTTATCTAACTAATAGGCTTTTTAATTTAAAACCAAAAGAGCAAATTCGCAATAGGAGCCCTTTAGATTGTAAGAGCTCTTCAAGGACATAATAAGCTTTAATCTCAAATTCAATCAAGGAGAAAAAATTGAGATCCACAAAGCCAACTTGTCTTTACTACTTGCCACATCACCTTGATATCACTACAACAAATAATATCCCACTAATCAGTATTCCCGCCTCAATAAATAATATAATTTATTATTGCATGATACTTTGACTATTTGCATATACTAAATATGTTGATATTGTACTTAAAGCAATCATTTTACATAGAATTTCATAGTGTGAGGATAGTTTTATTCTCTTTACATGAGGTTATTTTGTCCTTCTTATGTGAGGGTAGGATTCTTTATCTTTAATAAGAACAAAAATTTCGATAATAAAAACAATCTCTCAAAATAAAGTTATTTGTGTCTCTTCTAGTAAGAGATTTAGATTCGGACGTACTTTAATATAATTATTTTGTAAAATATCTCAATAATTTATTTAATTTTATATCAATAATTTTAATATATAATATTAATGATTTTAATCAATAATATTAATAATATTTATTGATGATTAAAAATAATAATTTCACGGCTTATTCAAAAGATTTTTTAAAAAAACATAAAATTTTACTGCTATTATCACATGAAAATATAAAAAGGGGGAAAAGAGAGAGAAATACACACGTGTCTTGCACAAGACAAAACCTACCCCTATAAAATGTTCTGAAAACTGGCGGGAATCTCATTTATCTCGCTTGCCCAAATCCCTCCGATTTCACTCTTGACACTGACATTCACTCTCAGCCAGCAAATCATGAACCGCAACAACGGGAGCGCAAGGAAACGGCCGCCACCGCCTCACCAACCGCCGCCACCGAAACACCAAGCCACTACACCAGCGACACCAATTATCGATGACGAGTTCGTCGACGAAGATGTCTTCCTCGACGAAACCCTTGTGCCGGAGGATGAAGAATCCCTCATTCTCCGAGATATCGAGCAGCGTCAGGCCTTTGCTTCTCGTCTCTCCAAGTGGGTCCGCCCTCCCGTTTCCCCTTCCTACTTGTCTCAGTCCCAAAGCATCGGTTAGTCACTTCCCTGTAACTCTGTTTTTGCTCACTCGATTATTAGGGTTTTAATAATTTCTTTTTTTTCTTTTCTATTTTTCAGTTTTTCAGCAATTGGATATTGATTACGTAATTGGAGACGGTCATAGAGAATTATTGCCTCATTCTTCTGGGCCCGCTGCCATTATTCGAATTTTTGGAGTCACTAGAGAAGGTTAGTCTCTATAATTTGTGTAGTAATTTATGTTGTAATTCTGATAAATGTCTCAGATGTTCTATTCTATAGTCGTCCTTGAAAATTATATAGAATTGTTTTAGTAATTTATTTATCTGGATGTTTATACCTTAGGAGATTGGTAATGTTACCATAGGCGTGATTTGTAATGTAATACAAGTCCACAAATGCTAAAAGCATGCGATTTATTTTCTGGTTGAGGTTCCATTACTAGTTTTTCAAATTTTGTATCAAATGTTTGAGGAGTGACATTTCATGTTGCTAGTGCCCATACCATGTTTCAAGAAAGATGCTTTGTGTAATAAATCCGTTACTATTATTGAAAATGCTTCTATTGTCTTGATCAGGGAAAAATATTTTCTCAAACAAACTGTGCTTTGTTTGAATCTAAAAATTTCTTATTGGTATTTGTTAGGGCATAGTGTTTGTTTCCATGTTCATGGATTTGAGCCGTATTTCTACATCAGTTGCCCTCCAGGAATGGGCCCAGATGGTATTTCCCGTTTTCATCAAATTCTTGAGGTATTTTTTCTTACCAAATAAGCCAGTTATATATTTCCTTTTGTTCTATTGCTGTGATGCATACAATTGTACTTGTTCTTAATTGGTACTGTCTCAGGGGAGGATGAGGGAGGCTAATAGGAACAGCAAGGTACCCAAATTTGTTAGACGAGTTGAATTGGTGCAGAAACGAAGCATTATGTATTACCAACAACAGAAGTCTCAACCCTTTATTAAGATTGTAGTTGCTTTGCCAACAATGGTGACCAGTTGTCGTGGTAGAGTTCCCCATTTCTTAATTTTCTCTGCTTACCATTTCATTTATCATTTTTGCAACGTATTCATATGTTTTCTGTTTCAACTTATTTCCTTTTATTTAATAGTTGGCTTTTTCACTGCTTTTGGCTATGATAAAGTTTTATATATATATATATATATATTATGTTAATTACTAATTCGTACATTTTGAGATAATATGTGCTTTTATTTTTGCTTGTGTCATCATATTTGATTTACTTAGTATTTCTAATGTTTTCTTGATTTTTTTGTCAACAATTATTAATAATTTGCAGGAATTCTTGATAGGGGCATACAAATTGATGGCTTTGGTATGAAAAGCTTCATGACATATGAAAGCAATGTTCTTTTTGCACTTCGTTTCATGATTGACTGCGACATTGTTGGTGGCAATTGGATTGAAGTCCCTGTTGGGAAATATAGGAAAACAGCAAAGAGTTTGTCCTATTGCCAGTTGGAATTCGATTGCTTGTATCCTTGTGCATGGGAGGCTATTAAGTTCCCATTGGAAAAGGGATGAAATTGTTTCTTGTGCATGGTTGCCTTTTATGCTTTTAGTTTATGCTGCCTAGAATATTTCCATAACCGTTTTTAGATATTCAGATATAATTAGCCATTGTCCCGAAGGTGAATTTTCAAAAATGGCACCTTTTCGCATATTGAGTTTTGATATTGAATGTGCTGGTCGTAAAGGTCATTTTCCTGAGCCTACCCACGATCCTGTTATACAGGTGAAATGCTACTTTGTCATCACAAAGCTATTCTTTTCACTAAAGTGATATATATTTCCTTTTTAATTTGTTCATAGTTTCATTGTGACTAAGAATTTCAGTAAAGCTATTTGGTTGCTGCAATATAATTTGTTTTAAATCAGAGTTTTTGATGTAAAACCATTCATTCTTTCTAGGTGGCAAATCTAGTTACTTTGCAGGGAGAAAAGGAGCCATTTATTCGTAATGTGATGACCCTTAAGTCGTGCGCTCCTATTGTTGGTGTGGATGTGATGTCTTTTGAAACAGAAAGGGAAGTCTTGCTAGCCTGGAGGGTATCTTTCTTGTCTTTAAAGAATTTCTCCTACATGAATGCCATTAGATTTAAATTAGTAGTATATAAGTACAAAAATGGTTTTTTGTGTGATAAATTATTGGTTCCCATATATATATATATATATATATAAACTTGTTGAATCATTAAAATGTACCACTGCATTTCCTTTGTTGATAGCATCATTTATGTGCATTTAGATGACAAAATTGTAGCTGAACCCAAAAATTTAATAGAGCGCTAGAATGGAGAAATAGATGCACCTCAAGTCAACATAGCTCAGCCTTGAAGTCAGTTTCCTTTGTCTATTTCATGTTTATGCACAATCCCTGTTCCCATCCTCGAATGGAGATGGATTCCAACCCAGCCTAGATCTCCAAATACTTGGAATTTTTGGGTCTGTAAAACTTGCAAAGTATATACCTTTCTTTTTTCTGTTTTTTCAAAAAAGAAAAAAAAGGAGACAGGAAGTGAGTTTAGTCAGTGTAGCATTACCCAGTTTGTTTTGACATACCGAAACTTTAGATTATTCCGAGGTCAGTGGTCAACCCTTCAAAAAGCATCAAGTGCTGCATGCAAGAACATCTACTAGTAAGTAATTCCATTTTACACACATAGACATAAGCAGGCATGCAGAATTTGGCTGCGGATGGGGACAAAAGAACACCCCCAATGTCAAAGGTTTAAATTATCCTCTGGACTTGCAAAAGTTCCTGCATGAATAAAACATGTCAATTTATTGTCTTTATGATCTGAAATAGAAGTTACACTCCTGAAAGTACCTTAAGATGTGGCTTCTAGTTAGAAAATATAGATTTTTTACAAGCCTTATCAATTAAGAACAATTGTATCCATTAGGAGGTGTTACCCAAAGAAAAAAAGAACAAGACCGAGAAGAACCACACCCTTGGTCTCTGCCTTGTCACGCCCCATGACGTGACACTTGGTTGGTCAAGCCCCCCATCCTCGTGGAGAAATTTACGTACCATATTCTTAGCCTTCTGATCTTTGTTCTTTCTGGTCTTACTTTTTTGAACTTTAGAAATGTGCTTTTTATATATCTGAAATTTATGGGCGTCATTGCATGTGCTAACCATAACTACTTGCATTACCCTTGCTTTTAAAGATTGTAATTTCTTTATAACCATTTTTTCATGTATTACCATAAATCTCAGCCCCTTATTTTAATCTACATTGTTTTTCGGCATTTTCCTTGCACAATATAAGGAGTTGCACAAGCAAGGGTAACTTTGCTGTCTCATAGATTTCTGTCATTGTTTGTTCAGTGTATAAAATGTGTGGTATACTTTATTTTCTGGGGTGCTTCCCTTTTCTGGATATATGTATATATACTGTAAATCTCTTATGAATTAATACAAATTTTATTTTCCTTAACAAAACAAACAATTAAGTTAATTTTTTCCTCCAAGATTTTAGTCCCATTTTTTCCATAGCTTTTTAAATTTATAGTTTTCTATTTGCTGGTTGAGAAAAACCCACTGAACATATCATCAAAACCATCTGTTAAATGTTTTTCATTAATTAAGCTGCCACTTTTATATTTTCTTCCTGTACAATACCAATACCAAAATTGAGAACTACCTTTGCATAATGATAACAATCTAATGGTATATCAATTTTTTAGCTCTTTTGGTTTATTGTTGAATAAATAATGTAGATCCATTTCTTTTAGGGTGAGTGAATACTTTTCTCTTAGATATGTCATGGTTTGATAAGAAGGTTTTGCTTGCAGGATTTTATATGTGAAGTGGACCCTGATATTATAATTGGATATAATATCTGCAAGTTTGATTTGCCCTATCTTATTGAGGTAACTGATTTTCCGTTTTCCCTTCAATTGATTCATGTCATCTTGAAATTCCCTGTTTTTGAAATTCTACAATTTGTTTCTTTTAATTTCTTTCGTCTGTTAACTCGTTCTGGGTAATATAGGTTTATTCTTCCTGAATGCAACTTCAATTGATATAACAGAAAATGCTGGCTTTGATGGTTTGCAGAGATCTCAAACCCTGGGAATAGCAGAATTTCCTCTACTGGGTCGCATCAGGAATAGCAGAGTTCGAGTCAAAGATACAACTTTTTCATCAAGGTTAGTAAATTTTGAAATACCATTCTGTTGTTTTTATTTTAAATTGATATATTGTAGTTTTGCAGTGTTGGTTTTGATCAATTCAAAATTTACATTGAATATGTCTAATACATCAAATGATTAGTGAAAATTGTATGACCATATCTGTAACTTATGATATTCTGTATGGAAGTCATAAAAATATGGAGAAGTCCCATGATGAGGTCAATCAGTTGAAATTTTACAGAAAAGAATCCTTGCCTGTGTTTTTCCCCTTAATTGTGTGTCATACATAAAGACAATGTGAATCTGCTTTCTCTGCATATCAGTAGCAGATTGGATTTTCACCGTGTTCCTTTGCTAATTGAGCATCTGTTCACTTTTGAAAAGGGAAACGAAGCAATAGTTTGATGGAGATTACGGTCTTGACGATTTCTTGGGTACTTTGGAAAGAACTCGGTAGGAGGACTTTTGAAGTTTATAGGGAGGAAGATATTAACTTTTTGTGGGGTCGAACTTGATTCTCATATTCTCTTTGAGCTTCTACACAAAAGAATTATGAGATACTTTGTTTTTCTTCATTCACTAATTGAAAATGGGCTTGGGGTGATTTAGTTATTTTTGGGTCAAATCGTACTATAGACCGCATTGAGGATCCTAGTACGGTTTTTTTTTATGCTTTAGGATAATTCTGGAGCCGTTCTTCTAATGGTAAATTCCTAGGTGTTTTCTGAGTTTAGTAGATAAGTTGTTCACTGTTCATAAATCCTTTTTCTACTGATACAAATGATTTTGTGTCTAAAAAGATTGTCGTCTCCCATTGAATGTACATGTTGTCTTTGCACCTGATTCTTGCGAAATATATCCATCTAATGATTGTCATGAATGAATGATCTTTGAGATTTGCTCATTACTTTATCTGGCTTGTCCATGCTTTTTGGCAGCACAGACAATATGGAACCAGGGAAAGTAAAGAAGTCACCGTGGAAGGGAGAGTTCAATTTGATTTGCTTCAGGTTTTATCCATTAAATAAGTTTACTTCAATGAATCTTTACTCTGTCAATCATAAGTGTATGATATTTAGTGGCACAAAGTTACTCTGTTGTCTTGTTTGTTGCAGGCAATGCAACGGGATTATAAATTAAGTTCTTATTCTTTGAACTCTGTTTCAGCCCACTTTCTTTCTGAGCAGGTATGGTTCAGCGTTCCCTTTTGTGATTTAATCCATATCAAGATGAGAAATGAATGTGAAAAATGAGAAGCATCTGATTAGCTCTAGTAATAGTTCTTCCCTTGTCCTCCATTCCTCACCAATAACTTCTACACAGTATTATTTTCTACCTTATGAGTATGTTTAATTGATTTCGGCTTGATCCTTCTCTTGTAAATCTTTTCTGTCCTCTTTGCTACATTTCTGCATCTGTTTGTTCAAATGAAATATTTGGTAGTTTACACATACAGAAACTTATATCATCAATTGATATCTGGTTTCTTTGGATAGTTTGTTCTCTTTTCTGACATCTCTTTGTATCAGATTTTCCCTTCATTTCTTGACCTTAAGTGGTGGCAAGGGCATGGATTGATATGAGAATCCAATTGATTCTAAATCTTTCAGAATTATAATAATAATAACATGGCAAACATTTGAATCAAAGTCTTCTAGTGTCCACTAACTACCTTTCTACTTACTTTGTCTTTTAATATTCTTGTTACCTTTTTGCTTTTTGATTATGGTCTTTTTCTCATCCGCTATTTGAAATTTGCTCTGATATTGTTAAGACGAATTTTGTCTTGTGTAGAAAGAGGATGTCCACCATTCAATAATATCTGACCTTCAGAATGGAAATGCTGAAACAAGGAGGCGGCTTGCTGTATATTGTTTGAAGGTGAGTTCAGTTTCATTGTGCTTGAATTCCCCCTTCCCACCTTTTATATTGTCATGTCCATCTTCATGCCACTTGGGATGTCATTCTTATCTGGTATATTAGCTATTAGTGTTTAATCATATTCAGCACCTTTAACAAAGAAGCTGAAAGCTTGCACAATTGCAATGACCAAAATTGAAGAATTCCTGAATATCGTGGTACTTTGTTGTCTGTATAGCTGCCTATATTCTCGCTGCGAGTGGGTTTTAGATGGAAAGCTTGGATTATTTATCTTCTTCTTGACTCATCATTTATTTCCAAGTTGAGAATCTTCTGTTGAACTTGAAATCCCTAGTTGTAATTCAGTAGTGTTTGTAACTCTTCTCTTTCACTGTATTTTATTATAACTTAGCAGGTTTTTCTAGAGATCTAAAAGAAAGACAAGTTTTGGGAGTGATTGTGTTACAAACTCTTGAGTAGAACTTACTCTTAAAATCCGGCTTGTAAGGGAAGGGTTTTTCTAGAGATCGAAAAGAAAGACAAGTTTTGGGAATGATTGTGTTACAAACTCTTGAGTAGAACTTACTCTTAGAAACCGGCTTGTAAGGAAAGAGTGTCTAAGGGTTAATAAACCATCAGTTAATACCATCCTTAAATCGATGTGGGATCCTAACATACCACCACGCTTTTGACAGTGACGTCCACGGCGGCCCACTTTGGGTGACCCACTCTGGCCTTTCCAGGTCGCTCTTTTCCAAGTTGCTCCTTCCCAGGTCGCCCCTTCCACAATGTGGGCACCTGCGTGGGGCTGGCTCTGATACCAAATGTTACAAACCCTCGAGTAGAACTCACCTCTAAAAACGGCTTGTAAGGGAAGGGTGCCCAAGGGTTAATATACCACCAATTAATCCCATAGTTAATCGATGTGGGATCCTAACATACCATCACGATTCTGATACCGATGTCCACGACTGCCTACTCTGGCCTCTCTAGATTGTCCCTTTCTCGGTCGCTCATTCCCAAGTCGCTCCTTCTGTGACGTGGGCGCTTGCATTGGGCTGGCTTTGATACCAAATGTGACAAACCCTTGAGTAGAACTTACCCCTAAAAACTGACTTGTAAGGGAAGGGTGCCTAAGGGTTAATAAACCACCAATTAATCCCATACTTAACCGATGTGGGATCTTAACAGATTGTTCCCTGATTGCATGCTTGCGTACACACTTGCACCATTCTGTTACATCATGCCTGAGCTACATGGGCACTATTGCCTTGTCTTTGCACTTTCATCATGTTGTGTTAAGTGTGCACCCTTGCACCTCCACCATGATGTAGACATGTTGCAAAGCCCAAGCCATGCCGTGCCGTATCCAAGTGTCAAGGGTCTAAGACTTACCTTAAATAATTTTTTGTTTTGCAGTTCTTTTTTTTACTTAAGCTAGGGTTTCTGTTTTCTTCTTTATTCTTGATTCTTTTGCTTTCTAGCTAAGAAAAATTAATTGAATAACTGTTGCATGGTTCATTTTTATGTTATCTAAATGTTGCTTTAGGGAATATGATCTCTTTTTGAGGGATATCATCCCTTGAACATTTTTTTCTATAGAAATCTATTGCAATATAGTGTTTGTTTCTAGTTTTCAGTACTATGTTGTGACCCAAAATTCTTCACCTTCTTAACATTTTCTTTGAAAAGTTTTGGTTAGGACAAGTGCATTATGCATCACTTTAATTTCTAAGTGCAACAGAAGCAGGAATTCTTTGAAAATCTTGTGTAATTCAATCAACATTGTTTTTGAAAAATTGAATTTCAGGATGCATATCTGCCCCAAAGGCTTTTGGACAAACTAATGTACGTTTTCAACTATGTTGAGATGGCTCGTGTCACAGGTGTTCCAATCTCTTTCCTACTTTCTAGAGGGCAAAGCATCAAGGTTGGTATAATGAGCTTTTCAGTTGGTTAAGATTTTCCTAGTAGTTCGACTGGCTAACATCCAGGTTTTAACCCATTGTTGTCAGGTGCTTTCTCAACTTCTTAGAAAGGCTAAGCAGAGGGATCTTGTTATTCCAAATGTCAAACATGCTGGATCTGAACAAGGAACATATGAAGGGGCTACCGTAAGTTTTCTTGTTTCATACCAATATTTTAGCAGCTGATTATATGAAATGCTTGTATCCTGTTTTCCCTTTTGTGTGAGAACTGATATATTTGTTACTTATACTTTGTACATCAGTTGAATTAAGTGACATGTGAAAAACAAAAAGAATTATATTGCGAATATTAGTGAACATAAGAAAATCACATTGGACATATTTCAAGTTGTGTTTATGGCCATGTATGCACATGTACTTCCAGACCCACTTACACATTTAAAACAATAATGTGGGGAGAAGAATGCATATAAATTTCAATTGATGTTGAAATAAAGTTAAAATGGTGTACCTGATCACTAAGATTTTTTGGAATGAACAATATGAAAAGAAGAATGTCAAGGAGCTCTGCTTCCTTTGGGTTTTCTGGCTTTAACTATCTAGGCACATACAAAGACTACAGAGAGTTTTCCTCAATTTGTATGCCTGTTTGTCTGACCCGTAGATTAGGATGGTTATTCTGATGATGTTGTCTATAACAAGTTTGAAAAAAGCAATCAAGAAAATTTCTCTTTATAAAGCATCTGAAATTCATTATGGCTTTAATGTTAAGCATGAATATGAGCAAGCCAAAATGTTGATTTGCTATCAAATTTCATAATGATATTTTCTGTTCATGTGTTTCCTTGTCACTCTTGTTACAAAGCAGCACTCTATGATTGATTTTCACTTTTTGATGCTCATAAGCTGTAAAAAGAAATTGATTGGAAGCTTGTTAGACTTTAGTGTATTACACACTTGCTATTTTCTGCATTCAGTTCCTGAAAGTGAGATTCAAATATCCAGTTAGAGGCCTTGAAACGTTCTAGTTTTAAGATTCAAATATTCAGTTAGAAGACTTGCAAGGTTCTAGTTTTGAGATGCAAATATCCAGTTAGAAGACTTGCAATATTCTAATTTTGACATTTATTAGAGCGTTAATCTACCTTTTACAGCTTAAAGAAAACGTTCACAGCATAAAGCTTGTAGCTTAGACAACAGCCTCTTTGTTAACTCTCTTATACAGTGAAATGAGTAGTATAGGCTCCAAATATGATATTCTTAATGTTTTTAATTTTTCAAAATTCAGGTTTTGGAGGCTAAGGCAGGGTTTTATGAGAAACCAATTGCAACACTGGATTTCGCTTCTCTATATCCATCAATTATGATGGCGTATAATTTATGTTACAGCACTCTGGTGATTCTTCTTTTATTTATTTGCTTCATCTCTCTCTCTCTCTAGGTCCCTGCTCACTCTCTCTCACTGTAATTGGTTTCTTTGAGATTCTTTTGGAAAAGTTCTATGTAATAATGATATCTGTGAAGGTGACAACTGAAGATGCTCGCAAACTCAATCTTCCTCCTGAATGTGTCAACAAAACTCCATCGGGTGAAATATTTGTCAAATCAAATTTGCAGAAGGTTGAGTCATTTATTTTAAATGTTTATTTATTCTTTGCTTTTTTTTCCCTTTTAAATGAACATAAGATGGTGAGAGTTGCTAAGTATGTACTAAATATACTCAGGGAATACTTCCTGAAATTCTTGAGGAACTACTAGGTGCTCGTAAAAGGGCAAAAGCAGATTTGAAGGTATTACGTTATTTCTGCACCAGCTATTCTAATGTTTCTATTGAAATGTGTTCTGGCTATTTGTTAAGTAACTTTTAGCTTGCTTTGTTTCCTGTAGTCCTATTATATATGTTATGTTATTCAATTTTAGGAAGCAAAGGATCCACTTGAGAAGGCTGTTCTAGATGGTCGACAACTGGCTTTGAAGGTAAGTATGCCACTGCTATGTTATCATTTCTTCAGATAGATTTTAGTCTATACTGATGACAGTTTAAGGATATAGTTGATTTGTTTTTTGTTATGCTTCATTGGTTTGATCTCTTTGAAGCAGGTAAAGGCAGATATAGTTGATTTCTATTTCTATGTATGCTTCATCGGTTTGATCTCTTTGATGCAGATAAGTGCAAATTCCGTATATGGATTTACAGGAGCTACTGTTGGTCAGTTACCATGTATAGAGATATCTTCAAGCGTTACAAGCTATGGTAATTATCAATTAGCCACTGTTTACTATTATATCTTCCATAAGAACAGAAAATGTTAGCTTCTGTTTGTTCTAATGGGCTGGTTTCCTAAGGTCGACAAATGATTGAGCATACCAAAAAGCTTGTGGAGGATAAATTTACGACAGTGGGGGGCTATGAACACAGTGCAGAGGTATGTCTTATGAACTCTATTATTTGGAATGTGGATTGTTATATTAAGAAGGATATGCTGACAATGGATAATGTGATGCAACATTTGTCCATGGTGGCTCTCCTATACATGCACATTTAAATTTCTTTTAAGGTTATTTTTGGAATTTTGAAATTTGTCAGTGAAATAGAATCAAATTATTAGAAACTTGAATTTCTTCTGCAGTGACCCTTGACATCTATTTGCTTTATTAATCACTTTACATAATAAGACTATTGTCAATATCTACTATCTGCACAAATGTATGGATGCATTTTAGTAGGGACATATGCATGTATAATGGTTAGAGACAAATTCGTCATGGCTACCCTCATTACATGGATTCTTCAGCTCATCTAGGAGCATGAAAGTTGGGTGCCATGGCGATGGATACTAGTATTGTTGCGGATATTTCAACAGAAAATCTTCAATGTTCCATGGAGTATCAATGTATAGATATCAACATGTATCATAAGACATCAATATTGCATATATAACCTTATGTGAATAAAACTTGTATGGTTTCCTATGATATAGATCAATATTGCATCGTAGAAGATGGAAACACATGGAGCTGGATGTATGATAAGTCTAATTGCTAGGACCATTTTATTCGGCAACTCATATTAGTATTGCACAATCCTACGAGTATTGTATCAACTTTGTGCAAACCCTTTGAATTTGTATTTCAAGGTTTCAATCTTCTGTTTTGAAAATCTAAATAATTCACCCGTTATTTCTGATCAAATTTTTTTTTTTCTGTTTGTTTGACCTAAGCTCTTATAATTTTCTACATAATGCTCTTTTTTCCTTAGTATTAATTTCATTTCATTTGCTCATAGCGGACTGAAGAAAAATGACATCTTCAGTTTTATGTTGACAAAATGGAATTATACTTATCAGCTTCACATCCATTGATGAGATAATATTCCTTCATAAAACTTTTGAAGAACATAAAATCTCAGAATCTAATTAAATATATTTTGCCTTGGCTTATGCCCGTAATAGATATATGTAATCCTTCTCTAATAAGGATGTCCTTTTTACCCAATAAAAGATAAAGAGATTATATTAATAGGAACAATTATTCACAAAAAGTTGAACAAGCTGTTCACTAGTCCCAATAGTTTGTGTGTCTTTATGGAGATAAAATTAATTAGAAATGAATTGACGTGATTCAGAACTTCAAGGCTATGCTTATACTTATTGTGTTCTTTCTCCTGCCTTTTCTTTTTCTGTCAAGAGATTATAATTATAACAAATTCATTAATGGCTTGTGCATAATCATGTGGGCATTAGTTTTTCAGTTTTATTTCCATGTTGCTGGTGGTTTGTTAGTGTTGCTTTATGCATTATCATTTGAATATATTGGTACTATGATAAAAAAACACCTTATCATTTAAATATATTGGTACTACGAAAAAAAAAAAAAATATTCCCTTTGATGAAAGTGATACTCTTTTAATTTTAGGTTATATATGGGGATACGGATTCTGTTATGGTACAATTTGGTGTACCTACTGTAGAAGCAGCAATGAACTTGGGGAGAGAAGCTGCTGAGTTTATCAGTGGAACTTTCCTAAAAGTAAGTCTTTTGTTTTGCTTAGTCCCCAATCTGCTTTGTCAAAATACTCTTTCCCATCCAAACAATTTTCTGGATATGTTAATAGAGTTTATAGAATTGTTGAAACAGGTATTAGCAAGTTCTTTGACAAAGTAATCAAGTACTAATCAATTTGAATTGTCCGTGGTTGAAATGGATTTACACTCATCCATTATCTCTTTCTTGAATGGTGAATGAAGTTAAACTTGAGATTGTAGTTTTTAGTATGAGACAGAGATTCAAATTTTTGTATTGTGATATTAGGACTTTTTGTGTTATGATTAGATTATCACGTATTCTTTGTTAGGGTATTTTTGGTATGATTTTGTTATCATTTTCATGGTATAAATGTGATATTGGCTAGGAATTGAGTGGATTAACTCAACTTAGCCTACTGATTCTCGAACTCAAGTATTACACTATAAGAAGTTTTAACTTCAATCTATATATGTTATGATGTTAGTATCCAAGGGCTAATATCTTGTTCAGATCGGCATCATTTCAATAGCTAACCAGTTTTAGATTTTTGGGTTCTTGGCCTGGATCCTTTGTATCTATTTTATTCATTACGAATGCTGGTCTTGCCAAGAAGGTTTGTCTTGGTTGGCTTGCAGCTTGGTTTGATTCTTTTGCTCAATTCAAAGCTTGTTTGGTTTAAATGTGTCAAAACATAGTCAAGAAAATCAATTCCAAATACTACTGAGATCATGTTATTGGTGATATGTAAATTTTGGGCAATTTTATTGGCTAATTTTAGTTTCTTTAGACATCCTTTTGTTTGGTTACTTTGGGCTACTATTTACTTTTTTTTGGCTTTGGTTGTTTGGGTCTTATAAAGGGATGGCAATTTGGCCCAAGTCCAAATTCGGAACCCAGCCATGAAAAATCCGGGTTTTTATCCAGATCCAAATTCGGTTTTTTCTGAAAAATCTAGATTTGGGTTATCGGAAATCTAGCCAGGATTCAAATTTCTTTTTTTAAATCCTAAATTAATTTCTAATCTTTGATAGATATGAATCCAACAATTGCTTTACAAAATAAATGCCCCAAAAATTTAAATTTAACCTAAAAAATTGAAACAAATAAAAAAACATATTAAATTATGAATGCAAATTAAACAATGCAAATTTCACAATCTAACAATTGTTCTATAAAATAAATACCCCAAAAGTTTAAAATTTGCCAAAATAATTGAAAAAAAAACAGGTTCAACCCGGATCCGGCCCGGCTTGGATGTAAACCCGGCTCCGGCCGGCTCGGAAAAACCCGGGTTCCGGATCCAGATCTAAATCCGGATTTTTCCATTCCTACTCTTATTTTGTCCCTACTTCAGTTTGTGTTGGCATAAGCTTGACTTGGATTTTCATTCATTGCTGACAATTTGTCAGATCCTTAAATGAAATTGATATGTCCAAGTTTTTTACATCAAAGAAATTGAGCGGTGCCAATTATCTAGCTTTGCTATAGGTCATGCATTGCCTTCATGTAAGAAGAAATTGCGGCACCTTGCTAGAGAATTCTCTAAACAATTAGTGTAAGGATTATGAAGAATGAATGTAAGAGTTGTAATGGGGTTGTTATCACCTAACATGGAACCATATATTGGCACTAAAAATTACCATGTCAGACAATAACCCAAAATTAACTGTACAGTTTCAGAAAATTTTGAGCCTATTGGTTGGTTATTGCCAAAGAGTGATGCTGATGTTTGCATGACATTTTTGTGATGTCAGCATTATGTCTGCCCTTGGATACTGATTTAGCATTACAAATTCGGGATGTTTTTTCCATTTACTCCTTAAACCTACTCCAATACCAAGTTCAAGGTTTAAGCTTGTGTATATTGTGAGCCGTGGTTAGAGAAGATGGGAGGATTTAGAGAACAGGTTTGCTTTTGTTTCATTCCTACAAGTTCACCCCTCATGTTGTATTTATATCATAAGACTAATAGCAGAACAACTAAGAAAAAGTGATGCTGTTAACAGTTTGCAAGTTGAAAGAATATTCCTTAATCCAGTGGTGTACAGGTTGCCAAATGACAGCTAGGTTTTTACAGATATCAATGTTCTCACAGTTTGTTTCATAATTGTTTTTTAATATTCTTAAATTTCATTGGATTTTCAATTCTGTAGTTTATGATATAACTAAAATTGTAACCTGAATTTTCTTAGATGGCTTCAATAACATACCTATAATTATCTGTGTCTATCTTTGTAAGTAAATTAGGATTTCCTTTTTCGTTTTACTTATTTTCTTTGTTCTGGACATGTATTATGAAGCCAATCAAACTAGAGTTTGAGAAGGTTTACTATCCATATCTATTGATCAGCAAGAAGAGATATGCTGGTTTGTTCTGGACAAAACCCGAAAAGTTTGACAAAATGGATACTAAAGGTAAACAGCAGGGTTTCTTAACCATTTGAACTTCTGAATTTTTAACTCATCTCTCATGTTATATTTTCTATGTACAGGTATTGAAACAGTTCGAAGAGACAATTGTTTATTGGTCAAAAACCTTGTAAATGAGTGTCTTCACAAATTACTAATCGACAGAGACATCCCTGGCGCTGTTCAGTATGTCAAGAACACCATTTCAGATCTTCTCATGAACCGCATGGATTTGTCACTTTTGGTGATTACTAAGGTGATAATAAATACTTCTGATATGGCCTTTGCATTCTTCTGTCACTGATATTGGAGCAGAACTGGAAATATAAATAATGCAGAAACTTAGGGTTTGGGAGGGTTGGATGGAAGGTTAAAGGGGTCTAAAGTATAAGTCTAAAGTATAAATGACACAAAATTATGGCCAAAATCGTTTATACATATACATTGGTCTTAAATCCAAAGGTGCCATGGCCAACCTAGCCATATTGTAGTTTTGCTGTTGATTGATGTGTATGCATCATAACACTCTTGCAATAACATGAATTGTTTACAACTGTAGAGAAGAAAACACTTCTTATATATGGAATAACATAAATTATGGGCTTTCCTTTGAGCCTCTTGTGACATTAGAGTTTAGATGAGTCTCTTCGTTTTTCATTCACAAATACTGGGAGGCAGTAGTGGCACAACTCAGAATATTTACTTCTGTTGTTTTGGCTTTTATGGTACTCTAGTTTATGGCTAGACTCCAAGGCCTCATTTGGTCTTGATTGTTATCAATTTTGTTATGCCTGTTCACTTTATGTAGAGTTCCTTACATGATAAAAAGTTGAATGTATTACACGTGCATCAATGTAACAGGGTCTCACGAAGACAGGAGACGATTACGAAGTGAAAGCAGCTCATGTTGAACTTGCCGAACGCATGCGCAAGGTTTGTGGTACTCCATTGACATCCTCATTTACTCTAGTTCATTGATCACCGAGCGAATTTACTTGTTACATCTTTCATGGGATGCTGTGCTATTGTTAATGTATCTAAATTTGACAATTTAAAGCTATGATATAAAGAACAACTATTTTCTTGCATACATGAATTATTTTTTAATATTAAGTAAACCAAACCGCTCCCCAACTCTAGTGTGAGCACAATTGGAATTCCAAACCTCTTGTACCGAACTCCAAGAAGTTTTACCACTTGAACTAACCAATACCTACCTGTGATACATGAAATTGTATTCCATGAACTACCTCTGAAGTTCATGGTTTGATTTCATTACATCATTATTTGGATAACAACATTCTTACATTTTCCTTTCTGTTGCATTGTTTTTATTCTGTTGGTGCCATGTGATGTCCATAAAGGATCTATTCATCAGTGTTGCAAGTGAAAAGCTTGCTTGACATGTAGAACTGGTTATGGACATTATGAGTATCTTCTTAGAAGAATTTGTGTTGGTTGCTGATGCATGAATAATCATAATAGTCCAGATTTTAAATGTCTAATTTTTCTTGACGATTGAGGAATACTACTAAGATTATTACAGCAGTGATGGAATGTAAAAGTACTGTTTAATTTGTATTGACAGCGAGATGCTGCCACTGCACCAAATGTTGGGGATCGAGTACCTTATGTCATTATAAAAGCTGCTAAAGGTGCCAAGGTAATCTTTCTGACGGCCCTTGTTTCTTTTTTTTAAATTTATTTTTCTTCCCTGAAAGATGATTAGTGTACTTTATTCCATTATATCAGGCTTATGAGAGATCAGAGGATCCTATTTATGTGCTAGAAAATAATATACCCATAGACACTCAATACTATCTTGAGAACCAGATCAGCAAGGTTAGTTTAGTGGCTTGTACTTTTATTTGGTTTACGACTTTTCGTTTACTTCACATGCCTATTAACAGTTATTTGAACAAAACAGCCCCTTCTAAGAATTTTTGAGCCCATTTTGAAGAATGCTAGCAAGGAACTTCTCAGTGGAGATCACACAAGATCAATTTCCATCTCCACTCCTTCAAACAGTGGCATAATGAGATTTGCTAAGAAACAACTAAGTTGCATTGGTTGCAAAGCTCTGATTAGGTATGATTTGATGCTTCTTGTTCTGATGCTGCTGCTACTTCTTTAGTTTTTAGCATATTGAAAGAGAAATGTAAAACTGCACCGCAACAGTTATCAGAAACAATCCTTTTCTGATCGATCTTGTGAACTAAAATTTCACCATTCTTTTGGAATCCTCCACTTTTGGTGTCCAACCAATTAGTATAAGGAGAAAAGGTGTATGGTTGCACAAGATCATTGTCCCAACTGAAGCTGTGTATGAGTTTCTTCTTTGAACTAGTTGGCACACTGGGTCAACAATAAATGTTTTGCTAATTAATTGGCAATTTCTTTTTCTGTTATGATTTCTGAAGTGTCTAGACTTAAACCATGGACAGTTGTTTGAATGTTCATCTGAAGACATTGAGGAAATGTCAATTATTTTATTAATTTCTGGATGTTTTTTCTTTGTTTTTTGATTTGGGATCTTGTAGATTAGCTAGTATAGATGCAGAAAACAGAGTCAAGGGAGAGAGAAATCATTAAGTGAGAGAAAGAAGAGAGAGTGAAAATTGAGAGACAAGGGAACTTTCTTATCTCTTTATCTTAAGGGTAACCCTTAGAATGTTAAACTGATTACTATTAAGATTTTTGATAGATTTGGAACCACCTGGGTCTGTTGGATTTTCACATAACTGCGGCGTGAGTGGATGATATTATTCCTTGAATAAATCACAAAAGAGAAAGCACATATCAGGTCCACAACCATGTGGCCCACCTTAGTGCAAAATTCTGCACCCTTTTATAAAATTTATCTTAGTTCTCAAAAGAAAAAACCAGAAAAGAACCATAGGATTCTTTAGTATTGAACTTCTAGTAGTTCTCTGGAATTTCAGGACCTTTTAGCATTGTTTGTAGTGGTTTAATATTGCTGGGAATTTTCATTAAGGCCTTTAGGAATGTACCTGAATTTTGAGAAAGGAGTAATAACTTGCAAGGAGTAGAATTTTCATATGCAGCTGATCCTATGTTTCTCTTTTGAGTAGATATGTGTATCATTTAGTATCTGGGTATTTTGTCTGGTACAATTCATGTGCATTTCCTAGTTTAATTGATGCAGTTTGTTCTCATATGTGGCATTCTCCATAGTCTATACATCCAAGTTGCATAGTTAATTGTATCTATTTTAGCTGAATAGTTTAATCGGCAGCATCCCCCTCTCTCATGGGTTATTTGTCAGACAAGCTTCTGGGTGATGCAAAATCCTAATTCCTATCAAGGACATTTTCTCCTTGTCAAATTTTCTCAAAATCCATTTCCCATCTATGTCAACAGTGTCTTACCTGCAAATAGGGTTCTATACCTGTTACCTTAAAAAGTTGGCTTTTGTTTATGTGTTTGTTTGCAAGGAATTAGAGGTTCAGGGATTAGAATAATGTAAGTGTTGATGTCAGTCAATTTTTTTTTCCTAAAGAAAACCTTTATTTCTTCGTCTTTACAGTTGAAAGGCTGAACAACATGATTACAAACACATCATATTACTATTACTATCGAGTTTCATGCTATATTGTCATTGTCTTTTGGCCAGCAATGGAACTATCTGCTCACACTGCAAGGGAAGAGAAGCCGAACTCTACTGCAAAACTGTTTCTCAAGGTAAGTCTCTTTACTGATCCTTACGATTTCTTATGAAGTAACTTTTCTGTGGTATTGGTTATGTGAAAACATGGTTGATTGCAGTATCAGAGCTAGAGGTGCTGTTTGGGAGGCTATGGACACAGTGCCAGGAGTGCCAGGGTTCTCTTCATCAGGATGTGCTCTGCACTAGGTTAATACTATTTCCCTGCTCTTAAATAGCTGTGTGATTATGCTTTGAAGAACGTCATTTATTTTCAAGTCATAAGCTCTTGGAGAATTTCTTGCATTTGAAAAGCATCCATTTGCATAGTTGTCGTAAACTAGTCTTATTACTCAATAGTTTCTGATGATGATTTATTTTCCTTTTTTTTACTGTTAAAGAAATATATGTTGCAATTTGGCTGATGGAGATTGGTAGTCACTTGTTGCAGTATTAGCTACTTTCTTGTCATGTTTCTTTATATATTTTTTTAGTATTTTTGTTACGAGACATTTCTTATTCACAGTCGAGATTGTCCAATATTTTATCGGAGAAAGAAAGCTCAAAAAGACATGGCTGAAGCCAAGCTGCAGTTAGACCGGTGGAACTTCTGAACATTCTTTGAAGGTTTGTTTCCTAGATTAATTTATTTTAGCAATATTGTAATCAAATCAAACAAATTCACAAAAGTGTTTCATATGATGAGCTGCAGGGAGGTGAGACTTATAGGATGATTCCCCTCTGGCTTTCAGCCTTATTTTTTCTAGCATGTAGAGCATTTATTGCTTAAATGTGCTTTAGTTTGATAGATATTCCAACTTGTGAAGCAGTTGGTGGACACTACTCAATTTGATGGGAAGATGAAAACACAGTAGCAGTCGATGTTTTGGCAGGCAGGAAGTTAACTGGCAACATGCCGTTTTGTTCTTGAAGACCTGAATAGAATGGTTGATAGCGTAATTATTGACCATTCACTAGTGAGTCTTTGCTGTCAGGTGTTGCAGCCTTGAGTTTCTGTAAATACACGTCTAGTTTTTTCATTGTCAAATCTTGATACATGACTTGTACCATTACCATACTAGTGTGAATGTTCAACAAGTCAATACTACCAAGTTGCCAATGATAATTTGCAATGCCAATTTCGATCATTATTTTGTTAAACATTGGAAAGTGATTCTTTCTAGGATCTGAAAAGGCGAATTCTACAAGAAATTCGCAGAAAAATATCCTGATATTGGAAATAATATTATATGCTTGTAGTTAACAGAGAAAAATTCTTCTAATACGTGGTGTCCTGTCAAATAAATAAATGTTCAATAATTTTATCAAAATAAAATATTATTGAAAATAATCTTACCAAATAATGCTTATTCCAAAAAGAAAATAAGTAAATATAAGTCATTAATATACAATTTTTCTTTACATACTTTATGCACTACCCCCACCCACCCAAATAAAAAAAAAAAAATTGCAAATATACTAGGTCTGGACATAGTCCTCCCTCTTACCCTTCGTGTCCATAAGCTCGTTAACTTGCGAAACGATGCAAACAATACATGGAATTTTTTAAATTGGAAACAATACTGTAATGATGCGAAATTTAAGTTAATGCGTCCCAACTCCTAATCAAGTATACAATCTCAAGCGTGTTGTTATCGGTTGTCTACACATTGGACAGGATGAAATTGTTGCTCCGCAGTCCTTGCAAGTCTTGTGCATGAAAACAAAAGGAGAGTAAACAAGCAGGTAAACATTTTGGCAGGCAAGTCCGAAATACTAATTTAAGAATGAGCATTACTTGCATTTCAACCATCAGTTAAGGACATTGATAAAGCAAGTAACCTTGCTAACTAGTCCTAATATAGCATCTAGAATGACATTACATAGAATTTGAAATCCAATATTTACAGTCCTTTACCTCAACCTTTTATTTATTTCCTTTTGATGGGAATGGTAACTCAAATTTTCATCTTCTAGTCTGCAGATACCAAAATTTCTTTTTTCCTTTCTTCCCTGTAGTTATTGCACAGTATTTGAGATTCATTACCCTTTCCCCTAAATCTAATCTAAGGAATTTTAATGCTCCATCTTCTGTGTCAATATGTAACTTATTTACTTGGGGCAAGATGGAAAAAAGTTTGAGAGACCAATTAGTTAAGGTGGTCAAAACAAACAAGCCCCGATCTGCCAGGGCATGGATGGACCCACCAACAATTCATTAGTGTGGTTATTCCCAAGCTGAAAACTTGACTAGGAATTTCCATTTCTTCACCAACTAGTGTTTTACACTTGGAATGAGAGACTTGATCACTTGCATCTCATTGCTTGGTGGCTAGAGTATACTGGCCATGTATTTAAAATGACTTCAGTTATGCTCAGTTGTTCAGGAAGCTCAGCATACAGATGTGCAAAGATGCAAGTCTTAGAGAGGGTAGCACTAAGATGTATGTTTTTAGCAGGGTCATGAAATATATGCAGATTCTTATGCATAAAATCAAATTGGAGTTCACTAGATGCTGTTCTCTCTGCTTTCCACTCATCCCAGCTCTTTATTTTCCTTGGCTTTTCTGAATTTCCTAGTTGTTCTGATGTTGGGACTTAAGATGCTTTTGATGTTTAGTCTGCTTTCTTTTTTTTTTTAAAAAAAAAATCCTCCTAGTGTTTTTTAAATAAAGTCTATCACTGATCAAAAGTTCCCAGTCTATTGGGTTGGAGTGAGTGAAGAGGAAATGGCAGAGTTCCACTACCATTACCTCTTTGAATATTACCTGAACATCATCACTATGCATACGCCATTGTGACTATATTTAGATATAAAACCTAGATGAATAGCTAAATTGAAATGCACTTACTGTATGACCACAACCGAAAGCCATGTCCTTTGGGTTTGTCAAGCAAATGGGGCACACCTTGAACAACACAACTTGTGTCACAAAACTGCATGCTCAGTTAAACGAAGAACTATTGTCAAATGATTTGGGAAACAAAATATACCAGTTCCACAGGAGCTGTTGGCTCTGCTGTTTCAAAGTTCGCCATGTATGGAACTGATTTAACTGCATTATCATGATCAATCACTGCTAGTGGAGGTGGAAGTGGTCTTGTCCGTGGACCAGCTACTAATTCTCTACTGCACAGGTAAAGGAGTTAAATGTTTACGATATTCTTTGAGATGGAAATGGAAATTAATAGAAACTGCAGCTCCTCGATTACCTGGAAGAATGTAGGCTTAGGGTGGCTTTGTACTGTAATGGTATTTCCATGAGGGCAGCAAGTGCAAAAGTTGTTTCCTTCTTTGATGTTTCCACATTCTCAGACATTATCTTTGTAAAGTTGACAAACTGCAAAGGGAAAGGTAAAGTAAGCAGACAATGCTTAGAAAGATTTCAAATAACTACATAATATGATAAAAAGTTGCATGAAGCGATAAACAGTTGGATATTTTATTGGACAATGCAACATGCGTTGGCAAAAATTATTTAAGCAGAAATTCTTAACTAGAAAGAATGATCACTAATGCCAATTAAACAATTTATTTGCACTCTGTATAGAAAATATTGCAGCCTGTCTAATCAATTTCACAACGGGCCATCAAAGTCCAAATTCTTTTCCAGGAAAAGACATATTTCCTTGATCAGTACATTCACCATCTACACAATTTCTATGCACCATAATAATTAAAAAAGAAAAATTATGCAGTCATCAAATATATGTTATTTTAACTTTTTTTGGGGGTAAAACAAAAGAATTTTATTCAAAAAAGTGTGGCAGATGCAAAAGTAAAACAGAGGGAGAAGGGCACAAAAACAGCCAAGAGCTACTACCAACTAAACAGCATAAACCGAGCTTATCTATTCCCCCAAGCAGTACATCAGTCCAAAAATTTACACACACACACACCAAGAAAAAAAAAAGAAGAGAGAAAGCTGCCCCAGCAAATACAATTAACCCAAGAACCCTTTCCCAATTGAGATTGATGACAAAGAAATAAGTGTACAAAATCCTTAGAGACTGAGGCTCCGAGATAAGTGAAAAAGAGTGCTTTGTTTTATAATCCACCAACACCTTCTTTCCCTCTTTTCTTCAAGAATGTGGTTACTTTGTTGTGGCCGAATCGTCCATAATAAAGCAAGGACTGAAAATTTCCATGAAGTCTTTGCCTTTCTACCTTTCCAATAGCAAAAAAATCCTCTATAAACAAAGACATCACCAAAACCAGAGTGACCCAAAAACTTGACTTCTGCATAATTCAGCCCATAGTGAACATGCAGTTTTACAATGAAATATGCTGATGTATCATCTCTTCATCCCTTCACAAAACTTCTTTTAAGAAATCTTGTTTCAATGACCTCTCGGATATTTATTTTTCCTTGAGCTATAGCCCAAGAAGAAACTTGTATAGTAGGGGGTACTTTAGCTTTCAAAATCATTTTAGGCTAGTTTTCAAAGTCTTGCCTAGCAATTCATTTTAAGTATACAATGCAAATTAGTCTGTGTCCAAAATTAAAAAAGGTTTAAGATGATTTTGCTTTGGGAGAATCAACCCACTTATGACATACTTAATTCAAATAGTTATAATCATCAAGGTAAAAATGCCAGACATCTCATTCACTACCCAAAAATTAATATATACCTGGAAGTTATCAAATACACGCTGGGGAATGTTATCATCAAATTGTTGCATTGAGTCCCACGGACCATCCCCCACCCCAACCAAAATAATTGAGAGAGGATAGTAGCTGTTTATCAAAATGACACTGATCAGTACAGCAAGAAAAACATAATCGTAATTCGAGATTACAAGTGGAATTGCTTTACCTAGCAGCAACGATGGAGTTTATAGTTGCTTGTTCTTGTGGACTCAACCTTCCAGGTGGTGTATCAGGGTCTCTTGTAACCTATTTAAGAACCACAGACATGTGAAAACCCTAAAGAGAAGATAACAGATAAAAAATTTAAACAAAGCCATCATCAAAGAAATAGCATAAAACATTTTACCTGTCCATCAGCAATAATGACGAGTACGTGATATTGCCTGTTGCTTTGCTCCACAACATCAATTGCCGCATCAATAATTGGGGCAAATGAGGTTGGGCCTATAAGGAAGAAAGAAACGATCATAATTCAATCTTTGTATCTATGCCAATTCATTAATGTCCAAAATGCAATTAACTACAATGCAAGTGTAAAAGGCTACAACAATTCCCAAGAAAAGGTGATGCAGAATCAGAGGCAATTTTTTTTTATATTATTTAGAAAATATTTTATTTTAGGAATTTAGGACTGCTACTTATTTGAGTCAGATTACTACTTGTTTGAGTCAAATTTGGTTTTCCTAAGTTGAGTGTGACTTAGTTTAGATAGGATTCAGCTAACTTCTGAACTAAATTATTTTCTTATTGGAAGTTCTGGTCTAGTTTTCCCTTTTTATTTAGGATTTGGCCACTGTAAATAGGATATCAAGTTTTCTTTTGCTAGACTTTGAGAGAAGATGATTATTGATATGATGATCCTTCATTAATTCTCTCTTTGTTTGCTCCGTTCTTCTAAATTTTTTCTCCCATTTCTTATTCTTTTGTACCTATTCTCTCTGATTCCCCTTTTTCTTTTTACAAACGTTCCTGATAAACTGGACCATCCTTTTATTGAATTACATGCTCTTATAGTTAACATACTATTCCATGAAAAAAGAACAATTTATTCTCACAGTTATTCGTTACCCAAAATTCACATCTTAGCATAGAAAAAGTTAAATAATAGCTCCAAAAAATTACATAAAAAGCCTCATTGGCCATGAAAGTTAAAAGTACAATTCATGCAAGTGAAACCCAATTCTGACAGCTTAAAGGTTCCTAATAGCAATTAAAATAAAACAAGAGAGGGGAAAATGTGAAGCACCTGCCAAATTTAAGTGTGGAACAATCTCTTTGTAACGTGCAAGAGCTTCCTCAAAACCATGACAATATCGGTGATCAGGATAAAAGCTGAATACATATTGATCATGTGTTGATGCTACAAAAGAAGACACAGTCATCAAGCAGTGCAAAGAGAAAAAGATCAGTAAATAGTTTCTGGAAAAAATAGTGTTATTCAGATACTAACCGTCACCAAATCCAAAACATGGTATTAAATTATCTTCATCAAATGGAGACAAAGTGCGACCAATTATTGAGATGGCTTGCTCATATGGATTTGGAGTTCTACCAATGGCATGAAGGCTTTTCCTGTTGAATGAATACTTGCCTGCAATTAATAAATTGCATTACTTTTCTCCCATTTATTAGAAAAACAAAATAAATTATATTGAATTGCTGTAAGAATCACCTGTCCACTCATTGCTCTTTGTGAAGTCAATCCCAAGAATTAAGTTTGATGATTCAAGGCCAGCTTCTTGCAATGCAAAAATAACCTACAAATACAAGGACCAATTTCTTCTTATTCAGCATATTTTACTAAGAACAGATTATAGATAAGCTAAATGCCAAATAAAATTAATTTTTGGATTTTTTTCTTAATCTTTTATGCAGTTAGTGGGGCCATGGTGGCCCAGCCCTGAATGTGGCTCTGCTGCTGCCTTGCACCTTTGCTGCTGGAACTATAATGAAATCTCAAGCACTCAGCTCAAGGCAACCAACATCTTGCACATTCAATCTATTACAAATACAATATTTGAACTAGAATCTAATAACATTGGTACTACTATATCCATAAAATATACAGTGGTAAACAGTTAATGCAACTTAGATCCAGGAACCTCCATTCTGCAGCACTTTCAAGAAGCCTTATAGCCTCTTGAATCACTAGTCACAATCTTGCATACTATTCACAAACCATTACAGGATAAGGTACCATATAGGAAAACTATATGCTACAAATTTTCAAAGTACAATTTTCTGTCATTATTTTTCTCAAATTACTGTCCAGAAATCCACTTGAGAATGCATTTACTTCCCAGCATGCCTCACTCAATACGAAGCAAATAGTTTCTACTTAAATCATTGATATTTCTATGTTTCTTCAGATTTATTCCATAAAAATTTCCAGCAATTTAGCAACAAACATAGGGATCAGAGAACTAAAGAAGTACATATGTAAAACATTCTAAGCTTATTCATACAGATACCCTCTCTCTTGGTAAGACAACACTTTTTAATAGTCCTAAATCAGATGCAATATCTTTAAAAGCTGAAATTTTCCTTAATGAGCTGACCTAGGCATGATGTAGGTAGCTTGATCTGCATCCTACATGATAGTGACATAGAAATGTATCTTAGTTCTAGGTATTGTCTCACTTTTATACTTACTTTTGCATTTAGCATAAACATATTAGCGTTCTTCTCATCATCACAGAATACATCTTTTCAAGCTTAAAATGGTACATTAATGTGGATAAATATAAGTCTGTTTAAGAAAGAAGGCTCATTTACATATAAGAAGTTCTTCAGAGTTATAAAAGAGTATAAACAGGCACTAGGGTGCAGGAAAAGGGAGGCCTAGAGCACCAAACTGAATAAATTGTTAAGTTGTTGTTTTATAGTATGCTAGATCACAAGTTCCTAGTCAGCCCCAAATTGAAGAATTACTCTATTTGAGGTGATCTTTTAACCATATCTTTTGACTCAAATATTTGGTTGAGACCAAATTTGGAAGGAAGACCTAAAGCTCTATAACTTAAGGCCGTGGTTGTTTTTAATCCTTCTATGTTTTTATATGGACAAGTTTTAATTAATTGTTGCATATGCTCTGAAAGAGTTTTTGATTTGTGAAATCCTTTCATCCAATTTTACCTACAGGTACAATGCATGCTCAGCATTTTGGACAAACCGGCAAATCAAAGATGGTGTTGTTAATTGGCAAAGTTTGAGTTTTATTCATCAATTTAGGGCTCAGGTTGCATCAGACAGTTTTTCCAGAAACAGATGCTCATAATTTGAGCAAATTGCAGAAACTAAACCCAAACACAGTGTGTCAAGAATGACTAAGAAATTAATAACTCAATCAACATCTCACTTGGCTTTTTATTCGAGCAGATCATTTATATCTATAAACTGAACACATTATAAACATGTCATATTATGATAATCCAAGCCATTACGTTTCTCAAGAGCACATTACAAGTCAGAAGAACTTTTCTGCACAACGGATTAGGAGCCAAATAGTGACATTCAGTATCTTCTATGGCATCAATTAACAAGAAAAAATTGAAGTAGTTACAGAAACCTGATCCAGAGAGTTGAAATTGTCGCCAATTCGTGTAGGTCGTTGTGTATGTTGATTATTATGATCAACTGAACTTTGTGAATGAGAAGTTGGCTGATAATTATGATCCACCGACCTTCTGCCATAAGATGTTGGTTGATAATTATGATCTGTTGAACTTCCGGCATAAGATGTTGGTTGATAATTATGATCAATTGAAATTCCTGCATGAGATGTTGGTTGATAATTATGATCTGTTGAACTTCCAGTATAAGATGTTGGTTGATTATGATCCGTTGAACTTCCAGTGTAAGACGGTGGTTGATGGTCATAATGGATTGAATTGTCATCATAATTCTGCACCTGACGCCGAAACTCATCATGGGTATCATCATATCCGGATTCTGCATTTCCCATGGCAAAACAATTTTATACCTGTTTCAGTTACCACAAATAAGTTAAAATTAAACACTCTTTTAATAATATAAATTTGAAATCAATATTATTTTAGTAATGAATGCCAACTTATGTCTTCTAAAAATAAATAAACAAACAAAATCATCAATATCTTCATCAAACTTCGTCGCCTGCCAAAATATCTGATTATTGGAATAGCATAAGTATCTTTACATATGATTTTCTTTTTAACAATTTAATATCACACACACAGAGAACAAAGAAAGAAAGAAAAAGGGTATGAACTAGAAAAAGTTAGTAAAGCAGAATTGAGCAGAGCCAAGTCATATTCTTTCAACTGAATCAAAGCTTATAAAGTTTAAGAGGATACAAATACTAAACTCAACCATTGACTAAACACTTAAAAGTATGTCATCCAACATCCAATTTGGACTCAAATCTTCACTAAAATAATAAACCAGAGCAACAAAGGAAGATAACCCATCAACAACTGAGTATGCAAATGAATTGTGCGCAATTAAATGTACGTAAAAAGGCGAAAGAAATGTAACAGCAGCTCATGAATGAGAATTATCACATATAATATTTGATTCATCAAAACAAATAAAACCATATTCTGAAATGAATTTTTCGTAGAGAAACAGAGTCTCTTACCTGTAACAAATAAGCTGATAGAGAGAGAAGAAGAGAGAGCAGAGATATGTAACAAATAATAATTATAAAGGAGGATTCTAAGTGTGATTCAACAGTTCAACAGTTCCCCTTTCTGGGTTTTTTGTCAAAAGATACTTTTGTTGACGTTTCTTTCTTGCTCTCTTATTATTGATGAATGATGATGACTTTGTTATATAAAGATGGCTTTTTCTTATGCGTACACACCTTTGGTAACTTAAAAGGATTACATCTTTTTCTTGCCAACTTTTCTTTTCTTTTTTAAAAAAAAGACAGGTTTTTTTTTTCTTCTTATTTTCAACTTCAAATTTATTTTGAAGTTGTAAATTTTGTGTTATAATTTCTATAATCTTAGGTTCTATGTGCGGTGGTGATTCTATGACTTACCTCCAAAGTCCAAGCTGAAAAAAATCTCTCCTCCTTATTGATTACGAATGTGAAAAACTACAAAATCATAACTTAAAAGTGCAATATAAATTAAATTTTCGGGTCGCGTATTTCAAATTGATATCAGTTGGTATCCAAACTTTACTCATTATAACTGTAATATAAAATTTCTAAAAATAATAATAAATTAAAATTTCACATGGAACCAGAATTTAAAATAAAAGAGGCCTCTGCAGACTCCCTCAGGCCTTGACGAACGTCATCGTTACTATTCTTCCTCCACCGCGACAGTTTTTGAAACCGTCGCCGCTGCCATTCACTTTCCTAACCAATTGCTAAATGCCACATGAGCAATGATTGCTCGATAGTAGCCGCTCAACCTAAATTCAATGGAAAAATAACTTTTGGTGGCAGTCATAAGTCTTTCCCACGGTTATCTCACCCTTTTTTTTTTTTTTTTTTTTTTAATTTGATGTTAATATTTGTTGAAGTTTTGATTAGGTTTAATATGTAATATGTCGAGGTTGTTAAATCTCGTGCGATGGCATTTTAGTGTTTTCTTTTCGTATGAGGGTTATTTTACCTTACATTGTGTTTTTTAATTTTTAAAATAATATTTTTTTAATATATGGTTAAATAATTTTTTTTTTAAAAGGTTTATATTTTTTTATTTTATAAGGTCTGTGTTTTACTTTTTAAAAAAAATTGTGGGTGTTTATTTTTAAAAAAAAATTTATATATATTTTTTTAAGTTAACCTTCCAAGTACACGATAGAATTGTTGATATTTTTTTTGTAAGAATTTGAGTTTAAGTATGCGTTAATGTATAAATATAATATTTTATTATAATAATTCTCTATTTGTAGTATAGAGATTCTCTAATGTAATGATTTTAATGTTTATTAATAATATAATATTAATTTTTTTTTAAAAAAAGAAAGAAAGAAAGTTAAATATTAAAAATAAAAATTATATTAGATTAGAATTTAATTATAAGAGGGTCTTAATATTAGACTTGAAATTTTAAGAAATCAAAACACAAAATTAATATTTTTTTAAAGTGTATAAATTATAAAAATTTATTATTAAGTTAACAAAAATTTTAGAGTGTCGGTAAGTTACGACCTCTGTGGCGCTTAAGAAGCTCTGCCTTCTATCACATCAAAATTTTCAAATAAAATATTTACTTTGTATTAAAATTTTCTATTTTTTTTATAAAGAAATTTCATATATGAATATTATCATATATATACAAACTCAATCATATATCATATAGTATAATATGATTGGTTTATTTATTATCACATAATCAATTTTATTTATTATTTTATATTTATTCTTCCAACTATATTACACCATGTCAGATAATATGAATTAATTTTTATAATTAATAAATACATATAATACTATTATTCAAATTTATTATATATTAGCCAATCTAAAAAATCTTTTACATAATTAGGTGTTCGCTTGTTGCTCGTCTCTTGTGCCAATGTGTAATATTTTATAAATATAATATTTTTATGCTTTATAATAATTTTCTATATCTTCAATCTAACTTGGAGTAATGAAATTTGTAAAGTTTTTTTTAAGATAATTTAATAAGATTTTTTTTTTGTTTTTTAAAGATAATTTCAAAAAGTTTGAACCTTTCAATTTGAGAACTATTGTTTTATTAATAATTCTATTTTTACATATGGGATACATATTTTATATCTTAAGTCATATCTCAATTGATGTAACATTTGATATATTCATGTTGATTTAGAGTTGGGCAAAATTTTCATTCTCGACTGATCTGCTATGTCCCAAATTTTTTAGATTAGTTTGGTAATGGGAGTGAATTTTGGATAAATTGGGATAAATTTCTTTGTCCTAATCAAGTCGAGTCAAGTTCATGAAAATTTTGAAACGAATCGGAAATTTTTTGAGCTTGAATTTCTTTTAAAAACTTTATAAATGTTTTTATAAAATTTAATCTAATTAGAATTAGAATTATAAAATTTAATAGAATTAAAATTGAAATCGAAATTATAACATTTAATGTAATTTGAATTGTAATTACAATTATAAAATTTAATATAATTGAAATTTAAATTATAAAATTTAATAGAATTGAAATTAAAATAATAAAATTTAAGAGAATTAAAACTGGACTTTGAGTTATCAAATTTAACATATTGAAATTACAATTAGATCATTTAAATTAGATTTGAAATTTGAATCGGAATTATAAAATATAATGTAATTAGAATTGAAATTATAAAATTTAATGTCAATTAAATTAAAATTTGAATTATCAAATTTAATAGAATTGGAATTGAAATTCAATATTAATTGAATTGGAATTATAAATTATCAAATTTAATGGAATCAAAATTGGGATTAGAATTATAAAATTTAATGTCAATTGAACAGAAATTTAAATTAGAGGTGGGTATCAGTTTGGTTCAATTCGGTTTATTTTGATCATTGGTCGGTTCTATTTATGTTGGACAAATCAATTCAGTTCAAATAAAGAATATACTTAAAATAGACTAATTTAAAAAAAAAATTAAAAACTTAACCAAACTGGTTTAATCCTGTTTGGTTTCTTATGCTTGAACCAATCAATTTCATTTATATAAAATTGATCAGTTTGGTTTTGGTTTGGTTTGGGATCAAACTGAACCAAAACTAAATTTTGCCCCCAAATTTGAATTATCAAATTTAACGAAATTGGAATTGAGATTGGAGTTATAAAATTTAATGTCAATTAAATTGGAGTTATAAATTATAAAATTTAATGAAATTAGAATTGATATTGAAATTATAAAATTTAATGTCAATTAAACTAGAATTAGAATTGGAATTGAGATCAGAATTAGAATATTTAATGAAATTAAAATTATCAAATTTAATAGAATTAAAATTATAAAATTTATGAGATTTGAAATTAGAATTGAAACTATAAAATTTAATGGAATTGAAATTAGAGTTAGAAACGGAATTATGAAATTTGATAGAATTGTAATTGAAATTATAAATTTAATGAAATTGATCTATTGAAGTTTGAATTATAAAATTTAATGAAATAGCAATTAAAAATTTTCATGAATTTAAAATTAGAATTGAAATTATAATTTTAATAGAATTGGAATTATAATTATAAAATTTAATGGATTTGGAATTAAAATTATAAAATTTAATGGAATTGAAATTATAATTGGAATTGAAATTACAAAATTTAATAGAATTAGAATTGAAATTATAAAATTTAATAGATTTGTAATTGAAATTATAAATTTTAATATTTTTGTTGTGAATTTAATTATTTATCATTTTAATCATTTATCTTGACATGTGCATTAAAGAGTCTATTACCATTTATATAAAATAATAAAATTTAATTTAATCAAAATTTTAATTTACTTAATTTAATTCAGTTATGATTTAAGGGAGAATTAGAGAATTCAAAAGAGGTTTTAAATTTACAATTAATTCAATTAATTCAATAAACGAAGTCCATATATATTTTTTAAAATAAAATTCTATTAAATATTTAAAAAATATATTGAAAAAAAAATAAACTCAAACACATAAACAAAAAAATGCCAAGCCTAATTAAAACCTAACTTTATATCAAAAAAGAAAAAATCCAATTAAAACCTAAAGTCCAAAATACAAATATACAAAAAGAAGGAAATTTTCGCAAATAGCCAAAAATTGGGGACACTTAACTATTTTACCCAGAGTTTTAAAATTTAACTTATTTCAACGAACATAACATTTTTGGACGTATATACCATAAAATCCATTTCTTTCTCAACTCTCTCAAGTGAAGGAAGCTAAACACACTAATTAGTAATAAAGTGGCTAGGCTTGACGGAGGCAACAAAAAGAGGTAATGTCTCATTTTATATTTTGTAAGTAAAAGAAAATTTAATTTTTTGTTGGTAAAATTTGTGATTGTAAATATCTAGGCTTGTCCTTAAAAATAGGCTTGGATATGTGCAACTATTGTGTGATTGTATTTAGAAATAGGTTTGTTGTTGTGAGTGTGAGGGGTTGTGGTGGAGAAAATTTGGTGGCGGAGGAAAGGAAGTCTGTTAAAGGCATGATAAAACGTATTGACTAGGACGAAGGAGGGGCAATATATCTAATCAAGCACGCGATAGGTTATATCACATTGCCTTCATCTCGTGCGATAAGTCCTATCACGCTTGTTAATCGGACATAGTATACCTATCGCGCCATTGTACAATAAGTTCTACCGCGCCCTATTCCCGTAACTTAAGTGTCCCTAAATTTTAATTATTATTTATATAAATTTATTTGTAATAATTATAAATTTATTTAATTGTTATTTAATTAATAATTTTCTATTAGGTTTTTCAAGAACAATGCAGTTTCAAAAATAATTGAAGATTGTAGTTAATGATTATTTTCCTGCCATAATTTCATGTTATTCAAAGCAATAGGCTCTTGAGATTATAAGAGACAAGTTGATGGATCGTCAAAAAGAAATAAGAAAGACACGTGTATGGGTCATTTCTTTGAGTTGCAAAAAATTAATTTTTCGGGTATTTTGGTTCACCATGTGTTACTCCATGAGTGGTTACTGCGGATAAGAATGATGAGTTTTGGTATCTAATGAAGAATAATCGCATCCGTTTTAGTCGATAGGAGTTTGCGGTTATATCTGGCTTAAAAATGAAAGAATATCTAGTAATGAAGTAGTTGTCGAAAAAATTGAGTCATCGCTTATGGAGCGAGTACTACCAAGAAAAAATGTATCATTGTAGGAGTTTAATAAGATATTTAAGCAATATGATTTCAACGAGATGGATGATGAAGATGCAGTTAAATAGTTGTTAATGTATTTTATTCACTATGTATTATTGGGGTAGAGAGAGAAGTTATCTAGATCATTTTTTACTTTAAATAGTGAATAATTTGGAGGACTTTAATAAATATCCATGAGGTAATATATCATGAAAGTTCACTTACAAATGTCTTTATGTTTAGGCATTGAATAGAAAGGCGGAGAGATTCAAGAAATTGAAGGCAATAAATCTGAAACATAAAAAGAAAAATATAATTTACAAGGTTTTACTTATGTTTTTCAAGGTCTTCGTGATCAAGCATTGAGTAGAAAGGTAGAGAGATTCAAGAAATTGAAGGTAATAAATGAGAAACGTAAAGAAGAAAAATATAATTTGCAAAATTTTCTTTATGTCTTTTAAGTGCGTAACTAATTTTTAATTTATGTCATTTGTCATCTTAAATGTTTATTTATTATTGTTGACTTTATGCTATGAAAATTTTCATTATAGGTATAAAAGGCAATCCCCTTTATCTGGTTTAGTATAAGCATAAGAAACTCCACTTGAGGTCCCTTATATGTTGAAGTAGAGATCTAGTAAGATTATAACAATGCAAAACAATATTTTTAATGAAAAAATTGTAATTTTTTATGAATATAATAAAATAGCAACAATAATTGTTTAAGATTTTAATTGCTTATTTAATTGGATACTTGTTTATAGATGTTGGATGTGATTCAACAATTGTTTCCTCAAGACCATGAGATGGAAGCAGATTTCATCCAAATATTAATGTAATTTAAGGAGACCCTTGGTAATTATGATAGACACCTTGATCAAGAAGATTAGCAGAATGATGTAAATGTTGTTTATGAAAGTAAACATCAAGCATATGGATATGAGGGAGATGCAAAAGGTACATGCCAACTTGTGATAGCAACAAAAAAAAAAGGATAAGAAAGAGATCATGGAAAAGATGTGAAAGGAGCATGCCAACTTGTGAGAGCAGTAAAAAAATAAAGAGATCATAAAGGAGATTAAAATGATTAGACAATTATTATAAGATTCTCCTTTATGTATAGGTGTGTTAAAAAATTAGGTAAATTATCTATGATTTTCAGTTCATAATTTGATTATAGCTATTGATTTTTTTTATAATTGATGTGTTATTTAGGTTCCCTTAACTAATTATTAGTCAGACATATATGTTCCTGCATGTTAAATAGAGACCAATTATTGGTTGGAGGTCGATTAGACTTGTCAATAAAAAGGCAATGTTTATGTAGTACTCGGTGGGAATGAGAGGGCAAGCATGTATGGATGGAAATATAGACCAACGTGGTGACGTATACATCATTTATGAATCATATTCATAAGAAATCGAAGAGGTTGAGAATATAGGGCGAACAAGTTTATGAGCAGACAGTTGATATAAATCTTATACACTTGACTTGACACTTTATGCGAGATTTATACAATAGATTGACGAGGGTACCAAACAAGTGAATTTGCCAAGTGTTAATACACCTACCTCATGGCTTCAACCACTTAAACAACATTAATTAGAAAAATCATAAGTATTACCCCATTAATTATTCTTTTTCATAGCTAAACAATAATAATTTAGAGTTGTGTTCTCATGTAACAACACCAACGAGTATCTAAGATCGATTCACTTTCAACAATCGAAATACCTCCAAAAGTTATCTCAATAATGTACAATAACAAACTCATATTTTTTTTTGTAAGTTTTTCTAATTACCTTTAAGAAACGACATCTTTACCCATATTAGTATATCTTTATTTTTATAATACATATTAACAAATTCGGTGTTCTTTAGGAGTCCTTTATGAGAATCTATATAGAGCACCTATCTAATTTGTTATCGATCAATTAGAACCCTGAACTACTACAATATGCAAGTGGGGATAAAGAACACTTACATGGTTGTAAGCCTTAGGTCGATGTTGATAAAGTGTGTACATTTTTACACATTCATACCTTTATATCAAATCATTGCATAAATTAAATTTATATATATTTATCTATTTAATCAGGTGTATGTTCCTGTCAATTATCGAGACGAGTACTAGATTACAGGAAAAGTTAATTTCTTACGACGACAAGCTACTATATACAACTCTAGTGTTAGAGGACACGCTAATGGATAGATTAAGGGACATGTAGCATGCTTTGTGTAAGATGATGCCTATATATCTCTATCAACCCAGGTTTTGTTGACAAAGAGTGATGGGGCTCTAGATTTATCTCCTTACAGTGTTGTGTGGTTAAAATATAGAATGCCTTAAAATAGGGTTAACAGAGGTGATTGTAGAGTGTACATTTGTAATTTTATAGAATTTCTAATGTTAAGGCATAGTTTGAACTTTGGGTCAAAAGTCGAACCATTTTTTAAGAAAAAATGACTATTGATTTGTGGTGTTATGAGATGCAATAATGCACTGACAGTTGACTTTTTATAATGTTGTGCTAACTTTTATAGTGATGTTTACACATGTAATGTTGATGATATTGTAATGCAAGTTTTCTTAAGTTAATTTGTGATGTTAATATTCCTATCGATGGTGTAATGTTCTCATTGCAAGTTTAGGAAATGTCTAAAATAGAAAGGAAATGTTGCCAAAATTTTGATAAATTATAACTATAACAAACATATATCAATTTTCATTAATGTTTTCAAACACTTACTACAAATCTTAAAAAATATAATTAAAAAAACAAATAAACCAAATGATACATCATTTTTTATCGGCAATTGTAACAGGATTTCTACATATTTGTCGGTTATATTTGTGTTACTTGCACCTACTACACCCATTCTTCGAAGGCTCCTTCCATTAGAACAGTATACATTTCTCTCTATGCCTTTCTGACTGTCTACATGCAATTGGTGATAGCATCTGAAAATTTCGCACCTCGTCTGGAACAATCCAACTCGATGGATGGTCTATAAGATTTATTGAACTACCATATGCAGTCAATAAAGTCTCAACTGTGTAATAGCGTTAACAAAGACTAAGATATTGTAAATTGGCATGTTTTCACATGACTATTGCATGGACACATAGCAGTTGGTGAAAGTCGAATTTCTTATAACTACATGTTTTCATGGCTATGTCGATTATCCCTTTCCTATTGCTATCATTCATAATTAACTTGCAATCATCAACTGGGTTGACTGTTATTCTCAAATGCTAATCCTTATGCTTATAAATCTTATCGTAGGTCTATGTGGTCAAGTGAGTGATCATTTTTTGTGTAGCATTTCTCCTATTATAAAACCAATTCTACTTTAACTCTCGTATCTATTCAGCTAGTGCAATTATGAGTAGGGAATGCACGAACTTTTCCACTGCATTGATAATCTCTATAATAGTAGTGGTCATAATATCATACCTCCGAAATACACCCACTGATCTAGTCCACTGAATGCAACCAACCTTCTCCTCTAATACTACACTACCTCAAGTTTTATGCCTCACATATTATTCATTTGACTTTGAAAATTAGATAATAAATATGCTTTTGCAGCAAGAAAATATGTGCTTAGGAATCCATCTGTCTTCTTCTTTTCGGTTAGAATATCTTTTTCTTTCCGATTAGAAGCTTGAATTTTGTGATCAAATTTTCCTTCAAGTGATAGATACATAACTCATGCTATGCATTTGGAAATACTTTCCTAGTGGCTTTCTCAATGCTTGCATGTTAATCTGATACGAATACTAGTATAATGACATCACCAAAAACACCTTATAGTTTCTCCATAAACCACTCCCCCGATGCATCATTTTCAGAATCGACAATGCCCCATGCCATTGAATAATTTTGATAATTTACATCATTAAAAATAGCTACAAACATACAACCAAGATAAGGGCCTTTCAAGACTGTACCATCCACAACAATTACAGCCTGATGGATGTGTGAAAACTCTGAATATAAAGAACCAATACCATAAAAAATATAAGAAGTGTTTACTATCATTAGTCTTCAAATGAGTGTTAGTACTTGAATTCTCGTTTTCAACGACATAGTAATAAGACGAAAGTTATCTAAATGAGTTATTAGCAAAATTAGTCATTAACCTTTTTATATGCTCTTTAGCTTGATAACCCGTCATATATGTTAAATTAGCACGATATTCCTCCCATACATCGACCATGATATCATTTGGTCTATAAAGTCTATTAACATCTGTAAATTTATTCTTGATCAATTAAATAATTATTCTACTCTTTGCTTGACGATGACCATCATGCAATCACTCCAATTGACATGTATGGTCCTGGTCAATTTTTCACATAATGAAATATTTTTGAGTATTTGTGAACACGGCACGAATTCGCTACATACACTTTTCATCATCACATTTTACCTCAAAATAATCTTTCATAAACTTGAACATTTTGAAACTTTAATGACCGTTCAATGCATATATACTAAGAGCATTGCATATTGCTTTCTTGTTAGGAAATAACTTCCCAACCATTACTTCCCTAATTCTTAAGCATGATGCCTCATCTAATGGATTAAAGGCAAAAGGTGGTATCGCAGGGATAAAATGAAATGGGTTTTGTAGTTTAACAGTATGGTCATATTTACCTACTAGTGTTGGACATAAATAACAAAGTTTTTTTATCTAATAATCTGATAAGAGGCCTACGCCTCCCTTTTTTTATATTATTTAAACCATCTCGATGATCATTTGAAAAATAGACTTTGTCATCAAAGATATTACCTCCATCTTCATCGACATTACTTCTATCATAAGCATACTTAGACCAATCTATTTGACTGTTATAATGAGCATGAGGTAGGTCATCATTTTATCTCAGTGGAAAAAATTATAGTTGTATGACGTGTTGGTTGGGACGTCCACAAATGGTAATGTTGAGGTCGTGCTACTTATTGACAAGGGATCTAATACATTTTAGTGTATGCATATGCTATTATGCCTATTGCCTAAATACGTATCAAATACGAATTTAAAAGCGGTAAAAGCGTAAAACATTCAATAAAGATAATAAATAAATATATTAATCACATTAATATATAAGTATGGTAGAGAACTCACCTCAACATGTAACGTTAGATATGTATTTTTTTCGAAGTTCTCATAAAGACCAACTCGTAGGCAGTTCTAGTCATCAACACGGTGGGCTTGGTGAACTAAAATAACAACCCTATACACAAACTGGGTTTAACTCTTAAACTCCAATATAACCGGTGTGTGTTTTTATCATTTTCTCCAAAAGGATAAGAAATGGAGGCTGAAGTAATTCATAATTACTTCTAAGACACCATAGAAAAAAATGAAACAATTTTATTTTTTTTCATATTTTTCTTTTCTTCTTCTCATTCTTTTCCTCTATTTCACTCTTTTTTCAGGCTTAATGCCCAACATACACACACTCACTTTCTCTCTCTCTCTTTATATATATATATAATAAAATATTATATAATATAAATAATAATAATATAATAATATATTATATAATATAATAATAGAGATATTTTAATTATTTAACTATTAAATAATTAAAATATGAAATGACCATTTTGCCCCCCATGAATAGTTATAAAGTTTACCCCCTACTGGGTCTCACAAAATTTCATACTTGGATAAACTCAACTGAGGGTCCACAATACATCACGTGTCCTTATACAATTAGTAAATAACAATTATTGACTAATTATTGTATATAACACTTAAATACAGACATGCATGCATTCATGTGGTATTGCTGAATATTGCTGAATTAAATAATTTAATCCTGCACACTGCCCTAGTGTACAACGAGTACACTTCATATCACTGAACTCCTTAGGTCCTAAGCTTGATTCGTCAAATAAAACTATTCCATGAGTCCGTGAGCAATGCCCCACGTACACATCACGGATATACAAATCAGCGCGTTGAACCATGCAAACTGAAGTTACAACGCATACATATAATCCTTCCGTCATGATATCCTGGATGTGTGAGGATAAAGATTATCACCGTCAAATTCTCTAGTGCTCATCCATGTCTTATCTCCAGGCTAGTATCTCACTGAACAATATGCGTAAACTCTTTTGCCATATTGTTCTACTTTGGCAAAACTCTTTCCCGAGATTAATACTTATGGCCACAAGATTTTTCGAGATATAGTCTCGAAGCATCTTGATATCGAACTCCCTATACGAGCTGACGGATCTCATATTTGTACACACCGAACTCCATAAGCATCAGACCATACCCAGCGACACTCAACTATCACACCATGAAAGGTCTGTGACATGCGTGGAGCCAAAGTATGGTGGATCACTTACAAGCCCACCGTGGCACTTAGGTCAAAGGACCACATATACTACTCAACTCGAGAGGATCCTCCGTTGACAGCTTATATAAGATGTCTATCGAAAGCCCTCATGAGTCTGTCCCATATCCAATCCTAACTGGATACCCATATGTCAATACGAGCTCCAAGCTCACGGTCGGCTAGAAACGACCATCTATACTATATAGGTACAACATATGCTAATCTATATATAAAGGTATCCACCGAAAGACCCGTATTGGCAGAAATAGATTATGGACAATTATTCATAACATACTTGCACAACTAGTATTTTTTGGTACCCAATTGCAACTATACAGTTACTAGTATATTCATAGGTCTATGTCTCATTACAGACAAGGCTCAAACATTTGGATATACTGAGTATTATAACCAACTAACCCTTAGCTGTGCTAACATTTAGCATTTATATCTTTTAGCGTGGCTAACTATGAGCTCTTATTTAAACTCCTTTAGATCTGATCCGTACTTGTTCAGATCTACAATATTTGTAACGTTAAATTGTATAATACCATTTAAATGGATATTAGTGATTTAATGGGAATGTACACTTGTATAAATATACAAGTATATGTACATTTAGGGATGGTACGTAAACACCGATTATAATAATCTCCCACTTGCTCTAGTGTTATTCCTGATGGTATCTTATACACACTGACTCCACATGTTATATAAACACTTTTAGAGTCATGGCCTTAGAAAGTAGGTCTGCTAAATTATTTATACAGCACTTCTACAAATAATCACATCTCCTTCAGCCAAGATCCATCTAGTCATGTGAGACTCTTCTCAATATAATTAGAGTACGGGTGTCATCTTGGCACTTCTGCTTGTACTATGACCTTGTTTTGTCGCAAACTTATGGGATAAGATCCATCTGTGTTAAAACTTTTCCAAGGCCAGTGAAAAACATACGAATCCTTACCACCGCTTCTGCTGTATACTTATAAATTAGTAGTGAATTCTAGTTTGGTGTGATTCCAACTTACTTGTACTATTGAGAATAAACACATTCTCAGATATAGACTCTCTATCATCTAGGTCAAACTAGACGTTTGACTCAGTGCGTCTTCTTATTTGTAAGTTACTTTCTTCATATTTGAGAAACTTATCATTTGTACCCTCAAGATACCTCAGGATATGTTTGATTACCATCAAATGGAAGTCACCTGAGTCAAACTGAACTCCCGCTTTTAACTCTTATAGCCAAACTAATCTCAGATCTCATACACATCATAGCATACATCAATCTCTGAAAAGCTGATGTATCTAGTATGTTAGACATTCTAACTCTCTCATCTTCCATCTGAAGAGACATTCTCCTTAAAAGATAAACACCAGGTCTATTGATGTGAAATGATTTGGGAGAGTCCTATCAGCTTCCCCGCTCTATCTCTATAAAGCTTTATACCTAGTATAAAGGAACCTTCTCCAAAATCCTTTATGGAGAAATTCTTACGAGTTACTTATGACCAATTATAACATACTGACATCATTCCCAATGACCAATATGTTATCAATAAAGAGCATCAAGAAGACTATCATGCTCTCACTGACCTTTTTTACACGCTAGACCAGAAGTCTGGCTGGACATAAAATCTTCAGGTTGTTCGATGAATATCTCTTACTCGAGGTATTCATTCCAGAATGCCTTTCTTACATCCATATGCCAATCTTCAAAGTTATAATATGCTGTAAGAGCTAATAAAATTCTAATTAACTTTGCATTAATATTGGTCCAAAGGTTTTCTCTAGTTGATATTAAATCACTGACGATTACTTTTTTAGAACCAATACAGAGCCTAGAAGGTCTTTACATTCCATCTGGCTCTCACTATCTCTTTGTAAACCCTTTACAACCAATGAGAACAATTCTTACAAGTAGCTTAACCAAGTCTCAGACTTGATTTTGATGCATATAGTCAATGTTTATTTTGATAACTTCTTACTGCTTCTCGAATCAATGTCCAACATCAACTCCTTATAGGTTAATGATGATTTTATTTTACTAAAAAAACTTCAAATTCACCTTCAGGTATCAACCATACCTAAAAGGTGACCTAAACATCATTTTCGACCCATTTAGAGGTGTGCTAAAAGGTCACAGCTTAATTGAGCCTAAGTTCACATCCTTGATTCATTGATTTCTAGATTGAATTCACAAAGTTCAATCTTTCTATGATTCTCATGATCCATGAGAAACTCTTTCTCTTGAATAGTGGTATACCAAGAAACGAACACATTTCGCTTCTCTAAATTATAAAACTAGTATCTTATTGAATTTACAAGATACTCAATGAACCTATACTTGTACCTCTTGGGTGTTGTCTATCTTACTAAATAACTCTTACAAAACAAAATACCTTACTGCATAACACTTACGTAAGCATGACAACCCTAAGTCTTAACATATTTAAGAAATAGTTTCTTTCCTATTTGTATCTCATACGAAATGAAAGGAATAGCTTCTAATGGAACTCTGCTTAATAAGCAACTGTATTTGGAGCAGATTCTCAGAGATATAAATTCGTAACACTCATCATCAATCGGACCATATCTAATAAAGCTTGATTTCTTCTTTCTGAAACATCATTATATTGTGGATTACCCAGAGGACTATAATGAGTGAGAATCTCATTCTTCTATAAACAAACGAAAAACTTGCTGTTAATGTACTCACTATCTCGATCTAATCAAAGGGATGTGACGTACATATTGGTATGTTTGATCATCTCTATGAATATATTATTCATAAACTAGTTAAGTCTTTATGGTCAGATAAGAATCCAATCATCCTTAACTAGGCGGATAAGCGTCTTACACCTATATGACCTAAAATTACATACCATAGCTCTGTATCTTTTAAAGATTCTGATCTACAGACATTTTTAATTGAATATAATGTCTATTTATTAATTGACATTCAGCTAATAAAATATTATACTATGCAATATAACTATTGTATTGAATACTAGAAGTAAGTCAAGTTGCCTAACAACTTGGACCTGCAAGAAATCATCATTTTTTACTCTCAACTTAACTTCTACAAGCTGTTACATTTTAGTCTCTCTTAATCCCTGCAACATTTTACAGATATGAGAGGGACATGTAGTATCTTATACTCAACTTAAACTGGCATCATATGCCTTAGAAATGTCTATATTTTTCAAACACAAACCTGTGGGAGTCTTCCTAACAATTATAAGGCTTTTAGGGTAATTGAATTTTCAATACTCAACCTTACTGTATTGGAAACACTTTTTATCTACTCGCTCTCTTGTTGATCTTTAGATAAATGCTACCTCTGAGGATTGATGCTGGGTATCTGCCTTATCTTCTTCTCCTTACACATCTGGTCTCACCAGATATACTTGGAGTAAAAGATGAAGCACCTTAAGCAAAAAGGGTCATACTCTCTCTTTTCAATCCTTTTGAGAGGTGTTATCAAAATTACATTACGACAAACCCTGATAAAAAATAAATCCAAAATTTTTTAAATCCAAAATACATTTGAGATTCACCCACTGGTCAGAGTAATTTCTAGTACGCTAGAGTTGAACTGCATCATCTATGAACACCAGTTGGTTTGTAGTGGCCATTAAACTTGACAGGCCAAACTAATGGGAGATGTAAGCGGAATAGTCATTAAATCGCTAATGGAACGTTTTAAATCATGGGTATACTAATTATATCTTTTTTGATTTAAAACGCTCTCCCACTGCTTTATATAATCCCGGTAATCTCTCAAATGGGAAGACGATAGTTTAAACTTTTTAACCTATACAGTGGGAAGTAGATCCCATTAAAATTTACTCGGGCCTCACGCTATAACAATATTGGCTTTTGTAAACCCAACAAGTAAACAACACTTGTCAATTGCATCTCATGCAAATCTTACCCTTTGATCCTTAATACACCTTATCCTCACGCTGTAACAATATTGGGTAAGTGTATTCCAGATTAATTTGTTAATGATCAAATATATACTACCGATACTACCCTTATACTGTAGCAATATTGGGCAATACTTTTGCATATATTTGCCTTATCTCATATTTAACCGGTATAGTCCAAGCCTAATCGACCAAGTCCTTCATGCTGTAGCAATATTGAAAAAAGGTTGATGTGACTCGTCTAACACCGTATTGACAAGACGGATCAGAATAAAACATTATCTTATAATGTAATATTCTTTAATCTGATTAAGAGAGATTTTTGTATCTATGGTCTCTATTTTTCTAAGAAGGGTGATTCTCAATTAATTAATTTTTCTATGAAAGCATAACTAACCCTCACCAATAGGGCTCTCATTATGGTTACCGGCACAGAAAAATTAATCCTGGTTTATAATGCAGACTAATAACTATTATCACTACATCTCATAAATCCCAACTTATAATGTAGACTGATAACTTTTATCAATTCATCTCATAAACTTACACATGTAAAATTAATTTTGAAACACTGTTCAAAATTAAAGTAGTTGTAAACAGTGATGTTTTACTGTAGTAATAAATAGTATACCATTCAAGTGAATAGTATATTACCGCGGCACCAAATGTCATCGCTGCAGTGCTAGGAGGTCAAACCCCCAGCGTTGCAGCGCTACATCTTCTCACTGCAATGCTAGGAGGTCAAACCTCCAGCATTGTGATGCTCGCGTTTCCTTGCTGCAGCTCTGGGAGGTCATACCTCCAGCACTGTAGTGCTTACGCTTCAACGCTAGGACGCGAATTTCAAAAACTTAGCGCTCTAGTGTTGGGAGAAAGAACTCCCAGTGCCACGATGCCAGGGCTTTAGTGCGGCAACACTTGGAGGTCAAACCTCCAATGCTGCAGCGCTAGCCCCATAACGCGACAACGCCCAATGAACCCCCTTTTGGCATGCCCGTTTCAACACTTGAAACGAGTCATTTTCACTGGGTGTTTTGCATCCATTCACTCAAATCACACCCAAATGCAACCTAAATGGCTCTGATACCATTGTGGACAAAGAGATCTAATATATTTGGGTGTATGCATGTGCTATTGTGCCTATTGCCTAAATACATATCAAATACGAATTTAAAAGTGGTGAAAGCGTAAAACATGCAATAAACACAATAAATAAATATATTAATCACATGAATATATAGGTATGGTAGAGGATTCACCTCAACGTGTAACGTTATACACGTATGTTTTTCAAAGTCCTCATTGAGACCAACTCGTGAGTAATTCTAGTCACCAACACGGGCTTGGTGAACTAGAACAGCAGCCCTATATGTAGCACTAGATTTAACTCTTAAACCCCAAAATGGTCGGTATGTATTTTATCATTTTCTCCGAAAGGATAAGAAAAGGAGGCTGAAGCAATTCACAATTACTTCTAAGACACCATAGAGAAAAATAAAACAATTTCATTTTTTTATTTTTTTTTCTTTTCTTCTCCTTCTTTTCTCCTTCTTTTCCTCCATTTCTCTTTTTCTCTAGGGTATAATGCCCAACACACACACACTCACATTCTCTCTCTCTTTATATATATATATAAAATAAAATATTAATATAATATATTATATAATATAAATAATAATAATATAATAATATATTATATAATATAATAAGAGAGATATTTTGATTATTTAATCATTAAATAATTAAAGTATAAAATGACCATTTTACTCCTAAAAAATAGTTATCAAGTTTACCCCCTAGTGGATCCCACCAAATTCTATACTTCAGTAAACTCAACTGAGGGTCTACAATGTCCCACGTGTCCTTATATAATTAGTAAATAATAATTATTAACTAATTGTTGTATTTAACACTTAAATACAGACATGCACGTATTTTTGTGGTAGTGCTGAATATTGCTGGATTAAACAATTTAATCCTGCACGCTGCCCTAGTGCATAATGAGTACACTCCATATTGTGGGACTCCCTAGGTCTTACACCCGATTCGTCAAATGAAACTATTTTATGAGTTCATGAGTAATGCCCCACGCACACGGCACGGATATACAAATCAGTGCGTTGAATCATGCAAGCTAAGGTTACAACATATACGTATAGTCCTTCCGTCATGATATCTTGGATGTGCGAGGATATAGGTTATCACTGTCAAATCCCCTAGTGCTCATCCATGTCTTATCTCCAGACTAGTATCTCACTGAACAATATGCACAAACTCTTTTACCATATTGCTCTACCCTGGCGGAACTCTTTCCCGAAATTGATATTTATGGCCACAAGATTTTTTGAGATATAGTCTTAAAGCATCTGGATATCGAACTCCTTATACGAGCTGACAGATCTCATATCTGTACACACCGGACTCCATAAGTGTCAGACTATACTCAGTGACACCCAACAGTCACACCATGAAAGGTCTGTGAAATGCGTGGAACCAAAGTATGATGGATCACTTACAAGCCCACCGTAGCACTCAGGTTAAAGGACCACGTATACTACTCAACTCAAGAGGATTTTTTGTTAACTGCTTATATAGGATGTCTATCGAAAGCCCTCATGAGTCTGTTCCATATCCAATCCTAATTGGATACCCATATGTCAATATGAGCTCTGAGCTCTAAGCTCACGATTGGCTAGGAACGACCATCTATACCCTATAGGTACGACATATGCTGATTTATATATAAAGGTATCCACCGATAAACCCGCATCGATAGAAATAGATCAAGGACAATTATTCGATAATATACTTGCACAACTAGCATTTCCTGGTACCCAATTGCAACTCTTACAATTATGCAGTTACTAGTATATTCCCAGGTCTATGTCCTATTACATACAATGCTCTAACTCTTGAATATGCTGAGTATTATAACCAACTAACCCTTAACTGTGCTAACATTTAGCATTTATATCTCTCAACGTGGCTAACCATGAGCCTTTATTTAAACTCCTTTAGATCTAATCCAAACTCCTTTAGATCTATAATGTCTGTAACGTTACATGGCATAATACCATCTAAATGGGTATTAATGATTTAATGGGAATGTACACTTGTATAAATACACAAGTATATGTACATTCAGGGATGACACATAAGCACCGACCTTAACACTACTAACATGGTTACTATCGCTTGCGAACATAAAGTAGTTATGAGGAGGTTATTAGCTTTCCATGTGAACTTGCAGAATCTCATCAGAATTAAGTAATCTAAGATCCGTATTAACACATAATGGTAAAAAACATCTTCTATTAACTCCAAACAAAAATTATACTTCTTGATCACTTTGGATTATCAACGATATAACACTTATTCCTATTGTAGGCGTTGAAATTTTCATAGTGATATTATACAGGTCAAAATTAATTTTAATTCTACAACACACTAAATTCTGAAGTTGTTCACAAGTTACATTATTAGGAACTGTCATAACAATACTTTCGTACTTAACATATCTCTCTTTTTTTGTTATTAGAACTCTCCTATCTTCCTCTAGAACATACTAAAAGTGGCTTATTCCCTATAATACTTATATTAAAAAAAATTAAAAATTATTAATAAATTTATAAAATACCAAAATGCTATCATTTGGAGTGATAGAAACTTGTGGTGCCCATTACATGGCATAATAGTCATAAATCAATCAGCATGATGCTTTTGGGTCTTTCAAACATTAATGATCACACGATAATAAAATGCATCTCATTTACACACAATTTTATTTACAAAAAGTAAATATCTTTTGATCTAAATATATATATAAAATCTATTTTCAATTTAATAACTACAAACATGTCCCAAGATTAAATTACAACATAAATCAAAAATACATTTCAATCTTATTTTTTTTTGTTTATTCTCATTGAATGCTAAATGATTTTCGTTCAAAAAAATCTTAAATATTTATGCTTCGTTTTTTGGGTCAAATAAGAATGTAAAAAAAAAAAAAAATGTGTATGTTTTGTTGATAGGGGAACTCATATATAAGAAGAGGGTATTTTCATTCAAAAATATTGTGTTTGACTAAATAAGTTTAAAATTTGAGATTGTAGCTATAATAGTAAAGTGGCTTAGTTTTTTTAGCTATTTGCAAAACTTTCCCCAAAAGGAATTCAAAAATAATCCACTAAAAATCCAATCCAACTTTAAAACTAACCTAACAGATTGAGAAACTCGACCTAACATGTCTCAAAAAAATTTCTAAAATAATTTTCAACTCAACCCAAAAGTTGTCCCGATCCAAATTCAGGTAAGGTTTGGTGGTCCCAAATCGGACTTGAATTCCAACATGCCACTCCTTTGTTGATTGACGTTGTATAACAACCACATCAATAAAAATTAAAATGTCATCTATTCAATAAATGATAGTCATTAATTAATAACATATCAGTTTAAATACAAAGTATGTATTCCAGTATTACTCTTATATGTATATAATTATTCTAGTGGGCTACGTAGCTCACTATATGGTGAACTCTTTGATACACGATAGTATTCTATAGCACATTAAAAACTATGTAAAAGTTATAAATTTACTAGACAATGACATGTGACAATGTTACTTATCATATAGTAAGTTACGTAACCCATTAAATTAATTATATAATTTTTGAAGAGATTGGATTCAAAACTATTATATGTCTAAGATATATTGAAATAATTTTAAAGGTTTTTTCTGACTTTGTCTGTGTTAACAAACAATTCAAAATGCCTTGACTTTTTTAAAATAGGTCTAAGTTAAATAGTAATGATTCAAAGCACTTATTTTTACATTATTTCAAAAACTCAAAGACTTAATCGTATGGATATATAAAATACAGGATTTTTAATCCTTAAGAAGCAAGGCAGGTGGGGGAACGGATACTCAATTTAAAATGAGTGAACAAAATTCTATATTTGATCTCATAAATACATATAGAATTCAATAAAAAATTATTCTTGAACCCCTTTTGTACTCACGTTACGTCTAGGTACTACAGAAAAAAATTGTAAAATTCGATCCAATTTATATATATAATTGATTTAATAGATTACGTAGCTCACTATATGATGAGCAACGTTATCACATGTTAATGTTTAATAAATTTATAATTTTTGTATAATTTTTAATATACTACAAAATATTATTACGTGTCTAAAAATTTACTATTTGGTGAGCTACGTAACTTATTAAATCAATTCGCTCTTTAAGTGAAATGTATCTAATGTGACTAAGTGATCTTTATCGATTAGTGACACTAAATCGAGATACAATTTCAAATTTTATATAAATAATTTTAAAAAAAACTCATTGATAATTTTGTTCAGAAATTTAATGGGAAAATATGAATAAAACATTTAAAAAATAATTATAAATATAAACGGCGTGATACACCTAGGGATTAGAAACGTTATAAACTTAAATTTCAAAAAAAGAAGTCATAGAATAAATGGTTACTTTTAAAAATAAAAAAATAGAAGGATCGAGATCATGACTTGATTCAAGGTTGATGCGATCATGTTCTGCTTTTGTTTGAGTATGACCAAAGTTTATAGGGCAGATATGGAATATTGATATTAAAATAAAATAAAATAAAACAGCGGTTGCTTCCAGAATCTAATGCGCCGAGTCAGCCTAAAATTTGCCCATCTCCATATGGTTTTTTTTTTTCTTCTAAAAACATTATAATTATTTATAACATAATATAATAAAAAAATATTAATTTTGTCCTTAATTTAATAAATTTATACCAATTTAATCTTTACTGTTTTTATACATATATATACTTAATTAGTTCTTGTAAGAATATTTTTAATTATTTTTTACTATCATTTTCATATTAAAATTTGACCACTTTCATTTTTATAGAGACTAATTAAATATATATTAAAAAATAAAAAATAAGATTAATATATATTAATTAAATAAAAAATGAAGCTGATATTTTTCCTAAAATAAATCTTGTCATTCCTTTGATTACAACTTATTGTCTTATTCAATAAATTACCTCCTCTTCTTTTTTTACATCCACATTTTTAATTGAAATTTTAGAAGAACTCTCAAAATGCCAATGCAGGAAACAATTCTTTCACAATTAAGAAAAAACACCCATATTATAATTTCTCAGCATTATTAATAAAATAAAACACTTAATTTAATAAATGTCTGTTATGAAAATAAACATAATTATTGAAAAGCTATATATTTATGCCAATTCTAAAAATATGATGGTATTGACTGATTACAATTTTTTTTTTCTGAAATATGAATTAATCAAACAATTTGCTCTTGCTCAAGGAAAAGCAAGTGTTAAAATTTTTTTGGATTTAGCTTTTATTTTAATGATAAAGTTCGTGATGCATTTTTTAAAATCATTTAAGTATTAAGGCAATTATAATCTAATTATCATTTTAGTCAGGTTTAGGTTTCACTACAACAAGTTATCTAAAGATCTCACATTATTACAATTGTTTTTTTTTAATGGATATTGCCTATTATTTCCTTTGTAATTTTTCATTTTTATTATTTTCTCTTTTTTTAACAAATATTAATATCCAATTTTAGTACTACTTATTTCCATAAAAGTGATCAATTGCTCTCCTTAAAAATGAAGATATTTGATACTTATTAAAAAATTAAATAGAAAAAGTAATAAAAAACCATAAAGAAGTAACTGACAAATTTTCTTTTCTTTAACATCAAATAATTATAAAAAATGATCTTTTTAAAGAAAATACAAAATAAATAATACCATTTTAAAAGAGTTTGTTCTTACTCGATAACGCTTACTCTTAGCTCTTCCTAGATGTTCACCTCATATTCTCTCTAATTTTCTTTGTTTCCTTAACTAACGGTTTGAAAAGTAGAGCCTAAACATTATTTCTTTTTTTTGAACATTTGAGATTTTTTTTTTAAATGTATATATCCTTATGTTAATTCTATTTTTAATACATATTTATAATACACGCACACAAATCTGTAACTAAATAGTAAGAAAAATCGAATCCCGACCTAATAATTGGGGGAGGATGAGCTAAGTGTTGTAGAATTTTGAGTCTACCTAAGTGGCTGTGAACGAATTTTTTTGGAGGGGTAGCCATAGCCCTAGTCCATGTTTCTACGTGCAAATTAATTCTATGAATATTTATTTATTGTTATATTAATAATAAAAGGGATCATTTTAAAAATATTCTCCTGAAGTTTGGAGCAGTTTCATATTAGTTCATTAGCTATCAGATCGTTTAACATACTATCTTGAAATTTGAATAAATCTCACATACCCCGCTGAAGTTGTACTTCGATTAGATTTTCGTTATAAAATAATGCTTGTTCTATGTAAAATGACTAGCTTAACCCTGAATACATTAACAGAAAGTGAGAAGATATTTTTATTCTTCATATATCTAATTAATTGCATGTTTGTTTGATAAAATTATCATAAAAATTGAATATTTGTTTGTAATTAATTTGATATATGAAAAATAAATATATCTTCTTACTTCCAATTAATATATTCAAGGATAAGTTAGCCATTTTACATAGTATAAACACTATTTTGTAATGGAAATCTAATAGAAATACAATGCAAGGGGGTATGTGGAAATTATTCAAATTTTAGAGGGGGCATGTAAAATAATCTGATATTTAGTGGACTAACGTGAAACTACTCCAAAGTTTAAGGGGTATTTCAAATTATCCCATAATAAAATAATAAGGTCTTAACTGTTTTTTTTAAGAGATATTACATACATACATACTTTCACGCACTACTTGGGGAGAGAAAAGATTCGAACCCCGGTGAAAAAATAAGGTTTAGAGGAGCTCAGCCAACTTGATTGAGCCCTCATACTTAATAAGGTCTTAACTGTTAATATATATTTGTTATTAATTAATAGCAATTAGTTCAGTATAAATTTTATATCTAATTTGTTTCACAATTATGTAAGTATAATATTATTATTTTAAATTAAAAAATAAACATGAAAGTGAATATCGGATATATGCAAACATATATATTCATAGTTTTAATGAATGAATGAATTATTGCTTAACATCTTAAGAACGTCAATATATGTCCCACGTATTTTTTGGGTAATTAGAAGGAAGATTACTAGTTTCGTTCTTATTTTTATCTTAATTTATGCATTAAATTTTTAAATTTTTCGAAATATCCAAGTATGTTCTTTTAGGGATATAAATGAATATTTTTTAGAGAGAGATATGGTTATTTTTCAAGTATAAAAATAGTAAAAAAGGATATAATTAGATGTTTTGAAAAAATCATAGACTTAATAAGTAAATTAAGATAAAAACAAGAGCAAAAGTGAAAATTTCTCTAATTATAAATATAATAATCATTATAAAATGTTGACCTCATAATTTAAGAGATCTTTGGTCAACAAGTTAAATTTGTTTTCTTGAAAATAGTTGTTGGATCTCTCGAAGGGCTGGACTAAGATAATCACTTTTGATGCATACAGCGCTCTAGAAATCTCTTGTAACTATAGGTAAAATTAGGCTATGCAAAGAATTTTTTGAGTGATGATTCTTCAATGTTTAAGTCAACAATGAATCTTATAAAAAAAAATAAGGAAGGAAAAAAAAAATAAAAGGAGAAGTTCAATGTTTAGTGCGCAAATGCGACTTCCAAAGCTATAATTTGTTCAAAAGAGAACAAGTATGTGTTTAAGAGTCGCACACATGCCCTTCCTAGATTGTTCAACCTCTTTTTTATAAGCATTTTTAATATTATGTTAGAGAATACTATTAGAATTAAAACATTTTTTTTTTATTTTCTTGCTTTAAACTCATCTCGAGATTATAAAAATAGGATTTGTACCAAAAATTTTGAGACTCTGAAATTCTTGAAGATAAGGACAATTTGAGTCCTCAGTCAGTATATATCTTCCTTGTTACCTTTGGAAGGCTTGAGTACCAGTCTCTGTTAAAATAGAATGTCTAGGATACCAGTTGTGTAATAACCAATATCCACAACGGTAAGAATAAATATTTTTATATGTATAAATATACGTATTTTATTTGTATGTAAGCAATACTTGATTTATATATTGTTATTAGTAGTGTTTGTATAGGTTAAAGTCATACAATTAGCATTGGGTTTAATTGCAAGACTTTAGATTTATTTTAGGGACCAAATTGTAATACCTTGAAAGTTTTAGGGGTAAATTTGTAAATACTAAAAATTAGCCACTTAGTATAAAAATACACTTTTAAAAATCCTAATTCTCTCATTTTGGTCGAGCTACCCATTTTAAGAGAGAGAAGAGAGAAATAGAGGAGAGAGAAAGAGAAGAAGAAGAAGAAATTGAAATTTTGGATCTTTAGAGGTATATCACAACTAATTATCAATTTATTGTTGTTAATTAAGTTAATTTCTTTAAGTTTTGATTTTTGAAAATATGTATAATTGAGGATTTGATGTGTATTTCGTTTGATCTTGTGAGAATTGATGATTATCTATAAGATAGCTTGATAAATCATGATGAATTGTGGAATTTCTGCTTGATAGTCTCTTGATCCAGGAATTTTATAAATTTTTGTAATCTGATTCTGGTTTTGAATTTTGAGTATATGAAATTAGACATGTTTAGGATCATCTGAGACTTTGAATCGATTCAAAATTCCAGAAATTGAATTTGTTGTGAATTTACCAAAATGACCCTGAAATTCTGGAAATTTTCTGTGTGAACAGTATGATACAGTGACAAACAATTTTTGTCATACTGAATGATCTTTAAAAATTACGAATTTATGGAATATGATAAGTTTATATGTCTAATGTGATATACTCAGAATTGAGAATTTAGATCAATGTGGTTGAAGTGTTATGATTTTCTAAAGTGTATAAGCTCATTGTAGTATTTGATTAACAGATTTTTAAAGCTATAGAATAAAATAGTTTTAAAATACTTTTGGCAGTTATTTTGAAGTAAAATATTTATCATGAATTGGGATATGTGTCAAGAGTATTTCTGTGGTAGTTTTACAATTTTTGAGTTAGTATATGAATTTATAAAATTAGGAGATTGAATACTGTTTAGTAAGTATCTTGATCCTATCAGGTTAGTAGTTTGGATTCGATGGTGTGTATGGAATGGATTGTGTAGGAATTTTGATATAATATTTATATATAAGAAGGATATATGAGTCAAGAATGGTATATTCTGATTTTGGAGTAATTGAACATCATTTGATGTATTAGAAAATTTGTTAAGTGTAAGTGATCAGAATGACAAGTTTTGAGAAACCAAGTATTTAGACCAATTTGATGTGATAAATGCATTGTGTATAATTGTGTAAGCTATTTAAAGTATTTTGTGTGAATTGTGAGGCTTATGAAAGAATTGATCTCCATTGATAGGTTAAGGAGATTTAAGCCTTGTAGCTGAAAGTGTTAAGAGGTAAGTGTACTAGACTTTTTACTGAAATCACAATAAACATAGTAATTGTTTTGTATGATTTTGCAAATGGGGTTAAGAATATGTTTATGTTATGTCAAAGTATATTTTGATATGAAATGTGAATATATGTTTCTGAATGTGAGCATTGACATTGAGCATGGACATACATGTGTTTTTGTAAGTGAGCTTTCAAAATAAGATGTGTTTAATAAAGAAAGCTTTTGAAGTGTAATATGTCCATGAGAAATATTTTGTGATTTGAGGGTACTTGAACTCACTGTGAACTTAGTAGGCATTTTATGTGATTTGTGGAGCCTTTATGTGTGGCCTTTTCTTTGGGATTGGTATATGTTATGTGTTCCGTATGTAGGGAGGATCCTATTGGTACCTAAAGGAAGTATGAGTCATCACATTCGTGTGGTGGCGTATTGGTGCATGTGAGAGGACTCACCGATGATCAGGGTGAGGGTTTGGCTTTTACCTTCGGGCATAAGCGTTACATATGTGTAATTTAAAGACCTCACTTGTACTATTCCTCTCATACGGTATGTCACCTACGAGTGATATTTGGCTCATTATGTGATATGTGATATGTAAGTCCTACTAAGTAGTAGTTGAGTGATGGTATTCCTATTATGTATTTTGAAAGAATGTGTAAGCGCTTACATGATATGTGATTTGATAAGATTATGATTTTGATTGATCACAGCATATCATACATATGCATCGTGTACATATATGTATTTGTATTTGATATATGAAAAACTAGTATGCTTACTGAGTTTTATACTCATTATAGTTTATGGTGATTTCAGGTAAATAAGGTACATGTGTGCATAGCGGATTTGGCAAGGCTTCTGCTGTTTCTTGGGTTCCCTAAGTTGTTAGGTTGCTAAGTGTTTTATTTGGGGACACGTGGGATAAGATATTTGATTTGTCCCTAGTAAATAAATACCTATGTATTATTTTATTGTGTGGTTGGATTTAGTTTAAGTTTCACCAAGTGTAGTAATGGATTGATTTTAAATAAGAATTTGCAATGAATATATTCTGGGCTTCCAGTAACAAAGTTACTACTGGTGACGTAGTAGAGTGTTAATCTCTGAGAAAACTCTGCGTATCTTCGGTTTACTAATTGTTCCAGTCATAATTCAATTGCTATAATTCTAAAAGAAATTAAAATAAATGCTTAAGTATTATTGAATGAATGTAAGTGATGTCGTGTGTCAGATCTTTTGGGTCTGGGGCGTGACAAGTTGATACCGAAAACTTTAGAGGCCAAGAATCATGAGTAAATTTTTAAGATACTCTTTTGTTTAATATTAGATCTTCCCAATAATAATAGGTCAAAGCTTGAGGTACTTGTACAATGGGTCTTATGAGTTTTAGGCTAAACGTTCTTAAGATATTTTAGTTTGAAATCTATAAAATGCATTGAGCCTTCTAAAGACTGGACTTGAGTATTAAAATCTAAGAATAACTTTAACAAATTTACAAAATATAAACATTTGTTGTAAATAATTAAAATTATAATAACTCTTATTAACAATATAATGTTAAGTTACCATAAAAAGGAAACAATAAATATTAAATTTACTTGAATATATAATTTCTTTTTTTTTTTATTTAAAAAAAGAGTTTACTTTGATATTGAACATATGCTTTTGTGAAATTCGTGTTCAATATTGTTGGGCCAAAATTTAGGTGGCCCAACTAGCATAATGCCACCTATTTAAAACCCAGTAAAAAAAAAGGAGTTTGAATGTAAAGATTCCAAATGAAAAACGATGTAGACGAACCACTCCCTTGACAGAACTCTCTTAAAAGAGAACCAGCCACATCTGACCAAAATTGTAACAATTTTTTAGAGGGATGTACTTGATCCAAGGACAAGGAAGCAAGTATGTCCATCTAACGACAGATTGTAGAAGGTTTGCTCTTCCCACAAGAGTTCTCTAGTAAAATCAACCACATCCAATCTTCCTTTCCAAAAAAACTCTAACAAACTTTGTAAGGGATGCACTTGATCTTGATCTAAGGGTGATGAAGCAGATACGCCCCCCATTCTACGACAAAGGAGAATTGGGAGAAAGCCATGATTTTTCCTCCAATTCTCCTCCTAAAGGGATATTCTCTCTCTTGCCACTCACGAAAAATTACATATACTCTTTTTATCATTCTAAAATATTCTTAATTCGTATTACGATTTTATCGACTATTTTTTGATTAATTAAATATTCAAATTCTATTTTTTTATATTTTTTCTTACTAAAATATTTTTTTTTATTAATTTAAATATTAGAGTGTCTTTCTCAAGTGCACAAATACGCTTTAGATTTAGCGAAATGGATGGACAATGATCTAAAATCTTTGTATTGGAGTGCCGGATTCGAGAGACTTCAAATATTAATAAGAATTCTACATATTTAAGCTCTTCTTAAATAAAACACAAATTTTGTGAGTAATTGATGATTATGGGAGAAAAGTAAGTAACACAATTCTTATTATATATATTACTTATGTACACCTAATAAAAGATTTTTGACAACTTAAAAAAAAAAAAAGAAACGAATCCTGGTTCATACTTTTACAAGTGTAGAACGTGTCAAATTCGTAATCTACCAAGCACGCAAAAAATTCGAACCCTTAAAAGCACCATTGATGGGAATAAAACAAAGACAAATTTGTTTCGCCCTCAAATTGTCTTCTAGAATAAGCTCATCTTCCAGATCGTGCTACATTTATTGTCAAATATACTTTCCGTTTCATCGAAGCAACACATTTGGTGTTTTGTTTTCCTTTCTTTATCATAACAGGTATAATTTTATTCGAATACAGCTAGATAAGTTGATGATAAAACTACTCTTAACCTAGCAATTAGGGGTGGAGGAATTTTTTATAGAGTTAGGGTCTTAACGGACTCTCGTCTAAATGGAAAGTAATTTAAGTTATATTTTAATCATTTTTTTAAGGATGGGGTGAGTTTATATATAATAATCTAAATTTGAATAAAATTTAGGTTGAATTTGAGAATGAATTGATTTTTCTAGATCCGTTTTAAATATTTAATTTAAAAATAAAATTAATATGAAAAACATTTATATATTTATACAAATCAAAGTTGGTTATATGTTAAATCTGAAGGCATTAAAATTATTTATATTATATTTTTTAAAATTTTGATTTTTAATTCATATTTTAATTTTTTAATTATATTTAATATTAGACACTTACTTTTAAATTAGAGTGAACTCATTTGTTGAGAAAGAAAAGAAAAATGAAGAGAAACAACCAAAAAAGGTAAATGATTTATTACCATTCTTAGTTTCTTAGTCATCACTCATCTAACTCAAAATTACTTTTACTTTGTAGGTTTGTAAAGAATCTTTATAGAGACTTGATGATTGGATTACAAATGAAGTCCGGTGATTTAGATACCAAAATTCAAAGAAATCATTAATTTTTGTGATCTTTAAAATTTAATTTATGTAATTGATTTTTAAAATTAGTAGTTGAAGACTTAAAAACTCGATGTAGTTTATATTTTCATGTGATATTTACAAATTATTTTTGGTATATTATGATTGTACGGGTAAAAGATTATTTTACAAAATTAAATCAATACAAATAAAAGAATATTTAAAAAAATAAAAAAAAATTAGGTATAGGATACCCATGGGGATCTCTATCCCCATTTGAGAATCCTCTACCCCAAACTTGGAGTACACATATCAGGTATGGGGTGCATATAAGATTCTCACACTATTCGGGTACGGGGGTGGGGATTGTAATCCTTACCCTAACCCACCCCATTGCCACCCTTACGAGTAATTTATCATTTTACATTGCAAAAGTTATGACCAATTTAGAAAAAAATGCAAAAGGCTATAACTCTCCATCGTTGAGTTTTTGACTTATGGTTTTACCAAAGAGCCCAAGGCTTATTCTGTTGAGGAGCCCAATTAAAAAGGGTTATAGAACTGACCTAAGGTTACACCGATGACTCATTTTTCACAATCAGCTAATAATATAAGGCACGAAACCCTAAAGAACTTATACCAATAGTTCTCGGATAGCTGACTAAGGAAGTGAACATCCAAAACCCTAAGAACCACTTTATAGAGAATGAACCCACAATTCTTGAAGAACTAGTAGAGAGATAATACAGTCTCCACGTTCTTTATGAACATGAACATGTAGAGCACTAAGGCTGGCGCTTAGATTCTTGGACTACTTGCATAATCAGATACATGGCTTAACCATCTAAGGAACCTATAATAAGGAAGACTAGGGCTTGCGGAGATATGATAATACACTTAGAAAGAGAGAAAAAAGATACCATGAGTAAGAACTTTAAATACTTTTAAAGCAATCTGCAATTTTTTTTTATTTACTATTTTTCAACCCATAAATTTAACTTAGTCATTATATGGTCCTTGCTAAAAAAAACCACCAGATCTCTTGTTAAGAGTTTTCTTAGGATCATACCCAATATTGATTAGCTCTACTTAGGCATCCCTAATAATGCCAAAGTCTACCTTAAATTGGTTGAGAGCAAAATTCTTCTAAGTAATCAACCTATTGAGATCTTAGCTGGGCTATTCCTAATGTCAAATTCATACATAGTGACACTTAAGTCTTCCATCGAGATGTCCCAAGACTCATCTTAAAGTCTCATATTAGAAGATAAACTATTTTGTTCAATGATGCCTAAAAAGATGAAATTTGACAACCAACAAGCCCTGATAATGTAAATTCTAGCACCAAAAAAGAAAAAAAAGAAAAATGCATTTGATGAAGAGAAAGAAACCAAAACACCAAAAATAAATATTCAAAACAACATAGCAAAAAACTCACTATGATCAAATTGAAAGAGAAATTTTAAAAAAAGTTTACTTGGAAAGAGTAGAAGATGCTTAAATATTTGCACCTATGAAGGGATTAAGCACTGATGGAGACTTGAAGAACGTAAATTACAAAGCATCTCTCACTAAAAGCTTGGTGGTTTCCTCTCTAAAAATGCAACAAGTAAAGCAAAAATGATCAAAGTAGAGGTAACCTCTATTTATAGTCTCGATTAAGGAGATCTCAATTGTTCAACATATATCCAAATGCTGAAAATGGCTCACGTGCAACCAACCTTTCATATAAAAGATGTCTAAGTTCTTGATGAATATTAGGCATTGAGTAGATTAAAAGATATGAGACAATACCACGTATATGATAATTGATGCCTACTAAAGCCCAAATGTTAGTCTTGAAGTGACTAAAATGTTACACGATTTTTGAAGTGTTGTTTGCATTAAATGAAGGCACCCTTTTTAACTGTCAACCTCACCTTGTCAAAGAATAAAAATATAAGATCTGAGAACTCTGTTTAAAGTTTCTAGTACCAATAAGTCAATACTAAAAACTGAGGGATCAGTGTTGCCCTAAAGTTTTACCAAAGAGCCTAAAGCCCAACCCATCCAGGGTTCTAGTTAGAAATGGCTTACTAGGCAAGAGGATAAGCCTAAGCTTTAAGCACTATGAAAGGTCCGAGGCTCATTGACGAGAACTACAAATATATAAAAAAGGAAGATTGATACACCAAAGACTCATTTTTCATTGTCAACACATAACACAAGGCGTGAAGTCCACGATAACTTTTTATCATTGGTTCTCAAGTAGCTTATCAAGAAAGTAAGTAGCCAAAAACTCTAAGAACCACCCTATAGAGAAAGGAACCGTGATGCTTGAAGAACTTGAAGAGAGATAACACGTTCTCTACGCCCCCTATAAAAATGCACAGGCAGGACACTAAGACCATGACGCTTAAATTCTCAAACTACTCACATAATTAAGGATGTGGGTTAACATTTAAGGAACCTATAAAAGGGAAGGTTAAAGCTCACGCACAAGGACATAAGAACACACACAGAAAGAGAGAAAAAAGAAACTATGATAAGAACTTTAAACACTTTTCAACAACTTGCAATTTTTTTTAATTTGTTATTCCTAACACAAAAATTCTAACTTAGTCATCGGAGGGTCTTCACCAAAAGACCACTGACATAGCTCTAACTATGTTTCTGAGTGTAGCAAGAGTTCCCAGACATTACAAAAAAGTACACGGGGAATACTTTGAACATGAAGAACCGTTCCAAAAAAAATCTTATTTGTTGACCAAGGTCTAAACTTATAGTTGAGAACTAGGATTAACAAGTTAAGTGATTATATAGCACTTATCTTGTAACATATAAAACAAAATTATACACATTTAAAATTGTGTTTGCATGTGAAGCATAATGTCAAAATAGTAACTCATTAATATTACATACAAAATTAAGGAATTCAAATCAATTTTGTTTTTTTTCACCACTCAAGTTTGTCATTGTTAGGGATAGCGTCCTAAATGTATGTATTTGTATGATTTTTTTATGAAATATATAAAGTTGTAATTTTATACTTGTACTGTTCATAATATTATGGCATAAATATTAAAAAATCCCAAGTTTACTTATGTGATTATAACCTTAGTATATAATTGTTATATATAAGAAGATTAAGGTTATGGATAATAATCTATAAAAAAAAATCCTTAATAAATTAATTAAAGTTTAGGACTTTTTTTATTAAATATTACTAGTGTGGTCCATAAACATTGAGACTATAGTGATTTTATTCAAAATCACTAATGTAATGACTTTATATAATATGATTATATAGGATTAGACCAGACATAGTTTGAATTTTTATAAAAAATATTGTTGTTAATTAAGAATTTATCTAACACCAATTGATAATTATATGCAGATTAACTTTAATCTTGAGTGATCATAAATTTTTGTTTGTATTACTGTGTCATTTGAAATACTCGTTACGGTTTGTCTGAAAAATACTTTAAAAACTTATATTTTAGTGGCATAGTAAGATAAGTAGTTGAGAATATGATTTTTAAATATAGAATCCATTCTTTCCTAATAGAAGTTAGAAAAAATGATCCCTTAAGTGTTACTTTTGGAATTGAATAGTTAAAACGCTCAATTTGTAACAAGTTTATAAATCAATTGTTCACTGGTAAATAAATGGTACTTAAGGATAAAGAAATAATTAGAGGGGTAAAATGATAATTGATTTAGCTCTAATTATAAACCATCTATAGATGGTTGAATTGCATATGGTAATTAAATCAATGGATTATCTAAGTTTTTTGAATAAATTATATTTACAATTTCAAGAGTGTAATTCCAGATTTTAATGGAATAACACTAAAATTAATAAATTAAATTAATTTATTAAAGAATTTAATTAATTATCTAAAATTTATTAGAGCTTGAAATCGTATGTCTATAAGCCCTAAATATCACCTCATTAGTTATTACAGTAAACAATTAAAAAGAGATTTTGTTATTATATAAATTATTTGTGTCTAGAAAATAGTTTTTAAAATACGTATATTTTTAATATTTGAAAAAAAATTAATTAATTATGAATTAATTTATTTTAGAGATAATATCTTATTCAAATATAATATTTAATTTGAGAAATTAAATAGATAAAAATTGAAAGATAATTTAGGAAATTATCAAAGAGATTCTTTTTGAATAATTTTTAAAATTATTTAAAAAGAATATTTCTCTCCTATAGGGAGGGAAATGCGTCCAACACAAAGGAATTTGCTCCGAGTTGAATGTGTACCTCTCCTTAAAAAGAGTAGATATTTTTTCTTCTAAATTTTATTTATAAAAATAAATTTTTAGAAAATTAACTTTGATGAGATTTTAATAAGTCTAAATTGGAAGTCTGATAATATCTAAATATGAGTGTTATATGTGAACTAAAAGAGTGGGACTCCCTTTGGCTTACATTTTATCTCTCTAATTTTAGGAAGATAATTGTTTAAATAATTAATAATAATATTAATTAATTAATTTAATTAAAATAAATGAGATTTATTTTAATTGAATTATTATAAAAGGAAGAGATAAGAGAAAGAAAAGGAGATGCACCCAACACACTTTTAGAATTCGCATTTTTTTTAATGATAGAATTCCACTCTTCCACTCGCTATAATATTAGCGGCTTAACTTAAAATCTTTTAATAAAAAAAAAGCATAGATTTTAGATATGTTATTGATTCTTTTTATTTTGAATTATACTTCTAAACCATATATTCATAAAGATTCATTGAAAGATAAAAAAAATTATCTAAATTTGTTTTTTGATGTTAAATTCCGCTATAGATTATTGATAAAAATTAACAATTGGTGTCAAAGCTAAGGTTTTTATGAAAATATGATTTTAGGTGTTATGATTTATTTAATTCAAATCATTTTTTGTGTATTTGTGTAGACGTTTTTATTTATTCATATGATAAATAGATGTTTTGTGTATGAATCATTTGGTCGTTAATTATATAATCCTCTAGGATTAGGTTTAGTTGCTTTTTTTTTAATTAAATCAAAATTGTGTAAACCAAGGGGTATAGGAGTTTTTGTAATGTTCTAATTTTATTTTTTATTTTATTTCTTTGATGGCTACATGCAAAAAAGAAATAAATAATAATAATAATAATAAAAGAAGAAGACAAATAGGCAATGGGTACTTTTACCCACTGTCACCATGCAAGGAGTGCCACATGAAGAAGAAATTAAAAGAAAAGGTAATATAAACTCATTGAACTCTTGCTTGGGCATAAGAGGTGGTGATGAGGGATGGGCAATATATACTTATCTTTGTCTATCGAATGCCATTAAAGATGTTGTATTTGATAACCTTTCCAATATTTATGCTCATCCCTGTGATAATTGTGTAAAGAAGGATGGCTCGATTCTTAGTCACACTACTAAAGTGTGTGATTGCTATTAGACTTGTCCCGATGAAGTAGTGTCATGTCTTCTCATCCTTGCCCATATATCTAGCTAGGAATGAATTGTGAGAATTCTTAGACATATTTCACTCGGCCTCTATTGTGCATAACTGTTTGATGATTGCCTTATAATCTGGCTCCTTCAATAGTTTATGGTATTCATTATCTTTGATTGGATCTGTATTAAAGAAATAGTTGATACTAGCACTGTCCATAGCTACTTCCTTGCCCCCCATTTGTACTTTTAGATTTCTATGCTCGAGGGTGTTAGCATAGAAATCTCGTACTATTGGGATGATAGCCGCCTTTGACAAGGCACATAAGTTTTGCCTCTTTCTAATGTTGATAATTCTCTCTCTATAATTGGGAAATAGCCCTCTGAAAGGTTAAACATCTCCCTGGAATAACTGATCTATTAACTATTAAATTGGTATGTCGTTTTACTGTGGTGAGAGAGACACATTTGGTATTATTATAGCTTGCTCATGCAGACGAATTTGCTCTTGATCATTTAGGAGCCATTTTAATAAAGACGGTACCTTTTCCTAATTTCACACTTTCAAATTTCTAATTCTAATGCTAATGATAAAAATCTCCCTCAAACACCCACAAGGCATTCCTCAACATTGCCAATAATTACTCAACACTTTGATTAATTCATACACCTAAAATAAATTACAAACAAGTAATCAATTTCAAATTTGAATTTAATCCTCAATCAATCTTCCACTAATCTAAGCAATTAGCACCACAGTAGATATTTTCGCAATAGTTGTGTGAGAGGGCATGGATATGTTTCCTTGAATAATGATTTTGTCCATTTTCAAAGTTAAAGTGCCCATTTGCTTTCTTGATGCAAATATCCAAATCTTGATGAAAATTGATGTTAATAGTAAGTGAAAAAGTGTTTTGGTGTGTGTTTGTGGTTATTTTATATGGTGAAGTGTGAATGTCAAATTTCGGGTTTTGAAGAACTAGAGTTCGGGAAAGTGTTTTAGGGTTTGAATTAGTAAATGGGAAAAATAAAAGGAAATGGAAATTTTTTATTATTTTTTAAGTAACGCCTTTGCGTTTAAACCTGGGGATTTAGGGCTCTTTTTCCAGGCTTGTCCTGTCTCATTTCTTAGCATTGTGGCACTGGCTTTTGGGCACCATAGTGCTGAGGTCTCTAACTTTGGCATCGTGGCACTGAGAAATGTGTCACCGTGATACTGAAGCTCATCTCAATTTTTTTAAGAAAAGAAAAATAAAATAAAAGGATACTTTACTTATTGCTTCCTAATGAGCGCTTGATTTAACGTCATCGGCTTAATCTAGTGCTTCTTTATTTATTTTGGCTCGATTAAGTTGACGGAGATCTTCTAATAATTGATTTCTTTGCCCTAATAGCATTTGCATCAATGACCATATACTTTGAATCTTGCTTTGATGTCTCAACTTTAATTTCAATGGCTCCATGAGGGAATACTTGTGTCACTTTAAATAGACTAGACCATCGTGATTTTAGCTTCCTAGAAGAAGCTTTAATTGGGAGTTAAATAATAACATTTATTGTCTTATTTGAATGAGCATGGTAATATTTTCTTTTCATACCACTTCTTTGCTTTTTTCTTGTATAACTTTGCAATCTTATATGCTTGTAAATAGAACTCATCTATTGTATTTAGCTGTAACAAGTGTTTTTCACTAGCCACTTATAAATCAAAACTAAATGCTTTGATAGCCCAAGAGGCTTTATGTTTTAACTCAAATGGTAGATGACATACTTTTCCAAAGACTAACTGAAAGGGAGACATTCCAATTGGGGTCTTATAAGCTATGTGGTATGCCCAAAATGCATCTTCTAAATGCAATGCTAATATTTTTGACCTGGCTTCACTATTTTCTCTAAAATTTGCTTAATTTCTTTGTTGAAGACTTTGACTTATCCGTTCATCTGCAGATGATATGTTGTGGCAAGCTTGTGCTTGAACCCTTATTTTTGTAGGAGGGCTGAGAAGTATTTATTGTAGAAATGAGAACCCTTATAATTTATGATAGTTCTTGAGGGTGCCATAACAAGTAAAGATGTTTTTCTTGAGAAACTTCAATACTACTTTGCATCTTTTTTTTGTAACACCACATCTTCCACTAATTTAGGGACATAATTCACTACTACAAGGATGTATATATTTTTGTGCAAAGAGATGAATGTTTCCATGAAATCAACTCCTTAGATGTCAAAGATCTCAACTTCTTGCAACAAAGAAATATGTATCTCTAAATAAGAATGTCGATAAAACTAGGTTGTAATACTTTTGCTATTGTCTTATCTCCTCCGAAATGTCCACTATATTCTAAAGCTAGGCAATGATGGAGTATGTCTTTGATCTCCTTTAGAATACACCACCGAAGTAGTTCATTTGCACATTACTTGAAGAGATAAGGTTGATCCTAAAGTAGAAGTTAACATCATGCAAAAACTTCTTTCTTTGTTGGAATGTAAAGTTTGGAGGAATGATGCCACTGACTAGGTAATTGACATAATCAACATACCATGGTATGTCTTTGTGCTATGTAGTTAAGAGTTGTTCATCCGGGAATATTTCATTGGTCATTGTTTCTTCTTTATCTTAATTTTTTAAACGAGATAAATGGTTAGCAACTTGACTTTCTGCACCTTTTTTTTTGTCTCAAATCTCTAGATCAAAATTTTGTAGTAACAATATCCATCTAATCAACCTTAGTTTTGCATTTTTCTTTGTGATTAGGTATTTAATGGTTGAAAAGTTTATAAATACAGTAATCTTAAATCCAATAAGGTAAGTATGAACCTTGTCAAAAGTGAAGACCACTGCAAGAAGTTCTTTTTCTGTGGTGGTGTAATTAGACTTTGCACCATTTAAGGTTTTGTTGGCATAATAGATGGCATGAAAAACTTGTTCTTTCATTGCCCCATTACTGCTCCTATTGCAATAATGCTGACATCATACATCAGCTCACATGGAAGACTTCAATCTGGTGCTACAATAATTAGGGCTGAAATAAGCCTCTTCTTGAGGATTTCAAAGGCTTTAATGCATTCTTCATCGAACTTGAATTGCACATCCTACTTTAATAAATTACAGAGGAATTTGGAGATTTTGGAGAAATCATTAATGAATCATTTATAGAATCCGACATGTCCAAGAAAACTCCTAACTTATTTGACAATTGTTGGTGGTGGCAGCTTCTTAATTATTTTTATTTTTACACGATCCACCTCTATTCCTTTTGAAGAAATCTGATGGCCAAAAACTATTCTTTCCTTAACAATAAAGTGACATTTCTCCTAATTTAACACTAAAATTAATGTCTTTGCAATGCCTTAACATAAAGGCTAGATTGTTCAAGCATATGTCAAAAGAATCCCAAAAAATTGAAAAGTCATCCATGAAGATTTCAAGAAATACTTCATAATATCAAAAACATCTCTAAAAGGTAGAACGTGTGTTTTGTATAATCCAAAAGGCATCATTCGAAAGGAAAACGTGTCATAGGGGTAGGTGAAGATAGTCTTCTCTTAGTCTTTTTGGGTTATGACACTTTGATTATAACCTAAATATCTATCTAAGAAATAATAATAGTCATGCCCAACTAATCTATCTAGCATCTGATCAATAAATGGTAGAGGAAAGTAGTCTTTGTGTGTGATTTTATTCAGCTTGTAATAGTCCATGCATACTCTCCATCTAGTTACTATTCTTATAGGGATTAATTCATTATTTTCATTGGCTACAACAATAACTCATCATTTCATTAGCACACATTGGACTGGACTTACCCATGAACTATATGAGATAAGGTAAATGATTCTCGCATCTAATCACTTTATAATCTCTTCCTTCACCACTTCTTTATAAAAGGTTTTAATCTCCATTGATGCTCTATTGAAGTTTTATAGCCATCCTCTACTAAGATCTTATGCATACAAAATGAGGGGTTAATACCTGTAATATTAACGATGGTCCATCCTATTGCTTGTTTGTGCTGTCTTAGTACTTATAGAAAATTCTCTTCTTATATTTCTCCTAAAGTTGCTAAGATAATCATAATAAGAGTTTAGAATCGCCAAGGAATGCATACCTCAAATGTCTAGGTAAATGATTGAGCTCCAATATTGGTGGTTCTTTAATTAAGGGCTTATTGCGTGCCTTAATAATTTTTGGTCTATCCAATGGGCCAACCCCTATTTTGGACCAGTCAAATCTTAGAGATGCATTTAAAACATTCAAGAACTCTTATGCTTCAAAGTTTTCCACTTTAGTTCTATTAACCACAATGTCCTCTAATAAATCTTGAATACTATTCTTGGTGAATACTGTTTAAACTTCATTGTCAATTATGTCAATGCTAAAGCATTCTTTTTCTTCACTTGGGAGCTTCATGGCCTTGAATACATTGAAAGTCACTTTTTCAATTTGCATTCTTATAGTTAGCTTGCCATTTGCACGTCAATTAATATTCTACCAGTCGCTAAGAAGAGTCTTCTAAAGATAACAAGGATCTCACGATTTCGTCTATGTCTAATACAATGAAATCTGCAGGGAATTTAAATTTATCAATTTTCACTAAGACATCTTCAATTATGCCTATCAGGTATGTGAGTGAGCGATTAACAAGCTACAAAGTGACATTTGTTAGCTTGGCTTTCCTTAAACCTAACTTTTGTAGATTGATAATGTCATCAAGTTGATACTGGCTCCAAAGTCACAAAGATCTTTTCCAAAGAATTGATTTTCGATCGTGCATGGTATGGTGAAGCTCCTTGGATCATTAAGATTTGGTGGTAGCTTTTTTTTTTTGTGTGTAGAATTGTGCTACATTTTTTTGTTAATGCTACTGTCTTAAAATCTAAAAGTATTTGCTTCTTTGATAGAATGTCCTTTATGAACTTCACATAATTGGGCATTTATTTTAGTGTATCTGTAAAAAATGAATGTTAATGTAAAGTTTTTGAACACGTTTAAGAATGTACAAAATTGTTTATCTAGTTTTTGCTTCTGTAACCTTTGTGGGAATGGTAAAGGTAGGTTATAAGGCTGTATAAATGGTTTTTGCATTGTTTTCCCTTTTTCATTTTCTGTACCTTTTCTGTTCACTGTTTCTGCTAGTTTTGCACTTTTTTGCTTTTTACTTCTTATTCTGTATATTCTGCAGTTTCATTTGTTGTTATTAAGGCTGCTCTGTACTTGTCTGCAATAATTTACCACTTCTTAAGGTGAAAAATTTGCATTGCTCTCTTTCGACCTTTGGATTAGCCTAGGTATTGCTAGGCAAGGATATTTATAGATGACTATTCATTGATGTTGTTAACTACTCTACTTATGTCTCCAAAGTTCTTAAGAATATTGCTTAACTTTAGATAAGGTTTGTTTGATTCTATAGGATTACATTTGTTTGCTTCATATATTGCATAAACATGTTCTCTAAAGTAAGTTTCTTCTCTAACCGCTGATATAAATGTGCAGAGAATCTTGGAGGATTCATTAAATTTGAAAATTGCCTTTGGTTATTGATCCAAGAGACATTGGGATAATTCCCTCACCCTGATTGTAGAAGTTGGAATGGGGATTATTTTGCAGCTTATTGAAGTTTCCCACGTACTGTGTTGTCTCCATATACTACCCATTCAAGTGATTTTCACCATAAAAGTCACGGGTGACATTTTGAGCTTTCACTGCATTTATTCCAATTGATTCGAATTTCTTTGATAGAAGATTGACTTGAGTAGCCAATGTAGTGAATGCCTCTATGTCATGAACTCCCAAAATCTTTTTTGGTATAGCTCTCTCTATTGACCATTGATAACTATTGAAGGTTATCTCCTTAAGTAAATCATATGCCTTATCTATAAATTTGTTCATTAAAGTGCCTTAAGTTTTTGCATAATTATAATCCACAAGTGCCCTACTAGTCCATTATAGAACGTTTGAACTAGCAGTCATTTTGGTACTCCATGATGTAGGCACTTTCTCAACATATCCTTGAATCCCTCTTATGCTTTATAAAGAGACTCTTCATCAAACTGAACAAAAGAAGTTACATCATTCCTCATCTTTGCTATATTTGTTGGTAAAAAGAACTTTGTCAAGAATTTTTGAGCCAAATCGTCTCATGTCGTCATAGATCTGAATGGCAAAGACATTAACCAACTTTTAGCCTTATCTCTTAGTGAAAATGAAAATAATCTCTGTTGAGTTGCATCATTAGAGATTCCCGTTATATTTAAAAGTATCGTAAATTTTCAAGAAATTTACAATATGTTCATTAGGGTCGTTATGTGGTAATCTGCTAAACTGCATAAAATCTCTCAACATCTTAATCTTGCTAGGCTTGATTTTGAAGTTATTAGCATTAATAATAGGTATGCGTATGCTAGAACGAATACCATCTGCTTGAGATATTGCATAATTCCTTAAGATCTTTGTGCTTTAGCTATAATTAGGTTATGAATTTCTGCATCGTGGATTCGATCGTCCATGCTCGATATCTGGTTTTACTCTTAGCATAGTTTACTAAATGTTCTTCCTATTTTAGGATCGAAAGAAATTAAGTTAACACTCTTTTCTCTTTGCATAGACTGCTAAACAATTTTGCAAAACTTGAAAAGAAAAAGTCTAAATTAAAAGTAAGATAGCTTGATATTAGTATTAGCAAAAACAATAAATATCAAAGTCCTCGGCAATGGTGCCAAACATGCATTTCATGCATTCATATTATGCAAAAGTTTTATATGCTATAAGCGAATGTATGCTAATGTATGAATATTATTTTTTAAAAGGGTAAAGGATACTTAGACTCCTATATTAGAGTGAAAGTGACAATTTACTCACAGTATTTTTAAAATCATCTATTTTGACCCTATTGTTATAATTTTTCTAGTAAATTTTATGGAATTACTCATTTTTTTAACTTTTTCTTATTGCTAATTGATATTATTGACAATTTTTACTTTCATCTAATTTTTAAAAAGAGGTAATACCATTAAATTTAACAGAAAAAATTGTAAAAATAGGGTGAAATAGGTAATTTAAAAAATAGGGTGAGTAAACTGTCACTTTCACTTTCACTATAACATAGGGGTTCGAATGTCCTTTTCCCTTTTTAAAATGATGTCTTCATTTAATCCACTGGTATTAAATTTTAACTAAAACAAACAAACCCAAAATAACTTTTTGACTAGAAAAGGACCTTAGATGTTGTACTCATAGCTGAAAAGTATAAATTTATCTTGACTGATAAATTCCCTCCTAAATATAATGAAAATGCACCCCAAGCTAAAATAATATACTTATAACAAGTGGTAATAGTTTGATGAAATGGCCACGTGCTATATAATAGCTTCATTTTCTAGTACTTTGACAAAGCAGCATGAAACTATGGCCATAGTTGCTGATATGATCTTTAACATTTTAGAGATGTTTGTTAACATAAAAAAGGACTTTGAGGTAGGCTATATTGAAAGAGATCATGAATACTTGCCAAGCTAAGGGAACTTTAATATAGGCTTATATGCTAAAAATGCTTGCATTATTCCAACAAGTTGAGGATCTATGTGGGAAATATACTAACCAATCTAAGGTTGAGATTATCTTAGAAACCCTAGCACTGTTGTTTCAGACATTCTTATTGAACATGTCAATGAACCAGTTGGATTTCTCATTACGTAAGCTGATGAATCAACTTAGAGCAGCCAAGGCTATTATAAAATCTAGACAGATTATTCATTTGACTTAAGGCCCATCTTTCTCCTCTGATCATAATCCTAAGGAAAATGATAGTAAGAAAAAAAAGAATAAGCCTAAGATAACATCTAATTTAGGATCTGTCTAAATGGAGAAAAATGAGAAAAAAAATCCAAAGGAAAGTATTTTTAATGTGGTGTTAAAGGGCTTTGGAAGAGAAACTAACCAATCCATTTTACTAAGCTTTCAAAAGCTAAAATAGTAGCTTTAACTCCAGGTGATATTCTTTCCATTGAGACATTTTTAGTGATTGATTTTATGAATTTTCAAATAGTAAATTCTAGAGCCATTAATCATATTTATAGTTCATTGCAGTGGTTGCAAGAGACCAGACCACTTTGACAGATAAATTAGTTTTAGGCTTAGAAATGGCATAATTATTGCAGCCAAAGTAGTGTGAGATGTTTATCTTTATTTTAACAATTTAAAGACTTTAGTATTAGATGATTATTTATTTATGCTTGAACTTAAACATAATTTAATTTTAGTTAGTTGTTTGAGTAAATTTGATTTTTCTATTATCTTTGACTCGATTGTGATGATTAAGAGAAATAAGTCATTTATATGTTCAGGTACACTAGTAAACTATCTATATTATATATATATATATATCTTAAAATCAATTCACTACATGGTATAGATTTGAATAATGAGTCTAATCACTAGAAGAAGATTAAGATGTCTCTTACTTATGAAATAAATGCATGACATTTATGTCTCAATTATATAAGTCTAAATAAGATCCAAAGACTAGTTAGAGATAGACCTTTGCATTTATTAGAGATTGAACCGTTTCCCATCTGTGAATCTTATATAGAAGTGAAATAACTAAAAGACCCCATAATAACAATAAAGCCATTAAGGCATTGGGAATAATACACTTTAACATATATAGGCTAAGGAGCACATACATTAGAGGAGGTTATGAAAATTTCATCACTTTCATGGATGATTATTCTAGATTCAATAATGTGTATCTAATGTGCCATAAGTCTGAGGTATTTGATAAATTCAAAGAGTTTTAGGCAGAAATGGGGAAGTAATTAGAAAAACACAAAAAGGCACTTCAATCGAATCAAGCTGGCAAATACCTTTATAATGAGTTCATCACCTATTTGTTAGAAAATGAGATATTATCTTAATTGACTGCACTTAGGTCACCACAACAAATACTGTAACAGAAAGGAGAAATAGAGTCTTCTAGAAATGATGGTTTATGATGAGTTATTCTAACGCTACCTATCTCATTTTAGGGTTGTGTCTTGAAAATAGTCATATATTTTCTTAACTTAGTTTTATCTAAGTCAGTTCTTAGAACACCTCTGAAGATATGGATATGTTGTAAGCCTAGTTTATGTCATGTACACATATAGGGTTATCCAACACACATTCTGAAAGGGAATGTAGATAAACTAGAATCTAAATAAGAAGTTTATCTATTTATTAGTTATCCTAAAAGAAAAAAAAAAGAGTCTTTATCTGTAGTTCTGATGATAAGAAAATCTTTGTGAGTATAAATATAATTTTTCTAGAGGAAGACTATATAAAAGACTTCAAGCCTAAAAGTAAGATAATTTTTTATAAGTTATTCGAAATCTCTAGTATTGTGCTTGAGAAATTTTATGAGTTACTTTCTAATCCATATTATGATTACTAACCAAAGCTAATTGCAGAGCATCAACCACTAGTACGTCATCACAATAAAAGGACTATTAGAGGTCCAGATAGATAAATGTTTATCATGGAGTGTTTTCAGGTAATCTCTGATGAACATGAACTTGATCCCACTAGCTATGATGAAGCAATGATTGATATAGATGTAGATCATTGGTTCAATGTTATGCAATCAGAGATGGATTTTATATACTCTAATAACTTTTGAGAACTTATAGAAAAAATTAAAGGGATAAAACTCATAGGGTGTAAATAGGTTTACAAGAGAAAGAGAGGGATAAATAAAAAGGTAGAAACTTTTTAAACTAGGCTTATTGCAAAAAGATATTTTCAAAAAGAGGGCATCGATTATGAAGAGACCTTTTTACTGATAATCATACTTAAGTCTATCAAGATTCTCTTATCCATTACTACATATCTTGATTATGAGATTTGAAAAATGGATTTAAATATTGTCTTTCTCAATAGCAATCTTGAATAGAGTATCTATATGATACAACTAGATAATTATAGGTATAAGTGAAGAGTATATGGTTTGCAAATTGTGAAAATCTATCTATAGGCTAAAACAAGCATCTAGATCTTGGAACACCAGATTTGATTAAGCAATCAAATCATTTATTTTTGATCAAAATCCTTGATAAACCTTAAGAAGATAGACAATCGATTAATAAGTTTTCTAGTCCTACAGGTAGATGATATACTACTCACTAGGAATAATGTAGAAGCGTTATCATCAATTAAAATATGATTATCTATCCATTTTGATATAAAGTACCTAAGAGAAGTCAGTAACATCCTCAAGATTAAATATTAATAGATCGCAAGAAAAGGATGTTAGGCTTGTCTCAAGTTAAGTACATTAACAAAATTTTGTCAAGTTTTCTATGCATAAATCCAAAAAGAGATTGCTTCCTTTTAGACATGGGATTGATCTATCCAAAAATAATTGTCTTAAGACATTTGAAAAATAGATGGCATGAGAGGGATTCCTTATGCATCTTTCATAAAAAGTCTCATATATATAATGATGTATACTAGACCATATATTTGTTATACAGTTGGAATGGTTAGTAGATATCAATCAAATTCAGGATTGAAACGTTAGACTATAAAGTATATATTCAAGTACCTCCAGAGAATAAAAGATTATATGCTTGTGCAGTATAGTGAGCATTTTATACCTATTAGGTATACAAATTAAGATTTTCAAATAAATAAGGATACTTAAATATCAACCTCAGGATATTTGTACACATTAGGTAGATAGGGCACAAGGTTGAAGAGTATAAAATAATAATATACTGTAGACTCCACCATGGAAGCAAAATATATAGCTATATATGAAGCTACAAAAGAGGTTGTATGGCTCAATAAATACCCTATGGATCTTAAAGTGGTATTTAGTGTTAAGATGTTAATAATTCTTTATTGTGATAATAGTTGAGCATTAATAGAGTCTAAGGAATCAAGGTACTATAAGAAAGGAAAACACATTAAGAGAAAATACTATTTGGTACAAAAATTTATGTAAAAAAGTAAGGTTATTGTATCAATATTGCGTCAACAGATAATCTAGTGGATCCATTCATCAAGTCATTGCTAGCGAAGAGTTTGGAAACTCATATAGATGATATGTGAGTGACAAATGCTTGACATGTTTTAGGGTAAATGGAAAATTATTAGATATTTTGTGTTATTAATGCTTTTAAAGCATGTATAATAATAATTTTTTATTAATGCTGTTTATTCATACATATATTTGAGCATATGTTGATGAGCTTATATTTATAAACGAAAAAAAATATTTAAACCTCTAAGATTTGAGAAAAGGGACATGCAGATCCATAATATTTCAAAATTTTCATTTATACCCCTTTTGGTAACATTATCTATTAACTATAACAAAAAATCTATTAAAACTTGTGAAATTATCATTGTGCCCCCTTTGTAAGGAGAAAAAAATCTAAATTTAAATATTCAAAGTGAGGTTTGAACCTTTGACCTTATTAATAAAAGTAAACACTTAAACTAACTAAACTATTCTAAGTTTCTAGTTTATTATGCCATTAAAAATTTAAATACATATTGTTCTTAACTAAACTATTTAAGAAATGGGGCATTGACCAGCCATTGACTGCTTGTTAACTAGTGTTGACCAGTGTTGACTGGTGGCTATTGATCACTGTTGACCAATGTTAACCGATCGTTGATTGGGGATCATTGACTGACAGTTGACTAACTGTTGACCAACATGGGGTTGACCAAAATTTCTATTTTTCAATTAAAAAATGTGGTTTTTTATTTTTACCCTTTTCACTGTTAACTTTAATATGTTCTATTACTTAATAGAAAGGTTAAATAGAAAATTTAAAATATAAGGGTATGCATATCTCTTTTCTCAACTCATAAGGGTTTAGATGTCCTTTTTCCTATTTATGAAGTACGTGATTTATATATTAGGCATATGATATTAATACAAAAGATATATAGCATATATTTTTTATAAATTAAACAATGTTCATAATCATTAATAAAAATGTTATTTTATTATGTAAGGCTTTAATTGTTTTTACTTATTATAGTGGATGATTTATCTTGATTATCGATGTATAAATTTTGAATAGAAAAACTAGTGTATATGTTATATTGAATTGGACTAATGTGAATTTTAATCTAGTTAACTAAATATCATTGATCTTAACTTAAAAAGCTTTAATAAGCTTGATTACCTTAATCTTTAACACGTAATAGACTTGTATTTATGGATTGTATCTTTTGATTTATCATGAAGTGAGATACATATATACAAGATTAAAACCTCAATGACTTAGAGATGCAATTTCATAAGTTGTAGGAGCATATACTTGCAAGATAAAATCTATACTTAAATAATATTTACCTAAGCTGCTTATAGTACTTAATTATTTAAATCTATGATCACAGTTTATTTAATAAATTCTTTATTGAATAATAATATTTATTTGTAAAGTTATTTACAAATAAAAATATATAAGAAAATTATCATTAGAGTATTCAGTGACTTAAAGTTAAATAAATACTTAAAGAGACACAACATTTTTTCATGACTTAATTTTAATTATGAACATCATATAGAGGGGTTAATTGAATGGTTATTATTGGTCAATGGTCAACCCTATTTTAATTAAAAGAGTTTAATTAAAATTGGATTTATTACATGAGCCGATTAGAGTGCAGCTTAGGGTTAACTTAGAAAACCTAGTGAGTCATGAGATGACTAAGACTAAACTTTTTAAGTTGGAACTGGTGAATTCATGGGTCTTTAGTCCCTTCACTAACCTAACATACTTCAAATTCCTAACCGTAATTAGATGCCTATATAAATATAAGCATGAGAATGGTAGCCATCTCCATGCATAACCACCACACACCTTTTATGGAAAAGGTGAAAGAGAGAGAGTTAGACTTTTCTCTACTTGGTCATCTTTGGAAAGTTAAGTACCCACCCACAGAAGGGTTTTGCCAGCTAAAGGTAGTGAAAAAAAATTAAAGCTTTAGCAAAAATACAACACGTTCCAAGCCAATATATTTGAGATAACTCCTTTAAAGTTTTTTCCAACGAATTTGAGGTAACCTCTCTAAAAGTTTTACATAAAGTATGTTCAAGTGATCCTTTTATTCCATTAGGTTGACCATGCATTGTGTTCTGTTACGAAATTGTTCTAAATTAACACTTGATCATTTTGTTGGGAGTTGTACATTCATGGGTGTTTGCATGTGGGTTTTGTGTTTAATCACAATTTATACATATCTCATATATATAATGAAGCAGCGGAAGCTTAAAGTATTGCAGTAAACACAATCACAATATATTAATCAGAAACGAGATTGAGAAATAACCCTTGAAGCCTTTGGTTGGAGATTGTTGAAGTCCACCAAAATGTTGTCTTTGATCAATTCTAGTAATCAACAATGGTGGGTTTGATTATCTAGAATGACAGCTTTTGATCCAGCACTTGTTTAACTACTTAAACTTGTGTTCTTGATTTTTTCTTTTGATTAACACTTAATCAATTAATCAAAAACCTATTTTGCTAAATTAGTTTTAAGCCTTAAAAGAAAATAATGAATTCAACTCTTGAATCCATTAATTAGAAGACAATTTCTCTTTTCTCTCTTTGTAAAATGGCTGACCTAATTTTGCAAAATCAATTTAACAAAAAAATTTTTTAATTTAATTTACATTTGTTTTATTTATACAAATGAATTTAATTTCATTTCATAACACTTAATTTCACTTAATTTTAATTTGAATTTAATCTAACCTAATCATAGTTAACTCTTAACTTTAGTTAGGTTAAACTAACATTAAAATATTCTAACTATAGTTAACTCTTAACTCTAGTTAATTAAAAGAATATTTAATTATTTTAATCATAGTTAACTAACTTAACCATAGTTAGGTTAACTTTTACTTAACCATTAAGTATAGTTAATCTAACTTAACTAAATGGTTAACTCTTTAACCTTAGTTAAACTTAATTCATTTATTCAACAATTAAATAAATAAATATTTATTTGAATTATTTAACGATTAAATAATTATCAAGTGAAATTACAATTATGTCCTTACTCGGTTACCAAGTTAACCTAAAGTGGGTCCCACCATCTGACCATATACTTTAGTTAACGTAACCTTAGTAAATTGCTGGATTTTACTGTATTAAACTATTTAATACGGTACGCTACCCAAGTGCTCAAAGAGTACATTTCATATTGGGACTCCCTAGGTCCACGCCCGATTCGTCAAATGAAACTATTTCACAAGTCCGTGAACGATGCCCCACGCACACGTTACGGATATTACAAATCAGCGCGTCAGACCATACATGTTGAGGTTACTCCATATTCGTATAATCCTTCCGTCATTATATCCAGGATGAACGGGATATAGATCATTACCGTCAAATCCCGATAATTTCATCCATCACTTTATTATCTTCAGATTCGTATCTTTATGAACAATTTACGCAAACACTTTTGCTATAATGTTCGAACCTGGAGGAAACTCCTTTCCCAGGTTAATTGCTTACGGCCATAAGACTTTACAAGATACAATCTCGAAGTTCGGATATACAACCCATCTATGTGAGCTGGCGGATCCCATATCTACGCACACCGAACTCCATGAGCATCGGACCATACCCAGCGACACGTAGCGGTCAGACCATGAAAGGTCTCTGACATACGTAGAACCAAAGTATGATGGATCTCCCACAAGTTCACCGTGGCGCTCAGGTCGAAGGACCACAAATACTACTCAACTCGAGAGGACCTTCCTTTGACGGTTTCATAGGATATCTATTGGGGTCCTCTTGAGTCTGTTCAGTATCCAGTCCTAACTGAATACCTGTATGTCTATATGAACTTCAACCAAGCTCATGGTTAACTAAGAATAACCATTTGTACAATACAGCTATAGACATACACTAATCTATGTGCTTCACCGATAGACCCTCATTGGTAAACGTAGATCAGGAACTCTTTATTTTGAGAAGATACTTCCATAACGACATTTCTTAGTCTCTATTGCAACTCTTTGCAATTTTGTCATTACTAGTAGATTCTCAGGTCTTTGTTACATTATAGATTAGGTTCTAACTTTTTAGATCCCGCTGGGTATTATAACTTGCTAACACTTAGCATTTATAACTATCAGCTTTGCTAACTCTTAGCAATGGTTTAAACTTCTTTAAACCAGATATGAACTCATTCAGATCATATCATTTTTATAATGTTACAAGCTTAATTACCATTTAATAAAAGTTATCAGCGATTTAATAAAATATGCATTGTATAAATATTACAAACTAAATATTCATACAAACTGGGATGGCGCGTAAGCACATACCCTAACAAACTCCCACTTGCTCTAGTGCCATGCATACTGGTATCTTATACCCATAGCCTCCACGTGTTTCTCAAACACCTTTGGAGTTAAGGCTTTAGTAAGTGGATCCGCTACATTATTTATAGAATCTACTCTACAAATTATTATATCACCCCTAGCCAAGATCTCTCTAATTATGTGGTATTTCCTCTCCACATGTTTAGATCTCTGATGTGCTCTTGGCTCTTTTGCTTGTGCAATGGCTCCATTATTGTCGCAAAATAATGGGATAGGATCTTTCGAACTTGGAACTATTCCGAGTTCTGCGACAAACTTACGTATCTACACTGCTTCTTTTGCAGCTTCAGAAGCGGCAATATATTCTGCCTCAGTGGTAGAATCAGCTGTGGATCCCTGTTTGGTGCTTTTCCAACTCACTGCAGCACCGTTGAGAATAAACACATACCCAGATGTAGACTTTCTATCATCTAGGTCAGACTGAAAGTCTGAATCTGCGTATCCTCTCACTTGCAAGTCACCATCTCCATAAACAAGAAACTTGTCCTTTGTACCCTTAAGGTATTTCAGGACATGTTTGACTGCCATCCAATGGCTGTCACCTGGATCAGCCTGGTATCGGCTAGTAACACTTACAGCCATACTGATATCAGGTCTCGTGCACATCATAGCATACATCAAGCTTCCTACAGCTGATGCATATGGCATGTTAGACATTCTAACTCTTTCATCTTCTGTTTGAGGAGTCATTTTCCTCGAAAGATGAATGCCATGTCTAAAAGGTACACTAGTTGTCTTACAATTAGTGAAACTGTACCTTTCTAAGACACTATCAATATACGATGATTGGGAGAGTCCTATCAGCTTCCTCGCTCTATCTCTATAGAGTTTTATACCTAGTATAAAGGAAGCCTCTCCCAAATCCTTCATGGAGAAGTTCTTACTCAGATAGCTCTTGACTGATTGCAACATACCTATATTATTCCCAATGATAAGTATGTCATCAACATAGAGAACTAAGAAAACTATCATGCTCCCACTGACCTTTCTATACACACAAGCTTCCTCTTCATTTTTGATGAAACCAGACCCTCTGATTACTTCATCAAAACGAAGATTCCAGCTTTGGGATGCCTGCTTAAGTCCATAAATGGACTTCTTCAGTTTGCATATTAGACCAGAGGTCAAGCTGGATGCAAAACCTTCTGGCTGTTCCATGTATATCTCTTCATCGAGATATCCATTTAGGAACGCCGTCTTCACATCCATCTGCCATATCTCATAATCATAATATGCTGCAAATGCCAATAATATACGAATTGACTTCAGCATCGCTACTGGTGCAAAAGTTTCCTCATAGTCGATCCCAGATCGCTGAGTATAACATTTGGCAACCAGTCTGGCTTTAAAGGTTTCAACCTTTCCATCAAGCCCACGCTTCCGTTTATAAATCCATTTACAACCGATAGGAACTATTCCTTCAGGAAGCTGAACCAAGTCCCAGACTTGATTCTGATGCATAGAGTCAATTTCGGATTTCATGGCATCTTGCCATTTTCCCGAGTCAATGTCCAACATCGACTCTCTATAGGTCAAAGGATCATTTTCTTCAATTAAGAAAACTCCAAGCGCACCTTCAGGTATCTGACCATACCTAGTAGTGGCCTAGACATCCTTTGTGACCTACGAGAATGGTGTGTTAAAGGTATTTCACTCGATTGAGCCTGAGTTTCCATCAGTGGTTCATCAGTGTTTTGATTGACTTCATCAAGTTCAATCTTTTTACAATCCCCACAATCCATAAGAAACTGTTTCTCAAGAAAAGTGGCATTACGAGCAACGAACACATTTCGTTGTTCAGGATCATAAAATTGGTATCCCATTGAATTCTTAGGATACCCGATGAACCGATACTTATACCCCCTGGGTGCAAGTTTATCCTGTTGTGCAACATTTACATAAGCAGGACAGCCCCAAATTTTAAAATATTTGAGACTTGGTTTCCTTCCAGTCAATATCTGATATGGAGTGGAAGGAACAGCTTTAGATGGAACTCTGTTCAATATGTGAGTTGACGTTTGTAGGGCATGACCCCACAGATATTCAGGAAGATCGGTAAAGCTCATCATCGATCGGACCATATCCAATAAAGTCCGATTCCTCCTCTCCGATACACCATTGTGTTGCGGAGTACCTGGAGGACTATATTGAGCTAGAATCCCATTCCCTTTTAAATAATCCGAAAATTCACCGCTCATGTATTCACCGCCTCGATCTGATCGAAGGCACTTGATGTACATTCCGGTTTGTTTCTCTACTTCAAGTCGGAATTCTTTGAACTTTTCAAAGGTTTCTGACTTATGTTTCAAAAGAAACATATACCCGTATCGTGACAAATCATCGATAAAAAGTACAAAGTATCGAAATCCACCCATAGCAGTATGATTCATTGGACCGCATACATTTGTATGCACAAGTTCCAATAAATCTGAGGCATGGTGTCCTACACCTGAAAATGGAGATTTGGTCAACTTTCCCTGAATGCATGATTCACAAACTGGATAAGGCTATATGGTCAGATCAGGTATCTGTCCATCCTTAACCAGACGGGTTAGGCGTCTCACACCTATATGACCTAATCTCATATGCCATATTTTCGTTTCATTTAAAGTTTCCAAATTTCTACTAGTACTAGCTTGCATACTCATGACACTGCTTGTTGTATCTAATATATAATGCCCATTCACTAACCGACAATCAGCTAATAAAACATCATACATATCATATAATAATAAGGAACAGTTCCGAATATTCATATGATACCCTTCACTGTCGAGTACAGGAAGGGATATTATCTGTCTGATGATGCTGGGAACAAAATAACAATTATTTAATACAACATATTTATTACATGGGAGAAGTAAATCCAAATGTCCTACAGCTTCAACCTGCAAGAAATCACCATTTCCAACTCGAAGCTTTACCTCTCCTGGCTGCAGCAATCTAACTTCCCTCAGACCCTGTAACATATTACAGATGTGAGAAGGACATGTTGTATCTAATACCCAGCCTGCATTAGCATCAAATGCTAAAGAAATGTCAATGATAGGAAAGCAAATACCTGAGGGAGCCTTCTTCAAGCTTGCAAGATATTTAGGGCAGTTACGTTTCCAGTGCCCCTAATCGCTGCAAAAGAAACATTTTCCTTTTGCCTTGCTTTTCTCTAGAGGTTTGGATATCGGTCGCTTCTGAGGACCTATTCGGGGTGTCTGCCTCATCTTCTTTTTCTTCCCTTTGGACTTCAAAGAAGCCCTCGGGGTAGAAGATGAAGCACCCTGAATTAGGAGGGATGAGCCTCCTTTATTCATATCCTCATATGCTGTCCTCAACATGTTATGAAGTTCAGCATATGTAGGGGTCAATTCTTGCATATTAAAGTTCATGATGAATTGCGTAAATGACCCCGGAAGCGACTGGAGAATCAAACTATTCCCCAAACTATTGTTTAAAGAAATTTCCATAGTCTCAAGCCTCTCAATATATCTGATAATTTTAAGGACATGAGGACTCACTGGACTACCCTCAGGAAGTCTAGCCTGAAAGAGTGCTTTGGCGACACGATATATCTCAATCTGAGGTCTATCACCAAAAAGCTCCTTCAGGTGGAGCATGATGCTGCTAGCATTTTCCATATGGAGATGCTCTATCTGCAGCTCATGAGACATCGAGGCAAGGATGTAAGATTTAACTTTTAAATCTTCATCCAACCATTTCTGATATGTCACCCTTTCTTCTGGGGTGGCATCATCAGAAACTCCTGAGGGCATTTTCTGATACCCAAGTCTCTCAGAATTCAGAACAATTTTGAGATTAGTCATCCATTCTGAATAGTTATCAGCACCTTTGAGTTGGTTGGCATCTAGAATGCGCATCAAAGGGTTGTTTGAAGCCATATTAATCTTCACAAGACAAAATAGAATAGATATGTGTCAGCGGATTATTAATTAATCAAATCGCTAATAAAAACGTTTTAAATCATGGGTATAACAATTATACAATTTTTAATTTAAAAAACGCCCTCCCACTGCTTTACATAATCCCTTTAATCTCTCTAACGAGATAACGATAGTTTAAGAATTTTTAAACTATACAGTGAGAAGTGGACCCCACTGGCATTTTACTCCAGCCTCACGCTAAAGCAATATTGGCCTTTATAAACCCAATAGGTAGACAACCCTTGTCAATTGCAACTCTTACAACTGATCCTAAATACACCTTATCCTCACGCTAAAGCAATATTGGGTAAGTGTATTTCAGATTAACTTGCCAATTATCAAATATATGTTACTGACATTATCCTCACGCTAAAGCAATATTGGGTAACATGTTCGCATATATTTGACTCATCTCATGTTTTACCGGCATTAGATTAAATCACACCGACCAAATCCCTCACGCTAAAGCAATATTGGGAAAGACCATAGTGACCTATCTAATACCGTATTGACAAGGCGGATCATTAAAATATTAACACATAACACAATAATTTTTTAATCTGATTAAGAGAGATTTTAAATACAGGCACTCATCTCATGAGAAGGTTATTCTCAATCAATTATTCAATCATGTGCAAACACAACTAACCCCTATCAGTGGGGTTCCCTTGTGGTTACCAACATGAAAAAAATAATTGTCCTGGTTTATCATGTAAATTAATAACTCTTATTATTACAACTCATAAACCCCCCACATGCATAAAATAATAAAAAAAAAATTACTCTTTTTTTTTTTTATGAACGCCGCGGCGATGCTCTTTCAGTGCTGCGGCGCTAGGGCTTCAAAAGCCTCAGCGCTGCGGCGCTAGGGCTTCAAAAGCCTCAGCGCTACGGCGCTCTTTTAGCACCGCTGGGGCGCTGCAGGGCAGTGCTTTCAGCGCTGGCACGCCATGTACTCAGCGCCCCTGCGATAACCATCGCTGGCGCGTTATGTACTCAGCGCCTCTGCGATCACCATCGCTGGCGCGTTATACACGTAGCGCCCCAGCGTTCATATGAACGCTGCCGCGCTGAACATAAGCGCTGCGGCGTTCCAGGGATAGTTTTTTCAATTTTGCATTTTCAACACTTGAATTGCATCCGAACATCCCCAGAAATTGTCATAAAATTAACTAACATTTAGCCAACTATAAAAAACACCCAAAACAACACAAAATTGCTCTGATACCAATTGTTGGGAGTTGTACATTCATGGGTGTTTGCATGTGGGTTTTGTGTTTAATCACAATTTATACATATCTCATATATATAATGAAGCAGCGGAAGCTTAAAGTATTGCAGTAAACACAATCACAATATATTAATCAGAAACGAGATTGAGAAATAACCCTTGAAGCCTTTGGTTGGAGATTGTTGAAGTCCACCAAAATGTTGTCTTTGATCAATTCTAGTAATCAACAATGGTGGGTTTGATTATCTAGAATGACAGCTTTTGATCCAGCACTTGTTTAACTACTTAAACTTGTGTTCTTGATTTTTTCTTTTGATTAACACTTAATCAATTAATCAAAAACCTATTTTGCTAAATTAGTTTTAAGCCTTAAAAGAAAATAATGAATTCAACTCTTGAATCCATTAATTAGAAGACAATTTCTCTTTTCTCTCTTTGTAAAATGGCTGACCTAATTTTGCAAAATCAATTTAACAAAAAAATTTTTTAATTTAATTTACATTTGTTTTATTTATACAAATGAATTTAATTTCATTTCATAACACTTAATTTCACTTAATTTTAATTTGAATTTAATCTAACCTAATCATAGTTAACTCTTAACTTTAGTTAGGTTAAACTAACATTAAAATATTCTAACTATAGTTAACTCTTAACTCTAGTTAATTAAAAGAATATTTAATTATTTTAATCATAGTTAACTAACTTAACCATAGTTAGGTTAACTTTTACTTAACCATTAAGTATAGTTAATCTAACTTAACTAAATGGTTAACTCTTTAACCTTAGTTAAACTTAATTCATTTATTCAACAATTAAATAAATAAATATTTATTTGAATTATTTAACGATTAAATAATTATCAAGTGAAATTACAATTATGTCCTTACTCGGTTACCAAGTTAACCTAAAGTGGGTCCCACCATCTGACCATATACTTTAGTTAACGTAACCTTAGTAAATTGCTGGATTTTACTATATTAAACTATTTAATACGGTACGCTACCCAAGTGCTCAAAGAGTACATTTCATATTGGGACTCCCTAGGTCCACGCCCGATTCGTCAAATGAAACTATTTCACAAGTCCGTGAACGATGCCCCACGCACACGTTACGGATATTACAAATCAGCGCGTCAGACCATACATGTTGAGGTTACTCCATATTCGTATAATCCTTCCGTCATTATATCCAGGATGAACGGGATATAGATCATTACCGTCAAATCCCGATAATTTCATCCATCACTTTATTATCTTCAGATTCGTATCTTTATGAACAATTTACGCAAACACTTTTGCTATAATGTTCGAACCTGGAGGAAACTCCTTTCCCAGGTTAATTGCTTACGGCCATAAGACTTTACAAGATACAATCTCGAAGTTCGGATATACAACCCATCTATGTGAGCTGGCGGATCCCATATCTACGCACACCGAACTCCATGAGCATCGGACCATACCCAGCGACACGTAGCGGTCAGACCATGAAAGGTCTCTGACATACGTAGAACCAAAGTATGATGGATCTCCCACAAGTTCACCGTGGCGCTCAGGTCGAAGGACCACAAATACTACTCAACTCGAGAGGACCTTCCTTTGACGGTTTCATAGGATATCTATTGGGGTCCTCTTGAGTCTGTTCAGTATCCAGTCCTAACTGAATACCTGTATGTCTATATGAACTTCAACCAAGCTCATGGTTAACTAAGAATAACCATTTGTACAATACAGCTATAGACATACACTAATCTATGTGCTTCACCGATAGACCCTCATTGGTAAACGTAGATCAGGAACTCTTTATTTTGAGAAGATACTTCCATAACGACATTTCTTAGTCTCTATTGCAACTCTTTGCAATTTTGTCATTACTAGTAGATTCTCAGGTCTTTGTTACATTATAGATTAGGTTCTAACTTTTTAGATCCCGCTGGGTATTATAACTTGCTAACACTTAGCATTTATAACTATCAGCTTTGCTAACTCTTAGCAATGGTTTAAACTTCTTTAAACCAGATATGAACTCATTCAGATCATATCATTTTTATAATGTTACAAGCTTAATTACCATTTAATAAAAGTTATCAGCGATTTAATAAAATATGCATTGTATAAATATTACAAACTAAATATTCATACAAACTGGGATGGCGCGTAAGCACATACCCTAAAACATTTATGGTTTCATGTTCATTGTCCGTCGAGTGCATTGAATATATATCAAATAAACTAGATGTTCTTCTCTAACCTATTTAAATGTTAATATATCTTACTTAAACACATCAACAAGCTAAAGAAAATCTTTCGTGCTTTATCTTGCTATATTCTTAAATGTAATTTTCTTAGCCAATTAATTGTACATGAAAAAAAAATCCCTTTAGAGAACCATAAATAAAACAGAATGCTGAGCAGATTGAAAATTTGTGATGAGATATTGTACATGTTGAAATCAATATTCAAGCATGAAAACTATGATGAAGATCATAATAAGATAGAATATGTTGCACTAAGAAACGTTCAAATAATAATTAGCACTGTTACCAATTTTATGCGGAATATAATTTTTGGATAACCAAAATACAATCAATAATGCTAGCAATAGAATATAATACCACAACGAGGCAATCTACTAACCAATCATCCAATACAATATGCAAAATAGAAAGAACACCAAATTTTACGAGGTTTAGTAATTACTTACGTTCTCGGGCGCCACTAGAACAAATTCATTATCTTTAAAGAGAAGTTACAAAGTTTTTAGGTCACAATACAAATACTTAAATTATTATGTCAAATTGTAAATACCTAAATAGTAGAGTATTACTATAAATACCCAATAATAAAAGAAAAATTAAACTATTCAAACTTCAGGGGCTTAAATATAAAATCTTTGAACTATAAGGTTCTCAAAAAGAGATCCTACAAATTGAGAGGAGAAGAGAATTATTTAAAGGTACTATAAATAACAATGAGGGTTTTATCTTATATAAGCCTAACTAAGCCACTCTCATGCTATCTTTAACAAATGTGAGATTGACTCAATTGGTATATAAGTCAATTTTCAACAAATCTCCGCTTCGACGAATATGCCAATCCTCCATAAAACTTCACTTTTCCCTAAACTTCTTTGTTTAAATGCAACACCTCCAAATTTGCACCCAATGGCGTTATTAAACTCGAACTATATTGATCAATTCCAAACAATGATTGAACTTGATCTCTGTCACCACCTTAGTCAATATATCTACGAGATTTTTGACAGTTCCAATCTTCTGAAGTAAGATTCTTCCTTCACTAATGATCTCCTGCACAAAATAATACCGAACATCAATATGATTCGTACAAGCATGGCACACTAGATTCTTCTCTAAATGAATAGCACTTTATAATAAATAGAAATCTTCTTTTGAATAATTCCTAACTCATCCAGCAATCCTTGTAACCAAATAATTCCTAACTCAATTTTCAACAAATCTCCGCTTTGGCGAATATGTCAATCCTCCATAAAGCTTCACTTTTCCCTAAAATTCTTTGTTTAAATGTAACACCTCCAAATTTGCACCCAATGGCGTTATCAAACTCAAACTATATTGATCAATTCCAAACAATGATTGAACTTGATCTCTGTCACCACCTTAGTCAATATATCTACGAGATTTTTGACAGTTCCAATCTTTTGAAGTAAGATTCTTCCTTCACTAATGATCTCCTGCACAAAATAATACCGAACATCAATATGATTCGTACAAGCATGACACACTAGATTCTTCTCTAAATGAATAGCACTTTATAATAAATAGGAATCTTCTTTTGAATAATTCCTAACTCATCCAGCAATCCTTGTAACCAAATAGCTTCCTTCACAGCCTGTGTAACTGCCATGTATTCTGCTTGTGTAGTAAACAAAGTAACTGTAGATTGTAAAGTAGACTTCCAACTCACTAGTACTCTCACAAGAGTAAACACATAACCAGTTGTCAACCAACGTTTATCCAAATCACTAGTATAATCAGAATCAACATAACCAACAACATATTAATCATATGTATTATCTATTTCAAAGACTTAGCCAACATCTACGTTCTTTAGTAAATATCATAGAATCCATTTCATAGCCTACCAATGTATTTTACCAGGTTTATACATATGCTTACTCATTACTCCAACTACATGTGAAATGTTAGGTCTCATACATACTATAGCATACATCAGGCTACCAGCTACATTAGCATATAGAACTCGAGATATATACTCTCGCTTCTCATCTGAACGAGGAGATAAAGATGCACTAATGTTTATGTGAGGAGCAAGTAGGGTACTTATAGGTTTTGACTCTTTTGAAATGCTAAAACGTTGTAATATTTTCTTCAGATATTGCTTCTCAGTTAAAAAATTTTTTCCTCATTTTCTGTCTCTACTAATCTTCATGCCTAATATCTTTCTAGCTTCAACAAAATCTTTCATCTCAAACTCTTTGTTCATCTGAGTCTTCAATTTTCTAATTTCTTTAACATTCGTTGAAGCTATTATTATGTCATCGATATACAAGAGTAGATAAAAGAAAGAACCATTGTGTAGCCTTCAAAAATATACACAATGATCAAAATTTCTTCTTGTGTACCTCTAACCCATCATAAATCCATCAAACCACTTATACCATTGCCTCAGTGATTATTTCAAACCATAAAGTAAGCTTTTCATTTTGCAAACCAGTAACTTTGAATTTTTCTGGCTGAGTTATATAGATTTCCTATTCCAAGTTACCAGGTAAATATGTAAATTTTACATCGAGTTGAACTAGTTTTATATTTAACTGAGCTACTAATGCCAATAAAATTCTAATGGAAGAATATTTTACAATTGGAGAAAATATCTCATTGTAGTCAATTCCTTTCCTTTATGCATAACCTTTAGCCACCAACTTTGTCTTGTAGTGGACATCTTTCTTCTCAGGAAATTCATCTTTGTTTGCATATACCCATTTTGCATCTAATTGCCTTCTTACCCGTCGGTAGTTTAGTTAGCTCCCACATTCTTTTGACGAGACTGCATCTCTTCCTTTATATTTGTCTTTCACTGATCAATTTTAGAACATCTAATGACATCTCTATAAATGGAAGGAACATCATCATCTACAACTGAAAGTGATAGGCCACCATATCAACAAATCGAGCAAGTCTCAGAATCTCACATCTTGGCTTATTTACTGTAATAGATTCTTGTTGGCGTTGAGGTTCCTAAGTAGAACCTTTTTCATCATCTCCCAAAACCTCCTCTATTATAAGAGTACCATTATCTGTCTCTATAAATCTAACTGGGTTCAATGTGTTTGTTTCCAACTCTATATGCTGTAGAGTAAACTCCATCTGTTATAAAGTACTATTTATTATTATTTGGTTTTCTGATTTCTTTATCATAGAAGACTCATCAAATGTTACATCTCTAGTGGATACAATCTTCCTCGAACTTAGACATCAAAGACGATATCCTTTCACTCCTGAAGAAAATCCTAAGAAAATTGCTTTCTTGGCTCTAGAATCTAGCTTCAATTTTTTCTCATAATAATATACAGTAGAACCAAATACATGTAAAGAATCATAATCAGAAAAAGGTTTTTTAAACCAAACCTTCAATGAATTTCTATCACCAGTAGCAGCTGACGGTAAATGATTAATGAGATAACATGTATAGATCACAGTCTCAGCCAAAAAATCTTTGCCCAATCTAGCATTAGACAACATGCATTGAACTTTTTCCAGCAATGTCTGGTTTATGCGTACCGCGACCCCATTTTATTATAGTGTAACTCTTACAGTAAAATGACATACAATACCTCCATCTTGACATAATTTCAAGAACTGATCATTGGAATATTCACCACCATTATTTGTTCTAAGATACTTGATCTTCTTGCTAGTTTGTGTCTTAACCATCTTTTTATATTTAAGGAAAACACTAAGTACATCATCTTTAGATTTTAAAACGTACACCTAAGTTCTTCTAGAAAAACCATCAACAAATATAACATAATAGCGCATACCTCTCATAGATGTAGTTTGGGAAAGTCACCACACATTTAAATGAACATAATCAAGAATACCCTTGGTATTATGAATAGCAGTGCCAAACTTCACTCTCTTCTACTTTCCCAGAACAAAATGCTTACAAAAGTCTAGCTTACAAGACTTCGCACTTTTTAATAAGCCTTTTGTTACTAAACTAAATAAAGCTTTCTCACCTGCATGCTCCAACTGCACATGCCACAATCTAGTAATATCTGAATTGGCATCATTATTAGAAATTGTGGCTGTTAATTTAATCACTGTACTAGCATTATAGTAATACAAGTTATTTCTCCTAGTGCTTTTCAAAGTCACAAGAGCACCTAAAGTGGCCCTGAGAATTTCATCTCGTATAGACACAGTACAACTTTTAGATTCCAAGGCTCCCAAATAGATGAGATTATTCCCTAACTTCGCTATATATCGAACATCTATCAGAACACTAGTTAATCTATTATTATTTTTCAATCGAATTGAACCTATCCCAATAGTATGGAAACTATCATTATTACCCATATACACAACTCCACCATTAAACTCTTTAAAATAAAGAACCATTTCTTATATGGATATATATAATAAGTACAACCCGAATCCATAATCTACTCATCAAAACTAGACATGGATGAATGACTATTTAAACAAAAATCTAACACACTATCATCACTTATGCTCTTACAACACATGCATTAGAAAGAGATATATCTTTTTCTTTCTTTTTCAACTTTGGACATTTTTCTTCCAATGCCCTTTCTCCCAACAAAAAGCACACTCATCTTTTCTTTCTCTATCCCTCGACTTAGATTTTTTTTCTTTTTAATAATTTTTTACTCTAACTACGCCCTTTCACTGTCAATGCTTCTATTAACTCATCTTTATGTTCTTTCTGATTCTTTCTATGGATTTCATAATTTGTCAAAGAAGAAAAAATTTCTTCAAACCACAGTTTATCCTTCCCATAGATGAGAGTAATACATAAATAATCTAATTCATATGGAAGAGAACCAATTAATAGCATAGCCTTTATTTCATATTTGAAGGTTTCCTCTAAATTTAATAAATCAGCAATTAACTTATTAAATTCATCAATATGAAAACTAATACTAGTACTTGGTCTCAACTAAAGGTGAAATAATCTTTTCAATAGATACAATCAGTTCTTATTACTTTTCTTCATATATTCATTCTTCAAGGCATTCCACAATGCATTGGCTGACTTTTCTTTGATAAAAGGATACTTCTACTCTCTAGACAGATAAGAACGTATAAACCAACAAGCTTTTATATTGAGCCCGTTCCAGTCTGTCTCCTTGATATCTTATGATTTTGTTTCTTCTAGAACTATATCCAAATATTGCTGACACAATCTGTCCAACACCTCACTCTGCCATAAAGTCGAAATGATTCAGGCCATAAAATTTTTTCACATCTATTTTTGCAGTAGACATTGTCACTATCTTCATTGATGTAGATGATGATGCCATGGCTACCTCACACAAATGAGCTTGATACACAATATCACAAATAATAAGCTCCACCAAACAATTATATCCAACAACTAGCAATCCAAATTCACAACCTAGAATAGTAGTAAGTGCTCAATAGAAATAGCTACTCACTGTCCTAAACTTGAGGCTCTGATACCACTTGTTGCTCCAATAAGCGTTCAAATAACAATTAGCACTATTACACATTGTTATGCGACATATAAGTTTTGGATAACCGAAACACAACCAATAATGCTAGCAATAGAATATAATACCACAACGAGGCAATCTACTAACTAACCATCCAACACAATATACAAAATAGAAAGAACACAAAATTTAATGAGGTTCGGTAATGTTACCTACATTTTTGAGTGCCATTGGAATAAATCTACTATCTTCAAAGAAAAGTTACAAAATTTTGGAGTCACAATACAAAATTTTAAACTATTAGGTCAAACTGTAAAAACTCAAATAATAAGATATTACTACAAATACTTAAAAATAAATAAATAAATTAAACTATTACAAATTTTAAGAACTTAAATGTAAAATTTTTAAATTATAAAATTCTCATAAAATAAATCCTACAAGTTGAAGGGAGAAGAGAATTATTTAAAAATACAATAAATAATAAATGAGATTTTATTTTATATGAGTCCAACCAAATCACTCCCCTACTATTTCTTGCCAATATAAAATTGATTCAATTAACATATAAACCAATTTTCAACCGATCAATCTTATTCTGTACTGTAAGAAATCAGTCGGAAATATTAAATTTAGTGTAGTTACTTGCAAGCTTGAATACACCTAGAGAATACCTAGATATCATGGTTTAATTAGCTCATTAAGACCTAGATCATTAACAAACAAATGTGAGACACGTAGATTGAATTTTGAACTGACTTTAAATATCTATTAGACCAATCTTAGAAGAAGAAAAAAAACTTATATATAGAACCTTGCTTGAATTCAAATGGAACCCAATGAAAAAATTGTTGGATGATTCAAATCGTAAACCAAAATACTATACGTTTTGGTCGACAAATTAGTGATGATGATCAACCGCGGGTACGTAAAACAAAGTCATGTCTAGTAATTAGTGGTGATGGTTAACCACGGACCTTGGAACTATTGACTGGTTAACCTAGCTAGGGTCATGGTTGACCATGCATTGTGTGGTTTTACGAAATTGTTCCAAATTAAAACTCGATCATCCATGGTTCCATGTTCATGGACCACCGAGCGAAATATATATAAATCAAAATCAACTAATAGATATCTTCTATAATCTATATAAACTTCAATATAGTTTGCCTAAACACATCAAACAAGCTAGAGAAAACCTTGAGTGCCTTCAACTTGTTCTATTCGTTAATGTAGTTTTCTTAGCCAATTTTTGAGCTCAAACTTGAAAACCCCTTTAACTTAAGGTTGTAAGAGATACTGGTCCTTATCTATTCATATTAAGTGATAATTAAGTAATATATATATTCTCTTATAAGAGTTTGAGATTGCAAAAAACATTGTAAAGATTAATTAGAACTGATAAACTAATCATTTATACTTGCTTTCAGGGTTGTGGTCTAGTAGTTATTAGGCCTTTGTATTATTTTGCCATTCAGGTTCGACTCTAAAAAAATAAGAGAAAAAAAATTATTTATACTTACACACTCCTTACCTTTAAAAAAAAAATAATCATTTATACTTGCACAGATCTATCATTATCTAGGAAGTTAAATTTTGGCCTTGTCTAAGGCGTTGTTAGTGAAATCATTGTCGCACTTAATGTGAGGTAAAGATGCAACCCATTTGAAGTGTCACGTAAAAATTACAGTATTTAATTTCTCTCAGTCTCTTCTTCATATTATTGCAACTTATTTACTTGTAAAAATTATATTATTTTTATTCATTAATTTGTCAGTTTTGTATTAAATCGTGTTATACTATTTTAACCCTTCTTGAATTTGTCTAAAGTTTTAGCACTGAATATTTAAAATAATTTTTAAAACAGAAATGATCTAATATGATGGAATTGTAGAACTTACATGATGGAGTTAAATAAATTTTAATAAAAGCTTCATTAAATTAATTAATGTAACATTACCCGACTGTCAATGTAAATGAAATAAAAAAACGAGATAATAGATGGATAAACTTGTTAACATACCTTGTCTAAGTTATATAAACTAAGAGTTTGTTTGTGTTTATGGGATTGATTTGAGACTGGACAAAAAAAGAATTGTTCAATCCCTTATTTAGTGCAAAAAGAAAATGGTGGGAGTAAATAGTATGAGTCCCACATAAATAAAAGTAATGTGGTCTAGTGATGGTTTTTTCTTTTTTTTCCTAATCATCATTAAGAATAATATTATTAATAAGATCATTAATATTACATCAAGAATTTTAAATTACAATATTATAGATTTTTCTCATCTTTCCTGAGAAATATAATAATAATTACTTTTTCTCAACAAGATAAGTTGACACTCTCATAACAAACTGTTGAAGCTTTTTTTTTTAAATCTATAAATTGTCTTTTTTTTTTCAGCCGATATATATATATATATATATATATATTCTGAAACTTGTTCAATCCCTGTGAGTTGTTCCTCGTGAACTTCATCGACGAGAGCACTATTAACATCCATTATGATAAAACCTGAATAAAGTAGCAGAGCAAATATTAAGGGAAATTTTTTGAAAATTTCTAATTTTAAAAATAGGGGTTATTTTTTAAAATAACTCCTATTTTAATAGACTATTTTTTTTTAGCCATACATAAAATTTCTAATTTTTTTAGCTAAACTAGTTATAATTGAACACATTTACTCCTAAAGTATATTTTACCTCATCTCACAGAAAATACCTGATAAGTTATTTAATTTTTTGATTAATAGTTTATGTTGTGATAAATATTAATAAAAAGAGTAAATATTATAAAAAATAGATTAAAAAAAGTCTAAAAATGCATCAAAAATTGTTGATTTTGGGTGTTGTGGTGCCAAGCGAGCACCTTTGCAGCGTTGGTCGCTCTCTAGTTTTGTATTAGTTTTATTTTTTCACTTATTTTGTATTATTTTGACATAATTTTTACTTGTTTTTAATTAATGTACTTATTTTTAGGACATTTATTCTAAAAATAATTTTTTTGTAATATTCTAACTTTGCATCATCCACTTGATAAATTTTTTAAAGTGATACGAGTGTGCATTTTTAAGAATTGTTTGAATTTAGAGAAAATATAGACAATGGACAAAAGTATACTAAATTTTATTTTTTAACTATAAAAATTAAAAATTTCACATCTGACTAAAAACTAATAATTCACAAAAGTAGGAGCTATTTTAAAAACTTTTCCAATATTAAGAGGGCAAAGTTTAGTTTTATGATAAAAGATAGAACAGTGGAGCAATAACAAGATATATTATTTCAATATTAGAGAGAGAAGAATGTTGAATAATTTTCAAATATTGGTCCTACAAAGTCAAGAACGAATGTATTTCTGACCTCACAATCTGCCTCTTATAAAGAGATCTGAACATCAGTCCCCCATCAATGTTGTATCTGGAATAGAGAAAACATGCTGTTTGATTATATAGACAACACAGCTACCAAGCTGGACACATTCTGCAACTTGTTCAATAGATCAGGGTCCATTTGCTTGTACCCGAAAATTATGGTATTAAATTTAATTGGCATCTCAATTCTCGTTGATCTTTTTTTTTTTAAAAAAAAAAAACAAAAATCCTTCTCATTAGAAATACTCAAATAGAGATAGTACTTGCTTGGGCTTCATTCGGAATATTGAGATTTCTCTTTTTAGGAAAAATTAGTACACTAGTAATTCAAAAGTTGACAAAAGAGAAGAAAATAAACCTGCTCCGTCATATAATTACTAATACAAAATCAAAATAATAATTTTTTAAATTAGCTAAAATAAGGGTAATATATTATTTCAAAAATTGAAAGAGAAAAATGTTGAATTAATTTTTTAAACGGTCCAAGAAATTTGTAGAAATGTATTTATTTTCAAAAGGGAATATCCTTTATAATCTATAAGATTCCTCACATCAAAATAGGGTATTTTATTTATATATATATATAATGAAATATAAAAAAAATAATTTAATAAATTACATAATTTATTATATAGTAAGTATTTGAATACGTGTTAAAATTTTATAACGTAAATTATATAAAAATTTTAAATTAATTAAATAATATCACATAACAATATTATTTATTATATAATAAATTACATAATTTATTAAATTTATATATATATAAATTGAAAAATAAATAAATAAAGATAAGACCCTAGTGACCCTACATACAATGTTACAAAAACCTGTAATATATGGTTTGTGATCAGAGCAAGCCTAGTGAAAACATCAAATCTGCCGAGGATATAATTTTCTGATGAGTAATACTTATGATCAACATGCATGTACACTACTGTTGACTCAAATTAAGACAAACATGAACAGGTAAATTTTGAAAACGATGGCTTCAAATACTCCAAATATACACGCACGATCGACCTTGACTAGGCTACAAATTGATGAAATATGAGCGTGACATTTCGCTCAATAATAACTCGAAAAGTGGGAACTGATTAATGTTTTGGACAAGAAAAGCCAGCCAAGTCGACTTCTGGACCCTACTCTTTCAAGTGATTTTCACGTGCACGGCACGTGTTATACCACAAAATTCATGCCCAGATAGTAGGGCCAATCCTTGAAGAGTGCATGCAGAAGAGATAGTGAGGAGGTTTTACGAGGGGGAAATTGACATCTTGCTAAGGAATAAGATTATCAGCCCACGTGAAGTTCTCATCCTCAATCTGCTTGAACAAGCTCATTTTAGGGAATTAGATATGTTTTAATTATTGAATGTCTACGTCTGGCCATGGGCACTTAACATTTCTTTGTCCAAGTCTTTTATATTGTATTCACGTATTGTCCTTTATGATGATTGTTTTTGCCTCTATGGTCCCATCTGTCTACCAATCATACTCTATTTTGATTGCAGTACCTAGTTTTTAACAGATTTTAGATTGAAAAGTAACAGATCATTTACTAGTGCCACACATTAATTCCTCAGTTAAAAATATTTAAATTTGAAACGATACCGTATTGAATTCAGATCTTTGGATATATTGATTGGGAAATGAATGAAACTGGAAGATCAATTGAAATTAATCATCACCACACTTGTCTTGCAAATGCTAATTAAAATGGGCAGCTGTGCATTTCAAATGTTAAGATATAATCAACTTGTCATTGTTCATTCATAATTTATTTTAGAAATAATTTTGTGTTATTATATCTCTCTTCTTATCCACTTGATAGGTAATAACGACAACGATAACAGAACAATTACAAGTATCAGTTTGCAATTTCTAATCGTGACTCCTGTGTAATAGTGGCCTCTTTTTCTTTTTTTCTTTTTTTTTTTCTAAACTAATTTCTCAATAGAGACAGTTAGTTTATTAATCCTCCGCTTGGTCAAAGACATTTGTTAAAGTTACAACAATCTCTTAAGACAACGTTATTATGTTAGAAAGTACAAAATTTATATAGTGATTTAATGAACTATGTAATTTATTATATAATAAATAATATTATTATGTAGATATTATTTAATTAATTTATAATTTTTATATAATTTTTACATAATTTATTATGTGTTAATAATCTTAACACGTGTTTAAAATTTTTTTATATAATAAATTATGTAGTTGATTAAATTATTTATATATATATATATATATATATATGTATGTATGTATGAACGTATGTATGTAAACTTATTTAATTGTCATATAGTTTTGTGATAGGGTGATAAGGTGCACCCGTTTTCACTTAATTAATAGAAGTTTAACTTTTAAAGTAGAGTTTGATTGTTTGTTTTATTACTAAATTTTAAATATAGTTGAATTGCGCTAAATATTAAATAAAATTGAATTATTGAATTAGAATAATTTATATGGTTTTTTTATTTAATGCATGAATATAACTTTTAAGTTTATTTTTTTAATTAGAAAAATAATTGAAAACTAGTACTTTTATATTTTTTTGCTCTTATAAATTTTTTATTTAAATTTTTTTAAAATAGATAAAGATAATATTTAATTACAAATTGACATTAAAAATATATGAATCTGAACTTTATTGAAATTATATATATATATATAATAATAATTGAAGTTGTAAGTATGTAAGAAAGCATTAATTATAAAATTCATCAACAAACATTAGGTATTTTATACAATGAGTATTTAATAATAAATAAAAAAAGATAAGGTTATATGAATAGGAATATAATATAGTAAATAAGGATATTTTTGGAAGAAAATTAATTATGTTATTTAAAATTTGTACATTTACCTTAAAGTTTTTTTTTATAAAAAAAAAGCTTTTTAATTAACTCAAGTTTGACTTAAAATTCTCCTTAAATTAGAGAAACAAACAATTTCAAATGACTTAATAAGATACATTAAGTCATATTCAGTATTAATTATAAAAAAAAATCACTTATTCTCCTCAATATACAAAAATAAATTTCTTCTATTTATGAGTATTATCTCTCTATAAATGCATCCGAGTTAGGTTATACCTCATATAAATTTTAAGCCTTTAAAAAAAAGTTGGTTATCAAAATTTAAAAATTGTGTCAACTCCAATTAAATCTGGAGTCATCCTATCATACTGGAATTATAGTTAAATATAATACTAAAATTAATTAGATCATTTGAGCGAATCAAAGAATCAAATCTAACAAATGTAAATGATCCCACTATTAATAAAATTAAAAACTTCACAATATTATAAGATAATCTCTAGACATTATATCATAAATTTATTTTTTGTCAAGTTAACTGTACCATTCATCAATATAGAGCATAAACCGTTGAAGAACTTTTAAAGTAAATGAGATATTTTTTGTTTGAGTAATATTACACATCTTCTAAGTAATGATATATCAAATAACTATCGGGCGGTGAAATTATATAAATTTTAAAATTATCCATTATACTCAATGATTACTCGATAAATTATTACTTCAAATTCAACTTGAGATATAAACTTATAATATATAACATTATTCTTTTTGTTTTTTTTGAATGAGCACCTATTTGAAATAAAGAGACATAATGGTCACTCTTAGAAGATACATACCTTTACATATCATTTGTGAATTGATACATCTATTCGTGGTGTAGTTTCAATTCAAATTGGTAACTATTTTCATTTAATGGTTATGAATGAAGGCGTGTATATGAAAAAAACCATGTTTTAAATAAAGGGATACATAAATATCACAAGGAGCTATTATATTTTTAGATGTTTAGGATATAAAAAAAAACTTTTCTACATTTCTTTCCTCTCTACCAACTACCAAAATGAATTTGCAATATTGTTTTTTATAAGGTAAATTTTTTTTGAAGCCATTATTTTCATTATTTTGTGCATTAAAATGTCAAGTATGTTTTACATTAAAAAATATCGAGTGTTTTGTTTTACTACAAATCAGTTAAAATACCAACTCTTGACAAATTTGCAACATTCAAAAGTATTAGAATTTGCTTTCATTGATGTCCAACATAAACAAACAAAATAATATTCCAATGTATTCCGAAAACGTATTTATTTAACCTATGTTCATCACTTAATTGATAAATACAATGAATTTCCATAATCAAACCTTCATATTCCCAACATCCATCTCTCTATTTTTCCAACATACGATACATATATCGGATTATATCAATAAAAATAGAAGTAAAAATAAAAGAAAGACAAAGATTAATGGACAAATCCTGGTAGGTATATATTTCAAACTAATTTTATTTGTTAAAATATTTTGGCCTTACATTCTATATGTAGAATGCGAGTCAAATATGTTTTTGCCTTACAATTTTGGCCTACATTTTGGAAAAGGAAGTCACATGCCTTCTTATGCTGTGTACAGGACAAAACACTATTGTTGAAACCGGGAAGTTTGATTCCCAAATTGGATTTGGATACTGTCCCTTTGAACCACATCGGGAAGTATGCATATTTTGTCTCCCGTCTTTCTTTTCCTTTTTTTTTTTAAAAAAAATATTATAATAATTTATTAATATTTACAATAAAAATTCTATTAAAGTATATAACAATAATATTTGTTGAAATATAATCCGTAAATTTATATTTTAAAAAATCAAAATTACTTCATTAAAAATTGAAAAAATATATTCTTACCCATACATGAGAGGGGACTCAAACCTCTTATATTTTTCTTAAAATAATAGTTAGTTGATTAAGTTGAGTTGAACTCTAAAAAATAAAAAAACAAAAAAATCATCTATAAAATTTGGGAACAAGGTTTTGATAAAATTATTAAAATAAAATTTTTATTTTTTATTAATTATTAACCATAAAATTATATTTATTAAGATGGAAGCTCAACTTAAAAGAGAATCTTGATCCAAAATTTGTACTCTTATCATTATGTAGTGAATTAGATTTATTTATTGAGATATGACTGCAATTTAAATTAAAAAATTAAAAACTATTCCACAAGTAATATTATTTATCAAATAATACCACATATCTCATACATAATCGAAAGTAGTATAATTAACCATCAAATTATATTATAATACTTTTATTTTCATTACTACCAACATATTTAATAATTTTTTTTATATAAATGTATATATGATAAAATTTTGCTAATTTATTATACAAATAATATGGTAACTCCAATGTTTTTTACTTGATCAGGATACAAAACATGGATATAAAAGTTGAGACGCCTTGCATTTTTGTTACAAATAATGCGAGTGATAATGTATCCGAAACAAAATGCCTAAATATTAAGGTCAACAACTAAATTAGAAAAGACGACATAATAGTCTAGAAATTTAGAGAAAAAGGAAACAATTTCATTATTTCTCATTGATGAATTTTTGAGTATTTATAGAGTTTACAATAAACTATAAAAAGAAAAAAGATGAACCTAAAACAGGAATAAACCTAATAAGACTTTAAGAAGTCAAATACTACTAGGATATGAATTTATTTAAAAAATAAATAAATCAATTCAAACTAAATAATTAAATTGGAACAAGTCAATTTAAAAAAAATAATTAAATTAAAATTTTAATTTATCGTGATTCTTTATCACGCTCCTACAAGATAGAGCTCAAGGAAGAGAGTTCAATTAATCTTATTCTTCAAGATGAGAAATTCTAGGAGAAGAGTCCAATATTATTTTACAAGATGAGAATTTAATGCGCGGAAGAGGTTTAGTGAGAGTTCTATGGCGGCTAGAGTGGGTAGTGATGCAGAAAAAAGACATTGTGGTAGCATTTGCACTAACAATAATAGAGATTGTTGAAAAATGTTAAAGCACTTGTTGCTGGATAGGAATTGGCAGCTATTATTGATTTCACTTAGTCAGAGTCAAGCTCAAATTGTTGAACTTGAAAAATTTTGAAATTAAAAAAAGAAAAAGAAAGTAATAGAAAGGAAATAAAACTTCTTAAGAATTGAAGGGGAAACCTTTAAAATAAAATAGAAAATAAAACTTATTTAGAAATGAAATGGGTGAAACTCTTAAAATAAAACAGCAAATATAAGATTCATTTAGAAATAGAAGGGAGTTAACCCTTAAAATAAAAAAATAAAATAAAAGGTCAAATTGGGAATAGAAAAGAGTTAACTCTTAAAATAAAATAGAAAAAGAAAAGACCTATTTGAAAAAAGGAAGAGAAAAATAGGTTATAAGAGTTTAATTTCATATTAGAATAGAAGGGGAATAAGATAGTTTATAAGAGTTTAATCACATAACAGAATAGAAGAGAAAAGAGATAGTTTATATGAGTTTAATCCTATAACAGAACTGAAGTAATATACAAAGATAGAGAAAGAAGACATTTTTGTTTATAAAAAATAGTTATTGTTAAAGATGATAAAAGGTTGGTTAAGTTTTTACCTATTGCGAAGAATAATTTTGTTTTGAGGGAAGGATGAGGATAATGGTTGACCAAGGCAATGGATACTATTTACAATTATTGGTAGCAATTACTGCTTATACACATAATTCACATGTACTATTTACAAATACTATTTATATGAGCATGAGGGCTCAGCCTAATTGGCTGAGCACCTCCAAGTCTCACATCCCCACCTGGGTTCGAATCCCCCCTCCCCCCCCAGGTGGTGCGAAAAAAAAAATATATGTTGTAATCCCCCCTTTAAAAAAAAAACAAATACTATTTATATGTACTATTTATAAAAAGGAAGAAACACATTGATGAAAAAAGAATTGAATATGATGTTAAGAAGTTGATTAGTGATTAAAATTTAAAAAAGAATAAAACAAATAATTAATTATGAACTAATTTGATTATTACGCACAAATCCTTACTTTGTTGTACATAGCGTAACGACTTTGTTTGGCCACTGTGCAGGGGCTCGGTGAAGGTAAAAGATTAATCCAAAAAAGACGCTGATACTATGTAGAGATTTAGAAAGAATAAAAAATATTGCATTATTTATCCTTGATGAATGCTTAAATATATATAAAGTTTACCATAAATTATTTAAAAAATGATAAATTTAAAAGAGAAACAAATCTAATAAGATTTTAAGAAATCAAATATTATTAAAATATAAATTTATCTAAAATAAATAAATCTATTTCAATTAAATAAAATTAAATTTGAATCCTTATCAAATAAAGGTTTAAATCCCAATCTAAGTAGCAATAAGTTTACCATTGGAATAGAAATCTTGAAAATTAAAGGCTAAGATGTGGAGCAATTTTGATATTTATATGAATAATATTATTTTCTTTTACCTTTGTATGGGAACAGTTCCCTTCTTTATTAAGAGCAGTTCGCGAAGCCGCGTGTTTAATTGTTTATCTTGTATCAGAAACTGGTATGCAAATGACAAATTATTTATTTATGTTCAGATGATAAACTGTACTTTATTGAGACCACTTATATTGACAAATTAATATAAGTTTTTTGATGGTAAACTGGAGCCTAAGTTTTTTTTTTTTTTTCTTTCCTAATTGAATCAATTTCTCTTCTGTCTTCTCTCTGTTCGTGTATAATCGTGTTTTCTGTTTCGTTCACTCCCACTGCCCGACGGAATCACTTCTCTCTATTGCTTTCCCCCTCTCAACTCATACTAGCTCGCCGCTACCTGTTCGTGGGTTTTGCATACCAGCTCACTCCGTCACCGGGTTTCTCTCTATTCATGTAAGCATGAGACCAGCTCGCCCTCTCACTGTGTGTAATCGGGTTTTTTTGTTACTGCTAGTGTGTTTTATGGTACTGCCAAATTAATTATTTTAATTTGGGATCTATCTTTTCTGGTAATGGCCATGGAATTTTCGACAATGCAATAAGAATTTGATGAGATTTCAGTCTTTTATACTCTAATTTGTTATGGAGAATTATGTTGGTGATGTATGCATATAAGATGATTGTGTATATTATTAAATAATTTAAAATTAATATGTGATATATATAATATAATAGAATTAAAATATATAATATATTATTTTATTATATTAATAAAATTAAAAAATTATTTTTAAAGTATATTTTTAAACAAATTAAATTAGGGATGTGACAAGCTTTTTTAAATTAGACTGATAATTTTTTTTTTAAAAATTTGAAACAACTCTTATTTTTAAATTATTTTTATTTTTTGAATGAAAGTTAACAATTAATTATTTTAAAAGCAAAGTAGAAAAATGAATTCTCAATTCATTTCATACTCTTGCCTCGGCCATTTATTCAAATATTTATTGGTAATTTTTGCCTTTCATTCAACTAATGAGAGAAAAGTAGTTTGACACGTGTAACATGATAACAAGACTTGTAAAATGGCTACTCATCAATATAAAATATGTTGATCGATTTATAACATTATTAATGACTTAATAAATCTAATATACTGCCTTCACATTGTTTAAAAAATTAAATCAAATTCAATCTTAATTTTTAAATGTTTTTGACCAATAAAAAAATTAACAAATAGTTCAACAGTTTGATTAAATAAATTATAAATGAATACATTTATATTGCCTTTTTTGTATTTAATAGTAAATGAATCCGTGCAATTTATATTAAATAAATCAAATTTATTTGAGATAATAGACTGTCATATATTATAAAATAATAATAATTTTATAATTTTATTTATTAATATTTAATTTAATATTATATATATTATTGATATAATTTAAGATATATTAAATAGATTAAAATATTAAATTTTACTTAGTATAATTTTAAGTTTAATACTTAAACTTGATAAGAGATTTTGAAATAAATAAATAGTTAAATTATTTAATTTAAATAAAATGATAATTATTTTATTTAAATAATAGTTATATTTATTAATATTAAATTTAGTATCCATACAAAATATTGATATAATTTAAGGTATATATTATATAGATAAAAATGTTAAAAATTACTTGACACAATTTTAAATTTAACTACTCCTTAAGAGACATTGAAATAAATAAATAATTGAATGATTAATTTAATTAAAATAATAATTATTTTATTTAAATAATAACTATATCTATCAATGCTAAATTTAGTACCCATATAAATTATTGGCACAATTTAAAGCATACATTAGATAAATAAAAGTGTCAAGTCTTACTTAGTACAATCTTAAATTTAACATTTAAACTTTCGCAGCTCCCTGAGAGATTCTGAAATAAATTCATATTTTTAAAAAAAAATTCGAATAAAACAATTCAATCTAGTATGCTACTTACTTGCTCAACGCGTATACTTTATATAGTGAGACTCCCTAGGTTCATATCCATTTTATCTCACATAACATTTTCATAAGTTCATAACTGATGCTGCCCCACACACGTTATGGATAATACAAAATGACAAGTTAAATCATACAAGTTATATAGCTAAAAATGTCAAAAATTACTTGACACAATTTTAAGTTTAACACTTAAATTTTAACTACTCCCTGAGAGACATTGAAATAAATAAATAGCCGAATGATTTAATTTAATTAAAATAATAATTATTTCACTTAAATAATAACTATATTTACTAATGCTAAATTTAGTACACATATAAATTATTGGCACAATTTGAAGCATACATTAGGTAAATAAAAGTGTCAAGTCTTACTTAGCACAATCTTAAATTTAACACTTAAACCTTCGCAGCTCCTTGAGAGATTCTGAAATAAATTCATATTTTTTTTAAAAAATTCAGATAATACAATTCAATCTAGTACGCTACTAACTTGCTCAACGCGTATACTTTATATAGTGAGACTCCCTAGATTCATATATCTTTTATCTCACGGAACATTTTCGTAAGTTCATAACTAATGCTGCCCCACACACGTTATGGATAATACAAAATGACAAGTTAAATCATACAAGTTGAGGTTAATCCATATTCGTAAAAATTCCTCCATCTTATTTATCCTGGAAGAGCGGAGACATAAGTCAACACCGTTAATTCTCCTATTACTCAACCATAAACTTGTTTCCTCAATTCGTATTCCGATAAACAATATCCGTAAACTCTTTTGTGATATTATTTATACCACAAAAAAATCTTTCTCAGATTTAATGTTTATGGCCATAAGACTTCCTGAAATACAACTTTTGAGCATATGGATATGTAACTCACCTATATGAGTTGACGGATTCCATGTCTATACACACTAGACTTCATAAGCATCGAACCATACCCAACAACATACAACGGTCAGACCATGAAAGTCTTTGACATGTGTGAAACATAAGTATAGTGGATAACTCACAAGTCCATCATGGTACTCATATCTAAAGACTACAAATATTACTCAACTCGAGAAGACCCTCTACTGACAAATTTATGGGATATCTATTGGAAGTCTTCATTGAGTCTTGTTCAATATCCAGTCTTCACTAAATACCTGTATATCTATACGAGTTTTCACTAAGCTCATGATCTGCTAAAATTAACCATCTAAACAATCTAGATATAGATACACACTATTCTATATTAATCTGTTTTACTCGATAGACCTTACGTCGGTGGAAATAGATCAAGAATTTATAAGTTGAGAATATACTTATAAACTAATATTTCTTAGCAACGTTTGCAACTTTTTACAACTATGTCATTGTTAGTATATTCTCAGGTCTTTATCTCATTTCAGACAAGGTTCTAACTCTTTAAACTCGATATGAACTCCTTCAGATTAATATAATATCCAAAATGTTACAAGTATCTTACCTTATAAAAATAATTAGTGATTTAATGAAATATTTATTTATTACATAAAGTATGAAAATACAATATTCATACAAAATTGGGATGGCACATAGCACAAATCCCAACAAATTATAGGTTGAAGTAGTATCTTAATTTAGAGTAAATATGAGAAATTAAAAGAAAACAAATGACACACAAATTTTACATGGAAAGTCTCAAACTAATTGAATTAAAAACTACGGGGCAAGTATAAGAGAATTTCACTATAAAAATGAGATTACAACATCTTTCTAATTACAAGGACAGAACAATTTTCACTCTCTCTTAAAACTAAGAGATACACATCAACCTCACTTTTCTCTTTTAAATAATTTGAATATGAGATTGGATTGAGTTACAGGAGATTATGGATGATGGGATGACTATGAGAATTTTGGGGTGATTTAAATGGTGGAGAGGTACTTCTATTTATAAGGGAGCCAAAGCACCATTTTAATTATCAACTACTACAAATCTTCTACTTCATTTAATTCTTCTTGCCAACATCCATCTACCAACAACTACTAACACCATTTACCAACAACTATCAATATTTCTTCTACTTGGAGACTTGATTAGAATAATCATGTCTCTATATTTTTTATCTACACTTGTCATCTCCATAATACTTACGTTTCTGTTAGGCCATATGAGGATCTACACTATATGAACTTATCAGTGTTGATTGGTTTGGTTAATGTATCTATTAGGCTCTCTTTGGTATAAATCTTTTTCATATCCATGTTTCCACTTTCTACCACTTCATGAATAATGTGATACTAAACTCCTATGTGCATTATTATAGAATGGAAAGCTAGATTTCTTGTAATATGCAAGGTACTCTGACTGTCACAATATAAGGAAATCTTCTCTTGATTGTGCCCGAGCTCCTTTAAGAGTCTTTTTTTTTTATCTAAAGTGCATTTTTACAAGTTTGTGTAGCTGTCATGTACTCAGCTTCTATTATTAATAGAGCCATAACATTCTAAAGTTTGGAGACCCAGCTAACAACTCTTCCTACAATTGTAAACACATAGCATGTAGTGAATTTTTTTTATATCAAGATCACTTGCAAAACCTGAATCAACATATCATTTGACGGTGATTTTCGATCATTCATAACATAATGCAACATTTGAAGTACTCTTAATATATCTTAGGATCCCCTTAACAATATTTTAATGCTTTTTATCAAGATTGCTCATGAATCTACTAACCACTCCTACTGCTTGTGCAATGTTCGATCTTGTACAAATCATAGCAAACATTAAGCTTCTCACTACTAATGCAAATAGTACTTGAGACATCTCATTCCTATCTGCTGTATTACTATGACACATACTTGAGGATAACTTGAAATTAATAAGAAGTGGGGTAGAAATTGGCTTTTAATCTTGCATATTAAAATGTCGCAAGATCTTTCAAGTAGTTCTTTTGTAAAAGTCAAATCTCTCTATTACTTATGTCTCAGTGAATTTGCATCCCTATAATCTTGTTTACTAGTCCCAAGTCTTTCATGTCAAATTTTCTAGCCATTTGATCATTTAACTCTGTTACTGGATCTTTGTTGGAGTCTGCTACCCATATGTCATCAACATACAACAACAAGATAATGAACTTATTATCATCAAACCTCTTGAAATATGTATAAGGGTCTATACTAAGTTTGTTGCATCCAAAGCTCAATATAAAGGAATCAAATCTCTTATACCAACACATCGGCATCTATTTAAGACCGTATAGAGATTTGTTCAACCTATAAACTAAGTTCTCCTTTCCTGTTTTTGCAAAACCTTCTGATTGGAGCATATAAATTTCTTCTTTAAGATCATAGTGAAGAAAAACTATTTTCACATTTAACTGTTCTAAATGTAAATCACATGAGGTATATATAGCAATGACTATTTGAGTAGTATTGAGTCTAACAACAGGTGAAAAGATTTCATTGAAATCAATACCTTCTTTTTTAGCATATATTTTTATCACCAATCTTGCATGATACCACTCCACTTGATCATTGCTATTTCCCTTGATCTTATAGACCCATTTGTTTCTAATAGCCTTCTTTTCATGTGGTAGTGGTACAAAATCCTATGTTTTATTCTTATGAAGAGCTTCAATTTCCTCTTGCATTGCTGTCATCCATAGAGATGCATCCGAGTTTTTTCTTGAAAGGTTGTTGGTTTTCTTTCATTCGCTAGAAGACAGTATGCAATATTGCCCTCTATATGATAATCTAAATGCCAAATTGGTGTTGACCTCTCTCGATTTTGATTGTCTAAGAGGTAGCTCCTCTGGCTCAACTGGTTCTTGTTCATCATGCTTTGGTGCTGCTTCAGAAATTTCTTCTTCTTTTAAGTCTTCTTTCACTTATACTGTGGTAGTTTCTGCTTTATCCTTTGTTGTGCTATCATCTTCTTTCTTTTGCAGCTTATCTTCTAAAAATATCACATCTCTACTGATAACCTTATGGGCAGTAGTATCTCATATACGATACCCATTTACTCTATCAGCATATCCCAAGAATATACATTTTTTAGATTTTTGATCAAGTTTTGTGACTTCTTGGGTATTGTACATCACGTACACAAGACTTCCAAATGTATGTAAATTAGAATAATCAACTGGTTTACCAATCCACATCTCTATTGAGGTCTTCAGATCAATCGCTGTTGATGGAGATCGATTGATCACATAACAAGCGGTATTGACTACTTCTGCCTAAAATAATTTGGCTGGACCCACAATCCTTAACATAACTCTTGTTCTTTCAAGTAAAGTTCTATTCATCTGCTCTGTCAGTCCATTTTGTTAGGGAGTGTACTCCTTGTGAATTATCTTTTGATACCTTATTGTTTGCAAAATGCATCAAATTCTTTGTCAGTATATTCTCTTCCATTGTCAGTCCTTAAACACTTGATCTTCTTCCCTGTTGCAAGCTCCACTCGTGCTTTGAAGACTTTGAATATTGGAAACACATCTTCCTTTCTTTTGATTGGATAGATCTAACATCTCCTAGAGAAGTCATCAATGAATGACACAAAATATTTTGTTCCCCTCAAAGATGTGACCGATGCTTGTCAGATATTAGAATAAATCAAGTCTAAAATGTCATTACTCTTACCTGTTTATATATTAAACTTCAATCTGTGTTGCTTATTTATAACGTCTTGTTCACAAAAAGGTAAAGAAACAATTTAAGTCCAGGAAGTAACTTTTGATCAGAGAAAATTTTTAAACCTCGTTCTGACATGTGACCAAGTCTTTGGTGCTATCACATCGTCATTTCTTATATAGAACTAGCTGATACTTCTGCCTTTGAATATGTTTCCTCCAAGAGCATGAACAGGTTAACAACTACCTTTTCGGCCTTTATTACCATGAGTGTCTCTTTACCAATCTTCATGATCTCATTTTGTATATAGGTTTTGCATTTAAGCTCATCTAATTGTCCAAATGACAATAGATTTTTCTTTAAGTCTTTTACATGTCGTACCTCTTGGATAGTATAAACCATTCCATTATACATCTTCAACTTGATAGTGCCAATACTAGCTATCTCTAATATATAATCATCATTTATGCACATAAATCCTCCAAAGATGAGTTTATAATTATGAAACCAATCTCGATGAGAGGTCATATGTTATGTCGCTCCTAAATTCATTATCTGAGCCTTAGTGAGCTTCTTTCTATCCTTAAAAATAGTTATTGCCTCGTTGTATAGGATGTTACTGTTGGCGAAGGATCTAAGTCATGTGGGTGTATGCATATGCAAGTGTGTCTATTGCCTAAATACGCATCACATACATATTTAAGTCTAGCAGAAGTGTGAAACTTGCAATAAATACAATAAATATAATATATTAATCACATTACTATATTTATAGAATAGAAAACTCACCTCAATATGTAACATTATACATGTATTTTCTCGAAGTTCGCATGTAAACCAACTCGTGTGCAGTTCTAGTCACCAACACGGTGGGCTTGGTAAACTAGAACAGCAGCCTGATATCCAGCACGGGATTAACTCTTAATCCCCAAAATGGTCGGGTGTGTGTTTATATCCTTTTCTCTAAAAGGATAAGAAATGGAGAGTTTGAAATAATTCACAATTACTCCAATTGGAACCATATGAAAAAATGAAACAATTTTATTTTTTCCTTCTTTCTCGTTTTTTTTTTCCTCCTTTGGCCTTTTTTTCTTCATCTTCTTCTCTTCTCCATTTCTTTCTTTTTTCTCGGCAAACACTTTGCACACCCCTAAAACTATTCATTTTCTCATCTCTCTCTTTATATATAATATATAATATATAATATAATATAATAATAATATAATATATATATTATATAATAATAATAAAATAATACTAATTGGTGCCAATTGGGATCAATTAAGAGAAAAATTTTGAATCAATATTGATGTTAAAATCAATTAATATTTTATTGGCTCTTACAACATATTATAACCTTGAAGTTTGACAGATGGATGTAATAAAGACATTCTGGAATGGATACCTTGAGTAAGAGATATTTATAAAATAGCCTGAAGGTTTTACATCCAGCCAGACTTCTGATCTAGTGTGCATGATAGATCAGTGGGAGCATAATAGTATTCTTGATGCTATTTGTTGATGATATACTAATCATTGGGAATGATGTCAGTATGTTATAATCGGTCAGAAGTAACTCGTAAGAATTTTTTCATAAAGAATTTAGGAGAGGCTTCCTTTATACTAAGTATAAAGCTTTATAAAGATAGAGTTATGAAGCTGATAAAACTCTCCCAAATCATTTCACATCCATTGACTTAGTGTTCATCTTTCGAGGAAAGTGTCTCTTCAGATGAAAGATGATAGAGTTAGAGTGTCTAACACACCAGATACATCAGTTATTTAGAGATTGATGTATGCTATGATATGTTTGAGACCTGAGATCAGTTTGGCTGTAAGAGTTACAAGCCGAGTCTAGTCTGATTTAGGTGACTCCCATTTAATGGTAGTCAAACATATCCTAAGGTACCTTGAGGGTACAAAGGATAAGTTTCTCAAATATGAAGAAAGTAACTTACAACTGAGAAGATGCACGAAGTCAGACGTCAAGTTTGACCTAGGTAATAGAAAGTTTACATCTGGGAATGTGCTAATTCGCATTAGTACTAGAGGAGTTGAAATAACACCAAACTGGGATTCACTGCTAATTCAGATTGATGAGTCGCTAAGGCAATATAAGGGGAAGGTCCTGAGCTCGAATCCTTAGGAGGTCGTGCATGAGATGTAGAGTGTATTGGGGCGCCAGCGCCTCTTCCTCAGCATACCCTGGTAGGCCCTACACACTCTATCAAAAAGGCTGGCTTTTTTGTTAGACTATGTGGGGCTCACTAGCCCTTTAGTCCAACCAGCACAGGGATCACCATCCCCCACTAGTCACCATTAGTCAGGCACTGGCGCACCTACACAACCAATCTTGTTGATCTTTGGATAAAAGTTGGCTCTGAGAATTGATGCTAGGTATTTGCCTCATCTTCTTCTCCTTATATATTTAGTCTCACCAGATATACTTGTATTAAAAGGTGAAGCACCCTGAGCAAAAAGGGTCACACCCTCTCTATTCAATCTTGTAGAGAGGTGTTATCAGAATTACCTTACAGCAAACTCTAATCAACAATAAATCCAAAATTTTATTGAGTCCATAACACTTCTGAGATTCATTCACCGGTTAAAGTATTTCCTAGTACCCTAGAGTTGGACTGCATTAACTATGTACACGAACTGGTTCGTAGTGGCCATTATTCTTGACAGGCCAAACTTACGGGAGATGTAAGCGGAATATTCATTAAATCGCTAATTCAACATTTTAAATCATGGGTATACTAAGTATACATTTTCAATTTAAAATGCCCTCCCATTGCTTTACATAATCCCGGTAATCTCTCAAACGGGAAGATGATAGTTTAAACTCTTTTAAACTATACAGCGGGAAGTAGATCCTATTGAAATTTAATCGGGCTTTACGCTGTAGCAATATTGGCCTTTGTAAACCAACAGGTAGACAACACTTATTAATTGCATCTCATGCAACTCTTACCCATTGATCCTAAATACACCTTATCCTCACGCTGTAGCAATATTGGATGTGTATTCTAGATTAACTTGTCAATGATCAAATATATGCTACTGATACTACCCTCACGCTGTAGCAATATTGGGCAATACTTTCGTATATATTTGCCTGATCTCATGTTTAACCAGTATAGTCCAAGCCTAACTGACCAAGTCCCTCACGCTGTAGCAATATTGAAAAAAGGCCGACGTGACTCGTCTAACACCATATTGACAAGATGGATCAGAATAAAACATTATCTCATAATGTAATATTCTTCAATTTGATTAAGAGAGATTTTTGTATCTATGGTCTCTATTTTTCTAAGAAGGGTGATTCTCAATTAAATAATTTTTCTATGCAAGCACAACTAACCCTCATCGGTAGGGCTTCCATTATGGTTACTAGCACAGAAAAATTAATTCTGGCTTATAATACAGACTGATAACACTTTATCACTGCATCTCGTAAACTCCGATTATAACGTAGACTGATAAATTTTATCACTACATCTCATAAATCTACACATGCAAAATTAAATTTGAAATATTGTTCAAAATAATGTTCAAAATTACTATAGCTGTGAACAGTAAAAAAAATATTGTTCATGTGCTACTCTTCAAGTGAATAGTACGTCACCGCGACGTCAGATGTCATCGCTGCAACACTGGAAAGTCAAACCCCCAATGCCGCGGCACCACATCTCCTAGCGCTACAGCGCCAAGTGCACCTCTATAGGCATACCCGTTTCAACACTTGAAACGCGTCATTTGCACTGGGTATTTGGCAACCATTCACTCAAATAATACCCATATATATCCTAAATAGCTCTAATATCATTTGTTGGCGGAGGATCTAAGGCACGTGGGTGTATGCATGTGCAAGTGTGCATATCAACAGGCCTTCCACCTTACAAATAAAGCATATCCTACCTAGGAAATTTTTTTGAAATGATTTTTTTTTTCCATGTCTTCTAGTTACTTTATCACCTATTTTGATTTCACGTTTCTGTGTAATATATACACAAATCATTTCTGGATTATAACTAGAACCCCTATTTTTCTAGATCCATCTTACATCAATAACTCGACCCTTACAACCTATAGGTAGTTTTAGACAAGTTTCCTTTGAAGTGGATACCTGAATGCCAAGTATGGCCCGTAATAATCTATCTTCTGGAGCATATGACGATTCTTACATTGTCTGAGGCCAGCCCGATGGGTACAAGGACGAACCTCTAAAGGCCTATAAGACCTCTATGGAGATGAGAGCGGGGGTTCGAATCATTGGGGGCACAAGTAACCTAAGCTGGGTGTGTAGAGTGCGCCAGTTCTTCATCTTCTTCTCTGGTGGACACCAAGGAGTTGGTGTGGGCTCCTGCACACTCTGACAGTTACCATCATTAAAAGTACTTGCAACACAACTCTAAGATTTTGGTGGCTCATTGGTCTTTTATACACCTTTTCTATGTTAACACTCACTTTTAAAATGCCATTTCTTGACATAGTTGTAGCACTTAATATTCTTCTTTCTCATTGACTTTAATCTTCCTTGTTCATGACTAACACTAGAGCCATGCTATATTGGCTTGCTTCTAATCATTGGTAAAGCCTTCGCTTGCTGTGAACTAGTTGCTCTATCTTCATTATTTTTAAGTCTGCTTTCTTCTTTGAGAACAAAGGCTGTAAGATCTTTAAAAATTAGATAGTTCGTTAGAAGGATATTGGTTAAGCTGATGATTAGATGGTCATATGAATTTGAAAGATTTTAGAGTAGAATCTCGACACGCTCATTTTGCTCAATATTATAACTCAAAAAAGAAAGTTGAAAAAAAATAAAGTATTGAAAGTGTTGATATGATTAGTTACTATAGTGGATTCTAACATTCGAAGGGTGTAGAGTTTTTTTTTTAAAAAGATCTTGTTACGAATAGACTTTGCATTGTACAATGTTGTTACAGTATCCCATATCTCTTTTATTGTCTTTTTCTCTACTATGCTTGATAGAACTTCATCTATTAATCCAAGATGCAAGTTGGTAATAGCATCTCCATTTATCTCTTCCTATTTTTCATCTGTCATACTTGCTGGTCTGTTACCAATTGCCGCCATACAATGGTCTTTCTTTAAGATTGCCATCATTCGCATTTTTAACACCGAAAAATTATTTCCATTGAACTTTTCTATCTCGTACTTTACTCTCATATTGATTGACTACGATCTGCTTTTCACTTGAAATGGCTCCTACTATTTAACGTGAACAGTATCGTATGTATGAATAGTACTGTATACATGGATAGTTACATGCCTATAAATAGTACCTGTAAATGATATACCTTTACCTGAAAGTCCTGAATGCTCTGTTACTAATTGTTATGGAGAATTATAGGTTGAAGCAGTATCTTAATTTAAAGTAGAGATGAGAAATTAAAAGAAAAAAAATGATATACAGATTTTAAGTGGAAAAGCCTCAAACTAATTGAGGTAAAAATTATGGGGTAAGTATAGGAGAATTTCACTATGAAAATGGGATTACAACCTTTCTCTAACTATAAGGAGAGAAAAATTTTCACTCTCTCTTGAAATTAGAAAATACACATCAACCTCACATTTCTCTCTTAACAAATAAAGAGAAACTAAATAATTTAAATATAAGATTGAATTGAGTTACAAGAAATTATATGTGATGGGATGATTATGAGATTTTTGGGTTGATTCGAATGGTAGAGATATGACTCTATTTACAAGGGAGCCAAAACACCTATTTTAATTGTCAACTATCACCAATCTCCTATTTCATTTAATTCTTCTTTCCAACATCCATCTACCAATAACTATTAACACCAACTACCAACATAATCTATATCATATGCCATATGCAATTGCGATTGAAAGCATGACCGACATGCTTTTTCTGAAAATCGATCCCTTTTAGATATTTGAGAACTAGGTTAAAATTCAACTAAATATGGAATGATCTCTTTTATATAACATAATAAAATTTTGAAAAACAATAAAGAAAACAAGTTAAAATTTGGGTTTTGGCTTACTTAGACTCATTCCACACCTAAAAAAATTTGGTTTTGGGAATTTTGAAAAACTTAGTTGTTTAACTAGAATCTGAATTTTGCCATCCATAGATAAGATTATTATGATATTTTTATTTGTAATTTTTTTGTCCTACTATTTAGTCAAGATTAGTCGATTGGTATTTAAATGAGTTTTATTTTTTTTGTATAATTAGAGAGCATAAATATGTTAACATATTTTAAAATAAATGCATTAAGGTTTTTTTTAGTAATATTGATTAAATGGTGATTTTGTTTAGTATGAAAAGCAGCGGAAAAAACCCAGAAGAAACCCAAAAGATATTGTGCTAAAAAAACTTTGTGCAAAGACTAGGTGTAGTATGTATGTCATATAGCCCATCACCACAAATATACTTAGCATGATGGAAACAACCAAATTTATCTATTAACATATAGCACTATAATCCAATAGTCTGTTGTTATCTAATGCTCACAGCAATAATCGACCAAAAGGTACACCTAAAAACTAAAAAGATAATATTAATATCTTGTAATTAATTTATTATACTTATCTTTTCATGAAAAACATTAACATACATACCTTATTAATATTAATCCACCACTTACTACCATAAAAATGCTCCTTCTCTTTAGTTGCGTATTCAAGTAGCCTAAGGTTCCAATGGATGGTGGATAAATTATGGCAATACTGTTGACAAAATAGCTAAATGGTCTCCTGACATCGAAATAGTATTTAATGTTATGGGTTGCATCCAAATACAAATTAGGATCATGGAAATAATTGTCTCAAAACTTGAATGATGTGTATTGTCCAAATTGTGCCTAATTAAATAAAAATAAATATTGAGTTAATGTTTCATTAACAATACTATATATAATATACATGACCCATAAACAAATAATATACATGCTTTTTCTAGTTCAAGGACATCTCAAGTACGGTCGCTAGTATCCATAGTAAGGCCATCCTTATGCTAAAAAGATGGGAATGCACAAAATCATTAATTTATATTTAAATTAATCACAAACCTAAAAGGCACAAAAATATTCATATAAATTGTATTTCTCTCCTTTATGATTTGAATTCTTTATTTTATCCATTTTGTAGTTTGTCGCCTTCTTGTTTAATGCATTTCTTAATGAATTACACGTGCTCTTCCATGAAACATTATTCCAAAGATAACTATTGAATTCATCCTTTAAGTTTGCTGGATGGTGTTTACATGTCATTCTAATTTTGTATGGGTATTTATTATTTAGTATTTAAAAAATAAACATTTTAATAAATCGTTAATTTATTATATAGTTATAAGGTTGTTAGTTTTCAGACATTGTAAATCTAAAGAAGTTTAGATTTGATCTAAATGTGTTTAGGTTAGCGTTAAGAGTTAGCATTCTAAGAGGCAGAACATTTTCTGAATTAGGATAAAGAGCTAAAAATATATTTGTAATAACATAATTGCAAGAGTATCATTATGTAGTATGCTCTTGAAGATATCATTTTTGATTTATGGTTGTTGACACAAGTTAATTAATATTTTATTCAGATCAATGTATATCTATATCTGGATTGTTTGGACGGTTAGTCTTAACAGACTGTGAGTTTGGTAGAAGCTCGTATAGGCATGTAGATATTCAATAAGGATTGGGTATTGAACAGACTCATGAAAACCTCTAATAGACATTCATAAAGCCATCAATAAAGGCTTTTCTCGAGTTGAGTAGTATTCGTAGTCCTTTAAGCTGAGCGCCACAATAGGTTTGTGAGTGATTCATCATACTTTGTTTCCATGCCTGCTGGAGACCTTTCATAACCCGACCTCTGGGTGTTATTGGGTATGGTCTGATGCTCATGGAGTCCAATGTGTGTAGATATGGGATTCGTAAGTGAATATGGGTGAGTTATATATTTTGATGCTTTGAGATTGTATTTCAAGAAGTCTTGTGGCCACAAGTATAAACTCTAAAAAATGAGTTTTCTGTAAAGTTAAACAATATCGCAAAAGTGTTAGTGGATATTGTTTATAAAAATACAAAATCTGAAGATAAGTTTATGATCGAGCATATAAAATTTAACTGTAATGATTATGTCTCTGCTCTTTCGGGATATAAGTGAAGGTGAGACTATACGTATATGTGTTAACCTCAACTTGTATGGTTTAACGCACTATTTTATAATATCCGCAATGTGTGTGCGAAGCATTGTCAGTGGACTTGTGTAAGAGTTCCATAAGACAAATTGAGTGTAAATCTAGAGAGTCTCACAGTATGAAGTGAACTTTGAGCACTAAGGTAACAGACTAGGTTGAAGAGTTTGATCCAAATTTATTTTTTTATAAATAAGTAGGATTTAGATTGGAACCTCTCAAGATGAACACGTGTCAAATTCTAATTGTTAAAATTTGACACATCACTAAAGTTTAATGATTAAGATTTGGTATAGTACTTGGACAAGTTTTGGACACTTGTCATATACTTGATTATTTTAAAAATGCTTAACATTAAGTATTAGGTAAAATAATGACAAGTATTCATGTTATACTTAAATAGTAAAGGCTTATGTGATAAGCTTGTTTGAATACTTAATGATTAAGTATTTATAAGCAATTGACATGTATCTATTTGGATTAATTAATTAACTAATTAATTTGTTAATTAATCAAATGCATTTAAATAACTTTTGTTTGGTTTTTCGTAAGAATAAATGGAAAATAGGATAAAATTAGTTTTTGTCTTTATTTTATTCCATAGAGAAGGGCTCGACCATATAAGATGGGAATGAGACAAAATATTTTTCTTGATTTTCTCATGAAAAGGGTTTTGCTATAGCCAATTTTTCTTCGAAGATAAAAAATAGCTTTTATCTTATAAAAAAAAAAAGAGAAAGAGCATAAGAGTTAAGCTTTCCAAAAGTTAAATTTTGTAAAATAAAAATTATCATTCTAACTTTTCGATCCGATCTGTGTCAAGGATTAGATTTGTTTAAGAGAACACTTTAAGGTGAGACTTTGAGATCTATTTTCTCCAACATTAGCAGCGGTTCATCAAATATATATTTTTTGTTATTGATGGAATTGCTTATGTTTATGTAGTTTTGAATTGCATATTATGCTTCCGTTACATGGTGAATGACATGTAGTTACATTTCACAACACATACACACTCACGCACTCGATCCGATTTGAAAACCCCAACAACAAAATTATCCGTCATCTAGAGTACAAAATCATCAATAGAACTTTGATCCTTATACCCACTAAGACATGAAAAATGAGATAAAACAATAATATTTTTACCATGTCATCATCATCTATTTTTTCGAAATTATATCTTTAAAATAACATATCAAAATCTAATAATATTACAGTCCTAATGGCAAATATTTCGTGATCCACCGTGAACGTAGGCATTTGTGATCGAATCACGTAAATTAATTGTGTTATTGTTCTTATTGATATTATTCTTATTCTTATTCTTTTTTTCTTGTGATTATGATTAAAGCTTCCACACGTGTATATGGTTTATTTAGAGTACACGCTAAAGAAACCTCTTCAAATAGGTATTAGTGTTAAGTCTAATATCTTTCAACAAAGTGATATCAGAGTCAAAGTTGAGATCCATACCAGATTGCAAAACATAGGTTGTAGAGCATAGACGATACAGCTAGATTGTAGAGTTAGGATGTAAAGCATAGGTTGATTTAACTATTGTGACTCACAAATATGAAAATTAAAGAATTGGGAAAAAAAATCAAAACTTGGTTTACAGCGATCTTAATTGAGAAGACTGTGGACTATAAGGAAATGATTAAGAATAGAGATTGAAGAGCAATTAGAAGAAAGACAAAGAATGGTGGAGACGCTACTTTAGTTTATGAATAAGACTTAAAGTTGCAGAATCCTTGAGGGCTTCTTGAAGAAGGAATATAGAAGGTATTTAAAAGGTTTAGAAAGAATATTGTGAGAACTCAACATGAGTTGTTGAGGGGATGCAGATCAATAAGCATTTATTGCTAAATCACGTAAATTGATTGTGTGATTGTTTATATTGATTTTGTTCTTATTCTTTATTTGCTCGTGATTGTGATTGAAGCTTTCGCACGAGTTTAGGGTTTATTTGACGTGCACACCAAGAAAATTCTATCAAATTGGTATTAGTGTAAAGACTAATTTTTAAGAGGAAGTAATATTAAGGCAAATATTATTCAACACTATATATAAAAATAAAAAATTAAATCAATTCTTATTAAAAATTTCAATTGTAATAATGAATTTTATTTTACTAAGAAAAAAGTTTGAGTAATTCATTATTCGAAATGTCTCTTTAATTAGTTGAAAAATGATATTTATATATTTTGTATTTTAATTTTTAATATATAAATATGTTCACGCACATTCATACTCCCTAAAAATAAATTAGATAGATTATTAGTTATAAATTAAATAAATTTTAGTAATAAAAAAACAAAATAATAAGTGTATTAAAATATTAATTGAATTAAGTTTATAGAACAAAAGATTTAAAAATAAGTTTTTTTTTAAAAAAAGTAATAAAGTAAAAAATTAAATTAACTGTTAATAAAGATTAAAAAACTATATTCTAGTAAAAATACTTTTAAATAATAATTGATGACTATAAATAATTTTTTACTATTGTTGGAAAAGTATTTGTTTATAACTAATATAATTATTATTACTTTTTTTCATTTAATTTAGAAATAATGAAAAGATGAGAAGGTGTTAATATTGAGTTTCCATAAAAACTCAAATTTGTTTATAAGTTATTTGCATTTATTGTTAATAGAAATACTTTAAACTTATTATTATTTTTAACTTGGTGTACCAACATCCATTTAATTTATAATTAATAATCTATCTAATTTTTTTTTATGTAGTATATGTATTATTGTAGAGATTTGGAGAAAAGAGATAACATGACATACATTTTCATTGATTAAAGCACATATTTATAGTGTTTACAATAAACTTAAAAAAGAAAAGGTAAAGTTAAAAGAAAGAATAAATTTAATGAGAATGAAAAGTCAAATATAATTAAAAACAAAACTTAATAAAAGTATTAAAATAAATCAAACTTATTTAAAAACGAAATTATTTAAAATAAATTATACTTAAGTAATTGGACTTTTGTTATTTATTAGTCTTTGCAAACTATTAGTTAAAATTAAGTGTGGTCAAGTGGTTAACTTTACATATTTTATTTTAAAATTTAAGATTTTAACTACTATCAAAATGTTAATTCAAATCTAAGTAGAGATTAACTCATATCATAAGAGTGATTAAATTTTAATTAGAGATTAACTGATCCACAGGAGTAATTCAAATCCAAGTGAAAGTTAATTGATACTATAAGGGTAAAAGTCATTCCCGCAACTAAATAGTAGGAGGTGATAATTTGTCATTTATCTCTTGATTGAGACCACTCATAATTATTATTATTATAATTTTATTTTATGATGCATAATACAAAAATTACCTTCCAGAATTTTTTTTTATAAAGAAAAATGTTAATTTATTAATAGCTCATGTCAAAGTGAATCTAATGACTTAAGAAATTGGGTATGGACGAATGCCAAAACTCATCTACAACATTTATAGCAGCATATTTTGCTAAAAAGTGAGCCATTATATATCCCTTTCTTTTGATGGAGCATGTAACATCCTTCAAACCCTTTAAATGGTCGAAGACAGAAAATAGAATATTTCCCTAACTCCTCCTGAATTAGGCAAATATAAGATCTCGAGGCTGTCCACCTCAATAATGTTTATTGAAATATTGTTATTAGCAGCTGAAACCAAACCTTGATATAATGCCAAGCATTCCGCTGTCTATGGTGAAAAATTATCCACCATTATTTTGACAAAAGCATAGATAAGAAGGCTTTTAGAATTTCGAACCACCATCCCCAACAAAATTACCTTCCAAATGTTGAAGTAACATGCATGAATTCATCTAAAATCAAAATTTTAAGGGTTATTATTATCAATATTCTTAAAGTATTAGCTAATCTTACAAATATTCAAAGAGTTTGAAAAATAACTTATAAAATCTAATTGTTTAAAAAAAAATTTCATCAATACTTTATTGTTTAAAAAATTTATTGTTAAAATTAACGGATTTTAAATTAGTGCGAACGAAACTACTAAATTATTTCTTTACACATTAAAAAGTGATGATATAATAATTATGCTCTAACACGACTTACTAAAAGATTAATTTGCCATACAAAATATGACTTTTTAACATTGAAAAAATGGACTTGTTATTCAATCACCAGTAAGTTGATTTTCAGATAAAAGGCGTGACGTGCATTTTCAATTCTGTACAATTCAATTTTTGTACAAAAATTCTTCCGTGCAAATATTTAATCATTAAACGGTAAACAAAATTTTCTAGCAACAAAACGTTTCCCAAATCATATAACAATCTTAAATCATATAACAAGAATTTTTGAAGAAGTAATTGTTCTAGTTACCATCAACCACTTTTCAAAATTAATCCAATATTATTAACCACTCTCCAATTCTAATCAAACATTAAAAAAAATTGAAATTCAGATTTTTTTTAAAAAACAACCGAATGAATTCTAGGGGAAAAAAAAAAAGCAACGTCATTTGTCTTGCATTTTATATTTTACATTTATCAACTTGACAAATAGCAAATGGAGGAAAAAAAAATCTCTCTATGCTTCCAATTGCTGTTGCAACATTGTGAGGGTATGAAATATTATTCTTGTTTTAGGTTTGGTTTGGTGATGAGGTTTTAGTTTCTCTCTAAAGGTGGATTTGAGGAGAGAAGTTTAGGGAGAAAACTTGTATGTCATTTGCCTTATAATCTTGTTCCCATGCAAATTTTCCAGCTCAGGATCATCCATTAGCTCGTCAAGGTTAACCTCATCGACAGAACTCGAAGCGTCTCCTTTTGATAATCACGAGCAGCTATTACCATGAAATATGAAATGGGACCTTGACGATCTTGCAAGCATCTCCTCATTTCAGAGCTTTGCAAAATACGTTACGAGAGACAAATGAGGTCTTGAAAAATGAAAATTCTGATCTGATTCTGGTTTAGTTCCCGACTGACCCGAGTTAACTTTGAGTAACATAGGGTTGTTAGAGTTGAATAGTGATGGCTTTAGCGTTTATGTTTAGAAAAATGTGCATTTAGGAATAAGAGATGTTTGAACACAAATTTAAAATTGTTTGGTAATAATTATAGTGCTATGCGGCATAATAATTTGACATGTGTCGAATTAATTTAGATACTAAAATAAAATGAGTTTTATTACTTTTATCCTATTAATTTTGACGATACATTCTAAGAATATTGGTGTACATTTTTCTAAACGTTTACGTTTTGAATGCTATTTCTCAAACTCTTGAGTATTTGTAATATTAACTAATACTTTGAGGATATTAATGATAATTAACCTAATAGTGTTTGTCTATATTTCCACGTTATTCTTTGATGTACATAACTCCTTTTTATATATAAGGTATTTACTATTATCCGTAACAAAAATTCTATAATGTCTGAATAAATTATAGTATTCATTGTGGCTGTTATTAACTGTTGAATGAAAATAAATAAATCTTAATTTTAATCTCTTTTTAATATTATGGATCATAAATTTCATCCAGCAAGTCTATATCCATCTTTTTAATATTGTGTGTGTCCTACAACATCACATAGTTTGTATTTCATTAATTTTATATCTAATTAATATGACATGTATTATAATATTTCTTAATAAAATGTAATACAACTATCACATTAATAATGCAATAATAAAGTAAATAAATATTGATGTATAACAATTTTTAATTGAAGTTAAATTTAATTAGAATACAAAGTTATTAATCACCTTATTCGGAGAGTGGTTGGTGCCTAATACTATCCATTTAAAGATGCGTAGTTTAAGTTCGTCCATTTGCATAGAGAGTCAATTAGTCTACTATAATACGAAATTATGATACTTATTAAAAAGGTAAATGTAATATTATTTTATAAAGAGTAGAGTAATGTTACATTTTCTAAATGATATTTCAAATTGAAAGTAATCATTGGACAGTGAAATAGTATAAATTTTAAAAGAATTTTTTAAAAAGTAACCTATTTTTTAAAGCAAAAATCTATGTTAACCATTCAGCACATATATAAAATTTATCAGTCAAATATTTGATTTTTGAACCATTTTACTTCTAAAGTATTTTTGCAACTCTCTCACAAGCTCTTTAAAAATTTAATTTAAAACATATTTTGAAATTAGTTAAATGAATAGATTTAGAGTAGTGTAGGTTAAAAATTGATAAATTTAATTAGAAACAATCCAAAAACAATAAAAAATAAATAAAGTCCGATAAAAAATATTAGAGAAAGAGAACGAGGTCGCATCCCTGCCTCGGAGCACAAGACCCCTCCTCGCGATATGTCTCATGCTCACCCTCACACTATGAGGAGGGCACGATGACTTATGAGTTATGTTCACTATTTTAATCACTAATTTTATTATTAATAAGGATAATTTTATTTGTTTATTATTTTTTTAACTAATAAAGATTAATTAAATAGTTTTTTATTATAAAAATTTATTACTTTTAAATAATAATTATTTTTAAATATTTTTTTTATTTTAAAATTACTTATTATATTATTTTATATTTTAATAATTATTAACACACTAATTGAAATTCTATTAAAAAAATTATAACATTATTTTAAGAAAAGACATAAAAGGTATCTACAAATGGGGTCCTTGGGAACAAGCAATTTTGAATTACTAGAAGGGACAATAGAAGGTAAGAACAAGAAGGGATAGAGACTGCTAAAGCGAAAACATTGTCAATCTGTGAAAATGACCATTATAAGATTAAAGGGCGTCCACTCGTCTCTGTTGTCGTTGTTGTTGCCTCTCCTGACAAATCTTCCAACTTTTGCCTCCAAAGGACGGCCCTTGGCCTTTATCATCTCTCTCTTCTTTAATTTCTTTCCCATTCTTCAAGTCTTCTCTTTTTATATGGTATTTTTAGTGCATTAAAATCTTAGTTATTAATTCCTTCATCTTATTGCCATATTTCACTCTATCTAGTTAGCTGTTCAGTAATCTATCTTTATGTTTATAATACATATATAGCTTCTTTCACTAAAATATCTTTCAGATGTCTCTGTTGATGAACTCTAAAGATTCAACTCTTCTTCTCCGTTCGGCATTGATGGAACAGAGACATGAAAATGGGGTTATCGTTTTTGATTATTCCAAATTGCAAAAACAAGCCAACTTGCCAACTGAGTTCATTTGGCCAAATGGAGACTTGGTTCAGGCTCAAGAAGAGCTCAACGAGCCCTTGATAGACTTAAAAGGATTCATCGAAGGCGATGAAAAAGCGACTTCTGAAGCCGCCGAGCTTATTCGAAAAGCCTGTACCGACCATGGCTTTTTCCAAATAACCAACCATGATATCGACGCAAATCTCATTAAAGCAGCGACTGAAGAAATCGACGCCATTTTCAATCTCCCTCTTGAAATGAAGCTCAGCTTTCAGAAAAAACCCGGCTCTGTTGGGGGATATTCAGGCGCCCATGCTGAACGTTTTTCATCAAAATTGCCATGGAAGGAGACATTTTCTTTACCTTATCATGAGAATGATTCTGAGCCCATTGTTGTTGACTTCTTCAAATCTGCTTCAGGACAAGACTTTGAACACACAGGGTAAGCTAACGAAAGCCTGCGGCTTTTCTGTCATATCATTAACAGTGTTTCACTTTCTTTTTCTTGTATCTCTTACATTTTTAAAAAGATTTTTAAAAAGTTTTTTATAAGCGAGTTTTGCTTTAAAAAAAAAAATGTTTTGGGTGCTCTAATATCAATAAAAATTCAATTTTTAGAATTAAACATATTATTTTATCTGTTAAATTAATTACTATTACAACTTTTTTTTTTCTCGTGTCTTACTTTTATTTCATTCCAAACTGTAATTGAGTAGTTAGACACTGAGTTGGTTCTGCTCCAGTTTTTTTTTTTTTTTAATTATTCCCTGTAAGATACCTAAACAATGGTTTTTGATTTCTAGGGTTGTTTTTCAAAAATACTGCAAAGAAATGAAGAAATTATCCGGGGTGATTTTTGAGCTATTGGCAGTCAGCTTGGGAGTTGAACGTGTTCACTACAAGAAATTCTTTGAAGATAGTGTCTCAATCCTGAGATGCAACTATTATCCTCCTTGCAACAATCCAAGCCTCACTCTTGGCACTGGCCCTCATTGTGACCCAACCTCGTTAACTATTCTTCATCAAGACGAAGTTGGAGGCCTTGAAGTTTTTGCAAATAATAAGTGGCAAACTGTCCGACCTCGCCCAAATGCCCTTGTCATAAATATTGGTGATACTTTCATGGTAATCTTTAATCTTCTCCTGCTTTATATAATAATTTAATTTTTCCCTCTTTCATTTTACAAATAATCTGATGAAAATTGACTTATCTAAAACCTTTCTCTATTTTGCATGCATTTTATTGATAAATGATAGATGACTTTGGCATAACATATATATTAAAACATGATAATAAAAGAGAAAAAGGGTTTTTCCGGAAGTACTTCTGTCAAGAGAGTGGAGTTATTTTCATAAGTACTTCAGAAGATGTAGTAGTTAAATGTTCATGAGAAAATATTTTTTAGTACTTCTATTTTTTTTTTTAAATTAAAGAAAAAGTATTTAATTGTTCAAAAGCTCTTGTATATTATTGATTTTTTTTTGTATTGAATAAAACATTTTCAATACGCATGCTGACTTGTCAAGATTTCTCGACATAAATGCCATGAAAGAGACTCTTATCGAACGAGTAGGTAACTGCATTAATAAAATCTTATTGCTAAGATTACGACATCAAAAATCTTTAAAAAAATAATTGAATAGAGCCATCATAAAGCTTTTCGAAATGACATATCACAGCACTGATAATCCAACTCTTTTAAGAGTTGGAATTGGACTGTAGCTCTTCCAAAATTTTGACCAACTATTTTCAAGTGGAAACACTTTGCGATTCGTGCAACTGTGATCCAATGGTCAGAAAGTGTTTTCCTTTCAGCACACGTGGGACCTCAGTACATAAACACTATATTTAATAAAGAAGCTTGGAATTTATTCTGAGAATAGGCAAGTAAGAGCTGGGTGGAAGTAAAAATAATATTGTTTATAAACCTTACTAAGACAAATCAAGTAGAACAAAAGAATTCGTGTGCGCATGTGCATGCATATCTTTGTTTTATAAGGTTGGTTATGACTTATAGGTAGGTATATTATAATGCATTAAATCTTTATTATCATGTAAATAATAACTTGAAATAACCGTATAGCTCTACCTTATGGAATATATTTATGTAGGTATATTAGATATTTATGTGCGGATGTTACATCAAGTGAAATTTATCATGACACGAGGGATCGATTTATATGTTTGTCCTTTTGTTTGTTTGATACGTAGGCATTGTCTAATGGGAAATACAAGAGCTGCCTGCATAGAGCAGTGGTGAACGATGAGAGAGAGAGAAGATCATTGGCTTTCTTCGTGAACCCAAAAGAAGACAAAGTGGTGAGACCCCCACAAGATCTTATTTGCAGAGAAGGGCCAAGGATGTACCCGGATTTCACATGGTCAGATTTGTTCGGCTTCACTCAAAAACACTACAGAGCTGACGTTACTACACTCCAAAGCTTCGTCCAGTGGTTTTTGTCTTCCAAAAACACCTAACTTCCACTCGCTCTTGGATGTTTCTGATCATGCATGTATAATACAATTATCAAGTGGGGTGCGGCTGTTATTAATAATTAGATTAGGGTTTGATTGGAAATATCAAGCTATTATTCGTTTTACATATTTACTAGTTAGCATTTTCTTGTTCAAAAGGTATGTATTACACCATTTTCTCATATATGTACTTATTTGTGTGATCATGCACACACACTTGTGCTTTGTACACATTGATCTTGAATGACAAAATGAGAAGAGTATCTACGTCATATTCATCCCAGTGTTTCATATGCATGTAGTTTTTCTCTATACTATTATTTTCATATGCGATTCCAGTACCAAAATTGGTATTTTGACCCATCCCTTAACATATAGGATCTTAATTTGACATAGCAAAAATTGGTGGGTGTCTCTTTAATTTAGTTATATTTTCTCAATTTTTTAGCCAAACAATAAGTTGTGCGGATCATCATGTTCTTGTCGTTTCCATTTGGCTTTACTCATTTTTTTCTCATAACAGAACACTCTCTTCACTCAACACTCTTCCTCAATTAAAATAACAATTCAAAAAATTATTAGAAGACTTAAGGGTCAAGGCAACAACATGATAAAACATCCAATGAACCCCACTAATGTTGAAGATAAAGTAAAATTGTTGAAATAAGCTAAACGAATTTCTTGAGCTGAACGTTGCGCATTGTGAGCAATGCACAACACACTTGACAACATGCTGTCTATCCAAGCACGCTTAATATTGTGTTTAATAAAACGTCAAGCACAATTCGGTTGACATTTTGTCAAGTACAATAAGTGAAATGTTGAGCTTGCTCAATAGACGTACTCAACACGGTTATTTCAAATTTAAAAAAAAACACTAAAATTCATATTGACAGTTGTCACGTGGCATGGTCACAATAGGGACTGTCATGCAGGTCCAGGAACCCTTCCTTTCACTAAAACATTAAAACCCTTAAATCTATAGACTATTGTTTAGTGTCATGTTAATAAAAACAAACCCTATAAATCATTGATCTCAGGTTAGTCATGTCCATGTCCTTTCAAGAAATTAAAAACAACCTTTTATGTTTGTGGATTTTTGTTCTCAAAACAAACCTCTTCAAAAATTGGTTAATAATTTTAATTGGATAAAAATTAAAATGAATATTAAAGTGAAGAGTCACAATAAATTTAAAATGTGTAGAACACATATGGAGAAATTTAAGATGTGTAAGACATAAAGAAAAAAGCGAAATGGGACTAAAAAATACGAAGAAAGCAAAAAAAAGGCGAAATGAGCTGCCATGCATGAGCGCCGCGACGCCTATTACAGAAGCACAACGCCGCGGCGATGAGCGTGATAATGCCCAACGCCGCAGTGCCTAGACAAGTCAAGATGTCCGTTTTAATTCAGAATTTTGAGTTTTGAGAAGTTTTGGATTTCCAAAATAAGTAGACTCTTACTCCGACAAGGAATAGAGTTAGTAAACACGAAATACACCCTATATAAATACTTGTAAACCCTTTAGTTAAAATTAAACATTAAAAGAGACTCTAAGAGAGGGGAAGAACTGGGTAGACACTAAATGCTTGTATGCGCTAGGGTGGAATCGTCGTTTGGGTGATCATTGTTCGTGATAGAGTAAGGGCTCACTAAACATTAAGCCCTTTTGAGGGTTCTTCAAATTGAATTTTCTTTGTAAAATCTCTACGGAGTTAATAAGAGAGGTTAAGATCCTTAAATTCATTGTGAACGTTGGTAATTGGCTGAATCACGTATGATTGTGTTGTGCTCTTTCATATTCTGTTTTGGATTCGTGTTATCTTTTACTTGTTTAACAAGTTATTCCGCTGTGTAAAGAGGTTAGGATTTTAAATTAAACTTGAGGTTCTTCGCTTCAACATAACCTCGAGAGAAAAAAGGCATTCCCTCCCTCAACAAAACCAATATATAAAAAATATTTATCTATTTATATAAGAATGAAGATGTATATTTCTGCGGGCGCCAATTTCAAAGTTCTTACCCCAGCATTACAAAAATTATGGGAGCTACTAGCTAATTTTTATTACCTCTCACTAATAAGCAAAAATATGCATTATATTTTTTGTTATACAACGACAGAAAAATATTCAACCACAAGTATATATCACATTGGATAAATATATATACCCATGAATCATTAATAAAGGTTTGACTACCATATAATCAGAGTTCTTATCATCAATCTATATTCAAAATTACAAGTCAACATTTAACCATAAAGATTTGCAAATTTAGGTGTATGGTTGCAAAGTCTTAACACTTCAAATTATAAATATTTTAAATGCGTTTGTATCGTTCTTATCATCAATCTATATTCAAAATTACAAGTCAACATTTAACCATAAAGATTTGCAAATTTAGGTGTATGGTTGCAAAGTCTTAACACTTCAAATTATAAATATTTTAAATGCGTTTGTATCAAAAGTTATTGTCAAATGCGGATGTTTGTATATTTTAAAATATAAATATAAGTTAAATTATAGTTTAAAAAAAATATCATTTTTTAACTAAATAAGTTAAAAATTCAAAACTACTTGATTATCTTCGTTCATTCTAACATCTCAATCTTTATAATTTTTTCTTTGCTATAAAACAAAGAACCTTGGTTAGATAAAAGAATAAATTAAAAATTGGGCCAGTCATGACATCCCTGCCACAAAAGCAATTGAATATTGCAGCACAAGGGTTGTCGTTACATTCTAATAGAGACCCATAAATATTGGTGAGGTAAAGGGACCCAGAGGCTAGGAGACAAACACAAAATATTTGCCAGGATCCTTGAAAGGGAAATATTTGGAAACGAGTCCACAACCAATTTAAGAAGGTTGCTACATAGAGATCCAACATGACCTTGTGCTCTCCCTCTTGCATTTCTGGGCTTTTGTCATTTTCTTTACATGATTTCGCAAACTCTATTATTTTTTAAAAAACAAATATTATATCACTAATTAAAATCAATATAATATAATCACCTACTGATGTACGCTCGATCTTAAATATTCTCTTTTAAAAAAGAGATTTAATTTAACCTTATATCGGGAGATCATTCATACACTTAAGATTATTGTCTCTATTAAAGACGAAGAATCTTAGAGATGTCCCTATTAAAGATGAAGAATTTTACCCTCACATAGGAGAAATAAAATATTAAGATATGTGCTTATGTGTCATATTTATTTATATAAATATTTATTTGATAATATCTATACTATATATATTTTATTAAATTATTAATACTCTTTGTTAAATGATAATAATGCTTATCACATTACGGATACTGTATGATCTAAAAGGGTTCACATCTGGTTTAAAGAAGTTTAGACCGGTGCTAAGGGTTAGTAAAATTGAGAGTTATAAATGCTAACAGTTAGAACTGTTAAGAGTTAGCATGTTATAAGAGTCAGCGAGATCTAAGGAGTTAGAAACTTGTCTGTAATTAGACAAAGACCTGTGGGGACACTAGTAATGACATAGTTATAAAGAGTTGCAATATATGCTAGAAAATGTCATTATGTAAGTGTGTTCTCAAATATTGTGTTTCTGGTCTATTTTCACTAATGCAGGTCTATCGGTGAATTACTTTTATATAGATTAATGTATGTTTATATTTGTAGGGTATAGATGATTGTTGTTAGCTGACTATGAGTTTAGAGCTCGTATGGACATACGAGTATTCAATTAGAAATGAATACTGGATAGACTCATAAGGAACCCAATAGATATCCTATGAAACTGTCAATGGTAGGTACTCTCGAGTTGAGTAGTACATATGGTCCTTTGATCTGAGCACTACGATGGACTTATGGGTGATCCATTATACTTTGGTTCTATGGATGTCAGAGACCTTTCATAGTCTAACCGTTACATGCCGTTGGGTGTGGTCCGATGCTCATAGAGTCCGGTGTACGTAGATATGGGATCCGTCAGCTCACATAGGTAGGTTATATATCTGATACTTCGAGATTGTATTTTAGAAAGTCTTACGGTTGTGAGCAATAAATCAGGGAAAGAAGTTTCTCACAGGGTTGAACAATATAACAAAAGTGTTGGTTTATAGTGTTCATCGATATACGAATTTGGAGACAAGATTGAATGAGCACATGAGGATTTGATGATGTTGATCTATATCCTCACTCATCTAGGATATAGTGATGGAAAGATTATACGTATGCATTCTAACCTCATCTTGTATGGTCTAATGTGTTGATTTGTAATATTCATGACGTGTGTGGAGGGCATCGATTATGGACTCATGGAATAGTTCTATTTGACGAGTCAGGAGTGGAACTAGGGAGTCCCGCAATATGAACTGTATCTATTGTATACTAGGGCAGCGTACCAGATTAAGTAGTTCAATTCAGTAAAATACAACAAAATTGAATATTTATTTTAAGAACCCTTGGGATGCGTGCGTATCAATACTTAAGTGTTAAGTACAATTAATTGGATAACAATTGTTGTTGACCAATTAAAAGGTGACATGTAGCATATAGTGAATCATTGGTTAAGTTAACTCAAGTGTGGGTTTGATAGGCCCCACGTCGAGTTAAATGAGGACTTAATGGTAATACTATTTAATTGTTAAATAATTAAAATATCGATTTATATAGTTGTTAATGAATAGTTAATTTAACTATGATTAATAGTTAACCTAATTTTGGTTAAAGTTAAATTAAGATATTTAGTTAACTAAATTAAGGTTAAGCTAGTTAATCATAGTCGAGTTAAAGACTTAAATATCTAACCAATCTTAAGGGTTAAGTTTACTTAACTAAGTTTAAGTTAAAAATTAACTTTAATTTGGTTAAAACTTAACTAAGGTTAAGAAATAAATATTAAAATAATCAAAAAAGCATTCATTTGATATAAAGTGAATGGTGTGGCCGGCCATTAGGGGTGTAGAGAAAAAGAAATACATTTTGTTTTGGTTTTTAAGAGTTAAAACGAGAGGAAACAAAATAGAATTCTATCTTCTTCTCTTTTATATTTTGGCCAATCAATTACAAAGTATTTTATCAAATGTTGATATATTTTTGTTGTTCAAATTATTGAACTAGAACAAAAACACTTGATGCTTTGTAGTGTATTAATAGTTCAAGTGTTGATATTTTAGATTAAATTTTTAATCAAAGGTCTAAAATGTTAAACCCAATTTGTTGGATTAAATTGCTGTCTAACTGATTAAACCCACCATGTTGATCACTAGTACTGTGAACAGGTATCACTTCAAGCGAATTCAATTCTATTAATCCAAAGGTTTCGAAAGGTAAATTTCTCATTTCTATTTTAATACGATTAAATGTAATTTAAATGTGTTCATTATATATTTTAAGGCTTTCGCTGCGTATATGTATGTATGTTTGTATGAACACAAATACCACATGTATATACCGTATTTTAATTGGTGCTTTCACAAAACTATTGTCATATAATAGGAACAAAAAAAAAAAACTTTCATGTAAGAGGACAACACAAAATACACCACAATATAATTTTTATATCTTTAACAATTTTCAATCATAAATATATTCAAGACCTCAGCCTAATCCAACATCAAAAGAGAAAACACCAATCAAGCTTAGGTGGTCGCAAGGAGGTATGAACATTACCTGAGATTTTTATCCTATACCTTTTTACAAGGAAAACTTGTTCTATTTACTTGGTTTAGTTTTTGTCAAGAAATTTACTGAGATAGCAACAAAAAATAAAAGTTTGAATACGGCCTTTGATTATATTGTCATATGAGTAAATAATTTAACTTGAAAGTTTAATTTAGTAAATAAAATTTAATAATTTTAATACAAGTGTTTTTTTTTAAATATTGTTTTGGTTTTGAAAATAATGGTAAATTCAATCATTACATAAGGTGAAGCTTTTTGAAACTATTAAATTAATTTCAACACCCGCTTCTTTAATACACCAATTATAAAAGTTTTAAATTTACATTTTTTTACTTAATAAATCCCACGTATCACAAAATTATTCCCAAGAGGATTTATTTTATTTTATTTTTCTCCTACCATTCTATGATCCTCTCTCTTTCTCTTAAAGTTTTCTGCTTCTTTCAATGCTCTATAGTCACCTGTTTTGCTATTTTTTGTAACATTTTTTGGTCTCAAGTTTAAAAATAATTCTTAATGTAATTCTTTTGAGAAATTGGAATGTCTTTAAATTTTGACAAGTTATTGTTTCTAACTACATAATTTAGAGGGAGAGTAAACTGCTGTATGCCTAAAAACTCTCTGATTTGACATAAACTAACAAAATAAAAACAAATTAAAGTAAGTCAAAGGCAAGCTTATACCTTGTAAAAACCATGTCATTTAAAGTGCTAGGAACAACTAGCGAATTAGCCTAAACTATTTTATAAATAATCCCTCTGATTATAATCCCATTTTATGGATAATCTTTGTTATTACATATATAATGCGTACAAATTTTATGAATAAATATAAGCAAAGTCTTTACAAATTCTTTATTTTTGTCAAATTCTATAGTTCAATTTAGAGTAACTAAAATTTTAATTTATGTTGTATTTATGAGTGTATTTTAAATAAATTAATAAATTAATAAATTAAAGTATTAGAGTAAAGAAAAAGAGCTGGAAAAGGAAATAAAAGGAAGAGGGATGCCCAAGCCATATTTGACTTGGGCGCCACATCGCCCAAATTTGTTTCCTGTTGAGTGATGCCGCGTTGCTGGGGATGTGAACATTGAAAGAACTAATAACTCTTCTTTATCTTTAATTCAAATTCTCTCTACTTATCAACTACACTCAAAGTCTTTACTTGTTATTCAAGGAATATCCATTTGGTGTTTACCTTTACAAATTTTAATTATCATTGAATCTTAAAAATTATACTACCATTCAAACTCTATTACACTTTGATTTTTATCAACGTAGGGATAGAAATAGTTTTAAGGACAGTGTCAAGTACACCTTAATACATAACTTGTTGTATCCTTTGTACACATCAACCAATAATTTTAAAACTATTTTTATGGATACTACAGGTGATTCTTCATTATTGGCTGTAACTAAATCACTCTCTGAGGCTATAAAGATACTACCATTCAACGAAAAATATATCAAGAGATGACAAGATAATGTTTTGGACACATTAGATGTGATGGGTATGGCAGACCATCTTACACAACCTCCTTCAGATGTCAATGTTTAAAACTATAAGAAGAAATTTTTAAAGTGGAATAAAGTGACTAAGGTATGCCGTAATACTATTCTTCATACACTTTCAAATGAATTGTATAATGTTTATTCGATATACAAAGATGCATATGAAATTTGGGCACAGTTAAAAAAAAAGTATGTAATTGAAGATATTGGTGCTTAAAAATATGTAATCGCTAACTTCCTAGACTTTAAAATGTTTGAGAAAAAGGATGTAACATCACAAATATATGAATTTCATCTCTTGAGCAATGATTTAAAAAATGAGAAAATTGTTCTACCAAAATCTTTTATTGTTGATTGCTTAACTGAGAAGTTGGCTGATTCTTGAAAAGATTATAAGAAAAGCAAAAAGCACAAAAGAAAATACTTAAAGTTATAAGATTCTATTATGTATATAGAATATAATAAAAGAATCGCCAACGGGAGAACATAGAAAAAAAATCAAGGAATTAGTTTCTTATGCTAATTTGATGGAGAGTAAAAATCATGATAACAAGTATCAAAAGTTTACAAACAACACATACCTTAAGAAAAATAATCCCTCATACAAGAACAAAGTTAAGTGTCACTACTAAAAAAATAACTTTCACTAACACTATGCTACTGACACTTTTTTAAATAGTGTCAGTGAATGAAAGTGTCAATGAATTACTGATACTATAGTATCAGAAAAATGAAGTATCAGTGTATTGCTGATACTGTGGTATCAAAAAATGAAGTGTTAGTGAATTACTGATACCCTAGTATCAGAAAGTTATTTTTTATTTAAAAATTTTAATTATTAAAGTAAATTTAAAATTTTAAAATTAATATAATGCTTAAAACGACATCATTTTTTTATTTTTATTTTTATGAATTAGCTATATTTAAGTGTTTATACTGTTTATGACATTTTTTTTTATTTTAAAGTTGAATGTTATAATTTGCCCAACACGAATTATAAAATTTAATTAATTTAAATATTATAATTCGTATCCAATTTCGGTTTTTACTAGGTTAAATGTTATAAAGCTAAATCTAATTTTAACTATGTTAACTATTAAAATTCTAAATTAAATTTCAATTTTAATTATATTAAATGTTATAATTTATATTCCAATTTCAATTATGTTCAATTAGAGATAGCAAAATCAAGATTCGAGTTTTGCTCAATGCAGATCCGAATCTAAATTTTTTCAAGTAACAAAACTTGGATTTAGCCCAAATTTTTCTGATTGAATCCAGTTAAGCTCATTTTTTTTTTTAATTTTTCCAATTTGTTTTTTAAATTTTTTTTATTGTTTTAGTAAATTATAAATTTTTGGGATATTTATTTTATAAAATAATAGTTAGATTTGTATTTATAATTTGTTAGTACATTAGAGATATTATAATATGAAAAGTTATTTTTTATTAAAAATATTAATTAATTAAATTAATTTAAACTCAAAAAATTAATATACATTATTGAAAAAATAATTATTTGTTTTGGTTTATCAAAATTGCAAACGACATAACAGTCTTTGGGAAAGATTGTCCTCTACTGAAACCCTAATACTAAAACTCTCTCAAAACCAAAGTTTGTAGCCGCCACCCTTATAACACACTTCCACCCCTCCAGCCTATTTCCTCTTTTTGTTTTAGCCCTCTTTCTATTAATTTCTCTTGAATTTGCTATCTCTTCATCTCTCCAACGGGCTTTCTTTAGTTTCGGTGATTGGAAGGAGTTCACTACTGTGGTGCCTTGCTACAAGGCTGAGTTCGACAGCCTTTGTCGTCCGACGTCGTGCTGTGCCTGCCGTCAAAGGGTTAACGGATCCAGCCACAACAACCAACAAATCTTTTTCGACTCTGTACAGTGGTACGTCTGTCACTTCTCTCACCGAACACCATTGCACATCCTTCTCTCCGTTGACTCACGGGCCTGCCAATTTTCAAGCCATCACTGCTAGCATTCCTCCGTGTTTCGCGGCTCCTTTTTAGTCATTGTAGCTCGTCGGTGCATGGTGTGGCACTCAGTTTCAACGATGATAGTGATGATGATGACTACTTTGATGATGGTGATGAGGGAGATGAACTTTTCAATATGATTGGTAGAAATTTTTCTCCTTTCCCCTTCTAAAATTATTTTCTCTTTATTTGTAATAGTTGGTGGAATCAATATGAATGTACTTGTTTTCTCCTTCGTTTTTTTTAATTGATGAACAAGTATAATTCTTTGATGACAACTGAACATATGTTCTTGATTGCAAGTGCTTGGCTTGGAAATTCTTGTTTTTCATAATAAAATGATCTCAATATATGGCTTTCCCCCCCTCTTTTTCTGGTTGCCTAGAGGGTGTTAATGTTTGATTTTGTATATTAATGTATTTATTACTAATATTCGATTCGTGAATAGAATGTTTATCTTACTTGCCTATGAATTAATAAGCTTGAGGGATTTCTTACACGTAGTGAGGGGATCTTTGTAATGGTATGCTTTTCATATGCTTTCAGTATATCTGTGTTTGATATAATGATTAAGAATCTAGAAATGGAGCATTGGGGTTATATATCTGGACTGAATGTATATCATAAGGATTATTAACAATTTGGAAATCTAATATTTTGGTTACATCTGTTGCTTAATGTGCCATTATGAAGTTTGTGTTTATGTTTCTTGATGTTGCTGTTTGCTTCTTTTAATAATTTTACTAGGAAGATAAATAATGATGTCATGTAAGTATAATAGAAGATACCTAGTTGTTATCTAATGCTTTAATTTGGATATACTAGATGAATGGTAGGGGGTTGGAACCTGCATTATTGTTGTTCCTCGTGCCTAACTCCTCTTTTAAATCATTCTCATGTGTGATCATCTGATGTTCTCCACCTTTTGCATCTTATCTCTTACTATAGTTTTTTACTTGACTAAATTGACTACTAATGTATATACCTCTAACTTTGTAATACTTATGCGGCTAGAGCCACAAACAAGAATCCAGACTTTTCTCTCTGAGTTTAATGTGCTTTAATATATAAAATTAATGAGTTGCTTATGAGAAATCTGCCCTGTTCTTTTTCCTATATGATTTGTGTATTGATACACCAATTTGATGATTATATCAACTTACTTAGGATTGTTAACTATACTGTCATTGCATCCTTAGCACTGCACTAACTATGCTTTATGTTTTTGCTTCCAGCCAATTGAACGTGTCGCTATCCATTCATTATATTATTATGGTAAGAATTGAGAATCCTGTTGTTATGAATATAGTCTATATTATTTTGCTCCAGTGGCTGTCAACAACTGAATATTGAAGGCTGATATTGAGACATTAAGAACAAAGGTAAGCTACTGCTCTACTTGGTGGATGATGAATATTGTTAGCAATGTTTACTTGAGTTTGAAATATATGAAATTGTGATACTTTGAGGCCACCAAGCTAGTGAATATGCATCCATATCAAATTTGGAAAACTGTGGAATTTGTTCAAGGAAAACTTAAATCTCAAAGCAGATCCTGTACATATAGTTAAGAATCGTCTTAAATGCTTTTTACATGGTTGAATAACACCATTTCACAAACTTCTTTAATAAATTGATCATCAATAAAATTATAAGACTGATTATAGATCCCATGAAAACTAATTAGACTCTTTTCAAATGCTACTTCAAAGCGGCATAATGGATGCATTTTTGTGGAATATGCTAAAATGCTTTCTGTGTGGTCCTGTTTAGCAATGTTAATTGGTTGGTTTTGAATAGTGAGCATTTTATGCCAATGAAATTGATTGAACCAGCATCATTGACATGATGGAAAAATTAAGCATATCAATTGGTTTAATTTGTTTGGTTATCCAAGAATGAGAAAGGTTATGTTTGTTTCAGTATACAGTTAATACACCATATTGTGTGTATATTGTTGGCACAGTCGGATCTTAGGCACGTGGGTGTATGCATATACAATTGTGTCTATTGCCTAACGCATCAAAAATATAAATTTTGTAATAAACACAATAAATAAATATATTAATCACATTAATATATTAATTAGGTTAGAGAACTCACCAAACGTGTAATGTTATACACGTATTTTTTCTGAAGTCCGCATGGAGACCAACTTGCGTACAGTTCTAGTCACCAACTCGGTGGACTTGGTGTAGTAACCAGTATCCATAACCGGTAAGAATATGTATATTTATATATATAAATATACGTATTTTATTTGTATGTGAGTGATCCTTGATTTATATATTGTTATTAGTAGTGTTTTTATAGGTTAAGGATATATTATTAGTATTGGGTTTATTTGCAAGACTTTGGAATTAGTTTAGGGACCAAATTGTTATACTTTGAAAGTTTTAGGGGTGAATTTGTAAATACCAAAAATTAACCACTTAGTATAAAAATACACTTTTAAAAACCCTAATTCTCTCATTTTTGTCGAGCTACCCATTTTTAGAGAGAGAAGAGAGAAATAAAGGAGAAAGAAAGAGAAGAAGAAGAAGAAAAAGAAGAAGAAATTGGAATTTTGGATCTTTAGAGGTATATCACAACTAATTATCAATTTATTGGTATTAATTAAGTTAATTTCTTTAAGTTTTGATTTCTGGAAATATGTATAATTAAGGATTTGATGTGTATTTCGTTTGATGTTGTGAGAATTGATGATGATCTATAAGATAGTTTGATAAATCATGATGAATTATGAAATTTCTGCTGGATAACCTCTTGATCTAGGAATTTTATAAATTGTTGTGATTCGATTCTGGTTTTGAATTTTTATTATATGAAATTAGACATGTTTAGGATCATCTGAGACTTTGAATCGACTGAAAAGCTCAGAAATTGAATTTTTAGTGAATTTACCAAAATGACCCTGGAATTCTGGAAATTTCCTGTGTAAACAGTATGATACAGTGGAAAATAATTTTTGACCTGCTGAATGATCTTTAAAAATTATGAATTTGTGGAATATGATAATTTTATATGTCTAATATGATATACTCGGAATTGAGAATTTGGATCAATGTGGTTGAAGTGTTATGAATTTCTAAAGTGTATTAGCTCATTGTAGTATTTGATTAACAGATTTTTAAAGTTATGAAATAAAATAGTTTTAAAATACTTTTGGCAGTTATTTGGAAGCCAAATATTTATCATGGACTGAGATATGTGTCAAGAGTAATTATGTGGTAGTTTTATAATTTTTGAGTTAGTATATGATTTTATAAAATTGGGAGATTGAATACTGTTCAGCAAGTATCTTGATCCTGTCAGGTTTGTAGTTTGGATTCGATGGTGTGTATGGAATGGATTGTGTAGGAATTTTGATATAATATTCATTTATAAGAAGTATATATGAGTCAAGAATGATGTATTCTGATTTCGGAGTAATTGAACATCATTTGATGTATTAGAAATTTTTGTTAAGTGTAAGTGGTCAGAATGACAGGTTTTGAGAAACCAAATATTTAGACCAATTTGATGTGATAAATGCATTGTGTATAATTTTGTAAGCTATTTAAAGTATTTTGTGTGAATTTTGAGGCTTATGAAAGGATTAATCTCCATTGATAGGTTAAGGAGATTTAAGCCTTGTAGCTGAAAGTGTTAAGAGGTAAGTATACTAGACTTACTACTGGAATCACAATAAACATAATAATTGTTTTGTATGATTTTGTAAATGGGGTTAAGAATATGTTTATGATATGTCAAAGTATATTTTGATATGAAATGTGAATATATGTTTATGAATGTGAGCATTGACATTGAGCATGGACATACATGTATTTTTGAAAGTGAGCTTTCCAAAATAAGATGCGTTTAACAAAGAAAGCTTTTGAAGTGTAATATGTCCATGAGAAATATTTTGTGATTTGAGGGTACTTGAACTCACTGTTAACTTAGTAGGCATTTTATGTGATTTGTGGAGCCTTTATGTGTGGCCTTTCCTTCGGGATTGGTATATGTTATGTGTTCCGTATGTAGGGAGGATCCTATTGGTACCTAAAGGAAGTGTGAGTCATCACATTCGTGTGGTGGCGTATTGGTACATGTGAGAGGACTCACCGATGATCAGGGTGAGGGTTTGGCTTTTACCTTCGGGCATAAGCGTTATATATGTGTGATTTAAAGACCTCACTTGTACTATTCCTCTCATACGGTATGTCACCTACGAGTGACATTTGGCTCATTATGTGATATGTGATATGTAAGTCCTACTAAGTAGTAGTCGAGTAATGGTATTCCTATTATGTGTTTTGAAAGAATGTGTAAGCGCTTACATGATATGTGATTTGATAAGATTATGATTTTGATTGATCACAGCATATCATACATATGCATTGTGTACATATATGTATTTGTATTTGATATATGAAAAATTAGTATGCTTACTGAGTTTTATACTCATTATAGTTTATGGTGATTTCAGGTAAATAAGGTACATGTGTGCTTAGCGGATTTGGCAAGGCTTCTGCTGTTCCTTGGGTTCCCTAAGTTGCTAGGTTGTTGTGTGTTTCATTTGGGGACACGTGGGATAGGATATTTGGTTTGTCCCTATTGAATAAATACTTATGTTATTTCATTGTGTGTGGATTGGATTTGGTTTAAGTTTTATAAAGTGTGGTTATTGGATGATTTTAAGTAAGAATTTGCAATGGATATATTCTGGGCTCCCGGTAACAAAGTTGCTACTGGTGACGTAGTAGAGTGTTAATCTCTGAGAAAACTCTGCGTATCTCCGGTTTAATAATTGTCCCAGTCATAATTCAATTGCTATAATTCTGAAAGAAATTGAAATGAAAGTTGAAAATTTTGTGTAAAATTATTTATGAGTGCACATGCAGTGAATGAATGTAAGTGATGTCGTGTGTCGGATCTTTTGGGTCTGGGGCGTGACACTTGGTGAGCTAGAACAGCAGCTCCATATTCAGCCTGGGATTAACTCTTAATCCCCAAAATGGCCAGGATTAAATTTACATCATTTTCTTCAAAAGGATAAGAAATGGAGAATTTGGAGCAATTCATAATTACTCAAATTAGAATCATAGAGAAAAAATGAATCAATTTTATTTTTCCTCAACACCCCCCTCCCCTTTTTTTTCTTTTTTATTCTTTCTCTTTTCTTTCTTCTCCATTTCTCTCTTCTCTCTCTCTCAGTCGAATGGCCTTCTTCTTTTTTCTTTTCTTGCTTTTGCTTTTATATATATATATAATATAATATAATATAATAATAATAATATATATTATATAATATAAAAGGAGAGAGAGAGAGAGAATGATTATTTAACAATTAAATAATCATAGTGTGTCATGACCATTTTGCCCCTTATAAATAGTTACCAAGTTTACCCCTAGTGGGTTCCACCAAATTCCACATTTGGATAAACTCAACTGAGGGTCCACAATACGCTACGTGTCACAATCCAATTAATAAATAATAATTATTAACTAATTGTTGTATTTAACAGTTAAATACAGACACATGCATTCCCGTGAAAGTGCTAAATATTGCTGGATTAAACAATTTAATCCGGCACGCTGCCCTAGTGCACAACGAGTACACTCCATATCGGGGGACTCTCTAGGTCTACGCCCAATTCATCAAATAGAACTATTCCATGAGTCCGTGAGCAATGCCCCACGCACACGTCACGGATATACAAATCAGCGCGTTGAACCATACAAGCTGAGGTTACAACGCATACGTATAGTCCTTCCGTCGTAATATCCAGGATGTGCGGGGATATAGATTATCACCGTCAAATCCCCAATGCTCATCCATATCCTATCTCCAGACTTGTATCTCAATGAACAATATGTGCAAACTCCTTTGCCATATTGTTCCACCCTGGCGGAACTCTTTCTCGGGATGATTGCTTGTGGCCACAAGACTTTTTGAGATACAGTCTCGAAGCATCTAGATATCAAACTCTATATGGGAGCTGACGGATCCCATATCTGTACGCACCAGACTCCATAAGCATCGGACCATACCCAGCGACACCCAACAGTCACACCATAAAAGGTGTGTGACATGTGTGAAACCAAAGTATGGTGGATCACTTACGAGCCCACCATGGCACTCAGGTCAAAGAACCACGTATACTACTCAACTCGAGAGAACGTTCCATTGACAGCTTACATTGAATGTCTATCGGAGGCCCTCGTGAGTCTGTCCCATATCCAGTCCTAACTGGATACCCATATGTCAATACGAGCTCCGAACTTCAAGCTCATGGTCAGTCAAGAACGACCATCTATACCCGACAGATACGACATATGTTGATCTATATATAAAGGTATCCACCGATAAACCTGCATCGATAGAAATAAATCAGGGATTATTATTCGAGAACATACTTGCACAACTTACATTTCTTGGCACCCGATTGCAACTATTGCAACTATGCAGTTACTAGTATATTCCCAAGTCTATGTCCCATTACAGACAAGGCTTCAACTCTTGGATCTGCTGAGTATTATAACTAACTAACACTTAACTGTGCTAACATTTAGCAATTATATCTCTCAGCGTGGCTGACTATGAGCCCTTATCTAAATCCTTTAGATCTGATCTGAACTCCTTCAGATCTATAATGTCTGTAATGTTACATGCATAATACTATATTAATTAGTATTAACATTTAATAGGAATGTACACTTATATAAATACACAAGTATATATACATTTAGGGATGACACGTAAGCACCGACCCTAACATATATGTGTATCATTTAGAAGGGTTTTGTTTGCTGACTGCAAAATCAGTTAGTGATGTAAAGTCAACAAAGTATATATTCGTCATCCACCATATGTTTATTGTTTGTTACTATAATTATGCTTGTCTACTACACAAAAAGGATACTGACGGGTCATGTTATTGGTTGTCTTCTACTCAGCCAAGTACATAAAAATTTGCTATGTTATAGGAACACTTATTTCTTTATTTATAGGCAAGCATTATTATGTGGATGTTATTGTCAAGGATTATCTCTTCATTTTTTAGTCACGTTTTATATTAACCGAGGACATAACTCCATGTTGTTATCTTTACAGAAACTATTATGAAAATATGCATTGTACTTTTAGCTGAATGTCTTAAAATATATTTCAGCTATCCTTATAATCACAATTCATTGCATCAATGATCTATAGATCTAGAGAGGGTTTTTCCCAAAGACCAATGCTATGAAATGCAATTTGATATGTTTTCCAGTTGTTTAGTGACTGTTTGATTAACTATAAATTGTTGGATTTATTGTTAGATTTCTCATGTAATGTACAATTGTTGCTGCAGGATGATTGCAGATCCTGCTTTTTTATATAAGCTTCTCTTAGAGCAAGTTGCCACAATTGGGTACTCTGTTTGGTGGAGGTTAGAAAATTGCAAGGATAAGTGCTTCTTTGTTTCTTTTATAACAATTGAACAAACCATTTATCTCAGATTTGGAGAATGAAGTTCTTTGAATTATCCATATTAATTGTTAATTGTTATTTGCAATCTAATTGAAACGTTTTGTGATATCATTTCAACTTTTATCTACCTTTTTAACATCACTTATAGTTGTGAAAATTGTGAATTGCTAGGGTAATATTGTTATAAAAGATTCATAGATTCATTTAACACACACACACAGATACAAACACACACATATAATTTTATTGAATTTGATTTCTAATGCATGTTACTTTGTACTCTGTTTGAAGCATTTGATAGGGTAAGAGGAGAAATTCCTCCTTATTCATCTAGCATTGATCTGTATACCTCAGGAAGTTGAACAAGCTAGTAAAGCTATGCAGGAGCTTCAGAATAACACGTTACCATCATCTGATCAATGCAGAATGCATAGAGTGGATGAATTTGTTCTCACTTGTTACAAGTGGTGTGAATGACGGAGATGTTACACTGAAGATGACATTACCTTGATACATGACGATGGGGCAGCTATGTGTTTAACTAATTTTCAAACTTTGGGATGTTTTGAAATATTATAGTTCTTAACGATTCAGTCTGAAATGTTTAGCAATATATATGAAATTAAGCTTGGATGCTTTAACAATTGTAATTTTATTTATTTAAATAAATAAATAAAATTATATTTACTTAGATGTGATATTTATATATAGAATTGTAGTTTATTAATAAATTCAAAACTGAAATTATTAAAAAATATTTTAAATTAAATACAAAAATTTTGATACCACGGTGTCAGCAATTTATTGATACCACGATGTCAACAATTTACTGATACCATAGTGTCAGTGATTTAATAATACTATGGTGTCAGCGATTTACTGATACTACGGTGTCAGAAATTTACTGATACCGTGGTATCAGAGAATCATTGATACTACGACGTCAGCGATTTACTGATACTATAGTATCAGAGATTCACTGACACCATAAATGGTGTCAGTAATTTTCTGGCTCGAGCAACATTGACACTATGAAGCAGTGTCAGTGAAACCCTTCACTGACGCTAACTTAGCGTTAGTAAAGACCATTTTTGTAGTAGTGTGTTATGCTTGTGGAAATGGTGGTTATTGTCGGGGATTTAATATACGTGGGTGTATGCATGTGCAATTGCGTTTATTGCATAAAATACGTATCACATACATATTTAATGTTGCGAGAGAATTAAATCATACAATAAACACAATAAATAACAAATTAATCATATTAATATATTAGAAGGGTTGAGAAATCACCATAATGTGTAACGTTATACACGTGTATCCTGGAGTCTGCTTGGAGACCAACTCATTGACAATTCTAGTCATCAACTCAGTAGGCTTGGTAAGCTAGAACAATAACTCCAATCTAGCATGAGATTAACTCTTAACCCTAAAATGGTTAGTTGTGTGTATTTTTCCTTTTCTCTAAAAGAAAATAATATGGAAATTATAGCAATTAACAATTGCTTCACACAGCCTTAAAGAAGAAAAATTGAAACAATTTCATTTTTTCTCTCCTTTTCCCATTTCTTCACTTTGGCACCCAAAGGAAATTGAAATTTCAATTTCCTTCACATTTCATTGCCGACACACACACCCACCTTTACACACACCATCTCACAATATATATCTAATATAAATATAATAATAATATTATAATATAAAATAATGAGATATTTTAATTATTTAATAATTAAATAATCAAAGTGTGAAATAATTATTTTGTCTATCATAAATAGTTACCAAGTCTACCCCAAGTGGGTCCTACCAAATCCCACACCTGGGTAAACTAACCGAAGGTCCACAATATGCCACATGTCATTATATAATTAGTAAAGAATAATTATTGATTAATTGTTGTATTTAATGAATACAGACACGCACGTATTTCTGTGGTAGTGCTGGATATTGCTGAATTAAATAATTTAATCTGGTACATTGTCCCAGTGCATAACGAGTACACTCCATATCGTGGGACTCCCTAGGTCTACACCTGATTCGTCAAATGAAAATATTCCATGAGTCCGTGAATATTGCCCTACGTACACGTTACGAATATACAAATCAGCACGTTGAACCATACAAGTTGAGGTTACAATGCATACGTATAGTCCTTCTGTCATGATATCTTAGCTATGCGGGGATATAGATTATCACCGTCAAATCCTCATGTGCTCATCCATGTCTTCTCCTCAGACTTGTATCTCACTGAACAATATGTTCAAACTCCTTTGCCATATTGTTCCACCCCAACAGAAACTCTTTCTTGAGATTAATGTTTGTGGCCATAAGACTTTCTGAGATACAGTCTTGAAGTATCTGAATATCTAACTCCCTATGTGAGCTGAAGGATCCTATATCTATACATATCGAACTCTATAAGCTTTGGACTATACCCAGTGGTCATACCATGAAAGGTTTGTGATATATGTGGAATCAAAGTATGGTGGATCACTTACAAGTTCACCATAGTACTTAGGTAAAAGGACCATGTATACTACTCAACTCAAGAGGACCCTTCGTTGACGGCTTACATAGGATGTCTATTAGAGGCCCTCGTGAGTCTATCCTGTATTCAGTCTTAATTAGATACCCATATGTCAATACGAGCTCCAAGCTCACAGTTGGTTAGGAACGACCATCTATACCCAACAGGTACGATATATACTGATCTATATAAAAGTATCCACTAACAGACCCACATCGGTAGAAATAGACCAGGGACATATTTGAGAACATACTTGTGCAATTGATATTTTCTGGCACTTGATTGCAACTCTTGTAACTATGCAGTTACTAATATATTCTAGGTCTATGTCCTATTATAGACAAGGCTCCAACTCTTAGATCTTCGTTGAGTGTTATAATCAGCTAACAACTAGCTGTGCTAATATTTAGCATTTATATTTCTCAGCGTGGCCAACTATAGGCTATTATATAAACTCCTTTAGATTATATCTGAACTCCTTTAGATCATACAATATCTGTAATGTTACATTGTATAGTATCATATAAATAAGTATTAGCGATTTAATGAGAATGTACACATATATAAATACATAAGTATATGTACATTTAGGGATGAAACGTAAGCACCAACCCTAACAGTTATTTGGCCTATCAATGTAAGTACAGAAATAAGAAAGGAAACAATAAAACTCTTAAGGCTAATTTGGTTAAAGTAGATGAGGTGATTGTTGCTGTAATTGTTTCTCAAGTGAATATCGTTGCAAGTGGCAACAAAAAGTGGGCTATTGACTTTGGAGCCATTAGAGATATATGCGATGATAAGAGTGCCTTTTATGATTATGTTCAAGAAAGAGAAGGAGAGGAACAAGTTTATTTTAGTAATTCCTGATGAACACTTGAAATTACATATTTAATAAGGGTTTTATATCATTTTTTTTATATTACTAGTGTCTTTAACCCTCCTAGCTTAAGTATGTTTACAATATTGTACCTAATTAACTTTTAACTGTTTTGTGGTAGGTTTGGTAAAATGGCCATAACTTTCTACCTAAGGATCCAATGGGAGTGATTCTTGATCCTGTGAAGAGCTGACTCAATAGGCTAACATATTATATTTCAAAAAGTATTTGAATTTTGAGCGTTTGAAAGGTGAAAATAGCCTAAAACAAAACTGATTTGCAGTATAAATTCAGTCCAAATAATCATCAGTATTTGGCCTATAAGTATGAGATAACTCAATAAGTATTTGAACTTATCTACAACTTTGATGTTTTGAGTGAAAATTAATTTGGATCACATGAATTCCAAATTGGATAATCAAGTGGGTGCATTAATGATAATCAATGTAAATTATTTGCCACTATTCTTGACTTTTATCATCTAAGTGGTTCCCTTTTTATTTGTCTCGATTTATCTATATTTTTCTATAAATAGGTAGCATGTTTATGCCCAAATGATATAATTAGAGAGCTAGATTTTAGTTCAAAATACTTATCTTTTGTATTATCTCTTTATAATATTATTTCTCTTGTTTATTATTCTAAATTCATGTTATCTCTTCTTCCATTTCTTTTTTCTCTTTTGTTTTATTATGTCCAAGTAATTTTCTTTATGCTAAGGTGAAAGGGTGAAACTCTTGGCAAGGTAATAAGATATACTTAACTCTTATTCATAAATTTAATGTTTCATTCTTAAGTTATACAAATTTATATATGATGTATTTATTTTGTTTGTAATATTAATACTTTTTCTTCTAAAATAGTGTATCTTGATTTATTATAGACAATTTTTATAGTTGTCACAATGAATTCTTGAAACCATTTACAAGATTTGGCATATATACCCTTTCTTGTAAAGTGGGAGTCTTGATTATTGTAGACAAATATAAAGATTGACATAATAAATACTTGAACCCATTTATAAGATTTGATATATAATAATTAAAATAAATAAATACTAGTTAATATATAAATGGTGATGAACTTTAATTGTTATATATTTCGGTTGGAACCTCCTTTATGTGAGGATTGCAATTGAGTTATAAAAAAAGTTGAATATATTCTTACTTCATATGCCATGAGTGGATCCCCCTAACCTTAACTTTTATTTTAATTGGTTTATTGAATTATAACCAAGAAGTTGAGAATTAACTTGGAAAGAAAATAAAAAGATTAATAACTGATAAAAGAGGAAAGTATGTATATAACATATTCAATTCCTATTATTAAGACAATGAAATTATATATAAAGTTATACCTCTATATTCTCCTGAATCAAATTGGGTGGTTGAAAAGAAAAATAGAACATTAAAAGACATGATGAATTGCATGTTAATAAATTCTATGGCACCTATGAACTTGTAAGGGGAATCAATATTGACTGCTTGTCATATATAAAATAGAATTTCATGTCAGAAGATTGGAACTACACCTTATGAGTTATGGAAAGGTTATAAAGCTAACCTTTCATACCTCAAAGTGTAGAGATGTCTTGCAAAGGTCTCAATTCTTAACCTTAAAAAGAAAAAGATAAGATCTAAGACAATTGATTGTATGTTTATAGGTTATGTCCAGAATAGTGTTGCATATAAATTCTTGGTATTAAAAAATACCATTGGTTTATTTGATAAAAACAATATAATAAAATCTAAGAATGTATAATTTTTTAAATCTATTTTTCCTAAGAAAGAAAACCTAGAGAATATTTTGACTTATATAAAGGTACATAATGACCCTTTAGAAAAATATAACAATGAACTTAGAATAAAAAAGAGAATGAGGAAAACCACTAATTTTGGTAATGACTTCAATGTTTTTCTTATGGAAGATGACCCTAAAATATATAGCGAGGCTATGACTTCTCATAATGCTCATTTGTGGAGAAAGACAATTAATGATGAAATCAACTCAATCATGAGTAATCATATGTGATAAGTAATTGATTTACCTTCGAGAATAAAGCCTATTGGTTGCAAATGGATCTTTAAAAAAGAAAATATGAGCCGATGGTACAACTAAGAAGTATAAGGTAAGATTGGTTGTCAAAAGATTCATTCAAAAGAAAGACTTAAATTATTTTGATATTTATGTTTCCATAACTAGAATTACATCCATTAAGATTTTAATTGCATTAGATATAATATATAGTTTTTTTATACATCAAATAGATGTAAAGATGACTTTTCTAAATAGAGATTTAAAAGAGAAAATTTACGTGGAACAACTAGAAGGCTATGCTATTGTTGGCACAGAGCATAAAGTATATAAATTAGTAAAGTCCTTTTATGACTTGAAACAAGCACTAAAACAGTGACATGAGAAGTTTGACAATGCTCTAGTATCAAGTGATTTTATGATAAATAATTTCGATAAATGTGTGTACTATAAAACCTTTAATATTAAGAATTATGTCATTTGTCTTTATGTGGATGACGTGTTAATATTTAGTCATAGTATGAAAGTAATAAATAAGACTAAGAGGTTTCTATCAATTAAGTTTGATATGAAAGATATGGGAGAAGCTGATGTCATTCTTGGAATAAAGATAATAAAAACATCTAATGATCTCATTTTATCTCAAGAATGGTATGTAGATAAGTTTCTAAAGAGATTTGAGTACATAGCATACAAATCGGTGGTAACACTATATGATGCTAATGTTAAACCTCGAAAGAATATTAAGCATAATGATAATCAGACCTGATATGCACATATTATTGGAAGTCTTATGTAGTTGATGAATAATATTGGGCCTGATATAACATATGTTATAGAGAGACTGAATAGATATACTCAGAATCTGGGAAAAGAGCATTGAAGTGCCTTAGATCGAATTGCAAAATACTTGATAGGCACTAAAACTTATGTGCATTCATATGGTAAATCACAACATTTGATAGAAGGTTATTGTGATGCTAATTAAATCTCTGATTCCAATAAGGTGTAGTCTACTAGTGGATATGTGTTCACCTTGGGTAGAGGAGCCATATGTTAGAAATTCATTAAATAGACTTGTATAGAATAATCTCCCATGAAATCGGAATTGATAGCCTTAGAAAAAGCTTGTTCTAAGGATGAGTGGTTAAAAATAACCATGACTGATCTTCCCATTAATTCTCACCCTCTTATATCAATTTCTATAAATTGTAATTGCTTAGCAGCCATTGCTAGAGTAAAGAGTAAGATCTATAATAGAAAAAATAGACATATTCGTCTAAGACATAGGATTATTAAGCAATTGCTAGAATCTAAGATGATGAGCTTAGGTTATGTGAAGTTAGAGATGAATTTGGCTAATCGTCTGACTAAGCCACTAAATAGGAGGTTAGTAGAACATACGTCAAGGGCTGATCTTCTGCTTAGAGCATGAGACAAGAGTGATGGTAACCCTCCCTATGTGATTAGCGATCCTATTGAAGTAGGTTTATAACGGTAAGAAAAAGTCACTTGTTATCTTGTTGTACTACTGATTGTATTTTATGAGTCTATTCTTATAACGAGATAGTACATCTATTGTGAAAAATGGTGAGTAATACTCTTAACGAACTCTATAGCCCTTAATAGTTTGGTGGTATATTAAATCTGAAGAACATATTTGATGGAGTGTCACCTATGTGAGTGTGGAATTGGGTCAGTTCCTATAAGAGGTAAGTAGGCATCTCTAAGGCACTCATGAAACCAAGACGGCACAATTAATAATGCTAAACCGCAGATAGAAACAAGTTAAAAGAAAATTTAACTTGATTATTTAATCATCTTTTTTACATCCAAAAAAATAAAAGTTAATAGAAACTTGATTTCACCTAGTTCCTATAAGATACAATTATTTAATTAGTGGTTGGTTCATATCTTAAAAAAGTACCAACCTACATAAATTAAATTCTACTTTAATTTGTGGTTAATTTGATTACATTAGTTTATTAAAATATGTGGGAGGACTATTAATTTTTACGAGTGTATTTCAAATAAACCAAATATAAATTAAAGCATTAGAGTAAAGAGAAAGAGCCGAGAAAGGAAACAAAAGAAATAGGGATGCCCAAGCCATAATCGCCTAGTCAAGTATTTTGATTTGTTTCTCATTGAGCGTTGTGATACTGCGAGTTGGGGATATGACATTTGAAAGAGTCATCTAACTTTTCTAATAGGTATGGCCTTTGAAGAAGTGTTGTATCTCTCTAGAGAGATATCTTATTTTTGTGAATATTACAAGCACATCCCATATAAAAGGAACTAACAACTCTTCTTTATCTTTGATTCAAATTCTCTTTACTTATCAACTACACTCAAAGTCTTTACTTGCTATTCAAGGAATTTGCATTTGGTGTGTACATTTGCAAATTCTAATTGTCATTGAATTATGAAAAATATACTACCATTCAAACCTTATTGCGCCTTGATAATTATCTACATGGAGATGTAAATAGTTTTAAAAACAGTACCTAGCATGCCTTGACACAACTTGTTGTATCCTTTATACACATACACACCGACCAACAATTTCAAATAAATAAACGTCAAAGGTGACATGTTGCTGAAAAATAAAGTTTAATTAAATCATTTAAATGATCTTTTCATTGTAAGTAATTTTATATAAAAATATCTTTGAAATAAAATTATTTATAAAAATAGTGTAAAATTAATTTCGTGAGTTCAAATATATATATGTATATTTGAAAAGGAGTTCAAATTTATATTAATTTTAAGAGTGACAAAATTTTCTTATTTTGGCAATAGTAAATATTTAACCGTTTGGACTTAGATGGTGCAGTTACAAAACAAATAATGCAAATGCTTTTTAGTTTGGTTGTTAGTCAGTCGTATAAAGCGAGGATGTGATAACTTTACTGATTGATAGATAATGTTCCTCCATTGTGCATAATTGAATGCTGATCATTGATCTTCTTCAATAATTTTTTTTTTCTTTTGGTTGGCAATGTTTGTTGAAAAGCAAGAGATCCAATAAATGACCAGGATAAAAAAAATATTAAGGCAAATAGGGTTGATGTTTATTATTGTACTTGGGGTAAATAACAGCAAAACAAGGTAGTTTGCACAAGTACGAGGCTTGGCCAGTGTTCAAAGAAGCAGTAACAAATAGTACAAAGTCAACGAAGACCACCAGACAAGGGAAAGAAAAGGCCAACCAACTGATACAAAATCACAATGAAGAAAAATAAGTGTTAGAAGACTCTGTACAAAACCAGTTACCACAAAGCAAACAAATCAAGTAAGAAAATACCCTTGCGACCGCAAAGATGATCATCGAAAGAACCTCAAGCAAGGATTAAAAATTTAGACGGAATGTAAGAGGACCAAAGTGATCTGTTGCAAGGAAAAAACTCACAGAGGCAAAGAAAATAAGAATAAGCCTCCAACATAGACAAAGAACCATCATACGAAAGTTGCCAAATAAGTTTATCAGCAATTGAATCAAAACTATCATTGAATGAACAAAAACCTTCTTCATCATCTGAAATTACATTTAGGCGCTCCTAGCTTCATTAGATCTTCTATTTCCTTCTATATGAAATCTCCTACCTTCCCCAAGTAATTAGCAAGAAATTGAGAGAGAAATAGAGGTGAAATTTATCTAGAATGTTCTGAATAATCTCATTGTAACTAAGTAAAAATAGCATGAATAAAAGAGTGAGAGAGACGGCAAGTAATATGTAAACAAATATTCTAATTTCTTGTATATTTTGAATTGTACAACACTCTCTTAAATAGATATTATAAGGAGAGAACAAATTATACAACTGTACAACGAGATCTAATCCCTAATTTTAAGGGATGGATAATCACCTATAGTTACTATAGAATATTCAAAAATTAAACCCCATATATCTAAGTCATTAATTGACCAAAATCACCTATATTTTTTGTTAGAATTTATTGATACAAAATCAAGAATAAATTTAATTTTGAATTGAAAACTAATGAGAAGTCGGACATGAGGTAAAGTATACATGGGATACATGAAAAAAGATCTAGTAATTCATTGTAGACATAAGTAGTTATTACCGAATCATTTATATTCTTATACCTTGTGTGATTGATTGTTATCTCTATTGCATGATCGATCTTGTTGATTTTTATTTTACTTGTGAGTGAAATTTTTTGCAAAGTGTATAAGATTTTATAATGCTAGATACTAAGTCAAAATGTATTAGGGCATGTATACCCCAATGAACGGAATCAATACTAATGCTAATTACTGAGTAGAATTAGTGCTAATGTTAATTTTCTGCAACAAACTGGTATCAGAGCATAGGTTGGTTAAACTATGTCAATTCACAAGCATGAGATAGAGAAGTTCAATAGGATGAATGACTTCAATCTATAGAAAGTAAATGTTATGACTTTATTGGTAAGTCAAGGGTTAGATTTAACCCTTGAGGAAAATCAAGAAACAACCAATGAAGAAAAGAGATCGACAAAACCTAGATATGAGGCAAATAGAGAAGACATTTAGAAAATGGCCCATAGTACTATAGTATTATATTTTAGTGATGAAGTTTTGAGGAAGATAGCTAGAGAGAAGATGATATTGAGTCTTTGGAAGAAACTTATCGCCCTCTACATGACAAAGTCCCTCGCGAATTATTTATATGTCAAGAAGAAATTATATTAGCTGTTTATGGTTGAGGAAACTTTCATGAAAGACCACATAGATGCCTTCAATAAGAGTATCATTAATCTTAAAATAATAGACAGCAAGATTAAGGACGAAGATAAGGCGATTATTTTATCATGGTCTCTACCCTTAAGTTATAAGCACTTTGTAAACACACTCATATATGGTAGGATGACTTTAACAGTGACAAATGTTAAAGCATCATTAAACTATAACGAATTGGAGAAAAGATCAGAATTTGGTACTACAGCTGACTTAGTTGCAAGAAGAAAAGATGGTAAAAATAAGCAATGGGGCAGATCTAACAAGTACTATTTTTGTAATAAGGAGAGGCGCTTGAAAAGGGAGTGCCCAAAAAGAAAAGCAAAGAAAGGTGGATGGACTAAAATAGTCTATGAACGAGACTTAAAGATTATTGAGTCATTGGTAGCTTCTGGTGAGAAGTGTGCTAGTAGATGGATTCTTGATTCTGATTGTAATTATCATATGTCTGGTAAATCTTTATTTACTAATTGTAAATCCATTAGGGAACAAAATACTGATATGGAATAATATAACGTGTAAAGTTATAGGGATTTCGTAGTATTAGGATGAGGATGCATAATGGGGATATTTGGAAGTTGCATGGTGTTAGATATGTTTCTAGAGTTAGGAGGAACTTAATATCTTTAAGAGTGCTAGATTAAGAAAAATATTCATTCAAGGCAGAAAGAGGAATGCTAAAGGTAAAGGAAGGATTTAAAGTAGTAATGAAAGGTAAGAAGCATAGGAGGACTATATGTGCTTAATGACAATATTGTGAGTAGCTCAACAAGGGTTGTTGAAGTGATGCATACTAAAGGACGGCATTGGAGATTTGTATACTATAATGATAGAGGTAAAAAAAGAATGCATGTGAAGGATGGTGCTGACAAGGTTGTGCCACGAACGTACTATGGTGGAGTCAAAAGGGACATAGGAAATCATAGTACAAGGGTTACCCAAGGAAATATGCATTCGTATCTTTAGAGTTAACAATAAGTGATAAAGGGTTGGAGTAGATAGATCCTGGTTAAAGCTTCTTGGAGAGATTTTGAATCAATGAAGGGTCTATTATAATTTGGTGATTCAAAATCAATGATAAGTTTGATTTTGAGTCGAAAACTAAAGAAGAGTTCAGATGAGGTCAAGAACACATTAGATAGATAGGAAAGGGTAAAAACATGGAAGCCAAATGCAAGAAGGAACGTAATTCGGGATCTGACGCATGAACTCCCCAGCATTGGCTTTAGAATGCCCCAGTATTGGTTCAATGCCTCAGTGTTAGTTGATAAACTTCGAAGCACTGGCATAAGAATCACATTACCACTCCAACATTGGAGATTGAACACTGCAACATTGGCTATTTGAAAAAACTTTGTTTTTGAGTAGAATTGAGTCCTAAAATCAGTTTTAGATTCCTACAATGTGTGAAATCTTATTTCAACTAAATTTAGAGTTCTATGGTTAGTATTAACACTATATAAACCCTTATAACCCCTTATAATTTATTAAGCATCAAAATTATCAACAAGAGAGAGAATAGAGAGCTTAGGTCAACTTGAGTATTTTGAGCACACAAGATAATGTAGTATAGCTTATTGAGAGCTTTGGACTATTTAGGTATTCCTTGTATCTCTTGTGGGGGGGTTTGTATATAAAAGAACAAAATAAAAGAAGTTAAGATCCTCAGATCCATCGTAGACATAGGTCGAACCCAATTGTATGCTTTCTTTGGTTGTTTGATTATTTATCTTCTTATTTATTTGATTTTTATTGTTCTTGGTTGCTTGTTACGCTAGGAAAACCCGTAACATTTCTAACACTCCCATTCAAATTGGTTTGAAAATATCTTCCATAACTATCTTGTCCACTATTTTCTTGAACTGTCCCTTTAGTAACCCCTTAATGAGTATGTCTATAACTTGCTCTACTATAAGCACCTATGGTATAAAAATGATCCCATTGTCTAGTTTCTCCTTGATCAAGTGTTTATCAATTTTCAACATGCTTGGCTTTGACAATAACCTTGTCCTTTAACAACCTTTATAAAATGTTCAGACAGCCTGTCTAATGACTTCTTCAATTTGCACATTTTTTCGGTTTCAAAACTTCCTTCAAATCAAAGTGGTAGATCCATAAAGACTTCCTCTTCAAATCTCCCATTAAAGAACACATTCTTCACATCTAACTAGTGTAATGCTAGCTAAAGTGAACAGCTAGAGAAGTAAGCTCTGGATAGAGTTTATCTTACCTACTAGAACAAAAGTTTCTTGGTAGTCTATTCAAAGGTCTATGGTGTACCCTATGACAACAAGTCTAGTTTTGCACCTTTCAACGCTTTCATCGGTTTTGTACTTTACTGTAAACACCAACTTGCACCTTATGATCTTCTTTTCTTTGGGTAAGTTCACAACATCCCAAGTATCATTCTTTCGGAGTGCATTCATCTCTTTAAATACGTCCTTCTTCCATTCTGGATAAGAAAGAGCTTCCTAAACAAAAGATGTTTTAAATAAAGAAAAATTGTGTACCCTAGTCTAAGATGCCAGAACACTATTTAATCATGCATAGGATTTGAACAGATACTACCACTTAATCCCTGAGCTTGTTTATTCTCAAATAGGTTGTCATCGAAATAGTAAAGACCACGTCACATCCTAACACTACCTATAATCATCCTTGAGTTCTAGTCCAGGAGTTCATAACCCGTTTCAGGAAAGAAAAAAAAAACAACACAATAGTTAGAATCTCATGATTATTTACGAACAGACAAAAGGTTAACTAATAGTTTATGGACATGAAGGACTAATCTTAATTCAATTTCTTTGGATATTTTATAGGACCTTTGCCTACAATAGGTAAGAGATAGCATCTACTATCCAGACTTTATCATAACCAAAACATGGGCATAAAGTTTAAATAAATTGAAAACATTGGTCATATGATCAGATGTATCTGACTCTGCAATCCAAGGTGCATTAAAAGAATTCATTGAGAGAACTATTAGTGTTTCACTTAATTGGGCATGAGAGGTCATATGATTACAAGTTGCAGGAGTTGGTTTAAGTAGTTGTAGGAGTTAGTCTCGGCAACATTACCAGTGGAAAAGGAACCACAATTTGACAGGTTGGGTGCACCATTCTTGTTGCTTTTCCAGTTAACCAGTTTCCTATAAAGCTTCCAACAGGTTTCATGAGTGTAGCGAGGTTTGTTGTAAAAATCAAACCACACCTGTGGCTTGTCCTCATTCATTGATTGGTGGGGTATCGATTGACAGTAGTAGCACTGGCTAAAGATGAGTTCTCAATTGGTTCATTTACTCCTTTTTTGCCAAGCATCATGCTGCTTCGACTCTTCCCACTAAAGAGAAATGGGATGTGTTTGAATTAAAATGAAACCATTATTTACTTCTCATATACATTACAACATGAAAGTTGAATATATATATATATATATAATGTGGTCCATTATTGGAAACTTATAATGGCAAAAATACAATTAGAAAAATTATTCTACAGCTGTGATTTTTTTAGTCGTTGGAGTCAAAAGCGTATAGTTTGGAGTTTGTATTAAATTCTTATTTCTTTCCTTTTGTCATTGCTGACATGTTTCCATCTTCTCTTATGACTTTCCTTAAGTTGTTTGAACTATTTTGGAAGTTTGATTGGATATAGATTCTATCAGCCCCCCTCAAACTTGGAGTTACCATAGAGTGGAGTCCAAGCTTGGCTTGAAAAGTGGCAAATAATAACTTTGATAGAGGCTTGGTGAAGACAATAACAATTTGTTTAGAAGATGGGTGAACCGTGTCTTGAGCAAACCTTGAGCCACTTTTTCACTAACAAAATGGTAGTCAAGCACAATGTACTTGGTGCGAGCATGGAAGACTGGATTCTTGGCCATATGTAGAGCACTCTTATTGTCACAAATCAGAATTGGTAGCTGAGTACTTTGAGCCGTTATTTTCCACTTTTTGAGCCAAGCTTGGACTCCACTCCATGTCAACTTCAAGCCTGAGGGGTGCTAGAGGCCGTGGAAATCTTAATGCTCTAATACCATAAAGAGAAATGGGATGTGTTTTAATTAAAACAAAATTATTATTTTCCTCTGGTCCATTTTTGAAAGCTAATAATGGTACAAGTACAATTAGAAAAATTATTCTACGGTTATGATTCTTCTAGCCGTTGGAGTCAAAAGAAAATGTATCCAATTCTGATTTCTTTCCTTTTGTCGTTGCAGACTTGTTTCCATCTTCTCTTGTGATTTTCCTTAAGCTATTTGAATTGTTTTGGAAGTTTGATTGAATATGGATTCTATCACTCACGTCGTACCTCCGAAAACACTTCTCCAAGCGAAGGAAGAGGTTGTCTTCCAATAATTCTTCCTTTGACTTCATCAAACTCAATATTGAGTCCATCCAAAAATTTAAAAATATGTCCATTCTCAACCATGTTTTTATAATGGCTGCAATAATCAGGATTCTTCCGTTCATAATTATTGAATAGTTCAAGATCCTGCCACAGCCTTCAAAAAAGTTGAAGCATCGAGTGACACTGCTATCTCCTTGGCGGATGTCACATAGTTTCAGTTGTAACTTATAAACTTGGGATTGATTCCCAAGCTCATAGTATATGGCACAAAAAGTATCCCACAATTCCTTGGAAATAGGGTAGCACATGTAATCGGCGCTGATCTCCTCCTTCGTAGCATTGACAAGCCAAGCCATGATCATCAAATTCTCAGCATCCAAAGTAGCATAACAGATATCAGTTTTTGCCAGAATTGTAGTTTCACTTGTTAAGTATCCCATCTTGCCTCTGCCAAGTATATACATGCGAAATGACTAGGACCAACGAAGAAAATTATCACCATTAATCTTAATGGTGGTGATCTGAACAGAATAGGACTCGGAAGTGATAATTTCGCATGTATATACTTGGCAGAGGTAGTTTTAGAAGTAGTATCAGACATGGTAAAGGAGAATAATGGGGTTGTTGGTTCATAGGTAGGGTTAGGGTTGCTGGTTGTTTAAGAAGTATACGACAGAAATAAGGGAATGTCAATAAGATGGCTATAATACCAGGCGAGAAATATGGAAAGAAATATTCTAATTTTTGTGTGTGTGTGTGTTCTGAATTGTATAACACCCCCTCAAATTGAGATTACAAGGAAAGAAAAAAAGGAAACAAACTAGACAGTTGTACAACAATGTCTGATCCTGATTTAATGATGGATAATCAATTATATTTACTACAAATAATCAAAAATTAAACCCCACATATTCTTATCCATTAGATCAATATGGTGATCTAGTATCATTGTTCACTTAATTGACGTTATCTTCTCTTTTTATTATTTATAACTTAAATGCTCTTAATTTAGTGACATACTGTAATTTACCGATACGAGTTGTACTAAATATGGCACCAATAATGGCTCCACAAAAGAATCATTTATAATACTTTTCTTTTGATCTTTGACACCTGTCCAAGATTCTTGATCAATTTTATCTATCGTGATCGTTGTTTCATCTTATTCTGTCTTGTTGACTCGAAAGAAAGTAGCATTTTTGTCTCTAGTATCTACTCCTTTATATATTCCTTCTTTTTTTCGTCTTTAAGATATTTTGAAGCCTTCTTTTTATCATGTGATTATCTGGGTAGATCAATTCTATCTTTTATCCTCCCCAATCATTTTCTTCCTTTCTCATGCCGCAAGTTAGATTTCGTTTTTGGAGGGAAATAACAAACTTCCATGGGATAATATGTATGGATTGCATCAATATTTTGGTTTGTTATAATGTGGCCTAGGTTGTGAGGAAATCAAATTTTAGTTCATGAACTCGGATTCATTTTCTTCTCTTAACTTTTCATAGAATAATATAATCTTAGCACCATCAGAAAGTGCTTTCCAATGATCTACTGTGAAGAGGAACAAGTTGATTACCAATCTTCCTTCTTAGGGCTCGTGCGACTTGCACTCCTCGTCATATCAAAAATTCATAAACTCCGTTGAGCTTAGCACAAAAGACCGAGTTGGATGGAGGCCGTTGAACAAGCCATCAGTGGGGAGTGAAGATCAACCAACTGCCTTCCCTGGCTTATGTGAAGCCTATGCGCTACCTTCATGGAGTCGAATTCCAGTGTCGTTTTCCACAGCTAACTTAGAATTTAATTTTTCTTTCATTTTATAATTTAAAATTAATTTTTTTTCGAAAACATTTAATAATTGTTAATTTTTTAATTGTTTCAAACTATTGAAAAATCAAGGAAAATTAATTTTGACTAGTTTAAGATTTTGAAAAAAAAAATTAATTTTGAATAATTTAAAGTGTGCTTGAGGTTGTTGCGCTCCAACGGGAGCACAATAAACATAATAAACATATTTGCAACATGTACTCTCCATAGTTAAATGTTTATGTATGAAGAATTCTTTATTTGCTTCTTAGATAGGCTGGTGATGCAATAAAGAATTTCTGTAAGTTAAAATAAATAATATCTCTCTGTGTTGGCCAATAATTCCATAGTTATGGACTTTCACATCTAAAATGAACGAACGTCCAATATGGATACATTTTGAGAGTTTAGAAAGAGGCAGTTTTTGATCTTAAACTAGCATTGTTTAATATAATTTTTAAATTCAAATTTAAATTGTTGGTAAAGATTAAGATTGATATATTTCTAATTCTTCATGAAAATTAAATTAAGATAAGTTAGCAAAGGAGTGCTATATTATTTCTAGCATAAGGCGAATCATGTTGCACTGACACTCTAATCATATTAGTGCAAGATAACAATTATTGCACATGTGACATAATTAAATTTATTTATGAAATTTAAGAGTAAGGGCAACTTATTTGAATTTCTTTGTGAAATTTAAATTAAATTAATATTAAGCTTAAAAAGGTGCCATATTATATACTAGCATAAAGGGAACCAATGCCCTATGTGTTTTAGTCGATGCAGCGTTAGACACAAGAGCTCGTGTGGAAAAAGAACTTTGGTACCAATAAATGGCTAAAAGAATCATTAAGAAAAAACGAATTTTTGAATGTGGAGATGCCAATACTTGTGGACTATACAACAGTTTTGTAGAGAAATGCTTTTATAACCAATTGATTAGGTTTTATTTGCTCATGTGATTTGTTGGTTATGAATAAGACTTATTTTTTATTAAAGACGTGTGATATCGGATATTTATTTGTATGTTGAAAATAAATAGAATATTAATACACCACATGCTATCTTTTGAATGGGAGTTTTATTTGTTAAAATTCTATGGAATAAATAAATAAAATTAAAATTTTGTGTAATAGACTAAAATTACAATAAATGATTTAATATTTGAAAAGAATGATGGTTTGAAGCTTGACAACTTTCTAAATTTAATTGTTAGATTAACTAACCATGTTTTTTTAGTTTTGTATTTTCTGCAAAATTAGTAAATATGTGCAATATCTAAAATTATGTTGGCATCAATTTTGTATGTCTTTATATTTATTAAATGGCGTGTGCATTTAAAGTTAAATATCATGGGAAAAAATAAATAAAGGAAAGATATTGGATGATGAAAATTTTGACATTTGGGCACAAAAGAGATTTGTACATCCTAGTAAACATCATGGTTAAGCTTGAGCATAGTACTACTGCTAAACATGATATGGTTTTAAAGGCTTCTAAAGTCTATAAAATAGCAAAACTTGCATTAAGCTGTTAAGCAGCATGCTAAAATTACCTATCTGTGTGAGTTTAAGTAGTATTAGACGACTCATGAAAATGGCTTGCCCTAAAAGAGATGATTCCGATGGTGCTTAGATTACTAAGCATGAGATGTAAGTTAGATAGTGCTAAACATACAATAACTGATGAATAACAAGTTTAAACAATTACATAGTCTCTTCTTAAAAGTTGAGAGCTTATAAAGTAGTATTAATACGTTTGATGATATTTTGCATCATTTGAAAACTAGAGAATGATTGCCTAGAGGCATCTAAAGGCTTCTACTCACCTTATATTGCTGAGTATAGCTTGCACAAAGCGCTTCAAGTGCAACATAAATGATAAGAAGTAAGGAAAGCTCATTTACCAAAAAGCGCTTAAAAGGCAAGTGCATGGTAACCGAAAGAAAAGATTAAGGTGACTTGTTAAAATTGAAGAAGTTAGTCCATTTGCTAGTGGATGTATTAAGGCAAAATTGATATAATCAAATTCCACTTTTGAACCATTAGTATATTACTAGCTTAATTTTTCTAACTAAATCTCATCCTTAATGGATTATAAACTCAAGAATACAAGCTATATAGCTAGAAATTTTGGAATTTTTTGTGGAGTATAGTCAAATAAGAAAGTGGGGCAAGTACTTACACATAAGATATTGCACGGTGGCCAGCCATTATTTTTCATGATATCCAATATGCAATAAAAAATTAATAATACTTGTCTTTCTCATAATTCTTCTAAGAATGTGATATAGATTCACGTATATGGTGTTTGTTTATTTGTTGTTATTGTTCTATTGATGTTGACACTAATCGTCTGTCTATTGGTTATTTTTCCTTGATTATATTTGATGATGTTGATGATATGGATATTCAGTGTTCGACATGCTAAATTAGGACATAGGATAAAATAAATATATTAACTAAAGAATGCTTATTGGGTTCACTCATAGACATTAATAAGTCTATATATAATAATTGTTTAACTAGAAAAACAAATCATTTAATAAAGGGATTAGAGTTAAAGGTCCATTACAAATTATCTATTGTGACATCTATGGTCTAATTAATGTGAGATCTAGATATGAAGCCTTATATTTTATCACTTGCATTTATCACTATTAATGATCTATTCTTATTTATTTGTTCTCCCATAAATAAGAAGAATTAGAATGATTTAAATTATTCATTGAGTTTGGTAAATAATCAAATTAGACAAAAAGGATTAAAATTCTTAGAACTCGCAAGGGACATGAACAACTTTCTACGTAGTTCAAGAAACAGTGCAGTGGGGAAGATATAAAAATAGTTGGCTATTCTTAAGACTTTGCAACAAAATAGTATGCGACAAAGAAGGAATACGACATTACTATAAGTGGTTAAATTTATCAAGGCACAAGCAAATCATCTAGCATTTATTAGAGAGATACATCATGGAATGCTACTTATATACTTAATTGAGTTTCAAGTAAATTATTTAGTTATTACTTATATGAGCTACGAATGGGAAGGAAAATTACTAAACTCATTTGTAAAATTGGGGTCTGCAACTTACATTTATGTTCCATCTCATAGACATAGGAAGTTAGGTGCAAAAGAAAAGAAATATACTTTTCTAAGGTACTCTAAACATTTCAAAGGGTATATGTTTATTAGTGAATGAATCGGTGGGACTCTAATAGAACTCGACCCGAGACCTTCTATTATAAATCCTAATGGTTTTGTTGGGCATCCCGACGAAAATTTCTCACAAAATAATTGTATAAGTTGAGAAATTCCGCTAGGTGAACTCCTTTTTAATTCTTGCTATTACTAAGAAAATATTGGAATATACATAAAAATGACTTCTTAAAATTAAAAAAAAAAAGGGGGAGGGGGGGTGAGAGTTTCCCCTGTTTTTATGAAAATTCAATACAAAACCTGTAAAAAAATTTTACTTATATTTCCAACCGCTTCTCAATACTACAAAATAGGACCTCCAGTCCTTTTCAAAACTAAATTCAACTCAACTCAACAATTCCATTTTTGATCAAAAACTAGCATACTAGTAAAACATGAAATGATCATCACAATATCGAAATCTCTTCTTGTTTGTTCAAAACATATGTACATTACACAAGCCTATACTACTATGTAAAAAGCAAAAAGAGTGCTACTTATCACATTTACATTTACGAAAATGATCTTCAGGTTTGGCCCACTAATTAGCAGTAGGAGAATCAACAACTTGTGTATCGAGACCTGCACTTGAAAAGAGGGTTTAGAAAACATAAAACACAAAACAGTGAACTAAAGGAGCTCAGTGAATGCATTTATGATTTCAAATAAAATAAATTTCTGCATAGATATTAAATTCTAAAGACATGTATAAATTATGTTTCTAAAAATTATAAAGCAGTAAAATAGTTTCTAGCATCATAAGCCGATGAAATCTTGCCGAACGGATTTTATTTACATCTTTGAAAAACTATATCCAAGATCTGTAAAACATAATAACTAGCATGTACATATAAATGCATAATATGCGATCGGTAGATCAAAAACTATTAAAGTCCTCGCTCAGCCATTTTCTTTCAAAATAGTACAATGGTAACCCTAAAACTCTATACTCACGCAACGATTCAACTATCACCGCACACGAGAATAGGTCACGAGGCATCTAAACTAGCAACACCAACTATGACATCTTAAGACATCTAACTAGCTATGCAGCAGAATCTTACATCGCATACATATAGCCAGACAATACCCCATAAACATAAACCGACTCACATGACTCGACAACCCGACTTCTCGGAGTTAGTGACATACCCCCCAAAACCTGTCCATGTGTATGGAATATACTGGCCGGGTCTTAAACCATCACCACCACTGTAATCTGAGGGTACCAATGCCCTTTCGAAGCTAATACAGTAGTTTTTAAGTTGTTTCTTAAACCGAACATGTAAAAGCATATCTATGGATATATATCAAAATCATAAATCATGTTTATGCATTAAAAGAATATAAAACATACAATTTCATTATGTGGAAACATAATAAACGAAAGATAAACAAAATGACAGATTTTCACTCACAACTGCTCCGAACTCAATTTCACTCCGGATTTCTGCTCCAGTTACTGGTATCGATTTTCTTCACCTACTTGCCATAAATGACATTTAGAACCAAATCAAATGCTAGAATCTCATTTAACTGCTAAACACCATAATCGACATACAAAGCCCAGATGAATATTTCTATTATCTCTAATGCACACCATAAAAAAATATTTCTAATAGGGTTAGAATCGGGTAACCCTACGGTGTCTTTATTACTCTATACAGAAATCTAGGCACCAATACTATTAATAGGGATTAGATATTACAATTTTATCCCTTCTTAGAAAAAATTTCGTCCTCAAAATTTAAATCGTACCTGTCTCGAAAAGGTAGGGATGTTGTACTCGCGTCTGATCTTCACGTTCCCACATAACTTCTTCTACTCCATTATTCATCCATAACACTTTCACTAAAGGAATGCTTTTATTACGAAGCACTTGTTCTTTTTGGTCTAGAATTTGCATAGGCTTCTCTTCGTAGGTCAAATTCTCGTTCAATTCTACTGACTGTTCCCTTAGGATGTGCGAAGGATCTGCTAAGTACTTGCGAAGCATGAAAACGTGAAGCACATCTTGGATTCTAGCCAGATCTTCTGGTAACCACAGATGATATGCCATCTCCTCAACTCTTTCAACTATCTCGTACGGCTCAATGTATCGAGGACCTAGCTTTCCTTGCTTCCCGAATCTTAGTACTCCCTTCCATGGAAATATCTTCAGAAAAATCTTATCACCAATCTGAAACTCCAAGTCTCTTCTCTTATTATCTGCATAACTCTTCTGTCTATCTTTAGCTATTTTCAATCTTTGCCTGATAACTTGAATCTTTTTTGAAGTAATCTAGACAATTTTTGGGCCGACCAATTTCCTTTCACCTACTTCATCCTAATAAATTGGAGTTCTGCACTTTCTTCCATACAATGCTTCATATGGTGCCATCCCAATGCTAGTCTAGTAGTTATTATTGTAGGAAAACTCCATTAGTGGCAGATGAGTATCTCAGCTCCCCTTGAATTCCATAACACACGCTTTAAGAATATCCTCAAGTATCTGAATTGTCCGCTCAGACTGGCCATCCGTTTGTGGATGAAAGGCCGTACTGAAACTCAATTTAGTGCCTAAAGTAAGAAATGAACCATGGATCCCTATCTGACACAATGAATACTGGAATGCCATGGAGTCATATCACCTCATCTACTTACAACTGGGCTAATTCATCTAAAGAATAATTGCTTCTGATAAGTAAGAAATTGGCAGAGTTTGTCAGTCTATCAACAATTACCCATATCACGTTGTTGCCTCTTTGGCTAAGCAAAAGTCATTCCACGAAATCCACTATTATTCTCTCCGATTTCCATTTACGAATCAGAAAATGTTGCAAGAACCTTGCAGGTTTCTAATGCTCAGCCTTTACTTGCTGGCAAGTTAGACATCTTGAGACAAATTCGACTATATATTTCTTCATATCCTTCCATCAGTAGTGCTCTTTTAAGGTACGGTACATCTTTGTGCTCCCCGGATGCATAGCATATATAGACGAATGAGCTTTTTCCATACTCTCTATTATTAATTCATTTACATCTGGTACACATAATCTCTGACCCAAGGTTATTACACCATCCTAGGTTACTGAAAGATCTTTTCGCTGCCCCGACTTGAATTCACCCTTCAATTTAACTACCTGTGGATCTTGAGTCTGTAGATCTCTGATCCGATCAACCAGTATCGGACAGACCTGAAATATGGCTAATAGTGCCCCCGAATCTGACAATTCTAATTTTACACCTAAAGACCTCAATTCTATCAACATTGATAGATATTCAACCTTCAAGTGAGCTATTAAACCAATAAGCTTCCTGCTGAGAGCATATGCTACCACATTAGCTTTTCCCAATTGGTACTCCAGGGTGTACTCATAATCCTTAATAAGCTTTAGCCACATTCTCTGCCTCATATTTAGTTCTTTCTTGGTGAACAAGTACTACAAGCTTTTATAGTCCGTAAAGATCTTACAAGGAACCCTATACAAATAATGCCTCCAAATTCTTAGAGTAAAATCTCTTCTTGTTTGTTCAAAACATATATATATTACACAATCTTATACTACTATGCAAAAAGCAAAAAGAGTGTTACTTAGCATATTTACATTTACGAAAATGATCTTCAGGTTTGGCCCACTAATCAACAGTAGGAGAATCAGCAGCTTGCGTACCGAGACCTGCACTTGAAAAGGGAGTTTAGAAAATATAAAATACAAAACAGTGAGCTAAAGGAGCTCAGTGAGTGCATTTAAGATTTCAAATAAAATAAATTTCTGCATAGATATTAAATTCTAAGGACATGCATAAATCATGTTTCTAAAACTTGTATATAGTAATAAAATAGTTTATAACATCATAAGCCGATGAAATCTTGCCGAACGGGTTTTATTTACATCTTCAAAAAACTATATCCAAGATCTGTAAAACATAATAACTAGCATGTACATATAAATGCATAATATGCGATTGGTAGATTGAAAACTTTAAAGCCCTCACTCAGCCATTTTCTTTCAAAACTGTACCAATGGTAACCCTAAAGCTCTATACTCACGCAGTGACTTAACTAGCACCACACGCGTAAGTAGGTCACATGGCGTCTCAGCTAGTAACATCCACTGTGACATCTCAAGAAATCTCACTGGCTATGTAGCGGAATCCTACATCGCATACATATAGCGAGATAATATCCTTTACACATAGAGCAACATACATGACTCGACAATCCAACTTTTGGAGTTAGTGACACACCCACCAAAACCTATCCATGTGTATGGGATATATCGACCGGATCTTAAACCATCACCACCACTGTAATCTGAAGGTACCAATGGCCTTTTGAAGCTAATGCAGTAGTTTTAAAGTTGTTTCTTAAATCGACCATGTAAAAGCATATCTATGAATATATATCAAAATCATAAATCATATTTATGCATTAAAATCATATAAAACGTATAATTTCATTATGCAAAAATATAATAAACGAAATATAAACAAAATGATAAATTTTCACTCACAACCGCTCCGAGCTCAATTTCGCTCTGGATATTTGCTCCCGTTACCGGTCTCAATTCTCTTCATCTACATGCAATAAATGACATTTAGAATCAAATCAAATGCGAGAAACTTATTTAACTACTAAACGCCCTAATCGGCATACAAAACCTGGATGAATACTACTTTTCGATTTTCATTTATGGAGTCATTTAATCTAATCTAACTCATCATCCGACGCTCTGAAAATTTCTTTACACCCTATACCTTTAGTTGGATATAGTTGCCATTCACCTTACCAAAATGGACAATTATGTCCCATTTTCTTCATTTTTGATTTTTCATCAACCATATACATTTAATTTACATAAGGTACCATTTATACACAGCAATTTAACCAAAATACAACTCAACCCTAACTTTCTTAAAGTGTCAGAATTTACATCCACCATGCAACACATTTCTTTCCATCAATTTCTTACTCCAATAGCATCAAAATCAAGCCACTTTCATTCTAATGCCCTAATTACAACCAATTGAAGTCTCTACATCAAAGTCACCAAAAACCTTAATTCTTACCTTGCCAATTTCTTCAATTTGATGACCCCTTCAAGCTCCATACTAGAATTCAACTCAATCTAAACCAAGAATACACACAAGAACATCAATTGAAGCAATCTTGAAAGTTCACATATCATCCTCACAAAACAATGCTTTTCTTACCTCTTTTTCTTAGATTTTTACTAATGGATGCTTCAATTGATCTTAGAAACTTGTATTTGACCTTATTTTAGAAACTTGTATTTGACCTTATTTTATGTTAATTAAGCATGAAAAATCTTGAAATTTCACTGTAGCAACACCCCTCTTCACTTGGGCAAATGTTGCTTCTCTTTTGCTCTAAGTGTTATACTTTTAATCTCATGAAATTTCTACATACTTCTACTTATATGTAGTGCTCTCTTAATTGATCAATTTGCCCCTCAACTTACTCTAAATTTCTAATTTTCCGTTGGTTGGAAACTAAGTATGTAATTGGTTCTTTTGTAACTATCTAGTTTGAATAGTCAAAGGAACTAACTAGAATTCTCAACTTGACAATCCATAAGCTTGTCTCTAATTGGTCATTTCTCTAATATATGGACTGTGTTTCTCAACAAAGACTTGTTCCATACATAACCCTTAAATGGAAATTCATTTAGTACATTAAAATTTCCTTTTCCAAGCCAATAAAGAAAATTTTCAAAAATATTCTAGGGTGGTCTGACGCTCTGACCGAGTGTGAAATGTCTAATATCTCTCACGCACACCATAAAAAAAATATTTCTAATAAGGTTAGAATCGGGTAACCCTACGGTATCTTTATTACTCTATACCAAAATTTAGGCACCAATACTACTAATAGGGATTGGATATTACAAACTATAATTAAGTTAGAACATGAGATGTCACATTATTTGAAAATGAATTTTTATAGAAATTGATAAGGATATTCAATTATATGAATTAAATGATCCACAAGATGCTGTCATTTCTAGCTTATCAATTAAGGAAAATCTAGATTATCTTGGGAGTTTTAATGCTAGTAGGAGTTGAAACTAATGTTACGACTCTATAAGATACTCAATTTTAGTTATGAATTGAGAGAATCTCAAATCTGTTTATGAGTTTTGATCTTAGTTAGAGTCAAACACCTGATGTTATAATATTCCAAAATGACTCAACTTGACGAAGTAATAATAAAATTCATCATTTGTTATCATTTTAATATTGAGAATGAGATCTTATAGTCACTTTATATGATAGTCATGGGTCAAGAACTTTGAGTGAGGATAATATATTATTAGCCATGTGATTTTGAATAAAAGCAAGGGATAAAAAAATGGAGGTTTGTTGTTGATTTTCTAACGCAAGTGCACATATCGTAACGCGTAATATAATGATGAATAGAGTATCTCCCATAAGAACTTGTTATTTTATTTTTCTAAATACTGACCTATATCAGTTCTCAATTTATTTAAACGATTGATTAAAAGATGCATAATTAAAATAAAAATAAAATTAATAAAAGTAAAAAAAATAACAAGTTAAGTAGCAGAATTTGTGATTTCACCACTTAAGATAAACCTAGGGTGTTAATTTTTACTCTACACTTCGCCTAAATTACTAACTAGTCCTTGAATCGATTGTTCAAGTAGAATTGTCAATCAAGAAATCCCAAATCTCCTACAAGTCTCTTCCGATGGTCAAATAAGAATATCCCTTATAAATAACTAACTATATTCCTATGTGAATTAAATTAAGAAGAGATTCATTAATGATTACATATGTCATGTAAGTATATTCCTATCTTACATGAACTCATTATAACAATCAATGATCATATGTTATTCTATCTATGGCTAAACCAAAATTTTCATTTTCCAAGTTCATAAAGGTTATCTAATCAATCTAGATGGCGATCAAGAATCTAAAAAAATTAAACACAAGATAAAACAAACAATTCAGTTATTAAATAATACGAGTCAAAAGAAGAAATATAATTTAAACTACATGTAGAGATCTGATTGTAACCCAAGAAAATAGATTTAGTTCATAATGAAATAAAGAAATCTAAGCATATCAGTTTCAACATCACAAAGAGATTATAGAATTATGAAGAGATTAAGAGGAAGAAATAAATTGTCACTTCCACGCTTCAATCTTTAATCTTCTCACCTTTCTAATTCTCTTTTTCACTGTCTCTAAACTCTTTAAAATCTACTCTAGCCATTTTAAAAAGATTTCTCTCCTCAAAACTGGCATTTTTCCCTTTATTTGTAGGTTTCCTCTTCAAGTTAGGATAAATTTTGAGTTCAAGTCAAATTTTATTAGCCAGTATCTACAGCTCTACTTCCTAACATTGCACCACTATCCTGATACTGTTCTAGTGCCATGACTTTGATTCTTTACACCACGGTGCTAACTTTTTATCAATATTAGTGTCGTAGCATTAATTCCTAGAGTTGAGCCTAGAGTTCTGGTTCTACTTTGTTTTCTTGCCCTTCCAGTATTGCAGCCTTATTTCCTTGGGCTTCAGCATTGAACATTGATTTCATTTTTCTATTTTTAACTTCTTTTTATCGAACTTTTAACTTAATAGCTCCATTATCTTCAAACTTACAAAATAATAATAAAATACATAAAAGGCCTAATAATCATGCTTAGAATTAACAAGTGCCAAACCTAAGTAATTTTAAAAAATGTGTGTAAAATATATTTATCAAATTCTCCTAAACTTAACAATTTGCTAATCCTCGAACTTAGGATAGAAAATAGAAAGCTAAGAAAGTAAGAATGGTTTGGTTATGTGAGCTATTTGTCTAAAATATTGCATAAAGGTTTATAACTCAAGGAACACTTTAGACACCATAAAATCTTAGCATGTTAATTTAAGGATTAGCCTTACCGTACATTTGATTCATTTAGTGTGTGCGTGGACAGTCATTCTCATTAGTTCCTGGACACAAGAATTTGAAAATTATGTCTCTTGAATGAAGTTTATTCACATTTTATATGCTTTCTTTTTATACCACTCTCTACTAATATAGATGTACACATAATTAAGGATCAAATAGGGCTTTATTCATTTATCATAAATGACTAGGATGAAGGTAAGATCAAATAGATAATTGTTGGCTTAATTTCATATCATAAACACATGTTCTTTCTAGGATCATTAAAACCTTTCATTTACTTTCCCAAAGATTCCCCCCAAACTTATTTGCCAAACCTTCTTTGTCTAACTTTGTTTTATATTCTTTTCTTTTCTTTTTCTTCTTCTTATTCTTCTTCTTTTTTTCTCTAGAGAAGAAAGATTTAAGTCACTACACCCATAAACTTAAGTCTTTTAAACCCTTTTTCTTTTATATCTAGAGGTATACTAAAATTCATCATTCATTCATTTCTCTCTCCTTCTTTTCTCTTTTTTTTAGAACAATAAAAACCTATAACTGACTTTTCATTCCACTTCTTTCCTTTTTATTTTATATCTAAGGGTATAATAAACTTCATCATTCATTTATTTCTCTCTCCCTTTCTTCTCTTTTTTAGAACAATCAAAACCCATAATTCCACTTCTTTCTCTTATAAGTTCAATAATCCGTATAATTCCTAGAATAACTACTATGCCTATAGTATGAAGAAAAATTTATTTAAAAGCTAAGGTACATATGTGGTTAACAAAGAAAGGCAATCATTAGGCTCAAAGATGGTAACTAAGGATAAAAATATATAAAATTAGGCTCGAAAGACTCAATTGATCTAAATATGGCCTAAATCATTTTCTTAATCATGTGCAACCAAGGATTTAACCTCAAGTGATAATTAAACAAGTTCTAGAATGTGTGATGCTCTAAAAGTACTTTTCATGAATGAACTTCCTTTAAGTAGCAAACAAACAAAATGATCATAATTGTGTGGTTAATAGTTTTAAAGAATCAAATATAAGGTAAAATTGACACAATGATACATACAAACAATTGTAATATCTATCATTTTCCCAAAGTTATATCAATCACAATTGAATTCTTATCATTGACTTTTAAATATCAAAACCAAACTTAGAACTAACAAGTAAATATAGAACTAAAACAAATTAATAGGGTAAATCAATAAACAAATAAACAAAAGTCAATAACCAAAACAAAATGCAATAAATAAAATAGAGAAATGTTCTCTCCCTCTAAACTTAAAATAAACATTGTCCATAATGGAAAACGAAAAATAAAAATAGATCATTTTCTTAACAATAGAGGATCAAGCTCAATCATCCCCATATTAGATTAGTAATCGTTCTTGCCTTCATTTTTAATGGGCCTTTATGACTCAGCGCTACAATGCTGAGACCTAGATTTTGAAAAAACCTTTATTGTTCTAGCACCGTGGCCTTGTATGGTGAGGTTGAGACGCCAAATTTCTATTAGCTTTGATCTTGCAACCCTATCTTTTGGCTCTACAATGTTGACTTTATATGTATATATATTTATATATATATATATATCAGCTCAAGATGAAAAATTAAAAAGGGACACATTATAAATAACTTGGGTTTCCTCCGAAGAAGTGCTTGACTTAGAGTCCTTAGCTTAATTCCTCCTTTCTTTACTTTGGATAGGTTAAAATGAAGGAGGACTATCCTTGATCAACTCTCCTTCATAATAGTTTTTGACTCATTGTCCCTTAGCCTTAAAAGTCCTTGGAATGCTTGTCCTCGACTTCTACAGCTCTAAAAGGAAACACTTTGGTGATAAAAATGGCCATAACTATATTGATTTAAGCTTTCTTGGAAAAAATTTCAAGTTTGAACGAAAGATTAAACCTCTAGTTCAAATTGTCATTCTATAATATTCTTATCTTACCATCTCTTAGTCTTTTCTCCCCATACTTATGGCATTATAATCGGTGTCTTGGTTCTATCAAATCAAAGCATCAATAAGTAAAAATATTTCTTAGCTTCTTGCATTCCTCCTTTGGTCCCATTGACAATAGCATCTTCAAGTAAGTCTCTAATAGAATTCTTTACAAAAGTGTCATTGTCTTCACTATCTACCACATGAATACTAAAACAATCTTCAAAGTCACTTAGGAACTTCATTGCCTTGAAAACTTTAAAAGTCACCTTTTTATCTTGGACTCTCATTTTAACTTTCATTTTTGTATATCTATGAGTGTCTAAGAATAGTCTTCCAAGAATTATGAGAATTTCACAATTCTCTTCCATATCAAGAACAATAAAATTTGCTAGAAAAATAAATTTGTTAACCTTAACTAGCACATCCTCAACTACACCTTTTAAATAAGTAAAAGATCAATTAATAAGTTACAATGTAACAATGGTTGGCTTTACTTCTCCTAAACCCAACTTCAAATTTATATTGAAAACGACATCAAGTTAATACTAGCTCCTAAGTCACTTAAAGCTTTACCCAAAAATTGATTTCCTATGGTACATGGAATAGAGAAGCTCCCTAAATCCTTTAAGTTTTGGTGGAAGTTTCTTCTGTAGAATGGCATTGCATTCTTCTATTAAGGCATCTGTCTCAAAATCTCTCAGTCTTCTTTTCTTCGATAGAATGTCTTTTATGAACTTAACATAACTGGGCATTTGCTCTAATACATCAGTGAAAGAAATATTGATATGGAGCTTTTTGAATATGTTTAAGAATTTTGAGAACTACTTGTTAAGTTTATACTTGTGAAGATATTGGGGAAATTAAGGTGGTGGGTTGTAAGGACTAAAGTCACTCTTTTTCATTGCGTCTTCTTTCTCTTCTTAGACTTTCTCCTTCTCTTCAACCTTCTATTCACCTTGAATTCATCTTTAGGTAACTATTTTCCATTCCTTAAAGTGATTTTTTTTGTAGTGTTCTTATCCCCTTTTAGATTGACTTTAATGTTGCTGATAAAGATCCCTGAGGATGGTTATTCATTAATGTAGCTAGTTAACCCACTTGAATCTTAAGAGGCTGTAGTGAAGCATCTTAACTTTATAGAAAAGTTGCTTGACTTTGTAAGAGAGCTTCTATTTATTTTATGTATTGAATGAACATATCTTCTAAAGTAAGCTTCTTCTCTTGCTAAAGTGGTGGCTGTGATGGAAATTGAGAATGATTTATAGGTTTTGATGATTGCCCTTAATTATTGCTCCGTGAAACGTTAAGATGATTCCTAAATCTTAGATTATAAAAGTTTGTATTCAGGTTATTTTGTTGCCCACTAAATTGGCAATATATTGAGGGCTTCTAGGTGGTATAGACATCAGCCAACTTTTTACTTTATCTTGGAGTAAAAAAGGAAATAGCTTAAGTCAAATTATGTCGTCTGAAACTCTATTATATTTGAATGTATCACAAATGTAGTGCACGTGTCTTGTACTTATTTAAGTGAAGATTAGTGGCAAAATAATAAATAAATTAATGAAGGATGAGAGAAATGAAATGATGAGAAAAGATAATGTGTTTAACATGTGGGCCTTACGCGAGGCTTGGTGGCATTCTGAGGGAAAAAGAAATAAATAAAAATTAAGCATGTAAACTGTGTTAGTTTTCAATTGGTCTTATGGGCGGCCAAAAATTGCTATATAAGGGGAACTTTTCTTCATTGTTTTTGGAGGAAAGTCGAGATAGAGGCAGAAGCAATTGAATGAGACGACAAAAGAAAAGAAAAAGGAAAGAAAGAAAAGAGAAAAAGAAAAATAAAGAAAAAAGAGAACCGAGAAAAAAAAGAAATAAATGAGAAATTGCAGGAAATGCATTTAGGGCTATTATACCTAGTTACTTAGGGGTAATATCTTTATGAAATTAGAATATTGTTGTTTTAGTTTTTATGATACATATCGCTACTAATAGTATATTTTTACACCCTATGATATAGAAGGAGTACCGATAGTTGACAGACCTTAGAATCCGATCCAGTTCAGGATTAGCGCAGTTTTGTGAGTAGATAACTATATATATTTTTAATACAGCAGTTTATGATTTAATTACACATATCAGATTTATTCATGATTTATTTTAGACAGATAAATATTTATGTTATTTTGGTATATTCATAAATGTTTTTAGAATTACATAAGTACAAAAATATTTATTTCAGAATAATTATACTTCCATGATATTATATAATAGTAGTTTTTGAACCACCATATGCGTACCCTCCCCTTTAGTTTAGTTTGCTCTATGCATGTGTTAGACTATTTTATTTGCTCTGCCTGAGCAATGTAGCATCTTGCTAGGTGAGACCATGTTCCCTCGCTCTGTCTGTACATTACTTACTCTGCCAGGTGAGACCAAGTTTTTTTCGAGTACAAATTTAGTGTGGTTTTCAATATGTATATAGTACATAATCCTAGAGCAACATTATATATATTCAGCTTCAGAATAGATTTCATGAAAATTTATACTTCTAGATTTTCAAATTCCTAGAATTATGTTATAATTTTTAGTTTTAGTACAAATTTTATGACAGTTCATGTTTTTAATATAAATTTATTGATTATTTAGTATACAGTTTTATAATTATTTTCAATTACAGATTTATACTTGTATATTACATATAATATTATTTATTATTAAATTATTATTAAGAAGCTATTATTTGCAGTACATATAATTTATATAACATTTTCAGATTATATCCACTTACTGAGCCACAAGCTCACCATTTTGTCTATTTTCTCCATTTTTTCCCAAGTTATTGCAGGGATTCATGGATTGTGATATAGTTTTCACATTTTGAGGTTAATCCACGAACACATAGCTGCATAAGTTGTTATATTTTGTATAAGTGTGTACACATGTACATTTTATTTAGGCACATAGCCTAGTTGTATCAAATGCAATGAGTGAAGAGTACGTTAGTCCCACGTTATCACAGGATTCGTCTCAACTTTAAGGAGGGCTTAAGTCGGGACTTGTCAAAAAATCCATAAAGAAAAAATCACGATATGCTCATTTGGATCATCATTTAGCAATCCAGTAAATTGAGCCAAGCCTTTCAGCATCTAGATTATAGTCAACTTGATTTCAAAGTTGTTAATGTTGATGGTGGGTCTCTAAATGCTAGAATAAATGCCATCAACAAGTTGAATTGAATAATCATGCAATTAAAAGTTACCCTAAGCCAACCTTTTCCCCTTAAGAAAAAATTTAAATTAGGGGCTATGCAGTTTTGGAAAAAAGAGAAGAAGCTTTGAAGAAAATGTTTCCAATTTGGTGTTAAAGGATAATAGAAGATAAACTATCCATTCTTCTTAGTTAAAGCTTTAATGTTTAAAGAAGTAGCTTTAGCTTTAAGTAATGTTTTTCTCAGTGAGACTTATTTTGTGGTTGATTCTTTAGAGCTTAAGTAGTAAGATTTTGCAGCCATTAATCAAATTTGCAATTCATTGCAAAAGTTTTAATAAATTAGACTACTCAGAGATGGAGAGATCAATCTTAGGTTTGAAAATGGCATAAATGTTATAGCCAAAGTTGTTAGAGTTATTTATCTTTATTTTGATGATTCTTAAGGACTTAGTATTTTAGGATTGTATTTTAGTGCGTGAATTTAAACACAATTTGATTTTAGTCAATTATTTGAATAAAGTTGGTTATTTAGTTAATACTTTACTCAACTATGATAATCAAAAGGAACAAGTCATTTATATGTTTTCGAATATTAGTTAACAATCTATATTACACATTTCCTAATATCATCACTTCTATTGATCATTTTTTAAGATTTGGTTATGTGTGCCTAATACATGATAAGTTTGAAGCTTTTGATAAATTTAAGGATTTTAGACAGAAGTGAAGAAATAATTAAGAAAACACATAAAGACACATCATCTAATTAAGGTGGCAAATACCCTTTTAGTGAGTTCAAGACTTATTTGTTAAAGAATTGGATATTTTTCTACTTGACTTCACGGGGATCAAGCATAAGAGTAAGATAATTATTGATGAGTTATTTGGAAACTTGGTACTGTGACTAAGTGTTCATAATTTAATTCTCAATCCAAAGCCTAATACCAACCAGAGCCAATAGCAGAGCAACAACCACTGTTACTTTGTCATAGTAAGAGGATTATTAGATATCTAGCTAGGTACATATCACTAGGATAGTCTTTTGAGATAACCTTTTATGAACATGAACTAGATCTTACTAAGTATGATGAAACGATGTTTTAACATAGATGCAACCATTAGCATAAAGCTTAAAATCATAAATGGAGTCCATTTACTCTGACAAGGTTTTACAACTTATAGAAAACCCGAAAGGATAAACCTATAATGTGAAAATGGGTCTACAAGAGAAAGAGATGGATAAAAATGGAGGTAATTGAGCTTATTTCAAAGGGTGTACTCAGAAAGAGGGAATTAATTGTGAGAAAAGTTTTCACTAATAACAATTTTTTTTATCTATTAGGATTCTCTTATTCATTATAGCAAATTTTGAATATAGATTTGGTGAATGAATATCAAAACTAACTTTCTTAATAGAAATGTTTTTGGGTGTATCTATATGATATACTCAAATGGTTTTGTAGTTGTAGGTCAAGAATATATAGTTTGCAAACTATTGAAGTCTATTTATGGGCTAAAACAAGCCTTTAGATCTTGGAATATAGGATTTGATCAGGCAATCAAATTATTTGGTTTGATTAAAATTGTAATAAACCTTACATTTATAAAACAAAAATGGATGGGTAGTTGGTAGAATTTATAGTTCAGTACATAAACGATATCCTACTCATTAGGAATGATATAGGAGTATTATCATTAGTCAAAATAAGGTTGTCTAATTATTTTAATATGAAGGACAGAAGATAGTAACATCCTTGGGATTAGGCTATTGAGAGATCATAAGAATATGATGTTATGTTTATCTCAAGTTGTATGCATAGATAAAATTCTGGTAAAGTTTGCTATAAATAAACCCAAAAAGAGATAATTTCCTTTTAGACATGGGATTGATCTATTTAACCATTAATGTCGTAAGACATCTAAAGAAATGGAACACATGAGAAAGATTCCTTATGCGTAGGTTGTAAGAAGTCTCGTGTTTTTTTATTTTGTGTATTAAATCAAATATTTGCATGTAGTTTCTATAGTCAACAAATATAATTCAAATTTAGGATTAGAATACTATACTATAGTTTTAAGCAGTCTCAAGTATCTTCAGAGAATGAGATATTATATACTTGTATATTTCAGTAAATATCTTATACCTATTGGGTTTACAAATTCAAATATTTAGGTGAACAAGGATGCCCAGAGATTTACTTAAGGATATGTGTTCACTTTAGGTGTTGGAGCTACAATTTATAGGAAAAAAGTAGTCTTGTATCGTTGAGTCTACCGTAGAAGCTGAATATATAGTTGCATCAGAAGCTACAGAAGAAGTTATATGACGATGCAAATTTTTTGTAGAGCTTAAAGTGGTATCGAATGTTAAGCTAATTATTATCCTTTAGTGTGATAGTATTGAAGCAATACCACAATTCAACAACGAAGATACCACAAGAGATGAAAACACAAAGAGAGAAAATACACATAATATAAGAGCTTATGCAAAAAGTTAGGCATGGTGTCCAAGATTGCATCAGCAAAAAATTGACATATCCATTTGTCAAGTCATAGCCAAGGAAAAGCTTTAAGAGTTATATACATGATATACGATGTTCGAGAAAAACCTAACATGCTTCAAGGCAGATTATAGATTGTTAGACATATTTTTATTATTAGTGCCCTTAAGCACATATTCTAATAATATTTCCTATTTAATAAAATTATTTTCATACATGTTATTTTGAACATAAATTATTAAGCCTATAAGTATAAAGTATGAGATTTAAGCATTAGTATTGGATTCGAATAAGGAAAGATGCAAATTATAGGTTCTTCATAAATAATAATAAAATATTCACAATCGTTAATAAAAAAAGGTGTTTCATTATGTAAGATTGTAATTTTTTACTTCTATAATAGATAATTTATCTTAAAGATTAAAGGAGAAACTTCGAAAAAAAACTAGTATGTACAACACATGACGCTAGACTATTGTGAACTTAGATCTAGTTAATAAAATGTCATCGACTTTAATTCATATAAGCCTAACATATTTTAATCATGAGCAAGTAATAAACTTATATTCATATATTATATCTTTTGACTTATCACATAGTGAGATTGATTTAATAGTGAAAACCTCAATGATTTTGAAAATATAATATCGTGGGTTACAAGTGTTGGATGATTTTATTGTTATGACATTCATAACGCAGCGGAATAGAAAAACAAAAAATTCTTTAATCTTTGTTTTCATTAGATAAAAACACTTTTTATCTAAGGATCTTATAAATGTATGATTTTGATGTTACAGTAAATAAAATTTAATAGAACATATCTTAAATCCACATAGAGTTTTCTTCCACCAAAAGATTCCAAACCAAGCCTCTTGTTTTTTACAGTGAAGGGAAAAGTAGGCTTTTTACTTTTTTTTTCTTCTCTAAAGAAAAAATACGTATCCTGCGTTTTTCACATATGTGTGTTGTGTTTATTTAGACTAGTCTTTTTATTTTAAAATAATAATTTAATTAATAACATTTACTAATTAAATTATTATCTCTTAAAAGGAGACCTAATTCATGTAAACTACATAGAGCCCTACTCTTTGTAGTTAACGTATAATACCCAACATTTGAGCATTATTAGTCTTTTAATAAAAGAAAATTACTAAAATTAAAATTAAATTTTTTTTGATAATTTCAAAAATTATCCTTAAGATTTTATTTATTTAATTTCTTAAATTAAATATTTAATTATATTTGAATAAGATCTTATCTATATTAATTAATTCTTAATTAATTAATTTTATCCAAATATAAACTATATGTATTTGAAAACTAATTTTTTTTTTTACACAAACAATTTATGTAATAAAACAATCATTTTTATTTTGTTCACTGTAATAATAAAAGAGGTGGTATTGGGGACCTATGGACCTACAATTTAAAGCTCTAATAAATTTTAAATAATTAATTAAACTCTTTAATTAATTAATTTAATTATTTAATTCCAGTGTTATTCCACTAAAAACTTGAAATTGCACTCTTAAAATTATAGATATAATTTACTTAGAAAACTTATAGCAGTCCATTGATTTAATCACTACATGTAATTTAACCCTCCATAGATGGTTCATAATTAAAGCTAGGTTAATTGCTATTTTACCCCTCTAATTATTTCTTTATCTTTAAGTACTATTAATTCACCAGTGAAGAGTTAATTTGTAATATTATTACAAATTGAGCGCTCTAACCGTTCAGTTATAGAATTAACCCTTAAGAGAACCTTCTTTCTAACTTCCATTAGGAATGAATGGATTCCATATCAGTAAATCATATTCTCAACCGTTTATCTCACAATGTCACCAAAATATAAGTTTTTAATTTGTTGTTTAAATAAACCGTAACGAGTATTTCAAATGACATAATGACACAAATAGGAATTTATGATCACTCATGATTAAGGTTAATCAGTATATGATCATCGGTTGATGTTATTTGAATTCTTAATTAACAACGGTATTTTACATAAGAATTCAAACTACGTCTGGTGCTGTCCTATATAATCATATTATATATAGTGCCTCTACTATTATGTCACTACATTAGTGATCCGGATAAGATTACTATATTTTAAATGTTTGCAGACCGCACTAGTAATATTTAATTAAAGATCCCAAACTCTAATTAATTTATTACGGACTTTTTCTGTTTATTATCCATAACTTTAATCTTCTTGTATATAACAATTATATACTAAAGTTATGATTACATAAATAAACAAGAGATTTTCTGATATTTTATGTCATAAAATTATGAACACTTATCAAGTATAAAATTATAACTTTATTAATTTCATAAAAACAGTACAAGTACATGCTTTTAGGGCATTATCCCCAACAATCTCCCACTTGCCCTAAAGCAGGTGAGACATGTCTCTTAAATCCATGCCCTTCATATGACTCTCAAACGACCTAGTCGGTAATGTCTTGGTGAACAGGTCTGCAAGATTATTTTCAGACGCTATCTTCATGACTGTCACATCACCTCTATGCACTATTTCCCTGATTAAGTGATACTTTCTCTCTATATGCTTTGCTTTCTTGTGGCTTCTGGGTTCCTTTAAATTTGTCACTGCACTACTATTGTCACAGTACAGGGTTAATGGTTTATCCATGTCTGGAATAACTTCCAGATCAATGAAGAACTTCCTAAGCCATACTGCGTCTTTGGCTACTTTGCAAGCTGCTATATATTCAGCCTCCATGGTTGAATCAGCAGTACTGGATTGTTTTATACTTCTCCAGACTATGGCTCTGCCATAAAGAGTAAACACTAACCCCGATGTCAACTTTCAACTGTCTTTATTTGATTGAAAATCAGAATCAGTATAACCAGTGGGGTTTAAGTCTCCACCTGAATACACAAGTATATAGTTTCTCATTCTCCGAAAATACTTGAGAATGTGCTTTACAGCAATCCAGTGAGCCAATCCAGGGTTGGATTGATAACGACTAACTATTCCTACTGCATAGCAAATGTCAGGCCTTATGCACAACATAGCGTACATGGGGCTGCCAACTGCTGAGGCATAGGGAACCCGTCTCATATCTTCTTCCTCCTGAGGTGTCTTAGGACACTGCTCTTTAGAAAGAACAATTCCATGTCGAGTCGGTAATTGACCCTTCTTGGAATTTTGCATCAAAAATTGCGTAAACACTTTATCAATATACGATGCCTGAGACAGTGCCAATAGTCTGTTCTTGCGATCCCGAATAATTTGGATCCCAAAGACATAACTTGCCTCTCCCAAATCCTTCATTTGGAAGTTCTTGGCCAGCCACTTTTTTATGTTGGATAATGCTTCCACATCATTCCCAATGAGTAAAATGTCATCCACATAAAGTACTAGGAAAATCACTTTTTTTGTTCTTAATGTACTTGTATACACAAGGTTCATCAACTTTTGCTCGAAACTATAAGATTTAATTGTCTCATCAAATTTTAAGTTCCAAGACCTTGAAGCTTGCTTAAGTCCATAAATAGACTTGAGCAATTTGCAGACTTTCTGCTCCTGGCCTTCTACCACGAACCCCTCTGGTTGTACCATGTAGATGCTCTCTTCAAGATAGCCATTCAAAAAGGCTATCTTGACATCCATTTGCCATATCTCATAATCGAGACATGCAGCAATGGACAAGAGAATGCGAATGGATTTGAGCATGGCTACTGGCGAGAAAGTCTCCTCATAGTTGACTCCCTCTTTTTGGGTATAACCCTTTGCCACTAGTCTTGCTTTAAAAGTCTCTACTTTTCCATCCACGTCTCTTTCTTCTTGAAGATCTATTTACATCCAATGGGCCTAACATCTTCAGGTAGATCTATAAGTTCCCAGACTAAATTGGAGTACATAGACTCCATTTCTTGGTTCATGGCTTCTTGCCATTTTTCTTTATCAGAATCTTCCATTGCATGTCTATATGTCAATGGATTGTCTTCTCTTGTGTCGAACACAACTACTTGTGCCTCTCCCTCCTCTTTGTAACGAGAAGGTAGTCTCACTATCGTCCCACTATGTCGAGGTTCTAAGGTATTCTGATCATAATTAGTGGTTACCTGACTTTATCGTTCACTAACTGTCAGTGATAAAGGTCTGATCTGATCATAAAGCATTTCCTTCAGTACAATCTTACTACGAGGTTTGTAGTTTAATATATAATCATTTTCAAGAAAAGTGGCATTTGTTGATACAATCATTTTCTTTTCTTAAGGACTATAAAACAAATCTCTTCTTGTGCCTTTAGGATAGCCTACAAACAGACAAACTTCTGTTCGCTATTCTAACTTTTCAGTCTTTCCTTTCAGCACATGTGCCGGACACCCCATATGCGAAAATGGCATAAACTAGGTTTACTACCATTTCACATCTCTAAGGGTGTACTTTGGATAGATTTAGAAGGTACTATATTCAAAATGTAGACCGCAGTCTGTAGCGCATAACCCCAAAATAAGGGCAATAGTGAAGAGTAGCTCATCATAAACCTAACCATATCTAGCAAGGTACTGTTTCTCCTTTTTGCAGCACCATTTTGCTGTGGTGTTCCAGATGCTGTGAGTTGGGATAAAATCTCATGCTCCAATAGGTGATCCTTGAACTCTATGTCAAGGTATTCACCACCTCGATCGAATCGAAGGGTCTTAAAAGTTTTACCTAATTGCTTTTCAGCTTTTGCTAAGAATTCTTTGAACTTTATAAAAGTCTCAAATTTTTTTTGCATTAGGTAAACATAATCGTATCTTGAATAGTCGTCAATAAATAAGACAAAATATTCATAACCGCCTGTTGTTTGTACATTTAATGGACCGTAAACATCAATATGTACAAGCTAAAGTGGTTCTTTGGCTCTTTCACCCTTAGCTGAAAATGGTCTTTTAGTCATTTTACCCTCTAGACAAGACTCATATACAGGAAGAATGACAACATTTAGCTCTCTTAAAAGACTATCCTTTACTAACCTATTTATCCTATCCAAATTAATATGACCTAATCTAAGATGCCAAAGATACGTGTCATCATTAAGAGAAAACTTTTGCCTTTTAGTAGATTTAGGATATTCTACTCTAAATAGTTCAGAATTATGCAATGATGGCTCATCGGGCCTTAAAACATAAAGCCTATTTTCTAATTTCGTATGACAAATATCTAAACCATTTCTTCCAATAATAATCTCATTATTATAAAAAGAAATATTAAACAATTGTTCATGCAACTTAGAAATAGAAATCAAATTCCTTCTGAATCCAGGAATAAAATAAACATTATTTAGAATTAAAAAATTATTCCCAAAATTTAATCGAGCCACTTCACTGCTAAAGCTGAAACGACTGCCCCATTGTCAACTCGCATAGTCAAGTCCCTATCAACGAGCTCCTTAGAAGAGCTAATGATCTGCAAGGAAGAACAAACATGATTAGTGGCTCCTGAATCAATTATCCAAAGAGAAATTTCATCCTCCACTAAGCAGGCTTCTAAAACCAATAAATCATATTTACCTTTGTTCTTTTCCTTCAGCTCGGAGAGATACGTTTTACAATTCCTCTTCCAATGCCCCTCAACTCTGCAATGAAAACATTTTCTTTTCTTTACTTTGGAATCCTTCTTTTTACTCTTACTGCGGTTAAAGGCTTTCTTGGCCTTTCCTCCGTAACCTAAACCACCACCAATGTTCTTCCTCTTCTTATTTTGCTTAAAGAAAGACTACTTAGCTTCAGCAACATTTTCCTCAGACTCTTTAGGCTTATCTGATATAGCCTCAAAAGTTTACAGTTCATTAAGTAGTTGAGTCATACTATATGAGAGCTTGTTCATGATATAATTTATTTTGAACTGCGAAAATGCTGGAGTAAGAGACTCCAGAATGATGCTAACTTGAGTCTTATCATTTATAGTGGCTCCATAGATCTCTACCTGATGCATTAAATTGATCATGTTCAAAACATGCTCACGCACCGGAACTCTTTTTTTCATTTTATCATTCATGTAGCTACGAGTAGCTTCATGGTGGCTTTGTTCCGACTTGTGGCCAAACATCGCTTGGAAAGAATCCCATATCTCATGTGCAGTCTCTAAGTGCTCATACTTCATTCTAAGCACATCGCTCATGCTGGCAAGCATATAGCAGCGGGCCTTATTATTGGCTTGTATCCATTTCTCATACTGCTCTCGTACATTACGATGAGCATTAGCTGTAGGTTTTGGAAGACACTCCTCCATAAGGACGAACTTTTGGTCCTCACAGATCAGCACAATATTCATATTGCTTTTCTATTTTACAAAGTTATCACCGGTCAATTTTTCATTTGCTAAGAGGGCTATAATTGGGTTTGTTCCAGACATGATGCTGAAATAAATAAATAAAGCAATTTTAAGAATACTTGAATAAATATCATAACGATTTTTAGAATAGTAAACATGATGCATGACTGCATCTATTTAAACACTTAAATATATATATTAATCTACGATAGTTCAATTTAACAATTAATATGCCGCCGTAGGGTAGGTCACATTAAATTAAAATTAAAATTGAGACTATCTCAAATTAATAGGAAAATTTCAAAATATCTCATATTTGCATTTACCTATTAACTACCGTTTATTTCGGTCAAGACATGATTAACCTCTTAATTATATCTTTGTGAGTGTAACCCAATATTTCAAATTAAAATGACTTAACTCAAAAAATGCCTCCGTAAGGTCGATCAATTATAAAATACATCACTTAATCCTATCTCTAGGAAGTCAACCTTGCTATTGAAATAGGCAGACACCCTCCGTAGAGAGGATGAAATCAAAAGCGTCGCGAGGCACCACCTATATATCACAATGTTGTACTAATAATGGAGACCAGTGGGTTCATTATCATGTACCCTCTCCCACTCACTATTTTTAATTATGTGTTTTTATAATTTATAAAACATCTTTATATTTTATAACTTTAGCAAATTATTATATCTTATATAATAAATTACTAAGTATAGTTAATTAATCTTAATAAAGTCCAATCTTATTGGGTCTAAGTTCATTAGTCTAACTATTCCTATTAAATAGGCATAACAATTTAGGTGAACTTAATTTTTTTTTTAATTATAGGAATAATTATTTAATTTTATAAATAATAAAATTAATAACTTTATTAATAATTTTTTAAGTAATCCTAAATTAAACTATTTAATTTAGGTTACTTGGAATAATGTAAAATTACCAATTTAAATATTAAACCTAATTTCACATTATTTGATTAATTATACAAGTTCTAAACATGCTAATCAATCAATAAATTTAATTATAATATGTCATAATAAAATAAAACTATTTAAATATTAATTATGGCATGTATGCATGTCATATTACAATAATGTGAGTGGATATATATGCATAACTTGTAATTATACATGATCATGTTATAATTCATCATATAAATAAATAATATAAATATATTTAATATAACTTTGACCGGGTCCTCTAAGATTTTAAATTACAACCCATAAAATAAGAGTAAATAAATTACATAAAAATAATAAGCATGCAGGCCCAGTTGCATGTGGTCTTCTCAAGTCCATAATGAACTCAATTCACTTTCTTTATAATTTTATATATTTGAACTTAAAATTTTTTTTTAAACTTATTATATATTTTGCAAGGTAATTTAACTTTTAGACACCTTTTTTTTAATAAAAAAAAAATTTATCCATTTAAAATTCACACATCAAATGAATCAAATTCAATTTTATTTAAACTTTTCAATAAAAACCTTATATTGCCGTAATTACATCTAACATGAAGATCACTGCCTATGGTGACAGTAGCCACAAACACTATCCCTGGCCACTATTTGGATAGCAGCTGATAAATTGCTACTGTTTACTGCTAAAAGCAGTGGTAGTGGCTATGAAAGCCCAAAATTGGCAAGGGCACCAACAGTTGGCACCTGCCAAAACTAAAAGCAATTGACCAAGTTATTTTGTCTTATTCATTTTTTTTTTTTGCTTCATACAGCAAATGAAATTGAAAAGCACTTATGACAACTTTTTTTTTTTACTTTTCTTTTCCTTTTTTTATACTAAAAGAAATAATAATATTTCTTTACAACCATTTTTGTTTCTTTTATTGTCGCCTTCTGCTTCTTTTCTTTCTTCCTTTTTCTTTTTTTTGTCTTCCAGCAGTAAGAAACAAAAATAAATGTATTATCAAATCTTCTTCTTTGGTAAAAAGAGCAAAGTAGCACTATACATTTGTGTCCATCATTTAATAAATAAAAATAAATATTACAAAAAATAATCTTATACCCTTTTATGAGTTTACAAAATTTTGATCTAATAAAAAAAAATATTACAATCAATCTTAAAAGACCATATAATTAACGACCAAAGAATTCATACATAAAATAATCATTAATCACATTAATATTATAAAAATGCAAGTATCCATTCAAACATACCCATAAAAATAAAACATTATTTAAATAAAATAAATCATAACACAAAAATCATATATTTAAGAAACCAACGCTCTGATACTAGTTGTTGGATGATTTTATTGTTATGACATTCATAACGCAGTGGAATAGAAAAATAAAAAAAAATTAATCTTTATTTTCATTAGATAAAAATATTTTTTATTTAAGGATCTTATGAATATATAATTTTGATGTTACAGTAAATAAAATTTAATAAAACATACCTTAAATCCACGCAGAATTTTCTTCTACCAAATGATTCCAAACCAAATCTCTTGTGTTTTACAGTGAATGGAAGAGTTGGCTTCTTTCTTTTGTTTTTTTTCTCTAAAGAAAAAATACGTATCCTGCATTTTTTACATATGTGTGTTGTGTTTTATTTAGACTAATCTTCTTATTTTAAAATAATAATTTAATTAATAACATTTACTAATTAAATTATTATCTCTTAAAAGATACCTAATTCATGTAAACCACATAAAGCCCTACTTTTTGTGATTAACGTATAATACCCAACATTTGAGCATTATTAGTCTTTTAATAAAAGAAAAATACTAAAATTAAAATTAAAATCTTTTTGATAATTTTAAAAATTATCCTTAAGATTTTATGTATTTAATTTCTTAAATTAAATATTTAATTATATTTGGATAATATCTTATCTATATTAATTAATTCTTAATTAATTAATTTTATCAAAATATAAACTATACGTACTTGAAAACTATTTTTTTTTACATAAACAATTTGTGTAATAAAATAATCATTTTTATTTGTTCACTGTAATAATGAAAGAGGTGGCATTGGGGACCTATGGACCTACAATTTAAACCTCCAATAAATTTTAAATAATTAATTAATTTAATTTTTTAATTCCAGTGTTATTCTACTAAAAATCTAAAATTGTACTCTTGAAATTATATATATAATTTACTTAAAAAACTTAGAGCAGTCCATTGATTTAATCACTATATGCAATTTAACCCTCCATAGATGGTTCATAATTAGAGCTAGGTTAATTACCGTTTTACCCCTCTAATTATTTCTTTATCCTTAAGTACCATTAATTCACCAGTGAACAGTTAATTTGTAATATTATTACAAATTGAGCGCTTTAACCGTTCAGTTCTAGAATTAACCCTTAAGAGAACCTTCTTTCTAACTTCCATTAGGAATGAATGGATTCCATATCTGTAAATCATATTCTTAACCGTTTATCTCACAATGCCACCAAAATAATAGTTTTTAGTATGTTCTTTAAACAAACCGTAACGAGTATTTCAAATGACATAATAACACAAATATGAGTTTATAATCACTCAGGATTAAGGTTAATCAGCATATGATCATCGGTTGATGTTATTTGAATTCTTAATTAACAACGGTATTTTACATAAGAATTCAAATTACGTCTGATCCTGTCCTATATAATCATATTATATATAGTGCCTCCACCATAATCTCATTATATTAGTGATCCGGATAAGATTACTAAATTTTAAATATTTGTGGACCGCACTAGTAATATTTAATTAAAAATCCCAAACTCTAATTAATTTATTACGGACTTTTTCTGTTTATTATCCATAACTTTAATCCTCTTGTATATAATAATTATATACTAAAGTTATGATTACATAAATAAATAAGGGAGTTTTTGATATTTTATGTCATAAAATTATGAGCACTCATCAAGTATAAAATTGCAACTTTATTAATTTCATGAAAACAGTACAAGTACATGCTTTTAGGGCATTATCCCTAACAACAAGAACATATACGTATAGGATGAAATATATACTTAATGAAGTTCTTGTAAGTTGTTTGTAGTACTTGATCATTTAAATATGTGATCACAATTTGTTCAACAATTTTTTTATTAGATAATAATATTTATTTTGTAAATTTATTTACAAATATAAATATTAAAAAATATTAATTAGAGCATTCAGTAACTTAAGAGTAATTAATTAATTAAAGAGCCAAGATATCTTTTTCATGCCTTAGCGTTAATTATAGACATTAAATAGAAGGTCAATTATGTGATTATTATTAATTTAAGACCAAGTCTAATTTAAATAATAAATATTTTAATTAAAATAGGTATATTTAATTACATGGGTTACTTTGACTGCAAACTTAGACTTTTAGTAGAATAATTTAAGGTTAATTTTAAAATATCTAATAATCATGAGATAATTAGAGTTAGGCTTTTAAGTTTAAGATAAAAAATCTATAGGTCGACCAATCTTTCTACTAGTCTAATTCTAATCAAACTTAAAAATCTTAAAAAGTGGTGCCTACATAAAGAGGAAAGGAATAGTAGAAATATATTTTTACATATTTGTACTTTTAAAAAATAAAGATTAAACTATCTTTTATTCCCTCAATTTATAATATCATTTTGGAATATATGTACCACACACATGAATTTAAAGATAATAGAGAAGCTAATTAATTCACAAAAAATTGACATCATTCTCTAACCATGTTGATGAAAGAGTAACCCAACTTCAAGAGTGAAATGTCACAAATATCTTTTAACCAACTTCATTCATTCCTTGGCAAAAATCCTACAATCAATCTCTTTTGCCACGTGAAAAGAATACCCTAATGCACAAGCCAACAAGTAGATTTTAAAAGAGAATAAAGGAATGAATTTAGGAGAGAATTTATTGTAAAAAAAAAATCAGAGAGAGTTTGTTTTGAAAGTGTAGGTTTTCATATACCTTGCAAAAAAAGAATTTTCACATTTTTATAGGCAGAATTTAGAGGGAAAATGTGGTTTTTCTCCAATTTTCCAATATGATCAGTTTATTTATCTTGTCTCGATGTCAGCCATTAATCCTTCCATGTGAGTTAAGTGGTTAGCATATCATTTTCCTTGCGGACCTAGACGGCTTTTTGACCCTATTAGAGATTATTTCACAATAAATCAATATTTTATTAAAGAAGTGGACAGGTGGCATTTATATATTGGACTAACTAGTTTTGGGCCCAATAGATGCCCTCTGCGAAGTGAAGGAACGTATCTGTTTAATGGGTTACTTGAAGGATACGTGTCTTTACTTCTAATTTTGCCACGTGTCTTTGACTCTTCAATTCCTGCCTTTGGAACCGTTATGAACTTCTACAACTTTTTTGTGCAAAACATCTTTTCCTTTTAAATTCTTGCTTGTTCTGTTCATTCAAGCAGTCATGTCAGTTGGCTTGTAATATCTCAAAATTATGGATATTTAAAAAAAAAAATGTTATGAGAATCAAGAATTTATTTTAAAAAGAAATTAGAACTTTGGAATTTCATTTTCCTCTTATAAATGATTTTGGACTTATATTTTAAGACTTACTCAACAACTAATAAATACTTAAGGGTTATTTTGTGATTAGCGATAGAAGTCGGAATTTTATGATAATGCTTAATAAGGGGGCAAAATGATATTTTTATAAATTAGTATATGTATGTGTTTTTCTTTTATAAAAACTCTAATTTTACTCTCATTTTATTTCTCCTCTAAACACAAAAAAGAAGAAGAAAGTAGTCATTGATGTTTTGATTGGAATTTGGGCTTCTTGATTTGAGGGTATATTCTAAAACTCTAGACTTTATTAATTTCTTTTAATTATTTTCATGATTTTATAGAATATACACCTAGTTTATTATTTTGATTTCTGTTTTAATTTTTGGTGAATTAATACAAATGGTTTATGAGATAGAGGCAATATAGAGTAAAAAAATCAAGTTGTAATTTGGCTATAAATAGTGTATTTATCATAAGTGAATTTTTAATTGCATAAATTATTTTATAATTTTATTTCTTTTAACAAGAATCAAACATCACAAGACTTTTTAAAGTTTGTTTTTTAGTTAAAAACTTCTTATTTCTGATTTTTGAAAGCAACGAATAAAATCTTAGAAAACTTCTTATTTAAGCTTTGCAACGAATTTTGTTTAAATGAAAATCTTAAAGGATTCAATTTGTAATGAATTTTTAAAATGAAAACTGCATGTTAGAAAACAGAGCTTTCAGTAGTAGCCCGAAAGTAGAAAATGTTTTAAAATCTTGAATAAGCTTAAAAAATTATAAGATATATATATATATATATATATATATGTATTTGTTTTTGGATTTTTTCTGCGTCTACTTTGCACCAAATCAATTATCATAATTTTCAACAATATATAGAATTAATTATGAATTTCTTAAGTGACTGAGTTCAATTCTTTAAACTGTTTGATAAATTCGACAAACTAGAAATGGAAATTCTTTTTAAATAGTTTTAGCTATCCAAATGTCTCGGTTAAGTTATATAATGAACTCATATGTGTCTACAATAAATTAGATTTGAGTTTGCATAAATCTGATTTATAGATTACGGGATAAAAATTTCATTGCCGACAATAAACTAGTGTATTGATTGTTCAATGCTGAATATTATTTTACAATTTTAGAGACATTATTAATTGTAATTGAATTGTTAATTTGATAAATTAGGGACATAGAGGTATTTTATTCGTTATTAATTTTATTGAGATAAATAACTTTATTCATAATGTAATCTTTTGTTTTCAAATAAGAAATGTTATTGTTATGTTATGCTAATTATTGAAAAATTTTAAAGATACTTATAATTTCTTGACACTTTGAAACTTATTTTATTGTTTTCAAATTAATTAATTTTTCACTAATTCTTGTTTAAAAAATGTATATAAGCTTTATAGTTTATGTATTTTTGTTGAAAATTGATGATTCAACAATTTTGTATGGATAAGATTGTAAAGAATATTAAAAAGAGAATCATTATGAAGTCAAGTAAATATTGAGTGTACAAGGGATGAGTAAAATAAAAATTTAAAAAATAAAGTACTGTTCATATGGTGAAGCACTGCTCACGCGACAAGTACTGTTTATGAGTAGTGTTCACGCAATTACTATTTATGCAACAATTTAGAGGTATTTCTTGTTTTGGCTCGATTGACTACATTAAGTGGGGTTAGGACTCTTATAAGTAAATACTCTTATTCCAAATAAGTTTAGAGTTTCTAAGAGTATTTTATTCATTATATAAACCTTACTAAACAGAGAGAAAACTAATCATCTAAAGTTTTAATATGTAAACCATAAAAGAGAATAGAGGAGTTAGGTAGGCACTAAGTGCGTTGTGCACTAAAGTGTAACCTTTTGAAAGTATTTTATTTTAGTTCTTAAGTGAACAAAAGAAACACCATAGATCATTTTGGCTTAGATGCTAGGTTATTCTTGTATTCCTTATAGACATCTCTTATGAGAAAATACTAATAGGTCTTAAGGAATTCATAATGATCAATCTTAGATACTTAGATGTCTTTATAAGAGATATTAAAGGGTCTTGTGGAATCATTAATAATGTAAAAAGATACTAAGTGATCTATATTAATGAAAAAACTAGATCATGGATCCTTGATGTCTATTTTAATGACCTAGCACAAGTGTACACTTTTCGTACCAAGTAATATAGGACTAAGTCCAGATTATCGATCTCACGGAAACTATTGTTTCTATTTTCTTCAATCGAATACTAAAATTACTCTATTTTACATTTATCCAAACTAGCTTCTGAGATGGAGTTTAACTAACTAAACTACTACTATTGAATTTAACCTAATTAAGATATTGCAAGTACTCGGAGATAGAATTCACTAAATTGATGAGTAATCTAAGGTATCGACATATCCCCTAGTAGTTCATTGAACCCTTTAACATCTTAGTTATTCCTTTATTATCAATTGATTGGCTAGACACTGATTTCACCATAAGCTTCTCTCGATAGTCGAATGATAATATCATACCCTAACAATTACGTATATGTCTATGGTAATTCGATTAAGATGCAACTCATTAAGAATAAGTCTAATCAAACCATACATGTCACCTAGGTATATGTCTATCCTAGAGGGAACTCATAGATATTATTCTATGATCATGTATCAATCTACCATAGGCCAAATACATGATTCCTTGTGTCAAAGCTATCATGATTCCTAAACAATCAAAATAGTGATCAAATATAATGAAAGCATTAAACAAAGATAGATTGAATCAATTAAGTGATAAAAGTTCATAACTAAGAGTTTAAAACAAACGTCAATTACACACTAGGTTCAAGAACGTCTAACCCTAGATCAAAAGTATTTAGCTCATATTCAAAACAAGAATATCAAGGCAAAAGTAGAAAAATATAATGAACTAAATCATCTCTTAAAATTAAGGAAGAAAATAACACAAGTAATGTCCTGAGTTGTCCTTTTTCCTCTTGTCTTGATTGTCCAAGATTTGATTCCTCAATCTTCAATCTTCAATAAATTCACTTTGATCTCTTGGCTTTAATGTGTATTCGTTGCTTGTGGTTTTTTCCTTGTTAAGTCTCCCTATTTTTATCTCAAAATAGTATTTTTGTTGGTATAAGAAACCCTAGGCACGATGAGCTTCGAATTCACCCCGAATAGGCGAGTTGAGAGGAGTATTTATATAGTAACCAATATCCATAACCGGTAAGAATATATATTTATATATATATATTTTATTTGTATATGGGTGATACTTGATTTATGTACTGTTATTAGTAGTGTTTGTATAGGTTAATGACATACTATTAGTATTAGGTTTATTTGCAAGACTTTAGATTTATTTTAGGGACTAAATTATGATACTTTGAAAGTTTTAGGGGCTAATTTGTAAATACTAAAAATTAACCTCTTAGTATAACAATATACATTTGAAATCTTAATTTACTCATTTTGGTCGAGCTATCTCTTTTAGAGTGAGAAAAGAGAGAAAGAAATGGGAGAGAAAGAGAAGAAGAAGAAGAAGAAAGTTGGAATTTAAGCTTTAAGATGTATATTATAACCCTTTTTTAGTTTCTTGATGTTAAATTAGTTAATTCCTTTAAGTTTTGATTTCTAAAAATAAGTACAATTGAGGATTTGATGTGGATTTCGTAAGATATTGTGAGAAATAATGATGATCTATGTAGATAGCATGATAAATCATAATGAATTGTAGAATTCCTACTTGATAGTCTCTAGATCCAGGATATTTATTAATTGTTGTGATTCGATTCTGGTTTTGAATTTTGAGAATATGAAATTAGACATTTTTAGGAGCATTTGAGACTTTGAATCGATTAACAATTCTAGAAATTGAATATTTAGTGAATTTACCAAAATAACCCTAAAATTTTGGTAATTTCTTATATTAACAATATGATACAGAGACAAATAATTTTTGATCTGCTGAATGATCTTTAAAAATTACAAATTTATGGAATATGATAAGTTTATATGTCTAATATGATATACTTAGAATTGAGAATTTAGATCAATGTGGTTAAATTGTTATGATTTTCTAAAGAGCGTCAGCTCATTGCAGTATTTGATTAACAACTTTTTAAAGCTGTTGAATAAAATAGTTTTAAAATACTTTTGGAAGTGATTTTGAAGTGAAATATTTATCATGAATTGAGATATGTGTTAAGAGTAATTCTGTGGTAGTATTATAATTTTTGAGTTAGTATATGATTTTATAAAAGTAAGAGATTGAATACTATTCAATAAATATCTTGATCTTGTCAGGTTAGTAGTTTGGATTCGATGGTGTTTATGGAATGGATTGTGTAGGAATTATGATATAATATTCATATATAAGAAGGCCATATAAGTCAAGAATGATATATTCTGATTTTGGAGTAATTGGACATCAGTTGATGTATAAGAAAAGTTTGTTAAGTGTAAGTGGTCAGAATGACAGGTTTTGAGAAACCAAATATTTAGACCAATTTGATGTGATAAATGCATTGTGTATAATTTTGTAAGCTATTTAAAGTGTTTTGTATGAATTTTGAGGCTCATGAAAGGATTAATCTCCATTGATAGGTTAAAAAGATTTAAGCCTTGTAGATAAAAGTGCTAAGAGGTAAGTATACTAGACTTTTTATTGAAATCACAATAAACATAGTAATTGTTATGTATGATTTTGTAAATGTCCTTAGGAATATGTTTATGTTATATCAAAGTATATTTTGATATGAAATGTGAAAGACGTGTGTTTATGAATGTGAGCATGGGCATACATGACATATATGTGTTTTTGAAAGTGAACTTTCAAAATGAAATGTGTTTAACAAAGAAAACTTTTGAAGTGTAATATGTCCATGAGAAATATTTTGTGTTTTAAGGATGCTTGAACTCACTGTTGACTTAGTAGGCACCTTATGTGATTTGTGGAGCCTTTATGTGTTGCCTTTCCTTCACGATTGGTATATGTTATTAGTTCTGTATGTAGGAATGATCCTATTGGTACCTAAAAGAAGTTTAAGTCATCACATTCGTGTGGTAGCGTATTGGTGCATGTGAGAGGACTCACTGATGATCAGGGTGAGGGTTTGGCTCTTACCTTCAGGCATAAGTATTATATATATGTAATTTAAACCTCACTTGTACTATTCCTCTCATACAATATGTCACCCATGAGTAACATTTGGCTCATTATGTGATATGTGATATGGAAGTCCTACTAAGTAGTAGTTGAGTGATGGTATTCCTATTATATATTTTGAAAAAATGTGTAAGCTCTTACCTGACATGTGATTTGATAAGATTATGATTTTGATTTTGATTTATCACAGCATATCATACATATGCATTGTGTACATATATGTATTTGTATTTGATATATGAAAAACTAGTATGCTTACTGAGTTTTATACTCATTATAGTTTATGGTGATTTCAGGTAAATAAGGTCCATGTGTGCTTAGCGGATTTGCAAAGCTTCTGCTGTTCCTTGGGTTCCCTAAGTTGCTAGGTTGCTGAGTGTTTCATTTGGGGACACGTGGGATAAGATATTTGATTTGTCCCTATTGAATAAATACTTATGTATTATTTTTATTTTGTGTGGTTGGATTTGGTTTAAGTTTCACCAAGTGTGATTATTGGTTGATTTTAAGTAAGAATTTGCAATGAACATATTCTGAGCTTCCAGTAACAAAGTTACTACTGGTGACGTAATAGAGTGTTAATCTTTGAGAAAACTCTGCGTATCTCCAGTTTACTAATTGTCTTAGTCATAATTCAATTGTTATAATTCTAAAAGAAATTGAATTGAATGTTTAAATATTGTCAATAGAGATTTATGTTTATATGTTAGGTTATGGGTTGATTTTAGTGTTGAACTTTCTAACAACTTGCTAAGGATTCCTATATTGAATTAAAGTTTGAAATTTTATGTAATATTATTTATGAGTGCACATTATTGAATAAATGTAAGTGGTGTTGTGTGTCGGATCTTTTGGGTCTGGGGTGTGACAATTTAAACATCCGCACGGGCACTGGACACGATCTTTGAGATTCTGCGAACGTCGACGAAAGCCGCTGTGCTGGGTGCTGAGCGCTGCAGTGCTCACTCGGTGATCTGGGCGCTACAGCGCCCAACCACTTATTTTATTACTTTCTTATTTCGAGCACATTTCGCTCATTTTTCGCTCAATTTGCCTCCAATTTGATCTTATGTGTCACATTTTTCTTCACGCACCTATTTAAGATTAAAAACACAAATAAGTAGCTAAATATTAATGGATGAAAGCAATAATACCCAAGTTAGAGTGTTAAAATACTATTGTTAATATGCTATTATCAAATACCCCCAAACTTAAGATATTTGCTTGTCCTCGAGCAAGACAAGAGCATACTAACAAGGAGCCAAACAACTATATAAAAAAACCCTCTTAACATTCCATGAATCATGAGTTGCTTGGGTCGATCAGAAATTTGTAAGTTGTCTCAAATGGTGAATTACACTTATGAAATCTTTAAACTAAAAAATTATTCATACTTATTCTACACTCTAATCATCATGCTTATATCTTCCTTATAATAGTTCACTTGTGAATATGTGTCGAGCTATTTAATTGCACATCAATTGTATTTTCGAACATCTTATTTTTATTAAAGAAAGATCAAGATCAAAATAATTCTCCATAAGCTTATTTTTCATAGCAATCTTCACTAATATAGAATAAGTATATAATAAGGGATCAAATAGGACTTTAATTAGCTTGTAATATAAAGCTAAGGTGAAGGTGAGATATAAAGATATAAATAAAGTGTAAATCATACCATTAACACTTAGACTTTACTTAGAAACCTCTTGATTCCTTCCCCTCCTTGATTCTTCATCTCCTCCCCCAAACTTATGCTATTTCCATCTTTCTTTTAATCACGTTTTTTTTTCATAGAATTTTTTATTTTTCTTAAGTTGGAGGTATTATGTATCTAGACTTTTTTTTTATGTACTCCCAAACTTAGATTGATATGCACCTTTAAGACTTATTGCTTTTCATTGTAGTACCTTCTTTCATACATCCACAACTTTTTTTTATTTGAAGAATGTTTCTAAGTAAACTCAAGGTTTATGGTGCTACCGGTAGATTTTAAAGTAAGTAAACTTAAATTCTTTAGGCTTGTAATGTGTTTAAACATAAAAAAGAAATAGATAATTAGGCTCAAACGGGGCGACTAGGGATAAATATACATATAAGGTAGGCTCGAAAAGGCTCAAACGGTCCAAAGATGGCCTATAATCATATCCCTTACTATATTTGTCCTAGGATTTCACCTTGAAAGCTAATCAAACAAGTTCTAGATAATAGATGACCTTGATTATCTTCTCTGTTGTTAATAAGTATATTCTACCTTACAACTGCTGAACATTAAATAGCTCTAGAGTGTACTAATGTTTAAAATGAACAACTATAAGCTGAATATAATTAATCTGATTACAGTATAAAATGAACACAATAATAGATAAGTTTAGAGTTTATAGCTTTTCTTCTACTCCATTTATCATCATCGACTACAACTCTTTTAACCCAAACAAATGATACTGAAATAAAGTAAACTACTTTTAAAGAAGACAAATGAAAACAAAAAAATAAACTAACAAAGCATGAAGAAAATTACGAATTAAAAAGTGTTTCCCCTACCCCCACAGTTATAACAAGACATGTCCTTATGGCGGTAGTAAAATAACAGAATTGGAACACTTCCCTATTTTTATGAAGCTTTAGTTGTCCCCTCCGTCTTCATCTTCACTCCCTACTTCGTTGTCAGCTTCTGCATCTTCTCCTAAGTTATCCGCATCTGGTGGCGTTGGATAGGCTGAAAAGTTTGGCAAGTTATGTTTATCCATGCTGAAGTGTGTGAGTGTAATTCGCAAAACCTAGTCTTGATAGGCGGCATGTGAGGCAGTCCACTGCTAGTGTATGGTGAAGGCATCCTTTAACCTTGATAGCCTTTGAGGTATGGTCAGTTGTGCTATGGGTCTTTGTGGCGGAAGTGGTCGGGGCGTAGGGTCTTGGGCTGGACCAGCAATGATTGTAACAATTTTACTATTGTCCAATACATGTGCTGAGGGCAATACTTCCTCAGATGATGTCCACTCAACTCCAGCTTTAGCACAAAGTGCAATAATCAGTGAGGGGCAATAAATTCTTTGCTTTAAATGATCGAGGCTGAAAAAGATTGTGTTTCTAATCACCTTACCAATATCAATTGTCTGCCCTGTTAGAATGGCATATAGAAGAATAGCTCTCTTTGCTGTTACCGTGCTCATGTAACAGACTGGCATTAATTTGGCAGCTATGAAATAAAGCCATGCTTTGAATTCCCTGCACATCTAGCGTGCAGGAAAAGCGACCGAAAGATTTCTAAACATTGTCCATTGAGCATCTGGGGTGGCTAAGTAGCGAATGACGGCTTTACAATCAGGGTTCTGGTGGAGCTCCATATAGTCATCTCGTTGTATATTGGGTACCTCAAAGTATCTATTGATGTCCTCATTGTGGATGTGAACAGTTCTTCCCCTGATGTGAATTGTCCTATAAGAGTGCTCTTTGCTATTAGCATAAAATTCTCGGACAACTGGAATAACTGTGGCATTTGGTTATGCACACAAGTGTCCTCAACCTCTGTCTATAATAATTCTGGAGATTCTTGGATAGCCTCCTTCCGTGATGTCGAAGCCTCTTTCAGGAATGATTATGCGTTTAACTATGAGGGAGTGATATAAGTCTGTGGCTTTTTTAGAAACAAACTTATTAGTGTCGTAGCCTGCAGAAGATGCAATGGACTTCTTTGATTTTTTTGGTGCCATTAAATACCTGAAACAACAATAATCAGCATTATAAATATGAACAGCAAATTCCACTCACACTTTACAATATTAAATCATATATGTGTGCCACATTTTACTCCAACAACAATCTCTTTTGCACTCAAAGTCACCTATTTAAACAACAATCAACTCACTAAGTTGAACATTAATCATCAATCAATATCAAAGTAAACATTAAACACCAATCAACATCACTTTGAACATTAAACACTAAACATTAATAAACACCACTTGAAACATGTTTTCACAAACATCCTAATATGTAGCTATGGTAGCTAATAAAGAAATTCAAGTATAACCTATTAAACCTCAATCAACTCATTAATTTGAACAAGTTGAACAAGCATTCACGAAAGTTTTTTTCTTTTGTTGAAAACAAGTCCTAATAATTATAATCCAGCAATAAAGAAACTAATTATGCATGGTAACCATAAAATAAAGAAAGCTAACAAGAAAGAAAATTGAGAAAGATAGAAATTTATACCTTGAATGCTAATGAAGAGAAGGAGTTGGGAGTTGTAATGAATGTGAATAATTCAGTGAAAAGTGTGCTAATGTGGTGTTAGTTTGAATGGATAATAAAGTTGAATCTAAGTGTGATATGTGGGAGTGGCTAATTTTGATTTGAGATGAAGAATTGAAAGTGTGAGATTGAGAAGATGGGTGTTAAGGTTAATATGGAGTGTGAGAGAAAAGAGGAAAGATATGAAGAAATAAAGAAGGGGGAGAAGTATTATACTTCTCCCGTGTGAGCACCGCAGCGCTCATTCTTGAGCACCGTGGTGCTCACATATACCTGGGTATAATTGTGCCCAGGTGCCAGCGCTGCGGCGCTGGCTATCCAGCGTCACGGCACTGGAACTCTGTTTCAGGCGCTGCAGTGTCCATGCCTGAGCATCGCGGCACCCGCAAGCCTCTTTTCAATAAAATTGTTTTATATCTATGCAACCTAAAAAAATACTACTCATTAGAGAAAAGAAAAGACAAGAGAAATGAATTAAATAAAGAGAAAAAAAAACTAATTAAAGTCAAAGGATACTAGACTTGGGTTGCCTCCCAAGAAGCGCTTGGTTTAACGTCTTCGGCTTGACGTGTTGCTCCTGCAGTTACTTGTGATCCATAAGATTGACATTGACCTTCTGTCGATCTATATATTCTCCATGGTAATTCTTGAGGCACTGGCCATTTATTGTAAATGAAGCTTGACTAATTGGATCTCTAATTTCGACCGCTCCATTTGGGTCAACCGTTATGATTTGAAATGGGCTAGACCATTGGGACTTGAGTTTTCCAGGAAATAACTTCAGTCTTGAATTGTAAAGCAGCACTAGTTGTTCTTTTTCAAATGAATGCTGAAGTATCTTCTTATCATGCCACCGTTTCATCTTTTCCTTATAAAGCTTAGCATTCTCATATGCTTGTAGACAAAACTCATCCATGGCATTTAGTTGAAGTAAGCGTTTCTCACTTATGGATTGGAGATCAAAGTTGAGGGCTTTAATAGCCCAATATGCTTTGTGATCCAACTTCAAAGGTAGGTGACACATTTTTCTAAAGATCAAACGAAAAGGAGACATACCAATCAGAGTTTTGTAAGCAGTACGATATGCCCATAAAGCGTCATCCAAGTGTAATGCCTAATCCTTTCGGTTTGGTTTAACCATCTTCTCCAAGATGCTTTTTATTTGTCGATTGGAGACCTCAACTTATCTGCTCATTTGAGGATGATATGTAGTAGTCGTCTTGTGCTTGACTTCGTATGTTTACAAAAGGGCTGAAAAATACTTATTGCAAAAGTGTGAGCCCTCGTCACTTATAATTGCTCTCGGTGTTCTATATCTTGTCAATATGTTCTTTTAAAGTAACTTAATCACTATCCTCGCCTCATTTATTGGTAATGCTATTGCTTCTACCCATTTTGAAACATAATCCACAGCTACAAGTATGTATTTGTTGTTGTGAGATAGTAGAAACGGTCCCATGAAGTCTATTCCTCAAACGTCAAAGATTTCAACTTCTAGAATGGTCTGCTGTGGCATTTCATGTCTTTTGGAGATGTTCCCTGTCCGTTGACATCGATCACACCCTGTAACAAAAGAATATGCATCTTTAAATAATGTAGGCTAATAAAAACTAGATTGAATTACCTTAGCTGCTGTTTTATTGCTCGCAAAATGTCCCCTATAACCGAATGCATGACAATGGTGTAAGATGTCTTGAGTTTCTTCTGTAGGGACACATATTTGAAGAATTTGGTCTGCACATGATTTGTAAGGGAATGGCTCATCCCAGAAATAGAATCTTGCATTGTGAAGGAACTTCTTCTTTTGCTGAAAAGTCAAATTATGAGGTGTTAGACCAAAAACTAAATAATTGACAATATCAGCATACTAAGGGATCTCATGATGTTGTGTTGCAAGGAATTGCTCATCTGAAAAGGTTTCATTGATTTAGATCTTCTCTTGGTGTTGATTTGATGCGTCCAAATGAGAGAGATTATCTGCAACTTGGTTTTCAACTCATTTTCTATCTTTGATCTCTAGATCAAATTCTTGCAATAGGAGAATCCATCGAATGAGTCTTGGCTTAGCATCTTTCTTGTTGATAAGGTATTTGATTGCTGAGTGATCAGTGAAGACTGTGACCTTGACTCCAATGAGATAAGTTCAGAACTTGTCGAAAGAAAAGACTACAACTAGAAGCCCTTTTTCTGTAGTGGTCTAATTGGATTGCTCGTCATTGAGAGTTTTGCTTGTATAGTATATCATGTGAAACACTTTCTTTTGGCATTATCCTAGTATAGCCCCTACAGCTAAATCGCTTGCATCACATATCACTTCAAAGGGTAAGTCCCAATCTGGAGCTATAATGATCGGCGCAGTGGTAAGCTTCTTCAGTTCAAAAGCTTCAAGACATGTATCATCGAAATGAAATTGCACTTCTTTCTTTAGTAAATTACATAAGAGTTTGGAGATCTTGGAGAAATCTTTTATAAATCTTCGATAAAATCTAGCATGGCTAAGAAAGCTCTGCACTCATTTCACATTAGTTGGTGGTGTCAACTTCTCGATGGTTTCTATCTTTGCTCTATCAACTTCAATACTATGAGCAAAACTTTTATGGCCTAATACTATGCCTTCTTTAACCATAAAGTGGCATTTTTCCCAATTGAGCACTAAATTTGTATCTTCACACCGTTTGAGCACAAATGCTAGATTATCAAGGCATTGATCAAATGAATTGCCAAAAACAGAAAAATCATTCATAAATACCTCCATGAAGTGCTCTATAATATCTGAAAATATAGCCATCATACAACGCTGAAATGTGGCTAGAGCATTGCATAGTCTGAATGGCATCCTCCGAAAAGAAAATGTACAATATGGGCAAGTGAATGTAGTCTTTTCTTGATCTTCAGGAGCAATTGCAATCTGATTATAGCCAGAATATCCATCTAAGAAGCAATAATAATCATGTCCTACTAACCTATCCCGTATTTGATCGATGATAGGTAAGGGGAAATGATATTTGCGAGTGGCTTTATTCAACTTCCGATAGTCCATACATATCCTTCAACCTGTGACAGTCCTAGTGGGAATTAAATCATTATTCTCATTTGCCACTACAGTGATCCCTTCTTTCTTTGGTACACATTGCACTGGACTTACCCATGAATTGTCAGAAATGGGGTAGATAATCCCTGCATCTAGCCACTTAATAATCTCTTTTTTTACTACATCTTTCATTACTGGATTTAAGTGCCTATACTGCTCAATTGTAGCCTTGTGCCCTTCCTCTAACAGGATTTTATGCGTGCAAAAAGAGGAATTAATTCCCTTGATGTCAGCAATCGTCCATCCTACAGCTCTCTTCTGATCTCTTAAGACCCTCAACAATTTTTTTACCTACGAGTCATCAAGTTGTATAGAAACTATAACTGGTAAAGTAGAAGATAGACTAAGAAATGCATACCTTAAGTGACCCAGTTGTGGTTTTAACTCTAACTTATGAGGTTCTTCAATAGAAGACTTAATGTGAGTTTGCAAGCCTTCTGGTCTATTTAACAGTTCAGCTCTCTTCCTAAATCTATCAAATCTAGGAGAAAGGCTTAAGGCTTGTAGATACTCTCGCGCTTCACTTCTTTCTACTTCAACTCTGTTTATGACTGCATCTTTTAAAGAATCTTCAATGCTATTTTTGTTGAAAATTTCCTGCACTTCTCTGTCAATAACATCAATTCTCATACACTCTTCTTCTTCACTTGACCCTCTCATGGTTTTGAAAACATTGAATGTTACTTCTTCATTTTGCACCCTCGTAGTTAATTCCCCCTTTTGCACATCAATAAGGGTTCTCCCTATTGCTAAAAATTGTTTTCCTAGTATGATCGGTACTTCACGATCCTCTTCTCTATCCAACACTATGAAATCTATCGGAAAGATAAACTTGTCAACCTTTATCAAAACATCTTCAATAATGCCCCTTGGATAAGTAATTGAACGGTCTGCTAATTGTAAAGTGACATTAGTAGGTTTAGCCTCCCCTAAACCTAACATCTTGTAGATGGATAATGGCATTAGGTTGATGCTAGCGCCTAAATCACATAATGCTCTGTCAAAGAATTTCTCCTCGATAGTGCATGGTATGGTGAAACTGCCTGGATCTTTCAATTTTGGTGGCAATTTCTTTTGTAATATTGCTCTAAATTCTTTGGTGAGTGCCATGGTTTCATACTCAGCTAATCTTCTTTTCTTTGATAAGATGTCTTTCATGAACTTCATATAACTTGGCATTTGTTCCAAAGCATCCGCAAAAGGTATGTTAATGTGGAGTTTCGTGAAGACATCTCAAAATTTTAAAAATTGCTTGTCCAACTTCTGTTTCTATAGCCTCTGAGGAAATGGTGAAGGTGGATGGGAAGACTGAACTGCAAGTTTCTGCTGAACTTTACTTGTTTGTGCTGCTGCATTAGCATTTTTCTGCATTTCTTTACTGCTTTCTGCATTTTCCTGCTGCTATACATCATGTGCTGCAATAAATTCTGCACTTCTGCACTGTTTTCTTCATTACCTTCTGCACTTTTCTCCACTTCTGCACTGTTTGACTGCAACTCCTTGCCACTTCTCAAAGAGACAGCTTTGCATTACTCCTTATCCCCTCTAGGATTAGCTTCAGTGTTGCTTGGTAAAGTCCCTTGAGGTCGATTATTTAGTGCTACAGCAAGTTGCCCCATTTGAGTTTCTAGAGTTTTCAAAGATACAGAGTGGTTTTGTAAAATAACATCATTCGACTTCATATACTGCATAAAAATATCTTCCAAGGATGTTTTCTTTTCCTGTAGGGGATGAGATCCGAGTGGGTTAGGTTTAAGTTACTGCCCTTAGTTGCCACCCCAAAAGAAATTAGGATGATTTTTCCACCCCTGATTATAATAATTTGAATGTGAATTGTTCTACTATCTATTATGGTTCCCCCACATAGTTTTCTTACTCCATGCATTGCCCATTCATGTGATTGTCACAACAGAACTCACAAGTAGCATTTTGGGTCTTGATAGTATTCATAGAATCAAACATCTTGATCTGCATAGCCAATGCATTGAATGCATCAATCTCATGAACTTTAGAAACCTTCCTTGGTGTAACTCTTTCAGCATGCCATTGATAGCTATTGGATGCGATCTCTTCCAATAACTTAAATTCTTCTTCTGTGGACTTAATCATTAGAGCTCCTCTAGCAGCGGCATCGATAATTGTCCTTAAATAACCGACTAGCCCATTGTAGAACATTTGGACTAATAACCATTTTGGAACTCTATGATGGGGACAATTCCTCAACATGTCCTTGAATCATTCCCATGTCTCGTATAATGACTCACCTTCAATCTACACAAATGAGATGATGTCATTCCTCATTTTAGGTGTCTTCGCTGGTGGGAAAAACTTTGTTAAGAACTTCTGTGCTAGGTCATCCCACGTTGATATAGATCCTGATGGTAATGACATCAACCAGCTCTTGGCCTTATCCCTCAATGAGAAAGGGAATAATCACAACCTGATGGCATCATCTGAAACCCTATTGAACTTGAATGTATCGCATATCTCTAAAAACTTCATAATATGCATATTGGGATCATTATTGGAAGCTCCACTGAATTACACAGACTCCTTAAGCATTTGAATAGTACTTAGCTTGATTTCAAAGTTGTTTGCATTAATAGTGGAGCGCCGAATACTAGACTGAATGCCTTCTGTTGTAGGAACAGCATAATCCCTCAACGATCTCTGCGGATTCATAGGCTCAAACACTGGATTGTTGATATTGTTATGATTCTCTATCAAATTTCTGTTTTGATGTTGTTCTTGACGAAGTCTCCGGAATGTTCTTTCAATCTCAAGATCAAAAGATGTTGAATCTTTACTCTTGGTTCTTCGCATGAACTGTCAAAAACAAATACAATTGGTAACTAAAACGAAAAAAGAACAATAACAATAATGAAATAAAATAAAATCTGAAGTAAAAGTAAAATAGTATGGTATTAATATCGATCTAAGATTAGATAAAATAGTCCCCGGCAACGGCGCCAAAAATATGATATCTATTTTAATGACCTGGCACAAGTGCATGCTTTTCGTACCAAGTAATATAAGACTAAGTCCAAATTATCGATCTCACAGAGACTATTGTTTCTATATTCTTCAATCGAATACTAAAATTACTCTATTTTACCTTTATCCAAACTAGCTTCTGAGATGGAGTTTAACTAACTAAACTACTACTATTGAATTTAACCTAATTAAGATATTGCAAGTACTCGGAGATAGAATTCACTAAATTGATGAGTAATCTAAGGTATCGAGATATCCCCTAGTAGTTCGTTGAACCCTTTAACCCCTTAGTTATTCCTTTATTATCGATTGATTGGCTAGACACTGATTTCATCATAAGCTTTTCTCAATAGTCGAATGATAATATCACACCCTAACAATTACCTATATGTCTATGGTAATCCGAATAAGATGCAACTCACTAAGAATAAGTCTAATCAAACCATACATGTCACCTAGGTATATGTCTATCCTAGATGAAACTCATAGATATTATTCTATGATTATGTATCAATCTACCCTAGGCCAAATATATGATTCCTTTTGTCAAAGTTATCATGGTTCCTAAACAATCAAAATAGTGATCAAATATAATGAAAACATTAAGCAAAGATAGATTGAATCAATTAAGGGATAAAATTTCATAACTAAGAGTTTAAAACAAAAGTCAATTACATACTAGGTTCAAGAACATCTAACCCTAAATTAAAAGTATTTAACTCATGTTCAAAACAAGAATATCAAAGCAAAAGTATGAAAATATCATGAACGAAATCATCTCTTAAAATTAAGGCAGAAAATAACACAAGTGATGCCCTGAGTTGTTCTTCTTCCTCTTGTCTTGATTGTCTAATAGTTGAATCCTCAATCTTCAATCTTCACTAAATTCACTTTGATCTCTTGGCTTTAATGTGTATTTGCTGCTTGTGTTTTTCTCCTTGTTAAGTCTCTCTATTTTTGCCTCAAAATAGTATTTTTGTTGCTATGAGAAACCCTAGGCGCGATAAGCTTTGAATCCACCCTGAATAGGCGAGTTGAGAGGAGTATTTAAACATCCGCACGGGCGCCACAGCGCTGGGCACGATCTTCAAGATTTTAGGAACGTCGACGAGCGCCACGGCGCTGGGTGCTGACCTCTGTGGCACTCACTCGCTGATCTGGGCGTTGCGGCCCCTACCCTTGGTGCTGCAACGCCCAGCCACTTGTTTCTCTACTTTCGAGTGCATTTCGCTCGTTTCTCTCCTGATTCGCCTCTCATTTGATCCTATGTGTCACATTTTCCTTCACGCACCTATTTAATATTAAAAACGCAATTAAGTAGCCAAATATTAATGGATTAAAGCAAAAATACCTAAGTTAAAGTGCTAAAATACTATTATCATTATGCTATTATCAATCCTCTGTGGACGTAGATATTTTTGGGTCGAATCACGTATATCTTGTGTCTTATTGATTGGTTTATTTCTTTATCTTTATTGGTGTATTGATTGTATGTGTTCTTACTTATAGTGTGAGTTATGATTTTTGCTACGCATAGAGTAAAAAGAATATTAAGGCTGTGGCTTAGTCAATACCATATGGTTGTCAAACTGAAGAGCATAGCATAATATTCGTAACAAATTTTATAGCTTCAATTAAAAAAGTTGCTTACGATTTTAAAACATCTCTTCAAATAACATTGTAAATTATTCATTTCTATGCAATGATAAAGATATGGTCTTGATTCAAGTTAATTGGACTTCATATATGAAGCTATTGCAAGCCAATATGTTATAAAATAATAGAAAATGTGATATTTGAAATAAATTATTTCTTGAATGTGAAATATAAAAGAATATATTTTAACTCATTAATCATAGTCATATGATATTGGTCGACTAATAAGATATACGATTGAATCAAGTGTGTATTCATTCTAAGTGTGTACACTATATACAATTACTGACCGGATCACTAGGGGTACGGGTAGCATTAGATGATTCTAACTATTGGTCGGATCACTTGAGGTATAAGTGACATCATAAATTATATTTTTAGCCAAGTTACTGGGGATATATATGACACTATATTATATGAGCATCCTTTATTTACTTTTGATTATATAAACTAAAACAAGTTTGTTATATGTCTTTTTAAGAAATTGATATTTGATATTGGGCATATGGATTTATGATTTTTTTTATTGAGCTTTATTTTAACAGAAACTAAATTTTTATAAAATTTGTTATTCAATATCTTTCATATTGACTTATGATATTGAAAATTTTGATTTAATATAGAGAAAATGGCATTTAGACCCCATGTTATAGTAAAAATGAGAGTTTACTCATCATAGTTTTAAAATTACCCATTTTCACCCTCTTTTACCAAATCTTTTTATTAAAATCGATAGAATTACCAATTTTATAAAATTGAATAAAAGTGAAAGTTGTCAATAATACTAAGGCTCTCCTCAGCCTAATGGGATTTTGCAAGCATTTCTATAATCTCAGTTCGAAACCGAGAAAAAATAAAGGCAAATTGAACAAAATTTAGTTAGTATAACAAAGACGTTAGAAAATAAAGAGAAAGAGATGGGAGAAAAGAGACTTACATCCAGAGTAGAGCCATTGCAGTATGAAACCCTATGATGGAATCCAGAGCAAAGATCTGAGCTGCCCAGGTAGGGTCCACGTAGTGTTCTAGCTTTTGCATCACTAGAAGCATGTATCTCAGATCCCCTTTCGTTCGAGTATCAGCACATTGGGAGTCACAGTTAAGAAAGGGCCCTTCCCTAGTAAAGGTACCCTAGTGCCCCCTGAACTGAACTTCCTAATCAATCTTAGAGGCTAAGGAGATGTTTGCACTAGCATCTGAACCAGAGTAATATGAACTCTACCTTGAGGGCTAGCTTATGATTCACGAGAAAGGTGGGGCCTCGCACTCTTCCTACCCCTAGAGTCCTTTAAATCTCTGCCTCTTTGAGGGCTTCTCTAACCTCTACCAATCTGGCCAACTAGTCCGCGTCCTTCCCAAACAGAAGCCCTACCCTTGCCTAATCCATCTAGGCTGAAAAAAAGCCCCATCACGTTATCCAAGTTGAGGTTACCCTAACCTCTTGATGATGAGTATGAGCCATCAATCCGCCCCTCCTTCCTTCTCTCACCACTATGCAGCTTGACCATTCTTGCAAAAAAAGAAATGAAACGTTAGCAAATGAAATAACAACCCGAACCAAGGAAAAAGTAAGAACGACTCAAGCAAAGACTTACCGCGTCTGTGCAATATTTCACTAGGGACCTCAGATATTAAGCTTGACTCCACGATGCTTGAAGAAGAAAAAAGATCTTACACAAGTGAAATGTGCGTAAGAGCAGCCCTGATCTTAGCGTGGAGGTACTCGGACACCTCGAAGTCGGTTTCCCAGGTTTTTGAAATTCACATAATTGATTAAAAAAAAGATAAAAGGGAACAATAAAAAATAAAAAAGGAAAAGAGAGACCTGTGTTCAATACTAAGTCTAAAGAGACGACCCAGTTCCCTTCTCTTTGCTTAAGGACCACTCGACCCTACTCACCTCTAGCAAAAATCCAATTATCCTTTCAGCTCTTAACAAAAGAAGGACGGCCAAGGATGGGGTACTAAAGCCTATGAAAAGATAGGTAATAGAAGCCCTTCTATTTTTTAACATTGCTCATAAAGTGGTACAGTGGCACAGTTTCTGATAGTGGGTTAAGAATAGCGTTGCCCTTACCCATAAGACATATAGACTAGCCAAAACACTCCAAGAGTTAGGGCTTAGCTAAGAGGGAGCTATACCTAAGTGGGCTGACATTCTTGCAAAATAAGACTATATGGGTAGCTTAAGACCTAGCCGGGGGAATTCAGCATAAATCACCACCTCTCGATTTGAAGGGCTACTTGGGAAATCATTATGAGAAAGAGCCTAAGTGTTCTTTCTAGGTCATAATGTTTCTCTGATATCTCTGATCCAACTTGAACTCTAAAATTTCAACATCAAAAAGCCCCAGAAGTTCTTGTATGGGATCTTTAGGCTCTAAATCACCCTCACCCTCTATACCTAAGATCGATTTGGGGTCATCAATAACATCTAATAAGGTGGAAGCCACATCACCTCCACTGACCCCACATTTCCTACTGACAAGTAAGACCTCTAGACTTTCAACGTCTTCTTCAAGAGCCATGCTAATGGAAGGGATACCTAAGCTATCTCTATTTCCTAAAGCCATTAAAATTAAATCTTCCTAGAACATGTTTTAAAATCTTGAATAAGCTTAAAAAATTATAGGATATATATATTTTGTTTTTGGATTTTTTATGCGTCTACTTTACACCAAATCAATTATCATAATTTTCGACAATATATAGAATTTATTATGAATTTCTTAAGTGAATGTGTTCGATTCTTTAAATTGTTTGATAGATTCTGCAAACTAGAAATGGAAATGCTTTTTTAAATAGTTTTAGATATCCAAATGTCTCGGTTAATTTATATAATGAACTCGTATGTGTTTACAATGAATTAGTTTTGAGTTTGTATAAATTCGATTTATAGATTACAGGATAAAAATTTCATAACCTATAATAAACTAGTGTACTGACTATTTAGTGCTGAATATGAATAAGTAGATATTGAGGTTAAAAATGCATTTATTTTACAATTTTAGAAGCATTATTAATTATAATTAAATTGTTAATTTGATAAATTAGGGACATAAAGGTATTTTATAGGTCATTAATTTTGTCTTAGTAAGTAACTTTATTTATGATGTAGTCTTTTGTTTTCAAATGAAAAATGTTATTGTCATGTTATGCTAATTATTGAAAAAATTTAAAGATACTTATAATTTCTTGACACTTTGAAACTTATTTTATTATTTTCAAATTAATTAATTTTCCACTAATTCTAGTTAAAAAAAAATGTTATAAGTTTTATAGTTTATGTATTTTTGTTGAAAATTTGTAATTCAACAATTTTGTATAGACAAAAATTGTGAAGTCAAGTACGCATTAGGTGTATAAGGGATGAGCAAAACAGAAAGTCAGAAGAATAGATACTGTTCACACGTGACATTGTTCATGTGAGCACTATCCACATGTACTTTTACATAGTTACTGTTCGTGCAACAACATAGGGTTATTTCCTATTTTAGCTCAATTGACTTCTTTAAATGGGATTAGAACTCCTGCAAGTAAGGACTCTTATTCCAACTAGGTTTAAGATTTTAATAAGTGTTTTTATTCACTATATAAACCTTACTTAACATAAGAGAAAACCAAGCATCTAAAATTTCAAGATGTAAACCATAAAAAAGAATAGATGAGCTAGGTAAGCACTAAGTACATAATGCACTAGGGGGTAATCTTTCGGAAGTGTTTTCTTTTGGTTCTCGAGTGAATAAAAGAAACACTATAGATTTTTTTTGACTTAAATACTCAAGCTATTCTTGTATTCTTTATAGAAATCTCTTATGAGAAGATACTAAGAAGTCTTAGAGAATTTATAGTGATTAAGGATAAATACTTAGAGGTCTCTATGAGAGATACTAAGGGGTCTTATGGGATCATTGATGATGTAAGAAGATACTTAGTGATCTATATTAACGAAAGAAACTGGATCATGGATCCTCCATTGACTAGGTAATTTTGAGCCGAATTACGTATATCTTATGTCTTGTTAATTGGTTTGTTTTCTTTATCTTTACTGGTATGTTGATTGTATGTGTTCTTACTTATGGTATAAGTTATGGTTTCCGCTCCGCAAAGAGTAAAAAAGGTATTAAAGTTGTGGCTTATTTGATGCTATAGGGGTGTCAAATTGAAGATCACGGCTTGATATCACAACAAACTAATATCAAAGCTAAATTGAAGTCCAGATTGCAGAGTATAGGTGGTAGAGTCAAATTACAGAGCAAAGATTATCAACTATAAGAACTCACAAATATAAGAGAAGAATAATAGAGAAAATGGTTATCTAAAAGAGAAAAAGATGATGGCCTTACTGTGGAGTTTTTTGGGGGTTAGGATCACTCTTGGAAAAAGACTACTAAAAAGATAGCGTCATTTAGGTTCTGGTTAGAAGAATCATTCAGATTTGACATAAAATAAAGATGACAAAAAAAGAATAATCAAAATTAAAAGGTAGATCCAAAAGGTATCTAGGGCACTTGAAAGGATATTCCTAAGAGAAAGAGAAAGATATAAGGAATGTGAAATTATAAGTCTGTTAGATGACTAGGCAAAGACTTTGATCGTATGAGAACTTTTGGAGGAACTAGTGTCTGATGCATGAACTACTTTTTTGAATCTAGGCTAATGTTTTCATATGAGTCATGGAGAATCGTTATTTATCCATTATAAAAATATAGCTTATGGTAAGTCATAGGGAATTGGTAGAATAAAATTGAGACTACATAGTAAAAAAATAAGGGAAAGACTAAGTATGAGATTTTATTCCTCGTCTCATGAAGACCTAGTGAACTCGGGACTGCTAGATCAAAATAAGGATATTTATAGAGGAAGGCTATGCGCTTGAAGAAAAGTGCATGAATTGGTTCAACATAGGGTTGTTGATTTGAAACAAACCATAAAGTAGCTTTTAAATTATATCACATTGTGGCATGGGTCGAAAGAGAATGTGAGGAAACAGTAGTAATGGCGAGAATGTGTTTTTATCATTATGAGAATATGGTCATTGTGTCTTCTAGACATAGAGATCAAAACATTGGACTACTCTAAACATCAGCATTCTGGAATCTTTTAGAGATTGTAGTTACAGGAGCCTTAGTTAAGACTAAGACTTGACTTAGAGACAATGCTAGTGAGCATTGATAAAAAAGGAGTGACGATGATTAGTTTCATGGAGATTGGTCATTCAACAATCTTGTATGAGCAAGAATTATGAAGAATAGTAAAAAGTGAGTCATTATGAAGTCAAATACGCATTGGGTGTATAAGGAATGTGCAAAATGGAAAGCCATAAGAATAGATACTGTTTACACGGCAACATTATTCACAGCGAACATTGTTCACCACGATGAGTACTGTTCATGGGTACCCTTTGAGTGAACAAAAAAATATCATAGATCCTTTTGGCTTAGATGCTCGGGCTAATCTTATATTCCTTATAGAAATTTCTTATGAAAAGATACTAAGAGGCCTTCATGAATTCACAGTGATCAATGATAGATACTTAGAAGTCTCTATAAGAGATATTAAGGAGTCTTGTGAGATCATTGATGATGTAAGAAGATACTTAATGATCTGTATTAATGAAATAAGCTGGATCATGGATCCTCTGTAGACATAGGCAATTTTGGGTCGAACCACGTATATCTTGTGTAGTAACCAGTATCCATAACCGGTAAGAATATGTATATTTATATATATAAATATACATATTTTATTTGTATGTGGGTGATCCTTGATTTATATATTGTTATTAGTAGTGTTTTTATAGGTTAAGGATATACTATTAGTATTGGGTTTATTTGCAAGACTTTGGAATTATTTTAGGGACCAAATTGTTATACTTTGAAAGTTTTGGGGGTGAATTCGTAAATACCAAAAATTAACCACTTAGTATAAAAATAGACTTTTAAAAACCCTAATTTACCATTTTTAGGTCGAGCTACCCATTTTAAGAGAGAGAAGAGAGAAATAGAGGAGAGAGAAAGAGGAGAAGAAGAAGAAAAAGAAGAAGAAATTGAAAATTTGAATTTCAAGAGGTATATCATACGTATTTCTCAATTTATTGGTATTAATTAAGTTAATTCCTTTAAGTTTTGATTTCTGAAAATATGTATAATTGAGGATTTGTTGTGTATTTCGTAAGATCATATGAGAATTGATGATGATCTATAAGATAGTTTGATAAATCATGATGAATTATGGAATTTCTGCTGGATAACCTCTTGATCTAGGAATTTTATAAATTGTTGTGATTCGATTCTGGTTTTGAATTTTGAGTATATGAAATTAGACATGTTTAGGATCATCTGAGACTTTGAATCGACTGAAAATCTCGGAAATTGAATTTGTAGTGAATTTACCAAAATGACCCTGGAATTCTGGAAATTTCCTGTGTAAACAGTATGATACAGTAGAAAATAATTTTTGACCTGCTGAATGATCTTTAAAAATTACGAATTTGTGGAATATGATAATTTTATATGTCTAATATGATATACTCGGAATTGAGAATTTGGATCAATGTGGTTGAAGTGTTATGAATTTCTAAAGTGTATCAGCTCATTGTAGTATTTGATTAACAGATTTTTAAAGTTATGAAATAAAATAGTTTTAAAATACTTTTGGCAGTTATTTGGAAGCCAAATATTTATCATGGACTGAGATATGTGTCAATAGTAATTATGTGGTAGTTTTATAATTTTTGAGTTAGTATATGATTTTATAAAATTGGGAGATTGAATACTATTCAGTAAGTATCTTGATCCTGTCAGGTTTGTAGTTTGGATTCGATGGTGTGTATGGAATGGATTGTGTAGGAATTTTGATATAATATTCATATATAAGAAGTATATATGAGTCAAGAATGATATATTCTGATTTTGGAGTAATTGGACATCATTTGATGTATTAGAAATTTTTGTTAAGTGTAAGTGGTCAGAATGACAGGTTTTGAGAAACCAAATATTTAGACCAATTTGATGTGATAAATGCATTGTGTATAATTTTGTAAGCTATTTAAAGTATTTTGTGTGAATTGTGAGGCTTATGAAAGGATTAATCTCCATTGATAGGTTAAGGAGATTTAAGCCTTGTAGCTGAAAGTGTTAAGAGGTAAGTATACTAGACTTACTACTGGAATCACAATAAACATAATAATTGTTTTGTATGATTTTGTAAATGGGGTTAAGAATATGTTTATGATATGTCAAAGTATATTTTGATATGAAATGTGAATATATGTTTATGAATGTGAGCATTGACATTGAGCATGGACATACATGTGTTTTTTGAAAGTGAGCTTTCCAAAATAAGATGCGTTTAACAAAGAAAGCTTTTGAAGTGTAATATGTCCATGAGAAATATTTTGTGATTTGAGGGTACTTGAACTCACTGTTAACTTAGTAGGCATTTTATGTGATTTGTGGAGCCTTTATGTGTGGCCTTTCCTTCGGGATTGGTATATGTTATGTGTTCCGTATGTAGGGAGGATCCTATTGGTACCTAAAGGAAGTGTGAGTCATCACATTCGTGTGGTGGCGTATAGGTACATGTGAGAGGACTCACCGATAATCAGGGTGAGGGTTTGGCTTTTACCTTCGGGCATAAGCGTTATATATGCGTGATTTAAAGACCTCACTTGTACTATTCCTCTCATACGGTATGTCACCTACGAGTGACATTTGGCTCATTATGTGATATGTGATATGTAAGTCCTACTAAGTAGTAGTCGAGTAATGGTATTCCTATTATGTGTTTTGAAAGAATGTGTAAGCGCTTACATGATATGTGATTTGATAAGATTATGATTTTGATTGATCACAGCATATCATACATATGCATTGTGTACATATATGTATTTGTATTTGATGTATGAAAAACTAATATGCTTACTGAGTTTTATACTCATTATAGTTTATGGTGATTTCAGGTAAATAAGGTGCATGTGTGCTTAGCGGATTTGGCAAGGCTTCTGCTGTTCCTTGGGTTCCCTAAGTTGCTAGGTTGTTGTGTGTTTCATTTGGAGACACGTGGGATAGGATATTTGGTTTGTCCCTATTGAATAAATACTTATGTATTATTTCATTGTGTGTGGATTGGATTTGGTTTAAGTTTTATAAAGTGTGGTTATTGGATGATTTTAAGTAAGAATTTGCAATGGATATATTCTGGGCTCCCGGTAACAAAGTTGCTACTGGTGACGTAGTAGAGTGTTAATCTCTGAGAAAACTCTGCGTATCTCCGGTTTAATAATTGTCCCAGTCATAATTCAATTGCTATAATTCTGAAAGAAATTGAAATGAATGTTTAAATATTGTCAAGAGAAGTTTATATTTATATGTTAGGTTATGGTTGATTTTAGTGTTGAACTTACTAGCAACTTGCTAAGGATTTCTGTGTTGAATGAAAGTTGAAAATTTTGTGTAATATTATTTATGAGTGCACATGCAGTGAATGAATGTAAGTGATGTCGTGTGTCGGATCTTTTGGGTCTGGGGCGTGACAGCTATTAGTGGTATTAGAGCTAAGATATGATTCTGTAGACTTTTAAGTGTCGAGTCAAGGGAACCGAGCAGATGCCAAATCCTTAGGATTGTATTTGTAGCTTTGTTGTGTAAAAGTTTGACATATTCCTTAAATTTTGTATGATTTTGTGAAGTTGACACATTATCCAAGAGCTGCTAAGATTGTTGTTGTTGTGGATAATGGTACCTTGTGGATTTTATGTTACCATTTAGAATTTTTTTTAAGTTGTGACTAATATGCTTAGCAAGAATGATGTCGAATATCTTATAATGATAATTTGCATGTCATAGAGCAAATTGAGAAAATTTTATCAATGACAAAATATAGAGAAGTAGAGTATTGAAGACATCAATTGAAACAACTTTTATTGAAAAGGAAAACAACAACACAACAACAATAGCAGCAACAAAAATACAATAGAGGCTACGGAGTGAGATTTAAGTCTATTTTGCGCTTCTTCTGACTGTCATGAGTAGACCAATCTAACTGATGCAATGTTGGATTAGACAGAGGAATAAAAGACTGCAATTGATCAATCAGTTGATCAACAGTTGGAGCTGAAATAAGAATCCGTCGTGCTAGAAGTGGGATGAATTGTGTTCCCGCTGCATAGTCAAGAAAAGATATCAACCCGTCGTAAAAACCATTAACATTTAACAAACCAATGGGTTTTTGGTGGATTTGTAATTGTGCCCATGAGACAATTTGAAAAATTTCCTCCAAGGTCCCGAAACCTCCTGGTAGAGCTATGAAAGCATCCGCATGCCTAAGCATTTGAGCCATTCGCTCGTGCATAGATGAGACTTGTAACTCATCCCCAATTGTTTTTCCTACAACATTTTCAATAGCTAGAGGTTTTGGAATGATACCCAAAACTCGACTACCTTTATTATGTGCAGCTTTTGCCACAGACCCCATTAACCCTCGGTTACCTCCTCCATATACTAAATGTATATTTCGCTCAGCTAATACCTTACCAAGATTTTCTGCAACTTTTGTAAACTCTTCAGTATTTCCAGGGTTGGATCCACAAAAGACACAAATTTTTGTAAATCGACGAGCTGAGGTTTCCTCCATTGTTACGCTCACCCTAATCTTTGAATATTTTTGAGTTTGTATAAGGATGCAAAAACAATGTATTTATAGAGAAACAAATTGATAATAGCTGTGGAGCATATGTGTAAGTATGTTCAAGTATATACGTTTTTCTCAATTCTTGTGAGGTAAAAAGAAAAGAATGAGTTTTACTTTATTATTCTATAAGGGACAATAGGCCGTAAAATTTTGAATAAATATTTGTTGATATGTAAGTGTAATAAAATTGTGTCGGAAGCGTGATGAGTTAGGTAAGATGATTAAGAAAAGTCAATAAATGCCTATTTTATGGATTTAGGGACTTTGCCGTTTTGGCACTAATGGCCGACAATGCATATATGACTTGAAGACTTTTAAAAGCTACCAACTAGACTTTGGACATGAGGCCAAATTAACTTTATTAATTATAAGAATTTTTGTGGTCTTAACATTGATTTTTGGCCGATAGATTAAAAGCAGACATAAAGAAAAATAAAGCACACTTGACATAAAGATAAAGCAGTAGTCAGTCTCTCTTTGATGTGATAGAACAACACGGATCTAGTTTCTGTGAAAAACAGAAACAGCAATGTAGGTTAAAATGAGTCTCCCTGGTCGCTTTCATCTGTGTCGTATCCGTAAGAGAGAAACTTATGGAGTTGTTGTTCCCATACATTGAATGAGGGCTCTGGCTGAGTGGAATGTGGGTCTACCATATCTTGATCTTCTGCAGGTGAGCTGGTCTGGATGAGGGATGTGCTGGATTCCCCTTGGATTTGAGTGTCGGTTAGATAAGGTTGGGAGTCTTGAAAGAAGGATAAGTCAAGATTGGGTTGGTGTTGGTCAGGTTCTGTCGGGACAACTGGCTGAGATTGGGTAGGTTCTGTCGGGACAGTTAGCTGAGGCCATTGGTGAAGGTTATCCATTGCTTGTCTGTATCTGGCATAATAAGTCATGTTTGGGATATGGTGATGATGAGTAGAGTAATCTGTATTTCTGAGATGTGAAAGATGATATTTTTGTCTTTGTTGGAATTTGAGTATATTGGCAAAATTCAGGTCTTCTGTAAAGTCAGCTTCAACTTGTTCCCAAGGTGCAGCATCTTCTGGGGAGATCCAAACAGACGGAGGAATTATTTGATTTTCCTGAGCAAGAATTCTTTCAAGTTCTCTCTTTTGTTGAATTACTTCTTCAGGCCAGAGCTTAATTGATCCCTTTAGTGAAAGGGTAAATGTGAAGTAATCCTTAACAGTGGGGTAATAATGAATCTCGTGATCTGAAATAATCATACCCTTCCGTTGGAGAAGTAAGACTGACCAAAGATGTTGTCTGGGGACTGCAGCATTTGTGTTGTTTGCAATCATGTATTGAAATTTAGTTATCCACCATGTCTTTGGGTAAAACCATTGGAGAAATATCAGGGCTGGATGATCTTCATCACATTTTTCTAATTTTTGGAGAGTTCTAAGTAATGGAAATTCCATGGCGATTGTATACAGATCCAACAGGTACCATAACAAGTAAAGGACAGATTTGGACCATTGGAAAAATGGGAAAAAAATAGTGCAGGTGAAAGAAAGGGTATTCCAAGTTGAACGAAGGGCCACCAAGAACTGTGAGGCCGTGTTCTTGGACTGCCAAGATGGCATAGTGTCTGATGAATTCTTTGGTACGGGAATGGAGTGTTCTGGTTTTGATTAGGTCTGGAAGTTGTGGTGGAGTAAAAGGAACATGAGGAGTTATGATAATAGGATTCATTATGAAGATGGTATGAGGGTTGGTTTTCTTTATTGCTAGAAAAGTGATTATGAGGTTTAGGCTATTTATAGAGTTTTGTGAAAGAAAATCAATAATCGTTTTGTTCTTTCCTTTTCCGTGGATGACGTTAAAGGAATAGTTGAAAAACCATATTTGCCATCGCAGTAATTGTGCTAGTACAATCTTTTCTGTTTGAAACTGAGCATATTAGAAAAAAGCAGACATGTCAGTCTCAATGAGAAAATGATGTCCAATAAGGTGGACTATTTTTTTTTTTTAAAGAGTTAGAGTAAGAGATATAATGTTGAGATCTATAGTTTAAGAATCATTAATCATTTAAGATAATACCTTCAATATTCTGATTTGAATGACAACTTAGTTGCGTAGAAATGCTACATTTTTTTTTGAATGATATCAAGGTAGTGAATGATATTATGGCGTATGAGTATATGTTGAATGGATTAAAATTTTCAGAGGAGTTAAGAATTTTATTTAAGAGATTAGTATGGATATTCTACATCTATGTTATTCTTTAATGAATAAAATGTGAAGTGTATAGATGCCCATTAAATATTGAACGAATGGGAAAAAAAAAGAATAAAAATATGTGTGTATAATTTTATAAGTCCATAATGTGTGTCATATGTTTATTTTATGGATATATGTTTCGTACTCCTCTCGTATACTCAGCTATGAGCCAACTTAGAGATAATCTAACATATGAATGAGTATTTATTAGGATTTTGGACCACAATGAGCAAATCTTATATACAAGGAAGATTGCTTTGTAAATGTTTTATGAATAAACCATACAGTTGAAAAGGAAAATTGAGAATGAGAAGAAGAAATGAGATCTAAGTATCCTCATCTATGTGCTTAAGTTATGAATTTCGAGGACGAAATTCTTATAAGGAGGGGAGAATTGTAGTAACCAGTATCCATAACCGGTAAGAATATGTATATTTATATATATAAATATACGTATTTTATTTGTATGTGGGTGATCCTTGATTTATATATTGTTATTAGTAGTGTTTTTATAGGTTAAGGATATACTATTAGTATTGGGTTTATTTGCAAGACTTTGGAATTATTTTAGGGACCAAATTGTTATACTTTGAAAGTTTTGGGGGTGAATTCGTAAATACCAAAAATTAACCACTTAGTATAAAAATAGACTTTTAAAAATCCTAATTTACCATTTTTAGGTCGAGCTACCCATTTTAAGAGAGAGAAGAGAGAAATAGAGGAGAGAGAAAGAGGAGAAGAAGAAGAAAAAGAAGAAGAAATTGGAATTTTGAATTTCAAGAGGTATATCATACGTATTTCTCAATTTATTGGTATTAATTAAGTTAATTCCTTTAAGTTTTGATTTCTGAAAATATGTATAATTGAGGATTTGTTGTGTATTTCGTAAGATCATATGAGAATTGATGATGATCTATAAGATAGTTTGATAAATCATGATGAATTATGGAATTTCTGCAGGATAACCTCTTGATCTAGGAATTTTATAAATTGTTGTGATTCGATTCTGGTTTTGAATTTTGAGTATATGAAATTAGACATGTTTAGGATCATCTGAGACTTTGAATCGACTGAAAATCTCGGAAATTGAATTTGTAGTGAATTTACCAAAATGACCCTGGAATTCTGGAAATTTCCTGTGTAAACAGTATGATACAGTAGAAAATAATTTTTGACCTGCTGAATGATCTTTAAAAATTACGAATTTGTGGAATATGATAATTTTATATGTTTAATATGATATACTCGGAATTGAGAATTTGGATCAATGTGGTTGAAGTGTTATGAATTTCTAAAGTGTATCAGCTCATTGTAGTATTTGATTAACAGATTTTTAAAGTTATGAAATAAAATAGTTTTAAAATACTTTTGGCAGTTATTTGGAAGCCAAATATTTATCATGGACTGAGATATGTGTCAAGAGTAATTATGTGGTAGTTTTATAATTTTTGAGTTAGTATATGATTTTATAAAATTGGGAGATTGAATACTATTCAGTAAGTATCTTGATCCTGTCAGGTTTGTAGTTTGGATTCGATGGTGTGTATGGAATGGATTGTGTAGGAATTTTGATATAATATTCATATATAAGAAGTATATATGAGTCAAGAATGATATATTCTGATTTTGGAGTAATTGGACATCATTTGATGTATTAGAAATTTTTGTTAAGTGTAAGTGGTCAGAATGACAGGTTTTGAGAAACCAAATATTTAGACCAATTTGATGTGATAAATGCATTGTGTATAATTTTGTAAGCTATTTAAAGTATTTTGTGTGAATTGTGAGGCTTATGAAAGGATTAATCTCCATTGATAGGTTAAGGAGATTTAAGCCTTGTAGCTGAAAGTGTTAAGAGGTAAGTATACTAGACTTACTACTGGAATCACAATAAACATAATAATTGTTTTGTATGATTTTGTAAATGGGGTTAAGAATATGTTTATGATATGTCAAAGTATATTTTGATATGAAATGTGAATATATGTTTATGAATGTGAGCATTGACATTGAGCATGGACATACATGTGTTTTTTGAAAGTGAGCTTTCCAAAATAAGATGCGTTTAACAAAGAAAGCTTTTGAAGTGTAATATGTCCATGAGAAATATTTTGTGATTTGAGGGTACTTGAACTCACTGTTAACTTAGTAGGCATTTTATGTGATTTGTGGAGCCTTTATGTGTGGCCTTTCCTTCGGGATTGGTATATGTTATGTGTTCCGTATGTAGGGAGGATCCTATTGGTACCTAAAGGAAGTGTGAGTCATCACATTCGTGTGGTGGCGTATAGGTACATGTGAGAGGACTCACCGATAATCAGGGTGAGGGTTTGGCTTTTACCTTCGGGCATAAGCGTTATATATGCGTGATTTAAAGACCTCACTTGTACTATTCCTCTCATACGGTATGTCACCTACGAGTGACATTTGGCTCATTATGTGATATGTGATATGTAAGTCCTACTAAGTAGTAGTCGAGTAATGGTATTCCTATTATGTGTTTTGAAAGAATGTGTAAGCGCTTACATGATATGTGATTTGATAAGATTATGATTTTGATTGATCACAGCATATCATACATATGCATTGTGTACATATATGTATTTGTATTTGATGTATGAAAAACTAATATGCTTACTGAGTTTTATACTCATTATAGTTTATGGTGATTTCAGGTAAATAAGGTGCATGTGTGCTTAGCGGATTTGGCAAGGCTTCTGCTGTTCCTTGGGTTCCCTAAGTTGCTAGGTTGTTGTGTGTTTCATTTGGAGACACGTGGGATAGGATATTTGGTTTGTCCCTATTGAATAAATACTTATGTATTATTTCATTGTGTGTGGATTGGATTTGGTTTAAGTTTTATAAAGTGTGGTTATTGGATGATTTTAAGTAAGAATTTGCAATGGATATATTCTGGGCTCCCGGTAACAAAGTTGCTACTGGTGACGTAGTAGAGTGTTAATCTCTGAGAAAACTCTGCGTATCTCCGGTTTAATAATTGTCCCAGTCATAATTCAATTGCTATAATTCTGAAAGAAATTGAAATGAATGTTTAAATATTGTCAAGAGAAGTTTATATTTATATGTTAGGTTATGGTTGATTTTAGTGTTGAACTTACTAGCAACTTGCTAAGGATTTCTGTGTTGAATGAAAGTTGAAAATTTTGTGTAATATTATTTATGAGTGCACATGCAGTGAATGAATGTAAGTGATGTCGTGTGTCGGATCTTTTGGGTCTGGGGCGTGACATCTTGTGTCTTATTAATTGGCCTATTTTCTTTATCTTTATTAATGTGTTGATTGTATGTGTTCGTACTTATGATGTGAGTTATGATTTTCGCTGTGCATAGAGTAAAAAGGGTATTAAGGTTGTGGCTTAGTTGATGACATAAGAGTGTAAAACTGAAGAATACGGATTGATATCTGCAGCAATTTTAATAGCTTCAATTAAAAATTTTGTTTACGATTTTAAAACATCTCTTTAAACAAGATCGAAAAATTATCGATTCTATAGAATAATTAAGATATGGTCTTGATTCAAGTTAATTGGACTTTATATATGAAGCTATTGCAAGCCAATTTGTTATAGAATAATATAAAATATGATATTTGAATTGAATTATTTCTTGAATGTGAAATATAAAAGAATATATTTTAGCTCACTATTTATAGTCATATGATATTGATCGACTAATGAGATATACGATTGAATCAGGTGGTATTCATTCTAAGTGTATACACTGTATATGATTACTGATCAGTTCACCAGAGGTATGAGTTATTGGGATTTGTGGTTACGTGCCATCTCATTATGTATAAATATTTAATGATAATATTTATATAGTTATTATTTCTAATAAAATTTTTAATATTATTTATAATAAATGGTAATATGCTTGTAATGTTTCAGACATTGTATGATCTGAAGGAGTTTATATATGGTCTAAAGGAGTTTAGATCAGTGTTAGAGTTAGCAACACTAATAGTTAAAAGTACTACGAGTTAGTGGTGCTAAGAGTTATCAAATTTATAGAATTAGCAAAATCTAAACAGTTAGAGTCTTGTCTGAAATGGGACAATGACCTGAGAATATATTAGTAATGACATAGCTGCAAAGAGTTGTAGATGGTGCTAGAAAATGTCATTATGCAAGTATGTTCTCAAACTTAATGTTCCTGATCTAATTTCATTGATGCGGGTCTATCGGTAGAACCCATTAAGATAGATTAGTGTATGTCTATATCTAGATGGTCCAGATGGCTAGTCTTAGCAAATTATGAGTTTAGTGAAAGCTCGTATAGACATACAGGTATTCAGTGAGGATTAAATATTGAACAAACTCATAAATACCTCCAATAGACATCTTATAAAGCTGTCAATTGAAGGTCTTCTGAGTTGAGTAGTATTTATGGTCCTTTAACCTGAGCGCTACAGTGGGCTTGTGAGTGATCCACCATACTTAGGTTCCACACATGTCAGAAACCTTTCATGGTTTAACCCATGTGTGTCACGCTAAGTATGGTTTAATGGTCATAGAGTCCGATGTGTGTAGATATGAAGTCCATCAGCTCATATGAGTGGGTTGTATATCCTGATGCTCCGAAATTGTATTTCAGAAAGTCTTGTGGCCACAAGCATAAACCTCAGAAAATATATTCCGAAGGAATAAACAATATCACAAAAGTGTTTATGGATATTGTTTAAGGAAATATAAATCTAGGGATAAGTTAATGGTTAAGCAAATAGAGATTTAACGTTGATGATCTATATCTCTGCTCTTTCATGATATATATGATGGAGGAATTGTACATATATACAATAACCTCAACTTGCATGGTCTAATGCGCTAATTTGTAATATCTGTAACGTGTGTGCGGGGCATTGTTCACGGATGTATGGAGGAGCTCCATATAACAAATTAGGTGTAGACCTAGAGAGTCTCACAATATGAAGTGTACTCATTGTGCACTGGGGTAGTGAACTAGATTGAATAATTCGATCCAATAAATTTCAGCAAAATAGAATAATTATTTCGAGATCCCTCGGAATATACATTTGTCAAGACTTAATTGTTAAGTACATTACTAAATTAATTAACAAGGGTTGTTAATTAATAGGATGTTGACAAATGGCATAATTAGGTTTATGATTTGATTTTCCCTTAGATTTACCATTTAACCTTAATAGTAAAAATAAGTAAGGTAAAAAGTAATTATTCAAAATTATTTTGAATAATGAAATTATATATTATAATTAGATTATTAAATAATATTATAATATATATTGATCATGGCATTGTATTTTAATGTAAAGAGAGGCCTAGATGTTGACCATTTATTTATCTAATATAATTAAAGTAATTATATTTATTAGGTAAAGATTAATTTAATTAGCCATTATTCTAGTACTTAATAAATTAATCCTAAGTGAAAAATCAATAATAAAGTTGGTGGAGCACTTGTTTTTGTTTAATCAAAATGTTGAATAACAAAAACAAATTTTGGCTAACACTTGATTAAGGATTCATTCATTTTTTTAGAAGAGCAAAAAATTGGTTGAGAGAGGTAAGAGAGAATTTTGGTTTTGTTCTTTTCAAGTGTTGAAAACATGTAGAACTTCTCTTCATCTTTTTCTCCCATGCATGACTCAAAATGAATAAAAGAAAATGGAGAAAGAGATATATAATTTTAGACAAGAGTTGTGTAAAATTAATTACTCTATAGAAATTGTTTCCATCATTTAAATAAGAGTTGTATATGAATGTTTACCATCTCTATTTTAAGAATCAAATAATTATATTCAAAGAGTTTGAATACAAGTTGCTGAAAATTCTAAAATTAATCTACCATTCTAGCTCCATAATCCCACCAAACTGTTATGGACTAGAATTGTTCAATAATACACTTTAATGTGAGCTCTTCAATTGGATTGTTGGAGGACTTGAATATTTTGTAAAGGTACCTTCATTAGGTAAGTGTTCTTTACATTATAATGTTATATCCACAATTATTCATCATGTATAAGTTATTATATAATAGTTATATTTGAGCATATATGTGATATATGTGATTAAATTTGTTAAATTTGGTGCATTTGTTAACATGCTTCCTCTACGTGTAGTAATTTTTGAAATTATGTATATACTCATATGTCACACACTCGATTTCCAACTTTAGTAACATTAGATGATTCTAATTATTAGTCGAATCATTGAGGGTATAAGTGACATTATAAATTCTGTTATTAGCTAAGTTACCGGGGACATATATGACACTATATTACATAAGCATCCTCTATTTACTTTTGATTATATAAACTAAAAAAATTTGTTATGTCTTTTTGACAAATTGATATTCGCATTGTGCAGATAGATTTATGATTTTTTATTGAGTTTTATTTTAATAAAGACAAAATTTTACAAGATTTTTTATTCAATATCTTTCATATTGACTTATGATATTAAAAATTTTAATTTAATAAAGGAAAAAAGATATTTGAACCTACTTGTTATAGTGAAAGTGACAGTTTACTCACCGTTATTTTAAAATTACCCATTTCACCCTTTTTTTAACCAATCTTTTTGTTAAATTTAATGAAATTACTATTTTTTAAATTGGATAATAGTGAAATTTGTCAATAATACAAATTGGCAATAAGAAAGTTCTCTACTGGCCTGATGGGCCTCCTGCCTTGCTTTTCCAAGGCTCTCCTCGGTCTAATAGGCTATTGCGAGCATTTTCATAATCTTGGTTCGAAACTGAGAAAAAGAAAAGGTAAATTAACAAAATTTAGTTAGTATAGAAAAGACGTTAGAAAACAAAGAGAAAGAAATGGGAAAATAGAGACTTACATCTAGAGTAAAGCCTATTAAAGCATGAAACCTCGTAACGGGATCCAAAGCAAAAATTTGAGCTGTTCAGGCAGGGTCCACATAGCGTTCCATCTCTTGTATCACTAAAAGCATGTATGTCAGATCTCTCCTTCACTCGAGTATCAGCACATTGGGAGTCACAGTTAAGAAAGGGCCTTCCCCTAGTAAAGGCACTATAGAGCTTCTTGAGCTGAACTCCCTAATCAATCTTGGAGGTTGAGGAGATGTTTGCATCAGCGTCCGAACTGGAGTAGTATGACCTTTACCTTAAGGGCTTGCTTGTAATTCACGAGGAGGGCGAAGGCTCGTGCTCCTCCCACATCTGGAGACCTTTATATCTTTGCCTTATTAGGGGCTTCTCTGACCTCTACCAACTTGGCTGACCAGTCTGTATCCTCCCTGAACAGAAGCCCTACCCCTGCCTCGTCCCTCGAGGTTAAAAAGAAGCCTGATGTCTATTTTAATGACCTAACGCAAGTGCACACTTTTTGTATCAAGTAATATAGGACTAAGTCCAAATTATCGATCCCACAGAGACTATTGTTTCTATTTTCTTCAATCGAATACTAAAATTACTCTACCTTACCTTTATCCAGACTAGCTTCAAGGATGGAGTTTAACTAACTATATTATTGCTATTGAACTGAACCTAATTAAAATATTGATAATACTTAGGGATAAAATTTACTCAATTGATAAGTAATCTAGAGTATCAACGCATCCCCAAGTAGTTCATTGAACCCTTTAACCCCTTAGTTATTTTCCTTTTTATTAATTGATTGGCTAGACACTGATTTCACCATAAGCTTTTATCGACAGTAAAATGATAATATCACACCCTAACAATTACCTATATGTCTATGGTAATCCGAATAAGATGCAACTCATTAAGATTAAGTCTAATCAAGCCATACATGCCACCTAGGTATATGTTTATCCTAGATGAAACTCATAGATATTACCTCATGATCATGTATCAATCTACCATAGGCTAAACACATGATTCTTTTTGTCAAAGTTATCATAGTTCCTAAACAATCAAAATAGTGATTAAGTATAATGAAAACATTAAGCATAGATAGATTGAATCAATTAAGGGATAAAAGTTCATAACTAAGAGATTAAAAGAATCAATTACATACTAGGTTCAATGACGTCTAACCCTAGATCAAGAGAAATTAGCTCATGTTCAAAACAAGAATATCAAAGCAAAAGTATGAAAATATAATAAACGAAATCATCTCTTAAAAGTAAGGAATAAAACAAAACAAGTGATGCCCTGAGTTGATCTTCTTCATCTTGTCTTGATTGCTCAAGAGTTGATTCCCCAATCTTCAATCTTCAATAACTTCACATTGATCTCTTGGCTTGAATAAGTGTTTGTTACTTGTGTTATTCTCCTTGCTAAGTCTCTTTATTTTTTCCTCAAAAGAGTATTTTTGTTGCTATGAGAAACCCTAGGCACGAGGAGCTTCCAATCCCCCCTTCAATAGGCGAGTTTAGAAGGGTATTTAAACATTCGCACAAGCGCTGCGGAACTGGGCACGAGTACAAGTCTGTCAAGACATCGATGAGCGCTGCGACACTGGGGGCTGAGCGCCGCGGCCCTTACACGCTGTTCTGGGCTCTCAGATCTAAGCGCCGCAGTGCCCAGCCACCTACTGCTGTGCTACTTTCGTATTTTGAGCGTAACTTCTTCGTTTGACATCCGATTTGCCTCCTATTTATTCCTATGCATCACATATTTCATCGTGCATCTTTTTATGATCAGAAAACACAATTAAATAGTCAAATACTTATGGTTTAGAGTAAAATATAAAAGTTAAGTACAAATTCTACTAGTGCTTTTATGCCCCTATCAAAGCCCCATCACATTATCCAAGTTAAGGTCGCCCAAACCTCTTGATAATGAGCTAAGGCCCTCAGGCTATCCCCTCTTCCTTCTCCCACCACCACCTTACTCAATCATTCTTAAAAAGAAGAAAGTGAAAAGTTAGTAAATAAAATAATAGCCCAAACCAAGGAAAAAGCAAGAATGGATCAAGCGAAGACTTACTGTGTCTGCGCAATATTTCACTAAGGACCTCAGATATTAAGCCTGACTCCACAAGGCTTGAAGGAGAAAAACAATCTTACACAAATGTGATGTGCTAAAAGTAGCTCTGATCCTAGCGCGGAGGTTCTCGAATACCTCAAAGTTAGTTGCCCAGGTTTTTAAAATTCACACAATTAATTAAAAAAGAAGACAAAAGAGAACAACTAAAAAAGCAAAGAAGGAAAATAGATACCTGCATTTAACATGAAGTCTAAAGAGACGACCCAGTTCCCTCCTTTTCACTTAAGGTCCACTTACCCCACTCACCCCCAGGAAAAAACCAATTAAACTTTCAGCTCTTAATAGAAGAATTGTGGCCAAGGATGGGGTTCTGAAGCCCATAAAAAGAGAGGTAATAGAAGCCCATTTATTCCCCAGCATTGCTCCTAAAGTGGTGTCGGTGGCGCAATTCCTGATAGTGGGGTAAGGACAGCCCTGCCCTTGCCCACAAGATATATAGACTGACCAAAACCTTCCAAAAGTTAGGGCTTAGTTGAAAGGGAGCTATACCTAGGCATGCTACCATTCTTGAAAAATAAGGCTACATAGGTAGCCTAAGACCTAATCGAAGGAATTTAGCGTGAATTGCCACCTCCCCATCTGAAAGGGTACTTGGGAAATCAACAGGAGAATGAGCCTAAAGGTTACTGATTTTGGGATGTTATAGATCGCTCTTAAAGAATTAAAGTTTGCCTAGGTCATAATAGATCTATGATACCTCTAATCTAGCTCGAACTCATGGACTTCAATATCAGAATGCCCCATAAGTTCTTGAGAAGAATCCTCAAGCTTTAAATCACCCTCACCCTCTATACCTAAGATCAGTTCGGGGTCATCAATAAAAACTAATGAGGTGGAGGCCACATCACCTTTACCGATCACACTTGTCCGATCACACTTGTCCTTCTGACAAGTGAGACCTTAGGACTTTCAATGTCTTCTTCAGCAGCCATGTTAATGGTAGGGATACCTAAGCTATCTCTATTTCCTGAAGCCATTAAAATTAAATCTTCCTAAGAACTAAACCAATACCAAGGGTAAGGTAATAGGGGAACCACATAATAGAAGAAGAAAGTAAAGTAAGAAAATATAAAGATGAGATAGTGAATATGTTATAATACTGGAAAATGCGAATAAAACACACAATGGAAACATACAACAAATTAGACAGAGAGTAAATATGGCAAAGAACACGAAAAGTGCTAGAGTCGCTACTTACGTGCCATCCCTAAATGTACATATACTTGTGTATTTATACAAGTGTACATTCCTATTAAATCACTAATACCTATTAATATAGTACTATGCAATGTAACATTATAAAAACTGTACGATCTGAAGGAGTTTAGATAAGGGCTTATAGTTAGCCACGCTGAGAGATATAAATGCTAAATGTTAGTACAGCTAAGTGTTAACTGGTTATAATACTCAGCGAAGATCTAAGAGTTAGATCCTTGTCTGTAATAGGACATAGGCCTGTGAATATACTAATAACTGTATAGTTGCAAGAGTTATAATCGGGTGTCAAGAAATGCTAGTTGCGCAAATATGTTCTCAAATAATTGTCCTTGATTTATTTCTATTGATGCGGGTCTGTCGGTGGATACTTTTAATATAGATCAGCATATGTCGTACCAATAGGGTATAGATGGTCATTCCTAACCGACTGTGAGCTTAGAGCTCGTATTGATATATGGGTATCCAGTTAGGACTGGATATAGTACAGACTCACGAGGGCCTTCGATAAACACCCTATATAAGCTATCAACAGAGGGTCCTTTCGAGTTGAGTAGTATACATGATCCTTTGACCTGAGTGCCATGGTGGGATTGTAAGTGATTCACCATACTTTGGTTCCACGCATGTCACAGACCTTTCATGATATGGCTGCTAGGTGTCGTTGGGTATGGTTCGATGCTTATGAAGTCCAGTGTGTACAGATATGGGATCCGTCAACTCGCATAGGGGGTTAGATATCCAGATGCTTCGAGACTGTATCTTAGAAAGTCTTGAGGCCACAAGCATTAATCCCGAAAAAGTGTTCTGCCACAGTAGAATAATATGACAAAGGAATTTGCACATATTGTTCAGTGAGATACAAGTCTGCAGATAAGACATAGATGAGCACAAGGGAATTTAACAGTGATAATCTATATCCCCGCACATCTTAGATATCATGACGGAAGGACTATACGTATACGTTTTAACCTTAACTTGCATGGTTCAACGCGCTGATTTGTATATCCGTGACATGTGTGTGGGGAATTGCATACGGACTCATGGAATAGTTTTATTTGATGAATTAGGTGTGGACCTAGGGAGTCCCGCAATATGGAGTATACTCGTTGTGCACTGGGGTAGCACGCCAGATTAAATTGTTTAATCCAGTAATATTCAGCACTACCACAAAAATACGTGTGTATTTGTATTTAAGTGTTAAATACAAAAATTAGTCAATAATTATTATTTACTAATTGTATAATGATACGTGGCATATTGTAGACCCTCGGTTGAGTTTATCTAAGTGTGAAATTTGGTAGGACCCACTAGAAGGTAGACTTGGTAACTATTTATGAGGGGTAAAATAGTTATTTCACATATTAATTATTTAATTGTTAAATAATCAAAATATCTTATTATAATATATTATTATATTATATACTATTATATTATTTATTATTATTTTATTTGAGTACCAAATAATTGGCTTCTATTATAATATATTATATTATTATTTTATTATATATATATATATATATATATAAAAGAGATGTGTGTGAATTGAAAGGGTGAAGTGTGTGTTTTTGGGTGATGGGGGAAATGAGAATGGAAAATGAAAAGGTTTCATTTTTCATTTATGGCGTTGAGAAGAAAAAAAAAAGAAAAATGAAATTGTTTCAATTTTTTATAATGCTAAGAGAAGTAATTGTGAATTGCTTCAATCTCCCTTTCTTATCCTTTTAGAGAAAATGAAGAAAATACACGACTGGCCATTTTAGAAATTTAAGAGTTAAATCCACTGTTGGCTATGGGGGCTGCTGATCTAGCTAGTCAAGCCCACCGAGTTGGTGACTAGAACTGCCGACAAGTTGGTCTCCATGCAAACTCCGAGGATATACGTGTATAACTTTACGTGTTCAGGTGATTTCTCAACATACAAATATATTAATTGCTTAATGAAGATGACAATAAGCAAGAATACGTGAAGCCTTCGAAGATCACAAATTGCTCAATGAAGATGACAATAAGCAAGAAGAAAAAATTCACCAAGATGAAGTATTTTTATAGCCTTTGCGTTAAAGAGAATTGTGACCATTTGGTTTGAACGAAAGGTTATGATCATTGTCCGGTTCAAGAGACGTCATTTTAAAGGATTGATGTTTCGTTTCACATCAACAGACACCATCAATTCACATCTCATCGGCTACTCTTAATTTGAACCGTTCAATTCAAAAATCAATGGACCAGATCTTCTAAACCACCATAATGTCACTTCGATTCTGAACAAACGTAACATTCCGTGTTACGCTCCCCTAGCCACATGGTGCAAGATAAACCAACGGTTGAGATTGATTCCCATATTCTGAACACTTCTTCAAGTACAGCAAATGTGATGTTTTAGGATCTGTCATAATGAGTCATAAATGCCAAAGATTCATAAAAAGAATACCAAGTAAGCTTAGAGTAACAAGAATCAACCTGCTTGGAACCCATTGAACTTTCTCAAAATATATAGAGTAGCAACAACATCACAAACACCAAACAGCTACATCACAAATTCCAAGCAACATTGCAAACACCAAGGAACAACAACACGATGACCCGTTCAAAGGCAGCTAATCCACTCAGACCTCTTTTGAGACCACATACCAAGCAGAAAAGGCAAACAAGAATAAAATTTTCAACTTTGATTAATCAAAACTAAAACCTAGTGGACCCTTGTTGCCCCCTAAAAATCCCCAAAGGCCCAACTAGCAAGCCCATAACGTGCTTCACCCAGATATACAAGTCTAAAAACCCAATATCAGGGCCAACAACTAGCTCCACTTAAAGGGACAGGCCCAAAAGCCCGGAACCTACTCGAAATGTCGTCTCGTTACTTCGATTAGCTCAGGGCTTATCCAAGCTTAAACACATTACATGGCCCCACACTCGGTCAACACTCAAAATGTCTTAACTAGTTCAGTACAAGCACCCTGAGCAGTTGACAGCAAATAAGCTGAGCCACTCATCCACAAGCATCTCCAAGGCTGGCCGGACTATAGAGAATGCCGAGCAGTTTGATCAGCTAAATCAAAAGTCCAAACTTCTCAACTATAAAATGAGACATTAAGTCAGCGACCCAGATAAGGCAAGTCATTAAGTATGATAGGCTGCATCACCATTAAAGAAATATCCTTAAATTTGAAAAATAATATCCCACAAGTTACGCCAGACAGACAGATGGCATCCTGATCGTTCGCCCTCATTCACGTCGAGCAATTCGGTGATAACCTAAAGATCTACCTACAAAAGTCTTCCAAACCCGATACTATATAAGCAGAAGAAACTACTAGAAATAGGTTCTAATTCCAAAAACTCCATATAGAAAAACTCTCTCAATATTTTCACACAATCTACTAGAAAGCTGACTTAAACATCAGAATGTTTTAATAAGAGTATTTTCTTGGTATTCATAAGAGTAATTGAAGCAAAAAACTCAAAAAGCCCACTACCACAACCTAATTGAGACAAAGCTCAAAGTTTTATTTCCATACAAGAAATAAATTTAAGACTCTTCGGCTTAAAAAAAGTTATTTATTTCTAGTCAACAGAAATATTAAATGTGTATATGTATATATATATATATATAATCCATAAAATTTAAGTTCATATAAATTTGGTTGGTCAATTTCAAACCTGCACTAGATTGTAAATGTTAGGATTGGTGAATTACGATTAGGATAAATGGTAATGTGCATATCAATTGGTTTATTAATTTTATAATAATAGGAAAAAAATAGTTGCACTACATTGTATAAATATATTATTTTTCATTAACTATAATCTATTTTAATGGGAAAAAATATTTGAGAGAAACAGTAGTCTTGAGTGCATCATAGATCATAACACACATAAGAATTCTGACCTTAATTATGCTAATTGCGTGTGTTATGAAAAAGAGAAATAATTACAAAGTTCTTTTATTATTAGGTTATTCAAGCAAGTGCACCATAATTTTCACTGTTAATTTTTTTTTCTTTTTTTAAAAGAGAGATTTATTATTAATTTTTTTAAGAGAAATTATCACCTTAATCTATACATTTTTATAGAATTACTCATTAAATTCTTAGGGACAAAAGTGATCACATTTCAGAGATGAAAATGGTGGTAAAAAATAACAAAAGACATCTCTAAATAATGTAATTGATAATTTTTAAAATATTAAAAACTATATGAGTAATTCAACAAAAATATAGAAACTAAACTATCAATTTTCCATCCCTTAATCACCTCTTCCTGCAACGAGCATTATTAAAACACTTCAGCTAATTATTTGTGGAAAAAAGAACTACTAATAAAAAAGATTTAAGCATCAATTCACTTAAACCCTTTTCAAATTCAATGACAAAAATCAGTATTATTATTATTTTAATCAGGAAGTTACTATGAATTTGCTTCACCTTGCTTTAAATCAATTAATGTTAACAAGGATTTAGATATCGAAGCAAAATTCCATACAAGGAGTAATCAAACTAATACCTGGAAAATATTTTCTCTACAAGGCGTATCAAGCAATTAATAAAATTCTTGTACCTTGAATGTCAACAAAGTTCGAAAAGAAACGAGAACTCAATATTGCTTGTAATTAAGAAATGAAGACTAATGGATGCCATTTTTTACAATTATATGTCCTTTATAATCAGTTATATCAACAAGGATTAAATCAAGTATTTCAAAATTAAAGAAGGGAAAAAACAAGATATATCTCTTCTGTTTTTCTCACCAACTTCCCACTGAAGCAATTTGGTCTGGTGGCTGTAACTGTTTTTGAATGGAATTTGGAGAAAAGATAACTAAAAAGACTGCTGATCAGCGGCAATAAAAGGTGGCTAAGACATTAGGTTTGGTAAAGAATATACACTTGTAGAAGGTATAAGTTGTTGTTGTTGTTGCTGCTGAACTCGTTGTTCGAAAGATTTTTGTTGCTTCGGAACATTAAGTTTTTCTCCTTCGATCTCTCTATATTTGGCTAAATATAATCCTCAAACCCTAAGGTTGTGATTGCCCATATAATATCATCACCATTTATAGTCCTTTTTTCTCTTTGACATTTATCAGATGTTTCTCTGGGGACAAAGCTAATGAACTCGAAGACGCATTCTTGAACGGTCTCTTTCGCGTCCTTTGATATTTTTCCATTGTCCGGAATCACTTTTTTCATTATCCGGCCAACATTTGCTATAGGAAGAAAGCTATCATGTTTGTTATTATGGTTCTTAATGTTATTGTCGTTGCGGCTGCCAATGCTTTTTACGCATGGGCTTTCCGAGCTTCCTCTATCAGGCCCATGTGGCCCATTTCCATTGCTATCATCTTTCATTTGTTTTCTCTCTTTTTTAGAGATAGGCTTTGAGTTTTAGGATTTTTATTCATGGGTTAAAATAAATGGAAAGCAAGCCATAAAAGTAGGAGTTTTGAGAAATTGAGCCTCTTCATTATATGGAAGTCGTGCTATTACATCGGCTCAATGATTTTTATTTCTCGAGATCAGCTCAATTTTGACTTCTTTGGATTGGCTTATCAAGTCTTTAACTTTCCTAAAGTATGCTAGCATATTTTCTCCTCAAGCTTTAAAGTCTTCGTTCACTTGGTTGACAATTAACTGGGACTCTTCACTAGAACCCTTGGAGCTGCCAGGGCTTGGTCTACACTTAATCCAATCAGGATAGCCACATATTCAGGTTCATTATTTGAGGTTGTGAAACCAAACCTGACCACGAAACATACTTTGTCTCCCTCTAGGCTGATAAGGATTATTCTTGCCCCACAGCCTTGAGAATTAAAGGCCCTGTTAATATAAAGTACCCAGGTTATGTTCTCTTTTCCTTCTGTGCTTCCTCTCTAATTTCCCCTACCTCGAGATCTCCATGTGTGCATTCTGCCATAAAGTCATCTAGGGCTTGCCTCTTGATAGCTATTCATGGCTTGTATTGTATGTCGAACTCGCTTAATTCTATTGACCATCCCGACAAGTTAGGTTTGTGCAAAATTTTTCTTAGGGGTTGATTAGTCAAAGCTATGATTATGTGGGCTTTCTTTCTAACATGATTAGTGCGAGGACTAACTTCTCTACAGGGTGGGCACTTGTGTTTTGGTCAGTGAAAGACTTGCTATCGAAGTATATCGATTTCTAAATCCCCATTTCTTCTTTGACCAGCACCAAGCCTACTGCCTTGGTCGAGACACCAAGGTACAAGACTAGCTTGTCCCCTTTAGTTAGGACGGCAAGGTGGATGGGCTGGGAAAAGTAAGCCTTGAGCTACTAGAAGGCATCCTCACATTCTTGGGTTCACCGATTTTTCTCCCTCATCTTTATGATTTGGAAGAACTCAAAGCATTTATCCATTGCCCAAGAGATGAAACGACTCAGGGCTGCCACCCTTCGTGTGAGTTGCTAGATTTCTTTGACAATGTTTGGGGATTTCATGTCCAAGATGGCTTTAATTTATCAGGGTTAGCTTTTATCTCTCTTTTGCTGACCATGAACCCTATACATTTTTTGGACTTCACTCTGAAGGCACACTTTTCTAGATTTAGCTTCTTTCTATATCTCCTCAGGATCGTAAAAATTTCTTTTTAGTCTTCCACGTGATCCTCATACTTGATAAATTTGGTGATCATCATTTACATTCGCCTATATATTCTTCCCTATCAATGGCTTTAACAATTTGTTTACCAACCTTTGATAGGTGGCCCTCGTATTTCTTAGGTCAAATGGCATCACTTTGTAGTAATAGGTCTCTTGGTATGTGACAATTTGTGTTTCTTGATCGTGGAGCAAGGAACATTCATTCGAATTTGATTATATCCTGAGAAAGCATCCATGAAACTTAGTAGCTTGTGCTCCTCCGTAAAATCGACCAGCTAGTATGTTTTAGGAAGGTAGAAGCTGTCTTTAGGACAAGCTTGGTTCAGGTCTATGAAATCAACACACATCCTCCACTTTCAATTGGCTTTTCTTACCATGACAACATTAGCCAACCAGTCAGGGTAGTGCACCTCCCTGATGAACCATACGGCCAAGAGTTTCTCTACCTCTACAGCTACTACCTCATTCTTAACCTAATTAAAAATTCTCCTCTTCTGTTTGATTGACTTAAAGGTAGGGCTAACCGCCAATACACGGGATGCTAAAGATAGGTCAATTCTTGGCATGTCTTTATGTGTTGGGCCTCATCTAGACTTAGTTGTGATCTTTGGTTTTAGGCTTTATCTGTTTGGGTCTTTCCTGCAAGAATCTAACAATGGCACATTATAGTCTTGCTAGTAGTGGTTTCAGTGATGGCCCTTCAATGCCTAAGTCAGTTTTTTAGAAAGATTTGTGTTTAAATCTTTTGGGTTAAAAAGATGACATTACCATTTTCTTGTTGTAGCTTTCCCTTTATATAGCACTGATCCCCTACTGTAAATTTCAAGATTTATGAGTGAACATTCAAGCCATTACTCCCTTGATCACTAGCATTATCGGGGTGATTGTATCCAAAAATTTGGGGCACTTACCTTAAGATTAGTGTGTGCTAGAAGTCATGATTACTTGCTTTAGAGGAGCGTGTTTAGACTCTCTTCCTAGATTCTTGGGATCGCTTCTTAAATGGGAAAACAGACTTTAAAAGGTATGACCTACTTAGAATGTTTAGAGGTTCCAAATAGGGAAAACTTACATAAAGGTATAGGCTACTCGAAATGTCTAAAGGTTCTAAGCAGGTTATGATCAATTTATTTGTGATGATGAGCTGTTTGGACTAGAGTTTCTAAGGCCGATGAGGGGTTTAGTGTTGGAACTTCCTTAGGAAGAGCTCGGGAACATCGAGGTGGTGCTTGTACCAACTCGAGCATCATTGGAGATTTTGGGCCAACCTTTTAAGAGTAGACCCAGCTTATTCTAGCCTGTTGAGACTGGGCCTAGGGTCTATGGGGTTTTCGAGGAGGGAACAAATTCTATAGTTAAATATTATAAGAAAAAAAATTAGGGTTGGCAATGGAACGGATTAGGTTGGGAATCACATTCTCCATCCTTATATTGAAATGAAGTGAGACTCCTCATACTCGGCTCATATCAGATTTATGTAATTCGAATTTAAAGTTGGAAATTTTCAAATAGGGATGGGGATCCCCATAGGTACCCTATACTTAATTTTTAAAAAACTATTTTATGATACTTTTTAACTTGTACCAATTTAATTTTGAAAAATAGTCTTTCACCTAGTATAATCATTGTTGGAATTGGTAACTCAACAATCATGTATGGACATAAATTGAGATTGATACCAATAAAGTGTCATTATGAAGTTAAGTACGTAATAGACGTACGAGGATGGAGCAAAACGGGACCAAAAAGTAAGGAGAGGCGAAGAAATACATGTGGGATGCTATAAGTTTGAACGCCCCGATGTTGGAAGATAGAACACCTTAATGTAGATTCTAGAATGCCCAACACCCCAGCGTTAGCTTCAGATGCCCTAGTGATGGACAACGCCCCAGCGTTTACCAGAGAATGCCCCAGCATTGGTGTGATAGTCACATTAACGCCCCCAACGTTGGATGGAGAACGGCACAACGTTGCTTGTTCGGTAAAGTCCATTTTTTGCTTGGATTGACTTCTTTAAGTGAAATTTTGACTCTCATATGCAAGGACTCTTATTCCAAGTCGATTTAGAATTTCTTAGGCCTTTTTAAACACTATATAAACTTTTATAACTCCTTAGAATTACTCAAGCATCAAAGATGTAAACATAAGAAAGAATAGATGAGCTAAATAGGCAATATGTGTTGAGTGCACTAGGGTGTAACCATAAGATCACTTAAGTACTGAGTGTGTTATGAATGATGAGAGATCCTTTTAAGAGAGTTGAGGCTATTATTGTGTTCCTTGGTAAAATCTCTTATAGATAATGGTAGATACTAAGAGGTTTTAAGATCATAGTGATGCAGGAGATACTTAGAGGTAAGGTTGGGTACGGTTCAATTTGATTTTTTCCGAAACCAAACCGAACTAATCTAGTTCAGTTTTTTAAAGAATAAAAACTGAAACCGTTTTTTAGGGTAAAAATCGAACCGAACCGAACCGAACTAATTTTTTTCAATTTGGTTCGGTTCGGTTATTTTGGTTTAACTTTTAAAAAAAAATTATCCAATATGCTAGAATTTGGTTCAAACTTGTGACTTGGTGGAAATAACTATCACCATTAAACCAACTGAGCTAATGACATTTGTTAGTATAAAGTGTATTTAAAAAAAAATTATCCAATATGCTAGAATTTGGTTCAAAACTTGTGACTTGGTGGAAATAACGATCACATTAGACCAATTGAACTAATGGCATTTGCTAGTATAAAGTGCATTCTATTTTTTATTTTTTATTATATTAACTTTAATATATTAACTAATAAAAATCAAATTTTAAATGATGTTAAGAGTAGAACCTAGGATCAACACATATAAATTGAAAGCTACTTTGCCAATTAGACTGAAGCCTTTTTTGTTCTTTAAAACACATTTAGTTTTTGTTATATTATAATTTAGATATTAATAATTAAAAAAGTTACCACTCAAGCATTGAACCTAAGACCTTAATAAACCATAGCTCCCTCTTTACTAAGAGAGCTAAGCTTCTTTTTGTCATTAATAATACATTCAATTTTCTTATATATTAGTTTTAAATATTAATATAATTAAAAAATCAAAATGCCAACAGAGGGATTCGAACCATAGACTTCAAAGACAAGTTAGAGCTACACTATCATCTAGGCTACAACACCATTTTATTATTGGACATGCAAAACTTATTTTTATATTAACATTTCAAAAAATATATAAATAACTAGAAATTTAATTTTTCCAGTTCGGTTTTGGTTTATAATAAAACCGAATCAAAACTGACCGATTTTTTTCAGTTTTTCAATTTAAAAAATCGTTCAAATTTTTTTTAAAAAAAAAGGAAACCGGTCCGATCCGGTTCGATTCGATTTTTTATTTTCGATCTATTTTGTCCACCCTTACTTAGAGGTCTACAGTGGAAGATACTAAAAAGTCTTAACATTGTAGTGATCCAAAAGATATTTAGTAATTTGATTAATAAAAGAAACTGAATCATGGATCCACTATGGACGTAGGCATTGTGCCGAACTACGTATATCTCGTGTTTTGTGGTTTGTTTTTTTAATTTTTATTAATGTGTTAATCTTTTATGTTCTTAGTTATTTGTGAGTTAAGTTTTCCACACTCGCATAGGGTTCTTAAAGTGCCTAATACCAAGTTATGATACTATTAAAGCACATAGAACCATAATAATGGAGTCAATGCAAAAGGTCAATCACTATTAGAGATTAGTGATACGACTGGTTTCAATAATCATAATATACTAAAAAAAATTATTCCAAATTAATTATCTTGTAATTATAAGTTCTTTCCATAAATTTTAAATTATGCTAATCAAGAAATTTTATTAAGAAGAAACACCACCACCATAAAATATATACGAGCAAATTTTTCATTTTTTTTATTTAGAGCCATATATGATAATAAGTGAGTTTTTAATAAATAAATAAATTGGTGGAACACTTAACAAGAGGCTAAATGCAACCAGGTAAGTTTCCTTGTTCTTCGATTTAATCTCTTATATGATAATAATTAAATCAGTTTAATACAAAAAAAATTAGAAAGTTTATATTTTATCAACATTAAATAATGAGAATTTCTTTTCATTTCAATAATAAAGAACAATTTTTTTAATTTTCAAGAAAACAAAGGCTATTATTATGATTTTTTTTTTTAAATTATGTGTTAAGGTATTAAGCCTCTACTCCTAGTTCTGATTCTTGTTTGTTACAGAAAATCAGCTTTAGTACTAATTCTCTTAAGAATTAGCCTTTGCGCTAACTATATTGTTAGAATTTTATGCACCTTAATACACTATTATTTGGTATTTAACACCCTAAAAACTCTATGTGCGTACAAAAGACTTCACTTACAAATAATCGAGAATATAAAATATCAACACAATAATAAAAAGAAAATAAACCACCATACACAAGATATTTGTAGTTCGGCAACAAACATCTACATCCACAACAGGTCCATGATCCAGTTTTTTTCATTAATAGTTTATAAAAAAAAAACTCTTTAGTGATCCAAATATCTCTTGAATCATTTAGATCCTTCAAATTACTCAGTATCTCCTGATCACATAGATCTAATAATAAGATATTTAACCCAAGAATACAATAAAATAGACAAAACTCTCTCTCAAATAATCTATCATCACTCTCTTATACACTCAGCACTAAGTGATCTCATGGTTACACTCTTACGCACTCAGCACTTAATGTCTATCTAACTCTTTATTCTTTTTTATATTTATATTTTTTATGCTTAATTATTTTTAAAAGATTATAAGGGTTTATATAATATTTATAAAGTCCTTAGAAACCTTAAACCTAACTAGAATAAGAGTTTATAGATATAAGAATCCAAATCTCACTCAAACAAATCAATTTGAGCTAAAAATGCACTTTCTTGAACAAGCAACACTACAACAGTAAATGCGACCTTTTGGTTAATGCTGAGGCTTTCATCAACCATCGCTGAGGCGTTAAACTAACACTTAGGTGTTCTAAGACCAACGTTGGAGTGTTGAGCTCTTTGAAATCTTCTCTAGGGCATTCAAACCTGGAACATCCCACTTGTATTTTCACATCTTTCTTCGTACATCCATCGCTACTCGACTTTGTAATAACTCTTCATTAATTTTTAACTCAAAATCATACTCCAACATAAATTTGAATTACCAATTTTAACATTATATTTTTAAATTAAGTTTTTGGGTCAAGTTCAGAAAAACCAATCTATCTACATCCTCAATCTGAATTTAATTTAAGAATGAATTGACTTCCTCGTACTCACTCCAACTTAAAAAAAATATAAAAAATACAATACAAAATTCGTCACATTCTAGGCAAGTTTCCGCCGAACTGATCCCGTGAAAAATTCTACCCCCTTAAAAAAAATTACTTCCACTTATCACTTAAATGAATAAAATCGTAATCGAGAAAAAATAAATAAATAAAAACCACTTGTTATTAAAAAATTCCTTAAATTCATTGCTATTTACGTTAGGTTAATATTCACAGCACCGTTTTTCACAAATACACTGGAACGATGAGCGTGATCAGAGGATCAGAGGGAAAGTCAGACTTTTGAGTCCAGTTGTGCACGTTTCTTTTGACATTTGGTTACCGTTTGAGACTTGTAATTTATGGTAAAATAGATTCTTCAAGTTTATGACTAGCCAATCCTAATTTTTGTTTTTTGTTTTCATTTGGCCCAATTTCTAAATAAAGAATTAAAACATTTTTCACTTTTGATTTTAAGTAACACCGTTGAGCATCCTTTTTCGAATTTCTTATATTTTTAACTTATTAGAACCTGCACTTAAATTGTGTTATCTAATACTTAGAAACAGCATCTACTCTTAAAAATATGAAATATGAGGTTTAAATAGCCACTGCGCTTCTGATAATTGAGAACAAATTCCAACATTACATTATATCAACACACATAAATATCGTAAATGAAGTTTATGGGGCAAGAATAAAATATAGTAAAGAACATATTTCACTACAATAAATCGAATCGCTCGAGAGTTTTATCAGAATTTCAAACCAACTTTCTCTACAGTTACAAGAATGCATTCTTTTTAATCAATGAATAATATAGTATCATATCACAACAGTGGAAACCCGGACGCTAGCCTCCGGATTAAGAAAACAAGATGCAAGCAACGGGAAGATGGAAAAGAGTTGGGCAATGAAGAGCCTACTTAACTTGTTACACCGGTAAAACTATTTAAAAATCAAGAAAAATATGAAATGGTTGGACAACGAGGAGCCTACTTGCATGATACACAGGCCTAACATTGAAAAATTGCCATGAATTTGCTTTTTAGCAACCAAAACAAAAAAAATACCTAATCTCATTGATGTTCTGGCCTCAAGAATTGAAGAGCTGTGATGGGAATGCGTGCTTAGGCAATAGCATATGTTATGGTCTCCCACTCCTTGGGCCGCCACATGGACTTCTGGACACAGAGCAATCCCTCCTTGTCCTTTGAGTAAGTCATCCGAACCTCCCATTGCATAGATCTCACCATACTCTCCAACTCATTAATGGTCTCAATGCTATCACGAACAATCAACTTTCCTTCCGGCCTGAGGATCCTATCAACCTCGGCAATTACAGCTACTAAATTACACCTGCAAGATCCAGATAATGTTGCAGCATAAGAAGAGGACGTACAGCAATGATGCCCAAGGAAATTTAAGTATTCATGGTAAGAATGAGATAATTTCAACACAAACCTCTCTTTAAGTTTGGAGAAAAGGTGGTCTGCATGGAGAAGATCATAAGATCTAGGATAGGTGCTAAATGATTCACACCAATCGTGATATATACCGAAAAGACCTCGTTCGTAAATTATAGGCAGTGTATCTGGGGAATCTATTGAGATCACATTCATGACCCAAACATTGATATCTTTTAAAGCTGCGGCAAATCTGCAAGCATATGAAAATATCAGAACTGCAGCAAAGAATTAAACAAGCTACAGTTTTCACTGGGAGTTTCTCAGTTAAACCAGCTTTCAACCTGAGAAATGGATCATTATCAAGTTACAATTAACCCACTAGTTAACCAGGCCACAGCCCATAACAACAATAATAATGACACTATTGTTATAAACGAAACTAGACATTTGGTTGATCATTTTTGTCGCACAGAAACAATTAAGAAAATTAACCATCAAAAGAATTTAATTTCCTTTCCTAGAAAGTCGAGTCTCATTTTGCTTACCCTCCATAAACAGCTCGCATGTCCATGACATTCCTCACAGATGACCAGTTTATTCCCAATCCATTTAGATATGACTTGGACACTACCCGTTTCCAGTGCTCATAATCAGCTGCAAAATCCTCCGGTGCTGGTTTACCATAGACGCCAACTTGGGACCTTAATAACCAGTATGGTGTTTTCTCTACCCTAGCCGGCCACTGCTCTGGCCACTGTGACCCACGTTCCAGCGATTTTACTGGGATCTTATGCATGCATGCTTTCAGTGGCACATTCCTGTGCACAATACACAAATTAATGTTTGTTAGGGAGGCTACAAGCTATCAGGCCCTAGCATGCAATATGCTTTTGGAGAAATTAGCACATGTTTCATCTAGGCAAGATTTACTGCCCCTTCGACAAATCCATTAGTTATTTTTCTCATTAAGGAAGTAAAAGTAGTTACTTCTATCAGCTTAAGAAGTCTAATTACCATGCGGCATTTGGATCATCAGACTCTGGGCAGACTGGAGGTTCTTGTTGGGATCTCTTCTCATAGCATTCATTAGATTGAGGCTTTCTGTATGTTGCCACACCCACTCCATTGAGGGTATCCTTGTTGATGGACACAAGTTCCCAGCACATTGCTTTCGTTAACTCAGACATGGCTGCAAACAGTTCTCACAAAATGTACTAGTTGTTAGAATCCATCAACCTTTCTAAGAAGTCTAGATTTTAGGATGAGAAATTAAATACCATTCCAAATTTCCACATCTTCAGGAAGCTTCTGATAAACAGGAGTAGCAGACCAAACAAAGAAACCACCAGGTCTCAGCACACGATTCAGCTCCAATAGAAGTTTACCACCTGCAAATTGTAACAATCAGAAATACTGAAGACTAAACCTAAGCGCAAATTTATAACATGAATTATCACTATATGCTTGTTAGGCAAGTAGCAGCCTCAAGATAAAATATCAAAGAATGAAACACCAACACATAAATTCCAAATAGGAAGCACCTTTAGCAATAAGTCACAGACATAAATGAGCTCTAATCCATTTGATCAACATTCAATACCTTCCATATGCCATGGGACTCGACAGCGTGCACAGTGGACAACATCAAAAACTCTGCCAGGGTAAGGAAGTCTTGTTGTGCCCATCACAGCAGATATAGCAGGGATTCCCCTTTCAAGTGCAAATTGAACTTGGGCTTCATGTTCATCTTTAGGAGCAAATGACATAGTGAGCACATCTCTGTCAAAGAGAAAGCCCCCAAAGCTAGCCACCCCACATCCAACATCCAATATTACACGAGACCGTTTTCCCCAAGCAATATCAGGCACAGACTGCGAAGTTCATACATTAATATCAAGCAGAACTTCTAAGACAGACGAGAGTAGACAATTATTTGAATAAATATAAACAAACAAACAAAAAAAGTCCGTGATCACTTTTACCAATCCAAGTCATTAATGCAGATGATAGTTATAAATATAAATAACAATTGTCAATTATTTGAGGACAATAACTACACAAGGCACATCATAAAGTTGAAAGGGTGAATGGAATCTAATTAAACAAGGGTCTAGGAACCAGAATAAAATTCCTGAGGGCAGGATATTTGGCAACAATGACGTGAATCTATGAGGCATCCACAAAAAAAAAATGACTATCACCAACATGGAATACATTAAACTAGTAATATAATCATATATACTCACACATACATCCATAGATCAACCACATCTCTCTCAAAAAGGCAATGTAAATATTGGACAATGAAAACAACAACAATAACAATAACAATAATAATAATAATAATTATTATTATTATTATTATTTATAATCCAACAGATGTGAACATATAGATTATATAAACATGAGCCAAACCAATCAAAGTAGCCTACACATAATTTGAAAAGAGATAGAACTTGAAGTGCTTACCTCCTGAATGAAGTCAATATAATGGAGAGCACCGTGCTTAAATTGGGTTCCACCACCTGGAAAAGTGAGGTATTCTCCAGTAAATTTTACCCAATTTTGGTGCCCCTTAACTTCTGCAAGCTTTGTATGGGGAACATTATAGTACCATATCTGCAGGGGCAACAAGTTCATCAGTTCCATCCAAACAACAGGAGAAAGAAAACATAAATGAAATACCAGGATAAATTTTAAGCATACCTTTTCCCTGCTTGTAGGCCATTCGATAGGGCGTCTATACCCTTCAGGAAGAGAAACAAGACAGGTGCGGGGTTGTTCAGGGCAATGCCTTTCTCGGTGCTGATAATGCTTAGTGGATCGAAGACTCTTAATTGCTTGCAAGTTGTCAAGGCAAGGAATATAATCAGTGCCAGCAGTGACATTGCAGAGTTTCCAATTGTATCCACTTTGTTGCTTAGAAGATAACTGAGCATCCTTTTCATTCTTTGACTCTGTTGCTTGAGTTGACCACGACGAATTTGGGGTGGCAGTTTCATTTGAAAGTTCCAACTGAGCCCCTGAAGGAAACACCTCTTTGGCTTGGCCATCCTCCTTTTTATCATCAGAGCTTTTCTGCGACTCCTTGTTATCATTTTCATCTACTTTTTCCTCTATCTTGTCAGAGCTCTCCTCTGACTTGTTCTCACCCTCATTGGCATCCGATTTGTTCTCGCCATCATCTGAATCAGATTTATTCCCATTCTCATCTGAATCAGACTTCTTCTCCCTCTCATTAGAATTCTCTTCCAAATTCATCTCTCCAGTTTCAGAATTTGATCCTCCATCCTCTGTCTTAGAATCCCCATCTTCTGTTTTGCTCTCATCATTTTGTGTCTCTCCATTCCCTCCATCTTCTGACTTAGTCTCCTCATCGGACTTCTCTTCAGACTTATCCTCTCTGCTGTCTTGGGTTTTCTCATTCTTCTCATCTTGATCCACACCTACGCTGCTGTCACCTTTGGTGGCATCCTCGGGCAAATCAGCGTTGTTATCTTCAAATTGCTGAGTATTTCTGCTCTCATTGTTGCTCTCGGCCACCGGTTGTTCCTTCACCTCACTCTTCTTCTCCTGAGCTGGCGCATCTACATTTTGAACGGGGGCCACAGACGATGACGATGTCAACATCCATACACCGACCAAGCACAGAGCCACAAACACTGCAATTGTCACCGTCGAGCAGTAACTTGACGACGACCTCCGATTATCTACCCTACTATATTTTCCTAACGCCATAATTCTTTTTACCTTTTACCTAATCGCAATAATTTCCCTCAAATAAAGGATATAAACCTGGGGGTCATTAAAAAAAACAAGATCAATGAGAAAACCTTCTACATGACAAAAAAAAAATGTTACCACAACAAGTTAATAAAAGTTTTACTAAAAGAAGCAATAAGCTATCACAGTCAAAATGCTGATTCGTCAATCTTCAAGTCAAACACTTAAATCTCAAATTCAAAGTCATTAATTCACAGACACAAGGAACTAACAGTTAGGTCCAGGTTAAAGAAAATTTTAAAAAAAAAAAACAGCACACTTAACCAATGAGATCTGACAGATCTGACGCTCATTCATTTCAAAGAGATAACAGATTTTGAGATCCGAACGAAATTGAAATCTTGAACCAAGCATAAAAAGATCATTAGATCGAGCAAAAGATGATGCGATAAAATCACGTACCTAGAGAAGAGAGAGATAGCAGTCGAAGCAAAAGGAAAGCAGCAGATCTAAGGCTTCTTAAAGACAGAGTACCGCTACTCGAGCTTCATTCCTTCGCTCATTATTCCTCCCTCTTTTATCTCTTTCTTTTGTATTTTTTGAGAGATTGATCCGACCGTAATATTTATAGCAAGAGAATATAACTACGTTCGTTGAATTTATTAATACGACGGCGACGGCACGAGGTAAAATATTTGTGCATGCGGAGTAAATGGCGCCCATGGGAGTGCCATGAAATTTCCCTCCGCGGGCCCACCTACCACTTCTTCTAGCTGGATTCAAAGCTTTTTCGTCGTTAAAGAGGAAAAAAAAGAATTAAATATCTCCGGATCCCCAGTAATTGCGTTAATTACATTATAATCTAGAATTTATTAAATTATGACTTATAAATCCAGAATATTTTGGATTTTTTTTTTTTTTTTTGAGGCCATGAAGATTTTGGAAAGTTAGAAGTCCCATTTTGTTAAATTTTCGTGGTGTTTGTTTTTTTAAACATAATTTTAATGGAGTCAAATACGGGATATTAACATTGTCATTTTTTTTGGATTGGCATAAATTATATTATAATAGTGGTTTTAATTTTAATTATATTATTATTTTTTTATTTAATTAAAAAAATAAAAATAATTTCACTTTTAAGAATATTTTACAAAATTATAAAATTATTTTTATTTTTTTAATTAAGTAAAAAAATAATAATATAATTAAAATTACTATAAAATATAGTTTATATCAAGTGACAATGTTAATGCTCCATTGAATACTCAATGATTAATTGTTTTTACTAAATGTTAAGTTGTTTATTTTTTTAATTAAGAACTAAAAATTAATACTTTTATATTTATATTCTTATAATTTTAATATTAAATTAATAAATACATATAATTATATTTAATTATATAAATTAATATTAAAATAATATTAAATCTGAATTGAATTCCAAATTTTATATGATGTATATTTTTTTTTTAAATTGTAAGTATATAATTAATAATAAATACGTATATTATATGATGGATAATCCATAACAAATAAAATACATGAATTTTATGAGAATATTAAATAGGTAAGAATATTTATGTAGCAAAGAATATTAATCATGTTCATTGAGTGGGATTATGGAGTGTATTTTAAGCATTCATTAAACCTAGTCTAATATTTAAGTATCATTATTTTCATTCTACACCTTAATCATTATTTGAAATAGACCTTAATCATTATTGGTGGCTTGTTGCTTTCATTTTGTCATTTTAATATTTTTATTTATTAATATATATGATGAAATTAATCTGAAAATATTTTTAATTAGATTTCAAGTCATAATTTTTTCACGAAAGGCAATCTACACCATATTAGATTATATATAAATTTAATTTAATTGATTGATTACCTAATAATTCTTTTTTTTTTTGAAAGACTAATAATTCTTTTTAAAATATGTAGGATAAATTAAAACTATTAGAAATGAAAAAAAAAATCAATCTAATAATAATTCAATTAAGAGTAGACAATTTTAAAGAATTGACATCACCTCAAAAAATTAAAAATAGACAAATTTGAAGGCTAATCCCAAAATAGAGTATCAAAATTAATTCAAAATCTATGATTAGAAAAATGAATTACTTTTTATTATTGAAAATATAAGTAATTTTTTTCTTATTATAGTGGAGGATAAATACATGTTTTTATAAATTATTTTTTTTTATTTAAGTGAAAATTAGATATATTAAATATTTAACTTTTACTTCTATTTCTTACTTAAATTTAAATAATCACGAATACAGTGCATTTTAATAACCATCTGTATAATACTCTAAGAGAGTTTTTTATGAATTGTAAATTAAACTTCTTACAAGTTAAGATTGTTAGGTATGCCACTAAAATTTTATTTTAAGTTGATTTATAAATTTTTGAGCTTATTCAGGAAATTTTTAATTTGAAATGTCAAATTTAAAAAAAAGAAAATTTTTTTAAAAGAAATATCAAAATTAGTATTAAATATTCATATAAGTCATTCAATTTTTATTAGAATAAGTAGGTCTTTACTTTTTAATGCTGGTAAAATAATTTTACCGAAAACTTTAAGATATTTTAGATTCACAATTAGTTAATCATCGAGTGTCAAATATTTTTATAAATTATCATAAATAAATAAATACATGTGAATCGTAGTGTAATTTGGCAAATGGCGATAATTTATTTTTATTTTGGAGTTTTTAGAACTTGGCAAATGGCAAATAAGAGACCAAGTAGTGAAATAGAAGCAGCGTCGGTGCCGAAGCGGCAGAGGGATTTTTCAGTAGGAGACAGCTCGACGCGTCATGTGCCTCAATCGAAACAAGCACCGACTTAGCAAAGTAATATTTTATTATTATTTAATTTTAAAATATAAACGATGCTGACTTTTTACTTTACGACAATACTTATCGTGGGTCCCAATCGGTATGATATTGCAGGGAGGATAAGCAGGGGACCTCAAGATCGTGACCGTTCACGTGATGGCATTATTATTCTGGATGTTTCACTCGACTGTACGCAATTGAAGCTCGAAACGTGCAGGCCACTGTCGTAAAAGAACCCATGGAAAGGGAACAAATGGAAAGAAGTGTTAATAGTATTTATGAGAGATGATTGCGTACACCGCGGAGCATGATATTATGGTGATTTTAGCTTGATTGATGTTCCGTGTATTCTAGACTCTGGTTTGATGGTAAGATGACGAAGTGGCTGGTCGCGCTGGAACGAATAGATGCTTAGAAACGCAATGCTATCGCCCGGCTGGTCATGTTGGTGACCCCATCACACCATTCCAATGTTTAGGTAAGGGGTATGAATTAGGTCGGTTTCTCTTGAGAGAGGAGAGAAAAGGCCCTCCACCACGCTGGTGGCTAAATTTAATTTTGTTAACCATGAAATTTAGGAAATTCTTGGTTCATAAGCTGAATTTAACTTTTTTTTTTCTTTTAAAATAGTGATTTCATCTTCTTATGCCAGAATAAGTTAACCCCTCAAACACTTGCTGATTTTCCAAAATTTGATACCTACTCTCAGAATCGATTAGGTTATTTCGATGGTTATTTTGACAATAATACTCTAATACTTAAATTACTAATAGAGATTTAAAATAAAAAATAAAAAAAATTAATGAGAATAATATAATCAAAAGTATAATTTTTAATATGTACTCAAAAGAATCCTCTCTTTGGAGTAATGTAGTCTTTCTTATATAGACCTGTATGTGTTTTAGTTGTTCGAATTTGATTAAGACTAAGATATGTATCTAAATTCTTAGGTTGAAATATTTCAAAATTTGTAGGTGTGTGATATATTTGAGATTGCCCATATGTTCCAAGATCTTTGGGGATAGTATACATCCAAAGTTATATAGGTAAAATAATCGTTTTTAGATTAGTCATCGGAGGTAAAGAGATCGATTTAGCCAAAGTTGACAACTATGAAATACTGAGGATAATTCTCTATTGATATTGAGAACCACCTTTTGCTAGTGCTGACCTTAAGCTCTTTAAACCTTCATGGGCTCGGATCTCTAGGGCCTTTGTGTAGAGGTTTTATGCCTTAGGTTCAAAGCAAGATAAACCTTGGGGAATTGGGCCTAAGGGTTATTTCCTTTGCATATCTTGGGATTTGGAGCCTATTAGAAGCTAAGTTCTTTCTTTGATAGGTTGCTCTTAAGTCGAGGTCTTTGAAAGTAATACGGATCTCTCAATTTTCAATATCAACTTTATCATGTAATAAACTTAATTATAGTCCTCAGGGTTGAATAGAGCCCTCAGTAGTAACTAGCCATAAGTGTTTTGTTTAGTGGTTAAGCTAGAGATGGTTAGGCTAGAGAGGAGGTCCTTGGGGTCTTGTGAGACAAATCCATTTTATGCCCTTACTATTTTTAAATTTTGAAATTAGTGCCAAACATTAAATGAAGACGTCCCTTTAGAAATTGTGTCGCGTATCAGTTACATTTTATAAGCACCTAATAGGCAGGTCACTATAGTTTATGAAGATATGAACTTAATGTTAGGGTCGGTGCTTATGTGTCATCTCTGAATGCACATATACTTGTGTATTTATACAAGTGTACATTCCTATTAAATCGCTAATACCCATTTATATGGTATTATGCATATAACATTACAGACATTGTAGATCTAAAGGAGTTCGGATTAGATCAAAAGAGTTTAGATAAGGGCTCATAGCCAGCCACGCTGAGAAATATAAATGCTAAATGTTAGCACAATTAAGTGTTAGCTAGTTATAATACTCAGTAGATCTAAGAGTTGGAGCCTTGTCTGTAATGGGACATAGACATGGGAATATATTAGTATCTGTATAGTTGCAAGAGTTGCAATCAGGTGCCAGAAAATGAAAGTTGTGCAAGTATGTTCTTGAATAATTATCCCTAATCTATTTCTGTCGATGCGGGTTTGTCGGTGGATACCTTTACATATAGATCAGCATATGTCATACCTATAGGGTATAGATGGTCATTCCTAACCGACTCTGAGCTTGGGGATCGTATTGACATATGGGTATCTAGTTAGGATTGGATATATGACAGACTCATGAGGGTCTCTGATAGACACCTTATATAAGTCATCAATGGAGGGTCCTCTGGAGTTGAGTAGTAAACGTGGTCCTTTGACCTGAGTGCTACGGTGGGTTTGTAAGTGATCCACCATACTTTGATTCCACGCATGTCACAGACCTTTTATAGTGTGACCGTTGGGTGTCGCTGGGTATGGTCCGATGCTTATGGAGTCCGGTGCATACAGATATAGAATCCGTCAGCTCCCATATGGAGTTTGATATCCAGATGCTTTAAGACTATATCTCAAAAAGTCTTATGGCCATAAGCAATCATCTCGGGAAAGAGTTCCGTCAGGGTGGAACAATATGACAAAAGAGTTTGCGCATATTGTTTAGTGAGATATAAGTCTTGAGATAGGATATGGATGAACACAAGGGAATTTGACGGTGATAATCTATATCCCTGCACATCCAGGATATCATGATGAAAGCACTATACGTATGCATTGTAACCTCAACTTACATGGTTCAACGCGCTAATTTATATATCCGTGACGTATGCGTGGGGCATTACTCACGAACTCATAAAATAGTTTTATTTGACGAATTGGGCGTAGGACCTAGAGAGTCCCGCAATATGGAGTGTACTCGTTGTACACTGAGGCAGCGTGCTGGACTAAATTGTTTAATCCAACAATTTTTCACGTGGCATATTGTGGACTCTCAGTTTAGTTTACCCAAGTGTGGGATTTGGTAGGACCTACTAAGGGGTGAACTTGGTAACTATTCATAAGGGGCAAAATGATCATTTCTTATTTTAATTATTTAATTGTTAAATAATCAAATATCTCTCTTTTTGTATTATATAATATATTATTATATATATTATATTATTATTTATATATATATATAAAAAGAAAGAGAGAAAGAAAGAGTTGCAAGTGTGTTAGGTAAAAGTTGCCAAAGAAAGAAAAAGAAATAAAAAAAAATAAATAAATTGTTTCATTTTTTTTTATGTTTCTAATTGAAGCAATTCTAGATTGCTTTAACTCTCTATTTCTTATCTTTTTTGAGAAAATGATATAAACATACATTAACCATTTTTGGATTTAAGAGTTAAACCCAGTGCTGCGTAGAGGGCTACTGTTTTAGCTTACCAAGTCCACCGTGTTGGTGACTAGAACTGCCCGCGAGTTGGTCTCTATGCAGACTCTGAGGAAATACGTATATAACGTTACACATTGAGGTGAGTTCTTTATCCTATAAATATATTAATGCGATTAATAAATTTTATTTATTGTGTTTATTGTAAGTTTTATGCTTCCGTCAGATTTAAATTCGTATATAATACGTATTTAGGCAATAGACACAATTGCACATGCATATACCCAGGATGCTATGATGACACCTCCTAATGGTACAACCATCGAACCTTAAAGGCATATAAGGGATGAGATCCCAGGTTCAACACGGTTGGGGGTGCAGGTAACCTGAGGAGATTATGTGGGTGCACCGGTGGCTCTGAGGTGTCATCCAGCAGATGGACCAAGGAATTGGTAGGCCCCACATAAGTCTTACAAAAAAGGAAAATACCCAACATCAATCCATCTCTCACTTGCTCTAGTGTAATTCCTGATGGCATCTTATACACATCGACTTTACGTGTTTCATAAACACTTTTAGAGTCATGGCCTTAAAAAGTAAGTTTGCTAAATTATTTATAGAACACTTCTACGAATAATCACATCTTCTTTAGCCATGATCCCTCTAGTCATATGAGACTGCTCTCAACATGATTTGAGTTTTAGTGTCCTATTGGCACGTTGGCTTGTACTATGGCCTTAGTTTATCATAAACTTATGTGATAGGATCCATCTGTCTTAAAACTCTTTCAAGTTCAGCAACAAACCTACGAATCCTCACTGTCGCTTCTGCTTTACTAATATGAATTAGTAGTGAATCCTAGTTTGGTGTAATTCCAACTCATCTAATACTAATGAGAATGAGCACATTCCTATATGTAGACTCTCTATCATCTAAGTCAAACAAGAAGTCTGACTTCGTGCATATTCTCATTTGGAAGTTATTTTCTCCATATTTGAGAAACTTATCATTTGTACCTCCAAGGTAACTCAGGATATGTTTGACTGCCATTAAATGGTGGTCACCTGAATCAAACTAAACTCGACTTGTAACTCTTACAGTCAAACTAATCTCAGGTCTCAAATACTCCAGACACATAAGCTCTGGCCAGCCTGATGGGTATTGGTCTCGAACTCGTAAGGCCTAAGTGGATCAGATCCCAGGTTTAAGCACTAGAAAGGCGCAAGTTACCTGAAGGAGTGTGTGGGTCGTCAGCGCTTGACTAATGGAACCAGTGAGGGATAGGGATCCCGGTGATGGTTGGACCATAGAGATGGTGGGGCTCACACCTCAGCAAAAAGGCCGGCCTTTTTGTCAGAGTGTATGAGATCCATCAATTCCTTGGTCCACCGGCTGGATGACACCTCAGAGCCACCGGCGTCCCAACACACAATTACTCAGGTTACTTGCGCCCTTCAAGAATTCGAACCCCCGCCCTTGATGGGTACAAGGCCAGTCTGATGGATACAAGGACGAACCTCTAAAGACCTATAAGGCCTCCATAGAGATGGGGGTGAGGGTTCGAATCCTTGAGGGCGCAGGTAACCTGAGTAATTGTGTGTTAGGATGCCGATAGCTTTGAAGTATCATCCAACTAATTGACCAAAGAGTTAGTAGGTCCCATACACTCTAACACTTAAATGATCGTAGATCTCATCCAACTGTTAGCACTAAGGGTGGGCAAGGTCCGATTCGATATTTTTGGTTCGGTCCAGTTCAATTTTTTGGGTTTTTTTGATTTTTTTTAGAAAATCGAACCGGATCGGTCGACTTTTCTCCCAAAAAAATTGAACCGACGTTGGTTCAGTTCCCAATTTGTTTTGCCCACCTTTAACTAGCACTACTAATAAGCTATCACATCAGTAAGATGAAATGATGTTTTGTGTGCGGTGAATTTGGAATGTTGGATTCTTTTGAATAATTGAGATTAACCCTTAGTTTTTACTATAAATTAAGAGTTTTCTTATCTTTGAAACACTTTGCACATATCCTAAATTTTAGAGATTGAAGCTGCAATTAATTTTAGAGAGAGAAATGACACTTCTTACTACAAAGATCGTCTATAACTTGTTTTGACAACTCTAATTTCAAGCCTTTTCATCTCCATCTGCAATTATCAATAAGTATCTTTTGGCTCTCTTTCACATATTTTACTTTATTTTGAGCATGTTATTTTGGTCCTTTTTAGTTTGGTGGTTTTGTTTATTTATTGATATAGTCCACAAAATACATATTGTTGAATGTGTATTTCAATTTCTTTGTGGTATGCTATCTCTTTTTCTTTTTTGAATACTTTTAGGAATATATCTGATTGCCTCATATGCTCGCCTCCCATTGTTTTTAGTTTGTCTTAGTTTGCATCTAAAATAATGTCTATGGGTAGCCATAGTGGTTATTACAACATAGGGTATCAAGAATGTATTGATATAAGGCATGAACTTAATGATGAGGAGGATGAGGTTCCTTTAGTACGAAGAGGGGCCCTACTAAGAGGGGCCCTACTTCGTAGGGTTTTATTGCAGAACTTAACAAAGGTGAACCTCTAGGCTGAATTAGTTGAGGTTGAAAAAGATAAGTTTCTATTGCCATGACTCTGGTGCTTAGGATTGCAAGCCTAAGTTTCTATCTAAAATGATTTTTTAACCCATTCCAAAGCTGTAGCTTCACTTCCTAGCACTGTAGCGCTATGCTTTGATTCCATGTCGATACTTCAGCCTTGACTTCTTAGAATTTCAACTCGATAGTACCATTAAGCTTTTAACCTATAAAATAATAATAAAACATATAAAACTCTTAATAACAATGCTAAGAATTCATAAATGTTATACTTAAGAAGACTAAAATAATTGTGTAAAATACACTTATCACTTAACTTGTAACCCTTAGGAGCAGCGGGGCAAATTTCACTTACCTTAGCCTGAGGAAGATGAGGGGCGACAAGTGATGAGCTTGGGGCCAAAGAAAAAGAGCTAAGAAGAGTGGGGTAGAGTACGACCTCAGTAGTCTCTGCAATAGTAAGAGTAGCTTATCCCCACGGTCACATCTAAATCTATAGCCTTAACAGCTTCCTCCTCAGTCGATTGTTTGGATAACTTGTTCTTAGGTAACTATAGGTCAAGGTTGGGGTAGTGCTCCATAAAAAGGTCAACGCACTTGGTGAACCCCTCGCTTAAGCCCTCAACCACTAATCCTTAGAGGAATCATACTGTTTGTCCTAAATATCCTCAGCCTCCTTCCTTAACTGCTTCATCTTCTTTACTAGCTCAACATAATCCAACCTCAAGGTGGAAGCAGTGGCCTCGACTGACTTTATCTACCTTCATATTGAAGATTTTTTTTTTCCATCTAGAGCTCAAATAACCAACTTTTAACTATCGTTGCACTCTTCTCTATTTGCTTAGCCTTGGCAATAAATTCCTTAAACTCATTAATGCATACCTTAATCTTTTTCTTGACCTTGGCCACGGTTTTACAAAGGCATTTAACCTTGCTTGCTACCTCTTTATATTTGCAAAGCCCGAGGAGAATAAGCACCTTGTGCTATAAAAGAATGATCCAATCTTGCAAAAAAACCAAGGGATTAGCCTGAGCATTGCTGATGGTATGGTGGATAGTCCTCAACTTGTCCCACTTGAATATTACCTCGGTGCACCCTACAGACACTAACTGTTCCTGCACCTTTATCATAGGGATAAGATGCCTACACCTTGCCCTCTTCTTAGAAAGGATGTCAAATAATGTGAAAGAAGGTATAGACTGAGCGACCGGACCTTTTCTATTCTCTCTTTCAATAGTTGAGGAGGTCACCTTTATTAACATTGTTGCCATTGATCTCTCTACCTTCAAGCCCTATTAAGATTAACTTGGTAAAATCTTAGGCACACCTTGAGGACAAGGTGGCAATGAATTTGGATAGAAGGGCTTGCCACCCATTTTTGTTCTTAGCCTTCAAGGGCCTTTCAGTATTGCTCCTCAAGAAAGTAAGTTGACTCCATTTACAGCTTTTAAAGAGTTCCTCAACAATTGCCTATGGGTTCTTTGATAGGGTCACCAAACCTAATCTTAGCAGGCCTTTTCCTACTAAAGTCCTCTTAGTTAGACATTCCTAAAGACAAATAAGTCACTTATGAGACGACTACAAAAAACTTTAAGTAAAAATTACCTTTCTTCCTCTTCCTTTACTTAGGTTGAACTAGTCTAACAACATTCTGAATGAGCCATAAGCTCTTTAAACTCTCATTAGATAGCAGTAAGGGTAGGTATAGTCTAGTTCGGTCCAGTTTCAATTAGAACTAAACCAAATCGAACCTTGGATATTCGGAGAGTAGAAAGGGTCCATGAAAAGTCCATCAAACTCCTCCTTATGGTAGAACTAAATATAACCGAATTTAATAGCATAACTGAATAGGACTGAATCGAAAAAAAACTAGTTCAATTTGGTTCAATTTTTTTAGTTTTTAGCTCAATTGAGCCTCATTTAACCCAGTAACAAAATCCAATAATCGGCTCTTAAGAATAACAAAAATTATACCAATTCTCAACCACAAAAATTATATTAATTCAACAATTCTAAAAAAAATTATAACAATTTTCAAGAACATAAAAAATTATAAACAAACAATACTTATCAATTCAAACTATGCACATACTTTTAGAATCATTTAACAGATATAGAAATGATCATACTTATGAAAAGTGACTAGATGAAACATATTATAGAATTTACCCACTAGACTACTTAAGTATCCATCTTTGTTATCAGCTAACGTTAAAGGTAATTCTACAATTGCTTCACAAATCTAATCTAACAGCTTGCAAACCATGGAGAGATTGAGCCAAATCTGAAGGAGGCAACGATTAAAATTATACATTGCTAAGAAATTTTTACTATTGAAACAAAAAAAAAAGAGGGAGAGAGAGACAGAAAAAGGAATTGTATATGGGTATTAATTAAAGAGAAAACACCAAAAAAACATAGAGAGAAAGAGGATAATATTAGAGATGGTGAAAGAGAGGGAATAGTGAAAGAGATGTGGTGATGATAATGAAATGAATTGATGGTAGATTGGTTTTGTTTTTGGTTGACAGAGAGATTAAGAGCTATTTCGAAAGCTATATATATATATATATATATATATATATATATATATATATATAGAGAGAGAGAGAGAGAGAGAGAGAGAGAGAGAGAGAGAGAGAGAGAGAGAGAGAGAGAGAGAGAGAGAGAGAGAGAGCGATATGCAAACAATTTGGTTTTACTTTTAAAGTTATTCTTTTTTCAATTTATATAGGAATTATCAGGAGTGGGTGAGTTTAGTGTAAAAATTCATTATGGTCAATAACATACTGCCACATGGCAGAAACTTATTATTTAAGTATAAAAATTGATTTTTTGGTTTGGTTTCAATTTTTAGTAAAACTGGACCGAAACTGAACCGAATTATTCAATTTATGTACTTAACGTAACTAATCAATTTTTTCTAAATAAAAATCGAATTGAATCAGTTTATCTAATTTTTTATTTTTTATTTTTTGGTCACTCTTAAATAATAAGTCATTTGCTAAACCTGTATACGTGACTACACAGTCAATCTTTTCACCTTCCTCTATGGTGAGAGTTGGTTGGGTAAGACCGAGTGACTATAAAAAAAAAAAGCATAGTTAATGGTTGTCCTTAACTCAAAGAAAAAAGAGAAGAAGATGGGAAGAAAGACCTGCACTAAAAAATCTAGTAGAGAAAAAGTAAGACCCTAACATGGGTCCAGGGATTTCTCACTCTTACTCCCTTGACATAAAACCAGATATACTTCTATTGTTTGTTACTCAAAGGCATCTTTTGTATATTAGTCTTTCCATCATAGTACCCCGTTAAGTAGTGAAATCCCTTACTTTTATTGGGGTTTTTTTTAGAATTGTTAATAATATTAGAGTTCCTAAAAGGTAGGCTCAGATTAACCAACTCTCGCCCATATTACATATAACCTAGATAGAACCCTTCAAAATTTAGGTTCACTTGGCAAGGGGCTAGTTTAATTGGGATAATATTCGGATAAAGTAAGGTTGCATGGGTAACCTAAATCCTAACTTAAAAAAGGCAAAGGTAAGGGCAACCTCTCCATAAAAGGGCTCATTAGAAATCCCCTAACTTAGGAACCTTAAGAGTGATAATGGTAAGGATATTATACTGGGCCCCAAGTTTCACAAGATGCGTGTCAGTTATCTTAGAGGGGTATTAGAGGTTGCGGTCTAATTCATACTTCACCTCTTTATCTAATTAAGGAACACTTTTCATCTTAGATTTTTTAGAATTACCAGCACCACTTCCTCCATGAGGAGCACTGGTAGAGATCTCCTGCCCCTTAGACTCCATGCTCACTATTCTCTCAAAGTTTCCCTCAATCTTAACTAATTGGAGCTCAAGATTTCCCCCTAAGAGGGTGAGGTCTTTACGAGGCCTTCTCCCATGAACTAATAAGACCTCTTCCTCCTAAGTACTTGAGTAAATGATTATATTATCAAACTCCTAACCTAATGCATTTTGGGATTACTAGCAGAACTATTTGAATACATATTCCTAAAAGGTAAAATTATAGAAGGCGAGATCGGATAACCCAACTTGAGCATATAAGATGATTAGGAAAACTTTTAAGCATATAAAAGGGCAAACAACAAGAAAAAAAAACTCGAGCATTCAAAGAGATAAGGCTGAGCATTCAAAGCTCATAGGCAATAAGCAAGAACATAAATACTCAAAGCTACAAAATGAAGAAAAACAAGAAAAGATGTACCAAGAAAAACAAAAATATAGAGAAAAATAAAGAAGACTTATTGAAAGTCAAAGAAAAGTGTGAAAAATTAAAGGTTTATCAATTTATGAAATGGGAGTAAAAAACCTTCATAGAAGGGACATTGTTTCATTTTAAGATTGCCTACAATTTTTCGATAGAAAAATCAAAATAAGTAAAATTGTGAAAAATTAAAAGGCCTCTCAATTTATAGAAGATCTCAGAGCTAATCTCAATCATTAAAAGAATCTAATAAACCAGATTTATCTACATGCGAAAGTCTTTTTATCTTACAAACATGACAACTTAAGATTAATTTCAGTCGTTGGATGAGATTTAATGGCTGTGAAAGTGTCCACATTCTCAATAATTGTAGCGACCCGACTATTGGGTGCTTGAAAAGTATAAGTAAAATGAAATACAATTTTAAAAGAGGTAACTTCATTTAATGCTTGGAGCAATTTCAAATTTTAAAATAGCAAAGGCCCAAAGACTTCCCTCAGCCAAATCAATAACAAGACTACACAAAGATCACTACTACCGAGGACTTTACCTAACCCAAGCATTACAATTAAGTTTTTATCATTGACAAGTCAATACTAAAAACTAACAGACCTTCGTTGCTCTTAAAGGCCTCAATCTATATCCAATCCACCAAGAGAAGGTCTAATCCTCTGAGAGCCTATACCAATGGTCCAATCCCAAAGTTTGATATATAGGACCAATCTTGAGGCTTAACCTTCTAATGCTTGAATTGCCTAAAAGCCCAAGCTTGATGGCTTGGCCCTAAAAAGCCCAAAAAATTGAGGATTAGCATAAAAGAGAGTTGTCCTCAATAACCTTATTAACATCCTCGGGTGCTTTAGATTGATCGATCTGGACTAATTTTACCTCCTACCTTACACCGATGACTATTTTAGAAATAAGGTCATAATTTATTACTACAATCTCATACATATCTTATTCTTAAGATCTTGAGTATATCTTATCCTTAAAGATTTTTGGTGTATCTCATACTTAAGGTTTCAAAATATATCTAAATCTTAAAGAGCTTGGACTGCAAAGCGCCTAAAGAGGCCTATATAAGGAGAAAATTTAAAAACATATTCTTTTCTTGAGAGACAAAAAAAACATAGAAAGTAAGCTTATTTCAAATTTATTATTTTTTGCCCTTCTGTTATTCTAATAAAACTTCTTATTAACTTAAGTATAGAAAGATTATTGTTGAATAACCACCTGTGTAATCTAACTAGTTTTATTTTTTCTAATAATCCTTCTTATTAGCTTAAGTATAGAAAGATTATTGTTGAATAACCACCTGTGTAATCTAATTAGTTTTATGAGTGCAAGAACCAATCTTAGAAGTCGAAGAGTGCTTAGGAGATATCAAATTTACGCAACGTTGAAGACCGAATTGTTCTCCGAAATAAATTTATCTATGACTAAGCACTTAATAAATTCCCACTATCAACACATGCAAAAGGTTATATTTTTATATTATTAACAATATAACCTTTCATGAATATCCCAACTCTCAAGTACTTACAATAACTCATTTATTACTTTAATTTTCTCAGAGATTCTATAGATAATTCAACCCTATCTTGCTTAAATTTGTAATTTTGTTCTCATGTAGGTATATGTTTCATACGAAGTTGTAAAATATCATTGAGATCCTTAAGTTACTTTGATTTAGAATTCAGACACAGTTGTTTTTTGAAAACCAAGTGAGGCAAACATTTTTTTTTTTAAACAAAGTGCTCCCACTCAAATATAAAGAGTTTCCACAAACAAGTTTCAAATTGAATCATCAAATTGGTCTTGTCCATTTTTAAATAATAGTAGTTTAGTAATCTAAATGTTGTATTTTGTTTTGTCTTAAAACATATTTTAAAAAAATTTCTGGAGCTTTTTGCTCGTTTTTCCTTATATATTTTTTCAATTTTAAAACCTATGAATTTATTTTGTCATTTATCTACATTGATATTATCCACAGGCCTCTCATAATTCTTATTTATTTAAATTTAAGAAAATATCCAGTTCCTTTGATTAAATGTCAATTATTAAATTACTTTATATGTTAAATTACCAATTATTTTATTCTAAATATATTGTATTAAGTTCATTTTTAATCTTATTTTTATTAATTTTAACATAACTGATGGATTATAAATTTAATATGACTTCTAAGCGGTACTAATAAAAAAGATGACTAATAGATTGGGGGCGCGTTGATGATTTGAAAAACAAAAGAAGGTAAATTGATATTTGTCAATTTTTGAAGAGGTAAATCAAAATTAATTCCGGATCAATCTTGCAAAAATGATCTCATATATTTAATTAATTTACTTTTATAATATTTTAAAATAGATTTCCATTTCAATTTGCATAAATCAAGCATCTTTGAATTTGCTACACTGTATTGTATATGAGTAATTGACCTAGGTATTGATATGTTTAGAACAATAACTTGATATAACTAAAATCAATAAAATCCATAATTATATTAAGACTAAATATTTGATAAAATTTATTTTTAAAAAATTATGTTGATGAAAACATATGATAAAATTTTGATAAATTAATACTCAATAAATTGATAACCTTAATTTTTATAACATTATTTTTTGTGGATCTCGACTAGGGACTAATGTATTAAATTAATAATTTGTTAAATTTATAAATATATTATATATATATTTTTTTGTACTTATATATAGAACCCACTTAATACTTATATAAATTAACTAAATTTATATTATACATCTAAGATGTCTTCGTAAAAATATATATTTACTGTTACTTTTTTCAGATAAGAATGATCTATTACTTTTTATTATTATTTTTTACTTTAGAGTTTTATTTGGTTAAATGTTCATAAAATAAAATAATGTAGTACATTTAATAGTGTACTATTATATTTTTTTTGAAAAATAAATATTTCTTTGAAAAAAATAGATTTTCTATATTTTACTTGTTTAAACAAAATATATGGAATATAGTTAATTCATAAAATGACATATTTAATTCACTTAAATACAATAAAATGAAATTACTATATATATTTTTTAAAATAAGGAATATATTGATAAATTAATAATATATTAATTCATCGATTAATTAATAGTTACTTAATTAATATATTTTTTAGATTCCAAAGGTAATAATTCATTAAGGTTCTACTGTATTATTATTTTTTTTATTATACTTCAAATATTATATCGAAAATATTTTTATAAAAAAATAAAATTAAAAATGGTAAAAGAAGTATGCTATATAGTATCAATATATTAAAAAGCAAATTAAAATAGTAAAAAAATGTGTTCTTGTAGTGTTACTCGTAATTGTAAATATATAAAAAAAAATAACATGATTGATTTAGAAGTAGTATTTGACATAATTGCAGCTAAAGCTTGATAATAATAAAAGCAAATTAATTATAATTTTCTAAGACAAGATATTTATGAATACAAAACCAAATCCCAAATTAAAATTTCAAAAGAGCATTCAATATGGGGTATTAACACTGTCACCCCCTGGGGTTTATATAAATTATATTTTAATAGGGCCTTTAGTTTTAATTATATTATTATCTTACCTATTTAATTTAAAAGATAAAAATATTATCACTTTTACAAATATATTAGTCAATTTTAAAGGTATTTTTGTGCTTTAAATTAAATAAAAAAAAATAATATAATTAAAATTAAAATTATTATTAAAATATAATTTATATAAACTTCAAGGGTGACAAAGTTAATATTCCTATTCAATAATTGTCTCACCTTTCTTTTAATTTGAAAAGATTTGTGTACAATTAGTCGTAAAAGACAAAATGGTCATTGTTAGTCGAAGGCTCTTTTGATGAATGTTTGATGAAAACTTGAGGCTTCCTAATTACCTTTTATAAATTTCGGTAATTTCACGTAATTTAATAAAACGGAAGGGGTGTATCTGAAAATATTCCTCGTAACGCATATCTAGCAGAGCGGTAAATTACGAAATTTGCCATTCTATTTTTGGATTCTTCTGCATTTGCGTAACAGTAATCTCTCTCTCTTTGCCTTTTTATGGCTATTTATCTGATTCGGATCCAATTCCTCTGGCAGATTGGACTCAGAACCAAAGCAGGCTACACGACTTAAGGTTGTTTCATTTTTCATTTATAGATATTAATATCAAAATGTTTTTCTTCTTTTCATTTAATTCGGAAACTTAGTAGCTTTGAAGTTTCTGGGGGATCTTTGAAACTATTCATTTGTTTCCAGGAATATTTTTACAGTGTAGTATGATGTTCATTCTCATTCATTCATAAGCTTTTGTATCTCGCATTCTTTATATCTCTTGCTAATGATTTTAAAATGGTGGGTTTTGGTTTTCATTTTTAATTGATTTATAACGGTGTTGGCCCTGAAAATTTATGTGTGTTAGCAATGTGGGTTTGCATTTCAGTTTTTTTTAATACTGTAGGATATGCAATCTGTCTGTGAAATGATATGGGTACGGTAAAGAAGTTGTTGATCATACAAAATATGACGCTACATTGAATTCGAACGAGGCAATTTTAGAAGTTGTAATTTTGGTTATTCGGGATTATAGATTCTTCATTTAGGCCTAAATGTGTAATGTTTTCAATTAGTTGTATCCACAAAATAGACTACCAATTGAAAGATATACCAATATCATTCGCTTTCTTTGGATTAAATTTTGACTGAAATAACTAACTGCTCTGTATGTTTGCTAGCAATGTTGTAATGAAGATAGTGATGAGTTTGTCTAATTTTTTTTTTTTTTTCACAAATATTTTGCATATATATGTACTAGCCCCCTTGACATATAATGTCCTTCGTTACCAATTTTTCTGCATACAGCAAAAGCCTTCTGAATGAGTAGATTAAGGGGTCAATGTTTTCTTTATAGTGTAAAGCAGACATGAAAGGGGGAAATTATTATAGATTTAGGGGAAGGCGTCTTTCTATCATCCTAATTACACTTGGTTTTACAACCATACTACTTTGGGCTTGTGAGAAGAATCCTGCTGTTACTACTGTAGAGACGGACCAAGATCAATTTACATGGCCGTCTTCAGGTTTGTACTGGTTCCATCTATATCTATATATATGCAAATGGATCTGCATGTGAAACTTTATATATGTCTTTGTCCTTTCGTTTTTTCCCAATCATAAAATGTGTTGGTAAGGGCAAAGTATATAGTATGCAAAGCTCTGGAAAGGGTGTTATGTTAACCTGATGCTTTTAGATGAAATATAAATGTTCACAATATATTTGCATATGAAAACAGAAAAATGATCAGTTCAGATTTTGATTTTTGTGGACTGATCATCATTCAGCTAAGAAACTCTTCAAACATTGAATTGACTTCACCATTGCACACCCTCCCTTATTTCTTATAATTAATTGCCTCAAAAATCTTCAGAGATAAAGCCATGAAACTTGCCCATAAATGGCTCAAAAAGTCCCGAGTTGTGAAGAACTTTTTTTTAAATTTTATATTTTTTTATTATCATTTAAGAACTAAACTTCCTTTTTGCAATTCGATGGCCTCTTCTTTGTATATGAAAATGTTCGTTCAACTTAATCTATATTAAATGTAAAAGTGTTCAAAGATTGAAAACAATATTACTATACATCTAGTTACACTAGTCTGATGGGCATGGCATTTTTATGTTAGTTCTTTACTTTCTAACAACCTTCTGTCTCTCTCTCCGATACAAGTTTTTTACTTTACCTAACAACTTTTTCTTTCACACAGGCAAACAGTTGCAGGTGCACATAGTTTTTTCTTTTATGTTCCTTTCTTGTTTTCTTATGCTAGTAGATTATATGTTAAGATACTCTACTTACTTTTTTACTCTCGTCTCTTCACGACATTTTGTATTTATAAAATTTCAAATGATTCATATAATTTCTATCTCTATTTTTTTTTTAATTAATTGCATACATTAAAAGTTTGATTTAGTCTTTCTTTTCTATGGATTTGCATGTGGATAATTTGTGATTATCTTTTTTATCCCATATTTTCTTATGGCTTGATTAGTTTTGTATTTTATTAGTGACTATATGTTTTCTGATATTGTGCGGCTATGCCTTGTTTTTCATTGTTTTTCTTGTGTTCCATGGATGTAGAGATAAGCTTGATAACTATTATATCTTGCATGCAGTTACAATCTGATCATGTAATTAGATGGAATAAATGATGATGCATTTATATGGTTGATGGATTGCAAAGAACGGACTTTTGTGTTGCAATTCTTTCTCTTGATCTTCTGTTTCTTTTAAATATTGATTTTCAAAATATTTAGGCACTGACTTAATAAATTTTACGACCTCATACGATCATGGAAAGAAAGAAAGTGACGGGGATAAGAAATTCTTGACTAAGAACAAAGGTATTATCTCTATCTTATATGACTACAACTGTTGCTACTCTGCTAATTTTATGGGCTTTCGCGTATGTGATTGCAATTTTTCCTTTAATTTTTCTCCTTTAACCCCTTTGGCTCTGAACTTTGGATTCTAATGCTTGTTTTATTTCATTAATAAGCTCACTTAGAATCTGTACCATTGTCTACTCTCTGTTGTTTGGTTGCTTTGTAAAAGTTATGTAATGGGGGCAATTGATTTTACCTGTGCAATAACGTATGATTCTTTGTAGCATTGCAACCTTCAATTCAAAATTTTTCTTTGGATCTTAGACTTTATGTTTCTTTATTATCATCCCTTTTTGAAGTAGACTTTACTAGACTTTTTTTCTTTTACTCCCATATCTTAATGTCTCACATTTCGCTTTGTAGTCTGTAATTATGCGAAGGGCAGTTGGGTTGCGAACGACAGGCGTCCTCTGTATTCAGGGTTTGAATGTAAACAGTGGTTATCAGAAATGTGGGCATGTAGATTGACCCAACGATTAGATTTTTCCTATGAAGGATATAGTTGGCAGCCAAGAAATTGTGAAATGCCAGAGTTTGAGCGATCTGCATTTTTGAGAAGGTTGGCCTCTGTTTTCTTTCTCGTTAATGCATCTGAGTTTTCTGCTGCATAATCATTCATTACTTGAAATGGGATCATAATATCAAATTCTGACGGAGAAATCCTTCTTGGACATCTCTCTCTTGAATTTGGATATGATGCAATTGTTATAACAAAGAGCTGGGATGATTAGACATGTTTAGTTCTCTGAATGTTGTTGTTCATTCCAGAATGCAGGACAAAGCAATTGCATTTATAGGAGATTCTTTGGGTAGGCAGCAATTTCAATCTTTAATGTGTATGGCGACTGGTGGGGAAGTGAGCCCAGAAGTTGAAGATGTTGGATGGGAATATGGTCTTGTCAAACATCATGGAGCTAAACGACCTGATGGCTGGGCTTACCGTTTTCCAGATACCAATACAACCATTTTATATTACTGGTCATCAACTTTGGCTGACTTAGAGCCTCTTAATATTACAGACCCCACCTCCGATGTTGCCATGCATTTGGACCGTCCACCAGCTTTCATGAAAAAATACCTCCATAGGTTTGGTGTGTTAGTCCTGAATACAGGACATCATTGGAACAGAGGAAAGCTTACAGCCAATCGCTGGGTGATGTATGTGAATGGAAAACCTAACAAATATAAAAAACTTGAGTCCATGGCGAGTGCCAAAAATTTTACGGTATACAGTGTTGCCAGGTGGCTTGATTCACAACTTCCCTCCCATCCCCGACTTAAAGCTTTCTTTAGAACCATCTCTCCTAGGCATTTTCGTAATGGGGACTGGAACACGGGTGGTAGCTGTGATAATACCACTCCTTTGACTGGAGGAGCCGAGGTTCTGCAAGATCGATCAAGTGATGAAGTTATTGATGGTGCTGTAAAGGGTACAAGGATAAAGCTTTTGGATATTACTGCCATTTCTGAACTGAGAGACGAGGGCCACATATCCCATTACAGTGTTAAGTCTACTCAAGGAGTAAATGATTGCTTGCATTGGTGCCTACCCGGCATTCCAGACACTTGGAATGAGCTGCTTGCAGCACAAGTATAACATTCACATGACAGGTTAGAAGGCTTCTGTGATTTACTAAATCTGTGATTCTTTATGGTTACATTGACCCGTTTTTTATGATTAATAATGTTTTAGACGACCCAGGTGTTCATATTGTTCGTAGAATAGGTAAAGCACGTCCATTACGGCTCTGCCTGCAGGCAATCCAGTTTTTGTGGATTGTTGTATGTAATATAGTTTAATTTGAGAAAGCAAAATCTGTTTCCAATCCATTTGTTTCAAGAATTATTTATATTGCACTAGATTTTGAAAAGTCATAGCATAAGCATTCGTTGTAAAAGCCAATTGATTGACGTACCATAATTCAATATAGCCGGAGTTAAAAAAGAAAAGAAAAAGAAACCTACCATGCAACTCTATTTTTTCTCCGACTTAAAACATGCATTATTAAGGGATATTAACATTGTCACCACCTGAGGTTGGCAAAAATTACAATTTGATGGTAGTTTTAGTTTTAATTACATTGTCACCTTTTTATTTAATTAAAAAGAAAAAAAAACACCCACCTTTTAAAGATATTTTAATATTTTAGTTATGTAAAAATTATGAGGGAATTTTTTATTTTTTTACTTAAGTAGAGGAGACGACAGTTTAATTAAAATTAAAACCGCTATTAAAGTGTAATTTGTGCCAACCTAGGTGATGATGTTAATACCCTTCCCATAATTAATGAAGAGGGAAAAATTAGTTGGTAAATCGGTCATATTAGTAATTTTCTCATATCTAATGTGATTCAAATTAAAAAATATAATAATTATTTTGAATGTTACAAAAATTTACTATGTAATTAAAAATTGCCATATCATTTAGAATAAGAAGTTAAGTTGTGATATAAGTTAAGAGAATATAATTTTATTTTATTAATGAAGTTTAAATATTTTTATGGATTATTGTGATGAATATCTTCGGTTATATAAACTTTACAATTTGATGCAAAACGAATGGAAGAAAATACATAAATTATCCTAAGAGTTTTCAACTATATTGATTTATTTGACTGATGAAGAATTTCTATTGATTGGTCGGAGGAATTACCAAAAAAATCCCGTATTCCTTATGTATCAAAATCAGGAGTATTTTGTGATCATTAAATATTATTTCAGCAGAATATTTAACTTACCAATATATTTTTTTTATATTTTAAGTACCGTGTCAAATATTCTCCTAAATGATTAGCTTTTGTAAATGTTTTTTATTTATTTCAAGTAATATGTCAAATATTCTCTTAAATGATTACTTTTTATAATTTTTTAAAATTATTTATTATCTTATTTGATATCATCTTATATTTAATCATCAAGTGTGATGTGTTAAAATTCACTCTGACAATTAATTTTTGTAATTTATAAAATTATTTAGAAAAAATAATATTCTTATCCTTTGAGTTTAATTTAATTTTTAATTTTATTTCACAAGTTTTAAAAAATTTAATTTTATCTTAATCTATTAGTGAGATTCCGTCAAATTTGACTGAAAATCTTTTTTAACAGTACATTGACAACTTTGTATTCCTTTATATGTTAGTTAGATATGATGATCTAAGTACACTATACAATATACGTGTTAAATATTAATAGGCCTTTAAAAAATAAAAATACACGTAATATGATGTAATAGGTTGAATAAAATAAATAAATAAGGAGTAGCCGGTTAGTGGCCACCGCCGTCGGTGGCCGACCAACTACCGATGATCAATTGCTATGTGACTCAAAATTAATATTATTAGACTCAAAATTTTGTGATCTACGTGATGGTGGAATTTATTTTATTAACGAAGTATTATAGATGTGCTAAAAGTGGGAGAAGAATATGGTGGTTGGCAATGGCCACTGTCATTCGTCGTCGAACGGCGGGATAGTGGCGTGCACCGTCCCCACCATTGGACAGATCGGTGGCCGATCTGTCCAATGTTAAGGACGGTGCACGCCATCTCCCCGCCTTTCACCAGCGACTGCTAATCTATGATGGTGGGCGACAGCTAACCACTATGTTCTTCTCTACTTTTGGCACATCATAGCGCTTTATTGATAAAATAAATCTCACTGTCACGTAGATCACAAAATTTTGAGTCCAATGATGTTAATTTTAAGTCAAATCTCAATTGTTCATCGGCAACTGGTTACCACTGACGCGGCGGCCACTAACCGATTGCCTTATTTATTTATTTTATTTTATTATTTTATTCAACCTATTATAGCAAGCCATGAGTCTTTTTTATTTTTTAAAGGCTTATTAATATTTGACACATGTACATTGTATATTTTACTTGCATCACCATTTATAACTAACATATAACGGATGAAAAAATTATCAATGTACTATTAAAATAGATTTTCAGTTAAATCTGACGGAATCTCACTAACGGATTAGGACAAAATTAAATTTTTTAAAACTCATGGGACAAAATTGAGAATTAAGTCAAACTCTAAGGACAAAAATATCATTTGCTCAATTATTTATTATATTATAATTCAATGAATGCTTCACACATCACTTTTGATGAAAATTTAATAAGCGTAGTATTGTTATATATATATATATATTATAAATAAGAGATTATTGAAACATATATAGAAAAAATTAATACTACACTTCTCAAACAATATAATAATTTTTCCTCCTATGTAATGTGTTAGGCAACCATTAAATAGTGAAATAATGTAATAGATGATATTAAAAATTATCTATTGAATGCTTGGAATATCATTTGAGATGAAAAAAATACATATGAAGTATAATTATTATTATTCAGTGAATGCTTCACACATCATGTTTGATGAAAATTTAATAAGCGTAGTATTGTTATATATATATATATTATAAATAAGAGATTATTAAAACATATATAGAAAAAGATTAATATTACACCTCTCAAATAATATAGTAATTTTTCATCTCATGTGATGTGTCAAGCGATCATTAAATAGTAAAATAATGTAATGGGTGATTTTAAAAGTTATAAAATTATTTATTAAATGCTTGGAATATCATTTGAGATGAAAAATATATTGAGATATTACATATGAAGTATAGTTTTATTCTTAAAAAATGTCTTTATTAATGGATAGTGAAATCAATTTTATTTATGGGTGGGGTTATTTGAACCCACCAAAATACTTTATAAATTTATTTTTAATAAATTTTTAAAATATTTTTTTGGCTTATCCATAATACAAATTACTATCATAAAAAGAATTTCTTTTTCTTAAAAAAAAAAATAATTTTGCTCTTTATAGCAATTTGTAAAATTATTACACTCATCTTCTTTAAATATTATATTTTTATTTTCTATTCATATAAATCCATATTTACCTAATTAGCAGATTGTTTAGGGCAGTATTGAGATACCCAAACATTGCAAATCCTTACATATTATAGTAGTTTTTACATTGAGATGGTAGGTTGTATCGAGATATGATATGGGCCTGAAAAATGGGTATTAGCCTTTTCTCCTTGTGAGTTTAGAGTAAAGCCCACCAAATCTCTAAAGATCTCTTGGAGTTCAAGAAATTCGATGTTGCAAATTTACTTTAACTATCCCAAAAAAGGCAAATTTCTCGGCTATAATTATAGCTTTGAACTATGTGAAGCGTGGAGCTAAACTTTCACAGTAAATAATGGAGAGAACATGTATCTTAGGGTGATGTATATGTGTGTATAGGTAATACAGGTTGAGTGGGAATATTCCAACATATCTGGACAACTAAGGTTCAAGTAGTAATAGCCGTATTTTGGGATGGCTAGAGCGGGACAAGTCTTGTGAGCTTATGGTGTGTAATTGGCAATGAGTTTAGATGAATATTGACCTCTGGCACAAATGTGAGACCACTATTATTCTAACGAATGTGAAACCTTACTACCAAGGAAAAATTAAGGTCTAAACTAGGGTTTATATTTTGTAGGGTTTCAAGTCATAGACTGTGACTAAAGATAGTGAAAGCCCATGCTTGAGGGTTTTGAGATGCTTTAGTGATAATGCAGGATACAAAAATGACTAAGGAGGTGAATTGAATCCGAGATTTCAATGATGGTAGATTGATTATAGATTGTGGATGATGAATCATGTTTAGTGACTAGGGCTTAAGTGATAAATAATGGTGAATGGTGACTCGAAGTTGAAGGATCCTGCTTAACAATGTTTAATGATATTGAATAATTTTGGATGATGATGTTTTACATGAATACAAGGCCTTTTATAGGGTTTATAGTTTGCATAGGACACTATGTTCAACTCTTATCCTCCTAAAATATTCCATATTTAATGAGTTTTAATTCCATTAAAAAAAAAAAGTTTGGGAAATTAAATGAGTAAAATATCAGTTTTATTCCAAATAAAAATTATGATGATTAAGCTACCAAACAAAGATAGATAAAATTACAAATTCTAATTTTTAGAAGGACTCTAAGAGTTAAATAAAGTGTTTAATGGATTTCTCTCTCTCTCTCTCTCTCTCTCTCTCTCTCTCTCTTTATCTATATCTCTAATAGCTTTACTAAAATGGGATTTCTCATATTTTGGGCTAAGTACCCCTCAAATGGGCTTTAGCCATGGGGTTCACATACTTTGGGCAGTGCTTAGTGCAACCTTATATCTACTAAATCACGACCCACAAGTTAAACCTCATTAAATTATCTTGGACCCACGTTACTTACCTTGTTATACATTTTTTATCATGAGTAAGGGCTTACACTTGAGCCTTTGGATATTTTTATATAGCAACATTTAGCCCCCTTGATCATACTAACTGTGTAGTGCGAGCAAGATAGGACGTAAGTTCAATACAACTTTCTTATAGCTTGGCCAGGTTGCTCATTCGTTCTTATGACTTAGTTCTGTTTGATATTTAGGTAAAATTTTGCGATTAATCCTTGAGTAATGGTTAGCTCTCTCTATTCTAGTTACTGTTTTACTTTTGAAATTTTAACTTTACCAGTTATTTTTTCACTGCATCAGACAATAATGTTTCTAATGGCTAATAAATTTTAAATAATAATTGACCCATTACATTTTAAACTTTTTTTACATCTTTATTATCTTTTTAAAAAAATAATTATATTTTAAATAATGAGTGTATAATATTACCTTTGCTTTTATGTCCTCATAATACAAGTGTTAAATCTTTAAGTATACTGGAATCTTCTTAATTTTCCTATTTAAGAAAGATGTTCAAAGCCAAGAGATGGAATGCCCTTCAATTATATGGATAGGATGAGTAATTGCTCAAATCATATAGGAAAAATATACTCAAAACATGCTCTTTGATATTGTTCTCCAATATCCGGTTAGCTTCTTTATGCATCCTCTCTAACTGATATTTAATTCCAGTAGATCCTATAAAGCCATTCAATTAACGGTAAAGTCTTCATATATGCTTTTTATACTCCATTTTTCTTTGTCACTCTTGACATTCATTCTTTTTTATTATTTTCTTGCTTTTACCTACATCAAGGATTATCTTGAGGACTTATTCTTTATTTTCTATTAGTCCCTTCTTGCTAACTAATGAGCAATTATTTTGAGATTGTTTTATTCTTTGTTGTAAAACGTTTCTATTTAGCTTGATTCATGCAATCATGTTTCATTGTTATTCTTTTCATGGTTTCTTAGATCATTTTGCATGGCTCTTTATTTTGGGTGATTATTTTGTGCTTTTCGCTTCTGGGTTTAGCTGTTTGTTTCCTTAATCATGGTAAAAAGGAAAGATTAGTTTAATCAAATGGAGATTCTTGGGGTTAGCTTATCATACCTAGTCGAATCTTCAATTTTTTTTTTTTTTTGTTTGGTCATGTTTTCTTGGTAGTTTGGCAGATAAAGATGGCTTTCTTTTCTAAGGTGGTAAAATCTTCCTCTAAGAAGAAGGGTTTAGATGGTGTGTCCATATTTTTGATGTAGATGAATCTTCCTTGACCTAGTTGAAGTCACACGCTAGTTTTTTGGATGACAAGAATCTTTATGTTAAGAAACTAGAGAGAGCCTCTTTAATTCAACATAATTCTATCTTTCTTTTGTGTCTATCATATGGTGACTTCAAGCTAGTGCCTATACATTTTAAAGCGCCTTCGAACCTTATGTCTAGATATGCTAAATAGGTAACCCAGGAATATAGAGATGGAGGGTTATGAGAGCGTTTGACATAAAGCAAATTGTACAATTTTCTGTTCTCATTGATAAAAAATGATAAAGGTCGATGTTCCTTATGGCAACTAGTTTATAGATAGAGTACAATGTCCTATACTTTTATTACAACGTAGAGTGAGTTTGCTATTACTTTAGAGGATGTCTTCATCAAAACTGGCTTACCTATCTTGGGTGAGGGGGATATATTTTTGATCAAGCTTAACGCTTCTAAGAATAAAAAATTGACTAACATGGAATTTTATTGAAAGAGTAATAATGCTAAGTTATGCCTAACCTTTGTGAATTAGGTAAAGTATTTTTACGGATATTTATAAAGTGGCCAGTTTATATGTGGTAATGGATATTCTTCAGGTGGATAAAGCCATGATAGCCCTATGGCTTAGAAAATTCATTTTTTATGACTAAATCATTGACCATATCCAAAAGAGATTGTTTCCTCTTACCAAAAAGATTGCAAGGGTTCTTTTTTTGCTCTTGCTTCATTTTTTATTATTTTGTATAAAGAAATTGACAATATTTACTATATTAAGGTCTATGGTGCTAGTAAATTCATCATAGACACTCTTGTGGTTGTGAATTTCTTATTGGTTTTCTTGTTCGAAAGGTTCTCATGTTTATAACAAAGCACCCTTAGTGAGTATACGGATCAAATAAGCCATGAATGTCTGTCTTTTTCTTATGAAGGAGGGTTTGGCTCAAAAGTTATTGCCAGTGGGGACTCGCTTGCTCTATAGCTTTTTTCCATAGCAGTAACATACTTTATTTCTTTGGATGATTTAAATAGTTTCATTTTTAGACCGTTTTTATGCCGGCTTGAATTGTTTCAGCTTCTTAAACTTTATAATTTTGCTAATGATGATGTTGGCTATCTTCACTCTTTATTATATAAAGATGGATCTTTTGTATTAGATACATACTACTTAAACATAAGCTTTTTTTTTTTTATAGTATGTGAGCAAGAATATGGAGTTCGTACTTGTGTTGTATTAATAGACCAAGTTGCTCACGTAATTTGTACGTGGTAATGGATATTCTTCACATGGTTAAAGCCATGATAGCCATATGGCTTAGCAAATTCATTTTTTATGACTATATCATCGACCATGTCCAAAAGAGATTGTTTTTTTCTTTCCAAACAGATTACGGAGGGTTTTTGTTTTTGCTCTTACTTCCTTTCTTGTTGTTTTGTATAAACAAATTGACGATATTTACTATATTGAGGTCTATGATGCTAGTAAATTCATCATAGACACTCTTATGGTTGTGGATTTCTTTTAGGTTTTCTTGTTCGATAAGTTCTCATGTTATAACAAAGCACCTTAATAAGTATGCAGATCAAATAAGTCATGAATGTGGGTTTTCTTCTTATGGAAAAAGGTTTGATTCTAAAGTTATTGCCAATGGGGACTCGCTTGCTCTATAGCTTTTTTCTATAGCAGTAACATACTTTGTTTCTTTGGATGATTTAAATAGTTTCATTTTTAGACCATTTTTGTGTTAGCTTGAATTGTTTCAGGTTCCTAAACTTTATAATTTTGCTAATGATGGTGTTGGCTATCTCTACTCCTTATTATATAAAGATGGATCTTTTGTATTAGATAAGTACTACTTAACCATAAGCTCTATTTTTTTTTATAGTATGTGAACAAGAACATAGAATTCATGCTTGTCTTGTATTAGTCGACATTGTTGCTCAGGTATTTTCATTTCTATCAAGGATATCTCTCTATTGTGAAGGAAAAATGGATGTAAAGAAATTATTTACTTGTCTTTGTTATTCGAAGTTAACAATTTCTAAGTGCTTGTAGGACATGGTTACTGAAGTGCAGTGATGCAATGTAAATACTAGCACAAATATACACAAGTATACATATCGTACCAAGTAGTATAATGATCTAAATCAGATATCATCCCACAAAGACTTTTAGACCTCTTCATTATCAATTACCAAACTTAATCATACTTAATTTTTATTCAAAAAAAAACTTAAGTATAAATATTTTAATTTATCTAATTACACTAAAATTAATCAAATTTAATCAATAAGCAGCAAACTGAGAATTGAATTCACCAAGGGAATCTAGGATTTCAACTTATTCTTTAATACTTCATTAAACCTATTATTCTTTTATTTAATCTCTCAATAATGAATAATTAGCTAGAACTCTAATATCGTTATAAACCTCTGTCGATGGTCAAATAACTATATTTCATCATAACAATTATCTATATGTCTATGATAATTTGAATAGTATGAAACTCATTAAGAACAATTCTATTAGTGCCATACATGTCATATACGTATATTTTTATCTTACATGAAACTCATACTTGTTATCTTATGATCACATATCAAACTATCCTAGGCTAAATACATAAAGTTCTCTGTTGAGTTCATTATGGTTCTTTGATAGGGGTTAATTTAGTATAATATTTTCATCTTCTAAACTTAATATTTGTTTATAGAAATTAAGATTATTTAGCTTTTAATTTATTTTATTATTATTATTGTAGGTTAGGAGTCAATGGAGTAAATAGAGTCGAAACTCTAATGAAAATAAGCTAAAAGTCAAATTGCTATAGTACCTGCTACAATAAATTACTATAGTAACTAGCTATAGTGCCTAACGCTGCAGCGCCTGAAACAGTGTCTATATGCCATAACACCCAGAATTTAATGCCATGGTGCATAAATAATAATGGTGAACAGTTACGTGTGAACAACATTTTGCTATAATACACATGAATAGTAATCATAACCTGATTTGTATTTGATGTTTAACCCTAATTTGATAACATAATCCGATAAATAGAAGGCCAAAAACCCTAATTAAAGGGAGAAGAGAAAAAAAAAGAAAAGAGACAAAAACTTAGAGAAAGAATTCATAACACAAAATCAAAGATCAAAGGTAAAGATTGAAGAATCAAGATCAAGATTCAAGCTTCAAGTCAAAGAAAAGGGAGAAACACATCAAGGAGTCACTTTGATTAGTTTTTATACTCTTTCTTTATCACTGTGTTCTTATTCTTGTTGATCTTTATGAATTGGTTAGATGCTTTTGATTTTGTGATGGGCTAAATTGTTATTCTAGGATTAGACTATGAATTGGTTAGATGCTTTTGGTTTTGTAATGGGCTAAATTGTTATTCTAGGGTTATACTATGTGAACTTAGTATGTAGTTGGATTTCATTGATTCTTAGTTTATGAGATTAATTATTATAACTGATTCATTCTATCTTATGTTTATTGTTTTCATTATATCTGACCAATATTGTGAATGATTGAGGAGCCATGATGAACTTGACAGATGGATTCATGTATTTAGCTTAAGATACTTTGATGCATGATCATAGGGTAACAACTATGAGCTCCATCTAGGATAGACATATACCTAGGTGGCATGTACGGTATAAATTAGACTCGATCTTAATGAATTATATTCTAATTTGATTACCATAGACATATAAGTCATTGTTAAAATGTTTAACATAGTCACTTGATTATCGATAGAGGATTGTGATGAGATTAGTTTCTAAGCCCACAATTAGTATTAAGAGATTAACTAAGAGGTTAATAAATCCAATGAAATACTAAGAGACGAGTCAAAACCTTAAATTATCTTTATTTGTGAATTCTACCCCTTGCTTTTGTTTAGTTTAATTGATAGAGTTAGATTAGTTAATTAAATTTTAGATTGTGATTTTTTTAATAAAAGTTAAGTAGGTACAATTTTAATACTTGATTCATAGAATTGGATCGCATAGTCCCTATGAGATCGATATCTGGACTTAAAATCCTATATTACTTGATACGATAGTGTGCACTTGCGCTTAGCTAGTATAACATTAACCAAATTTTTGGTGCCATTGCCGAGGACTATTTCTTTTTATTCTTAGATCAATATTAATACCTAACTGTTTACTTTTAATTCAGATTATTTTTATTTTTATTTTCTTCTTTTTACTTTGATTCTCTTTTTATTTTTCTTTAATAGAGCATACTATGGAGGGAAGCAATGATAACATCAACAGTCTTATCCTTGGGCCTATGATACCACAGAGGCGTTGAGAGAGTATACTATCCCAACTAACGATGGTGTGCAATCTAGTATTCGGAGACCAACTGTCTTTGCCAACAACTTTAAGATCAAGCCTAATATTATTCAAATATTGAAAGAGACTTTATAGTTTAGTAAAGCTCTCAATGACGATCCTAACATGCATATCATAAATTTCTTAAAAATTTGTGACACCTTCAAGTACAACAGAATCTCTGATGATACCATCAGATTGAGACTATTTCCTTTCTCATTAAGGGACAGAGTTAAGAGTTGGTTGATGTCATTGTCGTCAGAATCTATATCGATGGAGGGGGATTTAGCATAAATTCTTTGCCAAGTTCTTCGTACCAGTAAAGACAGCAAAGATGAAGAATGATATCACCTTATTCAATTAGATTGACGGAGAGTTGTTGTATGAGGCATAGGAGTGCTTCAAAGACATGTTGAGGAAGTGTCCTTATTATAGAGTCCCTAATAGCTATTAGTCTAAACGTTTTATAATGGATTAGTAGACCATTTGAGCATTATTGTAGATGTCGCTGCTAGAGAAGCTTTTATGAATAAATCTACAAATGAGGCTTATGATTTACCAGAGGAGATGATGTTTAATAGTTACCAATGGCTAGCAAAGAGAGTTACACCTAGAAGAGTCACCAGTATACATGAGATTGACACATTCGATGCATTGGCAGCGCAAATCAATTTATTATTCAAGAAGTTTGATATATTGAACCTCGTAAAAACCTGAAAAGTGACATGCGATTTTTGTGGTGATAACCATATGAATGTGTAGTGCATAGAAGTAGTTAATTATGTGGGCAATTTCAATCGTCAATAAATTATCCCACAATTAAATTCCTACAATATGTGGTGGAGAGATCATCCTAACTTCTGTTAGTGTAACAATCAAGGGGAGTCATCTAGGCCAATGAATCCTCTAGGATTCTAGCCACCACAAGAGAGGACACCAGCTTTGAAAGATATCTTTATGCAATATATGAAGTCCAACAATGCCATTCTACAGAATCATTTAGCATCATTAAAAAATTTGGAGGTATAAATGGGACAACTTGCTTCTGAAATTAATAGAGGACCTTAAGGAACTCTACCAAGTTAAATCTAAGAGGAAGTGTTGAGCAATGTCAAGTTGTTAACTTACGAAGTGGTAAGATCTTACATGACAACACACCACCAACACCACTTCCAAAGATGAAGGAAAAGGAGAGGGTTGAACAACAAGAGGATGTACAGCTATTTAGACCGTTTATTCCTTTTTCTCAAAGGCTACAAATGTGCAATACAAGTGCAGAAATTGAAAGATTTCAGCAAGGTAATCCTGAAAATGCAGAAAAGAAAGATGGACAACATATAAGTGTATAAAATGTTGAAGAAAATATGCAGAAGCCCTTGCAATCATTCATACCTCCTTCACCATTTCCACAGAAGCTGTAAAATAAGAGATTAGATAAGTAATTCTCTAAATTTTCTGATGTTTTAAAGAAATTACATATTAATATCTCTTTTGCAGTTGCGCTTGAACAAATGCCTAGTTACATCAAGTTCATGAAGAGCATCCTTTCCAAAAAGACAAGATTAGAGTATTGTAAGACCATAGCATTGACAAGGAGTGTAGCCCTATTCTTCAAAAAAAGCTACCTCTTAAGCTCAAAGATCTCGAGAGATTTACCATACCGTACTCTATTGGTAATCATGATCTTAGTAAAGCTTTATGTGATTTAGGAGCAAGCATTAATCTCATACCCCTTTCTGTCTTCAATAAGCTAGGTTTGAGATAAGCAAAGCCTATCAATATCACACTTCAACTTACTGATTGCTCTCTTGCCTACCCAAAGGGAATTATTAAAGACGTGTTAGTAAAGGTGGATAAATTCATCTTCCCTATCGATTTTATTATTCTAGACATGGAAGAGACAAAGAGAACTCTATCATCCTTGGAAGACCCTTCTTAGTCACGGGACATATGATCATTGATGTTAAAAAAGGGAGATGACCACGAGGATACAAGATGACACTGTGACATTTAAAGTCTTTAAGGAAATCAAGTTGCCATCTGAAGGTGAAGACTGCAGTAACATTGATGTGGTGTACCTAAGCACTAAAGAACTTAAAGACATAGAGATATTAAACCCTCATATAAAAAAGAGGCGTTAAGGTATAGGAAGAGAAGAAAGAAGAAAAATAAGCATCAGTTTGATGAGAAGATAAAAGAAAAGGCCACAAGAGAAACACTTCACCAGCTTAAGATTCAAGTCTTTCTGAAGAAACATAAGAAGAAAAACAAGTTACCGCCCAAGTTCTAATTGCAAGAATGTGGAAGCCAAAAGAGCAGAAGCCCAATAAGCTCACATACAAAGATGTTTCCACCATTAAATTTGATCATCCATAAAAGTAGAAAGAATTCCATTAAGCCGACGACGTTAAATCAAGTGCTTCTTGGGAAGTAACCCAAGTTATTTATATTTTTATTAGATTATTTTCAGTATCAATTATGTTAGTTTATTTTCATTGTAGGAATAAATCAGCAATCTAAGCATTCAATGAAGTAGCATGAGTAATTATAAGCGTTGGAAGCAAAAAAACCACAATCACACTCATTAGAATATAATGCTGCACTGCTTTAACTTCAGTTACTAGGGGAGTTTCTCTTACTTTTAAATTTATATTTAGATATTGAGGACAATGCCTAATTTAAGTTTGAAGGTGGAAAACACACTTTCTTACGTTTATTTTGCTGCTTATATTGGTTGGTTGTCTTGTGGATTATTATTTTTTTTTGTTTAGTTTTGGTTAATACAATGATCATTAGTCCATGATAAAAAATATAACATTGGTTGAATTTGTTTTCACAAGTCTCTAGAAAATAGTAGATGCTTGAGATAATTCTTATATCATGAAGCTTGGACAAAGTTCAAGCTTATTTTTGATCACTTCTTCTTGAGCACATTGAAAGAAGCATGTATTAATTGAATTTTTTGCTTAAAGTTATTCATGCTTAAGTAGTACACCACAGTCTTGAAGACCAATACTCTAGAACTTGCTTGATTACTACTTGAGAAAAAAATCATAGAATTCACATGATTAAGGAAATGACATTAGGCTATCTTTGGATTATGTAAGCCTTTTTGAGCTTACCTTATATGTATATTTATCCCTAGTCACCCCGTTTGAGTCTAATTATCTATTTTTTTCTTCTGTTTAACCACATTACAAGCCTAAAGACTTTGAGTTTACTTATCCTAAAATATACCGGTAGCACCATAAATCTTAAGTTTACTTAGAAATATTCTTAAAATGAAAGAGGTTGTGCATATATGAAAGAAGGTACTACAATGAAAAGCAATAAGTCTTAAAGATGCATATCAATCTAAGTTTTGGGGTACATAAAAAAAATGTTTAAATGCATAATACCTATAGCTTGAGAAAAAGAAGAAATTCTTTGTAAAAGTGATTAAAATAAAAATAGGAATAGCATAAGTTTAAGGAAAGAGAAGAATAATCAAAGAGGTGAAGGAATCAAGAAGTTTTCAAGTAAAGTTTAAGTATTAATGGTGTGATTTGCACTTTATATATATATATATATATATATATATATATATATATCTCACCTTTACCTTAGCCTTACATTACAAGCTAATTAAAGTCCTAAATAGATCCTTAGACATGTGAATTTTTACATTAGTAGAGAGTAGTACGAAAATCAAGCTTATGGTAGTGTTATAATTAAAAATATACCGAGATATCATCTTCATGTATTTTTTAAATATTGAGTAAACACATGTTCTATTTAGCTAATTACTTGTTTATTACACACACGTACAAATAATCATTTACAAGAGAGAAAAGAGTACTTGATCAATGGTATGAGAATTGTTAAAAGTTGTTTGTTGATTTCTAAAGAGCCTTATACTACTTTTCGCAGCCTTTGAGATAATGATATTGATTATTCAATGAATCGAAGCTTGGTTTTAGTTTTTAGTTTCTATTTAGAGTCATAAATAAATTATGAATGCTTTTCTTTATTTTGCTCAAGGACGAGCAAAGTTTTAAGTTTAGAGGTATTTGATAAGGGTTAATTAAGTCTAATATTTTCATCTTCTAAACTTAATATTTGTTAGTAGAAATTAAAATTATTTGATTTTTGATGTATTTTATTATTATTTTTGTAGATTTGGAGTCAATGGAGTAAATATGGTTAAAACTCTAATAAAAATAAATCAAAAACATCAAATTACTACAGTACCTGCTATAATGGAGTACTACAGTAACTACCTACAATGATCTGCTATAGTGCTTAGCGCCGCAATGCCTAAAAATGAGTGTAGCGGCTCCCGAAATAGTGTTTACATGTTACAGCACCCAGAATTTAGTGCTGCGGTGCGCAAACAATAATGGTGAACAGTTGCGCTTGAACAATAATTTACTATAATACTCGTGAACAATAATCCTAACCTGACTTGTATTTGATGTTTAACCTTAATTTGATGACATAATCCGATAAATAGAAGGCCAAAAATCCTAATTAAAAGGAGAAGAGAAAAAAAGAAAAGAAAAAAGAAAAACTTAGAGAAAGAATTCACAACACAAAATCAAAGATCGAAACCAAAGATTGAAGAATCAAGATCAAGATTCAAGCTTCAAGTCAAAGAAAAGGGAGAAACACATCAATGAGTCACTTTGACTAGTTTTTATACTCTTTCTTTATCATTGTATTCTTGTTCTTATTGATCTTTATGAATTGGTTAGATGTATTTAGTTTTGTGATGGGCTAAATTGTTATTCTAGGGTTAGACTATATAAACCTAGTATGTAGTTGGATTTCATTGATTCTTAGTTTATGAGATTAATTATTATAACTAATTCATTCTATCTTATGTTTATTGTTTTCATTATATCTGACAAATATTGTGAATGATTGAAGAGTTATGATGAACTCGACAGATGGATTCATATGTTTAGCTTAAGATACTTTGATGCATGATCATAGGGTAACCACTATGAGCTCCATCTAGGATAGACATATACCTAGGTGGCATGTATGATATAAATTAGACTTGATCTTAATGAATTACATTCTAATTTGATTACTATAGACATATAGGTGATTGTTAAAATGTTTAACATAGTCACTTGATTATCGATAGAGGATTGTGATGAGATTAGTTTCTAAGCCAACAATTGGTATTAAGAGATTAACTAAGAGGTTAATAAATCCAATGAAATACTAAGGGACGAGTCAAAACCTTAAATTATCTTTATTTGTGAATTCTACTCCTTGCTTTTATTTAGTTTAATTGATAGAGTTAGATTAGTTAATTAAATTTCAAATTGTGATTTTCTAAATAAAAGTTAAGTAGGTACAATTTTAGTACTTGATTCATAGATTTAGATCACATAGTCCTTGTGAGATCGATATTTAGACTTAAAATCCTATATTACTTAATACAATAGCTTGCACTTACACTTAGCTAATATAGCATTAATCATTCCTCAAACAATTAAATATTGGCCAGATATAATGAAAATATGAAATACAAGATAGAATGAACAATCTCCTTTATTGAGTTCATAAAATAAGAGAAATAATAGAATTCACCTACATATTAGGTTCAAGAGTTGAACTCTAGATCAAGAAAGTTAGTTCATAATGAATCTAAGAGTACCAAAGCAAATATTAAAAGACATGATTAATAAAACCGTAATAATAAAAGAAGGAGAAGAAATTAAACAAAGTAGATGCTTTGAATTGCTTCTTTATCTCTTTTGCTCTCTCTCCAAGTCTTGTTCTTTAGTCTTCAATCCTTGCTTTTGTCTTTCTTAAGAACTATTTTATTGTTTGCCCTTGACTTCTCTTTATTGCTCCTCTTCTTTTTGCCGTAAAATGGGGTCTTTTTATAGACCTATGTAACCCTTGAGGCGTGTGGTTTAGAGTCCAAATCCTATTAGGGAATAAATAAAGCTGCTCTTTTAATCGCATGGGCATCGCGGCCCTAGTATTTAAATACTGCGGTGCTCAGCTCTTTGCCTTGGGCACCGCGACACTAGTGATTGGGCTTCGTGGCCCTCATACTGGGGAAATAGTCTAATTCCCTCTACTTGAGTGTTGTGGCATTGGGTGTGGAGCACTACGGCACTGAGGTCTTTGTCTTAAACACTGCGACGCTAGTGTAGAGTGCCGCGATGCTAACCATGTTCTTCGATTCCTTTTATTTTTTCATCCGATTTCCTAGAACCTTTATGCCATGGGTTGAAAACCTATATCTTATCAATAACTTAGTAAATAGCCAAATAATCCATGATTTAAAGCAAAATCAAAGTTTGAGAAGATGAAAATAATTGTCTTTATAAACCCTATCAGACAACACTACTATGTGGTGGTATTTTTGCTGACTTTAATGCTTATGTTTTATAGGAGAAAGGTAGGAAATTTAAGCTTGAATTTCGAGATAGATGTCAACAACATGTTAAAACCAAGTTCAAAGTTAATTATTAGTGTGACTAGCAAAGTTTATAGGCTATATACTATCTTTATTTATGGTTGTAAGTAAGATTGTCAAATTAGATAAGGTCAATTCTATAGCAAATAAGAAAGATGAAGGACAAGGCTTACTAGTATAGAAGATCCCATATTCAGTGGCCTTTCTTGACATTAGACCTTTTTGGTTTAAGTCTACAACTAAGCATTATACTCCTCCATCTTCCGTTCCTTGATGAAGCCATCGGTTGCCTTGGGTGTTTACAAGGCTTTCAACATTATTAAGGACTCCCAATCTTTCTAGGAGAGAGGGTCTAAAGAGGAGGATCTTTCCAATGTTAAAGTCGCTTCTAATAGTGAGAAGTCTCCTATTTTTGAGGTATTTAGTTTAATCATTATTTAAACTTCTGGACCTTTGGTTATGTTTAAAGTTTTGGCTTTCTATTTGGCTATATGGGGAAAGAGTGTTGATTTTTCAGAAATCATAAAGGAAGGCTTGACAGTGATTTTCTAATGAACTAAGTTAAGTCGTAACTAGGCATTTAAAGTTGTGACTAACTGTGGGACTCTTGAATCTCAACCTTTTCTACCAAGACCCCTTATATTGAGCCTATTCCTTGTGTACCTACCTGAGAAACTATAAAATTTCTTAAGAAAAAGTCCATAGCCTCTATTTGAAGCATAGAGGTGAGAAATTAATACTTGACTAGGAAAAAAGTTGGCAAGGTTGAGGAATCTAGTAAGCTAACACAATTGCATTTTTTAGCTTTATCTATTATTTTGTCTTTTTATATTCTTGGAGTCGTATGCCATATACTTATTGGTTGAATAAATGTGACCATTTTTGATAAACCTTTGCTCAAGAGGCACATGTTTCTTCTTGTTCTTCGAAAGTGTATTCTTTAAGCAATGTTGTGAGTTTATGATGTGTCCTTTTATTTACTATTTCATTTGTTTTGACCCATTTTTTTTGTATGTTTAAAGGGGAGGTTTTGTTGCTAAGCCTGTTAAAAAGACATCTCATACACTTTTGTTTAGAAGTTAAGATCTTTAGTTTCTGCTGCTATTATTGATGCATGTATATCCTTTCTAACTCTTTGCCTTAACCTTATTGGGTTGTTGTATGAATGAACATGGCTTGAACGAGTATTTATAATTCTCCTTTATTTAAAGAGTTTCTATTTCTTCCTATGTTCATATCACTGCTCACACATCTTCTACCCAAGAGTCCCATTAAGATAATTTCTAAGCTGTTTATAATGATTTAGCCCTTAGTGTGGATTCCCTAGGTTTCTTGCATGAGTTTAATGGTGCAAAGGAATCTTCGATGGCTACCTAGTTCTAGTTAAGGTTGTGACTTTGTTTGAAGAGTTGCTAAAGGATTTCCTTAATTTTAGTGCTAGCTATTATCTGATGATAACATTGAAGTATGTTTTCGTGAAATAAATTAAGATAATGTTGTATGGTATAAGCTCTATTAGGATGGAAAAATTTTATGTGAAGGTACCTAAGGCGTGGAAAGGAGTATGCCAAAATGTTGGCAGGGATGAGTTTTTATGGAGAAACTTACTAAACATATAGATAAGTTAACCTATATTGCTTATGACTTCTTGTAGAAGAATGATGATCCTTTCAAAGGCTTAGACACAGAGATTTCCAAAGCTTAGATTAATCTTACCATACTTCAGGCAAGAATCATAGATTTAGAGAAGTCTTATGCTAATTTAGTTCAAGCTAGTTATCGCATTGATAGGGCAAGTGTAGATGTTACAGGTTATGGTTGAACCCTGTACTGCAAACCAAGACCTAATTTTTGATGCATGATCTCCTTTTATCTCTTTCTTTATATGTTTTTGGATGGATATTCCTATATTCGTAAATACTCTTTGTACATGATTGCCAAACTTCTAGTACTTGGTTAGCTTTTAACATAATATACCTTATAAGATATATATTTTTTCCACATATTATGTGTTCAAGTGTTTATAGGAAAGAATGTGTTAATGAAAGATGAGTTTTGTAAGGGTTTTCTGATATCTAGTTTTTGTGGCTTTATAGAGCCTCTAAGTATGATTTTGTACCTTTTTATTTATGGTCTTATTAGCCTATATTATTTTCTAATCTGAAGGTAGGAGGTGGCTAGTGCTGTCATGAATTTTCTAATCGAATATAGTCTTTTACTGGCTTTGAGACATGTGTTTTGTTTTAAGTCGTGGTATAGCCATAACGGTATTTTGGAGGGGTTTTCTGATTATTTGTTGGTTTGTTTAAGGTCTTGTAGGGTTAAAAACTTATGGTTATAGGATGATTGATAAGTTAGTTACCCTAGCTTGCTAGAGCTTTTTATAACTTAAAGTAGGTTGTGTAGGTTTTTTCTTGCTAAGTTATTTGTAACGAATATGGTTAAATCTTTATAGTTATGTTCTTTTCTTCGATTCACAATTTTGCATGGCATATACTGATGCTTTGTCTTATGTGATGCCATATTTGCATGATTGTTTCACAATTCTAATTTTTTAGATTCATAAAGAGAAGAGGTTTGTACCTTTCTTGTATTTTGGGGCATCTTTTCTCTTAGTAACTTGGATTGCACCATCCAAGGTTCTGGATAGCCTACCCATAATAGGCATATCTAGCAACCTGTGGCTTGTCTTTTAGATGTAGGGGTGTCTTCACCCTTTTTGTCAATTGGATTGTGTTATTCCAAGGTTTTATTATGCCAATTATGATGGTTACAACTAATTATTCACAAGATGTTTACAAGTATGGCTTGTTCTATTATCTCTAATGTTCAATTTTCTTGTATGCCTTTTATGCTTGAGGACTTTTCTTCTGGTTGATTTGTGTTATGTAAGGGTGTCATAACTAGGGTAATTTTAGGGCTTTTTCTATGGCTTGTACTATTACCTTCACAATATGTACTTCTTTTGGTGTTACCTGCATGATAACTATCATAATTCATGTGAACATGTATTAAAAAAATGTGAAAGATAACATAATTTCTTCCTTTTACGTTTTAGGGTGACCTTGTCCTTTGTGAGTTAGTGGGATGCCCATATTTCCTTTTTACTATCAAGATTTAGTTGAGTTGCTTGTGGCAGATAGGGTTTAACCATTTGTGGTGTCGATTATGACTTGTGTCAACATCCTAACTATACCTGAGCTTTTCTAGGTAGCATTTGCCATAATTATGTTGAACCCTTACAGAGATTATCCTTTATAACTTTTCTTTTATGGATTCTTATTGTAAGGGATCTGTTGTGAGGACCTCGCCATATAGGTTCCTTTGTAGGAACGATGGTACAAAGGTTTCTCTTATAAGGACAATACCAAAGAGGCATCTTACATAGGAACCACACCATAAAGGTTTTTCTACAAGGACGATACCATAGAGGCATCTTTTATAGGAATTACATTAACAAAACATTCATAGTTATTTAGGCCTTTATGGGACAATATTGGTATCTTTCATGGGTTCTACACCATAAAAGCATTTGTACAATCTTATGTATAGACTTTGCATACCTAAGCTAATGTGGGCATCTCATGAGACATTTTTCATAAGGCAACCGAGATAGCATTGGCATCAATAGACATAATTTTAGAAGTGTGCATTCTATATGAGAAGCTATATAGGGCATCATGAACATCATAGGTAATTGATACAACACAACTTTTCTAGAATAATATGGACTTTCATGATGTGTATGTAAAACTTATGGGACTCTATACAAGGCCTTTGATATGACATGAACTTTTATGCTTTATTTTGTATAGAATGTTATTTATTAGAAGTTCTCATGTGAATGTTTAAGCTTAAACACAGACTTCCATACAACTTGTTTAGTATGAGTACTTCTATGTGAATTATGTTTAAGACAATGTAGACGTTATACTTTTTAGTATTACTTCTCTTTTAGATATAGTTCTAAGTGAACATACGACCTAATATTAGCCTTTCACTTTTGTTCAAAGCAAGATTGAACATTTTGCTATTAGGTGCTACGTCAAAAGAGGTTTGGATCTTAATATTAGTTTTCCACATTTTGTGTTAGGTCATGGCATCCAACTATGTGTTGTGCCTAACTTGGGTTTTATGCCAAGTAAAGTATGGCCTTATAATAGGCATTTTGCTTAGCCAAAGAGCCAAGCCTTTACCATCTACTTTGGGAGTAGGTAGTTTGCTTAGGTATAGTGCCAAAGAAGAGGTTTTAATCATACTCTTTGTGAGTGGTTACCTTTGTTTTTGGGTATAACACTAATGCAAGGGTTTTAGCTGTCCATTTTATGATTGGATATGTTGCTTGAAAGTAGCACCAAGGCAAGGGTTTTAGTTATCCATTTTGTATGGACATCATATGTGCTCAGGTTATATATGGGTTTGAGATGCTTGACAATCACTTACAGAATAATGGTAGCTTTTATTATTCTTGATGAATGAAAGATTTATGTAAATTTTTTATTTAACCTAAGTGTGCATGTTGTTCTTATTGAAGAAAACATTAATACCTAGCTATAGTAACTTTTGAGCTATCTTATTGAGTATTTTTAGCAAGATTTTATTTATTGTCTGGGCTTAGCCATTGCCTTAGGGGTAGTATGGTATGTAGCGTCTATGCTTGATGCCGTATCATCCTAACCTGACATTAACTTGCTTAGTCTCAAAGGGTGTACCATTATCACTGATGATCTTGTATGGGATAGTATAGCGATATATGATTTAATCCTGTAAGAAATTTGATACCATAGTGACAGTTGCTTTTATCAAGGGTATAATTTCAACCCATTTAAAGAAAAAGTATATGGTTGTAATAAGGGCAAATTTGTCATATATTTTCTCATGTTTTTATTATTGATATTTTATGATTTTATGAGAATAGATGGCTATTTATGTGCATTATTGTTATTTATAGGGACTTGAACAAAATTTAAAGAAAGAACGCAAAAGGAGCGAAAACAGGGACTAAAATGCAAAGTTTTCAAATTATGAGTCCAGCGCCCCCGCGCCACAACTATTGTCGCCCCAGCGCTAGAATAGTGATCGAAATAAGAAAAATGACCTGCTTAAGTCGCGTCTAGCGCCCCAGCTCCATACAGTCACCGCCCCAGCGACAAGACAGAGCCCCAGCGCTATCATTACACCGCTCCAGCGGTGAAGGCTTTTTCACACGTCGCCCCAGTGACAGATTCATAGCGCGCCAGCGGTAGTGCGAGTCCTAGTCCGACGAGAATTGAGATTTTCAAGCTCATATCAATCCCTATATAAAGCCACTCGTTCCCAGCCTTTAAAGAGGAATCCAAGACGACCCAAAAGCACCAAGAATATAGAGCACAAGTCTTGGAGAGCAATAGGAGCTTAATTGAAGCAACTTTAGAGAGAGATACAAGACGTTCTTCTGCATCAAGAGTTCAGAGGCAGCGCAATTAAGAGCAATTCGACGTCTATATCGGTTTGCTAATAATTGCATCATGATTTATAATTATTTTTACTGCTGTTCTCTTGTAGCCATGAGCTAACTTATTTTCTAGGGTTAATATTTGAACTCAATATGTGTGCTTAATTGCCATATCTTTTTAATATTTAATAAACTTAGTCATTTATTATTTAAATTACTTGTGTTTAATGCTTCAATATATCTGGCCAATATATGGTGAATGAGTTGGTAATATTTTGATAAACTTGGAAGAGGAATCAATATATTTAGACCTAGGTAATTTGATGCATGATTGTAGAGTAACATTCAATGTTGCATATGCAAGTTTCAACTTAGGATAGAAATATACCTAATTGGCATGTATGATCAATAAGACCTAATCTTAATGAATCTTAATTTATTACAAGTACCATAGGAATATAGGTATTTGGTAAATTAAGGTATACTTGCATGACCTTGGAAGAGGCTTGTGAATACATTAGTGTCTTGATCAATAATAAAGACTAAGTGAGTTAAATATTAGAAGATTAATCATTAAAAAGCATATTGAGGGATAATATTAATCCTAGGTTTTCTCTACGTTGCTATTTTTAAATCTCATTGCATTGGGTTTTTACTTTTATATTTTCTACATTCATTCTGAGGTTTTTATTTATCTGAATAATTATTAGGAAGATATAATTTTAGTAATTGGTTAAAAAGAAAAAAAAAATTATCCCTGTGGGTTCGACATCCGACTTATTTAGTCTCTTTATTACTTGCATACGATAGTGTATACTTGCACTTAATTTATGATATAGAAATATCGCATCAGGTTGCTAATATACAAATGTACCATTTAGTTGGTGGATTGATGGTGCTTACCAGATTTATCCTTTATGTATGAAATTGCCAGGGCTTCGTTATATCTTGCAAGACTTTGGGTTATTGATGCTATAAGTTGGCATAGATATTATAGGTATGACACTTCTTTACGAAGTCTTTGGCATCACCTTATATGTCAGGCTAGTAGTAACCGATCTCTAGTAAGTGGTAATACAACTTTCATATTACTTGGTGTTCTTCGCATTCTCTGACATGGTGCGGTACTTTCTGTACTTCTGTGAAGTTAGGACATCTTAGGGTCCTTTAAGGCTCTTTTGAAAGAGTGTCCCACTTTCCACAAAATACTGTTTGATGGTCAATTTAAGCTTTTATACATTTGTGAAATTTTGGAGTAACGTGTCTTTTAATAGGCATTCTATATACGGTACTCTCTAGTCTTCATCGGTTGTGGTTATGAACACTTCATCTTTATAAATTATGGCTTGATAGTTCGGGTAGACAACCTGTATGGCATGAGCTAGCTTCCTCATATTTGGCCAGCAGTACCCGACCTTTTGTGCCTTTTTTTATTTATAAATGTTGATCTTAAGTTTAGTTCTTTAGACAAAGTGATGTATGTTGTGCAATAATTGCTAGCCTTCTTACTTACAGATGCAACACATAAGTATTCTTTTAGGGGTTCTTTTGTAAAGTTTGTCTATGATTAATATATAGTCTTTGAGAATCTTTAAGGATGAGTTCTCACCAAGGCTTTGCAAGGCTCGTTTAATGGGCTTGCACTAGTTACCAGTTACAAATTAGTTGATATCTTGATGCTCAACTTGAGAAAGGATTATTTGATTATGCTTTTTGACTATGATGCTTGTTGTTTTGATAGTCTCATCTTAGTTTTTGGTGTGTCTAATGAATCTGTGTGTTTGTCTATAGAGTGTATAACATGCTCTATGGTAATTCCTGCAAATGTTTCTAGTAATTGTTAGATCATAGTCTTGTATGGCAAAAGGATGGATCTTTTATGATGAACTCGCCCTTGATTTATTGAACTATTGATTTTGAATCCTTAATCTACTTGATATTTCTTATGCCTAGTTTAAAGGTGGTGAGTGTGCCTAAGATGGTCGCTTCTTCTTTTTCCATATTATTAGTATAAAGGAAATCAAGTTGAAAGAAAAAGTAGAAGACTTTATTTCTAGTTCAATGATAAGGAAGCCAATGCCACTAGCAGATGGTGGTCGAACCATCAAAATAGAGCTTCCACAAATCTCTTCCTTTGTTTATAGTGCACACTTACTCGGGCAAAGCCCCTGTTCCAATAAAGGTTCTTCCTGATTTGCTAAAAATAAAGCTACTATGTCGATTATAGCCTATCATTTGATCACTCTTAGGGCAACACAAGTGATATCAAACTGGGTGAGGATGAAAAGCCATCAAGTTAGCTTGTTAAATAATATCGGATTAAGTAACATATATCTGATAGGATTGGTCTTTGCCACAAGGTAGAGCAATTTTAGTCCAATTAGATTCTAAAACTCAAATTTCTAATTATTTTTTGAGTGATCCAATAGTGTGATACCCTTTTTTCTGTGGTAATTAGATAAAGGTAAAACTCATTAAGAACAAGTCTTCTAATCATATATGCTATATGAGTATATTTCTATCTCATACGAAACTCATAACTATTATGCTACAATCATATATCAATTTATCTATGGCTAACTACATAAATTCCTTTTCCAAGTTATTTATGATTCCTAAAATAATCTAATTATTGGTCAAATAAAATAGAAAATATTAATCACAGATAAACATGAATAATTTTGATATTGAGTTCATAAAATAAGAAAAGAAACTGAATTCAATTATATATTGAGTTCAAAGATGTAATCCTAAAAAGTAAAACTTGATTCATGGTGATAAAAATATTTTTAAAATGAATAATGATAAACATCATGAAAAATAACAAAATAATACAGTGCAAGAAAGTTAACAAAGAGATAATGCCTTGATTCAGTGTCTTCTCTCTCTTCCTTATTACAAAAATTTTCGCTTTTATCTTTTAATCGAGTTCTAAACTCTCTAAGACTTGGTCTCTTTATACTCTCTTGTTATTGATTTGAATAATGGCTTTAAGGTATTAATTTATAAGCCTTAATCTCTTTGAAAGAGCTATCTTTAAATCCAAGAAAAACTAAGTTTTCTTATTTTGTCGTTCCGCACTACAGCTTGGTTGTGGCACAGGCTTGTTCTCGTATTAACGCTGTGACTTAGGCCCTTGAGCACCACGACACTCAGTTTCTATTTTAGGAAGACCTATTTTAGTGTTTCAGCGCTGTGACTTCGACTCTAAAGTTCATTTAACACTGTGGCGTTGGCTGATAGGCGCCACGACCTTGAGGTCTATTTTGTCTTTCATTCTTCTTTCTAAAGTTGCAACTTGGTCTGTGAAATGTCCTTTTTGCCTATGTTCTTCATTTTTACTCTTTGATTGTATGGTTGAGTTGAAACCTATAAAATAATAATAATAATAATAATAATAATAATACGCATAAAAAATCATATATTTATACGTATGTTAAGTAATTACTAAATTTAAGAGTGTTGACATATTATGTATAAAATATACTCATCAGCAACACTACTACAAAAAGAGCATTTTGTGATAAAAATTTAACACTATCATATATTTGAAATAGATATTATCACAAATTTTCACTAATTTATGACATATTGTATCATAGTATATTTTAATATTAATTTGTGATAATAATCTAATACTATTTTGTGATAGAATGTATCATAAAATTGTATTAAAAAAACTAGTGATAAAAATCTAATAAAGTATGCAAGTGTGTTTAAGTGTTGTAAAATATCGTTTAGATCCTAACCCTTAAAAAAATAACTGAGTGTGTGATCTATTTGCAAATTGAAATTCCACAAAAAAGAAAAACAAAAAATAACACAAAAAAAAAACACCACAAAAGTTTTTAGGATGAATCATGTTCATTTGATTTTAAAGTGAATTTTGTAATCTTGGTGAATCTTAATTTATGCACGCAAAACAGAAGGATAGACATACAAGAGCTTTCAAATTTACAGAGGTGAATGCCATGAGAATAATGCATGAAGTATATATGCATCATCCTTACGATATGAAGCAAAGATATTTCACTTTTAATTAGCCATTCAGTGCTACATTTTAATTTCATTCCTCTTACCATATATAAAATTTTTGAATTAAAATTATTTAATTTATATTTTTTTACATATTTAAATAATTAATTATATTAGCAAATAGAATATTTTCCCCTATTATTTTCTGCTATATTACTTCAGAGCATGGAGATCATGCAATGTTGCTTGTGTCTAAATTGTTTTTATTTCCTCAATTTTGATTCATGATGAAAACCTTTTCTGATATTGCCTCTTAGAACTATTATTCTCATTGTCCCTGAGTGGATTTTTCTGCATCTAGTAGATAACTCTCATTCTTACTTCCTTTCTTGTTATTATTAATTGCTCATGCCTCAAAAGAGGATTACATTGCTTTTAGAGTATATGTTACAAATAAATTGTTATTTAATTTTATGAAATTAATAGATTTTTAGTTTCATTCTATATTTCTTTAACTGAATTGATATAGATATTGACATGCTAAGTGTGTTTTTGAAACATTCTTATATCGTAATTTTAGTTTGGGATGTTACATGAATGATCATACATTAGAACTGTATTTATGTGGTCGCACCTCTTATGGAATTTGCAAATATGTTTAAACAATGAATTAAACCAATGTTTGGTTGGCAAGGCATGTTTTGTTGAGCAAAACAAAATGGGAAAATCCTTGTTAAATTAATTATTTTGTGTTGGATATTGTGTGTGAGAGATGAAGATATTGCTTTCTGAATATGTAACTGATCAAAGTAAATTCCATGTTGTGCTTCTAACTATTTTGATTTTGCTTTTGTAATTTTATATGAACTGCAGGAATTGTCAAAATTTGTGGCCAAGCAGACTAAGGAAGGAAAGGTACTTGTGCTTCTTTTATCCATGATCTGAGAACTTGTTCATTATAATCAATTTTTGGATAGAGAAATTGAAAGGTTATTGGCTTAAAATACTTTTAAATGGTTGAAGAGCTATTGTGTTGAGTTTTAATTATTGTGCCTTGCAATAACTTAAAATACATACATTTCGAAATTGCACCATTGATTAATTGTGTCATGACTGTATATATGTACTTATATACAGTCACTGAGGAACATACGAAGAGACGCTTTAAAAGCCTACGAAAAACTAAAGAAGGCCTGAATAATTGGATCTTTAGGACCCCTGAACTCTCCGTGCTACTCATTAAATTTTTTTTTGCTTTCCTTTTCTCTTTTTTTCTCTCAATATATATCCTTCTTTTCTCTTTGGGGCTTACTTTTGTTTAGTGTTTATTGCATATTCTAGTGTTTTGGGATTTGAATTTCATCAGTGCGGCAAAGCAAGAATAATTAGTATATGGAGATTATGTGTGAAACAGTATTTTGTACTTGGGAGTTTCTCATGGTTGCATTCTGCATTAGAAACTTACTAACATATTACTAATTTGTTGAATATTAGTTGGATTAGGGACTTGTTCTTAATTGTTGATGTGTTAGCAACTTCTTGATGTATACCAATTTATTTATTTTAACTTTATAGATATTACTTAATTACCTGATATATAAATATAAATTTATTAAAAAAATCAATAAAATATTTTTGGTATATAAATAAAATCAAATTTCTATTATCATTTTATGATATTAATCTATCATTGATTTATGATAGGAGGATTGTCATTGTAACATCATCATGTCATCAATATGATATCATTATTAAGTTATTGTTTCTTCACAAATGTCATTTCATTGTCCATGTCATAAGTCATGTGTGATACCATTTGCTATTTGGCATACAAATGTCATAACTTTGTGAAAGAATAATTTTATCATATAAAAACCTCAAACATTAATTTGTGATAAATTTTAATTAGTGAGTTCACTTAAAATATAGAAAAAATATATTATAAATCATACTTTGTGATAGTTTATGTCTATCACTAAAAACTTTTTTATCCTTAGTAATTCAAAGCACCTATGGCTATAGCAATAGTGACGAGAAATACACACAATGACTTCCCTTTACAGGAAGCCTTCATGATGAGGAGTGTGAGAATTATCCATGTTGAGAAAAATTATGGCATTAGTGGTCTCCAAGTAAGCTTGATTGATTTGGACTTTGGTCGTATAGCACTAAGGTCCATGTTGCATCAAAATCTCAAAGAGAGGTTTGGTGGTAGTATCACGTGCCTTGGTCTTGTACCCCAATTAATCAAATAAAGACTTGAATTTGGGTTTACATTGTAAGGCCTTTAATATGAGGTCCTGTAGCTTTTTATTTTTGAAAAAATTTCATAAATAACTCTCATAATTTTTTATTATTCTTTTTTAGCCAACTTTAAATTGGCTATTTTTTATTAGTCAAAATTTTTATTTATGAACACTTTTGCCCTAATATAAAAAATATAAACTTCCTCTCCTTTCTTTCCTCCGAACCAAGAATCATATTGCTGATTGAATATTTTTGAAGTTGTTATTGTGAAAATCGAGTGTTGTCGAGTATATTTATCACTTCAAATCAAGGAAATAGCCAAATCCGGTAAGTTTTTCTAAATTTATTTAGAAAATTTAATATTAGTTAGAAATTACATAAAACTTGTATTTAAAGTTAAAAATAGGTGTTATTGATGAATTAAATGTAAAAAAATGAGTTAGAATGGTGTAAAAGATGTTGAAATCCGACAAAACAAAAATGACTTTTAGTGTGTTTGACGAAAATCAGACGACGCCCAATGCGGCTGCCGTTAGGTTTAAGCATCTCGGGCTCGAGATGCCCATATTATGCACACCTTGATGGCCCTAAGGTGCACGTAATGTGTGCATCTCAGGGCACATCTCGGGCCTGAGATGGCCCTGAGGTGCGCATAATGCCATGAGATGCTTACATTATGCGCATCTCATTGCGACATCGCGGCTGCACTGTTTTGATTAATTTTTTTTATTTTATTTTCTATGTTTGTTTATTTTTAAATAATTTTAATAATTTTCATTTTATTTCAGGTCCTATGGAGTATAATGTAATTGTTATTTGTTTTGGAAGAAAGTGTGAGAGTTCTAGTGATGGAGAAGAAAGTTATGTTAATTATAGTAATTTTGGGATTTCGGTTCTGAAAGATTAATTTTGAAGATCTTTTAAATGCAGTATGTTATACCTTGAGAGTCGACAATGTGAACTGTAAGGTGACATTGAAAATTAAAATTGATGCAATGAGGTATAAGTTAAAACCTATTGAGATTAGAAACGACAGTGATGTTCGATTCTTTTTGAGCGCCAATAGAAGATCGTACTGTCCTTTATGTGTAACAGTGGATCCTAAAGTTCTCGTTTATGAAGATGATGTACAGCTCCTCAATCAAAACCAACCATCGATTCATACTCATTTTATGTCAGTTATCAGTAGAAACCAAGTGAGCCATACATCTCCATTAATTCCAGTAGTGGTTCCTTCAAACACAACGAATGAGTATCACAATGTTTCTCCTATACCGTTCAATGAAGACCCAGCCTATACACATTACGCTTGTGATGCCATTGAAAATGTTGGGGATGTGGAAGGGGACTGTAATGATGTTAGAAATGTTGATAATTTAGAAGGGGATGATTTAGCAGAAGGCGGACGTTGTTATGTTTCAACAATCTCCTTAAATGTTGAAGCTAAAAGAATAAATTTTTGTGAAGCTGAAAACCCCTTTGCGTTTATGCCTCCAATACCACCATCAGACTAGGCATATCGAATAAGATCAGTAATGGAATTGGCGATGTGTTGTAGGAAAGTTGTTTGATAGCAAAGATGAACTTCACCAGGCTATTAGTATGCTAGCACTTAAAGGTAATTGGAGCTTTAAAGTGTCAAGGTCGACAAAAGATCATTTTGAGATAAAATGTGACGATGATAGATGTCAATGGCGATTATGTGCAGTGTCGACAAATGTAAAGAAATATTTCATTGTGCGTAGGATTAATTCAAGTCACGTGTGCTAATTAGATTGATTGTACGATAGTCATCGACAAGCAAAGTCTTGGATTATTGGTAAATTCATAAAAAAAAATGTTTGCATCTACGAGTCGACTTTATAGACCCAAGAAAATCCAAGCAGACATACGTGAGGAGGTTAGTGTGGACATAACTTACTCTACTGCTTGGCGGTCTAAGGAGTATGTATTGGTGTTGATACGTGGTACTCCAGAGGGTTCATATAAATTACTTCTTGTATACTGTCACATATTGGAACAATAGAACCCAAATACAGTCACGCATTTGGAGATTGACGATTGCAAGCACTTCAAATATTTATTTTTGGCTCTTGGACCATGTATTAGAGTGTTTTAGTCTTCCATCCGACATGTTATTGCAGTTGTTGGTACATTTTTGAAAAATGCATACTTGGGAACAATGTTTGTGGCTGTTTGCAAGGATAGAAACAACCAAAATTTTTCACTTGCATGGGGTATTACTGACTCTGAAAATGATGCTTCATGGAAGTGGTTTATGGCAAAACTCCGAGGAGTCATTGGCAATCTTGTAAACCTTGTATTTATATCTGATCGATATACTAGTATCGAAATGGCCATTAGAGAGATATTTTCTAATGTATGTTATAGTGCATGCATCCATCACTTGAAGTGTAATTTGGTTGCACGATATAAGATACCGTCGGAGACAACAAAAGAAGGGGGATATTTGGCTTTCTATTTTGTTACTGCCAACGCATATCGCGTAGCTAACTTTCAAAGAAAAATTAATAAGATGCGAGAAATGAAACCAAAGGCAACGAGATACTTGGAGGAAGAGGTTAGTTTTTCAAAATAGGCTCGATCAATGGGAGCATTAAGAAGATATGACATTATGACCATCAACATTACAGAGAGCATTAACGTTGTTACAAAGGAAGCACGTGGCATGACGGTGACTGCCTTAATTGAGTGGATTAGAGAGTTAATGCAAAGATGGTTTGTTGAAAGATGTGAGGCTGCAAAAAATATGTCAAATTTCTTGACAACGTGGGCCCATGACAAGATTTAGAAGCACAATGATAATTTCACTCGCATGACAGTGCATGCAATAGATCAATCTCGCTTTGTCGTTAAGGACGGAAAAAGAAATAGAAGAGTGGACATCCTGGGAAAGTCATATAATTGTCAAAAGTTTGATCTGCAGCAGTTATTATGTCTTCATGCACTTGCAGTATGCAGGCAGGTCAGATTCCAATACCAGACTCTTTGTTCATGATATTACACGACTGAGTCTTTATTACATGCATGCAGTGAACCAGTAAATCTTGTTGTCATCTATTAGATTGGATTATTCCAGAGGAGTTGAGAGCTGCTAACATCTAGCCTCCTATAGTACGTCGACAATTAAGAAGACGTCGAAAGAATCGAATTCTATTGCAAGGTGAGGCTCCTACGAAGAATGTATACAGCCGCTGTAAGCAGTATAGACATAATCGACAAACTTATCGAAACCCAATTGCATTACATGGTAGTCGATGTGTTCTTTATGAGTTATATTTGTATTTTTAAGTCATGTAAGTATGGGCCTATTTGACTAGTTAATTGTACTTTGTTACGATTGTGTTTAATTGATACATTTGTTATGTTTCTTTTTTCTCCATTGTCGTTAATAATGCATGCATTGACTAATTATACATTTACAATGAAATGTATAAAATACATTAAAAAAAACTTTATAAACATACAAATATTAAATTTTTCTTTACTATTTTTTTGCACATTTCCATAAGTCAATCATCATTTTGGTCCTAAAATGTGACCCATGCTCATGACCAAAATGTAAGGGGACGACACAATATCAAAAACTCTATAAACATATAAACATAAAACCCACAATTCTTACTATTCACTATCTACTGTGGCACTCTATTCTTTAATCTAATTATATGAAAAAAATGTTAAGTTAGGTGTAATTTGTCGTTGCTCATTAAATCTACAAGTATCTAGGTAATGGGGTAACAACGTAGATAATGGCACGACATGATTCTCAATTATGCCATCAGCAAATCCCTTGATGCTAGAATCGTAGATCACTATATGTTGATGCAAGATGTCTACCTCAGCCTTCACCCAATGCTGTTGATTGTAATTGACAGGAATATAAACTTACATAAAATTCAAATAAGTTTCATAAATAGTACTACAAGTTATAAACAAAAATAACAACATTCACACAAAGTATTATATTTTACCTTATTAACCTCAATCCACATACGTGCAACGAGTAAGTCTTCTTTAGCCCATTGGGCATATGCCATTACTTCATCACTCCATACAATGCTAGAAATGTCATTTTTGTGTTCCTCATAAAGGAGTCTAAAAGTCTCCTAAAAATGCACGGCCATTGAATAATTAATAAAAATGAAATAAGAAAATATAATTAATTTAATTCAATACTCACAAAGAAATATGAATTCACAGAAGTGGACAATTTAGCAATGCATTAGTGTAATAATTTTGCTTAAGCCGGATCACCTTCAAATATTCATTAATATGCTGCATTAACAAACAATTAAAATGAGATAAAATTATTGATTATATTTTACTTACAAAGTCATCCAGCCAGCTGTGTAGCAATTTTTAAAACTATACTGGGTTAGCGTCAAGCCCAGGTAAGATGACTACACCCTCATACTTGTTCTTCCAGGCTTGAAACTCAACTAAGATAGCAGAGTCTATTTGCTGCAATGGATTCATGTCTGCTTGAGGTTGTACTTCAATTTTAAATTTCTTTTTCTCATGTATCCTTTGTAGAAATAAATTTGTATATGGGGTATGGAAATAACATACAGGCCTATACGATCTCCTAAATTGACTCACTCCCTTATGCGGGGCAAGCAAGATCTTAACACTTGCAGGATTGTCAATCAGTGGCTGGGGCAGTATGTCATGACTAGTAGTTAGGGTCTGAAAACTATATTGACAGCTTGCCTGTGTGTTCTCTCCAAACTAAAATATATGTATATATTAAAATAAATCAAACTGCAATTAAGGTAAGGGAAAATTATTGTGATTTTAAATTTATTTTTTTTACTATACTATGACTTTCGTTCTGTTGGAATGAGCATGACTGCCTAAAGCACATCATCATATGTTGCATCTGTTCTGTAAAATCAGTCCGGAGTTGATCAATCATTGTAAAAATTTCATCTCTATCCTTGTCCATTCTTTGCAGAAGTGCAGCTTCAATATGCTCAAATCTCTTAATCATCTCCTCCCGCAGTTGCTCAATCTGATGTGTTACGCCATGGTCTGCAAATACACTGTGTTCAGACTACAAGAACATAACCATATTTAATGACTTATTTAGAAATATATGAAAATTTCTCTTTAGTTAATCATGTAAATAAGTAATATACCATTGCTCCTGGCACTGGTGCTGACATTTATGGGTTTGTCCATTCATATCCATCCCCCTCCACATCCTAGGGGTGGGCAAAAAACCGAAAAACCGAACCGGACCCGAAAAACCGAACCGAATTGGTCGGTTCGGTTCGGTTTTCGGTTTTTTATTTTAAAAACCGAAAAATTCGGTTCGGTTTTCGGTTCGGAAGGCCGAACCGAGAACCGAACCGAAAAAACCGAATTTAAAAAAAATTAAAAAATTAAAAAAAAAAATTAAAAAAAAATTAAAAAAAAATTAAAAAAAATTAAAAAAAAATTAAAAAAAATTAAAAAAATTATAAAACCGAACCGAACCGAACCGAACCGAACCGAAAAACCAAAACCCGAACCGAACCGAACCGAACCGGTTCGGTTCGGTTCGGTTTTTTATTTTTCGGTTCGGTTTTCGGTTTTATTTTTCAAAAACCGACCGGCTCGGTTCGGTTTTCGGTTCACACTAAAAACCGAACCGAACCGGATTTGCCCACCCCTACCACATCCATAACATCATCGTTAGAGTCGCTAAAATGGGTATAGGCCCTCGGGCGCTTGCTCTTACTCTTGCTGTAATCATACATATTTGGTAAGTTCTCAGCATAGCTTCCACTTGGAATGCGTACATGTCTAATCATTTGCACAATTGCCTCTTTCTTCTCATGATCTTTTGGTGTTAATTTATGATGTACCGAAAGAACCTATAAACATAACATTAAGTTACGCTTAAAACAAAATAAAAGTTATAAACAATATATTTTTCATTAATATCAACACATACCAAATCCTTCCCTAATATTGTATTCTTAACGTCATCGAACTGTAGAGTCCCTCGATTCGTCCAATTCAAAATACGAGAGAAGCGATCACTATAATGAAAACCAAAAACCTCTCCGCACACTGGAATTGCTCAAAAATCCATACCTAATATAATTATTTTTAAAATATAAGTTTGGCATATACAAAAATAAATAAATAATTAAGATCAAAAAGTTAAGTATAAGAAAATTATGACGTACCAGAAATGCGTGCGAAAATTCATACACGTTGTAACTCTCAAACTTACTCTGTGCAAACCCTTTCCTATTTATTTTCTCAAGTTTTTGGAATACAACATTCTTAAGTGAGTTATAAAGTACGGTCCATGCAATCTTGCCCTATGAATAATTATTAAACTCATCAAGGTCGTCAACTAAATATAGAACAAAATTTTGAATCCCATTACGCTCATCACGTGAAATTAAAACACGATATACAAAATAAAATAAACTCAACTTTATTGCATTTGAATCGTCCATATCCTTCAAATCTAGACGCCCGTACCATTTATCAAGAAATATGTACGATAATATTTTTACCCCTGAAAAATATGTATACCGTAATCGAGTGTCCAATTTCCTATTTAGCTGTTGGGCGAGAGGGTAATCTCGCATTTGTAGTCCGGTGATTAGTACAAACTCTTACCGGCTAAATCGGATGCGTTTCCTCCCTATGTAAAACCATATGAGGTATACACCTCACGCAACAATAACTCGTGCACCAAAATACTAGAGAATGTCAAATCTGACATATCTAAGAAATGTCTCATACACGTTTGCCTAAATAATATTTTCTAATTTTCTGTCAGTTTATCTTTTATACAATTTAGACCCCATATCTTCGCATAAGCCGTCATTGATGCACGAAAAAATATATGCTCTGGAAGTCTATATTTTTTCGATACGTTATCTTTCTTGTAACAATTAAGAAAATAAATAAAATTAAAAAATTAATATTAAAGAAAATAATAACCAGCATACATATATTTTAAATAACATACAATATGATTTATCAAAAACAATTCACAAACAATTAATTTAACAGACATAAAATAGAAAGAGAAATTAATTACTAATATATTAATCAACATATTATAATAATTAATTATATATTAAAATAAAAATAATTATATATAAATTATAATAACAAAAGTTACTCATTAAATAATAAATAATGTTACAAACTAAAATTAATGAGTCATTTAACTAACTTATTAATTAATGTTAATTAATTACTTAATAAATCCATTCCTTCTAAATTAAATTTTATTTAATTTAAATAAAATTACATTTAATTTTAAATTTTTTTAAAAATAATTTAATTTAATATATTTAATTTAAATAACATTAAATTTAATTTATTTCATTTAAATAAAATTTAATAAATTTAAAAAAATAAAAATTATTTTGCGCCAAGTTGTAGCCTATACAGGCGCCACGTGGCACAACAGTGCAGCATCGCGAATGTTGCGTTCGCGATGCTACACTATGATGCGCCTTTAGGGCGCATATCGGGCCCGAGATGACCCTGAGATTGGCTTTCAATACAACGACAGCCGGCCGCCGTCGGCATCGGTATATTACACCAAAAACTCTCATTTTTTTGCCTATTTTTAACGTTTCTTACACCATTTTAACCCATTGTTCATATATAATTCAATAATTTCACTTATTTCTAACTTCAAATGTAAATTTTAATAAATTTCTAACAATTATCTAAAAGCATTTAAAATTTTTTAAAAGTTTAAAAAACTTACCAAACATGATCCATTTCTTTTGTTTGAAGTGAAAAATATATTGTATAAGTTTTTATCTATGCAATGATAACTTCAAAATATTTGATCTAACGTAATTTGTGAAAATTTAAATTTTTTGATAATTTTCGGTGGAGAATGTAAAAATAACTTCAATTTTTTATATTATGGCAAATGTGTTCATAAATAAAAATTTTGATTAATAAAATATAATCAATTTAAATTTGATTAAAAAATAATAATAAAAAATTATGAGAATTATTTATAAAATTTTTTTCTTTTTTTTTTTAATTTTTTAGGCTCTTCTTCTTTAATAATTATTGCTAATTCCTTTGTGATCTTTATTTCTGCAAGGTTGACAGCTCTAATGTACTCGAGCAGGTTGACCATAGCTGCCTTTTTCTTTTTTGTGCCGTGGGAGCAAGCTAAGGTTTAAGACCTATTGTTTATTGGGTACTTTTAGAGTTTTATATTTGTTCTTGTGGTGCATCAGCCTTTAAAGTTGCATATAGTGCATCGTAGAGTAATTGGACATTTGATTCAAATAACAGAGATTTGGACTTTTCTTATATATTTTTTGTTAAGGCCCTTTTCGTGGGGGTCGGGTTATATGAATCCATTCATTAAAGAGGGCATTCACCTCCTCTTCTCTTAATGGGATGGGCTATTTCTCAGTGTTTTCTTTTGGTGGTTGTCTGTTATATAATCTAGTCTGGTTACCCATATACATCGCTCGTGGATCTGTCTTCTTCTTCTTGTTAGGTCTCCATTACCTGCCAGAAAAAACCTTGACTGATAGGCAATCCTCTTGGTGGTATGTACAAACTTGATGAATGGGAAAATCCTTACATTTTTGAGGTGGGTCCAGTACTCACTCAGCATGTTATTGACACAGATATCTACAAGCTTTTCCTCTCCCTTCTACTCGCAGTAATCTAGTGCCAGGTCTTTGAATTGTTTGACATATTCAACCGAATGCACAAAGTAGGCTTGCTTGGTTCTGTAGAGCTGGATTATGGTGACTCTCTTTTTCCTTTAAAAATACTTCTTGCAAAATGTTTATGCCATCTCTTCCTAAGTAAGGATGGATCCTACGACAGCAAGGCGTACCAGATGACCTATAAGAGACTTGGAAAATTTCTTAAATTTCAAAATTTTATTATTTGCGTGTGTTTCAAAAAAGTCAATGAATCTCTCTTCGTGTATTTTGAAATTTTCTTTTAACCATGGAATATACTTAATTTCAGTTAGGTACGGCAGGGGGAACATACTTAATTTCTACCGAGGGTTACTACCACTAACTTGATTGTCAAAATTGTATGTTCCTCCCTCTTGCTAGTACGCGTTTTCTAATTTATATGTATATTTAATTGGTTGACAATGTTAAAAGAACCCTCCACGCTTCTTCTGTAAATGTCTCTTTCATTCGTGCTTCATTATCTGTTATTTCAAGGAAACACCCCAGCAGGTTTTAAAATCTTTATCTCTTCTCCAGAAACAAGCAATGTTCTGGAAACTCAAGTCTTTTAACTAGTTGAGCTCTCAATTCATTAATTAAACAATTAAATATCAACTTCCTGGAACAGTCGCAATATATATCAAAAGGTTGATAAACTAGTAGCACCAACTAAATAATATAACGATGTTTCGGTTGAAAATTGAAATAAAATCATTCTTGGGTCTGTGTTGAAAGTAACTGACACATCAAGTCTTCAAATAAAGTCAATAACAGAGCACGTGTTTTGACTTTGACTTTTTAAAATTGATTAAAAAATAAAAAAGATAATGATAGGTTTACAATATATATTTTATAAGAAAACAAATGTTTAAACTCCTAATATTTTAAGGAAGGGGGTATATAGATTTTAATAGTTTCAAAATTTTTGACAATATTAATATTGTCAAGTAACGATTTTTATTTATTTTAATAAAAAATATATATTTAAAATTTTAAGATTTAAAAAAAAAAGATATGTAGATTATATTTTATCGTTAAAATAAAAAAAATTATTATTTAATAAAAATGTTGATAAAATTTTAAAAATTATTAAAATTTGTATATTTTTTTTCTAAAGAGTTAGGGGTCCAAAAGTTCCATTTTCTATTTTGTATCTTAATTAATTTATCATCAATTAATGATTACCACTTATTAAGCAGTTGTTAATTTTTAATTTTTATTAATATAATAATTATACAACACTAATTAATTATGGATATATTAAATGTCACATAAATTAAAATATAAATTTTATATTTTAATTATATAAATATAATATTATTGAAATAATAATAATAATAATAATAATAGTATCATATTATCAAACTTTAAACGGAAACTAAATGAATTTTTTTTAAATGAAAAAAAAAAGGGCCGTGCGGCCTACAGATGATTATGAGGCAAAGATACGATCAGCCGCCAGAATTTAACAGCTGAGTATAATCTCTGAACTTGTAATTTATAATTTACAATTGTTGGGACAAACTTCAACTAATCTAATAAGAGCATGCCATTTGTGCACTTCATGAATTTAAAAGGGAATACAATTTGGTTCAATTCTGAAATTTTCTGAACTTTCATTCACAAACCAAACAAACAATTTCTCTCTTAACGCAATTAACTTTCAAAACATTCCTTTGAATCTTTCTTATAACATTTTTTAAATTTATTAAAACAATTACTTAAGCGTTGAAGTGTTTTTGATAAGTGCTTAAAAGAGTGTTTCTAATACCTGGAAGTGAAGGATAAAAAAGTAGAAGGTTAAAATCGACAATTCACCCTTTGAAGATGATCTAAGAAACTTCAATAATGACTGCTAAAAGCCAAAGGCTAATTATCTAATTAATTAATAAATCGAGAACTTTTGGAGAGAATTGAGAAAGTAAATTAGAAAAATTGATTTGATTGTGTTCATAATGCCTAAAACAATGAGAGAAATTCTCTATAATAAGTCGACTTTGCTGATAAATAATTAATTTTTCTCTAAAATTCATTTCTCCACGCTCCTTTTTCTTCTTCTTCTTTTATTTTTAATCCACTGATTTAATCTCTTCATTTACCTCGCCAGGGTAAATTTAATCTCCTCTTAAATACAAGGCGCAGGCAGAAATGAATTTGAGTTGTATGGTCAAAGTTAAAAATTTTTAGGGATCAACTTTATAAAGCATAAATTTAATAACTTAAATAATATATATATATATATATATATAAATAACCGGATTTCTTTAAAAAAAATTTCAGGACTTGGACAGCATTTTCCCCTGCGCTGTGCTGTAATACTAGTGTCACGCTGTAAGTGACTGGCATGTATTTTTTACGGACAAGATGTAATTACACATTTTGTACATATAATAATAATAATAATAATTACATTTACAATTCTAATCAAATTTAAATCGGTTTCATACGTGGAGAGGTCTTTAAAGGCGATGCTAATTTTCAGTAGTCAATGTCAGTCAATATGTAAACTTAAAATGTCCTATTTCTCTAAAACAAGCCAAAAACGTAATTTTTGATGTAATAGATTGAAAGTTGAAATTCTTCGATACAAAATTTACGAGAAATTATTTTACTATCTTATGTATTTTTATAATTATAATTTTTTTTTTTTACATTTTTATAAAAAAGAGTATTCTAATACTTAAATTAATATAAAAGTAAATTATGATGTAAAAATTAATCAAAGTGGTTGTCTTTTGTGAGTAAAGTATAGATATAGTTTTTGTTTTGAGAAGTGTAAATTTTGATTTCACCATATATTTTCACCGCAAATCAACACTTTACTTTTATAAGAGTTTATATTTAATCAATTATTATTGGGTAATTATTGTAGTAACTCAATAAATTTTAATTATAATTATATTTAAATTTAAATTAAATATATTTTTAACGGTATTTAAGTGAATTTATGTTATCAGAATATAATTTTTTATTAAATGTGTGTTTTGGTCCATTTTTTTTCTTTTGCAAAAATAATATTTAATATGTAATTATTTAAAATAAATATTGAGTTCTAATCTATTCCTACCTTCTATAGTATTCATTACCTATTTGTGGAATCTATGGGTCGGAAGATATAGGTTACTAGAATGAATTGCCTATATTTGTGAGAAAATAGGCTTGCTTTATCATGCGCTTCTTTAGTTGAAGTGGATTTTGAATAATTGGCGTGGGTTGGTTGAGCCTAACGGAATATGGACTCAACAGATGTCCTTCTATAAGTAAAGGAGCGTATCCTTTCAACAAAAAGCCTAAAAGACATGCTCCCTTATTAATCAATTAGCGTGCGTCACGTATTTCGTTAGTCTTTTATTTTTTTTGTCTATTGCTAATTTTACTTTTCTATTAATCACATTGTTTCCTATCCAATAGATGTATCAATAGTTAAAATTTTGCCTATAAATTCACATGCTTCAACCCTATTTGTTTTTTACTTTTTTTTTAACACTAAAGCAGCCAGCAATTTTGGTCTTCTCCTTTTCCTTGTTAATTAAAAAACTCTAATTTTCAAAAATATTTATATCAATTTTGCAATAATGGTATAGGAATTGAACAAATTTTCAAATGACAAACCGAGATCCATACTTAAACTCTTTAAAAGTATCTAAATAAAAACTTCTCACAAAGGAATCTCTTCAAAACCTATCATTTGTTTAAGTGGGTGAACTAGCCTTTTTTAGAAAACACCTAATATGTTTCAAATTTCCCATCCCTCATATGATCCATGAGTTCCTCCATATTACCAGTTTGTTCCCTCTCTAATGTTACACCCATCTTAACCATATGATACCTCTCTTTATTGCTTGACCCTTTATGACATCTTTGTCACTTACAACATTAAATGAGGAAAACTTAACTATTTATTTTTCTTCAAAGCAACAAAATTTGTTCTCCAATTTTGAAGACAAAAATAAGAGTTTTGAGAAGTATGTGGTCATCATTTGTTATGACAAGAAAAGGTTTGGATACCTATATGAAGGTCACCACTTCCTTTGGCTATTTTGATAGCAAGACCAGTCTTTCATTTCCTTCCATTCTAGGGAGGGAAAGGTTCCTTAAAAATTTCTTGTTCAAAGAGATGGTTTTTCACTTTTGCCTATATATTCACCAGTTTCTCTTGGCCTACGATTATCGGGAGCAAGTGCACCACTTCCTTTATGCCTTAATTATAAAGGACTAAGTACTTACTCTTATGCATCTAAACCTCAAGGTCCATGTGGGTTCCATGTCCTTTGATCCTAAGGTGTTCTACTAACATATTCTATTTTACTAACATATTCTATTTTGCAACTATCTTTCAGATGAGATCTTATTCCTTTTCGATATTAATAAAGGGCTTTTTGGTGAGGATTTTTATGAAAACTACACTTATAAAGAGGCTTCTTTCAACATAATTGAGTTTTCTTATTTGTTTTTTTCTTCATTTAGTTTTGTTCTATTGAGTTTCTGACATTTTCTTTTCTATTTAGCCTTTAATGTTCAAGCAATACAGGTCTCCCAAAAAGGTAAGATTATGGACTTCACTCTCTCTAACCTTCCTTTAAACGTCAACTAGTCTCCCTTTGGCATGTAGAGGCTCAGAAGACAATTTCACAACTTGAGGTCTTTACTTCTCTAGATTTTTTCCCCTCCCATTAGTTTATCTATTCTTAAGGTAACCATAATTAGTATTTCTATTACAGATCTTCCGTTCTTGCTTCTAATCATCCAGTAGAATGAGTGACTTCCTTGCATCCTCTACGCGATGAAGATTGGCATGTATGCTTTATTCCTGAGTTTTCATTACAAGAAGCTTCATTTTTACTTAATGATTTTTCCTTTCTTCTTCTAAATTTCCATGCTTACATGAAGCATATACCTAATGTGATTCCTAACTCTCTAAGCCATGTGTTGGTATTGTTTGAGTGTGCGCCATATATCGGGTGAATGTGTACATTTTAAATAATTTAAAAATAATGTGTCATACATGCTATGCAGCAAAATTATAAACATACACACATCACAATCTCATTACTCTAATGAGATTAAGAGACTCACCCTTGAAGCGTACTTTAAACAATTCTAGTTTAGAATGTGATGGGCTTCCTCAAGCTAGAATGGTAGTTTTCCTATTTTGAAAGAAATATTGAAGCAACTCTTGCTTTTAAATTATCTCTTGAAATTTTTAACTTTGAAACAACTCTTGCTTAAAAAATTAGTCTCTCAACCCTTTAAATATTATGCTCAAAATTTTCTTCTCAACTCAACAAATGAATTAAAGCTCTTAAATAACTAAATTCACTACCTCTCAAGCTAATTACATATCAATAGGTGGCCATCAAAATAAATATGATAAAGCTTTAAAAATAATTAGTGGCGTGCATTGAGCTTGGTGGCCGAATTTGAGCAAAGTTGGTGGCTTAATTATTACACAACATGCTTGAATATAACAGGTCAAGCTTAATAAAAAGATTTAATAGTAAAGCTTATGAGGTGGCTGAGCACTAATAAATTGAGAGAAATTGGATATCTAACTTGTTGCCATGTCCAGATTTTATGATTGAATCAAATTCAATTACAAAGTCATTAATACCTTTTAACCAATAGAATTAGAACATATACCTAATGTTTTTTTATTTCAACAAATAAAAATGTAACAAGTGTAAATGAATACAATTCAAATGACTCAAATTCATTTAAATTGTAGTGGTTGAATTATAATGAATAATAAAAATAATATTATTTTATTAATTTAATAGTTTGATCTACCAATATCTTATTTAATACTCAAACAAATTATTAGCACAGTTTGAGATATATATTTAGTAGATAAAAGTGTCAAGTCTCGTTTGACACAATTTTAGGTTTAACACTTAAACCTTAGCTACTCCCTGAAAGATCCTGAAATAAAATCATATTTTTTAAAAACTTTCTAGATTGAAAAATTCGATCCGGTGCGCTACTCACGTTCTCAACGAGTACACTTTATATAGTGAGACTCCCTAAGGTCACACCCATTTTGTCTCATAGAACATTTTTATAAATCCATAACTAATGCCTTACACATATACAATATGGATAATATAAAATAGCAAGTTAAACCATAAAATTTTAGGTTTATCCATATTCGTATAATTCTTCCGTCATTAATATCCTGAAAGAGCGGAGACATAAATCAACACCGTCAAGTCCCCTATTGCTCAATCATAAACTTATCTCATCGATTCGTATTCCGAGAAACAATATTCATAAAATATTTTACGATATTGTTTATACCATAGTAAAATCTTTCTTGGGTTTAGTGCTTATAGCTATAAGACTTCCTAGAATACAACTTAGAGCATCTGGATATTTAACTCACCCATACAAGCTGATGGATCCCATGTCTACACACACCAAACTCCACAAGCATCGTATCATACCTAGCGACATGCAGCGGTCAGACCATGAAAGGTCTCTGACATGTGTGGAACCTAAGTATAGTGGATCACTTATAAACCCATCGTGGTGCTCAGTTCAAGGGACCACGAATATTACTCAACTCGAGAAGACCCTTCACTAATGAAATTATGAGATATCTATTGGAGGTCTTTATTGAGTCTTGTTTAGTATCAAGTCCTTACTGAATACCTGTATATCTATACGAGCTTCCACTAACCTTATGATTTGCTAAGATTAACCATCTAAACAATCCACATATAGATATATATTAATCGGTTCCACTCAATAGTCCCTGCTTCAGTAAAAATAAATCAGGAACTTATAATTTGAGAATATACTTACACAATGACATTTCTTAGCAATGCTTGCAACCTTTTACAACTATATCATTGTTAGTATATTCTCAGGTCTTTATCCCATTTCAAACAAGGTTCTAATTTTTTAGACTTGATCTAAATGAGTTCAAATAAATATAATGTCTGAAATGTTACAAACATCTTACCTTAATAAAAATATTTAGCAATTTAATAAAATATTTATTTATTACAAGAATATGAAATTACAATATTCATATAAAATTTGGGATGACACATGAGCATAAATCCCAATAACGCTCCCTTACTCCAGTGCCATTTGTAGTGGTATTTAATACCTAATGACTCCACATGTTTCTCGAATACCTTTGAAGTTAAGGCCTTAGTGACTGGGTCCACTATATTATTTATAGAATCAACTCTATAAATATAACATCTCCTCGAGCCAAGATCTCTCTAACAATATAGTATTTTCTCTCCACATGTTTAGATCTCTGGAATACGTTGGGTCTTTCGCCTGTGCAATGGTGTCAGCGGATCTAATATACGTATAGGTCTATGCATGTGCGATTGTGTCTATTGCCTAAATATGTATCATATACGAATTTAAATCCAACGGAAGTGTGAAACATACAATAAACACAATAAATAAATATATTAATCACATTAATATATTAGAAAGGTTAGAGAACTCACCATAACGTGTAACGATATACACGTATTTTCTCAGAGTCCGCATGGAGACCAACTCGTGTGCAGTTTTAGTCACCAACTCGGTGGGTTTGGTGAGCTAGAATAGCAGCCTGATATTCAGCCCAGGATTAACTCTTAATCCCCAAAATGGCCGGGAGTATGTTTATATCATTTTCTCCAAAAGAATAAGAAATAGAGAGTTTGAAGCAATCCACCATTGATTCAATTGGATCTATAGAGAAAAATGAAATAATTTCATTTTTTCCTTTTTTTTTCTTCTTCTTCTTTCTTTTTTCTTCTTTTTCTTTTTCTTTCTTTTTTCTTATTTTTCTTTCTCTTTCTCTTTCTTTCAATTTCCTTTCTCCTCATCTCTCGGCCAAAATGGCCAAATTCCCCCACTTTCTCTCTTTCTCTTTATATATATATATATATATATATAAAATAAAATATTAATATAATATAATATATATATATAAATAATATCAAATTAGTAATGAGTGCCAACTATTTAGCACCTAAAATATAATATTAATATATATAATATCTTATAATATAATATAATAATATATCATATAATAAAATAATATAATATAAAAATATATTATATAATATAATAAAAGAGATTTTAATGGGTCCCACCAAATTTACGAAATCTACCCCTAGTGGGTCCCATCAAATTTCACACTCAGATAAACTCAACCGATGGTCCACAATACGCTACGTGTCATAATACAATTGGTAAATAAAAATTATTAACTAATTATTGTATTTAACACTTAAATACAGACACGCACGCATTCTCGTGGTAGTGCTGAATATTGCTAGATTAAACAATTTAATCTGGCACGCTGCCCCAGTGCACAACGAGTGCACTCCATATCGCGGGACTCTCTAGGTTCTACACCCGATTCGTCAAATGGAACTATCCTATGAGTTCGTGAGCTATGCCCCACACACATATCATGGATATACAAATCAGCGCGTTGAACCATACAAGTTGAGGTTACAACGCATAAGTATAGTCCTTCCATCATGAAACCCTAGATGTAGGGGGATAGAGATTATCACTGTCAAATTCTCTTTTGTTCATCCATATCTTATCTCCAGACTCGTATCTCACTGAACAATATGTGTAAACGCTTTTGCCATATTGTTTTACCTTGACGGAACTTTTTCTTGGGACTGATACGTGTGGCTACAAGATTTTTTGAGATATAGTCTCAAAGTATCTGGATATCGAACTCTTTATACGAGCTAACAGATTCAATATCTGTACACATCAGACTCCATAAGCATCGAACCATACCCAGCGACACCTAGCGGTCACACCACGAAAGGTCTGTGACATGCGTGGAACCAAAGTATGGTAGATCACTTATAAGTCCACCATGGCACTCAGGTCAAAAGACCACGTATACTACTAAACTTGAGAAGACCCTTCATTGACGGCTTATATAGGATGTCTATCGGAGGCCCTCGTGAGTCTGTCTCATTCTAGTTCTAATTGGATACCCATATGTCAATACGAGCTCCAAGCTCACAGTCAGCTAGGAACGACCATCTATACCCTATAGGTACGACATATGTTGATCTATGTATAAAGGTATCCACCGACAGATTCATATCGATAAAAATAGATCAGAGACAATTATTCGAGAACATACTTGCGCAACTAGCATTTTCTGGCACCCGATTGTAACTTTTACAACTATGCAATTACTAGTATATTCCCAGGTCTATGTCTCATTACAGACAAGGCTCTAATTCTTGGATCTGTTGAGTATTATAATCAGCTAACACTTAACTGTGCTAACATTTAGCAATTATATGTCTCAGAGTGGCTAACCATGAGCCCTTATCTAAACTCCTTTAGATCTGATCCGAACTCCTTCAGATCTATAATGTTTGCAACGTTACATGCATAATACCATATAAATAGGTATTAGTGATTTAATAAGAATGTATACTTGTATAAATACATAAGTATATGCATATTTAGGGATGACACGTAAGCACCGACCTTAACAATCTCCCACTTGCTCTAGTGCCATTCCTGATGGTATCTTATACATATTGACTCTATGTGTTTCATAAACACTCTTAGAGTCATGGCCATTAGATAATGGGTCCGCTAAATTATTTGTGGAACACTTCTACAAATAATCACATCTTCTTCAGTCAAGATCCCTTTAGTCATGTGAGACACCTCTCAACATAATTAGAGTACTAGTGTCCTCTTGGCACGTTGGCATGTACTATGGCATTGTTTTATCGCAAACTTATGGGATAGTATCCATCTGTGTTGGAACTCTTCCAAGGCCAGCGACAAATCTACGAATCTTCACTGTCGCTTCTGCTGTGTACTTATTAATAAGCAGTGAATCCTAATTTGGTGCAATTCCAACTTCTTTAGTACTAATGAAAATTAGCACATACCTAGATATAGACTCTCTATCGTCTAGTCAAACTAGAAGTCTAACTCCGTGCATTTTCTCATTTGTAAGTTACTTTCTTCATATTTGAGAAACTTATTCTTTGTACCCTATAGGTACCTCAGGAAATGCTTGACTACCATTAAATGGTGGTTACTTGAATCAGACTGAAGTCTGCTCGTAACTCTTACAGCCAAACTGATCTCAAGTCTCAAACACAATATAGCATACATCAAGCTTTGAAAAGCTTATGTATCTGGTGTGTTAGATATTTTAACTTTCTCATCTTTCATCTGAAGATACGCTCTCCTTGAAAGATGAACACCAGGTCTGAAAGATATGTTAACTATCTCATAGTTAACAAACCGTACCCTTTTAGACGCTATTGATGTGAAATGATTTGGGAGAGTCCTATCAGCTTCCTAGCTCTATCTTTATAAAGCTTTATACCTAGTATAAAGGAAGCCTCTCTTAAATTCTTTATGAAGAAACACTTCATGAGTTACTTATTACCGATTATAATATACTGACATCATTCTTAATGACTAGTATGTCTTCAACAAAGAGCATTAAGAAGACTATTATACTCCCACTGACCTTTCATGCACACTAGCTCAGAAGTCTGATTGGACGTAAAACCTTCAGGCTATTCCATGAATATCTCTTACTCCAGGTATTCTTTTCGGAACACCTTCCTTACATCCATCTGCCAAACTTCAAAGTCATAATATGTTGCAAGAGCCAATAATATACTAATCGACTTTAGCATTAATATTGGTCCAAATGTTTCCTCTTATTTGATCCTAAATCATTAAGGATTACCTTTCTAGAATCCATATAAAGCCTAGAAGGTCTCTACCTTCCATCTGACTCCCACTACCTCTTTGTAAACCCTTTATAACCAATGAGAACAATTCTCACAGGTAGCTTACCCAAGTCCTAGACTTGATTCTGATGCATATAGTGAATTTTATTTTTATGGCTTCTTATTGTTTTCCAAATCAATGTCTAACATCGACGCCCTCTATAGGTCAAGGATGATTTTCTTCTACCAAGAAAACTCCAAGTTCACCTTCAGGCATCATCCATACCTAAAAGGTGACCTAGACATCCTTTCCGACCCATTTGGAGGTGTGCCAAAAGGCCACTGCTTAATTGAGCCCGAGTTCCCATCATTGGTTCATTGATTTCTAGATTGACTTCACCAAGCTCAATCTTACTATGATTTTCACGATCTATGAGAAACTCTTCCTCAAGGAGAATGGTCTACCGAGAAATAAACACACTTCGCTTCTCTAAATCATAGAACTAGTATCCTATTGAAATCATAGGATACACAATGAACCTGTACATGTACCTCTTGGGAGTTGTTTATCTTGTTGAGTAACTCTTACAAAATAAGATACCCTACAGCGTAACTCTTATGTAATCAGGATAACCCCAAGTCTTAACTTACTTAAGACACGGATTTCTTCCTTTTTGTATTTCATACAAAATGGAAGAAACGGCTTCTGATGGAACTCTGCTAAAAAAGCAGATGTCTTTGGAGCAGATTCTCACAGATATAGATCGTTAACACTCATTATCAATCGGACCATATCTAATAAAGTCCAATTTCTTCGTTCCTAAACATCATTATATTATGGATTACCCAGAGGACTATAACGAGTGAGAATCTCATTCTTCCTTAAACAAACAGAAAAAATTACTGTTGATGTATTCATTTTCTCGATCTAATTGAAGGGATGTGACGTACATTCTGGTATTTATAGTTATCTCCGTGAATACATTATTCATAAACTGGTTAAGTCTTCATGGTCAGATCAGGAATCCAACCATCCTTAGCCAGACGGATAAGTGTCCCATGCTTATATGACCTAACCTTATACCACAGCTCCATATCATTTAAGAATTCCGATCTATAGACATTTCTAATTGTATATAATGTATATTTATTAACTGACATTCAATTAATAAAACATCATACTTATTATGCAATTCAACTATTGTATTGCATACAAAAAGTAAGTCAAGTTGCCCAACAATTTGGACCTGCAAGAAATCACCATTTTTTACTTTTAACTTTACTTCTACAAACTGTTGCATTAAAGTCTCTCTAAATTCCTGCAACATCTTGCAAATATGAGAGGGATGTGCGGTATCACATTCCAGCTTGAATTGGCATCTTATGCATTAGAAATGTCTATTTATGTCAAACACAAACTTGTATGAGTCTTTCTGACTTTTATAAGGCTTATAGGGTAGAGGGATTTCCAATACCCAACCTTACTGTATTGGAAACACTTTCTACCTACACGCTCTCTTGTTGATCTTTAGATAAATATTGCCTGAGGATTGATCCTGGGTATCTGCTTCATCTTCTTTACCTTACACATTTGGTCTCACTAGATATACTTGGAGTAAAAGATGAAGCACCTTAAATAAAGAGGGTCACACCCTCTTTATTCTATCATTTAGAGAAGTGTTATCAGAATTACCTTACGGTAAACTTTAATCAACAATAAATTCAAATTATTTGAATCCAGAACACTTTTGAGATTCATCTACCGGTCAGACTAATTCCTAGTACCATAGAGTTGGACTGCATCAACTATGCTCACCAACTGGTTCGTAGTGGCCATTATTCTTGATAGGCCAAACTTACGGGAGATGTAAGCGGAATGTTAATTAAATCGCTAATGGAACGTTTTAAATCATGGGTATACTAATTATACATTTTCAATTTAAAACACCCTCCCATTGCTTTACATAATCCAGGTAATCTTTCAAAATGGAAGATGATAGTTTAAACTCTTTTAAACTATACAGCGGGAAATAGATCTCATTGAAATTTACTCGGGCCTCACGCTGTAGCAATATTGGCCTTTGTAAACCCAATAGGTAGACCACTTGTCAATTACATCTCATGCAACTCTTACCCCTTGATCCTAAATACATCTTATTTCCACACTGTAGCAATATTAGATAAGTGTATTCTAGATTAACTTGTCAATGATCAAATATATGTTTGATGCGTTATTTCTATATCATAAATTAAGTGCAAGTATACACTATCGTATGCAAGTAATAAAGAGACTAAATAAGTCGAATGTCGAACTCACAGGGATAATTTCTTCTTTTTAACCAATTACTAAAATTATATCTTCCTAATAATTATTCAGAAAAATAAAAATCTAAGACTGAATGTAAGAAATATAAAACAAAAACACAATGTAAAGAAAATTAGGTGATAGCAATGTAGAGAAAACCTAGGATTAATATTATCTCTCAATATGTTTCTAATGATTAATCCTCTAATATTTAACTCACTTAGTCTTTATTATTGATCAAGACACTAATGTATTCACAAGCCTCTTCCAAGGTCATGCAAGTATATCTTAATTTACCAAATACCTATATTCCTATGGTACTTGTAATAAATTAAGATTCATTAAGATTAGATCTTATTGATCATACATGCCAATTAGGTATATTCCTATCCTAAATTGAAACTTGCATATGCAACATTGAATGTTACTCTACAATCATGCATCAAATTACCTAGGTCTAAATATTATGATTCCTCTTCCGAGTTTATTAATAATATTACCAACTCATTCACCATATATTGGCCAGATATATTGAAGCATTAAACACAAGTAATTTAAATAATAAAGGACTAAGTTTATTAAATACTAAAAGATATGGCAATTTAAGCGCACATATTGAGTTCAAATATTAACCCTAAAAAATAAGTTAGCTCATGGGTACAAGAGAACAGCAGTAAAAATAATTATAAATCATGATACAATTATTAGCAAACCAATATAGACGTCGAATTGCTCTTAATTGCGCTGCCTAGGAACTCTTGATGCCGAAGAACGTCTTGTATTTCTCTCTAAAGTTGCTTCAATTAAGCTCCTATTGCTCTCCAAGACTCGTGCTCTGTATTCTTGGTGCTCGTGGGTCGTCTTGGATTCCTCCTTGAAGGCTGGGAACGAGTGGCTTTATATAGGGATTGATATGAGCTTGAAAATCTCAATTCTCGTCGGACTAGGACTCGCACTACCGCTGACGCGCTATGCATCTATCGTTGGGGTGACGCGTGAAAAAGCTATTATCGCTGGAGCGGTGGGATCTTGAAGCTGGGGCGCTGCATGAAAACGGCTTCACCGCTGGCGCGGTATGTTGATAGCGCTGGGGCGATGGAGCGTAGCTGGGGCGATAGAGCGTAGCTGGGGCGGTGACTATATGGCGCTGGGGCGCTAGACGCGACTTAAGCAGGTCATTTTTCTTATTTCGATCACTATTCTAGCGCTGGGGCGACAATAGTTGTGGCGCGGGGGCGCTGAACTCATATTTTGAAAACTTTGCATTTTAGTCCCTGTTTTTGCTCCTTAAATTTCATTCAAGTCCCTATAATTAACAATAAAGCACATAAATAGCCATCTATTCTCATAAAATAATAAAATATCAATAATAAAAATATGAGAAAATATATGATAATTTTGCTCTTATCAATGTTACTGATACTACCCTCACGCTGTAGCAATATTGGGTAATACTTTCGTATATATTTGCCTCATCTCATGTTTAACTGGTATAGTCCAAACCCAACCAATCAAGTCTTTCACGCTGTAGTAATGTTAAAAAATGGCCGACGTGACTCATTTAACACCGTATTGACAAGACGGATCAGAATAAAATATTATTTCATAATATAAAGTTATTCAATCTGATTAAGAGAGAATTTTATTTCTAGGTCTCCTTTCTCCTAGGAAGGGTGATTCTCAATTAATTAATTTTTTCTATGTAAGCACAATTAACCCCTACCAGTAGGGCTCTTATTATGGTTACCAACACAAAAATTAATGTTGGTTTATAATTCAGACCAATAACTCTTTATCACTGCATTTTATAAACTCTGATTTACAATGTAGATTGATAATTTTTATCACTACATCTCATAAATTCACACATGTAAAATTAATTTTGAAACACTGTTATAAACACTGTTTAAAAAAAACTGTAGCTATGAACAGTAATTTCTTTTTAATGTAGTTATGAATAGTAACATATACTGTATCGATGAACAGTAAAAATATTTAATGTATATATGCTACTGTTTAAGTGAACAGTATGTTGCCGTAGTGTCAGATGTCGCTGTTGGCACTGCAACGCCCAGTGCTTTCTCTTTAGCATACCTATTTCAACACTTGAAACGCGCCATTTTCACTGGGCCAAAATGCATCCATTCACTTAAACAACACCCAAATATATCTTAAATGGCTATGATACCATTTGTCGACGGATCTAATATACATATGGGTATATGCATGTACAATTGTGTATATTTTTTAAATATGTATCATATACGAATTTAAATTCAACAGAAGCGTGAAACATGCAATAAACATAATAAATAAATATATTAGTCACATTAATATATTAGAAAGTTTAGAAAACTCACCACAACGTGTAACATTATACACGTATTTCTTCGGAGTCCTCATAGAGACCAACTCGTGTGCAGTTCCAGTCACCAACTTGGTGGGCTTGGTGAGCTAGAACGGTAGCCTGATATTCAACCCAGGATTAACTCTTAATCCCTAAAATAGCCGGGAGTGTGTTTATATATTTTTCTCTAAAAGGATAAGAAATAAAGAGTTTAAAGCAATCCACCATTACTTTAATTGAATCTATTAAAAAAAATAAAACAATTATTTTTTTTTTCTTCTTCTTCTTCTTCTTTCTCTTGCTTTCCTTTCTTCTCCTCTCTCTTGGCCAAAATGGCCAAATTCCCTTACTTTCTCTATTTCTCTTTATATATATATATATATATAAAATAAAATATTAATATAATATAATAATATATGAAAATAATATAAAATTAGTAATGGGTGCCAACTATTTGGCACCCAAAATATAATATTAATATATATAATATAAAAATATATTATATAATAAAATAAAATAATATAATATAAAAATATATTATATAATATAATAAAAGAGATATTTTAATTATTTCACCTTTAAATAATCAAAATGAGAAATGACTATTTTATCCGTCATAAATAGTTACCAAGTATACTCTTAGTGGATCCCACTAAATTTCATACTCGGGTAAACTCACATGAGAGTCTACAATACACCACGTGTCATAATACAATTAGTAAATAATAATTATTAACTTATTATTTTATTTAACACTTAAATACAGACACGCACGCATTCTCGTGGTAATGCTGAATATTGCTGGATTAAACAATTTAATTCGGCACGCTGCCCCAGTGCACAACAAGTACACTCCATATTGCGGAACTCCCTAAGTGCTACACTCGATTCGTTAAATGGAACTATTCCATGAGTCCGTGAGTTATGCCCTACGCACATGTCACGGATATACAAATCAGCACGTTGAACCATACAAGTTGAGGTTACAACGCATATGTATAGTCTTTCTGTTATGATATCCTGGATGTGCGGGGATATAGATTATCACCATCAAATCCCTTTTTGCTCATCCATATCTTATCTCCAGACTCATATCTCACTGAACAATATGCGCAAACTCTTTTGCCATATTATTCTACCCTGGCAGAACTCTTTCTCGGGATTGATACTTGTGGCCACAAGATTTTTTGAGATACAGTCTCGAAGCATCTGGATATTGAACTCTCTATACGAGCTGATGGATCCAATATCTGTACACACCGAACTCCATAAGCATCGGACTATACTCAACGGTCACACCATGAAAGGTCCGTGACATGCGTGGAACCAAAGTATGGTGGATCACTTATAAGTCCACCATGGCACTCAGGTCAAAGGACCATGTATACTACTAAACTCGAGAGGACCCTCCGTTGACGGCTTATATAGGATGTCTATCGGAGGCCCTCATGAGTCTGTCCCATTCCAGTCCTAACTGGATACCCATATGTCAATATGAGCTCCAAGCTCACAGTCAGCTAGGAATGACCATCTATACCCTATAGCATCTATACAGTTGGCTATGAACAATATACGCAACTACCATTTTCTGGCACCCGATTGCAACTTTTGCAACTATGTAGTTACTAGTATATTCCTAGGTCTATGTCCCATTAGAAACAAGGCTCCAACTCTTGGATCTGTTGAGTATTATAACCAACTAACAATTAACTGTGCTAACATTTAACAATTATATGTCTCAGTGTGGCTAACTATAAACCCTTATCTAAACTCCTTTAGATCTGATCCAAACTTCTTCAGATCTACAATGTCTGCAACGTTACATGCATAATACCATATAAATGGGTATTAACGATTTAATAGGAATGTATACTTGTGTAAATACATAAGTATATGCATATTCAAGGATGGTACGTAAGCAACGACCTTAATAATTGGCTTTTTTGTCAGAGTGTGTGGGAGGCCACACTAACTCTTTAGTGTCTACTAGAGAAGAAGATGAAGAATTGGTGCACCCTACACACCCAGCTCAGGTTACTTGCGCCCCCAAGGATTCGAACCCTTGCTTCCATATCCATGGAGGCTTTATAGGACTTTAGAGGTTCATACTTGTACCCATCAGAATGGCCAGCCCGATGGGTACAAGGATGAACCTCTAAAGGCTTATAAGGCCTATATAGAGATAGAGACGGTGGTTTGAATCCTTGGGGGCGTAGGTAACCTGAGCTGGGTGTGTAGGGTGGCCAGTTCTTCATCTTCTTCTCTAGTGGACACCAAGGAGTTAATGTGGGCTCCCGCACACTCTGATAAATGGCACCATTGTTGTTGCAATATAATGGGATTAGATCCACTAAACTTGGGACTATACCAAGTTCTGCGACAAACTTCCTGATCCACACTATTTTTTTGTTACTTTTGAAGCTGTAATGTCATCTGCTTCAGTGGTAGAATCTGCTGTGGATCCCTGTTTGATACTCTTTTAACCTATGACGGGTCTATTGAGAATAAAGACATATCTAGATGTAGACTTTCTATCATCTGAATTAGACTAAAAGTATGAATTAGTGTATCCTCTTACCTGTAAGTAATTTTCTCCATATATGAGAAACTTGTCCTTTGTACCCTTAAGGTATTTAAGGATACGTTTGATTGCCATCCAATGGCTATCACCTGGATCAGAAGGGTACCGACTCGTAATGTCACGCCCCAGACCCAAAAGATCCGACACACGACATCACTTACATTCATTCACTGCATGTGCACTCATAAATAATATTACACAAAATTTTCAACTTTCATTTCAATTTCTTTCAGAATTATAGCAATTGAATTATGACTGGGACAATTATTAAACCGGAGATACGCAGAGTTTTCTCAGAGATTAACACTCTACTACGTCACCAGTAGCAACTTTGTTACCGGGAGCCCAGAATATATCCATTGCAAATTCTTACTTAAAATCATCCAATAACCACACTTTATAAAACTTAAACCAAATCCAATCCACACACAATGAAATAATACATAAGTATTTATTCAATAGGGACAAACCAAATATCCTATCCCACGTGTCCCCAAATGAAACACACAACAACCTAGCAACTTAGGGAACCCAAGGAACAGTAGAAGCCTTGCCAAATCCGCTAAGCACACATGTACCTTATTTACCTGAAATCACCATAAACTATAATGAGTATAAAACTCAGTAAGCATACTAATTTTTCATATATCAAATACAAATACATATATGTACACAATGCATATGTATGATATGCTGTGATCAATCAAAATCATAATCTTATCAAATCATATATCATGTAAGCGCTTACACATTCTTTCAAAACACATAATAGGAATACCATCACTCAACTACTACTTAATAGGACTTACATATCACATATCACATAATGAGCCAAATGTCACTCGTAGGTGACATACCGTATGAGAGGAATAGTACAAGTGAGGTCTTTAAATCACACATATATAACGCTTATGCCCGAAGGTAAAAGCCAAACCCTCACCCTGATCATCGGTGAGTCCTCTCACATGTACCAATACGCCACCACACGAATGTGATGACTCACACTTCCTTTAGGTACCAATAGGATCCTCCCTACATACGGAACACATAACATATACCCATCCCAAAGGAAAGGCCACACATAAAGGCTCCACAAATCACATAAAATGCCTACTAAGTTAACAGTGAGTTCAAGTACCCTCAAATCACAAAATATTTCTCATGGACATATTACACTTCAAAAGCTTTCTTTGTTAAACGCATCTTATTTTGGAAAGCTCACTTTCAAAAACACATGTATGTCCATGCTCAATGTCAATGCTCACATTCATAAACATATATTCACATTTCATATCAAAATATACTTTGACATATCATAAACATATTCTTAACCCCATTTACAAAATCATACAAAACAATTATTATGTTTATTGTGATTCCAGTAGTAAGTCTAGTATACTTACCTCTTAACACTTTCAGCTACAAGGCTTAAATCTCCTTAACCTATCAATGGAGATTAATCCTTTCATAAGCCTCACAATTCACACAAAATACTTTAAATAGCTTACAAAATTATACACAATGCATTTATCACATCAAATTGGTCTAAATATTTGGTTTCTCAAAACCTGTCATTCTGACCACTTACACTTAACAAAAATTTCTAATATATCAAATGATGTCCAATTACTCCGAAATAAGAATATATCATTCTTGACTCATATATACTTCTTATATATGAATATTATATCAAAATTCCTACACAATCCATTCCATACACACTATCGAATCCAAACTACAAACCTGACAGGATCAAGATACTTACTGAACAGTATTCAATCTCCCAATTTTATAAAATCATATACTAACTCAAAAATTATAAAACTACCACATAATTACTCTTGACACATATTTTAGTCCATGATAAATATTTGACTTCCAAATAACTGCCAAAAGTATTTTAAAACTATTTTATTTCATAACTTTAAAAATCTGTTAATCAAATACTACAATGAGCTGATACACTTTAGAAATTCATAACACTTCAACCACATTGATCCAAATTCTCAATTCCGAGTATATCATGTTAGACATATAAAATTATTATATTCCACAAATTCGTAATTTTTAAAGATCATTCAGCAGGTCAAAAATTATTTTCCACTGTATCATACTGTTTACACAGGAAATTTCCAGAATTCCAGGGTCATTTTGGTAAATTCACTACAAATTCAATTTCCGAGATTTTCAGTCGATTCAAAGTCTCAGATGATCCTAAACATGTCTAATTTCATATACTCAAAATTCAAAACCAGAATCGAATCACAACAATTTATAAAATTCCTAGATCAAGAGACTATTAAGTAGAAATTCCACAATTCATCATAATTTATCAAGCTATCTTATAGATCATCATCAATTCTCACAACATCAAACGAAATACACATCAAATCCTTAATTATAAATATTTCCAGAAATCAAAACTTAAAGAAATTAAATTAATTAACACCAATAAATTGATAATTAGTTGTGATATACCTCTAAAGATCCAAAATGTCAATTTCTTCTTCTTTTTCTTCTTCTTCTTCTCTTTCTCTCTCCTTTATTTCTCTCTTCTCTCTCTAAAAATGGGTAGCTCGACCAAAATGAGAGAATTAGGGTTTTTAAAAGTGTATTTTTATACTAAGTGGTTAATTTTTGGTATTTACGAATTTGCCCCCAAAACTTTCAAAGTATAACAATTTGGTCCCTAAAATAATTCCAAAGTCTTGCAAATAAACCCAATACTAATAGTATATCCTTAACCTATAAAAACACTACTAATAACAATATAACATACAAATAAAATACGTATATTTATATATATAAATATACATATTCTTACCGGTTATGGATACTGGTTACTACAATTCTCCCCTCCTTATAAGAATTTCATCCTCGAAATTCATAACTTAAGCACATAGATGAGGATACTTAGATCTCATTTCTTCTTCTCATTCTCAATTTTCCTTTTCAACTGTATGGTTTATTCATAAAACATTTACAAAGCAATCTTCCTTGTATATAGGATTTGCTCATTGTGGTCCAAAATCCTAATAAATACTCATTCATATGTTAGATTATCTCTAAGTTGGCTCATAACTTAGTATATGAGAGAAGTACGAAACATATATCCATAAAATAAACATATGACACACATTATGGACTTATAAAATTATACACACATATTTTTATTCTTTTTTTTTTCTTTCCATTCGTTCAATATTTAATGGGTATCTATACACTTCACCTTTCATTCATTAAAGAATAACATAGATGTAGAATACCCATACTAATCTCTTACATAAAATTCTTAACTCCTTTAAAAATTTTAATCCCTTCAACATATACTCATACGTCATAATATCATTCACTACCTTGATATCATTAAAAAAAAAAATGTAGTATTTCTACGCAACTAAGTTGTCATTCAAATCAGAATATTGAAAGCATTATCTTAAACGATCAAAAATCAACTTCAATAAAAAGACCTTTAGTTCAACTGATTCTTAAACTATAGATCTTAACATTATATCTCTTACTTTAACTCTTAAAGAAAAAATAGTCCACCTTATTGGACATCATTTTCTCATTGAGATTTACATGTCTGCTTTTTCTAATATGCTCGATTTCAAATAGAAAAGATTCTACTAGCACAATTACTGCGATGACAAATATGATTCTTTTAACTATTCCTTTAACGTCATCCACGTAAAAGGAAAGGACAAAATGATTATTGATTTTCTTGCATAAAACTCTATAAATAGCCTAAACCTCATAATCACTTTTCTAGCAATAAATAAAACCAACCTTCTTACCATCTTCATAATGAATCCCATTATCATAACTCCTCCTGTTCCTTTTTCTCCACCACAATTTCCAGACCTAATCAAAACCAGAACACTCCATTCCCGTGCCAAAGAATTCATCAGACACTACGCCATCTTAGCAGTCCAAGAACACGGCCTCACAGTTCTTGGTGGCCCTTTGTTCAACTTAGAATACCCTTTCTTTCACCTGCACTCTTTTTTCCCATTTTCCCAATGGTCCAAACCTGTCCTTTACTTGTTATGGTACCTGTTGGATCTATATACAATTGCCATGGAATTCCCATTACTTAGAACCCTCCAAAAATTAGAAAAATGTGATGAAGATCATCCAGCCCTGATTTTTCTCCAATGGTTTTACCCAAAGACATGGTGGATAACTAAATTTCAATACATGATTGCAAACAACACAAATGCTGCAGTCCCCAGACAACATCTTTGGTCAGTCTTACTTCTCCAACGGAAGGGTATGATTATTTCAGATCACGAGATTCATTATTACCCCACTGTTAAGGATTACTTCACATTTACCCTTTCACTAAAGGGATCAATTAAGCTCTGGCCTGAAGAAGTAATTCAGCAAAAGAGAGAACTTGAAAGAATTCTTGCTCAGGAAAATCAAATAATTCCTCCGTCTATTTGGATCTCCCCAGAAGATGCTGCACCTTGGGAACAAGTTGAAGCTGACTTTACAGAAGACCTGAATTTTGCCAATATACTCAAATTCCAACAAAGACAAAAATATCATCTTTCACATCTCAGAAATACAGATTACTCTACTCATCATCACCATATCCCAAACATGACTTATTATGCCAGATACAGACAAGCAATGGATAACCTTCACCAATGGCCTCAGCTAACTGTCCCGACAGAACCTACCCAATCTCAGCCAGTTGTCCCGACAGAACCTACTCAATCTCAGCCAGTTGTCCCGACAGAACTTGACCAACACCAACCCAATCTTGACTTATCCCTCTTTCAAGACTCCCAACCTTATCCAACCGACACCCAAATCCAAGAGGAAGCCAGCACATCCCTCATCCAGACCAGCTCACCTGGAGAAGATCAAGATATGGTAGACCCACATTCCACTCCGCCAGAGCCCTCATTCAATGTACGGGAACAACAACTCCATAAGTTCCTCTCTCACGGATACGACACAGATGAAAGCGACCAAGGAGACTCATTTTGACCTACATTGCTGTTTCTATTTTCACAGAAACTAGATCCGTGTTGCTCTATCACATCAAAGAGAGACTGATTACTGCTTTATCTTTATGTCAAGTGTGCTTTATCTTTCTTTATGTCTGCTTTTAATCTATCGGCCAAAAATCAATGTTAAGACCACAAAAATTCTTATAATTAATAAAGTTAATTTGGCTTCAAGTCTAAAAATTCAGATGTTAGCCTAAAAGTCTTCAAGTCATAAATGCATTATCAACCATTAGTGTCAAGACGACATGGTCTCTAAGTCTATAAAATGGACATTTATTTGACTTTTCTTAATCATCTTACCTAACTCGTCCCGTTTATGACACAATTTTATCACACTTTTATATCAACAAATATTTATTCACAATTTTGTGGCCTATTGTCCCTTATAAATGATAAAGTAAAACTCATTCTTTTCTTTTTGCCTCACAAGAACTAAGGAAAATATATTTGAACATACTTACACATATGCTCCATAGCTGTTATCATTTTTTTTCTTCTATAAATGCATTGTTTTTGCATCCTTATACAAACTAAAAAACATTCAAAGATTAAGGTGAGCGTAACAATAGAGGAAACCTCAGCTCGTCGATTCACAAAAATTTGTGTCTTTTGTGGATCCAACCCTGGAAATACTGAAGAGTTTGTAAAACCTACAGAAAATCTTGGTAAGGTATTAGCTGAGCGAAATATACATTTAGTATATGGAGGAGGTAACCGTGGGTTAATGGGGTCTGTGGCAAAAGCTACATACAATAAAAGTAGTCGAGTTTTGGATATCATTCCAAAACCTTTAGCTATTGAAAATATTGTAGAAAAAAACAGTTGGGGATGAGTTACAAGTCTCATCTATGTACGAGCAAATGGCTCAAATGCTTAGGCATGCAGATGCCTTCATAGCTCTACTAGGAGGTTTCGGGACTTTAAAGGAAAATTTTCAAATTGCCTTATGGGCACAATTACAAATCCAATAAAAACCCATTGGTTTGTTAAATATTAATGACTTTTATAATGGGTTGTTATCTTTTCTTGACTATGCAGCGGGAACACAATTCATTCCACTTCTAGCACGACGGATTCTTATTTCAGCTCCAACTGTTGATCAACTAATTGATCAATTACAGTCTTTTATTCCTCTGTCTAATCCAACATTGCATCAGTTAGATTGGTCTACTCATGACAGTAAGAAGAAGCGCAAAATAGACTTAAATCTCACTCCGTAGCCTCTACTGTATTTTTGTTGCTGCTATTGTTGTTGTTTTCCTTTTCAATAAAAGTTGTTTCAATTGATGTCTTCAATACTCTACTTCTCTATATTTTGTCATTGAGAAAATTATCTCAATTTACTCTATGACATGCAAATTATCATTATAAGATATTCAACATCACTTTTACTAAGCATATTAGTCATAACTTAAAAAAAAATCTAAATAGTAACATTAAGATCCACAAGGTACCATTATCCACAACAACAACAATCTTAGCAGCTCTTGGATACTGTGTCATCTTCACAAAATCATACAAAATTTAAGGAATATGTCAAGCTTTTACACAACAAAGCTACAAATACAATCCTAAGGATTTGGCATCTGCTCGGTTCCCTTGACTCGACACTTAAAAGTCTACAGAATCATATCTTAGCTCTGATACCAATAAAAGCTGTCACGCCCCAGACCCAAAAGATCCGACACACGACATCACTTACATTCATTCACTGCATGTGCACTCATAAATAATATTACACAAAATTTTCAACTTTCATTTCAATTTCTTTCAGAATTATAGCAATTGAATTATGACTGGGACAATTATTAAACCGGAGATACGCAGAGTTTTCTCAGAGATTAACACTCTACTACGTCACCAGTAGCAACTTTGTTACCGGGAGCCCAGAATATATCCATTGCAAATTCTTACTTAAAATCATCCAATAACCACACTTTATAAAACTTAAACCAAATCCAATCCACACACAATGAAATAATACATAAGTATTTATTCAATAGGGACAAACCAAATATCCTATCCCACGTGTCCCCAAATGAAACACACAACAACCTAGCAACTTAGGGAACCCAAGGAACAGTAGAAGCCTTGCCAAATCCGCTAAGCACACATGTACCTTATTTACCTGAAATCACCATAAACTATAATGAGTATAAAACTCAGTAAGCATACTAATTTTTCATATATCAAATACAAATACATATATGTACACAATGCATATGTATGATATGCTGTGATCAATCAAAATCATAATCTTATCAAATCACATATCATGTAAGCGCTTACACATTCTTTCAAAACACATAATAGGAATACCATCACTCAACTACTACTTAATAGGACTTACATATCACATATCACATAATGAGCCAAATGTCACTCGTAGGTGACATACCGTATGAGAGGAATAGTACAAGTGAGGTCTTTAAATCACACATATATAACGCTTATGCCCGAAGGTAAAAGCCAAACCCTCACCCTGATCATCGGTGAGTCCTCTCACATGTACCAATACGCCACCACACGAATGTGATGACTCACACTTCCTTTAGGTACCAATAGGATCCTCCCTACATACGGAACACATAACATATACCCATCCCAAAGGAAAGGCCACACATAAAGGCTCCACAAATCACATAAAATGCCTACTAAGTTAACAGTGAGTTCAAGTACCCTCAAATCACAAAATATTTCTCATGGACATATTACACTTCAAAAGCTTTCTTTGTTAAACGCATCTTATTTTGGAAAGCTCACTTTCAAAAACACATGTATGTCCATGCTCAATGTCAATGCTCACATTCATAAACATATATTCACATTTCATATCAAAATATACTTTGACATATCATAAACATATTCTTAACCCCATTTACAAAATCATACAAAACAATTATTATGTTTATTGTGATTCCAGTAGTAAGTCTAGTATACTTACCTCTTAACACTTTCAGCTACAAGGCTTAAATCTCCTTAACCTATCAATGGAGATTAATCCTTTCATAAGCCTCACAATTCACACAAAATACTTTAAATAGCTTACAAAATTATACACAATGCATTTATCACATCAAATTGGTCTAAATATTTGGTTTCTCAAAACCTGTCATTCTGACCACTTACACTTAACAAAAATTTCTAATATATCAAATGATGTCCAATTACTCCGAAATAAGAATATATCATTCTTGACTCATATATACTTCTTATATATGAATATTATATCAAAATTCCTACACAATCCATTCCATACACACTATCGAATCCAAACTACAAACCTGACAGGATCAAGATACTTACTGAACAGTATTCAATCTCCCAATTTTATAAAATCATATACTAACTCAAAAATTATAAAACTACCACATAATTACTCTTGACACATATTTTAGTCCATGATAAATATTTGACTTCCAAATAACTGCCAAAAGTATTTTAAAACTATTTTATTTCATAACTTTAAAAATCTGTTAATCAAATACTACAATGAGCTGATACACTTTAGAAATTCATAACACTTCAACCACATTGATCCAAATTCTCAATTCCGAGTATATCATGTTAGACATATAAAATTATTATATTCCACAAATTCGTAATTTTTAAAGATCATTCAGCAGGTCAAAAATTATTTTCCACTGTATCATACTGTTTACACAGGAAATTTCCAGAATTCCAGGGTCATTTTGGTAAATTCACTACAAATTCAATTTCCGAGATTTTCAGTCGATTCAAAGTCTCAGATGATCCTAAACATGTCTAATTTCATATACTCAAAATTCAAAACCAGAATCGAATCACAACAATTTATAAAATTCCTAGATCAAGAGACTATTAAGTAGAAATTCCACAATTCATCATAATTTATCAAGCTATCTTATAGATCATCATCAATTCTCACAACATCAAACGAAATACACATCAAATCCTTAATTATAAATATTTCCAGAAATCAAAACTTAAAGAAATTAAATTAATTAACACCAATAAATTGATAATTAGTTGTGATATACCTCTAAAGATCCAAAATGTCAATTTCTTCTTCTTTTTCTTCTTCTTCTTCTCTTTCTCTCTCCTTTATTTCTCTCTTCTCTCTCTAAAAATGGGTAGCTCGACCAAAATGAGAGAATTAGGGTTTTTAAAAGTGTATTTTTATACTAAGTGGTTAATTTTTGGTATTTACGAATTTGCCCCCAAAACTTTCAAAGTATAACAATTTGGTCCCTAAAATAATTCCAAAGTCTTGCAAATAAACCCAATACTAATAGTATATCCTTAACCTATAAAAACACTACTAATAACAATATAACATACAAATAAAATACGTATATTTATATATATAAATATACATATTCTTACCGGTTATGGATACTGGTTACTACACGTAACACTTACAGCCATACTAATATCAGGTCTTGTATACATTATGACATACATCAAGCTTTTAACAGCTGATCATAAAAAATGTTAGACATTCTAACCCTTTCATCTTCCTTTTGAGGACATATCTTCCTCAAAAGATGAATGCTATGTCTAAAAGGTACATTAACTGTCTTACAGTTGCGAAAACTGTACCTTTCTAAGACACTATTAGTGGATGAAGATTGAGAAAATTCTATCAGCCTCTTAGCTCTATCGCTACAAAGCTTTATACATAGTATATAGAAAGCTTTCCCCAAATTCTTCATGGAGAAATTCTTACTAAGGTAATTTTTACTGACTGTAGCATACCGATATCATTCTCAATAATTAGTACTGGTGCAAAGGTTTTCTTAAATTCGATCATTGATCGTTGAGCATAACCTTTTGCTATCAGACGGGCCTTGAAGATCTCTACCTTTCCATTAGGCCCACGCTCCTGCTTGTAAACCCATTTACAATCGATAGAAATTATTCCTTCAGGAAGCTCAACCTAGCTCCATACTTGGTTTTGATGCATAGAGTCAATTTTGGATTTCATGGCATCCTACCATTTTCCCGAATCAATATCTAATATTGTGTTTTTGCAGGTTACAAGATCATTTTTGTCCACTAAGAAAATCTCAAAGGTACCTTCAGGTATCATACCATACCTTTTAGGTTGCCTCAATATCCTTTTGTGACCTACATAGAGGGTGTGTAAAAGGTAATATGCTCGACTAAGCCTATGATTCCATCTGTGATTCATTCTGATTAACTTCATCAAGATCAATCTTTCTACAATTCCCACAATCCATGATAAATTGTTTCTCTAAGAAAGTGGCATTCCAAGTAATGAACACATTTTATTCCTTAGGATCATAGAACTGGTATCCCATTAAGTTCATATGATAACCAATAAACTAATACTTGTACCCCATAGGTGTAAGTTTATCCTGTCGTGTAACTTTTACATAAGTAGGACAAACACAAATCTTAAAATATTAAAGACTTGGATTCCTTTCAGTCCATATCTCATAGGGAGTGGAGAGAACGGCTTTAGACGAAACTCTATTCAATAAATGAGCAGCAGTATGTAGAGCATAGCCTCAAAGATATTTAGGAAGATTGGTGAAGCTCATCATCAATTAGATTGTATCTAATAAAGTCCGATTCCTCATCTCCAAGACACCATTGTGCTATGGAGTTGCTGGAGGACTATACTGAGCGAGAATTCTATTCTTCTTTAAATAATTCAAAAATTCACTGCCTCGATCTGATCGAAGGCATTTGACATATATATTAGTTTGTTTATCTACTTCAAGTCTAAATTCTTTAAAATTTTAAAGGTTTCAGACTTATATCTCATAAGAAACACATAACCATATCATGACAAATCATCGATGAAGGTTACGAACTGTTGAAAACTGACGGGAGATTTAATACATGTAGGTGTATGCATGTGCTATTGTGTCTATTTCCTAATAGATGTATCTTATACATATTCTACATGGCGGAAGCGTGAAAATTACAATAAACACAATAAATAAAATATATTAATCACATTAATATATTAGAAGGTTTGAGAACTCACCTTAATATGTAACATTATACACGTAATTCCCTGGAGTCCGCATAGAGACCAACTCGTGGGTAGTTTTAGTCACCAACACGGTGGGCTTGTGAGCTAGAACAATAACCCTATACGCAGCACTGGGTTTAATTTTTAAATCCCAAAATGGCCGGTATGTGTTTGTATCTTTTCTCTAGAATGATAAGAAATGGAAGTTGAAACAATTCTCAATTGCTTCTTATACATTATAGAAAAAATTGAAAATTTTTTATTTTTTTTCTATATTTTTTCTTCTTTTCTTCTTCCTCCATTTCTTTCTCATTTCTTGGCAAACACAATCACACAACCGCACGTTTCACAAATCTCTCTCTTTATATATACATAATAAAATAATAATAATATAATATATTATATATTATAAATAATAATAAAATATTATTAATGGGTGACAACTATATGTCACCATATAATATAATAATATTATATATTAAATAATATATAATATAATAATATAAAATAAAGAGATATTTTGATTATTTAACAATTAAATAGTCAAAGTGTTAAATGATTATTTTGCCCCTCATAAATAGTTATCACGTCTACCTCCAATGGGTTCCACTAAACTCGCACTTGAGTAAACTCAACTGAGGGTTCACAATACGCCACGTGTCATTATACAATTAGTAAATAATAATTATTGACTAATTCTTGTATTTAGCACTTAAATACAGATACACACGTTTCCCGTGGTTCTATTGAATATTGCTGGATTAAACACTTTAATCTAATACGTTACCCCAGTTCACAATGAGTACACTCCATATCGCAGGACTCCCTAAGTCCTACGCTCGATTTGTCAAATGAAACTATTTTATAAGTCCATGAGCAATGCCCCACGCACACGTCACGGATATTACAAATCAGCGCGTTGAACCATACAAGCTGAGGTTACAACGCATACTTATAGTCCTTCTGTCATGATATCCTGGATGTGCGGGGATATAGATTATAACTGTCAAATCCTCTAGTGCACATCCATGTCTTATCTCCAGACTTGTATTTCACTGAATAATATGTGTAAACTACTTTGCCATATTGTTCTACCTTGGCGGAACTTTTTCCTGAGATGATTGCTTGTGGCCATAAGACTTTTTGAGATACAGTCTCGAAGTATCTGGATATCTAACTCCATATGGGAGCTGACGGATCCCATATCTGTACACATCAGACTTTATAAGCATTGGACCATACCCAGCGACACCCAGCGGTCACACCATGAAAGGTCTGCGACATGCATGGAACCAAAGTATGGTGGATCACTTACAAGCCTACCGTGGCACTCAGGTCAAAGGATCACGTATACTACTAAACTCGAAAGGACTTTTCATTGACAACTTACATTTGGTATCTATCAGAGGCCCTCATGAGTCTGTCCCATATCCAGTCATAACTGGATACCCATATGTCAATACGAGATTCAAGCTCACAGTCGGCTAAAAATGACCATTTATACCCTATTGGCATGACATATGCTGATCTATATAAAAAGGTATCCACCGACAGACCCGCATCGACAGAAATAGATCAGGGACAATAATTCGAGAACATACTTGCAAAACTAGCATTTTTTGGCACTCAATTGCAACTCTTGTAACTATAAAGTTACTAGTATATTCTTAGGTCTAGATTCCATTATAGATAAGGTTCCAACTCTTGGATCTGCTGAGTATTATAACCAGCTAACACTTAGTTGTGCTAACATTTAGCATTTATATCTCTCAGCGTGGCTAACTATGAGCCCTTATCTAAACTCTTTTAGATCTGATCTGAACTCATTCAGATCGTACAATGTCTGTAATGTTACATGTATAGTACCATATAAATAGGTATTAGGGATTTAATAGGAATGTACACTTGTACAAATACATAAGTATAAGTACATTCAGGGATGGCACATAAGCACCGACCCCAACAAAAACCACCAATAGTAGCATGATTCATTGGACCATATACATCACTATGTATAAGTTTTAATATACTAGTGGCATGGTGTCAAACACTAATAAAATAAGATTTGGTTATTTTTTTTTTAATACATGATTCACAAACTGGATAAGGTTCTATGGTTAAATCAGGTATTCGATCATCTTTAACCAGTGGGATAAACGTCTAACACCTATATAACATAATCTCATATACCATAATTTTATTTCATTTAAAGTTCCTGAACTACTTGTTGCGTTTACCTATACATTCATGACATTTTGTGTTGTATTCAATATATAATGACCATTAATTAACTGACAATCAGCTATCAAAATATTATGCATATCATATAAACATAAGGAACGATTTCATATATATATATATATATATATATATATATATGATAACATTTACTGTCAAGTATAGAAAAGGATACTATCTGTCTCAAAATACTATGTATATAAAAACAATTATACAATACTACAGTTCTATTATTATGAGAGATGTAAATCAAAATGTCCCACAGCCTCGACCTGAAGGAAATCTCTATTTTCAACACGAAGCTGAATCTCTCTCGACTGCAACAGTCTAACTTCCCTCAGACCCTGCAACATATTGCAAATGTGAGAAGGAGATTCAGTATCCAATACTCGGTCAGAATTAGCATAATATGCTAAAGAAATGACAATAATAGGTAAACAAATACCTGAGGGATTCTTCTTAATTGAGGCAAGGTATCTCTAGCAATTTCTCTTCCAGTGTCTTTCCTTGTCACAGTGGAAACATTTTTCTTTATCTTTCTTTTGTGGTTTGGATATTGGTTGCCTTTGAGGATCTATCCTAGGTGTTTGCCTCACCTTTTTTTCTTCTTTCCTTTAGGCTTCCAGAAGCCCTAGGAGAAGAAGATTAAGCATTCTGAACAAAGAGGGATAATCCTACCTTGTTCATGTCATCTTCTGTTGTCTTTAACATATTATAAAGTTTAGCATAAGACGGGGTCATTGCTTGTATATTAAAATTCATTATGAACTGTCTAAAAGACCCTAGAAGTGACTGGAGAATAAAACTATTTCTTAGATATTGTTCAACGTAATGTCCATCATCTCTAACCTCTCAATTATATTAATCATATTGAGGGTATGGGGACTGATTGGACTGCCCTAAAAAAGTCTACATTGAAAAAGGGATTTCGCAACCTTATAAGCCTCAATCTGAGAACGGTCGCCAAATAGCTCATTTAGATGAAGCATAATGCTACTAGCATCACCCATATGAGCATGCTCTCTCTGTAAATCTATAGACATAGAGGTAAGAACATAAGATTTAACTTTTAAATCATCATCTAACCATTTCTGATAAGTCACCCTCTCCTTTTTTGGGCTTCATCAGAAATTCCTCCGGACATACGATGATCTATAACATCCAAGTTTTTTAGAATTCAAGAACAATGATCAGATTCATCAACTAGTCTTTATAGTTTTTGGCACCTTTGAGTTGGTTCGCATCCAATATGTGTGCCAATGGATTAAATGAGGCCATTATATCTTTACAAAAGAAAATAAGATATGTTAACGGAATATAAATATTTCAATTGATAATTTTTATTTTAGATTAATGATATAATCAAATTACACATTTTTTAAATCTAAAACACCCTCCCACTACTTTACATAATTCTTTAAATCTCTTAAAAGGGAAAACAACAAATTTAAACTCTTTAAATTTTACAATAAAAAGTAGATTTTTTTGACATTTTACTCTGGCCTCATGCTTTAGCAATATTGGCCATTGTAAAATTCAAAAAATAGACAACTTTTGTTAATTGTATCTCATACAACTCTTATCACTGATCCTAAATATACCTTATCCTCACGCTTTAGCAATATTGGATAAGTATATTTTAGATTAACTTGTCAATGATCAAATATATGTTACTGATATTACCCTCACCTTTTTGTAATATTGAGTAATACGTTCGCATATATTTGTCTCAGCACATATTTAACCGGTATAATCAAAATCAGACCGACTAAATTCCTTACGCTTTAATAATATTGGAAAAGATCGATAAGACCTGACTAATACCTTATTGACAAGACAGATTAACATATAACATTATCTCATAATGGTACACTATTCTATCTCATTAAGAGAGCTTACTTAATTCTATCCCCATCTCATGAGGCCGTGATTCTTAATCACATATTTGTTTTTTGAAAACACAACTAATCCCATCAATGGGTTCTCATTGTGGTTACCAGCATAAACAAATGGCCCACAATTTTTATCACATTTATAACAATTATAAATTATAAAAAATAAACCATTTATTTTTAAACTCTTTAAAAATAAACATTTTGAATAACCGGCGTAATAACGGTGATATAGGTTCCAGGAACTGCAACATTGAAGACCTAGCCTCCAGTGTTGTGGAACCAACCTAAATGCTCTGGGGTGTTAAGGTTTCTACCCTAGCGTCGCGGCACTCAGCCTACAGCACTACGACATCCCTTTCAGTTATGTCCCGATTATGAATTTTTCCATACTTGAAATACATAATCGATAGCACCGAGATATCCAATTATGCCACATACACTCCAATATAAACACAAACAACATAGTGCTCTGATACCATTTTTGTTTGGTGTTGTGTGCGTGTGCACCGTGCATCAGGTGAATGTATACATTTTAAACAATTTAAAAATAATGTCATACATGTTACACATCAGAATTATAAATATGCACACATCATAATCTTATTACTCTAATGAGATTAGAAGACTTACTCTTGAAGCATGCTTTGAACAATTCTAGTTAGAGACGTGGTGAGCTTTCTCAAGTTAGAATGATAGCTTTCCTTTTTTGGAAGAAATATTGAAGCAATTCTTGCTTTTAAATTATCTCTCAGAATTTTTAACTTTGAAACAATTCTTGCTTCTAAAATTTATCTCTTGGCCCTTTAAATATTATGCTTATAATTTTCTTCTTAATTCAACAAATGAATTAAAGTTCTTAAATAGCTAAATCCGACACCTTTCAAGCCAACTACATATCAATAGGTGGCCACCAAAATAAGCATAACAAAGTTTTAAAAATAATTGGTGGCGTGCATTGAACTTGGTGTCTGAATTTGAGCAAAGTTGATGGCTTAAAAGATTACACAACATGCTTGAATATAACAGGTCATGCTTAACAAAAAGAATTAATAGTAAAGCTTGTGAGGTGGCTGAGCACTAATAAATTGTGTGGCAATAGATTTCTAACTTACTGCCACGTCCAGTTTTTATGATTGAATCAAATTCAATTGCAAAGGCATTAATACCTTTTAGCCAATAGAATTAGAACTTGTACATAATGTTTTTGATTTCAACAAATAAAAATGCAACAAGTGTAAATGAATACAATTCAAATGAATCAAATTCATTTGAATTGTATTAGCCGAATTATAATGAATAATGAAATAATAATTATTGCATTATTTTAATAGTTTGGTCTACTAATGTTCTATTTAGTACCTATATAAAATATTAGCACAATTTGAGACATACACTAGGTAGATAAAAGTGTCAAGTCTTATTGGCACAATTTTATGTTTAACACTTAAACCTTAACTACTCCCTGAGAGATCCTAAAATAAATTAATATTTTTTTAAAAACTTCCTTGATCGAACAATTCAATTCGATGTGCTACCCACGTGCTCAACGAGTACACTTTATATAGTGAGGCTCCCTAGGCTGACACATATTTTATCTCACAGAACATTTTTGTAAGTCCATAACCGATGACCCCTCGCCCCCCTCCCCCACACACGTTATAAATAATACAAAATGGCGAGTTAAACCATGCAAGTTAAGGTTTATCTTATTCGTATAATCCCCCCGTCATTAATATTCTAAAAGAGCGGAGACATAAATCAACACCATCAAGTCCTTTATTGCTCAACCATAAACTTATCTCCTCGATTCGTATTTCGATAAAATATTTTTACAAACTCTTCTGCGATATTGTTTATACCACGGAAAACTCTTTCTTAGGTTTAATGCTTATGGCTATAAGACTTCCTAGAATACAACATTAGAGTATCTGGATATTTAACTCACCCATATGAACTGACGGATCCCATATTTATACACACCGAACTCCACGAGCATCAGATCATACCCAGCGACATGTAGCTGTCAGACCATGAAAGGTCTCTGACATGTGTAGAACCTAAGTATGATGGATCACTTATAAGCCCATCGTGGTGCTCAGTTTAAGGGGCCACGAATACTACTTAACTTGAGAAGACTCTCTACTGACGAAATTATGAGATATCTATTAGAAGTCTTTATTGAGTCTTGTTTAATATCCAGTCCTTACTGAATAGTTGTATATCTATATGAGCTTTCATTAAGCTTATAATCTACTAAGATTAATTATCTGGATAATTCAGATATAGATATATACTAATCTATATTAATCGAGTTCACTCGATAGACTCTGCTTCGGTGAAAATAGACCAGGTACTTATAATTCAAGAATATACTTACACAATGACATTTCCTAGTAACGCTTTTAGCTTTTTGTAACTATGTCATTGTTAGTATATTCTCAGGTCTTTGTCCTATTTCAAACAAGGTTCTAACTCTTTATACCTGATCTGAACTCTCTAAGATCAATGTAATGTCTGAAATGTTACAAGCATCTTACCTTAATAAAAATAATTAGCGATTTAATGAAATATTTTTTTATTACATAAATATGAAATTATAATATTCATATAAAATTTGGGATGACATATGAGGACAAATTCCAATACTATGGAGCAAAAAAATCAAAGACTCTAAAGTAAAAAAAGAAGAGTCTTTGGTAGTTCTAGAAAGTGTAGAGGCCACTCCGCCTTCCAAAAAATAAAGGTCAAATCTACCTAAAGTTTTGGTTCCTGAAGTAGCACTGAAAATGAGAAGGGTCCCTCATATTGATAATTAGCGCTCCACTCTCCTTGCATTAAGTTTAGTGGGATAAAGATACGTTTGCCCCATGCTTTATGAAGTAGGGTTTTAGAGAAGTGGTGAGACACTACTATTTTCACGAACAGATAAAGAAAGTTTGATTATAGTCTTATCAAAGCCGTTTACAAAAGCTAATTGAGTAATATTGAGAAGGCTTTCCAACATGAGTGCCAAAGCCAAAAAGTAAAAAAGCTTTGCTTCCTTAATAATGGTAAGTGACTCATTTTGTGTTTGTTATTATTGATTATTGAATCAACTAAGTGTTTGTTCCTATTATACTTGTATGTTTTGCAGTGCTTGTAAGATAGCCTGTGTATTGCATATGCATTTAAAGATGAGTTAAAAAATTCGATGAAGGAGGATTAATTCAAAAAAGGCTAAATCTTTAGAGCTCCAACGACTTAAGAGGGAGAAAAGAAAGTTAAAGGCAGATGCTGCTAATGCTTCATTTATAGCTTAACTTAAGCAAACTCTGGAGTTATTAAACATAGACAACAATGTGTTGAAAGATGATAATGATTATCTTTTAAGGGAGAGAATTGACTTGCATGCCTTCGTGATAACTAATGAAGATAAGGTTACTTCCTTGAAAAAAGAAGTTAATGTACTTAAGAGAAGAGTTGACAGTTTAGAAAGTGCCAACAAATCCTTGCCAAATTAAGTATCTACTGCAATATTCGACTTCAAAAGGAATGAGACCAACTCTGAGAAGCCAAGAATCATGCTACTGTTGAAGCCAATCTCTTGAGGGCTATGCAAATAAGATCAACTGTGCTAGAATCTTCGTGGAAGTAGAAAAAAAGACTAGCTTACTAGTATCTTTATGTATGTATTTTAGATATAAGATGTGAACATATTCATATTTATAGTCAATAACTTGATCTTGAGTAGAAACCACTCAGTGTTGGGTGAAAATAACTCTACATATTAAGTTAAGTATTGTAAAATATGAAAAAATCCACTTTTGACATAATGTAAACATCTGCATCGACCTTTGATTAGCTTATAAGTATCATTTTACATTTATGATTGTCATTCTGTTACTATTTTGATATATATGTTGCCCTTATACTATTTGATGTTGCATGATAAGATCAATTAGTTGTTATTACATCATTAATTTCATTTATATTTATTATTATTATCATTATTATTTTATTTATCATTTAAATCATTTTATACTAAGTCAGATATTATGAGTGAGTTTGTATGATTAGTTTTTATATATATATATACATACTATTACTACTTCTAAATATACTGGATATTTTAGCAATAACATGATAATTTTTTATTAGGATAATCTCTTTTGATTCCTTTATATTTCACAATTCCTTAAGAAAATATATAGTTCGTACATTTGTAATAAATAAGACCCTAATTTTTATTGAAATAACTTAAATATCTTTCAATGTTTTAAGTTACATACTTCAATATTTCAAAAAAAAAAAAGTTACATACTATAAATTGTATTGTCCAAATTCAATATGAGAAGAGTAATTCGGTTAGACTAGGGCAAGACTAGAGCAAGCTGACATCAATTAAAAAAATAATAATAATACTTGGTATAGTAGAATCTTTGTAAGACTAGGACAAATTATTACTTTTCTAATTAAAACACTTCTTGAGATTATTTGACCAAGATTTGTGCCATGAAGGGATGCTATAAATTTGCATGAGGGTCTAGCGATTATGAGAGTAATCCTAGTGGCGTAATGTCAATTAGGGCTTCTTAAGAGGGGAGGGGTGCAAGGTTTTAGTTAGCCAAGTAGGCCTAAGAAAAGAAAAAGAAGACATTTGTTCCCAAGTCCAAGGAGGAGGTCCCTTTCAAATTGAAGTTACCATCCCTTAAGTGTGTAGGAAGTTGATCTAATTAACTAGTTGAATGAGAAATTTGATACACCAAGCACTGTAATGTTAAGAGTGCATCGAAAGGATGAGTACGCCAATGCACCACCGGCTGGGGAAGTGACACTTAATCTTTCTTTTTTCAGCTTAGGTTTGAGATTTCCACTTCAACTCTACTTCGTACATACCCCCTCACTTAAATCTGGCATTGACTCTAATCCCAATTCTAATCTTAGGGACTCCACCTATCCTTTAAGAATGAGAACGAAAAGTAGAGGTGCTGCTGAAAGTGGGAGGGGTTCCTCATACCGACATTTAGCACCTCTGCATTATGTTTAGTAGGATGAAGATATATTTGCTCCATGCTTAATCAAGCGGGGTTTCAGAGAAATGTTGAGACACTTCACTATTTTACGGACAGATATAGGAAGTTTGTCTATAGTCTTATCAAGACCATTCATAAAAGCTAATTGGGCAATGTTGAGAAGGCTTCCCAACATGAATGCCAATGCCTAGAAGAAAAAGGATAACCTGTGTATTTCATATGCATTTAAAGATAAGTTAAATGCATCCCAATGGTAGATGAATATGCTAAATAAGCAGCTAAAATATATGATAAATGAAGATTAATTCAAAAAAGGTCGGATCCTTCTATAGGAGAGAGAGCTCTAAAGACGTAAGGAAGAGAAAAAAAAAAGCTGAAAGCAAATGTTGCTAATGCTTCCTCTATGGCTTATCTTAAGTAAATTATAGAGTCATTAACCATAGACAACAATGTATTATGGAGGGATATGATGAGCTTTAAAGGGAGAGAATTAACTTGTACACCTTTGTGAGAGCTAGTGAAGATACAATTACTTCCTTAGAAGAGAAAGTTAATGCACTCAAGGGAAAAGTTGACAGTTTAAAAAGTGCCAATAGCTCATTGCAAGATCAAGTATTTTCTTCAAATGTCCATTTCAAAAAGAATGGAACCAGCTTTGAGAAGCTAAGAACCATGCTGCTGTTGGAGGGAATCTGTTAAGGGCCATGTAAATGAGATCAATTGAGTTAGAATCGTCATTAAAGTAAAAAAAATAGGCCCTTAATCATTACATTTTAGAACTAGAAGTTGCAAATGGGAAATGGTGAAGTAAGGTTAATGCTGCACAAGCTTTATATGATTGTTAAGTTTGCTTATCCTTAACTCGGTCATTTAGGTATGACTTTTAGTCTAAGCAAGATCTAATTAAATATTAGAAACTGTCAAAAGACTTCGGTGCTATGCTGGGTTGGTATCGTGGTTGGTCTACTAAACATTTTGACAATGACATTATAGTATTAACTATAATTCAGTTGGGAAAGGGGCCTCTGAAGAATTCTGATATGGTAGACCTTCCCAAAGATTCCCCGTCTAATTTAAAGTAGCTGCTCCTGGTTTTTCATTTTGAAAGCCTTTTGAAATTTTGTAATGAACATTCCATATAAAAAATATTTCAATTTTTCCAACTAAGTATTATTGATGATATAATATTGTAATCCTATTACAATAAATGTTATTAATTGCCAATTCAGTGACTAATCAAACATTTTATTAATGCAATTAAATGATAATTGATGTTATTTAATTAGCATTGAAGCAATTTAATTACCATCCATAAAATAATCAGTAATGTACTACTAATGGTCTTATAAGTGTGCATAATTTGTTTTAAGTGTTAGTTCCTTGAATGCTATATAACAACTTAAATGCTTAAGTATATTTCTCTAAACTTGGAATGTTCCTGCTTTTATGGACTTGGTTTCCCTACTTCAAATGAAGTGTCCAAGCATTGCCAACTATCTGATGTATCTGTGGAAGTGTTCTAATGAAAGAATATTAGGAGAAGCTCCTCCTTTCTCTCTCAAGATCAATATCAAGAGGTATTTTTCATTAGGTGGTTCCTAGGAACACACGACTTTTCTAAAGAAACTATTCATCTTGAACAATAATTTCTAGGGTGATACAAAGATACACAATCCTTCCAATTGAGTTATCTTATCCCTTTCATCTTTTGATCCTAAAGGTGATTTAGGGATCTATAGACCTTTATAAAAGGACTTTCCTCTTTCGCGAAAGTTAGATCCTTGCAAAGAAATTTTTATTTTTGTCTTATTATTTGTGCTTTCAAGGAAGTGTAATCCAAGGATCAACTATCCTTCAAAGAAGACTTTTGCTTATATAAAAGAGGGATCTTTTCAAAGAAGTGCGACTTTGGCCCCTTAACATCCTTGTTTTTGATGAAGTGTGACTTGAGGATGTACGATTTGCCAAGGAAGATTTTTTTGCTTCTGCGAAAGATATTTCCTTTTGAAGAAGTTCAGCTTAGCGTCTTAATCTCTTTTCTTTCAAGGAAGTGTCACCCAATGTCAACGATCTTCCAAGGAAGACTTTTTGCTTCTACAAAAGAGATTGTTTTTTGAAGAAGTTCGGCTTAGCTCTTAACATCTTTACTTTTAAGAAAGTGTGACTCGGGGGTTAATGATCTTCAAAAGAAGTTTTTTTTTTTGTTTTTATGGAAGTGATTTTCTCTTGAAGAAGTTTGGCTTAGCATTTTAACTTCTTTTCTTTCAAAGAATTGTGACCCTGGGTCAACAATTTTTCAAAGAAAATTTTTTACTTTTATGAAAAAGATTTCTTTTGAAGAAGTTAGTTTAATGTCTTAATGTCTTTTGTTTCTAAAGAAGTATGACTCAAAGGTCAAAGATCTAAGGAAGACTTTTTGCTTTTACAGAAAAGATATTCTTTTAAAGAAGTTTGACTTAGAGTCTTAACGTCTTAACTTCCAAGAATATGTGACCCAGGTATCAACAATCTTCCAAGGAAGCTTTATACTTATAAAAGTAATTTGAATAAGGCATCAGTTTGATTAAAACAATTTTGTAGACATCTTACACATAAAACTTCTATAACTTTGAAATTTTCCATGGTGTATGGATTTATTCTCCATCCATGATCTATAACAGAGAGGCTCCTCAGACTAACCTCTTGATCACCTTATAAGGTTATTCCCATGTCTTTGCTATCTTTCTAAAATTTTATTCTCTATTGATATCAAAAGATTCTATTAGAACCAGATCTCCCTCCCGAACTTCTCATTTGTGTAACTTTCTTTTTTGTAATACTTTTGAATTTTGTTTCTGTAAATCATGGCATGAATGAAAGCGACATCTCAGAAAATGATTCATTATCTTTTAACTGCTTTATTATTTAACTCAAAATGCCCATCATCTTTGAGGGAACTTAGCTTCCCCGTGCTGTTAGATCTGAGGCATTGGTTTTTCCTCTCTCAGTGGTACTTAAGTTCACTCTTTGGTTAGACATCTTATTCTTCAATACCAATTTGACAAACTCAAAAACTCTTTGTTCAATTTTTTTTCTTCCTACAGACTATGTCACTAAAGTTCTCTGGTACAAACTTCATGAGAATAATTTCTACTACCCCAAGTACTTTCCATAATTGTGAAAAGACTCTCTATCCTCTTACAAAAAATGAGCAATCTAATGCCAAGTCAGTAATTATAAGATAAAAGGGTGCGTGTGTACTTAGAAGTAAATTATGGTGCAAGAGCTAGAAATGTGTTTTTTTGTGAGAAAAGAACGGATGCAATTTCCGTCCCGAGAATTTTGTATCTTTTTTTTTTAATCAAATGTCCTCTAAGTAAATTAACACTTTACTTTTATAATAGTTGAGATCCAATGAATTATTGTTAAGTAATTACAATAATAACTCAATAATAAATAGTATTTTACTGAATTAAATGTGTTTTTAATGGTATTCAGGTGAATTTATGTTATCGAAATTTACTCTCCTATTGAATGCGTATTTCTTTTTTATGTTTTTTATAAACACAGTATTCAATGTACAATAATTAAAAATAAATCCTAACTTTTAGTTTATTCCTACCTCTTATGATATTCGTGAGTAAAATTCATAGATCAGCATATCCAAGTTATCTAGGATGGACTATCTTCATTTGTGAGAAAATAAGCTTGCTCCGTCGTCGGCTTCTTTTGTTGAAGTGAATTTTCAACACTTAGCATGGATTGATTAGGCATAATGAAAGACGAGCCCATATAGAAGTGGTAATGTGTCATTAACCCTATTTATAAATATTATCTTCTAAGAACTATTTAAGTCATCTTTTCATCAGCATCATGAATTTTTTTTTCTTAAGAGAATAGCATCACGATACTTAAACAAAATTGTCAACCGTGTGTATAACATTTTATCTTCTTTGCAATTTCCATGTTCCCACTCTTTCATTCGAACTTCAAGTCTCAATCACCTTTATGCTTTCGAGTAAGTAACGAAGAAAGTTGTCAACCTTGTCTCTTTCCAAATTGGCACAAGAATTACGGGCTCAAATCAACTTTTTACGTCCACCATAATTAATTTTCCCTATAAATGCAAGTCATATCTTTGTGAATCCATATTTAATTTGTGCCCATCTTCTTCTTCTCGTCTCTCTTCATGATCACGAAGATGATTAATCAGAACAAAATACCGGTTAAGAAGGGAGTTCGATCACATCAGCTCGAAGCAGGGGCTAAAATTTGCCACAGAGGGCGTGTTCTTGATCATCTTCCTCCTAAGAGAGGATCCATCAAGGGTAAAATATTCTCATGTTTCGTTCACAAGTTGAAGACTATGGTTCACGAACTCACTTTTCATCTCTTTAGTAACTGCTGCAGTTGCAGTTCTCCATGATTCGGCTAGCTCACTAGTATCTTTATGTTTGTATTTTAGTTACAAGATGTGAATACATATTCATATTTACAGTCAATAACTTGACCTTGAGTAAAAATCACTCAGTGTTGGGTGAAAGTAACTCTATATATTGGGTTGTAAAACATGAAGAAATCCACTTTTTACACAATATAAACATCTGTATCAACCTTTGATTAGTTTATAAGTATCATTTTACCTTTATGATTGTCATTGTGTTACCATTTTGATATATATATTGCCCTTACACTATTTGATGTTGCATGATAGGATCAAATAATTATTATTACATCATCTATTTCATTATTATTATTATTATTATTATTTCAATCATTTTATACTAAGTCGGATATTATGAGTGAGTTGGTATGATTAGTTTGTATATATACTGTTACTGCTTCTAAATGTACTGGATATTTTAGCAATAACATGATAAATTTTTATTAGGATAATCTCTTCTGGTTCCTTTATATTTCACAATTTCTTAGGAAAATATATAGTTTGTACATTTGTATTAAATAGGACCCTAAATTTTATTGAAATAACTTAAATATCATTCAGTGTTTTAAGTTACATACTCTAATAGTTTGAAAAAAGAAGAAGTTACATACTATAAATTGTATTGGTCTAAATTCAATGTGAGAAGAGTAATTCGGTCAAATTAGATCAAGCTAACATCAATTTTTTTTTAAATAATAATAATACTTGGTAGTAGAATTTTTGTAAGACTACGACAAATTGTTACTTTCCTAATTAAAACACTTCTTAAGATTATTAGACCAAGATTTGTGCCATGAGGGGATGCAATAAATTTACAGGAGGGTCCTAATGATTATGAGAGTACTCCTAGTGATATAGTGCCGATTAGGACTTCTCAAGGGTGGGTGCAAGTTTTTAGTTAGCCAAGTAGGCCTAAAAAAAATAAAAAGAAAGACATTTGTTCCCTAGTCCAATGAGGAGTCCCTTTTGAATCGAAGTTACCATCTCTTGATTGTGAAAGAAAATGATCTAATTAACTAGTTGAAGGAGAAATTTGATATACCAAACACGGTAATGTTGAGAGTGCCTCGAGAGGATGAGTACGCCAATGCACCACAAGTTGGGGAGTTGAGACACTTAATCTTTCTTTCTTCGACTTAGGGTTAAGACTTCCACTTCAACTCTACTTTGTACATTTGCTCCCCCTACTTTAATCTAGCATTGTGCCAATTAATTCTAAACTCATGGAGGATAATTATCGGTTTATACATAATTGTTGAAGGGCAATTATAGTGAGTCCACCGTCCTTGAGTTTCAATAAATATAACATTGTAGGACAAATGCTCATTAATAGAAAGGCATCAACTATCTATGATGGGGAGAAGAAATTTGCTCCTATATGAGATATTCCTTCAAGTAACTATAAGTGAAAGCACTTGTGACTTTTTCACTAGTAGAGAATGAGCTCAAAAATAATGGTAATATATAATAGTTAAGTCTTTATAAAAATAATTAAAGTTCCTCAGATCGACCCTCAGATCGACACTCTTTTGATCAAAAGAACTTCAAGTTTTCATTATTCTTTTTTTTCAAAATCTCAAGCATCTCCATCTACTTGAGAAAAATATTTTAATATTTAAGTTAGTGATAAAAGAAGTATTTAATTAAATAAAATGAAGAATATAATTAGAATATTAAACTAGTAAAAAAAAATTCAATAAAACAAAAGAGAAAAATTTTCCTTTAATAAGAGATTGTTTAGAGGAAAAGTTAGGTGCTCTTCTCTCATATCCATCCCTTCGGTTGTTTGGATGGACGTGCTTATTTTTTTTGTTTTTAGATCAAACATATTTTTTTTAAATTTATTAAATCAATTTACAAGATGGGACCAAGTACGGTCATTTTCACGTGGACACTTTGACAAAAGAGAAGATTCACTGCAGGTGTGTCTACTTGGACCTTTAGACCCTTCTCCTTCTCCTGGGTTTAGATAGGTCATATTGCGGACTAAATTTAGATCCAAGAAAAAATTAATTAGTTATTTTTAAGAGTGAAAATGATAGCAAAAAGAATATATTATTTATTAATAAATAAAAAAAGAAAATAATAAAATTGCAAACAACGCAAATGTAACTAGCAATTTGCCTTAATGGAATTCAATCAATCTTTTTCCATATTTTTTTATTTTTTTGTTTTAGCTGGGTTTGTTCGTGGTAGATAATTGTTTTCTTGTTGTAATTAGTTTAAAAGCACGTTTCCGATCATGATTTTTATTATGACATTTAGCTATTGTCAGCTATTCCACTGAAGTCAACAAAGCATAGGTGCAAAAGTTTATGCAGTAAAATTCTCTCACGACTCTTAAAATTAGAAGAAAAATATGCACTTGAGGTAATAATTTGGTAAAGGGATTGCTACATATGGCAAAGGGAAAAAATACATATTTTGTTTTGGCAATATTCATATTTATATATATATATATATGAAAGTGGAGTTTTGAATTTAATTTTTTTTATTTTAAAAAATAATAAAGATAAACAAAAATATTATATAGACAATCCAAAAGAGTTAAAAAAAAAAGGCTGAATTTAGATATTACAAAGTTTAATTAAGTACAACATAAAACAAATAGATCAAACACATTTACAACTTAAAATATTTTTATAAATCATAAAAAATTGTAATAAATATATTAATAACATTGTTTCAATATTAATTTGCATAATTAAATGTTTAGTTACATATTTTTCATGTTGTTTTTCTTTATTAATTTAACATTAAAAATTCATATGGGCATAAAAATAAAAGCATTAATTTAGAGTTTTTTTTTTATTTGAATATAGAAATACGTTTACACTTGTTTTCAGATATAAAGCAAAATAATAAAAAAAAATGTTTCCTTTTGTTAATTTCGTGGAAAATTAGAACAAAAGCATGTTTTATTCATGGTACAGGGTCAATTTAGTGGAGTTGCAATCAGTTAAAAATTTAAATTTAAATTTAACTTTAATAAGATTAAATGTTATTATTTAAAATTTAATTTTAAATTCAATTACATTAAATATTAATAATTTTAAATTTAATTTAAATTGCTTTAAATATTATAATTTTAAATCTAATTTTAATTATAATTACGTTAAATGTTATAATTTTAATTTTAATTTCATTAAATGTTATAATTTCAAATCTAATTTCAATTTCAACTACACTATAATTTTAATTCCAATTCTAATTTCAATTTCAATGACGTTAAAAGTTATAATTACAAATCAAATTTTAATTTTAATTACATTTAATGTTATAATTTTAAATTTAATTTTAATTTCAATTACGTTAAATATTATAATTCTAATTTCATTTACGTTAAATATTACAATTTCAAATCTAATTTTTATTTTAATTACATTAAATGTTAATTTAATTTTGATTTCAATTACGTTAAATATTATAATTCTAATTCTAATTTCAGTTTCAATTACGTGAAATATTATAATTCAAAATTTTTAATTTTAATTTTAATTATATTAAATATTATAATTGTAATTGTAATTTTAATTATGTTAAATGTTATAATTATAATTATAATTTTAATTTTAATCACGTTAAATATTATAATTTTAATTTCAATTCTGATTTTAATTACATTAAAATTATAATTTCAAATCTAATTTCGATTTCAATTATGTTAAATGTTATAATTTTAAATCTAATTTTAATTTCAATTATGTTAAATGTTATAACTCTAAATCTAGTTTTGATTTCAATTACATTAAATGTTATAATTCTAAATTTAATTTTGATTTCAACTATATTAAATATTATAATTATAATTATGTTAATATCTTTCTAAATAAATTCGATAAAATCTCCCCTAATCTTTAGACATTTCCTTAAATTATAATAATCTCTTCAATAAATTTTTAAATCTTGATTTCCATCTTTTAACTTCAAATTAACTTGAACAAATATCAATAATCACATTCACAATCACAAATTTTCTTAATGAGTATTTCATCAATTACATTCAGAAAAACAATTTTCATGAATACGAACATAAACATTCTACCAAAATCTTAAAATATTAATAAATTATTACAAAATAAAATACAAATTGCAAACCAACTTACAAAATCAAGGCTATGTGTTGTGTGGGTTGTGGCAGTCCTGGTTGGCGAAAGCTAAGGCTCAGTCAACGGTCGTTGTGAGTCGCCAATCGCAGGCGTGTGGAAAATAGTGGCAGTGTATACTGGGAAATGCAACTTGTGAAGCAACAATAAGATTCCAATGGTGGCAGTAGAAAATAGTGGTTTGTGCTCGGTCGACGGCACGACAGAAGAGAGGAGGAGAATTGGAGAAGAAATTAAGAGAAAATGCAAGCGTTTAGCTTGATGGGGGTTTCGTTCAATTAAAAAAATATAAATTGGTTCGGAAAATTCTTAATTGGGTTTGAAAATTTCTTAAATCTACCTCAACCTATTTAGAAAAGGAAAAATCTATCCTAAACGACTCTCGAATCAGACTAAAAATTTTATGAATGAATTGAGTTAGGTTGGTCGAGAATAAAAATTTTATTCACACCTAATAAATCAAGCAAAATAAAAAATAAACAAATCCGAACAAAAATTCCAAAACAAAACAAGAAGGAAAAAACAAATGAAATGAAAAGAAACTTATAAATCCTAAGCTTGTAATTTGTTACCATATTACCTAGAAACTATAATTTGCCATATATAATTTGGCAGTGACAAAGGCATCTCAATTGACATCGCATTGAAAATACTTTTGTTGGGCATAAAATCTTCCTCTCTAATCAGTCCAATACCATGTCTAGAGTTCAAGTTATACTGATCTAAATTAAAAAAAATTGTCACTTACCCCCATTCTATATAATCTTTTAATTACTATTTATCTTTTTTATTTTTTATTTGTACTTCCATTACTTTTGTCAGGGAGTATTGGGTCACTTTTTTCTAAAACAAAATGATAACTAATACTAGATAATAAGATACTAAAAGAAAACAGATAAAGAAGTAATTGGTCGTTGTTGTACAAAAATTAAACAAAGTAAGTCACATAGACCTAAACTATTTTATGGGGCTTTATCTGTAAGTCGTGATTTTGATAGACAAAATGTTACACTAAGTAAAGTCCAAAATATAGGAACTCTCAAATTAAGACCCACTTCTTAGTCTAAAAAAGGATAAGCTCACGTGATTAGACTAATAAAAAAATACAAACTTTATAAGACATTTCTTAGTACTAGAGTCCTTTGAAAATAAAATGGTTAGTTCTTATTTAAGACGGGTAATAATTAATAAATTAGTATTTGATTTAGTATAAGATCACTATCTATCATTTTTATTTGAAAAATTCATTTAAAACTCATTAAATCATTTATATTCTAGGAGGATTAGGGGCCAATTAAGAAATTTTAACCTTCTAACCTATAAAAACCTTTTGAACTTATTATAATTCACTCTTTCCATACTCAATGTACCTTTATTCATGCCCTCTTAGTATTTTTCTTTCAACCCTACTCTAATTTAGTAACTTTTCATGAATTCTAATGCATGTAACACTTAGAAAATAGTCCCAAAAATTCTTTTAAAAAATTCAAGAGGCGAGTTTCCACCAATATTAAAAACAGGACTTATGGCTTGAAATCCTAGCCTTATGTTGCTTGTAAAGTAACCTTGAAATAGATCCATAACACTCATAACTAAGGATGACAATTTGGCTCGACTGAAATCCAGAACTCGAGCCAAAAAATTTAAGTTTTTGTTTAGATCTAGATTCTAGTTTCTGTGGGTAGTCGTAAACCTAGCTTGGATTCGAATTTTATTTATTTTTTAAAAGAAAATTCTTAAATTAATTTAATATATGAATCTAACAATTTCTTTATAAAGTAAATAACCCAAAAGTTTAAATTTAACCTAAAAATAAAAATATTATAAAAAATAAATTAAAATTTTTAATAATTATAATAGAAAAAAATTTAATAAAGTTCAAAACATATTAAATAATGAATACAAATTTTACAATCTAACAATTACTTTGTAGAATAAATATCCCAAAAATTTAAAATTCACAAAAAAAAATAATAATTAGGTTCAACCTAGATCTGGCCTGGCCTAGCCAAGAGGTAAATTCAAATCTAACCAAGCCTAGAAAATCCCGAGCTAAACCCAAGTTCACCAAAAAAAGTCAAGATCCCGATTGAGTAAAATTCGGATTCTAATTTTACCATCCCTACTTATAACAGTGTCCTCACACCCTCGTTGATCAGTTCTTGCATTATTTATTATGCAAGTCTGGCTTCCATACCACTTAGAACTTAAGCCCAAATTTATTTGGTTAATTAGCTTCGAGCTCAAATAGGGCCAGAGAAAATTTACAACACTTAACCTCTTGCACTACAGGAGCTTTTTCGGGGGTATAATGAACCTTACTCTTGAATTCACAAGGGCCAAGAAGCTAAGATCCAACATCAAGCCCCACCTGGCTCGTCCTATAACTTTGTTTGAATAGACTCTTAAAACTAGAAGGAAATATGCACTTGCGATAATAATGTGGTAAAAGGAAAAATACATATTTATTAAAATAATATTCATATATTTCTTATTAAAGTAGAGTTTTTGAATTTAATTTTTTATATTAAAAAATAATAATGATAAACAAAAAGATTATATATACAATCCAATTTAAAAAAAAAATGAAACAAAGACTAGATTTAGATATTACAAAGTATAATTAAGTATAACATAACACAAATAGATCAAACACATTTACAATTTAAAAAATTATTGTAGATCATAAATAACTGTAATAAAATTTATATTAATAACATTGTTTCAATATTAATTTGCATAATTAAACATTTAATTATATATTTTTCATGTTGTTTTTTATTAATTTAACATTAAAAATTGATATGAGCATAAAAATAAAAGCATTAATTAAAATTTTTTTTTTAAAAAAACAAAATACCTTAACACTTGTTTTCAGATATATTTAAAAAAATATGTTTGTTTTTGTTAATTTTGTGGAAAATTAGAACAAAAACGCATTTTATTCATAATGTTAGGTTAATTAGCAGTCTTGGCAATGAGATTCCCCAATATCATGCTAAGAATAACTAAGATTTCCAAAAGAAGATGTCATTCGTTTGATGAGAAATAAAATGGAATATCAAAATTCGAGTGCCTGAAGCTAAAGCAGCTACTTTCAAAGTAACAGAAAGAAAAGCAACGATTGGAGTGAGGGAGTCAGAGTAAAAAATAATGCGTTGTAGATTTTTATCCAAGACTTGTATCATTTGATGATGGCACGTGAATTGCTAGAAATGAAAATAAACTTATAAATCATAAGCTTATAATTTGATACCATGTTGCCTAGAAACTTGTAATTTGCCATAAATAATTTGGCAATGACAACGGCATCCCAATTGACATCGCATTGTAAATACTTTTGTTGGACCCAAATTTAGCCACTTTAATCAATCCAATGCCATCTATTCAAGAGTTCAAGTTATATAGATCTAAATTAAGAAAATTGTCACTTACTCCATTCTATATAATCTTTTAATTACTATCTATCTTTTTTATTTTTATTTTGTACTTCATTACCTCTCTCACTGCTAAAAAAGTGACCTTTACTGACACTTTTTTAAATAGTGTCAGTAAATTGCTGATACCATAATATTAGAAACATGAAGTCCTAGTGAATTACTAATACTATAATATCAGAACCATGAAGTGTCAGTGAATTAGTGATACCATGGAATTAGAAAAGTTATTTTTTTATTAAAAAATTTAATTATTGAAAATAATTTTAATTTAAAAATTAATATTTAAGAAAAAAGATTGACTAAGAAAAGAAATAAAGTCTTAAAGTATAAATTAATTATTGAAAATATTTTAAAAAATAAAGTATTGAAGAACAAAAATTAAGAAAAAAAAGTCACAAAAAATGAGATCATTTTGGGGTTTTAAGAAAAAAAAACCCCTCAAACCGACGTCATTTTTATGATGAACATATAATTGCACCTTTTCATTTGCTGTTTACCACTCGTATATTTTCTTTCCAAAGCCAAATTGTTACTTTATCAAATTATCTCCCACAAAAATGCCGAGACAAAGGCTCTCGAAAAGGGAAACCTAACGAATGTCAATTCTTCTTCTTAAACCAAAGAAGATAATAGCCCTAACACTCTTTTGAATTATTATTTATTTCAAAGTTGGAACAAGTTATTTAAATTATTTATCTTCAGTTCCCCTAATTCCTCTCCTTTTCTCTTTAACCCTAATTTATCTCAATTTGTTCTTTCTCAAACCATCAACACACACGGTCTCTTTCAAACCTTCGATTGCAACAAATCCAATTAATGGAAGCGCCGATCATCTAAGGTTGTCTCACTATCATTCTAGTTAGATTTATATCATGATGGGCCTCATATTTGTCGAGAAGACCATTGCTCTGCTCTATCAGAATAGATTTAAAGGCAACGACAGCAGGTAAAATTATCAATTTTACTTTTGTAAGCGTTTCAAATTTACTTAATTATTTAAAATTATTATGATTTTTTTTTGGTATTTTGATTTACTAGCCATGAATCTCTCTTCATTCGTATGCTCCTTTGTAATCACACCTCCTCTTCTCCTTTTACCGCACTCCACCATTCCTTATAGGAGTGACAAGCTAGGCTTTCAAAATATTTTTTCAACTAGCCTTTTTTTCAAATACTTTGAGTGCTTGTTGTTAATACTATTGCTTTTTGGTTTATTTTTCTTTTTCCCTCTTTTTCGTTTTGGGTGTAATAACTGTTATTGCTTGTGTTTGTTTAGGACTAATACTGTTGGTGACAAAGCAATTGCCATTGAATGTACTTCTTGCTCATATGAAGTCAAGTACTTTCCTTTTTTTTTCCTACTTTTTATTTATTGCTCTCAATTTATTTAAATATTTAATATAATTTTTCATTCGTATTAGATACCAAAAACCCATGATAAACCTCTATTTCACTTATGGAGTGCTTTTGATCTTACTGCAAAAATGTAAATTTTTGGGTGCATCAGGAGAAGATTATCGATGAACTGGGTATGGAAATGGACCATACCTTAAATTGTCTTAATTTTGTCTAGGTGTTTATGGCCAAGATGAACAACAACAGTAGCAACAACAATCCAGAACGACAAGAACATATAGAGTCAATTTTCAAGCAAAAACAGACCATTCAATCCTAAGTCCTCAAGACCCTTAAGTCCATAGACCCCTCATTTAGATCCCATAAAGGTCATTAACTTTTTTGTTCCACTCCGATCTCATCATAGTATACGTTAATTTTAGTTATTGTCATGTTTTATTATTTTTGGGCTTTATCTTAAAGAAATAATTAAATTTACATGGAGCAGCTTTCTTTTTAAAGAGTATCGAGACTATGGTAGATGACTAATAATAAACTTAAGTGTTGGTCATGCTATTTTGGTTTCAAATAATGCAATTCAGAACAACATTTTGGAAGCTTCGTGGTTTAAATCTAGTATGAGATTATGTGCCTATATAAACTACAGTGCTTTGTGTGAAGTTAATACATCAAAATTGTTGTTTGAAATCCTGCAATCACAAGACAAAGGTCTGTTCTATATCTTACCTTGGGTACATTATTTTTGGAATGCTCTGTACTGATAAAATTTGATAGTTGAGAATTTTATTTTTCCAATAAATAGGTGAAATCTAGTAAATTGGTATATTTTGAATTCATAATTTTAATGTTAATAGATCTCCTTTTTGCTTTTTGTTTATCTTTTTCCTTCTAATAATTTGTATTTTGCTTAAAGGTTTTTTAAACTTTTCTTTATATGGGTTGCTGTATCTTGTCTTTATGCATCTTTTTGTTAATGTATGTGATAAACAAAAGTTATTATTGATAAGGGCATATTTGTCATATATTTTCTCATATTTTTATTTTGATATTTTATTATTTTATGCCAATAAATGGCTATTATATGCATTATTATTATTTACAGCGACTTGAACTCAAAAAGAGCAAAAACAAGAACTAAAATGCAAAATTTTCAAAATATAGACTTGTTGCCTCAATGTTACATGGAATTTTGCTCTAGTGTTAAAATAGTGATCAAAATAAGAAATTGAAAAAAGACTTGTTTAAGCCACAGTTTGGTGCCCCAGCACCAGCGCTGGTGATAGCTCAGTGCCCCGGCACCTCATCACTCAAGCAATGAGGCTTTTTACACATAGCACTCCAATTACAGCAGTATAGCGCCCTAGCGGTAATGCGATTCCTAATTCAACGAGAATTAAGATTTTTAAACTTAAATCAATCCCTATAAAAGGCCACTCATTTCCAGCCTTTAGTAATCTCCAAAAAATATCCAAGAACATCAAGAACACAGAGCATAAGTCTTAGAGAGTAATTAGAGCTTAATTGAAGCAGCCACAGAGAGAGATTCAAGGTATTCTTCGGCGTCAAGAGTTTCTTAGGCAGCACAATTAAGATCACTTTGATGTCTATATCGGTTTGTTATTGATTGTATCATAATTTCTTATTATTTTTGTCGTTGTTCTCTTATAGTTATGATTGTATCATAGTTTAAAATCCTTGTCTCTACACATTTCTTGTGAATGTATCCTACATACTTCTCGAAGTGATGATAACAAAGATGATTGTTTCTTAAACTTGGATTCAATTCTTAACCTTGTTCAAAATATATATTGGAAGCATAGGTGTTCCACAAGATATAATTTATTCTTATGCCTTTTGCTTTATCTATTAGAACTAATATCTTCTGTTCATGACCTTAAAATGCTTCCTTGCTTTATCCAATTTCATAGTGGAGCATTAAATTATGTATTCTTTCTTTGATGAGAAATGATAAAGCATTAATCAAGAAACAAAATAACAGACACAAGGTGGATAAATACACCAAAACAAACTTTCTTTTAATTTTATATGTCATGGTTCTAGATTTGAAGAAGGCAGTTGCTACTAACAAGGCTCCAAAAACCTTGGGACCTTATTCTAAGGCCATCAAAGCCAGCAATCTTGTTTTTGTCTCTGGTGTTCTTGGTCTTATTCCTGAGTTTCTTTAATTTATCATTGAAGTTTGTTGCAAATTTAAGTTCCACCTATAATATTATTTTATGATTATCTTTCATCAAAGAATTAAATGTGCTTTCAAATGGCGTATACATATTTGTTATATGACTTTTATAGATATTTTTTCATATACAACACTAACTATTATATGACTTGGCATTCCATTCTAGATTGGGAAATTCATCTCGGATGGTGTAGAGAAGTAAACTTGTAAGGAAATCTATTACTTGAATCAATTGATTTTTATTTTGAGAATAAAAGTTTCTTGGTTGCTTTCATCTGTAAACCCTATCCTATTATTTGATCTCTCACTTTGTTCTTTCCTTGATTCTGCAAATTGTGATTGTGCCTCAGATAGCTTTTTATTTTTAGAGTAGATAGATCTTTAACAGATTTGGGCTTATAAATATTTGCAAGTTCTAAAAAATATAAGGGAAATACTGAAAACTAGCGGTGCTGACATTCTTCCGTGGTTAAGACAACAATTATGTATTAAAATTTTCTATCACTTTCCTATACATTGTTTGATTCTCTGAAGTTGATATTTACGCAAAGATGACCTTTTTATTTTTTTTACTTGCAGGTTGGTAGACTTGAAAGACTTCAAGAAAATAAATGAGATCTATGTTAAATGTGAGTAATATGGTAGTCAAGTTGAAATTGATGTGTTGATTAATTGCATTTGGCATCTGTGCAGTGATGCAACTACATTTATTACAAGGAATTTAAGAAAGTTACCTAAGACAGACAGAGAAGATCATTTTTCTACTTAGACATTATGCCCTTGCTACTTTTGTGCACAATGTTAGCCATTTATTCAAGCTTAATTATATTAACAGATATACTTATAAAACTATTGTAATTTTTAAAGATTTAGTTTAAAATGCTTTGACTATTTATGAAACTTAGTTTGAATGTTTTGACAATTGTAGTTTTATTTATTTAAATAAATAAATAATTTCATATTTGTTTAAATGTGGTATTTATAAATGGATTTGTAGTTTATAAATATATTTAACATTTTGGTCCCAATAATTCAAATTCCAAATCATAAAAAATATATTTTAAATTAAATCAAAATTCTTTGTTACTATAGTGTCAGCGATTCATTGATACTATATTGTCAAAAATTTACTGATACTGTGGTGTTAGCAATTTACTGATACTGTGGTATCAGAAATTCACTGATACCATGGTGTCAGAGATTCATTGATACCATGGTAACAAGAATTCTCTGACACTGTGGTGTTAGTGATTTTTTAGTGATTTTTTGATGCTGTGGTGTTAGAAATTTACTGATACCATGGTATCAAAGATTCACTAACACCATAAATGGTCTCAGTAATTTTCTAGCTCGAGCAACACTGACACTATGAAGTGAAACCCTTTACTGACACTAACTTACCGTCAGTAAATGCTATTTTTGTAATAGTGTCTTGGGTCTCTTTTTCAAGAACCAAAATGATAACTAGTATTAGATAATAAGATATAAAAAGAAAATAGACAAAAAATTAAGTGATTTATTGTAAAAATAAAAATAAAGTAAGTCATATAGACCAAAACTATTTTATCAGGCTTAATTTGTAGGTCATGATTTGATAGATGAAATGTTGCACTAAGTAATGTCCAAAATATAGAAACCTTTAGGCTAAAGCCTATTTTTTAGCCTAAAAAAGGATAAACTCATGTGACTATGTTAATGGAGAAACACAAGCTTTATAAAGACATTTCTTAATCCTAGAGTCCTTATAAAATAAAAAGGCAAGTGCTTATTTAATATAGTAGTGATTGACAAATTAGCATTTGATTCAGAATAAAAATAGTATCTATCATTTTATTTACAAAATTCATTTAAAACTCATTAAATTTTCTACATTTCAAGAGGATTATAAGCTAATTAAGGAGTTTTAACATAGTACAAAATTTTAGTTTTATAAAATCCTTCTTTCCTATGAAAAAAGGCATGTGAACTCATTATAATTCACTCTTTTTATTAGCGGTGTACCCTTATTCATGCTCCCTTAGCAATTTTCTTTAACCCTACTTGTAACTTCTTAACTTTGCATGAATTCTAGTGCCTATAACACCTAGAAAATAGTCCCAAAAATCCTAGAAAAAAAACTCAAAAGGCGAGTTCCCTCTAATCTTAAATATAGGGCTTATAGCTTGAAATCCCAGCTTTATGCCACTTGTAAAGCAACCTTAAAACATAGCCATAACACTTATAATAGTTTTTTTACACCCTCCTTGATAAGTGTTTTTCATTATTTACTATGCTAACCTAGCTTCCACACCACATAGAACTTAAGCCTCGCTTTATTAGGTTAATTAGCTTTAAGCCCAAATACTGCCAGAGCAAATTTACAACACTTAGCCTTTTAGACTACAGGAGTTTTAAAGGGTATAGTAGGCCTTACTCTTGAACTCACAAGGGCCAAGAGGTTGAGATTAAACATCAAGCCCCACTTGGCTCTTTTTTATGACTTGTCATATCGCCACGATATATCGGATAATGGTATCCTTCGATGTAACTTGTTTAGGTATGCCCTCCAAACAATGGTTATTATAAAAATTTATATGGTACAGTAGCAAAGAATAACTTTATTAAGATTTTGATCAAACTATCCTTCTATATCTTCTATCATTCTCTTATTAGAACAATAATGTAGAAAATAGAACTCCAAAAAGTACTTACAAAGAAAATCTAATGCTCAATTTAGTTTCTCACTTCTAAAAGGTAAAAGGCAAAGTTTTGAAGGTGAATTGAAGGAAAATTCAGAGTAATTTTAGGGTAAAGTGTTAAAAAGTAATTTAGCTCCCCTAAATAAAAGGAAAAATCCTTCTATTTTTAAGCGAATTTTGCAAGGAAACATCAAGTTTCCTCTAAACTCCTGTTCTTAGCTATTGGATCATTTAAATCATTTATGAGTGTTGATAATTCCATGTTGGACATGTGGGTGGCTAGCCATTTCTTTGTGGACCTGATCAACAAAGGTTTGACCTTTAAGAAATTATTCTTATAATCAATTACTTGATGAACTGGTTGTAGTCCTTTAAATTTGATATGAGGCACTGTGTTACGAGGCAAGGTAGATTTAGTCCTAACTTAAGGAATAACTTGAACGTCCCTTCAAAATCAATGATGTTTTATACCATCTTCTTTCTAATTCTTATCAACATATTTAATCATGAAGAAAATATAAAAATTGGTGTGAAACTTTGACAGTATCAAATTATTTGGGGTAATATTGTGAGACTATTGACGTGGCAAAACCTTACTGGCTATAGTGGTTCTCACAATCTAGGCATAGAGAGTGGGATTTAACCTTTTCACCTTGATGAGTTCAAGAGAAAGGCCTACTAGGACTCTAAAGATCTCTTAGAGGCCAAGAAGATTGAATTTGTAAATTTGCTTTGGATGCCTAAAACAAAAAGGTGGATTTCTCAACTATAATCATGGTCTCAAATTATGAAAGGTGTGAGAGTTGAATTTACAGAGTAAATAATAGAGGGGACATATGTCCTATGGTGTTTATAGGCAATGCAAATTGGACAAGGATGTTTCCTATGTAAGTGACAACTAGGGTTTCAGATCATATGACTCTAGTTGAGGATAACCAGAAGGAAAACATCTTGTAGGCTTATTGTATGTGATTGAGCCTTTAGTTTATGTGAATATGGGCCCTTAGAGGTGTCAACTAATATGATACTAGTATTATAAATAATGGCTTTTGGTTAGAATTAGGGTTTATGGTTTTTAGGACTTTATGACAGGACCCTACCCGAGACCTTCTACTATAGATCCCAGTGGCCCTGCCGGGCACCCGACGGAAGTTCCTCCGAACCTAACTGGGTATGTTTAGAAATTCCGAGAAGCAAACCCCTTTTTAATTCTTGTTACTACTACTAAGAAGATCTAGTAATATACATGAAAATGACATCTTAATTTTAAAAACAAACGGACACAGTTTCCCTTGTTTTTTGGAATATCCATATAAACCTGCAAAGAAATTTCACTTCTGATTCCAACACATCTCAATTCTACCAATTCGGACCTCCGGTCCTTTCCAAATCAAATCCAACACAACTCAATTATTTCGTTTAAATCACAAAATAAGCATAATCATAAAAAGTAAAAACGATCATCATAAACTGGAAATCTCTTCTTCTTGATTCAACACATACTTACAAATATACATGCCTACAACTATTATGCATACAGTAAAGAGTGCTATTAACACATTTACATGTACAAAAATTATCTTTGGATTCGGCCCACTACTCGACAATAGGAGAATCAGCAGCTTGCGTTTCGAGACCTGCACCTGGGAAAGGGGTTTAAAAACACAAAACATAAAACGGGTGAGCTAAAGGAACTCAGTGAGTGTAAATGAGATTTCAATTACAAGAACATTATACAAAGATAGCAATTTATAAAGTACATGCAGAGATTATGCCTCTAAAATGGATGTAAAGCTGTAAAACGGTTTCTAATATCATATGCGAATGAAATCTTGCCAAGCGAGTTTTATCTACATCTTTGGAAACTATATTCAGAATCTGTATAACATAATAACTGCTGTGTGCATATAAATGCATAAATGCTATCGGTAAATCGAAAACTAGTAAAATCCTCGCTCGGCCATTTTCTTTCTAAACTGTACCAATGGTAACCCTAAAGCTCTATATCCACGCAGCGACTCAACTAGCACCGCATACGTGAGTAGGTCACGGGGCACCTCAACTAGCAGCACCCACAGTGACATCTCAAGACATCTCACTGGCTATGCAGCGGAATCCTACATCGTATGCATATAGCGAGACAATATCCCGTACACATAGAGCGACTCACATGACTCGACATCCCGACTTTCCAGAGTTAGTGACACACCCCCAAGACCTGCCCATGTGCACGGGATATACCGGCCGGGTCTAATACATTCATCACCACAATAATCTGAGAGTACCAATGGCCTTAAAAACGAATGCAGAAATTTTAAAACTGTTTCACAAATCGATCATGTAAAAGCATATCTATGAATATATCAAGATCATAAATCATGTTTATGCATCGAAAGCTCATAAAACATACATAGTCATTGTGCGAAAACATAATAACTGAAAAGTAAAAGAAATGGCAGATTTCCACTCACAACCGCTCCGTGCTCAATTTCGCTCCCGATTCCTGCTCCCGTTAACGCTCTATGTTATCTTCACCTACGCGCCATAAATGACATTTAGAACCAAATCGAACACTAGAATCTCATTTAACTACTAAATGCCCTAATCGGCATACAAAGCCCGGATGTAAACTACTTCTCGATTTTAGTTACGGAGCTATAATCGAAACTAACTCACCATCCAGCGCCCTGAAAATTATTGAACACCTTATAATTTGATTGGACATACTTGCCCTTCACTTTTTCAACATGGACAATTATGTCCTATTTTCTTCATTTTTGGGTCTTTCCATCAACCATATACATTCAATTCATAATATGCATCATTTACACACAACAATTCAATCAAAACACCACTCAATTCGTAACTTCCCGAAAGTGGCAGAATTTCACCTTAGGTTCCAACACATTCCTTTTCTCAATTTCTTGTTCCAATTACAACAAAATTATGCTAATTTCATTCTAAAGCCCTAATTACAATCAATTGAAATCTCTACAACAAAATCACCAAAAACTCTAATTCTCACCTTGCCAATTTCTTCAAATTGATGACTCCTTCAAGCTCCAAACTAGAATTCAACTCAATCTAAGCCAAGAATACACATAAGAATGTCAATTGGAGCATTCTTGAAAGTTCACTTATCAAACTCATAAAACAATGTTTTTCTTACCTCTTTTTCTTGAATTTCCACTAATTGAGGCTTCAATTGAGCTTAGGGATTGGTTTGTAACCTTAATTTGGCTTGATTACACATGAAAAATCATGAAAAAAAACTTGAATAGTCACTGTAGCACCCCCCCCTTTTGAAGCTCGAATTTCTCTCTTTTTTTTTTTGGCTAAGTATTGGTTTTGATCTCTCTTCAAATTTCTACACACTTCTAACATATATATAGTGCTCCCTCAATTGACCATTTTTCCCTTCAACTTACTTAAAACTTCTAATTTTCCATTAGTTAAAAACTAATTATGTAATTAGTTCATTTGTAACTATTTAGTTAGAATAGTTCAAAGAACTAACTAGAACTTCCAACTTGGCAATCCATGAGATTTCTTCTAATTGGTCCATTCTCTAATATATGGATTATGTTTCTCAACAAAGACTTGTTCCATTCATAACCCTTAAATGGAAATTCATGTAGTAAATTAAGATTTTCTTTTCCAAGCCAATAGAGAAAAATTCTAAAAATATTCTAGGGTCGTCCGGCGCACTGATCGATGTGAAATTACCAAATTAGGTCTAATATCTCTCATGTGCACTATAAAAGAAATATTTCTAATAGGGTTAAAATCGAGTAACCCTACGGTGTCTTATTTGTTCTATACCGAAATCTAGGCGCCAATACTATTAATAGGGATTGGATATTACACTTTAGGATATAGTATACTATTTAAAGACAATGAAGACCTATATTTTAGGACTTTTAGGGTGCTTTTGGTGGCAGTGCAGTATGTTAGAATGTATGAACAAGTGGAATAAGTATGAGGTTTCAATTAAGGTGAATGAGTTTCAGGTAATGGTTAATGAAGGATAGAGATTGTGTTTTAGCAACCACTATTTAAATGCAAAATGATAATGAATAATGAGAAAAGGATATGAAATCTATTCAACGGTGTTTGACGAGACTAGGCAAAGATGGATGTTGATGATTTATGTGTAATACAAGTCATTTAATAGGATTTAGGTTTTATATTAGGGTAAAACGCTATTATTTGGCCTTTATGCTCTTAATAACTTGTATATTAAATGTGTTATGATCCTATTAAGCATGAAAAACAAAATTTTCAAATAACATAAGCTATATACTAATTCAATTCCAAATAAGGGATTATTATCATTGGGGTTATCAAGTAAAAATAGATATGTTATCAATTTTAATTTTAGAACTTTAGAGGTCTAATAAAATGTTTACTAGTCTCTTTATTAGCATTACTAACACAGGCTTTGGGCTATGTACCCCTTAAATAGGTTATAGCAATGAGGTCCCTATGCTATGGGTCTAACTTAGTACAATTATATACCTACCAAATTATAACATATAAGTTAAGCCCCATCAAAGTTGCTTAGGCCCACGTGACTTATCTTGTGATACATACCTGAATAAATGTGTAGGCTCAAACTTAGGCTATTGAATATTTTTATACAACAATATTTAGCTCTTTAATATTATGAGCTACACAGTGCAAGTATGACAGGTCATAGGATTAATACACCTCTTTTTGAAGAATTAGTCAGATCATTCATATGTTTTTAAGCTTGATTCTACTTAGTGTTTTGATGAAAATTTATTATTGATCTTTGAATAACCTTTAATTCTCTCAGTTCTATTTAACATTTTTTTTTTAAACTTTAAATATGCTAGATGTTTTTTAATTGAGCCAAACAGTAATTAGTAAAATTCAAATAACTGTCAGTGCCACCTCTTGTATTTTCTCTGTAAAAAGTGGTTAGTTAACCTGCCATTTCTCACTTTTTACATTTTCATTTTATTTCTAAAGTGCTCTTCTCTGTTTACCACATTTCTCTTGTCCTTTTCGTTCATGGTTTACGTTCTTCCTTATTCTTTCTTGCTTCGGTCTACATCGAGGCTCTATCTTGAGGGCTTACTCTTGATTCTCTAGTGCTCATTTTATTGGTAATAGGTAAATATTTGATTAAGGTTGTTCTTTTTGCTTTTGTTAAAAAGGTTTCTTTTTGGCCTGAATTTTACAATCATGCTTCATTATTGCTTTTTCTTAATTTCTAGGTTCATTGATTTAACCTAACGAGAATTCTTAGGGTTAGCTTGTCATACCTAGTTGAGCTTGGATTTCTTGAATTTATTTTGACCATGTTTTCTTAGTCGCTTGATAGGAAAAAAATTACATCTTCTTTAAAGGCAAAAAAACTTCCTCTAAAAAGAAAATGTTCATAAAACTAACACACATGAATATTAATTTGCAAGTGCATAAGCCATGAACAAGTAATAAAGTGATGAGAGGTATTATACTCACAAGGATTGATCTTCTAATTTAATGCTAACTATTATAGCGTTACTAATATAATCTAGGTTAATTGTAATTCTAAGTTAATTAAGGAAATTAAAGATACTTAAACTAACAATTTAATAATTTAAAGAGGCAAGGAATCTATGAATAAAGGGTCATAGGGTCTTGATTTCACTCAACTTTTCTTATATTCTTCATGTTTTAGTGATTAACAACTATTCTTGTGAAATCATTGATCAAGAGATTCAATTTTAATCTTATTACCTCTCCCAAGCATCAAATGAGACATTGTGCGTATATGTCCAAGTTGATATCACTATCTAACTTGTCTATCTATACATTCATTAAGCAAGGTTTAAATGTTTACCCAAGTTTTATTAGTTTCCAACTCATTAAAAGCTAAGGTCATGCTTTCCAAGTCTAACAAATAGGTTAATCTTTCCCAAGCGTACAACTTACAAGTCTAGATCATTTAATCAATCTTCTGATCAAATTAGAAGCAATAAATCCATAAAAGCACAAATGAATAATATAAGAAATAATAATTAATTAACTAAAATATCCAAACACGGTAAAATATAGAGCTACATGAAGCCCCTAGAACAAGTATTTTAACCAATTAAGTTCAAGTAAAAAATCACAATAATCTAAAACATTACAAGAGTAACCATGTTTAAAGTAACACAAGCTACAAATATTAATTCCAAATTAAAGTAAACAAGAAATAGAATAGAGAAAACTAGTAGAGATGCTTTTTGGAGGTTTCAATCTTCAAGAATTCAAGCTCCAAGGTGCTTTCTCTCTCTAAAATCATATAATTCTCTCTCTAATTTCATGCTCCTTCCTCCATGTTAAGTGAGGCTTTTACTCTTCTTAATATAGGGTCCAAAAATTGGGCTTAAAAATTAGGACATAAACTCCAAAATATATTTAAGGTGTTGGCGGCACCTAGGTGTCGAGCATTCTGCCAATAGGTCTTAAATTAGTGCCTAAGCACCAAGTGTTGGGTTTTGTGGCACCTAAGCCCCATTTTTTGGTTTCAAGCCCTGGACTTGGTTTCTCTTGAAAAGTGCTATAACATATTCATTTTGCCCCTCTTTTCTCACAATTTGGTTAAAGTTTACAAACTAACAATAAATGCATTGAAATGCCATATACTCACATTCAAAATGAACAAATATCAAATTAAAAGGGATACAATATCATACTTAAAATGCACTTATCAGAAGGCCTCATATGGTGTATTCAACTTATTTTTGATGTTGTTGTGTCTTTTCTAACCTTATTGGATTCTTATATCAATTTTTTGGGTAATGAGAATATTCTCCCAAAGAAATTAAAGAAAGCATTTTAATCTAGATTAACTATGTCTTCTGCATGTAATTGGCATAAGGTGACTTCAAGCCAGTACCTACGTTTTAAGGCGCCTTCGAACCCCATATTTGGATGGGATGACTGGTGACACGTCCAGAATATAGAAGTTATTCCCAAGTGCAGGATTGTCGAAGTAATAAATAACCCGATGAGAACGGGGTCGATCCACAGGGAAGTAGAATTAAAATTACAAATTATAAACACTTTAAAGATAATTAATGCAGTATAAGATGTTTGTAAATATTATTTCAATTAACCAATTCAAATAAAAAGCTAAGGTTACGGGGATTCACTCTTGGCATAAGAAGTAAGAATATATTTAACTTTTTATTTTTTTATAACTCAATTGGAATCCTCACACAAAGGAGGTTCCAACCGGAAAATATAGCAATTAAAGTTCATTATCATTTATATATTGATTAGTATTTATTTCTTTCAATTATTATACACCAAATCTTATAAATGGGTTCAAGTATTTATTATGCCAATCTTTATATTTGTCTACAATAAATTAAGACTCCCACTTTACAAGAAAGGTTATATAAACCAAATTTTGTAAATGGTTTCAATAATTTATTGTGCCAAGTATTAAGTTTGTCAATAATAAATCAAGAATCACCACTTTAGAAGAAATAGTATTAATTCTACAAACAAAATAAATACATCATATATAAATTTACATAACTTAAAAATGAAGCATTAAATTCATGAATAAATATTAAACATATCTTATTACCTTGCCAAGAGCTTCACCCTTTCACCTTAGCTTAAACAAAATTATTTGGACATAATAAAACTAAATGAAAAGAAAAGAAATGGAAGAAGAAATAACATGACTTAATAGTAAACAAGAGAAATAATAGTACAAGGAAATGGATACAAAGGAAAAGTATTTTGAACTAAATTCTAACTTTCTAATTACATTATTTAGGCATAAACAAGCCACCTATTTATAGAAAAACATGGATAAATCGAGACAAATTTGGAGGGAACCACTTGGTTGATGAAAGTCAAGAATGGTGGCAAAATAATTTGCATTCATTATCACTTGGGCACCCACTTGATTATCCAATTTGGAATTGATGTAATCCGAATTAGCTGTCACTCAAAACATAAAAGTTGTAGATAAGGCTCTTATCTTTCCAAATTGAGTGATCTCATACGTATTAGATACGTATTTCTATAGTTATGGGCCAAATACCGATAACTGTTCAAACTGGGCCTGTACTGCAGATCAATTCTGTTCTAGGCCAATTTTCACCCTCTAAACACTCGAATTTCCAATGCTTTGTGAAATAAAATATGTTAGCCCATTGAGTCAGCTCTGCACAGGATTAAGAATCACCTCAATTGGATCTTTAGGTAGAAAGTTATGCCTATTTTACCGAACCTGCCACAAAACAGTTATAAGATAATTAAGTACAATATTGTAAACATACTTAAGTTAAGAAAATTAAATACACTAGTAATACAAAACAATCATGTAAAACTCTTATTAAATGTGTAATTTCAAGTGTTCATCACACCCCCCAACTGGCTTATTGCTAGTCCCTAGCAATTCGAGCATAAATAAAATTTGAACACTACCTAAGTATTTCAAACAAAACGTCAGTTTTAAAATCATAATCGCTATAAAGGTTATTTCAATCATAACTTCCAAAAATATTTTTGTGTGTGTGTGAATTAAGCCAAAGCCTTCTTACCACAAACCACAACATATATAGCCTTAAAAATGTTCCAAGTAAAAGCCTCAACTCCATATCCTTACAGGTGAATATTTTGTTTAATGACTTAGGATTTCACTCATGGAGTTGGAAAACAGATAATCGCTCAAGAAAAAGTTACATTTAAGGACAGACAGACAAACTAACATTGATCCAAAGATAGGAAAATCAAATATTTAGAGTCAAACCATTATTGTCAAATGCCAGCTTCAAGACTTTAATTATTTAATGCGAATCTTACGAATATAGAATTCGGTGATAAGATTGCTTCCTAATGACTTTAGTCTTCTAAAATTGAATGAAGACTTTATTGAACTGAATTGACTTCTTTTCTTTCTTTTTTTTTTTCTTTTTTTTTAAAATTTTTTTTTTTTACTCTTTTTTATTTTTTGAAAGACATAAGGAATCATTATAACATAAGAGCAATTTATCACCATAATACTTTTCTAATTTTTTTTTTTTTTATCCTTCAGCTAAGCAACCAAATCATTCATCATCCCAAATAATGTCATTCCAAATAAAAATTAACCATTTCAAAGGATCAATGAAAGTTCGTAAGCTGTTATCTCAAACCTCTCCACTCACTCACAAAAGATATGTGAGTTTAGAAAATAATATGTATACTTAAACATGGAAATTCTCTTGGCTATATATATTGAATCATCCATCTTACCACAAGGCTTAGTATTGTTCTCAAGAAATAATTTCAGAAGTTATTCTTTAGTAACCTAAATAGAGAAAGTGATTTAAACTAAACAATTTTGAAATCATACATCGATAATAAAGCAAATTTATTTACGCAAGAGTTACCAAAAACTTAAGCAACAAACAATTATACATAAAATGCATTAAAAATAAACCAATTAGAATGTGTTTCAAAAGTTTATAATGTACTCTTTACTCTGCCATTCTAGAACTAGAATGCGTCTCAAGAATACATAAATGAACATTTTACTTACGCCATTCATGATAATTTTTTTTTTTTTTACATAACAAAGTGATAACAACAACAAAATAAAATAATTAACACTAACATTATATATCAACTATCCTCCCCCCAACCAGATTGAGACATTGTCCTCAATGTCAAAATATAGAAAGAGTAAAATATAGAAGATATCACCTGAAACATCTTTTATTGAAAATTAAACCTGCAACAAAATAAAACAAGCCACACAAAAAAGCTTTAAAATACATAGAAATAGATAGGCTACAGACGAAGCGTCAAATCTATCCTGCGTTTCTTTTCACTGTTATCAGTATACCAATCTATCTGACTCATTGTTGGATCAGATAGAGGTGTAAAAGCTTGTAGTTCATCGAGTAACTGATCAACAGTTGAAGCAGAAATGAGGATCTGTCGTGCTGCAGATGAGACGAATTGTTTTTCCACCGCATAGTCAAGAAAAGATAACAACCCATTATAAAAACCATCAACGTTTAACAAACCAATGGGTTTTTTATGGATTTGCAATTGTGCCCATGAGACAATTTGAAAAATTTCCTCCAATGTTCCGAAACCTCCAGGTAGAGCTATGAAGGCATCAGCATTACGAAGCATAAAAGAAATTCGTTCATGCATTGATGATACCTGTAACTCATCCCCAATTGTTTTTCCTACAATGTCTCCAACAGCTAGAGCTTTTGGTATGATACCCAAAACTCGACTGCCATTATTTTGTGCAGCGGTTGCCACACGTCCCATTAATCCAAGACTACCTCCCCCATATACTAAATGAATATTGTGCTCAGCTAACATCTTACCAAGGGTTTCTGCTGCTTCTATAAACTCACTAGTTTTTCCAGGGCTGGATCCACAAAAGACACAAATTTTTGTGAATTTACGAGTTAATGATCCTTCCATGATTACACTCACCCCCTCTCTTGAATGATTTTGAGTTTGTACAAAGATGCAGAAATAATGCAATGTATTTATAGAGCCAAAAGGTATTGCAAAGTTAAATCACATGGCTATTGGCTTGAAGTACAAGATTCAATACCTTTTACCAATTTTCAATTTGTTAGCTGGAAAAGTCACATGGGTTGTCGGCTTAAAATGCAAAATTTTCAAAAAGGATTATAGGTGGTTGATTATTGAAAAGACATTTGAGTTTGAAATAAAACATTTAAAAATAACAGCTATAGTAAATATATACAAGTAGTTGTGATTGTGGCTCACATCTTCCTCTGATTTTACGTCCAGTAACGGCTTAAACGCCCTCTATGGGTCGGGGATAGGCTTCCCATCCAATTTTCTTATAAATTGGCAAACAGGGTCTTTTAAAGTCAGATTCCCGAGACTGTACCGCTCATGTTCTTTTAGGAATATGTCCCATAATTCATGAATTGCAATATGCACATATCCACTAGGATGCGTCTCAAGAGTCGATAAGATATTATCTAAAGACTCCTTACTCAGGCCATCCTTAATGAACCTAATTTTATCTTCACGATTTACAGACACCATTCCTAAAGTGCGGCAACGTGTGTTGCAAGTCGTGCGTGCACACTTGTAACAAACATTTAATCGTTTTGCTCTTCGTTTTTTTGAAAAAGAGCTTTTACCTAAGCCAGGCATGTAGGAAATTAATGAGTCTGAAAATTCACCTGTCAATCTAACTTTGGCTTCAATTAACCAACGTAAATCAACAGGTATATTCATAATCATTAATAACCTTAATCTTTCACATCTTGCTTGGTAAATTTTCTTCAAGGAATTTTGAGGCAATGAGGGAAAACGCTTTTTCAAATTTTTTAGAATGTCATCCATTTTTTTTTTAAGAAAAGGGGGAAGAAGAGAAGATATCAGTAATTATGGGAAACTGACAAAACCGATTTGAAATATCACGGAGTACCGTTATCCGCCGCTTAACCGGGGTGTAAAACAAAATTTTAACAAAACTACTAAATTAACCTGCAAGTAAAAAAAAATGTTAGAAGAAGAATAAATATATATAAATATGTAAATATATAAAACAAAGATTAATTGGTCTCGTAACAAGGATCCGACAGGAACGTAAATTCTTCATGAAAAGCTTGGTTTTCTAGAAACGGCTTGAGTCTTTGCCCATTTACCTTAAACACATTCCCATTTCTAGGATTTTCAATGTCAATTGTTCCATAAGGGTACACATGTTTCACAATAAAAGGGCCACTCCATCTTGATCTTAATTTTCCAGGGAATATGTGAAGTCGAGAATTATAAAGCAAAACCTTCTGACCAGTGTCAAATGTTTTTCTCTGAATTTTTTTATCATGAAAGGCCTTAATTTTAGCTTTATGAATTTTTGAATTCTCATATGCATCATTTCTCAATTCTTCAAGTTCATTTATTTGTAATTTACGTATGTGTCCAGCAGAATCAAGATTTTCATTGAAAGTTTTAATAGCCCAGTAGGCTTTATGCTCAAGTTCCACAGGTAAGTGACAAGGTTTTCCATAAACTATCCTATAGGGAGACATACCCAATGAAGTTTTAAAAGCAGTTCTATAAGCCCACAGTGCATCATTTAGTCTTAAAGACCAATCTTTGCGATTTGGGTTTACAGTTTTTTCTAAAATTTGTTTTATCTCCCTATTTGCTAATTCAACTTGTCCACTTGTCTGAGGATGATAAGGGGTGGAAACTTTATGAGTAATACCATATTTTTTCATTAATGTTTCAAATGGTCTATTACAAAAATGCTTACCCCCATCACTTATAATGGCTCGAGGGATTCCAAATCGACTTAAGATATTTTCTTTCAAAAATTTCATGACTGTTTTATGGTCATTATGTCGACATGGAATAGCCTCAATCCATTTTGAGACATAATCTACTGCAACTAAGATATACGTAAATCCAAATGATAACGGAAATGGTCCCATGAAATCTATCCCCCAACAATCAAAGATTTCAATAACAAGAATGGGGTTCAAAGGCATCATGTTTCGTTTTGAAATTGATCCCAACTTTTGACAATTTTCACAAGTTATACAAAATGCATGTGTATCTTTAAATAAAGTGGGCCAATAAAATCCACACTGTAAGATTTTTGCAGCTGTTTTCTTTGATGAGAAATGTCCCCCACATGCTTCAGAATGACAAAATTCAATAACTTTATTTACCTCATTGTCGGGTATGCATCTTCGAAATATTTGATCACGACAATATTTAAAGAGATAAGGATCATCCCAATAAAACTTTCTCACCTCCGTTAAAAATTTTCTTTTGTCTTGTGCATTCCATTGAGGTGGCATTTCTCCTGTTACAAGAAAATTAACAATATTAGCATACCAGGGCATTGTAACAGTAGAAAATAAAAATTCATCGGGAAAAGAATCATTAATAGGTGTTATTTCTGTTGATGAATCTGGTGTGAGTCTTGATAAGTGATCTGCAACAACATTTTCAGCTCCCTTCTTATCCTTGATAGTGATAATAAATTCTTGAAACAATAGAATCCATCGAATCAGTCTTGGTTTTGCATCCTGTTTTGACATTAAGTACCTTACAGCAGCATGGTCAGTAAATACAATAGTTGAAGAACCAATTAAGTAAGAACGAAATTTGTCTAATGCAAATATTACAGCAAGTAGTTCTTTTTCAGTTGTTGTGTAATTCATTTGTGCACTGTTTAAAGTTCTACTCGCGTAATAAATTACATAGGATTTACCTTCCTTTCTTTGTCCTAATACAGCACCAACAGCGTAGTCACTAGCATCACACATGAGCTCAAAAGGTAAAGACCAGTCAGGAGATTGTATGATAGGAGCAGATGTTAAGAGGCCGATTAATTTTTCAAATGAATTTTGACACTCTTGAGTCCACTTAAATGATACATCTTTTGCTAAGAGGTTACAAAGAGGTTTAGATATAGCACTAAAGTTTTTTATGAACCTCCTATAGAATCCAGCATGTCCTAAAAAGGATCGGACTTCTCTGACTGTTTTTGGTGGAGGCAAATGTGTAATGAGTTCGACTTTTGCCTTATCCACTTCAATTCCTTTAGAAGATACTATATGTCCCAAAACAATTCCAGAAGTAACCATGTAGTGACATTTTTCCCAGTTCAATACAAGACTCTTTTCTTCACATCTTTTTAAGACCTTTTCTAAGTTTTCAAGACAATTATCAAAAGAATTTCCAAACACAGTTAAATCATCCATGAAAACTTCTAAATAATGCTCAATCATGTCACTAAAAATGCTTAACATACATCTCTGAAATGTTGCTGGGGCATTACAAAGTCCAAAGGGCATTCTTCTAAAAGCAAAGGTTCCAAAAGGACATGTGAATGTAGTCTTTTCTTGGTCTTCTAGTGCTATAGGAATTTGATAATAGCCAGAGTAACCATCTAGAAAGCAATAGTAGGGATGTCCTGCTACTCTTTCTATAATCTGATCAAGGAATGGTAAAGGAAAATGGTCTTTTCTAGTGGCCAAGTTCAATTTTCTATAATCTATGCACATCCTCCAACTAGATGAGACTCGAGTTGGTATTAACTCACCTTTTTCATTTTCAATGACTGTGATTCCAGATTTTTTGGGTACTACCTGAGTAGGACTTACCCACTTACTATCTGAGATCGGATAGATAATTCCCACTTCAAGTAATTTGAGAACTTCAGCTCTCACTACCTCTTTCATATGTGGATTTAATCTCCTTTGAGGTTGTTGGGAAGTTTTGGCATTATCCTCTAGGTGTATTCTATGTGTGCAAATCAAAGGATTAATACCATTTATGTCTTTTAAAGTCCACCCAATTGCATTTTTATGCATTTTCAATAATTCAATCAACTTATCTTCTTGTTCACTTGTGAGTGTAGAAGCGATTACCACCGGGTAAGTTTGTTTCTCTCCAAGAAATGCATATTTCAGTCCTTCAGGCAGAGGTTTTAACTCAAACTTTAAAATTTCGTTCTTTTTATCCTCATTTTCTCCCAATTCTTCAAACTTTAGTTTCCATCTTTTATTTTCAATCACCTGTGCACAGTCAAGTAAAGAACATATGTCAGAGATTTCAGGATCTAATTGTATATTTGACTCAAATGAATTTATTAAACACATTTCTAAGGGATCGGTAGAACTCCCTTTTTGAATATGATCCTCCACAATCGTTTCAATCATGTCACCTTCTTCACTTTCATCCTCCTCTTCATATGGTTGCTTACACATATTAAAAACATTGAGTTTAAGTGTCATGTTTCCAAATGAAAGCTTCATTACTCCATTCCTGCAATTAATCAAAGCGTTAGAAGTTGCTAAAAATGGACGACCTAAAATAACAGGTATCGGATTACATCCTTTGACAGGTTCTGTGTCTAAGACGATAAAATCCACAGGATATATGAATTTATCAACTTGAACTAAGACATCCTCCACTGTCCCTCTTGGTACTTTTATTGATCTATCAGCAAGTAAAAGAGTTACAGATGTTGATTTTAACTCTCCGAGATTGAGCTGCTGATAAACTGAATACGGCAATAAATTCACACTAGCACCAAGATCAAGTAAGGCTTGTTCAATTTTATGACTTCCAATAATACATGAAATTGTAGGACAACCAGGGTCTTTATATTTCAAAGAATTATTGTTCTGAAGAATGGCACTTACTTGTTCAGCTAAAAATGCTTTCTTTTTCACATTCAGTTTTCTTTTTACTGTGCATAAGTCTTTCAAAAATTTTGCATAAGATGGAACCTGTTTAATAGCATCCAGTAAAGGAATATTAACTTTTACCTGTTTGAAGATTTCAAAAATTTCAGGATTGTGATTTATCTTCTTAGTATTACGTAATGCATGAGGAAATGGGGGTGGAGGTGAAGGTTTGGTATTTTCTTCATTAAGTGTAGGTTCAACACTTTCCTTGCCCTTAGAGATTGATTCATCGCTCTCATGAGGTTCAGGAATTTCTTTTTCAACAATTTTACCACTCCGAAGAGTGATAACTGCTTTAACTTGATCCATGTGTTGGCTTCCTGAACTACATGCATTTGAGTTATGTTGTCCTTTGGGGTTTGGCTGTGGTTGAGAAGGAAATTTTCCTTTCTCATGAATGTTCAGTGCAGATGCAAATTTAGCAAGAGTATCTTTCAAATCAGCAAATGTTTGAGCATTTTGAGAATTAACAGACTCTTGTTTTTCAATGAATGTATGCAAGGTTTCTTCAAAATTTTTCCTAGGAGGTGGGACATATGGTGCATAACCTTGATGATTTTGAAAGTTTTGGTGTGGTTGGAAAGGTGGTTGCGAAGCCTGTGCTTGAGTGTCATTCCTCCAACTAAAATTCGGGTGATTTCGCCATCCAGGATTATAGTTTTGTGAATATGGGTTATTGTTTGACCGTTTGAACGTGTTTAAAACATTGGCTTGTTCATGGAGACATTCCCTAAATGCAGGCAAAGTTGGGCAATCATTGGTAGGGTGATCATGGGTTTCACAAATGTGACACACAATTTCTTGAACAGATTTTATTTGACCACTCTTTTTCATTTCTAAGGTTTCGACTTTTCTAGCAAGGGATGCTAATTTGGCTTGAAGGTTATGGTCTTCCTTAAGATGATAAATACCCCCACTAGATGTAGTGGTTTGATTTTTGCTAGGTGCCTCACAGGTACCAGCAGTGTCCCAATTTTGAGCATTTTCTGCTAGTAAGTCAAGATAGTTCATTGCCTCTTCTGGGTCTTTTTCCTCAAATGTTCCATTACACATCATTTCTACCATTTGCCTAACTTGGGGTGTTAAGCCCTCATAGAAATTTGAGACTACTCTCCATGTTTCAAAACCATGATGGGGACAGGTATTAAGTAATTCTTTATACCTTTCCCAACATTGGTAAAGGGTCTCTCCTGGTTTTTGGGCAAAAGTGGTGATTTGTCTTTTGAAAGAATTTGTTCTATGGGAGGGAAAAAACTTTTTCAGGAATTGTTGTTGCATCTCGTCCCATAAAGAAATGGATCCTGGCCTAAGGTTTTGTAGCCATGTTTTAGCTTTATCTTTTAAAGAAAAAGGGAAAAGCTTAAGTCGAATTGTGTTCATGCTACAATTTTGATCATTATACGTGTTATACACTTCTTCAAATTCTCTTAGATGTAGATAAGGGTTCTCTGCATCTAAGCCATGAAAAGTGGGTAAAAGTTGAATAATGCCTGGCTTAAAATTAAAATGCGTTGCATCCGGTGGAAAAATTAAGCAAGATGGTGCACCGGTTCGTGTAGGGTTCATATAGTCTCTAAGTGTCCTAGGTCGGTTATGGTCATTATGTTGGGACTGATTGTCCCCTGGGTCTATGAGTCCCTCAATTTGATTTTCGCTCATGGTGTTACTTGGTGAAGAATGAGAAGATGAAGGAGAATTTAACAAATTATCAAAGGAAGTTTTGAAATTACCTTTTACTAAACGATGAGAATTAGGATCTCGAAACCAACCGCTCATAAAAAGAAACAAAACAAAATACAATAACAATAATACAAATAAAATATTAAACACAGGTAAATAAAATAAAATATTACACACAAGTAAATAAAATATGTAAAACTAAAAACAAAATAAAGATAAATAATTAGAAGTTAGATTAGTGATGTTAGATTATATAATAAAAAGTTAATAAATAAATAGTAGGAGGCTTAGCCTTCCATTAAAATAAAAAGCGAAAATAAAAGGCGAATAATAAATAAAGTAAAGTACGTTAGGAGGCTTGGCCTTCCATGAAAATTAAAAAAAAAAAAAAAAGTAAAAAATAATAAATAAACGAAATAAAGAGTAGGAGGCTCAGCCTTCCGCGAAAATAAAAACAGAATAATAATAAAGTACGTTAGGAGGCTCGGCCTTCCATGAAAATAAAAAAAAAATAAAAACGAATAATAAATAACGAGTAGGAGGCTCAGCCTTCCATGAAAATAAAATAAACAAACAAACAATAACAAAACAAAATATTAACGTTACCTCCCCGGCAACGGCGCCAAAAACTTGACACGTCCAGAATATAGAAGTTATTCCCAAGTGCAGGATTGTCGAAGTAATAAATAACCCGATGAGAACGGGGTCGATCCACAGGGAAGTAGAATTAAAATTACAAATTATAAACACTTTAAAGATAATTAATGCAGTATAAGATATTTGTAAATATTATTTCAATTAACCAATTCAAATAAAAAGCTAAGGTTACGGGGATTCACTCTTGGCATAAGAAGTAAGAATATATTTAACTTTTTATTTTTTTATAACTCAATTGGAATCCTCACACAAAGGAGGTTCCAACCGGAAAATATAGCAATTAAAGTTCATTATCATTTATATATTGATTAGTATTTATTTCTTTCAATTATTATACACCAAATCTTATAAATGGGTTCAAGTATTTATTATGCCAATCTTTATATTTGTCTACAATAAATTAAGACTCCCACTTTACAAGAAAGGTTATATAAACCAAATTTTGTAAATGGTTTCAATAATTTATTGTGCCAAGTATTAAGTTTGTCAATAATAAATCAAGAATCACCACTTTAGAAGAAATAGTATTAATTCTACAAACAAAATAAATACATCATATATAAATTTACATAACTTAAAAATGAAGCATTAAATTCATGAATAAATATTAAACATATCTTATTACCTTGCCAAGAGCTTCACCCTTTCACCTTAGCTTAAACAAAATTATTTGGACATAATAAAACTAAATGAAAAGAAAAGAAATGGAAGAAGAAATAACATGACTTAATAGTAAACAAGAGAAATAATAGTACAAGGAAATGGATACAAAGGAAAAGTATTTTGAACTAAATTCTAACTTTCTAATTACATTATTTAGGCATAAACAAGCCACCTATTTATAGAAAAACATGGATAAATCGAGACAAATTTGGAGGGAACCACTTGGTTGATGAAAGTCAAGAATGGTGGCAAAATAATTTGCATTCATTATCACTTGGGCACCCACTTGATTATCCAATTTGGAATTGATGTAATCCGAATTAGCTGTCACTAAAAACATAAAAGTTGTAGATAAGGCTCTTATCTTTCCAAATTGAGTGATCTCATACGTATTAGATACGTATTTCTATAGTTATGGGCCAAATACTGATAACTGTTCAAACTGGGCCTGTACTGCAGATCAATTCTGTTCTAGGCCAATTTTCACCCTCTAAACACTCGAATTTCCAATGCTTTGTGAAATACAATATGTTAGCCCATTGAGTCAGCTATGCACAGGATTAAGAATCACCTCAATTGGATCTTTAGGTAGAAAGTTATGCCTATTTTACCGAACCTGCCACAAAACAGTTATAAGATAATTAAGTACAATATTGTAAACATATTTAAGTTAAGAAAATTAAATACACTAGTAATACAAAACAATCATGTAAAACTCTTATTAAATGTGTAATTTCAAGTGTTCATCAACTGGATCACCCAGGAATGTGGATATGAGGGGTTACAAGAGCACCTAAACTCAGAGTACATTTTATGTTGCTGCCTTCTCCTTTTGCTAACCAAAAGTGATGCGGGACTAGTCTTCCTTATGTCAACTAGTTTATAGATGGAGTACTATATCCCATATTATGGCTTAAGGAGAGTTTACTACCAATTTGGAGGACGTATCTATTGGGATTTGTGCTTACATGCCATTCCTTTGATGTATAAATAGTTATTTTTTGTATTTATATTATCATAATTTCATTAAAATCACTAATTATACTTAATATATAGTATGATGCTTGTAACGTTTCAAATATTATATAATTTGAAAGAGTTCAAATCTAGTCTAAAAGAGATTAGATCAGTGTTAAGAATTAACAATGCTGAGAATTAACACTGATAAGAGTTAGCAGGTTATAAGAGTTAGCGACAAAGGCCTAAGAATATATTAGTAATGGCATAGTTACAAATGGTGTTAGAAAATGTCATTATGCAAATATATTCTCAAATACTATGTTCTTGATTTATCTTCACTAATGCGAGTCTGTCGATGAAGACCTTATTATATATAGATTAGTGTATGTCTATATCTGGATGGTCCAAATGGCTAGTCTTAGCAGACCATGAGTTTAGTGAAAACACGCATAAAGATACAAGTATTAAGTAAGGACTAGGTACTGAATAGACTCACGAGGACCTCCAATAGACATCCCATAAAGTCGTCAGTAGAAGGTCTTCTAGAGTTAAGTAGTATTCGTGATTTTTTGACCTGAGCACTACGGTGAGCCTGTGAGTGATCCACCATACTTTAGTTCCACACGTGTTAGAAACCTTTTATGTTCTAACCGTTAGGTGTTGCTGGGTATAGTCTAATGCTCATAGAGTTTGGTGTATGTAGATGTGGGGTCTATAAGTCATTTGAGTGAGTAATATATTCTAATGCTCCAAGTTTGTATTTCAGAAAGTCTTATGGCCATAAGTAGTAATACCCGAGAAAAGAGTTTTATCATAGGGATAAATAATATCGCAGAAGTATTTACAGATATTATTGATTGAAATACAAATCTGGAGATAAGATTATGGTCGAGCATATAGAGACTTGACGATGTTGATCTATGTCTATACTCCAACAGGATATACATAATGAAGGAATTATACAGATATGTTACAACCTTAACTTGTATGGTCTAGCGTACAGCTTTGTAATATTCGTATAATGTGTATGGGACATTTTTCATGGACGTATGGAGAAGTTTCGTATGACAAACTAGGCATGGACCTAAAGAGTTTCACAATATGAAGTGTACTCGTTATGCACTAGGGCATCATATTGGATTGAATAGTTCGGTTCAAGAAATTCCAACAAATTGAAATTTTGTTTCAAATTCTCTCAGGGTGTGTACTTGTCAAGACTTAAATGTTAAGTACGTCACATAATTAGTTAACAAGATTTGTTAACCAATAGGATGTTGACAAGTGGTACAATTTGGTTCATGAATTTTGTTTACCATGAATTTACCACTTAACCTTATTGTAAAAACAAGTGAGTTAAAAGTAATTATTCAATTTTTTTTAAATAATTAATTAAATGGTAGATAGGGATATGTGTATTCAAGATATAGGCCAAGTGTTCATAATGTGTAATTAAATTATGTTTGCCTTTAACAAAAATATTGGTGGCAATATGTAATGGTAAGGCATTGGTTTTGTATTATAATGCAAATTGCACAAATTATATCACATGCCATGACAAGAGGTGGTGGAGCAATATGGTAAGAGTCATTTATATTTTTACTTAAGCATGTAGGTTATGTATAACATTATGTGTTGGGAAGAGAATTGAATTCATTCATTCAATTTGTAAAGGCAAAAATACGTAAGTGAAAATTGAGAAAGAATTGGCTAAGTGTTTTTGGCAAGTATTCTAAGCAAAGGGTTGTGAAGAACAAAACTAAAACACAAAGTATTCATACCATCTCACTTTAAATATAAACACTTGTTGTTGGAACATTTTGTGGCTGTTATTCTAGATTTACAATCCCACCATTTTTATTGTGAACTAAAATTGTGCAACAGCACACTTCAATGTGAGTTTAAGACTTGGAGATTGAAACTCTTGAAGAATCAAAAGTTACTTTCAATTTGGGTAAGTTTTATTTATTTGGTATCTAGTTTAATTTACATATGAACATATATGAGATATATTTATATGATTATGTTAGATTGAGTGTATTTTGTTTGTGATACTTCTGCTGTGTGTAATAAAATTTAAAACTACATGTACACTCAATTAATCATACACTAATTTACAGTATCTGTCCTATCTGGCTTGCCTATCTTTTACGAGGAAGACGTGTTTTGAATCGAGCTTAACACTTTTGAAAGCAAGAAACAAGCTGATTTAAAAATCTTTCTAGGAAAATAGTGGTATTGAATCATGCCTAACTTTTGTGAGTTATATATAAGTATTTTTATAGCTCTTCGCAAGTTGGTCGGTTTGTATAAGGCAATGGATACTCTTCAAACTATATTGTTGAAGAATGATCGCCATATTGCTTATCAATTTTTTTTTTTTTGTGACTAGATCGCCGATCACATCCAAAAGAGGTTGTTTCCTTATGCTATATGGATTGCAAGGTTTATTCTTTTGCTTTAGTTCATTTATTTTTTAATGTTCTATATGAACAATTTAGAAGATATTTACTATACTAAGGTCTGTAGTGTCGGTAAGTACATTATAGATACTCATGTGGTTGCGAATTATTTTGTAAGTATGCTTATCCAAAAGATTCTTGATTTACAAGAAGACGTATTTGATGAGTGCCCTCATTGAGCAAGTCATGAAGGCGAATCTCTTTTATAGAAGGAAGGTTTACTTTTGAGGTTATTGCTTTTAGGGATCTCATGGCTTCATAACCTTTTCTATGCGAGTAATAAACTTTATTTTTTAGATTATATGATCAGTTATCTTTTTAGGCCTTATCTACATATTTTGTTTGGGTTGTTTTCGGTTTTCTAACTTTATAACTTTATTTATGGTGACACTTTTTACTTTTACCCTCTATTTTATAATGATGTATCTATTGTATAGCATGAATATTATTTGACCATAAGTTCCAATTTATTGCCATACATGAACAAGAATATGAAATTTGTTCTACATGTTGTAGCATTTAGCTAAGGTGTTCAAGCAGTTTTTCCTTGATCAAGGATGTCCCTGTTAGGTACGGGGTTTCAGTTCAAAATCATATTGGGTGCGTGTATGCATGTGTGCGTGTTTAATATTTTTTAATACATATACATGTATCTCAAACATAATATACATAACGAAGGCTAGAAATCTAATTTTTTAAAATAATGAACACAATAAATTTTGTTCTGTTACAACAATGAACAAAATAAAATATATTAATCACATTAATATCAAGAATGCGAATAATCATCTCGCAAGCTTTTGGAATTGTTTAAGCTAAGGTAACGCCTGAAATGAACCTGTTGGCAATTCTAAGACTAAATGAGATGGGCTTGAGTCGCTAAAATAGCAGCCTTAAGTTTCAGCACTGGTTTAACTCTTAAACCCTGAGATTAACTTTCTCTAGTTTAACACTTATACAGTAAGCTATTTGTTTTACCATTGATCAACACTTGATCAACCAGAAAAAAAAAAACTTTAATTCTTTGATGGCCTTAGCACAATGAAGAAAAAGATGAATAGTAAAATCAACACTTGATTTCAAAACAAGAAAGCAATTTTCTTTCACTTCTTTCTCTCTAGTTGGCCGGCCACCCTTAAGCATCAAGACATGAATTTGTTTCATTTGGCTTCTATTTATAAGCTTAGTTTACATAACTATTAAGAAAACATTTAACTTAACACAAGAGTTAACACTTAGCCTTTAGCAAAGTTAAGCTTACTTAGCCATTAAGTTATGCCTTTAACTCAACTTTAGTAAACTTTCAACTTAGGTTAGGTTAATTACTACTTAACCGTTAAGTTCTCATTTAGTGTTTGTTTTATTAAATTAACTTTACCCTTGGATTAACTCTTAAGCACAGTTAACTTAATTTCTACTAAACTATTAAGTAAAATAAATATTTAGATTATTTAATAATTAAATAATCAGTTAAATAAAATTACCTTTAATCCTTTATTTGCCCACTAAGTGCACCCAAAGTGGGTCTAACCTAACCACATAATTGAGTAAATTTAATTAAAGGCTCACTATACACCACGTGTCAATATTTAACCTTACATAAACTATTTTATTAGGTTATGTGCTTGTGGCCACAAGAATTCCTGAAATACAATCTTGGAGTATCATAATATACAACTCTATTATAAGAGCTGACGGATCCCATATGTGCACATAGCAGACATTATGACCATCAGACCATACCCAGTGAAACGTAAAGGTCAAACTATAAAAAGTCTCTGACATCTATAGAATCGAAGTATGGTGGATCACTCATAAGGGCATCATGGCTCTCAAGTCAAAGGACTACGAATAGTACTCAACTTTAGAGCACTCACTATTAATAGATTTATAGGATGTCTATTGGCATCCTTGTGAGTCTGCGTAGTATCTAATCCTTATTGAATACCCGCATACCTATACGAGCTCTAAACTCATGGTCGGCTAAAAATAACCATCTGTACCCTATAGATATAGACATACACTAATCTATATAAAAGGGATTCACCGACAAAGTCGTATTGATGAAAATAGATCATGAACATAGTGTTTGAGAATATATTTGCATAATGACATTTTCTAACACCTATTACAACTCTTTGCAACTATGTTATTACTAGTATATTCTCAGGTCTTTGTCCCGTTACAGACAAGGCTTTAACTCCTTAAATATTACTAACTCTTATAATTTGCTAACTTTTAGTAGTGTTAACGTTTAGCATTTACAACCCTCGATGTTAATAACTCTTAATACTGGTCTAAACTCCTTTAGATCAGATCTGGACTCTTTCAAATCATACAATGTCTATAATGTTGCAAGCATTATACCATATACGTGTTTAATACTAACGATTTTATTCAAAATGTTTATTGTAAAAATTATTAATAATTATAAATTAAACAATATTGGAATGGCATGTAAGCACAAACTCCAACAAACTCTTCATTGCTCTAGTGCCATCTGTAATGGTATCTCATACCAATACACTCTATGTGTTTCTCAAACAACTAGGAGTTTAGGCCTGAGTGGGTCTGCTACGTTATTTAAGGAATGTATCTTAGATATTATTACAACTCCATTAGCCAAGAACTTTTTAATTGTGTAGTATTCATAGTACACATTATCAGAATACTGGTGCGTCTTATGGCTTCTTGGCTTGAGCAATTATTTTGTTATTGTTGCATTATAAAGAGATAAAACCCACTGAGCTTAGAACTATTGTAAGTTCTGCAACTAGCTTAAATATCCATTGTGTTTCCTTTGCAGGCTTTTTAAGCTAAAATACATTATACATCTAAGGCAGAATTAGCTATGGATATTTATATTACACATTTCCAACTAGATATAGTACTGATGAGGAAAAACACATAATCAGATGTAGATTTTCTAGCATCCGAATTAGACGAGAAGTCTGAATATGTGCATTCCTTCTACTGTAAGAAAATTCTCCATTATTTCAGAAACTTATCTCCTGTACATCTTTGGTGTATTAGATATGTTTCATAACCATCTGATGGTCATGACCTGGATTAGACTGATACCAGCTCGTAACACTTACAACTACCTAAATCTAGGTCTCGTACATAACATAGCATGCATCAACCTACTTTTATCTGATGTATATGATAAATTAGACACTCTAACCCTTTCATCTTCTACTTAAGGACATTTTCTCTTAGAAAGATGAATGTTATATCTGAAAGGCATTAACAGTCAATAAAGTTGTACCTTTCTAGGACTTAGTCCATGTACAAAGATTAAGAGATTTCTATCAGTCTCATAACTATATCTCTATAAATTATTTTACCAAGTATACAAAAGTCCCCTCACAAATATTTTATAGAGAAGTTCTTACCCAGATAACTCTTATCTAATTGACTTACAACATACCAATGTCATTTTCGCAATTGAGTATGTCTTCTATGTAGAGAACTAGAAAGATAATCATGCTCCTACTGGTGTTTCTAAACACACATGATTTCTCTTCAATTATGATTAAACTAGACTTTTTGATTTTGTTGTTTAAACGAAGATTCCAGTCACAAAAAATTGCTTAAGTCTATTAATAAACTTCCTCAGTTTTCACACTAGATCAGAAGTTAGGTTGGATGTAAAACCTTTAAGCAATTCCATGCATATCTCTCACTTGAGATATACATCCTGAAATACCGTATTTACATCCATTGGCTAGTACTCAAAATCTTAATATGTGGTAATAGTCAACAAAATTTGAAATGACTTTAGATGGTTACTGGTAAAAAGGTTTCCTCATTACTGATCTCAAATCTATTAGTGTAACATTTTGCCACCAGTCGAGTCTTGAAGGTCTTTATCTTTATAGGGGGCCTATGCTACCACTGCATAAACTTATTTACAACAAATAAGAACAATTTCTATAGAAAGCACAACCAAGTTCAGACTTGATTGTTTTGCAAAAAGTCGATATCGGATTTTATGGCATCTTTCAATTTTTCCAAATTGATATCAAACATCGCATCTCTATAAGTCAAAGGATCATTTTCTTCAACTATGAAAAAATCAATGCACCTATATGACAGGACCTGGTCCGAGACCCTCTACAGTAGATCCTAACGGCCTTATTGGGCACCACAATGGGAGTTCCTTAGAATATAACCGGGTAAGTTGAGAAATTCTGCGAGGCAAACCTTTTTTTAGTTCTTACTATTACTGAAAAAATCTTGGTATATATATGAAAAGGACATCTTAATTTTTTTTAAAAAAAAAGGGGCAAAGTTTCTCTTATTTTTCAAAAAATTGAAGATAAAACCTGCAAAGAAATTGTATTTCTATTTCGAACACTTCTCAATACTACCAAATAGAACCTTCGGCCATTTCCAAAACAAATCCAACTCAACTCAATAATTTATTATGATCATAAAACTAAAATGTTGATAAAAAGTGAAATGATTATCAAAATATCAAAATTCTTCTTGGTTATACAAAACATATGTATAATACACAAGCCTAGAACTACCATGCTAAAAGCATAAAAGAGTGCTATTTAACACATTTACATGAACAAAATAATCTTTAGATTTGGCCCACTAATCAGCAATAGGAAAATTAGTAGCTTGCATACCAAGACCTGCACCTAGGAAGAGGGTTTAAAACATATAAAACACAAAACGAGTGAGCTAAAAGAGCTAAGTTAGTGCATTTAAGATTTCAAATAAAATAACATTATGCATAGGTAGTAAATTCTAAAAGACATGCTTCTAAAACTGATATAAAGGTAAAAAACGGTTTCTAACATCATATGCCAATGAAATCTTGCCGAACGAATTTTATTTACATCTTTAAAAAATAATATCCAAAATCTGTACAACATAATAACTAGCAAATGCATAATATGCAATCGGTAGATCGAAAATTATTAAGGCCCTCGCTCTGCCATTTTCTTTCTAAACTATACCAATGGTAACCTTAAAGCTCTATACTCACGCAGCGACTCAACTAGCACGGCACACGTGAGTAGGTCACAGGGTGCCTCAACTAGCAACACCCACAGTGACATCTCAAGACATCTCAGTGGCTATGCAGCGGAATCTTACATCACATACATATAGCGAGACAATACTGCGTACACATAGAGCGACTCACATCAATCGACATTCTAACTTTTTGGAGTTAGTGACACACCCCCCATAACCTGCCCATGTGTACGGGATATACCGACCGGATCTAATACAGTCACCACTACTATAATCTGATGGTATTAATAGCCTTTGAAACAAATGTAGTAATTTTAAAGTTGTTTCTGAAACCGAACATGTAAAAGCATATCTATGGATATATATCAAGATCATAAATTATGTTTATGCATTAAAAGCTCATAAAACATACATTTTCATTATGCGAAAACATAATAAACGAAAGATACAAGAAATGACAGATTTTCACTCACAGCTGCTCCATGCTCAATTTCGGTCCGAATTTTTGCTCCCGTTACCGCTCTCGGATTTCTTCACCTACGCGCCATAAATGATATTTAGAGCTAATTCAAACACTAGAATCTCATTTAACTACTAAACGCCCTAATCAGCATACAAAGCCCAAATGGATACTACTTTCTGATTTTTATTTACGGAGTCATTTAATCTAATCTAACTCATTACCCAGCGCCTTGAAAATTATTAAACACCTTATAACTTGGTTGGACATAATTTTCCTTCACCTTTCCAAAATGGATAATTAATTTTCATTTTCTTCATTTTTTATTTTTTCATCAACCAAATACATTCAATTTATATAAGGCACCATTTATACACAACAACACAACCAAAACACAACTCAATCCCTAACTTCCTAAAGTGGCAAAATTTCACACTATGTTCCAACACATTTTTTTTCTCAATTTCTTATTCCAATTATAACACAATCAAGCCAATTTCATTCTAATGCCCTAAATACAACTAACTGAAGTCTCTACATCCAAATTACCCAAAACTCTAATTCTTACCTTGCCAATTTCTTCACTTTGATGACTCGTTCAACCTCTACACTAGAATTCAACTCAATCTAAACCAAGAATACATACAAGAACATCAATTAAAGCAATCTTGAAAGTTCACTTATAAATCTGACAAAATAATGTTCTTCTTACATCTTTTTCTTGGATTTTTACTAATGGAGGTTTCAATTGAGCTAAGGAACTTATACTTGACCTTATTATAGCTTGATAAAGCATGAAAAATCATGAAAAAAAAAATTGAAATTTCACTGTAGCAGCACCCCCTTCACCTTGGCCGAATTGTGCTTCTCTTACTCTAAGATGAAATATTTTAATCTCTTGAAATTTCTACACACTTCTACTATATATATAGTACTCCCTCAAAAGACTAATTTACCCCTCAACTTACTCTACATTTTTAATTTGCCATTGGTTGGAAACTAAGTATACAATTGGTTCATTTGTATCTAGTTAGAATAGTCCAATGAACTAACTAGAATTTCTAACTTGGCAATCCATGAGATTGTTTCTAATTGGTCCATTCTTCAATATATGGATTATGTTTCTTAACAAAGGCTTGTTCCATACATAACCCTTAAATGAAAATTCATGTAGTAAATTAAAATTTTATTTTCCAAGCCAATAAAGAAAAATTCCAAAAATATAATAGGGTTGTCTGACGCTCTGACCGTGTGTAAAATTACTAAATTAGGTCTAATATCTCTCACACGCACTATAAAAAATATTTTTAATAGGGTTAAAATTGGATAACCCTACTGTGTCTTTTTTGCTCTATACCTAAATCGAGGCGCCAATACTACTAATAGGGATTGGATATTACACTACAGTTATCAAAATACCTAATTGGTGGCCTTGATATCTTGTCAGACTTATGGAGAAAGTGTATAAAGGTATTTCACGCATTTAAACTTGAGATTCCACCGTTAGTTTATATACATTCTAATTAACTTCATCAAGTTCAATTTTTATACAATCTCCATGATCCATGAGAAACTCTTTTCTTGGGAGGTGGTATTCTGAGCAACAAACATATTTCATTCCTCTGGATCATAGAACTGGTATCCAATCAAATGCATAAGATACTCAATCAACCAATACTTGTACCTTTTGGGTGTAAGTTTATTCTGTTGCATAACTCTTATGTAGGTAGAACAACCTTACGCCTTAACATACTTAAGACTTGATTTCCTTTTAATCTATATCTCATACAGAGTAGAAGGAACGAGTTTCGATGGAACTATGTTCAATAAGTGAACAACAGATTCACAGAGCATAATTCTATAGAAATTCTAGAAGATCAATGAAGCTCAACATTAATCAAACCATATCTAATAAAGTCTTATTCCTCATTTTTATAATAGCCTTGTGTCGAAGAGTATCAGGAGGACTATATTGAGCGAGAATCTCATTCTTCTTTAAATAATATATGAATATACTACTTATGTATAAACTGTCTCGATCTAATCGAAGGCATTTAATATACATTTGGGTTTGTTTCTCTACTTTCTAGTCAGGACCTTTTGAACACTTAAAAGTTTCTGACTTGTGTTTTCTAGAAACATACATCCACATCATGATAAAGACAATCAAGTATCAAAAACCACCAATGACAGTATGATTCATTGGACTAAATATATCACTATGTACTAGTTCCAATAAACTAGTGGCCTTGTGTTTAACACCTTCACAAGGATTTGGTCATCTTCCCTTGAATTTAGAAATTATAAACTGGCCAAGGTTCTATAGTTAAACAAGTTTCTAAACATCCTTAACCAAATAGGATAGTCATCTCACGACTATATGACCTAATCTTATATGCCATTATTCCTTATTATTCAAAGTTCTTGAACTTAGTATTTTTTTTTATATACCTAGACATTCAAGATATTTTTTGTTGTAATTAAGGTATAATGGCTATTCATTGCCTAACACTCAGTAAACAAAACATTATCTTTATCATATAAATATGAGAAACTATTTTCAATGTTGTTATGATAACCTTCTCTGTCAACTATAAAGAGTGATATGATTCACCTAATAATGTTTGGCACAAAATAGTAGTTTTACAATATAATGTTACTACTAGAATGGAGAAGTGACCTAAAAAGTCCTAACAGCTATCACATCTAGGAAATCTTTATTTCTTACGCGAAGCTATACTTCTCATTTCTTAGTTCCGTAGCATTCCTCAAATCATGCAACAACTTGCAAATAGTAGAGGGACATATGATATCTCATATACTTGCAGTTCTAGCAATATTTGCTAATGAATGTCAATGTTTAGTAAACAGATATCTAAGGGATTTATCTATTCTAAGTCAAAGTACCTTGAGCAGTAACACTTCCTATTTCAAACATTGTCATAGTGGAAACATTTTCTATTATGAGTATTCTCTATATATGGTTTGGATATATCCAAAATTTTCTAAATCTAGAACGGTTCTCAGATTCAAAAGTAAGTTGAAATATTTCTCGGTACTCTGTAGTTAACGTGCATTAATCAAGTATTTTAACGGATTTTTAGCACTTATCTTATCTCTATAAGATAAACATCTTATCTCTATAAGATAAACATCTTATATCTATAAGATGAATTAGGAGATATGTTGCAGAACATTTTTAATCGTTAATAAATTACGCTTTAGATCATGGGTATAATGTTTATACATTTTTTAATCTAAAGATGCCTTTCCACTACTTTACATAATCCCATTAATCATTCAAATGAAAAAATGACATTTTAAACTCTTTTAAACTATAAAGCAAGAAGTGGACCCTATTGACATTTTACTCTGACCACACACTGTAGCGATTTTAGCCTTTGTAAACCTAAAATGTAAACAACTCTTGTCAATTGCATCTCATGCAACTTTTACTTCTGATCCTAAATACACCTTATCCGCATACTGTAACGATCTAGGATAAGTGTATTCTAGATTAACTTGTTAATAATCAAATATATGTTACCGATACTGTCCGTACACTGTAGCGATCTAGGGCAATACTTTCACATATATTTGTCTCCTCTCATATTTAACCGGCATAGTCCAAATCACACCGACCAAATCCCTGACACTATAGCAATCTTGGGAAAAGACCAATGTGACCTGTCTAATACCGTATTGACAAGACAGACCAATGTAAAATACTATCTAATAATGTAATACCATTCAATCTGATTAAGAGAGATTTTGAATGCCGAGTCTCATCTCTTGAGGAGGTGATTCTTAATCAGTCATTTATTTCTGTGCAAACACAACTAACCCTTAGCAGTAGGGCTCTTATGCTGGTTACCAACATAAAAAATGTTCTTAGTTTATAATGTAGACCAATAACTCTCATTACTGCATCTTATAAACTCTCACATGCATAAATTAATTCTTAAATAATTTAAAATTAATTTATAGAGCTTCACGATGCTATGTTACTAGCATTGTAGCCTGGAGGGCAGAGCCCTTAGCGTTGTAGCACCAGCCCTCAATGTTGCGATTCTAGGGCCTGGAAGCCCTAGCTTCGTGACGTTAGCTTACCAGTGCTGCGGCGCTGAAGGACAGAACCTCCAATATCAAATTTTACATTATTAAACTCTTTTTTTATTAATCTACACAATTATGGATCATTTTGTTTTATAAAACAAATATTGAAAAATGCCAAATGTAGTGATGAGGGGTGGTGGCCACCACCACCCCCTGTCAAATGGTAGGGCGATGACTTGTACCACCCCTGCCTATGGATAGATCACCGATCTATTCATAGATGAAAGCGATGCAAATCACTGCTCCATTATTTAATAGCGAGTGATGAAGGCCGCCACTTCTCACCACCACATTTTCTAGTATTTTGCTTCTAAAAAATATCTCCACCATTGTGTAAATTAGAAAAAATAAACTCTAATGACTTAAAATATGATCTTTTTTACACTAGAGACGTAAAAATTTCAATTACGTTAAATGTTATAATTTTAATTTTAAATTTAAATTAAATTTTAATAAAGTTAAACGTTATAATTAAAAATCCAATTTAGATTTCAACAAATCTGAAATTGGAAGTTAGAAATATATTTTGAACTTGTTATATATTGTTTGCAACAAATCAGTAATTGAAAATTATAAATATATTCTGAAAAATTAAAAATTTGTTTGTGAATTATTTATTTTGAAAATTGAAAATTTGAATTTGTTACAAATTATTGAAATTAAGAGTTGGAATGTTAAGATAGCTTAATAAATGCCTTAAAAATTAATATATATATATATATACCCAAAATATAAAAATATCCAAAAAAAAGTAAAGTTTAAAAGTTAAAAACAACTCAAAAACTTTAATTTAGCTTAATTAAAATATTTTATTATATATTTTTAAATTTTATTTATAATTTTAATAAAAAGTGGTTACTTGAATATTAATTATTCATTAACTTACAACAATAATTACTATTTTAAGTATTAAGTTAAATAAAATTTAATAAGAAATTAAAGATTAAATATAAGAATTTAAATTTAAATATCACATGACGACCTATGGTGTCACTACGTGGCGAGACTTTTTATGTTAATCATGCTTATTTAAGACACATATAAAATATCATCCCTCTGTATTATATTATATTTTTGGTGAAATTAAATACAAACTCGCAATTTATAAATTAGTGGGAACACGTAGTATATTGAGTGGGAACATTTAGTATGTTAAATGAGAACACGTAGTAAATTGAGTGGGAACACGTAGTATATTGAGTGAGAACAGTTAGTACGTTAAGTAGGAACATGTAGTATGTTAAATGAGAACACGTAGAATATTGAGTGGAACACGTTATATATTGAGTGGGAACATTTAGTATGTTAAGTGAGAACATCTAGTATATTGAGTGAGAACACGTAGTAAATTGAGTGGGAAAACGTAGTATATTGAGTGGGATCACATAGTATATTAAGTGGAAACATAAGTGGGAACACGTAGTATATTAAGTGGGAATGCATAGTATATTAAGTGGTAACAGTTAATATGTTAAGTGGGAACATGTAGTATATTAAGTAGGAACACGTAGTATATTGAGTAGGAACACGTTTGTATATTGAGTGGGAACACGTAATATGTTAAGTGGGAACACGTAGTAAATTGAGTAGGAACACGTAGTATATTGAGTGGGAACACGTAGTATATTAAGTGGAAACACAAGTGGGAACACGTAGTATATTAAATGGGAACACACAGTATATTGAATGGGAACAATTAATATGTTAAGTGGGAACATGTAGTATATTAAGTGGGAGCACGTAGTATATTGAGTAGGAACACGTTTGTATATTGAGTGGGAACACGTAATATGTTGAGTGGGAACACGTAGTAAATTGAGTAGAAACACGTAGTATATTGAGTGAGAACACGTAATATATTAAGTGGAAACACAAGTGGGAATACGTAGTATATTAAATGGGAACACATAGTATATTGAGTGGGAACAATTAATATGTTAAGTGGGAACATGTAGTATATTAAGTGGGAACACGTAGTATATTGAGTGGAAACACGCAGTAAATTGAGTGGGAACATATTTGTATATTGAGTGGGAACATGTAATATGTTAAGTGGGAACACGTAATAAATTGAGTGGAAAAATGTAGTATATTGAGTGGGAATACGTAGTATATTAAGTGGAAACACAAGTGAGAACATGTAGTATATAAAGTGGGAACACATAGTATATTAAGTGGAAACACATAGTATATTGAATGAGAACATGTTATATATTGAGTAGGAACATTTAGTATGTTAAGTGGAAACATGTTGTATATTGAGTGGGAATACGTAGTGTGTTAAGTGGGAACACGTAGTATATTGAGTGGGAACACGTAGTATATTGAGTGAAAACACGTAGTAAATTGAGTGGGGACACGTAGTATATTAAGTGAGAATATGTTATATATTAAGTGAGAATATTTAGTATTTGAAGTGAGAATATGTAGTATATGAAGTGGGAACGTGTAGTATATAAAGTGGAAACATGTAGTATCTGAAGTGGGAATGTGTAGTATCTGAAGTGGGAACGTGTAGTGAATGAAGTGGGAACGTGTAGTATCAAAACATGTAGTATGTAAAGTGAGAACATGTAGTATCTGAAGCAAGAATGTGTAGTATGTGAAGTGGGAACGTGTAGTGAATGAAGTGGGAACGTGTAGTGAATGAAGTGGGAACGTGTAGTATATGAAGTGGGAACGTGTAGTGAATGAAGTGGAAACGTGTAGTGTGTGAAGTAGGAAAGTGTAGTATGCGAAGTGGGAACGTGTAGTATGCGAAGTGGGAACGTATAGTATGCGAAGTGGGAACGTGTAGTATACGAAGTGGGAAAATGTAGTATCGAAACATATAGCATGTAAAGTGAGAACGTGTAGTATATGAAGTGGGAACGTGTAGTATGTGAAGTGAGAATGTATAGTATGTGAAGTGAGAATGTATAGTATGTGAATTGGGAACGTGTAGTATACAAAGTGAAAAAATATAGTATCAAAACATGTGGTATATAAAGTGGGAACATGTAGTATTTGAAGTGGGAGCATGTAGTCTGTGAAGTGGGAACATGTAGTATGTGAAGTGGAAACGTGTAGTGAATGAAGTGGGAACGTGTAGTATGTGAAGAAGGAACGTGTAGTGTATGAAGTGGGAACGTGTAGTATTTGAAGTGGGAATATGTAGTATGTGAAGTGGGAACGTGTAGTATATGAAGTGGGAACGTGTAGCATACGAAGTGAGAAAATGTAGTATCGAAACATGTAGTATATGAAGTGGGAACGTGTAGTATGTAAAGTGGGAACATGTAGTATATGAAGTGAGAACGTATAGTATGTGAAGTGAAAACGTGTAGTATCTGAAGTGGGAACGTTCAGTTTGTGAAGTGGGAATGTGTAGTATCGAAACGTGTAGTATATGAAGTGGGAACGTGTAGTCTTTGAAGTGGGAATATGTAGTAAGTGAAGTGAGAACGTGTAGTGTATGAAGTAGGAACGTGTAGTTTGTGAAATGGGAATGTATAGTTTGTGAAGTGAGAACGTATAGTATGTGAAGTGGGAAGGTATAGTATGTGAAGTGGGAACGTGTAATATGTGAAATGGAAACATGTAGTATATGAAGTGGGAACGTGTAGTATGTGAAGTGGGAACGTGTAGTATCTAAAGTGGGAACGTGTAGTCTTCTACCCGCACATTCTCTTTAAAATTAGATTTGTAATTATAACATTTAATGTAGTTAAAATTAAATTTAAAATTAGATTTTAGAACTATAATATTTAACGTAATTGAAATTAATATTGAATTTGATATTATAACATATAATTAAAATTAAAATTAAAACTGAAATTATAATATTTTACGTAATTGAAATCGAAATTAGAATTGGATTTATAATATTTAACATAATTAAAATTAAAATTTGAATTGGAAATATAACATTTAACGTTATTGAAATTGTAATTAGAATTATAATATTTAACATAATTAAAATCAAAATTAGAATTAGAATTGTAACATTTTATGTAATTGAAATCGACATTGTAATTAAATATAACATTTAAAGTAATTAAAATTGTAATTATATTTGAAATTGTAATATTTAATATAATTAAAATTGATATTGAAATTATAACATATAACATAATTGAAATTAGAATTCAAATTGTAATATTTAATGTAATTAAAATTAAAATTATAACATTTAACATAACTGAAACTGAAATTAAATTTAGAACTATAATATTTTATGTAATCAAAATTAAAATTACAATATTTAATGTAATTAAATTTGAATTTTAAATTGGAATTAAAATTATAAAATTTAATGTAATTGAAAGTTAAATTAGATTTAGAATTATTAACATTTAACGTAATTAAATTTGAAATTAAAATTAATTTTAGAATTATAAAATTTAACTTAATTTAAATTAAAATTAGATTTATAATATTTAATACAATTAAAATTGAAATTGATTTTAGAATTATAATATTTAACCTAATTGAAATTAAAATTAAAATTAAAATTTAAATATATCATTTAACGTAATTGAAATTGAATTTAAAATTATAATATTTTATGTTATTAAAATTAAAATTATAACATTAACATAATTAAAATATAAATTAAATTTGAAATTATAACATTTATTGTAATTAAAAGTAAAAGTTTTTTATATGTATTTTGTCTTAATTTTTTTATTGATTGTTATCATTGAAATAATATTTAATTTATGTTTATAATTTTTTATATAAAATATGTTTTATTTTTTCAAAATAAATATTATAATAAAATTATTTTCTTTTTATTAATTATATTTAGACTTAAATGATTTGAAATTTATAACATAATTATATATATTAATTATAATAATATATAAGGGGTCTGTAAGAAAAAAATCAAAATGACCGACAATACCTTATATTGCCGATCATTTTGGCTACGTCAACCGACTGTATTGTAGCTTGTCCCATTTGTTAGATAACCTTTCCCTCAAACCGAGGTTTTAATTTTTTGTTTTGAAGCAATAATCTCCTTTACTTCACCTTTAATAATAATCGTTAACCTTATTTCGTTAATCTCCGAATTATGAATACTATTTTTTATTGCAGAATAAATTAATTGAAAAATAAGATACATGCTCGATAAGGCATGAGTTTTAGTATTATAAGATTTTTCTCGTAAAAATGTTCAAAAATTTAATAGATTACCCTTTTAACTTTGAGAGCAGTTATACATAGATGTTGATAAACTAGCTCTTTAGGCAGTTCCGCTTTAGTTGATAGCTTACGTTTTGGTCTTGGAGCTCAAGTTTTGCTAAACTGCTGCTAAAGCAATTGGATCAACTAGTTATATTTGTTTTAAGAATACGATTTGTATAAGAATATTTTTTTTAAAAATATGTATAAGATATTGCAGTACAAAAAAATAGATATCTTAAAAATGGGTAGACTCATCATCGGATTCTCTATCCTCTTATTTTTTCGTTAACGTTAATTTAATTGGTTTATGTTTGTCATAGTATAAAAGGTATTTTAAAAAACATACGTACACTTACCATAACGGCTCAATGATAAAACTTTTACAATGTATGTTTAATTTTCTCCATTAAAATGTGGATCATGAGTTGAAATTCTCCTTCGCATAATAATAAAAAAAATACTCTATTGACTTTGTTTTGAAAGAAATAATGTTGGTAGTCAATATATTATGCCCACAAATGAAGAAAAGAAAAAGAGAAGTTAAAGAAGGAAATTTGTAGGCACTAAAATATCAAAAGAAAATAGGTGTGCTCAATTTGAAGAAAAATAAAAGGAGGCACTGACAACAAAAGAAGAAAATAAAAGCTAAAATATTTGATTTAAGAAATAGCCAAATTTGTAATATGAACTTCAGTTACCTATAAATAGAGGAGCCTCTTCACATTGTTTCTCGTCCCAAAAATTTATAAATATTTAATAGTTTCTTTGTCTTTGTAGTGTTTCTCCATAACAAGTCGTACCAGAGCTTTAGGGCTTTCAGGTAAAGATATATCATTCATGGGTACTATTTATGAGCGTCTAACTATTAATGTATATAGTACTATTCAAGTATATAGTACTATTAACGGTGAAATAGTGGGAGCTGGTTCGAGTGTGAAGTAGATCATAGTCAATCAATATGATAAAAAAGTATGAGATAGAGAAGTTCAACAGGAATAATTTCTCGTTGTGTAAGATAAGAATGATGGCAATCTTAAGAAATGACCATTATTTTGCGGCAATTAGGGATAAACCAGTATGTATGATTAATGAAAAATAAGAAGAGATAGATAGAGATACTATTGCCAACTTGCATCTGGGATTAGCAAATGAAGTTTTATCAGGCGTAGCAAAGAAAAAGATGACAAATGAGATATGGGATACTATGGCAACATTGTACAAGACAAAGTCTCTTCATAACAAAATCTTCTTGAAAAGAAGACTCTATACCTTACAGATATTAGAATCCACGATAGTAACTAATCATATCAACACTATCAATATTTTATTTTACCAACTTTCTACTTTAGGTTATAATATTAGGCAAAATAAACTTATTGAGATTCTACTCCAAAGTTTTCTAGATTTATATGACTATCTAGTCATTAGTTTAACCAATAATCTCCTGACGAATTATCTAGTTTTCGAAGATGTTATAGCCTTTGCTCTTGAAGAAGAAAGTAGTCTTAAAAATAAGGAAGACAAAGCAACTAGTTCAAGCAACTAAAGGCTTTATCGATGACTAGAGACAGGTCAATAGAGCATAGCTCTAGTGGGAGTCACAGACAAGGAAGATCAAAGTCAATGAGTAAGAAGAATATTAAGTGCTATAACTATGGCAAGAAAAAGGCATTTCAAAAGTGAGTGTCGATATAAGAAACGAGTAGAGAAGACCATTGAGTCACCAAAATCTCAAGGTTGTGTTACAAATACTTCTGATGATGGTAATGTCTTATATAGCGAGGCAATAACTGTAATATCCAATCCCTATTAGTAGTATTAGCACCTAGATTTCGATATAGAACAAATAAGACACCATAGAGTTACTCGATTTTAACCCTATTAAAAATATTTTCTTTATAGTGCGCATGATAGATATTAGACCTAATTTTGTAATTTCACACTCGATCGGAGCCCCGGACGACCTTAGAATATTTTTGGAATTTTTCTCTATTGGCTTGGAAAAGGAAATTCTAATTTACTACATGAATTTTTATTTAAGGGTTATGTATGGAACAAGCCTTTATTGAGAAATACAATCCATATATTAAGGAATTGATCAATTAGAAGCAATCTCATGGATTGCCAAGTTTGAAATTCTAATTAGTTCTTTTGACTATTCTAACTAGATAGTTACAAAGGAACCGATTAAATCCTTCTTTTGAACTAATGGCAAATTAGTAATTTAGAGTAAGTTGAGGGGCAAAATAGTCAATTGATGGATAACTATATATATGGTAGAAGTGTGTAGAAATTTGAGGAGATATTAAAGTAAAATATTAAAGCAATAGCAAATGATAAAATTAATTGATTTAAATGGATGAGATAGAATTGTCTATGATTTAAAGGAAATGTCTTATGATAATTCAAACAAGGCTTCTGTGATGAACACATAAAAATGCATATTTGTTAAGAGATTCAGTCACCATTTAATGTCACTAAGTTTAGCATTTTCTGTACTTTTAGCTTGAAATAAAGTGTTCTCTTTAAATTGTGATTAATAAATGTTATTTGGACAGGTTTAGGTAAAATGGACATAACTCTCAATGTAAAAATTGAAATGAAGAAATTCTTGAACTTGATGCAACATGATTAAATCTTACACAAATTTGAAGAATTGTAGAAAAGCCAAATCCAACATGTTATGGGCTAAAAATTGAGATACAATAGAATCGGGCTACAACTTCTGTCGAGCTTGACCCAACTCACGTATTTGGATCGTATCTCACAAAATACGTACTCAATTGGTAAAATTCTTGAAGATGTGAAATACTGACTTAATTATCAACAACTCTTATGTTGATAGTAAAGTCCAAATCAGCCGTTATCATGGACCAAATTGCATTGCAAGTGGGTAAAATGGTTGTTTGCCAAAATATGATGTATCTTCGGAATTTTGCTCATATCTCATTGGATACTCATCTAATTTGTATGAACTCAGTGCCTATGGAAAAAAGAGACAAAATTCTATAACTTTCATGTCGGCCACATAGGCTACATCAATTATTTACATTATCAAAAATGTACTGTAAGTGGATGAACGAGTTATTGGCTTAAAATTATTGAAGATTGATGTCATCCATGACATATTTCCATTCATTGCCTATATAAGGAGACTTTTAGGACATTTTCAACATTAGATAATTCTCTCTTCTTTTCTTCTCATTAACATGTATTGTAATTTAGGCTAGAGGTTTTGGCAAGGCTAAGAGATGAACTTTTATGTGTAATAAATCCACTTCTAAGCTTTGATTCGTTGACAAGAGCTACAAATGTTGTAAGTTTGGTTTTGATTAAACTCTTATCTAGTTTATTTTCTATAATCCAGAGGCTATAATTCTTATGTCTCATATATGTTCAGTCATGCTTTTCTTATGTGATTCTTGTTGAATTATAATTGTTATTGGTTACATTGTTTTATATGTTAATCTTTTACTGCAATATTGTCAAATTGATATTTTGTCGATCTTGGATAACATGTAAGGGCAATAAATGTTTGATATTCAAGTTGATCTTTTACTGTAATATTATCAAAATGATATATTGTCGATCTTAGATAACTTGTATAAATAAACATGATTTGTGTAAATATTTGCAAAAGAGTTTAGTCATATCAAATGCATATGTTATTAAATGTGCTATATTTTACATATCTTCCGATTGATTGTTTAGAAGTAAAATTATCAATTAAGTTATAAACACTGAATGAAAGTGTAAAGTAGATTTATAAAAGCATAATTGTGATTATCGAAGCCTTGTTTGAATTATCATAAGACATTTCCTTCAAATCATAGACAATTTTATCTCATCCACTTAAATTAATTAATTTTATTCTTTGCTACTGCTTTAATATTTTACTTTACCAACCTATTTTTCCAAGAGTTTCCTCGTGGGATCGACACCTCAATCTATATTGTGATAGCTGCGTTATATTTTGAGCGTAAACAAGTGTGTAGAAATTTAAGGAGAACAAAAAAGCAACCATTTAGAGCAAAAGAGAGCAAAATTCATGCAAGGTGAAGGGGGTGCTGCTACAGTGAAATTTCAGTTTTTTTTTTATGATTTTTCATGTGTAATCAAGCTAAAATAAGGTTACATATGAATTCCTAAGCTCAATTGAAGCCTCCATTAGTGAAAATTCAAGAAAAAGACGTAAGAAAAGCATTGTTATGAGTTTGATAATTGAGCTTTCAAGAATGCTTTAATTGATGTTCTTGTGTGTATTCTTGGCTTAGATTGAGTTGAATTCTAGTGTGAAGCTTGAAAGAGTCATCATTTTGAAGAAATTGGCAAGGTAAGAATTAGGATTTTTGTGATTTGAATGTAGAGACTTCAATTGGTTGTACTTAGGGCTTTAGAATGAAATTGGCTTGATTTTGTTGTAATTAGAACAAGAAATTGAGAAAAGAAATATGTTGGAACCTAGGGTGAAATTCTGCTACTTTAGGGAAGTTAGGGATTGAGTGGTGTTTTGATTGAGTTGTTGTGTATAAATGGTGCATTATGTAAATTGAATGTATATAGTTGATGGAAAACCAAAAATAAAGAAAATGGGACATAATCCATTTTAGAAAGGTGAAGGGTAATTATGTCCAACTAAGTTATAAGGCATTTAATAATTTTCAGGGCACCGGATGGTGAGTTAGATTAAATTAAATGGCTCCGTAAATAAAAATTGGGAAGTAGTATGCATCCGGGCTTTGTATGCCAATTAATGCGTTTAGTAGTTAAATGAGATTTTAGCATTCGATTTAGTTCTAAATGTCACTTATGGCGCGTAGGTGAAGAAACTGAGAGTAGTAACAGGAGCAGAAATCCGGAACGAAATTGAGCGCAGAGCGGTTGTGAGTGAAAATCTGCTATTTCTTTTGTTTTTCGTTTATTATGTTTTCGCATAATGAATATGTATGTTTTATTAGCTTTCGATGCATAAACATGATTTATGATTTTGATATATATTCATAGACATGCTTTTACATGTTCGACTTGAGAAACAATTATAAAATTTCTGCATCCGTTTTAGACCCTCAGATTGTAGTGGTGATGATTGTATTAGACTCGGCCAGTATATCCCGTGCACATGGGCAGGTCTTGGGGGTGTGTGACTAACTCCGAGAAGTCAGGATGTAGAGTCATGTGAGTCGGCCTATGTGTACGGGATATTGTCTCGCTATATGTATGCGATGTAGGATTCCGCTGCATAGCCAGTGAGATGTCTTGAGATATCATTGTGAGTGCTGCTAGTTGAGGTTCTCCGTGACCTACTCACATGTGCGGTGCTAGTTGAGTCATTGTGTGAGTATAGAGCTTTAGGGTTACCATTGGTACAGTTTAGAAAGACAATGGCCGAGCGAGGACTTTACTAGTTTTCGATTTACCGATAGCATTTATGCATTCATATGCATACAGCAGTTATTATGTTATATAGATTCTGGATAGTTTTTTCCAAAGATGTAGATAAAATCCGCTCGGCAAGATTTCATTAGCATATGATATTAGAAACCGTTTTACAGCTTTACGTCAGTTTTAGAAGCATGATTTCTACATGTACTTTAGGATTTACTATTTATGCATAATATTATTTTATTTGAAATCTTAATTGCACTCACTGAGCTCCTTTAGCTCGTTTTATGTTTTATGTTTTCTAAACACCCATTCCTAGGTGCAGGTCTCGGTACGCAAGCTGTTGATTCTCCTATTGTCGAGTAGTGGGCCGAATCTGAAGATCATTTTTTGTACATGTAAATGTGCTAAATAGCACTATTTACTTTATGTATAGTAGTTGTAGGCATGTATATTTGTATGTGTGTTTTGAACCAACAAGAAAAGATTTTGAGATTTTAATAATTGTTTTTGCTTTTCAGGAGTATGATCATTTTGTGATTCAAATGAAATAATTGAGTTGTGTTGGATGTGATTTGGAAAGGATCGGAGGTCCGAATTGGTAGTATTGAGAAGTGTTTGAAATAGAAGTAAAATTTCTTTACAGGTCTTTACAGGTTTTATATGGATTTTTTGAAAAATAGAAAAAATTTTGCCCATTTTTTTAAAAAAAAATCAAGATGTCATTTTCATGTATATTACAAGATTTTCTCAGTAATAATAAGAACTAAAAAAGGGTTCGCCTCGCGAAAATTTCTCATCTTACCCAAGTATATTCTAAGAAACTTCTGTCGGAGTGTCCGACAAGGCCGTTGAGATCTACTTTAGAGGGTCTCGGGTCGGGTTCTGTCAATAACTATTCCCAAGGACAGAAACAAGCTCACTAATGTTGCTATTCGGGAGCAACTGGCATATGACCTCTCGTTGAGATTGGTTTCATTATTATAAACCCATCCCTTGGAGATTGCTGGAATTGGCATCATCAAGTTGAAGATGTATGATGGAACGGTACATATAAAATACTTGAAGAAACATCCGTTGTCTTTATGACAACTAGATGGGCTTGGATGCAACAACCATGTACAAATAAGATCATAAAGATTTTCAGAGGCACACTTATGGTAATGAAGGTAGAAAAGATAGCTGCTAACTTGTTCATACTTTTGGGGGAAACTTATTTAGAGGTAGAAGCATCTGTTGCATTAGCTAGTACTGAAGAAATGACGATGTTGTGGCACCAAAGACTTGGTCACATGTCAGAACGAGGTTTGAAAATTCTCTCTAAACAAAAGTTACTTCCTAGACTTAAAAATTATTTCTTTACCTTTTGTGAGCATTGTGTTATAAGTAAGTAGTATAGATTAAAGTTTAGCACATCAACAGCTAAGAGTAATAACATCTTAGACTTAATTCATTCTGATGTTTGGCAAGCACCAGTCACATCCTTGAGAGGAGCAAAATTTTTTGTATCATTCAGTGATGACTTCTTCATAAGATGTTAGGTCTATCTAATCAGAAAAAAGGAAGATGTATTTCTTGTATTCAAAGTCTTCAAAGCACGGGTTGAACTTGAAACTAGAAAGAGGATCAAGTGTTTATGCCAAACAATAGAGGATAATATATAGGCAGAGAATTTGATGTATTTGTAAACAAAAAGGCATTGAAAGACAATTCACAATGCCTTACACTCTTAAACAAAATAGAGTAGCAAAGTAGATGAATAAAATTCTACTTGAAAGAACTAAAGCTATATTAAAGACTACGGGTCTAGTTAAATCATTCTGGGCAAAAGCAGTTAATATTGCCTATTACGTGATCAATCGATCTACATCAACAACGATTGATTTAAAAACACCAATAGAGATATGGATTAGTAAGCCAACTGATTATTCTACTTTACATATATTTGAAATTCATATATACGTGATGTACAACACCTAAGAAGTCACAAAACTTGATCCAAAATCTATAAAATGTATATTCTTGAGGTTTACTGATGAAGTTAAGAGGTATTATGGGATCCCACTACCCATAAGGTAGTTATCAGCAGAGATGTGATATTTGCAGAAGATAAGCTGTAAAAGGAAGAAAATGATAGCACAACAAAGGACAAATTAGAAACTACCACAGCTCAAGTAGAGAAAAAGTCAAAAAAAGAAGAAATTTCTAAAGCAGCAACATAACATGATGAATAAGAACTAGTTGAGCTACATGAGCTACTTCTTAAACGACTAAATTGAGTGAGGTTAGCATCAATTTGGCATGCAAATTATTATATGGAGGGAAATATTATATACTGTCTTTTAACGGAGGAAGGAGAATAATCAACTTTCTAAAAAGCAACAAATAGCTCAGATGCATCTTTATGGATGACAGCAATGCAAGAGGAAATTAAAGCTCTTTATTAGAATAAAACATGGGATCTTGTACCACAACCACATGAAAGGAATGCCATTGGCAACAAATGGGTCTACAAGATCAAGCGAAATAGCGATGATCAAGTGGAGCAGTATCGTGCAAGATTAATGGTAAAATGATATGCTTAGAAAAAAGGTATTGATTTCAATGAAATCTTTCCACTAGTTGTTAGACTCAATATTGTTCGAATAGTCATTGCTATGTGTGTTATATTTGATTTACATCTAGAATAGTTACATGTGAAGACTATATTTCTTTATGGTGATCTTGAAGAAAACATTTATATGCTCTAATGAGAAGGTTTTGCAAAAGCAAGAAAAGAGAAGTTAGTTTGCAGGTTGAATAAATCTCTTTACAGTCTCAAACAATTGTTAAGGTGTTGGTATAAGAGATTTGATTCCCTTATATTGAGCCTTGGATACAACAGACTAAGTACAGGCTTTTATGCATATTGTAAGAGGTTTGGTAATAATGATTTTATTGTTTTACTGTAGTATGTTGATGAAATATTAGTAACAAGCTCCAGCAAAGCTCAAGTAATAAAGTTAAAGACTCAAATGGCTAGAGAAATTTGACATGAAGGACTTGGGACTAGCAAAAATGATTCTAGGGATGCAAATTCATCAAGACAAAAATAATAGGAAGATATGGCTTTTATAGAAAAACTACTTGAAGAAAATCTTACAACGCTTCAATATGCAAGATTGTAAGCTAATTTCAACCCCTACTTCTTATTAATTTCAAGTTATCCTCAAGTATGAGTCCTAACAATGAAGCAGAGAGGAAGGAGATGTCTCGATTACTGTATGTATTAATAGTGACAAGCTTAATGTTTGCCATGATTTATACAAGACCGGACATTGCACAAGCAGTGAGAATGGTTAGTAGATTCATAAGCAATCCTGGTAAAGAGTATTAAAGTACTGTAAAAAGGATCCTAAGATATATTAAGGGTACTCAAATGCTATATTATGTTATAGAGGATCAGAATTCACTGTTAGAGGATATGTTGATTTAGATTTTGCAAGTGATTTTCATAAAAGAAAATTCACTATAGGCTATGTGTTTACAATTGAAAAAGGAGCTGGCTATATGTTTACAATTGAAAAAAGGAGCTAGTAGCTAGGCCTCTAAACTTCAGACTGTTATGGCTCTATCTGCAATAGAAATTGAATACATGGCAGCTACACAAGCTTGTAAAGAAGTAATTTGGATTAAAAAACTCTTAGCAGAGCTTGGGCACAATCAAGAGAAGATTCCCTTGTATTGTGACAGTCAGAATGCCTTGCACATTGCAAGAAATCTGGCTTTTCATTTCAAAACAAAGCATATAGAAGTACAATATCACTTTGTTCATCAAGTGGTAGAAAATAGAAACGTGGATATGAAGAAGATTCACACCAAAGATAACATAGAAAATGAATTAACCAAATCGATCAACACTAACAAGTTCTTATGGTGTAGATCCTCATATAGCCTGGCGAAAACATAAGCAGCATAAAGATGGTAAGTGTAGGTGATGGAATGTAAAGAATTGATTATTTTAATAAAGTCTTCAAGTGAGAGAAATATTGGTGGCCGACATAATATGGTCCATAAATGAAGAAAAGAAAAAGAGAAGTTAAAGAAGAATTTTGTAAGCGCCAAAATGCCAAAAAGAAATGGGTGCACCAACAACAAAAGAAGAAAATAGAAGTCGAAATATTTGATTTGAGAAATAATCGATTTTGTAATATGAGCCTCAGCTGCCAATAAATAGAAGAGCCTCTCTTCATCGTATCTCATCCCAAAAATTTGTAAATCTTTAATAGCTTCTTTTTCTTTGTAGTATTTCTCCATAACAAATAACACTGCTAAATTAAATGTGATAATTATTTGGCCTTTACAATTCATTGTGCATCACAAATTACAGTTAAGATATCTATGTTACTGTTGATGATCATTTGGCATTTACCATTTATTTGGCATCACAAATTACAAGTTGAAGAACTATGTTACGGTTAACTTTTTGCTGCTGATCCTATTTTTGCATAAACCACATCTAAAAGGTTAACCGCCTGTCATTATTATTATTATTATTATTATTCTATTTCAATGAAATTCCTCTTAAGTTTAACCTTGTTAATATATATGTGTAAATCACTTTTAAGAAGTCAAGAACACTTGCTTTCTATTATTGACTTCATTTTAACCTAGCTAATAATGTGACCAGACCCCAGATTATAAAATTATATGTACCTACTTGTTTGTCAACCCTTTTGTGAACCTTTCCTGGAAATTGAGATCCAATTGTTTATTTCCAGAACATCATTTACTTTTAAGGAAGAGATAAAGATTTAGGATACTAAAACATATACTTGGAAGTTTCCTTAAAATAACTGCAGGAGTCCTCAATATATCAATAATGAATCAAGATTAGAAAAGAGACATTAGAAGAATTTTGAAGGTTTTTGCCAACATTATTATCAATGAATTAAATACAAAACAGAAAATGCATACTAATGAGAGCAAGGGCCAACAGTTTTTTCCAATAAAATGGTTTCAATTTTACTTTGTGTTGCTATACAAAAAGTTCCAAGTTCAAGCCCGCAAATAGTTTCACATATATATAATAAGGTAAGTTAAGTGGTTCAAACCACTATAAGTAAGGTTCAACCTATAGATCGTGACTTGGTAGGTTTAAAGTTGCACTAAGTAAGGCCTAAAGCATATGACTCACAACTAAAGCCTATTTGGAGGAACTTAGCCCGAAATATGGGATAGCTCATGTTAGTAGACTAAAAGAGAGACACAAGCTCACTAAACACTTTATTTGACCCCTAGGGTCATTTTAAACTCAGAACTGATAGCTATCTATTTTTACTTGGTAAGTCAATAACCTTTTATTTGGAATAAAATAATTATATTACTTATTTTATTTGAAAAATTCATTTTTCTCTTTTAATGTGATTACGACTCATTTAATGTACAAGATTTAAGAGGATAAATGTCAAATAATATTGTTTTAACTTAAACAAAACCAAAAACTTATAAAAAAAATTGCATTGTACGTAAATCATTAACATTCATATTTGTTCGGCCTCTTCAATTGAAAGAATTTCCCATCCTTTCCTCATTTGTCATCATTATTTTGCAATCAAATAATGACTATTAAACCATAATCTTCATTCTTCATTACCCATAACTTAAAATTTACTCACCATTGCTGAAACCTTTGACCTAATCCATATGTTCATGCATACATGCATCCTGCATTGTCACTAAAAGAATCTTAAAGCATTTAAATATAAGTCTTTATTATCTTTAACTAAGACTACAACCTCAAGTCCTAGGAAACACAAACCCTAATTCTAACCTAAAGCCATTCTTTACAACATATGTATCATATCACTCGAGACTACTATGGTCTCATATTCACGTAAACTTATTGCTTAATCATTTACAAAAAGCCTATGAGATGTTTTCCTTTTGGCCATTCTCAACTATGGTTATACAACTTAAAACACTAGTTGTCAATTGTGTAGGAAACATCTGTGTCCAACCTGCATTACTGTATACATCTTAAGACACGTTTTCTTTCTATTACTCATTATGTAAGCCCATCTGTCACACCTTTAATAGTTTGGGTCGTGATTATTGCTGAGAAATACCTTTTTTATTTCAAGAGAGCCAATGAAAATTCACAAAGCCAGTTTCTTGGATCCAAAAGATCTTTAAAGACTTGGTAGGCCTTACTCTCGAAAAGGCTGCCATATCAACGTAAGATCCACTGCAGCCAATAGAGTTCTGCCATGTCACAATCTCTTAATTTAATACCACTTCAAATATTTGACGAATCCATTAGGCGAAAAGGCGGTAATTAAAGGAATACTTTCTCTGAGGACCAAGATAAGTCTTCTCATTAGAAGAAATCCCAAAACCACATCTCATTGAATCTAAAGAAGGAAGATAAGCCATAGATAGTAATCTAGGGGCTCTAACACAAATTATAAAGGATGCCTTATAGGAGACATTATGACAAAAGTAAAATGAATTAGTTGAAGCCATCATCATAGCTAAAATGGTAAGCATACTTATGCCATTATAGCACTGCCAAATGCTACCCAAGTTATACCTGAAAAGGATGCACAAGTAAATATTGACCAATAATAATGCCCAGAGGGAAAAAACTAAGGCCTTCACTCAATTCAATATCTTAGCAATGATTAATTAGGCTAATTGTAGCAACCTTCTGGTAGAAATGGAGTATATCCTTATCTCACCATACCAGTTAAGGTTCTTAACATTTCCTATCCTTGATGCTATGACACATGATCATTTCCCTTATTCAATAGCAAGAAAGATAATCCCAAAGAATACGCTCTTAGGGTATATGCAAATAATAAAAGGTTGTAACTTAGAGAATTCTTTGTCTTTATAAGTTTTATATATACCTAGTATGCCTCACTTCCCATAGAATACATTCCTACCTGAGAAGAAATGACATTAAGGTTTTGTAAGAACTACTGCAAAAACAAGAAAATAGTCAACATAATTGAATTTAACTGGATCAAACAAGGCTACATCAAGCTTTTTGTTGAATATGTTAAAGGATTCAGAGATCTAGCATTGGATTGTTATAGAAAATAGGGAGGAAGAACTTGTAGAGATCTATGTCTACAATAAGTTGAGTGAATATTGAGCTTACCTTAAGAATGTCAAAATTGTCTCATTCATCAAGCTTGTAGAGGCTGTCTAAAGGATTGCTTTGTTAATTAAAGTCCCACTAGTAGATAGTGGTGACCTAACAAGAAGAAAAAGATAGATCCACAAGCCAAGAATGTGGATAACCAAACTAGTCTATAGGACAAGTGACCACAAACAGAAAATACTAAGCTATTCCACTAAGTGAAGAGAAGGTGAATTCTCTCATTGAAAAATAGATACTTGATGGATTTATTTAACTTTATATGCCAAGAAGGGCTTTATAAAAAATGAGCATAAAATTTTGAATCTCTGTCATTTGCATCAGACCTTTAATCACCTTACCATGCATTGTAGGCAACTTCAAATGATGATTCATTGCAAGATTAAAATGAAACTCGAGAAGTACCTAGCAAATTGCAAGCTATAGACCTTGATCAGTTCTCATGATACAAAGAAAAGAGGCGTTTGTAGTCAACTTGCTTGAATATATTAAAGATGTCAACACTGTAAAAAAGAAGATCACAAAAGGAGTGTCGGTAATCATTCAAATGAAGAAGCCTAAATGCCAAAGAAGAAGTTATAGAACCTTGTAGTAAAGGCTTTATAGGGTAACCTTGAATTCAAGTCTTTTATTGATTAGTTAAGGCACGTGAGTCTGGCACCAAGGCATTCCTTAAAATTATAGCATAACATAAATCGCAGTGCTATGTGGCCGAAGATCAAATAAATCAAGCTTATTTCAAAAACACCAATGTTATAGTTTTCACTAAGAAGAATATAGAGATGCAATACACAGACGATAATCATCCCTTATACTTAAAAGTCAGACTCAATAATGATGTGCTGATTATACAAGCTTTGGTGGGCATAAAGCCTTAATTAATATCATACTCGTAATTGTACCATAAGTAACTCAGGTCCCTACTTTTATATTATAGGGAGAAAGATTTGAGTTTCAACCATTGGTAATGTATCCAAATACTCCGAAGTTATCATATAGCTATAAGTAGGTCATTACACACTCTAACTTTATTCCATGTAATCTGTATCGAGGCTTTATACCACATATTACTTGATAAGATATAGCTGAATATACACAAACTGGTAGTAATGATATACAACCAATTTGTTAAAAGACAAAATAGGAAGAAAATCATTTAGAATTATGGCTAACCCCACTTATTTTCATCAAGAATAGAGTTATCTCAGAGATATTCAAGCTTATGACAAGTTCAATATTAGCCCAAGCAATATATTCACCAAGCTAGTTGGGATGACATTATTTTGGGCTAGTAAGTACGGCAATCCCTACAATCCCTAGCTTTGAGAAGCCATAAATAAAAAATGCAAGGAAGGATTTTTTGAAGTGGCACGCCCTAACAAAGGTCAATACTTTTTAGGAAAACCAAACTAAAATGCCTTTATTGCCAGAAGTAAGTACTTAAGGGCATTTTGTTTACCTTTATGATGGTTTATACGACCCAACCTTCAAGAAGGAAAAGTCCCAATGAAGACAATAAAGAAAGCTTCTATGCAAACCTCTTTACAGCCGCAGAAATAGCACCAGCCATAAAGGATAGGTTCTTTTCTGCACTTAAGTGCATGTAAGATGCCTTTTCAATCGTAACAAAAGAGCTAAAAGAAATGGACCTAATTGTTGATCATAAACTAATGAAGCTCATGCTCATAAGAACTAAGCTTTCAGTAGGAACTTGTTGAAAAGATACAATGATGTTTTTGCTTAGGGATATTAAGACATGCTAGTGCACTTAACGTAGAGCTTAGAGTTAAGCCAATAAAGTAGCCTCAATATAATTTTCTCCTAGACTTGAAACTAAAGATTAAAGAGGAAGTTCAGAAGTTAATAGGGACTAGATTCATGAAACCCATCAAACACCTAATATGACTGGCCAATATTGTGTTAGTGAAAAAGAAGAACAAAAAGATCCATATCTATGTTGATTTCTGAGACTTTAACAAAGCATGTGCCAAGGAAAACTTTCCATCTCCAAACATGGACATCCTCATTAACTTCACCATAGGACAATAGATGCTATCTTTTATGGATGGTTTCAACAGCTAGAACTAGATTAAGATGGCCCCAAAGGATGCCAAAAATATAGAATTTTGAACTCTTATAGGCAACTTTTACTACACGATTATGCCATTCAACCTCAAAATATATAATTTGGCAATCAAAAATCCATAACAACCATGTTTCATTACATGATGACATGGTAGTGAAATTAGCCACACTGAAAAAGCACTTGCACACTCTAGAATAGGTTTTTAAGTGGTGTTGCTTATAGAACCTGAAGATGAACCCTAAAAAGTGTGCTTGTAGGGTTTTGGCACGCAAGTTCCTTAGTTTTATAGTTCATCAAAAAGGTATCAACGTTGATCTAACTGAAGTCTAGAGTATTTTTGTAGTATCATCTTCTTAAATTTAAAAAGAATTGAAAAGTTTGATCGACAAGCTTTTTTACGTTTAAAGGTTACTCTTGGACTCGCCGCCCAAAATTCTAGCTTTTCTTTTTTGTTAAAGAATGATCTAAGTATAAATGAGGGGATAAATAATAAGAAACCCTAATAAAGATCTAGATGATAATTCTTGCACTCCTCATTATGATGGCTTCTTGCAAAGGGAAGCTATTTTACATATATCTAGATGCTACTACTTATGGCCATAGGCATTTTGCTAGCCCAAAAAGATGAGCAAACACAAGAACACCTCATTTGCTATATTAGTTGATAGTTATTAAGGCAGAAGCCAAGTATTGTAGGCTAGAGCATATATGTCTTGCCTTAGTATATGCCTTACATCTAACACTACTTCTTAGCGCGCTCACTCCATCTTATAGCAATGATCGATCCCATCAAATATCTGTTACTCAAGCTAGTCTTGTTTGGCTAGTTGGCTCAATAGCTTCTTATCATCACTGAGTATGATATCACTTTGGTTGTTTCAAATACGATTAAAGGCCATGCTGTAATTGACATGGTAGCTATATTTTTAACAAATTAAGAAAAACTTTTGCTGAAGGACATATCGGGGGATCTTTCTAAGAATGTGAATACCATACATGAAGGGAAAGATTGATGGGAGCTTTACTTTGATGGTTTGGCCAACACTATAGCTAGCGGCATTGGTTTCTATATTACCGAACTAAAAGCAAAGTTCTCTGCCTTTTCATTTCAATTTGATTTTTCTTGTACTAACAATATGATAGATATATGAAACAACTATCTTAAGTACTCTTGCCACCTTTAAATTAGGCACAAGAAAGATCAAGTTAATCGAGGATTTAAAGATAGTAGTTTAATGAATAAAGTGTGCGTTTTCCATATGAGGGCTTACCTTATTGTCATATAGAACCATGATCCAGCCTTTATTAGATACATTATAGGCATAGAGCATATTATACGCTCTAAAGATAAACATGTGTATACCTTAGCCACATTAAGGGCTAAGATAAGCGTAACTAGTGAAACAACAAGCATCATAGTCATAAAAACGCAATCAAATAATCATTTCTCAAGATAAATAGCAAGACACTAAGTAAGACACAGCTAGTGATTGGCATGAACCCTATAAAGTCTAAGCAAGAAATCATGCCTTAAGAAACTTAAAGCTTATAAATTAGTCATGGGTAATTTTCATAAAATAACCCATAAAGGAATACTTATGCATTGCATCCATGAGCAAGAGAGTCAATAACTATTGCACAATATTTATCACTCCACCTGTGGCATCAAGCTTACAACTAATATTTATAAAAAGGCGTAAATGGCTATATATTATTGGCTAGATATAAAAAAGAAAGCTCATGCCATATTAGTCATTTTCCCAAATTATGAGGCCATAATTCGTAGAGAATAAGTATTCATAACCATAATTGATGAAGATTGGCAAGTATCCTATATAGAATACCTTATAAGGGGCACGCCACAGACTACGAAAGTTGTATTATATGAAAAGTGGGATCCTTTCTCAAAAGAGCCTTAAAGGCGATACCCTAAGGTGTCATGGCTTCATAGAAGAGTAAAAGGTGCTACATGAAATCCATATTAGAGAATATAGGGAACACTAAGAAAGGTGGAAGTTATATTACCACATGTTAGAACCGGTTACTATTGGTCTGACATGTAAGGTAATGTAAAAGACTTTGTTAAGAAGTGTCATACTTGCTAGTTCTATGCCAACCTATAACTTTAACATCCTACGACCCTACAAGACATGAATAATCCCTGGTTGTTTCATACTTTGAGGCTTAAAGTATTATGCCTAATCTATCCACCTACTAGTAGGTACATTTAGATACTAGCAGCCATGGTTATTTCTATAAGTGTTTTGAGATTATACCCTTAAGGAAAAAAAAATGATGCTACCATGTCAAATTTCTTACGAAAAACCGATTATATATCTTAATAGCATTTTGTATAAAATTATATATAAGTATGGCACACCCTTCCTGAACAAGCACGTTGAAGCCACCTTGAGGTAAGATGACATTAAGCACAAAATGCTCCATGCCATATTACCCCTAAGGCAACAATTAAGCTAAGGCAGCCAATAAAACCTTGCTAAAAACAAAACTCGACAAAATGGTGCACTAATCCTCTACAAATTAGAGCATGCACCTTAATAATGCCCTTTGGGCTTACAAAACATCACTAGAAAGAGCCACTGGTTACTTCTCATCCACTGGTTACTTTTTGTACCCCTTTATTTATGGGTCAGTAACTATAACATTAGTCGTGTTATTTCGAGAGTAGTGCTTGCATAAACTAATTCTTTAATACCTACGTCTAATCTCATGATATAACTAAAGGCAATATATGAGAAATGAGAAGATATCCATATAGTACAATAATATACCAGTATCAAACAACCAAAGCGTATGCTAAGTCTATTAATGACAAGAAAATCAACATGGGTGACCTTGTACTAAGGGTGGTTGAGCATGTTAAGAAAAACATGGCTCTGCCCTCTAAGTTCATACCACAATAGAAAGACATATTTATTGTTAAGAAGTCCTATAGTAGCAGTATGGCTCAAGTGTTACTCCAACTAGGTATTAGTGTTTTCATCAATAACTATGACATGCACACTTAGGTTAAATAAAAACTTTATGTAAGCCTTTTATTTATTGAGAGTAATAAAAACTTATAATTATTCCCTAAGTAATTACTAAGTACCTCATCCCCTATATATGACCTGAACACATGGGATGCCCACTCACAAAGTGAATGGTTAAGACCCTTGTCTTGGTGGTAAATCCAAGCAAGCATCCACTCATAAAGTGGACAACTAAAACTTTTCCTTGGCGTTGTACCCAAGTAATATACTTACACGCAAAGTGGATGACTAAGCCTTGGCTCTTCGACCAAGTAAAATGCCTCTTACAAGGTCATACTTCACTTGACATAAAACCCAAGTCAATGTATAACATATGATTATATGCCTATAACCCAATAAAAAAACATGGAAGAGTAATAGGAGGATCCACACCTTTCTTAGTATAGCACCCAATGACGAGATGTTAACTCTCGCCTAAACAAAGAAGCAAAAAGCTAACACTAAGTTGTACCCTCACTGAGAATTATATATAATAGAGAAATCATGTTAAAAAGTATGAAGTTCGCATTTTCTCGAATATGATTCACATAACCCTTACTAAGCACGTCGTATGAAACTCCATGTTAAAGTCAAAACACTTACACAAGACCTACTCTAAAATAAAACCCTATACCAACTATAACATGGAAGTTTGCATCATAGCAAAGACCTTGTATGGAGAGAGTCATATACAAGCTTTAAATATTATGAAAGTCTGTATTATATTGGGAAAGCCTCATTGTATCGATTAATTATAGTGTTCGAATGCCCTGTGTGAAAATATCCTACAGAGGATGCCTATGTCTAAAATTATATCCATGAATGCTCACGTTGATCCAGTTGCCTTATGAAAAATGTTTCACAAGATGCCCAAATTTTCTTAAGTATGCAAAAGCTTGTACAAAACGGTTATATAGATGCCTTCATGGCATGGAACCCATGAAATATATCCATGTTGTCCTATGGATGCCTAAATATTTTGGAAAGCCTTCATGGCGTGTTTCCTATATAAGATGCCTCTACAGTGTCATTCTTATGAAGAAGTCTTTATGGTATGGTTCCCTTGTAAGATTCCTCATTGCTATTGTACTTATGATAGAAGACTTCCTAGTGCCATTTCTACAAAAAAAAATGCTTGTATGGCGAAGCTTCCATAACTGAAACCTTTACAATGAGAATTTGTAAAAAGAAACTTAAAAAAAAAACTATATGAAGACTCAGCATAAATATAACAAACACTATCTATAAAAGCTTGGATACAACTAGAATGTCAGCATAGTTTATAAACACTACTATAAGTGGATGACTACACTTGCTATAAGTAAGCCAACTTAACCTTGGAAAGCAAGATCCAAGTCATTTAGGGTGAGGTCACTTTAAGATATAAAAGGGAAGAAATGTACTATCTCTACACTCTAAATACATGTTCTATGAATTGCAAGAGTTATCGAGGTAAACTGAAGAGTAATCCATATAACAAAGGTATTAGTATAAGCCATGTAAAAAGAACATACAGTTGCCTTAGCATGTTCCACTCATATAGCACAAATCAGCCAAATGAGAAAGTCCTTAAGCATAAATGGCATATAAAGAAAAGAGAGAATGTTAAAAAATACCAAAATAGGCTATAATGAGCTAGCCATAATTATCATAAGAAGCTTAATTAAACCTTAGAACAACTCAATCCAAGTAACCAAATGGCAAAGACACTTACATCTTGAAAAAGAGCCACAAGTCATTAAATGTGTATGCCATAATTAGACTATCTAAAAACATAGATGGCATAATTCGAATTACTAAAGCCAAAGATGCCCTAAAATTCATTAAAAGGTATAAACCTGTACTTTTTATAACCTTAAAAATTAGAATTGTGAAGCAGTCATGCAAACAAGACATCGCATAAGACAAAGGCATTAAATATATATCATACAAAGATGCAAGCTATAGAAGAAGTCATGGTCATAAAGATTTGGCCATATTTGCTATAAACAACTTAAGCAAGAAAACTCAAGATAACCTACTTTAAACTATAGAAATCTTAAACAAACCAGGATAAATAGGTCGTCAATTATCTTACAACCATGAGCTTCTGGACTTATAATGCCTCAAACAAACACAACAAAGTCCCATATTAAACAACCCTACCAAAATACAGTACAACTGTATGACAACATAAACCAAGTCTTAAGCTTAATCTTGCCTACAAGCTAGTAAAATATTATACCCAGATAGAAAATCATGATAGTAATAGCCATTTCTCACCTTTAGCTTAAAGAATAATATAAACCAGTACAACCAAGAACACAAATATATGAAACTAGACTTAGGAGCTCTATAGAACCACAAAGCTATAAGAGGAGGTCTTGTAAGCATCATGCCTTTTATAGTAACTTTGAAAATAATTAATGATCAGCCATTCAATTTTTAGCCTTAGTTGTAGCATTTAAGCTAGCCCTGTCTATGTGGTAGCTAGCTTGAACCAAGTTAGCACGAGACTTCTCCAAATATGTGATTATAGCTTAAAGCATAAAAATATAAGGTTAAGCCTTTGTAATCTTAACATCCAAGTCCTTGAAAGGATTATCTTTCTTCTACAAGAAGTCGTATGTAATTTAAGCCAACTTATCTATATGGTTTGCTAGCTTAACATAGCAAAACCAACCCTATAAACATCTAAGCATACCCTTTTCCATGCCTTAAGTACTTTTAAAAATAGTCGCTCCATCTTGATAGAGCTCATGCTATGCAACATCATTCTTGTATGTTCAATAAAAGCACACTTAAAGGCTAGCATTATAGAATAGCCAACACAAAAGTAAGAATGTTTTTCTATAACTTTTCCAACAAAGGCATGACATTGGTCAGAATAGGGTAGCCTTAAAAGCTTCCTTTCACACCACTAAACTCATGCTGGGATGCTAGGGAATCCAAACTGAAGGTTAGGTCATTATAGGTAGCCCTAAAATCATCTTGAACTTTTGAGCAGTGACATGAACATGGGAAAAGTGGAGGCCATTTCAAGAAAGATGAATTATAAAGGTTAAATGTTATATTCACATATACAATAACACAATAAGGGTAATTCAAAGATACCTATATTTATACCAGTAGCAGAAACCAGGGATCTCGACATCTCAATATAAGGAATATGAGAAAAAGTCCTTTTAATAGGCTTAACAACAAAACCACTTTCAAATAAACCAAAAGAAAGAAGAAGATAAAAACAAATAGCAAAGAAAAGAACATGCCATAAACTCATGACATGTATAAAAACACATAGCTAAAAATATGAAATTAATATTTACCTACAAAATGAGAGGATACATGCTTCCATTTTAGCAAAAGCTCATTACAAAAAGTCTCATATGCATAAAAAAAAAAAAAAAGCCCCATAAACATATGGCATAAACTAAAAAATGCAACTATGTTAATTTATCACATTCATTAACATCACCTACTTTCTCTTATAGCCAAGTTTTACTTTCTCACCTCCACACTACTAAAGAAGGTCATCGAATTTTGCTTAAGAAATTTTGTAGCTCTTTGAATGGGTACACTTAGAGCAAGCTTGATAGGATAAAGGTGAGATTCAAGAGCCTCATAGCCAATGACAACTACAAATGTTTGCTTACGGCTTAACTCAGTATATTAGAGGACTCTGCAAAGCCTTCCTTTATAATTTTGGACAAATTGATATTCCTATTTTGTAAAACCAAGAAGTAAGTTAAAACTTTGAGACATAATCAAAGCTTTGAAATTTAGATGAGGCTGACTAGCTCTACTTTGTCATACTTACTCTCATTTGAAGATAAAGAGTTCTCAATGACAATGAAAGCATATGTTGAGGATACTTGAGTTAATTGATGGCTTCATCTAAGAATAATGGAAGGAGGAGTATAACACTTGGTAGAGGATTTAAAAAAGGGAGATCTAATTCTAGGGGATGATGTAAGATATACAGTCTTTTGTATTAGCGAGCCTTCCTCTTTTTTTTTTTTCTTGCTCACTATAGCAATGACCTTTTTTGATCCAACAATCTTGCTCATGCCATGGGCGATGATAATGTACAATATATGCACGTTACTAACCATGTTGATAGTTGAGTTTGAACTTAGCTTTAACATGTCATCCATGTCTATCTCAAAAGCCAAAATGAAATCTCTTACCTTGCTCTAGCAAAACTTAGCTAAGAAAGTAAAAAAAAAATCTTCTAATAAACATTAAAGCCAAATAAGATACCTCCCAAATGCATAGGTCATGCCACTTAAATTATCATGTCCTGAAGGCACTCTGAGCTTGCAAACTTTGAGCAAAAAATGTGGGCAATTAACTTTTGCACATTTGATTTTGCCATTGGAATAAAAATATTGTTGGAGCTGATGCTTACGTGCCATTCCGTATTATATGAATATTAATTGTTAATATTTATACAATAAATATTTCGAATAAAATTATTAATATAAAATATGTATATGATATAATGCTTATAACATTATAAACATTGTCTGATTTGAAAGAGTTCAAATTTGTTCTAAATGAGTTTAAACTAGTGCTAAGAGTTAACAACGCTAAAAGTTATAAATACTAAAAGTTAGCACTGCAAAGAGTTAGCAGGTTATAAGAGTCAGCGATAGCTAAGGCGTTAGTGCCTTGTCTGTAATAAGATAAAGATCTGAGAATATACTAGTAATGACATAGTTGTAAAAAGTTGCAATAGGTACTAAAAAATGTCATTAAGCAAGTATGTTTTCAAACACTATGTTTATGATTTATTTTCATCGATGCGGGTCTATCGGTAAACTCCTTTTATATAAATCAGTGTATTTCTATATCTATAGGGTATAGATGGTTGTTCTTAGCTAACTATGAGCTTAAAGCTCGTATAGACATGCATGTATTCAATAAGGACTAGATACTGAAGAGACTCACGGGACGCCAATAAACATGCTATGAAGTAGTCAATGGTAAGTCATCTCGAGTTCAGTAGTATTTGTAGCACTTTGACTTGAGCGCTACGGTGGGCTTATGAGTGATCCACCATACTTTGGTTTTATGGATGACAGAGACCCTTAATAGTCTAACCTTTATGTGTTGTTGGGTATGGTGATTGATGCTATAATGGCTAAGTGCAAGCGCACACTATCGTATTAAGTAATATAGAATTTTAAGTCTAAGTATCAATCCCACAGGGACTATACGATCTAATTTTACTAATCAATTATTAAAATTATACCTACTTAACTTTTATTCAGAAAACCAAAATCTGATATTTAATTAACTAACCTAAATAACAAATAAACACAAATAAATTCAACAATTAATAATAATCTAGGTTATTGAATCATCCCCTAATATCTCATTGGATTCATTAACCTTTTAGTTAATCTCTTAATATAAATTGTTGGTGTAATATCCAATCCCTATTAGTAGTATAGGTGTCTAGATTTCGGGAGAAAGCGATAAAGACACCATAGGGAAAGCGATAAAGACACCGTAGGGAAAGCGATAAAGACACCGTAGGAATACCCAATTCTAACCTTATTAGAAATATTTTTTTTTATGGTGCGCATAAGAGGTATTAGACCTAAATTGATAATTTCACACTCGGTTGGAGCGTCGGACAGTCATAGAATATTTAAAAAAATAATTTATTGGCTTGGAAAAAGAAATTTTAATTTAATACATGAATTTTCATTTAAGGGTTATGCATGGAACAAGCTATTGTTGAGAAACACAATCCATATGTTAGAAAATAGAACAATTAGAGACAAGCTCATAAATTGCCAAGTTGGAGGTCTAGTCAGTTTCTTTGACTATTCTAACTAAATAGTTAGCAATGAACCAATTAAATCATTCTATTTTAAACAAATGGCAATTTAAAAATTTTGAGTTAGTTGAGGGGCAAATTAGACTTTTGGGAGGGAACTATATAAAGAAGAAGTGTGTAGAAATTTGGCTAAGCTAAAAACAAGACATTGAGAAATAAAAGAGAGAATTTCGGCCAGGAGAGGGAGATGCTGCTATAGTAAAACCCAATACTTTTTCATGAGTTTTTATGCAAAATAAGTTAAAATAAAGCCAAATACAAGTTTCTAAGGTCTATTGAAGCTTTCACTAGTGAAAACCTAAGAAAAATAAGTAAGAAAAACCTTATCTAGTGATGGCGGTTTATGATGTTTCAAGATCACTTCAAATTATGTTTTTGGTGTGAATTATTGATGTAGGTTGAGTTGAATTCAAGTGTGGAATTTAAAGGACTCATCAAAGTAAAGGAATTGGTAAGGTAAGAATTAAGGTTTAGTGTGAATTTAATGTAAAAACTTCAATCAGATGTTATTAGGGTATTAGAATCAAATTGGCTTAATTTGGATGCTATTAGTATAAGAAATTGAGAAAAGAAATGTGTTGGGTAAAGATGGTAATTTCGGCGAATTAGGAATTTTTAGGGTTGACTTGTGTTTTGGTTAAATTGTTGTATATGAATGATTCATTGTGTCAATGGAATGTATATGGTTGATGAAAAATAAAAAATAAAGAAAATAGGACATAATTGTCCATTTCGGTATGGTGAAGGGCAATTATGTCCAACTAAATTTATAGGATGTTAAGCAATTTTTATGGCGTCGGGTGGTGAATTGAACAAGATGGAATAACTTTGTAAATGAAAATCGGAAAGTGGTATCCATTCGGGCTTTGTAAGCCGATTAGGGCACTTATTAGTTAAGTGAAATTTTAGTGATCATAAAGGTTCTAAATAGCATTTATGGCATGTAGGCGAATAAAATCGAGACCGATAAAGGAAGAAAAAGTCCGGAGAAGAATTGAGCTTGGAGCGGTTAGTGAGTAAAAATCTATAATGGTTTGTTTCTTCATTTAATATGTTTGAAGCATATTGAAGTGTATATTTTATATGCTTTTAATGCATAAGCATGATTTACAGTTTTTATATACAGTTATAACTATGGATTTATATATTTGGTTTAAGAAACAGATTTAAAACTACTAAATTAGTTTCAAAGGCCATTAGTGCCCTCAAATTTATAGTTATTGAATGGTTTAAGACCCGGTCAGTATATCCCATACGCTTGGGCAGGTAATTGGGGGCGTGTCTCTAACTCTGGGAAGTCAGGTTGTCAAGTCATATGAGTCATTCTATGCGTACGGGTATTGTCTCGCTATATGTAAGCGATGTAGGAATTCACTGCATAGCTAGTGAGATGTCTTGAGATGTCACAGTAAGTGTAGCTAGTTGAGATGCCCTGTGACCTACTCACGTTGTACGGTGCTAGTTGAGTCGTTGTGTGAGTATAGAGTTTTAGGGTTACCATTGGTACAGTTTAGAAAGAAAATGGCCAAGCAAAGGCTTTAATAGTTTTCGAGCTACCTAATGCACATTACGCATTTATATATGTACATGCTAGTTATTATGTCTAACAGATTTTGGATATTATTTTTCGAATATGTAAATAAAACCCACTCGGTAAGATTTCATTAGCATATGACGTTAGAAACTATTTTGCAGTTTTATAAAAAAAAAATTAGAAGCATGTTTTATACATGTCTTTTAGAATTTAATATCTATGCAGAATTTTATTTTATTTATTAAAAGTCTTAAATGCACTCACTGAGCTTCTTTAGCTCACTTGTTTTGTATTTTATATTTTTAAACCCTCTCCAGGTGCAGGCCTCGATGCGCAAGTTGCTGATCCTCCTACAAGTGATTAATGGGCTAGTCTAACGATCATTTTTGTTAATATAAATGTGTTAAGTAGCACATTTTGCTTTCTGCATAGTAGTTATAGACTTGTGTATTTTACAAATATATTTTAGACAAACAATAAGAGGTTTCGATATTATGATCATCGTTATGTTTTAGACAAACAATAAGAGGTTTCGATATTATGATCATCATTTTACCTTTTATTAGTATGTCAGTTTTGTGATTGAAATTAAACTATTGAGTTGAGTTTGGAATTGGTTTTGAAAAGGACTAGAGGTCCTATTTGAAAGTTGAGAAGCTATTTGAAATAGAAGTGAAATTTTTTTGCAGGTTTTCTATTGGATTTTCATAAAACAGGGGAAACTCTATCCGTTTTTATTTAAATTATTAAGTTATTTTCACGTATATTTCAGGATTTTCTCAATAATAGTAAGAATTAAAAAGGGGTTTGCCTCGCGTAATCTCTCAATTGAAATAGTTAGATTCTAAAAAACTTTTGTTGGGGTGCCCAATACGGCCGTTGTGATCTATAGTAGAGGGTCTCGGAGCAGGTCCTGTTAGAGTGCTATCAGAACCTGATTTTTGAAGTTTTTAGTTAAAAGGTTTATTTTTAGAATGAGATTCTCGAAATCGCATGCATATTTTTCTAAGTTTATTAAATTGAATTCTATGCATTTGATAATCATTTGCATTATTAAATTCACAGAAAATATGCATCGTCGTGGGGGTTCACGTACTAGGAGAGCAGCTGTGGAGACTCCTGCATCTGAAAAAGAGTATGGGAATGAGTCGGTAAATATGCCATGCCTCAGACTCTTTCTGAGTCATCTCAGCCTACCGAGCCAAAGGGTGGAAACATAAATGTATCTCAGATAGCCCAGATAATAGCGACAGTAACCTAGCAGCCGAGAAAGAAAGAAGTGTCTTTTGATCACGCCAAGAAATTAAATGCTAAGCCTTATAATGATACAGGAGACCCTGAGCAATCCCTATCTTGGTTAAAGAACAATGAATTTTTTTTTCAAGTTATGGGATGTACTGAAGAACAGATGGTTGCATACTTCGCATTTTTATTGAAGGAATTGGCGAAAGACTAGTGGAAGGCCTTGCAGAGAAGGAATTCCGATGGGGTGTCTTGGGCGCTTTTCAGAAGGAAATTTCTGGATAAGTTATACCCAAAAAGTTATAAAGATGCGAAGATAGAGGAGTTCTTCAAGCTAGAACAGGGTTTTCTCTTCGTGGCAGAATATAAAAAGAAATTTTGGAGCTCTTCCGTGCAGTTCCCTTTATAGCTGATAATGAAGAGCAGAAGGCTAATCGATTTGCAGTGGGCTTTAATCCTCAAATCAGGGCTTATGTGGTATCGGAAGCTCACACTCAGTACAGAGTATTGGTGAAAGTTGCAACTCGAGTTGAAAGAAGTATGGCATCCATTCCTAAACCGTAACAGTCGAGCCATAATTGAGGTTGGACGGGTGGTTCTCGGGGAGGACCTAGTAAATCCACAAGAACGGAAGAGAGATCAGCATGGTCCAGTAGTCAAAAACTAATCCAAAGACCTCAATCAAATTAAGCTTCCATTAGGCAACCGTCAGCCGAATCCCGAAGTACTAAAGAGAGTTGGAAAAGTTTTCCGGTGTGTAACAAATATGGCAAGGCCTATCCAGGGGATTGTAGGAAAGGGACTACCGATTATTATAAGTATGGTCAAGAGGGCCACTATATAAGAGATTTCCTAAATGTTGGAGCTAGTAGTAAGCCAGAAGATAAAACACCAACTTCGGGACAAACCAATAGTGGCTGAGGACATATTCGAGGTGGTTTCTAATTCAGAAGGCTAAGAGGCTCAGACCAGCCTAATAGGGGAGCCAGTCGAGGAGGATTATTTGGAGAGCCCCAAGGCAGACCTCATACCCAGGCTAGGGTATTTACAGTGACCTAGTAGGAGGCAGATGTAGCCCCAGAAGTTGTGATAGGTACGATGTCCATTTTTGATCAAAATGCTTATGTGTTGATAGATCATGGAGTTACCCACTCTATTATTTCTATGGGGTTTGCTGCAAATGCTAATATAGCGCCACAGTTATTAGATTGTAGCGTGGCAGTGTCTTTTCCTACTAGAGACTTTATTGTAGCAAAAAAGGTATATAGAGGCAGTAAAATTTGTATAGGGGGTCAAGAATTTTTGGCAGACTTGATCGTGCTGGCCATCAGTGAATTTGAAGTGATTTTGGGGATGGATTGGTTGTCCCAATATTGGCCATAGTAGACTGCTTCCCGAAAGAAGTTAAATTGAATAATTCAGAGAGGACTAAACTTTTTTTATGTGGAGCACGAAAAGTACTGCCCGTTAGTATAGTGTTTGTGATGAGGGCGGGGAAGATGCTTCAGAAGTCGTTTCAGGGATATCTAGTTTATGTTATGGAAGTAAGAGATGGTGGAATGAAATTGAAGGATATCTCGATGGTTCAAGAATTTATGGATGTGTTCCCAGAAGATCTTCTAGGATTACCCCCAGATAGAGAAGTAGAGTTTCAAATAGAATTAGCCCCTAGAATGAAACCAATTTCTAAAACCCCATACAGAATGTCTCCTTTAAAATTGAAAGAATTGAAGGTTCAGATAGAAGAGTTAGTGGATAAGGGTTTTATTAGGCTAAGTACATCTCTTTGGGGGGCACCGGTCTTATTTGTAAAGAAGAAAGATGGAAGTATAAGATTATACATTGATTACAGGGAATTGAATAAAGTAATAATGCATAATCAATACCTACTTCTGAGAATCGATGATCTGTTTGATCAGCTGTAAGGGACCAAAGTATTTTTCAAGATAAATCTGAGGTCAGGCTATCATCAATTGAAATTCGGGAGGAAGATGTTTCCAATACGGCCTTTAAGACACAATACGGGCATTATAAATTTTTGGTTATGCCTTTTGTGCTGACTAATACCCTAATCGTTTTTATGGATCTTATGAACTGAATTTTTTGGCCTTATTTAAACCAGTTTATGATAGTATTTATTGATGATATACTGGTTTATTCAAGCAGTGAGGAAGAGCATGTAAAATATCTTAGGATTATTTTGCAAACTCTAATAGAGCATTGACTATGCGCCAAACTCAGTAAATGTCAATTCTGGCTAAACAGAATTACATTTTTAGGACATATTGTCTCTACAGATGGGGTAGCTATAGATTCTCAGAAGATTAGAACTATAGTGAATTGAGACAACCCACGAATGTGAGGTTCGTAGTTTCTTGGGTTTGGCTAGATACTATAGAAAGTTCATAGAATAATTTTCAAAGATAGTTGCCCCTCTAACTAAGCTAACTCGAAAAGAATAGAAGTTTGTATGGTTAGAGGCATGTCAATAGAGTTTTGATGAGTTGAAAAGAAGATTGACCTTAGCTCTAGTGCTTACGCTTCCATCAAGGAATGGTGAATTTACCATATATTATGATGATTCCAGGTAGGGTCTAGGTTGTGTATTGATGTAGAAAGAGAAGGTAATGGCCTATGCTTCATGACAATTGAAGAAGCATGAGAATAATTATCCCACACATGACTTAGAGCTGGTTGCGGTAGTTTTTGCTCTAAACATTTGGAGACATTATTTGTATGGAGTTTCCTTTAGGATTTTCACAGACCACAAGAGCCTACAGTACTTGTTCACCCAAAAAGAACTGAATATGAGGCAGAGAAGATGGCTGGAGCTTATTAAGAATTATAAGTGCACATTTAAGTCCCATATAGGAAAATCTAATATAGTAGTAGATGCTCTCAGTAGAAAGACTGTCAGCTTAGTAGCTCACCTAAAGGTCGCATACCTATCAACGTTAAAAGAATTGAGGTCTTTGGGTGTGAGATTGAAGTTGTCAGATTCGGGAGCACTATTAGCCACATTTCAAGCCCATCCAATATTAGTTGATCGAATTAGAGAATTACAGATTCAAGATCCACAGATAATTAAATTGAAAGGTGAAATCGAGTTTGGGTAGCAAAAAGATTTTTCAGTGACCGTGGATGGTGTAGTAACCTTGGGTAGGAGATTATGTGTACCGGATGTAAATGAGTTAAGAAGAGAGATTATGGAAGATGCCCATTCTTCTACATATGCTATGCATCCGGGGAGCACAAAGATGTATCGTACCCTAAAGGAGCATTATTGGTGGAAAGACATAAAGAAAGATATAGCCGAGTTTGTCTCAAGGTGCTTGACTTGCCAGTAGGTAAAAGGTCGAACATTAGTAACCTGCAGGACTTTTACAACCCCTTCCGATCCCTAAGTGGAAATAAGATAGGATAATAATGGATTTTGTGATAGGACTTCCGCGTAGCCAAAGAGGCAATGATGCGATATGGGTATTTGTTGATAGATTGACAAAATCTGCCCATTTTTTGCCCATCAGAAGTAATTATTCCCTGGATAAATTAGTTCAGTTGTATGTAGATGAGGTGATACCACTCAATAGCACTCTAGTAACTATAATATTGGATAGAGATTCAAGATTCACTTCCTGATTTTTCCCCAATTTACAGAAAGCTCTAGGCACTAAATTAAATTTCAGTACAACCTTTCATCTACAGATGGATAGTTAATCTTAATGGATAATTCAGATGCTCGAGAATATGCTTAGTGCATGTGTTATGGATTTTAAAGGGAGCTGGGACACTCATCTGCCATTGATGGAGTTCACTTACAATAATAGCTACTAGGCTAGCATCGGGATGGCACCATATAAAGCCTTATATGGAAGAAAGTGCAGATCTCCTGTGTGTTTGGATGAGGTCAGTGAAAGGAATTTTATTGGCCCAAAAATTATTCAAATCACTTCAGAAAAGATCCAAGTTATCAGGTAGAGATTTAAAATAGTTAAACATAGACCGAAGAGTTATGCAAATAATATGAGGAGAAACTTGGAGTTCCAGGTTAGTGATAAATTTTTTCTGAAGATATTGTCATGGAATGGAGTACTAAGATTTGGGAATCGAGGAAAGTTGAGTCCCTAAATTGGTAATTTCATACTCGGTCGAAGTGTCGGACAGTCATGGAATATTTTTAGAACTTTTTATATTGGCTTGGAAAATGTAATTTTAATTTAATACATGAATTTTCATTTAAGGGTTATGCATGGAACAATACTTTGTTGAGAAACACAATCTATATGTTAGAAAATGGAACAATGAAAGACAAGTTCATGGATTGCCAACTTGGAGGTCTAATCAGTTCCTTTGACTATTCTAACTAAATAGTTAGAAAGGAACCAATTAAATCCTTCCATTTTGAACCAATGGCAATTTAAAATTTTTGAGTTAGTTGAGGGGCAAATTAGACTTTTGGGAGAGCACTGTACAAAGAAGAAGTGTGTAAAAATTTAGCTAAGTTAAAAACAAGACATTAAGAAATGAAAGAGGAGAGAATTTCGGCTAAGAGAAGGAGATGCTGCTACAGTAAAACCCAATACTTTGTCATGAGTTTTCATGCATGATCAAGTCAAAATAAAGCAAAATACAAGTTCCTAAGGTCTATTGAAGCTTCCACTAGTGAAAACCTTAAAAAAAGAGGTAAGAAAAATCTTATCTAGTAATGGTGGTTTATGATGTTTCAAGATCACTTCAATTTATGTTTTTGGTGTTAATTACTGATGTAGGTTGAGTTGAATTCAAGTGTGAAATTTAAAGGACTCATCAAAGTAAAGGAATTGGTAAAGTAAGAATTAGGGTTTGGTGTGAATTTAATGTAAAAACTTCAATTGAATGTTATTATGGCATTAGAATTAAATTGGCTTGATTTGGATGCTATTAGAACAAGAAATTGAGAAAGAAATGTGTTAGGTGAAGATGGTAATTTCGACCAATTAAGGATTTTTAGGGTTGAGTTATGTTTTGGTTAAATTGTTGTATATGAATGATTTATTATGTCAATGGAATGTGTATGGTTGATGAAAAATAAAAAATGAAGAAAATAAGACATAATTGTCTATTTTGGTAAAGTGAATGGCAATTATGGCCAACCAAATTTATAGGGTGTTAAGCAATTTTCATCACGTCGGATAGTGAATTAAATAAGATGGAATGCCTTTGTAAATGAAAATCGAAAAGTGGTATCCATCCAAGCTTTATAAGGCGATTAGGGTGCTTATTAGTTAAGTAAAATTTTAGCGATCATAAAGCTTCTAAATGTCATTTATGTAGGCAAAGAAAATTGAGAGCGGTAAAAGAAGTAAAAGTCTGGAGAACAATTGAACTTGAAGCGGTTGGTGATTGAAAATCTATAATGGTTTGTTTCTTCATTTAATATGTTTTGAGCATATTGAAATTGTATGTTTTATGTGTTTTTAATGCATAAGCATGATTTACGATTTTTATATACAATTATAAATATGCATTTATATGTTCAGTTTAAGAAACAGTTTTAAAGCTACTAAATTATTTTCAAAGGCCATTGGTACACTCAGATTTATAGTTGTTGGATGGTTTAAGACCCGGCTGGTATATCCCATATGCATGGGCAAGTATTGTGGAGCATGTCTTTAACTCTGGGAAGTCATGTTATCGAGTCATGTGAGTCGCTCTATGGGTACGGGGTATTGTCTCGCTATATGTAGGTGATGTAGGATTTCGCTGTATTGCCAGTGAGCTGTCTTGAGATGTCAGAGTGGGTGTTGCTAGTTGAAACACCCTGTGACCTACTCACGTTGTGCGGTGCTAGTTGAGTCATTGCGTGAGTATAAAATTTTAAGGTTACCATTGGTATAGTCTAGAATAAAAATGGTCGAGAGAGGGCTTTAATAGTTTTTAAACTACTGAATGCACATTACGCATTTATATATGTACATGTTAGTTATTATGCCTTATAGATTTTGAATATTATTTTTCAAAGATGTAAATAAAACCTATTCGACAAGATTTCATCAGTATATTACGTTAGAAACCATTTTACAGTTTTATAAAAAAAAAATTAGAAGTATGTTTTATGCATGTCTTTTAGAATTTAATATCTATGCATAATTTTATTTTATTTATTGAAAATCTTAAATGCACTTACTGAGCTCCTTTAGCTAACTCGTTTTGTGTTTTATATTTTCTAAACCCCCTTCAAGTGTAGGCCTCGATATGCAGGTTGTTGATTCTCTTACAACTGATTAATGGGCCAGTCTGATGATCATTTTTGTAAATGTAAATGTGTTAAGTAGCATCTTTTGCTTTCTGCATAGTAGTTATAGACTTGTGTATTTTGTAAATATGTATTCGACAAACAAGAAAAGGTTTCGATATTATAATGATCATTTCACTTTTTAGTAGTATACCAGTTTTAGGATTAAAATAAAACTGTTGAGTTGAGTTTGAAATTGGTTTTGAAAATGACCGAAGGTCCTATTTGGAAGTTGAGAAGCTGTTTGAAGTAGAAGTGAAATTTTCTTATAGGTTTTGTATTGAATTTTCATAAAAATAGGGGAAACTTTGTTTGTTTTTATTTAAATTAATAAGTTATTTTTATATATATTCTAGGATTTTCTATGTAATAGTAAGAATTAAATAGGGGTTCACCTCACGATATTTCTCAACTTAAATAGTTAAATTCTGAGGAACTTCTATTGGAGTGTCCGATAAGACCACTAGGATCTATAGTTAAGGGTTTCAGGGTGGGTCCTGTCAGTTAGCTTAGACACTAATCTCATCATAAGCCTTTGTCGATGGTCAAGTGACTATATTACGTATTCTAACAATCACCTATATGTTTATGGTAGTCGAATTAGAATGTAATTCCTTACATGCCATCTGGGTATAGGTATATGCAATAACAATTAATTCAATAATGTTTAGCTCTTCACAAAATCAAAAGTATCAAATCAATCCATTAAGAACAGTAAGAACAAGAATATAATAATAAGAAAAAAGAAGAAAAAAGAAGAAAAAAGCTAATCAAGAACACGTTTTACATTGCTTTTATCTCAATCTTGACTTGAAGCTTAAATCTGGATTTCATGACTTTGATCTTTGATTTTATGTTGTGAATTCTTTCTCTAAGTTGTTTTCTCTTCTTAATTTTTTGAATTAGAGCTTTTGGCCTTCTATTTATAAGTTTATGTCAACATCAAATACAAATTAGATTAGGATACTGTTCACTGGGGTACTATACATGCATACTGTTCACACATACTGTTTGTGGGTACTGTTCCTCGTGTAACTGTTCATGCAGTGCTGCAGCACTAGATTTAAGTCGCTAGGGCGATGTAAATATGATTTTTAGCACTCTTTTGGGTGCTGCAGCTTTAGGCACTATAGCAACAGTACTACAGTATAGTACTGTAGGAATTTTATATTTTTGTCTTATTTTCCTCAGATTTTTATTCCCATTTTCTCTATTATCTCTAAACCTACAAATTAATAATAAAATATATGAAAAGTCAAATAATCTTAATTTGAACGAACAAATATTAAGTTTGAAAGATGAAAATATTAAACTTAATTAATCCCTATCAAATACCCCAAAACTTAAGAGTTTACTCATCCTCGAGTAAAACAAGAACAAACAATGACAACTTATTATTCTAAATAAAATAAACAAAAAATAAGCTTTGGTTAATTAGATGATCATATTTAAAGTCTCAAAGGCTGTTAAATGGCGCAAGTCTTTTTAGAATGCAATTAATAACTTTTAATAAATCATCATACCCTTCATCAAGTCCTTTATTCTCTCTTATAATTTGATCACTTGTGTGTGTGTGTGTGTATGTGCGTGTGTAATAAGTAAGAAATTAGCCAAATAAAACATAGATTTACTCAATAGTTTGAGAAAGTACATAAAGATGATGTCTTGGCATATTTCAATTTATAACACTATTATAAACTTGTTGTTTATACAACTCTCCACAAATGTAGAAATATACATGTTTAGGGATTTATTTAGGACTTTATTTAACTTGTAACGTAAGGCTATGGTCAAGGTAGGATATAAAGATATATAAATATGAAGTGGAATTCACACTATGAACACTTAACTTTACTTAGAAATTCTTTATCATTTCTCATTGATTTATCACCTCCCTAACACTTATAATATTTCCATATTTCTTTTAATTATTTTTGCAAAGAATTACTTATTTTTCTCAAGCTCGGGCTATTATGCATTTAAACATTTTTTCTCTCTTTTCTTTTTTTTTTATGAACCTCCAAACTTAGATTGATATGCATCTTCAAGATTTATTGCTTTTTATTGCATTATCCTTTTTCACACATATAACTTTTTTGTTTCCTTTAAAAATTATTTCTAAGTAAACTCAAGGTTTATGGTGCTACATGTAGATTTTAGGATAAACAAGTAAAAAATCTTGCAGCTTGTAATGTAGTTAAATAAAAAAAATGGATAATTAGGTTCAAACGGGTTAACTAGGGATAAATATGCATATAAGGTAGGCTAAAAAATGCTTAATTTGTCCAAAGGTGGCATAATGTCATTTTCGTATTCATATAATTTCTAGGATTTCACCTCAAGTAGTAATTAAGTAAGTTTTAAAGTGTTGGTCCTCGAGACTGTGGTGTACTACTTAAGCATGAATAACTCTAAGCAAAAAATTCAACTAATACAAGCTTATATCAATGTGCTCAAGAATAAGTGATTAAAAATAAAATCGAAATCAATTCAAGGTTTATGATACAAGAGTTATCTCAAGTGTCTATTATTTCTTAGAGACTTGTAAAAATAAATTCAGCCAATATTCTAATTTTTATCATGGACTAATAATCATCATCTCAACTAAAACTTAACAACCTAAAAATAATTACTCCACAAGACATCCAATCAAATCATGTAGCAAAAATAAACACAAGTTGTGTGTTTTTCACTCCCAAACTTAAATTAGACATTGTCCTCAATGTCTAAAAATAAATTTAAAAGTAAGAGAAACTCCCCTAGTAGATGAAGTTGAAGCATCGCAGTGTTGTTGCCTATTGATATGACTATGGTCTCCTTTGCTTCCAATGCTTGCAAATACTTGTGCTGCTTCTTTGAATGTTCTTCTTGTTGTTTTATTCCTACAAAGAAAAGAAATTAACATAATTAAAATTGAAACTAAACAAAAATAAAAATGAAAATTACTTGGGTTGCCTCCTAAGAAGCACTTTATTTAGCGTTGTTGGCTTGACGGAGTTCTTTTTAACTCTTATGGAGGATCAAAGTTAACGGTGAAAACATCTTTGTACGTGAGCTTGTTAGGCTTCCTTTCTTTTGGCTTCCACATCTTTTTATTAGATCTTAGGCAAAAACTTGTTCCTCTTTCTCTTTGTGATTATTTGGAAAGACTTGATTCTTTGACCAGTGAAGTGTTTCTTTTGTGCCCTTCTCTTTGATCCTCTTTCCTCTATGCTTCTTTTTCTTCTTCTTTTTTCATTTTCTATACCTTAACACCTTTTTTTATATGAGGATTCAACATCTCTATATTTTGTAGCTCTTAGGCATTTAGTGAAACCACATTAATACTGTACACAGTCAAGTAATATAATGTGCATAGGCTAATTTTACTCTTTGTTACTAGTATTTTCTGTTGCATTGCGCACTTTAATGCCAGTTTCTATATGTTCCTTTGCTAAATATTATGCACTTTTATGAGATTTGGCATTATTTTTTAGATTGTTATGCTGCTGATTTTCTATTTCAGCACTTGTTTGACACTTCTGTAGCATTTGAGGAAAATGAATAGGCAGTCTATATGGTTGTACTTTATTTTTCTGCATTTCCTTCTCCTTTATACTTAATAGTGGTAGTGTGGATGTGTTCTTTTGTAAGATCTTACCATTCCTCAAGTTTATGGCTTAACATTGCTCCATATTTTCTTTTAGATTTGTCTCAGTATCGCTTGGTAGAGTGCCTTGAGGTCTCTTATTAATTGCAACAGCAAGTTATCTCATTTGGATCTCTAAATTCTTCAATGATGTTGAATGATTTTGTAGGATGGCATCGTTGAACTTCATATATTGCATAAACATGTCTTCTAATGTCGGATTCTTCTCTTATGGTGGCGGGAATCATGGGGATTCATTGGTCTAAATGGCTCCTCTTGGTTGTAATGCCAAGAGAGGTTTAGATAATCTCTTCACCTAAATTATAGAAGTTGGATTGTGGGTTAGGTGGTTGTCGGTTAAAAATGTCCACAAAATTTGCTTCCATGCACGGCCCATTCATGTGACTATCACCACAAAAGTCATATGTCATTTATTAGGTTTTGACAGCATTCAATGCATCAAACTTCTTGGGTAATAAGTTGATTTGTACTACCAATACATTGAATGGATCAATCTTATATACACTAGCGACTCTCTTGATTGTAACTCTTTCAACTGGTCATTGGTAAGTATTTGACACCATCTTTTCTAATGGATTATAAGCTTTATTAGTAGACTTATTCATTATAACTCCTTCAGCGGTGGCATCTACAGTGGTCCTCAAATGACCTATTAATCCTTTATAGAACATTTAAACTAATAGCCATTTAAGGACTCTATAATGAGGACACTTTCTCAATATGTCCTTGTAGCACTCTCATGCCTTATACAATGACTCTCCATCAATCTAACTAAATGAAGTGATGTCAATCCTCATTTTTGCTCACTTAGCTGGTGGGAAAAATTTGGTTAAGAATTTTTGTGTTAAATCTTCCCATATTGATATAGATCTTGACGATAATGGCATCAATCAACTCTTGGCTCTATCCTTTAAGGAGAAAGAGAATAGTCCCAATCTGATGGCATTGTCAGAGACTCCATTGTATTTGAAGGTATCTCAAATTTTAAAAACAATTATGATATGTATGTTTAGATCATCATTGGGGGCTCTGCTAAACTGTACAGTCTCTTTCATAATCTAAATAATATTCAACTTGATCTTAAAGTTGTTGACAATGACGGTTGATCGCTGAATACTAAATTGTTCACCATCAATACTTAGGACAACATACTCTCACAATGCCCTCTGTGGTATCATAGGCTCAACGATAAGATTGATGATGTTATCATTGCTTCCTTCCATAGTATGATCTATTAAAGCAAAATAAAAATAAAATAAAAATAAAAATAAGATTTAAAATTAAGTAGTTTGGTATTAGTATTGGTCTAAAGAATAGATAAAACTAGTCCCCCAGCAATTGCGCAAAAAACTTAATTGATGCTACAATGGTTAAGCACAAGCACACGCTATCATATCAAGAAAAATAAGATTTTAAGTCCAAGTATCAATCCTACTAGAACTGTACAATCTAATTCTATCAATCAATTACTAAAATTATACCTACTTAATTTTTATTCAGAAAACCAAAATCTAAAATTTAATTAACAAACCTAAAACTTAACCTAAATAACAAATAAACACAAATAAATTCACCAATTTATAATAATTTAGAGCATAGACCCATCCCTTAATTTCATTGGATTTATTAACCTCTTAGTTAATCTCATAATATAAATTGTTGGCTTAGATATTAATCTCATCACAAGTTTCTGTCGATAGTCAAGTGACTATATTTTACATTCTAACAATTACCTATGTAGCTATAGTAATCAAATTAGAATGTAATTTATTAAGATCAAGTCTAATTAATACCATATATGCCATCTAGGTATACGTATATTCGACATGGAACTTATAGTTATTACTCTATGATCATGTATCAAACTATCTTAGGCTAAACATATGAATCCCTTTGTCAAATTTATCATGGTTCCTCATTAATTCATAATATTTTCCAGATATAATGAAAGCATTAAGATCAAGATATAATTAATCAATTATAATAATTAAGTTCATAAACTAAGAATCCATGAAATCCAACAACATACTAGGTTTAAAAATCTAACCCTAGATAAACAATGTTTAGCTCATCACAAAACTAAAAGTATCAAACCAATCCATGAAGAACAACAAGAACAAGAATATAATGATAAGAAAAGAGAAGAAAAATAAATCAAGAAGACATCTTGGGTTGCTTTTTTCTTAATCTTAACTTGAAGCTTAAATCTTGATCTTTAATCTTGATTTCTTGGCTTTGATATTTTATTTTATGTTATGAATTCTTTCTCTAAGTTTTTTCCCCTACTTGATTTTTTTAATTAGAGCTTTTGGCCTTCTATTTATAGGTTTATGTCCTCAAATTAGGGTAAAGCATCATATACAAGTCAGATTAGGATTATTGTTCATGGTACTATACATGCGTACTGTTTACACACATTGTTTATGGGTATTGTTCACTGCGTAACTATTCATACAATGCCATTGTGCTGGATTCTAGGCGCTAGGCATTATAGCAATATTACTGTAGCATGTTTACTGTAGCAAATCTACTCTGGCATGTTACTGTAGAAATTTGATGTTTTTACCTAATTTTCTTTAGATTTTCATCCCATTTACTCCATTGACTTCAATTTAAACAAATAAAGTCTAGTGTGCATAGATATGAGATTCGTTACCCCTCATAGGAGAGTTGTATATCATGATGCTCCGTAATTGTATTTCAGAAAGTCTTGTGGCTGCAAGAACATAACCCTGAAAAAGAGTTTTCGTAGGGTTAAACAATATCACAAAGGAATTTGAGGATATTATTTTTCAAAATACAAATCTAGAGATAAGTTTAAAAGTTGAGCACATGGAGATTTGATAGTGCTAATCTATATCCCCGCTCTTCCAAGATATAGGTTACAAAAGGATTATACGTATGCGCTATGACCTCAACTTGTATAGTCTAATGCACTAATTTTTAATATATGTGACGTGTGCGTGGGCATCGATCATAAACTTATGGAATAGTTCTATTTTACAAATCAGGCGTGGACCTAGGGAGTCTCGTAATATAAAGTGTACTTGTTGTGTACTGAGGTAGAGTACTAGATTGAATTGTTTAATCTAGTAAATTCCAACAAAATTGAATATTTGTATTAGGAACTCTTGGGATGCGCGAATGTCAATACTTAAGTGTTAAGTACATTAGTTAGTTAACAATTGTTGTTGGTCGATTAGATATTGACACTTAGTGCATAGTGAGCCTTCGATTAAGTTTACTCAATTGTGTGATTAGGTGAGACCCACTTTGGGTGACTTGGTAGCCAAATAAAGGCTTAAGGGTAATTTTATTTAACTGATTATTTAATTATTAAATAATCTAGATATTTGTTTACTTAAATAGTTAAGTAGAAATTAATTTAATCATAATTAAGAGTTAACCCTAGGGTAAAGTTAATTTAATAAAACAATATTAAATGAAAACTTAACAGTTAAGTAATAGTTAACCTAACCTAAGTTGAAAAGTTAACTAAGATTGAGTTAAAGGCATAACTTAATGGCTAAGTAAGCTTAACTTTACTATGGGTTAAGTGTTAACTCTTGGGTTAAGTTAAATATTTTCTTAATAGATACGTAAACTAAGCTTATAAGAAAAAGCCAAATGAAACAAATTCATGTCTTAGATGCTTAAGGATGGATGGCCAACTAGAAAGAGAGACAAGATAGAAAACTATTTTCTTATTTTGAAATCAAGTGTCAAATTTACTATTTATCTTTTTCTTCATTGTGCTAAGGTGATCAAAGCATTAAAGCTTTTGTTTTATTGATCAAGTGTTGATCAAGAATAAAACAAATAGTTTATAGTTTAAGTGTTAAACTTGAGATTATGAGTTAATTTCAGGTTTTATGAGTTAAACCAGTGCTAAAAATTAAGACTACTATTCTAGCAACTCAAGCCCACTCCCTTGAGTCCTAAAATTTCTAACGAGTTTATTTCGATCGGTACTTTAGCTTAAACCGTTCCAAATGCTTGCGATGTGATTATTCTCATCCTTAATAATAATGTGATTAATATAATTTATTTTGTTTATTATTGTAATAAAATAAAATTTATTATATTCATTGTTTTAGGAAATTAGATTTTTAGCTTCTACTATGTATATTATGTATGAGATACATATATATGTATTAATGAATAGTAGATAAGCACCTAATACGATTTTGAATTGAAACCCCGTACTCAACAAATGGTATCAGAGTGTTTTGTGGTGCTCATTAGGCATTTTGGAGTGTTGATTGAGTTGTTAGTGAAGTCTTAAGGCTGTGGTGATGCATTTCAAGTATTGAAAATGCTAAACTAGGGAAGATAGCACTAGGACACTGCAACTTTGAGTTTTGCGCCACAGCACTGAGGAATTCTAGGCTTCAATATCGCAGCGCTGAATGACGAGCGCCATAAAGCTTGGGTTTCCATGCCTCAACGCTCGAGGCTTAGCGTTGTGACATATCGCCACAAAATGACATCTAACCACCAGTCGGCCACCATTTTTAGTGACAGTTACAAATTACTTTTTCAAAATTTTATCATTAAATTTAATTTATTTTTAAAAATAATTTTTTAAATATAAACCAATTATATAATATCAAATTGAATTTGGATTTGAAATTATAATATTTAACAAAACTGAAATTAAAATTATTAGATTTAACGTAATTACAATTAAAATTGGAATTAGAATTATAGTATTTAACATTATTGAAATTGGAATTAAAATTATAATATTTAACGTTGATGAAATTAATATTTAATGTTATTGAAATTAAAATTAAAATTATTAATTATAACATTTAACACAATTGAAATTGAGTTTAAAATTAGAATTAGAATTATAACATCTAACGTAATTGAAATTGAAATTATAATGTTTAACGTAATTAAAATTAAATTAAATTTAAAATTAGAATTATAACATTTAACATACTTAAGACTGAAATTGAAATTATATTATTTTATGTCATTAAAATTAGAATTAGAATTAGAATTATAATATTTCATATTTAATTTAAATTTAAATTAAAATTAGAAATGAAATTATAATTTTAACGTAATTTAAATTAAAATTTAAATTAGAAATGAAATTATAATTTTAACATAATTAAAATTTGAATTATAATATTTAAAGTAAGTGAAATTAAAATTGGAATTATAATATTTTATGTAATTAAAATTAGAATTAGAATTATAACATTTAACATAATCGAAATTAGAATTGTAACTTTTAACGTAAATGAATTTGAAATTGGATTTAAAATTATAACATTTAATATAAATAAAATCGAAATGGATTTAGAATTATAACATTTAATGTAATTGAAATTAAAATTATAACATTTAATGTAATTAAAATTAAAATCAAAATTAGAATTGAAATTATAACTTTTAACGTAATTGAAATCGAAATTAAAATTAAAATTATAACATTTAATATAATTATAATTAAAATTAGATTTGAAATTATAAAATTTTAACATAATTGAAATTGTAACATTTAACATAATTGAAATTGAAATTATAATATTTAACGTTATTTAAATTAGAATTGTATCATTTAACGTAATTGAAATTAAATTTAGAATTGAAATGATAATATTTAACGTAATTAAAATAGAAATTGAAATTAGATTTGAAATTAAAATTATTTAACCCACTTAAAATAAAATTAAAATTTAACTTATAATATTTAACGTAATTAAAATTAAAATTATAAGATTTAATATAATTAAAATTAAAATTAGAATAGAATTATAAAATTTAATATTGTTAAAATTAAAATTATATATACACTGTAATATATTATTTTTTATTTTTTAATATTATAAAAAAGTATTGTGTTAATAATTTAATTTTAAAAAATTTATTTTATATTTAACTAAATATTAAGGGAGCCTTTTAATAATTTTCAAGTAACCTGTTATATAAGTTTATATTCTTAAATTTCAACTATTGAATTAATCTAATGGTTGAAACAACGACTGTATGACACAATTAACTATACAAAAAATGATGTCCTAACAAATAGACCCATTTATCATATAACTATTGTTTTAATAAAAAAAATTTCAAATGAATATATATGTTCCGACTACTTTACGTACTCCAAAAACTTTAGATTAAAAATATAATTCAGAGCAAAAGTATAATATATCATGATAAATTTTTAATTAATTAGGTTCATACTTGGAATTTCAGTAGTCAAGTGACTCAATATATAAAATTTATAACACAGGTAGATACCACTTTTAAAAATAATAATAATAAAGACTAAAGAACATAACCGTCATTGTAAAGAAGTGGAGGAAGTCAGTAGTCACTAACCCTAGTTATGATTTTAAACTAATTTTAAAAGTCAATTTGTACCTCAAATCTACTAATAATTGATTAATTCTACAAATCGTTTTGGACCTCAAATTTACTAAGAATTGAATTGATTGTTGAAGTAATCTTTACACACGCAGATTGTCAAACCATGTGCATAGTTTTTAATCTTCTGAGCAATTTCCCACGTCCCCACTTCTCATTACTATGAACTTCAAGTCTCAACTATTTTTATAAATATTTTAAATTAACTCAGAAAATTGTCAACCTCATCTCTCCCGAATAAATTAACATAAAATTAAATTTGCTATTGACTGTTGACGTCCACAATAAACAATTTACCCTGGTCCCTACCTTATAAATTGAAGTCATATCTCTTTACTTTTGCCTTCAAATTGTGGTCATCTCCCTCTTCTTTTCTCTCTTGACGATGGATCAACACCCAATATTGGTTAACAAAGAAGTTCGATCATATCAGCTCAAAATCGGGGCCAAAAGTTGCCAGAGAGGGCAAGTTCTTCATCTTCCACCCAAGAGAGGACGTATCAAGTGTCATATATTCTCGTGTTTCTTTCACAAGTTGAAGACTATGGTTCAAGAACTCAGTTTTCATCTCCTTAGTTCCGGCAATCGCAATTTTTCATAATTTTGATGAGCCAGCTTTAAGATTCTGATGTTAGCCTGTTGGTCATTATTATAGAAACAAATCAATTCAAGGGTTACAGTACTTGACCTCTATAATTAGTTTTTGTTATTGTACTGTAATTGGATGTAGTCTATTTATGAATATGCACTATTGTATGTTATTTTAAAGTTTTTTAGCAATGCCATAATAATAATTATTATTATTATTTTCTTCATATGTGAAAGTAAGAGTAAATTTGAAGGATTTCATTGTCAAATAGTTAAAAGGGCTGCTGTAGCTGTGCTCTAACAGCTAGCCAATAACTAGAAGTATATTGAAAACGTGTGGGGGCATTCACGTTGGCATTATATATAGCTTCTAGCGTTGTAATTGTATGGTATCTTTCTCTGTACTTGTCTCTTTCTCTCTGTCTTAATTACATTATTTTTTTTTTTTTGTTTTTTCTTAGCACTCTTTGAGAAAGATCACATTAGTTAATATCAGCTTATCAAATAATACGAAATCATTTTTTTAATTTCAAAATCATAATAGTGTAAACTCTGACTTAAAGCGTGATATATCATACTATGTGGGTAAATGTCATATATCCCTTTATTAGGTTCGGTAATTACAAAAATTTCTCTTAATATTTGATAGTATCCAAAAATTTGTTTATTATTATAACTATAAAAGTATAAATTAATTTTGGAGGGACATAAAAATATTTTTATTTAAAAAATCAATAATTATATTTATACAATACTAAATAATAAAAATATTCTGGGTAGACAATAAGATTAATATACTTGTATTATCAAATAATTAATATAAAAAATATAGGACTTCATTAAATTATGAAATATTATTTAATACGAATATCTTCATTTTAATTTATTAAAATATAAATATTCAATAATAGTCATCATGTGTTGAATATGTGATGATTACAATAAAAAATCAAACCTATTTATAAGTTATAAAAACCTAAACCTAATTTTATAAAGAAAGTAATTTTAACATAACACAACTTTTTTTTATGTACAAATTTTTAAATACACTACAACACACCATTACTACAACACACCATTGGGCCTGAAACCTTGAAATAAAATACCTATTCGACACTTTTTAAAACGGCATCAACAATGTTCCCTATAAATTAATCAAAAGGATGATTTTGTTAACCGTGAGTTACATATTTTAGACCTTACTTAATGTAACCCTAAATCTAGTAAGTCATGACCCCAAGGTTGAGCCCACAAAACTTACCTTATTATACATACACACGTGAATATATTTGTGGGCTCGAACTTGAACTTTTTGCACGGCAACACAAAGGAAAGTTGAAACCATTTTAATGGACAAAACTGTTGGGCCCTTGCTCTCGTCAGTACGCGTTTTCTGTTTCGTACTTAATTCGTTGATATTAAAGTTGGAAAAAACCTTCAAACTTCTTCTAAAAGATTTGTTTTCGTATCCCAAATCTTTATCTCTTCCCTAGAAATAAATGATGTTCTGGAGACTTAAGTTATTTAGTTAAGGTGTCAATTCAATCAGTAAACAATTGGAGTTCAATTTCCTGAAAGGTTCCCTAAAGGGTTGACAAACATGTCGTCACATATAATTTTATAATCCAGGGTCTAGTCAGGAATTAGCCGAGTTGAAATGGATTGACATATCTGATTTGTAATGATGTCAATAATAGAGAGCAGGTGTTCTTGACTTTTCAAAAGTGATGTACCCATATATTAATCAGGTCAAACTTAAGAGGAAGTTAAATTGAAATAGAATAATAATAATAATGACAGGCGGTTAACCTTTTAAATGAAGATTATGTGAAAATACGATCAGCAGCAAAAATTCAGCAGTAACATATATCTCCAACCTGTAATTTGTGATGCAAAATGAATGGTAAAGGCCCAATGATCATAAGCAGCAACGTAGATCTCTTAACTGTAATTTGTGATGCACAATGAATGGTAAAGGCCCAATGATCATAAGCAGCAACGTAGATCTCTTAACTGTAATTTCTGATGTTAGCCTGTTGGTCATTATTATAGAAACAAATCAATTCAAGGGTTACAGTACTTGACCTCTATAATTAGTTTTTGTTATTGTACTGTAATTGGATGTAGTCTATTTATGAATATGCACTATTGTATATTATTTTAAAGTTTTTTAGCAATGCCATAATAATAATTATTATTATTATTTTCTTCGTATGTGAAAGTAAGAGTAAATTTGAAGGATTTCATTGTCAAATAGTTAAAAGGGCTGCTGTAGCTGTGCTCTAACAGCTAGCCAATAACTAGAAGTATATTGAAAACGTGTGGGGGCATTCACGTTGGCATTATATATAGCTTCTAGCGTTGTAATTGTATAGTATCTTTCTCTGTACTTGTCTCTTTCTCTCTGTCTTAATTACATCATTTTTTTTTTGTTTTTTCTTAGCACTCTTTGAGAAAGATCGCATTAGTTAATATCAGCTTAGCACTCTATGTGGGTAAATGTCATAAATCCCTTTATTAGATTCGGTAATTACAAAAACTTTTCTTAATATTGGATAGTATCTAAAAATCTCTCTATCCTTATAATTGTAAAGGTACAAATTAAATTTAAAGGGATATAATAATTTTTTTATTTAAAAAATTAATAATTACATTTGTACAGTATCAAACAATAAAAATGCTCTATGTAAATAATAAAATTAAATATTTATACTATCAAATAATTAATAAAAATAATATAAAACTTCATTATATTATAAATTATTATTTAATACGAATGTCTTTATTTTAATTTGTTAAAATAAAAATATTTAATAACAGTCGTCATCTTTAATCTAGCAAATACAAAAATCATTAATTGCCACACACTATTTACGCAATAGTATTTAACTACTTGGAACTATAATGTCAACATAGTCTTTCTGGTGGTAAATATTTTCTTTCATATTTTTAGTCGTTTTCTTTTTTGCACATAATTTTATGACATCTATTTTTTCTTGATATTTGTTTTTATCTTCATCTTTCTTTTGATTTGTGTTTTGTTGTTGAGCTTATTAAAAAGACTTTTCTTCTACTCCTCATATCAAGATGTTGAAATCCTTAGTTTCAGCTGTTGGTACGAGATTAGGTATTCCATTTACTACTCTTTGAATTAACCTTCTTGTATTGTTGTATAGGTGAATATGATATATAAGCTTCATAATTCCTCTTTCTTTAAGGGGCCTCTACTTCTTCTCATGTTCATGCCATTGCTTAAATAGTTACTGCTTGAGAGTCCCAACAAGATGAATTTTAGGCTGCCTATAATGACCCCAACCTCAGTTTGGATTCCCTAGCATCTCTACAAGAGCTTAGTGGTGTCAAAGGAAGCTTGCAAGCTTGCCCAAGTTTGATTGATGTTGTGCATTTGGTGAAAAAGTTGTTGAAGAACATTCTTGGCTTTTGGTGTTGTCTATTCGCTAATGTCAACCTTTAAATGCATTTTCTTTGAACATATAGGAATGATGTTGAATGACATAAGCTCTATCAAGATATAGCAACTCTCTTTGAAAGTATTTAAGGTATGGAAAGATGTATGCCTAAACGATTGTAGGGTTGGTTTTACTGTGTTAGGCTGTTGAACCATGTAAAAAAGTTGGATCAAATTACATATGGCTTCTTGCAGAAGAAAGATGATCATTTCAAGGACTTGGATGCTAAGATTGCCAAGGCTTAGGCTAATATTTTCGCATTTCAAGCTATCATCACATATTTGGAGAAGTCTCATGCTAACATGGTTCAGGTTGGCTACCACATAAACAGAGCTAGCTTAAATGTTGCAATCAAGGCTGAAAATTGTATGGCTGATCACAAATTATTAAAATATGTGGTTTTTGTTTCATTTCTTTAGTAGATATCTTTTGTAAAGTTACTATAAGGGTAAGATACTTGCCAGACTTTCTCTTATAGCTTTATGGCCCTACGAAGCCCTCAAGTCTAGTTTCACACCTTTGTGTTCCATATTGTGCTAGCCTATATTATTCTTTAAGTTGAAGGTGAGAAACGGCTAGTACTGTCATGATATTCTCGCTAGGTATAATCTTTTGCTGGCTTAGAGACATGGTTAAGCTTAAGACTTGCTGGGTTTATGTTTTCGTATAGTCGTAATTGCATTTTAGCAGGGTTGCTTGATATGCGACTTTGTTGTGTTTGTTTGTAACATTGTAAGGTCAGAAGCTTATAGCTAGAAGATGATTGATGGGTCAGTTATCTTGATCTGTTTGAGTTTTCTATTATTTACAGTAGGTTGTCCTAAGTTTTCTCATCCAAGTTCTTTATAGCAGATATGGCCAAATCTTTATGGCCATGGCCTGTTTTATGGCTTGTATATTTATATGGCATGCATTGATGCCTTTTTGTTAGGAGATATCCTGTTTACATAATTGTTTCACAATTCTAATTTTTAGGGTTATAAAAAGTACAGGTTTATACCTGTAATGAACTTTAAGGCATCTTTGCCCTTACTGACTCAAATTAAGCCATTCAAGGTTCTAGATAGTTTTATTTATGGCAGGTACAGTTAACAACTCATGGCTTTGTTTTTAATATAGAGGTGTCTTTTTCATTTGCTAACATGGATTGAGTTGTTCTAAGGTTTAGTTAAGCTTCTTGTGATAATTATGGCTAGCTAATTATAGCTTGTTTTGGTATTCTTGACGTTCTTTTTTTTTTTTGTAAGCCCGTTATGCTTGAGGACTTTCTTCGTTGGCTAATTTGTGCTATATGAGGGGTCGTGCTAGGGTAACTATATGTCTTTTTTTGTGTGACTTATACTAGTGCCTTTATTATATAGATTGCTCTTGGGTTTGCCTTGGCAACTCTCGCAGTTCATATAAAAATGTATTGAGAGTGTGGAGATAGTAGGTGTAGTCATCTATTTGTGGTAGAATTTATAGATTGTGTAACATTTTAGCTATATCCGCAAAAGCGCGGATAGTCTTTGTTGTAAATATGTCGAGTCTTCATATAAGTTATTTTTTTGAAAGTTTCTTTTTATGAATTCTTAGTGTAAAGGTTCTTGTTATGAAAGCTTCGCCATACAAGCTTCTTCATAAGAGTGGCACTACAAAGTCTTCTATTATGGGCACAATAGCAATGAAGCATCTTGCATGGGATTCACGCCATGAAGGCTTTTTTACAAGGATGCCATTATAAAGGTAATCTTATATGGGAAACATGCCATAAAGGCTTTTGTAAATATTTAGGCATCCATGGGACAACATGAACATCTTTTATAGGTTCAAGGCTATGAAGGCATCTATATAGCCCTTTTATAAAGGCTTCTATATACCTAAGCAAATGTGGGCATCTTGTGGAACATTTTCCATGAGGCAACTGGGCCAGCATGGGTATCTATGAACATAATTTTAGATGTAGGCATCCTTTGTGGGATATTTTCACAAAAGGCATTTGAACATCACCGATAATCAATTTAATATAGCTTTAATAAAATAATGCAGACTTCTATGATGTCCATGGAAAGCATGTATGAGACTCTATTTATACAAAGTCTCTGGTACAATGCAAATTCTATATTATAGTTGGCATGGGATTTTATTTTGGAGTAGCTCCTGTGTAAGTGTTCCAACTTTAATACGAACTTCTAAACAACTTGCTTAGTATGGGTACTTCTATATGAATCATATCCAAGACAATACAAACTTCATACTTTTTAGTATAATTTCTCTATTAGATACAGTTCTAAGTGAGGGTATGACTTAATGTTGGCTTTCTGCCTTTTTTTTTTAAAGTGGGAGTTGATATCTCGCCATTAAGCATTATACGAAGAGAGGTTTGGATTATACTATTAGTCTTCCATTTTTTTGTTGGGTTGTAGGGATTCAGTTGTATGTTGTACACTGTCATGGGTTTTATGTCAAGTGAAGTATGGCTTTGTAATAAGCATTTTGCTTGGTCGAAAAGCCAAGGATTAGTCATCCACTTTGTGTATGGGCAAGTTGCTTGGGTACAATGCCAACGCAAAGGTTTTAGTCATCCATTTTGTGAGTATACATCTTGCTTGGATAGAGCACCAAGGTAAGGGTCTTAATCATCCACTTTGTAAATGGGCATCCCATAAGTTTAGGTTGTATATATAGGATAAGGTTCTTAGCAGTTACTTGGGGAATAATTGATGGTTTTATTGCTTTCGATAAATGCAACGCTTATATAAAGCTTTTATTTAACCTAAGTGTCTATGTCACGCTTATTAATAAAATCACTCATGCCTAGTTACAGTAACACTTGAACCATTTTTCTTTGATGGGGTTATAAAGCATTTTCCTTCTGTAGTTTCTAAATGGCAGTAACTGTTACCATAGGCCTCTTTGACAATATATGGGCCCTTCTATTACAGTGTCAACTTAGAGGATGAAACCATATTGAATTGAGTAGGTTATAATCGCCATGCTCATCCATTATAAGCATAAAATAGATGTATATTATTTTCCTATTTTAACTTTGATTATTTTTATTTTGAGTATTATAGTCTATTTATACATGACTTAAAACTAGAGGATAAGCACTTGAATGAACTAATGAGAGAGAAAAATAGCAAAAATAAGGCCAAAGAGTAAAAATTCATACATAAAAGTGCAAAAAAGGAATGAATGCAATTGCGTTCTAGAAGACAATGTGTCAGCATTCATCTAGCAAGATGAATACCTCAGCGTTGAAGCATCAAACCCTTCAGCGTTCATCCAACAAGATGAATGCCCTAAAGTTGAAGCATAAAATGCCCTAACATTTTTTGGGAATTTTGAATGCTATGGCATTGATGTGAAAGCTGAGTAGTGGTAGAACACCCTAGCGTAGTATGAATGAGAGTGTTGCAACATTCATACATAATAGCTGGTAATGCATTTACATTCTAAAGAGTAACATCGTGGCGTTACAGTTATTTCTTACACTATATAAAGTAATTCTTTGGATTTTTGTTGTGTGATTTCTATAACACAAACTAACGCAAGTGCACGTTATAACAACAAGTAATAAAGTGATGTGTAAAGTATCATTCCCACGAGGATTGTGTCCTAAATTAATGCTAAGCACTACGATGTTGGTAACCTAACTTTATCTAGGCTAATCTAAAGGATAGGATGAATTATTGAATTCAAAGCAACATAAAACTAATTAACTAGGTAAATTAAGGAAAAGAGAGATCTATAGCAATGGTGTTCTAGGGACTTGATTTCCCTCTATAGTTCCTATGGTCTTTGTCATTAGTAATCAACAACCAATTTATTCATTCATTAATCCAGGGTGTATGATTAATCTCATTCTATCTTTCGAGTTCGAATGAGATACTATGCATACATATTCAAGTGATATATCTATCTAACTTGTTTACATAGATATGCATTATGCAACCCTTAAATTGATTACCCAAGGATTAATTTCATTATCACTATCACTTTATCAAATGAAATTCTAGACATAATGGCACACCCTAAAGAGTTTGGCCTGTCACACTTATCAAACACTTTAAAACAGAGAGCACCACATATGATCCTAGGCATAATAGCACACCCCAAAGAGTTTGCGCCTGTCACTCATTTAATCAAACACTTGGAGTGTACCTCATGCAAATTATAAGGAACACTATGATGATTACCTAAGTTCATTAGTCTCTCAACTTAACAAACTCAAAGTTATGCTTTTTAAGATTGACATTTGGATTAAACTTTGTCAAGCACATAACCCAAATGTTTAATTCATCCAATCCATTTTTCAATGCAATTAGAAGCATAAAGCACATAAAAAGCATAAACGAATAACACAAGATAACCATTAATCACATAGCAACTTCAACACATAATGTTCAATAAAGTTCCACTAAGGCCTAGAACCTACAATCTACAACAAAATGATAATTTTACGATATGGTGAATTCTATACAAATGGGATCCTAAAGTATTGATTTCATTCTATTCTTCCTATATTCTTCCTATTTAGCAAATTCATTCAATTCATTAATCAAGGGCTTAAGACTAATCTCATTCCATCTTTCGAGTTCGAATAATATACTATGCATATATATTCAAGTGATATGTCTATCTAACTTGTTTACATAGACATGCATTATGCAACCCTTAAATTCATTACCCAAGGATTAATTTCATTATCACTGTCACTTTATCAAATGAAACCCTAGGCATAATAGCACACCCCAAAGAGTTTGCGCCTGTCACTCATTTAATCAAACACTTGGAGTGCACCTCATACAAACCCTAAGAAAAACCAAGAAGATTACTTAGGTGTTGTTGGCCTTTCAACTCAATAACAACCTAAAGCTATATTTCTCCCAAATCCTATAAATGGATCAATCTCTTCCAAGCATAAATCCATACATTCACAACAACCAATTTATTTACCAATCAATTGGAAGCATTAAGCTTAAAGAAACATAAATGAATTACACGAATTTATACTAAATCATCCAAACATAATATAAAATAAAACTACATCAATCCTTAGAATCAAGTTTAATCACATGAAAATCCAACCACAACTAAAATTATCCAACCATCCATAGATACATCTCATTAAAACTAAAATTCATAATTGAAATGACAACAAAGGATAAAAACAAAGAAAAGGAAAGGGAAAACAAATTTGGGATGTCTCCAAGGTTTCAATCCTTCAATTGTCTTCAATGATGCACATGAAACCTTGGAGATATCATTTCTTCTCCTTCAATTTAAGCTCAAGCCTTCTCCTTCTTCCAATTTCATGCCTCTTCTCCCCCTATTTTCTCCCTTTTCTCTTTTGGCTCAACAATGGGTGTTTATATAGGTAGGTTACAAAAGGAGGACAAAAATGCCCTTAAAAAGTGCCCAGAATTCAGTGTCGCGACTTTGGGATTCAATGCCACGGCGCTCACTCTCTGGAAATGGCACCCCGGCGCTCAAATCGAATGCCCCGGCATTGCACTGTAACACTGTTCATATTTTGAGTATTTGAGTCCCTTCTCAAATTCTCATCTCAAATAGCTCCATTTGCATCCGATTTCTGATATTTTTGCTCCGATAGTGCTTAAACCTATCAAACAACATTAATATGCATAAATAACCAAATTATTAGGATAAAGTGAACAAATATCAAGTTAAGAGGATAAAACAGTTTATACAATTACGTCTTATCAATTTTTGCATAGTTAGAACATTCTAGCTTCATTTTATCATCAAAGGAATAAGTTTTAGGTCAAAAATCACACATTTTTAAGTAAAGAAGCATATATCAACAATTAGAATTCATTTGAAAAAGGATCAACATCATCAAGGGAGGCTAACATTTGCAAAGAAAGCATTGGAACCAAAGCTTGGGAAGACCATCTGGACTTCATTTCTGTATTTACTAATCTAAACTTGGTTGTATCATGTTATCTCTTATATTTTGTTATTTGAACTTCATTATGTTGAACTAAATATACTTGTCCAGGATTATAGTCTTGAACATAATAATATGTTTGTAAATAATTCAACTTTGAATGCATGAACTTGACTTTTATTGATTTTGTTGGTACTTAATGCATTTATTTAACCTAGCCAATCTTATGCATGAACTTTGGATTCATTAAGATAAACTTGAAAAAGGCATCTCATTGAATAACTTAGGACAAAATGATGTATAATTGTAGAGTAGTATCTACAAGTTTCAATTAGGATAGGAATGCATCTAATTAGAATGCATGGTTAATACAACTTGGACTTAATAAATTCTACTTGATCTCAGTATCATAGGAGTATAGGTATTGAATTGAGTAGGGTATAATCATTTGGCCATCGGAAGAGGCTTTTGATGAGCCACATGTTGCGACTAATAACTAACCAAGAAATCGACATTCAAAACATATCCATAACAAACACAGGTTAAGAGATAGCTACAAGTTCTAGAAATTAATTATCATTGATAGTATTGGAATTTGTTATTCGCATACTTAGTTGTTAATTTAGCATTAGTTGTATTTTTAGTACTTGAATAGAGTGAAGCACTTAGTCCTCGTGGATTCGACACCATTTACTCTTTATTACTTATTAGCGATATCGTACAGTTGCGTTAGTTAGGTTTGTTTATCATTTCATATCATTATACATAAACTGTGAATCACACACTTAAGCATAAGTACCTTAACAAACCCAAACACATTAATCTAAACAACAATTCACCCAAAGCATGAGGTCACCCACGTTAATTCTTTTGTCATTGATAGACTTGGCGTATGCTTTGGCTATTTGATGCTAATATATTATTTTAAGGATTTAGGTGTATTTTCATTTCTCATGTATTGCCTTTAGTTTTACCATAAGGTTAGACATGGTTATTGAGGAATTAGTTTATGCAAGCACTACTCTCGAAAATTGGCACATATAACATAACTAGTGCTATGGTCTTTGAACCATAAATAAGGGAGTACGAGGAGTAAGCAATGGATGAGGAGTAACCAGTGGCTTTGCATAATGATATTTTGTAAGCTTAAAGGGGATCATTAAGGTACATACTTCAATTTAAAAAGTATTAGTGCACTATTTTGTCAAGTATTTTTAGTAAGGTTTTATTAGTTGCCTCAACTTGGTTGTTGCCTTGGGGGTAATACGATATGGAACATTTGTGCTTAATGTTATACCACCTTAAGGTGGCTTTTACTTTCTTGTTCAAGAAAGCTATGCTATTACCACAAATCATCTTATACAAAATTCTATAAAGACATATAATGTGTTCCATAAGAAATTAACATGACAGCGCCATTTTTTTCCCTTAAGTGTATAACTCTGACCCATTTGGAGAAATAATCTTTGGCTGCTAGTATCCAAATGTACCCATTAGTAGGTGGATTAATTTGGAGTAATAGATTTAGCCTCGAGGTATGAAATAGATAAGGCTTAATCATGTCTTACAGGGCTACAGGATGTTAATGTTTAGGTTGGCATGGTTCTAGTAGATATGGCACCTCTTAATGAAGTCTCTTTCATTACTTTGTATGCCAGACCAGTAGTAACTGGTTTCAACATATGGTAATACAACTTCTAACTTTTGTAGTGCTCCCTACATTCTCCAACATGGGTTTCATGTAGCACATTTTATGCTTCTATAAAGCCAAGACACCTTAAGGCATCTCCTTTGAGGCTTTCTTGAAAATGGATCCCATTTTTCCATATATTACCAATTTCACAATCTATAACATGCTCCTTGTGAGGTATTCTATGTAAAGTACTCGCCAATTTTCGTCAAGCATGGCCATGAATACTTCTTCATTATGAGTTATGGCCTGAACATTTGGGCAGTCGACTTATATAGCATGAGATTTCTTTCTCATATTTTGCTAGGAATATGTGGCCTTCTATGCCTTTTGATAAATGTTGGCTTTAAGCTTAATACCACAAGTGGAGTGGCGTATGTTGAACAATAGTTTCTAACTCTCTTTCTTAAGTATACAGTGCATAAGTATTCCTTCAGGGGTTCTTTTGTAGAGATTACCCATGATTAGTTTATGATCTTTAAGTATCTTAAGGCATAAGTTCTTGCTTAGACTTTAAAGGGTTCATTCTAGTCACTAGTTATGTCTTGCTTAATGTCTTGTTATTTATCTTGAGAAAAAATTGTTTGATTATGCTTTTTAACTGTGATGTTTGTTGTTTTACTAGCTAAGCTCACTTTAACCCCCAATGTGACAAAGGTGTATGCATGTTTGTTTTTAAAGTGTATAACATTCTCTATGCCTATTTCTTTAAATATATCCAATAGCAGCTGAATCAAGGTCCTGTGTGATAATAAGGTAGGCTTTTGTATAGAAAACCTGCCTTTTATTCATTGAACTACTAGCTTTGAATCTTCAATTAACTTGATCTTTCTCATGCCTAGTTTAATAGTGGTAAAAGTGCCCAAGATGGTCTTCTCATATATTTTCCATATCGTTAGTACAAGGAAAATCAAGTTGAATTGAAAAAGAAGAGAACTTTGCTTTTGGTTCGACAATAATGAAACCAACATTGCTAGCCGTAGTGATGGTCGAACCATTAAAGTAAAGCTTCTACTAACCTTTCACTTCATTTATGGCACTTATGTGCTTAAGAAGATCCCCCGATATATCCTCCAACAAAACGTTTTCTTAATTTGTTGAGAATACAACTACCATATTAATTATAGCATGGCCTTTAATCTCACTTAAAGCAACCCAAGTAATAACAAACTCAATGAGGATGAGAAGCTATCAAGCCAGGTAGCCAGACAATACTAGCTTAAGTAACAGATATTGATAAGTTCGATCCTTGCCATAAGGTGGAGTGAATGTGCAAAGAAGTAATGCCAGGCCTTTGTGAGGCATACACTAGGGCAAGACATGTATGCTTTATCTTGGAATACTTGGCTTCTACCCTTTATAACTATCAACTAACATAATAAATGTGGTGTTCGTTTGTTTGCTCGTCTTTATAGTCCAACTAAGTGTTTATGGCCGTAAGATGTAACATCTATATATATGTACAATAGCTTCTCTTTGCAATGAGCCATTATGATGAGGAATGCAAAGATTATCTACTAGATCTTTATCAGGGTTTCTTATTGTTTATCCCACCTATATATACTTAGCATTCTTCTTTAACAAATGAAGAAGCTGAAAATTATAAGTCCAAGTTATAAACCTTTAAATGTAAGAAAGCTTCTCGATCAAGCTCTTTAAATCTTTATAGCTTTAGGGAGACTACAAAAATGCTTTGGAATTTAGCTGGCTCAACGTTTATTCCCTTTTGATGAACTACAAAACCAAGGAACTTGCTATCAAATCCTTAAAAGCACACATTTTGGGGTTCATTTTTAAGTTTTATAGGAGATTCCACTTTAAAACCTTTTCTAAACTTTGCAAGTGCCCTGCTAGTATGGCTTATTTCACTACCATGCCCATTATGTAATGAAACATGGCTATCATGGCTCTTTGGTAGTGTAGCTCTTATATTTTTTTAGACTAAATGGCATAACCATATAGCAAAAGTTGCCTACAAAAGTGCAAAATAGTATCTTTTTTTACATCATTTGAGATTATCCTGATCTGGTTATAGCTGTTGAAATCATCCATAAATGATAATATGCATTATTTTGATGTGGAGTTAATGATAATGACCATGTTTGACAATGATAAGTTGTCATTGGCACATAATTTGTTGGGGTCTCAAAAATCAAATCTTGTTGTTCTTCTTTTTCAATGGAAAGTCATATAGGGTGTTTAATGGGTTTCATGAATATAGCCCCTATTAGCTTTTGAACTTCCTCTTTAATATTTAGTTCTAAGTCTAGGTGAAAATTATTGTGAGGTTGCTAGCTTAACTCTAGGCTTTATATTAAGTGCATTAACAAGTCATGATATCCCTAAGTAAAAACATCATTGTATCTTTTCAACAAGTTAACCAACAATCCACTTTCTTTGACAAAAAAATTAGTTCTTATAAGCATGAGCTTTATTAATTTATCGACACTTAAGTTTGCTTCCTCTAGCTCTTTTGTTATAATTGAAGAGTCGTCTTACATGCACTTAAGGGTAGAATGGATCATGTCATTTGTGGCAACTGGTATTCTATTATTGTAAAAAGGTTTGTATAAAATCTTTCTTTGTTGTCATCATTGGACATTTCCATTTTAAAGGTTAGACCTCACAAATCATTATAGAGATAAACAACATGCCTATTAAGTACTTCTAGTAATAAGGGCGTTCTAGCCTAGTTCTTTTAAAGAGTGTTCGACCTTTGTTTGAGTGTGCCATTTCAAAAAATCCTTCCTTGTGTTTTTTGTTATTGCTTCTTAAAGTTTAGGATTATAGGGGTTGCCGTACTTGCCCTTAATAGTGGCATCCCAACTAGTTTTGCTAATATATTTGTTGGGCTAATATCGAACTTGTCATAGGCTTGAGCATTAATGAGATATCTTTCTTCTTGATGAAAAAAAGTAGAGCTAGTAGCAATTCTAAATGATTTTCTTCTTATTTGCCCTTTAACGTATTGGTAATATATCGTCACCACCAATTTGTATATGTTCAGCTATGGCCTACAGAGTAATATCTGGTATAAAGCCTCGATGTTGATTACATGGAATGAAAAGGGAGTGTATAATAAGGGTTAGTTAGGTTTAATATTTCTATCTTTCAAACATAATTTTTTTTGTTTAAATTAAGATTATTTAATTTTTTATGTGCTTTATTGTTATTTTGTAGATTTGAAGTTAATACAACAAATAAAGATGAAAATAATAAATAATAATAATAAAAGTCAAAAGCATCAAAATTGCTATAATAGATTATTACAGTGACAACCACAGTAACATTACTATAGTGCCAGCCCCGCGGTGCTGCATAAATAGTAACTCATGAACAATATCGCATGAACAGTAAATCTTAATCTGACTTGTATTTGATATTTTATTCTAATTTAAAGACATAAACCTATAAATAGAAGACCAAAAAACCTATTTTGAAGAATCATGAAAAAGAGAGGAGAAGAAATAGAAAAAGCAATTTTTGGAGGATAAAAAAGATTGAAGACTATAGTAAAATTAGTTTTATCTCTTCAACTCTTTATCTTTATAGTTTTCTATAATTTTTATGATATTATTCTTGATAAGCTTTAGAACTTTTTATTTCCCCATGAGCTTAGTTTTTATTCTAGGATTATAAATTTGAACATGATATGTGATTGATTTCAAATTATTTTCCTATTTTTATGAACTCAATAGTAGAATTGTTCAATTATTTTATGCTTAATGCTCTCTAATTACTTGATCCTTAATTAGATTGTTATGGGAACTCTAATAAACTTGACGAAGGGATTTTTGTGCTAACCTTGAATAATTTGATATATAATTATAGAGTAACAACTATGAGTTTCACGTGGGATAGAAATATATTTACATGGCATTTATGGTATTAATAGATTAGTTCTTAATGAATCTTATTCTCATTTGATTTTCATAGACATATAAGTGATTGTTAGGGTAAGATATAGTCCTTTGACCATCGATAGAGGTTTGTGATGATATTATGTATCTAGTTAACAATTCATATTGAGGAATTAACTTAAGAAAATATTAATTTGTTCAAGTAATGTATCGAAGGATAGTTGTAATCCTAGGTTTTATCATTTATTGGTGTTTCTATCTTATTATCTTTAGTATTTTTTTGTTATTTGATTTAGATTATTATCTTTTATTTTTCTTTTGTCTGAATAAAAGTAAGAAGACATAATTTTAGTACTTAATATAAACAATACCAATGATTCCTCGTGGCAATGATACTATACTCATCTTATATTACTTGTTTATAACAGCATGTGCTTTTGCTAAGCTAGAAATCGTACATTAGTGTACAATGGCTCACTTATAGATATATGATGCCCGTAAAGTACTCGAATACATTACCAATGCTTGAAACTCAAATGTTTCTCTCCATAATATAACTAGTAAGAATCTAAGCTGCTTGTACTATAGTTATAGGTACGATATTGATTGAGGCTTATATGTCCACCAAAGCTCGTCTAGTCAACAATCATTGAGTCTAGCTTCTAAGTACAAGGGACGCTTTTCATGTATGTATTCCATTTCCATATTCTCCTTGGTGAAAATTATAACATTTGTGGTTTTGAGATAAGCTCGATTTATTTGAGCTTTGACTGTATAGCACTGTGACCTATGTTATGCCAAGATTTCATGGAATGCTTTGGCGACATCCACGTGCCTCATGTCCATACCTTAATTGATTCAAAAATTGCTTGAATTTAAGGTTACCAATAAAGTATTTACTATAAGGTCTTGTAACTTCTTCTCTGGCTTTTCAAGTTCTTCATCTTAAATGATTATTACTACTCCATTTGTGATCTTCCCTTCTGCAGGGTTGACATCTGTAAAAGATTCAAGTAAGTTGACCATAACTGCATCTCTTCTTCATGTTCTAGGCACTTCAAAAATTCCTATATTGATCTGGCAATAAATCATATTTTAAAGTTACCTACAATGCATGGTAAGGTGATTGAACATTTGATGCAAATGATAGAATTAAGACTTCTTTTCTCCTTTCCTAATAAAGCCCTTCTTGGCAATAAAGTATTTATTTATCTTAGTGGAATAAGCTACTCTTTAATGTTTTCTCTTAGTGGTCGTCTATCCTATAGACTGGATCAATTATCCATATACATGCCTTATAGATATTTCCTTTTCTTTTTGTTAGATCGCCACTGTCTACTAGTGGGACTTTGATTGACAAAGTAATCCTCTGGACAGCCTCTATGAGCTTGATGAATAAGACAACTCCTATATTCTTAAGGTAAGCTCAGTATTCATTCAGCATATTGCTGAAACAAATCTTTATAAGCCTTCACCTCTATTCATAGCAATCTGGTACTAGATCTCGAAATTGTTTAACATAATCAACAAAAGGCTTAAAGTAGCCATGCTTAGTCCCGTTAAGTTAGATTATGGTGACTATTTCCTTGCTTTAGCAATAGTTCTTACAAAAACTTGATGCCATTGCTTCCTAGTTAAGAATGTTTCCTATGGGCAGTAAGGTGTACTAGGTATATGCATGACTTATAAGAGACTTAAAGATTTCCCTAAGTTGCAACCTTTTATTATTAGCATATGCCCAAAGAGTGTGTTCTTTATAATTACCTTTATTACTATTGAACAAGGGAAATGACGATGTGTTATAGCTTCTAGGGTAAGGCATCTTAAGAATATCAACTAGATATGGTGGGATAGGGACATACTTCAATTCTACCATATGGTTGCTACAACTAGCCTAATTAATCATTGCTAAGATATTGAATTGAGTGACGGCCTTAGTCTTTTCCCTCTACGTGTTGTTATTGGTCAATTTTTACTTGTGCATCATTTTCAAGTGTGACTTGAGTAGCATTTTGAGTGGGTACTATGGTTGTAGTTATGCAAATCATTTTAACTATGATGATGACTTTGACACTATTACAAAAATAGGTTTCATTGACACCATACTACTAACACTTTTCTATATAGTGTCAGTGAATAGAAGTATCAATAAATTGCTAATACTATGGTATCAGAAATTTGATATATCAGTAAATTACTGATACCATGGTATCAAAAAATATAGTATCAGTGATCAGTGAATTAGTAATACAATAGTATCAAAAAATTATTTTTTATTAAAAATTTTAATTAATAAAAATAATTAAAATTTATATAATGCCTAAAACAATGTAGTTTTGAGTGTTATAAATTTTATAAAAAACAAAAGCTTCTAAAACGACATTGTTTTGGGTTTAAAAAAAAAGCGTTTTTCACCAAAAAAATTGAGCAAAATTACTACCCTAAACTTAGGTTCATCTTCAATCAAGTTTCACACTGACTTTACAAAAACTCAGCAAAAACAGTCACTGTCCCCTTGATTTTGTTAATCATCTTCTCCTTCCCTTTGTCAAATCTCTCACCTAGCATCGGGCAACAAGTTATCAGCCATAAGCATAGGTAACACTTTTTAATTAAAAGACTAAGTGTCGAAGTTTATCTATTCTTCTCAACTGTGCTATTCTTCTCTTATTTTTTCATTTTCTTAGTTAAATCCCCTCTTGAATCGCACATCGCTTGCTTCTCACTTTCCTTCACTTTCTTTCTTTCCAATCATCACTCCTCAGATTTTGTTCCAAATTAGATTTATTCTTTTGTTCTTCGATTTGATTTTATTTTGTTCATTTCGATCTCCCTCTACCCCTTGATTTCAATTCTAGGGTTATAGTTTTGAAATTATCTTAAAGTGTTTAATTTGTTAAGAATTTTGTTCGATCTATAAATGTATGTGTACCCTATTTTATTCTAGTTTTTTTGGGTAGTCCTTAATTATGTGGTTTTTTTTTGTTTGAAAAATTGTGTAAATATATTTTGATCATTGAACCCAAGTGTTTCTTCAAATTTGTTGTGAATTTTTAGGGGTTTATATTTTTTCATTGATATAACAGAATTTGTGTACCCTATTCAAATTTGTTGTATATAATATAATGTTGTTATATTTTTTCATTTTTTCCCTTAAAATTCCGTTTGCTCGCCTCCCTGATTTTGTATAACAGAATTTGAATTAATTCTCGTTCATGTATCTAGTATATATTTTTAAGCATTGAAGAAAAGTAGTTTACGAAATAAATAACAGACTCTTTATTAAATTTCTATAGATATTCTGGATTGAAGAAGACTTAGATATGATTTGTCAAAGCTAATTATATCAAGAAACAATTAATAAAATAATAAAATTGAAAAGTAATTTTTGGTGACTAGGCGAGTAAGTACATTGTTTTTGGTTTATTTGTGTTGCATATGCATAGTATTTGATCAATATGAGTATTTAATTATTTTCATGACTTAGACCTTGCAATTATGATGAGATATTTGTTAGGTATTATATGTTAAAGTGGGCCTACATATATCAATTAATTGTACATTATTAGTTATATATTTTGTTGACTATTAAAAGTGATTAAATAAAATTTATTTATTATTGGGCTTTTAGGGCATCATGTATGGCATGGGCTTTAATGTGTAGAGACTCAGTTATTTTATTTTATTTTTATGATGAGCCAAAATAAAATAAAATACTATAACTAATAGGTTGAGATCCTTAGTCTAAATCCTAACGTGCTATTCATTTATATCTCATCAGTGGGTGACGATAGTTTTTTCTCTCATAAAAAAAAGTTTTAGACGTGATAGGCATCAACCTCAATTTTTCTACGTCTCTATGGATTTAGGTATGCTTCCGATTTTATTTTTCTTGATGGTTTAATATAAGATCCTGACTATTGTGATTCTTTCACCAATTAAAGTTTTTATCCAACAACTAGTATTAGAGCAACCTCATGTTGAATCATTGAATCTAAATTATGAGATATGAATTATGCATTAATTGAATTATATTCAGGATTATAATTGCATGCATAATTATATTTAAAAAAAATTATATGCTGTATGAAATATTAATTCTCCATTCAGTATATGTATAAAATAAAAAATAAAAAAGGGTAAAGGCAAGTTTAATTCATTATGCACACGGTGTTGTTTGCATTAATATATAATATTATCTATATGCCTTAACTTATGTAAAGAATTGATTTTGTCTTTCCATATGAATATATGAGCCGAATTGATTCCATCCTTTTATATATATATATATATATATTAATTACCCATTCAATTTAGCTATTCACTCAACGAATTGTTTCAATGCTTTGAATTTGTCAAATTACATTGAATCATGCTTGTGTTTCTATTTTATGCATTATGGAAGTTGGTTGAATGGGTTTTGACAAATTTATTCATGGATTCAGCATGCAATTTTGTTTTGGTTTTTTTTTTCTTTTTTTTTTCTTATGAATCAAATTTCGAAATATATAAAAACAAAAAACAAAAGGGGGACAAAAGTTAAACTTTATTCAAAGTCAAATTAATCATACCAACATTGATGGGGTTTCTCTTAATTTTGGTGCACATTAATGTCCACAAATTTTAAGATTTTGTGGTTAATTTTACAAGGCCTATAAAAATTTTACCCAGTCTAAGTTTATATATCCAAGATACTAGTCAAATCAAGTAAATTGGGATGGACCTCAGCCCATTTTGAGTTTTATAGTATTAAATAAAGATTAAGGTTTGAGTAATTTGGAAAATCTTAGGCTTGACCTAACCTAATCACTTCGGTCATATCCTAATTTTGACACGATTTGACTTTAACTATTGACTTTGACTTTGATTATTTTATTTTTTCCTACTTTTCTACGAACTAATATCCAGTATTTTAAAATAAATTAAATTAAATTAAAATGTCATCAAAGTGACCTCTTTTATGCAGACTTATTTATTTTAAAATATGTGGACATTATTAAAGAACTAAATAATTTTGTTTAAATCAATGCGAAAAATAATTGGCCTAAAAGAAAATTATTTTTGGCCATATAATAAACATATGTGACAGTAAATATGTGATAAACTTTGGCATTTTTCATGCGTATAATATGTTGGTCTAAAGAGAGGTATATTATTGACAGGATTTATTATTAATATTTACTGACCAATGTTTTTTAGAGTACCATTTACAAATTATTATTTCTGTCCAAAAACTAAATAGAAATGTTGTACTTGGTATCTTATAATGGCCCAATTTATTATATCTTATGCTATGTGTGTATATGTATGCATGTTTAAATGGCTATTAATTGTGAGCTTTTGTTTGTTTTATACAGTAAATGCTTTTTCTATATCTGCCAACTTGAATAACATCCTAGTGCTTAACAGCACTAACTTCAAGAAATAAAACGAGCACATTACTATTGTGCTTGGGTGTATGGATCTAGACTATGCAATCCGGATGGAAGAACCTCATGCTCCTACTGATAGCAGTACTGCTGAACATAGGGCTCTTTATGAAAAATGGGAGCGTTTTAACCGCATGATTTTGATGGTCATGAAGCACTCTATTCTAGATACAATCAGGGCGCAGTGTCTGAGGAAGAAAATGCTAAAACATTCCTGAGCCAAATAGCATACTGATTCGTTGGTAATAAAAAGGTCAAAACAAGTACCATTTTGCCTAAGCTTGTTTCAATGCGGTATAAAGGCAAAAAAAATATAAGGGAGTATATTATGAAAATGTCTAATCTTATTACAAGATTAAGGGCATTAAAGTTAGAGTTGTCTGATGACATTCTCGTGCACCTGGTCTTGATCTCTCTTCCTACACAATACAGTCATTTTAAGATCAGTTATAACACTCAAAATGAGAAATTGACTCTTAATGAGCTCATTGCTCAATGTGTGCAAGAGAAAGAGAGTTAAAACAAGAAAAGATAGAGAATGCTTATTTAGCAAATTCTTCCAATGACAATACTGCCAATAAGAAAAGGAAATGAAATAATAAAGGAAAAAGAGCTGTAGACATTGGAACTTCACAGCCTAAGGTACAAAAGAAACAGAATGCTGAAATCTCTTATTACTTTTGTAAGAAAGTTGGACATGTGAAGAAGGATTATTCCAAGTATGTAAAATGGCTTGACAAAAAGGGTAAACTTCTCAACTTGTTTGTTCAGAAGTTAATTTGGCTTTAGTATCAAGTGACACTTGGTGGATAGATACGGGTGCAACTACTCACATAAGTGTGACTATGCAGGGTTGTCTAAGAAGCCGACCGCCAACTGATGCTGAAAGATTCATCTATGTGGGTGATGGCAACAAGGCTCCTGTTAAGGCAATTTGATTATTTAGATTACTATTAGAATGTGGTTATTATTTGGATTTAAGTACCGTCATTTAGAAGGAATTTAGTTTCTATTTCTTGTTTGAAAAAATTCGATTACTCTTGTTTTTTTAAAAATGAAAATTTTAGTCTCTTTTAGAATTCAAATACTATTGGTACCGGTTCTTTAGTTGATAATTTATATCAATTGGATCTTCATACCTCACAAATTAATGAAACATTGTATACAAGCAATTATGGTATAAAGCGCAAATTAATTAATGAAATTCTTATATGTTATGGCATAAGCGTTTATGACATATTTCTAAACAAAATTCAAAGGCTTATGTCAGAAGAAATTCTGAATTCCCTTGATTTTTCAAATTTTGAAATATGTATTGAATGTATTAAGGGAAAACAAACAAATGTTAAAAACGTTGGTGCCAACAGGAGTTCAAACGTCTTGGAATTAATTCAAACTGATATTTCTGGTCCATTTCCTATAGCTTCCTAGAATAGTCAATAATATTTTATTACTTTTATAGATGATTGCTCTCGTTATGGGTATCTATATTTGATTCATGAGAAGTCTCAATCATTGGACGTTTTCAAGGCCTATAAAACTGAAGTAGAAAATTAGCTTTGCAAGAAAATTAAAGCCGTTAAATCTAACCGAAGTGGTGAATTCTATGGTAGATATGACGGATCAGGTGAACAATGTCCAGGCCTTTTTGTGAGATATTTGCAATAATGTGGTAACATTCCTCAATACACCATGTCAGGGGGCTCCAAGTCAAAATGGTGTAGCTGAGAGACGAAATCGGACCTAAAAGATATGGTTAGAAGTATGATAAATCATTCATTTTTACCAAAATCTCTTTAAGGTCAAGCCTTAAAGACTGCGGTATATATCCTTAATCGAGTTTCAAGTAAAGCAGTAGCTAAAACCCCATATGAGCTATGGACTAGAAAGAAGCCTAGTATTAGTCATTTGCATGTTTGAGGCTGTCCAATTGAGGCTAGACCATATAGGCCTAATGAAAGAAAGTTGGACTCAAGAATAATAAGCTGCTACTTTATTAGATACTTGGAGAGATCGAGGGGTTTTAAGTTTTATGATCCCTTAAGCAGATCTTTTTTCGAGATAGAGAATGTTAAATTCATTGAGGATGTTGAATATAGTGAAAGTGCTAAACTTAAGAACATTATCTTTAAAGAGGAATATGTAACTATTCATAATATTGCAATTGATAATGGCCAGGTAATTTTACCTGTCATTATGTAGGATGTAAACACAAATAACGAAGACGTTCCTGAGATGCCTCCTGTTAATATTGAAGAACTTGCTCCTACTCATATAGAAGAGCAACAACAACAACCTCAATTGGAAGTACCATTAAAGAGATCTACCAAGGAGAAGAGATTAGTGATTTTAGATGATTATGTCTTGTATCTCCAAGAACATGAGTTTGATATAAAACTGGAAGATGATCCAATAACTTGCAATCAAGTCAAACAAAGTGTGAACTCTCAGAAATGGATAGATGCCATGAAAGATGAGATGAAATCAATGCAAGACAATGACATTTAGGATTGCCTAAAAGAGCGAAACCAATTAGTTGTAAATGGATTTTCAAAACCAAACGGGATTCAAAAGGCAATGTCAAAAGATATAAGGCACATCTAGTCGCAAAAGGTTTCACTCAAAAGGAAGGCATTGATTATAAAGAGACTTTCTCTCCAGTTTCATTGAAAGACTCTTTTAGAATTATTATGACACTTGTAGCTCATTATGATTTAGAGCTATATCAGATGAATGTAAAGATTGCATTTCTCAATGGTGACATTAAAGAAACCATATATATATTGCAATCAGAGAACTTTGAATCCAAAGATTTAAAACATTTGGCGTGCAAATTAAAGAAGTCTATCTATAGTTTAAAGTAAGCATCCTGTCTGGTATAAAAAAATTGATCAAGTGATAACCTCATTTGGTTTTAAGAAAACCACTGCTGAACAATGCATTTATCATAAGATCAGTGGGGGTAAATTTATTCTTCTTGTCTTATATGTGGATGACATTCTACTAGCAAGCGGCGATATAGGCTTGTTGTATGAAACTAAGAGATTTCTTTCAAATAAATTTGAAATGAAAGATTTTGGGAATGCCTCTTTTGTGTTGGGCATACAGATTCACCGAGATTGCTCTCATGGCATACTTGACTTATCACAAAAGGCATATATCGATAAGGTGCTTAGTAGATTTGACATGAAGAATTGTACATTAAGAGACACACCTATTGCTAAAGGTGATAGATTTAGTCTGCTTCAATGCCCAAGAAATGAGATTGAGATGAAAGAGATGGAGCAAATCCCTTATGCATTGGTAGTAGAAAGTCTCATGTATGCTCAAGTTTGTACTCGTCTGGATATAACGATGTAGTTGGAATGCTTGGTAGATATCTAAGTAACCCAGGAATTGATTACTGGAAAGCCGTTAAAAAAGTTATATGGTATCTACAAAAACAAAAGATTACATGCTTATATATCAGAGATCAGATCATTTAAAAATCATTGGGTATTCAGACTCCAATTTTGCTGGTTGTCTCGATAGCAGAAGATCCACATCAGGTTATGTCTTTCTATTGGCTAGGGGAACTATGTCATGGAAGAGTGTTAAGCAATCACTTATAACTTCATCCACCATAGAAGCAGAGTTTATGGCTTGCTATGAGGTATTAAATCAAGCAATATAACTGCGAAATTTTATCACTGGGCTACAAATTATCAATGGCATTGAAAGACCATTGAGAATAAATTGTGATAATAAAGCTACTAAGTTATATTCTAAGAACAACAGAAGCTCATCAAAATCAAAGCACATTGAAATCAAGTTTCTTGTTGTTAAAGAGAGAGTTCAGAGTCTTCAGGTATCTACTGAACATATCAGTACAAACTTAATGATTGCGGATCCGCTTATTAAAGGTGTATCATCCAAGATGTTTCATGAACACGTGGCTCATATGGTGAAAGAATTGGTATCAAAGCAGAAATCATGTTCAAATATTAGAATTGTTAATACATAAATGTATGTTTTGAATATCTTTCATATATAGTTATTTAGAGTAAAGATACTATATGTATGAATTTTTATGATTTTGTTGAAGAAAATTATTAAGTTTATATTTTTTATTATGATTTGAATTTAAATATAATTAAGGGTCATTGATTTAAAGAATTAAAGATGAAAAACATTAAAATTCAGCTTTCATTTGGTATTTTTCGTTTTTTTTTAACAGTTTAGAATGTTAAACAAAAATAAATAAATAAAAACCGGAACGGCGGGCGCACACTAGGTGAGTAAGAAAGGCATAGGGTTTTGTTTGGTAAATACCAAATAGGCCCCTCATATTATTTGTTAATTATATTTGAAGTATAAAATTTAGTAAATTCGTAAATAATTCCTACAGTGGTTATTATTTTCATACAACCCCCTATATTTTTATGTAATTACAATTTGGCCATAAAAGTTTAAAATATTTTAATATAGTCTTAAAATAATTAACGTTTCTCACTCAACCCCTCCAACTTTGAGTAATTACGTTTTGGCTTAAAATTTTTAAAAATTTTACAAATAAATCCTAATTTTGACACAAATTTTTGTGATCTATTTTTGGATATTTGTAAATATAAAGTTAGCAAATTTAGGGTCAAATTTTAGGAGTTTTCAGTTATTATTTGTGAGAATTAGGTCTACCCGACTCAATTCATAGAAATCTAGCCCAAAATTTAACCCATTTGGATTTAATCCGACAATCATTGACCCTATTTTGAACCATTAGCAGCATTGCAACTACAGTGGCCTTGGCACCACGCGTCACTCCAGTGCATAAGAAAAGCTTAATTTTTTATTTATGGGCATTCGGTTACTTTTCTTTACACTACTTGTCTTTTGTCTCGAAACAAATTGATTGAAATAACATGTTGCCAAAGTAACCTCTGTTGTGTAGATTTCTTTATTTTGGGATATTAAGATGAATATGTTTATTGTTTATGCGAAAAATAATTGCCTCAAAGGAAGATTGTTTTTGGCTAAATAATAGGCATATTTATGCTAAATGTGTGTTAATTTTTAAGTTTTCTATGCATGCAATAAGTCAATCCAAAGAAATACTTATTGTTGGCAAGATTTATTATCAACATTTGATTATTGTATTAAGAGTATAACTTACAGTTGATATTTCTGTCCAAAGATTAAATATCAATGTTGTGCTAGGTATCTCGTGATAGGGCCTACCTTTATATGTTTATTTATGTCATGCATATATATGTTTAAAATAATGACATAATTGTGAGCTTGTTGTTTTATTATGTATTCTCTATAAGTTTTATCTGCTTCTACTATATCTGCAAATAGAAATTTCATTCTTATATTTAAGGCACTATTTTTTAGAAATAAAATGCTAAGAAATTTCTTGAGGAAATTGAACAACACTTTGCCAAAAATAAAAAAGCTAAAACAAGTATGCTACTAGCTAACCTTGTTTCAATAAGATATAATAACAAAGGAAATATAAGGGAGTATATCATAAGATGTCTAATCTCGCTTTACAACTAAAGGCACTAAAGTTAGAGTTGTCTAATGATTTGCTCGTGCATTTGGTTTTGATATCTCTTCTTGCACACTATAATTATATTAAAGTAAGTTACAACACCCAAAAGGTTAAATGGACTCTTAATGAGCTCATTTCACATTGTGTGTAATAAGAAGATAAATTGAAGGGAGAAAAGACTGAAAGTACTCACTTAGAAAATATTTCTCAGAATAAAGTTACTAATTAGTAAAGAAAAAGGAAAAAAATGAGAGAAAACTGCAATGGAAACTTCACATAATAAGGTGTAAAAAAAACAAGATCCGGTCATTACTTGTTTCTTTTAAAAAAAAAAAAAAGGTTAGTCATATGAAGAAGGATTGTCCTAAGTATGCTAAATAGTGTGTTAAGAAAAGTACACTTCTCAACTTTGTTTGTTCTGAAGTTAATTTATCTTTTGTACCTAAACACACTTGGTGGGTAAATATAGTGCAATTACTCATATAAGTGTGTTTATGCAAGGTTATCTTAAGAGTCGGTTTTCAATTGATGCTGAAGGATGCTTTTAAGTGAGAAATGATAATATAGCTCTTCTAGAGGCCGTAGGATTGTTTAGATTACAATTAGAGATCATATATTATTTGAAATTATATGAGACTAAATATATATCGTCATCTAGACCAAATATATTTTTTGTTTCAAGTTTGGACAAATTAGAATATTCTTGTTCATTCAAAACAACAAATTAGTCTCTTTTAAAATTTAAATATTATTGGTATTAGTTCTCTTATTAATAATTTTTATACATTAAATACTCATGCTTCTTTTAATGAATCCTTGCATGTTAATAATCATGGTACAAAATAAAAATTAACTAATGAGAATTTCGTTATGTTATGGCACAAGCATTTAGAATATATCTCTAAATAGAGAATTAAAAAAAAAGGACTTGTGTCAAATAGAATTCTTGATTCTCTTAATTCAACAGATTTTAAAATTTGTGTTGAATGTATTAAGGAAAAACAAACAAACAATAAAAATTAGGTGCCAACTGGAGCAATAACGTCTTAAAACTAATACATACTGATATTTATGGACTATTCTCTACGGCTTTTTAGAATGCCAACAGTATTTTATTATGTTTAGTAATGACTATTCTCTTTTTGGGTACCTTTATTTGATTTATGAAAAGTCCCAATTCTGGACATGTTTAATATTTTCAAAGCTGAAGTTAAAAACCAACTTGGCAAGAAAATTAAAGTTGTCAAATTTGACTATGGTGGTGGATACTATAGGAGATATGACAGATCAGGTGAACAATGTCCATTACTTTTTTTGCAAAATTCTTAGAAGAGTGTGGCATCATCCTATAATATACAATGTTTGGGAAACCAAGCATGAATGGTGTTGCTAAAAGACGAAATTGAATACTTAAAGAATTGTGAGAAGCATAATTAATCATTTTTCTTCACTTGAATCACTTTAAGGAGAAGCACTAAAGATTGCGGTTTATATCCTTAATAGAGCTCCAAGTAAAACAGTATCTAAAACTCCGTATGGGTTGTGGACTGGCAAAAGGCCTAGTATTAAGCTTTTGCATGTCTGAGGTTATTCAGCTAGGACTAGGCCATATAGGCCTAATAAATGTTATATGCTATTTTATTGGATATTTTAAAAGATCGGGGGGTGTGGGGGGGTTTCAAGTTTTACGATCCCTCAAGTAAATCCTTTTTGAGATTGGAATGCTAAAGTTCTTGAGGATGTTGAGTTTGGGGGAGATAAGGTATATTAAGGATATTGTCTTTGAAGATGAATTTATTTATCTTCCTACAGCTGCTATGAAAATGACTAGACTCAATTTTCTGACACCATTCAATAAGCAGATCCAGAAATACAAGACAATATATAGAGCTCCTACTTTAAAATAAAGAATTTGCTCATTTTCATCAAGAGTAACCTCAACAACCTCAAGAACAAGTGCCATTGAGAATATCTACTAAAGAAAGGAGAAGTGTAATTTTAGATAATTTTGTCATCTATCTCTAAGAATATGAGTTTGATATAGGATTGAGAAATGATCTAATCAATTTTTTTCAAGCCAAACAAAGTTTTAATTCTCATAAGTAAATTAAGGCCATAAAGAATGAGATGAAATCTATAAGAGACAACAACGTTTGAAATCTTGTCAAGTTGTCTAAAGGTACAAAAATCATTGGCTGCAAATGGATATATAAGACCATGAGGGATTCAAAAGACAACATCGAAAGATATAAAATGTATCTCATTATTAAGGGTTTCACTCAAAAAAAAGGCATTAATTATAAAGATGCTTTCTCTCTAGTGTTAACGAATGACTCTTTTAAAATCATTATGGCACGTATAGCTCATTTTGATGTGGAACTATATCAAAACGATGTAAAGACTATAATTCTCAATAGTTATATTGAGAAAATTATATATATATGGTGCAAATAGAAAACTTTGTGTTTAGAGACCAAAAGATTATGATCTGCAAATAAAAGAAGTCAATCTACAATCTTAAGTAAGTATCCCGTCAATGATAACTTAAGTTTCATCAAATGATCACCTCACTTCGTATTAAGGAAAATGCATTTGATGAATGCATATATCATAAGTTTAGTGGGAGTAAGTTTGTCTTCCTGGTTTTATATGTCAAAGATAAACTATTAGTAAGCAACGATACAGCCTTATTACACGAAACTAAGAGATTTTTATAAAGAAATTTTGAAATGAAAGATCTTAGGAATGCATCTTTTGTATTAAGAATTTAGATACATCGGTATCACACTCGAGGTATCCTAAGTTTATCACAAAAGAACTATATCGATAAGGTGCTTAGTGGATATAGCATAAAGGACTGTGCTTCAAGAGATACGCCCTGTTAAGAGTGATAAGTTAAGTCTTATTCAATGCCTCAAGAATGATATTTAATATAAAGAGATATAAAAATTCCCTTATGCATCTACAATAGGGAGTCTCATGTATGTTCATGAATGTACGTGTCTATATATTGTGTATATTATTGAACTAGGTAGATATTTAAAGCAACTTTAGGGTGGATCATTAGAAAGCAGTCAAAAGGGATATGTGACATTTATAAAGAATAAAATATTACATACTCACATTTAAGAGGTTGGAAAGATTATAAATCATGAGGTATTTTAACTCTGATTTTTCTACATGCCTAGATAATAAGAGATCTACATCAAGTTATATAAATATACTTTGGCTCAATGACCTATTTCTAGAAGAGTGCTAAGCAAACACTCATAACTTCTTTCTATTATAGTGGTCAAGTTTATAGCTTATTTTAAGGCATCAAATCATGGGATATGGTTGTGGAACTTTATCATAGGGCTACGTATTGTCAATAGTATTTTAAGAAAATTATTATGATAATAAAGCCACAGTGATGTATTTTCATATCAATAAAAACTCTTCGAAGTCTAAGCACATCGACTACAAGTTTCTAGTTGTTAAAGAAAGAATTCAGAGTTAACAAGCATCAATAGAGCATATTGGTACAAACTCCATAATTGCGGATCCACTCACCAAAGGGTTACTGCCCAAGGTGTTTCATAAGTATGTTGATCGTATGAGTGTTGTATCATTTAATGATGTGCATAAATAGTGGGAGTTTGCCATTTGATGTTCATTTGGTTAAAAGACACGCTTATGGTTTATTTTCTATAGAATAAAATTTGATGGTTTGTTAAAACTCTGAAATAAGGTTGCACTTTCTACTGCAATTTTGCATAAAATTTAAAAAGTGTTTAATACTTTCTATTGCGGTTTTGCATAAAGTTTAGAAAGTATTTAACTCATTAAAGTTATAAAGTAGGACCAGTTGAAAATAGGCATGTTTGAGATCACATTTAATGTAATTTTTATGCTACACATCCATATTTGATCTATGTCATTAATTATATTAGTATAGTGACCATTGATGGGTCTAGTTGCGAATATATGCAACGAATGTCACTTTGATCTCATATCAATATAATTAATGGTCTAAATTGTATATAAAGAGATGTTTCAAGATAAGATAGTATTTATTATGCGTACTAAGGTTTATGATGTATAATTATTTTTAAATGACATATATGGCCCAAGTGGGAGATTGTTAGGTTTTATTTTTTTTTTTATGTGGGCTCACATATTAACAATAATTATACATTATGAGCTATCTTAAATGTGGGCCAATTTAAGTGATCTATTTGAGTTATATTTTATTAGGCTTCAGAGACATTTAAATTGATATGAGCTTATTATGTGTAGAAACCCAATACTAGTTAATATAATGAGATATCTACTACTATTTCAAGCTCTTGAATGCTTTTATGAAGTTTTTGATCATATTAAACTTAAGAATTTCATGCAAGCATATGCTTTAGGTAAGCAATTTTATTTGTTTCATTATTTGTTATCTTTTCGAATGATTGTTAGCCCCATCTCAAACAAATGATCTTACTTTTTTGAATATATTTATTGTTCTTGTTTGTCATAGTTTCGTTGTGATTCTATCTGGCATGATTTTGAGATGCAAATCAATTTGATATAGTTGATTATAGTCGTATAAAAAAATAAAATTGGATTTTCATAAAAAAGCATATGGAACTGGGTGTCTCTCATGTTGATTTTTATGTACATATGTTGTTAAGGTATGTTGTTGGCAATTCTAGTAGCCCATTTAGACAAAATTAATAATGATTATGTGCTCTTTCAACTGGCATTTGCCTATTGCATTTGATGAATATGCTATGAAAGGTGACATGGACACTCACAATACCAATATTGACATGTCGCCTACTGATGACTACACCGTCAAGGTACTTACCCCCAAAATTAATTAATTAATTAATTAATCAATTGATCAAATTAATTGATTAAAATCTAGCTATTTGATGGATCTCTATCTGTGTATGTGTGTACTTGTTTGGATGTGTGTCTGAAGGAGTTGGATGAGATGAAAAAGCGATAAAAAGAAATAGAGGAGAGTGGCGGCTCTTCGTGAGATGTAAGTCATAGTCAAGAAGAAGATGGATGTTGTTCAAGGTTTTTGTTTTCTTATCCTTTCTCTATCTTATTATAATAATCTATTGTTGGGTTACAAGGGAAATTTTATTTGCATTGGTCTAGAATTATGAGTTATTAAAAGGTTTGTCCTTTATAATTTGTGTAATGCTTAAAGAATGGATAGAGCTTTTGGGTTATCTTTCTGTTGATATATTGTTTATTATTTCATGTTATTAATAAGGTTGGTAGATATTTTTCTTTGATTTTATAGTTTATTCTTGATCTATTAATTTGCTTGTTGGTAGATTGTAATAAGCGGTCTGAATGCTATAATTCTATCATTTTTTTTCCCCAATTTGTTCTTTTGAAATATAATATCTGTAGAGATCTAACAATGATGGCTTATACAGGGATGAATTGAACAAAACCCTACTTTCAATAATAGGGCATCTGACTAAGTAAGTTCCAAGAAAATGGGTATTAATTACAAAAGTTATGCATTTGTTTTCGTTCTAATTATAGAGAATTTGGTTTACATTTTGTACTTTTATCCATCTTAAACTTGTCCATTATTTTGAATTCTTTCTAATCTTGTTAGTAGATTCTGTTTTTATTTTTTTGCAAGAAAAGGAAAAAATTAGTTCATCTTTAATAGTTCTGATCATATCATTTTAAGCTTATGGTGTACCAAATGACATTTTAATTCCTGCTCTGTTGATAATTAGCATCCATATATATGTTAAAATTTGCTTAGTGCATATCATACTTAACCTATTCAAAGATGCTTGATCATTTTAGGAATTTGCATGTTTTAATTAATACATTGCAGCAGTGCATACATTTGTAGTTAGCTGGGACCATTTTTCCCCTATAGATAAATATGCTTAACTTCAATGAAAAGTAGGACAATCATGTAACATTTTTCAAACTTATTATATCTCAGATTTCAATAAGATCATTAAATATAAATTCATTCACCTGAAAGGTGATGAAGTTAATGAAAGTGAGTTCAATATTATACTTCACTGTTAATGATATTAATAATGTTTTTGTCTGTATTACTAATCACTTTTGTTGCAGGATTCTACAATTTGCTAATTAATTAAGATAACACAACCATAAAACTAATCTATGGACTGGACACCCATTATGGGGCTTGCATCTTATTTCTTTTTAATGTAATAATGTCACACACGAAGTAGTTTTTTGCATTATTTTTTTATTTCATTAATTTTTCTAATAATGGATGGATTATAATAATGCTATCAAGATTATTTATTGCATTTCTTCATTGATGTTAGGTTGCTAGACATTGACTCGTGTATCTAAATAGTAACAATCTTAAGAATTTGGCTTCTCTTGTAGATTACAACGTACAAATTTGGCTTTCTTGTAGATTACAGCATACAATAATTGGGGTTAATAATTGGATGGATTTGCTCTAATTTGTTACAAGTGGTATGAAAGACAATAAGGTCAATTATCTTGAGGAGGTCATTCTTGGTATATTCTCTCTCAAGTCTTTGGTGTAGTGTTAGTTTGTGCAATTCATTTTTTGGCAGTTATGGGTTTAATCTTCAGATATTGAAATATTTTTCACAATTTACCTTGTTAGGTATTATTTAGATGTGCTATGAAACTATTGTAATTTTTTAAGATGCAGTTTGAGATGTATATGAAAGTTAGTTTGGATGCTTTTGACTATTGTAGGTTTATTTATTTAAATAAAAAAATAAAATTGATATTTATTTAGATGTGGTATTTATGTATAGATTTATAGTTTAAAAATAAATTTAAAATTCTGGTCTAATAATTTAAATTTTAAATTATTAAGAAATTAAATTAAATTAAAATTGATATTATTTAATTCAATTTTGACATCATAGTAACAATAATTCTCTGATACTATAGTATCATTGATTCACTGATACCATAACATCAAAGATTCATTGATACCTTAGTAACAAGAATTCTTTGATACCATAGTGTCAGTAATTCACTAATACCATTTATTGATACCATAAATGGTGTCAGTAAATTTTTAACTCGAGTAACACTGACACTATAAAATAGTGTCAATGAAACCATTCACTGACCCTAACTTAGCATTAGTAAAGGCTATTTTTGTAATAGTGTGAGCAATTTCTTTTGATTTTATCATAATGTCTCTTGTAAGGCATCCTTCTTATATTGGGTTATAACCTTCAGATTGGTATCTATGGCTTATCTTCCTCCGTCGGATTTAAAGGGAGGTGGTTTTGGGATTTCTCAAGATGAGAAGACTCATCTTGATCTTCAGAGAGCATTCCTTTAATTACTCCCTTTTTGCCTAGACTTTGCCATAGCAAGACCCTAGCTAAACTCTCTAATAGATTTGCCAAAATGTTTGAAGTGGTATTGGGAGATTGTGACATGGTATAACCTTATTGGTTGCAGTGGATCTCATGTTGATGTAACAGCCTTTACGAGAGTAAAGCCCACTAGGTCTCTAAAGATCTCCTAGAACCTAAGAAAATTCACTTTTTGCAAATTTACTTTGGCTCTCTTTAAAAAAAAGGGGGTATTTTTCAACTATAATCATGACCTCAAACTATGAGAGGTGTGGGAGACAAAATTGCACAATGAATAATAGAAAGGATATGTGTCTTAAGATGTGTATTAATAAAATAGTATGACATAAATGTTTCCAACGCAACTGATGATTGGGTGCTATAGTAGCTAAGTGCAAGTGCACGCTATCGTATAAAGTAATATAGGGTTTAAGTCCAGATATCAATCCCACAGGGACTATATGATCTAATTCTATAAATCAAGTACTAAAATTATACCTAATTAACTTTTATTTAGAAAACTAAAATCTTGAATTTATTTAACTAATTTAACTCTATCAATTAAACTAAACAAAAGCAAATAGTAGAATTCACAAATAAAGATAATTTAAGGTTTTGAATCCTCCCTTAATATTTTATTAGACTCATTAACCACTTAGTTAATCCCTTAATACCAATTGATTGGCTTAGACATTAATCTCATCATAAGCCTCTGCGATAGTTAAGTGACTATATTACACATTCTAACAATCACATATATGTCTATGGTAATCAAATCAGAATGTAATTCATTAAGATCAAGTCTAAATTATACCATACATGTCACCTAGGTATATGTTTATCCTATATGGAACTCATAGTTATTACCCTATGATCATGCATCAAACTATCCTAAGCTAAATACGTGAATCCCTCTATCGAGTTCATCATAGTTCTTTAATCATTCAAAATATTGATTAGGTATAATGAAAGCATTAAACATAAGATAGAATAAATCAATTGAATGCATCAAGTTCATAAATTAAAAAATAACATAATTCAAATCCATACTAGGTTCACATAGTCTAACCCTAGATGAATAATTTAACCCACTACAAAATTAAAAGTATCTAACTAATTCATAAATATCAACAAGAATAAGAACATAATGATAAAGAAAGAGAAGAAAAACTAATCAAAGTGACTCATCGATGTGCTTCTCCCTCAATCTTGACTTGAAGCTTGAATCTTAATCTTGGTTCTTCAATCTTTGACTTTGATCTTTGATTTTGTGTTGTGAATTCCTTCTCAAGATTTTTGCCTCTTTTCTTCTCTCTTTTTCTTTCTATTTTCTTCTTGTTTTCTCTTCTCCTTGATTAGGGTTTTTGGCTTTCTATTTATAGATTTATATTTTCAAATTACTGTACTAAAATACTATTTACGAGTTACTGTTCACCAACACTGTTTATCGAAACATGCGTCACGGTGCTAGGTTGTGGGTGCCACAGCACTCAGATACTGACCTGGGCGCCGTGGCGCTCAGTCATAGGCACTGCGGCGCCCAGCCCTGGCATCACTTTCGTATTTTGAGAGTAACTTCTTCATTTGACGTCCAATTCACCTCCCGTTTGTTCTTATGCATCACATTTTTCATCATGCATCTATTATGATTAGAAAACACAATTAAATAGCCAAATATTTATGATTTAGAGAAAAATACAAAAATTGGATACAAATCTTACTAGTACTTTTACGCCCTTATCAAATACCCCCAAACTTAAGACTTTACTCGTCCTTAAGCAAAATAAAGAAAAAGATTCACAACTTATTCATGACTCAAAAATAAAATCTAAAAAATAAAAATAAGCTTCGGTTGATTAAACAATCATCATCATACTCTCATATTAAGGCTGTTAAAAATAGCAAAAGGCTCTTCAGAAACTAATAAACAACTTTCAACAATTTTCATACCATTGATCAGGTACTTCATTCTCCATTGTAAATGATCACTTATGCGTGTGTGTAATAAGCAAGTAATTAGCTAAATAGAACATAGATTTACTCAATACTTAAGAAATACATAAATATGATATCTCGGCATAATTTTGATTATAACACTACCATAGGCTTACTTTTCTTACTACTCTCCACTAATGTAGAAATACATATGTCTAGGGATCTATTTAGGACTTTAATTAGCTTGTAATGTAAGGCTAAGGTAAAGGTGGGATATAAAGATATATATATAAAGCGCAAATCACACCATTAACACTTAAACTTTACTTAGAAACCTTTTGATTCCTTCTCCTCATTGATTATTGATCTCTTCCCCCAAACTTATGTTATTCCCATATTTCTTTTAATCACACTTTTATAAAGAATTTCTTCTTTTTCTTAAGTTCAGGGTATTATCCATTTAATCAATTTTTTCTCTTTTTTTTTATGCACCCCCAAACTTAGATTGATATGTACCTTCAAGACTTATTGCTTTTCATTGCAGTACCTTTTTTTCATACATCTACAACCTTTTTTATTTTAATAATATTTCTAAGTAAACTCAAGGTTTATGGTGCTACTGGTAGATTTTGGGGTAAGTAAACTCAAAGTCCTTAGGCTTGTAATGTGGTTAAACAGAAAAAATGGATAATTAGGCTCAAACAGGGTGACTAGGGATAAATATACATATATAGTAGGCTCGAAAAGGCTTAAACGGTCCAAAGATGGCCTAATGTCATTTTCCTAAGCATGTGAATTCTAGGATTTTACCTCAAGTAGTAATCAAGCAAGTTTTAGAATGTTGATCATCGAGATTGTGGTGTACTACTTAAGTAAAGAGTTTTTCTAAGCAAAATATTCAACTAATACATGCTTATTTCATTGTGCTCAAGAAGAAGTGATAAAAAATAAACTTGAATTTAGTCCAAGAATCATGACATAAGAGTTATCTCAAGCATCTATTATTTTCTAAAGACTTGTGAAAATAAATTCAGCCAATATTTTATTTCATATCATTGACTAATGATCTTCTTCTCAACCAAAACTAGACAATCTAAAAACAACAATACTCCACAAGACAACCAACTAATGTAAGCAACAAAATAAACACAAGAAAGTATTTCCTACCCCCAAACTTAAATTAGACATTGTCCTCAATGTCTAAAAATAAATTTAAAAGTAAGAAAAACTCCCCTAGTAACTGAAGTTGAAGTAGTGCAGCAGTGTATTCTGATGAATGTGAATGCAGTTCCCTTTACTTCCAACGCTTGCACTTGCTCATGCTGCTTCCTTGAATGCTTAACTTGCTGATTTTATTCTTATAAGAAACAAAAAAACTAACATAACTAAAACTGAAAATAAGCTAATAAAAATAAAAATTTACTTAGGTTGCTAATTGTTGTGATACTATACTAACTAAGCGCAAATGCACGCTATCGTATCAAGTAATATAAGATTTTAAGTCTAGATATCGATCCCACAGAGACTATGCGATCTAATTCTATAAATCAAGTACTAAAATTATACTTAACTTTTATTCAGAAAACCAAAATCTGAAATTTATGTAACTAATCTAGTTTTATCAATTAACTAAACAAAAGTAAATAGTAAAATTCACAAATAAAGATAATCTAGGGTTTTGACTCATCCCCTAGTATTTCATTGGACTCATTAACCACTTAGTTAATCCCTTAATTTAATTAAGTGGCTTAGATACTAATCTTATCATAAGTCTCTATCGATGGTCAAGTAACTATATTATACATTCCAACAATCACCTATATGTATATGATAATCAAATCAAAATATAATTCATTAAGATCAAGTCTAAATTAGATCATACATGCCACCTAGATATATGTTTATCCTAGATGGAACTCATAGTTGTTGCCCTATAATCATGCATCAAACTATCCTAGGCTAAACACATGAATCCATCCGTCGAGTTCATCATAGTTCCTCAATCATTCATAATATTTATCAGATATAATGAAAGCATTAAACATAAGATAGAATGAATCAATTAAATGTATCAAGTTTATAAACTAAAAATTAACACAATCCAAATCCATACTAAGTTCACATAGTCTAACCCTAGATGAACAAATTAATCCATCACAAAACCAAAAGTATCAAAAAAATTCATAAAGATCAACAAGAAAAAGAATATAATGATAGAGAAAGAGAAAAAAACTAATCAAAGTGACCTAGCCGTTGTGGCGCTCAATCGCTGGGCAACCAGCCCTGGTACCGCTTTTGTATTTTGAGCGTAACTTCTTCATTTTACGTCCGATTCACCTCCCGTTTATTCTTATACGTCACATTTTCCATCATACATCTATTTAGATCAAGAAACACAATTAAATAGCCAAATATTCATAATTTAAAGTAAAATACAAAAGTTTGGTACAAATCATACTAGTGATTTTACGCCCCTATCAGTTGCCTCCCAATAAACACTTGATTTAATGTCGTCAGCTTGACGAGATTATTTCTACTCTTATGAAGGATCAAATTCAATAGTGGAAACATCTTTATATATGAGCTTGTTAGGCTTTCTTTCTTTCGACTTCCATATCTTCTATATTAGATCTTGGCCAGCAATTTGTTCCTCTTTCTCCTCGTGTATCTTTGAAAAGACTTGAATCTTAGACTGATGAAATGTCTCTTTTATGCCTTTATCTTCGATCCTGTCATTGTACTGCTTCTTCTTTTTATTTCTCTTTTTTCTTCTCTTTCTATGCCTTAACGCATTCTTTTTTATGTAAGGATTCAACATCTCCATGTCTTTAAGCTCTTTAGTGTTTGATGGCACCACATTAATGTTGTAACAGTCAAGTTATATAGTGCCTATAGGTTGATTCTTCTCTTTGTTACAGGTATTTTCTACCGTGTTGTCACTTTTCTACCCCTTATAATGTTGCTACACTTTAATACCAGTTTCTGTATGTTCCATTGTTGAAAATTCTGCATTATTTTCTAAACTGGTATGCTGCTGATTTTTTGTTTCAACACTTGTTTGACACCTCTGTAGCTTTTAAAGAAAAGGAATAGGTGGTCTATATGGTTGCACTTTATTTTTTTACACTTTCTTCTCTTTTATACTTGATGGTGGTGGTGTGGATGTGTTTTCTTGTAAGATCTCACCACTCCTCAAGTTGAAAGCTTGGCATTACTCTATATTCTTTTTTGAATTTATCTCATTATCATTTGGTAGAATGCCTTGAGGTCTCCTATTAATTGCAACAGTAAATTATCCGATTTGAACCTCTAAATTCTTCAAAGATGCTAAATGATTCTGTAGGATGGCATCATTGGACTTCATATATTACATAAACATGTCTTTCAATGTCAACTTCTTTTCTTGTGGTGGTGGAAATCCTAGGGAATTCATTGGTCTAGATGGCTCTTTTTGGTTGTAACGCCAAGAGAAGTTTAGATGATCTCTCTACCTTGGATTGTAGGAATTTGATTGTGGGTTAGGTTGTTGATGATTGAAATTGCCTACATAATTCACTACTTTTATGCACCGCCCATTCATATGGTTATCATCACAAAAGTCACAAAGTCACTTGTCGAATTTTGATGGTGCTCAATGCATTCACCGATACTATTTACCACAACACGCACCGCGGAGCTAGGTTATGGGTGCCGCGGCACTCAGTCATGGGCGCTACGGCGCCCAGCCCTGGCATCGCTTTCGTATTTTGAGCGTAACTTCTTTGTTTGACATCCGATTCACCTATCGTTTATTCCTATGCGTCACATTTTCCATCGTGCATCTATTTATGATCAGAAAACACAATTAAATAGCTAAATATTTATGATTTAAAGTAAAATATAAAAGTTGAGTACAAATCTTACTAGTGATTTTACGCCTTTATCAACTGAAAACTAGTGTTTCAGGCTATAAAAGCCTAGTTGAGGATTTTTGGAAGGAAAACATCTCGTAGGCTTGTTATGTATGATTGAGTAATGAGTTTATGTGAATATGAGACCCTAGAGGTCTCGACTGATACAATACTCGTGATGTAAAAAATGACTTTAGGTTAGAATTAGGGTTTGTGTTGTCAGGACTTAAGACTGTAGTTTACAATTAAAAACAATAAAGGCCTATATTTGATGGCTTTGGGATGCTTTTGGTGACAATGCAGGAAGTATGAATGCATGAACATATGGATTAGGTCGAATGTTTCAACAATGGTGAGTGAATTTCAAGTTGTGAGTAATGAAGGATGAAGATCATGTTTTAATGGTCAATGTTTAAATGCAAGATAATGATGAATAATGAGGAGAGGAAGTGAAACCTATTTAATTGATGAGGTTGAACAAAGATGGATGTTGATGATTTACGTACAATGCAAAGCTTTGTATAAGATTTGGTTTTGTATGAAGTTTTTTTTCTTTTAAAAGGATGGTTTTGTATGAAGCTAAAACATTATTATTTGACTTTTAACTTCTTAAAATCTTGCATATTAAATGAGTTGTAATCCTATTAAGAGAAAAAAAATAAATTTTCAAATGAGATAAGTAATATACTTATTTTATTCTAAATAAATAGTTATTATAATTGAGTTACCAAGTTAAAATAGATAAGTTATCAATTCTAAATTTAAAAGGATCTTAAGAGTCAAATAAAATATTTAATGAACTTATATTTTTCTATTAATCTTATTAACGTGAGCTATCTCATATTTCAAGCTAAATTCTCTTAAACGAGCCTTAACCGTGAGTTACATATTTTAGACCTTACTTAATGTAACCCTAAATCTAGTAAGTCATGACCCCAAGGTTGAGCCCACAAAACTTACCTTATTATACATACACACGTGAATATATTTGTGGGCTCGAACTTGAACTTTTTGCACGGCAACACAAAGGAAAGTTGAAACCATTTTAATGGACAAAACTGTTGGGCCCTTGCTCTCGTCAGTACGCGTTTTATGTTTCGTACTTAATTCGTTGATATTAAAGTTGGAAAAAACCTTCAAACTTCTTCTAAAAGATTTGTTTTCGTATCCCAAATCTTTATCTCTTCCCTAGAAATAAATGATGTTCTGGAGACTTAAGTTATTTAGTTAAGGTGTCAATTCAATCAGTAAACAATTGGAGTTCAATTTCCTGAAAGGTTCCCTAAAGGGTTGACAAACATGTCGTCACATATAATTTTATAATCCAGGGTCTAGTCAGGAATTAGCCGAGTTGAAATGGATTGACATATCTGATTTGTAATGATGTCAATAATAGAGAGCAGGTGTTCTTGACTTTTCAAAAGTGATGTACCCATATATTAATCAGGTCAAACTTAAGAGGAAGTTAAATTGAAATAGAATAATAATAATAATGACAGGCGGTTAACCTTTTAAATGAAGATTATGTGAAAATACGATCAGCAGCAAAAATTCAGCAGTAACATATATCTCCAACCTGTAATTTGTGATGCAAAATGAATGGTAAAGGCCCAATGATCATAAGCAGCAACGTAGATCTCTTAACTGTAATTTGTGAGGCACAATGAATGGTGAAGACCAAATGATCATCGTATCTAAATTAACAGTGCTATTTCCTTCGAAACAAAATCAAGAGAACATTTTTTTTATTATTATCATGTTGTACCTCAAATCTACTAATAGTAGAATAATTCTATAAATCATTTTGCACCTCAAATCCAATAAGAATTGATTGTTGAAGTCATCTTTACATGAGCAAATTGTCAAACCATGTGCATAGTTTTTAATCTTCTAAACAACTTCCCACGTCCCCAGTTCTCATTACAATAAACTTCAAGTCTCAAATTGTCAACGTTGTCTTTTCCGACTAAATTAACATAAAATTAAATTTGCTATTGACTTCCACAATAAGTAAATAATTTAGCCTACCTTATAAATTGAAGTCATATCTCTTTACTTTTGCCTTCAAATTGTGGTCATCTCCCTCTTCTTTTCTCTCTTGACGATGGATCAACACCCAATATTGGTTAACAAAGAAGTTCGATCATATCAGCTCAAAATCGGGGCCAAAAGTTGCCACAGAGGGCAAGTTCTTCATCTTCCACCCAAGAGAGGACGTATCAAGTGTCATATATTCTCGTGTTTCTTTCACAAGTTGAAGACTATGGTTCAAGAACTCAGTTTTCATCTCCTTAGTTCCGGCAATCGCAATTTTTCATAATTTTGATGAGCCAGCTTTAAGATTCTGATGTTAGCCTGTTGGTCATTATTATAGAAACAAATCAATTCAAGGGTTACAGTACTTGACCTCTATAATTAGTTTTTGTTATTGTACTGTAATTGGATGTAGTCTATTTATGAATATGCACTATTGTATGTTATTTTAAAGTTTTTTAGCAATGCCATAATAATAATTATTATTATTATTTTCTTCATATGTGAAAGTAAGAGTAAATTTGAAGGATTTCATTGTCAAATAGTTAAAAGGGCTGCTGTAGCTGTGCTCTAACAGCTAGCCAATAACTAGAAGTATATTGAAAACGTGTGGGGGCATTCACGTTGGCATTATATATAGCTTCTAGCGTTGTAATTGTATGGTATCTTTCTCTGTACTTGTCTCTTTCTCTCTGTCTTAATTACATTTTTTTTTTTTTTTTGTTTTTTCTTAGCACTCTTTGAGAAAGATCACATTAGTTAATATCAGCTTATCAAATAATACGAAATCATTTTTTTAATTTCAAAATCATAATAGTGTAAACTCTGACTTAAAGCGTGATATATCATACTATGTGGGTAAATGTCATATATCCCTTTATTAGGTTCGGTAATTACAAAAATTTCTCTTAATATTTGATAGTATCCAAAAATTTGTTTATTATTATAACTATAAAAGTATAAATTAATTTTGGAGGGACATAAAAATATTTTTATTTAAAAAATCAATAATTATATTTATACAATACTAAATAATAAAAATATTCTGGGTAGACAGTAAGATTAATATACTTGTATTATCAAATAATTAATATAAAAAATATAGGACTTCATTAAATTATGAAATATTATTTAATACAAATATCTTCATTTTAATTTATTAAAATGTAAATATTCAATAATAGTCATCATGTGTTGAATATGTGATGATTACAATAAAAAATCAAACCTATTTATAAGTTGTAAAAACCTAAACCTAATTTTATAAGGAAAGTAATTTTAACATAACACAACTTTCTTTTATGTACAAATTTTTAAATACACTACAACACACCATTGGCGCCGTTGCCGGGGAGGCACACTAAGCGAAAGTCGGTTGCAATTATAAATATTAAAGTGGTAACTTTGTACATTTTCTTTTCTTTGTAAAATCTTAGTTTTATTTTTTATTTTTTGTAATTTATTTATATTTCATGGTTGGTTCTATCACCTAATTTATTTTGTTTTCTTTAGTTAATTTGTTATATTTTATATTATCTTAATGGCTAGTTTTACCGCCTAATTAGTTTATTTATTTTTTATCTATTTATCGCACTTTATTTTCTTTTATTTATTTATTGCACTTTTTTTTAATGGCTGGTTTTACCGCCTAACTTCGTTCACTTTCTTTTATTTATTTATTGTACTTTATTTCTTTAGTTAATTTGTTGTATTTTATTTTTGTGGCTGGTTCTACCGCCTAACTTAGTTTATTTATTTATTTTATTGTACTTTATTTATTTATTGCACTTTTTTTTATTGTACTTTATTTTTATTTTCTTTTACTTATTTATTGCACTTTATTTTCTTTAGTTAATATGTTGTATTTTATTTTTATTTTAATGACCGATTCTATCGCCTAACCTTTTATTTATTTACTTATTGTACCTTTTTTTTATTGCACTTTATTTTATTTTATTTTATTTATTTATTTGTTGTATTTTGTATTTTATTTATTGCATTTTCTTTTCTTTTATTTACTTATTGTATTTTCTTTTTATTATTTATTTATTATACTTTTTTTTATCGTACTTTACAGTTTTTTATCTTTTGTTCAGTTATTGTATTTATATTTTATAGTTGGTCTTACCACCTAACTCATTTCTATTTTTTGTTGTGTTTTATTCCACTTCTTAATTTTCCTTAAGCATTTCCTTCCTTAAAAAAAAAAAAAATTTAGGATGTATGCATCGACTTAGAGACAAACGAGAAAGATTTGTGAGAAAATTAGAACTAGAACCACCCCTACAATTTGTAAGGGAAGAAAATTCACCTTCTAGTTCATCTTGTAATTCTAACACAATGAGCCAACACGAAGAAAACCCCGTTAGAACTTTAAAAGATTACTTGCATCCTACTCGCACAGCCACACCATCATGCATTATATTTTCACCTAACACACCACATTTGGATTTTAAACCTGGAATGATACAACTTCTGCCCACTTTTCATGGTCTAGATAGTGAAAATCCTTATGTACATGTTAGGGAATTTAAAGAGGTAATTGCCACCTTCCATAGCCAACCTGAAGCCATAGACACTGTTAGGCTTAAATTTTTTCTTTTTTCTTTGAAAGACAAAGCAAAGAGTTGGCTATACTCTTTGAGGCCGAGGTCTATAGGAACTTGGGCTGAAATGACCCAAGCATTTTTCAATAAATATTTCCCACAACACAAAACTAATGGCCTGAAAAGATAAATTTCTTTCTTCTCCCAAAAAGACAGTGAAACCTTATATCAAGCATGGGAAAGGTTTAAAGAATTGTTAAATCTGTGACCTCACCATGGGTATGAAAATTGGCGCTTGGTTAGTTATTTCTATGAGGGACTCACAATTAGAGAGCGCCAATTTGTTGAGATGATGTGTAATGGGGAGTTCCTTCACAAAGATCCTGAGGAAGCCGTAAAATACCTTAATGACTTAGCCGAAAAAGCCCATACATGGACTGGACCTAGCATTGTTGAAAGCACAAATAGGTCACGACCCAATGGAGTTTTTCATCTTAGGAAAAAGGATAACCTCAAAGCCAGATTAGAGGTCTTAATTAGAGAGTTAGAGGCCTTGAAAATCAAAGATAGAAGGGTCACTCACAAGGTTGCTAGAGTTGAGTCACACGATGTCTGTTTTGTCTGTGGAGGAGCGGAACACTTAGCTCAGGATTGCCCCACCTATAGTAAAATGAGAGGGATATATGAGGAATAATGTAATTCCCTAGGGATGTACAAGAAGCCTTATTCACCTTACTCTGAAACATATAATCCTAGCTGGAGAAATCACCCAAATTTCAGTTGAAAATCTGACCAACAAGCCAACAGCCAGTGGAAACAAGAACAACAAGTACCCAAGTCTTATGTTGCACCTCAATATAATGCACGACCAACTAGGAGTTCTTTAGAGGATACATTACAAGCATTTATGGAGGCACAAAGTAAGACTAATAAAAAATTTGAAATAATTCTTGCACAAGTGGTAGACGAAAACAAAGAAATCAAGAGTCAAATCACAAAGTTGACTAGTGCCTCAACTATACAAGAGTGAGGCAAGTTTTCATCTCAACCTTAATCCAATCTGAAAGGACAATTCATGGCACAAGTTTCTACTTCTGATGTTTCAAATCTCAAAGAAGTCAATGTCATTACTACTCGAAGTGGTAAGATTGTAAGTGAGCCTACTTCTGAAATTAACACATCTACGAGTAGTAAAGATGCCCCTAGTGAAAAAGAGGCCACAGTGGAAAAAGAGCTCGAAAATAAGTTTTCAATCCCAGTGCCTTTTCCTCAAGCTCTTCGACCGATTGGAAAAAATTCAAAAATTTAAGGTGAGATTTTAGAACATTTGAAACAAGTTAAGATTAATCTTCCCTTGTTGCATTTGATTAAGCAGGTTTCAACTTATGCTAAAGTCATCAAAGATTTATGCACTATCAAAAGAAAACACCATGTGAAGAAAACTGCATTTTTGGCAGAACAGGTAAGTGCAGTGATTGAACAAAAGACACCACCCAAGTATAAAGACCCAGGATGTTCCACAATCTCCTGCCAAATTGGGACACATGAGTTTGGTCAAGCTTTATTGGACTTAGGACCAAGTGTAAATTTAATGTCTTATTCTATTTACTTGTAATTGGGACTTAGTGAGATTAAACCAACATCTGTAGTTCTATAATTAGCTGACCGATCAATTAAGAAATCACGGGGAATAGTAGAAGATGGTTTGTTGCAAATTGATAAATTTTACTACCCTATTGATTTTCTTGTTTTAGATACTCATTCTGTTGTTAACATGGAGTTAAAAATCCCTTTTATTTTGGGGAGACCTTTTCTAGCCACTGCTAATGCTCTTATTAATTGTAGAAATAGTTTAATGAAATTATCTTTTGGGAATATGACTCTTGAGGTGAACATTTGTAATATGGACAAACAACCACGAGAAGAGGATGAGTGTTATCATTCATATATGATAGACACACTTGTAGCAGAGGAAGCTTATAAAAATCATGGCTATGATCCTTTAAAAAATCTTCTCAATTTTGATTTTGAAAGATTGTATTATCCTGATGTAACAACCGATGTGTTTAGTATTTTTGACTTACAGGATAAAGGGGCTAAATTTTGGTAACCACGCTTTGAAGAGTTGCCACGAGAGAGGGAGAGACCAAAACCATCAAACCTTGAGACACCACAAGTTGAGCTTTTTTCACTGCCCAAAGGTTTGAAACAAGCATTCTTGGGACCAGGTGATACATTTCCTATCATTATTTCTTCTGAACTTAGTGCTGAACAAGAGGAAAAATTGATAAAATTGTTAAAAGAACATAAGTTTGCACTAGGTTGGACCATAGCTGATATGAAAGGTATTTATCCATTGATATGCTTCTATAGAATTCATTTAGAGAAAGGTACCCAACCTCGTAGGGACCCAAAAAGAAGACTTAACCCAACAATGAAAGAAGTAGTGAAGAAAGAGGTCTTGAAACTATTAGATGCGGGTATAATCTACCCAATTTTTGATAGTCAATGGGTAAGTCCAACTCAAGTAGTTCCTAAGAAATCTGGGGTTACTGTTGTTGAAAATGAGAATGGGATACTTGTTTCAACTAGGGTAGTAATTGGTTGGAGAATGTGTATTGATTATAGAAAGTTAAATATGGCCACTAGGAAAGACTATTTTCCATTGCCTTTTATCGACCACATTTTAGAACGTGTACTGGACATCCTTTTTATTGCTTTCTTGATGGGTATTCAGGATATTACTAGATTGAGATAGTTATAAAAGATTAAGAAAAAACCACTTTTACATGCCCTTTTGGTACTTATGCTTTTCGTAGAATGCCATTTGGATTATGTAATGCACCAGCTACTTTTTAGTGTTGTATGTTGAGTATTTTCTCTTATATGGTTGAAAAATGCATGGAAGTCTTTATGGATGCTTGACTGTTTTTGGTAATTCTTTTGATTTATGCTTACTTAACTTGAAATCTGTTTTGAGTAGGTGTGAAGAAAAAGGACTTGTGCTAAATTGAGAGAAATGTCATTTCATGGTATCTTCAGAAATCGTTTTGGGGCACATTGTATCTGAAAGAGGAATAGAGGTTGACAAGGCAAAAATTGAATTAATCTCTAAATTATCTACACCCAAAATGGTAAAAGATGTCCGATCCTTTCTTGAACACGCTAGCTTTTACAAAAGGTTTATACAAAATTTTTCTGCCATATCTAGACCATTGTGTAACCTTTTGCTAAAAGATGCAGAATTTATATGGACACAAGAGTGTAAGGAGGCATTCCGAACACTCATTGCCAAACTCACCACCGCTCCTATCATGCAATCACCGGATTGGAACCTCCTATTTGAAATTATATGTGATGCAAGTAATTATGTTGTAGGAGCAGTTCTTGGGTAACGTAGGGAGGGAAAACCCTTTGTTATTTATTATGCTGGTAAGACTTTCAATGATGCTCAAATGAATTACACTACTACTGAAAAAGAACTAGTAGCTGTTGTTTTTGCCTTAGATAAATTCCGTTCTTATTTAATTGGTTCACTTATTGTTATTTTTACTGACCACGCAGCCCTTAAGTACCTTCTTTCTAAGAAGGATGCTAAAGCCCGTTTAATTAGGTAGATTCTTTTTTTGCAGGAATTTGATATAACTATCAAAGACAAGAAAGGCGTTGAAAATATTGTTGCTGATCATCTATCCCGCCTTGAGTTCACTGACTCCACTGATTTGCCACCCATTTGAGATGATTTTTCTGATGAACATCTTTTTGCTATAAGCCAAATACCTTGGTATGTACATATCGTAAATTATTTGGTTTGTAGTGAACTTCCATCTGACTGGAGTGCACAAGATAAGCGTAAGTTATTGGTTGAGGTACGTAATTTTTATTGGGATGATCCATATTTTTTCAAATATTGTCCTGACCAAATCATGAGTGTTGCATTCCTAAAAGTGAAGTTTCTAGTGTCTTACATTTTTGTCATAGTGCTGCTTGTGGTGGCCATTTTTCTATGAAGAAGATAGCTGTGAAAATTTTATAGTGTGGTCTTTACTGGCCCACTTTGTTCAAAGACACTAATAATTTTTGTCGTTCCTGTGAAAGATGTTAAAAGTTAGGTGCTTTATCTCGAAGAAATATGATGCCTCTTAACCCTATTCTTGTTATCGAGATATTGGACTGTTGGGGTATTGATTTTATGGGTCATTTTCCCTCATATTTTGGCTACCTTTACATTCTTTTAGCTGTTGACTATGTATCAAAATGGGTGAAGGTTGTAGCTTGTCGTACTAATGATAATACAACTGTGGTAAAATTCTTAAAAGAAAATGTGTTATCTAGGTACGGTACGCCACGTGTCATCATTAGTGACCAAGGAACACATTTTTGTAATTGTTATTTTGAAGCTTTGATGCGCAAGTATGGTATTCTTCATAAAGTTTCTACTGCATATCATCCACAGACGAATGGACAAGCCGAGCTAGCAAATAGAGAGGTTAAACAGATTTTAGAAAAGACGGTTAATCCGAATCGCAAAGATTGGTCTCTATGCCTTTCTGATGCATTATGGGCATATCGTACTGCATACAAAACCATCTTGGGAATGCCTCCATACCGGCTTATTTATGGGAACGCTTGCCATTTACCTGTTGAGCTAGAGCATAAAGCTTATTGGGCTGTCAAAGCCCTTAACTTTGATTTGAATGCTGCAGGTCTCTAAAGAAAGTTACAATTGTCAGAAATAGAAGAGCTACGAAATGACGCATATGACAACTGCATAATTTATAAAGCTAAAATGAAAATAGCTCATGATAAACAGATCTCAAGGAAACACTTTGAGTCAAATCAACGGGTCTATCTTTATGATTCTCGATTACATTTACACCCTGAAAAGTTGAGGTCTCGATGGACTGGTCCATTTATGGTAAGGCATGTTTTTTCTAATGGTGCTGTTGAAATAAAGGACCCCACTAATGGACAGACTTTCAAAGTGAATGAACAGCGACTAAAAGGCTATGTGGAAAAGGTAGACGACTCTATGTACCTAGGCGAGATCCCTCTTGTGGATCCTGTCTATCATGCTTGATCAGGTTCAATCTATCTGTATCATATTTTATATTTTATCTTTTGACTTTTTATTTTTGCTCTTATTTTCTTTCATATTTTATTTTACTTTATTTTTTTCTTTTTATTTTTTCTTCAGTGTGATTTTATTTCCCGATCAAGTGGCGGATACGGTACTCCGTGACTATTAAAGTCGGTTTCTCAGTTCCCTAAAAATTGTCCCTCAAACTGTACATTCATCTCTTTTCTTTCATTCAAAATGGATCACATTCTTGCCAATCTTAAAAAACGTTTACTTCATTGCCTCAAAATGCTCTACTTAAGATTTACAAAGCACGGTGTGAAAAACTAAGGCTATTGATGTTAGGTAATATCCCTGTGGATCTTCGTTGGTTAATTAAAGCCAAGGTTCGGTTATCTGGTGAGTTTGTAAATGATTTTGTTTCTCATATGCCTGGTCTTGGAAGAAGCTCTTATACCAAAAGGCGACGAGCAAAGAGGTTACAAGTCTATCATAAATGTGGTCGATGGAAATGTAACCGGAGTTGTCGTCTTTAGGATTTGTATCTAGAAATCGAGAAGACAAAATTCAGTTCATTAAGGATGGACTGAGTAAGGAGTCTTTGGATGATATCCTATTGACTCTTGAGACGCATCCCTGTTAGCTTGTGCAACATGAACTTCTCGATTTATAGAATAAATTCAAAAATGAACATTAACGGTATAGTCTCGAGAATCTGACTCTAAAAGACCCTGTTTGCTAATTTATAAGAAAATTGGATGGGAAACCTATCCCCGACCCATAGAGGGCGTTTAAGCTGTTACTGGACGTAAAACCAGAGGAAGATGTGAGCCACAATCACAACTACTTGTAAATACATGTGTTTTAATTTCAAACTTTATTTTATGAATAGTAGGGCTACTCATGTAGATGTCTTAAATTCAAATCGTTTTGTTCAATAATGCATGTGCGTCATTACGTTTAAATTTTTGTGTTTTATTTTTAACTCTCTTTTGACAAACTGTCGGGTTACCATAATCATTGTTATCATTTAGTACTCTATAAATACAGCACCTTATTTTCTTCATTTTTATATATTGAGATAAAGGTGAGTGTAAATATGGAGGAAACCCCAATTCAACAATTTCGAAATATATGTGTATTTTGTGGATCTAGTCCTGGGGAGAGTAAAGTGTTTGTAGAAGCAGCAAACAATCTAGGAAAAGCATTAGCTGCAAGAAAAATTCATTTGATTTATGGAGGGGGTAGCCTTGGGTTAATGGGGTGTGTGTCAATAGCTACATATTTAAGAGGAAGTTAAGTTTTAGGTATTATTCCTACAGCTTTAGCCGTGGAAAACCTGACCGGAAAAACAATAGGGGAAGAATTACGAGTCTCATCCATACATGAACGTATAGCTAGAATGCTTTACAATGCAGACGCTTTTATTTCTTTACCAGGTGGTTTTAGTACCTTGGAAGAAATTTTTTAAATTGTCTCTTGGGCTCAACTGAATATCCACCGAAAACCCATAGGTTTGTTGAATGTTAATAACTATTTTGATTGCTTACTTTGTTTTCTTGATCAAGCTGTAGAACAAAATTTTATTTCACATTTGGCACGACAGATCCTGGTTTCTGCTACTGAGGCAGATGAATTGATTAACAAATTACAGGCAGTTACCTACGAACCTGACCCAGCAATAACTCAGATTGATTGGTCAGTGGGCTTTAACAAGCAAAAATTGGATCTGACACTTCGTTTGTAAATTTGTCTTTGTTTTATTTATTTATCAGTGTCATCATTTTAGTTTATATTTGTTTAAGTGTCTCTCCGATTTGTTTCTTTCAAATAACTGGCGTTTCAGGTAATGTCTTCTATATTTTATCTCTTTCTATTTAAACATTGAGGACAATGTTTCATCTGGTTTGGGGGGAGGATAGTAGACACAAGTCGTACTTTAAAAAAAAAAAATTTGTGATCCGATATTTGATTAAAATGGCAGAGTAAAGAGTTCAGTCTTGAACTCTTGAGACGCATTCTAGGTCAAGTTAGAATGGCAGAGTAAGGAGTTTTAGTTCTAAATTTTGAAACGTATTTTAACTAACTTTTCGTTGTTTTGTTTTATGTTTCATGTATTGTTGTTTATTGCTTGTAGTCTTGGTAATTCTTGTATAAACGAATTTGCTTTTCTGCCTAAGTATGATTTTAAAATTGTTTAGGTTGAGTCACTGTTTTTATTTAGGTTACTAAAGAATAACTTCTAAAATATTTTTGAGCACAATGCTAAGCCTTATGGTAAGATGGATGATTCAATTTGTATAGCCAGGAGAATTCTCATATTTAAGTATATATTTTTCTAATCTCACATATATTTTGTGAATAAGTGAAAAGGTTGAGAAAACAGCTTATAAACCTTCATTGATCCTTTGAATTGGTTAATTTTTGTTTAGATTGATATTATTTGAATTAAGGGATAAGTTGGTTGCATTTGTGTATAATATAATTTGGTGAGAAACCTTTGTAATGCTTCCTTGTATTCTTCAAAAATACAAAAAAAAAAGCAAAATACCAAAAAAAAAAAAAGAGAGAGCAAAAATACCAACAAAAAAAAAGAAAAAAAAGAAGCAATTTTCAGTTTAATAAAGTCTTCATTCAATTTTAGAAGACAAATATTTTGTAAAATAGTTTTCTCACCAAGTTATAATTGTATTATTCTCACAAGCCAATTAAAGTTCTAAAGCTGGTGTACGATAGGAATAATTGATTTTTAAACAAATGATTTTTCTATCTTTGGATCAATGTTAGTTTATATGTCTGTCCTTAAAATTGACTTTTTCTTGAGTGCTTAACTGTTTTCCAACTTCATAAGAGAAGTCCTAACCTTTTAAACAGTCATACACTTATGAGGATATGGAGTTGAGGCTTTTACTTGGAGAAATTCTCAAGGCTATATCTATTGTGGTTTGTGGTCAGATGGTTATGGCTTAGTTCACACAAACACAAATTTTGGAAGTTGTAATTGAAAAAACCATGATAGCAATAGTGATCTCGAACTAACGTTTTGTTTGAAATACTTAGGTAGTTTTGCATATTCTATTTACGCTTGAATTGCTAGAGACTAGCAATAAGCTGGTTGGGGGATGTGATGAGCACATAAAATTGCATATTTGTTAAGAGATTCAGTCACTATTTAATGTCACTAATTTTAGTATTTTCTGTATTTTTAGTTTGAAATAAAGTGTTCTCCTTAAATTGTGATTAATGAATGTTATTTGGACAGGTTTAGGTAAAATAGACATAACTCTCAATGTAGAACTCAAAATGAAGAAATTCTTGAACCTGGTGCAACATGACTCAATCTTACACAAATCTGAAGAATAGTGGAAAAGCCAAATCCAATATGTTATGGGCCAAATATTGAGATACAATAGAATCGGGCTACAACTTCTGCCCAACTTACGTATTTAGACCATATCTCACAAAATACATACTCAATTGGTATAATTCTTAAAGCTTTGAAATGCTAACTTAACTATCAACAACTCGTATATTGATGGTAAAGTCCAAATCAGCCGTTATTATGGACCAAATTGCATTGCAAGGGGGCAAAATGGTTGTCAGTCAAAATCTGATGTATATTTGGAATTTTGTTTATATCGCATTGGATACTCATCCAATTTGCATGAAGTTGGTGCCTATGGAAAAAAGAGAGCAAAATTATACAATTTGATGTCGGCTATAGAAGCCAAATCAGTCATTTACATTATCAAAAATATGTTATAAGTGGATAAATGAGTTATTGGCTTAAACTTATTGAATATTGATGTCATCCATGACATATGTCCATTCATTGCCTATATAAGGAGACTCTTAGGACATTTTTAACCATAGATAATTCTCTCTTCTTTTCTTCTCATTAACATGTATTGTAATCTAGGGTAGAGTTCTTGGTAAGGCTAAGAGATAAACTTTTATGTGTAATAAATCTACTTCTATGCTTTGATTCGTTGCAAAGAGTTATAAATATTTGTAAGTTTGGTTTTGATTAAACTCTTATCTATTCTATTTTCTATAATCCAAAGATTATAATTCTCATGTCTCATATAAGTTCAGTCATGCTTTTCTTATGTGATTCTTGGTGAACTATAATTGTTACTGGTTACATTGTTTTATATGTTAATTTTTTACTACAATATTGTCAAATTGATATATTGTCGATCTTGGATAACATATAAGTGCAATAAATGTTTGATATTCAAGTTGATCTTTTACTACAATATTGTCAAAGTCATATATTGTCGATCTTGGATAACATATAAGGGCAATAAATATTTGATATTCAAGTTGATCGTTTACTGCAATATTGTCAAAGTGATATATTGTCGATCTTAGATCTTGTATAAATGAACATGATGTGTGTTAATGCTTGTAAAGAGTTTAATTACATCAAATACATGTGTTATCAAATGTACTATATTTTACCTATCTTTCGATTGATTGTTTGAGATGTGAAACTTTCAATTGAGTTATAAGCATTGAATCAAAGTGTAGAGTAGATTTATAAAGCATAATTGTGATTGTCAAAGCCTTACTTAAATTATTATAAGATATTTTCTTCAATTCATAGACAATTCCATCTCATCAATTAATTTTATCATTTGCTACCTCTTTAATATTTTACTTCACCAACCTATTTTGCCAAGAGCTTTCTCGTGGGATCGACACCTTAATCTATACTGCAATAGCCGTGTTATATTTTGAGCGTAAACAAGTCCCATATGAAGCAATCTTTGAATTTACTTAGAATTGCCAACAATTTTGCCTCGTAAGCTGGATCCAATCCTTTGCTGATAAAGATCAGCTTGTGGTTGCCCATTGCCCGTATATTGACTTCTTTTAATTTGCTTTTAAGGGTTGTGGTCGTCTAATTTGTCTAGAGCTAGTTTTAATTTATGGCCGATTTGTGGCTCTTGTATTTCATCTTCAAAAATACATTTGGCTGAGGCAGACGTATAATTTTGTTTATTCTTCAAAAAAATATACTCATAGTCGGTTTGTCTTAACCGTGGTAGGGCGAGCTAGATCGCCTTTAATGGCTTTGGCATCTGTCTTGACCTTTTCTAGGCTATATCGATAGGGGTCGCCCCGTCTTAAAAAGGCAGTGGTGATGGTTGGATCACAAAATATGGTAAAAGCTACTTGTTCATCGCCATCAAAAGGATTAGAGTCGATATGAATTATCTTGACCGTACCATCTAGTTGCCATTTAAAGATTATCTAGTGCAAGCTGGATGGTATAGTTTTGTTCTAATGAATCTAATCTCACTAGAGTAAGACATTGTAGTCACTTTGTACGTTGTAGAATGGTTCATCTTTCTCAATATGATCGATTTTGACCTTGAGGGAAATGAATCTATCAGCTGGCATTTTGCAACCTAGAAAATCGGTCATGATAACTGGCACCGTTGCTTGGGAGATAACGTTAATATTTTGTTTTGTTATTGTTTGTTTGTTTATTTTATTTTCATGGAAGGCTGAGCCTCCTACTCGTTATTTATTATTCGTTTTTTTATTTTTATTTTTATTTTTTATTTTCATGGAAGGCCGAGCCTCCTAACGTACTTTATTTATTATTCTATTTTTATTTTCACGGAAGGCTGAGCCTCCTACTCTTTATTTCGTTTATTTATTATTTTTTACTTTTTATTTTCATTTTTTTTAATTTTCATGGAAGGCCGAGTCTCCTAACGTACTTTACTTTATTTATTATTCGCCTTTTATTTTCGCTTTTTATTTTCGCTTTTTATTTTAATGGAAGGCTAAGCCTCCTACTATTTATTTATTAACTTTTTATTATATAATCTAACATCACTAATCTAACTTCTAATTATTTATCTTTATTTTGCTTTTAGTTTTACATATTTTATTTACTTGTGTGTAATATTTTATTTTATTTACCTGTGTTTAATATTTTATTTGTATTATTTATTGTTATTGTATTTTGTTTTGTTTCTTTTTATGAGCGGTTGGTTTTGAAATCCTAATTCTCATCGTTTAGTAAAAGGTAATTTCGAAACTTCCTTTGATAATTTGTTAGATTCTCCTTCATCTTCTCATTCTTCACCAAGTAACACCATGAGCGAGAATCAAATTGAGGGACTCATAGACCCAGGGGACAATCAGTCCCAACATAATGACCATAACCGACCTAGGATACTTAGAGACTATATGAACTCTACACGAACCGGTGCATCATCTTGCTTAATTTTTCCACCGGATGCAACGCATTTTAATTTTAAACCAAGTATTATCCAACTTTTACCCACTTTTCATGGCTTAGATGCAGAGAACCCTTATCTACATCTAAGAGAATTTGAAGAAGTGTGTAACACGTATAATGATCAAAATTATAGCATGAACACAATTCGACTTAAGCTTTTCCCTTTTTCTTTAAAAGATAAAGCTAAAACATGGCTACAAAACCTTAGGCCAGGATCCATTTCTTTATGGGACGAGATGCAACAACAATTCCTCAAAAAGTTTTTTCCCTCCCATAGAACAAATTCTTTTAAAAGACAAATCACCACTTTTGCCCAAAAACTAGGAGAGACCCTTTACCAATGTTGGGAAATGTATAAAGAATTACTTAATACCTGTCCCCATCATGGTTTTGAAACATAGAGAGTAGTCTCAAATTTCTATGAAGGCTTAACACCTCAAGTTAGGCAATGGTAGAAATGATGTGTAATGGAACATTTGAGGAAAAAGACTCAGAAGAGGCAATGAACTATCTTGACTTACTAGCAGAAAATGCTCAAAATTGGGACACTGTTGGTACCTGTGAGGCACCTAGCAAAAAGCAAACCACTACATCTAGTGGGGGTATTTATCATCTTAAGGAAGACCATGACCTTCAAGCCAAATTAGCATCCCTTGCTAGAAAAGTCGAAACCTTAGAAATGAAAAAGAGTGGTCAAATAAATTCTGTTCAAGAAATTATATGTCACATTTGTGAAACCCATGATCACTCTACCAATGATTGCCCAACTTTGTCTGCATTTAGGGAATGTCTCCATGAACAAGCCAATGTTCTAAACACGGTCAAGCGGTCAAATAATAACCCATATTCACAAAACTATAATCCTGGATGGAGAAATCACCCGAATTTTAGTTGGAGGAATGACACTCAAGCACAGGCCTCGCAACCACATTTCCAACCACACCAAAATTTTCAAAATCATCAAGGTTATGCACCATATGTCCCACCTCCTAGGAAAAATCTTGAAGAAACTTTGCATACGTTCATTGAAAAGCAAGAGTCTGTTAATTCTCAAAATGCTCAAACATTTGCTGATTTGAAAGATACTCTTGCTAAATTTGCATCTACACTGAACATTCATGAGAAAGGAAAATTTCCTTCTCAACCACAGCTAAACCCCAAAGGATAACATAACACAAATGCATGTAGTTCAGGAAACCAACACATGGATCAAGTTAAAGCAGTTATCACTCTTCGGAGTGGTAAAATTGTGGAAAAAGAAATTCTTGAACCTCATGAGAGCGATGAATCAATCTCTAAGGGTAAGGAAAGTGTTGAACCTACACTTAATGAAGAAAATACTAAGCCCTCACCTCCACCCCCATTTCCTTATGCATTACGTAATACTAAGAAGATGAATCACAATCCTGAAATTTTTGAAATCTTCAAACAGGTAAAAGTTAATATTCCTTTACTGGATGCTATTAAACAGGTTCCATCTTATGCAAAATTTTTGAAAGACTTATGCACAGTAAAAAGAAAACTGAATGTGAAAAAGAAAGCATTTTTAGCTGAACAAGTAAGTGCCATTCTTCAGAACAATAATTCTTTAAAATATAAAGACCCTGGTTGTCCTACAATTTCATGTATTATTGGAAGTCATAAAATTGAACAAGCCTTACTTGATCTTGGTGCTAGTGTGAATTTATTGCTATATTCAATTTATCAGCATCTCAATCTCGGGGAGTTAAAATCAACATTTATAACTCTCTTACTTGCCGATAGATCAATAAAAGTACCAAGAGGGACAGTGGAGGATGTCTTAGTTCAAGTTGATAAATTCATATATCCTGTAGATTTTATCGTCTTGGACACAGAACCTATCAAAGGATGTAATCCGATACCTGTTATTTTAGGTCGTCCATTTTTAGCAACTTCTAACGCTTTGATTAATTGCAGGAATGGAGTAATGAAGCTTTCATTTGGAAACATGACACTTAAACTCAATGTTTTTAATATGTGTAAGCAACCATATGAAGAGGAGGATGAAAGTGAAGAAGGTGACATGATTGAAACAATTGTGGAGAATCATATTCAAAAAGGGAGTTCTACCGATCCTTTAGAAATATGTTTAATAAATTCATTTGAGTCAAATATACAATTAGATCCTGAAATCTCTGACATATGTTCTTTACTTTACTGTGCACAGGTGATTGAAAATAAAAGATGGAAACTAAAGTTTGAAGAATTGGGAGAAAATGAGGATAAAAAGAACGAAATTTCAAAGTTGGAGTTAAAACCTCTGCCTGATGGACTGAAATATGCATTTCTTGGAGAGAAATAAACTTATCGGTGGTAATCGCTTCTACACTCACAAGTGAACAAGAAGATAAGTTGATTGAATTATTGAAAATGCAATTGGGCAGACTTTAAAAGACATAAATGGTATTAATCCTTTGATTTACACACATAGAATACACCTAGAGGATAATGCCAAAACTTCCCAACAACCTCAAAGGAGATTAAATCCACATATGGAAGAGGTAGTGAGAGTTGAAGTTCTCAAATTACTTGAAGTATGAATCATCTATCCGATCTCAGATAGTAAGTGGGTAAGTCCTACTAAGGTAGTACCAAAAAATTCTGGAATCACAGTCATTGAAATGAAAAAGGTGAGTTAATACAAACTCGAGTCTCATCTAGTTGGAGGATGTGCATAGATTATAGAAAATTGAACTTGGCCACTAGAAAAGACCATTTTCCTTTACCATTCCTTGATCAGATTATAGAAAGAGTAGCAGGACATCCCTACTATTGCTTTCTAGATTGTTACTCTGGCTATTATCAAATTCCTATAGCACTAGAGGACCAAGAAAAGACTACATTCACATGTCCTTTTAGAACCTTTGCTTTTAGAAGAATGCCCTTTGGTCTTTGTAATGCCCCAGCAACATTTTAGAGATGTATGTTAAGCATTTTTAGTGACATGATTGAGCATTATTTAGAATTTTTCATGGATGATTTAACTGTGTTTGGAAATTCTTTTGATAATTGTCTTGAAAACTTAGAAAATGTCTTAAAAAGATGTGAAGAAAAGAGTCTTGTATTGAACTGGAAAAAATGTCATTACATGGTTACTTCTGAAATTGTTTTGGGACATATAGTATCTTCTAAAGGAATTGAAGTGGATAAGGTAAAAGTCGAACTCATTACACATTTGCCTCCACAAAAAACAGTCAGAGAAGTCCGATCCTTTTTAGGACATGCTGGATTCTATAGGAGGTTCATAAAAAACTTTAGTGCTATATCTAAACCTCTTTGTAACCTCTTAACAAAAGATGTATCATTTAAGTGGACTCAAGAGTGTCAAAATTCGTTTGAAAAATTAATTGGCCTCTTAACATCTGCTCCTATCATACAATCTCCTGACTGGTCTTTACCTTTTGAGCTTATGTATGATGCTAGTGACTATGCTGTTGGTGCTGTATTAGGACAAATAAAGGAAGGTAAATCCTATGTCATTTATTATGCAAGTAGAACTTTAAACAGTGCACAAATGAATTACACAATAACTGAAAAAGAACTATTTGCTGTAATATTTGCATTAGATAAATTTCGTTCTTACTTAATTGGTTCTTCAACTGTTGTATTTACTGACCATGCTGCTGTAAGGTACTTAATGTCAAAACAGGATGCAAAACCAAGGCTGATTCGATGGATTCTATTGCTTCAAGAATTTATTATCACTATAAAGGATAAGAAGGGAGTTGGGAATGTTGTTGCTGATCACTTATCAAGACTCACACCAGATTCATCAACAGAAATAACACCTATTAATGATTCTTTTCCAGATGAATTTTTATTTTCTACTGTTACAATGCCTTGGTATGCTAATATTGTTAATTTTCTTGTAACAGGAGAAATGCCACCTCAATGAAATGCTCAAGATAAAAGAAATTTTTTAACTAAGGTGAGAAAGTTTTATTGGGATGATACTTATCTCTTCAAATATTGTCGTGATCAAATATTTCGAAGATGCATACCCGACAATGAGGTAAATAAAGTTATTGAATTTTGTCATTCTGAAGCATGTGGGGGACATTTCTCATCAAAGAAAACAGCTGCAAAAATCTTGCAGTATGGATTTTATTGGCCCACTTTATTTAAAGATACACATGCATTTTGTATAACTTGTGAAAATTGTCAAAAGTTGGGATCAATTTCAAAACGAAACATGATGCCTTTGAACCCCATTCTTGTTATTGAAATCTTTGATTGTTGGGGGATAGATTTCATGGGACCATTTCCGTTATCATTTGGATTTACATATATCTTAGTTGCAGTAGATTATGTTTCAAAATGGATTGAGGCTATTCCATGTCGACATAATGACTATAAAACAGTCATGAAATTTTTGAAAGAAAATATCTTAAGTCGATTTGGAATCCCTCAAGCCATTATAAGTGATGGGGGTAAGCATTTTTGTAATAAACCATTTGAAACATTAGTGAAACAATATGGTATTACTCATAAAGTTGCCACCCCTTATCATCCTCAGACAAGTGGACAAGTTGAATTAGCAAATAGGGAGATAAAATAAATTTTAGAAAAAACTGTAAACCCAAATCGCAAAGATTGGTCTTTAAGACTAATTAATGCACTGTGGGCTTATAGAACTGCTTTTAAAACTTCATTGGGTATGTCTTCCTATAGGATAGTTTATGGGAAACCTTGTCACTTACCTGTGGAACTTAAGCATAAAGCCTACTGGGCTATTAAAACTTTCAATGAAAATCTTGATTCTGCTGGACACATACGTAAATTACAAATAAATGAACTTGAAGAATTGAGAAATGATGCATATGAGAATTCAAAAATTCATAAAGCTAAAATTAAAGCCTTTCATGATAAAAAAATTCAGAGAAAAATATTTGACACTGGTCATAAAGTTTTGCTTTATAATTCTCGACTTCACATATTCCTTGAAAAATTAAGATCAAGATGGAGTGACCCTTTTATTGTGAAACATGTGTACCCTTATGGAACAATTGACATTGAAAATCCTAGAAATGGGAATGTGTTTAAGGTAAATGGGCAAATACTCAAGCCGTTTCTAGAAAACCAAGCTTTTCATGAAGAATTTACATTCCTATCGGATCCTTGTTACAAGACCAATTAATCTTTATTTTATATATTTACATATTTATATATATTTATTCTTCTTCTAACATTTTTTTTACTTGCAGGTTAATTTAGTAGTTTTGTTAAAGTTTTGTTTTGCACCTCGGTTAAGTGGCGGATAACGGTACTCCGTGATATTTCAAATCGGTTTTGTCAGTTTTCCATAATTACTGATATCTTCTCTTCTTCCCCCTTTTCTAAAAAAAAAAATGAATGACATTCTAAAAAATTTGAAAAAGCGTTTTCCCCCATTGCCTCAAAATTCCTTAAAGAAAATTTACCAAGCAAGATGTGAAAGATTAAGGTTATTAATGATTATAAATATACCTATGGATTTACGTTGGTTAATTGAAGCCAAAGTTAGATTGACAGGTGAATTTTCAGACTCATTCATTTCCTACATGCCTGGCTTAGGTAAAAGCTCTTTTTCAAAAAAACGAAGAGCAAAACGATTAAATATTTGTTACAAGTGTGCACGTACGACTTGCAACACACGTTGCCGCACTTTAGGAATGGTGTCTGTAAATCGCAAAGATAAAATTAGGTTCATTAAGGATAGCCTAAGTAAAGAGTCTTTAGATAATATTTTATCGACTCTTGAGACGTATCCTAGTGGATATGTGCATATTGTAATTCATGAATTATGGGACATATTTCTAAAAGAACATGAGCGGTACAGTCTCGGGAATCTGACTTTAAAAGACCCTGTTTGCCAATTTATAAGAAAATTGGATGAGAAGCCTATCCCCGACCCATAAAGGGCGTTTAAGCCGTTACTGGACGTAAAATTAGAGGAAGATGTGAGCCACAATCACAACTACTTGTATATATCTACTATAGCTGTTATTTTTAAATGTTTCATTTCAAACTCAAACGTCTTTTCAATAATCAACCACCTATAATCCTTTTTGAAAATTTTGCATTTTAAGCCGACAACCCATGTGACTTTTCCAGCTAACAAATTGAAAATTGGTAAAAGGTGTTGAATCTTGTATTTCAAGCCAATAGCCATGTGATTTAACTTTGCAATACCTTTTAGCTCTATAAATACATTGCATTATTTCTGCATCTTTGTACAAACTCAAAATCATTCAAGAGAGAGGGTGAGCGTAATCATGGAAGGATCATCAACTCGTAAATTCACAAAAATTTGTGTCTTTTGTGGATCCAGCCCTGGAAAAATTAGTGAGTTTATAAAAGCAGCAGAAACCCTTGGTAAGATGTTAGCTGAGCGCAATATTCATTTAGTATATGGGGGAGATAGTCTTGGATTAATGGGACGTGTGGCAACCGCTGCACAAAATAATGGCAGTAGAGTTTTGGGTATCATACCAAAAGCTCTAGCTGTTGGAGACATTGTAGGAAAAATAATTGGGAATGAGTTACAGGTATCATCAATGCATGAACGATTTTTTTTTATGCTTCGTAATGCTGATGCCTTCATAGATCTACCTGGAGGTTTCGGAACATTGGAGGAAATTTTTCAAATTGTCTCATGGGTACAATTGCAAATCCATAAAAAACCAATTGGTTTGTTAAACGTTGATGATTTTTATAATGGGTTGTTATCTTTTCTTGACTATGCGGTGGAAAAAGAATTCGTCTCATCTGCAGCACGACAGATCCTCATTTCTGCTTCAACTGTTGATCAGTTACTCGATGAACTACAAGCTTTTACACCTCTATCTGATCCAATAATGAGTCAGATAGATTGGTATACTGATAACAGTGAAAAGAAACGCAGGATAGATTTGACGCTTCATCTGTAGCCTATCTATTTCTATGTATTTTTAAGCTTTTTTGTGTGGCTTGTTTTATTTTTTTGTGTGGCTTGTTTTATTTTGTTGCAGGTTTAATTTTCAATAAAAGATGTTTCAGGTGATATCTTCTATATTTTACTCTTTCTATATTTTGACATTGAGGACAATGTCTCAATCTGGTTGGGGGGAGGATAGTTGATATATAATGTTAGTGTTAATTATTTTATTTTGTTGTTGTTATCACTTTGTTATGTAAAAAAAAAAATTTATCATGAATGGCGTGAGTAAAATATTCATTTATGTATTCTTGAGACGCATTCTAGTTCTAGAATGACAGAGTAAAGAGTACATTATAAACTTTTGAAATACATTCTAATTAGTTTATTTTTAATGCATTTTATGTATAATTGTTTGTTGCTTAAGTTTTTGCTAATTCTTGCGTAAATAAATTTGCTTTACTATCGATGTATGATTTCAAAATTGTTTAGTTTAAATCACTTTCTCTATTTAGGTTACTAAAGAATAACTTCTAAAATTATTTCTTGAGAACAATACTAAGTCTTGTGGTAAGATGGATGATTCAATATATATAGCCAAGAGAATTTCCATGTTGAAGTATACATATTATTTTATAAACTCACATATCTTTTGTGAGTGAGTGGAGAGGTTTGAGATAACAGCTTACGAACTTTCATTGATCTTTTGAAATGGTTAATTTTTATTTGGAATGACATTATTTGGGATGATGAATGATTTGGTTGCTTAGCTGAAGGATAAAAAAAAAATTGAAAAAGTATTATGGTGATAAATTGCTCTTATTTTGTAATGATTTCTTATGTCTTTCAAAAAAGAAAAAAAAATGAGTAAAAAAAAATTTTTAAAAAAAAAAAGAAAGAAAAGAAGTCAATTCAGTTCAATAAAGTCTTCATTCAATTTTAGAAGACTAAAGTCATTAAGAAGCAATCTTATCACTGAATTCTATATTCGTAAGATTCGCATTAAAAAAGTCTTGAAGCTGGCATTTGGCAATAATGGTTTGACTCTAAATATTTGATTTTCCTATCTTTGGATCAATGTTAGTTTGTCTGTCTATCCTTAAATGTAACTTTTTCTTGAGCGATTATCTGTTTTTCAACTCCATGAGTGAAATTCTAAGTCATTAAACAAGTTATTCACCTGTAAGGATATGGAGTTGAGGCTTTTACTTGAAAATTTTTTAAGGCTATATATGTTGTGGTTTGTGGTAAGAAGGCTTTGGATTAATTCACACACACACAAAAATATTTTTGAAAGTTATGATTGAAATAACCTTTATAGCGATTGTGATTTTAAAACTGACGTTTTGTTTGAAATACTTAGGTAGTGTTCAAATTTTATTTATGCTCGAATTGCTAGGGACTAACAATAAGCCAGTTGGGGGGTGTGATGAACACTTGAAATTACACATTTAATAAGAGTTTTACATGATTGTTTTATATTACTAGTGTATTTAATTTTCATAACTTAAGTATATTTACAATATTGTACTTAATTATCTTATAACTATTTTGTGGCAGGTTTGGTAAAATGGGCATAACTTTCTACCTAAAGGTCCAATTGAGGTGATTCTTAATCCTATATAGATCTGACTCAATGGACTAATATATTTTATTTCACAAAGCATTGGAAATTCGAGTGTTTAGAGGGTGAAAATTTGCCTAGAACAGAATTGATCTGCAGTACAGGCCCAGTTTGAACAGTTATTAGTATTTGGCCTATAACTATAGAAATACGTATGATATTACTCAATTTGGAAAGATAAGAGACTTATCTACAACTTTTATGTTTTCCATGACAGCTAATTCGGATCACATCAATTCCAAATTGGATAATCAAGTGGGTGCCCTAGTGATAATGAATGCAAATTATCTTGCCACCATTTTTTACTTTCATCAACCAAGTGGTTCCCTCCAAATTTGTCTCGATTTATCCATATTTTTCTATAAATAGGTGGCTTGTTTATGCCTAAAGGATGTAATTAGAAAGTTAGAATTTAGTTCAAAATACTTTTCCTTTGTATCCATTTCCTTGTACTATTATTTCTCTTGTTTACTATTAAGTCATGTTATTTCTTCTTCCATTTCTTTTCTTTTCATTTAGTTTTATTATGTCCAAATAATTTTGTTTAAGTTAAGGTGAAAGGGTGAAGCTCTTGGAAAGGTAATAAGATATGTTTAATATTTATTCATGAATTAATGCTTCATTTTTAAGTTATGTAAATTTATATATGATGTATTTATTTTGTTTGTAGAATTAATACCCTTTCTTCTAAAGTGGTGATTCTTGATTTATTATTGACAAACTTAATACTTTGCACAATAAATTCTTGAAACCATTTACAAGATTTTGTTTATATAACCTTTCTTGTAAAGTGGGAGTCTTGATTTATTGTAGACAAATATAAAGATTGGCATAATAAATACTTGAACTCATTTATAAGATTTGGTGTATAATAATTGAAAGAAATAAATACTAATCAATATATAAATGATGATGAACTTTAATTGCTATATTTTTCGGTTGGAACCTCCTTTGTGTGAGGATTCCAATTGAGTTATAGAAAAAAAAATTAAATATATTCTTACTTCTTATGCCAAGAGTGAATCCCTATAACCTTAGCTTTTTATTTGAATTGGTTAATTGAAATAATATTTGCAAATATCTTATACTGCATTAATTATCTTAAAAGTGTTTATAATTTGGAATTTTAATTCTACTTCCCTGTGGATCGACCCCGTTCTCATCGGGTTATTTATTACTTCGACAATCCTGCACTTAGGAATAACTTCTATATTCTGGACGTGTCAATAACCTCAGAGGGCTCTAGGTCACCCTTGTTGATGCCTAATTTTCTTAGCATCCTTGGAGGTAAGATATTGACTCCTAAATCATTATCGATCATGATTATCTTGCATGGTACTCCATTAAGGTCAGCCTTCACATATAATGGTCGAATATGCTTGGTCATGTGATCAATTGGGTGAGGTAACGTTAGAGTCGCTGGTTAATCAGGCTCATCCCTAATATGGCAAATGATAACCACATCTCCGTCTGGGGTAGGCGATTGCCGTGGTTTTGACAGGAATGATTCAGACAGCATAACTACTATGTTGATGTTTTATTTAGGGACGTCCTTCTTTACTATCCCCTAGTAAGGTTGATCTATTTATATATCAGGATTAGAAAGATTATCATAGTCAACCTAGATCTCTTCATTTTCTTTGGGGTGATTATCTACCCTTTCTGTCGACTAAGACCTAAACTTTCTTTTGGGGTTTGTCACCTTTATGGTCAGCCATGAAGGCCATTGTAGCCTTAATGCTCTACTCTCATAGAGCTTTTTATTGATGCTTTCAATCTTTGCCAAGTTCTCCTCAGAATTATGACAATCGCCTTGGCTTTTGGAGGCCTTTTTATGACGCCTAACTTGCTCACGTCTCTGCATTCTTCTTTTAGTCGAGTCTTGGTCGGCTTAGGTCGAGAGGGAATACATTCTCCTAAATGATCAAACATGCTCTGCCTCGGCTTGTTAACTTTCTATTGGCCAACAGTGTTAGCTCTGGGTTTAAAAGTTTGTAAGGGCCATTGAAGGGCATTAATTTTATCTAGGTCACCCGGGACATTTTGGAAATGGTTTGGCATTGAGGGCAAGTTAGACAAGCTTTCTTTGAGGTCAGCTAGTCTTTTCAAATTTGGCTCTAATGTGACTACCCTCTCTTTTCTGGTTGCCTCAGGAGCCGAATCATTCACTTGGATCTTGATTCTTGACTTGTCTAGTGTCAGACCCCCATGGACGATCCTTCTCTTAACAGCTTCCTTTTCGAAGAAGGGATGGCCACGTTTATACCAGCTGTGGGGAAGGGATCAGCCTCTACAAGAGGAGCCTTTCTTTTAAAGCTGAAGAGAAGTCGACATTCATCGATCAGCCGCTGTATCTTATTCTTAAAGACAACATAGTTTTTTGTACAATGTCGCTAAGAATTATGTCATTTATAGTAGTCTTTCCGTCGATCGACTGAGGAAATTGTGTGGCCTTCAGACAACTTGACTTCCTTGTCCTTTAACAACCAATCAAAAATCTAATCAACATTTCGCATATCAAAGGAATACTTTCTGGTGATCTGGATTTTTTACCGATCTTTTTCTTTTCTTTGCTGAGGGACACCATTTTCAGCACTGGGCACTTATACGGCCCACCTTTGACTACCTTAATAAGGCATACTTTCTCATTAGAGTTTGATTCTTTTATTTATTTTCTGAATTAGCCTAGATGGTCACGACCTCAAGTTGATTCTTATAGTAAGTTCCTTTTGAGGACTTCGACTTCTAATGTTTTTATATTAGAAGTTGATCATAATTGACCGTCTAGTTTTCTAATTCATAAAGAACTCAAAAGTGATGTCCTTTAAAGTTGTCTCTCATCACAAAGGACATTCATCGGATGACCATAGGTATTTCGCACTCGGTCCCAAGCTTTTTGAATCGACTTATATATTTTAAGACCGATTTATCCAGCATCTGGGTAACTCTGGCCAAGTCGATAAATGTGACTTCCAGAGGTAGCTTATAGAATTCAGCATGGAACTTATTCTTCTTCTATTCCCAATTAGCAATCGACCCAAGCATTAAGTTGGTGTACTAAGTGAATACCGTTTTTGGTAAGGAATTGCCAAACAGTCTTAACTTCAAAATTATGACGAGCTAGCCTCACCACACTGCACTATAAATCTAGAAATGTGCTCAAAGGTGGTGATATTTTCTTCGCCAGAGAACAAAAAGAATTTAGGGATCTTATATCCCTTCGAAAAAGGAAAAAAAGTATGTCAATACTATAGGGGTAAGGCTTCTTATAAGAAGGACGCACTATAAGCCTTAGATCAACCCTCATGTTCGGTAATACTTTGGCTAGCATATTGTGATCTAATTCAAGTCACCTGAGACTGCTGGTATGCTACACTAGGTCCATAGACCTAAACTGAATTAGCATATATTAGGTTTGGCCGACTTGGTCTTGGTTATGTAGTAAACTTTACAAGTTAATCATGTTGTTAGCTTGGTTAAAACTAAAACTTTTTCCTGACTGACTGTAGTGGATCTGAGAATTATAAGAGTCAACCCTCTCAGGATGCCTAAGTATATTGACCTAACTATAGGGTAGGTTAGCCTAATTATGTTGTTGTCGTTGAAGCTTTTGTAACTTAGAGTTTGGTCGACCCTGAAGAAAAGCTGTTGGCTCTGTATGGTTCTGTCTCATCACCTCAAGGTTCTTATGTATGCTTCGGCTGATATTCTATTATCTTCAATCAAAGGCCGAAACATAACGACCATTTGGTTGGTTAATATAATGCCGAGCTACTAGTTTTCTTAGGTGATTTGAGAGACCAACCATTAAATGTCAGTTGTAGAGAATGGTCTGGGATATGCAAGAATATTATGATGAATCTCTTCCAACGACTAGTTTAGCAGGTCTTCTTCTACATGGGCCAAATGCTTTCTATCTGCTCAGCTACTAATGGATCTCTGAACTAAGATGGTATAGTCGCGGATACTTTAACACCATTTTTTCCTGTGCGATTTTTGACTATCTGTCTAGTTATTACTGTTATATAAGGATGTGGTCCTACTAAATGTGCCAAAAAAATGTTTGTGGAATAAAGTTCAGGTCCGTGTATCCTCTGTGTTCGGCGAGACAGAGATCACCCCAGATTGACAAGAAACCGAGACTGAGGATTTTACCAGCAAGCGAGGTCTATTGCTAAACCTGGGCTGGAGTACAACATGTGTTGGGAAGCTTGGGTACTTTTTGGAGAAGAACAAGCAAAACTCAGCAACATTACTATAGAGTTTTTCAATAAACAAGAACGCTGAGTCCTAGGTTAAAGGAATAAAGACGAGAGAAAAGATAAAAACCTAAAAAGCTTGTGTATAATATATATTGAATAGTTGATGATTACAATAAGAAATCAAACATATTTATAAGCTGTAAAAACCTAAACTTAATTTTATAAGGAAAGTATTTTTAACATAACACGACTTCCTTTTATGTACAAATTCCTATATAAGCTACAACACATTGAAACCCTAAAATAAAAAAGCCCATTCAACACTTTTTAGGCTAACGCCAATATATATCACACTATGTAGGGTATATGCCATTTACTCCTTTATTAGATTCGTTTATTACAAAAAAAATCTCCTAATATTTAATAATATCCAAAAAATCTATCTGCCATTATAATTGTAATTATATGAATTAACTTTGGATAGACGTAACAATCTTTTTATTTACAATGTCAATAATTGCATTTGTATAATACCAAAGAGTAAAAATACTCTATATAAATAGCAAAATTAGTATACTTCTATTATCAAATAATTAATAAAAATAATACAGGACTTCATCATATTATGAATTATTATTTAATGTCTTCATTTTAATTTGTTAAAATGAAATTACTTAATATCAGTCGTTATATTAATTTAAAAAATAAAGAAAAGTCATTAATTACAGTAAAATATAAATGTAATATTTACACAATATTATTTTAATTGTTTAGAACTATAGTGTTAGCATAGTCCTTATGGTGGTTTACAGCAGATATGGCCTAATCTTTTTGGCCATAACCTGTTTTATGGCTTACATCTTTGTATGGCATGTATTGATGTCTTTTTCTTAGGTGACATCCTGTTTGCATGGTTGTTTCACAATTTTAATTTTTAGGGTTATAAAAAGTATAGGCTCATGCCTTTATTGGAATTCAGAACATCTTTTCCTTTAATGAATCAAATTACGCTAATCAAGGTTCTAGATAGTTTTATTTATGGTAGGCACAGTTAGCGACTTGTGGCTCTATTTTTGGATGTAGGGGTATCTTTTCCATTTGGTTACATAGATTGGGTTGTTCCAAGGTTTAGTTAAGCTTCTTATGATAATAATGGCTAGTTAATTATGACCTATTTTGGTATTCTTGACTATTTTATTTTTATAAGCCCTTTACGCTTGAGGACTTTCTCCTTTGGTTGATTTATGTTATATCAGCGGGTCGTGCTAGGGCAACTATATGTCTTTTTTTATGTGGCTTATACTAGTGCCTTCGTTATATGGATTGCTCTAGGGTTTGCCTTAATAACTCTCGTAGTTCATATGAATATGTATTCAGAGTGTAGAGATAATGCCTTTCTTCCCCTTTATATCTTAAAATGACGTCTCCCTTTGTGAATTTTATCTTCCTATCTAATGTTAAGTTAATCTACTTATGGTGGATGTAGTCATCCAATTGTGGTAGCATTTACAAACTGTGCTAACATTTTAGCTGTATTCGAGCTTTTGTGGATAGTGTTTGTTGTAAATATGTCAAGTCTTCATATAGTTTATTTTTTGAAAGTTTTTTTTTACGATTTCTCACTATAATGGCTCATGTTATGGAAGCTTCACCATACAAGCTTCTTATAAGAATGGCACTTTGAAGTCTTCTCTTATGGGTACAAGAGCAATGAGGCATTTTGCATGAGAACCATGCCATGAAGGTTTTTTTTCACAATGATGACATTATAGAGGCATCTTATATGGGAAACATGACATGAAGGCTTTCGTAAATATTTCAGTATCAATAGGACAACATGGACATCATTCATAGGTTCTAGGCCTCGAAGGCATCTATATATCTTTTTTGTACATGCTTCTATATACCTCAGTAAATGCGAGCATTTTATAGAACATTTTCTATGAGGCAACTGGGTCAGCACGGGAATCTATAAACAAAATTTTAAATGTGGGCATCCTATGTGGGACATTTTTACATAAGGCATTCAAACATCACTGGTAATCGATATAATGTAGCTTTTCTAAAATAATGTAAACTTTCATGATGTCCATAGAAAGCTTATATAGGACTCCTTTCATACAAAGTCTATGGTACAATGCAAATTCCATGTCATAGTTGGCTTGGGGTTTTATTTTGGAGTTGGTCCTGTGTAAGTGTTCAAACTTCAACACGGACTTCTATAGGACTTGTTTAGTATGGATGCTTTTTTGTGAATCATATCTGAGACAAAGCGAACTTCATACTTTTTAGTATGATTTCTCTATTGGATACAGTTCTAAGTGAGGGTACAACTTAGTGTTAGCTTTTCACTTCTTTTTTAAGAGAGTGTTGATATCTTGTTGTTGGGTGCTATACCAAGAGAGGTAGAGGTTTGGATCATACTATTAGTCTTCTATATTTTTTGTTAGGTCATGAGGATCTAGTTGCGTGTTGTATATTGACTTAGGTTTTATGTCAAGTAAAGTTGAGCTCTTAACTTCTATCATAGCTTGGTTTTTGCTCTTAAGTACTTCTAAAGCCTAGCCTCTTCTTTCTTATTCATATAAAAAAGACCTATTATGCTAATCTCGTTAGGCTAACCGAACCTATTGCACATTTTACAGGAGGAGTTATAAAGAAGTATGGCCTTGTAAGAGGCATTTTGTTTGGTCAAAGCGCTAAGGCTTAGTCATCCACTTTGCGTGTGGTCATGTTGCTTGGGTATAATGCCAACGCAAGGGTTTTAGTCATCCATTTTGTGAGTATACATTTTGCTAGGATAGAACACCACGGCAAGGGTTTTAACTATCCACTTTATGAGTCGACATTCCATGTGTTTAGGTTGTATATAGGGGATGAAGTGCTTAGCAATTACTTAAGGAATAATAGAAGGTTTTATTACTCTCAATAAATGAAAGGATTACAAAAAGCTTCTATTTAACTTTAGTGTACATGTCACGCTTATTGATGAAAGACTATTACTTAGTTGTAGTAACGCTTGAGCCATTTGTCATTGATGAGGTTATAAAGCATTTTTTCTTTCTGTTGTTGCCAACCAGTAGTAACTGTTACCATAGGCCACCTTAACAATATATGGGACATTCTATTACGGTGTGAACTTAGAGGTTGGAGCCATATTTTTCTTGACATGCTCATCCATGATAAGCGTAGTATGATATATATTATTTCTCCATTTTAGCTTTAATTATTGCTATTTTTGAGTAATTATGGTCTATTTATGTATATTTATGTTGAAATTGCAGGACAAGCACTTAAATAGACTAATGAGAAAGGAAAGCAGCAAAAAAAAGGCCAAATAGTGAAAATTTAGATATAGAAGTGTAAAAAAGCAATGAACGCACCCAGTATTCATCTAGCAGGATGAATGCCTCAGCGTTGAAGCATAAAATACCCTAGGGTTCATCTAGAAGGATGAATGCCCTACCATTGAAACATAAAATAACAAAGTGTTTTTGGGAATTATGAATGTAGTGGCGTTGATATAAAGGCTAACTTTTCAAAATCTCCAATGCCTAGTGCAGGAAGGCAACACAGCAGTGGTAAAACGTCCTAGCATTGTAAGAATGAGAATGCTATAGTGTTTATACATAGCAACTGAAAACAACCTTGCATTCTAAAAAGCAACGCCATGGCATTATGGTTATTTTCTGCACTATATAAAGCAACTCTTTTGGATTTTTACTGGAGCTTGAACATTCTACCTTTATTTCATCATCAAGGAAGCACATTCTAGGTCAAAAATCACACTTTTAAAAGTAAATAAGCATATTTCTACACTTGGAACTCATTTAAAGAATGATCAACATCATCAATGGAGGCTAACACTTGCAAGAGAAGCATTGAACCAAGGCTTAGAAAGATCATCTGGACTTCATTTTTGTATTTATTGATCTAAACTTGGTTGTATTATGTTATCTCTTGTATTTTGTTATTTGAACTTAATTATGTTGAACTAAATATACTTTCTAGGATTGTAGCCTTGAACTTAACTATGTGTTTGTAAATATTTCAACTTTGAATTCATGAACTTGTTTTTATTCATTTTGTTGGTACTTAATGCTTGCATTTAACCTGACTAATCTTTTACATGAACTTTGTATTCATTGAGATAAACTTGGAAAAGGCATCTCAGTGAATAGCCTATGACAAATTGATGTATAATTGTAGAGTAGCATATTTATTTTTAGTTAGGATATGAATATACCTAATTGACATGCATGGTTAATACAACATAGATTTAATGAATTTCACTTAATCCTGGAACATAGGAATATAGGCATTGGATTGAGTGGGATATAATCGTCTGACCATTGAAAGAGGCTTGTGATGAGCTTAATGTTGTGACCAATAACTAACTAAGGAATTAACATTCAAAGCATATTCATAACAAACACGGATTAAAGGATAGCTACACATCCTAGACTTGAATTATCATTAATAGTGTTGAAATTTTTTATTTGCATACTTAATTGTTAATTTAGTATTAGTTTTATTTTCAATTGAATCAATTTGTCAAGATAAAAATATGAGAATCAATTTTAGTACACAAATAGAGCGAAGCATTTAGTCCTTGTGGGTTCGACACCCCTCACGCTTTATTACTTGTTAACAATAGCATGCAGTTATGCTATTTAGGTTTGTTTATCATTTCATATTGATTTACACATATAGTTAATTATACACTTGAGCATAAGTAGCTAGCGAACCCAAACATAACAAGCCACCCTTAGTACGAGGTCACTCATGTTGATTCTCTTTGTAATTGACAGAATTGGCATCTACTTTGGTTGTCTGATGCCGATATATTATTTTACTCATTTAGGTGTTTTTTCATTTCTCATGTATTGCCTCTAGTTTTACCATGAGGTTAGACATGGGTATTGAGGAATCAGTTTGTACAAGCACTACTCTAAAAAATGGGCACATATAACACGACTAGTGCTATGGTCACTGATCCATAAATAAGGGAGTACAAAGAGTAACTAGTGGCTTTGTATAATGATGTTTTGTAAGCCTAAAGGGCATCATTAAGGTGAATGCTCCAATTTGCAGAGTATTAGTGTACCATTTTGCCAAGTATTTTTAGTAAGGTTTTATTGGTTGCCTCGGCTTGGTTGTTGCTTTGGGGGTAATATGGCATTGAGCATTTATGCTTAATGTCATACCGCCTCAAGGTGGCTTTAATATTCTTATTCAAGAAAGGTATGCAATTATCACAAATCATCTTATGCAAAATGCTTTTAAGACATATGATATGTTACGTAAGAAATTTGACATAACAACGTTATTTTTTTTTCTTAAAGGTATAACCTTGACCCATTTGGAGAAATAATCTATAGTTGCTAGTATCCAAATGTATCCACTAGTAGGCGAATTAATTAGAACTAATAGATTTATCACCAAGGTATGAAAAAGCTAGGGTTTAGTCAATCTTGCAGGGTCGTGGAATGTTGATGTTGTAGGTTGACATAGATCTAGCAGTTATGGCCCTTCTTAACAAAATCTATTTAGTAACTAGTTCAAACATATAGGAATACAACTTTCACTTTTCATACCGTTCCCTACATTATATAACATAGGTTTCATATAGCACTTTTTATGCTTCTATGAAGCCAAGAGACCTTACGGCATCTTCTTTGTGACTTTCTTGAAAATGGATCCCACTTTCTATATAATACCACTTTGATAGTCCATAACGTGCCCCTCGTAAGGTATCTACGTAAGGTACTTGCCAATCTTCATCAATCGTTGTCATGAATACTTCTTCGTTATGAATTATGGCTTGACAATTTAGGCAGTTGACTTATATGGCATGAGTTTACTTTCTCATATCTGGCTAGTAATAGGTAGCTTTTTATGCATTTTTATAAATGTTTGTTATAAGCTTGATGCCATAAGTGGAGTGATGTATGTTGTACAATATTTTTTGACTCTCTATCTCATTGATGTTGCGAAAAAGTGTTCCTTCGTAGAGATTACCCATGATTAGTTTGTAATCTTTAAGTGTTTTATGGCATGAGTTCTTGCTTAGACTTTATAAGGTTCATTCTAATCACTAGCTATGTCTTGCTCAATGTCTTATTGTTCATCTTAAGAATGGATTGTTTGATTATGCTTTCTAACTATGATGCTTGTTGTTTCACTAGCTAAGCTCATCTTAGCCCCCAATGTGGCAAGAGTGTACACATGTTTATTTTTAGAGTGTATAACATGCTCTATGCCCATTTCTTCAAATGTATCCAATAACGGCTGAATCATGGTCTTGTATGGTAATAAGGTAGGCTCTTGTATAGAAAACCTACCCTTGATTCATTAAATTACTAGTTTTAAATATTTTATCAACTTGATCTTTCTCGTGCCTAGTTTGATGGTGGTAAGAGTACCTAAGATGTTCGTTTCATATATTTGCTATATTATTAGTACAAAGAAAATCAAGTTGAAATAAAAAGAAAGAGAACACCATTAAAGTAAAGCATTCACCAACATTTCACTTCATTTATGGCACTCAACCTAAAACCCTAAACGTGCTTAGAAAGATCCCTACTGTAGTAACCAGTATCCACAACTGGTAAAAATAAGTATTTATATATGTATAAATATACGTATTTTATTTGTATGTAGGTGATACTTGATTTATATATTGTTATTAGTAGTGTTTGTATAGGTTAAGGTCATACTATTAGCATTGAGTTTAATTGCAAGACTTTAGATTTATTTAGGGACCAAATTGTAATACTTTGAAAGTTTTGGGAGTAAATTTGTAAATATAAAAAATTAGCCACTTAGTATAAAAATACACTTTTAAAACCCTAATTCTCTCATTTTGGTCGAGTTACCTCTTTTAGAGAGAGAGAAGAGAGAAAAAGAAGGGAGAGAAAGAGAAGAAGGAGAAGAAAAAGAAGAAGAAATTGAAATTTTGGATTTTAAGAGGTATATCACAACTATTTCTCAATTTATTGGTGTTAATTATGTTAATTTCTTTAATTTTTGATTTCTGGAAATATGTATAATTGAGTATTTGATGTGTATTTCGTATGATATTTTGAGAATTGATGATGATCTATAAGATAGCTTGATAAATCATGATGGATTGTAGAATTTCAGATTGATAGTCTCTTGATCCAAGACTTTTATAAATTGTTGTGATTCGATTCTGGTTTTGAATTTTGAGTATATGAAATTAGACATGTTCAGGATCATCTGAGACTTTGAATCGATTCAAAATTCTAGAAATTGAATTTGTTGTGAATTTACCAAAATGACCCTGAAATTCTGGAAATTTCTTATGTGAACAGTATGATACAGTGAAAAATAATTTTTGTCCGACTGAATGATCTTCAAAAATTACGAATTTATGGAATATGATAAGTTTATAGGTCTAATATGATATACTCAGAATTAAGAATTTAGATCAATGTGTTTGAAGTGTTATGATTTTCTAAAGTGTATCAGCTCATTGCAGTATTTGATTAACAGATTTTTAAAGCTATGGAATAAAATAGTTTTAAAATACTTTTGGCAGTGATTTGGAAGTAAACTATTTATCATGGATTGAAATATGTGTTAAGAGTAATTATGTGATAGTTTTATAATTTTTGAGTTAGTATATGATTTTATAAAATTGGGAGATTGAATACTGTTCAGTAAGTATCTTGATCCTATCAGGTTAGTAGTTTGGATTCGATGGTGTGTATGGAATGGATTGTGTAGGAATTTTGATATAATATTCATCTATAAGAAGGATATATGAGTCAAGAATGGTATATTCTGATTTTGGAGTAATTGGACATCATTTGATGTATTAGAAAATTTTGTTAAGTGTAAGTGGTCAGAATGATAGGTTTTGAGAAACCAAGTATTTAGATCAATTTGATGTGATAAATGCATTTTGTATAATTTTGTAAGCTATTTAAAGTATTTTGTGTGAATTGTGAGGCTTATGAAAGGACTAACTTGCATTGATAGGTTAAGGAGATTTAAGCTTTGTAGCTGAAAGTGTTAAGAGGTAAGTATACTAGACTTTTACTGAAATCACTATAAGCATAGTAATTGTCTATGTATGATTTTGTAAATGTGCTTAGAAATATGTTTATGTTATGCCAAAGTGTGTTTGATATGAAATGTGAAAGACATATGTTTATGAATGTGAGCATTGACATTAAGCATGGGCATACATGTGTTTTTGAAAGTGAGCTTTCAAAATGAAATGTGTTTAACAAAGAAAGCTTTGAAGTGTAATATGTCCATGAGAAACATTTTGTATTTTGAGGGTACTTGAACTCACTATTAACTTAGTAGGCATTTTATGTGATTTGTGGAGCCTTTATGTGTAGCCTTTCCTTCGGGATTGGTATATGTTATGTGTTCCGTATGTAGGGAGGATCCTATTGGTACCTAAAGAAAGTGTGAGTCATCACATTCGTATGGTGGCGTATTGGTGCATGTGAGAGGACTCACCGATGATCAGGGTGAAGGTTTGGCTTTTACCTTCGGGCATGAGCATTATATATATGTAATTTCAAGACCTCACTTGTACTATTCCTCTCATACGGTATGTCACCTACGAGTGACATTTGGCTCATTATGTGATATGTAAGTCCTACTAAGTAGTAGTTGAGTGATGGTATTCCTATTATATGTCTTGAAAGAATGTGTAAGCGCTTACATGACATGTGATTTGATAAGATTATGATTTTGATTGATCACAGCATATCATACATATGCATTGTGTACATATATGTATTTGTATTTGATATATGAAAAAACTAGTATGCTTACTGAGTTTTATACTCATTATAGTTTATGATGATTTCAGGTTAATAAGGTACATGTGTGCTTAGCGGATTTGGCAAGGCTTCTGTTGTTCCTTGGGTTTCCTAAGTTGTTAGGTTGCTAAGTGTTTCATTTGGGAACACGTGGGATAAGATATTTGATTTGTCCTTATTGAATAAATTCTTATGTATTATTTTATTGTGTGTGGTTGGATTTAGTTTAAGTTTCACCAAGTGTAGTAATGGATTGATTTTAAGTAAGAATTTGCAATGAATATATTCTGGGCTTCCGGTAACAAAGTTGCTACTGGTGACGTAGTAGAGTGTTAATCTCTGAGAAAACTCTGCGTATCTCCGTTTTACTAATTGTCCCAGTCATAATTCAATTGCTATAATTCTGAAAGAAATTAAAATGAATGTTTAAGTATTATTGAATGAATGTAAGTGATGTTGTGTGTCAGATCTTTTGGGTCTGGGGCGTGACACCTACTATATCCTTCAGTAAAATATTTTCTTAATTTGCTGACAATATAACTACTATATCAATTATAGTATAGCCTTTAATTGCATTTAAAACAACCCAAGTAATATCAAATGCAGTAATGATAATAAGTCATGGAGCTAGGTAGCCAGATAATACTAGCCTGGGGTAATAGATATTTAATGAAATCGATCATTGCCATAAAGTGGAGCAAGTGTGCCAAGAAGTAATGGTAGGCCTTTGTGAGGAATACACTAAGGCAAGACATATATGCTCTAGTCTGGAATACTTGGCTTCTACCCCTGATAACTATCAACTAATATAGTAGATGAGGTGTTCTTATGTTTACTCATCTTCATGGGCCAACAAAATGTCTATAATTGTAAGACCTAACATTTAGATATATGTACAATAACTTACCTTTATAAGAAGCCATCATGATGGAGAGTGCGAGGATTATCTACTAGATCTTTATTAAGGTTTCTTTTATTTATCCCACCTATTTATACTTAGGATTTTTCTTTAAGAAATTAAAGAAGCTAGAAATTAAGGCGACGAGACTAAGAGTAAACCTGTAAATGTAAGAAAGCTTATCGATCAAGCTCTTTAATTCTTTTTAGGTTTACGGAGGTAAACTACAAAAATGCTATGGACTTTAGCTGGATCAACATTGAATCCCTTTTGATGAATTACAAAATCAAGGAACTTGCCCACCGAAACCCTAAAAGAACACTTTTTAGGGTTCATCTATAGGTTGTATAGGCAATACCACTTGAAAACCTTCTCTAAAGGGGTACAAGTGCTCTTCTAGTATGGTTAATTTCACTACCATGCCCATTATATATAAAACATGGCTATCATGGCTCTTTGATAAGTAGTTCTTAGTCTTTTAGGCTAAATGGCATAACCGTCTAGTAAAGGTTGCCTACAAGAGTGCCAAATACTATCTTTTTTGCATCTTTTGCGGCTATCTTAATCAAGTTATAGCTATTGAAACCATCCATAAAAGATAACATCCATTATCCTGAGGTGAAGTTAAAGATGATGACTATATTTGGCAATAGAAAGTCATCATTGGCACATCCTTTGTTGGCAATGGAAAGTCATCAACACAAATACGAATCTTATTGTTCTTTTTTTTCACTGGAAAGTCATATGGGGTGTTTGATGGGTTTCACGAATCTAGCCCCTATTAGCTATTGAACTTCCCCTTTAATCTTTAGTTTCAAGTCTAAGTGAAAATTATGGTAAGGCTATCAGCTTAACTTTAGGCTGTAGGTTAAAAGCACTAGCATGTCTTGATATCCTTAAGCAAAAACATTTTTGTATCTTTTTCAATAAGTTAACCAACAACTTTTTTTGCTTTGATAAAAAACTTAATTCTTATGAGCACGAGCTTCATTATTTTATGATCGACACTTAAGTCCACATCTAGCTCTTCTATTATAATCAAAAAGCCATCTTATATGCACTTAAATGCAGAAATGGACCTATCCATTATGGCTTGTGGTATTTTTACTGCTGTAAAAAGGTTTGCATAGAAACTTTCTTTGTTGTCATTATTGGGACCTTTCCTTTTATAAGGTTGGGTCACATAATTGTTACAGAGGTAAACAAAATGCCTATTAAATACTTACTTCTGGTAGTAAAAGCATTCTAGCCTGGGCGTGCCATTACAAAAGATCATTCCTTTTGTTTGTTATTTATAGCTTCTCAAAGCTTAGGATTGTAGAGCTTGCCGTACTGGCTAGTCCGTAATAGTGGCATCCCAACTAGCTTAGCTAATATATTTCTTGGGCTAATATTGTACATGTCATAGGCTTGAGCATCTACGAGATAACTTTCGTTTTACAAAAAGGAGTGAGATTAGTCGTGATTCTATATAAGTTTCTTCATATTTTCCCTTTTATTTATTGGTAATATATCGTTGTAACCACTAATTTGTATATGTTTAACTATAGCCTATTGAGTAGTATCTGGTATAAAGCCTTGATGTTGATTACATGGAATAAAAGTGAGTGTATAATGGCCCACTTATAGCTATAAAATACCCTTCAGAGTCCTTGGATACATTACTAATGCTTGAAACTCAAATCTTTCTCCCCATAATATGCCTAGCAGGAATCTAAGCTGATTATACTATAGTTTCGGTATGATATTAATCGAGGCTTGTATGTCCTTCAAAACTCATATGATCAGCACATTATTGAGTCTAACTTCTAAGTACAGGGGCGCTTGTCGTCTGGGTATTGTGTCTCCTTATTCTTTTTAATGAAAATTACAACATTTATGGTTTTAAGATAAGCACGATTTAATTAAGCTTTGGCCGCATAGCATTGTGACCTATGTTATGCCAATATTTTAAGGAATGCCTTGGTGGCACCCTCACGTGCTTTATACATATACCTTAACTGATCAAAAAAGACTTGAATTTAGGGTTGCACTAAAATGCCTTTACTACAAGGTCTTGTAACTTCTTTTCTGGCTTTTCAAGCTCCTTATTTTGAATGGTTACTACTACTCCTTTTGTGATCTTCCTTGCTTGAGGTTTGACATCTCCAATTTATTCATGCAAGTTGACCATAACCGCCTCTCTTCTTATATCCTGAGCACTTCTAAAGTCTTGTTTGATTTGGCAGTGAATCATCCTTTGAAGTTGCCTACAATGCAAGGTAAGGTGATTGAACATTTGATGCAAATGACAAAGATTAAGACTTATTTTCTCCTTTCCTAATAGGGCCCTTCTTGGCAAATAAAGTTACACAAATATATCAAGTATTTATTTATAAATGAGGAATTCACCTCCTCTTTACTTAATGAAATAGGCTACTCTTTAGTGTTTTCTCTTAGTGGTCGTCTGTCTTATGGACTAGTTCAATTATCCATATACATGGCTTATGGATCTTTCTTTTTCTTCTTGCTAGGTCGCCACTGTCTGCTAGTTAAACTTTGATTGACAAAGCAATCCTCTGGGTAGCCTCTATGAGCTTGTTGAATAAGCAAATTTCTATATTCTCAAGGTAAGACTAATATTCACTGAGCATATTGTTAAAACAAATCTCTACAAGCTCTTCCCTTCTATCCATAGAAGTTCCTCCGAACCTAACTGGGTATGTTGAGAAATTCCACGAGGCGAACCCCTTTTTAATTCTTGTTACTACTAAGAAGATCTAGTAATATACATGAAAACGACATCTTAATTTTAAAAACAAACGAACAGAGTTTTCCCTATTTTTCAGAAAATCCATATAAACCTACAAAGAAATTTCACTTCTAATTCCAACACATCTCAATTCTACCAATTCGGACCTCCGGTCCTTTCCAAATCAAATCCAACACAACTCAATCATTTCGTTAAATCACAAAATAAGCATAATCATAAAAAGTAAAAACGATCATCATAAACTAGAAATCTCTTCTTCTTGATTCAACACATACTTACAAATATACATGCCTACAACTATTATGAATAAAGTAAAGAGTGCTATTAGCACATTTACATGTACAAAAATTATCTTTGGATTCGGCCCACTACTCGGCAATAGTAGAATCAGCAGCTTGCGTTCCGAGACCTGCACCTGGGAAAGGGGTTTAAAAACACAAAACATAAAACGGGTGAGCTAAAGAAGCTCAGTGAGTGTAAATGAGAATTCAATTACAAGAACATTATACAAAGATAGCAATTTCTAACGTTCATGCAGAAATTATACTTCTAAAACGGATGTAAAACTGTAAAACAGTTTCTAATATCATATGCTAATGAAATATTGCCGAGAGGTTTTATCTACATCTTTGGAAAACTATATTCAGAATCTGCATAACGTAATAACTGTTGTGTGCATATAAATGCATAAATGCTATCGGTAAATCGAAAACTAGTAAAATCTTCGCTCGGCTATTTTCTTTCTAAACTATACCAATGGTAACCCTAAAGCTCTATACCCACGCAGCGACTCAACTAGCACCGCATACGTGAGTAGGTTATGGGCACCTCAACTAGCAGCACCCACAGTGACATCTCAAGACATCTCACTGGCTATGCAGCGGAATCTTACATCGCATGCATATAGTGAGACAATATCTCGTACACATAGAGCGACTCACATGACTCAACATCTCGACTTCCCGGAGTTAGTGACACACCCCCAAGACCTGCCCATGTGTACGGGACATACCGGCCGGGTCTAATACAATCATCACCACTATAATCTGAGGGTACTAATGGCCTTAAAAACGAATGCAGAAATTTTAAAACTGTTTTACAAATCGATCATATAAAAGCATGTCTATGAATATATCAAGATCATAAATCATGTTTATGCATCGAAAGCTCATAAAACATACATAGTCATTGTGCGAAAACATAATAACCGAAAAGTAAAAGAAATGGCATATTTCCACTCACAACCGCTCCGCACTCAATTTCGCTACCGATTCCTGCTCCCGTTAACGCTCTCGGTTATCTTCACCTACGCGCCATAAATGACATTTAGAACCAAATCGAACACTAAAATCTCATTTAACTACTAAATGCCTTAATCGGCATACAAAGCCTGGATGTAAACTACTTCCCGATTTTAGTTACGGAGCCATAATCGAAACTAACTCACCATCCGGCGCCCTAAAAATTATTGAACACCTTATAATTTGATTGGACATACTTGGCCTTCACCTTTCCAACATAGACAATTATGTCTCATTTTCTTCATTTTTGGGTTTTTCCATCAACCATATACATTCAATTCCCAATATGCATCATTTACACACAACAATTCAATCAAAACACTACTCAATTCCTAACTTCCCTAAAGTGGCAGAATTTCACCCTAGGTTCCAACACATTACTTTTCTCAATTTCTTGTTCCAATTACAACAAAATCATGCCAATTTCATTCTAAAGCCCTAATTACAATCAATTGAAATATCTACAACAAAATCACCAAAAACTCTAATTCTCACCTTGCCAATTTCTTCAAATTGATGACTCCTTCAAGCTCCAAAGTAGAATTCAACTCAATCTAAGCCAAGAATACACATAAGAACATCAATTAAAACATTCTTGAAATCTCACTTATCAAACTCATAAAAGATGCTTTTCTTACCTCTTTTTCTTGAATTTCCACTAATAGAGACTTTAATTGAACTTAGGGATGGGTTTGTAACCTTAATTTGGCTTGATTACACATTAAAATTCATGAAAAAAAACTTGAATACTCACTGTAGCAGCACGCCCCTTTGAAGCTCGAATTTCTCTCTTTTTTTTTTGGCTAAGTGTTGGTTTTGATCTCTCTTCAAATTTCTACACACTTCTAACATATATATAGTGCTCCCTCAATTTACCATTTGCCCTTCAACTTACTTAAAACTTCTAATTTTCCATTATTTAAAAACTAATTATGTAATTAGTTCATTTGTAACTATCTAGTTAGAATAGTTCAAAGAACTAACTAGAACTTCCAACTTGGCAATCCATGAGATTTCTTCTAATTAGTCCATTCTCTAATATATGAATTATGTTTCTTAACAAAGGCTTGTTCCATTCATAACCCTTAAATGGAAATTCATGTAGTAAATTAGAATTTTTTTTTCCAAGCCAATGGAGAAAAATTCTAAAAATATTCTAGGGTCGTCCGGCGCACCGATCGAGTGTGAAATTATCAAATTAGGTCTAATATCTCTCATGTGCACTATAAAGGGAATATTTCTAATAGGGTTAAAATCGAGTAACCCTACAATGTCTTATTTGTTCTATACCGAAATCTAGGCGCCAATACTACTAATAGGGATTGGATATTACACTAAATCTCTGAATCGTTAAACATATTCAACAAAAGGCTTGAAGTAACTTTGCTTGGTCCGATTAAGTTAGATTATAGTAACTCTTTCCTTGCTTTGGAAATAGGTCTTACAAAACTTTGATGCCATTTCTTCTAGTTAAGAATATATCCTATATGCACGACTTACAAGAGACTTAGAGAATTCCTTGAACTGCAACCTTTTATTATTAGCATGTGCCTAAGAATGTGTTCTTTAGAATTTTCTTTCTTGTTATCGAACAAAGGAAATGACGGTGTGTCGTAGCCTCAAGGATAGGGCATGTCAAGAATCTTAACTGGGTATGCCAAGATAAGGACATACTCCATTTCTACCATAGGGTTGCTACAACTAGCCTAATTGATCATTGCTAAGATATTAAACTGAGTAAGGGCTTTAGTTTTTTCCCTTTGCGCGTGGTTATTGGTCAATTTTTACTTATACATCATTTTTCAAATGTGACCTAGGTAGCATCTAGTGTAGGTATTATGGTTGTAGGTGTGCCTACCATTTTAGCTATGATGATGGCTTAGAGAAATTCCTTTTGATTTTATCATAATGTCTTCTACAAGGCATCCTTCTTAATTTGAGTCATAGCCCTCAACTTGGTATCTATGGCTTATCTTCCTCCTTTGGATTTAAAGGGATATGGTTTTAGGATATCTCATGATAAGAAGACTCATCTTGGTTTTTGAATAGAATATTCCTTTAATTATTGCCTTTAGCTCTCTTGAAAAAAAAAAAAGTTTTTAGCTATAATCATGACCTCAAACTATGAAAGGTGTGGGAAATTGATTGTGTGCTTTAATAACCTAGCGCAAACGCACGTTATCGTATTAAGTAATATAGGATTTTAAGTCCAAGTATCGATCCCATAGGAACTATACAATCTAATTATATAAATCAAGTACTAAAATTGTACGTACTTAACTTTTATTCAAAAAACTAACATCTAGAATTTATTTAACTAATCTAACTCTATCAATTAAACTAAACAAAAGTAAAAAGTAGAATTCACAAATAAAGATAATATAGGGTTTTGACTTGTCCCCTAGTATTTCATTGGACTCATTAATGACTTAGTTAATCCCTTAATACTAATTGATTAGCTTAGACACTAATCTCATCACAAGCCTCTATCGATGGTCAAGTGACTATATTACACATTCTAATAATTACCTATATATTTATGGCAATCAAATTAGAATGTAATTCATTAAGATCAAGTCTAAATTATACCATACATGCCATTTAGGTATATGTCTATCTTAGATGGAACTCATAGTTGTTACCCTATTATCATGCATCAAACTATCCTAGGCTAAACACATGAATCCATCTATCAAGTTCATCATAGTTCCTCAATCATTTAAAATATTAATCAGGTATAATGAAAGCATTAAACACAAAATAAAATGAATCAATCTATTGTATTAAATTCATAAACTAAAGATTAACACAATTCAAATTCATACTAGGTTCACATAGTCTAACCCTAGATAAACAATTTAGCCCATCACAAAACCAAAAGTATATAACCAATTTATAAATATCAACAAGAACATAATGGTAAATAAAAAGAAGAAAAACTAATCAAAGTGACTCATTGATGTGCTTTTCGCTCAATCTTGACTTGAGTCTTGATCTTGATTCTTCAATCTTTGATTTTGATCTTTGATTTTGTGTTGTGGATTCTTTCTCTGTTTTTTTTTTATCTTTTCTCTTTTTTTTCCCCCTCTCAATTAGAGTTTTTGGCCTTCCATTTATAGGTTTTTGTCTTCAAATACTGTTCACGAGTACTGTAGCTCGTTACTGTAGCAGGGACTGTAACAATTTGATGTTTTTGGCTTATTTTCATTAGAGTTTCAACCTTATTTGCTCCATTGACTCCAAACCTACAAAAATAATAATAAAATACATCAAAAGCCAAATAATCTTAATGTTTATGAACAAATATTAAGTTTGGAAGATGAAAATATTAGACTTAATGATCACTTATCAGAGATGAGCTTGCACAATGAATTATAGAATAGATACATGTCTTAAGATGTGTATGGGTAATGCAAGTTGGATATAGATGTTTCCTACGCAATTGACAACTAGTGTTTCAAATCATAGGAACCTGGTTGAGGATGGCCAAAAGAAAAACGTCTTGTAGGCTTGTTGCAAATGATTGAGCAATTAGTTTATTTGAATATGAGATGCTAGAAGTGTCAAGTGATACAATATCCATGATGTAAAGAATGGCTTTAGGTTAAAATTAGGGTTTGTGTTCCCAAGACTTAAGATTGTAGTCTACAATTGAAGACAATAAAGGCTTATATTTGATGGCTTTAGGATGCTTTTGGTGACAATATAGGATTAATGAATGCATGAACATATGGAGTAGGTCGAAAGATTCAACAATGGTGAGTGAATTTCAAGTTTTGTATAATGAAGGATGAAAATCATGTTTTAATGGTCACTATTTGAATGCAAAATAATGATGAAAAATGAGGAGAGGATGTGAAACCTATTCAATTGATGAGGTTGAACGAAGATGGATGCTGATGATTTACATGCAATGCAAAGCTTTTTATAAGGTTTAATTTTGTATGAAGTTAAAACACTATATTTGACTCTTATCGTACTAAAATCTTACATAATAAATGAGTTGTAATCCCATTAAGAGAGAAAAATACATTTATCAAATAAGATAAGTAATATACTTATTTAATTCTAAATAACGGGTTATTATAATTGAGTTATCAAGTAGAAATAGATAAGTTATCAATTCTAAGTAATAGATAAGTTATCAATTCTAAGTTTAAAATGATCCTAAGGGTCTAATAAAGTATTTAATGAGCTTGTGTTTTTTTTATTTGTCTAACTAACATGGGTTATCCCAGATTGCGGGCTAAGTTCTCTCAAATGAACCTTAACTGTGGATCACATGATATAGGTTTTACATTGTGTAACCCTAGATTTACCAAGTCATGACTTACAGGTAGAGTTCTATTTAGAGTGGTTTAAACCCACTTGACTTACCTTGTTATACATACACGAATATGTTTGTACCCCGAACCTGAAACCTTTTGTATGGCAACACAAATGAAAGTTGAAACCATTTTATTGAACAAAACTGTTGGGCCCTTGTTCCCATTATTTTCTGTTTCGTATTTTGGAGACTTAAGTTATTTGGTTAAGGTGTCAATTCAATTAGGAGTTCAATTTCCTGAAATGTTCACAGCGGCATTGACAAACAAGTAGGTACATATAATTTTATGATCTAGGATCTGGTCACGTATTAGCCAGGTTGAAATGGATTGACATAACAGAGAGCAGGTGTTCTTGACTTTTCAAAAATGATATACACATATATATTAACAAGGTCAAACTTAAGAGGAAGTTAAATTGAAATAGAATAATAATAATAATGACAGGCAGTTAGATGTGGATTTTGCGAAAATACGATCAGCAGCATAAATTCAGCAGTAACATAGATCTCCAACCTGTAATTCGTGATGCAAAATGAATGGTAAAGGCCAAATGATCATCATATCTAAATTAATAGTGTTATTTTCTTCTAAACAAAATCAAGAAAGCATTTTATTATTATTATGAAAGAGAGGAATTTCAACATATGATCCACATTTTAGTGGAGAAAATTATATATACACGATAAAGTTTCTATTATTGAGCTATTATGGTCAGTGCAAATATTTTTTTAAAAGTATTCTTATACATATTTTTTAATATATCCTTATACAAATCTTATGCTCAAAATAAATAAAACATAAATAACTAGTTGACCCAATTGCTTTAGCAGTTGTTTAACCAAACTTGAGCTTCGAGACCAAAACCCGAGCTATCAACTAGAGCAGCCCTGCCTGGAAAGCTAGTTTACCAACATCTATGTATATCTACTCACAAAATTAAAAGGGTAATTTATTAAATATTTGAGCATTTTTACTAGAAAACCTCATAATACTAAAACTCAACCCTTATTGAGCATATATCTTATTTTTAAATTAATTGTTTTTTGTAATAAAAAATGGTATTCATAATTTAGGGTTTAACGAAGTAAAGTTAGCCATTATTATTAAAGGCGAAGTAAACGAGAGTATTGCTTCAAAAACATTAAAACCTCGAGTTTGAGGGAGGGGTTATCTAACAAAATGACTCATTTGTCGAACAACTATTGTTTTAATAGAAATTTCCTTAAATGAATATATATGTTTTGATTTTTTTATATACTCCAAAAGCTCTGGATAAAGAAATACAAATAAGAGCAAAAATATAATATTTCATGATAAATTTTTAATTAAATAGGTTTCATACTTGGAATTTCAATAGTCAAGTTAGTCAATATATATATATATATTTCATGATAAATTTTTAATTAAATAGGTTTCATACTTGAAATTTCAATAGTCAAGTTAGTATATATATATATATATATAAGATAGGTCGATACTTCTTTTGAAAAAAAAAAAAAGAACATAATTATCATTGTAATGAATTGGAGGAGCTCAGGAGTCACTAAATCTAGTTATGATTTTAAACAAATTTTAAAAATCATATTGTACCTCAAATCTACTAATAACTGATTAATTCTACAAATCGTTTTCTACCTCAAATCCATTAAGAGATGAATTGATTGTTGAAGTCATCTTTACATGAACAAATTGTCAAACCATGTGCATACCTTTTAATCTTCTGAGCAATTTCCCACGTCCCCACTTCACATTAGTATGAACTTGCTATTGACTTTCGACGTCCACAATAAATAAATAATTTAGCCTACCTTATAAATTGAAGTCATATCTCCTCACTTTTGCCTTCAAATTGTGGTCATCTCCCTCTTCTTTTCTCTCTTGGCGATGGATCAACACCCAATATTGGTTAACAAAGAAGTTCGATCATATCAGCTCAAAATCGGGGCCAAAAGTTGCCACAGAGGGCAAGTTCTTAATCTTCCACCCAAGAGAGGACGTATCAAGTGTCATATATTCTCGTGTTTCTTTCACAAGTTGAAGACTATGGTTCAAGAACTCAAATTTCATCTCCTTTGTGCCGGCAATCGCATTTCTTCATAATTTTGATGAGCCAGCTTTAAGATTCTGATGTTAGCCTGTTGGTCATTATTATAAAAATAAATCAATTCAAGGGTTACAATACTTTACCTCTATAATTAGTTTTTGTTATTGTACTGTAATTGGATGTAGTCTATTTCTGAATGTGCACTATTGTATGTTATTTTTAATTATTTTAGCAATGCCATAATTATTATTATTATTATTATTATTATTTTCTTCATATGTGAAAATAAGAGTAAATTTGAAGGATTTCATCGTCAAATAGTTAAAAGGTAGCTGTGCTCTAACAGCTAGCCAATAACTAGAAGTATATTGAGAACGTGTGGGGGCATTCACCTTGGCTTTATATATAGCTTTGAGCGTTGTAATTGTATGGTATCTTTCTCTGTAATTGTCTGTTTCTCTCTGTCTTAATTACATCATTTTTTTTTTGTTTTTTCTTAGCACTCTTTGAGAAAGATCACATTAGTTAATATCAGCTTATCAAATAATACGAAATCATTTGATTAATTTAAAAAACATAATAGTTTAAACTCTGACTTAAAGCGTGATATATCATACTATGTGGGGTAAATGCCATTTACTCCGTATTAAATTCATTAATTATTAAAAAAAATTTAATATTTATCATATTTAAAAATCTTCTTTACAGTTATAGATATAATAGTATAAATTAATTTTAAAAAAGTATAATATTTTTTATTTAAAAAATCAACAATTATTTTTATACAATATTAAACAGTAAAAATATACTGTATAAACAGTAAAATTATATACTTGTTCTATTAAATAATTAATAATAATAACACGATACTTTATTATATTATGATAAATTCTCTACAATATGAGAGCAAGTCATTATAGATTTGTTTTTTTTATATACTGATTTTTAAATTATAGTTTTATAATCACAGAAAAATATGCTTTTTTTTGTTATGAAACTAATTGTTAATCTCTTTCGTTTTATAAGACTAATTCAATATATATATATATATATACTATTAAATAGTTAATAATAATAACACGATATTTTATTATATTATGATAAATTATCTACTATATGAAAGCAAGTCATTATAGATTTGTTTTTCTATATACTGATTTTTAAATTATAGTTTTATAATCACAGAAAAATATGCTTTTTTTGTTATGAAACTAATTGTTAATCTCTTTCGTTTTATAAGACTAATTCAATATATATATATATATATATATATATATATATATCATCAATCATATTCATAATAAAGAAATAACTTTCAACAATAGTAAACTTTTTATTTATGAAAATAATAGAAACTATTTTCTATGCTCTCGAGTGAATATTATATTTCTAATATGTAAATACAAGTATCTACAACAATTTGAAAAATATACATATAAACTAGTTTTTAACAAATGAAATAAATTATTAGTTTTAAATACTTGTGATTTGCGAAATAAAAAACTTAATATTCATAGTCATCTTCAAACTTTAATAAATATATATATACACACTTAAGTATTTAGAATTGTTCAAACTTCAATTGAATTTAGGCTAATTTTGATTTTATACAAAAATGCAAACCCTATCTAACGTAATGGACATATTCATTTGAGCCTGTTTGTTTTTATTATTATTATTATTATTATTATTATTATTATTATTATTATTATTATTATAGTTATTAAAGTTTGAATGTGCCATAATTTAAGTCATGCAGACATTTTAGACTGTTTGTTTTCTAATTTAATGGAGAATTTTACATATTTTCATTTGAATATTGAAAGCTGTCAAGGCTAGCAAGCCTAAATCACTTGACAAATAACAAAAGATTATTCTGAAACAACAATAACAAAAACTCAGATAAAGAATGCAAGAAGGGTACGTGCTTCAGCCAATACCTACATCCATGAAGTAATTCAAGCTGATCTTTTATTAATCAAACCAAGGAATTTTCAGGTTAGGATACAATGGTGAGATTACAGAGGTTACATTGATGAAACAGTTGCAGAGAATAATCAAGAATTGTGACTGATTGATCTCTACTTAAATGAATCCACCAACTCTTTATACTAGCCCAGAAAATTGCTACTACCCTTCAGCAAGCTTTAACAAACAACATCACGTCTCCTTCTCTAATTAGTCTTTCTAACTGATTTATATACCAGCCAGCACCTATAACTAACTTTTAATCACCAGTAACTCACAAAACCTCCACCTAATTGTATCAGATCAGTATTCTACAATCTGTTTCTCTTACCCCAAAGCAATACCAGCAAATTCCCAACAAAAGTTTGAACTTGGCTCCAAGCAAGGGTTTTGTGAGCATATTAGCAAGATTTTGAGATGTGTGAATTTTCTCCAGTTTCATTTTTCCTTTGGAGACATGATACCTAATAAAATGAAATTTTACATCAATATATTTTGTCCGAACACTTAATTTTTGGTTAAATGTATAGCACTTAAACTACATAAAGCACATGTACTTTCATTTTTCCTACATTAGCAATTCAACCACCAGCCCTTTTAACCATAAAGCTTTTTTTATTGCTTCATCAACAGCTATATATTTAGCTTCTATTATTGACTGGCCATAATACTTTCTTCCAGCTTAGTTAGCAGTTGTACAAAGTGAAAATGTACTTAGTTAAAGATCTCTTCAGAATCAATAAAGACTTGGACTACTAGCCTAGCAATACTTTCCCTTTTGTACTATAATACATAACTTAATGTCTCACTTAGATATTTAGTATCCACTTTACTATATTTAGTGGCCGGAACTATTATAGGGCCTAGGGGGCCATGACACCCCCCAAACCGTATATAGTTACTTATTTTTGTATTAATTATATATTTTTAGTATTAAAATATCTATTTTGAACCCCCAAATTTTTTTTAAAATTTTTATATTTAATGAGTTAAATTGTTAATTTAAGAAAATATTTTTTATTAATATTAAAAACTTACTTTTTAATACATTATGTAATGTTAAAATAATATCTTATCTTTTTTTACTTTAACATCTTTCTCTAATAAAAAATATTTTTTTTATTTGTAAATAGTCTTTATTTTATATTTTTCTAACTTAATTCTCTTATCTTAATAAAAAAATAATTTTATATTTATAAGTAGTCCCATTTATACATCTTTTCTTTAATATAAAGAAATTTTTATACTTGTTTTTCTTTTTCTATAGGGAAAAGAATATTCCATCTTAATATATAAATAGATTTAAAATTATAGAACACCATACATCAATGATTTTATCTTTTCTCCAATTTACAACAAACTCTTCTTCTTGACTTAAAGGCCAAAGAAAAAATTCTCTAAGAAATAAGTTAGAATCTTTTATATATTTTAATAAGTTTATTAATATATTAATTAATTTTTTAATATCTTAATATTATAACTTTATATGTATTTCTTATGGATCTAAATTTATTAATTTTAAAATATTAATTTATTTTTACTAATTATACAATAATTCTTTATTGTTTAATATTTTTATTATTTTTTTTAGTGAGAAAGCCATCTACAATTGGCCCCTCAAAGCTCAAATCCTTAAAATAAAAAAATTCTTATGATTTATACTAAAAATATTGTAAATTCACCTATCCTTAATTATAATTTGGCTTAATCCTTAAGATTACACTAAAATTGCGCAAATTCACCCATCCTTATGATTTATACTGAAAATATTGCAAACTCTCTCTCAGCCAACACCCCCCTCACGACTCTCTCTTGGCCAATACTAAATTTTTTCCTAAAATTCTCTTAAACTTATAGATCGGCTACAAATTTAGCATATTTTGAAGATTTGAGCTAAAGTAAAAAATGTGGAGTTTTTATCCTAAATTGAAAACCGGTGAAAATTAGTAAGTTTTTATCTTAAATTTAGTCATATATATTTTTGAGTTGTTTTTGTATGTAATTGTTAGAAACGTATAGATGTTGTATTAGTAATATTTAAAATAGGTTAAAAATGAGTGTAAAGGGTCGAAAATGACCCAAAATGGTCAAAATGCAAAAAATAACAAATTCCTGCCATTTTTCAAGCCACCACGCACCGTCGAGGTGCCACATTAGAGCAACTGATCATATGTTCCCAAGGGAGTTGCTTGTTTATTTGTCACGGAATTTGAATATGACTTATTTGTTCATTTCAATCTTTTTGAAAATATTTATTTTCTAATTTGAATACTGAAATTAAATGAGGTTGAGTAAAATTAAGTCAAAATTTTTAACTTTAACTCTAGTTGTTAAATGAACTACTTAAATTTCAATTTTACAAATTAATCCTATATAATTATTTTATTTTATTTTATATAGAAACATAATTAGTTTTTATCTTTTTATATGAAAAATTATTTACTATAAAATATATAATTATTTTTAAAAAGACTAAATCACATATTATACCATAAAATAAATAGGACTATTATTTATATAAAATGTGGCATATATAATAGATTTTTATTTAATTATTTTTTATAAAAAAATTAGTAAAAAATTAAAATTTTATTTTTTTTATATTTTACTTAGGGGAATGGAGTAATGCACACTCGAAGTATAGCAAAAATAATAAACGCACTCTTATTTTGGAATAAGTTACATTTATACTCCCCTTCCATTAAATTTTTGTTAAAATAACAATTGACGGCTGTCGATCTTGTTAAATGATTCATTTACTCTCAATAGGACAATGATTGATGTTGATCAACCGTTCACCAATATTGACCAACTCTTTACTTGTGTTGACCAATTATTGACTAGCGTTGACTAACTATTGGCTGACATCTTATCAACTTTCAATAAATACTATTAGACTCCAAAATTTGTGATCTACATGATGGTAGGTTATTTTATCAATAGAGCATCAAAGGAGTCCCAAAATTAATGAGAAAAGTAGCAGAACTATAATGTTGTTGTCAAATATTTCTCTAAATTTCAAGCTCTTCCGATACTCCATAAAAGTAACTTAACTATTATGTAGATCATGAAATTTAGAGTTCGACGGTGTCTATGGAGAGTTGATATGATGTCAATCAATATTGGTCAACATAGGTGAATGTGCGGTCAATGATCGGTCAACACGGGTCAACAACAATCAATAGTCGGTCAACTATCAATCAACACAAATCAATAGTCGATCAATATTGGTCAATGATCGGTTAACATCGATCATTGCTCGTTAAAAGCAAATGAGTCATTTAATGAAGTTAACAATGATCAATTACAATTTTAATAAAAAAAAAAATTGAAAGTATAGATGTCACTCATTTTGAAATAGTGGGCTAGCTTGTCATTTTTGTTAAAGTTTGAGGGTCCATTGGTCCTTTCTCCTTTTACTTAATATATTCTATTTATTTTGTCAAATTAATTAACTTAATAATATTTCTAGGATATAAATACAAGTAAATGAAGTACTTTAAGGGATATAAATTTAAAATAATTAGTTTTTAGATGTTCTTGATTTGTAAATCATAAAAATAAACAACTTAATACTTACATGCACATATGATAAATATAAATATAAAAATATAATTCAAATTAGACTTTAAAGAAAGAAAACAAATGCTACTTGCTACTTATACGTTTATCTATAAAAAAAATAAAAATGTTTGTAAAATAAAGATGTTTGTAGAAGTTTCTATTAATTGGTTCAATCAATTAAATCTAAGTTTGGGGTCAAATCTTAAAAAAGTTAAAGACTTCTATAGTAACTAGTGTAAAGATTTAAAGAGAATAAAAAATATTGTATTATTTTGTATTTTCATTGATGATTGCTTGAGTATTTATAGAGTTTAAACTAAAATAGAAAAAAGGAAATAAACCTAATAGGAATAAACCAAGACAGGAAAAATAAACCTAATGGGAATAAATCAAAATAGTAAAAAGATAAACCTAAAAAATGAAATAGACCTAATAGATTGAGAAACCAAAAAAGATAATTCCTAAAACAAATAAATTTAAATTAAATTAAATCCCTTGATTTCCTTTATCATGCTTTTGCAAGATGGAGCCTTTAAGAAGAAAGTTCAATCTTATTCATCAAGAGGGGAAGGGAGATTCCAATCTTGTTTTTTAAGAGGAGAAATTAAGTGTACAAAAGAGGCTTGATAAGGGTTCTATGGTGGTTAGAGCACACAGTGATATGGCAATAGCGATGCAGAGAAATAGCGTTATGGCAATAATTATTATGGAGACTGCAAAAAAATATGGGCAATGAACTGTAAATATAAGTTTATATTATTGGTGATTTTTCTTCATTAAAAAGAGTATTAAAGGTAAAAGAACAATCACATAATATATATATATATATATAGAGAGAGAGAGAGAGAGAGAAAGAGAGAGAAGAAATTGAAGATGGAAAATAAAGTCACAGACTAGCTCAAGTTATTAAGCTTGAAAGATTTTGAAACTAGAAGAAGAAAAAGAAAGTATATATAAAGAAGAAATTGAAGATGGGAAAAGAAGCCCAAAACTAGTTTAAATTGTTGAGTTTGAAGGATTTTGAAACTAGAAGAAGAATAAGGAAATATTAGAAAGGAAAAAATAAACATTTTTAGAATTGAAGGAAAACCCATTAAATAAATAAATAAAAACCCTTAAAATAAAAATTGAAATAAAGACCCATTTGGAAATATAAGAAAATTAACCTTTAAAATAAAAGAGAAAAACAAAATATCCGTTTGAAAATAAAAGGGAGTTATCCCGAAAAATAAAACAAAAAGAGAAAAGACCTGTTTGGGAAAATAAGGGGAGATATAGTTTATAGGAGTTTAATTTCATAGCATAATAGAAGGAGAGAGATAGTTTATAAGAATTTAATCCCATAACAAAATTGAAATGACCGACAGAGAAGGAAAGAGAAGGTTTTTTATTTTAAGAGAATTATTAGTGTTAAGAATGATAAATAGTTGGTTGAGCTCTTGCGTATTGCGAATAATAAATTGATTATTTGTGACAGTTATAATTAAAGAAAGGAATTATGAGAATAATGACTGATCAATGCATGAGGTATTGTTCACGATTATTAGCACTAGTTACCATTCACGGGATACTGTTCATGAATACTGTTCATGCACATAGTTTATGAGTACTGTTCGTAGTTACTATTTACAATACTGTTGATAGGAATGAATAAACACATTGATGGGGTGAGAATTAAATATGGTGTTAAGAAATTAGCTAGTGCTAAAAATTTTAAAATAAAATAAAGAATTGATTATGAACTTATTTAATTACAGCGCAACAATGCTTACTTAGTCGCGTGTCACGTAGCAACTTTGCTTGGCCATTACGCAACAACTTGGTGGAGGCGAAAGATTAACCTAAGAGAAACTTTGATACCATATAAAAATTTAGAGATAATGGAAAATATTGCACTATTTTATATTCTCATTGATAAATGTTTGACTATTTATAAAGTTTACAATAAACTAAAATAGGAAAAATATAAACTTAAAAGAGAAATAAACCAAAAAATGAAAAATAAACCTAATAGGAATAAATTAAAATAGAAAAAAGATAAACCTAAAAAAATATACCTAATAGGTTGAGAAATAAAAAAGATTAATTTTTAAAATAAATAAATTTAAATTAAACTAAATTTCTTGATTTCCTTTAATTAGATTGGTCAAAAAGAAAAAAAAATTGTAAATTGATAAGAATCATTTTAAATTAGAATAAAATTTCTCATAATTTTTTAAGAATAAATCTTACATTTTTTATTAAAAAGTAATAAATGTTTTAAGCAGTAATGATGTAACCAAACCAATTTTAAGGTTTTCATAGGATAATCTTTAATTAAAGGGAAGAAGGACAAATTAATCCTCAAATTTTGGTGAAAATGGCAAATAAATGTCCTTTTTAAAAATAAGTGATATCTATATTACTTTTCATAAGTTTTTTTTGGTTAAAATGGCTAGTTGACTCCCATTTGTCCTAGTTAAATAACTATTATACCCCCACCAAATTATTACAATTTGATCAATTATTAATTGATCATTGACTAACATCGATCGATTATTAATTGATAGAGTATTGACTTATTTTAGACACCACAAACTAAAAATCTTGTGATCTATATGGTAATAAATTTATTTTTCCTTTTACTAATGACGCATTGGAAGAGTCTCAAAATTAGTAACAAAAGTAGGAATCCTGTAATGCCACTATAAAATTATCTTCTTGTTCATTTTTGGACTCTTTAATGCTCCATTGATAAAAATAATTTATCGATTGCATAAATAAAAAATTTAGAATTTGATAGTGTTTATGGTGAGTCGATATGTTATAGGTCAATATTGATCAATAGTCGATCAATATCAATCAACACCAATCAATAATTGGTCATAACGCACTAAATTACACCATATGTCTCTATTGTATAAAAATACAAAATCGTTAAAAATTACCAAGAACTATCTAGTTCATGTTAATCAAATTCATAGCTTTATTCGAGCAAATTAGATATTATATATTTCTCCATTTCGTTAATATAGAATCTCCTTAAATTGCATAAAAATGATAGTAATCAAATTCAACCTAAAATACACTAATTTAGGAAGAAATTTTCGAGTAGTCATAATTTAGCTACCTGATCACAATAATTTGTTGCAGAAAATTTTCCATCATGCTCCATATCATGGATTTAATGAGATCGGACAACCAAATCTGTCAATTAAATTATACATGTGAAGCCACTGTCATGTAAACAATAAAAGCAATGATAATAATAGAAAACACCTAATTTGGTGCATTTTGTCCGTTAAATCTATTAAGGGAGAGAACGCCTTTCGCCCTCTTGAGATTAAATTGAAGCGAAGAACCTCAAGTTTCAACTTAGAACCCTAACCTCCTTGCGCAGCGGAATAATCTATTAATCGAGCAAAACACCAAGAATTCAAAGCAGAATATAAAAGAGTACAATACAATCTTACGTGGCTCGGCCAATTGCCTACGTCCACGGTGGATTCAAGGATCTTAGTCTCTCTTATTAACTCCCTAGAGATTTTATAAGAAAAACTCAATGAAGAACCCTCAAAAGGACCTAGTGTTTAGTATTCCATTGCTCTACCACGAGCAATAAACACCCAAATAATGGTTCCACCGTAGCACATATAAGCACTTAATGTCTATCTAGTTCTTCCCCTCCCTTAGAGTCTTTCTTAATGATTAATCTAAAATAAAGGGTTTACAATTGTTTATATAGGGTGTGTTTCATCCCTACTAACCATATTTCTTATTGGAGTAAGAGTCATCTTGTTTTAAAAGTTCTAAACTTTCCAAAACTTGAAATCCAGATCAAAACTAACTTTCTGATGCTTCTAGGGTTGCGACGCTCATCCCTGGGAGCTGCGACGCTGGCCATTATCGCGCCCATCTCCGCGGCACCAGGGACCCAGCATTGCGGCGCTGAGCTTCTGGTTTGGGGGCCACGGCGCTCAGCCCTGATACCCCCTATGCATGTTTTCTTTGCTTCCTTCGCATCTTCAAGTCCCATTTCGTTTCTCCCTTCGTGTTCTATACATCCTAAACTTCTCCATACGTGTCCCACATATTCTAGATTTCTTATGACTCTTCACTTTAGTATTCATCTCAATTCTTGTCCAATCAAAATTGTTGAATTACCAATTTTCCAACAAAAGCCATAACTGCATTAGTTTAATATATTAACAATAGACTTCGATTAAAGTAGTCTCCAAATTATTGGTAACTAAAGCATTTATTTAAAAATTATTTCAAGCAGAATGTTTTACATAGAGTATTTATAGGAAAAAGTGAAAATAAATAATAAGACGCCATAAGCTGAAAAAATTCTTATACAGCTCTTGAGAAGTAATTGGCGGCAACTTTTATAAGCTCGAGTGACAGACCTCTACCTCCATTTAGTATCTTTTTCAGACTATCCGTTCCTTTCCAACTTTCCTTCACCAAAACAACAACCTAACAGAATTATACAAATAAAATGCCATATATAAATATTTGTGATTAAACCTCTAGTAATGATATAATGTTTAAAGCTTGAACATTAAGTAGTAGAAACTAAGGCCAAACACTACTTAAAAGTCACTCAAAATCACCAAACAAGCAAAAACGAACTCATTATCAGATACAAGTCCATGAGAATAGAGTGAGTGACATTACATTTTCAAAACCCAAAAAAGAAACGTCGAAACATTTGAGTCAATATTTAGTTTTAAACGAATAGAACCTGACATTATACTCGCCATATGATTAATTTCTCTATTAGAAACTTCAAGGTAAGGCAAGCAAGATTCAAGCTTATAAAGTATAATTAAAGCAAAATACATCCATATTTAACCGCCAATAATAAAAATTTTAAATAATTTCTAGCATCTCAAGCTTCCAATACATATAAACACTTCAAACAATCATAAATATAAGAACATATAATGCAAAATATAAGAAAAGATAAAGATAGCAGAAATAAAAAAATAAAGGGTAATAAGAAATTTGTAAAAGCTACATGTTTACTATACTATAGTATACAAGTTTTAGGTTAACATAAATAAGAAAACATAAATACATATAAGAAAATAGAATATAACTTATTAATTTATAAAATATATGTATGGTATGAATTAATTGTCTAGATTTAATTATATCTTTAACATCCCCTCTCAAACTCAAGAAAATAGAAGCTTGAGTTTGAAAATGAATATTCCTTATTGTAATGGTACAATTTGAAATATAATTGTTGTCGACGAATGACAACCCTTGACGGAGAGAGGCAACCATTATTAGTGAGAAATAACTATTATAAAAGATATGTAATATTATCGAAGAGTGATCAGTGAATGATAATATTGTCAGCAAGTGACAAGCGCATTGAAAAAGTTAATCACTTATGAGTGCAAACACATTGAGAGAATTGAAAACAACTATTATGAGTGCAAGTGTGTTATTAGTCCTTGTGAGTGCAAACGCGTTGATAAAGAAGTAAAAGTTTAATCATTGCGAGTGCAAGTACGTTGTCAACCACTGCGAGTGCAAACATGTTAACAGAGAAACAAAAAAATCGACTGTTGCAAGTACAAGTGCGTTGAGAGACAACATATTAGAATAGATAAAGAAAACAACGAAAGATAACTCTTAAAACGAATTCAATGGCTCTGATACCATATGAGAAAAGATAAAAACAATGAAAATAAAGAGAAACAAGAAAATCTGTAAAGGCTACATGTTTACTATAGTAGGTTGTATTACAAATGTTATAAAATAAGCCTTTATATATACTTTAGGTTAACATAAATAATGAAATATAAATACATATAAGAAAATAGAATATAACATATTAATTAAAAAATATATATGATAGGGATTAATTGTCTAGATTGTATTATATCTTTAACACAAAATAACATACAGCCAACAAAACTTAGAAAACTATTTAGACCTAAAGAAAATTACAAATTTTCATAATCAAAATAACAAATAAATAACTTTTCAAAAAATATCAGATAAAATAGAAATCAAAACTGAAAGTACATAGAACGAGTCGAAATTTTTTTGTAGCATCAGAGCCTCATTTTGAGCTTTTTTCTTTAGAGCCAATAAAGATATCTTAATTTCTATACAAACCATAAAATAGCTTTAAATATGTATTCACTGAGTAATAATATTTTGGCTGAGGTGAAATCTCATTCTTACATGATTAAAAACTCAATTCAACACATAATAGAATTTTAGAACTTTAAAATTTTTCTTGTAATTCAAAAAAATGATTTGTCCTATTAATTATACATAAAATATGGATAGATTGGCTCAGATTACACATGGCTTTATACAGAGAAGAGATAATCTTTTAAGGATGTGGACTTTGAGATTGCCAAGGCTCGAGCTAAGCTTCTTTTGCTCTAGGCTAGAATTGAAAGTTTGGAGAAATCCTGTGCTGACCTAATCCAAATTATCTATCATGTGGATGGGGCCAATGTTGATACTATGAATGAAGTTGAAGGTCATATTGCGAATCATAACAATTAAAAAAATGTTATATTGGCACAAAAATTAACTCCAATATATTTAGATTAATATTAATTATAAATATTATTGTTGTGATTAAATGGTGTATGCATGTGATTATGTAAATGTTGATTAATTTGAAAATGTATGTCCAACACACATTGCACAGCAGAATTATACACAATTAATTAAAAAATCACACACTGAATCAAATCAAAATAGTATGAGAATCCAAAACATACACTTGAAGAACTTCAATTAAGAATCAAAATTGAAACTCTCACTGAAATGATCCCGTGAACAATTCTAGTCCTCCAACTACCGGTGGAATTGAAGAATCTAGAATGGCATCTTTGTTACGAATTTTCAGCAATGATTCCGACTTGTTCAACACTTGAACAATATTTTTCTCTCTTCTCCAAATAATGAAGATAAGGACTACTTTGAAACACTTTCAAACTTTTACTTATATACATGGCCAAAAATGTGGACTTAATTGAAACTTTTATAGAGTTATTATTTTTCATGCATGATTGACAAGTGTCATCCTCAACATATGCAAATCATTTACATGAGTGATACTTGTCACATGCCTTTCCATCCATGTGCCATTTGTCTCACAAATGCCCATGCATAAATTTTATGTGTCAAAATTCATTTTCCATGCAAAAGGGGCCTATTTGCAATATTTGTAAACTTTGTTCCCATTTTTCTAAGAGATTCTAAAATAAATGTTGCTTTCTGAACTTCTCTCGAATCGAACCGTTCGACTCGATCTGTTACTTTAGTGCTCAATGAGTACACTTCATATTTTGAGACTCTTTAGGTTCACATCTATTTATCTTATGGAACTCTTCTGCAAGTTCGTGAATGATGCCCCACACATATGTTCGTATAATTACCATATCCTAGAAAAGTAGAGATATAAATCATTACCGTCATATCTTTATATGCTCGACTGTGAACTTATCTCCAGATTTGTATTTTCTTAAACAATATTCACAAACTCATTTGCAATATTGTTTAACCCTACGAAAAAAATTTTGGAGGGTTTATGTTTATGGCTATAAGACTTCTTGAAATATAATCTTAGAGCATCATGATATATATTCATCTATATGTGCTGACGAATCTCAAATCTATGCACATCGGGTGATATGATCATCAAACCGTACCTAACGACACCTAGAGGTCAAACCATTAAAGGTCTTTAACATACATAGAATCAAAGTATAGTGATTTATTTACAAGCCCACTATGGCACTCAGGTTAAAATACTACGAATATTATTCAACTCAAGAAGACCCTCAATTGACAACTCCATAGGATGTCTATTGAAGGCCCTCATAAGTCTGTTTAGTACTTAGTCTTCACTAATACCTGTATTTCTATACGAGCTTTTGCTAAGCCCACGGCCTACTAAAACTAATCATCCAAACAATCCAGATATAAACATACATTGGTCGACAGGAATATCAATTGACCCATGTCAATAATCATAGATCAGAAAAGATATATTTGAGAACATTACTATGCAATGACATTTCTTAGCACCATTTGTAACTCCTTACAACCGTGTCATTACTATAATATTCTTGTCTTTATTTCAGTTCAGATAAGGTTCTAACTCTTAAAATTGCTAACTCTTGTCACTTACCTAAACTCATTAAGATCAGATCTAAACTTTTTTAGATCTACAATATCTAAAAAGTAACAAGCTTAGTACTATATAATTAATTATTAGCGATTTATTTAAAATTTTCATTGTATAGATATTAAATAAATAAATATTCATACAATAATTTGAATGGTGCATGAACACCAACACCAACAAATACTTTGTAATAATAAATTCTAAAATTTAATATCTTAGCTCAAGGTATTACAATTACCAAGAACAAACATTACTTGTTTATATAGAGCAAAAAGTTCAGCTTTGTGTTCAAAATGTCATTTTCTTAAAGAAGTGAATATCACTATTACAAACTGGAGCTTTGTTCTTATGATACCAATACTTTAAATTAATTTGTGTACTAATTTTTCTTAGTGACTAACCTTTGCCCTAATATCAATTTGATGGGATTTTATAAGCATGCACTCCAATAAACCATAAATCTATATTGAAGCTTCAAACATAAGGAGTCAATAATAAGAATAAAAACAAGATCAATAAGAATAATCACACAATCAAATTTTGTGGTTCAACAATAAGCAACTACGTCCATGGTGGATTATAAGATTCTAACCTTTCTTATTAAGTTCATAAAGAACAAGATCACAAAGATCTCTCTCTCAAGAGATTATCAAGAAACACAATGATAAAGTATTCTTAAATGATCTATTAGTGCTTCTTTTGTTCACTTAAAAATTAAGCACTACTTATGGCACTCTCTTGCACACTCAGTGCTTAAGGCTTTTAAGCTCTCTATTTTCTCCCTTAAAGTCTCTCATAATACTTAATGAATTTTAAGGGGTTATAAATGGTTTATACAGTGTTTATAAAGTCATTAAAAATTCTAAACTTAGTTAAGTAAGAGTCTGTGCAATTGAGAGTCTAAAATCCACTCTAAGAAGTTAATTTGAGCTAAAAATAGACATTCTTAAACATTGAAGACTGCAATATTCTATAATCAATGCTGAGGCGGTAAATGCAACTTATGGCCAACACCGCAGCATTCAACAACCAACACTATGGTGGTGTTTCAAAGTTGCAGCATTCTAAGGATAACACTAGGGCAGTGGGTTTTCTTGAATCTTCGTTGGGTTTTCTTTCATCCAACACTGGGGCATTCAGACCTGAAATATTCACATCTGTATTTTCACCCCCCCCCCCCCCCCCTTTCTTTGCTTTTGACTCTCCATTTTGATTTTTCCTCTACATCTTTCGCATACTTGACTTCATGATGAATCCTCTTTAATTTCTAACTTAAAATCATATTCAAACAAAATTTTGAATCACTAATTCCAAAAAATCTCTCATTAATCCAAAATCTGTCTATAAGAAGCCTTTTAGGATCCATCCACACCTATACTCTATTACTTAGGCTAATTCTAGTTAAGTGTTTGTCTAGACTTAACTCATCTTAGGATTGTGATTTTGCTCTTCAAAGATATGAATACTTATTGCCTAAGGTAGTCTTACCATGCATTCATTTTTGCCCCTTATCACCACGGTAAACAAATCTTCGATGTTGTCTTGTGGTTTGTATTCTTTCAACAACCAATGTTAAGCCACCTACAGTCATTCCATTAAACACATATAGCCCTTTATGCCTCTTACGTTTCATTATCAACATAGATTATTGTTGGAGATGGTGTTTATGTGCTATTTCGATTTATAGTAAATATTTCAATAATAATCGTTAATACATAATTATATGGTAAGCAGGTATTTTTTTCAAACATTATAGATCCAAAAAAGTTTAGATCTGATCTAAAAGAGTTTAGGTCAGTGCTAAAGTTAGCAATTTTAAAGAGTTAGAATCTTGTCTAAAATAGAAACAAAGACTTGAGAAAAATATAGTTATAATGCAGTTACAAAAGGTGCTAAGAAATATCATTATAGAATATGTTCTCAAAAACATCATTCCTGATCTATCGTTACCGACATTGGTCAATTGGTATTCCTTTCAGATTAGTGTATGTCTATATATAAATTGTTCAGATGGTTAGTCTTAGCAGACCATAGACTTAGCGAAAGTTCGTATAAGCATACAAATATTCAGTAAGGATTGAATACTCAAGAGACTCACAAGGACCTCTAATAAATATCTTATAAATTCATCAATAGAGGGCCTTCTCGAGTTGAGTAGTATTCATGATTCTTTAACCTGAGTGTCACGGTGAGCTTGTGATTGATTCACCATACTTTGATTCCAAGCATATTATAAACCTTTCATTATCTAATCATTGGGTGTCGTTAGGTATGGTCCGATGCTCATAGAGTCTCGTATGCGTAGATATGAGATATGTTAGCTCATATGGGTGAGTTATATATCTGATACTCCGAGATTATATTTCAAAAAATCTTGTGGCAACAAGCATAAAATCCAAAAAAGAGTTTTTCATAGGCGTTTGCTGATATTATTTACGGAAATACAAATTTAGAGATAAATTCATGGTCGAGCATATAGAGATTTAACAGTGATGATCTATTTCTCTGCTTTTCTAAAAATATAGGTGACAGAAGGATTATATAGATATGGTTAACCTCAACTTGTATGGTTCAATGCTCCGTTCTATAATATCCATAACGTAGTGTGAGGCATTGTTCACGGACTTGCAGAAGTGTTCCGTAAGATAAACAGATGTGAACCTAGGGAGTCCCACAATATAAAGCGTATTCGTTGCGCATGATGGTAGCGGGATGGATCATACGAATCGATCCAGGAAGGTTTCGAAAAGAATGATACATTTTAAGACCAATTTGAAAGTGGAAAATATACTTTACAAATGTTGCAAAGAAGTCCCTGTTGCATGGCAAAGGGAATCTTGACATATAACCACTTGTTTGACAAATGGCACATAAGGGCTTTGTATGATTGACACTTGGTAGCATGCATGGGATGCATGAGTAACAAGTGTCAACCATACAAAAAGCGAGGTGGTAAAAGGTTTATAATTATTACATTTAGCCCCATATTTTTGCTAATTATATAAACAAGTTTTGAACTTGTTTCAAAGTAATCCCCATTTCGTTTTTAATAAACCAGCACATATTTGAGAGAAATTCGAGTTCAATCTTGCTGAAAATTGATCAAACAAGCTAACATTCTAGCTCATGTAATCCTACGGATCTTATAGGCTAGAATGGATTGCAAGTAGACTTCTGTGTGAGCTTCGAAGAGCGATTCTTTGTCAAAGTTCTTCAAATGTGAGTTTTTATAACCTTAAGGTATTAATGGTTTGAATTTTATATGTATATGTTGATCATATGTTTAATTCTTCTGCGTAATATATGATTGTCATGAATTTGAGAAATTCTTCAACATGTACACAATCATATGCATACACCCTTTAATTCACTAACAATTGTTTCACTATCCTTAGTATTTCTTTTTCAGCCATTAATTAATATCCCTCCTTATCTAGCTTTCATAAGGATACCAAGTTTCTTTTAACTCTAAAAATATACCTTACTTGAACTAAATCCCTAATCTTTTCATCATACATCCTCATTCTAATGTCAACAATCATTGTTGAACAAAGATCTATTAGGAAACATATGGACATTACAGCCATAATTTAATATTCATTCTCTAATATACTTTCCATCAGAGACTATTAATGTTTCTGTAACTTTCAAGTTTTCCTCATGATAGACTATTGCAACATCTTCATTCAGCCTTTTATTTTTGGATAATCCTTTATCAAGTACCCTTCTTTCTTACAAAGATAGCACTTTTTGGATCTTTCACTTAATTGATTGTTCTTTCTATCTTTTCCCTTTGCAAACAAACTTGCTTCACTACCGAATTTTGATCTCTTCCTTAATTCTTTTAAGTTCAATAAGGCTTTAACATAACTCATTTTTAAAGTCTCACTACCATACATGAGTGTATTTACAAAGTAAAGCAATGAACATAATAGAATTATGGCCTTATCTTCATCCTCGATCTTGATGTCTATTGTCTCAAGATCTATAATGATCTTATTGAAGGCATCAATATGATCTTTATTGAAGTTTCTGCAGTCATAAATAGCTGATGCAACTTCTTCTTGACATATAGATGATTTTCGAATTACTTATCATGTAGAGTGTCTAAAGTTTCTTCATAGGCTAATTTCTATCTTCTTTCTAGCCACCTCCTTTAGTATTTCATCATTCAACAATAAAACTATGGTATTGTGGGCTTTCTTCAGAATAGTTTCTCTATCTAACTCGCTAGTTTTCACAAGTTTCTTTTCTTCACCAATAGTTGCTTAGGTTTCTTAATAGCTGAATATAACCTTTGACTAACCAGTATAACCATAACATTTACCTTCTGTATTTTGAAATCATTATGCCTATTGAACTTCTCTATCTCATACTTGTGTGTTGCTATGGTTAATACCACTTAGGTATATTTTTTAATCTTAGTTTTTATACCAGTTTGTTGCTAATATTAGCCTTAACGTTAATCTCTCTTAGTGATTAGCCTTTGCTGTAATACTAATTTGATGGGATTTTCTTGATGTACACTTTAATAAACCCTAAATGCATGTGAAAGTTTCAATCACAAATAGTCAAGAATAAGAATAAGAATAAGAATAAGAACAAAATCAATAAGAATAATCACACAATCAATTTACATGGTTCAGCAACAAATTCTTACATCCACTGTAGATCACGAGATCCTAACCTTTCTTATTAAATTTAAAAAGAATAAGATCACAAAGATCTCTCTTTCAAAAGATTATTAAGAATAGAATAATAAAGAACTCTGAAAGGATCTATTAGTACTTCTTTCATTCACTCAAAACTTAAGCATTATCTATGCCACTTTCTTGTACACTCAGCGCTAAGATTCTTTAGCTCTCTATTTCTCTTTTAGAGTCTCTCTTAATGCTTATTGAATTTTAAGGGTTATAAAGGGTTTATATAGTGTTTACAAAATTCTTAGAAACCATAAACCTAGTTAGAGTAAGAGTTCATGAGTGTGGGAGTATAAAACCCACTCTAAGAAATTAATTCAAACTAAAAATAGATTTTCTTATACAAGCAACGCTGTAGCATTCTGTAATCAACACTATGGTGGTAAATGCGAACACTAGAGCTATAGTTCAACACTACGGTGTTCTGAAGACAACATTGTAGCGTTAGGCTTTCTATAATCTTCATTGGGGCATTGTCATCCAACGTTGGGGCACTCAGACCTGGCACATCCCCACTTGTCTTTTCACACCCCTCCTAGCTTTTGGCTCTCCGTTTTGCTCATTCCTTATACGTTCTTCACATACTTGACTTTATGATGACTTTTCTTTGGTTTTTAACTCAAAATCATACTCAAATATAATTTTAAATCACCAATCCTAATAGTTTGAGAAAAATATATACATGCATAACAAACTAATATCAGTATTTGATCATGCTATAGTACCAATACATAAAACAAACATCGTTTTATGCATCAATTTTTTTTTTTTCTGTAAGTTCCAAAAGGCAAGTCGTTTTAAGGTTTATATGGTGCCATTTTATTTAGATTTTCTAGCTTTCCCAAAAGGTTTCCTTTACATACTTCACATTTTAAGAAAAGTCTCAAAGTTTCACTCCCAAACCCATAGCCAAAAAGCTAAATCTCACTCTTCGACCAAGAATAAACTTCACACTTAGCCAAACTCCGAACCCCAACTCTTCGACCAACAAACATATTTTTCTTTTTAATCTTGCTGAAACTTTATTGAAATCACAAATCGAGCTTGTATAAAGTTTGTGTTACTTAAATAGGAACAAATTCAAGGTTGCAAGAAAACTTTGAAGATTCAACTTGAAATCAACAAAACATGCAATAGGTCTCTTGAGATTATGTTGCTCATTGACATTTTATCAATGCTTTTGATTTATTTTTCTTCGAGCACAGAACAAAACATGATTTTATTTTTCATGAAATTAACAAAATAAAGATTATTATTTATAATGAAGGAATCGACAAGTAATGGTGTGGTTAGCTTTATTGCTAGTATTCGTAGTATATTTTTTTCGTTTGTTTAAATCTAAAATATTGAAATTGAAATGATATGTTTATTTATTTTTTTTGTTTGATATACCAAATTTAGTATTAAGTTATTTGTTTTTTAATTAAAAAGCCCACGTGTATATTTTGAATCTCAAATAATTAATTAAAGACATTGAAAAAATTAATAAGTTCTCTAAATAACAATCATAAGCCACTATATTTATTATTTTATAAAAGTAATAAAATCATGTTAATGCTAGCTTTTTATATTTAAATAATACATTAAAATTCTATGGTTATGCATGTTATTTGGAGAGAAATAATTCTTTAATGAGAAAGAAAGTAAGGTGTATTTGGTTAGGAATGTAAATAGGTTAATTTGGTATGAATATATTTGCGAATATAATTTAAATAAGTCATTAATTTAAAAGGCAAAAAAGATGAAAAAAAATTGGCTTTTGTGAGTTATAGTGATTAAAAGTTAGTTATAGGCGTTGGCTGGTCTGTAAATCAGTTACAAAATGACCAATTAGAGAATGACAAGGGAAGTTGTTTGTTAAAGTTTGATGAAGCGTAGTAACAATTTTCTGAGATGGTATAAACAGTGGTGGATTCAGTTACTTAACAGATCAATCAATCACTCAATTCTTGATCATTCGCTGCAACTGTTTATCATTGTAAGCTTTGTAATCTCACCATTATAATCTAAAAATTCCTATTTTTAATTAATAAAATATCACGTTGAATTCTCTAATGATATAGGCCATTGACTAAATCATGGACCTCTCTATGTTCATTGTTTTAATATATTCTTAAGTCTTGTTAATAATCTTTTGCCATTTGTATTTAGACAGTTTGTCAATTGATTTAAACTTTTTAATCTTGACAAATGTGTATTATGACTCTTTGGTTGAAAGAAAATGACGTTTAATAATTATGAAGTTAAAAAATTTAATATCAAAAATAATTTTAATTTATGAAAAATGAAGATGATAGCCTCTTGGCAGTTAGGGGCTAAATCGCTATTGTAAAAGGTATTTGTAACAGTTAAGTAATCATTGCATATATTGACTGTTAAAAATTGGTTTATATGTTAAATTGAGTTGATCTCATATTAGTGGGAGATGGCATGAAGGTGTTTTGGTAGGCTTATATAAGGTAAGGCTCTCCTTTGAGATTAAGTGTACTTTTGGGAATATTTCTCTTCTCCCCCTCTATTTGTAGGATCTCTTTATGAGAACCTCATAGCTCAAGGGTTTTACATTTAAATCCTTGAAAGTTGTAAGAATTCAAATTTTCTCTTTATTTTTGGGCATTTGTAGTAATACCCTATTGTTTGGGTAATTACAGTATTGGCCATACTACTTGAGTATTTACAGTTTGACCCAATAGTTAGGGATTTTGTATTGTGGCCCAAAAACTTTGTAACTTCTCTTGAAGATAGTGAATTTGTTCTAGCGGCGCCCGAGGACGTAGGTAACATTACCGAACCTCGTTAAACTTGGTGTTCGTTTCCTTTTTTTGCATATTGTTGGATGTTTAGTTGCCTCGTTGTGGTATGGTTAGCATTATTGATTGTCCGCATAACAATTGGTAATAGTGCTAATTATTGTTTGAACGCTTCTTTGCGCAACAAGTGGTATCAGAGCCCCATGTTTAAAACAGTGAGTGGCTATTTTCTTTTGAGCATTTACTACTATTCTGGGTTGGTGAATTTTTGAATTGCTAGTTGTTGGATATAATTATTTGGTGGAGCTTGGTTATTTGTGATATTGTGTATCGAGCTCATTTGTGCGAGGTGGCTATGGCATCATCATCATCTACATCGATGAGGACAGTGACAGTGTCTAGTGCAAAAATAGATGTGGAAAAATTTGATGGCCGGAATAATTTCGGCTTATGGCAGAGTGAGGTGCTGGATGGATTGTGTCAGCAAGACTTGGATATAGTTCTGGAAGAAACAAAACCAGAAGATATCAAGGAGACAGACTGGGACAGGCTTAATATAAAAGCTTGTGGGTTAATTCGTTCTTGTCTGTGTAGATAGCAAAAGTATCCGTTCATTAGAGAAAAGTCTTCCAATGCATTATGGAAGGCCCTGTAGAACAAATATATGAAGAAAAGGAATGAGAATCGGTTGTATCTATTGAAAAGATTTTTTCGTCTTCAGTTGAGATAAGGTACGAGTATCAGTTCTCATATTGATGAATTTAATAAGTTAATTGCTGATTTATTAAATTTAGAGGAAACCTTCAAAGATGAAATAAAGGCTATGCTATTGATTGGTTCTCTTCCGGATGAATTAGATCATTTATGTATTACTCTTATTCATGGAAAGGATAGATTGTCATTTGAAGAAGTTTGTTCTTCTTTGACAAACTATGAAATTCGTAGAAAGGATCAGAGAGAACATAGAGATGAGTCAGTAGAAGCATTGACAGTGAGAGGGCGTAGCCAGAGTAGAAAACTGAGAAAAAGGAGAAAATCTAAGTCGAGGAGTAGAGTAGGAAAAGATGAGTGTGCCTTTTGTCGGGAGAAAGGGCATTGGAAGAAAGATTGTCTAAAGTTGAAAAAGAAAGAAAAAGATATGTCTATTTTTTATGCATGTGTTGTTGAGAGCATAAGCGATGATAGTTTGTCAGATTTTTGTTTAAGTGGTCATTCATCCACATCTCGTTCTGACGAATGGATTATGGATTCGGGTTGTACTTATCATATATGTCCACATCGGGAATGGTTCTTTAATTTTGAAGAGCTTAATGGTGGAGTTGTGTATATGGGCAATAATGATAGTTGTCATACTGCTGGGATAGGTTCAATCCGGTTGAAAAATGATGATGGATCAACTAGAGTTCTAACAGAAGTTCGGTATATACCGAAGTTGAGGAAGAATCTCATCTCTTTGGGAGCCTTGGAATCTAAAGGCTGTACTGTATCTATACGAGATGGAATTCTGAAGATCACTTCAGGCGCTCTTGTGACATTGAAAGGCACTAGGAGGAACAACTTGTATTACTACAATGGTAGTATAGTGATTGGATCAGCGGCTATGGTTTCTGATAATGATGCAGATTCAGAGATCATTAGATTATGGCATATGCGGTTGGGACATACAGGTGAGAAAGCCTTATTCAGTTTAGTGAAAAGAGGCTTATTGAAAGGTGCGAAGACTTGCAAGCTAGAATTTTGTGAGCATTGTGTTCTGGAAAAGCAGAAGATAGTGAAGTTTGGCACAGCTATTCATAATACTGAGGGTATTCTTGATTATGTTCACTCATATGTATAGGGACCTTCTCAGACTACATCTATGGGAGGTTTGCGCTACTATGTTACTTTTATTGATGACTTTTTCAGAAGAACTTGGGTGTACGTTTTGAAATCTAAAGATGATGTACTTAGTGCTTTCCTTAAATGGAAAAAGATGGTTGAGACACAAACAGGCAAAAAAATCAGGCATCTCAGAACAGACAATGGTGGTGAGTATTGCAGTGATCAGTTCTTGAAATTGTGTCAAGATGAGGGTATTGTACGTCATTTTACTGTAAGAGGTACACCGCAGCAGAATGGGGTGGCAGAATGCATGAACCGGACATTGCTGGAGAAAGTTCGATGCATGTTGTCCAATGCAGAATTGGGTAAAGAGTTTTGGGCTGAGGTTGTGATTTATGCGTGTTATCTCATTAATCGTCTACCGTCAGCTACTATTGGTGATAGAACTCCATTGGAGGTTTGGTCTGGAAAACCTGTTTCTGATTATGATTCTTTACATGTATTTGGTTCTATTGCATATTATCATGTGAAAGAATCGAAGCTAGATTCCAGAGCCAAGAAAGCAATTTTCTTGGGATTTTCTTCAGGTGTGAAAGGATATCGTCTTTGGTGTCCAAGTTCGAGGAAGATTGTATCAAGTAGAGATGTAACATTTGATGAGTCTTCTATGTTGAAGAAATCAGAAAACCAGACAACAGTGAATAGTACTCTGCAACAGGTGGAGCGTACTCAGCAGTAGGTGGAGTTGGAAACAACTACATTGAACCCAGTTAGATCTGTAGAGACAGATAATGGTACTCCTATGACAGAGGTGATTTTGGGAGATGATGGAGAAGGTTCTACTCATGAACCTCAATAGCAACAAGAAACTATTGCAGTAAATAGACCAAGACGTGAGATTCGGAGACCTGCTCGATTTGTTGATATGGTGGCCTACGCACTTCCAGTTGTAGATGATGATGTTCCTTCCACTTATAGAAAGGCAGTCAGCTATTCTGAAGTTGATCAGTGGAAGACAGCTATGAAGGAAGAGATGCAGTCTCTTCAGAAGAATGAAACTTGGGAGCTAGCTCAACTACCAAAGGGTAAAAAGGCAATTGGGTGCAAATGGGTATATGCAAATAAATATAAATTTCCTGATAAGAAAGATGTTCGCTACAAGGTAAGGTTGGTGGCTAAAGGCTATGCACAGAGGGAAGGAATTGACTATAATGAGGTATTTTCTCCAGTTGTGAAACATTCTTCCATTAGAATTTTATTGGCCTTAGTAGCTCAGTTAAATATAGAACTAGTTCAACTCGATGTAAAAACTGCATTTTTGCATGGTGACTTGGAAGAGGAAATCTATATGACTCAGCCAGAGGGATTCAAAGTTGCTGGTAAGGAAAAATTGGTTTACAAATTGAAAAGATCGCTTTATGGTTTGAAACAATCACCGAGGCAGTGGTATAAGCGATTTGATCGGTTTATGATGGGTCAGAGGTATACAAGAAGCAAATTTGACCATTATGTGTATTTTCAGAGGCTACATGATGGTTCTTTCATTTATCTACTCTTGTATGTTGATAATATGTTGATAGCTTCAACGAATGTCGAAGAAATTGAAAATTTGAAGATTCAATTGAACAGAGAATTTGAGATGAAAGATTTGTGTGAAGCTAGAAAGATACTAGGCATGGAGATTAGCAGGGACAGAGAATGAGGCAAAATTTGTTTGACTCAGAAGCAATATATGAAGAAGGTTTTACAGCGTTTTGGTATTTCAGAGGAATCAAAACCTGTAAGTACCCCACTTGCTGCTCATATGAAGATCAGTGCATCTTTATCTCCTAGTTCAGATGAGGAACGAAAGTATATGTCTCGAGTTCCATATGCTAATGCAGTTGGTAGCCTAATGTATGCTATGGGGTGTACGAGACCTGACATTTCACATGCAGTTGGAGTAGTGAGCAGATATATGCACAATCCTGGTAAAGGATATTGGCAGGCTATGAAATGAATTCTGCGGTATTTATTGAAGACCGTAGATGTTGACTTAGTCTTTGAGAGAGATGATACATGTGATCACTATGCTGTTGGTTTTGTTGATTCTGATTATGCTGGTGATTTGGATAAATGTCGATCAACAACCGGTTATGTGTTTACTCTTGCGAAAGCACCTGTGAGTTGAAAGTCTACTTTACAGTCTACAGTTGCTTTGTCTACTACAGAGGCAGAGTACATGGCAGTTACAGAGGCTGTGAAGGAAGCTATTTGGTTACAGGGATTGCTAGATGAATTGGGAATTGGTCAGAAGAAAATTCATGTTTATTCTGACAGTGAAAGTGCTATTCATTGAGCGAAGAATCTAGTATACAATGTTCGAACGAAGCATATTGATGTTCGGTATCATTTCGTGCAGGAGATCATTAGTGAAGGAAGAATCTTACTTCAGAAGATTGGGACTGCCGAGAATCCCGCAGATATGTTGACTAAAGTGGTGACAGCGATCAAGTTCAATCATTGTTTGGACTTGATCAATATAGTTTGAGTTTGATAGCGCCATTGGGCGCAAATTTGAAGGCGCTGCTTTTGGATAGAGAATTTTTGGAAAAATGAAGCTTTGTGGAGGATTGGCATATTCGCCAAGGTGGAGATTTGTTGAAAATTGGCTTATATGCCAAATTGAGCCAATCCCACATTGGTGGGAGATGGCATGGAGGTGTTTTGGTAGGCCTATATAAGGCAAGGCCCTCCTTTGAGATTAAGTGTACTTTTGGGAATATTTCTCTTCTCCCCCTCTATTTGTAGGATCTCTTTGTGAGAACCTCATAGTTCAAGGGTTTTACATTTAAATCCTTGAAAGTTATAAGAATTCAAATTTTTTCTTTATTTTTGGGCATTTGTAGTAATACCCTATTGTTTGGGTAATTACAGTATTTGCCCTACTACTTGAGTATTTGCAATTTGACTTCTCTTGAAGATAGTGGATTTGTTCTAGCGGCGCCCGAGGACGTAGGTAACATTACCGAATCTCGTTAAACTTGGTGTTCGTTTCCTTTTTTGCATATTGTTAAATGTTTGATTGCCTCATTGTGGTATAGCTAGTATTATTGATTGTTCACATAATAATTAGTAATAATGCTAATTATTGTTTGAACACTTCTTGACGCAACATTGACATCGTAAAATTTTACAACAGCTATTTAGTTTTCATAAAAAACTCTTTTATAATGATTTAATACCTATTGCAAAAAGGTCTTTCAAAATATTTTTTTTAAAAGAAGATCCTTTTGCAATGACTAACTAGCCCTTGCAAAAAGATCTAAATTTTTTTTGTTTTTTAATTTTTTTAATATATTAAATAGTAAATATTTTAATCAATATATTATAACAATAAACAGTAACATTCATAATTATTTATATTATGAAATTATTTTGCAAAATCCTAAACTAAAACACATCATCAAAATATGTGTAAAAATAATATCATTAACAATCCTAAAAATAATAATATAATAAATTATAAATAATTAGAAATTATAAATATGTAAAATTACATGAGAAACAGGAGGAGAGCAAAACAACAATTCTGTGACTCGATGGCTTGAGCAAACAACTCCTTTCCAGGACTGTCCACGCGAATCATCAGTGCTTTGACTGAGCAATTAAACATGAAACACAAAATAATCAATTGAGCAATCAAGCAATATACTCTTGCAGGATTAGCACATAAAATATAAAATTCATCAGAATTCTTTATACCTCACAGTCAATTAATAAAAGTCCATCTCATATCACATATATTTCAATAGGCTATTTATTTGACTGAGCAATCATGGCAATTTTAGTCATGCTAATAACATAAAAGATTTTCCACCTATAATTGCTGAGATAACATAGCATGGCAAAAAAGAATGCAGAGAGCAACTAAATAAATAATCAACTAATGCGGGGGGAAAAAGAAGAAGAAGAAGGATTTTAATCCAATAAAGAGATAATCAAAGTTTAACTGCACTAAACTTTGTCCCTTGTTCTCCTCGCAATACTTTGTGACTTCATTGGTGAAATATCAGCAAGTAAAATTATTCATTAGAAAGTAAAAGTAATGAAGATTTTTACTTGTATAAAAGAATATTCTTGATGAATTGAGACCACAAATAGACACGTGATAGATATCAAAAGCAATGGCAGAAAAGTGGTCTAAATATAAGTAGATGAAATAAGCAACAAGTATAGCTAGCTCAGCAAATCCTGATGGAAACTCTTTTATATTATGAAATAAGAACACATCTAACTTAGCTTTTATTTGCTCATTTACAATTGACTCAATTCTTCTTAAATGCTTAATATTAAGGAATAATTTTAGAATTATTCCGGAATCATTCCAGAATTATTCTTTTATATTGTTCTATTATATATATACACGTTATTAATATAAAATATTATTTTTTTATATATGTTATTTTTTTATTATGTAATAAAGTTACAATCTATATAAAAACTTCATTATACAGTTTTACAATTTAATGAGAATACTTAAGATCACACTATATATGTTACTTTCCTTAATAATTCTCTTTACATTTCTAACACTTAGGATCAACCGACTTGCCTATACAAAATCAAGCAGCAATTAAAACCAAATGTGGGAACAAATAGTTTTCTAATTCAAAATATTTAGAATTATTATTACTAATATGTGGGGAAAAAATCATATTTCAAATCAGTAGTTCTGCGCCTTATGGATATAACATTGTTTAATATAGACACCACTGCTAGTTTAGTTGGCTGGGTGATTACAGCCAGTAACCAGCCATGTGACTATTTTGGCCAGGTTCAGAGTTACGGGAATTCTATATATGTATATAAAAGCAAAAGGTATTAATACAATTAAATATTATGATTAAATTCAGAATAAAATCTAGGATAACTCTGATGCATGCACATATACAAACATACACACATGTATAGTGGGAATTGAGGGTCCTCTTATGAGAGTGAAAATGGCCTTCCCAAAATGAGTGGGAATCCATAATATAATTTCTTTTTTCTCTTTCTTTAATTAGTTGCAACTTTCAAATGTAGTTGAGCGAATTCAGTCCTAAAGCTCAAGTTATGAGAAGAAGGATCAAATCAATATATAAGACACTTATATTAAATATTATACTTAACTCATTTTAGTAGAAATCAAACTAAAACTAACATACGTAATCATATGAAACAAAAATGAAATTACCTTCTTCAATGTTATCAAATACAACCCATGACTAAGGTATTTTTTTTTTTTTAACTAGTAGAACTATATCCCATATTGTATTTAACCAAAATGAAATGATTTAACAAAGATTTATGAGACCACTTCTAGAGTCATTCTAGCATGAATGAACCTCTATAAAATTCATCAAATAAAAACACAAAAGAGCCAAAATTTGATGACGAAATTCTACTAACACAAAAGAAAATAAGAAAACAAAGGATAAATAAGACAAATGTGGATTTACTGCAGAATTATAGGTGATTTTAGAACTTCCTTCACCTTAATGATAAAATCCATCTCATACACGCTTTACTGAAGAATTATAGGTGATTTACTGCAGAATCAAGGTCCGGTATAAGAACAACATTAGAGAAAAAATAATTGAGTAAAAAATATAGTAAGAACAATATTAGATCTTGCAGTGAGCATAAGATTAAAATATAAAAATAAATGGAGATGCTGCTTCCCCAAGCTTTGAACAACTGAAAAGTAAGTGTGTGTATATATATAACATACAGAAAACAGGATGGATAAGCAATCCACCAACATATATAAGAAAAAAAGCTAAAATAGGAAAGTACTAAAAAATTGTGAGAATAGGATAAGCAAGATGCAACGGTATCCACTTTTAAATATCATAACTGAATGTTGTAGTCCTATGGACCTAAAAAGACTTGTTTAATTTTAGGGAAATTGTGTTGTATCTTATCAATAATTATCTAATAAGCACGGCTCCACAAGAATATAAAGAGGCTTTCCATTAAGTCTGCCCTGAAATGAAAGTTATGCCATTATCAAATGCCAAATTGTATAATTATCAACTCCACTAAAAATGCTGGTAAATATGAATTTGCAATAGCTTTTAACTAATAACTTGCAAGGATGTAATAATGGTGACAAACAGAGTGTTTAAGCAGAGACAACAAAAGTGAGGGTCTATAAAGATAATAGATAAAGAAATTAAAGAAGGTCAAAAATCACTGATCATTGAAGACCTCTGATCACCAGAACCAACACTCTCAAATTTAGTAATTAATATATAGTCATGGAACCTTTCTATCTGTAGATCTTAGTTTTTGTGCTAAATTACCTGCATGCATTAACTATTGTTGAGTGATTCTTTAACACAACTAATTGATCAATACCATTCTGGGTGTTTATTCCACATTTCTTAAACATCCATCATGCCATACTACAATAATCCTAGCAATTCTCACTCAATTAATTTTTCAACCTCAACTTTTGTTTGCTATGACATCTTTCAATTCCAAAGTCTTACATACTATAACAAATAAGGGTTAGAAACTTATTGATGACAAAATGTTTGCCTAAGGAAAGTACTAACAATAGTAATTCTCTCTTCCAAAACAACTTGGAGCTCTCTCTATCTCTTTCTTCCTCTCTCTCGAATTACTTCTAACTAATTCTCTTGTTATACTAATGGCCAATTCAAAAGCAAAAGATTAACTTATAATAAGTCCATCCCAAATGGCTTTTTTTTTTTTTTTTTTGAAAGACATCCCAAATGGCTTTGAGTACAAAGATAGAGTGAAATTTATTCCCAATTTACAAATTAACCTAAGGATCATTTCTATGATAGCTATGGGAAAAGGAAACATAAAGCCCGCTCCATATGTTCACCACATAATATCAACATCAAAACAAAGAAAATACTAAAAATTGTAATTAGTCTTAGGCAAAAATGAAAAGAACTAAAAAGATCCCATAGCTCAATATTTACTTATACAGACTAATGGACCGGTCCTCCTAAAGATTGGTCATACAGCTAAAATTTGCACATTCTAGTAGCTCTAACTTTCTATGGATTGAGTGAATCATGCTAATTAATTCTGAAACTGTTCATTTAGGGTCTTTATAGAATATCAAGCGTACACCCTTCTGTATATCTTTATTTCTAAACGTCTTATTTCTTCCATACTCCTCGTTCAAACAGAATTCCAAAAAAAAGAAAAAAACTTAAAACAAAGAATTCCGCATATATTCAATTCAACTCCCACACAACAGAACCTCATGGCTCTCGTATTCCTCAAAAAAAATTAAATAAGTAAATATCCATATTTCCATTAACTATTTACACACAAAAAATCAAACAAATCGCCTCATTGAAGGACAACGTAAGTATCAGATTCAAAATTTTCACGTGGTCCTATGCTGTATCAAATATTCTCAACAAAACAAAACAAATGGCCAAACAGCAACAACAATAAGCGAACCTTGTTCACAAAAAGCATCGATAAACGTGCGCGAGTGATTAACCTCCTTCTCGTCTCCTCCACTCAAACTTGCCGACATTATACTCTTCTCAACAGAGTCCATATCTTGAACCATCTTAGCCATTGCTCAAGCCTTAAATGAGTATAACAAGCAAGGACACATGGACCTCCGGGCACCGGATTAAAACGATAAAGCAAAAGAAGAACGGCGATAAATGAAAGACGAGAGCTTGAGATGAGAAAGCAGAGACGATAACAAAACCAAAACCCTAGTAGAAATGATGGTAGTGGTGGTGAATAGCACTTACGTAGTCGAACGCCTCGCCATCTAAGCTCTCCAGCATGATCTTCCTGCTCGTTGACATTCTTGATGATTTGGTAACAAGCGATCGGCGATCTAAGATTTTTGAAACCCTAATTTTTTTTTAGATTATCTCTATCTCTATTTGGAGTCTTAAAAACAAGAAAAGCACTAAGTGTCTGTTTTGAGAACGTCTTTACTCACATTGGCAATCGTATATTCAGTCAGTTGCGACAGCTATATCAGCCGTCGCAATACCCGACACAAATAGCATTTTTTTTTTTAAGTGTGATTTTGATTATGCAGGAAATTTAGATAAAAGGAGATCTTTAACTAGGTACATTTTCACTTTGTACAATTGCTATCTAAGCTGGAAGAAAGTATTACAATACGTTATGGCCTGTCAACAGTTGAAGCTGAATAATAGCAGTAAAAGAAGCTTTATGGCTAAAAGGGCTGGTGATTGAATAGCTGATGTAGGAAAAATGAAAGTACATGTGCTTTATGATAGTGATCAAGTACTATACATTTAACTAAAAATTAAGTGTTTCATAAGAAGACAAAAAATATTGATATAACATGTCTCTAAAGGAGAAGTGAAACTGAAGAAAATTCATAAATCTCAAAATCTTGCTATTATGCCTACAAAACCCTTGTTGGGAGCCAAGTTCAAACTTTTGTTAGGATTTGACTGATGTTGCTTTGGAGTAAGAGCAACAGATTGTAGAATACTGATCTGATACGATTAGGTGGAGATTTCTGAGTTACTAGTGATTAAAAGCTAGTTATAGGTGCTGGCAGCGTATGTAAATCAGTTATAGAAAGACCAATTAGAGAACATGTGGTGTTGTTTGTTAAAGCTTGCTGATGGGTGCTGTCAATTTTCTGGGCTAGTATAAAGAGCCGGTGGATTCATTCAGGTAGCATATCAATCAGTCACTCTACTCTTGATCATTCTCTGTAATTGTTTCATCAATGTAACCTCTGTAATATAGTAACCTGAAAATTCCTTGGTTTGATTAATAAAAAGATCAGCTTAAATTACTCTGTGGATGTAAGCCATCGGCCCAACCACGTATCTTTCTTGTATTCATTATTTCAGGTTTTGTTATTGGGTTCTTGTGTCAGAATAGTCTTTTGCAATTTTTGGTTAGATCATTTGTCAATTGATTTAGACTTGCTAGCCTTGACAGCTTTCAATATTCAAAAGAAAATATTTAAAATTCTCCGTTAAATTAGAAATCAATCTAAAATGTCTGCATGACTTAAATAATGGCATATTCAGACTTTAGTAATAATAATAATAATAATAAAATAACCACTTCAGCGCTTGCTTCAACGGTAAGTCCAGTGCACCTTTTTAATCTAAATCAAAAGTTTGAACCCTAATGAATGTTAGGGTAGTACAATTATTCTCTTTTTTTTAAAAAAACATTTATAATTTAAATAGAGTACGCTCAAAGTTGTAAATATTATTTTAATTCAAATAAAAAACTTTATAATTTAGAGGGAATACGCACAAAGATTAGGGTAATATAATTATTCTTTTCTTTTTATAGGATTATATGCACTTTTTTTTGTCTAAGTTAGGAATTCAAGGCTTAACAGATATCAAGATAGTATAATTATTTCTCTATTTTCTTAAGAGTTTTATAATTCAAATAGGATATATTTAAAGTTGTAAGTATTGTTTATAGTTCAAATCAGGAATTTTATAGTTTAAATAGGATATGCTCAAAATTAAAAGTATTGTTCATAGTTTGAATGAGATATACTCAAAGTTGTAAGTGTTGTTTCCAATAATTCTAATAATATAGTCTAATGTAATAAATAATAATAAACAAACAAACAGGCTCAAATAATATATGTCCATTACGTTAGATAGGGTTTGCATTTTTGTGTAAAATCAAAATTAATCTAAATGCAGTTGAAGTTTGAACAATTTTAATATATATGTATATATTAAAGATTGAAGATGAATATTAAGCTTTTTATTTTACAAACCAAAAGTATTTAAAAACTAATAATTTCTTCCCTTTGTTAAAAACTAGTTTATATGTATATCTTTCAAAATGTTGTATATACTTGTATTTACATATTAGAAATATAATATTCATTCGAGAGCATAGAAAATATTTTCTATAATTTTCATAAATAAAAAGTTTACTAATGTTGAAAGTTATTTCTTTATTATGAATATGATTGATATATATTGAATTATTCTAAAAAAAATGAAAGAGATTAACAATTATTTTTATAACAAAAAGAAAGCATATTCTTCTGTTATTATAATATTATAATTTAAAAATCCGTATATAGAAAAAAAAATCTATAATGACTTGCATTCATATAGTAGAGAATTTACCATTTACTTCTCTAATGAATTTTCTAACTATCATAAATCCCCTAGTATTTAATAATATCTAAAAACACAACTGTTGTAATAACTATAATGGTATAAATTAATTTTAAAGGGGTATAACAATATTTTTATTTAAAAAGTCAATCATTTCATCTGTGCGATACTAAATAATAATAACGTACTATGTAAACAATAAAATTAGCAATGTGTAACATAGTTTCAAATAGTTAAATAATACTGCGTAAATAGTAAATTTATATTATGTTATAATTAATGACTTTTTTCTATTTATAATATGACATTGATATTGAATATGTACATTTTAATAAAAATGCAAACATCTGTATTAAATAATAATTTATAATATAATAAAGTTTCATGTTATTGTTATTAATTATTTGATTGTATAAGTATATTAATTTTACTATTTATATAATGTATTTTTATTGTTTAATATTATATAGATGAAATTATTAACTTTTTAAATAAAAAAAATTATTACACCCTTCTAAAGATAATTTATACTATGATTATAACAGTAGGGGAAATTTTAGATACTATCAAACATTAAAGAGGTTTAGATAATTAACAATTTTAATGGGGGGGTAAATGTATTTACCCCACATAATATGATATATCACGCTTTAAGCCAGAGTTTTACACGATTTTGTTTTCGAAATTAATCAAATGACTTAGTGTTATTATTTATTTGATAAACTGATATTAACTAATGTGATCTTTCTCAAAGAGTACTAAGAAAAAATAAAAAATAAAAAATGATGTAATTAAGACACAGAGAAAGAGACAAGTACAGAGAAAAATACGATGCCTTCTAACATCTAAGTGATATTAAAGAAACCTAAGGGGCAGAAAGTGAAAATTCCCCTTTTGAAATTTCTACTTCGTCGTCACAATTTCCTTCTTCGGTACATTCCATAATTTTGGAGAATGAAATTCGAAGGATTTGAACCGATATTCGGTGAACCAAAAGTCGAGTGGGCCAACTCCGGTTCGGGCCAATTACGCCCGTTCCTACTCCATGTATCTGCTCCAGATTCTTCTCACCTCGTAATCCAAGTCACTGATTTCCACTGCAACACTTGGGAGGCCAAACGCTCCGTTTTGCAGCTCGAGGACATGGTATTCTTTCTCTTCTTTTATTTATTGGGTTATGTTTTTGTATTTTGCATTTGTTGATTATGATGATGATTAAACTGCCTCATATCAAATTTGTTTGTCATTGGCTTGGTTGCTGAAAAATTAGATGGAGATGAATAGGAAAAACTAAAAATACAAGGATAAGTGAGAGAAATTTATATATCTTATTGGTTTTACTAAAACAAAATAAGTGAAAATTAGGAAGAAACATTCTAGTTAGGTAATTAGGAGTGTGCTTTCAACATTGTCAAAACCATTTTTTAGAAAGATAAAAGCGTTTTCGAGTTTCTTTCATAGTGTTGGATAGAAATATACAAAAGTGCTTTTTAAGATAAATAAACACCGGGAAGAAATACACAAAAATTATTTTTAAGATAAATAAACAATGGGAATGCTTTCGGTAGAAGCAATCGTTAGGGTTGTCTTTTTTAATTTTATCTTCTTTTTTTTTTTTCTCAATCAAAATCTGAGTTTATTTGTAGAAAAGCACTTACAGGCAAGTGATTAAGCGCTTTTCGAAGAAGTTGTTTTAAGTGACTTTACGGAAAATGGTTTTGCACTAAAGTGCTCTTTATACAAGGGCTTTCAAATGCACTCCAAGTATTATGGTATTGTAAAATCTGCAAATTCTTGCTTCAAAGTTGTTCTAGGGCTGCTAAGTTTTCCTGTTGGTAGTTAGATTGGTTAGGTGCACAGTGATTTTACTGATGAGCTAGTTAGTGATTGATGCATGGTTGTAAATGGTTTCCTTGGATTACTTTATGTTTGACAATTTTCTAATGAGTATTATTATCATTATTATTATTTTATAATAAGTGCAGAGGGATGTAATTGGAATAGGGGGCTCGTGGTCAGAGTTCATTGACTATGTTGTAGCTTCCATTAAATCTGAAGATGTAAAGCTCATTCTAGAGGGATCAAACTCAGATGGTAACTATTTCTTAATTTATCATTTATTTAATTTTTGTATTCAGTTAGTTATTTGGTCAGGGGGCCTTGACAATTGATTTATCTCCAATTATAACTTATCTATTTCATTATGTGAGTGCTTTCTGTACAAAATCTGAGCACTAGTTTTATTACTTCATTCAAATGAGAATTGCTACTTTTTAATAAGCATATAAATGTGTCGTTTTTTAAGGCAAAGGACATCTGTTAATCATTGTACTTATGGTTCACCGTTTTCCAGGTGCTGCATGTGCAAAATTAGTTGCTCAGAAATCAAAAGGATTGCCTCTAATATCCATTTCTCTCACAAAACTTACGGGCTCTGCTGCGTCTGAGGCTATGGCTAATCTATCTTTGGGGCTCTTCAAAGCTTTTAAAAGTGTGCATTATCTATTTGTTCAAGGTAGTATTTCAATTTCCCATATCAAACTCTTCTTTTCTGAATTGGGATTTTATATTTGAAAATTTATAATGGTTTCCTCTGTTTACTTCTTCACATGATATTCTTTTAGTAATTTTTTTTAATGGTTCTAATGAGCTGTAGAACTGTTGGTGATTGTATCAATGCCCCTATCAAATGTCAGCAATTAATAGAAGTGGTATCCTGATAGAAGAAAAATTATAAATTCTTATTGCTGGTGGCTGCTGAAGCGGGATCCTGATAGGGTTCTATTGGTCCTATCAATGAGACTTTTTTTTTTTTTTGGCTTATGTTGACTACTTTCAAGACTTTAACCCATGCTTTTCTGCTTGTTAGTACAAAATTTTCGCAAACCCGTTGTATCATAATAATTCATTTATATTATTATACTTAGAAGAGAGAGGAAGAGAGGGCTGATTAACAATATGTAATTGATATTACTTGTAGCGCCAATTTACTTCATCTAAGGGATCTGACTAGGTGGTTAACTGGTTTCATTTTTTGGAAGTACAAGGAAGATGTGCATTGAAGTGGGATTTGGTTTATTAATGATTTTTGGAATATGCATGCTTGCAAATTCCAGAATGCTAAGCAAGGGTAATTTTGTGCTAAAAAATTTGGGGAAGACTGCTGTTGGGCATTGTTTAAGCCTACCTGCAGATGGAAACCTTCATGAATAGCAATTTACCCCCAAATATGATTCTTTTAAAGAAAGTGGCCTCCCTGCATGTGAGAGTCCTACGGTCACTAACATTGGTCAGCACTCAGCGGAGGCACAGCAACGTATTTGTTTTACCTATGTCATGGCTATTGTTGTTATGATGTCAACAATAGCATCTCTTTCTTTTCTTTTATTGTGATGAAATTAACCATGGCTCCTAACTTCAATTTTCTTTCAGAGCAAGAACGTTCTCTTCAGTTGACAAAAGTGATATCGGCTGAGAAGGTATGCCCCCCTGTTGCTTAAAGTACATTTAAGGGTCAAGTTCGATTTTTATGGTGACAATTTACTTGCATATGTGGGAGCATATCTTTATTTGTTTTCTTTTTCCAACAATGCATTATTTTAAAGATCATTGCGGTGAGCTTCTGTATTTTTCAGTACCTTCTACATCACTAGTTGGGCTGGGCAAAATAAACCACAAATCAGACAAACTAGACCGAACCAAACCGAACCAAGCTGGCCAATTCAATTCCGTTTTGAAGTGCTCAAAAAAGGTTTGTTTTAAAGCATAAAAACCGAACGGTTCAATTCGGTTTCCAGTTTTATGCCCCAAATTTGGGAACCGAACCAAAAAACCGAATGTTATTAATATTTTACTACAAGATGACACATGGCCAGAAAATAAATGGTGGTTTTTATATGTTAACATGAAAATGCCCACACTCAATCCCTGCCTAACTATTTAAAATCCAAGTCTAGCCTAATTTCACTTATTTTTCCTCACTCAAAGGCCAAAGCCTATTTGCTCTTCACAAACCGCCACCCTCTCTTGCAAGCCACCACCTGCAGTCAACTCATTCTCCACTGGCCATCGGTTCCTTGTCGTAACCGTCACCATCCACTTAAAGCAAGGCTACTCTTGTTCTATTTTATCTCTTTTTTATTGATTTAAAAAATAATTTTACTCACCCAAATTTTAGATTTTAATCTTATCCCTAGATACCCAACTGTGCCCTCCATTTTATTGTTGCGCCATCATTGTCACTGTTAGCAGCTGCTTACTTTCATGTGCTCTTTGCCTTATTTTTTCTTTTTTCCCTCTAAAAAATGGATTTTGTAAAATAATTGTATAAAAATAAAATATATGCTTCAATATTGATTTTAAGAATTCTATGGTAGAATGCATAGATGCTATCTTCCTAGACAAAGCAATTTTTTGAGGCTTCTTGAATTTATGGAGTTGGTTAGTTGAAGGAAAACGAAGTTTTTGGGTTGGGGATTTTGTTGGGTAAAACTATAGAATTGGACTAGAAATTCAAAAGAGAATGATAATGCATATTATATATAGAAGTAACCTCAACTATACGCATTGAAGTTCGTGATATCTTAATCCAGTGGCTCCACTGTGATTTCTATAATTCCATTTTGGAGTTCATTTAAACTGACTGACCCTCAGCAAAGCATTTTTAGAAATAAGCAAAGTTGGGAGCGATAGGCACTATTGTGACAAAAATACTAAGAAAATTATAAATAGATCTATTTCTAGCACTATAGATTTGGATTAGAAGATTTAAAAGAATGGTGCATCATATATACTGAGGTAACCTTGGTTGGGGATGTTGAAACTAGTTAAATCTCAATTCTCCATTGATATGTATATAGTTCCATTTCGGAATTCATTAAAACTTTGACTGACCCTAAGCAAAATAATTTTACAAATAAGGATGGGAAGGGAGGGCCCCTGTTGGGAGACAGAGACTTAAGAAGATTATAAATTTATAACGTTTACTACTTCTAACACTGTGGGTTTGGACTAAAAGATTAAAAACTTCTAACACTATGGAAATGGACTAAAAGATTTAAAACGGAACGATGACGCATATTATATACAAGAGGAAACTGGGTTGAAGTTATTTAAATTATAAAAAAAAAATTCATCTTGGAGTCCATCCCAGAGGAAAAAGCAAAAGTCTAAGTGGAAGCTAGGGCAAGTGCTGGAGATAATGCTAATACTCTTTCAAAGCCATCTATAAATCCCAACTGAAAACCTTTATCCTGCCTGAAAAAGGGTATGCAGATAAGAGTCCTTTAATAATATTATGATTTGATTTAGCTTGAATAATATAAATAATTTTTTGTGGACACTAGGTATCATTTCTTTCTCCATTTATCATCCTTAAACACATAACCCATCCTTCCCAAGAGGATTCACCATAGTTCTTGGAAGCATCAAATTCTCAAATATTACTTTCATCACTAGGACAAATATTGTAATGCTCCAGAATTTTGGTTATCAGATTTTCAAAGGGCTACTCACTTTCTCATTGTTCTTTGCTCTAATCATGCCTTTCATCATGAGATAGCAAAAATTTACATTCACATTCCTCATAATTCTATCAATCAATAACACATCCATTCCATAAACTTTCTGATAGTGTCCTTTCCTAGGAAGAGAATTGCAAGCAATTATGAGAAGAAACAATCTAGGATGCTTTGGTTCTCAAAAAAAAAAAAAATCTTATCTACGATGCTTTTCAAGAATTTGTATTGGATGGATTTTCATTCTCCTAGTCTTCTGCAAACTTCCTTTTCACATTTTCATAATTAAAGTCCCTAATTAGGGAATTCCTTCAGCATACACTTGTAAATAGCAATGATATGATGTTATTTGCTTATTACTTGTTTTATTATCTTTATAATATCTTTGTGAGTTGATTTCTTTGCTTGTGACCTTCTGTCTTTTGTGTTGGCATAGTTGAGCTGGTAGAGATCCAACTTTGTTAAAAGTTGTCTTGGAGGTTTATGGAAATCATAAAATATATTAGGAAACTCATGAATGTCCTATCTTCCCTCTGATCAAATTCGCTTTCTTAAAGTAGTTCTCCTACCTCAAAGTTTATTGTTGCAATAAGTGATGGTACCCTAAATGGGGTTTGTTGTGGCCTTCAAATCTGGACTTGATTATTCAATTATTAAGCATTTATTTAAAGTTGAGCTTTTATGTTATTTATTGGTTGGATCAATGTTGGTTCAATGAGATACGAGATTATCTCTGTTGGATCAATGAGATATGAGAGTTCAGTTTAGTACTTAATTATTCAATTCAATGAAATTCTTATTTACCCTTCCTTCAATTTTGTTAAGGTAGGAGTTTGGTTGCATTTTGTTTCTGTTTGGCACATCAGATTTATGTGCAAGCCAGTGGAGTTCAAAATTTCCTACATTCATCTCTTCAGAAAATGAAGATTAAGAGTACAGATATAATGCAATATTGGTTTTCTAATAGATTTTAAAATTGCTGTATCAACTTTCTCTGACAAAATGATCATCTGTTCATTCTTTTTGAGTTATTTTTCTTTTCAGGAAAGAAATGAAAGTATTCAGAATCAACTACTTTATTCCAAGAGGCAGAAGTTGCAAAAGATTAATTTCTCGGAAAAAAATGATGTTTCTGCTTCTTTAATGAGTAATGGCTCGCAAGATTCTCCAGGTGTGTATGGTCTTTATTTCTGCATGAAGTGCAAGCTAGTTTGGTTGAATAGTAGTTGTCTTGGAATTTTCAGACTCAGATAGTAACCTAAAAATTCATTGATGCTCTTGAATCTTGATTTTGCTCTTTGTACTATGTCTACTAAGCGTATTGGTCACTTCTATGTGAACTACATAGTTAAAATACATTGAAAAGAAATACCATTTTTATTTTATGGATTTTATATACATCTTGCTGGGAGCTAGTTGTAAACTCTTTTGACTGTTTAAATTTTCATCATTTTATTTTTCTCCCAGAACATATATACTGTAACTAACAGTTTTAGCTGTTTAAAATTTCCCATCTTTAGTTTCACTAAGTTGCCAGTTTGTATTTGTATATATGCCAGCTTTGAGCCCTTCCTAGCTTTCTGAAATTATAGTTTCATTCAAGTATGTTGCTAGAAACCAGTTCTTTATTTGTTTGCTTACTGAACTGCAGACAAACAAGCAGTTCAAAGTCCCGTATCAACCAAAGTTGCTAATCGTGTAATACCAGCATACCGCAGGTATTTTAGCATTTCCAGAAACTCACCATATCATGTAGCTTACTTCACATTAATGACCCCATCTTTTTGGGTAGGGCAAAAGTAAGGGGTGCGCTACTGCAAGATACTGATGATAACAAAGACAAGTAGAGGTAAATTACTGAGTTCATTTTACGATAATCTGGATCAAAAATCTTAGTTTACCATTGAAGCAATCAAAATCAGATAACAAAACAAATGACACTTGTAAATGTTTGTATTTTTTATTATGTCTCTCATGTTTCTTGTGCAAGAATGTATAGCTTAGGTATTTTCTGATAAAAATTATGAGTTATTTATTACGATGATGCCTCTGGTATCTCTTAAGAATATTGTTCGTGCTGCTTACATGTTTTTGATCAATTTTTTTAATAGTCATGGGAAAGTGGGTGCAAACAACTTTGTATTAGCTTATGTGTGGGAGTATATGAATCACTATTAGCTAGTGAGAAGATAAGACGAGAAACAACCTTCTCAATCCAATCTTCATTTTGCAAAAGAGAGGACCTTCTGTGTAATCCCTCTGGAGTGGAGTGATTCTGGTGTTGCTTCAATAGCCTTAATCGTGCTTGTGAACCCTTTGTCTTCATTGTTGTGCTTACTTGAGGAGACAGACAATGTTGTAGACATAACACCAGAAATAAATAACCCTTGTCTGAAGCATCGGCAGAAAGAAATTTTTTTATAGTTGGCAGACTAAATTTTCAATATAACGAGGAAGGTATATCAAAATTGGTAGTAGATAAAGCTAAAGTGTATACATTCATTCATACCGCCATGGAAAGTGAAACATAAGTCATTTCCATACTTAAAGCAGATGTCTGGAGCTCAAATGAACTACCTTTCTCTCTTCAAATTGCTGATATGATAAAGGCAGATTTCCCAAGTTTCCTGTTTACATCAACCAGAAGCATGAGTAGTGGAAACACCGTTGATTAGTGTGAGCCCACCAAATCTCGCAAAGGACATAATCGGTGTTCAGAGATCAATACCTGCTGCACAGAGCTTTTGTAATTTTTCAGAATCCATGCCAGTACTGAGCCATTGATAAATGTTACAAGGATATTCAACGCATGAACCACCTACATTGCTTAATAAAATGTTGGATCAGTAGCCAAGGGGAACAAAAGAAAATCGATGTTATCGAATTACGGAAAGAGTACTCACAATAAAGCAATGCTTTGAAAGGTAATTGTTTTAGTAAGGTTGCTGCCAACTAATACTGGACTAAACACATAAAACACCCCCTAATGATTTAAAAAATGTGTTAATGGGTAGTCCATTAATTCGTCTCAGAAATTAATATATGCATTTTTTAGATGCTTGATTATCATAGCTCTACACAATGATGAACTCTGGGACATGGAACTCAAAGCTAATTAGAAAGTAATCAATAGCTCACATTATTCAATTGCTTCATCGCATTCTCCTCCAAAACACCTATTTGATCGTAAGCAAGAAAAGAGCCCAGTGTTGCCAAAAGTATTGTTTTCAATACTGGCATAGAAGCAACTATAAATAGATTTGAAAGCCCCATTGTGTCAAATCTTTCAATATTCAAAAAACTGGATAGCCCCATTGCCAAAAGTATTGTTTTTGTGTGCTTGCCATACTTCTCTTAGGATTCCATTTTTGGGAATTTGAAACTAATAATTTGGGTCGTATAGTGTGAAACAAAAAGAGAAGCTTCAGAGTCGGCTGATGGTCACTGCTGAGTGCTGAGCCAGAGCGCCAAGAACAATTTTCAATTTCCACTTGGACGCTGTTAGCATAGGACGTACATATGTAACCAATTAAGTATTCTCCCTTTTGACATAACGCTTTTCTTCTTTAACAATGTGAAATGTGACAATGGATGCATGTATGCAGCACAAACCTACAACTTTTCACTTTTCTGTGAACCGAAAACCAGTACCATTTCGCCATACAAATAGTACAATCAATTCTGGGTGTGCAGGGACGTCGTTTCTGGCCCTACAATTAAAATTAAGAAGACAACACGAAGGCGCTGCCTATCAGTACTACTACTGTTGAATGCTTTAAACCATTCCTAGCTCTCCTTCCTATTTTAGTATTGCTTTCTTTGTCTTCCTTGTCCTTCATTTTACTATTTTCTTCTTCCTTTTTTAAGCAAAAAGTGTGAACTTTTGTTTCCTAGTTTATATTTGAACCTCAGGAAAACTTATCAATGTACAGAGCAAAGAAGTTTCAGCTGGAACATCCTCCAATCAAAATCAAATACAACTCTGGTACTTAAGCAAGCAAATGATGGGCGGGGACATTACAAGGACAAGACCTCTCTACAAATTTGAAGAAGCATCACTAATTAAAACGAGTAGCAATCAATCCATTATTGGCATGAACCACTGGTACAGTAGGCTCAGGCCTAATAAGATCACAAACCATGAAACTAATATACACAAACATGAAAAGTATGGACCTAGCCACACTAAGGATGCTTGATTTATTGGTCACGACACGAAAAGTTATCAACTATCCTTGATAAAACCTAAATACAAAAGTGATGCTACTTGGCCACTATAGAATTCAAACTTAATATAAATTAAAGTAAAGACAAAAATTTAAAGTAAACACTAAAATATCAATTGTTTAAAAATAAAATTATAACTTAAAATTCGAGTTAAAATAAAATAAGCTTCTCATAATTTATTATTTTAACTTTAAAGTTTATAACTTATTATTTACTTATGAATCTTTTTATAGTATTCATTTAAATGATATATAGATGCAAAATATTATTTATGGTCAATAAAAGTTGATTGAGTTTTAATTTTGTGAGTTTTATAGTTGAATTTGAGGGAAAATAACATTTTTGTGCATGTGCAGACTGTGCTGGACAAAAATTGTTGAGCACATAAAAATGGCCCGATAAAGCTTTGCCCAACGACACTTGACAAACAAGCAAAATAAGTTTTGCTCGACAAACACTTGCAAAATGGTCGAGTAAGCATTAGGCCATTTTTTGCTCGATAATTTTTTTCCAACGTTGAGCTTAATTTCCCGACACTTGCTAAATGGTCGAGCAAGCATCGGTCAATTTTTCTTGTCACTTTTGTTGAGCACCGAACACTGGGCTCAACAAAAGCCTTGAGCAAAATTGCCCCATGCTTGCTAAGTTTCTCATTTCCAAGCAAGGGTGTGCATTGTCAAGAGCCTTCAAGCATCTTTAAATTGTCATTTATATCTCTCAATAACATTATAAAAAAATTTAACCATAAAAATTATATATTATAACGTTCTATTAAGTAAAAAAAAAACACAAAACCGTGTAGTATAACTTTCAAATTTTATGTATGTCAGCCTAATCTCAAATTCTCTTTCGCCAAGATCAAATTATGCTCCCAAATCTGCTAACTTTCAAATTCGTATAATATAAGATAGTTATTGTATTTTGTAGTTTAAATTTAATCAAATTGACAATTTGTAATTGATTTTTAGTTGATTAGAAAATATGTTTATAAAGAGTTTGGGAGAGAGAATTATTAATAAAGTTGTTGGAGCTATTAAGGTATTTTTGTCCTTACAAACCCCCCTTTAACTAAAATAATGATTAACCGAGAGGTGGTTTCGCTACGATAATTAAATTCCTCCATTTTAGGTTATTATATATTAAAACTCATTAAACACTCGTCAACGTGTCTATTTCAAATTTCCTCTAAATTTCAGTTCTATTGAAATTGCCATATCAATATGTTGAGGGTAATTATGGTTATACAACGGCTGCTCCCAAAAAGCTTCTTGATCACTAGGCCCACATTTCTAAGAAGCTGCTTAACCTAAATAAGCGTTATATTATTGGGCTTGGTAAGGCTAAGCCCATCAACACTTTATATTTGAATTATGGGGGTACATCAATTGTGGCCCACTTAAGGGTTCACATTACCACTAAACTCTATAGTTAAAGAGTACATCAATAGGTTAAGTCAGTGTCTACATCAGTATTAAGCCCATTAAATAAATGACACATTAGCAGGGTTAAGTCATTGTCCATGTTACATTAAGCTTCACAAGAAAAGAACACATAGTAAGCTATATTGACCTCTATATCATCACTAAGCCTACTAAAATTTATTAAGTGAGCTTCATTATTGGGCAGCTAGATAAGAAGATAAGGCTCCAAGGATGTATAACTTTAGGGAGCTATTATTGTATTACCATGTCTAGCATTCTATCTTCTTTTGGATAGAAGAATTAGGTATATGTGGAATTAAGTGAGGCAAACTTATACTAGTTGAAGCTTAAATATTAGCACTGAGGAGCATGTACTATTTATATGACCATAAAGTTGACTATCCCATAAAGTTTCTAATCAGAAGGGACTTATACTCCAAGTCTCAGAGAGCTCAATTACCAAAAAACCCTTAACCTTAACACTTCTTCAAAATGCCACTACTAAAGAAGAGACTATTCAATCATAGATCGTCACTTATTGCCCCAAAGAAAAAAATTTCAAACCATTTTCCCCCACACTCAGAATATATCCTTAACTTTAAGCACAAGTAAAGCAGGTCACTCAAAACTCTAGACATGTAAAAAAAAAAAACTTTCTTATTCTTATTTAATTTTCTCTAGGAAAAAAACCTAAGAAAATTTTGACCACTAAAGCCACCATTTTACTTGAGAGTTGAACGGTTGTTGCTTGCTATCTTGTTATTACCTGCCTCTGACCAAGTGTTTTTTGTACTTCACAAGTCCAAATAACTCATCCTCATTTTCATTTTTTGTCACTAGCTCATCGTGCCCCATATTCTACCATTCACCAACCAATCTAGGACAAACTCTCAACATAGGCCAGTCCAATAGTTTGATGCCTACATGCTTAAACAAATTTTTAATGTTTGGGATTGTGACCAATTTTGATCCTTATCACAATATGTTCTTTTGCGTACTCTCCATATAAATAAACTTCTTTCTATTAGTTTATCACTCAACCCAAAAGTTTAAGCTAGTAGCTGAAGGCCCAATATTAGTATTAAAGACAAGTCTTTAATAGTTCTCCTTATGTGAAACGTGGATTCGAATAGGCTTCAGCTTGAACCATAATAGATCTCCCGTCTTATAGAAATCAAGAAATTAACTAAAAACAAAGACATGGAGGCTCAAACTCATGACCTTGGCTCTAATACCATATTAGTTAACCATTCAACCCAAAAGATTAAGCTGATAGGTAAAGGCACAATATTAGTGTTAGGGTATGTGCTTACGCGCCATCCCAGTTTGTATAAATATTTAGTTTGTAATATTTATACAATGCATATTTTATTAAATCGCTAATAACTTTTATTAAATGGTAATTAAGCTTATAATATTATAGACATGATATGATCTGAATAAGTTCATATCTGGTTTAAAGAAGTTTAGACCAGTGCTAAGAGTTAGCAAAGCTGATAGTTATAAATGCTAAGAGTTAACAGGTTATAATAGCCAGCAAGATCTAAAGAGTTAGAACGTAATCAATAATGTGACAAAGACCTGAGAATCTACTAGTAATGACAAAGTTGTAATAGAAACTAAGAAATGTCATTATGGAAGTATCTTTTCAAAGAAAGAGTTCCTGATCTAAGTTCACCAATGAGGGTCTATCGGTGATACACATAGATTAGTGTATGTTTATATCCGTATTGTACAAATAGTTATTCTTAATTAACCATGAGCTTGGTTGAAGTTCATATAAACATACAGGTATTCAGTTAGGACTGGATACTAAACAGACTTAAGAGGACCCCAATAGACATCCTATGAAACCGTCAAAGGAAGTTCCTCTCGAGTTGAGTAGTATTTGTGGTCCTTCGACCTGAGCACCACGGTGAACTTGTGGGAGATCCATCATACTTTGGTTCCACGTATGTCAGAGACCTTTTATGGTCTGACCGCTACGTGTCGCTGGGTATGGTCCGATGCTCATGGAGTTTGGTGTGCGTAGATATGAGATTCGCCAGCTCACATAGATGGGTTGTATATCCGAACTTCGAGATTGTATCTTGTAAAGTCTTATGGCCGTAAGCAATCAACCTGGGAAAGGAGTTTCCTACAGGTTTGAACATTATAGCAAAAGTGTTTGCGTAAATTGTTCATAAAGATACGAATCTGAAGATAATAAAGTAATGGATGAAATTATCGGGATTTGACTATAATGATCTATATCTCGTTCATCCTGGATATAATGACAGAAGGATTATACAAATATGGAGTAACCTCAACATGTATGGTCTAAGGCGCTAATTTATAATATCTGTAACGTGTGCGTGGGGCTCGTTCACGGACTTGTGGAATAGTTCTATTTGACAAATCGAGCATAGACCTAGGGAGTCCCAATATGAAATGTACTCTTTGAGGACTTGGGCAGCGTACCGTATTGAATAGTTCAATACAGTAAAATTCAGCAATTTACTAAGGTTACGTTAACTAAAGTATATGGTCAGATGGTGGGACCCACTTTAGGTTAACTTGGTAACCGAGTAAGAACATAATTGTAATTTCACTTGATAATTATTTAATTGTTAAATAATTCAAATAAATATTTATTTATTTAATTGTTGAATAAATAATTTAAGTTTAACTAAGGTTAAGAGTTAACCATTTAGTTAAGTTAGATTAACTATACTTAATGGTTAAGTAAAAGTTAACCTAACCATGGTTAAGTTAGTTAACTATGGTTAAAATATTTAAATATTCTTTTAATTAACTAGAGTTAAGTGTTAACTATAGTTAGAATATTTAAATGTTAGTTTAACCTAACTAAAATTAAGAGTTAACTATGATTAGGTTAGATTAAATTCAAATTGAAATTAAGTGTTATGAAATGAAATTAAATTCATTTGTATAAATAAGACAAATGTAAATTAAATTCATTAAGTTTTGTTAATTTGATTTTGCAAAAATTAGGTTAGCCATTTTACAAAGAGAGAAAAAAGAAATTGTCTTCTAATTGATGGATTCAAGAGTTGAATTCATTATTTTCTTTTAAGGCATAAAACTAATTTAGCAAAATAGGTTTTTGATTAATTGATTAAGTGTTAATCAAAAGAAAAAATCAAGAACATAAGTTTAAGTGGTTAAACTTCTGCTGGATCAAAGGCTATCATTCTAGATAATTAAACCCACCATTGTTGATTACTAGAATTGATCAAAGACAACATTTTGGTGGACTTCAACAATCTCCATCCAAAGGCTTCAAGGGTTATTCCTAAATTTCGTTTTTGTTAATTCTATTAATATATTTTTTATTGTGTTTACTGCAATGTTTTAAGCTTCCGCTGCTTCATTATATGTATGAGATATGTATGTATTGTTATTAAACACAAGACCCATATGCAAACACCCTAGAATGAACAACTCCCAACAATTAGTACTAAAGATAAGTCTTTAACGCTTTCATTGTTTTTTAAACCTAACAAAAATTTAGCTCATGAACAATAAGGAATTACTAAACTCTGGACAATTATTATGAATAAAATAACTACGGTATTCGAGGAAAACTCTTTAGTTATGTATTCATTTTTGTCAATAATATGTCTTCTAATAATTGAATCTGCAGTTAATTTGCTAGTTCTTTTCCTAGATATTTATCTTAAAAGAAGAACCACAAGGCTGAGGTTTTTCATTGTGTAAGAAAGTTGATTAAAAATTATTAGGATATGATTTAGAGAGTGGCCTAAGTGTGTTAGGTAGCAAGGATCGAAGACGGATGCAAAAGAATGACAAAAACTACATAACGGTGCCCAGGCATAGACGTTGCGGCTCCAGGTTATAGGTGCTACGGCACCCCAAATAATAGAGCACTGCGGTGCCCTATGCGGAAAAAATGCTTTCTTGTTTTGTGAGTTTTCTACTTGCTCCAAGTCTCCTTAAAATGACTCCTACACATTTAAGGTTAATCTAGGTCATCCTAAAGCCTATAAAAAAAAGCTCTCAATTAGCTTGTAAATATATCTTTGTGATATCTAAGTGATCTAAGTGTTCTTTGTAATGCTTAGTAAGGGAAACCCCTTGATTACAAGAAAGAGTAAGTTCTTTGTGAGTCTTTCTTATAAAAGGCATATTTTGTGAGTGCCTTGAGATTCAGTAAGAACATAGTGTGATTTTGATTTGCTGTGGACTTAGGCAAGTTGTTAAACCACGTAAATTCTGTGTTTTCTCTTACTCTTCTCTCTCTAGATTCTTAATTGCTTGGTTACTGTGACTTATACTTTGGGATTATTGCTTGTGTGATTACTTTCGCTTCAATAAATTGATATCAGAGTAAGGTTTCAAGCAAATATGGCTACACCTAAGTATGAGATAGAGAAATTCAACCGTACAAATGACTTTAATCTATGGAAGATGAAAGTGAAGGTGTCGTTGGTAAGCCAATGATTAGGTTCGACATTAAAAGAGACTGCAGCTCCATCTAGTAAAGAATAAAAAATGCCAGAGTCATCTAAGGTTGAAGCAGAAAGAATGGACATTTAAGAAAGAGCTCACATCATAATCATTATATCATTAAAGTCAATGGAGTCAATAGGGTCGAAACTCTAATGAAAATAAGCCAAAAACATTAAATTGCTACAATACCCAGCGTTGCTGCGTTAGGATTCAACATCGCGGCTCAAAAACAGTGGCAATGAATAGTAACATGCAAATAGTATCCTGATACAATAACTCGTGAACAGTAATCCTAACCTGATTTGTATTTGATGTTTAACCATAGTTTAAAGATAAAAATCTATAAATAGAAGGCCAAAAAATCCTAATTAAGAGGAGAAGACAAAACTTAGAGAAAGAATTCACAACATAAAATCAAAGATCAAAGCTAAATATTAAAGAACCAAGATCAAGATTCAAGCTTCAAGTCAAGATTGAGCGATAAGCACATCAAGGAGTCACTTTGATTAGTTTTTCGTGTCTTTCTTTATCATTATATTCTTATTTTTATTGATCTTTATGAATTGGTTAGATATTTTTGATTTTGTGATGGGATAAATTGTTCATCTAGGGTTAGACTATGTGAACCTAGTATGAATTTGGATTGTGTTAATTTTTAGTTTATGAACTTGATACATTCAGTTGATTCATTCTATCTTGTTTTTAATGCTTTCATTATACCTTATCAATATTTTGAATGATTGAGGAACTATGATAAACTCAACGGAGGGATTCATCTGTTTAGCCTAGGATAGTTTGATGTATGATCATAGGGTAACAATTATGAGTTCCATCTAAGATAAACATATACCTAGGTGGCATGTATGATATAATTTAGAATTGATCTTAATGAATTAAATTCTGATTTGATTACTATAAATATATAGGTGATTGTTAGAATGCATAATATAGTCATTCGACTATCGACAAAGGCTTTGTGATGAGATTAGTGTCTAAACTAACAATTTGTATTAAGATAGTAACTAAGAGATTAATAAATTCAATAAAATACTAGGGGACGAGTCAAAACTCTAAATTATCTTTATTTATGAATTCTACTCTTAGCTTTTATTTAATTTAATTGATATAGTTAAATTATTTAATTAGATTTTAAATTGTAATTTTTTGAATAAATGTTAAGTATGTACAATTTTAGTACTTGATTTATAAAATTAGATTGCATAATTCTTGTGGGATCGATACTTGGACTTAAAATCCTATATTACTTGATACAATAAAGTGCACTTGCGCTTAGCTAGTATGGCATCAATCATGGAGGTGTTAGGTATTTTTTCAGTTTAATTTATGACTACTCAAGGAAACTATAGGTCTATGTGTTGAAGAGTAAGGATCAAGTGCTTAATACGTTCAAAACTTGGAAGACTATTGTAGAGAATTAGATTGGCAAAATGGTAAAAAGGCTACAGACTGATAATGACTTTGAATTTTGCAATAAAAAGTTTGATAGCTTTTGTGCCAAGTATGAGATTGCAAGGCATAGATGGTAAGATCAACACCACAGAAGAATAACGTAACTGAGAAGATGAACAGGACCCTACTTGAAAAGGTTAGATGTATGCTTACTAATGCAAAGATGTCTAATGCATTTTAGGGAGAATCTGTAATAACTGTTGCTTATTTAATTAATAGAAGTCATTTCTCAGCAATTGACTTTAGGACGCCAAAAGAGAAATGCTCTGGTAATCCTCCTAAGTATAACTCCCTCAAAATGTTTGGTTGCCCAGCCTTTGTCCATGTTAAGGAGGGAAAATTGAAACCTACAGCTATCAAAGGGGTATTCATAGGATATCTCAAATGAGTGAAAGGGTATAAGGTGTGGTGTAAAGAGTTGACTCCATCAAGAAGTATCATAAGTCGTAATGTGATGTTCGATAAGACGATAATATTGAAAACTTCTCAAGAAGATGAGAAGGAAGAATTTGTTCCTAAGGAAGACTCAGTACCCGAGTCAATAAAAGTTAAAGTGGAATTTAAAAGTAGGTTTGATATGCCCTCAGATTGGTGCTTCAACAAGAAAATCCTTAAAGATGAACTAAGAATACCAACGAGTTCCTCCAAGTCCACCCAAGAAAAGACAAAGACTCTTAAGATAGAACCTGAAGAGTACCAGCTAGTCAAAGACGGGCTAAGGAGAATGATTAACCCACCAATCAAGTATGCACAAGCAGATTTAGTTGGTCATGCCTTTAATTCTACATGCACCCTTGAATTTGATAAGTTTAGAACATATAGTGAGGCTATGAAGAGTGAAAATAAGAAAGAATTACAGTAGGCAATGGAAGAAAAGATTAGTTCTCTTAAGAAGAATAATATCTAGATATTGGTGGAGAGACCTCAAAAAAAAAATTAGTAGGGTGCAAATTAGTGTATATGGTTAATGAAGGGATACTGAATATAGAGCTTATGAGATTCAATGTTAGGTTAGTTGTACAAGATTTTACACAGAAAGAGGGAGTTGACTTTTATAAGATATTCTCTCCAGTCGTTAAGTATACATCCATTAGGATTTTATTAGCCATATGTACAAACTTTGATTTATATCTAGAGTAGATAGATATAAAGATAGCTTTTCTGCATGAAAAGCTTGAAGAGATGATTTACATGGCACAACCACAAGGGTTTATAGAGCTAAAAAATAAGGATCATGCTTGTCTACTGAAGAAGTAGTTATATGAGTTAAAACAATCACTCACACAATAGTATAAGAGATTTCATAAGTTTGTGATGGCTTGTGATTTTAGTAGGAGTAAGTATAACGAATGCGTGTACTTTAAGAGCTTGACTTGTGGGATGATGTAGTTACTTCTATATGTCGATGATATATTGATTGCATGTAAGAAGATGAAAGAAATACAGAAACTTAAGAAGTAGTTGAGTGGCGAGTTTGAGATGAAGGATTTGAGAGCAACAAAGAGAATATTGAAAATGGATATTGTGTGAGAGAGAATAAATGTTATCTTCTTGTCTCAACAATAGTATATACTCAAGGTCTTGAAAGGTTTAGTATAACCAATGCAAAAGCTCTCTACTCATTTGGTCATGCATTTTAAACTTTCAACAACACAGTCACTAACATCCAAATAAGAGAAACTACAGATGAGCAAAGTACCGTATGCAAGCATTGTGGGGAGCATCATGTATACAATGGTTTACACAAAATCAGACGTAGCACAGGCTGTAAGTGTGGTGAGTAGATACATGGAGAATCTAAGTATGGACCATTGGCTTACAATAAAGTAGATTTTGAGATATCTCAAAGGGACGTCGAATCACGGTTTGATGTATAAAAAGGATGAGGATAGTAGTGTAACGGTAAGAGGATATGTGGACTCGGATTATGCAGGTGATCTAGATAAAAGAAGATCATTGACGGGTTACATATTTACAATGTTTGGGTGTAGTTTGTGTTGGAAATCAGTTTTACAACATGTAGTTGTACAATCTACCACAGACGCAGAGTATAGAAGCTATTAAAGAGGTCATGTGGTTGAAAGGCATATGCGCCGAAGTAATGGCTACTGAAGATGTGAACACCAGTGTGTATTATGACAGCCAGAGTGCCATACACCTAAGCAAGCATCAAGTGTTTCACGAGAGGTCTAAACGCATTAATGTGTGGCTTCATTACATTTGAGAGATTGTCCAAAGATGCGGATATGAAAGATCAAGATACTTTATGAATGATTTTGAATCAAAGAGGGTGTTTGTAAGAAAATTTATTAAAAATCATCGGGATATGATTTGAAGAATGGGCCAAGTGTGTTCGGTACACAAGGATCAAAAGGAGGATGAAAAATGCATGGCTGTGCTCAGGCGTGGGCGCCGTGGTGCCAGAGTGTGAACTCCGTAGCGCCCAGTACGGGAAAAAGGCTTTCCCATTTTGCGAGTTTTCTACTTGCTTTAGGTCTTCCTAAAACGACTCCCACACATTTAGCATTAACTTAAGTCGTTCTAAAGCCTATAAAAAGGCTTTCAATTGGCTTGTAAGTACATCTTTATGATATCTAAGTGATTTAAGTATTCTTTGTGATTCTTAGTGAAAGAAATCCCTTAATTATAAGAGAGAGTGAGTTCTTTGTGAGTCTTTTTTATAAAAGGCATACTTTGTGAGTGCCTTGAGATTTAATAAGAAAAAAATGTAATCTTGATTTGCTGTGCACAAGTTGTTGAACTATGTAAATTCTGTGTGCTTTCTCCTACCTATCTCTCTCTAGATTCTTAATTGCTTGATTATTGCGATTTATATTTTGAATTTATTGCTTGTATGATTTCTTATGCTTCAACACACTATTTATGCAAATGCATGAGAACTTTGTAGCATAGTGATTGACAAAATGCCTTCTAACAAGTCCGAGCACCGAGAAAACAACCGAGATAAGCTTTTGCAACCACTATATCCCAATCTTATAAAACTCGAGTAAGTTGGTATGTTTTATTGAATAAACTTACAAGAATAGCCCTATATCGGACGTTTTCCTCACAACTATAGGTTTTGTCAATAAATAATAGAAAAATATACCAACTTACTCAAGTTTTTAAGAGGTTTATTTATTTATGTTGTTAAAATGTTTTATTAGAATTTTTCTTAATTAACTTTCTGATTGAATTGGTTTCTTTATTTTAGATAAATTTTATTCTATCAAGTTATTTATTAAAATGACATATAAATTTATTCACAACGTTATAAAATTTTGGACTATTATCTTCGCATAGCCAACATGTGATGTTCTATTTGTCTATTCTCTTACGTCACGAACTTATTGCAATTATTTGCAATTTTATCTTTTACTTAGTAAAAAAGATATAAGAAAAGTTTACAATTTTAACTAGTTTTTTTTTAATTGTGATCTTTAATTTGAAGTTTTTAGGGGAAAATGCATGTATTTATAGGCTATATGAACATTCTCAAATGGAAAATGCTCAAACAAAATGATTAGAGCTCATCACTTTAGCTGCCAACAGAATTCAAGTTGGCTTTACTGATCATATCATTAACTTCTAAGCTGGAAAAGGATAAGTAACTTTAACGTGTTGCAAATGCTGTCAAGCATTCATAATTCTCTTAGCAATCTAGTTAGGGTTAGACTTAAGATTGAAGCCTCATGGCTTGCTCCAAAGTTCGTTTCACTAGTCTAGGCTTATGCCTTCTATAGGGCCTAATATTTACTCACATTTCTATCGTCACATATTTACTCACATTTCTATTTCACTTAGCTCTTTACAAGATAGTGTCCAAATCTTTATGCCCAAATCTTATTTAGGATGGTTATGCTTAATGGTGGTTATTTGCCAAAGCTATAGTTAAAGGCGAAATTAGAATTTAAAGTGAGGAAGAGGTCAGATATTAAAATTAAAAATTATATTAAATTAGAATTTAATTATATTTGATTTTAGTGTAGGATTGGAAATTTTAAGAAGTTAAATCACAAAAATATATATTTTAGAGAATACAAATTATAAAAATTTATTATTAAATTTTAAAAAACAAATAGGACTTGGAGGCCAATGGCCCCCTAAACCCATAAAAAGATCCACCATTAGCTTCGGTTGTCAACACCTCCGTCGTTGTATCACCGACTTTCCATGACCTCTTGATACTAGGCAAGAGTGAATATATTACATGTTTTTTGACTGAAAATTATATGTTACTATGATGTTAAATTTCATATTATCTAAAAAATTGTGTTATTTTATATTATCTAAAAAGACAACCTATTAATCATGACATAACGCCTTAAAATTACTTCTAAAATTAATTTATACTAATGTCTAAGAGAGAATTTTTTGAGGTTTAATATGAAACAATACGAATTTTTTTAATATATTTTAAAATCTAAGTTGGGGTCATTTGTTACAATCCTAAGTCTCACATGGCTAAAATTGATTTTAAGATATTATAAATTATGGACACTTTTTTCTTATAAGTCGATTTTAAGAGTAAACTCTATCTATAGATTCATAACATATGTGATGCTCTCTTCGAACATTGCAGAGATATATAACTTAGCAAAAACAAAGATTTATCAGTAACACAATGGTAAACGGAAAAAAAAAATAGTTCCATTAAATCAACAAATGTTACTTGTCCTAAGCATGGAAGCAATATGAAGCCGTCAAAATGTATGCCATATTTAGTTAATAGCCGCTGACTTATCGTGCAATACATGCAAATAAAATATGCATGCACAACCCAATACGGAGGATATGGACTTAGACATAATAAGATATTGACAACGCTAGCACATCAAAGAAACCACAAATTCACCATTTCTATTATTTTTGTACGAGAATGTAGTTTTTCAATGAGATCAAATTTAAACCACTGAAGTAATATGATGCTAAGTTCATGTATTAACTTGTTACAAATTGTTCCTTAAAGGGTGATTCCTCATTAAAGGTTCAATCTCTCTCCCTTGTGACTTAGTTGTGTTCCTCTAAATATTATTAGCAGTATAAATCGTTAATTATCGTCACAGACTATGTTATAATACATCTAATCTAAAGTCTCGACAGTAAATAATATTGTTAGTGTCCAAAGAAAAAAAAAATTACATGTATGGTATTATTATGGGTCAATACTCTTAACATAGTGTCCACATTTTTAGTCACAACAAAGAGTCATTCTATAATAGAGTCTCTACATGGTTAAATCCCTCGAATTCAAATTTTAAAACAATTCTAAATTTTAAAAATACAACGCATAAATTCGAACATATAATTAAAAAAAGAAAAATATTTAACAAAATTTTTGAAACAAATAGCTAAAAGTTGGACCCAATCTATGTTACCATTTTCCTATCCTATAACAAAAGTTTTTTCTTTTTGTTAATTCTTAACAGTACGAATTAATTTAACACAAGGTGAAAGTACTTGATGTCCTTTTACAAGTCACAATAAATATTATTAACTAAGGATAAATGGGATTAGTTAAGATTTGAACAACTAATTAAGACACCTAGATTGATTAGTATAATTACGACAAAAGGACATTTGGATTCTAAATTTATTTTAAAGAAAATATACAAACTTTAATAATTTTAAAAATCTCATCTATACTTTTATTAGTTAATAATTTTTGTTTATTTTAATGATATAAAGAGATATATGTCCCTTTTTTAAAAATTTTAAAAATTTATATATTATTTTTTTAATTAAAATATACAAAAATTATTACTTAATAAAAGTGTCGATAAGATTTTTTAAATCATTAAAATTTATATATTCTTTTTATAAAATATTAAGAATTTAATTATCTTTATAATTACCATAAGTATAATTATATGGACCACTTTAACCTAGCAGGTACTCTTTGCTTTTGTGGCAATGAGGAATCTTCAATCACGCCATTGCAGCCGCTTTGGTCATAACATAAAAAATGAGAGACAAAAAGAAAGGAGAATTAGAAAACCGTGATGAAGAAGATATAGAGTTGAATATTCTCAAAAGGGAGAAAAGGCCCCGAATTGATTAATTCCTACCTCAACTACTAACTGGGTTTTCAAATAATTAAGGTTGATTAACCATGACACAATGATGAAGTGTCTTTAGAACATTTTGCTTGGCCAATAAGAGATCATCCCCGTATATATAAGAGGCAAAAGTTGAAGTGATTGTTACAAATTGTTATTTATATCAACTAATAATTTACCTTTAATTTTTTATCTAAACAAATTTCGTAATTTAGAGAAACAAATTAGTACAAGTGTTGAAAAATTGATAATTTAATAATTTTGATTGGATAAAAATTGAGATGAGTATTAAAAGAGAAAATTACAAAAAATTTAGAACATGTGAGACACGTATGAAGAAGTCTAGAAATTATAAGACACGAAGAAAAAAATAAAACGGGACTCGAAATCTAGAAGGAAGCGAAGAAAACACAGGAGGATGGCACCAGGGCTGAGCGCCGCAGCGCCCGACACAGAAGCCCAATGCTGCGGCGTTGTGTCCTCGGTGCTACGGCGTTGGGTCCCTAATGCTGCGGCGATGGGCACAACAATGCCCAAAGCCGTGGTGCCCAAGGATGAACGCCGCAGTGCCAGAAGCATCAAGAAGTCTGTTTTGATCCGAATTTTAAATTTTGAAAAGTTTAAGACTTCTAAAATAAGAGGACTCTTACTCCAACAAGAAACATGGTTATTAAGCAAGAAATAATCCCTATATAAATACTTGTAAACCCTTTTGTTGAGATTAAGCATTAAAAGAGACTCTAAGAGAGGAGAAGAACTGGGTAGACACTAAGTGCTTATGTGCGTTAGAGTGGAACCGCCGTTTGGGTGTTCATTGCTCGTAGTAGAGTAAGAATTCACTAAACATTAGGTCCTTTTAAGAATTTTTTATTGGGTTTTCCTTATAAAATTTATAGGAAGTTAATAAAAGAGGTTAGAATCTTTGGATCTACCGTGAACGTAGGTAATTGGTTGAATCACGTAAGATTGTATTGTGATCTTTTATATTCTACTTTGAATTCTTGCTATTTTACTTAATAAATAAATTATTCCGCTGCGCAAAAAAATTATTCTATTATTAATCTCAAAAAGAAAAAGAGCATTCCTTCCCTTAACAATGAGTCTATACATACTAAATTATAAGCTTAATTATGCTACTTACTAATTTATAGATGTAAAAATTTATTTGAGCCCAATGAGTTTACTTTTGGTGATATTGAATTTTGAAATGAGGTGCATTTTTTATATAAAATATATTATTCATATATAAGACATTTTTTTGTGTAAAGTAAAATTTTTTTCATTTATAATATTAAATTTTTTTATATTTTCTCATAATTTTAATGTGGTATTAGAGTGAGTTTGAAACCTATGTTTTGAATAACTTATCTCTAACTCTCATCTCAATTTCATGACAAATAAATGGTGAAATTTTTTGAAAACAATATTGCAAAAGACTATTACAAGAAAAACTATGATAATATCCACTAAAGAGTAACAGATACAATCCACGACCAATAGTGCCCACCCAATCTCATTGAATCTGTTTATTTATTTATTGTAGTGTCTCATGAACATTTTGTATGCATGCTTTAGGACCAAAGTCCAAATGAAAAAAATTTACACTCGTATATACTTATATATATGCATCATTTAGAAAACAAATTGTTACTTTTCAGAAGATCAAATCAAGGGTTAATGAAATATAACTCTCCAAGATTTATCGTACGTGAATTCTTTCCCTTCAGCAATCTATTTTGCCATTGGACTATTGTTGATATTTTGTAAATGTTATCAGTAAAGTATTAGGTTCATTCATCGTTCTGTATGCATCATTCTTGCACTACAGTAACTCAACCATGACACTCACTTTTATGTAATTTTTACTTTTTTGTTATAACTGTAATCCTTACTTCATCGTAGTTGTTTCATCAAAACTGTAAATTTCAAACTTTCAGTACTCTTTATATGGTACTGTAGAGATTAACACGCAACGGAATACGTAGAGAATACAAGCAATGAAGTAGTTTAAAACAATCCAAGTAAGAACAACAAACTAAATTGTAGAGTTAAGTATTGACAATAGAGAAAAGTAGAAATATACCATACCAAGACACAAAATACGTGGTTCAGCAAATTGCTTACGTCCACGGTGGATCAAGGATCAAAGTCTCTCTTATTCTTTGTTTGATTACAAGAGAATTGATCTTACAAGATCAATGAATGATACAATTGAATTTTGGAGCTTTAGGGTTTGTTGTAAAGAGTTTTGAAAGTGTTTCTCCTTACATCTAACCCTAGGCATAATGGGGTATTTATATGAAGTCTAAAATACCCAAAAAAAATGAGAAAGGAAAAGCCTAAATTTGGAATTTTCAGATTGTGAACCGTGAACAGTGAACAGTGAACAGTACAGAGCCGCGGCATTGAGATCCAGCGCCGCGGCATTGACATACTGGAACCAATGCTTCCGCCAGCGCTTTCAATGCCGCGGCGCTCACACCTGGGAATTTTTTCCTGTTTTCTTCTGCAATTTTTTCAACTGTTCCATTAGAATTCCACCTCTTCCACACATGCTTCCGGCTCCAAAATAATTCTGACATGTTCCCGAATTTGTTCCAAACATTACTAATATCATAAACATGATTTTGGATCACAAATTCCACAGTCCAATTAATCCTTATAGTGATATTTGAGCTTTTGCAGTCACCTTTAAAGGCCATAGACCTAAGCAAATATCTTCCTTCCGGTACATAAATTATGGCTGGTTGAATGGAGCCACAAGCTGAATTCCAAGCCCGTACAAATGCTTGGGTGGATTCTGTTAAGCCATTGGCTTTGGCTCCGAAATTTAGTACATTATAGCTTGTAGTTGCAGATAATGCGTGTAAGTTAGCAGCAGAAAGAGTGAAAAGAATTACCGTGTAAAGAAGATTGAAAAACGTGATCGCCATTGTTTGATCAATAAGAGAAATGAAGTAAAATAGTTGGAGATGGTACAAACTGGAAAGAAAAAACTTGAAGAAGTTGAAGGATGAGTTGATGGGAAGAAGTTGATAAGGTTTAGGGTATTTATACATAAAGATATTGGCATGGATGCAATGCAGCCGTGCGTTTCATTTAGATAAGCAATAATAACGCATGGTTTAAGAAATCTAGCTGAGAACTCAAGAAAGCAGCGCCCGGCTGAAACTTCATGTCTTTATTACATGTATCATATTAATTACGTAATTGCTAATGGAAATATTAGCAAGCTCTTCAAAATACATACTGGTAATTACTAAGTAGGTCAATCATTAAGCAGGCTCATGGTTGGTAACATGTTTCTTTAGGTTTCAAGTATCCTCGTGTAGAAGGCTCTCAAAATAGAGTAAAATCGCCCTACAAAATTATCGTACAATGTCAAAATGTGTTATAAGAGGGGGAAAAAAAAAAGAAAAGGAGGGAAATCGTTAGTTTGCTTTCCAGAAGTAAGTTTTCTAAATTACCTGGTTACTCTAGAGGTAGTTAAACGATTTTAAAAAGTGATCTTAAAGCATTCATCTTCGTGTTATTAAAATGTTACCAGGAAAAGGGTAAATGTCATTTATTCTCTATCAGATTTGTTAATTATTAAAAGCTCTCTTAATATTTGATAATATTTAAAAACTCTATAATAATATAAATTAATTTTAGAGAGTATAATCATCTTTTTTTTAAAAAAAAAATCAACAATTACATTTATACAATATCAAATAGTAAAAATATACTATATAAATAATAATATTATACTTATACATTCAAATAATTAATAAAAATAATATGAAACTTTATTATCTTATAAATTATTATTTAGTATGGATGTCTACATTTTTGTTAAAATATAGATATTCAATATCAGTTATTATGTTAATTTAATAAATAAAAAAAGTTATTAATTACAACAAATATAAATTTACTATTTATGCATGAATTAACTATTTGGAACCATGTTCCACGGTACTAATTTTATTATTTACAAAATGTATTATTATTGTTTGGTATTGTACAAATATAATTGTTAATTTTTAAAATAAAAATAGTGTTATACTTCTTTAATTTACACTATTACAATTATAACAATTGAATTTTTTTTAGATATTACTAAATATTAAGGAAGTTTTTGATAATTAGAGTATCTATCTGAATGGTAAATTCTCTTGGGAAAATAATAATGACTAAATATTAGAGGGCAATAATTGGTCATTTTCCTAAAAGCATCTAGAGAAAAAAAAAATTAAGTAGAGATAAATTTGAATACGTGTTTGCATGTATGTTGTCAAAGAGTTCATGGAAAACTTCATCCTCTTTTGGTGCGTACCTGTTAAGGCAAACAAAGTTCTACATTGACTGGAAATGGGGAGAGTCGTGGGTTTATAAGGAGTAAACCATATCTCCATTGATATGAGGCCTTTTGGGTAGAGCCCAAGAGTAAAACCATGAGGACTTAGGCTCAAAGTGGATAATATCATACCAATGTGGAGATATGTGTGGTTTGTTGGACTCCTGACAGTGGTATCAGAGCCATGCCCCGGTGTTGCCATGTGATGGAAATCCTCGGTGCCGAATGAGAAGGTAGTGAGCCTGGTATTCTCTAGTGTTTGCGATAGATTCGTGTAGTGCTCTATGGACAGACGCTGTTGTGCTTCGGGCTTCACGTAAGGCGTGTATGGCTAACGCAGTGATGCGAAGTTGACCTGATAGAGCGGGGTCTCAATAGTAGGCGGTACTCTGGTGCTTCACATAAGACGTGAGCGGTCAACGCAGTGAAGATGAGTTGCAGACTGTTGAGAGAGCGGATGAAATATCGTTTGAGGGGAGGCTAAGTGATCCTTTGTTTGATGGGAGGATTGTTAAGGCAAACAAAGTCCCACATTGGCTAGAAATGGGGAAGGTCATGAGTTTATAAGGAGTAAACCATATCTCCATTGGTATGAGACCTTTTGGATAGAGCTCAAGAGTAAAATCATGAGGGCTTAGGCTCAAAGTGGATAATATCATACCAATGTGAAGATATGTGTGGTTTGTTGGACTCCTGACAAGGACACTTGTGGCTCCGGCAGATTATCGCGTACTAGGTCAAGCTGACCATTGACTGAGCTTTGAACGCGTTAGCGGCGTTTCAATAGTCGGTGGAGCAATCGATGCTAAAGGATCTGCCTTGTGGGCTTGCAAGGCTGCTGGAACCAACTGTCCGGAAGGAGCCACGGTATGGCATTAATTGAAAATTCTCTAGTGCAAAAACACACTAGAAAAATAGTATGAAGTGCTGTATTGTTAAGTCATGTACAAGTTAACATGCGAACGTCCGCACCAGAAATTAACTATGGCTGGCATGAATTAATTTAACTTTTTTTTTTTGGTTCAATCGGTGATGTATCAACCGAGGAGTTAGTTAATCTCTTGTGTGTTTGAGCGCAGACATTGAGGATTACCAACTCCGAGAACATAAAGATCAATGGACTAATGTCATTAAACAGCCAAATGTTCCACATTGTGATCAACCGTTGCCAAAATGTTCATGTTGAAGGAGTCAAGGTCATAGCTGCCAGCGACAGCCCTAACACCGATGGCATCCATGTCCAGTTATCAAGAAATGTGACGATTATAAACTCTTCTGTCAAAACTGGTGATGATTGCATCTCCATTGGCCCCGGCACCAACTTGTGGATTGAACGTGTTACTTGCGGCCCTGTTCATGGCATTGGTAATTGTCATAGCTAACACTTGTTTAAACGGCGTTATTAATCATTATTTGTCTTCATTTCTACCAAAATATCACGCATAAATATAACAATGGATGGATTTGCAGCATTGGGAGCTTGGCCAAGGAGATGGATGAGCCGGGAGTGCAAAATGTGACAGTTAAAAACACAATTTTTGTAGGTACCACAAATGGACTGAGAATAAAGTCATGGGCGAGGCCTAGTAATGGATTTGTCAAAGGTGTTAGATTCTTAGGTTCAGTAATGAAAACTGTCCAGAATCCCATTATCGTTGATCAAAACTACTGCCCTCACAACTTAAATTGTCCTGGACAGGTAATAAATTTGATAATAGTACGTAAAAATGAAAGAAAATAAATTTGATGGAGTCCTTCTTTTACCATGTTTATAGTAAATAATTTCATTCTTTCATTGTTCTTGATATTAGGTATCAGGTGTGCAGATCAGTGATGTAATGTACCAAAATGTTCGAGGAACATCTGCTACACCGATTGCTATAAAATTTGACTGTAGTACTAAATATCCATGCAAAGGAATAAGATTGCAAATTGTAAATTTGACCTATTTGGATCAAGAGGCTCAATCTTCGTGTAGTCATGCAATTGGGAATGTGTTAGGCTTGGTTCATCCAGATAAATGTTTGTAACTAATTAAAGAGATTTTCTTTTTTCTTTTGTATATAATATTCTTTTTAAGATGTTTATATGTAATTCTTTCTTATCAATTGTTTTTAGGTATTAGTTGAAATTCGCTTTCAGGATATTATTATATAATATTATAGGAATGGTTTAAAAGATATATAATGCCTTTTATTTTTCTGATCTCATTGTTATGCTTTGAGTTTTGTTTATTTAATTACGACCATACCCGCAAACACTCTCAGAATGAATAATATTATTATGCTTTGAGTTTTATTTATTTATTTAAGATAATACCCACCTTAATATATTATTAATTATTTAAGATATAATTTAAAATATATAATATTACTGTTAAAAGAATAGGCAGAGAAAGAAATTCTAGCGCATTGAGCAATCTTTGATTCGGCATGCTTTCACATTATCTGAAATGACGCGTGCCAGCCTGATGATTCTCACTAATATAGGAGACTATTCTATATCATCTCGTGAATTTTGTAAGTTATAAAGCTACAAATGAAGTTTTAATGGGTGTTGAGAAAGTTGACCTCAGCAATAAGGGAAAGACAAAAAAAAAATTATGTTTTATTGAGTTAGAAAAATTGTTGTACAATTTAAGATGAACATTAATGATAAAATTGATCAATATTTCACTTTTTTTTTTAAATATTATTTTAGTCCTTAATTTTATGAATATATCAACTTAATTTTTTATATTTTAAAAAATACATGTTAATTTTTATCGTTAGAAATATACTGTTAAATGTTTTCTTTTTTACTACTTTTATCATAATAACTTTAATCAAATGTCCACTAATCATTTGACATGTGTTATCATTTAATTAGTTTAAATTTTTATTAAATATTTTTAAAAATAAATTAAATTAAATAAAAAAATAAAAAAAAATAAAATAGAATTATCACTATCGTCGAAAAACGACGATCGATTGGCCACTAGCTGTTATTTTTAAGTGACATTTCAACAATAAAAATTATCTAATTTTACATAATTAGACTTTCATTTTTTTTATCAATACAATGGTGGAGTTATTTTTTATATTAAAAAAATATAAAAAAATACCAAAATGGTGAAGGAGGGGCAGCGGCCACCACCGCTTGCCATCAAACGAAGTGGTGATCGGCACTGCCCCACCTATGGACAAGCCGACTATAGATTTATTTATAGGTGGGGACCGCACAAGTCACCACTCTCTGTTTGATGGTGAGCGGTGGTGGCCACAGCCTTTTCTCTATCATTTTTTATCATTTTGTGCATTTTTTTTGTAAAAAATGACCTACCATTATGTAGATAAAAAAAATATAGTCTTATAATATAAAATTTAGCCTTTATTAATACCCTACCGTAGCCAAGAAAGGGCAGCCGATGGCCGGTTGCTTGTCGTTTTTCGACGATAATAGGCAGTAAATGTACTAATTATTAATTATTTAGTTTCTTTTTAAAAATATTTATTATAAATATAAACTAATTGCATGATGACACGTGTCATTTGTAACTAATTATATTACGACATTTATCTTTTATTTATTAAACTATTTTTAAAAATATTTATTCCTTAAAATATATATTATTAAAAATATAAATCAATTATATGATGATACGTGTTATTTGTAATTAATCATATTATAATGTGTATCTTTTTATTTAAAATATATATTTATTAATTTACTTTTAAAATATTTATTCCTTAAAAATATATATTTATTAAAAATGTAAACTAATTACATGATGAAACTTGTCATTTATAAATAATCATATTATGACACGTGTCATTTTATTTAAAATATATATTTATTACTTTACTTTTAAAAATATTTATTCTTTCATAAAAAATATTTATTATAAATATTAACCAATTACATGATGACACGTGTCATTATGTAATTAATCATATTATGACATATGTTCATTATTAAAAATATATATAATTAATTTACTTTAAAAAATATTTATTCTTTCAAAAAAATATTTATTATAAATATTAACCACTTATATGATGACACGTGTCATCATGAACTCATCATATTATGACACATATTATTTTTTACTTTTTAAATTGACATTTGATAATTTTATTTTAAAAATGACAAAAGTACTCTTTTACCCTTAAAGAAAACTTATTTAACAACATATTTTTAACGACAATGATTAATATGATATTTATTGAAATATGGAAGATTAAGTTGATATATACCCATAAAATCAGAGACAAAAATATAATTCTTTCTTTTTTTTAATTACTAAGTTGGGATGTAATATTCTTTTTCTAGTAGGTTATAAAATAATATATTTATATGAATTTCAAATTAACGTTTATGAATCAATTTAATTTTTTTAGCAATATAAATTATATGTGTACAATTATATATATTATACAAACTAATAGATTCTTAAACAACAACATATATATAAATTATATGTGTACAAAAACTTACATTTATTAGCACAAAATATCATAAATTTGTATTAATTTTTTATAAATTTGTGACAATAATTTTGCCACATCATCTACCATTATCCCTGTCACATTAGTTGCCAACTATATTTCTCTTTATACATGGTAATGGCCACAACAATCACCTTGTATGACAACTTGACTTCTATTACCAACTAACAATGTTCCGTTAGATGACACGTATGATGTTAAGATATATATGTAATAGAAATTTTATATCACAAGTTCTATTCCAAAGTCTTCTATCATAACTTTGTGATAAAATATTTCTATCACAGCCATTCGAGTAGACATTCATGATAGAATTATTATGTCATAAACTATATTTTGTAACATGACATTTTTGCCACAAAAAAATTGTTTTGTAGTAGTGCCCAATATCCTATCCCCATTTTTTATTTGCTTTCTCTAATTTTTTTTATATCTTTCAAATTATATAAAGAAATTGGATTAAATTAAAAAAAAAATAAAAAAAGCTATGATTTAGAGAACTTGGCTTTCATTATCTCTAATGTAGTGCATAAAAAATCTGTATTACAAGGTGTTGAATTTTTTATTTAAAAATTTATTATTTATTTTTAAAAGAGAATTTAATTATGCATTTGCTTAAATGGCCCAATGGCCCAATAATAAAATGCTTGTAGTGCATTATTCCACTAAAGTAGAGATTCTAACTTTAAATTTCTCATCTCCAGTACAAAAAAAAATCTAATCATAAAAAAAAATCAATTTACAATTATAACATTCATTATTTAAATAAATGAGTGCATAATTCAACTAAAATAAAATATATATATAACTTTGGGTTTTTAATTTCTTAAATTTATTATCAAATACTTCTAGAGTCCTTCGTAGGTTTTAAAAACTTAGGAGTGGTAGTCTTTCTATGTTATTTTCTTTCTAGCTGTCACATCTTTCGAACAGTGACCATTATTCTTATAGATTCAGACAACGTTTATTGTCATGATTTCAATAGCCATAATGGACCTTGAGAGCGTTATCGCAACTTATGAAAGAATGAATTTAATGGTAGTAAATTATCAATTTTGCCACTAGCACAAAGTGCATGTATTATTGAGGATAAATGTGTTTCCATGTCTTTGTTGGCTAAAGTACTATGTTCTAGGCCAATAAATAGGGATGTTTTATTCATAATATGAGGAAGATATGGCAAACTATGGAGGAATTCTCCATTGAAGTTTCCAATCTTAGATAAACTTATTTGTGTTTTTATTTCAAACAAATAAGATATTCGGCGTGTTCTATTAGGGGTTCCATGGAGTTTTGATACGTATGTAGTTATGTTCTCAAAGCCTAAAGGGTTGGGGAGGTTTTCTAACCTATCTTTTGATAGGTTTCCTTCTGGATTCAACTCTATAGCTTACCATTTTCTTCATGAGTATTGAAACAGGTTGGTTTCTTGGTTCCTTAATCAGAGATGTAGAAGATATTGACAAAGGTGTGTCAAAAAAATGTATTAGAAAGTGTATGAGGGTTCAAGTTAGTGTGAAAGTGTTGAAACCTCTAAAATCGGGCTTATGGGTGGTTATTTATGGCTTTGATGATATTGTAATGGTGTTGCTAAGGTATGAGAGGTTGCTGGATTTATGTTTTAGGTGTGGTCTTTTGAGTTATCTAATATGAGATTGCCTATTTGAATCAGAACATATGGTGCAACTTGGCCATAATTTTTATAGCGACTAGATTTATAAAAGCATGCCTCAAAAACTATATTCAAGAGTACAAAAGAGACAACGTGAAGGATTTGAACGATAAGACAGACCTTTAGGACAAGAGTATATGAGGTTGCCTACTTCATCATGGAGAAAGAATATGGGATCGACGCATAGCGAGCATACTACCAGCATTGATTATATGGCTATTCCCCTTATGGAGTTCGCAAATCATTCTTTGCTAGGCTCTTAAATATAAATCCTAGATGTAGAAAGGTAAAGAACCTATGGGATTGAGTTCGGAGCCTATTTTTGAGAAGATTGCTCGTCAAGAAAGATGGGATCAAGTAGCTTTTAAGAGAGAATATTTAAAGGTAATCATTGACTGAGTATAGACTGGAGATGACCAAACTAGAAGTCTGAGGTGGTCGATGTTTTAAGAAAAACCCATTACATGAAAATATTGATAGAGTGGATGATGGTTATGGAAAGATAATTGGCAATTATGATAAGCGAAGTTACATGAGGAGAGTATCCCACATCTAAACTCATTTGAAGGGTTTAGGGCTTCAGCATCACGATTCGGATGTTCAAAATGATAAGGATAGGATCATGTTTAAACCACAGTAACCCTCTCTATGGATGTTCAGCTATAGAGTTCCTTTATTTCAATTGATTACAAACAAAAAGGGAATAGAGTTGATCTAAGATAAAAGAGACAGCAAAAAAGAATCTTGTCAGGTCAAAAGGCGGTAACATAAATGGTGATCATTCAGAGAAACTAACATCAAAGCTAGCATTAGCTATTTCTGCATAGACACTAACAAAGTGAAAGTGTGAAAATACTAGGCTATATGAAATTAATAAAAAGCATAGTAAAGGAATGGAGAAAGGTCCAAGAGTGTTAGAGCTAGATTTTGAGACAAAAAAGGTCACTAAATGTGTAGAAGCTACTGAAAATTTAGAATCTCTACTGGCGGTACCTATAGAGAAACAGGGTTGCTAGTCACTATAAAAACACCCTGTTAATGTTCGGAGGGTTGGTTAACCTGCAAATATTCTAATTTTTGTGTAGCCTTGTATGGGAGCATTGCTCAGAATTAATCTTTTTAAGTGAGACTATTGCTTATAAAGATCGAATTAAAGAATTACAAGTAAGAATGGCTTATGCAAAAAAGTTGGTAGTAGAACGAGTAGGAAAGAGTGGAGGTTTGGCAATGGTTTTGGTCAAACATTTTGAGGTTCAAGTTATTATTGCATTCTCATTTTCAGGTAGATTTTCAGGTGAAATCACACCAGGATAAAGTTTGGTGATTCAATAATTTCTATAGCCACCTTGAGGCAGCCCAAAGAGTTCATTCTTGGACTCTATTACGTAGTCTTAAAGATTTATTTTCACTACCTTGGCTATATGGTGGTGATTTTAATGAACTCTTTAATCAAGCAGAAAATGTGGAGGTGTTCCATGACATTATTTTTATATGAAAAGTTTTCAAAAAGTAATTGATGATTATGAGTTTATAGAGATAGGGTATGAAGGCCCTCTATTCATGTGGTACTATTGGCAAGTTAGTGGGAATTTCATCTAAGAACGGTTAAATAGAGCCCTTTATATGCTGGAATGGGTAGATATTTTTTCAAGAGCAAAAGTTCATTATCTAGATTATTTGGGGCTCAACCTATAGGCCTCTTTTAATTAATCTTGATGATATATCGTATCTAATGGTGGGGAATAATTATAGTAGAAATGATGGTTGATTTTATTTTTAAGAAGTCTAGATAGCAGAAGAGGAATGCAAGGAAATCATTAAGGTACAATTGGAGAAGATTAAAATGGCCTTGAAAGATTAGAATTGAAATTGCTTCAAGAAGATGTCAAATGATATTAGACGAGTTAAGCGAAAACTACATTTGTTGAACCAAAATGTTACCTCAAAGGTAAGTTGTAGAGTATGGAGAAAAAGTTAGAAGTTTTGATGTATAGGTATGAGATTTATTAAAGGTAAAGGTCTTATGTTATGTGGTTGAGAAGTGGTGATAAAAATTTAAAATACTTTTATTTTAAGGCTTCTAATAGGCGAAAAATAAATCAAATTTGAGGAATCTTTAATGAAAATAATAATTTGCGTCAAGATGGGGATTTTATTAAATAGATATTTGTGAACCATTTTAGCATATGTATACATCACCTTATCCCTCAAAGGTGCATATACAACAAGTTATTGATTGTGTGGATTTGAGGTTGTCAAATATTAGTAGACGGTTTTTTGATGCTACTTTTACAAAGGAATATGCTCAAGTGGTTCTTTTTCAAATGTATCCCACTAAGGCACTTAGGAAGAATGGGATGCCCGCACTTTTCTTCCAACATTTCTTAGACATAATGGTGATGGGGTGACAAAGAGTTGCTTGGAGTTTCTTGTTGGCGAAGATCTAATATATGTGGGTGTATGCATGTGCAAATGTGTTTATTACCTAAACACGTATCATATACGAATTTTTATGCGGCGGAAGTGTGAAATATATAATAAACACAATATATTAATCACATTAATATATTAGAAGGTTTGAGAACTCACCTTAACGTGTAACGTTATAAACGTATTTCCCTGAAGTTCGCATGAAAAGCAACTCGTAGGCAGTTCTAGTCACCAACTCGATAGGCTTGGTGAGCTAGAACAATAACCTTATATCCAGTACGGGATTAACTCTATATCCAGCACGGGATTAACTCTTAATCCCCAAAATGGCCGGGTATGTATTTATATCATTTTCTCCAAAAGGATAAGAAATGAAGATTGAAGCAATTCTCAATTGCTTCTAATGAACCAAAGAGAAAAATGAAACAATTTCATTTTTCTTCTTTTCTCTCTTTTTTATATTCTTCTTTCTTTCTTCTTCTTCTTTTCTTTTTTCTTCTTCTTTTCTTTTTTCTTTCTCCATTTCTCTCCACCTCTCTCAACCAACACACCCCCACAAATACAAAACACATCTATCTCTCTATTTATATATAATATAATAAAATATTAATAATAATATAATGGGTGCCAATTATTTGGAATCCAAATATAATAATAATATATTATATTATATAATATAATAAGAGAGATTAATGATTATTTAACAATTAAATAATTATTGTGTGAAATAACTATTTTGCCCTTCATAAATAGTTACTAAGTCTACCCTCTAGTGGGTCCCATCATATCCCATACTTAGGTAAACTTAACCGAGGGTCCACAATGCGCCACGTGTCATAATACAATTAGTAAATAACAATTATTAACTAATTATTGTATTTAACACTTAAATATAAACACACACGCATCCCCGTGGAAGTGTTGAATATTGCTGGATTAAACACTTTAATCTGGCACGCTGCCCCAGAGCATAACGAGCACACTCCATATCGCGGGACTTCCTAGGTCCTACGCCCGATTTTTCAAATGGAATTATTCTATGAGTCCGTGAATAATGCCCCACGCACACGTCACGGATATACAAATCAACGCGTTGACCATACAAGTTGAGGTTACAACACATACGTATAATCCTTCCGTCATGATATTATGGATGTGTTGACGTATTTAGGGTGTATGCATGTGATTTTGTATATATTGAAAAAACTAAACATATGTATCATATACACGAATTTGGCAGCGAAATTTATTATGTAATCAACATATACACATATACTTCAATTCTTAACAACTTAAGAATACATAAAGCATACCTTTGAAGACCTCCGATGAAGATTTCAAATCCGAATTTCTTTGCTCCAACTTTGAGCTCACCTTGAAGTGCACTTTTGTTCAATTCTAGTTCACAACAATCCGGTGGGATTGTGAAGCTAGAATAATAGCAGATAATCTCCAACAATAAGGTTTGATTACTTAAAAGAAAAATAAGAAGGATTTATTTTTCTTTCTCCTTTGGTTTTTCTCACAAGTCTTTGTTCATGAAAAACTCTATCAAAATCAACTCTTCTTTTTCCTCTCAATCCTTGCACGAAAATTGATTCACACACTTGTTAACACACATGAAACTCAATCATATTTAGTGCTCTCAACATTTCACAAGTGCTCCACCAAAATTAGATTAAGCGGCCAACTACCAAAATAATTTTTGGTGGCCATTTTAATGGTTTAATAAAATTAACCATTAATCACAAAATAGTGCTCCACTTAATTTAATTTATATTTCTCAAATTAGGCATGTCTTCTATTTAGGAATAAAATATCAAATAAATAAAATCATATTTTATTTATTTAAATAATATTTATTTAATTATTCAAAAACTATTTGAATAATTAATATTTATCTTATTTGATTTTACTATCATGGTTAATGGGTGAATTCATGGTAAAACAATTCATGAAATAAAATTGTGCCACTTGTTAACATCGAATTAGTTAATAACTCTTGTCAACTAATTAAATGATATACTTAACATTTAAGTTTAAATAAGTGCACAACCCGAGAAACCCCGAAATATATTTTCGGTTTACTAAAATTTCTAGGATGAAACTGTTCAATCAACTATGTTGCCCCAGTGTACAATAAGTACACTTCATATTATGAGACTCTCTAGGTCCACGCCCGAATTGTCATATGAAACTCCTCCATACGTCCGTGAACGATGCCCCACACACACATTACAAATATTACAAAGCGACGCGTTAGACTATACAAGTTGAGGTTATAACATATTTATATAATCCCTCCATCGTTTATATCAGGATAGAGCAGAGATATAGATCAACACCGTCAAAGCTCCATATGCTCAACCGAAAGCTTATCTCTAGAATTGTATTTCAAAAATTAATATTCTCAAACACTTTTATAATATTATTTATCCCTAGGGTTAAACTTTTTTTCCGAAAATTATTACTTATGGTCATAAGACTTTCTGAAATACAATCTATAGAGCATTAGGATATAATACTCGCCCAAATGAGCTAATGGATCCCATATCTATACACACTGAACTCTATGAGCATCGGATCATACCCAGCGGTCAGACCATGAAAGGTTTCTGACATGTGTGAAACCAAAGTATGGTAGATAACTCACAAGCCCATCGTGGCACTTAGGTCAAAGGACCACGAATACTACTTAACTCGAAAGACCCTCCATTGACGACTTTATGGGATGTCTATTAGAGATCTTTGTGAATCTGTTCAGTATTCAGTCCTTACTAAATACCTATATCTCTATACGAGCTTCCACTAAACTCATGGTTTGCTAAGACAAACCATCTAGACTATTTAGATATAGGCATACATCAATCTATATATTTATTAAGGTATTCATTGACAGACCAGCATCAGTGAAGATAGATCAGGAACATAATATTTGAGAATATATTTGCATAATGACATTTTCTAACACTATTTGCAACTACATAATTACTAATTTATTCTTAGATCTTTGTCCCATTTCAGACAAGGTTTTAACTCTTTAGATATTGCTGACTCTTATAACCTGATAACTCTTATCAATGCCAACTCTTAGCATTTATAACTCTTAGCATTGCTAATTTTTAGCACTGATCTAAAGTTATTTAGACCAAATCTGAACTTTTTCATATCGTACAATATCTGAAACGTTATAAGCATCTTACCATATATAAATATAATTAGCGATTTAATGAAATAATAATACTAGTAAAAATATTAAACAAATATTCATACATAAAGGGATGACACATAAGCAAAACTCCTAACAGGATGTACTGGGGATATAGATTATTATCGTCAAATTCTTTAGTGCTCATCCATGTCTTATTTCCAGACTTATATCTCACTGAACAATATATACAAACTCTTTTGCCATATTGTTCTACCCTAAAGGAACTATTTCCCTGGATAATTGCTTGTGCCCATAAGACTTTCTGAGATACAGTCTCGAAGCATGTAGATATCAAACTCGATATACAAGTTGACGGATCCCATATCTGTACACACTAGACTCCATAAGCATTAGACCATACCCAGCGGTCACACTATGAAAGATTTATGACATGTATGGAACCAAAGTATGGTGGATCACTTACAAGTCCACCGTGGCACCAGGTCAAAGGGCCACGTATACTACTCAACTCGAAAGGACCCTTTGATGACTTACATAAGGTGTCTATCAGAGGCCCTCGTGAGTCTGTCCCATATCCGGTCCTAATTATATACCCATATGTCAATACGAGCTTTAAGCTCACAGTCAGTTAGGAACGACCATCTATACCCTATAAGTAAGACATATGCTGATCTATATAAAGGTATCCACCGACATACCTGCATCAGCAGAAATAGATCAATGACAATTATTCGAGAACATACTTGCGCAACTTGCATTTCTTGGAACCCGATTACAACTCTTGCAACTATGCAGTTACTAGTATATTTTCAGGTCTATATCCTATTACAGATAAGACTCTAACTCTTGGATCTTTACTGAGTATTATAACCAACTAACACTTAACTGTGCTAACATTTAGCATTTATATCTCTCAACGTAGCTAACTATAAGCCCTTATCTAAACTCCTTCAGATATGATCTGAACTCCTTCAAATCATATAATGTCTGTAATATTACATGCATAATACCATATAAATGGGTATTAGCGATTTAATGGAAATGTACAATTTTATAAATACACAAGTATATATACATTTAGGGATAGCACTTAAGCACTGACCATAACAGTTCTCGATAATAGTGGTGATTTAAATTCATTGAATGAGACACACATTGCCTTAATTTCAAAATGTGAGGTACCGGAGAAACCTTGTAATTATAGACCTATCAATTTATGTAATGTGTTTTATAAAATTATTTCCAAGGCGTTGGTTAATCGGTTGAGAAGTGTTTTTCATGCAATAATTTTAAAATCCCAAAGTGTATATATCTAGGGAAGGTTAATCACAGACAACCAGTGATTGGGTTTGAATGCCTTCACTGTATTAAAAAATGATGAAGACCAAAAGATTTTTTAGCCTTAAAGTTGGACATGTCAAAAGCCTATAATTGGGTGGAGTGGTCTTTTCTATAGGCTATGATGAGATAACTTGATTTTTTGAATGATGGATTTAAATTTTTTGGTATTGTATAGCCTTTGTTTCTTATTTTATTTTGATTAATGGTAATAATATGGCCTTTTAAAGCCAACAAAGGGTTACATTAGGGTGATCCTATCTCTCTTTATTTATTTATTATTTGTGCAGAAGTGTTGTCATCTCTTTTTCAAAAAGTTGAAGTCATAGGCAGGTTATGCTAGATTAGTGTAGTAGTTAAAGGCTTTAAATTTCTCATCTTTTCTTTATAGATAGTAGTATAATCTTTAGAAGAGCTATAACATAATATTTTTTTAAGATTAAGCATCTTATCTCTCTTTATGAGAAGGGGTATAACCAATTAATCAATTTCTCAAAATCTGCTATTTGCTTTAGCCCTTTCATTTATGAGGATGTGGCTATGGAGTTGGTGCGAGTTTTAGAGGTGCGAAGTGTTGAGATTTGTGCTTACGTGTCATCCCATTATTTATAAATATTTAATTATAGTATTTATACAATTATCATTTCTAATTAAATCGTTAATATTATTAATTTTTAAATGGTAAGATACTTATTATGTTTCAAACATTATATGATCTGAAAGAGTTCAAATTTGGTCTAAAAGAGTTTAGATCAGTGCTAAGAGTTAGCAACACTAATGATGATAAGTACTAAGAGTTAACGGTGTTAAGAGTTAGCTGGTTGTAAAAGTTAGCGAAATCTAAAGAGTTAGAGCCTTGTCTAAAATAGGACAAAGATCTAAGAATATATTAGTAATGTTTTAGCTGCAAAGAGTTACAGATGGTGCTAGGAAATATCATTATACAAGTATATTCTCAAATACTATGTTCCTGATCTAATTTCATTGATACGGGTCTATCGGTGAAACTTATTAATATAAATTAGTGTATGTCTATGTCTGGATGGTCCAGATGGTTAATCTTAGCAAACCATAAGTTTAGTGGAAGCTCGTATAGAGATATAAGTATTTAATAAGGATTGAATACTAACAGACGCATAAGGACCTCCAATAGACATCCCATAAAATTGTCAATGTAATGTCTTTCGAGTTGAGTGGTATTTGTGATCCTTTGATCAAAGTGCCACGGTGGGCTTGTGAGTGATCCAATATACTTTGGTTTCACATATGTCAGAAACCTTTCATGATCTAATTGTTGGGTATATTTTAATATTCATAGAATTCGATATGTATAGATATGGGATTCATCAGTTCATATGAGTTAGTTATATATTCTAATGCTCCGAAATTGTATTTTAGGAAGCCTTATGACCACAAGCATAAAGCTAAAAAAATATATTCTGAAAGGATAAACAATATAATAAAAGTATTTATGGATATTGTTTATAGAAATATAAATCTGGAAATAAGTTCATAATTGAGCAAATAGAAATTTGACAGTAATGATCTATATCTCTACTCTTCTAGGATATAAATGGCGAAAAAATTATACGAATATGTTATAACCTCAACTTGTATATCTAACATGCTGATTTGTAATATTCGTAATGTGTGTGTGGGGTATCATTCACAGACGTATGGATGAGCTCTATATAACAAATCGGGTGTGGACCTAGAGAGTCTTACAATATGAAGTGTACTCGTTGCACACTAGAATACCGGACTAGATTGAATAAGTCAATCTAGTAAATTCTAGTAAAATCAAATAATTTGTTTCGGATTCCCTTGAGATGTGCATTTGTTAAGACTTAATTATTAAGTACATCACTTAATTAGTTAACAAGAGTTGTTAATCAATAAGATGTTGGCAAGTGGCACAATTTGGTTCATTGATTATTTTTACCTTAAATTTACCATTTAACCTTAGTAAAAATATGTAAGGTAAAAGTAATTATCCAAAATTATTTTAAATAATTATATTAAATATAATTACATAATATTATAATAAGTACTTTTATGACAATGGATCATATATTAGCCATTTAAAATATTTAAATAATTTAAATTTTAGGTATTTATTGGCCATTATATTAAATAAATTATTTATTAATTAAAAAGATGTACCAACCATTATTTGTAATTGAGCACTTTATTAATGGGCCATCAATTGTTTCTATTATATATGATTATGGTAGGTGCATTATGATGATAATGTTTGAAAAACAAAATGAATTTATTCATTCATTCATTTTTTGTTATGACACATTTGGTTAAGGAATTGGATGTGAATTGATGTGAGAGAGAGAATTGTTTTTCTCTCAAGTGTTGAAAGAATCAACACATCTTTATTTTCCATTTTTTCTCATGAATAAAAAAAAATGGGTAAAGAAAAACTAAATTTGAACATGAGTTGTTCAAAATCATTTTTCTGTGGAAATTGTTTCCAAATTTTATGTAAGAGTTGCATGAATATTTTATTTTTCTTGGAAACAAATATTTGTGTTCAAAGAGTTTTAATATATGTTACTGGAAATCCTAAATTAAAGCTACCATTCTAGTTTTATAATCCCACCAAACTGTTATGGACTACAACTGTTTAAGAATACACTTCAAAGTGAGCTCTTTACTTAGATTGTTGAAGGACTTGAAGATTTTGTAAAGCTACATTCATTAGGTAAATGTTATTTATACGTTATTTTAGCACAATTGTTCATCATATATAAATTTTGTATAATAATTATACATGAGCATATATGTGATATATATAAATATATATTTAATTTGTTAAATTGAGTGTATTTTGTCAACATACTTCCGCTGCGTGTGGTAAAATTTTGAAATTATATGTATACTCATATATCACACACTCAACTTAACATAAAGAATGAGCTGTCACAGGAAGTACTTAGGGCTTCCTAGTGTCAGCGAGCGAAGAAAGAGTGACTTATTACTGTTCTAAAAGATAAGATATGGAGTCGGTTAAAATTTTGGAAGTTGAGGTTATTCATAACAGTAGGCAAGAAAGATTTGACAAAGGCTATCATTCAGGCAATATTGTTTATGTTGAATTTTTTAGGATCCGAGCACCCATAACTTTAATACCAATTATTGAGCAGAACAGAGTACAAATGAAACATTTTCATTAATACACTAAACACAAAAAATTAAAATACAAAATTTAAAAAATCTCACTCTTCTTTACTTATAACACAACACTCACAACTCAATACTTACACACTTTTTATTGAGCTTATTACTTACTCAACTCTTTAATAACTCTCAAAACGTAACACTTGATCACTATCTTCCACTTGATCAAGTTTCTAACTTGATCACTTCTTTATCACTAAATCAAGTTCTTAAATACTTGATACCTAAACCAAATAAGAAATTTAGTATTTATACTTGTTGTCACTAAATCTAAACCACACAAATTAAATATTCTAAAATTTTATTAACCACACAATTTCATACTTATCAATTCTAAAATATCTCTACCTACTTTGAATATTTCGAAAACTTTGGCTTGGGCTTTGGTTCTAGAATTCTCGAAATCTGGGGTTTAGGCCTTGGTTCTAAAATCCTCCATATCTCGGGCTTGGGCCTTGGTTCTAGATTGCTTCATGCCTTAAGCTTAAGCCTTGAACTTAGAATGTTCCATGTATTGGTCTTGGACCTTATAGTATTAGATTTTGCTATGGGCCTAAATTGGTGTTGCAATTTTTAACACTCCCCCACAACACTAACTTTCTCTTTGTTGAAACATTTCCCTTCTCTTTTCCTTCAGTCTTTAGCACGAGCAAAACTTTTCTCTTTTCTTCAAGTATTTGTTCATACTCTTTCAAAGTTATCTCCTTATCTTTAGACTCATTTTCTTCAAGCAGCTCTTTTATAGAATTCTTTTTGTTGGTATCTATAACAATTTTATCTTCATCAAGTTTCTTTACATTTGTGTTGTTTTTAGGTCCTTTGATCTTTGGGGCAGTTTCATTATTTGAAGTTCCCCAGTTACTTCGATCAGGCCCTTCATGTTTATAACTCAAGTGCTTCTTCTTAGAAGTATCACCATCAAACACCACTACTAGTGTACACTTATTTAACTCCTTTAATTTTGCAAGAGCCTTGCCCTTCTTGTCTCTTGCCCGCTTTATCTTTACCTTCTGACATTGTTTCACACGTTCTTGGCTACCACTTGTTTTGAACACGGGTGCCATAAATTCTCTTATTTGCTTTTTTTGAGGATAAGACTCAACCTTTTCAGTAACATTCTTGCCATCTTTCTTGTTGCTAAAGACCATCAGCTTAGAAGCTTCAACTCTCGGTGCAGCCATTATAACTTGAGCGACAATAATCTCATCTTTCACCGCTTGCTTATACAACACCATATCTTCTTTAATAGCTTTAAACCAGTTACACAGCTCTTTTATTTGGTCTTGAAGCTTTTCCATAATGGAATTGACCTATTCTTGAAAATCTTTGGTCCGATCTTATTGCCTGCTAGCACAACTTTTGATGGATGTGTCCATAAGGGAGATCAGCTCATCCCTTTGTGTATCAATATCCACCTCAACCTTATTTACTTGTTGCTCTAACTCTTTATGGATATATGTTCCCTTTTCCACAGAACTATAAAACTTCTCCATGTTTATGTGATTTGGACATCCCGAGTTAACGATCTAATCACTTTCATAGTCATTCCATTCATAAATTATTGCTGTGAGTGATAAGTCTTCCTCCACTAAAACATTGATGCTTTAACATCCCACTCTTCTTCATATTTATTTTTTACGTTTGAGGTGGCAACATTACCTTCATCATACTTTTTCTTGGACCAATATTCTTTTGCCATGTAGCCTATTTTTTCACAATTATAACATTTCTCTTCAAACCTTTTCTTTTGAGACTAACTACCATCGCCACGAGTCCTCCATGCTCCCCTTATCTGTGAGCTACCTTCTTGATGACTCTTTATCTTATCATCATCTCTTTTAGATCATTCATCAGCATGTTGTTTAAATCGACATTTCTTTTTGTTGATATACAATGCTTCTTCATTGCCTTTTAATGAGACCTTACTCATTTGTTTGGCAATTGCTTTTTGATCAGCAAGTAAATTATCAAATTTAATGAGAGATGGTTGGGTTGGCCAGCCTTGTATAGCGGTAATAAAACTTCTATACTCAGGCCTCAAACCATGGATGATAATTCATTTCATCCTAGTTTTAGCAATAGCTGCGGCAAGATCTAAATCAGATATTTTACAGCATAAGGACTTTACCTTTGTGAAGTATTGGTTTATCGTCATATTGTGTTGTGCTATCAACAATAGCTCATTCTCTAGAAGTTGTAGTCGAGTGTTATTTTTCTTTGAGAAGAGTGATGCAAAAGTGTCTTATGCTTTATTTAGCGTTTTAGCCTTCTTTATGTGCTTTAACATTTCTTCTTCAACTATGGCTTTAATAGCGAACATAGCCTTACTGACTTTTACCTTTCACTTCTTTAAAGTGGCTTCATCTGATGGCTGCTTCACTTCATTTCCACCAACAACCTCCTAAAGATCTTGGCCTTATAGGTAAAACTCCATCAATGTTGCCCAATATATTATAATTTTGGTTGTTGAGTTTCTTAGTTCCTCCAACTACTTGAAGGTCACCCATTGTGTCAGTAAGACTTCAATAATGCTGGACAAGCTTGATCTCAAACTACAAGCTTATAGAGTTCCAAACTCTTCATAACTTAAATAAAACTCCACCAAGGTTAATCTCTGATCGTCTCGCTGTTACTCTTAACACCACTTCCACCAGTACTATTGTAACAATGCCTATGTGTTTGTTTATATGAACTATACACCAGGAAAGTTCTTAGAAAATACTAAAGGGGTTACAACGGTCTCACTTAAAATTCAAACTCTTTAGGCAATATTAACCATTTTAACATAACTTTTCTAGACATGCACTGTTCATATAACTACACCGGACTCTGATAATGGTATTGTATATTTAAACAGTACTCGTATAAATAGTAAGCGTATAAACAGTACTTTGACTACTGTTTTACACCCCGAATAACTTGGCTTTGATACCAATTGTTAGATTCTCCAGGATTTAAGTACCTACAATTTTGATACCAATTGTTGAGCAAAATAAAACATAAATGAAACACTTTTATTAATACACTAAACACAAAAACTTAAAATACAAATTTTAGAAATTTTCACTCTTCTTCACTTATAACACAACACTCACACACTTTTTGTTGAGCTTATTACTTACTCAACTCTCTAATAACTCTCAACACTTGATCACTACCTCCCACTTATTCAAGTTTCTAACTTGATCACTTATTTATCACTAGATCAAGTTCTTAAACACTTGATACCTAAACCAAATGAGAAATGAGATATTTATACTTATTGTCACTAAATTTAAACCAAACAAGTTAAATATTCTAAAAATTTATTAACCATACAAAGTTTTATACTTATCCCTTCCAAAATATCTCCATCTACCTTGAATATTTCTAAAACTTGAGTTTGAGTTTTGATTCTAGAATTCTCTAAATCTTAAGTTTAGGCATTGATTCTAAATTTCTCCATGTCTTAAGCTTGGGCATCGAACCTATAATGTTCTATGTGTTGGGCTTAGGCCTTATAGTATTAGACTTTGCTATGGCCTAAAATTAGTGTTGCAATTTTTAACAGCCTATGCAATAAATTTGTTTCACCTCCCACTATTTGTGATTTAGGAGCTAGATAGAGCTTGTGCTTGTTTTTTATGGGGAGGGAATGGAGATAAACGAAGAATGCTTTAGTGTTCTTAGGAATTTTTGTGTAAATTTAAAAATAAGAGAGGTGGTTTTTGAATTTTTGTGGCATTTAACTATGTTATGCTTGTTAAACAAGGGTGGTGTATCATAAATACCCTAGATTCTATTATGGCCAGAGTGCTCTAAGTTTTTTATTTCTCATATATTTCCTTTTTACAAGCTAAAGCAACTAGTAATTCATCATTCATTTGAAAAAGTATTTTATGGGGAAGGGAACTTCTTGAACAAAGTCTAAGTTGGCGTATTGGCAATAGGGATATGATATCCATTTATCATGACCCTTAAATTCAAAGGCCCTTTCCTTTAGGCCTCTTTTCCCCCATAAGCTATGTGGGCATACTAGAGTTTTAGAACTTATCATAGCTTCGGGCAGTGGAATGAAAATTTAATCAAAGATTCTTTCTCGGTTGAGGAGCTAAATCTAATCTTAAGCTTGCCCATTCCAAGGAGACTTGCTGAATGGTGTGATCGGTTCCTTTGGCACTTTGATAAGTTTGAAAAATATACAATGACGAGTGGCTACCGGTAGCTACTTCAGCTAAAGGAGGAGTGGCTTCTTTCGAAAAATTAGCCATTGAAGATTGGTGGCTTAAGCTATAAAAGTTAGCAATCTCGTCTAAGGTAAAGTTGTTTCTCTAATGAATAACTAATGATTTGGCTTTGACAAATGCGAATTTAAATAAGCACCATGTGAAGGTGCTTATGGTGTGGTAAATGAGTGGAAGTTACGATGCATGCTCTTTGGCTTTGTGAGGTTTAGAAATCAATCAGAACAAGTTGTGAATTCATAGAGCTGATTTCGGTAAATTACCAAACATTAACTAAATTTTTTTTTGCCACCTGCACGAATATTTTAGCAAAAATGACCTAGAGCTTTTAAGTGTGATCCTATAGCGCTGGTGGTTTGTCTTAAATCAAATTATTTATGGTAGTAAGTTCCTTGATTCTAACTTAATTGTTGGCTGGTCCAAAAGCCTCTTAGATGAATTCCAAGTTGCTCATGTGCATCTAAAGGTTGCTCGGTTTGATCATTCGAGTCGGTGGCTGCCTCCAATTGGTAATACGATAAAGTTGAACTCGAATGCTTATGTTGACTGTAATCTAAACTCAATAGGGATTGGCTTTATGCTGAGATGATTTAATGGTAGCGTGGTTGGAGCTGGAATCAACAGAATTGATTCTGCCTATCAGGTAGCTTTAGTTGAGGCAATGGCGATATTGAAGGGAATATTAGCAGCTTAGAATCTTGGAATCGTAAAGTTCAAAATTAAATAAGATGCATAGATGATGGTGAGAGAGCTTTTAGTGCAGTTTTATGTGATATATAAATTGGGTATCATCATTCAAGATGAAATCTTTACAATTCTTTCATTATTTTGAATTTTCATTTATTACTAGAGATTCCAACAAAGTAGCTCATGGCTTTGCCAAGTTAGCTTTAGTTGCCAACTCTAAAGCTTCTTTGGTTCCATGTTATTCCAGACTCTCTAACTCCTATTGTAATGGATGATTGTCCTCTTAAATTTTTTAGTTAATACATTGAGAGTTTTTCTTATTAAACAAAATTTAGTTGCCAAAATAAAATTAAAACAATAAAATAAGTATTGGTCGAGATTCAAGAGCACAGTCTAACCATTAAACTTAAATAGCTATGAAAATGATCAATGTCCCTAATTTGTTACAAAAAAAAATATAAATCAGTCCAATCCCTAGTTCAAATAGGACGGGTGAATTTCATCATCTTAATACCAACCCTAAAAGAAAGAAAGAAAATATACATTTGTTTAAATGATTTAGTGTTAAAAGAGTTTGTGGCACATTATACTACTAATTTGGAGAGATCTTAAATTTGAATTCCTCTCCTCCTCGGTGTAAACAAAAAAAAATGTACATTAAAATAATTTTAAAAAAGCTGAAATCATTTTTAACTCAATTAACCTATGAAATTACCTAAATATGTACAGCGATAGTGAGAATATAATTTTAGCCACAGGGTGCAGGCTACGTCACATACCTCATCAATAATTCCATTAGCATTTCACTCTTATCTTTCATTCCATGACCTCCCCAAAATCATAATAACGAATGGCGACACACAATCTCAATCTCCCGGGCCTTACCCGCAACTTCTTTGCGCCACTCTTCTCTAGACACGTCAAATGGGCCGCTTCGACCCCAATCCGCGCGCTCCCCTTCCGCCGCCCCTCCAACTTCCCCCGCTGCTTCTCCGTCGTGTCCTCCGCCACCACCTCCAGCTCCACAGGTCGGCGCTTTTTGATTTTCTTCTCTGAGGAATTTTATCGAATAGGTCACTGCTGTTATAGAATTGTTTGTTTATTGTCTTTGTTTGTTTTGTCTTTTTGGTTTGCAGAGTGGAATAGTGATGAGAGATTTGATGTAATAGTGGTTGGAGGAGGACATGCTGGATGCGAAGCTGCGCTTGCGTCTGCTCGTTTAGGCGCAAAAACCCTTCTTCTTACTCTTAACATTGATCGAATTGCGTGGCAGGTATGCCAATATCTTTAGTGATAACCTTATTCATACAAACTGACTTGGAATTGCAGTAGTGTAGCAGTGAAAATATACAAGTCAAACAAAATAAATAAACAATGCGGGGCATATGGCAATGTATAATGCTCTCACATCTGTTTGTATAAAAAAAAAAAATTATGTATTGGAGTTCTGTTTTTATATATAGTATCGCTTATGTAGAAATTGCCCCTCCTATGTACTTGCATATGAAAAAAGAATAATTTATGACAAGTCTTTTGCTACAGTAGATGTTGTCTTACTGGCTGTTTCAGATGTTTTTACTGAGATAAGTTACGTGCAGCCTTGCAATCCGGCAGTGGGTGGACCTGCAAAATCGCAACTAGTACATGAAGTGGATGCACTTGGTGGTGAAATTGGGAAGGTTGCTGATAGGTTAGTTCAAAATTCTTCTATATTTGTTTAGAGTCCATTTGCTATGGAGGTGCTGTGGGTAACACAACTGCTGTAAAGTGGAAATACTAGTTTTGGAATGGAAGAAGGTGGGTGTTTGATAAACACTTAGTTGTGGAGTCTGTTTTTCTTTTGTTGTTGGTGTACTTGCAACATTAGTTTTCTGGTTAAATTCTTAATTTTATTGTTGTAGCTTTTGTAGCTATAAACTTCTCAATACTCTGTGCTCTTCATATCTTAGTTTTCTTGTGGTCTCTTATATCTCCTTATAAGTCATTGCATTAATTTATGTCAATCAAAGGACATCTCTTTTTATACTGTGATTTGATCTTGCCGAAATGTTAAATTCTTGCTTTATATTATAAGAAGAGTACTCACAATTTTCATCTTCATAGTTCAGATGCTATTTACAGAAGCGTGTTCTAAACACCTCAAGAGGTCCTGCTGTTCGGGCATTGCGTGCACAAACTGACAAAAGGGAATATGCTATGCAAATGAAGAACGTAGTGGAGAGGCAAGTTATTTATTTCATCTTCCACATTATTTTTCTATTATCTGCTTTGTTCTCTTGCCAAGGTTCAGCAAATTTTTGAGTCTTATCATATAAAGGTGCTCAAGTTATGATGTTCATCTAGTGTTGCTTGGCATGTCTATATTCTAATAAAATTTTCAAGTTACTGAATGTAGTTAAACAATTGCACAACTGCACTTGGTGGCTTTAGAATTATAGATTCAAGACATCTAACAGATGAACACAAACAATTGCATCTATTTGGAGAGGGAAAAAATTGATCTTTAAGGATCTCATTGAGAAGTTAAATTCTTTAGAAGTCATTGTTTGAGGGGACATTGGAACTTGATGCTGATGGGTAAAGTTAGACGACAAACATAAAATAAGAAAATAATTTTCATTTTACTTGAGGACCAAATACTGACTCTCTACACATGTCCATTTATGGTAGATGTGGTGATGTGTGTATCATAAATGTTGGCCCAACAAGTTTTTGATCAAATTATTGGATGACAAAACCTGTAAAAGTTTATATAGTCAAATTATGTTAGATGGTGGGAATTCTTAAAAATAGCAGACACTTTTAACATGTCATGAAGACTTCAGATAGCAGGGAGTCAAATTCTTGTATATGATGGTCTAAATATATTAAAAGCTTTTAAGATAAAACAATATCCTTTGTCAAACTCACTGGTGGCTTGTTATCTTTCCATCTTTTTTGGTCTGATTGACTGCACAAGTGCTAAAAATGTTGTTTATATACCCCATGAATAAACTTCCAAATAAAAATTTCTGAATACTATTGTTGAATTTGTTGAAGTTTTCTTAACATACCTGCTTTATGATGCAAAAGCTTTTCTCATGAAGGCCATTTTGAAGAATGTAACTGATTATTTCAGTTAGCTCACGTTGTTTGCTGAATTTTTAAAATGTGCTATCAACTTGTAAACCTTCCAAAATATTGACAGAGTATAAGGTGATCTTAAAGATACCATTTTCACTGCACACTCCTCAAAACTACCACCAGCTGTGGAGTTTATTGGTTCTAAGTACTAGATAATCTCTATCTTCCTCCTTCAAGAGAGAATGTCTTTAAATCCTCAATTTTATTGCCATTCCAATACTTCATATTTGGAGCAGCCAGCAAGCATAACCAAGAGAAGAGCAATAAAGAATCAGGAAAGTTCAAGGGTTAGCCTACGGTTGATAATCTGATTTGCTTATACCATATTAAACATCCAATAGATTACAACCTTATAATTTCTTTACATTGACATCAATAAGAATATATATTGCGTGTATCATACTGAGAAGTTTGAAATATTAAATGAACTAACATTTGAAATTGAAGTTTTGGGAAGAAACTAATACTTTTCTTCTCACTCAAAACAACGGAATTACAACATATTTAATGTACAAGGAACTGCCACTAACTATGGTAAGCTACACAATCTAGGAAAGAAATATTCTTACCTAAAAAAAAGAATAAAAAACAGGAAATAAAAGATTGAGTAATAAACTACCCAAATCTCACTAAATAAGGAAACTACTATTCCCTAAATATAGAAAAAAAAATAGCTGCATTGTACAACTATAATATTCTTAAATGAGAATCCAAATTCAACACTCCTCAAACTGGGTTGTAAATATTGATCATACCCAGCTTTTTACACAAATCTTCAAAAATGGTTTTAGGAAGAGATTTAGTGAGTATGTCTGCTATCTGAAGACTAGGCAGCTTGTAGATTAGAGAAACAATCCCTTCCTCTATATTTTCTTTGATGAAGTGATGGTCAATCTCAACATGCTTTGTTCTGTCATGATGCACTGGATTTTTAGCAATGCTTATGGCAGCTTGATTGTCGCAGAACATCTTCATAGGCTTCTCAACTGGAATTCTCAATTCTCTTAGGACCCTTGTTAGCCACATTCCTTCACATATACCATGAGCCAAAGCTCTGAACTCAGCTTTTGCACTGCTTTGTATCACAAGAAGTTGTTTCTTGCTTCTCCAAGTGACTAGATTCCCACACACATAAGAGCAATACCGTGAGGTTGATCTTCTATCTATCACTAAACCAGCCCAATCAGCATTTGAAAAGAGATCAATGCTTCTTTCTGATGTTCTGTTGAAGTAGAGCCCTTTTCCCGGTGTCATCTTAAGATACCTGAGAATTCAATACAGTGCATTCATGCTCTTCGGTTTGATTATTCATGAATTGACTAACTGCACCAATTGAAAAACCGATGTCCGGTCTAGTTTGAGAAAGATAAATGAGCTTTCCTACGATCCTTTGATACCTTCCTTTATCAATAGGTGCACTTCTTTCATTGGTACCAAATTTAACAGTGTTGTCTATAGGAGTCTCAACAGGTTTTCACCCCAACATTCCTGTCTCATTTAGTAAATCAAGAACATACTTCCGTTGAGAAACTAAAATGCCCTTGTTGGATCGGGCTATTTCCATTCCAAGAAAATACTTGAGATTTCTCAAGTCTTTTACCTCGTATTATGTGGCAAGAAAGCCCTTGAGTTTACTTATTTCTTCTTCATAGTCTTGGGTTAGGATTATATCATCCTCATAGACAATAATTATAGTTTCTTTCCTTTAACCAAATGCTTAACAAATAAAGTATGATCTGCTTGACATTGTGTAAATCCATGCCTTTTCACTACTTTTGTAAACCTACCAAACCAAGCACGGGGAGACTGTTTTAAGCCATATAATGACTTCTTCAACCTACACACCTTGTTAGCATTAGCCTTTGTCTCAAGAGTCGATGGAATATCCATATACACTTCTTCCCCCAAATCCCCGTTCAGAAAGCATTCTTGATGTCCATTTGATGAAGAGGTCAATCTAGATTGATAGCTAGAAACAAAAGAACACGGATAGTATTAAGTTTTGCAACTGGCTCAAACGTTTCCAGATAGTTAATACCATAGGATTGAGTGAACCCCTTTGCAACCAGGTGAGCTTTGAACCTGTCCATACTTCCATCAGTTGTGTATTTGACTGAGAAAATCCATTTACATCCAATTGGGTTTTTTCCTTTCGGCAAATCTATAATTTCCCAAGGCTCGGATTTCCTCTACCACTGTAGCCTTCCATTTAGGTGATAAAAGAGCTTCTTGATTGTTGTTGGGAATCTGAATATTGGTAAGGCTAGTGGTAAAGGCACAAAACCCAGGTGAGAGTCTAGAATATGATATAAAATTGCCAATTGGATGATTAGTACAAGACCTCACTCCTTTCCTCAAGGCTATAGGCTGATTAAGATCATAATGCAACTCATCATGTGAAGGTTTAGAATTAGTATTACCTGGAAGATTTTCTCTAGATCTTGGACTCGGTTCAACTTTTTGACTTTGCTGAGTCAGTGTTCGTGGCTCTATATCCTCTTGAGTTCTCTTCTTTTTCTTTGAATATACAATGATCTCATTGTTCTCAGCAGGCTACGACTGAATGGGCATTGAGGATTATTTGGTGGCTCGGCTGTGCTATTCAAAGGCTAAATGGACTAAATTTGTGGTGAGCCAAGATTAGGGAGAGCAATTTGGGATGGAGGAATTGAAGAATTAAATGGGTCGTGAGGAACTTGAGGAGGCATAAAACTTGAATCAGTTTCCCAAAATTGATATTCACGTGTAGTCTCCCCCTAAATGTCTGTTTTCAAAAATGTTACATCCATAGAGTTGTAAAAAAACTTTTAGGATAGGAGAGTAACATTTGTAACCCTTTTGATGAGAGGAATAGCCAAGGAAGATACACTTTATTGATCTAGAATCAAGTTTGCTTTGATTCTGTTGGTGATTATGAACAAAGTGTCACGGACTGTTTTCGAACCGTGCGGCCTTAGACGCATTGCGTGCTAAGCAGCCAAGAAAAACCACACAAAGAGAAGAAAGAAAGGCGTACCAAGTGTTTGCACGAATGCTCTCTTATATTGTTGAAGAGAATACAAAGCTATGAGATGAAAAATACAAGTTAGGGTCTCCCCCTTTTATAGTAGCAGCCCTATACAATCAATGGCTGAGATCTAATCGATCTAACGGTGTATATACAAGATGGGATAATATTCTTTAGAATATTCTTAGATGCTCTCCTATCTATTATGGAAGTCTAACTAGGGTTAACTTCCTTAATAAGTTGCGGGCCAAGCCCGGTTCTCCATCCTAACCAGCGGGCCTTCTAGAAGCTCTGGTCCACGTAGCGCTTCATGGTCGAAGAGGCCTCCAGCAGGCCTAGTCGCGCACCAAGTGCTCGAGGAAATGCTTGAGAGCACTTGGGGCGTGACATTCTCCCCCACCCAATTCACGCGACGCCCTCATCGCGTCCTTGCTGGAACTCGCGCACCTTGTTCTCAAACTGCCACGGTGCATTCTCGGGTTCCCAGCTTGCTTCGATATCGGGCAATCCTTTCCACTTGACAAGATACTTGCGACTTGGACGGCAGTTCTTCTTCCGCACTATCCTCACATCAAGGATAAGTTCAGCCTCTTTGTCGTAAGATGTGGAAACTCCCAATGGTGCCCTAGTTTGTGGCCCACATTCCGTGTCCTCCGCATCACCATGGTATGGCTTTAGGCAGCTTGCGTGAAACACCGGATGTAGCCGAAGTCTCGAAGGCAACTCCACCTTGTACGAGACATTGCCAACCCTTTTGGCAATAGGAAATGGCCCCTCATATTTTCGAACAAGACCCTTGTGAAGTGGGCGCGTAGACTTGTGCTGCGTCGGAAGAATTTTCACCATCACTAAATCCCCCACGCTGTACTCAACATGTCTTCGCTTACCGTCAGCCCATTTCTTCATCCGTTTCGTCGCCTTGTCCAGACATACCCACGCCTTGTCCGATTGTTCCTGCCAGGACTTCGCAGCTTTGTAGGCTGCTGGACTCTTCCCAGTATCGCTGGACATGAGCACATGTGGCGTGAGAGGCTGCTGGCCAGTAGCTAACTCGAATGGGCTCTAGTTCGTCGATTCATTCCTCTGCAAGTTGTATGAGAACTGTGCCATATCGAGTAACTTGACCCAATCCTGCTAATTTGCGCCCACAACGTGCTGCAAATACAGTTCCAGTAATGCGTTCACCCTCTCGGTCTGCCCATCCGTTTGTGGGTGAAAGTTGGTAGAAAAGCGAAGCTCCGATCCCATGAGATTGAACAATCCAGTCCAGAATCTCCCTGTAAACCTCATATCACGATTGCTGACTATCACTGTCGGCAACCCCCAGTACTTGACTACGTGCTTGAAGAAAAGTTTGGCTGTCTCTTTCGCATTACACTCTTTGGGCGCTGGTATGAAAGTCGCATACTTGGAAAACCGATCTACCACCACAATGATAGTTCCACACCCCTCGGACTTCGGTAAGGCTACGATGAAATCCATAGAGATGCTCTCCCAAGGTCTCTCCGGTATGGGCAGTGGCTCCAGTAGCCCTGTGGAACTCCGCTGTTCGATTTTGTCCTGTTGGCACACGAGACAAGTCTTGACAAATTGTTCTATCTCTTCCCGCATGTGTGGCCAATAGTAAACTGTCTCCAATAGGGCGCGTGTGTGCCACTGTCCTGGATGTCCTGCCCATTTCGTGTCGTGACACTCCTTAATGAGGTTACGCCGCAAGTTCTCCCACTTTGGCACATAAACCCGGCGTCCCTTGGTGTAGAGAAGCCCATCTTCTACCCAAAATCGTTGAGTCTTTCCCTCTTGTGCTTGAGTGGCGAGCTGTGTGGCTGCGGGATCATGCTTCATTCCCTCATGAAATAAGCCGAGCAAATCACCTTCCAGCTTGCTTATAGCTGTTAACTCGACCTTCCGGCTTAAGGCGTCCGCCACCACATTCACCTTTCCCGGTTTGTACTCGAGCTCATAATCGAACTCCGCCAGAAAGTCCTGCCACCTAGCTTGCTTCGGGCTGAGTTTCTTCTGACTTTGGAAGTAACTCGTTGCTATGTTGTCCGTCATCACTATGAACCTTGCCCCAAGCAGATAGTGACGCCAAGTGCGCAGGCAATGGATGACCCCCGTCATCTCCTTCTCTTGTACCGTATAGCGCCTTTCCCTCTTGTTGAGTTTTTGGCTTTCATACGCGATCGGATGGTCCTGCTGCATTAATACACCACCAATAGCAAAGTCAGATGCATCAGTATGTACCTCATACGGTAACAAGTGATTCGGTAGTGCTAAGACTGGTTCCTCGATCACTGCTGCCTTTAGTCGATCAAAAGCCCATTGGCACTCCTTACTCCACTCCTATGTTTTAGTCTTCTTTAGCAGGTCGGTAAGGGGTGCTGCAATGGTGGAGTAGCTCTTGATAAATCTCCGGTAATAGTTGACTAACCCAAGGAAAGACCGCAGCTCGGTAACTTTCGTGGGTGCCTCCCAATCCACTGTGGCGCGAATCTTCGCCCTGTCCATCATCAACCTGCCGTCTTTGATCTTGTGACCCAAAAAGTCTACCTCCGGCTTGGCGAATGAACACTTCTCCCTCTTTACATACAGCTCATTCTCGCGGAGCATCTTCAAGACAGTCTTCAAGTGTTTCACATGCTCTTCGAGAGTGTTGCTGTAGATGACGATGTCGTCTAAGTACACAACAACGAATTTGTCGAGGAAGGGCTGGAGTATGTTGTTCATCAGTGTGCAGAAAGTGGCTGGCGCGTTTGTGAGGCCAAACGGCATGACAAGAAATTCAAAGGCCCCATAACGCGTCACACAAGTAGTCTTCGACTCATCACCCTCGGCTATCCGCACTTGATGGTAACCTGATCGCAAATCCAGCTTCGAAAAGTACTTCGCCTGCCCTAATTAATCAAATAGGTCAACAATTAAAGGAATGGGATACCTATTTTTGACAGTGACCTTGTTCAGCGCCCGGTAGTCTATGCATAACCACAATGATCTGTCGTGCTTGTGTTGGAAAAGCACGGGCTCGCCGTAGGCGCCTTGGATGGCTGAATAAATCCTGCATCCAGCAACTCCTTGAGCTGCTTTCGCAACTCTGCTAATTCTGGTGGAGACATTCGGTAAGGGGCTTTGGCTGGAGGTTTAGCTCCTGGCTCTAGCTCGATCTCGTGATCAATCGCCCGTCTTGGTGGTAATTTCTGTGGTAGTGCTGCTGGCATCACGTCCTGGTGCTGCTTGAGCACTTTCGTGATTTCTGTTGGCAGCTCCTCTTCGCCCCCGTACGCCTCATCATCTGCCTCCCATATCGTGGCGAGGTATGTCTCTTCTCCCCGCTTAGCTCCTTTCTTAAGTTGCATGGCGGACAGGAGAGTAGTGTGGGCGTTGGGCTTGGATTGTCCACTTGTTGGCTGGTTTATTGTCGGGCAGCATGCATGGTCCTCCCTCCAGGATGCATACATAGTTGTGTTGGGGAAGTGGCACCACATTAAACTGCTACAGAAAATCCATACCAAGAACAGTGTCAAAATCATCGAGAGGGGCTACCGAAAAGTTTACCTTACCGCTCCATTTTTCGAGGCTCATTTCAACTCTACGAATGACCCCGTCCAGTGGCTTGATTGCGGCGTTCACGGTCTTAAGGTAGCCAATCCCCTTCTCCACCTTGAGGCCCAAGCGTACTGCTTCCGCATACTTCATAAAGTTGTGCGTAGCTCCAGTATCTACTAGCGCTTGAGTACTCTTCTCGTTAATATAGGCTTCAACGTACATCAGCGCCTTTCCTGCTGGCGCGCGGGCTGCCCGCTTGGCATTGAGGGCATTGAGCAACTGCAAACATCCCAATTGTCCCTGTTCGCCCGCTTGTTGAGTCTCCAACATCGCGTTGATAGCCTTCTTCTTTGGACAGTCTTTCACCCAATGATCCCCATCGCAAAGGAAGCAGCTAGATCTCGGCTTTCTCCCGCCGTTGCGCTTTTGCTCTCTCCCTGTGGGTGGTTTACCTTTCCCCTCCTTATCTTGCGGAGGTTGAGACTCCCTGGTTCCCCCACCTTTGTTGTGATTGGGCTTCAAATTTCTGGACTTCCCCGCATCACCCTTGCGGTAATCAGTGAGCGTTTCTGCCAATGTGAGGGCGTCGGATATGTTCTGCACTCCATGCCGCCTTAGCTCATTGGACGCCCAAGTCTGTAATCCGTCGAGGAAATTGAACAGCAAGTCTTCTTCACTCATATTGGGGATCTGCAGCATCAGCAGTGAGTGTTTGCACGAATGCTCTCTTATATTGCTGAAGAGAATACAAAGCTATGAGATGAAAAATACAAGTTAGGGTCTCCCCCTTTTATAGTAGCAGCCCTATACAATCAATGGCTGAGATCTAATCGATCTAACGGTGTATATACAAGATGGGATAATATTCCTTAGAATATTCTTAGATGCTCTCCTATCTATTATGGAAGTCTAACTAGGGTTAACTTCCTTAATAAGTTGCGGGCCAAGCCCGGTTCTCCATCCTAACCAGCGGGCCTTCTAGAAGCTCCGGTCCACGTAGCGCTCCATGGTCGAAGAGGCCTCCAGCAGGCCTAGTCGCGCACCAAGTGCTCGAGGAAATGCTTGAGAGCACTTGGGGCGTGACAAAAGGCAGAGCACCCAAAGATTTTTGGGGAAATGTTGGACGTAAGTTGTGTATTGGGATAGGATTTGAGTAGGACTTGGCATGGTGTTTGGAAGTTTAGAATTCTGGAAGGCATTCTGTTAATGAGCTAAGTTGCAGTAAGTACAGCTTCTCCTTAAAAAATCTTTGGGACATGGGTGGCTAACATGATAGACCAAGTAGTTTCTAGTAGATGTCTGTTTCTTCTCTCAGCAATACCATTTTGTTGGGGCATATCAACACAAGAACTATGATGGACTATACCCTCATTTGATAGAAACTCACCAAGAATGAGATTGAAATATTCTCTTGCATTGTTTGTTCTCAAAATTTGTATTTTTTTTCTGATATTAGGTTTGTACCATATTGTTAAAACTTTTGAAAATTTGACACACTTTAGATTTTTCCTTCATAAGAAAGATCCAAGTAATTTTAGTGTGATCATCTATAAAAGATACAAACCATTTAGACCCTGTCACATTATTGATTCTGGAAGGACCCCAAACATCACTGTGTATCATTGAAAAAGGACTAGATGGTTTATAAGATTAACTAGGATAAGAATTTCAAATATGTTTGGACAAATGACAAATCTCACATTGAAAATGTTTTGAACTTTTATTGTTGAACAATGAAGGGAAAAGTTTTTCCAAATATAAGAAACTAGGGTGATCTAATCGATAGTGCCATAACATGACTGCACTATCATTACTAGAATTGAAAACAGACAAAGAACATTTTTTACACACTACCATTTGAGGTTGTCCTTCAGGAAAATCAGAAATCTTGAGAAGATAGAGCCCTGAACACAATTCAGCATTGCCAATCATCTTCCCCGAATCCAAATCCTGAAATACACAACAATCTTTTGAGAAATTAATAACACAGTTTCGCTCTTGGGTTAGTTTACTAGCTGACAACAGATTGCAATCCAAATTAGGAACCAAAAGTACAGAATTAAGAGTAAGGTTCTTTGAGACTATGACTGAGCCAGTACTGGCCACCTTAGATAGTGAACCATTAGCAATTCGAACAGTATATTTACCAAAACAGGGGGTATATGAGTGAAATAAAGAAGTATCACCAGTCATATGATCTGAAGCCCCCCAGTCCACAATCCATAGGCTTGTTTTCTCTCTTTTCACATTTAAAGCGCTCAGAGAATTACCTTTTTTAGCAAAGGATCCGGTTCCAATGACAGAATTGGAACTTTGTTGTGCTTGGCTGAACATCTTCTGCAAGAGATCTAGTTGTTCCTTACTGAAGAGACTTGATCCGGTTGACTTTGGGTTTTCATCCGCTGTAGCAACATTGCTTCTGCTTCCTTTATCATTAGAGAACCTGGTTGGTTTCCAATCAGTAGACTTTCCATGAATATTCCAGCATGTTTCTCGAGTATGACCAGGGTTTTGGCAATGGTCACACCAAGGTCTTCCTTTTTTCTGCCGGTTAGGTTTAAACTGGGCACCTTGAGCAACAAGGGCTGAACTTTCATTTCCAGCAGCAGTTCCTGTGATGGTTGTTTGAGTTCCAAACATGATCTTTTTCCTGCTCTCCTCTCTAAGGACTTCTGAGAAGACTTCATGAATATTGGGAAGAGGCTTTGTTCCCAAGATTCTCCCTCGGACTTCATCAAGATTCTTGTTAAGACCTAATAAGAAACTTGTAAGTTCTTTTCTTTTCAACAATCTTACTTTAATCCATCTGCTGAGCAGTCTCATTCATTTTTCTCATACCTGTCCAATTGTTGCCAGTGTCAGTTGAGGAGATTGAAATATTGAGTGACAGAAAGCTCACCTTGGCGTAAGTCATGTAAAATGCTTTCAATTTCAAATAATTCTGAAGTATTTTCCTTGTATGAGTAGGCTTCTCAGGCTGCATCCCAGATTTCCTTAGCCGTTCCATAGATTAAGAAATTCTCTCCAATTTCATTAGTCATGGAATTGATCAGCCATGTCATGATCATGTTGTTTTTGGACTTCCAGGTTTTAAAGGTTGGATCATTTGAGTTGCAATTTCTGTAAGATAATCATCCCTTCCTTTTCCACAAATGAACATTATTACGGATTGAGACCATTGGAGGAAATTTTGTCCATTTAGTTTGTGTCCTTTGATTGGATTAATTGTCCATCTAATCGTCCTGTGCTACTCGGAATGACAATTTCTTGACCGAAGGTGATCTCGGACGTAGAGCTCTTTTTATCAGTGGCCATCCCGTATTTTACCATTTACTGGAACAAGGTTTCAGATTTGCTCTGATACCATGAAGTTTTTGGGAAGAAACTAATACTTTTCTTCTTACTCAAAACAAAGGAATTACAACCTATTTAATGTACAAGGAGCTGCCACTAACTATGGTAAGCTACACAATCTTAGGAAAGAAATATTCTTACCTAAAAAAGAATAAAAAACAGGAAATAAAAGATTGAGTAATAAACTACCCAAATCTCACTAAATAAGGAAACTACTAATCCCTAAATATAGAAAAAAAAAACAGCTGCATTGCATAATCAACAGAAATATTAAATGACTAACATCTTTGATGGCAATACCTTTTCATCTTTTTTCTATCTTCACATTGTAAGTATTGTCTTAAAATTTCAGTGTCGCTTGAGCTTTGATGACAGTTTGTCTTACTAAAGAAATAAGAGACCTGTCAACTATTATATGTTATCAGTGCTTCTCTCCTTTCCTAATCAACACAGATCTGTGTGATCAATGTCATTTCTCTATTTTGTGCATTCCTGCATTGTCAGTGTGTTCTATTCTTTTTGTTAACTCATTTTTTTTACTCTACCATCAGCACTGCAAACCTTTGTATTAGAGAGGCTATGGTGACAGACATCTTACTTGGGAAAAATGACAATGTTGAAGGTGTTTGCACATTTTTTGGTATGAACTTCTATGCTGCTTCAGTTGTCCTCACGACCGGCACATTTATGAGTGGCAAAATTTGGGTTGGTAGAACTTCTATGCCCGCTGGTAGAGCTGGTGAGTCAGCTTCTCATGGACTGACTGAGAACTTGCAACGCCTTGGATTTGAGACCGACCGGTTAAAAACTGGAACCCCAGCATGTGTGGATTGTCGAACTGTAGATTTTTCAGGACTAGAACCGCAGCATGGAGATTCTACTGTAGGTAGTCCTTCTATTTTATTCCATGTGTAGGTTGTGTGGATTAAATTTCGCATGATTCAAGATTTTAAGTCATGCTTCACAATTTCCTTCGGAGAGATTGTAAGCTTGCATTTAATGCCATTTTGCACACCGGGACTTGTCACATGTATTAACATTTATAAAGGTGGTAGTCACCCTATTAACTTGTTTGAAGGTTCTAGTTCATGGATAGCTTTACATTTTGGCCTTAGAATTAACTATTGGGCTGTTTCTATTAAGGAAACTAAACATCTTGCTGAGTCGTTAGATGAGCAAGTTCTAGGGTACATTCTAAGCAAAACTTATTGCTTTAACTGGCATTCTACCTCTTTCTAAAGTGAAGTTCGTGATGTAATAAGAATCCTTATAAACTTTGAAGCCCATTTGGTATAGTGAATTCTATGCTTTTGCTGTATCCTCTCTTTCCTTTTGATAATAATCCTCGAAGACTATTAACTTATTATTATGAGAATCTTTTTTCCGTATCAGAAGAATTATTATGAGAATCTCTTTTTAATTATGACTAGATTACTACAGGTCAGCTGGTTTAGTTTTGATCCTGATTTTCATATTGAGAGGGAACAAATGTGCTGCTATCTGACTCGTACCACTAAAAAAACCCACCAGCTTATTAAAGACAACTTGCATGAAACTCCCACTTATGGTGGATGGGTAGAAGCTAAGGGTCCTAGGTACTGCCCTTCCATTGAAGATAAGGTACACTTCACCATTGACGTTGTGTTCAATTTTGAGCATTTCTTGTTTCCCCATATTTCGTTTGTTGTCCAGGAGAATATTTCTAAATGTACCAGGACTGAAAAGCATGTTGAGCAGCGCTGGCTAAATTATGATTCTCTGTTAAATCATGATAGTGTATATGCTTTTTTGCTCTTTGCATTTCACATTATGCCCTAATCATTTTGAAATCTGTACAACTTGTGATTCTCTCTCTTAACAAGCACCGCGGAATGTTCTCATAATTCCTTTCTGATAGTTATATGAAGTTTATGTTTATCAGCATATGCCAAATTTCATTGCAGCTATTCTTTGATTGGTTGTGCGGTTTCCAACTTGTTACATTTTATGGAGTCATAATATTCCATTAGTATATTGAAGCTACATTTTATTTGTGACTTGATACTTATTTCTGCCATCTCAGCTCATTATTATTGCTTTATAACTGTTGTTCTATCTGCTTTAGTTTTCGTCTTTCAATGTGTATGGACCTATCCAGTACCCTCCGTAAAATGTTCTGTACGAAGTTTCTTTTCTTTTTCTTTTTCTTTTTTTCTGTGGTCATAATATTTCTGAGAGCAGCTTGCTTTGGTTTATTGTTTTAATATTTATGGATCCATGCATTGGTTCAATGACGAGCAGAAAATGTCCATATTTATTGATTATGTGTTTCCTATCCAACAAAGAAAAAAGAAAGTAAGGGGAAAAAAAAAAGAAAGTCCAAACTTTATGTCCACACAGGTTGAAAGTCTTTCAGTTCCTTTTATCATGAGGCATTCTGATATTATCTGGATTTTTCTTATTTGCCTTTTCCTGAAATTGATATATTTCTAACATGGTTTCTGAAAGAGAGAGGTCATTGTTTCTGCTGCATTATTAATTCCAATGTTTACAAAGTTATTGAGAATAATGCTGTCCATTCAGATATTTCTATTAGTAATTTCAGCGTAAACATTTTTTCTTTCTGAATTTGTTATCTGTTTCAGATTGTGAGGTTTCAAGATAAAGAGTCTCATCAGATTTTTCTTGAACCAGAAGGTCGTAATGTGCCTGACCTTTATGTGCAGGTTTGTACAATTTTATTTTTTCTTTTCTTTGCGACTGGTTTAGAAAGAAAGAAAAAAACAAAGAAAAAGAAAAAGAAAAAGAAAATAAAGTTAAAAAAGAAAGAAAAGGTAAAGAAAAATAATAATAATTACTACTGCTATTATTATAAAAATAAAGATATAGAAATGAAGGATTTTCTTAGAGGAAGAAAGAACATTCTAATTTTTCTTGTCAACTTCCAATTTTTTCTCCAATGTGAATTGGACGAAGAAACTTGAGTTCTGCAAGTTGCGTCCAAATTTTACAACAGAGATTTGTACACTTTTGGGTTTTGGAGTGGAGTGCATTCCCTGAACAGCTGAATTAAAGTCTGAAACTTTTTGACATTTATGAATTCTATAAATGTTTTACTTGTATCAAGCAAATTATTTGAATCTTTATTATGTTTCTTCTATTTTCTCAGTATTTGATACTCCTAATAATAGTAGAAAAGTGAAGAGTTTCTTTCAACGTTCTATATAAATCTATATGCTAGTCAAATTATAATAGACATTTTGAGTGTTTTGGTTATGGAACAGTTGGCTACCTAGATTGTTCTCTTCTCTTTCTTTTAATCAGAATCACTAGTATAAGTTTCTGATGTTTGTAAAAAGAAAATAAATGCTTTGTGCCATATAAATTTCTCAGGGATTCTCAACTGGTTTACCCGAGAGACTACAGTTACCACTCTTGAGAACTCTGCCTGGACTTGAAAACTGCTCGATGTTAAGACCTGCTTATGCTGTAGAATATGATTACTTGCCCGCTCATCAATGCTTTAGGTCTCTTATGACAAAGAAAATTGAGGGTCTTTTCTTTTCTGGTCAGATAAATGGAACAACTGGCTATGAAGAGGCTGCTGCACAGGTTACTATTTTCAGAATCATAGAATATTTGTGATCACTGCTTTATTGTACTAGTGGACGTGCAAAGAATGGTTACCACAAGGCAAAAGGAAATAAATATGCTGACTTTTTTTAAAGTAATCTCAGTCTTAAATGCACTTATTCTCTTTTTTAGGGCATTATATCTGGTATCAACGCTGCTAGGCATTCAGATGGCAAGTCCCTAATTGTTCTCGAGAGGGAAAGCAGCTATATTGGGACTCTGGTTGATGATTTGGTCACTAAGGACCTTCGAGAGCCTTACCGCATGTTGACAAGGTATCAATTTCATTTCCTACATTTAATGATTACCCATTCCTCTTGATTCGGCTATCAACAGTTATGATGGTAAGTGCTATGTTTGAGAAGGTAAGATCATTAAATGATTAAGGTTACAGTTATTTGTAATGAAAACATTTGACCCTCATAGGCAGTCAAACTTCTCATGTTAACTCTAGGATAACTATATATTTGCAAAAATTTTATCATAGATTGTTAAATAATTTTATCATATAAAATGTTTCCAAATGAAAATCTAATATAATTTCATGTCGCCAAAGAATTTCTCCCAAGTACCAAGTCTCCTTGTGAACTTGGTGGGTCAACTTTCCGTAGAAATAAGAAGCTTAACTACAAATGATTCCATTCACCATACCACTCTTTCTAGGATCCCAGCTAATATTTCTTGATGAAGAAAAATTACTTGCGTCACAATCCTTTTATGTAGAAGTATGTAGTTATTATATATGGGTAGAGATATATTAAGTTAAATTTTTGATTTAACATCATGACTTAATTTTCAGCCACTAATTCAATAGAATTCAGTGGTAAAGATGGATGATGAGTTTGGCAATATATGAAAATATACTTCATCTTTCTAAGTCAAAAATTTAAGTTAATATATCTCTACCCATTATATATATACACACACAATCAAGGGTAGGTATCCTCAAGTTTTTAACTTAAAACAATAGTCAAATAAATGTTTAACCATTGATTGCATTCAATCTAATTGTAGAGAGTCAATGAGTTGACGACAGTAACTGATACTTTTTGACTTTAAATCTTCACTGTTTGATTGTATGAGATTAATAGATGAAATTTTTTGTCTCAATCTGAACAAAAAATTTCTAGTTAAAAAAAATCCTGACCTACAATCAATCTCTAGTAGAGATATTCACATCTTTTCTTAAATATGGATGACAAATATGCACTGATCATGCCTCATTTTGTTAAAGTAAACAAATAAAAGCACATGGCTTTTTGCTAGCTAATTAAACAAAAATGGTTAACTTTTTTCTTTTTAGAATTTGTAGTATTAAATTAATTATATACAATTCCAGAAACCATGAAAGCTCCAACCCTTTCCTTGGTTTGTACCTTTCATTATTGTCGCTGTTCCTTCCAGAAGCTCAGTTCTTTGTGCAACATCAGCTTGATCCAGCTCTGAGACTTAAGCTAGCAGGGTGATTTGACCATTTTCGATATCCTGAGAATTTTTTTATCTTGATTGTTACTGTCATTTTTGGAATATGTTTTACTGAATTCAAAACAGAAGTCAATTTTCATTTTTTTTTCAATTGCTTGCAAAGAACAATGTGTGCATCAAACAGATTTTTTTTTTTTGGACATGAAGTTTGAGTTGCTAGCAATTGGATTAATCTAACGGCTTTTATATGTCATTTGCATTGTAGAAAGAAGTAGATATATAGTGCTTCTCTTATGAGATGTTCGCACTTTAAGAAGTTAAGCATTTGCTTCTTAACTAAAGTCTAGTGTTGGATTTTAGTTGAAAGAAAGGACATCTACACTTGAGAATCACTATATATTTGCTTCTTTCTACAATGATTTTATACACTTGAAACTAGTACATAGATTTTTTACTAGTTTGATCTTTCTCTATATAAAGAATATATAATGCTTTAGTTTTACTCCACACACCATCAGTTTTGTGATTTCACGAAAAACCCCTTAGATCATTAGCTTTATCTTTTTCTTACATGATACTGACTACCAAGGATTATAGAAAGCAAGATTGGCTCTTCACTGTAGACATTTTCCACCTTTGACTATGAGTTGACTCTAATTAATTATTCATCACCAGTAATGCCTACATCAATATACATATACATACATATATATATATATATATGTATATATGGGGAAGAATCAACAACCCCTTAAAACTACACAAGTTTTGTACAGTTTGTCATCCATCAGATTAATGATTCATCAATAGTCAAGATTAAGTGGGACTAATGACAGAGATTCTTAATTATAGCTCATAATTACTTTTCCTCTCACCTCTCTCTGTCTATAGTTTCAGATTTTTCTTCTTCTCTTTCCCATCTTTTCTCTTCTTTTCAAAATCATGTCACTTTCTTCTTCTCCCTTAAAAAAAACAACTCTTTTTTTTTGGCTGAAAATAGTACAAAAAGAACAATTATTTTGTTCTCTTGCTACAAACGAATGAAAAAAACTCACATATTTTAAGATAGCAAAACCATAGAAATTTTTAAAAAATTCTTTTTCTACTTCACAACCTTTGTTTGCCCACAAGGAAGTTCTTTTAACTTTTCTTTCTACTCCTCTTGTGGCTAGTACCTTTGTCACAAAGCAAGGGAAATTGTAAATTGTAAACTTTGAGTAATGGAATTTGTTCTTTTTAATAAAAGGGTAAATTCAGCAAAAGAAAAAGGTTTAGTTACAAGATATGTTTTCTTTAATTTCAGAAAGAGGGGAAAAATTGGAAAGTAACATTTGAGAGGGAGAGAAAGAGAAAAGTTATTAATTAGTTATTCTTAAGAATCCATGTCATCATTCACACTTAATTTTGACCATTGATAAATCCCTAATTTGATGGCTAATAAATTGTGTCAAAACTTGTGTAATTTTTAGAGATTGCTGATCCTTCCCTTATATCTATATGGGTTAGTTCTCTTAATTTAAAATTTTAACTTAAAATAGTGACTTAATTCTATCCATTGACCTTTGTAATCTAATGATGTAGTTTTGGTGGCATTAAATGTTACTTTTGACTTTAAATCTGCACCACTGAATTGCACAAGATAAATGGAGGAAAATTTAAGTTAAGGGAAACCCACCCTTTATATATGTGCATGAAAGCTTCTTTGTAGCTTCGCATAAGCTTACCATAGACAACCTAAAGGAGCTGTAAAGAAGCTTATATTTCCTACTTTCTCTTTACTTTTATTATGTCATTATATATGTCACATTTCTCTGTCTTTCATATCTTGCTTTAGTTATTTTTATAGCATTTTATCTCCTTAACATCTGGCATTGCTCTCTTTAACTCCCCCCTTTAAATTCTCTCTCTCTCTCTCTCTCTCTCTCTTTCATTCCTTTTCTTTGTCCAACTCTCTCATTGTCTCCTTTTCTCCTTAGCTCTTTTAGAGATGGTTTACGTAGAGAAAGGGTGCTAAATCTAACAAATTGATCCTTTTAAAAATGCCATACCTATATATTTTTTTTCATTTTTGTAATGGGTAGTGTACTATAAAATAAAACTTGAAAAGAAATTATCAAAAATAGCTATGATAAATCATCCTTCCTAGATTTAGAATTTACATTAAAACTGAGAAAGAAGAGAATATATTTGTGTATAATTGTGAAGAAAATAGTACAATATATAGGAGAGAAGGTAATCATAGAAAGGAAGTCCTCTATATAAAAAAAGAACATCATTAGTGTTTTTTTATTTTACGCCTACCATATATATACATACTATATACATTTCAACACTCCCCCTCAAGCTGGAGCATATAAGTTATATGCGCCAAGTTTGTTACAAATGAAATCAATTCGAGGACTTCTGAGAGATTTAGTAAGAATATCCGCTAGCTGGTTATTTGAACTAACATGATTAACAGAAATACAACTAGACAATATCTTCTCTCGAATAAAGTGACAGTCAACTTTTATATGCTTAGTTCTTTTATGAAACACCGGGTTGGATGAAATATGAAATGCAGCTTGATTATCACAAAATAACTTCATCTGTGAAATATCTGTAAACGTTAATTCTTGGATTAATTGTTTCAACCATATAAGCTTACATATAGCTAAGGCCATGACACAATATTTTGCTTCTGCACTTGACCTAGCAACAACATCTTGTTTCTTACTTTTCCATGATACAAGATTATCCCCAACAAGAACACAATACCTGGTAGTAGACCGTCTATCCGATGAAGATCTTGCCTAATCTGCATCCGAGTATCCCATAATTTGTGTGTGACCCTTATTTTCATATAACAATCATTTGCCTGGTGTACTCTTGATATATCGTAAAATTCGGATAACTACATTCCAATGACTATCACATGAAGACTGTAGAAACTGACTAACAACACTGACTGGCAACACTGACTGAAAAGGAAATATCAGGCCGTGTGATAGTAAGATAATTAAGTTTACCAACTAGTCTTTGATATCTCACAGGGTCTGAAAGCGGCTTCCCTTATCAAGGTAGAAGTTTAGCATTAGAATACATAGGAGAATCTATAGGTCTGCAGTCTAACATTCCTATTTCTTCTAGAATATCCAATGCATATTGTCGTTGAGAGGTAACAATTCTAGACTTAGATTGGGCAACTTCTATACCAAGAAAATATTGAAGCAATCCCAAATCTTTAGTCTGAAAATGACGAAACAAATGATTCTTTAATTGCTTAATACCTTCCTGATCCTCTTCTGTAATGACAATATCATTAACGTAGACTACTAGATATATGCATTGTCCCTGTGGTGTATGTTTATAGAAAACAGAGTAATCTGACTCACTTTGGATCATGCCAAACTCCGGGATAACAGTACTGAAGCGGCCAAACCAAGCACGAGGAGACTGTTTCAAACCATACAAAGAGCGACGAAGCTTACATACCAAATCAGACTCCCCTTGAGCAACAAATCTAGGTGGTTGCTCCATATATATTTATTCTTGAAGCTCACCATGAAGAAACGCATTTTTGATATCAAGCTGGTGCAAAGGCCATTGTCGAATGGCAGCCATAGATAAGAACAACCAAACAGGTGACATTTTAGCCACAGAAAAGAAAGTCTCGTAATAGTCCTGCCCATAAGTCTGAGTGTATTCTTTTGCAACCAACCGAGTTTTCAATTTGTCTACCTGACCATTAGGTCTAACTTTGACAATGTATACCCATCGACAACCAACTATGGAGTGCCCTAGTGGCAATTAAACTAATTCCCATGTACCATTAGGATGTGAAGCAACCATTTCCTCAACCATTGCTTTACATCAGCCAGAGTGTTAAAGAGCCTCACGAAGTGTTTTTGGGACAGAAACAGAAGATAAAGTAGATACAAAGGCATAATATGGAAAAGATAATCGATGATAACTAAGAAAATTGTATATAGAATGAGGATTGCGAGTGGATCGTATACCTTTACAAATAGCAATGGGAAACTATTCAGTAGAGGGCAAGACCGCAGTCGGGGAGGAATTAGGAGCAGGCAGTGAGTCAACAGGAACAGTATCAATGGCATCACTAGTATCAGCAGCACCTGCAAGATCTACATCAAGGACGACAGTAATAACATCATCTGTAGAAGAAACAAAAACAAGATTATCACAGGTTGGAAATGGAACGACAGGCTTCGACTCAGATACTGGCTCAGAGGAGGACACAGTAGTAGGAGCACTATAAGGAATTGGAAGAACTTCTGTGATGATCTGTGTTTCGGAATAAGAGGAAGAGAAGAAAGGAGAAAACTAAAAAAATGTGACATTAGTAGATATAAAATACCGTCGTGTGTCAGGAGAGTAACATCTATATCCTTTTTTAAGACGAGAGTACCCGAGCAAGACACATTTTATGGATCGAGCAGATAACTTGTCTTGGCCAGGAGAAAAGACATGGACAAAGCACGTGCAGTCAAAAACCCAAGGTGAGATAGGATATAATGGTGTATTAGGATGTAGAAGAGAATAAGGACCTTTATTCTATAAGACAGAAGAGGGTATACAGTTGATTAAGAAACACGTAGAAAGAACGGTGTCAGCCCAAAAACGAAGAGAAACATGATTATGGATAAGTAAGGTGCGAGCAGTTTTAATAAGATACCTGTTTTTACGCTTGGCAACCCCATTTTGTTGTGGAGTATAGGCACAGGAGGACTGATGTAAAATTCCTTGAGAAGACAAATTTAGTAAAGGGAGTGGAAAAATATTCACATGCATTATCACTACACAATGTACGAAAAGAAATAAAGAATTATGTCTTAATTTCTACACAAAAAGATTCAAATATGGAAAAGAGTTCAGATTGATCTTTTATTAAAAATAACCAAGTGCAACGTGAATAGTAATCAATAAATGTAACAAAATACTTAACCCTAAAACAGAAGGAAGTCGACTAGGACTTCAAATATCAAAATGAACTAATTTAAACGGGGACGCAGCCCGTTTATTGACATGCTTGGGAAACGACCCACGAGAGTGTTTGCCAAGTTGACAAGACTCACAATTTAAAAATGACAATCTAAACAGATCTAGAATCATTATTTGTAGTTTTGACAGACTTGGATGTCTCAGACGATTATGAATAAGTGCTGAAGATTCAGTGACAATGCATGCTACAAATGGTTGCGGAAGACCGAGATGATAGAGCCCTTATGACTCACGTCCTGTGCCAATCGTTTGCCCCGTACTGCGATCCTGTATAACAAAAAAGTCGTCAATAAAGGTGATAGCACAATTTGAAGAACGAGTGAGTTGATTGATAGATATAAGATTAAAAGGACAATGCGGTATATAAAAAATAGATTCTAAAGGTAAGGAAGGAAGAGGATATGCTCGACCAACTGCTTGAGCAGTAGTGGTAGAACCATTAGCTAAGGTGACTAATGGTAATGACTTAGATGTAAAAGTATGAGAAAGTAATTGAAGGTTACTAGAAATGTGGTCAGAAGTACCGGAATCAAGGATCTAGGGTCCTAAAGTAGAGGACTGAGTAAGACAAGCAACCGAATTACCAGTATGTGAGACGGAGTGATGGGGGACAACAACACAACAGCCCATGTGGGTAGCCCATGTGATGAGAAACTTCCAACAGCCTTCAACTACATTTATTTGTGTGGTTAACAGTTTGATAATTAGTCTTAAAGTAAAATTCAGTATTGGTAGTTGTTGGTAGTTTTCATTAATTGTGTTGTAATAAATGTTGGTATCTATATGCCTTAGTTGATGGGTCGTGATTTCGTTCACGAAGACGAAAGTTGTTGATATTGTTCAACAAAAACGCAAATTGAAAATGGTAGAATACCAATTCAAAAGTAAAGTTGCTTAATACTTGAGTTTTTGAAATTACAAAGCTTGAATGCTTTCCCCCTCATCTCTCATGTATTTATAGAGACCTAATGGGATTTTTAGTATTTATTACAGCAATTAATGACAACTTGCAACTACTAATTATCAACCACTATCAATAACTAAGGTATTTAAATATCAACATTTAAATGATAGGGGACAACAACACAACAACCTATGTGATGAGAAACTTCCAAGAGTCTTCAACTACATTTATTGGCGTGGTTAACAATTTGATAATTAGTCTTAAAGTAAAATTCAGTATTGGTAGTTGTTGGTAGTTTTCATTAATTGTGTTATAATAAATATTGGTATCTAAATGCCTTAGTTGTTGGTAGTGGTTGGTAGTTAGTAGTTGCAAGTTGTCATTAATTGCTGTAATAAATGCTAGAAATCTCAATAGGTCTCTATAAATACATGAGAGATGAGGGGGAAAGCATTCAAGCTTTATAATTTCAAAAACTCAAGTATTAAGCAACTTTACTTTTGAATTGGTATTCTACCATTTTCAATTTGCATTTTTGTTGAACGATATCAACAATTTTCGTCTTCGTGAGCGAAATCACGACCCATCATGGATGGAGGTTGCTTGTCTGTAATGTCAGATTGAGCAAGATTAGCAGTCCGTGGGGGTCGTCCATGTAGCCTATAACATTTTTTCTTGGTATGTCCCCATCGATGACAATAAGTGCACTTGGGATGACTTTTTCCATAATCACCTTGCTCTCCCTTAAAAGAAGGCTGTGACTGAGATGCCAAGATAAAGGAATTTGAATCAGTGGCAGAGGATCCATACTGATGACCTGGAGCAGAGACACGAAGCAACCGAGCAAAGACATCATCCATGGAAGGAACAACAGCACTAGCAAGAATCTGATCACGGACTGATGAAAGCTCAGGACTAAGTGAAGCTAGGGTGAGAACTATAAAAAATTTGTCCCTTTGAGCAAGATCGTCAGCAACAGTTTCACCACACGGCAGGAGTGAATTAAACGCAGTTTTAAGGGAAGCTATCTTGTCAAGGAATTCTGACATCTCCAGACCCTGTTGTTTCAAACTAACCAAACTCGAGACCGCAGAGTACAACCTTTGAATATCATTAGTATATAAGAATTTAGCTTGATGCCAAATATCAAAACATGTTTGATAGGCCTTATAAATGGAATATAATTGAGGATCGATGGTTTGCCATAATTGATTACATAATAAGGCATCAATCCTTTTCCATTCAGTTGTATCTTTATTCTTTAGATCGGTAACCTTGGTAGTTAAATGGTCCTTTAAGCCATATCCTATATACCATAATTCAATAGATGCGGCCCAAGAAGTATAATTGCTACTCCCTACTAATTTTTCAGTAGAAATAGTCGGGAATGAACCGAAGGGAAAAATCGAACCTGTTTTAGAGCTCTTAGTAGTCATATTGGCTCACAAATCAGAGATGATCAGTTTTCGGCAACCAGAAGCAGTTTTCCGGCAAGGCAGTGGCGGATTTCTAGCGATGGTGACGACGGTCGGCGATGACAAGGGAATCGGTGGGTGGTTTCGAGGTCGCCGACGTCGTCTGGAGTGATTGGTGCCAGCGGTGAAGCCTCATGCTTGCCAAAGACAGAGATCGAAAAACGTGAATTCTAGGAGAGGGGCGGCGCATGTGGAACCCGATGATTGTCAGACTGTCGCAGAAGTGATCGCCAGTGCTGTCTGAGGACAGGAATGCCGATGGTGAGAGTCCACGTGCGTCGGAAAAAAAAAGTCTGTTTTCGGCGACAGCGTGTGGGGGCGTGTGCGGCTGAGGTCCGATTCTGTTTTCTTAGAGGTTCTTCGGTGGATGATTGGTGATGTGAGAATAGAGGACATGACCACTGGAAAAGAAAGAAAAAACACAATGGCCGGAAAGGAAATAGGCGGATTTGCCAAAAAAAACCAAAAAATTAGAGAGAGCACAATGGCTTTGATACCATGTGAAGAAGAGAATATATTTGTATATAATTGTGAAGAAAATAGTATAATATATAGGAGAGAGGGCAGTCTTAGAAAGGAAGTCCTCTATATAAAAAAAGAACATCCTATTTTACGCCTACCATATATATACCTAATATATACTTTCAACAAAAACAAATACAAAATACTGAAGCCTAGTGCTTCTGCATTGATTTTTAACTGAAATGCTAATACTTATGTATGGCTTTTCAAGTACAGCTTAAAGTTTATGCTAGTAGAATTTTTACAAATAGATTAGTCGTTTGGTCATCACCCATAGTTTTTAGATAAAATTCTGCAATTACTTTAATGCACAAGTTTCTTGAGGTTATATTTTAAGAGAATCGAAGTAAAAATTTTAAAATAAAATAATGGTGTTATAAATAATTCGACAGCCCACTTACTGCAAGCCCCATCACCATACCCCACTTGCTTCCTTTCATTGTTTGATGTATTTTATTTTATGGATATTTTATTTTGTTTACCCAAGGCATGCCTTCAAAGTCCTAGCAAGTTCATCACAAATGAACGTTATTTTGAAAAGATTACTAGATTTTTTCTCGCCTTGAAGTTTTAGAAAAATGGACGGAATTTTTATGACTTTCTAGTTGAGTTACCATAAAAACATTGTTATGTCTGCACAAATGAGAAAAGAAGAGACTAGATAGAACAAGAGAGAAGATGATAGGGAGGTGCAAAAAGAAATAAGGAGATTTAGGTAGCATGTACCTTATTCGTTTAAAATCTAATTAGTGTTGAATTTGGCTAAAATTTGAACATATATATATATATATTAACATCTCACTAAAAGTGTTAAGTTGCTTGTTTTTACAAACCAAAAACATTTGAAATCTAGTATGTGGCATAAAAGCCCTTTGAAGTGTTATACACTTCTTTTTATATTATAGTTACTTAAACACTTAATAAGATGTAAATACTTGTTTTAATATTAAATATAATAATAATTATTATTATTATTTTGATAATGTTACCTTAACAATCTATGAAATAGAATAAAAATTAAAATAATATGTATATATCTATATGTACCTTATTTTGATATAAATAATACTATAATGTCTTTTTGTATGATATACTAACTTTTACAGAAACAAATTTAATCACATGAACAAATTTAGAATCAATCATTTTGTTAAAACCTAACAAAAATGGTACAATTTTATTTATATCTACCAGGGTATTTTGTTATGCACGAGTTTCTGATGTTTGTTGCCTAGGGTATTTTGCTACCAGATGGAATATTTCACTACTAGATGCTTGAAACATGTTGCCCAAGTATGAATGGTACTAGATTCATGTTCACCTGCAATATTTAGGATTGGAAGTTATCCTACTTGCACCTTTTTTTTTAGTGGTTGAGCTTTGTGATTTTTATTTATGCTATAGGAAATAAACAAATCAAACAAAGATATTTTTGAGAGATTATGCCTCTCATTGAGACGTTTGACCATTTGGGTGAAAGTTAGAAAAGTTTACTTTATCTATTTAGAGATAAACGTCTTACAATCAGAGTTAGGTTACAGAAAAACAAATAAGCCAAAACATTAATGTTTGATTGTAAGTGAAAGTTGGACTTAAAACACACACACATACACAAAAAGAAGGAAGCCTTAGATTTAGTTCTCATATGCAAACATTGGATTTTTTTAATTCATTCGGATGTCCATTTTGGATGTTGGATGTATCCAACTGTCCAAAACTCTTCTGCCTTTTCTGAAAAGATGACTTTTCATTAATAGGACTTGAAAAGATAAAGTCTGATAATAATCTCTCTCTCATGACACTTAATGATAGTAAAGAAAAGAAAAAAGCTATCTTTCTCCTTTCTTTACCCAATGTTTTTGGCCACTTGTTACATAGCACCAGATAAAAACAAAGCAAAATTCAATCTCTTGCATCTTCTTCCTCAAAACTCACCCCTCTTACCTTGGCAACTGAAAATTATATTCCCTAGGATCTTTTTGTTTCCTTGGAATGATATGAATTATGCTTGGTCTGTGATCTATCTGGTTTTAAGCATGTATACAAATTCAACAAGCCATGACTTGGCCCTTTTTCTTCTTTCTTTTTTCATTTTTTTTACATATATACATGCAATTTGCTACCATTCACGTAATTCTACCCTGGCCTCACTTTGGTGGGACTATAATGTCTAAACATGTTTTGAGATTCTATATGCAATATAACATTCATTTCATACAACATTCATGTTATACAAGTTTAACATATTTTACACGAGTGCGTTCTATCTCCTAGTAAATTATACATTATGATCATAGTTCCTATAATAAAACCAGAATCGAAAAGATAACCAAATATTCAAACAACCAGTTCTATCGAAATTTAAGGAGAGGGAAGTGAGTTTTGAGGAAGAAGATGAAAGAGATTGAATTTCCTTATTTTTTTAATTCTTAGTTTATGTGATAACTAGCTCACAACATTAAGTAATGAAAATAGAAAGATAGTTTTTTTATAACTGCGATTAAGTGGCATGAGAGAGAAAATATTAAATGATAAGTTGGATTGATCCATTAGTCCAAAATGGACATATGAATGAAAAAAGAATCCAGATCTCCATGTAATGGAACTTCTAATTTGATTTGGGTTATATTTATAGTTTTGGGAAAAGAAAAATGATCCATTATGTAATGAACCACTTTAATGTATTAATTCCAAAAGTAATGCAAAATGCACATGACGTATAGGCTGATTACCAATGCAATGTAATTTACACTGTATGCAGTTTATCTAAGGCTCTGTGGAGAAAGCTATTCCTGTAGAGACATAAGTCTGATGAACATATGTGTCTCGTAAATTGAATTTTGATCATAGATAAGTTTTGTGCTATAGACCATTTTGTAGTATATATTTATATGAAGAGTTCCTGCCAAAGCCTACTTCCTACTTCCTACTTCCTGTTTGCAGTTTATTTTTATTAATTCACAAATGTATTGTGTTGTGATTGTTCTAATGGTAGTTTGTTGTTGTTCTTTGCTTTGCATAGTTCTATATCCTCGAACGAAATGCATATATCCATGTTTCAAATTGAGCCAAAATTTTCTTCTCATGTTTTATTCATGTTCTTTTTTTCAGCCGCTCAGAACACAGATTGCTTCTGAGATCTGATAATGCCGATAGCCGTCTCACACCTTTGGGACGTGAAATTGGGTTGATAGATGATAGACGTTGGAAAATATACCAGGATAAGCAAGCTCGAGTTTCAGAAGAAAAAGAGCGATTGAAAACTGTCCGGATATCAGGTTTGTATTCTTCATTGTCCTCTTGTGGGTGGCAATTGATTGAGTCTTACCTGTGAGAAAGAGAAGGGGTGAAAAACTTAAGAGGAGAAAAATGTGAAAGCCTATAGCTTTTTTTATGCTATCATTAAACAAATAGCTGGTATTTATTGCAGAACTTGCTGAGCATCTCAAAAAAAAAAAAATAATGGAAGATTAGGAAGAAAACAAAAATGATAAAACTCATTTTTGTCTTGTTACTGCCGCCAAACATTTTGGTTTGCTTTTCTCACTCATGTTTACTAAATAAACAAACAGTTGATGGATGAGGATTCTTATTCCACTGGTTTTGTTTTCGGGAGTAATTTCTTGTGTCATCCATCATTGAATAGTATTTATTTGGAGACAACTGGAGGACATTTCCAGTCCTGAGATATCCTGCGAATCTTTTCCCAAAACAACTCGAAGGAACATCAGGAAAATGAATCTACTTGCTGTTGGATTAACTGCACTTAAGCATCCTTTCCCATTCATTGTTATTGGCACCAAGTTTTAATATACACAGTAATTCCCTAGTATTTGAGTCATGACTTTAATTAGGCCCCTTATTTTTTTGACAGGTGGAGATTTGGCGGCTGATGTTACTCGATTGTCTGGTCAGCCAGTGAGGGATTCTTCAACACTTGAGAGCCTACTGAAGAAACCACACATACAATATGAAGTACTTGATAAGCATGGTTTTGGAAATGGAATGCTAACTAGGGCAGAGAAAGAATGTGTAGAGATAGATATAAAATATGAAGGCTTCATTTTGCGCCAGCAAAACCAACTCCAACAGGTTGTTAATCAATTTTATTGTGTAGGTCCAAGAAGAAATTCATATTATCATCATTTATGGTACTTCATTCCCAATTTGACACATGCTTATGTCAACGTCAATTGGGCATGGTTTTGTTGATCTTTTCTGGTTCTGCTTATTTTTTATGAATATCTCCTACCTTTTTTATGTATATCTCCAACCCTTACACTTCACTGTACTTGTAGATGGTACATCAACAACATAGACGACTCCCGTCAGACTTGGATTACTATGCAATGACAACTTTGTCTCTTGAAGCACGTGAGAAACTTTCTAAGGTTTGTAGCGTAAGTAACTTTGTCAAATGAAATTTATGAATCTATATATATATATATTTCTGTTAATTTTCAAACTCTAGTTTGCACAAGTGGACTATTTTTCTTTTAAGTTTCTATATTTGAGGTTTTACAGCTCTTCCTGTGATCTGACAAAACCGATTGATGGACTAGTGGCTATGTTTTCTGATACAAATTTGAGAACCAGAATCTTCCTTTGTTGATGGATATAGTTCTACTTCAATAGGCATAAATACTGAATCCATAAGCCCGGGGTCACTTAGACGCTGGTGAAACTGTTGCTCTTTTCAATAACATAAATGTTACAACAATCCTTTTGTGCTGCCGGATATTCGGTACAACATATTTAGATCAGATTAAAAATGCATATACTACAGGTTCTGTATCAGTCTCTGCTTATTTGGAGGCAGAATTTGGTTGCTTGTCTGGAGGTTGTGTTTTAATATATGAGAACTTGTTCAATTCTTTTGTGCTGAATATTTAGTAAAATAACAGAAGCCCGTTGAACAGTTTTGAATGGAAATCTTTTGGTGGGATGATGAATTACTGATAATGAGTTGAGTACTTCTCAGGAAACCTTTCAACGAAATCTGTAGCTACCCTAGGATTGCCATGGAATTTTGAGTCTAATTGACACTGTTTGCATACCTGTCGTAGAATTTGTTCAGGAAAACTAGTAATATAGCCAGTCCATGGAATTTGCAGCAGAATTTTACTGGTGTAGAAGCTACATAGTTTTTCACCATTTAAGGAGGTAAAGAGCTTGAAACCAGGAAATTGTGTAAGCTATAAATAAAGGAGGTGTACCTTCTAGTGTAGAAGCAAAATCTACCCTTTTCTAGTTTATTATGTTGGTAAGAAGATGCTTATCTTTAATTGAACTTGCATTCTACATCATCGTCAGAGTGCATAGGTTTTCAGCATTCTTCAAATCTATGGTCCTGGTCTACTAAAATGGATGTTGGGGCAATTTCAGGTCAGGCCGCAAACCATTGGTCAAGCAAGCAGAGTGGGTGGAGTAAGTCCTGCTGATGTGACTGCTCTCCTTATAATCCTTGAAGCCAACCGAAGGAAAGCTCAGGAACAGAGGAGACACCAAATGCTAGCTTCTGTAATGTCAGAATCAAATCAGCACTCTGAAAGCCCTTTGACAGAAACCATCAGCTCTTGATTGTTCCTCAGAGACCACCATGTATGCCCTCCGTATGAACTTGGCCAATTATATCACATGATATCAATTTTTCAATCCAAGGAGAGATGAATGACGGTAGTGTCTGACTCTTCTCGCTACGGGACTTGTTTGAAAGTCATTTGATGTCGGCATTATCAGCTCTTGGTGAAATATTAGTTTATCTCTGTTTTTCTGTTGCCAACAGAAGTTAAAACTTACCACACTACAAGCCCTTTCTCGAAGTTGAAGTTCAAGTATTAAGAATAAATCTGGGCATTTTGTCAACAGCAGAAATGAAGGTTAGTACATTCAAATTCTCTCTTTTCTTGAAGTGAGATTTTAAGAATGTGTTTATAGCAGTATATTTTGTATTATTAATCATCAACCCGTCATCGCCGATATATGTATTATTGACTTTATTTGTAAAATAAAGCTCTCGATAAGTTGATATCCTTGGAGATAATTGCTAAAAGAAAACACCTCTCTTTTCTAGTTGTTTGTATGTGTGCCTGTGCTACCTCTTGGCTCCATCTCTCTCTTTCCCTCTCTCTCTCTCTCTAGCAATGTGCATGCATGCTTTTTAACAGTCTTTGAACGAAAAATTTGTGTTGCACTATGCAAACATGGTTTTTTTTATTAGTTAAGTGAATATTTATTTGGAAAGGATGGAGTTGATGTACAGATGATTTAGGAAGATTAGTTTTATTTGGGTTAGTTTCTTGTTTCTTAATTATATTAGGATTTCTATTATGAGTTTTCTTTTCAAGTTAGTTTTCGTTAATTTTTTTTATAATTATTTTAGTTTTATTATTCTTGTTTTATCATGATTTGAGTTTATTTGCTTACTTATGTGGAATTAGAGATATTCTACCATTAACAAGGTTATGACCTAATAGTTTTTTTGAAGCTTTCAATTATAAAATACTCTTTTTATTGCTAATGAGATTATCTATCCTAAATAAGTTTATCAAGTTTGTTTTAAGCTTAAAATGCATCTAGCCTCATTTGTTATTACTATATCTAACTAATTTATGCTCACATGGTCACATAATTGAGACGATATACAACATGGTTAAGACACTAAGTGACTTGGATAAGATTAGTCATCAAACTTTATTCACTCTTGCCATAAATCCACCACTGAAAAACATCTAAATGCGATCAAACTCAAAAGTAAAACATGGCCGCCTTGAACAGCCATAGCTGTTGCATTTGAAGTTGATCAAGCTTATTGTCATGTCACATTTAGTAGGTGTCGGTCATCACAACCCAATCGCCTTCACACCCTTTTGTCATCGCAATACTTACAAATGACAACCGCCAAGTTTGCGCACCACTTCTTTTGATGATCTTTTGCCATGCGTTGTATTTCAGCCAAATCTATTCCATTTCCACCATTGAGCTCCACGCCACTGTATCTCTCTGATCCAACCATCTGTGGTTAGTTTATAGTCGTTAGGTTGCAGGTGACACAAAGCTTTACTCAAATGACAAGTTTAAGCTGTCAAATTAGGTTCAATTCTTTTTTACTCTTTTCTTTTTTTATAAAATAAGTATTACATTACAAATTTTACATCTCAAAAAATTACAACAATTGCTTAAGTAAATAACTGCAACTCTATAATTATAACTCTGCAACCACCTCCCAACAATTATAAGAATAAAAATTTTCTGACTTTTGTTAGGGTTTGAAGTCAGGACTTTACCATTGTAGTAAGCATTTAAGTGCCAATTCTTTATTTACTCTTTAGTGTTATTTTGTTGGAAAAAAAATGTGAGATATATATTTTTTTTTACAAGTTGAATTAAGAAAAAAAAAAAAAGAGGAATAGTGAGAGTAAGAAAAAAGTTTTAAAAAAACTAAAAAGAAAATAAAAATCCATAGCATATAACACTGATTTACATGCATTGTCTATAGTGTATTAGATTTTAATAAAAATTGTCTATGTCGACTATTTTGTCGATTGATGATGGATTGAAGTTGAACAATGCTTTGAAAATAATAAGAGTAGTTAAAGAAAACCAAGTAAATTCTATAACTTACAGATTGATCGAAAATTCTTCAATTTGGTAGAATTAAATACAAAAATTCAGGTTTAACATGAATAAAGCCAAATTCGATCATGGTCTTGTATAAAACGAAAGATGCAATCTCAATTTGTTTCTTTTGATCATTGCTTGACTCGATAAGGTGTGAGATATGTTCTTGATTATGTTACTGAATTTGAAACTTTTTATGAAACGCACATTTTTTGTTGAGCCAGAGAAATACTTGGTCGCTGGATTTTTAATGGGACTTCATGCAAACATAAAAGATGAGATGCCCACTTTTTCTATTAAGGGAAAATTTTATTTTGGTCTCTAGTTTTATGGATATATACCCACTTAATATTCACTTTTTTTTAATGTATATCATGTTAGTTTAGTTCTCATATGAATGTTTTTGATAATTTTTTATTATTATTTTTATCATCTAAACATTTGTCATTTTTATTTTTATAGAGATTAACATGGTATATATTATAAAAATAAGAATTAAGTTAGTATATATTTAAAAAAACCAAGGACTAAAATTGTATTTACCGCAACAGAAGTTGAACTCAAGAGGTTGGTCAAACAACTTGAAGAGAAAGTAGGTGTTGAAATTAAACAAGTAGATCAAACCGTAGTTTAAAGAGTAGTTGAGAAGTGGAATGTCCTTTAATACAAGTGATGGCAAATGTGCTAGAGATTTTATAAGTTAACGGAGGAAGAAATTTGAAGATATATCTTTGAGGTTTCAAAAGAGGGAAAAACAATTTGTCATTGATTTGAGCATTACATCTAATAGTTGCGAGTGAGATCAAAGATACAAGAAAATCAAATTAAGGAGAAACCACATCCTTGATTGAGATGGTAATTCCTATTCATTTTGCAGACAAGATGATCGTTCTTTTAAGGAAAAGAAAAAAAAAATCAATTGGTAAACACATTCAACAAGATATGGAGAAAGGCACGAGGTTTAGAGATTGTTCACTCCTTCAAGAAAATTTTAACGAAGGCTACATGTTCAAGTTGCTAGGTTGTTTTTTTTTTTTAAGCTTCTTCATCCTCCTGACACCATTCAAACTCAAGGACGAATTTGTTTCAAAGTGGGGGAGTAATTTAGAAGTGAATGAATGACCACGCTCATAAGTTGAAATGGTAATCGTCTCAATTATGTGACATTGTGGGCAGAAATTTGTTAAATATCTTTAATAAGAAACAAGGGCTAGTTATCGAGAGTCGGGCTCTGTTTATTATCAAACTCAATTCTGTCGAATATTTAACAGAATCTTTTTTTATAATAAGGATTAAAATGACTATTTTGAGAAGAATAAGAACTAAAGTGGTAATTCAACAAATTGAAATTTTCTTATACAATTTGTGTTTGAACTAAAGTGGCATGCCTGCTATTTTAGAAGGAAATAAGGATACAGGGTTGGTTCAAAAAGTGATATATAGTGCATTTGAGAGTATTGATTTTTAAGAAGAAAAAAAATTCTTATGTATGAAATGGTATAAAAAGTACCATTTTCCTTTAAAAAAAAATTAAGTACTCTCAAACACAGTTTAAATCGCATAATTTCTCTATTCCACCTCACAAATTACAGAATATTTGATGCAATTTTATTAAATGGGAGTAAAATGTATGTTGAACCCAATTTTTTCTTTTATAAAAAAGAAAAAGAAATTTGTAAAAGCATTAGGGGCAAATACATCTTTTAGAGTCCATATTGCATGTTACAGGGGTATAATGGATGAAAAAGTAATTTGATGATATTTTTTTTTAATATTTAATGCAATTAATACATTAAAATAATACTTAATTGTAATTAAAATGCACATTGTTAAAGTTCCTGTAACTAGTTGATAAAATGGTATATATACTATGTAGTTGGTTAATAATTACCTTAATATAGATATAGTAGACAAGTGAAATGAGAAAACAAGTGACCTACAAATAAGGTAAATTTAATGGGAACTAAAAAACGAGACGGTACTATATTGGACAAAAGACGATTTAAAAAGCGAAAGCTCACCCAATTAAAAGAAGGAGCTTTGGAAGCTCACCTTCTTATTAGAGAAAGGGGGAACTTATCTTATATCTTACTAATAATAAGAAAGGAAGTGACATAGACGACAAGTAGCTTACTTTTAAGCCGGCTCGACTGCGAGCAATTAAGAGATTTTTTTAAATGCTGACTTGAATTTTAAGTGATAGATTAAGGTGGTCAGAAGCGACAAGTAGTCGCGGTCGAAGCTTGGCTCTAGCCTATAGGTCAACAATAAGCTTGGGCACAACAAAGTGCTTACCAAGTGTGAAGTAAATGAAGGGATAATTAGATAGTTCTTTTATTTGATTTTTGAATACATGAGAAGTTACAAAAAAGTCCTTCTCACAAAGTTGTTTGTTTATAACACTCGCTAGTATTGCCTTGTGATAGGTTAATATTAATAAGAATAATGCTATACATCTTAAATGGTATACTAAATTTTTTTCATTTAAAATGATATGTTAAATAATTATTAGGTAATAAAATGGTGTAATAAGTAATTTTAAAAGTTTCACTATTTTACTATTTAATAATTACTTGACACATTATTTAAAATATAAAAAAAATTAAAATACTATTTAAAAAATATAACATTACTCTATTAATACATCATGATGCTTGGCAATGATTAATTACTTTCTCTTACATTTTAAATTGCTCAAAAAAATTGCCTATTATTTTATCTCATTCTAAAAAAATTTCTAGTGTTAATAAAATTCAATTCTATAAGTAATTGTAAGGCACTAATATTATGATCAATAAGATTTTTGTTTGAATAATATAAAATAATATGATTTTTTTAAATAGAATAATGTTATAATTTTTAAATAGTATTTTAAATTTTTTATTTTAAATAATACATCAAGTAATTATTAAATAATAAAATAAATAAATTTTAAATTTATACTATTTAACAAACCACTCTATTATTTTAATTTAATGATTTATACAGTCGTGAGAGGATAAACATGAAACACTCTTATTTAAGAAAAAAAAAATCCTAAAAACTTTTAGGCATGTTAAACGTAACTTACTTCATGTCTCTTGACAATTATGTAAATCAAGATAGGTGTGGCAGGTGGGTAGGACTATTTTAAAGGAGGAATAAATTTCTTCAAGTGATAATTTATTAAATTTTATAAATGATATATTTATTTATTAAGTGATGTAGTATATATTTATTAAATGATTAAATTTTATAAGTCTTAAATTTTTTGTAATATTATTTTATTATTTAATAATTATTTGATGCATTATTTAAAATAAAAAAATATTAACTATTATTTAAAAACTGTAATATCACTTTTTAAGAAGTGAAACTATTTGATCTCCTTTTTGTCTCATCAAAGGGTGACAATGTATTAAGACGAATATCTTTATACTTACATTCATATTCGTTTTAAAAATGAAATATTAAATTTTTTTTAAGTTCGTTATAAGTTTGAAATTTTATTATTAAATTCGCTCTAACGGATGTATACTTTTTACCAAACTCACAATAAGTTATCAGCGAACTTAAGTAGATTATAAATTAATATAATAAAAAATAAAAAATTATAATATTAATTTAAAGAAAATTTGTAAAATATAGCAATTAAAGTCTATCGCAAATTTAAATTTAATAAAAATATTCTCATCAAAATTAAACTCATTTTTAAATTAAAACTAATAAAAGCAATTCATAAATAATTAATATAAACTAGACAATATAATTAAGAAGCAACTCAATTATACAAATATAGTTTTTCTTATGCCCGAAGGTAAAAGCCAAACTCTCACCCTGATCATCGGTGAGTCCTCTCACATGCATCAATACGCCACCACATGAATGTGATGACTCACTCTTCCTTTAGGTACCAATAGGATCTTTCCTACATATGGAACATATAACATATACCAATCTCGAAGGAAATGCCACACACAAAGGCTCCACAAATCACATAAAATGCCTACTAAGTTAACAGTGAGTTCAATCATCCTCAAAACACAAAATATTTCTCATGGACATATTACACTTCAAAAACTCTCTTTGTTAAACACATTTCACTTTGAAAGCTCACTTTCAAAAACACATATATGTCAAGTATGTCCATGCTCACATTCATAAACACATGTCTTCACATTTCATATCAAAATATACTTTGACATAACATAAACATATTCCTAATCACATTTACAAAATCATACATAACAATTACTATATTTATTGTGATTTCAGTAAAAAGTCTAATATACTTATCTCTTAATACTTTCAGCTATAAGGCTTAAATCTCCTTAACCTATCAATGGAGATTAATCTTTTCATGAGCCTCAACATTCATACAAAACACTTTAAATAGCTTACAAAAATACACATATTGCACTTATCACATCGAATTGGTCTAATTACTTGATTTCTCAAAACCTGTCATTTTGACCATTTACACTTAACAAAATATTTTTATATATCAAATGATGTCCAACTACTCCAAAATCAGAATATATCATTCTTAACTCATATATTCTTCTTACATATGAATATTATATCATAATTCCTACACAACAATTCCATAAACACCATCGAATCCAAACTATTAACCTGACAGGATCAAGATACTTACTGAACAGTATTCAATCTCCTAATTTTATAAAATCATATACTAACTCAAAAATTATAAAACTACCACAGAAATACTCTTGACATATATCTCAATCCATTATAAATATTTTACTTCAGAATCACTGCCAAAAGTATTTTAAAATTATTTTATTCTATAGCTTTAAAAATCTGTTAATCAAATACTGCAATGAGCTGACACTATTTAGAAAATCGTAACAATTTAACCACATTGATCTAAATTCTTAATTCTGAGTATATCATATTAGACATATAAAATTATCATATTCCATAAATTCGTAATTTTTGAAGATCATTAAGAAGATCAAAAATTGTTTGTCACTGTATCATACTGTTTACACAGGAAATTTTCAGAATTTCAGGGTCATTTTGGTAAATTCACTACAAATTCAATTTATGAAATTTTCAATCGATTCAAAGTTTCAAATGATCCTAAACATGTCTAATTTCATATACTCAAAATTCATAACCAGAATCGAATCACAACAATTTATAAATTTCCTAGATTAAGAGACTATTAAGTAAAAATTATACAATTCATCATGATTTATCAAACTATCTACATAGATCATCATCAATTCTCACAATATCTTACGAAATACACATCAAATCCTCAATTATACATATTTCCATAAATCAAAACTTAAAGGAATTAACTTAATTAACACCAATAATTTGAGAAATAGTTGTGATATACCTCTTAAAATCCAAAATTCTAATTTCTTCTTCTTCTTCTTCTTCTTCTCTTTCTCTCCGCTCTATTTCTCTCTTCTCTCTCTCTAAAGGGATAGCTCGACTCAAAAATGAGTAAATTAGGATTTTAAAAGTGTATTTTTATACTAAGAGGCTAATTTTTTGTATTTATGAATTTACCCTAAAACTTTTAAAGTATTATAATGTGGTCCTTAAAATAAATTTAAAGTCTTGCAAATAAACTCAATACTAATAGTATGTCCTTAACCTATACAAACACTACTAATAACAATATATAAATCAAGTATCACCCACATACAAATAAAATATGTATATTTATATATATATATATATAAATACATATTCTTACCGGTTGTAGATACTGGTTACTACAGAATATTTGTAAAATATTTCACCAAAATTATATCCGTCCCCAAACCTGTTATAGATTTTAACTTTGTATACCAAACCATCTCAAATTTACTTCAAGTTTTACTAAATCATTTCTAACAAAAATGAGTTCTAATAGATTTTCGGATCATTTTATCATCCCTCATTTCACCTCATTTCTTATCATCTATCATTAAAACTTCTAAAATAATTTATGTTTCTTATATACCCTATTTAATTCATCATTTACTCTTATTATCACATTTTATTTTTAACATAGTTTATTGTTTAAAATATGAAGAATCATTTTTTTTTTCTAATTCCTTTGTTTTATTCTTAAAAATTATTAAATTAATTATTAACACATTCATCAATTAGCTTTACATAATTTATTCATTAAATTTATTTAGTTGTGTCCTTTTCAATAAGTAATAAAAATTGATATAATAAGAAATTTGAAACTTACTATTGTATTATCCAAGAAATTTATTCTTGTAAAAAAAAAAGAGAGTTGTTCTTAAATTTAACTAAAAAGGATTAAGTGTATAAATACAATGGTTTATCGATTTATAATATATTTGTAAGAAAACATATATGCTAATTTATTTTGATTTTTTCTTTTTTTTTTTAAATATTTTATTTAGGGATATTATTATGAATATCTTTGAAGTATCGCTTAATTTTAATAATATTCAAATTTAAAAAATAGGCTGTTGAAAAATTGGTGATTCAATAATTTTGGTTGAATAAAAATTGAGATGAATACTAAAGTGGAGAGTCACAAGAAGTCTAAAATGTGTGAGACATATATAGAGAAGTTTAGGACGTGTGGAACACGAAGGGGGAAGTGAAACGGGACTTGAAGACGTGAAGGAAGCGAAGAAAACACGGGATTGGCGCTGCCAGGGACGCCTAGGATAGCAACCCAGCATTGCGGCGATGGGCGCAATTATGTGAAGTGGCGCAGCGCCCAAGGACGAGCGCCGCAGTGTCAGACGTGTCAAAAGTTCATTTTTTATCCGGATTCTGAGTTTTTGGAAGTTTTGGATTTCCAAAACAAGTAGACTCTTACTCCAACAAGGAATAGGATTAGTAAGCACGAAATATACCATATATAAACACTTGTAAACCCTTTAGTTGAGATTAAGTATTGAGAGAGACTCTAAGAGAATGGAAGAACTGGGTAGACATTAAGTGCTTATGGGGGCTAGGGTGGAACCGTCATGTGAATGATCATTGCTAGTGATAGAGTAAAGATTCGCTAAATATTAGGTCTTTTTGAGGGTTCTTCATTGAGTTTTTCTTTGTAAAATCTTTAGGGAGTTAATAAGAGAGGCTAGGATCCTTGGATCCACCGTGGATATAGGCAATTGGCCGAACCACGTAAGATTGTGTTGTGCTTTTTTATATTCTGCATTGAATTCTTATTATTTTTGCTTGATTAACAGGTTATTTCACTGCGCAAATAGGTTAGAGTTCTAGGTTAGACTTTGGGTTCCTCACTTCAACATAACTTCGAGGGGGAGAAAGGCGTTCCCTCCCTCAACATAGACAATAATATCCAACCGTAAAAAAATATTCCGTTGAAATTAATAATATTATGTGAAAGGTTAAATTACTCTTTTAAGCATTAATAATAATAAAAATAACTCGTTTTAATAATATCTTCAATTATTTTTTTAAACAATGTCTTTAAAGTTTTTCGAATTATTTTCAATAAAAATCAAGAGAACTTTTCTCTTTCAAAATTTACTCCTAAAACAAATAGAAAAGTATTTTGAAAATTTGTTATTTGCCATGATTTTTCACTCTTTAATCTTTTAAAGAACTTCGTAGCTTGTTCTTGTAATTTTGTCATCAACTCCAATATGGCACCATGATTGACAACTTCGAAGAAGCCATATTCCTCACAGACTTTTTACTATATGAGTCTTGGCTTGGTCTACGTGGTATATTACAAGAATTTCATGAAACAAGTTTACGGACTTGCATGATTTGATTTTAGGGTAATTTTCGTCTAATGCTACTGGTTGTGAGTAGGGGTGGGCAAAAAACCGAAAAACCGAACCGGATCTGAAAAACCGAACCGAATTGGTTGGTTCGGTTCGGTTTTTCTCTTGGTCGGTTCGGTTTTCGATTTTTTATTTTAAAAACCGAAAAATTCGGTTCGAAAGGCCGAACCGAGAACCGAACCGAAAAAACCGAATTTAAAAAAAAATTTAAAAAATTTAAAAAAAATTTAAAAAAAATTAAAAAAATTGAAAAACCGAACCGACCCAAACCGAACCGAACCGAACAAAAAATAAGCCTAAATTAAATTTATTTTACCCAAACCGAATCGAAAAACCAAAAACCGAACCGAACCGGTTCGGTTTTTAATTTTTCGGTTCGGTTTTCGGTTTTATTTTTCAAAAACCGACCGGCTCGGTTCGATTTTCGGTTCACACTAAAAACCGAACCGAATCGGATTTGCCCACCCCTAGTTGTGAGAACCACCATAGTTACACATACACAATAAAAAAAATAAAAGAGAAGTGAAAATAGAGATATGAGAACGACTTGTGAGGGCGATCTTACGACAAACTGAATAAAGGCCATGTTGCCATTTGTGAGAGAGATCTTGCGAAGGTCGGAGTTCGTGAGGGCGTAGTCAAGGTTTGAGACATAGACCATCGATGTGGACGGGGTTAAGCCGTCTGAGCCCTTAGGTTTTTATGGGGTCCACTAAAAGTGCCATCAATGGATGATGATGATGGCAGATTTGCAGCGACAACGAAGGAGTAGCGAATTTGTGGTGACGCTTTTGTTGTTGTTTTTCTTCTTCACCATTTTCTGTTTTAGAAGAGGAAAAAAAAAATTTAGTTCCATTTTTTATATTTATATCTTTATTCTATATTATTTATGAGAAATGGAGTGAGAAATGGCAAGGAAAAGTTGTTGCTGACAACTCGTTTGAAGAGAAGAGGAAGAAAGTAAAAAAGTGGGTTGGTAAAAATGAAAAATAAATAAATAAAAGAATTTTGTTTTAGAGTTTTTAAGGGATATTTAGATATAGAGATAAAAGAGTATTTGAATATAAAGATAAAAGTGTTTGGACATGAGATAATGGTTGTATGGAAACGAATAAAGGATATTTGGACACGAATAAGGGGTGTTTGACAATACAATATTAAAATAATGATATTTTTCAATTAATTCTAACTAAAGATTTCTTAATTGTTGGGCATTATTACCTATTAGACGATACTTTGAGGGTATTCATAAAAATATCTTATTTATTTAAAGATAAAATTGAAATTAAAATAAAAAGTGATTCATAAATGACTAATGGCAACAATATTAGATAAGCCTCAACATGATTTGGTTTAGTTCGGTCCAGTTTCCATCAGAATCGAACCGAACTATGGTTATTTAGTTTTTCCATAAGAAAAAATTGAACGAATCTATTTTGGGAGTGAAACTGAACTGGATCAAACCGTTTTTTTTTCGATTCAATTTTTTTTTTCAGTTTTGAGCCAACTGAACCAAGATCACCACCATCACCGTCTGCCACTGCACTAGCAAAGTGTTTACCGCCGACCAACCCACATTCAAGGTAGAAAAGGCCGACCATTCAAATCCTGTTGTCATTATCAGAAACTACCCAAAATTGTCACCAAACCACCTATCACCACTGCGAACTCCACAGTGTCGATTTCACTATTCCAACCTCTACCACTAATGAATAAACACACCAAAACACTACTTATACACCACCCATCAAAATCTAACCTTTGCTGCCTTTCAAGTCGTCAGTCATCAGAATCGAGCAACTCTTTTTTGCTTATAACTTTACTTTCGAATCAAATCTTCAATTCTTAAGTCATAGCATCAAGATTGCCCATTTGTTTTTATTTTTTGGATCAACCATCAAGGTTAATGTTTAATATATGAGTTGTCACATTTTATAGTTCATATATAGTAGTTACCCATGACATATTTTTATTGTATGAATATATTTTTGTTTAAATATATAGTCTTATAATATCAAATGCAAGGAATATGAAGCATGATAGGCATTGATTTCACAAGATCTACCTCAAAATCCAAGAACTTAAGTCAAGTCTTATCAACTTAATTATATAAAATTAGTAAAATAATTAAAAAAAAACAAATTGCCCTTACACACAATTTAGCTTGTTATTTTATTATATTTTATGATTTTGTTTTAAAAATTTTGTTACCTCCAAGAACCTTGGCCTAGGCCCAACCCAAAAACACCCACCTTGGGGTCTTAAATTTCATAATCTAATATAAGGGATCAATCCTCGAACTTCAGTCCCATAAGGATTTGAGGAGCTTAGGGTCAATATCAAAAAATACTATTCTCAATATTTTAGATTGGTTAACCTTGATTTGATCGACCCCACTATCATTAATAACTAATTCTGAAATGGGATAATGCCACACTCTTACAACCTCAGATACATGTTATCCTAAAGATCTCAAGCATATTTCATCCTTAAGATCTCACATGTATTCTATTCTTAGAATCTTGAGAATTTTTTACTTTAAGAATTTAGAAATGTATCCTAGTCCCTGAAGGACTTGGATGACAAAAGCTCCCAAAGAAGCTTATATGGAGACAAGTATACTTTTTTAGAGGGAGGAATTCTTATGAGTATAAAACTCTCTTCAAAAAGTACAAAATAGAAATCAGTTGAGAGATCAAATCATTTCAACATAGAAGGTCGAGTAAATGTTCCTAAAAAATAAATTTTTCTATGATTAAAGAATCTTCTTGATTCCTACCACCAACAAAATTTTAAAATTCACTATATCAGTGTCAATTTTAAATCCTTATTAAAATATTTTATATCTAATAGGCCTTTATCCATGTAAATTGACATAATTTACTAAAAACCGAAGGTGTGAATGAATATACATGGAATGTGGAGGCAAGGGTATAAATAGATATTAGCTAAACCACGGGTGTAAATGTCGTTGCCCTTGGCCCCCTATTAGCTATTCTCCTCCTCCATACGTGCAAGTGTTTACTCGTAGAAAATAAGCTTTGGAACTCGTATCACGATCTCTCTCTGTTATCTTTGGCTTTGGCTTTGGCTTTAGCTTTGTGGGTGTTAGTTTTGTTTACATTACACTCACCATTTTTCACGTAAACAACTTTTGAATGAGTCCACCCTCTGAAAACCAACACACAATGCCGTCCATTCAACAACGTACAGAGCAGCTGTTTTACAGCCTATGCCCATCTCATGATCTCATGCATCACAAATTTTCTCTCATTATTATTCTTCAAACCAAAATTTTCTCTGATTATTGATTACAATGGACCATATTGACAGAAAACACCAAAACATTATTATACCGGCTGGATCACCTAATATTATTGTTATTAATGTTCTTATTATAATTAACCGATTCTTGTTTTTTCTGCAATAATAATAAATAATTCGGATACCCAAATGCCTGTTCCAGATCCCAGGACTGGATACGCTGCAATATGGTTCGTCTCTTGCTTTTTGTTCATTTCGATAGCTGTTGGCGGCAGCTTTCTCGTGGCGTACATGGTTCTCCCTGAATCAGAAACAACATATTGGCTACCCATTGCTGGGGTTGCTCTTGTTTTCCTTCCCTGGCTGTTTTGGTTCTGCACTTGCATGTATCGAATCGTTTCTCGGTTTTTCGGGTTTCGCATGGCTATAGGTCCTTGCGGTGGCAGTGGCGGTGCTAGCAGAGGTGGCGGAGTTGGTGATCAGGGAAGTGTTTCTAATTCATCAAGAGGAAGAAACGGGAGTTTCAATCATGGGTCTGCCAAAGACAATAATAGTAATCATAATGCAGAATCTTTGGTGACAAATAATATTGGTGAAAATGGGCAGGAAGCAAAGGAATCGAGCAATTCTATTGCTTCTTCTGAAAGTGAAATTCCATTGACCTCATCCATGGCCCCATGATTAATTAGCTTAGCTATAGATTTCATGAGTTAATTTGGAGATCAAACTATTGGATTAGTATTGAGTGATTTTTGAAGGATAGAATATTAATTATTTCTTTGAAGCTGGCGATCTGTTTTCAGTTACTTTTTGTTTCTTTAAAACCTATAGTTTCCCAGGTACACATTTTATAAAGTGCAGACTTGTTCATGCTTCATATTAACTGATCAACTGTGAATTAGTTTGAGCCTCAATTATCGAGACGTATATAAAGGCTGATTTTTTTTATAAAACAACAACATTCTGATCTTTAACTTTCCTATCTGTCTTTATCCTCCATGTTCAATTTTGTATCAAATCAAATCCTCATGATCATAGATATGTTTTACATCCGCTAAAAATAAAAGGAGTTTTATGTTTGAGAAAAATTAATGCCTGTTCAACATCTTTTATTATTCTGCTGGTGTAGTTGCAGAAGTTAAGGGTTATAATTACTCTGATCAACATCAGCTTGACGAAGTTTGCTAGTACACTAATAGGAAGTTGGATTTATATTATTGTTAAATTATGATATTTTTATTGTGTTAGTTTTTTTTATTATAGTCGAATTTCTTATATGATATATTTTTCATATACTATTATTTGGGTCTATATCCAAATAGGTTTAACTAGTCTGCCCTAAATACTTAAAAGTTTATTTTAAGGAGGCCTATGAATGCAGGCTCATTCCTTTTAAATGTAAGCGGCTCATATTATATAACTTGGACCTCTCAATATATTACTTTCACAAATGGGTCTAAAACATTATGAGAGGTGAAAACAGATTAGAGCTCAATATTTATTTTAAATTATTATTTATTAAATATCAATTTTAACAGTCAAAACATATATTAAATATGTAATTAATTTTTGGTAATATAAATTTACTTAAAATTTGTCAAAAATACATTTAATATAAATTTAATTATGAAATCATAATTAAGATTATTTGAATTATTATCATAATTACTCATGTAATAACTCAATTGGTCTTAATTCTTATAAAAAAAAAATAATAATAATCAAAGAATGTAGATGTTTTTAGACAATTTTTGAATTCTAACTCCAAGAACTCAAACAGTATTTCTAAAATAGAAAATAAATCCATTTTAAGTATAAAAAAACACACAAACACACACACAATCTTGTTTGTTCTTACATCTTAACTCACTTTTACACACTTATAAACTTTTTATCTTGTAATTATTTACTTGAGCATTAAAATTATGGCTGGGTGGAAGTCGGGTTCAGTGCGGGTCCAAACCGAACTTGAATCGATCGTTTTTGTGAAAATAGAATTGATTGGTTCCTTTCAACTGAACTGGGTTTGAATGGAACCGATTCGGTTCAGTTCGGTTATCCATTTTGGCATTTTCTTTTTTTAAAAATAAATTTGAGTTAGTTTTAACTTATTATTTTTTGGACTTTCGAGTTTGGAGTTGGGCTACTTAAGGTTAATAACTTAACTAATAATATCTTTGGGCCTAAAAATTAATATCATGATAAATTAAAAATTAAATTCAATTGTATTTTTAATTGATTTACATGATATCCAATTGAGTAAATTAAAGTTAAATGAATCAATTAATTTGTATGATTAATGGGATAGGCCATCATTACAATTTTACAAATTTATTTAAATTTTTCAATGAGTGTTTAAATAGCCAATATATATTTTTATTTGGTCGAAGTCGAACAATTTGTTTAAAAAGAACAACTAATGGTAATGGTCATTTCTTTTCAAAAGTAAAAACTAAAAAACATCTTATTGCTGCATTAAAATATACAAATGTTAACCTAATCTTGCCATTTTATTGATGTATAAAATGTGTAAATGTTAACCAATGTTGAACTTGATAAAATAAACTTATTGAATAGTTAAAAATGAGTTTATTCCTAAATCCACATTACTCATTAAATTTTTAGTAGAAGATCATAATTGAAAACGCGTTTTGTGATAGATCTTAGATGATTATTTTGTGAGGTATAATCTAATACTAAATATAGATAGGCACAATAAATCATTTTAATGTAATACATATGAATAATAATTATTTATATTCATATGTATCATACGATGATATGAACAAACTTACATGAATACAAATTGAGCGTTATATATTTTTTTTCTGAGTTTATCGCCAAACACAAAAAAAATGTATAATTTTATTCAAATAAATAATTAATTTATTTGTCATCCAAATAAAAAATTGGACAAAATCTCCCCTAAAATATGAACATTCTCATATTTATAAAACCTGTAAAATAATTAAACATTCTCAATCTTAATTTGAAAACCAACTCCAACATCCACAATCTAATTTGTCAAATTCAATAACATATTATAAATAATAATAAGCACAAAACATAGAGAATAAATTCATTAAAAAATCTATTACTTCACAAAATATTACAAAATCAAGTTGTCAAACTCACATTAAAGGTCTATGATACGAGACTATGAATCTATGAAGTCATCATCATTAACTTCTAAGTTCAAACTTAGAACATTCAAGTCCACCAATTTACTTGTACAACAATTGTGATAAAACAATACAAAAATAAAATAAAATTCAATGTCCTTCAAAATTAAAAAAAATATAAATTATCAATGATCATAATATGACTATCATTTAAAATATAATTAATTTAAATATTTGTATCATAGCTACCTTAGATGGAGATAAGGCAACACTTGTCAATCTTCATATTTGATTTGAGGAGCTCAGTAATGACTTTTAATACTTTACAATACAAAATATTAAATGAAATTAGAAAGTACATTTAAAAAATAAACAAAAAAGTAAAAGCATAAAATTGAATAACTTATTATTACGGTACCTGCTTTAAGCTTGTCATAATATTCTGCTTCAAGCATCATGGTTTTCAAGATTTGTGTTTTTATCCATAATAAGTGATGACCGTATCTAATTTGTGTGCATATAAAGGCTTCCACTATAGTAGGAGTCAATGAACTCCTAAATTTATCTAGCACATATCTTCTAGTACTGAATGCGAGCTCAGATGTCACAGTAGAGACTGATATTGCAAATACATCTCAAGTTATACGTGCCAAAATTGGATACTTAGTTGCATTTACTTTTCACCAAAACGGGATTTTAAAATGAGAGTTGCGAACAAACTCACATTTGTCTATCAAATATCTATCCACCTCACTTACAACCTCTGGCTTAGTATTATCACCAAAAAGCATGTATCTTGCCCAAGTGTTAACTTGTGAAACACTCTTTTTCTTTATCCGTCCTACTATATTAAACAAAGTTAGTTGACCACTCTCACTAGATTGTTGAGAAGTCATGCTGCTAGTGGCATTAACACTGTTACTTTCTTCTTCGGCCAATTTTCCATACCACTTATTATACTCCTCATACACCCTGTATAATAAATCTTGGTCACTTTTTTCATTTCATCCACCTTTGCATCATTATCCTCGAACAACATCCCAAAATATAAGCCTACAAAATTCATTTTGCACCGTAGATCAAGAAAGGTAGCTATAATCAACATCTTGTTAATTTTCTCAGTAAATTCCCAATATTTATTATATTTTAACTTAATATAACATGCCATGTCACCCAATAAAAGATCATTATTGGTTGTTGCAAGGGCCAATGTAGAATTAACTTTACAAATCTCATTAAAATCAATGTTCGATGTTACACTTAGAGATGCACTAAATTTATTTGTTGCATCATAAAAAGTCTCTAAGAAGTTAACAAACCTCTCTGCATTCTCCCAATCCCCACTAAGGGGTGGCCCTAACTTATTCTTCCCACTCTCCTCATCCAAATAATATGCCTCATAACCATCATTTTCATAAGACATACGGTCTAACGCTTTCTAAAATTTCAAAGCTGCAATTAACATCAAATAGATAGAATTCTACCTCGTTGGCACATCTAAGATCATACTGCTTTTAGACTCAATCTTCTCTAGCCTGACACACTTCTTAAAAATCTGCAACCGATAAGTTGAAGACTTTACATACTTCACAGCATTCTGAATTTTGATTATACTCTCATTAAATTCTTTTAGCCCATCACTCACAATCAAATTTAGAATATGTGCACAACAATGCACATGTAAGTACTCATCATTCAACACTAAGGAATCTGCCTTCCAACTCTTCCTTTTTCTCTTCAAATACTTAATAGCAACTTCGTTTGCATTAGCATTGTCAACTGTAATAGTAAACACTTTCTTAATCTCCCAATCAAGCAAACATGACTCCAAAACTCTTCCAATTGTATCCTTTTTATGATTAGTCACCGAACTAAAACTTAGAATCCTTCTATGCAATTCCCAATCACTATTTATAAAATGGCCGATGACAACCATATAACTAGCATTCTGAATGGAAGTCCAAATGTCATTAGTCAAATAAACTCTTTGATCACTCCCACTAAAGATACTTTTCAATATTGTTTTCTCATCAAAATACATCTGCAAGACATCCCTTGTAATTGTTCTATATGAGAGGACATCAAATCTAGGGACTGCCACAGAACAGAAATGATGAAACCCGCATTCTTCACAAATTGGTATTGAAACTCCCGCTTTCACTACTATTTCCACTTTCACCACAAATGAAATTATAAATGTAACTGTCACTGATGAGACATTTCTGGATTCGAGCAATGGGACAGGTTCACCTAAGAAGGGAAAATGAATGTAATAGAATAGGCGCCTTGGCCCTAGAAGAGATCGAACCTTCAAAAGCTTAAATCTCTTCCTGCATAGCATCTTGCCAAGATTTTCTAGTGGCGGCCACGATAAGACTTAGGTTCACTAATGAAATAGATAAAAGATAAGAATGCACCTAACAATGTATCTTCACATACCATTTATGGTATGCTATATATCGGATTGGAACCCAAATATCCTCCTTTTGATTTATAATTAGCTTCCCCCACCTTTTTAGCGTTTTGGGCTCACCTTTTTTGTTTATTGATTTTGTATCTTTTCTATCTTATTCAATTTCATTTTCGAATTTAAACTTAAACTTTTTTTCTTACATCAGAATCTGATTCCACTTGATTGAATTTAATTGTATTCAATAGTTCATCAATGGATATTACGGTTGGTTGAAGAAAGTTTAATCTCGATCTATTTATTCAGGTAAGAGTAGAGGCAAGACAGCATGAATGGAATCAAGCAAACCTTCCTTCTTTTCGAGAAGAGGATCACACCATCACTTTTGAAATGTCTAACAAAGTTGGACACATTTCAACCATAGAGAGCTGGACACATTTTCACAGTTGCCATTCTACAAGCCTCCTAATCAAAACCCCTTCCTCTCATCACAAGCCTCATAATCAAAATATTATGGCCTTTTAAGTACTTATCACACTTCATCATGTGTGCATTCATATTACTCATCCCGTGATTTGCAGAACTACTTTGATACACGTTCCTACAGTATTTAAACTCCGCTTTATTTCAATTATCAGCACATTTAAAAAATATTGTCCAAACTTTAGATCTTAATCTTGATCCTCTTCCTCCTCTTGCTGCTGCTGTTGTTAATGATGAAGTTTTTGTAAGTGATTTTAAACCTAAGATGCATGCATATAGATTTGTGTCTATCATTCAAATTTGCATATATATCACATATATATGAGTGCAGCGGAAGAGCAAAATACTAATTTTCTAATGATAAACACAATAAGTTTTACATATATCTCATAAATATAAATTACAAAGGGACTGAGAATTTATTACTTTAACAAGTTTTTAGTCTTTTGTTGAACCAGAACACCACAATGAAATAACTCGTTCACAATTCTAGTTCTCTAACACGGTGGGCTTAGAAAGTCTAGAATATAAGCTATTCCAGCAAAGAATTTAACTTTTAAACCCTTGATGCTACTTTGTAGTATTGTTGGCCAAGATAAAGAAGTATAGATAAAGTGTTTTATACTCTAAACCCTTTAGAGTGTTTTCCAACCCTTAGAAAAACCAAAACACCTTATTTCTCTCTCACCTCACTTGAATTGGCTGAGTGATCTCCTACCAAAATGAGCAACACTTTGCTCTTTTTATGTTTTGCTTTATTTTCTTTTATTATAGACAAGCCATGGCCCACAAGCATGGCAACTCTTGCCACGACTACACTCTATCTCTTTTGTTTCAATTGTTTATACAAAACAAACAATAATGAAATTAAACACATTGATGCAATTAGTTGAAAATTGCAACCAAATGGATGAAACACTTTCATTTCCTTCACTAGCTACAAGGTCTCACCATGCATGGTCACTTATGCTCTCTTTTGTTAAATCAATATTAAAACAAATCAAAACACATATTTTTGTCTTTGTTTCAATCATTTACAATAAACAATTAAAATAAAAGGCATATGTTTGTGTGTGTTTGCTGTGGGAAGCAAAGCAAATGAAGAAATAATTTCTTCATTTACTTCTTATACACACACTGCTCCTACCATGTCTTATAAACTTATGCATACATGTTTTATTATTTTATTTAATCAATATTAAATACAACAAAAATGTGTATTATTGTAATAAATAATACTTGTTTGACTTTAATAAAATAATAATATCATATATTATTATTATTATTTTATTCAATAAACAATTTAATGAATAAAATAATGATCTTACTTGTCCAACAAGTAAGGTCATTTCTAAATCAAACAATAATAGGCCTATAATACGTCACATGTCAACATTCCATTGGTCAACAACTATTATTAACTAATTGATGTACTTAACTCTTAAGTCTTGACACGTGTATGACCCAATGAAAACTTTTAAATGTTTGGTCTGCTAGAATTTATTAGATTGAACTATTCAATTTGGTATGCTACCCCAGTGCACAACGAGTACACGTCATATTACGAGACTCCCTAGGTCCACACCCGATTCATCAAATAGAACTATTTCGTGAGTCCGAGATCGATGCCCTATGCATACATAACAGATATTGCAAATCAATGCAGTAGACCATACAAGTTGAGGTCATTGCGCATACGTATAATTATTCCGCCATAAAGTTTTCTGAAATACAGTCTCAATGCATTTAGATATACAACTCACCCATGTGAGGTGACAAATTCCATATCTACGCACACCAGACTCCATAAGTATCGGATCATACCCAGCGACACATAGCAATCAGACAATGATAGGTCTCTGACATATGTGGAACCAAAGTATGGTGGATCACTCACAAGTTTACCATGGCGCTCTGGTCAAAGGACCACGTACACTCAACTCGAGAGGACCTACCATTGATGGCTTCATGAGATGTTTATTGGGGTCCTCAATAAGCCTGTTCAGTATTCAGTCCTTACAGAATACTTGTATGCTATACGAACTTTTGATAAGCCCATAATCAACTAAGAACAATCATCTAAACCATCTAGGTATAGTATACACTGGTCTATTAGAAAGGGTTCCACCGACAGACTCGCATCAGTGAATAAGACCAAGAACATATAATTTAAGAATAGACTTACATAATAATATTTTTTAGCACTTATTGCAACTTTTTGCAACTATGTTATTATTGATGTACTCTCGAGTCTATATTTCATTACAGATAAGGTCCTAACTCTTAGATTTTGCTAATTCTTATAACTTACTAACTCTTAGCAGTACTAACTGTTAGCAATTATAATTCTCAGTGTTGCTAACCTTTAGCACTGGTCTAAATTCCTTTAGGTCAAATCTAAACTTCTTTAGATTATACAATATCTATAGCGTAACATGCATTGTACTATTTAATTATTAAAATTAGAAATTTAATAAAAATGTACTATATAAATATTATAAAATAAAATATTCATACATCAATAGAATGACACGTAAACATAAATTTTAACAATTTTGGCCCTTTTATGCACTTGTGAATCTGAAGGTAGAGGTGATGGCATTGTAGTTTGTGCATTTCCTTTGTTCTTTCTCTTATTAGACAAAAATGTAACACTTTCTCCTTCTTGACTATTAATGATAAGAATACATGGTGATTGTTGTGTTTTTGATTCAAGCTCGTTATATTTAGGTGAGCTTCTTTAATTCGAATCTGAATCTTCACTCATCCAAAAATAAATATAGTTCAAAGCATAAAAAAATTAAAAATATATGAGATTATAACTTTATAAGCTTAAATATATGTATATATATATATATATATAATACATGAGAATTTTATTTTGACATATTATCGAGCATTTCATGTGTTTCACAATTTCTTACCATTATTTTTATAATTTTTTTTACATACATTTTTTCAATCCTCACAAAGTCACAATACCAAATTGCCAATTCATTTCTCAAATATAAAATATATTATAGATAGTCAATCAATTTCATATACAAACTAACAAAATTATTGTAATTTTTGCATTACAAGTTGTAAATCAAATTAATTCATGATATTAATTTGGTATAAACACAAATACAACAAAATTATTAAAAATACAACTTAATACAACAACATTGTGTCATATTATATACAATTGAATTTATTAAAAGAAATACAATTATATAATTTCTTAATATTACAATTAATACTATTAAATCAAATTAAAAAAATACAATATTATTAAAAAAAATTAATTCTATCTAACCTTAAGATTTTGAAGATTATTGTTAATTTGTTATGAAAAACAAACAATGAATTCATTACATATAAACTGTTATTACTATAATTTAATTTATTATGTAAAAATTTAAAAATAAAAATAAAAAACAGAACAAATGAACAAATGGACAATGTGTGAGTGGGTTTACAATGTATTGTCAGGTGAACCTTCGCCGGAGAAGTAGGGGTGAGCGACGGCAGTTGACTGCAGCATGGCAACAGTTGACGGCGACAGCAGTTGACGCACTGGTGATGGTGAGAACTACGATAGCAGTTGATGGTAGTGGCAGTAGCGGCAGCTAATGCGGCGCGGATAGAGGACGTGGTTGCAAGGCAGCGGCACGGCAGTCGGTGGCAGGTGTGTATGTAGGTGTCTATAACTGTGAGAGTGAACGGCTGAACTAAACGCTGAGGGAGTGAGGGGTGAGGTGAGGGTGAGGGCTCATTTGCCTTTTTGGCATTTGCTTTTTTTTTTTTTTTGTGTAAAAGGCCAAAACGCAGCGTTCTGGCCAACTTTAATTAGTTATTTGATTGGTTTTCAGTTCGGGTTCACCCTCGATGAACTTTAAGCATTTTGGTCAACCTTAATCGGTTATTTTTTTTAAGTCTCTTTGAATCTCACCTGGGTCTTTTATTGTGTTATTGAGTTGGCTATTGTCTTTTTGCTTTCTTTAACAATAACTTGTCTATTTGGTCTCTATAGTGTCTATCTCAATCTGGTCGCTATTTTCTACCTTAATGAATTTATGTTGATTAAAAGAGTTATTGTTATGATATTTATAATACAGTAGAATAAAAATAATTTTTTTAATATTTATTTTTATTAAATAAAAATACTTTTTATTTAAAGATCTTATGAATTTGATGTTAAAATAAATAAAACTAACAAGAATATACATTGAATCTACGGTGAGTTTTTTTTCACTAAAAGATTCCAAACCAAACCTCTTGTTCTACAATGAAAGGAAGAGTGGACTTTCAGTTTTTTCTCTCTTAAGAAAAAATATGTATCCTACATTTTTTTCACGTATGTATATTTTTTTTTCATTTAAATTAGTTTTCTTATTTTAAAATAATAATTTAATTAATAATATTTATTAATTAAATTATTATCTCTTAAAAAAACCTAATTTATGTAAACCACATAGAATCCTACTCTTTGTGGTTAATGTATAATACCCAACATTTGAGCATTATTAGTCTTTTAATAAAATTAAAATCTTTTTGATAATTTTAAAAATTATCCTTAAAATTTTATTTATTTAATTTCTTACATTAAATATTTAATTATATTTAGATAAGATCTTATCTATATTAATTAATTTTTAATTAATTAATTTTATCCAAATATAAAATATATGTATTTGAAAACTATTTTTTGGATACAAACAATTTATGTAGTAACATAATCCTTTTTAATTGTTCACTGTAATAACGAAAGAGGTGGTATTGAAGACCTATGGACCTACAATTTCAAGCTCCAATAAATTTTAAATAATTAATTAAACTCTTTAATTAATTAATTCAATTTATTAATTTCAGTGTTATTCCACTAAAAACCTGGAATTGCACTCTTAAAATTGTAGATATAATTTACTTAGAAAACTTACAGTAGTATATTGATTTAATCATTACATGCAATTGAACCCTCCATAGATGGTTCATAATTAGAGCTAGGTTAATTATCGTTCTACCCTTATAATTACTTCTTTATCTTTAAGTACCATTAATTTACCAGTGAACAGTTATTTATAACATTATTACAAATTGAGCGCTTTAACCATTTAATTCTAAAATTAACCCTTAAGAGAACCTTCTTTTTAACTTCTAATAGAAATGAATTGATTTTATATCTGTAAATCATATTCTTAACCGTTTATCTCACTATGCCACCAAAATATAAGTTTTTAGTCTGTTCTTTAGACAAACCATAACGAGTATTTCAAATGACATAAAACACAAACATAAGTTTATGATCACTCAGGATTAAGGTTAATCTACATACGATCATCAGTTAACGTTATTTGAATTCTTAATTAACAACGGTATCTTACATAAGAATTTAAACTACGTTTGGTCCAATCCTATATAATCATATTATATATAGTGCCGCTACCATAATGTCGGTACATTAGTGATCTGGATAAGATCACTACATTTTAAATGTATGTGGACCGCACTAGTAATATTTAATTAAAGATCTCAAACTTTAATTAATTTATTATAGACTTTTTTGTTTATTATCCATAACTATAATTCTCTTAAATATAACAATTATATACTAAAGTTATGATTACATAAATAAACAAGGAATTTTATGATATTTATGTTATAAAATTATGAAAACTCATCGAGTATAAAATTGCAACTTTATTAATTTTATAAATACGCATGCTTTTAGGGCATTATCCCTAACAACTTACACCGACAATGGTTCTATTTCAATGTACTTATATTTGCAGAAGTTCTTTATTTTCTTTCAACGTACTTGCACTCGTAATAACTGTTCTTCAAATGCATTTATATTTGCAGTTATTTTTTTTTAGCGCACTTGTTACTCTCTCACAAAAATTGTCACTCCTTAATAGTAATATCACTCTACAACAACAATTATTTATCTCTAACAATAGTTGTCTCTCATGCATATAATTAAAGATATATTTTATTATTTGGTCCTTCTTTTTTCTTTTTTTATGTCTATTGACCCTAAAATTTGGACGATTTTAGAGCCAACGAATTAAATTTGTTAGTTACTGAAAACAAGATCTAAATTAATAAAATTAAACATAAAAAACACAACAAGATATTGAATTTATAGTAGTTCAGTTCAATGTGAGTTTGCACTTACTTTATTAAACTTAATAAGTTCACTCATATGACATTATTAATAATATTTTTACAATGAAAGTACAAAAGATTATAGCCATTATAGGGAAAAAAAATAATAACAAAAGGAGAAGAAACAAAAAAATATCACGCAGAGACTATAGAAGAGAAAAAATAGAATTCTTTCTTCATAGCTTAACTCTTTTTTATAGGCACTACTAGGCTTAGTTGTAGAGTTCTTTTAAGATTGTAATTTATCATTGTTTTCTTGATTAACATTTATCCCAAAATTTTAGAATAGCATTCCATTTTACGATTAGGATTTTTTTAATAATATTATCACTTTCCTAGGATATTATCACTTTTATAAAACCAAAGGGAATAAGGGTCTCTCAATTTTCAGTATTAACTTGTTGATACTATAAACTATACATAGTTCTTCGCCTTAGTGTTCCAATATAGTTCTAGGGTTAAATGCTAGGTCCTCGACAGAAGTAGAGTAGTAATTGTGCCTGTAGGTCTATATGTCGTGGTTTTCTTTTATTCTTCACTTTACTTCATACCATTCGACTCTTTTATTGACCAAATGGGTCATAAGAGTCTTGTCCCATACTCTTTGACTTTTTTAATCGAAGGGGTCATAGGAGTCTCGCCCTATATCCTTTAGTTAATGAGTTAGATTTGTTAGTTATTGGAAGCAAGATTAAGATTAACAAAAATACAACAAGACACAAAATTTATAATAATTTAGCTCAATATAAGCATACATCTACTCTAACGAACTTGATAAACTCACTTATATTGCACTATTAATAGTAGTTTTACAATGGAAGTATAAGAGATTATAGTCATTACAGAAAAAAAAAATTTGAAAGGAGAAAAAAACAGAAAAATATCATGTAAGGACTATAAAAGAGAAAAAATTTAGATGCTCTTCTTCATGGCTTAACCCCTTTTTATAGGCACTGTTAATCTTAATTGTAAAGTCCTTTTAGAATTTTAAATTATCATTATTTTCTTGATTAAAATTTATCTTAAAATTTTATAGAGAAGATTCTTTTTTAAGATTATGATTACTTTTAGGATATTACCACTTTTCTAAATTCAAGAGAACAATATCTTTAATTAGTTTCCTAAACTTAATTTTGCTACTTATTTTACAAGATCAAATTCTGTTATCTTTAGTTTGAGAAGCGAGGGTGGAAGGTTAAACATTATATTAGAATTTCTTATTTATGTTACTGATAAATTGAGTTTGTGTTTTTTTTTTATTATAGTCGCATTTTTTATATAATATACTTTTTTATAGATTAGAGAATTAATAATTACATTAAAAAATTCTCTTGTAATTATAACTCAAAATGTGGAATAAAAAAATTCTAATTTATTTAACAAAGTCGAAGAAATTAATTTTAACTTGTCACTCTTTATCTATTTTTCTTTTTTAATTTACTCATTTTGTTTTCAGATCGTGGGTATTAATTGTTGTTGTGGTAGCTGGCACCGTGTGCCAGCTACATAATTGCTGGCACACGGTGCCAACAATGATTTCAACAATGGTGGACAGCCACTTATTGGCTGTCCATCATGCTAAACTCTCCCTATAAATGGGAGAGTTTAGCAATTCATATTTCATTCCAAAAGACAATTTTGAGAGATTTTAGAAATTTGAGAGAATTTGGTGTATTGAAATTTTAGGTTGTAAGGCTAAAATACTACAATACTTGTATTCTCCATTTTAATAGTAAGAGATTCTTCTGTCTTCGCCCGTGGATGTAGACTAAAAGCCGAACCACGTAAACTCTTGTATTTTGGTTTATTTTCATTTTTATTATTTTTCTCAATTTCGCTTTAGCTGCGACCCTGCATCACCCCTCAATTTCCTAACAAGTGGTATCAGAGCTTCTGGTTGAAGGAGGTTACTATTCACGTATACCATTACTATTCATGTATATTGTTACTATTTATACATACGGTTATTGTTCATACGTACGATTATTATTCATGTGAAACAATGGGAGCCGATTCTAGCAGAAAGCAGTCCGTGGTGAAAAGCAATGACGGCAAAATATGAAGTTGAGAAGTTCAATGGAGGTAATTTTACATTGTGGAAAATGAAAATAATGGCAATTTTAAGAAAAAAATAAGTGCTTAGAAGCAATTGATGAAAGGCCCGCTGGTATCACTGATGATATCAAGTGGAATGAGATTGACAGTAATGCAGTTGCTGATCTGCATCTAGCACTTGCTGATAACGTGCTATCCAGTGTAGCGGAAAAGAAGACAGCAAAAGAAATCTAGGATACTCTCATAAAACTATATGAGGTCAAATGTTTGCACAACAAGATCTTCTTAAAAAGGAGATTGTATACTCTTCGAATAGTAGAATCCACTCCAGTGACAGAGCACATCAACACGTTAAATACTCTATTTTCCCAACTCACTTCTTTGGGGCATAAAATAGAGGCAGGTGAACGTGCGGAGATTTTACTTCAAAGCCTACCAAATTCGTATGATCAACTCATCATCAACTTAACGAATAATATCCTAATGGACTTCTTAGTCTTCGATGATGTTACAGTTGCTGTACTAGGAGAAGAACGAAGACGTAAAAATAAAGAAGACAAACAGGAATGTTCGTAGCAAGCAAAAGATTTGACAATGATGAGAGGTAGATCAACAGAACGTGGCCCCAGTGGAAGTCAAAATCATGGTAGACCAAAATCCAGAAGTAAAAAAAACTTCAAGTGCTACCATTGTGGCAAGAAATGCCATCTGAAGAAGGATTGCTGGGGATTGAAGAAAAGTGTAGAGGACAAACCGCAAGGGAATATTGCAAGCACCTCAGATGATGGTGAAATTTTATACAACGAGGTAGCAACAGTTGTTGAAAGCAGAAAACGGTTCTCTGATGTATGACTCATGGATTCTGGAGCTACATGGTATATGACCTCTAAGAGAGAATGGTTCTAACAATATGAACCTACCTCAAGAGGATCTGTATATATGGGGAACGATCATGCTTTAAAAATTGCTAGAATAGGATCCATCAAGATGAAGATGTACGAAGGTACTGTTCGTATTATCCAGGAGGTGCGACATGTGAAAGGCCTCAAGAAGAATCTTTTGTCACTGGGACAATTAGATAACACTGGGTGTAAGACCCAAATTGAAAATGGGATAATGAAAATTCTCAAAGGTGCGCTTGTAGTAATGAAGGCAGAAAAGGTTGCTGCAAATTTGTACATGCTTAATGGAGAAACACTGCAGGAAGGAGATGCATCTGTTGCATCAACTAGTTCAGCAGAAGAGTCAACGATAATGTGGCATTGCAAACTGGGCCATATGTCGAAATGAGGTTTGAAGATTCTCTCTGATCAAAATTTACTTCCTGGGCTCAAATCAGTTCATTTACCTTTCTGTGAGCACTGTGTCACAAGTAAGTAACACAGATTAAAGTTCAGCACATCTAGTTCTAGAAGTAAAGAAATTCTAGAATTGATTCACTCTGATGTTTGGCAAGCACCGATGATGTCCTTAGGAGGAGCGAGATATTTTATATCATTTATAGATGATTACTCTAGGAGATGTTGGGTGTATCCAATCAAAAAGAAGTCATATATGTTTGAAGCTTTCAGAATATTCAGAGCGCGGGTAGAACTTGAATCAGAAAAGAAGATCAAGTGTTTAAGGACAGATAATGGAGGAGAATATACTAGTGAGGATTTTATTGCGTTCTGTCAACAAGAAGGCATCAAGCGGCAATTCAGCACAGCTTACACGCCTCAGCAGAATGGAGTAGCAGAACGGATGAACAGAACCTTGTTGGAGAGAACAAGAGCTATGTTAAGAACTGCAGGTTTAGCCAAGACATTGTGGGCTGAAGCAGTCAAAACTGCCTGTTATGTGGTAAATCGGTCACCATCAACAGCAATCGAGTTGAAGACACCGATGGAGATGTAGACTGAAAAATCAGTTGATTATTCTCGCCTTCATACATTTGGAAGTCTTGTGTACGTGATGTATAATCCCCAAGAAACAACGAAGCTGGATTCAAAATCCAAAAAATGCCTTTTCTTGGGATATACTGATGGAGTCAAGGGGTATCGCCTGTGGGATCCCACTACCCACAAGGTCATCATCAGCAGAGATGTGATATTTGCAGAAGATAAACTGCAAATGAATGATAAAGATGATAGCACAGTGAAGGAAAATTCAGAGACTACAACGGTACAAATGAAAAATAATCAAGTATAAGAAGATTCAGATTCTTCTGAAGCAGCACCAGAGCATGAAGAACAAGAACCAGTAGAGTCTGAGGCTACAGATGATCGTCGATCAACTCGTGAGAGACGACCACTATCATGGCACTCGGAGTATGTCATGGAGGCTCATGTTGCATACTGCCTTCTAACAGAGGATGGAGAGCCAACAACTTTCCAGTAGGCTTCTAAAAGTCAAGATGTTTCTCTATAGATGACAACAATGCAAGAAGAAATTGAAGCCTTGCATAAGAACAAAACATAGGAGCTGGTTGCACTACCACGTGGAAGAAAAGCCATTGGTAACAAATAGGTCTACAAGATCAAACAGGATGGCAATGACCAAGTGGAGCGGTATCGTGCGAGATTGGTGGTGAAAGGTTATGCTCAGAAAGAAGGTATTGACTTTAATGAGATATTTTCCCCTGTGGTTCAACTCACGACAGTCAGAATAGTCCTGGCAATGTGTGCTACATTTAACTTACATCTAGAGCAGCTAGATGTGAAGACAGCCTTTCTTCATGGAGATCTTGAAGAAGAAATTTATATGCTCCAACCAGAAGGTTTTAAAGAAGAAGGAAAAGAGAACTTGGTTTGCAGGTTGAACAAATCTCTGTACGGTCTTAAACAGGAACCGATGTGTTGATACAAGAGATTTGATTCCTATATCATCAGCCTTGGATACAATAGACTTAGTTCAGACCATTGTACATACTACAAAAGGTTTGAAGATGATAGTGATTTCATTATTTTGCTGTTGTATATGGATGATATGTTGGTGGCAGGCCCCAACAAAGATCGAGTCCAAGAATTGAAGGCATAGTTGGCTAGGGAATTTGATATGAAGGACTTGGGACCAGCAAACAAGATTCTAGGGATGCAAATTCACCGAGACAAAAATAACAGGAAGATTTGGCTTTCTCAGAAGAACTACTTAAAAAAAAATCTTGTGGCGCTTTAACATGTAAGATTGTAAGCCAATTAGTACCCCACTCCCTGTTAATTTCAAGTTATCCTCTAAGATGTGTCCTAGCAAAGAAGAAAAGAGAAAAGAGATGCCTCGAGTACCGTATGCATCAGCAGTGGTAAGTTTAATGTTCGCTATGATTTGTACCAGACCAGACATTGCACAAGCAGTGGGAGCAATTAGTAGATACATGGCGAATCCTGGTAGAAAGCATTGGGGTTGTGTCAGGAGGATCCTTAGATACATTAAGGGTACCTCAGATGTTGCTTTATGTTACGGAGGATCAGATTTTATTATTAAGGGCTATGTGGATTCAAATTTTGCAAGAGACCTTGATAAAAGAAAATCCACTACTGGCTATGTGTTTAAACTTGCAGAAGGAGCTGTAAGCTGGGTTTCAAAACTGCAAACTATTGTGGCATTATCTACTACAAAAGCAGAATATATGGCAGCTACACAAGCTTGCAATGAAGCAATTTGGATACAAAGATTACTGGAGGAGCTTGGGCACAAGCAAGAGAAAGTTGAATTATTTTGTGATAGTCAGAGTGCCTTGCACATTGCAAGGAATCCAGCTTTTCATTCAAGAACGAAGCACATAGGTGTTCAATATCACTTTGTTCGTGAAGTGGTAGAAGATGGAAGTATGGATATGAAAAAAATTCCTACAGATGATAACCTAGCAGATGTGTTGACCAAGCCCACTAATACCAACAAGTTTGTATGGTGCAGATCCTTGCATGGCCTAGCAGACACGTAGGCAATATGACTTTGGCGAAGAAGAAAGAATAGTGTGGAGACTTGATTGATTCTCAATCAAATCTCCAAGTGGGAGAAATGTTGTGGTAGCTGGCACCGTGTGCCAGCTACATAATTGCTGGCACACGGTACCAGCAATGATTTCAACAATGGTGGACAGCCACTTATTGGTTGTCCACCATGCTAAACTCTTCTTATAAATGGGAGAGTTTAGCAATTCATATTTCATTCCAAAAGACAATTTTGAGAGATTTTAGAAATTTGAGAGAATTGGGTGTATTGGAATTTTGGGTTGTAAGGCTAAAATACTACAATACTTGTATTCTCCATTTTAATAGTAAGAGATTCTTCTGTCTTCGCCCGTGGATGTAGGCTAAAAGCCGAACCACGTAAACTCTTGTATTTCGGTTTATTTTCATTTTTATTATTTTTCTCAATTTTGTTTTAGCTGCGACCCTGCATCACCCCTCAATTTCCTAACAATTGTTACACCTAAATTATGTTTATGATGATGAAGATATAGACAGAAAGCAGAAAGTCTTTTCCTTTTTCTTTTTATGATTGTATCTTACGTAGATAGATTAAATTAATATATAAAAATCTTGCATTCGTCCTTACTTCTCTTGTATTTATACTCAATAATGGTATGTTAGGTTGTCCAAGAATTCCACCTGCGAATGGAATTTTAAAGTTTGAGCTCTAAAAATTTTGGGTGCAATCTCTTATTCTAAGTTTGATATATGATTTTTAGGAGCATTTTAGAGTTTATATAAATTCTTGTTACATTATTAGGTTGGTATACTTTAAAAGGACATTAAAAAAAGTGCTAAATAAAAAGTTTAAAGAGTGGATAAACATTGAGTGTGCGAGAGAGTAAAGAGTAGATAAACATTGAGTGTGCGAGAGAGTGCTGCATAGGGAGTTCTTAAGTATTGAGTGTACAAAACAGTGTTGTACAGATCTTTAAAGAGCTCATTCTATTTGGTATTCCATGTAATCTCTTGAGTAATCTTTGTAATCATTGAGTAGTTCATTAATAATTATTGAGTAATAAAAAAAAGTTAGAATTTCATGATCTATCATGAACATAGATAATTTACCGAATTATGTATATTCTTGTATCTTGAATATTTTTATTATTATCTCTATTTTACTATGTGTGATCTTTTACAATTCTTAAATACATACGGGTGAAGATTTCTGCAAAGAAAATACTAATAGCCTCTTTAGAGGCAATGAATGAAAATTGAATACATCTTAAAAGGCATGAGTTTGATGATTACTCATTAACTTTTGATAGGACTCTTCAATTACAAGTAATTGATAAAGCAGAATAAAAAAAATCAACAAATACAAAAGAAATGCAAGAACAAAAAAGCACATAAATATTTACATAAATCGATAATTGACTACGTCTAGAATGGATTGATAGGGATTAATTAAATCTAATATTTTCATCTTCTAAACTTAATATTTGTTCATAAAAATTAAAATTATTTGACTTTTTATATATTTTATTATTATTATTGTAGGTTTAGAGTCAATTGAGCAAATAAGGTCGAAACTCTAATGAAAATAACAAAAACAAATTAATTCAGTATCTATTATAGTGATTCGCTACAGTAACTAGCTACAGTGATCTACTATAGTGCTCAATGCCGCAACGCCCAAACATGAGCGTCATGGCACTCGAAATAGTATCCACAATGCCGTAGGGCCTAGATTTCAGCACTGTGATGCGTGAACAGTAACAGCGAACAGTAGCACGCGAACATTATTTAGCTATAGTAACTTATGAACAGTAATCCTAATCTAACTTGTAGTTGATGTTTAACCCTAATTTAAAGACATAAACCTATAAACAAAAGACCAAAAATCCTATTTAATGGGGGAATGAAAAAAAAAATCAAGAGGAGAGAAAAAGAGTAGTTTTTAGATAATCAAGAAGATTAGGAGATTAAAGGCTACAAAAAAATTAGTTATATCATTTTAACTCTTTATCTTTCAGTTTTTTTTATAATTTTCATGATATTATTCTTGATAAGCTATAAAACTCTTTGTTTCTCCATGACTTAATATTTTTATTTCTAGGGTTAAACTTTTGAATCTAAGTATGTAGTAGGATTTTATTACTTCTTAGTTTATGAACTTAATATATATAATTAATTCATTTTATCTTTAGTTTAATATTTTTATTATATATGTCTAATATTTTGAATTATTAAAGAACTATGATAAACTTGACAAATAGATTCATGTGTTTAACCTAGGATAATTTAATGCATGATTATAAGATAACAATTATGAGTTTCATCTATGATAGACATATACCTAGATGGCATGTATGATATAATTTAGACTTGATCTTAATGAATTACATTCTGATTTGATTACAATAAACATATAGATGATTATAAAAATGGGTAATACAGTCACCCATCGACAAAGGCTTGTGATGAGATTAATATTTAAGCCAGAAATTAGTATTAAGTGATCTTAGTAAATTCAATGAAATACTAGGGGACGAGTCAAAATTATATATTATCTTTATTTGTAAATTTTACTCTTTACTTTTGTTTAGTTTAAATAATAGGGTTAGATTAGTTAATGAAATTTAAGAGTGTGATTTTCTGAATAAAAATTAAGTAGGTACAATTTTAGTACTTTATTTATAGAATTAGATCGCATAGTCCATATGGGATCAATATCTAGACTTAAATTCCTATAGTACTTGATACAATAGAGTAAGCTTGCGCTTAACTATTATAGCACTAATCAAATGCTTAGCTACTATAGCACCAATCATGAATCAAGATCCTAACCTCTTTTATTTATAAATCACATAGAAAATCTCACAAAGTAATTCTTTCTCTTGGGATATAATTAAAGCTCTCAACTTTTTTTTGTAGTATCTCCCAAGCTAATATAAAGACCTATTTATAGTATTTAACTTCCTACACAAACTCTAATCTAAGTTGTACAAAAAAATAAAGTTTAACTCAACTAAAATAGGAAGTCTAAAATAAGGTATAAATGCATTAGTGCTATAACATTCATTTATGGCACCGCGGGGTTGATTTTCCAGCTTCGGGCGTCACGACATTGAAACAGTTACACTGCGGCACAAGATATTCTAATTTAGGCATCGCGGTGCTAAGTTTTTGAGTGCCGTAACACTCAGACCTATAATCTGCATCCAGTTATAAGTCTGTAGCTTCAGCCTTGTCGTCGTCTTTTCACCTTACTCTCAACTCCACGTCTTCTCCCTCTCTATAGAGTGATTCAAAACCATATCCAATATAATTTTTAATTACTATTCTTTATAATTCCCTCTTTAATTCAAAATCTCTCTAAGACTTTCCTTTGATCTATCCTCTCCACATCACATGCTCTTCTACTTGACTATGATTCCAATTAAGTTCTTACACAAGTTGAACTTAACTGAGGGTAGTAGTTTAGTCAATATATCCGCAGAATTTTTAGATGTTGATAACTTCAACATATTCACTTCTCCACTTTGTACAATATCTCTGATGAAATGAACTTTACATCAATTGTTTCTATCTCTTATAAGACACTCGATATTTGCTCAGAAGTATGACACTTTGACTATCACAATGTACACAAGCTTTCACTTTGCCAGTAGTTTGGAACAAATCCCTTTCAACCATGTAGCCTCCTTAATAGCTTCTCTAACAGCTATATATTTAGCTTCCGTAGTTGATAATATTACTACATGTTGCAAAACAGATTTTCAACATACGCCACATTTTAATTTATAGTGTAAATATAAATCCAGTTAACGATCTTCTTTTGTTAAGATAACTTACATAATTTGAGTCTACGTAACCTATTACTATTTTACCATTTGTGCTACCCTTCTTATATAGCAAACTAAGTTTGACGTTCCTTTCAAGTAGCTCACTATCCATTTGACAACAATTAATGATCCTTACTTAGATTTGCCATATATTTACTCACCACGCTCACTACTTCAATTATATCAGGCTTTATGCATATCATCGCATATATGATACAACCCACAACACTTGCATACTGTACATTTTATATTTTTAGTTTCTCTTCTTTAGTTTTTGGTGACTATACTACTAACAACTTGAAATGCATAGTCAATGGAGTTATAACAGCCTTTGCATAAGACATTCTAAATCTGTCAATGGCCATAAGTATATATCTCTATTGAGATTAGAATATAGCACCACTTTATTCCTAATGATATCTATATCTAATATTCTTTTGGTTGACCCCAATTTTTTCATTTCAAATTCACCACTTAATTGATCTTTCAAATTCTGCATCTTACTTTTATCTTTACATGTTATTAGCATGTCATCAATATAAAGTAGTATACATAAACAAACTGTTACTTAATGTCTTATAGTACATGGATCTATTATACTCACTCCTCGTAAAACTACACTGTAACATAAACTCATTAAACCTCCTATACAATTGTCTAAGAGATTGTTTTAGTCTATATAATGACTTTTTTAGTAAGCAAGCATGATCTTTTTTCTCTGGTTCTTCAAAATCTTAGAACGTCACATGTATATATCTTCTTCAAGTTTCCCATGAAAAAATATAATCTTGATATCCATTTATTCTAAATGCAAATTTAAATTTATGCACATAGCCAATAGAATCCTAATCGATGAATGTTTAACCACTTGAGATAATATCTAATGAAAATCAACTCTTTCTCTCTGAATGAATCTTTATGCTACTAACCTAGCCTTAAACTTTATAAGCGCTACCTCTAGGATCCTCCCCCATTGACTTTGTAAACCCATTTTCATCTTGTTAGTTTCTTCCCTTCAAGTTTAGCCATTAATTTTCATGTCTTATTTTTTTTACTAAGAAAACTAATCTTCTCCTCCATACCATGCTACCACATCTCTCTATTAGTACTCTTTATAGCCTCTTTGTAATTCTCAAGCTCATCATACTCAATAGTATAAGCAGTATTAAAGGCATAGGCTATTAAATCTACATAAGCATACCTTATCAGTGGCTTGTTTGTTCTCCTTAGCATATCTCTAGTAAGTTGATATTCTTCAAGTTCTGTCTCTAGGGTTTTAGCTTATTTCTGGGTGGCCTTTGAAGTACTTATGGGTGTTTACAATCCATCTCTCAGTGTTGTTGATTCTTTAAAATATTATCCCGAGTGCATATCAGGTCTTATCTCTTGTTCCACTTCTATTCTCGCTGTTTTTTATGGTGAAACTGTCCTTGGCACAAGTTGTTTCTTTTCCACTTCTTTTTGGTTTATCTCTATCAATGTTGATTCGTTGAACGTCACATCGATACTTATGATACTTTTTTGTGGCTTTATCTTTGTACACCACACTTGTATCCCTTTACTCTTTTTGGATATCCCAGAAATATTCCTTTCAAGGCTCTTAGTTCTAATTTACCTTATTTTATATGTATGAAGGCATGGTATCCGAATATCTTTAGGTGATCATATCTTGGAGTACTTTCCGACCACTTATCTTCCAGTATTTTAAAGTTAATCGCTAATAAGGAACCTTTATTGATTAGGTAGACTGTTATGACTACTGCTTCACTCTAAAATGCTTTAGACAACTCAGCACTTATCAACATACACCTTACTCTATCAAGTAAAGTTATGTTCATTCTTTCTACAAGACCATTCTGTTGGAGTGTCAACCTAACTTTTTTGTGTCTTGCTATACCATGTTTAGTACAAACTTTATCAAACTTTATATTGCAAAAACTTAAGACCATTATCTATCCTATGTTTCTTGACTCTTCTATTGGTTTGACTTTCTACAAGTATCTTTCAAGATTTTGAAATTCAAACACTTGGTCTTTACTCCTTAATTATACACTAATAATTTTCTTGAATAGTCGACAATCAACATTACAAAATGCATAGCACCTCCATATGGAGCTGTCTGTGCAAGTCTTTACAAATCTAAATGTATGTAGCTTAGTGTTTCTTTGGTTTTGGACTTTCTAATGTTAAACTTTACTCTATATGTTTTGTCAAGCATACAATTCTCACAAAACCTTAAAGGATGACTCTTTTTTTCACCAAGAACACATTTATCATACAACTTCTTAAAACCTTTTTCACTTAAGTGGCCTAGCTTTGTATGCCATAACTTAGTTTTCATATTTTCTATATTAGCACTAATCGATGCAGAACCACTAATGGCTTCTCCAAGCAATACATATAATCCGTTACATTCTCACTCTTTATCACCACCATGAAACCTTTAATCACTCTAAGTATCCTATTATCCGCCTTGAACGGAAAACCTATTTGATCTAGTTATCCTAAAGATAATAAGTTCCTCTTAAAATTAGGAACATGTCTTACATTCAACATTTCATTCTCCTTACCATCATGTAATTTCAACCTTACACTAGCTATTCCAATGACTTGGCATGTTATATCATTGCCCATTAATACTTTCCCTCTATTAATGGATTGATAGTTGATAAACAACATTTTATCTGGACACATATGGTAGGTATAATCCGTGTCAAGTATCTATTCACCGGTATTTTTTCTATTCGAGGTAACTAAGGTTTCTACACTATCGTAGTCTTCTTCATAGGTTACTGTAACATCACCTTTTTTTTTCTTGTCTTTGGCTTTCTTTTCTGGGTAATCCTTGATGAAGTGTCATTCTTTCTTATAACAATAGCACTTCTTCAGTTTGTCTCTTAATTTTGATCTTAAGTTCTTTTTCTTTTTACCTTTCATTTTATCGATCTTTCTCTCACAGCCAATCCATCTGTTGTAGTCTCTGATTTCTTCCTCAGTTCTTTTGAGTTTAGAGAGGCTTTCACATCTGTATTGTCAATGTCTCTCTATCATAGAGTATCTATAAAGAGCTCGTAACTAGATGGTAAAGAACTTAACAAGATTATAGCTTCATCCTCATCCTTTATCTTAACATCTATCATTTTTAGGTCGATAATTATCTTGTTGAAAGAGTCGATATGGTCTTTAATAGGTGTATCTTTAACTATAGTCAGTTGGTACAGCTTCTTCTTAATGTACAAATGATTTTCTAGGAACTTTATCATGTACATGGCATCAAGTCTCTTTCAAAGACCTATTGTTGTCTTCTCTTTAGATACCTCTCTTAAAACTTCATAACTTAACAAAGAACTATAGTGTTATAGGCTTTCTTTTGTACCAAATTTTGATCTAGGTCAGAACTTGATATCTCTGGCTTCTTTTTCTCACAAATGGTTACAACAATCTCCTCAAGGGCAGAGTCAAGTCATTGACTCACTAGTAAAGTCATTACCTTAAACTTCTATAGATTGAAATAGTTTTGCTTATTAAAGTTTTTAACTTCATACTTATGAATTGTCATAACCCTGGCTTTAATACCACTTGTTGAGATATTTCAACCATAGGTAATTGAGAACGTGATATAAAAGAAATAAATAAAGGTAAAAGAAATGCAAAAACAAAAAAGCACACAAGTATTTATATAGTTCGACAATTGCCAACATCCATAATGGATCAAGATCCTAGCCTATTTTATTAATGAATTAATCACACAAAAAATCTCACAAAGTATTTCTCTCTTTTGGGATATAATTAAAGCTCTCAATTTTTTTTAAGATGTGTCTCAAGCCAATATAGAGACCTATTTATAGTATTTAACTTTCTAAGTAAACTCTAGTCTGAGTTATCTAAAGAAATGAAGTTTAGCTCAACTAAAATACAAAGTCCAAAATAAGGTATAATCGCACTAGCGCCGTGGCATTCATTTGTGGCACTGCGATATTAGATGTTTTAACTTAGGTGCCGCGATGTTAGATATTCTTAGCGACGTAACACTCAAACCTAAAATCTGTATTTGGCTCTAAGTCTCCAACTTCAACCCTATCATCATTCTTTCATGTTACTTTTGACTCTATGTTGTCTTTTTTTTATAGCATGTTTCAAAGTCATATTTAATATAATTTTTAATCACTATTCTTCATAACTTTATAAAAAGAAATGCTAGGAAGTGAATTCAATGATCAAGAGGTCAACACCACTCGGTTTTTGCTCATTACATCTATGTGGGCAGTTTATCTAGACTATACCGAACATGAAGAGTGATATTTACATTCACAAGGCATATTCTATCTTTAAAACAACATATGATAATGCAAAAACTAGGAAATGCTTATCTTGAAACTGAGTTTTAAACCCTATTCTTCTAAGAACTTAAGGACTCTTTAATTGGAGTGTTGAGACTTTATGTGCAACTCTAAGTTTTCTACTTTTCCTAAATAAAATGTGAGTGAAAAAGAAAAATGTGGGTGGTGTTAAATTTAAATACATAGAATTAATTTAATTCTAATAGGTAAATAAATTATGATATATGTAAAAAATTTACGATAATTTATTTCTTCTAAACTTCAATAATGTTTGTTAGTTTTCTATAAAGGTAGGTTCAAAAGTTTTCAACCCTTTTTATTTTAGGCTATTTTAGAGGTTTGAACTTTTAATTTAAAAAGTGTTCAAATCTATAATTAATAGTGTCAAAAATTAATGTTAGATTGGATTAAGTTAGAATTTTTTTATTTTATTAAACATTAATATATTCATCAACAATTTATTTTTTCTTTCAAAGTTTAATTATACAAATAAATTTTATGAAAGAAAATAATATTTGAACTTTTAAAGTTTAAAAAAAGATATAATTATTTTATTTATAGTATTTAATTAAATTTTAATATTTTTTAATTAGAATAGAGGATATAATTATATTTTTACTATTTTTAATTATTTTATTAAAATTGAGAATATAATTATACTTTTATTTTTTTTATAAAATAAATAAAAATCGTTAGCAAAAAAAGTCTAGGTAAAATTTTTGAAGAATATTAGAATATGTACGGCTGTCTCTTCCAATCTTAGAATCCAGCAGCAGCAGTTAATCGCGGAGTTTGTTTACATTTTAACAACGCCGGCAGAAGCATTGTCTCCCTCGCTTATGTTTCAGTGCTCAGTCAACGGAGCGAACCAAACACATTACATTCACCAAAACAAGCGGAAGGATTGCCTTTTTTCATCTTTTATAATTTCGTTTGGGTTTCTGTATTGTATATGCAAAGGTCGTTAGCTTTGATCAAATTCCTTCTACCATGAAAATGGCACTTCGATCGTTACTCCGAACTCGCAACCTCACCTCCTCCTCCTCCTCCTCTTTTTCACTCCGCTTCTTTCCCCTCAATCACTTCTGCACCCAAAGCGACGCCGTAAAACCCGCCCTCGACCTCCCAAACCTCGAACCCTCAAACGACGCCGAATCTCTCTCGCAGCTCCTACTGACTCACCACAACCCGTTTCACGCCATGGAGTCCTCTCTCCAACTCCATGGCATCACTCTTTCAACTCATCTCCTAAACCAAACACTCCTCCGTCTCCAACACTCTTCCAAAATTGCCCTCGCTTTTTTCCACTATTCTCAATCCTTACCCTCCACCCCTCTCTCCCCCACCTCTTACAATCTCATGATCGACATTCTCTCCAAAGTCCGCCAATTCGACGTCGCGTGGCAGCTCATCATACAAATGGACCAAAACAATCTCGCCCCCATTTCTTCCGCTTTCTTGATATTAATCCGCCGATTAATCGGCGCCGGCCTCACGCGCCAGGCAATTCGCGCGTTTGATGATATGAAATGTTTCATCGACAACAATGATGAAGCTAATTACCATTTCTTGCTCGATACTCTCTGTAAATACGGCTATGTGAAAGTCGCTGTCGAGTTTTTTAATAAGAACAAGTTCGAGATTAAGCCCGATGTTAAAATGTACACGAGTTTGATCTACGGGTGGTGTAAAATTCATCGGATTGACATGGCGGAGAGGTTTTTAGGGGATATGATAGGGCGAGGAATCGAGCCAAATGTAGTGACTTATAATGTTTTGTTAAATGGGGTTTGTAGGAGGGCGAGTTTGCATCCAAACGAAAGATTTGAGAGAACGATAAGGAATGCCGAGAGAGTGTTCGATGAAATGCATAAGAGAGGGATTGAACCCGATGTCACTAGTTTTTCAATTGTGTTACATGTGTATAGCCGGGCTCATAAGCCCCAGTTGTCGCTTGATAAGTTGAATTTGATGAAAGAGAGAGGGATTTTTCCAAGTGTTGCTACTTATACTTCTGTTGCTAAGTGTCTTTGTTCGAGTGGGAGGCTTGATGATGCAGAGGAGTTGCTTAACGAGATGGTGAGGAACGAGGTTAGTGCTTCTGCTGCCACTTATAATTGTTTCTTTAAGGAGTATAGGGGCAGGAAGGATGCAGATGGTGCACTGAAGTTGTACAGGAAGATGAAGGAGGATGGTATGTGTGTGCCAAGTTCGCATACGTATAATATATTGATGGGGATGTTCATGGATTTGAATAGAATGGTAATGGTGAAAGAGATATGGAATGATATGAAAGCAAATGGGTTGGGGCCCGATTTGGATTCCTACACTATGTTGATTCATGGGTTGTGTGAGAAGCAAAAGTGGAAAGAGGCGTGCCAGTTTTTTGTTGAGATGATAGAGAAGGGTTTGCTTCCTCAAAAGGTTACTTTTGAGACCCTCTATAGAGGATTAATACAGTCTGATATGCTGAGAACATGGAGAAGGTTGAAGAAGAAGCTTGATCAAGAGTCAATTACTTTTGGTTCGGAGTTTCAGAACTATCACTTAAAGCCTTATAGGAGATGATGCACAGGTCCTCTGCAACTTGAACCAAATCATCAGCTATGGAGGTGACTCAACGGATCTAATTTTCTACAAACTTTAAATTAGTTACTTGTTATGGTGTTATTAAGCTGTTCAATGATCTACATGAATCTCTTTGTTAACTGTTAACACTGGTTAATTTGTCCATGGCTGCAGCATTTTAGACATATTAAGTGTAGATGTAAAGAGAGAAATCATGATATATCAAAGTGCCAGCTATAATCCAGCTCTAAGTGACACACCGGATTGCATCATCACATGGTTACTTCCTGCTGAGGTTTACTCTATTTTTCAGGACCTATTCTGCACATTTCATCAAGTGGTGGAATTAAAATCATGTATTCTTTTGATAGAAATCCAAGTTTTGAACAAGCACAGATGGTTGGGAGGTGTTTTTGATACTTTAGATCTAACCCATTAAATATAGCTGGATGTAAAAAGAGTTGGAATAAATCATAATTAGAATATTTAGATGTAAATCTTTACAGAAAAAGAATTGAAATAAATCAAAATTAGAATATATAAGGAGTATTGGTTCTTGTAGTTACATCTTTATTTACTAAATTGTTATTTGTTTGTACCATATTTAATTACTCTTTGGATTAACTCCAAATTGCTAATGATGGGATTAAGTTTTAATATATTTGACATAGGAGGTTTCCAACAATTTCAGGGAGTGTATTGATGCTTTCATGTCTATCAGAACTGATGTAGGCTACATATGTTCCTGGTGCTAGTTTAGTTGAATACCTGTGACAGACCATAGGATCTGATCTTATCTTTTACTGCCTGTTATTGCCGAGTTGGTGTGTTTGATTATGGTAATTGTATTTGTAGTATGAATGGAGACTGGCAGTTAATTTTTGCTATGGTTTGGAAACTTGGGCTTAGGTCATTAGGCTAGTTGATTTTAATTACTGATGACACATTATAATTATATGATCAAATAGTAATCACAGACTGCAAATCATCTGATTATAGCAGGCTACAAGGCAGAAGTATGGCCTTTAGAGGAATGCCCATTGAAGATTTACTGTATAATCTTGATTTTTGTTTATCTTTCTGATTGTTGCCACTGAGTCCATTTGTTTGGTTGTGGTGTTTGTGGTGTACCTGGAGGTTGACAGATTATATTTGCAGCGGTCAAGCACTTGGATTCAGTTGTTTTAAGTTGTGAGGCATGAACATAGGTTTCCTCTCAATATTTCAATGTTTTGAGTTTAAAATGTTACTTGTGCATCATATACTTGATTGTTTTACCTGGTTAACACAAGTGACTAATGTATTTAAACTTGCAAATTAAAGTGTAGAAGAATTGCTAAAAAGAGCAATAACTCAACTGGAAGAAGATCAGCCAGCTGAATATGGTGAGGGTGGAAGAATAGAGTTAGAACAGCAATGGAAAAGAAAGAAAATGCGAAACATACTCGTATTGGTGAGCTTCTTAAATCAATTGGTGCATTTGGTGGTTTTGCCTCTGTGATACCCAATGAAAGGAGGATATTGCATGACAGGACAGATCACAGGCTCTTTAATGCTTATTTAATCTGCAAATCCAGCATATTTTCAAGTTGTTGACTGAAGATGAACGTTCCACTAGGGAATGAAATCTTCAAAGTCAAGGGCTATGGTCTCATATTATGTTGAATGTCCGGAACATTTCTGTGCAGATTTTGGGTGGTGATTGTCTATTGTACTCAAAATTGGCTGTTGCTTGATGAAGTAACATCCAGAAAAGAAACTGCCAAATACTGCAAATAAACTTTGAAAAATTCAGATGCCTCTTGCTCATTGTACAAAAATGTTTAAATTTAGAGCACAGCTCCTGAATTTTTTTTTTGTTCATCTAGGTTGAAGTTAGATTACAAGTTATGAAAGCTTTTCATTTCAAAAAAATATTAGTCAACTTAAGTCCCATCAAATTTTGGTCTGCGCCTCTAAGTTTTGAACATATTCTTCTGTCGATATTCTGCTTTGATTTGATTTGAAAGTCTTGACAAGGCAAGAACAGGTGCTGCTGACAAACAGACGGTAGCTGCTTGACAAAAATATCCGTTTACATATATCATAGAATAGATTATTACTTCGTGCAAATTGTAACTGGCTTATTGCAGATGCACTTCTAGATTGAATAGCTCTTACAGGTTTTATAACCTTCTACAAATATATCCAAACATTCATCTTGATTTTCAGGACCTCAGCAGATAAGATTTTAATTACATTAAAATCATCCCGAATGAGATTTTAAACTTATATCTTCATGTTACACAAGTCCGTCCCTCAAAAGAGGTACCCTGCCCAGTTTTGCCCCTTAAAATTGAAAAATACTCCTCATAATCAATATCTCGAGCAATCATGTGACTATCCAACAACAGTCCTAAATCATACTGCAAAATAATTGCAAACTACATGCACAAAATAGATCTCCAATTCTCAAGCCATAAATTATTCAGATGAATAACAGGAGCAAACTCCATATTATCTTGAAAACATATGAACAGAGGATCGCTAAACAGTAAAGATATGTTTAGTGAAATTACAATATCTGCACATGTGATCACTCGTTTGTTATCTGCAGTTTTGGTGCTCTATTTGATCTCTTGGAAATCCTCCTCAAAATCTGTTACAGGATATACTGAGGGCGAATACTTCAAAATAGTTGAGTCCCAGATTTTGACAAAAGTTTTATGGATGTTATCAAAATTGAATTCTAAACAATTGTTTTTCCAATTATCAGTACAAAAAAATTCTTCAATATCTAAGTCAACTTGAGGAAGCTCAATCAACCCATCTCCATACTCAACACTTTACATGTCAAAGAAGCTGAACTGGATCGGCAAATAACCTTACTACTTGGAGATTTTATCAGCAGATCGCGAAGTGTTTTCAGCAGATTGACGCACCTTTTCAACTGATGCAGAAGAGCTAGCAGATTCTTCAGTTTCCACGAGTTTGCGAAGTCTCTCCTGAAGAACTCTCACTCTATCCTCAGTTTTGCGAAGCTTTCTCCATCTGTAAGTTGTCCAGAGAGCAAGACCACCATATACAACTATATAAGAAGCCCACACATAAGGATATGTTTCTGCATGTTCTTTGATCTTCTGGTACTGTTCAACAATTCCACTGAATCCAGCAGCTTGGGAGCCAGTGGGTGACTGATGCCCTTCACTATTTTGCTCAGTTGCCATTTCCTTTATATGCTTTCACTGTCTTATTGAAGAAAAAAAACATAATGAAAATTTATTTCTGTATTCTACATGAAACCGAAATTACACAATCTGAAATGTTGAGCTTGATTTACTGGGGATAGCAGTAACATTGATATATTCATAACCGGGAAAAAGGATCCAAGTTGAATTGCTTAGTTAAGCAATCACAAATATAATCTAGGACAATTAATCAGAGCCAATTCTTTTTTTTTTTTTAAAGATAGAGAGAAAAATTTAAGCTGAAACCGCATCATGGACTATCAACCTCCAGAAACACCAGTGCATGCCATATGATGAAAGCAATCACATAAGAATAAATCCACATCAATTTTTCCACATAAACCAACAAGCTTCTAAGTTACTAATTCCCCGGTTCTAAAATGGGTTCTTAAACATCCTCAGTCATTTCAGGCTCAAAATTCTCCTCTATGAATCCTTCCCCTATTACCCTCTTCTATTTACATCTTTCCTTACAAATCTCACGTTTTAAGCAACTGGGTCACCCGTAAAACCAGCATTTTGAAGCTATTATTCAACAAAGCACACATTTTTTAAACAAATCAATAGGGTATCCAAGAATCTAAACGAGCAAGCAGCCAACAATGTCATCGATATATGCATGCTTAATTGTAAATCCCATAATCTATAAAGAAAAAAAAGATGAGGCAAGCACGTGAACAGTGTGCACATAGAGATGTAGAAAACGGAATTACCTGGATATGGAAGAAGATATTTCGGTAAACCAAGGAGAGAATATTATAAAACCCTAAAAAGACAAGGGTTTAAGATGCCATTAGCCAGCCAGCCCAAAGTCAAAGTTGAAGTTATAGATAGAGCCCAATACTTTTAACGCCCTCGAGAATCATTAAAAAGAAAAACAAGGAAATTTTTCGGAAATGAACCAAAATTTAAGTTATTATTTTTTTCTAGTCTTAAATGTAAAAATTAAATTTTTTTAGTAAAAAAAAAATTAAAGTTAGATAATTATACTCCTAATTAATATTTTCTCTCCATCGAAAATATCTCATTTGAACCTAACACATACTTTTTGAAAAAAACACTCTTAAATCAATATTATGTAAATTGTCGATTTCAAATACAACATTGTGTACATCAACATCTTCTTACACCGGTGATATTATGTAAATATGAGAAATGGCCGATAATTAGCAAATTTTAAAATTTGAGATAAAATTAGTAGTTTAAGTTAAAAATAATAAGATTGTAAGTTAAATAAGTGAAATATAGGTAGATAGTGTTGAAAATGTATTAAAAGGGCCAAAATCAATCAAAAAAAAAAAATTGTGAATGTTGATGGCACCACATGACGTACTGATAACTTAAAATTTTAAATTATAATAGTAATTTAAATTTTTATCTTTTGAACTTGTGTAATTTAATGATATAAAGTTGATAACAATTATTATTATCATTGAATTACATGAGATCAAATGATAAAAATTTAACTTGTTATTTTAAGTAGAAAAAGTTAAGTTAAAAGAATCACACTCCATATATAATTAATAATTTTATACTTACATAATTAGAATACATATTTTGCATATATATAATTAATAATATTATATTTATATAATCAAAATACATATTTTGCATTCTAATTAATGTAACATCTAATATGTTAATTGAAAATTAATGTTGTATAAATATTATATTAATAAAAATTAAAAAAAAATAATTACTTAATAAATAACAGTCATTAATGAGTAACATATCAATTAAGATATAAAAATATGTACACCAACTATGTAAAAAAAAAAAAACCAACTATGTAAAAACAAAAAAGTGATCATAGTTGCACTTTTCCCATTCCTATCAAAACCAATGCCCATCACCAAAATAACTTTAATGATCTTTACATAATAAGCCATATATGCAAAGCAATTCTTCAAGATTGGGCCCCATGTTGCTAACCTCGAATTCAGTTTATCAAATTCTTATCATTAATGGGGTAAATGGATTTATAGCTACATTTTAGCGGAATAAATTCTTATTATTAATTTAGTTTTGAAAAATACCAAAATCCCCCTACTTCACATAATAACAAATGTAAACCAAGTCACTCAATCACTTTCAACTATTATAAATATTTTGTGAGGAGAAAAATATATACTCCATAGAATAAATTAGATGGATTATTAAATATAAATTAATAGAAGTTGATCTTCAAAAATTATAAATAATAATAAGTTTGAAATATTTTAATTAACATTAAATTCTTGTAATTATACGAAAAAATATTTGAAGATTAATTTTTAAAACTTTATTATGAACATGAATTACTTTATAATAATCAGAAAATAAATATAAAATACTAAAAATTAATACATACTAAAAAATTATTTTCCAGTATAGATTAATTTTTTCATTATGAAAATAAAATAAAAAAATTATTTTCATTGTATCAAATAATAAAATATTTTTCATTAGAGAAACTATTTTTAATTATAATTTATGATAAGTAATGAAAAATATTTTTTATTAATGAAATATTATTTTATATTCTAAATTATATATAAAAAATTTCAATTATATTCAACTCATAAAAAATGACTTTTCACTATAACTAACTAAAAAAGAATACCACAAATAAGGAAAACAATTGTGTTCTATTAAAAAAAATATTTTTTAAAACAATAATTATGATTATTGATAAAAATTAATTTTTATTATGAATATAATTATGAATATTTGTTTATTTCTTTTAAATTAATTTCAAATAATGAAAAAAATATGAGATGTTTTTAATGTTATTCCCCACAAAACTCATATTCTTTTTAAAGCTTTATTTCAATTTAATGTTAATTAAAATACTTCAAACGGATTCGTCTTTACAATATTATAGCTCAAAGTTGCCTCTATAAGATCCCACTTAAATAGAAATCTTACTCTATAAAAATGTTAAACGAAGGGTGAGCTATCAACTCGGTAAATAAACTTGTGCAGAAAATATGAGAGCATATACACATATCTCTTTAGAGAACATTTTAATACGAAGTTACAACAATATAATCATTTAAATAATAGTAAATATTTTATCAGTATTAAATTTTATAGATGTTTTAATAAAAGTCAATCTCAATAAGTGTAAGGACTAGTAAATTACACATATCTCTATATTGATATGATATTGTATACTTTGAACTTAGACTTTTATAGATTTACTCTTGGACTTTACTTTAAAAGGCCTCAAACTAATGAAAATATTATTTATACCCTATATACCTATTATCTTCCTCATTTATAACCAATGTGAGATTTTATTTGTATTTTTAACAATTTTCTCCTAGAATAAATAACCACACTATTCTTCATGGTTTGATTCTCCCATCAAACGATAATCCTTCATGGCTTTCTATTTTGTTTTCACAGAAGATGTCAAATTATTAACCATAGAATTTGGGAGATCTTGAACCTATAAGTTAAATTTATTTTCTTAGGAATACTAGTTGGATCTCTCAAAAGTTTGGGCTAAGATAATCACTTTGGATGTGTATCGAGCTTTACAAGTCTTTAATTCAAGACTTCAAACTCAATCAAGATCAATAAATCAAAATAAAGAATTACAAACAAGAACAAATTTGTAGTGGTTTGATTCAATGTGAACTTACATTCACGTTACCAAACTTAACCAACTCACTTTAAATGCACTAATAAAAAGTTTTTTTTTACAACAATAATATATAGAAGCATAACGATTATAGGATCAAAATTAAAACAATGAGATATTTGGTGCTAGGTATCGCACTGTATCCATTAATGGAGTTTTTCAAGATCCTTTGTTTGGCTCAAAGCAGTTCCTATTTTTAATCCAAAAAAAGAGGGTCAAAAAAGAAGGATCTTGTTGGGTGTTCGTTATTATAGGGTGCTTGCATGTGGGATGAGTTTATCATACAAAAATTATACATATCTCATATATATATGTGCACAGCAGAAGATTAATACAATACAATGAACACATGTAATACATATTTATTAAATGAAAAACGATATTGAGAAATATAATCCATGAAGCTTTTGGATTAATTTGCTTGAAGTCCACTATGAAATGAATCTTTAATCAATCCTAACAATCAACAAGGGTGAGTTTGATTGTCTAGAATAGCAGTATGTTAATCCAGCATTTTGTTTAACTCTTAAACTTGATTCAAAGTTAAACTCTTTAACTTAATTAAATTTGCTTTTCTTTTTATTCAACTCTTGAATAATTAAAACAAATCTATTTTAGTTATTACATTTAGTAACCATTTATTTATTTGTTTTGTTGTTCTAACACTTAAAACACAAAACAAAGAATTTCAATTTCTCAAATTAAAATAGCTACCAAAATTGCAAAATCTAAAAACCTAAAACTTTTTGAATTTTGAATTTCATTTCCCTTTATATATTAATGCATAAATTTAAAACTAATTTAAATTTTATTAGCATTTAATTTAACTTAACCTAACCTTAGTTAACATTTAAGCTTAGTTATGTTAGTTTAACTTATCCCTTAAATTAATAAATATTTAAATATTCTAACCATAGTTAACTAACTTAACTATAATTAGGTTAACCTTTACTTAACTATTAAGTAGGGTTAACTTAACTTAACTATATGGTTAACTTTTAATCATAGTTAAGTTAAATCATTTATTCAACAATTAAATAAATAAATATTTATTTTAATTATTTAACAATTAAATTATCATAAAGTAAAATTACTTTTATATCCGTACTAGGTTACCATATTAACCTAAAGTGGGTTCCACTATTTAACCATATACTTAAGTTAACTTAACCTTAGTAAATTGTTGAATTATACTGTATTGAACCATTTAATACGGTAAACTGCCCAAGTGCTCAAAGAGTACATTTCATATTGGGACTCTCTAGGTCTACACCCGATTTGTTAAATGGAACTATTCCATGAATCCGTAATCGATGCCCCACGCACACGTTATGAATATTACAAATCAGCGTGTTAGACCATACAAGTTGAGATCATAACATATATGTATAATCATTCCATCATTTATACCTTGGATATGCAGAGATATAGATCAGCACCGTCAAATCCCCATTTGCTCATCTATAATCTTATCTCCAGATTCGTATCTCGATAAACAATATATGCAAACACTTTTCTATATTATTTAACCCTGTGAAAATTTTTTTTTCCGAGTTTATGCTTGTGGCCACAAGACTTTATGAAATACAATCTTAGAGCATTAGATATACAACTTACCTACGTAAGCTGACGAATCCCGTATCTACGCACACTAGACTCTATGAGCATCGGACCATACCCAACGACACATAACTGTCAGACCATGAAAGGTCTTTGACATATGTGGAACCAAAGCATGGTGGATCACTCACAAGACCACCGTGGCGCTCAGGTCAAAGGACCACGATTACTACTTAACTCGAGAGGACCTTCCTTTGACGACTTCATAGGATATCTATTGGGGTCCTCATGAGTCTATTCAGTATCCAGTTCTGACTGAATACTCGTATGCCTATACAAGCTCTAAGCTTTTGGTCAGCTAAGAACAATCATCTGAACCAGTCAGATATAGACATACACTAATCTATATAAAGTGAATTCATCGATAGATCCATATTGGTGATCATAGATCAGGAACATTATGTTTGACACATACTTACATAATGATATTTCTTAGCACCTATTGCAACTTTTTGCAACTATATCATTACAAGTATACTCTCAGGTTTTTATCCCATTATAAACAAGGTTTTAACTCTTTAGAGTTCGCTGACTCTTATAAACTGATAACTCTTAACAGTGCTAACTCTTAGCATTTATAACTCTTAGCTTTTCTAACTATTAGTTCTGATCTAAACTCCTTTAAACTAGATCTGAACTCTTTCAGATCAAATAATATATATAATGTTACAAGCATTATATCATATAAATATGATATTAATAATTTTTATTCGAAATATTTATTGTATAAATATTAACAATTAATATTCATACAATATTGGAATGGCACGTGAGCACTAGCTCCAACAAACTCCCACTTGCTTTAGTGCCATACGTACTGGTATCTCATACCAATACACTCCACGTGTTTCTGAAACACTATAGGGGTTTAGGCTTATGGGGTTCCCTACATTATTCATGGATTGTTCCGTAGATGTTATTACAACTCTTGTACTCAAGAACTTTCTAATCATGTGATATTTAGAGTTCACATGATCAAAATACTGGTTTGCCTTATGGTTTCTTGGCTTGAGAAATTACCGTTATTTTGCAATATAGTAGGATAGGATCCATTGAGCTTGAAACTATTCAAAGCTCTGCAATTAATTTGAATATCCAGATTTACGTCATTTGCTGGCTTCTTAAGCCGCAACACATTCTACCTCTAAGGCAGAATTAGCTATGGACATTTACTTACACACATTTAACTAGCTTCGGTACTGATAAAGAGAAACATATAACTAGATGTAGACTTTCTACCATCCAGATTAGACGAAAGTCTGAATATGTGCGTTCTTTCATTTGTAAGAAATATTTCTCCACATTATATAAACTTATCATATATACCTCTCAAGTATTTCAGATATGTTTCATAACCATTTAATGGTCATGATCTAGATTAAACAGATACCAGCTTGTAACACTTACAACCATCTAAATCAAGATTTTGTAATAGGATGGTATGCATAAAGCTATTTTTAGCTTATGTATCTGAGACGTTAGATACTCTAACTCTCTCATCTTCTTCCCGAGGATACTTCCTCTAAGAAAGATAAATGCCATGTCTAAAAAGGACTTTAACTGTCTCACAGTCAATCAAGTTGTACATTTTCATAGACTTAGTCTATGTACGAAGATTGAGAGAGTCTTGTTAGCTTCCTAGCTATATCTCCATAAAGCTTTATACCTACTATACATGAAGTCTCTCTCAAATATTTTATGAAGAAGTTCATTACACAAATAACACTTATCTGATTTACTTGCTATATACCAACATCGTTTCCAATGTTGAGTATATATTTTTCACTTTAGAGAACTAAAAAGATAATCACACTCTCACTACCCTTTCTGAACACACGCGCTTCCTCTTTATTCTTGATAAAACCAGACTTTCTGATTTCATCATATAAACAAAGATTCCAGTTTTGGAAAAATTGTTTAAGTCCATAAATGGACTTCCTCAATTTGCACAATATATTAGAAGTTAGGCTTGGATGCAAAAACATCAAGTTGTTCTATACATATCTCTTACTCGAGATATACACCCCAGAACACCTTACTTACATCTATTAGCCAGTCCTTAAATTATAATATGCGACAATAGCCAACAAAATTCAAATTGACTTTGATATGATTACTGATGAAAAAGGTTTCCTCATTACCGATCCTAGATCTCTGAGTGTAATCTTTCAACATCAGTCAGGCCATAAAGGACTATTTCTTCAGACAGGGCCCACACTTTCATTGCATAAACTGATTTACTGCTAATAAAAACAAAATTTCTATAAGAAGCACAACTAAGTCCTAGACTTAATTGTCATGCGTAGAGTCAATTTTGAATTTTATGGTATCTTGCCATTTTCCCGAACGATGTCAAACATCATCTCTCCAAAAGTTATAGGATCCTTTTTTTCAACTAAGAAAACAGCAATAGCACCTTCAGGTATCAATCATACCTAAATGATGGCCTTGATATCCTTTTCAACTTATGAACATAGTGTGTTAAAGGTATTTCACTTAATTGAAATTAAAACTCCACCAATGATTCATCTATATTGACTTCATCTAGTTCAATCTCTCTATAATCTCTACAATCTATGAGAAACTCTTTCTCTAGGAATGTGACATCATAAGAAACGAACATATTTCATTCATTTGAATTATAGAATTAGTATCCCATTATACACTTGAGATACAAAATGAACCAATACTTGTACTGTTGGATACATATTTATCCTGTTGCATAACTTTTATACAAGGAGGGCAATACCAAGCCTTAACATACTTAAGACTCGTTTTCCTTTTAGTCTATATCTCATACAGAGTAGATGGAATGATTTTTGATGAAATTATATTCAATAAGTGAGTATCAGTTATAAAACATAATTTCATAAATATTGTAGAAGATCGGCGATTCTCAATATCAATCAGATTGTATCTAATATAGTCTGATTCCTATTTTTCTAAACATGTTTATGTTGGGAAGTATCTTGAGGACTATGTTGAGTGAAAATCATATTCTCATTTAAATAATTTATAAATTTACTGATTATATATAAAATACTTTGATCTAATCGAAAGCACTCAATATACATAAGGGTTTATTTCTTTACATTCATAGTCAGAACATTTTGTACACTTCAAAAATTTTCTAACTTGCGCTTCCTAGAAACACATGTCCATTTGGTGACTAATCACTATAAAGACAATGAAGTATCAAAATAACCTATAGCAGTAAGGTTTATTAGACTAAATTCCTATATGTACCAGATCCAATAAACTAGTGGCTTAGCGTCTTACACCTATATAAAGATTCGATCATATTAGCATTTGAAGTCTTAACAGCTACCATATATAGGAAATCTCCATTACCTGTGTGAAGTTAAACTTCTCATTTCTTAGCAATTAAGCATTTCTCAAATCATGTAACATCTTGCAAATATGAGAATAACAAGTGGTATCTCATACCCTTGCAAAATTAACATCAAATGCTAATGAAATGTTAATGTTTGGTCAAACAAATATTTAATAAGTCAAGGTGTGATGAATAGTAATATTTACTATATCAAACCTTATAACGGTAGAAACATTTTTCATTATGACTTATCTCTATCTGTGGTTTAGAAATATCAAATATTTTTGAATCTAGAACTATTCTTAGATTCATAAGTAAGTCTTAAATATTTTATTCAGTACCCTATAGTTATTAGGTATTTATTAAGATTACTAACGGATTGCTTGTACTCATCTTATCTCTATAAAACAAGTATCTTATCTCTATAAGATAAATTAGGAGATGTGTAGCAGAACATTTCTAATTGTTAATTAATAATGCTTTAGATCATGGGCATAACTATTATACATTTTTTAATCTAAAAATGCCCTTCCACTGCTTTACTTAATCCTTTTAATCTCTCAAACGGGATAACGACAGTTTAAAATTTTAAACTATTCAATAAGAAGTGGACCTTATTGGCATTTTACTCCAGCCTCACGCTAAAGTAATATTGGCTTTTGTAAATCCAACAGGTAGACAACTCTTGTCAATTGTATCTCATACAACTCTTACTACTGATCCTAAATACACCTTATCCTTACGCTAAAGCAATATTGGATAAGTGTATTTCAGATTAAATTGTCAAAAGTCAAATATATATTACTGACATTATCCTCACGCTAAAGCAATATTGGATAATATGTTCGCATATATTTGACTCATCTCATATTTTACTGGAATTAGATCAAGTCACACCGACCAAATCCATCACGCTAAAGCAATATTATGAAAGACCATAATGACCCGTCTTACACCGTATTGACAAGACGGACCATTTAAAATATTATCACATAATATAATAAATTTCAATTTAATTAAGAGAGATTTTAAATACAGGCTTTCATTACATGCTTTTATCTCATAAGAGATTATTCTCAATCAATTATTTATTTTTGTACAAGCACAACTAACCCTCACAAGTAGGGCTCCCATTGTGGTTACAAAAAATAAATAAAATAAAATATTATTTTCTTGGTTTATCATGTAAATTAATAACTATTATTATTACATCTCATAAACCCCCCTATACAAAAATTAAAAAAATTTACTCAATTTTTTTTAGTGCGAACGCCGCGGTGTTGGTCTTATAACGCTGAAGCGCTAGGGCTTTACAAGCCTTAGCACAGTTTTACCTGCACTGGGGCGCCAGACATCCAGCGCCCCCGCGCTGGACATGAGCGCTGCGGCGTTTCAGGTGCAGTTTTTACCCGTTTGTATTTTTAACACTTAAAATGCACCCCAACAGCCTCGAAACTTGTCCTACAACTTAGCCAACACTTAGTCAATAGTAAAAAATCACCCATAACAACACAAAATTGCTCTTATACTAATTGTTGGGTGTTCGTTATTCTAGGGTGCTTGCATGTGGGATATGTTCATCATACAAAAAATTATACATATCTCATACATATATATGCAAAGTGGAAGATTAATACAATATAATGAACACATGTAATACATATTTATTAAATGAAAAATGAGATTGAAAAATATAACCCATGAAATCTTTGGATTAATTTGCTTAAAGTCCACTATGAAATGAATCTTTGATCAATCCTAGCAATCAACAAGGGTGGGTTTGATTGTCTAGAATAGTAGTATGTTAATTCTGCATTTTGTTCAACTCTTAAACTTGATTCAAAGTTAAACTCTTTAACTTAATTAAATTTATTTTTCTTTTTATTCAACTCTTAAATAATTAAAACAAATCTATTTTAGTTATTACATTTAGTAACTATTTATTTATTTATTTTGTTGTTCTAACACTTAAAACACAAAACAAAGAATTTCAATTTCTCAAATTGAAATAGCTACCAAAATTGCAAAATCTAAAAACCTAAAACCTTTGAATTTTGAATTTCATTTCACTTTATAAACTAATGCGTTAATTTCAAACTAATTTGAATTTTATTTGTATTTTAATTTAACTTAACCTAACCTTAGTTAACATTTAACCTTAGTTAAGTTAGTTTAACTTAACCCTTAAGTTAAATAAATATTTAAATATTCTAACCATATTAACTAACTTAACCATGGTTAGGTTAACCTTTACTTGACCATTAACTAAGGTTAACTTAACTTAACTATATGGTTAACTTTTAATCATAGTTAAGTTAAATTATTTATTTAACAATTAAATAAATAAATATTTATTTTAATTATTTAACAATTAAATTATCATAAAGTAAAATTACTTTTATATCCGTACTAGGTTACCATATTAACCTAAAGTGGGTTCCACTATTTAACCATATACTTAAGTTAACTTAACCTTAGTAAATTGTTGAATTATACTGTATTGAACCATTTAATACGGTAAACTGCCCAAGTGCTCAAAGAGTACATTTCATATTGGGACTCTCTAGGTCTACACCCGATTTGTTAAATGGAACTATTCCATGAATCCGTAATCGATGCCCCACGCACACGTTATGAATATTACAAATCAGTGTGTTAGACCATACAAGTTGAGGTCATAATGTATACGTATAATCATTCTATCATTTATACCTTAAATATGCGGGGATATAGATCAACACCGTCAAATTTTCATTTGCTCATCCATAATCTTATCTCTAGATTCGTATCTCGATAAACAATATATGCAAACACTTTTGCTATATTATTTAACCCTGTGGAAAACTCTTTTTTCGGGTTTATGCTTGTGGCCACAAGACTCTACGAAATACAATCTTGGAGCATTGGATATACAATTACCTACGTAAGCTGATGGATCCCGTATCTACGCGCACCATACTCTATGAGCATCAGACCATATCCAGCGACACATAGCTGTCAAATCATGAAAGGTCTCTGACATATGTGGAACTAAAGTATAGTGGATCACTCACAAGACCACCGTGGCGCTCAGGTTAAAGGACCACGATTACCACTCAACTCTAAATGACCTTCCTTTGACGGCTTCATAGGATATTTATTGGGGTCTTCGTGAGTCTATTCAGTATCCAGTCCTGACTGAATACCCGCATGCCTATACAAGCTCTAAGCTTATAGTCAGTTAAGAACAACCATCTGAACCAGTCAGATATAAGCATACGCTAATCTATATAAAGTGAATTCATCGATAGACCCGCATTGGTGATCATAGATCAGGAACATTATGTTTGTCATTACAAGTATACTCTCAGGTCTTTATCCCATTATAAACAAGGTTCTAACTCTTTAGAGCTCGCTAACTCTTATAAACTGATAACTCTTAACAGTGCTAACTCTTAACATTTATAACTCTCAGTTTTGCTAACTATTAGTTCTGATCTAAACTTCTTTAGACCAAATCTGAACTCTTTTAGATCAAACAATGTCTGTAATGTTACAAGCATTATACCATATAAATATGATATTAATAATTTTTATTCAAAATATTTATTGTATAAATATTAACAATTAATATTCATACAATATTAGAATGGCACGTGAGCACCAGCTCGAACAGATCCATCAGGTAAATTCATAGCCCTCTATTTTATTATTTAACCTCAATATAATATGCTTAAGTTATAGAGTATTTTTAGAACTTGAACATTTGTCGTAGAATTTTTTTAGAACTTGGACATTTGTTATAAAGTTCTTTCAAAATTAAGACTCATCTTCGCTTTTCTATTTGATTATTTTTAAAATTTTAAAAACTTTGGAATCCTAAAAAATAAAGACGGTATAAGTTTTCAATCAACGGTGTGTAAACACCTTCTTATTTACCTTTTAATATTTAGATGGTCGACCTTTGAACATCTTTTTTAATCAATTTATTAGAGAATTTATACAGTTAACTTTTTGAAAAGCTTACATGATGGGCCTCTCAAAGGGCATTATGTGATCAATCCTTAGAAGGCTTTTAAAATTAAAAACTTTAGATCAAAGATTTTTTTTTGTAGGGTAAAATCTTGAGTGCTTATATCATGGGTCTTCTTATAGGCTTTAGTAAGCATTTTATATGCCCACAATGAGCCTTTTATGTGGGCTATGTTAAACTTTTTAGGAGATTAAGTTTATATCGAAATCTCACGAAAGAACAATTCCATTTAAAACCTGGAGTGAATAGTACTCTACTATTAAAAATATAATTAGATTCACAAGATTTTAAAGTATTTAACATATTCTTCATTAAGTGAAATAATTGAACGAAGTGTACTATAAGAATCTTTCTTTCTAATATCGACTTTTTATTTCTATATTCTAATTGTTTAAAATTGGTATATTCCAATTATTAATAATGTATATTTTTCTTTTTCTTTAAAATTAATAAAAAAAAAAAAAGGAACGAAAGAGTGTTAGAAAGTGGAAAGATGAGTGTGGCCTATGTTTGGGTGCTGGAAAAATAGAAGGAAATTTCCAATTCGCTCCACTATCTCCTACTTCGTCTCCATAGCCAATTGGCTCGTTTGGGTCATTTGGACAGAATGTTCCAATAGTTACTTATCTTACCCATAATACCTTATCATGTTCATGTAACGTTTTTATTTAATCAATCAGCAATAACTGAACCTGTACTCAAACTTTGTCCATAGTTGTTAAACAATGACGAATGAATTATAATTTTCTGCAGGCTGCTCAACAACAAAGTGTTAGATTATGTCTAATTATGGTCTAATAATCAGATAAATAAAAAATATTAAAATTGAATAATAAAAATAAAATTTTATCCATTCATTTAGTTATTTAATAGATGTACCAAAATTAATATTTATTAAACATATAAATTGATCATTTTTTTACTCATTAAAATAATTAAAAAATTAAAAATTTTATTATCTCATATTAAATAAGATATTATAAGAGTACAAAAAATTTAAAAGGTAACGCTTCTAGAAAATTCAAATGACACTTTCATTGATACTTTTAAAAAACTAAAAAATGTACTCTTATTAATAAGTACTCCTTTTTATTTGTGGTTTATATAAGGATGATTCTGACAAAGAATTGATAATGAATATTCATCATTGAAGTTTCTTCTCAAATATACATCATAAAATAATTGACAAAAAAAAATATTATAAATTAACAAGTGGATAAAGGGTGAAGGGAGAGAAATTAATTTTTAAAAATAATAAAAATATTTACATCAAATATGTTCATAAAATATTTTTAAAAAAGTTATATTATTCTAATATTCTAATTTATGATTTATATGCATTCATGCAAATATTTAAATTTAAATTAACATAAAGTATCAAAGCATTGAGACTTGAAATATATAATTTTTCTTATTATGATCTTTATTTATGATATGATCATATGATTACCTATCAATTTTAAGATCTTGGTTATATATATACATAAAGGAACTAACACTAATGTTGAAAAATTAGTGATTCAACAATTTTGATTGGACAAGAATTGAGATAAATACCAAAGTGAAAAGTTATAAGAAGTTTATAACGTGTGAGACGTGTATGGAGAAGTCTAGGATGTGTGAGACACGAAGAGGGAAGCGAAACGGGACTCAAAGACGTGAAGAAAACAAGAAATGCGGATAGGTATACAGGGCTCAGCGCCGCGGTGCCCATGGTTGAGCTTCGCAGTGCCCAGGACAGTAACCCAGTGCTGCAGCACTGGGTCCTCAGCCCCGCAACGCTGGGCGCAATTTTGTCCAGCGCCGCAGCGCCTAGGGACGAGCGCCGCAGCGCCAGAACGCGTGGAAAAGTCTGTTTTGGTTCAGGATTTCTAGTTTTGGACTTTCAAAACAAGTGGACTCTTACTCTTACAAGAAATAGGGTTAGTAGGCACGAAATACACCCTATATAAACACTTGTAAACCCTTGATTTCAGATTAAGCATTGAGAGAAACTCTAAGAGAGGGGAAGAATTGGGTAGACACTAAGTGCTTGTGTGCGCTAAGATGAAACCATTGTTTGGGTGATCATTGTTCGTGGTAGAGTAAGGGTTCACTAACGTTTAGGTCCTTTTGAGGGTTCTTTATTGGGTTTTCCTTGTAAAATCTCTAGGGAGTTATAATAAGAGAGGTTAGGATCCTTGGATCCACCGTGGATGTAGGCAATTGGCCGAATCACGTAAGATTGTGTTGTGCTCTTTTGTTTTCTGCTTTGGATTCTTGTTGTGTTTGCTTGATTGACAGGTTATTTCGCTGCGCAAGGAGGTTAGAGTTCTAGATTGAATCTTGGGTTCTTCGCTTCAACATAACCTCGAGAGGGAGAATGGCGTTTCCTCCCTCAACAAACTGGTATCAGAGCTAGAGATTCGATAATACACATCTGGGGTATTTAAACCATGGCTACAATCAAGCAAGAAATAGAAAAGTTTAATGGGATGAATGACTTCAATCTTTGGAGGAAGAAGGTTAGGGCTCTACTAGTGAAGAAAGGGTTAGACTCAGCTTTGGAGGAAGCCAGCTACTCAACTAGTGATGAGGCGACAACCTCAAAGTTCGGGCAGAAAAATTAGGACACGATTCAGAAAAAGGCTCACAGCACCTTATTTCTAGCATTGAGTGACGAAGTATTAGAAGAAGTTAGTGATGAAGAAACCGCTTTTGGGCTATGGAAGAGACTCGAGGCATTGTACATAAAGAAGTCTCTTGCAAATAAACTTCTTGTGAAAAAGAAACTACATCAGCTGACAATACACAAGGGAACTTCATTGAGAGCTCACATTGACGAGTTCAACAAGATCATCATAAGTCTTGAGCAACTGGTCATCAAGACTGAGGATGAAGACAAGGCCATTATCCTGTTAAGTTCATTGTTGAAAAGCTATGAGAGCTTTGTGGATACGCTGCTGTCTGGAAATGAGTCTTCAACGATGAATGACGTTAAGGCATCATTGAACTCAAAAGAATTGACAAAGAGATCTGAGTCTGAAAGTGGAGCAGCATTGCTTGCACAAAGAAGGAAGAGCAACCAATCAAGGAGGAGACCCAAGAGGTGTTTTCTTTGTAATAAGGAATGGCACTTTGTGAAGGATTGTCCGAAATCAAAAGGCCAATGAGAGTGGGCTGCAATCGGTACTAAGAAAAATACCAAAGTTGTAGACACATTGGTAGCCTCAAAGGGAAAGTACGCTAGCAAATGGATACTAGATTCAGGGTGCAGCATCCATATGTGTCCCGACAGATCGATGTTTACCAACTATAAAGCTAAGGGTAAAGCTCTAATGGGGAATGACATGACTTGTGAGATCATGAGAGTTGATGACATAAGACTGAGGATGCAAGGTAGAGAAACTAGGGACTTACATGGTGTAAGACATGTTCCTAAAGTGAGGAGGAACTTGATATCCCTAGGCAAGCTCGATGAGGATGGGTATTTGGTTAGAGTGGAAAAAGAAAAACTAAGGGTAGAGAAATGACCTATAGGGTTTGAGGGTGAGAAGCACAATAGGGGGCTCTATGTGCTTACTGGGATGGCCATGAGTGGCCCAATGCGGGGTGTTGGGACAATGCAAACCACTAGGCGACATCCAAACCGTGCTCACTGAGGTGATGAGGGTCGAAAAGGAGTGCAACGCATCTATACCCTATGCAAGGTGCACAAATGCCTTTGGAGGCCGAAGTCATTAGCCCGGAAAAAGTTAAGTCTTGGTGGAGACTTAACTAGACTCAACTCTAAGTGATAGAGTTTTGGTGTGGATCGGATCCCGAAGCCTTCTTATTTGGAAGATTTTGAATCAAGAAAGGGTTTGTTGGAAAATTGGTGATTCAACAATCTTGGTTGGACAACAATTGAGATGAATACCAAAGTGAAGAGTTACAAAAAGTCTAGAACATGTGAAATGTGTATGGAGAAGTCTAGGACGTGTGGGACACGAAGGGGGAAGCAAAACGGGACTCAAAGACGTGAAGGAAGCAAGAAAACGCGGATAGGTATACAGGGCTGAACGCCGCGGCGCCCAGAATAGTAACCCAGCGCGTAAGCTCAATTTTTTCCAATGCCGCAGTGCCAGAACACGTGGAAAAGTCCATTTTGGTTCGGGATTTCTAGTTTTAGAATTCCAAAACAAGTGGAGTCTTACTCTAACAAGGAATAGGGTTAGTAGGCACGAAATACACCCTATATAAGCACTTGTAAATCCTTGATTTTAGATTAAGCATTGAGAGAGACTCTTAGAGAGGGGAAGAACTGGGTAGACACTAAGTGCTTGCGTGTGCTAGGGTGGAACCGTTGTTTGGGTGATCATTATTCGTGGTAGAGTAAGGGTTCACTAAACGTTTAGATCCTTTTGATGGTTCTTCGTTAGGTTTTCCTTATAAAATCTCTAGGGAGTTATAATAAGAGAGGCTTAGATCCACCGTGGACGTAGGCAATTGGCCGAATCACTTAAAATTGTGTTGTGCTCTTTTGTTTTCTGCTTTGGATTCTTGTTGTGTTTGCTTGATTGACAGGTTATTCCGCTGCGCAAGGAGGTTAGGGTTCTAGGTTGAATCTTGAGTTCTTCGTTTCAACATAACCTCGAGAGGAAAAATGGCGTTTCCTCCCTCAACAACCAAAATATTAAATGAATATATCTTTATCATCTACATATATTAATTTTGGTTTGTTGTATATTATAATTTTAGATAATTTTGATGGTGATTATAGATGTTTTTAAACGTGTTTTACACACATTAATATCTTTTCTATATAAGTTATTGTATATATATGACTTTATGATGTAGTTTGTTAGTCACCAAAGTGGTTAAACTTAAAGATGTTTCATGTATAAAATTAAAGACTATTTATCCTTTTAAAATGCCTATTACGTACAAAATTGGATAAATGGTGTTTATTAATCATAAGAAAAGGTATATAAGTTATTTTGTGAATATAATTGGATAAATGGTGCATTCATGCATATATTTAAGTTTAAATTAACATATGGCATCAACGTATCGGGTTTTAAAACATATAATTTTTCCTATGATGATCTTTATTTATGATATAATCATATGATCATGTGATCACCCATCAATTTAAGATTCTTGTTACATATATACATAAAGGAACTAAAACTAAAATATTAAATGAATATATCTTTATCATGTACACCTATTAATTTTGGTTTTTTGTATATTATATTGTTAAATAATCTTGATGGTGATTATGAATGTTTTTAAACATGTTTTATATATATTAATGTCTTTTCTATATAAGTGACTATATATACATAATTTTATGGTATAGTTTATTAGTTACCAAAGTGGCCAAACTTAAGGATGTTTCATGTATAAAATTAAAAACTATTTATCCTTTTAAAATACTTATTACGTACATAATTGGATAAATGGTGTTTATTAATCATGAGAAGTTTAAGATATACCCAAAGGTATATCAGTTATTTTGTGAAATAAAAAGCGAAGGTAAATTAATATTTTGTTTAATATATTTTGTGCATCTAAAGGTCACATGTATATTTAATCAAAAATATATAATTGCCTAATAAAGATTATAAAGGCTTTTAAATTATGATGATATATATTATAGTTTCTACATAAAGGCAAATTATAATATATTTTTGATTGTTTATAAATATGAGTCCATTAAGTAAATTTTTAGCATTTTATGTTTACAGTTATTAATCTTCATTTGCCTGTTTCTTTTATTACCATCTTTAATGGATTGAATCTCTCTAAATGGCAAGAATAAGTCAATTTCTATTTGGAGCTTTAGATATTGACTTAGCACTGTTGGAAGATAAATCTATTGATGACCTTATAGATTCTAACAGTGCAGAAGAGAAATTACATCATAAGAATGGGAACGTAAGCCTTAATTTCAGCAAAGGTTTGTAAGGACTTCAAGTCCAAATTGCTTTTTAAGGAATAACGAAATTATTCCTTAATTTATTAATGGGAAGAGGATGAGATTATGTATCCAGCCCCATCCTCACCTCATTTTTTATGGATATATTAGATGTAATTTTTTAGTATATATTAAATAACTTTAATTTTTTATTTATAATTTATATTCAGTGATAGCCACGTGAGACGAGATTGGGTTCAGAGGTAGCAAGTTAAAGGACTTGTACAAAGAAGCAGAATGGGCATAAGGTGCTGCTAAGTGACTAAGAAATGCTTAATAATATATTTTTATTTATAGAGATAAAAATATATAATAAAAAACGCTTAAATTTTAATTTTTATTATAAACAATAAAAAAACTTTTGTTTTTGGATTGAGCGACCATTGATTTTAATGAAAATATGAAGTAATTAACAGGAAATCAATGATGCTAGGCATTAGAACATTATTTAAATTCTTATTTTTTTTATTTTTCATTTTATTTATTATTTTGTTTTACATTTATTTACTAATTACTATTCACATTATTGAAAGATATTGTTATATTATTCTTGTTTGTTATTTGATACTTTTTTAATCATAACATACATTAAATTTTTATATTGTTAAATTTTGTGAATATAAATTTATATTAAAAAATATAGAATAAAGAAACGGGGAGAAGATGTAAAAGGCATTCCTCGCATAAGGTTTTTTCATTCCTACCCCGTTAAAGTTTTTAAGGAATGAGGTGGAGAATGGGGCTTAAAATAGAAAATTGGTTAGATAAAGAAAATGCCTCCTCACCTTTACCCCTCACCACATTACTATCCTTATTAAAGCACTTTACTTTTTTTAACTTATAGTCCATGGCCTAAATTGTAGGCGACCTTATCTGAAAGAGTAATAATGCTACATATTTTAAGTTGTATTCTAAATAATTAATTGGCATGATTGCATATAATTAGCATGTACAACTTTTTTTCTTCATTTAACTAGGAATTCGTACATTAAAACTAAGGTATTAATTAGTGCATTATAATTAGAATATTAGTTGTCAAATTAATTGTATAATTGCCTTTCCTTTTCAATAGGCTTTGTATCTTGTATAAATACCCTTGAAATGTATGAAAGAATTCATTTAGCCTAATTATCAATTTGGTATCAGAGCCAAGTGCAAAACAAAAATCCGTTGTTGCCTTTACTCTTTTTTCTTTTTCTGTTGAATCTTTTTACCAACCAGTCCTATCACACGTTTGAAAAAAAAATTATTTCTAACAGCAAAAAACTCTCAATGATAACCATTCATGAAACTTCTTTGCTAATTCAAATTAAATTCGATGACATTAATTATCGTGTTTGGTCTAAGATTTTGGAAATACATATTACTAGTAGAAAGAAGAAGGGAAACATTACAGAGAGAAAGACTCCACCTTCAGAGGACGTTCTAGGATATGATCAATTGAAGGCTGAAGATGCTTTGGTCAAGTCTTGGCTTATCAATTCCAGGACTAACAATCTCATGTCACACTTTATGTAGTATTGATTAGCTAAGAAGGTTTGGGATGCAGTCAAAAGGAGTCACCTTGATGTCTCTGGTTCTTCTCAATTCTATAAACTGATGAAGAAATCCTTTCAATTACGCTAAAGTGGTCGACCTCTTACAGATTTTATAATGAGTTAAACTTAATGTTATGGAACTTTATTATCGGTGGCCTAAAGATATAAATGTTTCTTACAGGTCTTGATCATAATTTAGATCAAGTCAATAGTCGTGTCTTAGCTACCTCTCATTTACTAAGTCTAGAAGAAGTTTATTTGTAAGTTTATCGTGAAGTACAATGGTAGCTGACCATGAAAACAAAAAGATAGGCATCGGCTCTTATTATCTAAAAAAATAGCTCTCGGCCAGATTATTCTATCAACTCTTATTCTCGCATTTGTACTCATTATAGTAGCACTAGATATACAATCGATGTTTGTTGGAATAAGCATAGATATCCAGAGTGGTTTAAGCGTAAATAAGCTGAGAAAAAATAAATAATTTGCTCAAGTTGTACTCACTAACACTTCTCCATCTTTTGCTTATCATATATTTCAAGTGTCTTCTTAATAAGGTAATTCTAGTTTAGCCTTTATTTTCACTGCTTCTAACACATAGGTTATTGATTTAAAAGCCATTGATCATATGACAAGTAATTCTTCTTTACTTGATTCTCTAAAGCCTTCACCAGTTAAGTTTGTTTAAGTTGTTAATAGGACCTCTATGCCAATTTCAGAGACTGGGAATGTCTTACTTTCTCCTACATTCTCCATGTCTTCTATTCTACTTACAGCTAATCTCTCTAACAATCTTCTTTCCATTAGCAAGATTACGAAACATCTTAATTGTTATATAACATTTCATTCTATCCATTGTATGTTTCAGGAAAATCTAACAAAGATGACAATTGGCATTGGTAAGGAGAGAAATGGAGAGAGAGAGAGAGAGAGAGAAAGAGAGAGAGAGAGAGAGAAAAGATCTTTACTACTTGGAGGAGGCAAGTAAATTTGAACCTAGCCATAGTTTTCAAGTAGCAAGAGAAATATTTGATAGGGAAAAGACTCTCTTATGGAATTGTCATTTAGGCCACCCATATTTTTCTTATTTAGAGCGTTTATTTCCTCAGGTGTTTCATAATGTTTCTGCTTCTAGTTTAAAATATGAACAATATATTTATGTTAAAAACCATCGTATGTCTTTTAAAATGAGTTTCAATAAAAATCCAATTCATTTTACATGTGTCGATACTTATGTTTAGTGTTCTTTTTCTACCACTTTTGCTTTGGACCATAAATATTTTGTTTCTTTTATTGATGATTGTACTAGAGTAACATGGGTATATCTACTGAAGTCTAAGAGTGATTTTATACATGTTATTCCTCAATTTTCGTAAATAATTGTCAACAATTTCATACTCAGGTTAAGGTCTTTCATTCAGACAATAGTCGTAAGTTTATGAATTAGTCTCTTGCTGACTTCTTCAAAGCAAATGGCATTCTCTACTAGACAACATATGCCTACACACCACAACAAAACAATATAGCGTAAGAACCGCATTTTATAGGTGGCCCAAACCTTATGCTTTACTATGTGTGTTCCCAAATGTTTCTAGGTTGAGGTTGTCCCAGATTTATTATATTTCTTCTACTCTAAATCTTTGTCCTAAGATTTTTGGTTATGTGTGTTATGTTTATGTGCACTTTTATCTTAGTGATCAACTCGATCCTTGTACTCTTAAGTGTGTCTTTATAGATTTTTCTAGTTCATAAAAGAGCTATAAATATTTTCATCCTCCTACAAATAAATACTATATGTTCATGGATGTTTAATTATATGAACAAGAGTTTTATTATTATTGAAATGTATCTCTGGTTCCTCTCGAATAAGAGATCATTAGTAAGAAAAAGGAATAATTATAGTTGGAAGAAAAGAAGTTATGGATTTTAGAGATGAGGAAAAATTTATATAATTCGAGTAAGGGGGTATTCTTTAGATGATCCCAACCCCGAGAAAAGAAAGGTTGAAAGACTAGCTCAATTGTTCTATAACATTTATATTTAAAAAAATTAATGCTATTTTTGTGTCCTATCTAAACCATAATACTCTTCTCGATGATACTACCATTCCTTCTCATAACTCTTCCAATATTGATTCTGAGGTACGTATTGCTTCACCCATAACTTCAACTTTAGAAATTGTTACCTTAAACCACCATGTTGTTGATTAAGGTATAATATATCCACTTTATGATCGTAAAGAACATGATAAGTGGGATTTATTCAATTCATCTTCTAATGTTATTTATCCCATTTTTTATTTTGTCTCTTATCATCATCTGTATAAGACTCACCTAGCCTTTGCTTATCAATTGTCATGTTTGTCTATTCCTAGTCATTTTTAAGAAGCCCTTGGAGATCTTAAATGTAAGTCTACTATAATAGAGAAAATGAAGGCCCTTTAAAAAAACTTTACTTAAGAGATGATTGAGTTACTTCAAGGAAAAAAGATAGTGGGATACATGAACCCTACACGAACCGGTGCACCATCTTATTTAATTTTTTCTTTGAATGCAATATATTTTAATTTTAAGCCAGACATTATCCAAATTTTACCCATTTTTCATAGCTTAGATGCAGAGAACCCTTATCTACATCTAAGAAAATTTGAAGAAGTGTGTAATATGTATAATGACCAAAATTGTAGCATGAACACAATTCGACTTAAGTTTTTTCCTTTTTCTTTGAATGATAAAGCTAAAACATGGCTATAAACCTTAAGTCAGTATCTATTTCTTTATAAGATGAGATGCAACAATAATTCCTAAAAAAAAATTTCTTTCCTATAGAACAAACTCTTTCAAAAAAAAAATTACCACTTTTGCCCATAAACCAGGAGAAACCCTTTACCAATATTGGGAAAGGTATAAAGAATTACTTAATACCTGTCCCCATCATGGCTTTGAAACATGGAGATTAGTCTCAAATTTTTATGAGGGCTTAACACCCCAAATTAGGCAAATAGTAGAAATGATGTGTAATGGAGCATTTGAGGACAAAGACCCAGAAGAGGCAATGAACTACTTAAACTTACTAATAGAAAATGCTCAAAATTGAAACACTGTTGGAACCTGTGAGGCACCTAGAAAAAATCAAATCACTATATCTAATGGTGTATTTATCATCTTAGGGAAGACCATGGCCTTCAAGCTAAATTAGCATCCCTAGCTAGAAAAGTCGAAACCTTATAAATGAAAAATAGTGGTCAATTAAAATCTATTCAAGAAATTTTGTGTCACATTTGTGAAACCCATGATTACTCTACCAATGATTACTCAACTTTACCTGCATTTAGGGAATGTCTCCATGAACAAGTCAATGTTCTAAACATATTCAAATGGTCAAACAATAACCCATATTCACAAAACTACAATAATTGATGGAAAAATCACTCAAATTTTAGTTGGAGGAATGAGACTCAAGTACAGGCTTCACAACCACCTTTTCAAACACACCAAAATTTTCAAAACCATTAAGGTTATGCACCATAGGTCCCACCTCCTAATAAAAATCTTGAAGAAACTTTGCATGCATTCATTGAAAAACAAGAGTCTATTAATTCTCAAAATGTTCAAACATTTGCTTATTTAAAAGATACTCTTGCTAAATTTGCATCCGTACTGAACATTCATGAGAAAGAAAAATTTTCTTCTCAACCACAACCAAACCCCAAAGGACAACATAACTCAAATACATGTAGTTCAAGAAGCCAACACATGGATCAAATTAAAGCAGTTATTACTCTTCAGAATGGTAAAATTGTTGAAAAACACATTTCTAAACTCATTAGAACGAGGAATCAATCTCTAAGAGTAAGAAAAATGTTGAACCTACACCTAATAAATAAAACACCAAACCCTCACCTCCACTCCCATTTTCTCATGTATTACGTAATACTAAGAAGATGAATCATAATCCTAAAATTTTTGAAATCTTTAAACAGATAAAAGTTAATATTCCTTTATTGGATGTTATTAAACATGTTCCATTTTATGAAAAAAATTTGAAAGATTTATGCACAATTAAAAGAAAATTAAATGTGAAAAAGAAAGTATTTTTAGCTGAACAAGTAAGTGTCATTCTTCAAAATAATAATGTCACGCCCCAGACCCAAAAGATCTGACACACGACATCACTTACATTCATTCAATAATACTTAAACATTCATTTTAATTTCTTTCAGAATTATAGCAATTGAATTATGACTGGGACAATTAGTAAACCGGAGATACGCAGAGTTTTCTCAGAGATTAACACTCTACTACGTCACCAGTAGCAACTTTGTTACCGGAAGCCCAGAATATATTCATTGTAAATTCTTACTTAAAATTAATCCATTACTATACTTGGTGAAACTTAAACTAAGTCCAACCACACACAATAAAATAATACATAGGTATTTATTCACTAGGGACAAATCAAATATCTTATCCCACGTGTCCCCAAATGAAACACTTAGCAACCTAACAACTTAGGGAACCCAAGGAACAGCAGAAGCCTTGCCAAATCCGCTAAGCACACATATACCTTATTTACCTGAAATCACCATAAACTATAATGAGTATAAAACTCGGTAAGCATACTAGTTTTTCATATATCAAATACAAATACATATATGTACACAATGCATATGTATGATATGTTGTGATCAATCAAAATCATAATCTTATCAAATCACATATCATGTAAGCGCTTACACATTCTTTCAAAACATATTACAAGAATACCATCACTCAACTACTACTTAGTAGGACTTACACATCACATATCACATAATGAGCCAAATGTCACTCGTAGGTGACATACCGTATGAGAGGAATAGTACAAGTGAGGCCTTTAAATCACACATATATAATGCTCATGCCCGAAGGTAAAAGCCAAACCCTCACCCTGATCATCGGTGAGTCCTCTCACATGTACCAATACGCCACCACACGAATGTGATGACTCACTCTTCCTTTAGGTACCAATAGGATCCTCCCTACATACGGAACACATAACATATACCAATCCCGAAGGAAAGGCCACACATAAAGGCTCCACAAATCACATAAAATGCCTACTAAGTCAACAGTGAGTTCAAGTACCCTCAAAACACAAAATATTTCTCATGGACATATTACACTTCAAAAGCTTTCTTTGTTAAACATATCTTATTTTGAAAGCTCACTTTAAAAAAAAAACACATGTATGTCCATGCTCAATGTCAATGCTCATATTCATAAACATATATTCACATTTCATATCAAATACACTTTGGCATAACATAAACATATTTTTAAGCACATTTACAAAATCATACATAGACAATTACTATGCTTATAGTGATTTCAGTAAAAGTCTAGTATACTTACCTCTTAACACTTTCAGCTACAAGGCTTAAATCTTCTTAACCTATCAATGGAGATTAATCCTTTCATAAGCCTCACAATTCACACAAAATACTTTAAATAGCTTACAAAATTATACACAATGCATTTATCACATCAAATTGGTCTAAATATTTGGTTTCTCAAAACCTGTCATTCTGACCACTTACACTTAACAAAAATTTCTAATACATCAAATGATGTCCAATTACTCCAAAATCAGAATATACCATTCTTGACTCATATATCCTTCTTATATATGAATATTATATCAAATTTCCTACACAATCCATTCCATACACACCATCGAATCCAAACTACAAACCAGACAGGATCAAGATACTTACTGAACAGTATTCAATCTCCCAATTTTATAAAATCATATACTAACTCAAAAATTATAAAACTATCACATAATTACTCCTAACACATTTTTCAGTCCATGATAAATATTTCTCTTCCAAATCACTGCCAAAAATATTTTAAAACTATTTTATTCCATAGCTTTAAAAATCTGTTAATCAAATACTGTAATGAGCGGATATACTTTAGAAAATCATAACATTTCAACCACATTGATCTAAATTCTCAATTCCGAGTATATCATATTAGACATATAAACTTATCATATTCCACAAATTCGTAATTTTTGAAGATCATTCAGTAGGACAAACATTGTTCGTCACTGTATTATACTGTTCACATAGGAAATTTCCAGAATTTCAGGGTCATTTTGGTAAATTCACAACAAATTCAATTTCTGGAATTTTGAATCGGTTCAAAGTCTCAGATGATCCTAAACATGTCTAATTTCATATAATCAAAACTCAAAACCAGAATCGAATCACAACAATTTATAAAATTCTTGGATCAAGAGACTATCAAGTAGAAATTCTACAATCCATCATAATTTATCAAACTATCTTATAGATCATCATCAATTCTCAAAATATCATACGAAATACACATCAAATCCTCAATTATACATATTTCCAGAAATCAAAACTTAAAGAAATTAACATAATTAACACCAATAAATTGAGAAATAGTTGTGATATACCTCTTAAAATCCAAAATTCCAATTTCTTCTTCTTTTTCTTCTCCTTCTTCTCTTTCTCTCCCATCTTTTCTCTCTTCTCTCTCTCTAAAAGAGGTAGCTCGACCAAAATGAGAGAATTAGGGTTTTAAAAGTGTATTTTTATACTAAGTGGCTAATTTTTAGTATTTACGAATTTACCCCCAAAACTTTCAAAGTATTACAATTTGGTCCCTAAAATAAATCTAAAGTCTTGCAATTAAACCCAATGCTAATAGTATCACCTTAACCTATACAAACACTACTAATAACAATATATAAATCAAGTACACCAATATACAAATAAAATACGTATATTTATACATTTATAAATACTTATTCTTACTAGTCGTGGATACTGGTTACTACAAATAATGCTACAAAATATAAAGACCCTAGTTGTCCTACAATTTTATGTATTATTAGAAGTCATAAAATTGAACAAAGCTTACTTGACTTTAGTGGTAGTGTGAATTTATTGTTGTATTCAGTTTATCAGCAACTCAATCTCGGTGAGTTAAAATCAACTTCTGTAACTCTTTTGCTTGCCGATAGATTAATAAAAGTACCAAGAGGGACAGTGGAAGATGTTTTAGTTCAAGTTGATAACTTCATATATCCTGTGAATTTTATTATCTCAGACATAGAACCTGTTAAACGATGTAATCCGATATCTTTTATTTTGGGTTGTCCATTTTTAGCAATTTCTAACGCTTTGCTTAATTGCAGTAATGGAGTAATAAAGCTTTCATTTGAAAACATAACACTTAAACTCAACGTTTTCAATATGTGTAAGCAACCACATAAGGGGTGATGAAAGTAAATAAGCTGACATGATTAAAACGATTATGGAGGATCATATTCAAAAAGGGAGTTCTATCGATCCCTTAGAGATGTGTTTAATAAATTCATTTGTGTCAAATATACAATTAAATCTTGAAATCTCTGACATAGGTTCTTTACTTGACTATGCACAGGTGATTGAAATTAAAGGATAGAAACCAAAGTTTGAAGAATTAGGAGAAAATGAAGATAAACAAAATAAAATTTTAAAGTTGGAGTTAACACCTCTGCCTGAATGACTGAAATATGCATTTTTTTGGAGAGAAACAAACTTACCTAATGGTAATCTCTTTTATACTCACAAGCAAACAAGAAGGTAAGTTAATTAAATTATAAAAAATGCATAAAAATAAAATTGGGTGGACTTTAAAAGATATAAATAACATTAATCCTTTAATTTACACATATAGAATACACCTAGAGGATAATGCCAAAAAATTTCAACAACCTCAAAGAAGATTAAATCCATATATAAAAGAGGTAGTGAGAGGTGAAGATCTCAAATTACTTGAAGTAGGAATCATCTATTCTATCTCAGATAGTAAGTAGGTAAGTCCTACTCAGGTAGTACCAAAAAAATCTAAAATCACAGTTATTGAAAATGAAAAAGGTGAGTTAATATCAACTCGAGTCTCATCTAGTTGGAAGATATGTAGATATTATAGGAAGTTGAACTCGGACACTAGAAAAAACTATTTTTCCTTACTATTCCTTGACCAAATTGTAGAAAGAGTAACATGATATCCCTATTATTGCTTTCTAAACGGTTATTCTGGCTATTATCAAATTCTTATAGTACTAGAGGACCAAGAAAAGACTATATTCGCATGCCCTTTTGAGACATTTGCTTTTAAAAGAATGCCCTTTGGACTTTATAATGCCTCAGCAACATTTCAGAGATGTATGTTAAGCATTTTTAGTGACATGGTTGAGCATTATTTAGAAGTTTTCATGAATGATTTAACTGTGTTTGGAAATTCTTTTGATAATTGTCTTGAAAACTTAGAAAAGGTCTTTAAAAGATGTGAATAAAAGAGTCTTGTGTTGAATTGGGAAAATGTCATTACATGGTTACTTCTGGAATTGTTTTGGGACATGTAGTGTCTTTTAAAAGAATTAAAGTGGATAAAGAAAAAGTCGAACTCATTATACATTTGCCTCTACAAAAAAAGTTAGAGAAGTCCGATCATTTTTAAGACATGCTGGGTTTTATAGGAGGTTTATAAAAAAATTTAGTGTTATATCTAAACCTCTTTGTAACCTTTTAGCAAAAGATATTTCATTTGAGTGGACTCAAGTGTGTTAAAATTCATTTGAAAAATTAATTGACCTCTTAACATCTACTTCTATCATACAATCTCTCGATTGGTCTTTACCTTTTGAGCTCATGTGTGATGCTAGTAACCACGTTGTTGGTGCTGTATTGGGACAAAGAAAGGAAAGTAAATCCTATGTAATTTATTACGTAAGTAGAACTTTAAACAGTGTAGAAATGAATTACATAACAACTGAAGAAGAACTACTTGCTGTAATATTTTCATTAGACAAATTTCATTCTTATTTAATTGGTTCTTCAACTGTTGTGTTTACTGACCATGCTGCTATAAGGTACTTAATGTCAAAACATGATGCAAAACTAAGATTAATTTGATGGATTTTATTGCTTCAAGAATTTAATATCATTATTAAGGATAAGAATGGAGCTGAGAATGTTGTTGTAAATCACTTATCAAAACTCGTACCTGATTCATCAATAGAAATAACACCTATTAATTATTCTTTTTTCAATGAATTTTTATTTTCTACTATTACAATACCTTGGTATACAAATATTGTTAATTTTCTTGTAACAAAAGAAAGGTCACCTCAATGGAATGCTCAAGACAAAAAGAAATTTTTAACTGAGGTAAGAAAGTTTTATTGGGATGATCCTTATCTCTTCAAATATTGTCCCAACCAAATATTTTGAAGATGTATACCCGACAATGAGGTAAGTAGAGTTGTTGAATTTTTTCATTCTGAAGCATGTGGGGGATATTTCTCATCAAAGAAAACATCTGCAAAAATCTTGCAATGTGGATTTGTTGGCCCACTTTATTTAAAAATACACATGCATTTTGTATAACGTGTGAAAATTTTTAAAAATTGGGATCAATTTCAAAATGAAACATGATGCCTTTGAACCCCATTCTTGTTATTGAAATCTTTGATTGTTGGGGAATAGATTTCATAGGACCATTTTCGCTATCATTTGGACTTACGTATATCTTAGTCGCAGTATATTATATCTCAAAATGGATTGAAGCTATTCCATGTCGAAATAATGACCATAAAACAATCATGAATGTTTTGAAAGAAAATATCTTAAGTCAATTTAGAATCCCTCGAGCCATTATAAGTGATGAGGGTAAGCATTTTTTTAATAGGCCATTTGAAACATTAATGAAAAATATGGTATTACTCATAAAGTTGCCACCTTTATAATCTTCAGACAAGTAGACAAATTGAATTAGCAAATAGGGAGTTAAAACAAATTTTAGAAAAAAGTGTAAACCCAATCGCAAATATTGATCTTTAAGACTTAATGATGAACTGTGGGCTGATAGAACTACTTTTAAAACTTTAATTTGTATGTTTCCTTATAGGATAATTTATAAAAAACTTTGTCACTAACCTGTGAAACTTGAGCATAAAGCCTACTGGGCCATTAAAGCTTTCAACGCAAATCTTGATTATGTTGGACAGATACGTAAATTAAAAATAAATGAATTTGAAGAATTCAAAAATGATGCATATGAGAATTCAAAAATTCATAAAGTTAAAATCAAAGCTTTTCATAATAAAAAAAGTGAAAGAAAAATATTTGATATTGGTCAGAAGGTTTGGTTTATAATTCTTCACTTTACTTATTTTTGGAAAAATTAAGATCAAGATGGAGTGGCCCTTTTATTGTGAAATATGTGTACCCTTATGGAACAATTAACATTAAAAATTCTAGGAATGGTAATGTGTTTAAGGCAAATAGGCAAAGACTCAAGTCATTTCTAGAAAATCAAGCTTTTCATGAAGAATTTGTGTCCCTGCCTGACCCTTGTTACAAGATCAATTAATATTTTTTTATGTATTTACATATTTATATATATTTATGCTTCTTCTAACTTTTTTTTTTGTTTTTACTTGCAGGTTAATCTAGTATTTTTGTTAAAATTTTATTTTGCACCCCGGTTAAGTGGCGGATAACGGTACTCCGTGACAATTCAAATCAGTTTTGTCAGTTTTTCATAATTACTGATACCTTCTCTTTTTTCCCCTTTCTAAAAAACATGGATGACATTCTAAAGAAATTGCCTCAAAATGCCTTAAAGAAAATTTACCAAGCAAGATGTGAAAGATTAAGATTATTAATAATTATGAATATACTTGTTAATGTACATTGGTTAATTAAAGTCAAAGTTCAATTGACAAGTGAATTTTTAGACTCATTAATTTCCTACAAGCCAGGCTTAGGTAAAAGCTCTTTTGTAAAAAATCAAAGAGCAAAAAGATTAAGTATTTGTTACAAATGTGCACGCATGACTTGCAACACACGTTGTCACACTTTAGGAATTGTGTCTATAAATCGCTAAGATAAAATTATGTTCATTAAAGATGGCTTGAGTAAGGAGTCTTTAGATGATATCTTATCGACTCTTGAGACGCATCCTAGTGGATATGTGCATATTGTAATTCGTGAATTATGAGACATATTTCTAAAAGAACATGAGTGGTACAGTCTCAATAATTTGACTTTAAAAGACTCTATTTGTCAATTTATAAGAAAATTGGATGGGAAGCTTATCCCCGATTCATAGAGGGCGTTTAAGCCGTTACTTGACATGAAACGAAGGAAGATGTGAGCCACAATTACAACTACTTGTACATATTTACTGTAGCTGTTATTTTTAAATGTTTCCTTTCAGACTCAAACGTCTTTTCCAACAATCAACCACCCATAGTCGATTTTGAAAATTTTACATTTTAAGCCAACAACCCATGTGACATAACTTTATAACACTTTTTGGCTCTATAAATACATTGCATGATTTCTGCATCTTTATACAAACTCAAAATTATTCAAGAGAGAGGATAAGTGTAATAATGGAAGGAACATTAACTCGTAAATTCACAAAAATTTGTGTCTTTTGTGGATCCAGCCCTGAAAAAATTAAAGCGTTTGTAGAAGCAGCAGAAACCCTTGGTAAGGTGTTAGCTGAGCAAAAAATTCAGTTAGTATATGGGAGAGGTAGTCTTGGATTAATAGGATGTGTGGCAACAGCTACACAAAATAAAGGCAGTCGAGTTTTTAGATATCATACCAAAAGCTCTAGCTGTTGAAAACATTGTAGGAAAAATAATTGAGGACGAGTTACAGGTATCATCAATGCATCAGCGAATGTCTCTTATGCTTCTTAATGTTGATGGCTTCAAAGCTCTACCTGGAGGTTTTAGAACTTTGGAAAAAAAATATCAAATTGTCTTATGGGCACAATTGTAAATCCACTAAAAATCCATTGGTTTGTTAAATGTTGATGATTTTTATAATGATTTGTTATCTTTTCTTGACTATGCTGTAGAAAAATAGTTTATTTCATTGGCAGCACGACAGATCCTCATTTGTGCTTCAACTGCTGATCATTTACTCGATGAACTACAAACTTTTACACCTCTATCTAATCTAACAATGCATCAGATAGATTAGTACACTGATGACAGTGAAAAGAAACACAAGATAGATTTGATGCTTCGTCGGTAGCCTATCTACTTTTATGTAATTTTAAACATTTTATGTGGCTTGGTTTATTTTGTTGTAGGTTATATTTTCAATAAAATATATTTCAGGTGATATCTTCTATGCTCTACTTTTTCTATATTTTGACATTGAAGACAATGTCTCAATTTGGTTGGAGGGAGGATAATTGATATATAATGTAAGTGTTAATTTTTTTTTTGTTACCACTTTGTTCTCTAAAAAATATTTTTATGAATGGTGTGAATAAAAGGTTTATTTATACTTTCTTGAGACGCATTCTAATTCTAGAACGGCAGAGTAAAGAGTACATTATTGAACTTTTGAAACACATTCTAATTGGTTTATTTTTAATGTATTTTATGTATATTTGTTTGTTGCTTAAGTTTTTGGTAACTCTTGCGTAAATAAATTTACTTTACTATCGAGGTATGATTTCGAAATTGTTTAGTTTAAATTATTTTTTCTATTTAGGTTACTAAAGAATAACTTTCAAAATTATTTCTTGAGTACAATACTAAACCTTGTGGTAAGATGGATGATTAAATATATAAAGCCAAGAGAATTTTTATGTTTAAGTATACATATTCTTTTCAAAACTCACATATCTTTTGTGAGTGAGTATAGAGGTTTGAGATAACAGCTTACGAACTTTCATTGATCTTTTGAAATGGTTAATTTTTTTTTAGAATGACATTATTTGGGATGAGGTATGATTTGATTGCTTAGCTGAAGGATGATAAAAAAATTATGGTGATAAATTATTTTTATTTTGTAATGTTTCTTTATGTCTTTTAAAAAAACACAAAAAAAAATATATATAAAAAAAGAAAAGAAGTCAATTCAGTTCAATAAATTTTTCGTTCAATTCTACAAGATAAAAGTCATCAGGAAGCAATTTTATCACAGAACTCTTTAGATTCGGATAAAATAATTAAAGTCCTGGAACGAGCATGTGGAAAGAATGGTTTGACTCTAAATAATTGATTTTCCTATCTTTTGATCAATGTTAGTTTGTCTGTCTGTCCTTAAATGTAACCTTTCTTGAGCGATTATCTATTTTTCAACTCAATGAGCGAAATCTCAACCTGTTAAACAGTTATTCACCTGTAAGGATATAGAGTTAAGGCGTTACTTGGAGAAAATTTTCAAGGCTATATATGTTATGGTTTGTGGTAAAAAGGCTTCAGCTAAATTCACACACAAAAATATTTTTGGAAGTTATGATTGAAATAACCTTAATAGTAATTGTGATCTTGAACTGACATTTTGTTTGAAATACTAAGGCAATGTTCAAATTTTATTTGTGTTTAAATTACTAGGGACTAGCAATAAACTGGTTGGGAGGTGTGATAACACTTAAAATTACATATTTAATAAGGGTTTTATATCATTATTTTGTATTACTAGTATTTTTAACCCTCCCTAACTTAAGTATGTTTACAATATTGTACCTAATTAACTTTTAACTGCTTTGTGGTAGGTTTGGTAAAATAGGCATAAATTTTTACCTAAAGATTCAATTAAAGTGATTCTTGATCCTGTGAAGAGTTGTCGCAATGGGCTAACATATTTTATTACAAAGAATGTTAAATTTGAGCATTTAGAGGATGAAAATGGCTTAGAACATAATTGATTTGCAATACAAGTCCAGTCCAAATAGTCATCAGTATTTGGCCTATAAATATAAAAATACGTATCTAATACATATGAGACAACTTAATTTAAAAATATAAGAGACTTATCTACAACTTTGATGTTTTGAGTGACTGCTAATTCGAATCACATTAATTTCAAATTGGATAATCAAATGGGTGCATTAATGATAATCAATGTAATTATTTGCCACCATTCTTGACTTTTATCATCCAAGTGGTACCCTCTTCATTTGTCTCAATTTATCCATATTTTTCTATAAATAGGTAGCATAAACATGCCTAAAAGATGTAATTAGAGAGCTAGATTTTAGTTCAAAACACTTGTCTTTTGTATTATCTCTTTGTAATATTATTTCTTTTGTTTACTATTCTAAAGTCTTGTTATCTTCTTCCATTTATTTTCTTTTTTCCTTAGTTTTATTATGTCCAAATAATTTTTATTTTGCTAAGGTGAAAGGGTGAAACTCTTGGCAAGGTAATAAGATATACTTAACTCTTATTCATGAGTTTAATGTTTCATTCTTATGTTATGCAAATTTATATATGATGTATTTATTTTGTTTATAATATTAATACATTTTCTTGTAAAGTGGTGTATCTTGATTTATTATAGAAAATTTTTATAGTTGGCATAATAAATTCTTGAAACTATTTATAAAATTTGGCGTATATACCCTTCTTGTAAAGTGAGAGTCTTTATTTATTGTAGACAAATATAAAGATTGGCATAATAAATACTTGAACCCATTTATAAGATTTGGTGTATAATAATTGAAATAAATAAATACTAGTTACTTTATAAATTGTGATAAACTTTAATTGTTATATCTTTTGGTTGGAACCTCCTTCGTGTAAGGATTCCAATTGAGTTATAAAAAGAGTTAAAAATATTTATATTTCATACGCCAAGAGTGGATCCCCCTAACCTTAACTTTTATTTTAATTGGTTAATTGAATTAATATTTGCAAACATCTTATACTGCATTAATTGTCTTTAAAGTATTTATAGTTTGTAATTTTAATTCCACTTCTCTGTGGATCGACCCCGTTCTCACCGGGTTATTTATTACTTCGACAATCCTACACTTAAGAATAAACTTCTATATTCTAGACGAGCCAAGTGCTATAAATCATAATAAATAAGCGAGTAGAATGAAGAATGATAAAAATTCACTGAATAAATTATTTGTTGAAGCCAAAACAATTAAGAATTTTGGGAAGAAAATCTCAACTAATTGTATCAAAACCATTAGCTATATCCAGCTTCATTCTAATATTACCACCAATAACTTTTCGATCCAATAAATTAACCCCTTTCGACACTATAGAGATGCAGTCATGAATATGCCTACCATGAATAAAGGTCATCTGATTCTGCATGATTAGATTAGGCATTAAGACTGTTAATTTATCAGTAATGATATTAGTAATAATCTTGAAGTAAATATTCACTAAAGCAATTGGCCTAAAATAATTAATTGAAACTGCATCATTCATCTTAGGAATCAGTACTATAAAAATTGAGTTCAAGTTTGGAAGCAGAACATTCTGGATAATAAATTTTTGAATACCTAGTACTAAATCCTTTTTAATATTCTCCAACATTGTTGAAAGAACATACTAGTAAAATCATCCGGCCCTAGAGCATGAGAAGGGTTTAATGAAAAAGTAGTCGACCTCATCTCCTTATTCGAAGGGATATTGATGAAGACTTGATTATCTAAATTTGAAACAATTGAGGGAATGTGATTACAGATTTGAGAAAATCTAGTGGCATCAATTGCAACCTCAGCATATAACTCTCTATAATACTCTACAATATGATCAGTTGCCTCTTGTATGTTATCACTCCAAGCGCCATTAATCATGAGCCATTTTAGCTACGATTTGGACGCACGCGATTTTGCATAATAGTAGAAGAACTTAGTGCATTTGTCTCCATCTCTGAGCCATATTAATCTAGCTTGGTCACACAAAAAAATCAGCTTGTATCTATGTAGCATGTAGTACCTCCAACTTTGTTTGAGAGGGTTATTTAGTTAATATTTGAAATATAATATTGGATTCATTTGATTTTAAAAAAAGAGATTTAAAATTGATATGTAATACTTGTATTAAAAAATTATTAAAAATATAAAATTAAAATAAGTAATATTTTCATTAAAAAAAACACAAACCATTAGTGCTACGCCTCTAAATACAAGTTTTGAATTTGAATTCTTTATTAAATAAAATTTTTTAAACATTAATTTAAGTATTAATTTTAAAAAAAAATTAAAGTTACAAAATTCCAACCCAATTTAATAAAGAGCAATTTCATATAAATGGAAAGGCTTTGGTTTTTTTTATACTCTCCTTTAAGTAAAATTTAATTAAAAAATTACTTCATAGGTAAAAATTCATATAAAACTATTAATGGATAGTTGAATATCTAAAATATACTGTTCAATTTTATTGATATCATGATTATGTATGCCAAGAACATAATTGGTTAAAGGAAAAAAAAAGTTGTCAAATAATTGGTTAATTTTATTCTATTTCCCCATCATGATTAAAAATATCTACTGTTGATAAAATTGGACATAATCCCACCATTATTTAAATAAACATGAACTGCAATTATAATACCAAAATTTTAACATATATAAATCTATATGATGGAAGGGCCTTAATGAAACCAAATATCTATACCTACAAAATTGAGGTGGCAAATGGTTGTATCAAGACGGTATGACCCACGAAAATTAGAGTTGTACTATGCCGTTTTAGGCATGAAAACCTAGACTGTGGCTCAATATAGTCCATTGGCACAGCACAAAGTTGTGTCGTGCTATGCTGGCATTGTTGACCTATTGAGTCATATCAATAGACTATTTTTTAAAAGATATTTTAAATTGTTTTTAAGTATTTTAAAACATTTGCAAAAGGCTACTGCAGGTGCAGTAGTAAAAAAAATATGACATTTTTTTTAAATATTGTTGATCAATGGTTGAGAGGGGTGACTTATAAAAGGCACCTCCCCTCCCTCCCATTCTCCCTCATATCACTCACACTCAATCCCTTCTCTTCTCCTTTCTACACTCTCAAATTTCTCTGACATCAACTCAAATCTATCTTAATTCTCTCCTTAATTATTTCAACTCTCTTTAAAATTATATCTCTCAAATTATTTATTTATATTTTAATTTTTGTTTATAAAATTATATTTTTATTATCCATATAATGGCAAGTTTTAATCTCAATGTTCCAAATGAATTTAAAGATATTTCAATCTCATCAACACAAATTTCTAATAGTCAATCTTCTTCCACAACTAAAAATGTTAGAAATATTAGAAAATTTAAAAGAGGGCGAACATAAAAAATTTGAAATTATTTCACATTTGAGAATCATACAAATACAACTTCTGAAAAAATTGAAGAAAAACCAATCTGTAAGTTTTGTGGTAATGTTTTAGATGTCAAAGCAGCTCATCGCACCAGGCATTTGAATCGACATGGCAAGTCATGTTATAAGAAATATTGTCTAAATGAAGCAATTCAAACTCAACTTGCCCAAAGTGCTCTTGGAGAAAGTCTTTTTGGATTTCAGTATAATCAGAAGCACATGCATACTGAATTAGCTAGATACATTGCATCAGGTGAACAACCTTTATCATTCGCCAAAAATGAAAAGTTTGAGAAATTTATGAAAAGTTACGTTCAACCCAATTAGGCTCCTATTCTTAGAAATATTGTTAAAAATGATATTTTGATCATATTTTTAGATAGTAAAAAAAAACTAATAGATAAAATATCACAATTTCAATGAGTGTTTATTGTTACTTTTGATTGTTGGATGGGTGCCAATGATTTGGTGTATTTTTATGTTACACTACATTATATTGATAATGCATGGTTTTTGCAAAAATATAATTATTAATTTTCATAAATTGGAACATCCACACAGCATATGTTATGTTTAGTGATTTAATGAATATTTTTAGAGAATTTCATATTGTTGACAAACTTATTAGTATTACTTTTGATAATGCAATTGCAAATATTGCTACTAAAGATTTGTTGTTAATTCAATTAACACCTGCGCATAGTTCAAAGTTTTTTCATTTTAGGTGTTTTTGTCATATTCATAATTTAATTGTTCAATATGGTTTGAATATAATTAATTCTCAAATTAAAAAAATTAAACACGCAATATAATTTATTACTTCACATCTGCTAAACAATAAGAATTTAAGACTATGTTAAGTACTTTTTGATTGGATTGTAGAAAATTTAAACTTGGCATGAAAACTTGTTAGAATATCACATATATGATGGTGAAATCTTATGTAGGCTTTAATAATTATATTATCTATTATTATAATGATAAAATGAAAGAATCTTTACTAAGTAAGGATGATTGAAAATTTGTATTTTACTATATTCATTTTTTTGAAAGTATTTAATAATACAATATTAGCATGTTTATGTGTGTATTATCCTTCATCTTTTATTGTTTTAACTCATATATATAATATTAGTGATATTTTTGTTAAATATAGAGATAATTTTATATTTTCTAATATTTGCACTGCTATGGAGATTAAATTCCAAAAATATTTGAGAGAAATTTCTAAGTTATTTATTTGTGCAATCATAATAGATCTTAGAATTAATTGGTCTAGTGTAAAAATTTTAATTTCAAAAATTTTAAAAAATTTAAACTCTGAACTTTGTTATGATTTTAATGAAATTTATAATTTCACCACATAATTATTTACTTTTTATTAAAATAAATTTGAATCAACTATAGTTACAGAAGAAACATATGATCAGCATGTTTATGATTAAGCTGCTTAGACTGTTTTGTTAAAAGGTAAAATAAAAAAAGGTAGGTTCTAGTTCTAAAATTTCTTTTGCTTATGAATTGAAAATAATATATGGATACTCATTACTCTTTTATATTGAGTACGCAACAATGAATTTGATATTTTGTCATAATAAAAATCAAATAAAAGAATTTACCATGTGTTATTCATCATAACGCGAGATCTACTAACCCCTCTGGTGTCCATTGTATTATCAGAATCTGCTCTTAGTATAAGAGCAAGATATTGGATGAGAAACAATCAATATTGGCATCAAAAACTTTGAATGTTTTGGTATGCGTAAAATATTGAGAAGATGCAAATGATTGAAAGCAAAATTGATAAGTAGAGATGGTCAAAGATTTTCAAAAATTTTAACTTTAAGATTCGACCAATAGAATTTAGAAATAGAAATTTGTATTGTAACTATAATGATGTAATAAAGGTTGAATTTACAAATGATAGATAGTTCAATAGGTGTCAACCTAGTTGAGATGTATTGTAACTATAGTAATGTAAATTTGACCTTTTATTTTTGTATTTGTATCTAATAATTTTAATTTTAAAATAATATCAATAAATTTTTATCTTTAATAGAATAACAATTTTAAATTTTCAAAATAGAATTTATGAATTATGATTATAAACACATTTCAAAATTTCAATCCAATATATAAATTATAATCTTAGTTTTTCTTACAATTATTAATTTTAATTATTATTACAATTAAAATAATTACAAACTAAATTTTAAAATTTTTGTAAGAAAAAATTATTTTAGATATTAAAAAATTATTAAAAATTATATACCAATAATTAGATTATATATTTAAATTTAAAAAAAAAAGAAATAGACACGGTCCACAATCATGTCGTGCCGAGCCCGTGATGGGTCATGCTTGGCACGGCCCCATCATGGACTCGTGCTAGCACTATATGTTGGGACTATGCCGCCCATAGCCGACATGATCTATTTGCCACTTCTACCTACAAATGGAGCTTTTCTTGAATTGATAAAGCGGTTTTTTCATTTCATTGAGCTTTTCTTGCATTGATAAAGCGTTTTTTTCATTTCATTTCATTTCTTTTTGACTTGAGTAAATTACTAAATACACTAAATTACTTTATTGATAAGTCATTTAAAACAAAAAGTTAATTAATATTATTAATTAAAAGAAAAGGACAATATGAGTTGTTGACCGTAGAATTTGAAAATTTCTAAGTCTACGAACTCAAATTGTTTCTCCTTTGAGAACAGTGAACTAGATCCCTCTAAAAATGGGCTTAGATGGTCTCCTTTAACATGTGTTGGACCTTAATAGTATCTCTATAACTAAAAATAAAGCTAGACATACTAAAAATCATTCTGAGAATAACCTTCCAATGCTTAAATTAGTAATTGGTCTATGGAGGAGATAAAGGATGAAAAAAATAATAATAATGGTTATAAAAAAAGAGGTTTTGTGTTTTCAAAAATAAGGTTTTTTGGTTTTTCAAAAAGTCGATCCCTTATACAATTATTTGACCTTCTTTTTATTGGCTTTTGTGTGTTAGGTTATTGAGTCCTATTAGAATTGGGACACTTAGTCTTATTCATTTTCTCTCACAAAATACCATAAGTACAGCTCCAAAATTGCATTTACCTATGTTTGCCCATCTGTTTATGGGTAAAAACTAGTGTAAAAGTGAAATGCCAACCCTTGAGATTGAACAACTCCATCCAAAATCTCTCTATGAACCTTGTGTCATAATCACCCTTAGTAATCCCCAATGCTTGAAAAAAATCTTTACGGTCTCCTCCACAGTACACTCATTGGGTGCAGGTTTGATAGGCCTACATCCCTCAAATTTTAGAAACGCTACGATGAAATCCAAGAAATGCTCTCCCAAAGTCTCTCCAAAATAGGTAACAAATCAACTTGGCTGGCAGGACTCTTTTGTTCAACCTTGTCATGTTGACATACGAGACAAGTCTTCATAAATTACTCTATCTTATTTTACATATGTGGTAAATAGTACTCCGCTCCGAATAGAGTGTGTATGTGCTTCCATACCCGAATAACTAGCCTATTTTATGTCATGACTCCTTAATGAGGTTCTACTGCAAGTTTCTCCATTTTGGCATGTATGATTTATGACTTTTAATATAGAGAAACCTATATTCTACCAAAAACTGCTTTGTTTTCCCCTTATATGCTTCTATGGAAAGTTTCTTGGCTAGTGAGTCATGCTTCATCCCTCTTAAAATAAGTTAAAAAATCTCTCCTTACAGCTTGTTAATAGCTATTAACTTAACTTTGCAGCACAACACGTCAACCACCATGTTAACCTTGCTAGCTTGTACCTGAGCTTATAGTCAAACTCTACTAAGAAATCCTACCACCTAGTTCAGTTTAAGGTTGAAATTCTTTGGACTCTAAATATAGCTCATTGCCACATTGTCTATCATCACCATCAACTTTGCCCTCAAACAAGTAATGTTGCCATGTACATAGGCAATGGATTATCCCCATCATCTCATTCTCTTACACTATATAGCGTCTCTCCATCTCATTGAGATTTAAGCTCTCAATGAAAAATTTTAATGCATTCCTATGTACCTCATACGATAACAAATAGTTTGACAAGGCTAGCATTAACTCCTAAATCACCATGCTTTAGTATTCTTCAGCAAGTTAGTAAAGGGCATGTAAATGGTGAAATAGCCATTAATGAATTTTTTTATAATAGTTGACTAAACTAAGGAATGACCACTATTTGGTAACCCTTATAAGTGCCTCCTAGTCCATTATAGTGCAAATGTTCACTTTATGTAATAGAAACTTTTTGTCCTTTATATTATGACCTAGAAAATCCACTTCTAGCTTGGCAAAAGACCATTTTTTTCTCTTTAGATACAAGGCATTCTAACGAAGCACCTTTAAGATAGTTCGTAGATACTTCATATGCTCGTTGAGAGTGTTTTTGTTGATCACAATGTCATCTAGGTACACAAAAATGAATTTGTCGAGGAAAGGTTAGAGTATATTGTTTATCAAAGTGCAAAATATCTTTGGCACCTTGATGAGGCCAAACAGCAGGACAAGAAACTCAAACAACTCGTAGCATGTCACATAAGTGATTTTTAGCTTATCACCCTTAGCTATTAATTGTATGCTATACTAGCTAAGCGCAAGCGCGCACTATCGTATCAAGTAATATAGAATTTTAATTTCAAGTATCAATCCCATAGGGACTATGCGATCTAATTCTTTCAATCAAGTACTAAAATTATAACTACCTAACTTTTTAATTAACTAACCTAATTCTACCAATTAAAGTAAACAAAAGTGAATGGTAGAATTCACAAATAAAGATAATCTAGGGTCTTGACTCGTCCCCTAGTATTTCATTAGATTTATTAACCTCTTAGTTAATCATTTAATACTAATTATTGGTTTAAACACTAATCTCATCACAAGCCTCTATCGATGGTCAAGCGACTATATTACGTATTCTAACAATCACCTATATGTCTATGGTAATCAAATCAGAATGTAATTCATAAAATTCAAGTCTAAATTATACCATACATGCCACCTAGGTATATGTCTATCTTAGATGGAACTCATAGTTATTACCCTATTATCATGTATCAAACTATCCTAGGCTAAAAATATGAAATGATCCCTAAGTTCATCATGGTTCCTCAATCATTCAAAATATTGATCAAGTATAATTAAAGTATTAAACTCGGGATAGAATGAATCAATTGAATGTATCAAGTTCATAAACTAAAAATTAACAAAATTAAATTTCATACTAGGTTTACATAGTCGAATCCTAGACGAACAATTTAGCCCATCACAAAATCAAAAGTATCTAACTAATTTATAAAGATCAACAAGAACAAGAACACAATGATAAAGAAAGAGTAGAAAAACTAATCAAAGCGACTCCTTGATGTGCTTTTTGCTTAATCTTGACTTGAAGCTTAAATCTTGATCTTGGTTCTTTAATCTTTGGCTTTGACTTTAATTTTGTATTGTGAATTATTTCTCTAGATTTGTCCCTCTTTTATTTTTTCTCTTCCCCCTTAATTAAGGTTTTTGGCCTTCTATTTATAAGTTTGCGTCTTCAAAATAAGATTAAACATCAAATACAAGTCAAATTATGATTATTGTGCACCATTACTATTCACATGCTACAATGCTGTAGACATTATTTCGGGTGTCGCGACGCTCATTTTTGGGAGCCGTAGTATTGAGTGTTGTAGCAGAGCTGTAGCAATTTGATGTTTTTGACTGATTTTCATTAGAGTTTCGACCCTATTTGCTCCATTGACTCCAAACCTACAAAAATAATAATAAAATACATCAAAAGTCAAATAATCTTAATTTTTACGAACAAATATTAAGTTTGGAAAATGGTAATATTAAAATTTAATTAACCCTTATCAGCTATGCACACTTGATGGTAACCCAACCACAAGTTTGACTTTGAGAAATACTTTGCCTATCGCAAATGATCAAACAAGTCAGTGCTAAAAGAATAGGATACTTAATTTTAGCGATGATTTTTTTTAATGTCCGATAATCTATACAAAATCATAGAAAACTGTCGTCCTTGCATTGAAAAATCATTAGCCCACCATATAGCACCTTAGATGGCTGGATAAACCCCGTATCTAATAATTACTTGAGCTGCACTGGTGACTCTTTCGACTTTAATGGAGACATTCAACAAGGCACCTTTGTTGTCAACTTCACTCTCGACTTCAGCTCAATGATTAATTGTTCATCTCAGTATAAGCTTCTTCGGTAAGGTTAGTAACATGACATCCTTGTGCTCCTCAAGCACTCTGGTAATCTCCTTTGGTATCTCATCTCGTCCTCTTTCACCTCATCATCAATATTCTATATTGTTCTAGATAGGTCTCTTCCTAACACTTTAACCTTTTCTTTAGTTGCATAGTAGAGAGAAAAGTGGTGTTGGCATTGGGTCTGGATTGCCCACTCTTGGGCTTATCTATCATCGACAACATGCAAGGTTTGTCCTCTAAGATGCACATATAGTTATGTCGAGGAAGCGACATAATATCAAATTTTCTTAAGAACTTTATATTGAGAACACAATCAAATCATCAAAATATGCTACTAAAAAGTTTATCTTGTCACACCAAGTCCCAAGATATATTTTGAATCCTCGAACTTACCCATCTAATATTTTGGCTACACATTCACAATTTTAAGTTATATGATCTTTTTATCCATCTTAAGTTCCAAACAATTAAGTCAGGCCCTCGAAAAAAATGTTTGTAGCCTCAGTATCAACTAACACTTGAATCTTCTTCCTATTGATGATGGCTCCAATATACGTGAGCACCTTCCTTAATGGCGTGCTATTTACCTGCTTAACTTTAAGGGCATTGATCAATTGTAAATACCTTATGTTGGCTTACTCACTCGCTCCTTATGTCTTTAACATTCAAAACCTTCTTCTTCAGACCATCTTTCATCTAATCACATTTGTTATGATTAAGCTTGTAATTTTTGGACTTTCCCATTTCTCCCTTTCAATAATTCATCAATGTCTATGCCATTTTGAAGGCGTTAGATATATTAGTCACCTCTTTCTTAAGCTCATTAGATGCATATGATTGTAACTTATCTAGAAAGTTGAACAGTAAGTCATCATTACTCATGTTAGGGATCTACAACATTATTAACGAATACTCTTCTATGTACTCACTTATGGATTTAATTTACTTCAACTCCCTCAGTTGCTTTTATGTTTCATGTGCTACATTCTCTAGATAGAATTAGCAATTCAATTCCAGTTACAATTTAGCCTAGGTGCTAATGTTACATGTTCCTTTGTGAAGCTTCTCACTCTTCATACGCCATTATAGAATTGCATGGTCAGAGAGATACAAAGTTGTAGTGTTTACCATATCCTAATCCAACATACTCATAATGTCAAAGTATCTATCCATCTATCAAAAGAAGTTGTCAAGCTCCTTAGTATCCCTTTTGCCGCTAAATTTTTTCGGCTTAGGAGCCTTAATTCTCGAGACAATAACCATGACTTAAGTAGCAACAACTCCATTTGTCACTATTTACTTACAGAATGTTATATCCTCCTTGGTAAATTTCAAGCCTTTGTGCAACTCTTTCATTTGAGCTTGGAACTTGGCCATGAAAAAAAAAAATCTTCTCTTAAAAATTCTTGACCCAATCCTACTACTTTCCAGCATAACTCTCGATAGATGTGCTAATGAGGGATTACAGATCCTCCCCTTAAGCCTTAAGGTCCCCCTTGAATTTCTCCATAGTCTACTTCAACTCCCTAAGTGACCACCACCTTTCTAACAATGCAACCAAGCTTTTTCAAAATTTTCCCGAGACCATAACTTGGATCAATTGATTTTTTACGACTATTGGAATTTTTTTCCTCCTTGACTTTAGGGTCTCAACCTCATTCATTAGTCATCTCCAACAAGATTGTTGTGTCTTCTATCATTCTCCTTTGGACCATTCTAAAAAAATGTCATAGACTTTTTTAAAAATTGTACGGTCTTAGACACTCTGAGCATTAAGCAGCCAACAAACACAACAAAAAAAAAAAGATAAGCATGTACTAAGTGTTTAAGAAAATTCTCTTATTATGATTGAAGAATTTTACAAGTTAAGATGGTTTTACAACTGAGGGCTTCCTTATTTATAGTAATAACTTTATACAATCAATGACTAGGATTTATATAACTATACAATGATCTAAAGGAAAACAAAGAAGATGAAAAAATATATCAAACAATATTCTAAAATGCCACTATATATTTAAGAGAATATTTTTATTCTAGAACCTACTTTACTTAACCACTAATGGGCTTGACTCATTCTTTTCATTTAAGTCAACGAGCCTTTTAAAAACTTTGGTCTATAGTGCTTTATAAATCTAAGTAACTTGTAAGAAGTATGGTGCACGCTAAACATTCAAAAAATACTTAAAAATACTTGGAGCATGACATACCACACTCTCAAGTGCACCATGCAATCACAAAAAAGTATAATCAAACTATAAAATAACATGATCATATAGACCAGTCTTTCAAAACAAAAGAACACATCATATTTGAATTTTCAAGATTGTTCTTGCTATCACATTATTAGAGTGATGCTTTTTTGCCTCCAATATTTTATTAACCCCTTTTTTCTTGCTCCAATTAATTTTTTAAAAATAAACTTAAAATTTGTTACAAAATAACATGTCAAAAGAATCACAAATATATAAATAATGTAATTTAGTTTTTTTGTCAACCGTTAATTAACCACTCAAATCAATTATATGTTATGTAACATCTTTCACTAACTTTATAAAAGTTAGAAATATTTAATAAATGAATAAAAAAACCTTGAATATTAATTAAACTTAAATACTTGTTGCATATCATATCAACAATAAATGTTTCAACGTAATTTGTATTGGTTACTTTTATTTTATTACGTTGTTTATATAATAGACTTTTAATCCTATTTTTTAAAAGATTATTTTAAAATCTTTAATGAGGTACAAATAAAATAGCCACTAAACAATGATAATGAAACTATTGAAATTAAATGGAGAATAGTGAGATATTTAAATAATTTTAAAATTTTTGATGGTATATACTAAAAATTGGGGTTGAATATCTCCAACTAGGGATGGTAATTCGTATAAACGAATCATATTCATGTCATATCAATATGAAGTATTAATAATTTTTTATTAAATTCGTATACGATTCATTTATTAAACGAATTAAACACTCAAACACATTTGATTCGTTTAATATATAAATAACACGACACAACATAATTAAACACGTTTAATAAACGGATTAAATTAAATTCGTTTACGATTCAATTCGCTTATGATTCAATTCGTTTATGATTTGATTCATTTACGATTCGATTCATTTACGATTCAATTCGTTTATGATTTGATTTATTTACATGTTTATATAAAATTCAATTTGTTTAAAACATGCTTAAGTCGCAATTAATAAAATTTACATTAAAAATAAAAATTTTAATGCATCTAATAATAAAATTATTTTAACACAATTAAAAAAATAAAATTCATATAGCATAATTAAAGAAATAATTCATCATACATCACATCCACTAAAAATAAAACCAAAATAATATAATAAAATAAACAAATTCAAAATAAGTGATTAACAATCTACAATCAAATAAACAGAGTCAACAGCCAAGTCTAGTCAAATTTAAAGAACATATTTTCAAGTTTCGACTCTAAGCGATAAATCTGTAAAACGAATTTTAAATTAGTATTGAGTATATAGCTCTTTGAAAATTTTGAAAAGATTATTGATAGACTATTACAGTATTAAGAGTATTATGATTCATGAACATTACTCATAATTAGAAGTAGTAGAATTTTCTGCAGATGAAATACTATTGTCGATACTTAAGTTTAAGATATTTTAAGTAAGATCATTCAATTTGTCATTATCAATTGATGTAACTATAAACAAAAATAAAAATAATATGAATATCACAATAATGTTAATATAACATAAAATTGACAAACAAAAGTAATAAGTGAATTATCATGTTGGCCAAACAACCAATCTCTTGAACAAATAATGCCTCAACAGTCTCGAACTTAAGTGAAATTCGAAATTGATCAAAGAATTGACCACCAATATTGAAAGATGATTGAGATGCAACAGTAAATATGGAAATGCTTAAGATATCACGAGCCATAAAAACAAGATTAAGATAACAAAATTTATTTCCTTTTCAAAAGTTTAGAATGTCCAAGTCAACACCTTTATCTACTCGCGATTCATCTAAATAAAGATCTAATTCAGTCTTTTTATTATAATTATTATAATTCATTATTTTTTTATCAACAAACTCCTAAAATTACAACAAAAACAACATCATAACAATAGCAAAAAAACTACAAAAAAAAAATAATAACAGCCAAAATAGCAAAAACAACTGCCAAAATATAGTAAAGAAACTGCAAAAACAGCAGTTAAAATAGCAAAATCAGAGCAAAACATTTGTCGAAAACAGTAGAAAAAAACTACAAAAATAGCAGCAAAAATGCAAACACGAAGCAAAAAAATGTCAAAAACAGTAGCTAAAACAGTAAAAAAAAAATTGTAAAACAGCAGCTAAAATTGCAAAAACATAGCAAAAAATTTGCCAGAAGCAATAGAAACAATTACAAAAATAACAGCAAAAACACTGCAAAAAACGGCAGCAAAATGTACACAAATATAGCAAAAAACTGTCAAAATCTTTTCTATTCTAATTACTGTCTAGTTACCAGCAAAATATTAACATTAGATAATATTATTTACTTTTAAATTGAATCAATTTATTTGATTTTAATTTGCATTATATATTGATTAAAAAGGAGGAAAGTGGCCTTATATTTCTTAATCATATTTTCTGACAGTGACATTATATTATCTTTCTACTCTTTTTATTTTTTATTCAAGTGATTATAAACTTATATTTATATATTCTTTTTTTTCTCTATAACTTAAAAGTGACATTATGTTTCTTAATTAAATTTTTTGAAACAGATAAAGACTAAAATTCAAGTTTATTAAGTTCAAATAACTTAATATCATATCACAAAGAATAAAAATTTATCATAACTACAATCTTTTGAGCTAAAATATGGAACCAAAGTTAAATACCAAATCAGCCAAATCAAGACATATTTTTTTCATTTTTTAACATATATAATCAATTCAATATATATTATAATCAGTACCTAAAAAAAATTTTAGGTAATGTTCATCAGTAGTAAGTTGGTATGAAATTGGACTTGAGTGAAATTTTAGATTTTTAATTGATTAAAAAGAATTTTAACTCAAATTTTGAAGGGAGATTTCAGAAAAAAAAATTGGATAATGTTCTTTGATAGTGAGTTGGCAAAAGGTTGAATTAATATAAAAAAAATATCAGATTTTTTACTGATTAAAAATAATAATAACAAAAAGAGAAAAATCTTTTATTAAAAAAAAGTTTAAAGTGTAACGAGCCTAACAAGAATAATCGTGTCATGACTTGTGAGGAAGAAGAAGATGTTGTGCATAGGAAGAAGAAGATGATGCACAAAGATTGATAAAGGGTAATTAAAAACCCTAAGTTTGAAGTGTGGCATGAAATATAAAGTTAAGTCAAAATTGAAAAGTTAAAGTTTTAGTCTTTTAGGCTTTTAGCCTTTAAGGCAAAAATGAATTTCATAATTATTTTTATTTTTATAATTTTATTTAATTTTATAACTTAATTAAATATAACTTAAACGAATAAATATACAAATAAATATGAAAATAATCCGTTTATTAAACATAACTTAAACGAATTAGCGAATCGTAAGTCTTAAACACGTATTTGACACGATTAATAAACGAGTAATACGAATTCGATCTGTTTATTATTTATGTTAATTTTTTCTATTCATATTCATTTAAAACATATTAAATTTGTGTCAAATAATCGTGTCGTGACTCATTTTATCACTCTATCTCTACCCTCTTTCAAAATTACTCTTTACTATCACAATATTGTTAGCGTGGCCCAATCCAAATTTACAGTATCCAACAAACATGTCTCGCCCTTCTTTGCTTGGATCAGAATATTTTCAAGTAAAAAAACATGTTTATTGCATCAAGCCCCGGGCCCATTTTTTCATAAATCTTAAATCAATTTTTAGGAGATTTACGACAACTTTCAAAATCTCAAAGAAGGTTTTCTTCAAATTTCAGAAACCACGGGGAGAATTTTAGCCGATTATAATTATCTAGATTAATGTTAGGTTTTTATTAATAATGTATAAAAAAATATTAAATATAATAAATAATTTTAAAATTTATACTATTTTATCACTTAATATTTATTCGATACATTACTTTTAAAATTTAATTTTAAATAAAAAATTTGAAGTACTTAACATTATTTAATTATTAATAATTTAAGTGTTAAGTATTATAAATAGTTATCCCATACGCTTATTGCTTAGATTTTAATATCGACTAACTTAAATAATCCCCTTTTGCCAAATTATTTTTGATATAATCATAAAAAATTAATTTTTTAAAAAAATTTAGACTAAATTTCCAAGAAATTTTGAGTTGCAGTTAGTCTAGCATTAACTCTTTGATATATATCTTGAGAAAATATTCCTAATCCCATTAATAACCGATGGAACCAAATAATTCAATGAAAATAGTTGATAATCTATATCACATAATCTCATCAACAATAAAAGTTGCAAAAAAGATAACAGTGATGCCATTAGGAAAAAAAGTGATTTTAATATTTTTCATTTATAATTTTTTGTATGAACGTTGAGGTGAACGAACACTAAAATGACTTAATAACTTTATATAGTTTAAACATATTCATAAGAAATTATTAAAAATTGCATAAATCTTCTTAAAAAATTAAATTAGATTTCATTAACTTAGAACATACATTTTTTCTTGAAACAAGAGCCTAACTTAAATGAAGAATGACTAATTTTACTAGCTCTTGAAAAATGCAAAATAAATTTTTAAAGAATAACATTAAGTATATTAAATTATATTTTAAAAAGTGATATTTTAAATAAATTTAAAATATAATAAATAAATTTAAAATTTATATTATTTTATCACTCAATATTTATTTAATACATTATTTTTTAAAATATAATTTAAATTATAATTTAAAATACATAATATTATTTTTTTTAAAAATAAAATTAAGTTTAATTAAATGAACGAAGGACAAGGCATTATGCAAAATATATTTTGCACGTCTTTCTATGTAACTCAACTCAATCCCAATGAACAAAGGACAAGGCATTCTGGTAAAATACTAAATAGAATCCTTCATTACTATTCAGTTTGCTACTAGCTGAGCAAACCACTTCTAAAATCAATAACAATCTTCTCCCAGAATCAACATATTACATCAATGTTCTTCTGTAACATCTCTCAATTTTATCTTATCCCTTTATTTCACTGCACAAGTTGTACGTAAGTGCAAATGAATGTATACCTGTAATCTATGTACATGCTCTCAAACATTGAAAAACCTCAACAGTTTGAGTTCGTTTAGCATGGCTTTTAAGTAGAACTTCAACTAGAGTTTTTATATACAGATCTTTTATTTTAAAAAGAACAAATTATTAGTCATTTGATTATCGCTCATAATTTTTTTTTTAAAAAAACGTAATTATTTAAATAGACAAGCTTTTTTAAGTTACATTATAAGAGAATTAAAAAAAATTTAAATAAAATAAGAACATTTTAAATAATTTAATATTATAAAAAATTCTCTTAATTTTATTCTTAAATTTTGAATTTTTTTAATAAAAAAATAACTTTTTTTAATTCCAAAAACTCTTCTCTAATTTTCAATCAAACACATCAAAAACTTTCAATAAAACTTTAATATTTAAAAAAAAAAATTCTTTTAGCCTAAGAAAAATCCAAACCAAACAAGTTCGCACTTGCTCTCTGAAAGGCAAGGAGGCTTAAAAAGTTGTAATCCAAGCCGGTTTTTAGAACCTTACCCTAAGTAGCTGAGACAAGCCTCAAAACAGATTGGTTTCTATACATGATCTAACATAATATAATTGTACAGATTTACCAATACATAAATTATGATCAACTCCAAACAAATTTTTGGTATATTTACAGGAACGCGCAGCCGAAGAGCCACAAGCTGGTTGGTCGTGAACCTACATTCTGCATTAGAGAATAGTAACTTTTAAACGTAGGAGACAGAAACCAGAAGATCTCTATTGCAGTGGCATCAGGTACCCCGATTTGGGCAGCCATTTGCAAAGTGTGATGGATCACCACAGACAAAACATCTTCTACCAGATATGGGATCACCAGTTGCTGATACAAATGTCATATCAGTATCACGTCCTCTACTTTGGCCACCTCTACCACGGCCTCTCCTACTGGTAGTAGATGCTGAGCCACTGATGCCTGTTCGTTGCACACTTCTTCCCCTGGTGTCATTGTTGACATCATCTTCCCATCTGATTACAGTGAATAGGACAAAGTGATTCAGTCAGTAGATTGTAACAGAGAAGCAATCTCTCTCTCCTTTCTGGCTAAGTGAAATAATTTCCTAATGCGGATTACTTATATTATCCATTAAAATCATGTACTATTTGAAAATTCAGCTTCTGTTGCCTGCATCTCTGGTTTAGCATATCATTCCACATGATAGCACCATAACTTGAATTTGGAGACAATATAGTCAGCTTGTATAACCTTTTCAATTTTGTAAGAAATCATCTGACAGAAGAAAACAACATGAAAAATTGTTTATATTCCACCAAAGTATGTGTATCTTCATAACTGTAACTAATTTAAGTCAATACAGTCACAATAGCCACCATACCACCAACTCAGTGTGTAGGATTCTCCCATGCAGAAAAGGAAAATTCTATTAGAAATGGGGAACAAGGCGAAGAAAGAGTGAAAAAAAAAACCCCAAAAAAAGTAGGGATGTAGAGGGAGACATACACAAAGAAGTTGCACTCCTGTGACGAACACGAGTAGAACTTTCTTCCCCTGTTATTTGCCGTGTTAGCAGTTCGTAGAACACATGGTATTCCACATGTGGTACATTGTATTGATGATTCTCCTGCATAGATAAAATATCATTAGAACATATCAATCCATTCTCACAAGGTGCCTAAAACCTAGCTGCTAGCCAGAGTACAATCACAATTCAAAAACACAAAATTAATCGGCGGACCCAAGTTATAAGATTCCAAGATTACTGTAAATTTGGTACTGTCTGAAAAATAAAGTATCAATGCCTTTGTGGCATGTAGGACAGTGTCTGCTCATACATAATACACTGGATCTTACCTCTTTCCATGTATTAGTTATGTCAAACAAATCTTATGCAGCTTTATACACTTAATGCAATGATAATAAATCCTGTTCCCTCTCCAGAACATTAAAGGTAATCCTTTTCTGAACATTAAAGTTAGGACTTTAGGTATATCTAACTGCAAAGGGACAAGTTCTGTCAAAAAAAAGAAACGGAGGAAGGAAGAAAGAGAGAGAAAACAAGAAACCAGAGAGAGAGAGTGAGAGAGAAGATCTTGGATAACTCGACTTTCAATCTCCGTACATTACAGTTCTACTTTTGAGTTTTGGCAGATGCCAGGAGGCACCTCATCTGCTCCTCAAATCCAAGAAACATAAATATGATGATGGACAAGGAATATCTTTTCCATCCAACTGAAACTTGCATTGAGAATTTCACATGCATTTCTACCAAAACACACAACATTTCAAATTTTTATATTATGAATTTCAAATTTTAGAAATATCCAAATATGGTTTAACTCTCTAGCACTTGTACAATTATCAATTTAACTTAGCGACAGAGGAGAACCTAATCAGTTTCTATATTAGCACAGTATAGCTTGTCATGTTCCCTTTATTAGTATAGACAATAATACATTAATCAATCAATAGTACTTTTTAAATAATATTTAAATTGATGAGGAAAAAATGAGATTTTAGCAGTCATACCACTTTGTGGGTTCATTCCATTAGAACGAGCATTTCGAGAGCCTGAAAGTTGTGAAGGGCAATCACTTGAAGAATGCCCCAGTTGTTGGCAATAAATGCAAGCACGCTGCCTAGTGTTACTTTCTTGAACGTTATTAGAAGTAGCAGGTCCACGCCCTCTTGCTGGATAACATATCAAACATGCAGTAAAAGTTTTGCATATGACAACTTGGGCAATTACCGAAAAAAGAAAAAAACTCCATAAGACTTGCATCCTCTATCATGAAAGATAAATTTACTGCAGTGAGGTTTTTCCCTCTTTATTCTTTACCAAGTTGGCAGTTGACTTTTAACAGTGAGGAGCTTCTAACATATAGAACTGGCTAAAGAAAATCAACTTTGCATATAAACCAAAGCCAAGTAGTAAAAAATGCATACATACCTGGTATGCGGGAGCCAGTTCCACAGATTTCTATCAACTGTCTAAGCGTTTCATCACAACCACCAATGCAACCTGCTCACATATGTAAGTAATTCAGCAATGGTTAAAACTTCAATTTCCACACAATATTAATCTAAAGAATATCCCATGCTTGATTAAAATAAAGTGGTGCAAGAAAGTTTATACATATGTGTGTGTGTTTGCCAAAAGCAAAAATGAAGATATTTAGATAGATGAACAAAAGTACAAGGAAAAATTGAACACTAAATGCACATTTGACATGAAGAGAAATCCAAGATAAGTGAAATAGAAAAACTAAATGGTTAAGCAAGTGCCAAAAGAGGACAGAGAGTTTTCGGGCAGTAGTTTAACTTAAGTTAAAGGTGCTCAGAATTAAAAAGAAAGGCCAAAAAGAATGTGTGGGTATCATCAATCAATGGAGGATATGGTACCAATTCAACTAATTGCAAACTCAACGATCAGAGATGAAGTTTTATATGAACATTATCCCTCAATATCTTATACTTTATCATCTTCAACATAGCAAAAATCACAAAATCTCAACTAGCTTGTAATATCTAATACTCGCTTTTCAAAATGATAAGAGACAAAATTGCTGACAGAAAATAAATACTTTCAGAAGATGCAAACTGATGATGGACTTAAAATCTCTTGAAGCTAGGGTTGTCTAGCAAAATAAGCAGAATGTTTACAAGGGACAGTAGATTCGTAGAGTGGCACTTTAAATATACAATAGATTGTAGCGATGGTATTGGTGACATGATGTGTGGCTACTACCAGCAGATAGGAACTCATAGAAGAGAAAGAAGAATTAAAAGTAAAAGAATCCATAGAACTACTATTAAACAAGTAACAAAGAAGAATCTCGTATTTGGTACATAGATTGACATTTACAGGCAGCTCAAACCTTCTTTACTCCAATAGACATGTGTCTCGTAGTTTAGAAACTAATACTTTTTGAAACTTGTATCAGTATAACTATATGAATTTTAATATAGCAAGCATTCCACCAAGCTAAGAAAATAAAATTCGTACACCGTTTTTGCAATTCCCTCCAACACATCTTGAAATCAAAACTTTATTCAGCATTCAAAAAATTTACAACAAAACTTGACATCCACAATCAACCACGTTCCTGGGAGTACTTTTAATGTGATCAATCAAAGTCTCGGTATCTATTATCAGTCAAACTTGGATCATAAAGGAATTTCAGTCTATGCAGGCACCATAATATCAGATTGGGGAGGTAGATTAGAATTAGGGATTGATTGAAAAGCAAGGATATGGGCTCGTGTGAGTAGGAAACAGAAAAAATCTGTTCTAATTCTATCATTAGCTACAGGTTCGAATCTAAGCGAAATTCCAGAGAATATTTGCTACCCTGAAATAGGTGCACTGAAATTCATCAATCTGCACATACCCAAATGATTGACATTGAAGCCTGGAGGTATTTCATGCTGACGAAACTTGAACTGAATCAGGTAAATAGGACCTTCAAAAAAGGAAAAAAAATCATCATCAATAACATGCGGAGTCTCAAGCATAAAGCAGAAAACCACTTAATTGATAAGCAGTGAATCTAACAATAAGCCAGTGAAGATATCAGTTTGCATGCGAGCTAGGTTACATAAGCCTATACAAAATTAATTAATAGATAAAAACATGCAGAATATCCATGCCAGATATACGTCATCTATATGTGTACAAGATATGTCTTGGTATCAGACAGAAATCTGTCAGAAGCATCCAACACCTGTTCCTTGGTTAATTTCTAGGTATGTTCCGATATTGACAAAAATTAAAAGAATAAGTTAATAAATAAAACTGACATAGTTTAGTGAAGGATACACTACTATGCTTTACTGTGTAGAGCCTTTGTTTATCTTTACTTGGTGTATAGAAGGAAATAAGTTTGAATCGGCCGTCCAAGATAAATCAAGAAGTCAAATAAGTTCATCCAGAATAAATGTTCAAATACAGAAGACAAAGCAAAAATCAATGTCTAAGATATAGAGTAAAAAAAAGTGAAGTAGGAACCAGGAGTGCAAGAGTTGCAAGCATTAGTGGTTACAGCTGCCTCTGATACAGATCCAGGGAGCCAAACAGCATTTCTGCACTGCAAACATAAAGCACATGTATTGCCATATTAGTTAAAGCCGAAGTCAAAAATTGACAACCAAAAATGCAATAGTAATATGAAATAACAGAATCATCAGATCTTTGTACATTGGATCTTTACAGTACTTTGATGGCGATACCAGCAGATTTCACCTAGTAATTAAGCAGCAAAGGAACTGAGTGACTATGTTTCATGTAAAATGGTGGTTATGGTGAGAACGATTTGAAGGACCTTATCAAATGGAGCTTGCTTGGTAAGTGCACCAAGACTCAAAAGATTAAAGAAAACCTTTACTCAATTCAGGAAAGACTTGAACAGTTACACATTTGGATGTAAATATGAGAAATTTTCATAACTAGCCCCTCTTTAAATCCATTTTTCTTTTTTAGACACACTGAATCACTAATCTTTTATATCCAAAAGACTTAAAATAAGATGCTTTTTCCTCTCAGAGATATTTCCCTCCTCTCTCCTCATTTCTCATTTTTTAACGAGAAAACATGGCAAATACTTAGTAAGTTGTTTAAATTTTCCGATATATGATTTTTATTGTGATAAATGTGACTAAAATGAGTAGATTATTGTTAAATAGTATAATGTGAGTAGATTTTGTGAAAAATTGATGAAAAAAGAACCAGGACGTTGAAAAACTTGCCTAGAAAGTGCGACAAATTGATGAAAACAACCACTGGGGGCACCACCTGTGGTGGCTGTCCATTTCGCTCGAAGCACGAATGCCGCACAAAATGGACATCATGTCGCCGCTTGCACCACACCATCTGCCCTCAAATTTCGGTCTTTTCACTCATTGTGCACCATTTTCAACCAAATCTACTCGTTTTTAACCAATGTACTCATTTTTAACACATATCACAAAAATATCTCATTTTCTACTACTATTGCTTAATATCTTTAATTCAAGAAACTTACCAAGTATTTGTCGTCAATTTACCAATATTTGCTGTATTTGCAATCGATTTGATCAAGATCTTTAAAATGAAATGAGTGTTTTTTTGGGTGGCTTTGGTTTTTTTTTTTTTCAAAGAGTTGTTCAAAATAGGAGAAAATATGCATTAGAGTCAACAATCACGGTGTTGTTATGCAGATTTTGAGCTTACTACAGCTGTGTACTACAACTCATTACAACTATGTATACTTTGTAATTAAATCTTAGGAAAGTTTCTTTTTTTTTTATAAATTAGTATATATTTGTTAGTTGAGTACAAGTGAGATTTACTCATACTTTGTCATGGTATTAGAGCCATTTTATATATTCTAAATATGTGGCCTGCATTGCCACTTAAAATTTTCTAGAAAAAAGTTTCAGTTTTTTTCTCTTTTCTGGCCTAAATTGCCATTTCCTTTCCTTTTTCTGGTTCTTTTTTTGAGACCTATTTTGCCTTTTTTTTTAGAACCAGTTTATTGCTTTCAAAATCTTCCCATGCCCAGATTTCTTTCCACTTCTATCTAAAATCATTTCTAAAAATTTCTAACTATACCAATCAGGAAGTTTATAATCCAACAAAAGGTTCAGTCTTAATTACAAAGCTATGAAATCAAACCAGCAACAGTCAAATGCTTGTTTTAGCGGAATAGGAGGAAATAATGGGCTACCAGAAAGACATAAAGCAGGTAATAAAGACTCTTTGTGGTGTACCTACTATAAAAAGCCACGACATAGTAGGGAAAGGTGCTAAAAACTTCATGGTAAGCCCTCTAATACTCAAAATACATCTTGGACAACAAAGAGTAATCAAGGAGGAAGGTAAAGACATGCACATTTGACCTCGACACAATCTAAAAGTGAAAAAAAAATTTCAAGAGCGATCTGAGTTCAATAAAGAAGAGACTGAGAAGTTGAGATATTTTCTGGAAACATTAGAGAAACCTACGAGTAGTGCAAATATTTACTCCTTGGCTTTTTTTAAGTAATTCTCAACCCTTTGCACTTAATGTGTCAATCACAAAATGAACTTAGTTAGTAGATTCCGAGGCAATAGATCATATGACTTAATCCTCTCATGGGTTTGTCTCTTATAGTTTTTGTCCTAGTAAAAAAAAAATTGCAATTGCTAATGGAACATTAGTTACAGTTGCTAGTCAAGGGGATGTAGCTATAAATTAGAACATTGTTTTAAAAAATGTTCTACATGTGCCAAAATTGTCTATAAATCTAGTTTTAATTCGCAAGCTTACAAAAGATTTGAACTATATTGTAATATTTTCTTCTGCACTTTATAAATTTCAAGACTAAAAAAAGGAATGATGATTATACTTGCTAGGGAAAAGAATGAGCTCTACTTTCTTGAGGAACCTAGTGGACAAAATAGTACTAAGGATCCTATTTCATTATCTCTGCTTTCTGAGTCCTTCCTTGCCAATAAAGATAAAGTATGGTTAAATCATTTTTGTCTTGACCAGTATTCTTAAAATAATGTTTCCTAGTTTATTTAAAAGATTTGATTTTAATATATTTCATTGTGATGTTTGTGAATTTGCAAAACATAAACGTGCTTCCTTTCCAGTAAGTAATATAAGAGCTTTAAAATCTTTTACTCTAATTCACAGTGATGTTTAGGGATCTTCTACTTTTCATAATGTCTTTGGAGCTTGTTGTTTTATCTCATTTATTGACGATTGTACTCAAGTGTCATAGGTTTTTCTCTTAAAACAAAAATCAAATGTCAGTTCCACCTTTCAAAATTTTTTCCATATAGTGAAAAATCAATTTGGGGTAAAGATAAAAAGAGTTCAACCTAATAATGCTAGGGAATATTTTAATCAAGTGTTGTCACCATTCTTCAAAGAAAAAGGAATCATTCATGATTCATCATGTGTCAACACTCCACAGCAAAATGGATTGGCAGAAAGAAAAAATGGTCATCTTTTAACTATTACTCGAGTCTTTTTTTTAAAAACAAAATTGTTCCAAAGAATTACAAGGGGAAAGCTGTCTTAACCGCTATATATCTAATTAATAGATTACCCTCTTGAATCTTGATTATTGCAGGCCCATGCAACTACTTTCGAAAATTTATCCTAACTTCAAAATGACAAATCACTTAATTCCTAAGGTCTTTAAGTGTGTGTCTTTTTGTTGGATTTTCTTCTACATATAAAGGGTACAAGTGTTATCATCCTCTAAAAAAACAATTCTTTGTTTTTTCGGAGGACGATAACACTTGTAATTCTTTGTTTTTGTCGATGTAACATTCATTGAAACTAAGAATTACTTTCCAAATCCTTATCTTCAAAGGGAAACAACATTTATGGAAGAATATAGATTTGTTTTTCCTTGATCTTTCAATTTTCCCATCCTCAAAAATAAAATAATTTTCCCTTACCAAATGAGTCATCATCTATTTCTAATTCTTTACCAAATGAGTCAAATCCAAGCACTCCTAGTCAAGTGGCAAATGTTAAACAAATTTAGAGTACTACACGCCCATTATAGGTATATTCAAGAAGGAAAGAACCTCTTATTCAACCAATGCAAGTTCTTGATTCAAAACCAATCTCTGATACTAATAATGTTAAGGTAACTCCTAACTCTAAGAATTATGATAGTAATGTGCTTGCTGATAATGATGAGGATCTTCCAATTACAATTAGAAAAGGCATTAGAAAGTGTACCCAACAGCCTATATATTCATTATCTCACTTTGTATTCTATGAAAAGTTGTCTAGCAGTTATAAAATTTTCTTATCCACCTCAACACTATTACTATTCCAAAAAAATATCTTTAAAGCATTAAGTGGTAAAGAGTGGAAAGAAGTTATGAAGGTTGAAATAGATGCTAGTGAGAAGAACAAAACATAGGACTTGGTGGAAGTACCCCCAAGAAAGAAGTTAATGGGATGTAAATGGGTCTTCACCGTGAAATGTAAGGCAGATGGATCACTTGATCGATACAAGGTAAGGTTAGTAGCAAAGAGGCATACTCAAACTTATAGGATAGATTATCTTGAACATTTGCTCATGCTACATAAATGAATATGATAAGAATCTTATTATCTTTAGCAGCTAATCGTGGCTAGAGTTTGCGGCAATTTGGTGTAAAAATGTCTTTCTACATGGCGATCTTGATGAATAAATCTATATGGAGGTGCCTTTAGGATTCGAGTTAAAGAAGAATAAGGTGTGTAAGTTGAAAAAGGCATCATATAGCTTAAAACAGTCTCGGGGCTTAGTTTGGCAGATTTGCTAGAGTAATGATTGCTTTGATTACAAACAAAGTCAAGCTGATCACATATTATTTGTCAAACATTCTATTTCGGGAGGGTGGTTACAGTTCTATTAGTCTATGTGGATGATATAGTGGTAATTAGAGACGACTTGCAAGGAATGGAGACATTAAAAAAATGTTTATTACGAAAATTAGAGATTAAGAACTCAGCAGGTTAAAATACTTCCTTGACATTAAAGTAGCTCACTCTTAACATGGGATATTTATATCACAACAAAAGCATATGTTGGATTTATTAATTGAGATAGGGAAACTAAGGTGTCAACTAGTGGAGACACCTATTAAATCGAATCACAAGCTTTATGAAACACAAGATATAATGGTGGATAGAAAATCCTATCAAAGATTGGTTGGCAAACTAATCTATCTTTTTCCACACCAGACCAAACATAGCCTATATTATAGGAGTAGTGAGTCAATTCATGCAAATCCAAAAGAAATACACCTTTGAGCAACACATTGAATTTACAATACTTAAAAGGTACTCTAGGAAAGAAAGTTTTATTTAGAAAAGATAATGAATTGACAGTAGAAGTATACACGGATGCAGATTATGCTAGATCAATTGATGACAAAAGATCAACTTCAGGCTATTGTAAATTCTTTAGAGACAATCTTGTAACATAGAGAAGCAAGAAGCAAAATGTGGTAGCAAAGTCAATCCGAGTAACCAACACATGAATGCAGTGAATCGTATTCTGGGTCCGCTCTAAGTAAAGGTATTATATTCTCCAGACATGGACATCTAGAAATTGTGAGTTACACAAATTCTGACTTTGTTGGATCTAGGCTGGATAAGAAGTCTACATCAGGGTATGTATCGTTTGTTGTAGGTAATTTGGTGACTTGGAGGAGAAAGAAACAAAATGTGGTATTGTTGTCTAGTGCAGAAACTGAATTCCGTGCTCTACATCATGCAACTACAGAGGTTACTTGACTAAGAATCCTCTTAAGTGAACTCGGGTTTGGTCCAAATAAACCTATGGTGCTCTTTTGTGATAACATGCAGCTATTAAGATAACAAACAATCCAATACAACACGATCAAACTAAACATGTTAAACTTGACAGGAACTACATCAAAGATAACCTAGATATTAGTAGGATAAAAGTTCCTTACATCAAGAGTGCAGATCAATTGGCTGATATGATGACTCATGCCGTTAATAGTGGTCTATTCTATACAACGCTATCCAACTTAGGCATGTGCGATATGTATACACCAACTTGAGGGGGAGAATTAGCATATAATTAGCATGTACAACTTTATTTCTTTATTTAACTAGGAATTAGTGCATTAAAATTAGGGTATTTACTAGTGCATTATAATTGGGATATTAGTTGTCAGATTAATTGTGTAGTTGACCTTCCTTTTTCAATAGACTTGTATCTTGTATAAATACCATTGAGATACGTGAAAGAATCATTCAGCCTAGTTATAATTTTAATCTACCCCTAGTTTCCATCTTACATCAAAATCTTAATTCATAAAATAACTCTTAGTAGAAGTAGAATAAAATATAACCAAAACAAGAAAGCTAAAATATGACAAAAAAGCTAAATAAACCTTTGAGACGCAATTTAGAAAAGTAAAAATAAATTAGGAAAACAAATAAAAATCCAAATAAAATAGAAAATTAAATAAAACCTAAATAACACTTTTTTTCCTAGTTTAAGACTAGTCCTACTAAAATAAAATAAAAAAATCCAAATTATCTTAATTAGGAAAGTCCTAATTAAAATTTCATCTTACATCACTTTTGCTATAGTAGTAAAAATAAACTCAATCAGAGTTCTTCTTTCCCTTGCTGCTAGTCTAGATTGGTTCCTTGAACAACTTGATGTAAAGAATGCTCTTCATAGAGATCTAGAGGAAAAAGTATACATGAAGTTACCTCCTAGATTTGAAAACAATTTTGGTTGCAATTATTTCCAAATCTAGACTAAAGTGGTCATCTTGAGCTTGGTTTGAAAAGCTTATTAAAGCAGTTCGCCAATACAAATATACTCAGAGCCAAGGTAATCATACTATGCTCTTCAAATACAATAAAAATAGGAAAATTGTTGTTCTAATTATATAAGCCGATGACATCACCATCACCGGAAACAATGTTGATGAGATAAGAAGACTCAAATAAATGCTAATCAAAGAATTTGAAATTGAAGATTTAAGAGCTCTTAGATATTTTTTGATAATTAAGATAGCAAGGTCAAGGAAAGGAATATTTCTTTCTTAAAGGAAGTATGCTTTAGATCTCCAACAAACATGTTAGATTGCAAACCAAGAGATACACCAATTGATCCCAATTATAATTTAGGAGCTGATATTAAAAGTGACGTAGTTGACACAGGTTGATATCAAAGACTAGTTGGTAAGCTAATATTTTTATCTTGTACTAGATCTGATATTGCATTTGATATAAATGTGGAGAGCCAATTTAAGCATTCTCCTTGCGAAGTTCATATGGAAGCTGTTATAAAATTCTAAGGTATTTAAAACACTCTCCCAACAAGGTCTAATCTTCTTAAAGAATTATCATCTTCAGGTAGAAGCCTACATAAATGCTGACTAGGCTAGTTCTGTGACAGAAAGTCTACATTTAAGCATTGCACATTTGTTAGAGGAAATTTGATTACTTGGAGAAGAAACAATTTTTACTAGCTTGATCAAGTGTCGAAGCTAAGTTTAGAGTAATGGCTCAAGGAATATGTGAATAATATGGTTGAGAACATTCCGAAAAGAACTACAAGTTACTGAAATAGGTACAATGAAGCTCCTACTATAATAAAAAGGCTACTATCAATATTGCTTACAATTCTACTCAACATGACATGACTATGTTGAAGTTGATAGACATTTTATCAAAGAAATATGCATTCCATTTATTTTTAGCAGTGAACAATTAGCAGATGTTCTTACCAAACGCCTGCCAAGACCTACTTTTCCTTCATGTGTTAAGCAAGTTAAGAATGATAGATATCTTCAAACTAGCTTAAGGGAAGGTGTGAAAATAGTTTTACTAATTTTATAACTTAGTGCTATAGTTAGTCTTATTTGTATTATATTTTTCTATTTAGATCATAAAACTTACGCTGATAGGTTTCCACATAGGTTAGGAATATAAAGCCTATATAAAGGCCACATCAGTGTAAATTCTAAAGCAAAAGTAAAAAATAATTTCTATAATTCTCTAACAGCTTCAAGTTGTAAGACCTTGGGATGGCTCAAGAGGTATTTGAAATTATATCTAACTCATAAAAGGGTGGAAAGGGTTTGCTTATTTTTAAAAATTATATATTTTCAAAAGTAGAAAAAACAAAAGGGAGCTTTAAGTTGAAAATATTCAGAAGCAACTCATATATCATGACAATATGAATTAAATTGCTAAACCGTCCACACAATCAGGTCTTCTTCAACCTTATTTTGTCTGATCATGTGTTAATAAGCCAGATATACAAGAGGACAAGTATAACAACCTGTGGAAAAGCCAAGCATCCAACCATGAAATTTCCATCCTGTTAAATTGAAACATAGTATTGGTCTGTTAGAACTTTTTAATGCTATGAAAACTAACTACAATACCACGAATAAGGATAACTGTGAACCCCAACCAATTTTTAATGAATTCACACACACACACACATATATAACTTCACCCCTGTAAACAAGTGTACAATCTATAGACATTATATGTGCTTGAATGTGGTCATAGAAAATAAAAATAAGGTACAATAGTATTCAAGCCAGAGAAACAAACTAATGATAGCACTTTCATAATTTATCTTAGCTAAAGATATTATATGCATTATTACCCGGTTTTTCCTGAGCACCATATTTGATTCCTGACATAGACCACATCGACGAACAATTTCTCCAGTTTCCTGGTGCTCTTCACCACCAGACCTACATTTTGAAAGCTTCAGATTATAATGGTGAAATATATTGTCCAAAAAACATAAGGTAAGGAACCACCTTTCATAGAAAATTCCCATTGCTTCTAAGAGTTTTACTTTTTTCAACCTTGCCTGCCATTGGTTCCAGTTTGGTTAGCTGCTAATATGAGGTTGACCAAAATCACCAAAAATGTGCACAAGGAGATTAAAGTTGGAGGGAAAAAAATAAAAGAGAGAGAGAACTAAGGTGCATGAAGAACTATTCTACAGAATGCACATCGTGAATACAAAAGGCACAACAATCAAGCTTTGATTAGTTATTCATTTTCATTTTCTTCCCTCGGCTTGAAAAAAATAAATAAATAAATAAAAGGTTTATAATTCAGTAAATATAAACTAATCGGACAGTTAATGCATGTTCATAAATCTGAGAAAAGTCAACACAGTTAATACTAATCTTACATCTAAAAAGCAAGCTTTCATCTGCTGCAAGCAATTTGCCAAAACATCAACTTTACTTTTATTGCCTAGACTAACTTCCTTCATGTCATTCTCCATCATTGATCTGAGATTTGGCTTCCAGAGTTCATACCTGAGAAAGATTATTGCAAAGCTTATGACATCAAGACATTTCAGCATAATAAACATTACTTTACCAGCAGTGTGCACATCTTTAGAATAGGATTTCATAACATCATAATAAACTGTCAGGATAGTACAGTAAAACTAGGCGTTGTGTCTTCTAATATAAACCATACGTTGTTAAAGCATTATGTCAGAAAATACATATATACGTACATACAAACACACTCCGATACCTACCTACACTACTATTTCACATATACAAGGCCACAACAATTTTCAATGTTTTCAATAAATTAGTCACTAACTATACAATGACATTATAATAGCCATTCTTCTGTTTTGTATCAATAGACCAGTATAACTACCAAAATTAGTAATGCCAATACATGCCACTAATAGGATTATAGAACCATTTAATATACTTATACTAAACCTACTTATAGTGACAATGAATTGCAAAGTTCAGAAATGATACTGTTATCCTCAAATATATAACACAGGGGCCCTTCCAAATCTGAATCATCAGATGTTCTGATGACATTGCTCTTGATTCTCCTGCGAATAAATTGCAATAAAACTACAATATTTCATAGGATCTTATTATACTCGAGAACTGATGAATACTTGTCTTAAAGACTTTCATGTTTACTGCTCCCTCAAATACGCATTAGAGTATGGGCATAATGCTTTTATAAATGCCAGCAACTCTTATTTTTTTCAGAAAATTATTATATGCCATAAGAATTCTCTAATTTAATAACAATATTATGCAACTCTAACAAGAATGTATTCCATAAAAGTCTAGTCAATTGAATATTGACACTCCCTTCTCCATCGTTGAAATAAGAATAAGTTAAGATTTCAGAAAGTATCTTTAAAACATGAAGATAAAGTGACTTACCCCATGTCATCATACCCCATAACTAGCGCCTCTCCCTGAAATTACAATAAACTAATAATAAATAAAGAAAATTACTATATTTGGAAGCCAGAGATGCAACCATATTATGTAGTTTATCTTTTTATTTACCACCCAATTGTTGACATGAGCATATATATTTGGGAATGTGACTCAAGGCTTAACACTCATTAAGTGCACCAAAAGAAGACAACAGTGACTTGACAAACCGTAACAGCAAGTAGATAAATTTATTATTCTCTCTATCTGTGGTGTCAGCCTCATCATGAAGTCAAGCACCAAATGAAATTAATGCTTGTCATTCCTTCATGATTGGCTGTCAACAATGTAAATTATTTTTAAAAATGATAGATAATGTATTTTGGTATGGCATTTGTGATAAATCTCTTCAGGCAGATGAATTCCCATGCAATGTCAAGAATATTGAAAGAAAATCTTAGTTTTCATCTTGATGCAATGATAATTTCTTTGGAACGAGCACTTGGTATCCTCAAAATCCCGAAAAGCTATGTGCCGGAAGGGACAAAAGTTACATGCTAAAGAATTCAAAATTTTGAGGATTTACATACTTCAGAGCACAAAAAATAAAAAATTGAACTTCTTCAAAAGCAATAAACTCTCAAGCTTTCTACAAGACTAGTAAAAAAAATTAAAAACTTGCATACATCTTAAATGGCCATCAACAAGGAAGCCTTCAATAATGATGCAGTAGATTGATCAATTGGTTTTGTAGAATAAAAAAAATTTAAGTTGACTGCCTTTTTATAGATGAATGGATTTTGAAGTGTGACTGTTTAAATTTATCCATTCTAACCCCGTTCTTCATTTCTACTCCACCAACTTATCCTTTACCCAATGCTCGAGAGCAAATGAAATAGAAAGTAGAGCCTATGATCATAAGGAGAGATTGCACAGGAGAAAGCCAAACAGATATCACAAAGAGTTAGTGCCAAATTACTTACAAGATTAGTTGGTGAGAAGCGAGTATTTGCATCCTTTGTTGCATAAAACCGATCAAGTAACTTTTTGATGTGATCATGCATTGTTGCATCTGTACCAATACCTGCCTGATAAGGACAAGCAAAAAGAGAGGGATTCTTTTCAAAATTACAATTATCTTAGCTTGATAAATCAAAAAAATAATAAACCAAAACTATGAACCCTAGAGAGCAATACAAGAATCAATCTGAAGCTAGATTAGAGTATCAATCTTCTCACCTTGTCCATACAACTCAACAAATCAGCTTCACTCAGAAGTGGTGGTGGTCTAGTGACTCCTGAATCAAGAGTCAATGTTGTTGGGATGAACTGTAACATTAGCAGATAACACAAAATAATTAACTATTCTTCTAGCTTTAAAGTGCATACAACAAATGGAAACAAATGAACCTCGTGTTCAGAATATCAAAACTTGTTATTGTACAAACTTTAATACCCAGGTTAAGAGATCAAAAGTTCTTGTAAAGTTTAGAAAAATTCCAAAAGTTACAACAAATTTGAAGTTGCATTATTCCATCATAGAGTCATTGGCCAAAAAAATAACATAGTCTATTAGTTTTCTTCCATTCCATTTAATCTATAAGAAAAAATTTCAATTACTCAATGAAAGGATGGAACACAAGTTTGAGAAAATATTTGTGTGTCTGTTATTATTCCTTCACTAGATTTGCCTAGTATTTAAAGGCTACAAATATAATCTTATAATGGAAAATAATAGAAACTTTAAACAATTAGGAAATCCTAAAAATAAAAGAAAAATAATTCTTATTAGTTTGTTTTTCTAAATTTACCTAATCTATGTAGGATTTAAGAAACCCTATTTTTCCACAAGGATTAATGAATAAAATAAGGTTTCTAGATCCTTCAAAAAGACACCTTAATGAAAAAGAGTTACAAGGAAGAAAGTCATCAAGCAAAAACCACATCAATATTGTTACCAAACTTAAACAAATTATCATGGTACGTGATAGAAATTTGCAATTACAAGCCATGTCATCTCCCTTGTATCACTTTCGTTCAGTACAGTACCAGCCTCAGAATTGGTTGTTTCTATCCATAACTGTCATTGTACTTATTCTTTCCATCAAAAGATTCCTGTTTGTTTCTTTTTTTCTTTTCCAAATCAAAGATTCCTGTTTGTTTCAAACATATTTAATTTCCAAAGAGATCGCTAAACAAAAACTATGCATGAAAGGACTAACCACCGACATATAATAAAGTTTTTTTCTATCTTAGTGCAAGATGCAAGACAAATTTTATCATACATTATCATCAGCAATTTAACAATGCACTTGAAAAATTGGGTGACATAAGCCTGTTTTATCACTCAATGTATTACTGCAAGCATAAAGTTAATAATTGATGACATTCTAAAAGTTAGCTGAAAAAATCATAAAACATTAAGCCATAATAAACGCCTTTTAAACATGTACTTTATGCCACATGAAATAATAAATAAAACAGATCTCATTCAAATAATGAAATTCCCATTGAAAAACTATTTATGAATCATGATAAATTGTCAATAGCAAATCAGTTGTTATTCATCGTAAAAATAATAGCAAACCTGTTGACCATGGACATAAGTTGGGATCATTGAACCTCCCCACGATTCAAAGCGGTAAACATCTAAGTAGTTTTTCTGAACAAACAAAAACAGTACCACGTCAAATGCCAATATGGAAGGGTCAAACAAAAAAAAAAAGGCAAGAGAGATATGCTTTTGCAGAGAAAAGCTGCACTTTGCATTTTGTAATGCCAAATACACCAATAGCAACACTATAACTTATAAAGCCGCAAACTGCATTGGTCATTCATTAGACATTAAGCAAAATGAACATAAGTACTAAAGAAGAAACCAGAGTTCCATCCTTGAACAATTACTCAAATGACCTAACTTTTCTTTATCATCTATAGAACAAAAAGTAGATTTCATTTTTTTCTTTTTTCCTTTTTCCTTAATAATAAACAATGAAAGTTGTATTAGTATTAGCAAAAGAAACAGAGAAATGAGCCCCAGCAATCCACCTTAATAGAACAAGAAGAGAACAATTAACACACTATCTAAAACAGTAAAGCTTCATCTCACATAACAACATCATCCCAATTCTGTTAAATATAAATGGGTATGTCTTCAACCTAATAAGATTCAAATCCTACCTTGGACTATAGCTTGTGAAAAATCAACATTGTGATTTAATTCAAATAAGAAGACAAAATGTTTATTTATCTCCTTATTGCTATGTAATGCAAGTATGATGTCTTAAGTGTTGATCATCCTTTTGTACATTGTCCTACATTGAAGTTGTTCAAGCTTTCTAACATTGCTAAGAGGACATTGTTGATAAATGTAAGCGGTTGTCTGTTTTCTTGTTTGAAACCAGTTTTCTATTCCCGAAAACAAAAATCGGCCAAAAAAATATGTTTGGTAAAATGATTTGCAAAACTTGTTTTGACAACCAAAAATTTAATATATATATATATATATATATATATATGTTCTCTAGATGATCACACATGAATTCAACTTCTTCTATTATACTTGAAAGTATGTCTTCAAAGGGATAAATTAAGCCAATTTTTACTCATTTTAGAAAAGACACCATTTCCATTTTCACTATTTCAGTTCTAGAACATTTATTTAAGAGAAAAAGAAACCACTCTCCAATCTTGAAAAAACAACAAAATCTAAGTTTTTAACTGAATGCAGGGGGGCCGGTGGGGGTGAACTGCATTGCACAACATTTCCAGAACATCATTGTCATTTTCATCTGTTCATTCTTGCAAGCGAATATTTAAATTTTTACTAAATCTGATCTGTTAAAGAATAGACAGAATGATGGAGATGAAGAAGACAAACTGGGTTACCAACTCACATCACAGCTTACCAGAAATGCATTCAAAAGGGAACACCATAATCTCAACTACCAAGTACAATTTCTAAATTTGTTGTGAATATATATATAAATGCACACAATCAACACTTAAACAGTATAAGGTGGAAGAACCAATATGAAGTATAAGGTGTTGGCAGGAAGAAATTCAACTGATATGGAATTTGCTGAAGAAATTCACTTTGTATAAAAAAGAAACATTCAATGATGCAACAAAAACTCACAGATAATATGACTCTTCCAGATGCAGAAAATAGTTCACCGGCAACATCAATTTCTACAACCGTTTCAGCCCCTACAGCTGGCTGCGAGACACATGCCAGGAAATGGCGTACAACCAACTCATACAACCTCTAAAACAAAATGAATAAAATTAGAATTTTGATATAATAAAGAAACCAGTCTTTTTCACTTGGAAAAAATCAAAATATTAAGAAGACAATCAATTAGGAATGACAATGATTTGCTCACATGGTGGTCCTGACTCCACCGAGATTCACCAGAAGAAAATTTTGTTGGGTGAATGGGTGGATGCGCCTTGTCATCATGTCCACCACTACCAGGATTTCTCCACAGTCCTGTCCCAGGATCCAACAACCGTTGTGCATATGATCCCCAAACAGGATGTCCTTGTTGCTCTTGCGCAATCGCCTATGTCAAATTGAAATCCCGAAGACCAATTATTTGATCAAAAGCAAATTGAAATAAATGATAACAGAAAAAAAAAAATGAAACAGCATTACGTCTATCAAAAAGATTCTAGAAAATTAAGATTATGAAATCATGTAGGATATAAAAAAAATTTATTGATGCACTGATATCTAACAGAAAGGCAGGTAAGAAAGTTAAAATACAAGCCTTGAAGGGGCTACTAAGTAGACCGGTATTAAATTAGTCATCATATGCAAGAGAAATCAGAAATAATACTATTTTCCCAACAGATTGCTGCTGTTAATCACAAGCATGTCAATGACACTATTTTGATTGTATCTAAATTGTAAACATAAGAATGATTAGGAGCAAGATAATATACATAATGGCATTGACACATTAGTTAGAAGATTATGCATGTATAAAGTTTAAAAGCAGTCCACATCTCTAATACGAAGACATTTTTCTGTGAGAGCCAAAGAAAATATCAAGAGTACATTGTACTAACATCTCAGTCCTTCGCTGTTTTAGTTACCACTGCATTGGCTTAGTTCTAAGTTTACATTTATGACCACTTCTAACATAAAAGAGAATTGAGTGCTAACATCTAATTATTGCATTGTCACATGCATTTATCAATATAAATCTCAATGTACATATGATCCATATATCTCCAACAACATAACTATATATATTCTCACTACCACTTTGTATTATTAATCACCCTTACAAGTTTTCTTCTTTTCTTTATGGTTGTTTAAGTCAATGGCTGACCTAAAGGTTTAAGCTTGTCGATAAGGACTCAAACAATCTATAATAGGCCTGCATACGCAAGACCTAGAGCAAACGGGTTTGTTACATGGATCAAGCTCAAATAGAGACAGAGACAGACGGATAAAACACATTCAATCACGTGTGAGTATCCAAAAAAGAGTTTTTGGTCAAAACTGACTCTGATACCATAATAAAGCTTGACCTAAAAGCTAATCTTGTAGGTACTAGGTAAGGGCCCAAACAAGAGTACTAAGCTCTAATAGGCTGCATCAGTCACAATAACTCTATGTTTCTTGCCCTTCTGTCCTCTATTTTCCAATATATCTATTTTCTTTTAACCAATAGCAACCCAAATGGTTTTTTATCACAATAACATTAGTAGATGTAATCGTCCCAACCACAAATATTATTTAATAGTAGGGGACAAAGTTACCAACATGCAAATCAGTCCTACTGGAAAAGCTGTCAGTCTCTGTACGTGGGTAGCTGATGAAACCAGCTTGATATAGATCTTCTGCTACCTATAAACAATAAAATTTAAGGAGAACGATAGACGTTAATTGGAGATGTGGTCAAATATCTAACATGCAGATAGATCAAATCAATGAAAAGAACATTATACAGAGCATAAAATAAGTGAGTTCCATGTCATTATGATCTGTCAAAGCATATTAAAAAAGCAAATGATGATTGATTCTTTTTCTTAAATTTTTTTCCTCCTTTTTTTTGGTCAGGAGGGAAAAAGAAAAAAGAAGACCAACCCTGTATACTTCAAATTTCATGTATACCAACTCCCAAATAATGTAAAAAAGTGAAAGTTCTTGCATTTATTGTGAAATGCATTTAGACTGGACCAGTGTTAAAGAATCAAAAAAAGAAATAAAAATACAAGCTCAAATATGATAAGAAAATAAATCTGGAACCCTGCCTTCATGGTATGTTCAGAACTCATCCGAAAGTAACGTGAAGCACGTTTCTCAAGCTCAATGGTACTCAAAGGATACGGAGGATACTTCAACTTCTCATGTTGTCTAACTTTTGTGACCTAAATGACAACAAGAAGTATAAATGTTGACTATTTAAAGCAAGTTATACATCTAAATGAGCATAATTCTAGAAAACAGGATTTCAACATGACTCACAGTTGCAGTGGGTTCTTGAACACACATTTCATAAATTATAACCGCACTAGTATAATCAAATAGATGTCCACGCCTGCAAAGTTAGAATATCAGTTTTGAGCTGTATGACTCCTAGAACTGGAAAAGGAAAACACAATGCACCAAATTCTCAGAGTTTACATCCAATTGAAAGTAGCAAGGCCTTCATCTGATTTGTGAGAGCAATTGATTGTCCAAAACTCTTCTGGTTCATGTGCTTGTATTTCCCAATACCGTTCCACAACAAAGCCAAGTGTAGGAAACTGCAGTAAAAGGTATAATAAAATAAAAATGCATGAATGTGCATGCTGCCAGGATATGCAGCTAATTTAAGTTTTATGTACTTTGATGTGGTCAACTTCCGCATACCTACTTTCAAAAAAAAAAAACTTCCACATACCTGGCAAGGTCCATAACTTAGAACAAGATTTCTATCATCAGTAGCAGATTCAATAACAAACTTATCCTTCAAAAGCATAGTCTGGAACCTGGTAAAAGAAGCACCAATACGAAGATCGATTTCCTGCGAAACTTCAAAAAATCAATTCATTTTCTACAAGAAAGAAAATAAAAATGTGTGTGCACACTTGGTGTGTGTACATATGCATGTGTATATTGAAAAGATTGTTGCAATTTGTTCATGCATCAGCTTCCACCTGGTGTAAAACCTTCTCATATTACGCTTTTCAAATTCTTCTATAAATTATCAGCTTTTGAGAGGTAATTGTAGGCCTTGTGCTCTCCGTATGCTTTTCTCAATTGCTAAATTTCAAATTGATCAAAGATGAGTGACTATGTCAAAATTGTGATTTTTTTTTTTTTTGGTGGAAGAAATGTTGACATGGTGTTTGAAAAGAATGTTAAAATGCATAAAATATGAGATCTACAGATCAAATACTTTTAAAAAAGCTGATAAGTGTCTATAGTTCAAGTAGTATGTGAAATATATTTAATTAAAGAATAAATTTAGCAAAAAGAGATCAAAAGAAAAATATAATCAAGTTAGTGATGGTTATGATAGTAACAATTTTATACCGTACATAAATGGATTCGCTATAAATATACATACACATAGAAATTTGTACACTTAATTCATTGGAACGATGGAAAAACCGAAAAAATCCCTGCATGCACTTTAAAGATACTCACTTGCCTAGCATCCACAGCATCAGCAAACCACTGATTAGGATCAACAAGATTCTGCACTGCATCATGTATTTCCCTGGCATTTACAAAATCAAATTAAATTAAACCTTATCTTTGAAACAACAGGGAAATTGTTATAAAGAATTTCCGCCTTCTGAACCTGTCAATCAACGCAGAGAACCGAGCTCTCCGTAAAACCAAATGTCGATTGACTGCCCTACAAACTTCAATCACCTCAAATGCAATGTTTTCTCCTTCCCTATCACAATCAAGCCACAAAACTAGCCATTGACACCTCCTAGCTTCCTCCTCCAATGTCTTCTTGATATCCTTTTTCTCCTATATTATCAAATTTCCAACAAAGAAAGGCAAGAGGCATCAAAAGAAAAGAAAAAAAAAATTAGAATGAGCCTATATACCTAAAAAGCTGAAATAATTCCCAAATGTTTTCACAAAATCCAGATGGACAACATATTTATCAAATCTCCCCTATACAATAGTTGCTGAAAAAATTAAAGAAACATAAAAGAATTCTGATAATTATCGAAAAAATTTGGAGATATTACTGATGAATTTCATATTATTCTGCTACGCCTGTACTTAATTGAAAACGCACAGTTCAATGGTTTAACCAAAAATAAATAAAATTAATTATAAATAAATAAAAATAAAAATACGTACCTCGGGTACATGCTTACGAACGGGGACTTGATAGAGATCAGCAGGGTCACAAGAGTGCCATTTACGGTAGCGCTCTTCGAACTCGAGCTCCATGAGATGTCCAGTGACGGAGGTCATGAGCATGTGGCATGACTGTCCGCGAATCGAGTAATTGAACTCGAATATCTTGTTGTAGCGAGACTGCCCGTCTCGCACGCGGAGGCCCTGGTTTCGTGAGAGTATGCCGGCCACCGTCTTCGCCACCGACGGCTTCTCCGCCACGTTTAGCACGTTTATTGTACGGCCCCCGCCGGACATTGGTGGATGAGATGGAGGGTATTTTGTTTTGTGTGCTTTCAAAATGGGGGTTTTGTGAAAGTGCAGGAGGGATTTTCCCGCCGTTTTCAGGCGATGTGTAGTGGTGTGCAATTACTAAGTAACCTTCCTTTAAAGAAAAATTAATATTTGATGTCCGAATTTTGATAGGCGTTTTAGTAATTTCAGGTAAAATTACTGATTAGAAAAAAGAAAAGAAAAGGAAACTTTGACCCAAGTTATTTTTGAAAATAAATTATACATCTCGTGGTTTTCAAAGGAATAAAAAGACGTACATTAGGTAACAAATTTCATCCTTTAAATGGTCAAAAAAATATGAAATATAAAAATATTTAAATACCCCTACTTAAACAAATTAAGATTTTCTGTTAAAAAATTTAAAAATTAAAAAATTTGAAAATAAAAAGAATTAATTGATCATCATTTGTACTGATGGTAAATTAACTCAAACTTCAGATCATCACACTTAAAATTATTTATGATAGTTGAAAAACTCTCATAAATCAATAATTTGTGGGTGTCTAATTCTTTTTTCAATGTATTTAATTTTTTATTTAATTTTTTTTATTTTTAAATATTTTATTTTATTTAAAAAATTTTATTAAAAATAAAAAAATTTCTAATAATATAGTGACACGTATCATTTATAACTTATTACAGTATAATATATATTATTTTATTTTATAATTTTTTGATAAAAAAATATAAATTAATTATATTATAACATACATTACTTTATTTTTAAATTAAAAATTAGCACATGTCACCTTAAATATGTGACATGGGTTCAGAGTAAATATACAAATTATCATTATAATCGTTTAAAGAGACGAAATTATAAAGATGTATAAGTCTTTTTATCCTTATTAAAATTATAAAGATGTATAAGTCTATTAAAAAAAAACTTAAGGAGCAAGTATCTTTTTTCCCAAAAACAAAAGTATTAAATATTTAGATGTTTTAAGAATTTGACAAAATACCAATATGATCAAAGAACAAAAATAATTCAATGAAGAGAACAAATTAGGGGGGAAAAGTCATAGTAGCTTTTTAATAGAATATACAATTTTAAAATCAATAACAATAAATATTAAAAAACAAACAAACCGAATCAAATGGTTGAATAGCGGAAGCCGAGCCTTAAAGGACCATTATAAGAGGTTTTTATAATTAAAAGAATATATATTTATTATTTTATCAAATAGTTTTTATAATTATTTTATGCAATTTTTTTATATACGAAAGAGATAAGTTGAGTGACTCAAATCTATTACTTAAAAAATTATCACATTAATCTTTACGTTTTATTAATTTACTTATTAAATTTTTAATATTTAAAAAATTATTAATTATGTCCTATAAAAACAAAAATAATTATATTTTAAAGATGAAAATAATAGTAAATAAGTATATTTCAAAGATGAAAATAATAGTTAAAAAAAGTATTTCAAATATGAAAATAATAATAAAAACATCTTATAAAACGTAATTGATAATTTTTAAAATATTAAAAATTAAGTAAATAATTTAAAAAAATGCAGAAACTAAATTATTAATTTCCCTTATTACCTAGAGGGGTGAGTATCGTTCTTCTCTTTATTTTAATTTTGTTTTTATTTGATAGATGTACAATAGTTCACATATTTGATATGCATTTGTAAGTAGCCCGTAAGTAATAAGTAATTACCTCGTTGACTCTAGCATTTAAGGATTTTTGTCATGAAATTTTCACAAATAACCTCTAAATCTGATAATTATTCTTTTTTAATCATATTTTAAATCAATATATTTTATTAGCCAAACATTTTAAAATAAGACTTTTATACCCTTAAATCATAAACACACCCTCTCTCTCTACTCTCTCCACCGAGCCTTCCCAACTTATATTGCATATTGAATAATTTTATTGGATAAAAAATTTTGAAATTGTCATTGCGTACTTATATTGCATATTGGATAATTTTGTTGGATAAAAAATTTTGAAATTATCATGGTGTAAATTGGATCTTACACAATATATTTGTCACTTCAAATAAAAACAATGAACGATTCTTGGTAAAAAAAATTTGAGAAAATTTTGATATTTTAAAAATTATATTTGAAACTAGAAATATGTGAAATTGATAAATTAAACGTATAAAAAATAGATTAGAATAATATAAAAAAATGTTGAAATTCGACAAAAATGGCATTTTTATTGTATTTGGTTAAAACTAGATGACAACGGCTAGTTGCCATTTGATTTTAGGGCCGTCTCGGGCCTAAGATAGCCCCCAATATGTGTCTAAGGGCGCATCTCATTGCAGCATTTTAAAATAAATTTTTTTAATTTTTTTAATTATGCTTATTTTTATTTAAAGTAAATAAATTAATCAATTAATTTTAAAATATTATATTTTTTTGGGGAAATTTTCTAATTATTTTAATTATGTTTATTTTTATTTAAAGTAAATAAATTAATCAAATAATTTATTTACCTATGAAGGCACATTTTAAAATAAAATTTTCTAATTATTTTAATTAAGTTTATTTTTATTTAAAATAAATAAATTAATCAATTAATTTTAATTCTATTAATTAATTAATAAGTTGATTAATATTGTATGTTTATTTTTTTGAGAATTGTTTTTGAAAGAATTGTTTGTTAATTAATTAATTTAATATAATTTGTATATTTGTTATTGAGTGATAATAATTTTAAAATTTTATTTTATTTATTTATTTAATGAGTACCTTTTGTAGTTAATTATATTTAAATAAATTTAATTTGATTAATTATTAATATGTTGATTAATATATTATTGTTTCCCTTTTGATTAATATTGTATGTCAGTTGAATTAATATTATTTGTAAATTATTTTGAAATAATATTGTATGTTAGTTAATATATATATTTGTTATTTATTAATAATAATAATTTTGTTTTTGTTAATTCTAATAGAAAAAATAACGTATCAAAAGATTATAGACATATAAAGCATATATTATTTCGTGTTTCACTGATCTCTTATTCAAAAATATGGGGTCTAAATACTATAAAAAAAAATTAACGACAAATTAAAATGAATTATTTAAATGGACGTGTATGGGCATTTTTAGATATACCAAATTTGACGTTGTCTGGTATTTTGGTGCACAAGTTATTATTGCGTGAGGTGCATACCCTCATTTTATATGAGGAGATGTGGTTTTACATTGGCAAGAAGTGCATCCGATTTAGCCGGAAGGAGTTTGTACTGATCACAGGGCTAAAGATGCAAGATTCCCATACACTCAATAGTTGAAGCGAAAATTGGGCACTCGATTGTGGAATACGTACTTTTTTGGCGTAAAAATAATGTCGTATATATTTCTTAATAATTAATACGGACATCTAAAAGTAACGAAAATTGATAATGAATATGCAATAAAGTTGAGTTTATTCTATTTTATGTATCGAGTTTTAATCCCATACAATGAACATAATAGGATTCAAATTTTTGTGCTCACTACCTTGATGAGTTTAATAAGTATTCATTGGGTAACATTACATAGACCGTACTTTATAACTTATTTAGAAATGCCACATTCCAAAAACTTGAAAAAATAAAAAAATTTGAATTTGCGAAAGCAGGGTTAAGATCTACAACATGTATGAATATTCTCATGCATTTTTAGTACGTCATCATTTTCTTATATTTAATATTTTGATTTTATTTATTTTTTTATTTTTGTATATGGTGAACTTATATTTTAAAATTATTTTTTCAGGTATGGATTTACGATGCAATTTCGATATATGATCAAGTTTTTAGTATTCACTCTGGTGATTGCTTCCTTCATAATTTAAATTGGATGACTCTAGGGACTTCACAATTCGAAGACGTTGAGAACACAATATTGGAGAAAGATTTGGTATGTTTTGAGATTATTTCACATAAAAGTATATAAATTTTATTTTATATTACGTATAACTTAATTTTAAATCTGTAGCTTCTTTCGATACATCGTAAATTAGTATTAAAAGATCATGAGAATAAGCAGAAGGTCGAGTGAATAGTTAGATATCTAGATATTTTAAGCTAGAGTTATGTTGAAGACTTACCAAATATATATGATTATGAACAGAGCAAGAGCAAGCAACAAAGGGGTTATGTCCATTTCACTGACCTTGGCGATGATGATATGGATATAGAGGGGGATAAAAATGAATGGGCAAACCCACTAGTGTCACCACCAGTACTTGAAGTAACGGTATATTATTTTTTTACCTAACTAACTGAATTTGTATATTTACAAGAAAACATATATTGACTATGGTTATTTTTCTTGTAGTTTGAACACAATGCATCTGCAGGCCATAACGTTGCACATTAGATTGAGCAACTGTGAGAGAAGATGATTAAAAAATTTGATCATACTGAAGCTACACTGATGCAAAGATTAAAAAAGGACTAAAATGATATTTTAAAAAGAGTTGAACAGGTTTGGACCAATTTTTATACATCAAATGCAATAGATAATGATGTACTTTAAGTAGTCATGGTCCTTATAACCTAATGAAAGCCTGAATATGGTGAGCAAAATAAATTTAAAACCACTTACAGTAACTTAATTGTAGTTTGACTTGTTTTAATATATACTTATATTTCACTTTGGAGAGAACGCATCGGCAAACTTTCAATATGGAGAAAACGTGGTATATGATTTTCAAATCTCAGCTACTAATCATGAAATATAGCCCTAACTACTAACCAACAGTCTTACAAGCATTGAGATCTTACCTGCTTCGTATAAGGGTGTGAATCCGCTTGGGAGACACTATATGCCTGCAAGATATTGATTGTATCTATGGTAGCTAAGCGCAAGCGTACACTATTGTATTAAGTAATATAGAAATTAAGTCCAAATATCGTTCCCAAAGGACTATGCAATCTAACTCTTTCAATTAATTACTACAATTATATCTATTTAACTTTTATTTTGAAAACCAAAATTTAAAATCAAGTAATCAGCTTAATTCTATCAATTAAACTAAACCTAAACAACAAATAAACAAATGGTTGAATTCATAAATTGATAATAATCTAAAGTATAGACTCATCCCCTGATATTTAATTGGATTTATCAATCTCTTATTCAATCCATTAATATAAATTGTTGGCTTAGACACTAATCTCATCACAAACCTCTGTTGATGGTCGAGTGACTATTTTACACATTTTAACAATTACTTATATGTCTATGTTAATCAAATTAGAATGTAATTCATTAAGAGCAAATCTAAATTATTCAATACATACCATCTAAGTATATGTCTATCCTACATGAAACTCATAGTTGTTATTCTATGATCATATATTAAACTATCTTATGCTAAACACATGAATTCATTTGTCAAGTTCATCACAGTTATTAATTCATTCAATATATTGATCAAGTATAATAAAAGCATTAAAATCAAGATAGAATGAATTAATTATAATAATTAAGTTCATAAACTAAAAATTAATGAAATCTAACTACATACTAAGTTCACATAGTCTCACCATAGAATAACAAGTTTAGCTCATCACTAAACTAAGAGTATCAAATCAATCCATGAATAATAGAAAGAACAATAACATAATAATAAGAAAAGACAAGAAAAACTAATCAAGAAAATGTTTTGGGTTGCTTCTCTCTCAATCTTAACTTGAACCTTAAATCTTGATCTTGAATCTTGATTTATTGACTTTAATATTTGATTTTGTATTGTGAATTCTTTATTTAAGTTTTTGCCTCTCTTCATTCTTGAATTAGGGCTTTTGGCATTCTATTTAAAAGTTTATGTCTTCAAAATAAGGTAATACATCAAATATAAATCATATTCAGATTACTATTTATAGACATTGTTCATGCAGCGCAGTGGCACAGGATTCTAGGCAATGTACATACTATTTTTTAGCATGTTCTGAGCGCTTCGGTACTGAGAACTATAACAAATTACTGTAACTCGATACTGTAGCAATTTGATATTTTGCCTTATTTTTTTTGAATTTTCATCTCCATTTGCACATTGACTCTAAACCTACAAAATAATAATAAAGCATATAAAAAATTAAATAATTTTAATTTAAACGAACATATATTAAATTTGGAAGATGAAAATATTAGGTATTTGCATACTTCATACATGAATCATTTCCCATAAAAGATGCAAAAGAAGAAGATTCAGATTCGGGTAGAACCTCAAACAGACATGAATCCATTGTAGCAGATAGACTTGGCCATTTTAGTTGAGTTTCAGGCCTAGTTAAACAAAGATGAAGGTGTAGTGCTCGTCATTGAGCAAAACAAAGAGAAGCATTCACAACTTATTCATGACTCTAAACAGAAACTAAAACCAAGCTTCGATTAATTAGATGATCAATATCGTTGTCTCAAAAATTGCAAAAAATAGCACAAGGCTCTTCAGAAATCAATAAACAACTTTCAATAATCCTTATACCATTGATCAAGTACTTCATGCTCCCTTGTAAATGATCACTTGTGTGTGTGTGTGTGTGTGTATAATAAGCAAGTAATTAGTTAATAGAACATAGATTTACTCAATATTAAGAAATACATGAAGATGATATCTCGGCATATTTTTAATTATAACATTACCATAAGCTTGCTTTTCGTACTGCTCTCAACTAATGTAGAAATACACATATCTAGGGATCTATTTAGGACTTTAATTAGCTTGTAATGTAAGGTTAAGGTAAATGTAGGATATAAAAATATATATAAAGCGCAAATCACGCCATTAACACCTAGACTTTACTTAGAAACCTCTTAATTCCTTATCCTCCTTGATTCTTCATCTCCTCCCCCAAATTTATGCTATTTTCATATTTCTTTTAATCACATTTTTGCAAAGAATTTCTTATTTTTCTTAAGTTGGGGGTATTATGCATTTAAATATATTTTTTCTTTTTTTTTTATGTACCCCCAAAATTAGATTAATATGCACATTCAAGACTTATTGCTTTTCATTGCAGTATCTTTCTTTCATACATCCACAACCTTTTTTATTTTAAGAATATTTCTAAGTAAACTCAAGGTTTATGGTGCTATTGATAGATTTTAGGATAAGTAAACTCAAAGTCTTTAGGCTTGTAATGTGGTTAAACAAAAAAAAAATAGATAATTAGGATCAAACGGGATTACTAGGGATAAATATATATATATATATATATATATATATATATATATATATAAGGTAGGCTAGAAAAGACTCAATCGGTTCAAAGATGACCTAATGTCATTTTTCTAAGCATATGATTCTAAGATTTCGTCTCAAATAGTAATCAAACAAGTTCTAGAGTATTGGTCTTGAAGACTGTGGTGTACTACTTACGCATGAATAACTCTAAGTAAAAAAATTTAACTAATACATACTTCTTTCAATGTGCTAAAAAAAGTGATCAAAAATAAGCTTGAACTTCGTCCAAGATTCATAATATAAAATTATCTCAAGCATATATTATTTTTTAAAACTTGTGAAAATAAATTCAGCCAATATTCTATTTTATATCATAGACTAATGATCATCAATTCAATCAAAACTAGACAAAAATAAAATTAACCTACAAGACAACCAATTAATATAAGCAGTAAAATAAACACAAGAAAGTGTGTTTACCACCCTCAAACTTAAATTAGACATTGTCCTTAATGTTTAAAAATAAGTTTAAAAGTAAGAAAAACTCACATGGTAGATGAAGTTGAAGCAATGCAACGTTGTTGCCCATTGATTAGACTACAGTATTCTTTTACTCTCTACGCTTGAAATTGCTTGTGCTGCTTTCTTGAATACTTGACTTGCTGATTTTATTCCTAAAAGAAACAAAGAAACTAACATAACTAAAATTGAAAATAAGCTAATAAAAATAAAAATTTACTTGGGTTGCCTCCCAATAAGTGCTTGATTTAACACTGTCAGCTTAGCGGGGCTCTTTCTACTTTTATAGAGGACCAAAGTCATTGGTGGAAGCATTTTTATATGTGAGCTTGTTAGGCTTTCTTTCTTTCAGCTTCCATATCTTCTTTGTTAGATCTTGGGCAGTAACTTATTCCTCTTTCTCCTTGTGTTTTTTCGAAAAGACTTGAATCTTAGATCGGTGAAGTGTCTCTTTTATGCCCTTATGTTCGATCCTGTCATTGTAGTGCTTCTTCTTCTTCTCCTTCTTCTATCTTCTCTTTTTATGCCTTAATGCCTTCTTTTTTATGTGAGGATTCAATATCTCCATATCTTTGAGTCTTTGGTGTTTGGTGTTTGATGACACCATATTAATGATAAAACAGTTAAGTAATATAGCGTGCATGAACTGATTCTACTCTTTGTTACTAGTATTTTCTATTGTGTTGTCACTTTTTTGCACCTTAGAATATTGTTGCACTTTAACACCAGTTTATGCACATTTCATTGTTGAAAATTCTACACTTTTTTTAGATTCTATACTATTTTCTGAACTGGTATGCTACTGATTTTTGGTTTCAACACTTGTTTGACACCTTCGTAACCTTTGAAGAAAAGAAATAGGTGGTCTATATGGTTGCACTTTATTTTTCTGCACATCCTTCTCCTCTATACTTGATAGTGGTGGTGTGGATGTGTTTTCTTGTAAGATCGTATCACTCCTCAAGTTGATGGATTGACATTGCTCTATATTCCCTTCTGGATTTGTCTCAGTATTGCTTGCTAAAGTGGGTTGAGGTCTTCTATTAATTGTAGCAGTAAATTGTCCCATTTGTACCTCTAAATTCTTCAATGATGCTGAATGATTATGTAGGATGACATTGTTGGACTTTATATATTGCATAAACATGTCTTCCAAAGCCAACTTCCTTTTTTGTGATGAGAATCCTAAGGGATTCGTTGGTCTAGATGAATCTCCTTGGTTGTTACACCAAGAGAAGTTAAGAAGATCTCTCCACCCTGAATTGTAGGAATTTGATTGTGGGTTAGGTTATTGGCGATTAAAATTGCCCACAAATTCACTGCTTCTACGCACTGTCCATTCATGTGGTTATCATCACAAACGTTACATGTCACTTGTCGAATTTTGACAGTATTCAATGCATCAAACTTCTTGTATAAAGTATTGATTTGAGCTATCAATGCATTAAATGCGTCAATTTCATATATACTGGCAACTCTTTTGGGTGTAACTCTCTTTGCTGGCCATTGATAACTGTTTGACGTCATCTCTTCTAGTAGATCATAAGCCTCATCTGTAAACGTATTCATTAAAGCTCTTACAATAGCAACAACATCTACAATGATCCTCAAATGACCTATTAATCCATTGTAAAATGTTTGTACTAATAGCCATTTAGGGACTCCATGATGAGGACACTTCCTTAACATGTCCTTGAAGTGCTCATATGCCTTATACAATGACTCTTTATCAATCTAACTGAATGAGGTGATGTCATTCCTCATCCTTGCTGTCTTTGTTGGTGGAAAGAACTTGGCTAAGAACTTCTGTGCTAAATCTTCCTACGTTAATATGGATCCTGATGGCAATGACATCAACCAACTCTTAGCTCTGTCCCTTAAGGAGAAAGGAAATAATTTCAATCTGATGGCATCGTCGGAGACTCCATTGTATTTGAAGAAATCAAAAATTTCTAAAACATTTATAATATGTATGTTAGGATTATCATTTGAAGTTCTACTAAATTGTACAGTTTCTTTCAGCATATATTTGGCTTAATCTCAAAGTTATTAACGTTGACGGTTGGTCTTTGAATACTAAACCGAATACCATTTGTAGTTGGGATATGATACTCTTTCAAAACTCTATTTGGTATCATGCGTTCAACACACAGGATTATTGATGAGATCTTTGTTTTCCTCTATGGTATGAACTGTCAAAGCAAAAAAAAAAAAAAAAAATCAAAGTAAAAAGAAGAAGAAGATAAAACGAAAATAAAAATTTGAATTAAAAGTAAGTAACTTATTATTAGTATTGATCTAAAGAATAAATAAAACTAGTCCCCGACAACGGCGGCAAAAACTTGATTGATGCTATAGTAGTTAAGCGCAAGTGCACACTATCGTATCAAGTAATATAAGATTTTAAGTCCAGATATTGATCCCACAGGGACTATGCAATCTAATTCTATAAATCAAGTACTAAAATTGTACCCACTTAATTTTTATTCAGAAAATCACAATCTGAAATTTATTTAACTAATATACTCTATCAATTAAACTGAACAAAAGAAAATAATAGAATTCACAAATAAAGATAATTTAGGGCTTTAACTCGTCTCCTAATTTTTTATTAGATTTATTAACCTCTTAGTTAATCCCTTAATACCAATTGATTGGCTTAGACACTAATCTCATCACAAGCCTCTGTCGATGGTCAAGTGACTATATTACACATTCTAACAATCACCTATATGTCTATGATAATCAAATCAGAATGTATTTCATTAAGATCAAGTCTAAATTATATCATACATGCCACCTAGGTATATGTCTATCATAGATGAAACTCATAGTTGTTACCCTATGATCATGCATCAAACTACCCTAGGCTAAACACATAAATCCCTTTGTCAAGTTTATCATGGTTCATTAATCATTCAAAATATTGATCAGGTATAATGAAAGCATTAAACTTAAGATAGAATGAATCAATTGAATGTATCAAGTTTATAAACTAAAAATTAATACAATCTAAATCCATACTAGGTTCACATAGTCTAACCCTAGATGAACAATTTAGTTAATCACAAAACTAAAAGTATCTAATCAATTCATAAAGATCAACAAGAACAAGAACATAATGATAAGAGAAAGAGAGGAAAAACTAATCAAAGTGACTATTTGATGTGCTTCACCCTTTTCTTGACTTCAAGCTTGAATCTTAATCTTAGTTCTTCAATCTTTGGTTTTGACCTTTGATTTTGTGTTGTAAAGTTTTTGTCTCTTTTTTTCTCTCCTCTTTAATTAGGGTTTTTGGCCTTCTATTTATAGATTTAAGTCTTCAAATTACTGTTCACGAATTACTGTAGCAAAATATTGTTCACCGCCATCGGCGGCGCTGCAGGCTGGGTACTGTAGTAATTTGATGTTTTTTTTGGCTTATTTTCATTAGAGTTTCGATTCCATTTGCTCTATTGACTCAAAACCTACAAAAATAATAATAAAATACATCAAAAGTCAAATAATCTTAATTTCTACGAACAAATATTAAGTTTGGAAGATGGAAATATTTGACTTAATAAACCCTTATCATGTAGTCATCTTACCTGGCCTTGAAGCTAACTCGACATAGTTTTGAGAATTGTTACACAATTGGCTGGATAACTTTGTAAGTGAAATTTATTTGGATTTAAGCATTCATATGTGTTGAAATATATTAATTACTTTATAACTTTATTTGTTTGCTAATACAGCATATTAATGAGTATCTAAAGGTAGTCTAATTAGGCAAAACTACTACATTAAGGCATTGTCACAATTGTCCACTAGTATGGACTCGTACTTCTTGGTAAATATTGAAATAAATTAAATTCAATTTTTATGTGCACTTCATTGATTACTCATTTCGTTGCAATTTTAGGAGAGTTTTAAATCTTCTATGAGCAACACAAAAATGACATTTTTACCATTGCATGAAACAATAACGTGTTGTTATATGTGTTGGGTTATGGGGTACGAATTTACTTAGGGTTCTTGCATGTGGGTTGTGTTCATCATACAAACAATATACATATCTCATACATACATGTGCACAGCGGAAGATTAAATACAATGAACACAGAAAATAACATTTGATTTAACTGTAATTCGAGATTGAGAAAATCATCAATGAAGCCTTTGGATTAATTTTCTTTGAAGTCCACCATGAAATGAATCTTTGATCAATTCTAGCAATCAACAAGGGTGGGTTTGATTGTCTAGAATGGCAGCATCTTAATCCAGCATGTGTGTTTAACACTTAAACATTTTTCAAAGTTAAACCATTTAACTTAATTAAATTTGTTTTTCCTTTTATTCAATTCTTGAATAAATAAAACAAATCTTGTTTTTAGTTATTACATTTAGTAACCATTAATTCAATTTGTTTTGTTGTTCTAACACTTAAAACACAAAACAAACAATTTCAATTTCTCAAATTGAATTGGCTCCCAAAATGCAAAACTTAAAATCTAAAACATTCATGATTTTCAATTTCATTTCACTTTATATACAAATGCATTAATTCCAAACTAATTTGAATTTCATTTGCATTTCATTTGGCTTAACCTAACCTTAGTTAACATTTAACCTTAGTTAGATTATTTTAACTTAACCTTTAAGTTAATAAATATTTAATTAATTTAACCATAGTTAACTAACTTAACCATGGTTAGGTTAACCTTTACTTAACCTTTAAGTAAGGTTAACTTAATTAACTATATGATTAACCTTTAATCATAGTTAATTAAATCATTTATTTAACAATTAAATAAATAAATATTTATTCTTATTATTTAACAATTAAATAATCATAAAGTGAAATTACTATTATATCCTTACTCGGTTACCAAGTTAACCTAAAGTGGGTCCCACCAATTTAACCACATACTTTAGTTAACGTAACCTTAGTAATTGCTGAATTATACTGTATTGAACAATTCAATACGGTACACTGCCCAAGTGCTCAAAGAGTACATTTCATATTGGGACTCTCTAGGTCTACACCCGATTTGTCAAATGGAACAGTTCCATTAATCCGTAATCGATGCCCCACGCACACGTTACGAATATTACAAATCAGCGTGTCAGACCATACAAGTTGAGGTCATAATGTATACGTATAATCCTTCCATCATTTATATCCTAGATGTGCGGGGATATAGATCAGCACCGTCAAATCCCCATTTGCTCATCCATAAACTTATCTCCAGATTCGTATCTCGATAAACAATATACGCAAACACTTTTGCTATATTGTTTAACCCTATGGGAAACTCTTTTCCCGGGTTTATGCTTGTGGCCACAAGACTTTATGAAATACAATCTCGGAGCATCGGATATACAACTTACCTACGTAAGCTGACGGATCCCGTATCTACGCACACCGGACTCCATGAGCATCGGACCATACCCAGCGACACATAGCGGTCAGACCATGAAAGGTCTCTGACATATGTGGAACCAAAGCATGATGGATCACTCACAAGACCACCGTGGCGCTCAGGTCAAAGGACCACGAATACTACTCAACTCGAGAGGACCTTCCTTTGACGGTGTCATAGGATATCTATTGGGGTCCTCATAAGTTTGTTCAGTATCTAGTCCTGACTGGATACCCGCATGCCTATACAAGCTCTAAGCTCATGGTCAGCTAAGAACAACCATCTGAACCAGTCAGATATAGATATACACTAATCTATATAAAGTAAATCACCGATAGACCCGCATTGGTGATTATAGATCAGGAATATTATCTTTGAGACATACTTACATAATGATATTTCTTAACTCCTATTGCAACTCTTTGCAACTATATCATTACAAGTATACTCTCAGGTCTTTGTCCCATTATAGACAAGGTTCTAACTCTTTAGACCTCGCTGACTCTTATAACCTGCTAACTCTTAACAGTGCTAACTTTTAGCATTTATAACTCTCAGCTTTGCTAACTATTAGTTCTGATCTAAACTCCTTTAGACCAGATCTGAACTCTTTCAGATCAAACAATGTCTGTAATGTTACAAGCATTATACCATATTAATATGATATTAACAATCTTTAATCGAAATGTTTATTGTATAAATATTAACAATTAATATTCATACAATATTGGAATGGCACGTGAGCACCAGCTCCAACAATATGCTCACGGCGCAAAAAAAGTTACTCAATGCACGGATGTAGATTGAGGTTGATAAGGTAAAATATAATATTTGTTAAAATAGTTAATTTTTTTTATTCATATAACATTATTTACGAGACTATCCAACTTCATGTAGGTTTATATTCCTGTCAACTACAATAAAAAGTATTAGGTTACGGTTAAGGTGAATATCGTGCATCGACAAATCATCATCTATAATTTTAGCTTCAAAGGATATACCATGGCATGATTAAGAATCATGTTGCGCCATTATCGATGTTGTTACCCCACTGCCTCTATGCTTGTAGATTTTGTGAGCAACAAAGATTACAGCTGAGTTAACCCATTTTCATGTAGTTAGGTTAAAAGAGGAAGTGCCATAATAGGCAGTGAATATTAGGATTTATGGGATTTATGTTTGTATGTTTATAGAGTTTTTGATGTTGTGTTGTCCCTTAGAGTTTGGCCTTAAGCACGAGCCATTTTTTAGGATAAAAAAGATGATCAATTTATGAACCGATGCCCAAAAAAAGTAAATGAAATCAGTTAACAATTTCTTTTTATGTATTTTATAATTTTTTTTATTCTTTTTGTTAAATGGTAAATGCATATAATTAGTCAATGGATTCATTTTTAAGGACAATAGTAAAAACAAAACAAACTAGTTAATTAGGGTTAATAGTAACAAAGTACAAACTAGTCAAATAAGGACAATAGTAATAAAGTACAATACAAATACAAGAAATATAAGGTAAAATACATATCAACTAATATGTAATGCAATCAGGTTTTGACATGTTTTCCAGTTATATCCATGCTGCTTATAGTGGCGGTATATATTTTTTGTCAGTGCCTCACCTTGTGATAAAAGTCGATTCTTCCGACGTCTCCCTAATTGGCAGTATGCTATAAGAGGCTAGATGTCAGCAACTCTCAACTCTTCTGGAATAATCCATTATAACGGATGACCAACCGAATTTACTGGGTCACTATATACACACAATAAAGATTCAATCGTGTAATAGGGCGAACAAAGAGTCAGAGACTGCAATCTGGTCTGCCTGTATACTGTAAGTATATGGGCACACGGTAGCTGCCAAAAATTAAACTTTCAGCAACTGCATGGCTTTTTCGGGATGTCCACTATTCTATTTCTATTTCCATCCTTAACGACAAAGCGAGATTGATCTACTACATGTACTATCATGTGAGTGGAGTCATTGATAGGGGTTAATTAAGTCTAATATTTTTATCTTCTAAACTTAATATTTGTTCGTAGAAATTAAGATTATTTGGCTTTTGATATATATTATCATTATTATTATAGGTTTGGAGTCAATATAGTAAATAGGGTTAAAACTCTAACAAAAATAAACCAAAAATATCAAATTGCAACAGTCCCGGCTATAGTAATTTGCTACATTAACTAGCTACAGTGATCTGCTACAGTACTAGTGCTGCAGTGCCAAAAAATTAGCGTTGCGGCATTTGAAACAGTATCTACACACCGCAGTGCCAAAATTCAGCGCCGCGGCGCGCAAACAGTAACAGTGAACAGTAGTGCGTATATAGTATTTTACTACAGTAACTCGTAAATAGTAATCCTAACCTGACTTGTATTTAATGTTTAACCCTAATTTGATGACATAAACCTATAAATAGAAGGCCGAAAACCCTAATTAAATGGAGGAGAGTAAAAAAAAGAGAAAAGAGGCAAAACTTTGAGAAATAATTCACAACACAAAATCAAAGGTTAAAGCCAAAGATTAAAGAAGCAAGATCAAGATTCAAGCTTTAAGTTAAGATTAAGCGAGAAACACATCAATGAGTCACTTTGATTAATTTTTCTACTCTTTCTTTATCATTATGCTCTCGTTCTTGTTGTTCTTTATTAATTGGTTGGATACTTTTAGTTTTGTGATAGGCTAAATTATTCATCTAAGGTTAGATTATGTAAATCTAGTATGAATTTAGATGGTGTTAATTCTTCGTTTATGAACTTAATTATTATAATTGATTCATTCTATCTTGTATTTAATACTTTCATTATACCTGATCAATATTTTGAATGATTGAGGAACTATGATGAACTCGACGGAGGGATTCATATGTTTAGTTAGGATAGTTTGATGTATGATCATAGAGTAACAACTATAAGTTCCATCTAAGATAGACATATACCTAGGTGGAATGTATAGTATAATTTAGACTTGATCTTAATAAATTACATTCTAATTTGATTACCATAGACATATATATGATTGTTAGAATGTGTAATATAGTCACTCGACCATCGACATAGGCTTGTGATGAGATTAGTGTTTGAGCCAACAATTGGTATTAATTGATTAACTAAGAGGTAAATAAATCTAATGAAATATTAGGGGACAAGTCAAAACCCTAGATAATCTTTATTTATGAATTCTACCATTTTCTTTTGTTTAGTTTAATTGATAGAGTTAGATTAGTTAATTAAATTACAAATTATGATTTTCTGAATAAAAGTTAAATAGGTACAATTTTAGCACTTGATTTATAGAATTAGATTGCATAGTCCTTGTGGGATCGATACTTGGACTTTAAATTCTATATTACTTGATATGATAGCGTGTGCTTGTGCCTAACTACTATAGCATCAATTAATTATCATTATGCTTTCAAACGTTGTAATGGACCCATTTTGTCAAAACATTTGATATACTTTCTGCAGCTTCACATCTCTTGACAAACCATCTTTGGATTAACTCCTGAATCCACTCAACTAAGGTAACCACCGAGAGGCCACGTGCTTCATTTGCAATAACATTAATGCTTTCTATAATATTAGTGGTCATGATGTCATATCTTCTGAATGCTCCCATTGATTGAGCCCATTTTGAAAAATCAACTTTCTCCTCCAAGTATCTCGTTGCCTTCGATTTCATTTCCAACATCTTCTTAATTTTCTTTTGAAAGTTAGCTAGGCGATATGCCTTAGCAGCAACAAAATAAAAAGCCAAATATCTCTTTCTTTTCATCATCTCTGATGGCATCTTATATATTACAACCAAATTGCCCTTTAAGTGATGGATGCATACCCTATGATATGTATTAGGAAAAACCACTCCAATAGCCTTCTCGATACTAATATGCTAATCAGATATAAATACAACTTTCTTAAGATCACTAATAACTCCTTAGAGTTTTGCCATAGACTACGTCTATGAAGCATCATTTTCTGATTCAGCAATACCCCATGCCAGTGAAAAACTTTGGTTGTTTCCATCCTTACAAACAACCACAAACATTATTCCCAAGTACGCACCTTTCAAAAATATACCGTCAACTACAATAACTGGTCAGATGGATGACCGGAACCCTCTAATGTAGGGGTTGCAAAATGGGTCACGACACGAATTCGACACGCTTTAAGCGAATATGGGTAAAGAAATTTGACACAAATAATAAACGGGTCGAATTTGTGTTACTCGTTTATTAATCGTGTCAAATACGTGTTTAAGGTCTACGATTCGCTAATTTGTTTAAGTCACGTTTAATAAACGAATCGTATTCGTGTCTATTCATATATCTATTTGTTTAAGTTACATTTAATTAAATTATAAAATTAAAATTAAATATAATTAATTAGAAAAAATAAAATTTTTATTTGTTATTTAAAAATTATTTATTAAAAATAATTTACGTTTATAAAAAAATTAATATTAATTCTAATCTTCAAAATCTTGTCCTCTTTTATGAATTAATTTTTTTTTTTATAAAAATTTTATGCCCAAAACGGTGTCATTTTGAGCATAAAACTTTGACTATTATTTTTACCCTAAAGGCAAAAAGCCTAAAACACTTCTACAGTTCCACTCTTTTCAAATTTTCTAAACTCTATTATGGCACGCCGCAAACTATACTTAAGGTTTTCTTTTAACCTTTGCCAATATTTGTATATCATCTCCTTCATCTTTGGCATATGTTCTTCTTCTTCCTCACGACACGATTATTCTTACTAGGTGATTATCGTTCAAGCTTCTTCCTAACCCAAAGTATTTTTTTTATTATTTATTTATTTATTAATTATTTTTAATTAGTTAAAAATCTGAATTTTTTTAATTGATTGCATCGTTTGCAATATTCCTTATGTTGTTTGAAAATATTCAATATGAGATTTGAAGTTTAGGAAATTAATTAATGGCCAAATTGCTCTGTACTCTTAGGAGGGATCTTTTGAGAGTTGGTTGCAGAGAGATGTTTGGATTGGGTAGTGGTCTGTAGATCAAATGTAAGGAAATTCATGATCTTGTGCTGTATGTTTGTCAGATTCAAAATTTTTTGAGTGAGAACTCTAGTATGTTATTAACATTTAATTAGTTATTCATATTGGAAAATTTTGCCGGTGAAGAATAATTTGAGCCTAAATGTCTGCAAATATTATAGGAAAAATGGGTGAAGAAGGTGAAAAGAATAGAGAAGATCTGATTCTTTCTTTGTAGTTTCATACTTAAAGTTGTATGTTTGGTTCTTGGCGAATCTTGGAATTGACCATAATATTAAGGTTGCAATGTTGTAATTAGGGTTGAATTAGAAGTATTGAATAATTTGTTACTAAACTCAAATTTCATTAATTATTTTATTCTTTTGATGTTTAGTTCTCAATTCCTTTCAGAATGTTGATTTGTCATATAAACGTTACCCAACTTGGCAATGGTGATTAGCCTAGTACTAGATGGTCTTTAACCATCACTTCTCTAATGGTGGTTTTAAAGTGGAAGCCAATAAGAGTTTTATAAATTGTATTGTTGCAAGAAATTGGCTAGTTGTTATTAGATTTTACTTCTTGTATTCTACACATTGTTTCAAGAAATTAAATGTAATGGCTCTTGCTCTAGTTTAGAGTGTATTGGACAGAGTCTTATTTGGTTGTAGGTTACTTCTACAAAATTGTTCTATGGTTGTAATAATAAAAGTTATATATGCTTTTTCATAACAGAATGTGGTAACTATATCATGATAGTCTTAATATTGTAATAGTCTATTAATAAGTTTTTTTAAAATTTTCAAAGAGCTATATACTAATACTAATTTAAAATTTGTTTTAAAGTTCATCATTTGGAGTTGAAATTTGAAAATATGTTCTTTTAATTTGACTAGACTTGATAGTTGGTTCTATTTATTTGATTGTCGACTATTAATCACTTATTTTAGATGTGTTTATTTTATTATATTAGTTTAGTTTTATTTTTAGTAGATTTGATGTGTGATGAATTATTTCTTCAATTATATTGCATGATTTTTATTTTATTTTTAATTGTGTTAGAATAATTTTATTATTAGATGTATTAAATTTGTTATTTTTATGTAAATTTTATTAATTGATTTTAAACATGCTTTAAACGAATCGAATTATGTATAATCGTATAAACAAATCAAATCGTGTATAATCGAATAAGTGGATTGAATTATAAATGAATTTAATTGTAAACGAATTGAATCGTAAACGAATTTAATTGTAAATGAATCGAATTGTAAACGAATTGAATTTATTCAATTTATTAAACGTGTCTAATCGTGTCGTGTCATTCCCATATTAAACAAATCGAATATGTGTTTAAGTGTTTGATTCATTTAATAAACGAATCGTATACGAATTTGATAAAATTTTGTTAATACTCTATATTGACACGACACGAATACGATTCGTATACACGAATTGCCACCTCTACTCTGATGCATAGTCCAAGTGCTATAAAGAAATATTTAAAGTGCTTGTAATTATCAATTTTCAAATGTGTGACTGTGCCTAGGTTCTATTGTTTCAACACATAGCAGTATGCAGGAAGTAATTTATTTAAAGCCTCTGGAGTACTGCATATCAACCTTAATGCATGCTCTTTAGCTCGCCAAGTAGTGGGATAAGTTATCTCCACACTAAACTTTTCATGTATATTTGCTAGAATCTCCTTTGGTCTATAAAATCGATTCACAAATGCAAACTTATTTTTTAAGAACTTACTAATAATTCTAGACGTTGCTTATCAATGATTATTGCGCAATCGATCTAACTAGCATATGTGATTTGAATTAATTCTACGTACAATGAAATACTTACTTGCATTCATCGACACCACATGTAATCGCCATTAACATATATCATCATTACATTTTGCCTTGAAACAATTTTTTGTCAACCTTGAGACTCTGAAGCCTTAATAACTCTTAAGCGATAACACACTAATAGCCTGATGAAGTTCATCTTTGTTGTCAAACAAATTTCCCACAAACACATCCCCAATTCCACTAATTAATATCTTATCAGATATGTGAGGATTCGCACCCAGTTAGTCTGACAAGCCGGGACATACCGGTCCCAGTGGGCCATCACTGGTCCAGACCTTCCAAGTGGCCTCCATTCACACAAATGGTACTCCCAAGGAATCGAACTTGGGTGGGTTATACCACCTTAAGATGCCTAACGAATCCGTCCTTGTACCACTTGGGCTTGCCAGCCCAAGTGGTACAAGGACGGATTCGTTAGGCATCTTAAGGTGGTATAACCCACCCGGGTTCGATTCTTTGAGGGTACCATTTGTGTGAATGGAGGCAACTTGGAAGGTCTGGACCAGTGATGGCCCATTGGGATCGGTATGTCCCAGCTTATCAGGATAACTGGGTGCGTATCCTCACAAGATATGCCTATGTTCGATAGAGGTATTAGAGGCATAAACGTAAAAGGGTTTTGAGCTTCACAAAAATCTCCTCTTCTATCATCAACATTTATGGAATCGTTGAAACATAACAATGTCTGCATTTTGGTAAATCATCCAAACCAGCAAATTCTTCCACATGACAATCCGCTTCTACATTACCAGTATTTCAAACACCATTATAATCCTCTTCCGCATTATTAACGTTTGCAACATCATCATATTCCCTTTTTACATCCTCAACATTTTTAACGTCATCACTATTGCAGTGTATATAGTGTTAGGGTTGTGTTTATGTGCCATTTCAATTTTGTATGAATATTTGATATCTATACAGAGTATTTTTGTTATATCGCTAATTATCTTTTAATTATATGATTTAATGCTTGTTACGCTATAGACTTTGTTTTATCTGAAAGAGTACGGATACGGTCTAAAAGAGTTTAGACTGGTGCTAAGAGTTAGCAAATATTCCAAAAGTTGGAACATTGTTTGTAATAGGACAAAGACCTCAGAATATGCTAATAATGATATAGTTACAAGAGTTGCAATAGGGTGCTAGGATATGTCATTATGCAAGCATGTTCTTAAATAAATAGTTCCTGATCTATTTCTACTAACGCATGTCTGTTAGTAGATTTTATTAATTATATAAATCAGTGTATATCTATATTTGTAGGGTACAGTTGGTTATTCCTAGCTAACCAGGATCTTGGAGATTGTATAGGTATACGGGTATTCAGTTAGGACTGAGTACTGAACAGACTCATGAGGACCCCAATAGATATTTTATGTTGCCGTCAATGGAAGGTTCTCTCGAGTTGAGTAGTATACGTGATCTTCTGACCTGAGCACCATGGTGGGCTTGTGAGTGATCCACCATGTTTTGGTTCCACGCATGTCAGAGACCTTTTATGGTCTGACCGCTGGGTGTCGCTAGGTATGGTCCGATACTCATGAAGTCTGGTGCGTGCAGATATAGGATTCATTAGCTCTCATAGGGAGTGATATATCTAGATGCTCCAAGATAGTATCTCAGGAAAAGTCTTATGGCCATAATCAATTAACCTGGAAAGGTGTTTCCATCGGGTTAAACAATTTAGTAAAGAGTTTGCTCTTATTGTACAATTGAGATACTATTCTGGAGATAGGTTTATGGATGAGCTTATGGGGATTTGACGGTGTGGATCTATGTCCCCGCATATCTAAGATATATATATGATGGAAGGACTATACGTATGCGTTGTAACCTTAACTTGTATGGTTCAACGCATCGATTTGTAATATTCATGACGTGTGCGTAATGCATGGCTCACGGACTTATGAAATAGTTTCACTTGACAAATCGGGCATGGACCAAGGGAGTTCCGTGATATGGAGTGTACTCGTTGTGCACTGGGGCAGAGTACTGGATTAAATTGTTTAATCCAATAATATTCAACGTAATTACAAAAATGCGTACATGTGTGTATTTAAGTGTTAAATACAACAATTAGTCAATATTTTTTATTCACTAATTGTAAAGTGACACGTGACGCATTGTGGACCCTCGGTTGAGTTTACCCAAGTGTGAAATTTGGTAGAACCCGCTAAGAGGTATACTTGGTAACTATTTATAAGAGGTAAAATGGTTATTTCACACTTTGATTATTTAAATATTAAATAATCAAATATCTCTAATATTATATATTATTTAATAATATTTTATTTATAATAATATAATATATATAATGTGTGATAGTTGTCATGTATTATATATATAATATTATTATTCTCTTTTTATATTATTATTTTTTGCCACCTATGGCATTTATATTATTAGTATATTGTGATAATATTTTTTAATAAAAGAGAGATATATGTGTGAAGAATTGAAACAGAAATTGTGAGTGAAATTAAAAAACAAAAAGAATTAGAAAAGGTAAAGAAAAAAAAAGGTTATTTTTCTTAGCATTTTTTGCTTCTTGCTCTCAAGAAAGAATAAGCAACTGTTGCTTCCATTTTTCCTTCATCATCAACGTAAGAAAAAAGAAACAATTGTTGCTTCTATTTTTCCTTCTTCATCAACGTAAGAAAAAAAAAACAATTGTTGCTTCTATTTTTCCTTCTTCATCAACGTAAGAAATAAGAGCAAATAGAACTGACTATTAGGGATTAAATGCTAATCCTATGTTGGATTCAGGAGTTGCTATTCTAGATTATCAATGTAGTCAAGCCCACTACATTGATAATTAGAACTGACAACAAGTATAACTTCAGGTGGACTCCGGAGGAATACGTGTAAAACGTTACACGTACTGGTAATTTTTTAATTTTATCATTTATATATTAATTTGATTAATATATGATTAGTGTGTTAATTGTATATTTTATAATTCTATTGCATTAAAATATGTATTAGATACGTATTTTTCAATTAACACACTACCATATGCATACATCTGTAAACAGTAGATCCCCTACATATAGGCTGGGTCTTCATTGAATGGTATAGAAGAAAAATTATGATAGCCATCTGTTGTGTTTGAGGGAACCACTGTTGGAATTAATAGGGTTGTGTGGCTCACTTAGTTATTACAGTTGGATGACATAAAATGAGTATGAATGAGTGGTGGCTTTTGACTAGGGGCTATACATTCTTTTCATAAACATGAGCTTTAGGATCCACTGTTATATATAGAGGATAGTATGATCTTCTGTTGGTGCTTATAAAAAATTGAACATCACTATCATTTCTAATCTCAATAGGTTTATGTTGGAGATGGTGTTTACATGCCATTCCGATTAACAATAATCAATTTGATAATAATCGTTAATTCATAATTATATGGTAAAAAACTTGTAACATTTACAGATATTATAGATCTAAAGGAGTTATATCTGATCCAAAAGAGTTTGGGTCAGTACTAAAAGGTAGCAATTCTGAAAATTAGAACCTTATTTGAAATGGGATAAAGACCTTTGGAATATATCAGTAATGACATAGTTGCAATTGGTGCTAAGAAATGTCATTATGTAATATGTTCTCAAAAATATTGTTCCTAATCCATGGTTACTGACATGGGTCATTCGGTATTCTTTCTAGATTAGTGTATATCTATATTTGGATAGTCCTGACAGTTAGTTTTAGTAGACCATGAGTTTAGTGAAAGTTCATATGGGCATACAAGTATTTAGAAATGACTAGGTACTGAACAGACTCGTGGGGACCTCTAATAGACATTCCATAAAAGTTGTCAATGGAGGGTCTTTTCGAGTTGAGTAGTATTCATGATACTTTGATTTGAGTACTACGGTGGGCATGTAAGTAATCCATCATACTTTAGTTTCAAGCATGTCAGAGATCTTTTATAGTCTGACCGTTGGGTGTCGCTAAGTATGACCCGATACTCACGGAGTCTGGTGTGTGTATATATAGGATTGGTTAGCTCATATGGGTGAGTTGTATATCATGATACTATAAGAATTGTATTTCAAAAAGTCTTTTAGTCAAAAGTAAAGACCCTAAAAAAGAGTTTTTTTTTATAGGGTTAAATAATATTGTGAAGGTGTTTGTAGATATTATTTTACAAAAATACAAATTTGGAGATAAGTTTATGGTTAAGTATATAAAGATTTGACGGTGAGAATCTGTGTCTCTGCTCTTTCAGGATATAGGTGACGGAAGGATTATACGGATATGGTTGACCTCAATTCTTATGGTTCAATGCTCTGTTCTTTAATATCCATAACGTATATGTGGGGCATTATTCACGGACTTGCAGAAGTGTTCCATTACACAAACAGAGGTGAACATATGGAGTTTCACAATATAAAGTGTACTCGTTGAACATTAAGATAGTGAGACGGATTGAACGGTTCAATCCCGGATGATTTCAGAAAGTAGGATACATTGTAGGACCTCTCTAGAGAGTAAAAAACATAATTTACAAATGTTGCAAAGAGTTCTCTATTGCATGGCAAATGAAATTTTGACACATGGCCACTTGTTTGACAAGTGACACATTGAGGTTTGCATGATTGACACTTGGCAACATGCATGAGATGCATGAGTGACAAGTGTCAACCATGCAAAGGGTGGGGTGGCTAAAGGTTTACAAATATTATATTTAGCCCCCCACATTTATTAACTATATAAATAAGTTATGAACTAGTTTTCAATAAGTTCTTCATTTCCAAGTCAACAAAACAGCCATATTTTAAGAGGATTTTAAAATTAAATCTTATTGAAAATTGATCAAATATACTGTCATTCTAGAGTTTCAATCCCACCACTTTATTGAAGCCTGGAATTATTTAAGGGTTGACTTCAATGTGAGCTCAAAATAAAGATATTTTCAAAGGCTTCGAAGGTATGATTTTCTGGACTTGTTAGTGTAATAAGAATTAATTTCAATATGTTTGTTGCTTAGAAAATTAGTTTCTAATTCCGCTGTATAATTATATATAATTGTCATGCATTAGATAAAATAAGCAATGAACATAATCACATGCATGCATCATGAATACACGTTAACGGTTTTAACTTATACCTTATTACATTAATTTTGATTTTTAAAGTCACCTTATACTTCACATTGTCAACTCTCAAGATATAACACACTGTATTCAAAAGATCTTCATATTTAATATCTTTTGGAATCGGAATTCCAAAGTTACTATAATCAACATAACTCTTTTTCTCATTAGTTGAACTCTCACACTTTCCTCCAAAACAAATAAAAATTACATCATACTCTATAAGACCTAAAATAAAAATAAAAAATTATTAGGAAAACTCAAAAAATTCAGAATTCAAAAAAACTCTACGAAATTACAATGCCCGAGACGCAAAATACATACGGGACCGAGATACGATGGCCGAGATGCCACAGTCTGAGATGCGTGTCCAAGATGGCCTCCGTGGTATCTCGGCCATCACATCTCAGGCCCGAGATCGCATGAACTATACCTACGATGCAAGTGCAAATTACCCATATTTTTAGATTTTCCTGTCATCTTATTTTTAACTTATTCAACCTTATTTTTCTTTTAAACTTCATCATTATACACTATAATGCAAATTCCATATGTATTTAATTTTAAAACAACTACAACTTCTATCAAATCTAATATTATGAATATATTTGACAAAATATACATAATAAAAAAGAAATATTTTTTACCGGATGATATTTTACACCTTCAAATCAACTTATTTTGATTTCTAAATATTGAAATATATTTTTGAACACGAATCAACACAGATGAAGTTTTTATTTGTTAGATTTGCCTAAGCCAAAATCTATTGATTTGTTTTTGGTAATTTTCATTTCACATTCTACCAGTTGGACAATTCTTAGAAGCGCATTAGAGTTGGACTTTCAATAGAAGAAGGTCAATTTTGTCCCTTGAATTTAATTTAATACCCAATTTTGTTTTTAAAATTTTGAATTATTTAATTTTGTCTTTTTCCATTAGTTACTTTTCATTACATTTGATGAAAAAATTTATTTTTCTATACAATGATAATTTTACCCAAGTAAGAATTTATATGTTAATTATTGTGTTCACATGTCAATAAATGATTAATAATTGATTAAAAAAAGAACACCTGACGCATTCGAATAGGATCAACTCTTAATATTCATTTTTAAAATTTTATTTTTTTTTATAAATAAATTATTTAAAAATAACATAAGCCTCCATTGGCAGCAAAACTCTGGTGGCGGCAAGTTGCCTTCGGCCATTGGTCACCGATGTGTGGTGGCCGATCTATCTAACAGTAATTGTAGTGTACATCATCGCCACCCCGTTTGACGTACACTGATGGTGGTTGCTTCCTCCCATTGCTCCTATTGTGTATTTGATCACCTTATGGTCTTTTTTTTATTTGTAAAAAATGATCCCACGATTGTATAGATCATAAATAATAGGGAGTTTAATGACATAAATTTTAATTATTTTTATCATCGATGTCCGGCAGCTTATCACGAGCGAACAGTGGTAGGTAGTTTATTTATTTAATAATTAATAATTATTTAACACATAATAGAGTGTATTAATATCTTTTTATTGAGTTACAATTTTACTTATCAATCATCAAATGTAATGTAAATTGACTAATGAAAAAAGATAAATTTACGTAATTCAAAATTTTAGAGTTAAAATTGAATATTAAACTAACTTCAAGGGATAAAATTGACCTTTCTCACTTTCAATTCATCCTGTTAGCAAGTGGCAAGTCTCAATTGCTCTCCTCACCTTTTTTTCAAAAATTTGTTTTCTCTGTTTAAACTTTTTTATTTTAGTTCTTATATTTATAATTTTTTGTTAAGACCCTTGATAGCTTTGGGATAATTTTGTATGATTTTAGAATAAATAAGGAATAAAAATATTGTATACTAATAACACATGCTAATATACAAAAAGAAGTTTTATTTTAAGAAAAACAAATTCTGAATAGAGTGTTTAATTAATAATGAGACTTACTATGAAGATCTTGAGAATTTGTATTTAGTGTCAATTTATTTTGTACTTTTTACAAAGTTTTGGTTGTTAACCAAAGTAAATGCATCTATTTAATTTATAAAAAATGTTTGGTTGATGACTTAAATAAAACTATCTTTTAATTTTAAGGGTTTTGATGGAAGTAATTAGATTACGATTTAGAATGTCATGTGTTTCTCTATTTCTACCATTAAATACATTGTATGCTTTAATATTTTTTAAATTTTAAACGGTTTAATTTAACCTTATTTCCATTGTTATTGACAAACATCAACTCACTCTCTCACTTTTTTGGTGGATCATCGAGACGCTAGCTCTATTCTATTAAAATATTTCCTTAGCGTTAATAAATTGTAACGGTTTTATAATCATGCCTTTAATAATGTAACCAGCCAATATCAAGTTAGAAAAATTGTACTTAAAATATTGATTGAAAATAAAATAATTTAATATATTATTATATTTTATAAAAAAGAAATAAAGACATGCAAAGCTCTAGTGTATTGATAAAAATGCCCTCAACTTAAAATTTAAAATGCCATAAAAATGTGTTGATAATTAGGGCTCCAACGGATAGTTTGGGTTGTATATTTCAATTGTTGTAACCGTTGGAAGCCACCATATTTATGTCCTAAAAGAAACAAACTAATAACTCAGTCCAAGATTCTATCCATGACATTTTCATCATTCATTTTTACCAAAATGCCTTCATCTACATCATTATCAAATTCAAGTGCATATTAAAATGTGCCCTTTTATGGATGGTGGAAAGCTAGCTTTGGAAGAGTAAAATGTAATATTAAGGGGTCTACAGTTTAACTCACAAGAACATAAGAAAGCACACAATCAAGGGGTGAAGAAAAGCATCTGCTGTCAATGCTTTTAAAGATATAAGATTTTGTCAAAGCAATCAAGAGGTTGTTGCACATCACCATGTTTCTCATAACAGTATGTGTAATTATATTACTAATGGAACCCTAAAAATAGATGTGTAATGTAATAAGTATCTAAATAAAGAAAGCTATATTACATAGTTCAGCAAGTTTTCGGGTATATTAACAACACCTCAATTGATCAGTATATAAACAAAATGTAACAATTAGCTTACATCTAGCCACATAACCCTGTAGGTGGTAAACCAACATCTAATTGATAAACAATAACTTAATAGTTCTTGCAATAATTGACTTGTACCATCAATACACAAAAAAATTCACAAAAACTGAAAAAAAGCCAACAAAAGTATAAAAAAAAACTTGTTTATGCATAATTGGGAAAAGAAATAATGTGATATTATGTAAAAAATTACAGTTATTTGTATATCTTTAACTATAACTGGTGTTGCCACTAATTTATATGTTCATTAACCTTGCAAATTGAGGGGAAAATAATTAAAACATCTTCCTCAATGTCATTCCAAGCAATACAAATAAACAAAGAACTGTAAAGTACCTACATTTTGAATGAGCAACAGTGTTGTTCTAATCTGCTTTAAGAAATCCCTTCTGCCTTATCTCTATTCATTTGAAGCCTTTCTCTTGCACATGCTAAAATTCTCCTACTCTGCAATCCTATCAACATAATTCACAATACTTTCTACTCTTTATGCGAATTTTTGCACTTTATTTAAGTGTTGAGCTCTTATAATTAGTTTTTAGGTTGTAGATGCACTTTAGATAAACTACAATGTTAATTGTTGTGCTTCCCACAAATATTACTATTGAATATCTTTATTCTTCTATAATGTTCAATGAAAATTCATTTATATGCACTTTGATAATTAAACAGATAAAGATGTTGATGGTTATGAAAATATTAATAATGTAAAAAAAAAAAAAATCAATGGATTGGATGATTTATAGGAAGGTGGACAATTTTATGTTTATAATAATTTTCTTAATGAGGTGTATAAAAAAGAAGATGAAATTGAAAGCAAAAAGTTTTTTTTAATTTTTTCTTGCAATAAATTATCGGAGTTGATTATATTGGACAAGGTATCATATTTTGAAATTGAGATATATCTGTGAGAAAGTTATATGATAATAAAAATGAACTGCATTAAATTATTAGCTTGCTGCTAGTTAAGACTAATTAGAGTTTTAAAATTTTAAAGTCTACAAAATATCGTTTTGAGGTAAAATATGATGATGAAATATGCAAATAGCAATTATGTGCAGTTTTAACGGATGTGAGGAAGCATTTTATTGTATGCAAAATAGATGCAGATCACATATATCAACTAGACCTGTTAATAGTTAAATTATTGATAAGAATTTTATATATTTTTTTGACACATTATGCTTTATATAAAAATAAATAACAAATCAAATTAAAAAAGATTAAATAAAATTTATTAAACATAATAATAAAATAAATGCACTAAGTAATAATAATAATAATATTTAATAATGATTATTTAATTAATATTAAATAATTTATTCAATTAATAATTTTTTAGCAAATAATAATAAATTAAATAAATTAATTTAATTAGTTATTAATTATTAAATAATATTTAACAATAACTATTTGATATTAAATAATTTTATTTAGTAAAATAAAAATCATATTCATGCGAGCATGCGATTCCCACGCACTGTATGTTGCAGATGTAATGTTGCATCAACAACCACTATTTTTGTGATTTTCAGCGATGGGAATTGGTTTTTTTTTTTTCTCACTTTTTGGCTATTTTTACCTCTTTTTTTTAATAATTTATCTATATTTTACAAAATTTACTCACAATTTAATTATTTTCATATATTAATTATAAAAATTATCATATTAATGTATTATATCTTAAATTTAAAAAATTGACCAATTATCAACTCTTTTCTAAATTTCAAGTCAATCACTAGGGTGTCAAAATATCGATTTAAACAATGTCGTAATCAAAATCGTCGATCTAATTTTTGTCGATTTTACTTGCCATTTGTCACGTCCCAAATATTCTCAAGCAATTACTCGAGTATTTGGCGCGCGACAGGACCACCAAGGGAGGACTTAGTCCATTTTGGGTTAAATGGGCTAGGGCTTCTAGAAGGCCCAATGGAGTTGGGTTGAGGCCACATTAATGTGGTAGGTGGGAGAATAATCTAGAAAAAGCATATTCATTTGGATATACTTTTGGTAGTTGGCATCTTTTGGAATATTCCTTAGCATATTCTCCTCTTTAGATTTGGACCCTTGGATTAGAGTTAATCCTAACCGTCCATTGTATATAGCTTTAGCTATAAATAGGTGGAGTTCTCATTTGAGAATTCATCCTCCAAATTGTAGAAATACTCTTAACTTGTAAGTGTATAACTTTGTAATCTCTCTTTAGTAATAAAATACGAGAGCATTCTCTCAAACACTTGGTGTGCTTCTTCTTCATCTCTTTCTTTGGTTAATTGGGGTCTTGTAGGCTGCTTAGCACTAGCAAGTGTCTAAGGTCGCACGGTTTCGAGAAATCGGGTCGTGACAAGTGGTATCAGAGCCAGGTTCAAAGAAGATGGTGAAGGAAGTTGCTGGAACATCGGGGATTACTCAAGGAAAGGGTAGAGACCCCAAAGCTAGGAGATATGGGCCCAAAGCTAGGAGATATGGGAGTATTTCGCCAGAAAAGTTCGTTGATCCGAACCATGATCTAGGGGACATGGTTATGAGGCTCGGTGGTGCTGTGAGCAAGGCAACAGATTGCCTTGGGGAGTTGGAGGAGCAAGTCCAGAATGTCGAGGTGGGCCTCGATACTCAAGGTGACGAGCTGCGCTCCCTAATCGAAAGCTCCATTGACGAGCATGCTGTCAAGCAACGGGACTGGATCAAGGCTTTTCAGGAGAAGGTCTACAACACCATGGACAAAGTTCAAGCCCAAGTAGAAGAGCTACGAAAGGGGTTTGAAGGTGTCAAGGAGGATGTGGTGTTGTGCAAGCGAGCGGTCGCTAATGGCGTAGCTACTCAAACTGCGGTGGCTGCACCAAGGGTCGAGGTCCCTAAACCGAAGGAGTTTAGCGGCAGACGGGATGCCAAGGAGCTTGACAACTTCTTTTGGCAAATGGAGAGGTATTTCGGCGCTATGGGCGTGCGGGACGAACACAAGGTAAGTATCGCAACTTTATACCTTTCCGATCATGCAATTCTGTGGTGGCGTAGGAAAAGCGAGGAGATTCGCAAGGGTACCTGCACCATAAACACATGGGAAGAATTGCAACGGGAGTTAAAACGCCAATTCTATCCGAAGAATGTGGCGCACGACGCTCGCAAGCTGTTGAAGGAGTTGAAACAAACGAAGTCCATTGGGGAGTACGTAGAGGAGTACTCTTTGTTGATGCTGCAAATCCGCAACATGACCGAGGAGGACTTGTTATTCAATTTCCTGGATGGGTTACAATCCTGGGCAGCCAATGAGTTGAAGCGGCGTGGAGTGCAGAATATTTCCGACGCCCTTACAATGGCGGAGACGCTCATGGATTACCGCAAGGGAGATTCGGGAAAGTCCAGAAATTCTAAACCCAATCACAGCAATGGTGGGGAAGCCAAGGAGTTTCAGCCTCCGGAGAGCAAGGAGGAGAAAGGCAAACCGCCCAAGTGGAAGGAACAGAAACGCAACGGCCATAGAGGTAATGGTCCGAAGTCTAACTGTTTTCTCTGCGATGGGGATCATTGGGTGAAGGACTGTCCGAAGAAAAAGGCTTTCAATGCAATGTACGAGGCAAAATACGAGGGTGAACAGAGCCGTATGGGTTGCATGCAGTTGTTCAATTCCCTCAAAGCCAAGCGGCGTGCAGACGCGCCAACGGGGACGGTGCTCATGTACATTGAAGCCTATGTCAATTGCATTAAGACTCAAGTGTTGGTTGATACGGGGGCTACGCACAACTTCATTAGGCGTGCGGAAGCGGAACGCTTGGGTCTTTATATAGAGAAAGGAGAGGGATACCTCAAGTCCGTGAATGCAAGAGCCAAGCCGCTAGATGGGGTGGTTCGTGGAGCTGAAATTCACATTGGCAAATGGCACGGTGAGGTAAAATTCTCGGTAACACCTCTCGATGATTTTGATGTGGTGCTAGGTATGGAGTTCTTACGGCAGTACAATGTGGTGTTACTTCCTCAACACAACTATATGTGTATTTTGGAGGGAGGGCCCCGAATGATTCCGACGGTAGACATGCCCAAGGGTGGGCGATCCAAGCCAAACGCCAGGGTCCTTTCCGCAATGCAACTAAGGGTAGATGCTGGGCGCAAAGGAGGGTTACATTCAGCCTCAACAACGGGGGTGGATGATTCGGCAAATGGGGGCAAGGATGAAATACCGAAGGTTGTTGCAGAAGTGCTCGGGGAGCACAATGGGGTCAAGCCTACTGCCATACCGGAAGAACCGCCTTCAAGAGATGTAATTGAGGGCAAGTTGGAGCTTGAGATTACGCTTCCAACTATGGGGTCGACGCCTCCATCGGAGATGGGAGAGTTGCAGGGGCAGCTCGAGGAGTTGTTGGATGCGGGTGTCATCCAAAAGTCCAAGGTGTCACATGATGTGCAGTTTCAGCACAAGGAGTGGGTCGAAGACAAGCAGCGGCGTGTCAAGCATAGTGCGGGGGACTTGGTGATGGAGACGATACTTCCACCACAACGCAAGTCAGCACGCCCACTCCACAAGGGCCTTGATCGTGGGGACGAGGGGCCAAGGTTGATTGCCAAGAGAGTTGGCAACGTCTCGCATAAGGTGGAGTTACCTTCGAGACAGCGGCAGTGGCGACATCAGGTGCATTCCGCAAGCTGTTGGAAGCAGTACCGTGGAGGTACGGGAGATGCAGAATTTGAGCCACACAAACGGGAAACTTTGGGGATTTCCACACACCATGACAAAGGGGAGCAACTTAGGACGAGTCTTGAGTACTTTGTCGAGTGGAAAGGTTTGCCGGATGGGAGAGCACGCTTGGGACACGAGACCGCACAGCCAGAGTTTGCAGAATGGGGTGCGCAAGTTCCAGCGAAGACGCGACGAGGGCGTCGCGTGAATTTGGTGGGGGAGAATGTCACGCCCCAAATATTCTCAAGCAATTACTCGAGTATTTGGCGCGCGACAGGACCACCAAGGGAGGACTTAGTCCATTTTGGGTTAAATGGGCTAGGGCTTCTAGAAGGCCCAATGGAGTTGGGTTGAGGCCACATTAATGTGGTAGGTGGGAGAATAATCTAGAAAAGGCATATTCCTTTGGATATACTTTTGGTAGTTGGCATCTTTTGGAATATTCCTTAGCATATTCTCCTCTTTAGATTTGGACCCTTGGATTAGAGTTAATCCTAACCGTCCATTATATATAGCTTTAGCTATAAATAGGTGGAGTTCTCATTTGAGAATTCATCCTCCAAATTGTAGAAATACTCTTAACTTGTAAGTGTATAGCTTTGTAATCTCTCTTTAGTAATAAAATACGAGAGCATTCTCTCAAACACTTGGTGTGCTTCTTCTTCATCTCTTTCTTTGGTTAATTGGGGTCTTGTAGGCTGCTTAGCACTAGCAAGTGTCTAAGGCCGCACGGTTTCGAGAAATCGGGTCGTGACAAGCCTTGTCACTTCCCTTGAGGTCTCTACCCTTCCCTTGAGTAATCCCCGATGTTCCAGCAACTTCCTTCACCATCTTCTTTGAACCTGGCTCTGATACCACTTGTCACGACCCGATTTCTCGAAACCGTGCGGCCTTAGACACTTGCTAGTGCTAAGCAGCCTACAAGACCCCAATTAACCAAAGAAAGAGATGAAGAAGAAGCACACCAAATGTTTGAGAGAATGCTCTCGTATTTTATTACTAAAGAGAGATTACAAAGCTATACACTTACAAGCTAAGAGTATTTCTACAATTTGGAGGATGAATTCTCAAATGAGAACTCCACCTATTTATAGCTAAAGCTATATACAATGGACGGTTAGGATTAACTCTAATCCAAGGGTCCAAATCTAAAGAGGAGAATATGCTAAGGAATATTTCAAAAGATGCCAACTACCAAAAGTATATTCAAAGGAATATGCCTTTTCTAGATTATTCCCCCACCTACCACATTAATGTGGCCTCAACCCAACTCCATTGGGCCTTCTAGAAGCCCTAGCCCATTTAACCCAAAATGGACTAAGTCCTCCCTTGGTGGTCCTGTCGCGCGCCAAATACTCAAGTAATTACTTGAGAATATTTGGGGCGTGACACATTGGAGGTGTTTGAGATTATTTTTTAAAGTGATTTTGCTGGAGTTTAACTAATTTTATTTGTTGTGAGAGAAAATATGAGTTAGAGGTAAGTTTTTCTAATTTTAAATTCTTTAGTAATAAAAGATTAACTATTACATTTGGAATTATTTTTGTAAAGAGGTCAAATAGGTCCTTCCATCTATTAAAATGACGGCTTCTTCTTTAATGCTACACACTCTTAAGTACAGACTACTTTAAGTGGAGTCAGGACCTATTTGATATAAATAAAGAAACTATATCGTCAATGAAAAAAAACGTAAAAAGTAAGGGAACCCAATGTTAATATGCCATCCAAAGTTCTACCGGCAATCCCATGGCATGGCCCACTTACCATCTTAAACACATGCAGAGAATCATTTGAGTAAAAGCGTGAAGATAATTATGGTAGACGTTTGGACTTTTGAGGATTGGCTTCTTCTTTAAGCTGAATTCAATATTGGCTGGCTGCCAAAGAGCTAAAAAGAGGACCCATCAAAGGACAATCATAAATTGACAAATACTAATGCTCTTATTCCTTTTCCGCCATCGCTCAATTCTCTCTTAAGAAATAAGAAGGAAAATATTATTAGTTTGTGGACCCTTTTTAAGTGTAGACTTTGATTCAGTGGCGATGACTTAACCCTAACCCACTCCCGTTTTCAGAAATCAGAGATAAACCCACTTCAGTTTTGGTCCTCTTTTTTTAATTTATTTTGACCATTCTATGTATTTCAGATGCAATAATTGAGGTAAGAATTCAAGTATTTGATTTCTGTTTCTGGGTTCGAATATTTTCATTTTGTTCTAATTGATTTATGAATGAGGTGTCTTTCATGGATTTTCAACTATGCTAAGAGAGTGTTAGTTGTCAATTCTGGTGATCTTTGGATTCTGAAATTGTTGATAAATAAGTGAAATTGTTATGCCGTCTGAAACTTGCGGTTCGAGCTTGCTTGTAGCTCTGCCTGATGATATATTTGCAATTATATCGAGGTCTTTGTTACCAAGGGACTTATGTAATCTTAGTGTATGCTGCAAGAGTCTATGTGCACTTGTGGCCTCTGAAAAGGTTTGGCTTACCCAATGTGATACAGTAGGAATTTTGCCTTATGAAGACCTTGTTGAATGGAGAAAAGGGGTCTCTTCTTATAAGTCACTGTGTCGATTCCTAACAAATGTTAAGCCTTTAATTGGAATTTGGGTTCACCAGAATCCGGAGCTTGGAAATGTAGTGTATGTGATGCCTGGTTTTGTTTCTGTTGTTGGTTGCCGGATAATACCACAAGAGCTTGGCCCATTAGGCATTGAAGAAGGTCCCGTTTTATGGGCACCGGTGTTTGAAATTATTGGTGATTTTGATGGTTCTACTGCATTTTTTCTCCATGGAAGGGAGAATGGATGTGACTACTTGTATCCTGGTTCAGTGAAAGCCATTGACAGGAGTTGCAATGTGCTATTGCTTGAGGTTGAGACTAAGCAACAAAATAGACAGGGTAAATTGTTGCAGAGTAAGAGCTTTTTTCACTATTCTGAGAAAGAGATATCAGGGATAGTTAGTCGGTCAAATAGTAGATTGTCTAGGTCACAGAGGTTGTTAGGACAAAGTGAGGCATCGGTGGCTTTCAGCAAGTTGGCTTTCAATGACAGAAGAAAGTTGCTTGATATTGTAACCAGCCAAGTTCGTCTAGAGATTCCTGATTCAGCAAGTGGGCCACTATTTCCTCAGTCTAGAGATGATACGGATAATTTTCAAAAGGATAGGGTACTATTGTTGGAACGAAGATCATTGCTACTAAAAATGTACAAGTTTGGTGGAGCTAACATTGATGAGAAGGCAGGTACTGAACTATCACCTGATCCTACTCTGTTGGAATTGAGTGAGATCAGAAAGAGTCTGGATGGTTTAAGTGGTTTTCATAGTTCATTCAACGGGGGTCATGGTCACAAACCGATCACCAAGACCAAAACTCTTGGTGGGTACTTTAGAGATAGCCTTAGACAGATTTTAGGGAAATCTAGTTCAATTAGTGGTAATCATGCCATTTCAAAGAATAGTTCTTCTGGCAGTGAGAATAGGCATGCACTACTGCATGAATATCTTAGGTCAGGAGATACAATAGGACTTATATTACATGCTTCCACTATGAAGCTATCTTCGTATCGAGCATGGCCAAACATGCATGACAGTCGGTTTGCCCTTTACAAGTTGCCCATGCAGGCACCAAGACCTGACCAAGAGTATACTGGTCTATGGGGAGGTACTTTTGGTTGGCCGCCTGGGAGGCCTACTGAAGACAAGCCTGGTAAAGCTCTGTTCTTCCTGTTGCTCTCTTACGACGAGTCCCACGGGCAAAGGCTTCTCATTGCAACCAAAATCTTGGAAGGCACTCACTATGTTCTGCATCCAAATGGATCAGCAATGTTCATAGTGAATATTGATGAGCCTTCACTCGATCCATTTCCATGGGATACTGATACAGATTCCCTTCCTGTGAATGTTACTCATGCTTTTATGGGTGAGGGTATTGCTAATGGGTATGGTTTCCGATATCCAGGGTCAAAACCTGGTTCCCTCTTTGTAACTGAAAATGGTCTACTTGCCTTTATTTGGAAGGAGTCTAGGGCTGTCTTGACATTGCAGAGGCTTAACTTGCAAGAACTTTTGAAAAAAGGTGAACGAGTGCCCACTCTACCACCAATAACCAACTTTTCATACTTGACCAAGTCCTACTCAAATGTTTTTGCTGGCTTCTCCAATACATCAACATGATTGTCTTCACCAAGGTTTACCTTCACTCTTTAGTTATCCAATTTCTTAGAATTTTTTCTTTCCAGTTCTTGACTTATTGTCTTTTTTGTACGCTACTTGCTTTCTATGTCATGCTTAGTAAAATTGTATTTTACTATGTTTGTAAACCATAAACCTCTCATGAGTTTACTCTTGGCACCAACTCATTTGTAAACTAATATCTTGCATATATTTGTGTGAAAGACCTAGGACATCTATGTGACAACAAACAAGGGGAAAAAGATAACAATTACAGATACCTGATAAGAATGAGAGAGAGACAGCAAGAAAGAGATTTTTTATTTTCATTTTTTGGTGGAGCTAACAGCTGATAAAAATGGCTAGAAGACACTTTGATTTATGAATTAACAAGAAATTCGCTATTTGTTCCCCCAAAGAGAGAGAGAGAAAACATTACTTCAAAGGAAGAACTTATTGTTTTTTCCTTTGTGAGGGTAGTTTCTTGCTCTATCTTGCAAACTTTCAGCCATTTTTACTGTGGAATTATCTTAGATTGATATCATTCTTTTCTAGTCGGTGGCTTTTATACTAGTCTCAACCGTACATTAGATCTTGTAAGCACTCACAACATATACTCCATTTTAAAACATGTTCACATATATATTTTTATTTTACTTCATTAGGTCAGTAAGCTGACAAATCGAATGAAGTCTTGCCTATCTTTTTCTTGACTGGTTGATTTTGAGTTGGGCTTATTGTTTTCAATTTTTTTTCTTTTCTGATTTGAATATTATGGATTCCATGCCTCTGTTTGTCTAGCCATATATGCAGTGAACGAGGTATGACTTGGCTTATTATGAGGTCAAAAGGGTTTTTTTACTCATTGGTTCTGCTTTATGATTGACAACGTTACTAAACCTTTGGACTCCCAACGATCACAGACATATAATCATTTACACGAAAGTTCATACTCTTTCCATTTCTTCTGAAATGAAATATAGTTATCAGTTAGCTCCACCTTTCACCATTTTTTTACTTGTCATATGGTGGCTGTTTCATAATTATTAAGTCTGAAATCTAAAAGTTCTGATATGATTGGATTTGGTAGGCAAAATGTAAATTTTCGTATACAGAAATTCTCTTTTTTTTTTTCCATTTAAAAAAGATGACATTTTATGCTTTTACTATAATTTCTTGAATAGAAGAATTTGTACTTCAAAAGATACAAAGGGGAGCAAAAGATAGGAAATGGTACTACAAATGTCATTAACCTTGAATTGTGGCATAGGGGGAGAATTTGTTTTCACAATCAATTTACAAGCCTTCAAAATAAACAGAACTGGTTTTTGCTACAAAAATACGGTCTATTCTTTTGGCGAACTGACTGGAAGTGTCATTCTGTTCATTTGATGCTATGCCCTCACTTCAGTGACATACCGTAGTGAGATCATACTTAATCCATCACATTTCTGGTGACCTTGCTATGTATATTCCAAGTTACTTCGATCAATATGCAAATAAATGGACTTAAATTAGTTCTAACAAACATTTTGAAATTTGAGATTTTCGATTACCTGCAGTAAACCCATTGATTTTTTATTTGGGTTTTAGGTTGTTCAACTTGGGTTTTGCTGTTGGCTGCAATCTAATTAATTCCATACTGTTAGGCTCAGTGGGATGCCACTTCTTTTTCTCTAAACATTTTATATGAACGAGTTTCTTATTTGAGGTCCACGTTTCCCTTTTACAGGCTAAACCGTGTTTAGGTGATTCATAAGCATTTGAAGTTCAGTTGAAAGCTTCAATTTGCTGCACTGCCATGTGTTTGCTTCACAAAGCTTGGACTTCTAGATGCTGCTGATGGATGTGTTTGCTTCACAAAGCTTGGACTTCTATATGCTGCTGATGGTTCAAGGTATCGAACATTGTTTGTCATTGCATATGACACAAGTCGTCTTTTCATATATTACATGAGGCTGAGGTAATCTCCTTGTATTTTGTGAGGAGATTTTCTTGAGATTCAAGGTTCGTCTAATGGTAATAAATTTTAGACACAAGGTAAAAGAACCAACGCCTGTTTGTATTTATCAGTTGGGAAAATATAAGAGATCTTAATGAAGTTTGTCAGTCTCTTTCCCCATTTCAATTCAATACTCCAACAATATGGAATATCATGTAATTTCTTATGGGTTGAAGATTGTACTTTGTTTTTTTTCTTCTTTTAATTTTCATTGTTCTTTACATAAATATAAATCAAATTCTATATGAATTCCGAAACCTATAGCAAGTAGAACTTGATCTGTAGGGTGTTTTCTATGAACCCAAAATATTTTGTCAGTTAAACTAATTACTACCCACATGACTTAGTGTTGAGGATGAAATGTTGAATCTATGTCACTCTCTGCTAGATCGATTTCATACATTTTGCCGGTAAATTTGATGCATTAGAGTATTTAGCGAGTAAAGAAATTGAGATTGTTGATAGACCATCCTATTATTCTAAATTGCAAAGACAGGAAATTTTTGCAGGGCCCTGAATGAAATTAAAGAGAATTTAACAATTGGATTATACTTAAATTTTGATTTTTCTTTTATATGGATAATATTAAAATTGAATTGAAATACGTGCCACTTATTGATCAATCAATATATTATAAAAACATAAACTAACAATTTCTTAGTAGACACATTAATTTGCACTATATCTAATGAGATATTAAGAAGACACATTAAGTTGTACTATATCAAATGAGATATTAATTCTGTAAGTTCAATATTAGTGTTGAGGGCTTTGATAACTTGTGTCAACACGAAAAAAAAAATCATTTAGACATGAAATTGTTATAAATAAATAATATAAAAGGTAAAAATTAAAGAAAATTCAAGTATTAAAAAACTTTTAAAAAATATTGAGAGGTATATTTTATTATTGGTAGGTCATATATATATATATATAAGCGGGATGAGCCGGTTTTGGGTGAATTCATTGTCTCACTTCACCGCCTCACAGTACTTTTTAGATTTCACCATTTTTATTGTATTTTATATTATTAAAAAAAAAATTAATTAAACATAATTTTAAACAAAAATAATTATAATTTTATAATATACAATTGTAATGAATATGTTCAATAGAATTTTATTAAAAAATTTATCAGTAAAATTTAGTAAGATAAAATTTAATAAAAAAAAAGTGTACAATACACATTTATAATTAATGTAATATTTTTTTAAAAGAATTCGCTCCTTTTGATTAAATATTTCCCCTCAAAATAATATTTATCAACTTAACAATTTATAGAGCTGATGCATATCAATCTTATAAATTAATTTTTTAAAAATTGACATTAATAAAAATTTAATAAATAAATCTCTAAAATTATTAATAGAATGTATTTATTTAATATTAATCTTCTTATTTTATTTTAATTAAAAAAAATTTAAAAAAATATATTTAATTTTATCTCTTTTAATATACCAAACTCTAATTTAAATGAAAACAATATTATTTTCATATATTACAGTTAAAATATTTGTTACCGAAGCATATTGCATGTCTTTGAAAAAAAAATTTATGTCATCGTCACCATCATCCGAAACAGCACACTGAAAGAGATTAAAAAAAAAGAAAACTAAAAAAATGGGAAGCCGAGGAGTGTTGCACTATAAATCGTCCTCCTAAATCTAATACCGTTGTTCACTCCCACCCAACTCAGATTCACTAATCAGACAGTCACGAGTTCGAGTGCTTATTGAATGGCCATAGACTTGTTGAAGGAAAAAGCAAGAAAAAAAAAAGTGAATAAATCAATGACCATGCGCAATTTTGTGTTGAAGGAAGAAGGTATTCAGAATTGTTTTCTTTTCTTTTCTTTAGAAAGAGAATGCAAAAAAAAATCAATGGGCGAAAGATGTGAGGAAGGGTAAGGGATGCAAGATGGTTTGATTGCAATTCTTTAATTAATGAAAAAAAATCATTAATGGTTTTGATTAAAACCATTAAACAATTCATGGTTTTAATGGTCAAAACCATTAATAATTTTAAATTATAATAATTATTATTTTTTTAAAAAATATATTTTTATGGGAAGATGTGTAATAATTTATTTATTAATAAATAAATATTTAATTACTTATTTATTAAAATATTATTAAATAATAAAAAATAATTTTATTTATTTAATAAATAACTTATTGCTTATAAATTAATTATTTTTGTTCTCCTATAAAATCACTATAAAGCTTAACACCTTTGAGTCCAACAAGCTTAATTCCGAAAACTCAAATCTTGAGGACTTAAATCTAATATAGTAGGTCACTAGAAAAATGTCAGAGTCAAACTTAAAGAAGGACTTAAAGAACTTGCTTGATCGCTTAAACTAAGTTCAGTTTAAGATATTTGCGTCTCACCCTTATACCTTTTTAACCGAGCCGATCAGGATTAGAAACCCTCACGATCAAGTGGAATAGGATACAAAAATCGGCTCGATAACAAGGACCAGGTCAACCACATGTTAAACAGCTTATACATGTCAATCAGGTACCTCAGTAGGGACGGAAAACAAAACTTAATGAACAATGATGAAGTACGAAAGCCAACCTGATAAGAGACACCGAACCACTATAACAGCAAAAAAATAGCCAAATCACTACCGGACCGAACAAAAAAATAATAAGGCTTATTACAGAAATGAGTTTAAAGAGGAAACTAATATTATAAAGGAAACAGAGTTATAGGAAGAGAAGAATTGCAATGTCTTTAGGAATGAATCCCTCAAATCACGATAAGAGATTAGGATAACCCAAAATTAGTAAGATTTACCAAACTCAACTACAACACCGGCGAAGATAAGCACAAGGAAAACTCCCTGAAGACCGATGTTATAAATAAGTAAGAAAACCATAACAAATAAAACTTCTTTTTTAGTATCAAATTCTGAACTCTAGATTCAACACTTTCTGCATTCAACTTTTTTTTTCTTTCAAATTTCTCTTATTATTCTTTCAAAAACTCACCAAAAATAGCATTTTTCTGACTTAAGCATCAAAGAGTCTTCGTTGGAACCGACCCCGATGAGGTCTTAATGATAATTTTGAGTGTTTTACAAGTGTTTTGTCATTGTCAATAGAGAGAGGAAGATCTAGATTTTAACCTGCAAGCCCAACAACACGAAACCTAGCGTGTTGATTCTTGCAACAATATAAATTCAAAATTCGTTAGCCTAAAAAACTATTTTTTTCAATCAGCAATTTTTGGCGCCATTTGTGGGGATCAAGACGAAAAGTTTTATTCCAAAGACGTTTTCATCACTTAAGTATAATCGACATGGCAGAACAATTGTTTACTAGTTAGAATCTAATTGTAGGAAAGCAATTGGACAAGAATAAAGGCTATGGGAATCGGCCCACATATCAACTGGAAAACTCATTGTCGGCGAAAATCCAGCAAGAATTAAAAACGTTGAGGAAAGATAAAGAAGAACTAAGACAACTCATGGTTAAGTTGATCAAAATAGAAGAGGAGAAGAAAAGGTAAGGAATGAGGTTTGAAGAGATCTCAAGCTATAGAGGTTCAAATTCAGGAACAGATGGAGAGAAGGGATAGGTCGAAAACCCCACACAACCTAGTCGGGGTGATCAGAAAAAATCAAGCACCTCTTAATAAAAAGACATCACAGATTAGAGAGTCTGGTTAGATGATAAGAAAAGAATTGTCAACCGAGTAACCCAATAATGCCAAATTGCTTTTAGAAGATAAGGTTCGTGATCTAGAGGAAAAGATAAAGAGCTTTTTAGAAGAAAAGGAAAAGAAAGAACAACCCCTCTAAAAAAGACAGAAAGAGAAATAATATCTCCATTGACAGATGAGCTGAGGGACATAGAGCTTTCAAGCAGGTTTCAACTTCTGAGCCTTCCAATTTATCAAGGAATTATCGACCCCAACCATCATATAGACTAGGTTATCAACTTATTATTAATTGCAAAGTTGAGGCAGGATCAGATGTGCAGGCTCTATCATATAAACCTGAAGGGACCTATATTTTTTTGGTATAGGAATCTGAAGCAGCACAACATCTTATCTTACCATGAGCTGACCGAAAAATTCTCTCAACACTTTCAGGGCTCTTGTGAGGTGGCTAAGGACCCAAAGCAATTAAAGCAGGTTAAATAGAGGCATAATAAAAGCCTCAAGGATTTTATTCGGAGGTTTCACAAAGAAATGATATCACTGGGAGCTTTTGACCAGCCCATTGCCCTGAAAGCCCTCAAATCAGAGCTAAAGCTGAACAGGTTTTGGTATTACATGTCCGAGAACAATATTTTGAACTACGCAGCAGCATACAACAAGGTATCAAAATATTTCGCCATAAAGGAAGAAGAAGAAGCGAAGAGATCCTTTGCTAATTCCCCTAGGGGACAAGTTAAATCAAGGGAGAATGAAAGGTATGGAAGAAAGTAGAGACCTTCACCCTCTCCTCAGAAACGTCAAAGAACAAGTAATGACTACCGACCCCAACAAAGAGGAAATTTCTCAAATTGACAGAATATGCTCAGTAATTGGAGAAATAGCGGGCTGAATAGGTCTCGCCTATACAATTACCTTGAATGGACTAAAAACCTCAAAAATCCCAAAGAACGCCCTACTGAGGAAAGAAGGCTGGCTCGGGTGGAAAACTTTTTTCATTTGGCAGTATCGTTAGAGGATGTTTACGAAGCTATTAAAGATAGGGGCCTACTCAATAAAAATCGCAAAGGAAAATAGATAGAGCAACTGATGAATCTAAAGGGCTGATGTGATCTACACAGAAATATAAGACATGCCACATGAGAGTGTTTGGAGCTAAAAAGACAAGTGGATGCACTGATGAGGAACGACTATCTGAGAGAATTATGTGTCGAAAGACAGCATAATCCTTCTGCTAACTAGCCTAATAGGTCGAATTTCAATCCCATCATGATTATATCAGGTAGCCTACAGGAGATTCCAATAGGCAGAGGAAGAACTATTCTAAGTATTCAATGGTGGCGCCCAGGTTATGTGCAATATTCCTCAGGTTGAGAAATCAAGATTATAGCAGGAGGTGTCGATTATGTTTACTGAGGAGGATGCGCAAAGAGTCGTTTATCCTTATGACGATGCACTTATGATAGAAGTGCGGGTAACTGGCGATAAAATCAATTAAGTATTTTTTTACCCGGGTATCTCGATCGACATTTTCTTCAAAGAGACCTTAGATGAGGTAAAAATCAATAACCTATATATGGAGAAGACCCAGACACCATTACAAGGGTTCAGAGAAGGTTATGTGGTGCCAATTGGGGTAGTGGCCCTTTCCTTGACCTTAAGGCAAAAACTATATAAGAAAACAGTAATGACTAAGTTTATAGTGGTTGGCCAGCTTTTCCCATACAAAGTTCTCATTGGGCGACCTTTTATGGGAAATACGAATGCGACTCTGTCCATCTATTACCTAAACCTCAAGTTCCTGACTTGAGAAGGAATAAGGGTAGTCTTGGGAGATCAAAAGATGGCCAAAAGCTATCATGCAGAATCTGCAAATAGGGCTTTTTATATCTTCACTATTCACCCATGGGAAGAAGGAATCAAACCTCCAAAACTAGTGGAAGAACTGCCGACAGTACAGGTTAAAAGCAGAGAACTAGGAAAAATGGTTAAGATTGGATCCCAATTAGAGTCAGGGGTGAGAGAGGGGTTAATCAAGCTGGTTCAAAAATTTTTGGACATCTTTGCCTTGTCCTATGAAAATATGCTCATAATAAATCCCGCATTGGCCTCTCATAAATTAGCCATCAATCCTACATTCTGCCCAATTCAACAGAAAAGAAGAATATTTAACTAAGAACAGAACGAGGCTGTAGTAGTAGATGTGGAGAAACTGTTGATAGCAAGTTTTATTAGAGAATTCCACTATTTTGACTGGCTAACGAATGTAGTAATAGTAAAAAAAACTACTAAAAAGTAACGAATATGTGTAGATTTCACTGACCTAAATAAACATGCCTAAAGGATAGCTTCTCGCTCCTAAAGATCGACTAGCTTATGGATGCCACAGCCGAGCACGAACTGCTTAGCTTCTTGGATGCTTTCTCCGGTTATAACTAGATCCCGATGTTTCCTTCAGACTAGGAGAAAACATCCTTCATTACCTACAAGTGAACGGACTGTTATAAAATAATGCCGTTTGGGTTAAAAAATGCAGGGGCTACTTATTAGAGGTTGGTAAACAAACTCTTCAAAAACCTAATCAGAAAAAATATGAAGGCGTATGTTGATGACAAGATAGCCAAATCCATAAAAGCTGAGGACCACAGGTAAGACTTGAGAGAAGTATTTAAAATATTGAGGAAGAATAAGATGAGACTGAACCCAGAAAAATGTACTTTTGGGGCAAAATCGGGAAAATGTTTGGGCTTTATGGTCAGCAAAAGAGGAATAGAGGCCAACCCAGACAAAGTTCAAGCCATTCTAGAAATGAAGTCCCCAATCATAGATAAAGAGATTCAATGACTCATAGGAAGAGCTGTGGCCTTAAACATATTCATCTTTCGAGCCACAAATAAATGATTTGAGTTCTTTTAAGCAATAAAAAGGAAAGATAAGAATAAGTGGACTACAAAATATGAGCAGGCCTTCCAACAACTGAAGGCTTACCTTTCCAAACTGGTTTACCTTGCTATCCTGACCTAAGGTGATGAGCTGATGCTGTATTTGAGAGTTTTGGATTGAGTAGTGAGCTCAGTACTAGTCAAAGAAGAAGAAGGAATTCAACGACCAGTGTACTACGTCAACAAAGCATTCGCCGGTATCTGCCCTTTGAAAAATTGGCTCTGGCCTTGATTGTTTCAGGAAGAAAGCTACGATCGTACTTCAAGCCCACACAATAATGTTTTAACTAGCCAGCCATTAAGAAAAATCTTACACAAACCAGTTTTATCTAGTCGGTTGGTTAAGTGGGCCATAGAACTGAGTGAGTTTGAAGTCCAGTATAAGCCTTAAACAGCTATTAAGGGGCAAGTTTTAGCCAATTTTGTAGCTGAATGTATTCATGATTGTACAAAAATTGAAGAACTACCTCTATAATCTCCAGACCAATAAATCCTAGAAAAAAGGAGTATTATGGTTGCTGTATATAGATAGAGCATCCAATATTCAAGGAAGTAGAGCAAAGATTGTGCTCATCATCTCGGAAGGAGATGAGGTCAGTTATGTTATTCTGTTCAGATTTAAGATCTCTAACAACGAAGCAGAATATGAAACTCTTCTGGCCGGATTAAGAGTGGCTCGAGCACTGGCAGCGAATGAAGTACTGGTGAGAAGTGGCTAACAGCTAATAGTCAACCAGGTGAACGATAGTTTTGAAGCTAGAGAAGAAAAAATGATCGCTTACTCAGTTAAAGTGAGAAACTAGACTAGCTAGTTTAATAAGGTGAAAGTAGAACTAATCCCGAGAAACGAGAACCATCGAGCAAATGTCATAGTACAGATGGCTTCAAATGAAGAAGCTCAGTTGTCTCGAACAATCCTCATTGAATTTATCGTCGAGCCCAGCATACAAGAAGAGAGACAGGTCATGTAAATCGAATCGAGTCTTAGTTGGATGAACCCAATCAAATATTATATACAGAACAGGATAGTCCTCACTGATAAAAAAGAAGCTTGTAGGATTAGATACCGAGCAACTAGATACTCGGTTATAGAAGTAGTATTATATAGACGAGGCTTCTCACATCCTTACATGAGATGCCTGGGACCGCAAGAGGCTGATCAGGTTCTAAGAGAGATTCACGAGAGAATTTGTGGCAACCACTTAGGGATAGAAGCTCTGGCTCATAAGGTGTTTAGAACTGGCTACTACTGGCCAGCTACCATTCAAGATGCCAAGAGCCTGGACAGACATTGCAATATTTGCTAAAGATTTACCGATAAAATTCAAGCACCGATAAAGGCACTAACCACAATGAGTAGACCATGGCCATTTGCTCAATGGGGTCTTGATTTAATAGGCCCCTACCCCGAGGAAAGAGATCCTAGAAGTATATGGTCGTAGTAGTGGATTATATTACTAAATAGATCAAAGCTAAACTGGTATCAAAGATAACAGAGGAGAGTGTACGGGATTTTGTTTGGAGGAATATAATATGTTGGTATAGGATCCCCCACACCATTATTACTGATCATGGAAAACAGTTTGACAACAGCAACTTCAAGAATTTTTGTAAACAGTTAGGAGTACAGTTGCTATTCGCATTACCAGCTCATCCCAAGATAGACGGGCAAGTAGAATCCAATAACAAAACAGTCAAGAAGCTGCTCAAGAAAAAGCTGACTGAAAGGAAAAATGGATGAGTTGAAGATCTTTCAGAGGTACTTTAGGCATTACGAAAAACTAGCAAGACTGCAATCGGTAAAACATCATTTTCACTGGCTTTCGGCGGTGAAGCAATAATTCTCGCTAAAATCAAAACTCTAATTTATAAAGTGCTACAATTTTCTGAGACAACTAATAATGAGCTAATCAAAGGACAACTAGATTTACTCAAATAACTAAAAGAGAAGACCTAGATTCGAGTAGCTACATACTAGCAGAAGGTCACTGGATACTACAACAAGAGAGTCAAGGTAAGAGAATTCAGGGAATATGACTTGGTGCTAAGAAGAGTTGTACAAAATACAAAGAACTCAGCGGATAAGGTCTTCAGATCAACCTAGAAAGGTCCGTACAAGGTCATTAAATGCATCAAGGGAGCCTACAAGCTGGAAGAAACAGATAGACTATTTGTAAGAAAATCGTGGAACATTGAGCTGCTGAAGAAGTACTATTCTTAAACTTATCTTTTCTACATTACTTATTTGCTATGTAAGGACATCATTTTTAATAAAATCGTCATTTCCTTGCATGTACCCCTACATAAATGATTGCTTAGAATCTAGGACTAAATAATCGTAAACGTCTACAAATTAAATAAAACTATAATCGCCTCTAAACTTATATACTATAACGGGCAGCACTCCCGAGATTACCCACAGACCACCAGACAGGGTAAGGCTCAGTGAGGTGTACCCTACGAGGATAATTATAGAAGACCTGTAAGGGGGCAGCACTCACGAGATTACCTACAGATCACCAGATAGGGTAAGGTTCAGTGACGTGTACTTTACGAGGATAATTATTGAAGACCCGTAGGAGGGCGGCACTCACGAGATTATCATCCATAGACAATCGGATAGGGTAAGGCTTAGTGAGGTGTATCATATGAGGATAAGTATTGAAGATCGGTAAGGGATGGTACTCACGAGATTACCCATAGACCACCGGACTTGTTAAGGCTCAATGAGGTGTACCCTACGAGGATAATTATTGAAGACTCGTAGGGGGGCAGCACTCACGAGACTACCCACAGACCACCAGATATGGTAAAGCTCGGTGAAGTGTACCCTACGAGGATAATTACAAAGACCCATAAGGAGGCGGCACTCACAAGACTACTTACAGACCACCAGACAAGGTAAGGCTCAGTAAGGTGTACCCTATGGATGTATAGCATCCAGAGAGGGATTGATAACTGCAAAATGACCAAGTACCTATAACAATCTCAGAAAACAACAAAATATCAAGAAAATGTACCTGTTAGTCAACTCAATGATAATCTCATCGATGCAATTTTATGTTAATGCACGTTAAAATTTATTAACTCTTGCCATTTGTGATTTATGAATCATCCTGCTCTACTCGAATTTAATAAACCGACTCGACATAAAGAAATTATTATTTGATGTTGATTAGTGCAACTTTCTATTTAAGTGTTGGGCATTATTACAGGTTACTCACTCGTATTATAATTTTAGAATGAATATGATATCACTGTACATTGTAAATTATTATGAAAGAATAGATCTATGTCAATGATCATCAAGGTAAATGTGAAAAAGTAAGGTTTGCAAAAATATTTTAACATAAAGATATGAAGAAAAAGTTGTTCATATTCATTAGCAAAAAAAAAAAAAATTATTACACAAATTTAGAAGAAAAAGGAAAAGTCCAAGAACAATAAAGACATTGGTTCATGCTGCTGGAGCCGTGTCGGTTGCCTCTAAATCTACTACAATGCCCTTTCTAGATTAATGTTTACTAGAGCGAAAGGATTGGCTAGGATAAGAGCATTAACTGGAATAAAAGGATTGGTTGGGGTAGTATTAACAGATCCTACAGACTAAAAAAGAGTAGTAGCAGTCGGAGTAACATCAGCTCTGGCAGCAGCAGCAAAGGTAACATCGGCAATAGCAGCCGGGGCAGCATCACCCCCTGCAGCTGGGGCAGCATCTGTTGTGTGATATGGTGTGTGATGTGTATAGATGTATATAATTTCAAAAATTAAATACGCAACGGAAGTATTCATACATATTAAACAATATGTAACATATTCAAGCATGTATGATCATTCAAGTACATATATATCTCATATATATATATATATATATCATGCATGATATAAAATGAATAACAAATAAATAACCTACCCAGATATGAAGGTAGCTTTACAATTCTTCAAGAACTCCAAGCTTCAATTTGTTGAGCTCACCTTGAAATGTTCCCTTGCACAATTCTAGTTCACAACTAAATCCGGTGGGATTGTGAAGCTAGAATGGCAACCTTGAATTTCCAGCAAATGATTGTTTTAACACTTAAAACAATTTGTCCTTATGAATGATTACTACCAAGAGATGAAAAGAATTAGGTGTTTTCTATAGTTCTTTACAACTCTATATGTTGTAGCTTGGTAAGCCTTTGCATTTTCTCTCAACACTTTGAGAAAAACACTTAGGAAAAGCTCTCAATTCTCTCTCCTTTCTCCTAGAACGAATTTCACTCTATCTTGCACACATTGAACTCTTTCAAATCTTTCTTAAGTGCAAAGAATGATTTCTCTTAGTGCTCCACCACCACTTAACCATGTTTGCCATTACAAACATTAATCTATCATATTTTTCACTCACCAATTTGATTCAACCAATTGAATCAATTTCTAGAGAGTAAATGGCATTTAATCAATGTTAAGTGGTTTTACCACTTCCTTAGTGCATCATTTAAGAATTACAAAGTGGTAAACTTTCCTTATTATTAATAACAAGTGCATTCTCCATTAGTAAATGGTGTTTGCCACTTATTCTAATTAATAATAATAATTTGATTAATATATAAAATATTAATAATTCAAAACTATTTTGAATATTTACATTTACCATATATGTATTTACCAAGGTAAATAGGTAAATACATGGTAAATTATTTATGGAGCAAGATTATGTCACTTGTCAATTTCTTATTGGTTAACAACTCTTGTAAACTGTTTACGCTCAAAATATAACGCGGCTATCGCAGTATAGATTGAGGTATCGATCCCACGAGGAAGCTCTTGGCAAAATAGGTCAGTGAAGTAAAATATTGAAGCAGTAGCAAAGGGTTAATTGATTTAAACGGATGAGATAGAATTGTCTATGAATTGAGGAAAATGTCTTATGATGATTTAAGCAAGGCTTTGAGAATCACAATTATGCTTTATAAATCTACTCTATACTTTGATTCGATATTTATAACTCAACTGAAAGTTTCACATCCCAAACAATCAATCGGAAGGTAAGTAATATATAGCACATTTGATAACACATGTATTTGATTTAGTTAAACTCTTTGCAAACATTAACACACATCATGTTATTTATACAAGTTATCTAAGATCGACAATATATCATTTTGACAATATTGCAGTAAAAGATTAACTTGAATATCAAACTTTTATTGCCCTTACATGTTATCCAAGATCGACAATATATCAAATTGACAATACTGTAGTAAAAGATTAACATATAAAACAATGTAACCAGTAACAATTATAAATCAACATGAATCACATAAGAAAAGCATGACTGAACATATATGAGATATGAGAATTATAACCTCTGGATTATAGAAAATAAAATAGATAAGAGTTTAATCAAAACCAAACTTACAACATTTATAGCTCTTGACACCGAATCAAAGCATAGAAGTAGATTTACTACACATAAAAGTTCATCTCTTAGCCTTGCTAGGAACTCTAGCCTAAATTACAATACATGTTAATGAGAATAAAAGAAGAGAGAGTTATCTATTAAAAACGTCCTAAGGGTCTCCTTATATAGGCAATGAATGGACATATGTCATGGATGACATCAATCTTTAATAGTTTTAAGCCAATAACTCGTGTATCCACTTGCAGCACATTTTTGATAATGTAAATGATCAATTCAGCTTCTGCAGCCGACATGAAAGTTGTAGAATTTTGACTCTTCTTTCCATAGGCACTGATTTCATGCAAATTGGATGAGTATCCAATGAGATATGAGCAAAATTCCAAAGATACATCAGAATTCGACCAACAACCATTTTACCCACTTGCAATGCGATTTGGTCCATGATAACGGCTGATTTGGACTTTACCATAAACATACGAGTTGTTGATAGTAAAGTCAGCAATTCACAGCTTCAATAATTATACCAATTGAGTACGTATTTTGTGAGATATGGTCCAAATACGTGAATTGGGTCAAGCTGGGTAAGAGTTGTAGTCCGATTCTGTTGTATCTCAATTTTTGGCCCATAACATGTTGGATTTGGCTTTTCCACTATTCTTCAAATTTGTGTAAGATTGAGTCATGTTGCACCTGGTTCAAGAATTTCTTCATTTCGATTTCTACATTGAGAGTTATGTCCAGTTTACCTAAACCTGTCCAAATAACATTCATTAATCACAATTTAAGGAGAACACTTTATTTCAAGCTAAAAATACAGAAAACACTAAAATTAGTGACATTAAATGGTGATTGAATCTCTTAACAACATGCATTTTCATGTGTTCATCATAGCCCCCAACCAGCTTATTGCTAGTCTCTAGCAATTCAAGCGTAAATAGAATATGCAAAACTACCTAAGCACTTCAATCAAAACGTCAGTTCGAGATCACTGTTGCTATCATGGTTTTTTCAATTACAACTTCCATAATTTGTGTGTGTGTGAACTAAGCCATAACCATCTAACCACAAACCACAATAGATATAGCCTTGAGAATTTCTCCAAGTAAAAGCCTCAACTCCATATCCTCACAGGTGTATGACTGTTTAAAAGGTTAGGACTTCTCTTATGGAGTTGGAAAACAGTTAAGCATTCAAGAAAAAGTCAATTTTAAGGACAGACATATAAACTAACATTGATCTGAAGATAAGAAAATTATTTGTTTAAAAATCAATTATTCATATCATACGCCAACTTTAGAACTTTAATTGGCTTGTGAGAATAATACAATTATAACTTGGTGAGAAAACTGTTTTACAAGGTATTTGTCTTCTAAAATTGAATGAAGACTTATTAAACTGAATTGCTTCTTTTTTTTTCTTCTTGTTTTTGGTACTTTTGAACCATTTTTTTTTATTTTTTTTTATTTTTTTATTTTTGAAGAATACAAGGAAGCATTATAAAGGTTTCTCACCAAATTATATTATGCACAAATGTAACCAACTTATCCCTTAATTCAAATAATATCATTCTAAACAAAAATTAACCAATTCAAAGGATCAATGAAGGTTCATAAGCTGTTTTCTCAACCTTTCCACTTACTCACAAAAGATATGCGAGATTAGAAAAATATATACTTAAACATGGGAATTCTCTTGGCTATATAAATTGAATCATCCATCTTACCACAAGGCTTAGCATTGTGCTCAAAAATATTTTGGAAGTCATTTTTTAGTAACCTAGATAGAAACAGTGACTCAACCTAAACAATTCTGAAATCATACTTAGGCAGAAAAGCAAATTCCTTTATACAAGAATTACCAAGACTACAAGCAGTAAACGACAATGCATGAAATATAAAACAAAATAACAAAAAGTTAGTTAAAATGCATTTCAAAAGTTAGTACTAAAACTCTTTACTCTGCCATTCTAATTTGACCTAGAATGCGTCTCAAGAGTTCAAGAATGAACTCTTTACTCTGTCATTTTAATCAAATGTCGGACCACAAATTTTTTTTTTTTTTTTGCAAAATGCAACGTATGTCTACTATCCTCCCCCCAAACCAGATGAAACATTGTCCTCAATGTTTAAATAGAAAGAGATAAAGTATAGGAGACATTACCTGAAACGCCAGTTATTTGAAAGAAACAAACCTGAGAGACACTTAAGCAAATATAAACTAAAATGATGGTACTGATAAATAAATAAATAAAAAAAAAAATTTACAAACGGAGTGTCAGATCCAATTTTCGCTTGTTAAGGCCCACTGACCAATCGATCCGAGTTATTGCTGGGTCAGGTTCGTAGGTAACTGCCTGTAATTTGTTAATCAATTCATCCGCCTCAGTAGCAGAAACCAAGATCTGTCGCGCCGAATGTGAAATAAAATTCTGTTCCACAGCTTGATCAAGAAAACAAAGTAAGCAATCAAAATAGTTATAAACATTCAACAAACCTATGGGTTTTCGGTGGATATTCAGTTGAGCCCAAGAGACAATTTGAAAAATTTCTTCCAAGGTACCAAAACCACCTGGTAAAGCAATAAAAGCGTCTGTATTGCAAAGCATTCTGGCTATACGTTCATGCATGGATGAGACTTGTAATTCTTCCCCTATTGTTTTCCCAGTCAGGTTTGCCACGGCCAAAGCTGTAGGAATAATACCTAAAACTTGACTTCCTCCTAAATGTGCAGCTGTTGACACACACCCCATTAGCCCAAGGCTACCTCCTCCATAAATCAAATGAATTTTTCTTGCAGCTAATGTTTTTCCTAGATTGTTTGCTGCTTCTACGAACACTTTACTCTCCCCAGGACTAGATCCACAAAATACACATATATTTCGAAATTGTCGAACTTGGGTTTCCTCCATATCTACTCTCACCTTTATCTCAATATATGAAAATGAAAAAACTGAGGTGCTGTATTTATAGAGTGCCAAATGATAACAATGATTATGGTAACCCGACAGTTTGTCAAAAGAGAGTTAAAAATAAAACACAAATATTTAAACATAATGACCCGCATGCATTATTGAACAAAAAGATTTGAATTTAAGACATCTACATGAGTAGCCTTACTATTCATAAAATAAAGTTTGAAATTAAAACACATGTATTTACAAGTAGTTGTGATTGTGGCTCACATCTTCCTCTGATTTTACGTCCAGTAACGACTTAAACGCCCTCTATGGGTCGGGGATAGGCTTCCCATCCAATTTTCTTATAAATTGGCAAACAGGGTCTTTTAGAGTCAGATTCCCGAGACTATACCGTTGATGTTCATTTTTGAATTTGTTCCATAAATCGAGAAGTTCACGTTGCACGAGCCCACAGGGATGCGTCTCAAGAGTCAATAGGATATCATCCAAAGACTCCTTACTCAGTCCATCTTTAATGAACTGAATTTTGTCTTCTCGATTTCTAGATACGAATCCTAAAGAACGACAACTCCGATTACAATTCCATCGAGCATATTTATGACAGACTTGTAACCTTTTTGCTCGTCGCCTTTTGGCACAAGAGCTTCTTCCAAGACCAGGCATATGAGAAACAAAATCATTTTCAAACTCACCAGACAACCGAACCTTGGCTTCAATTAACCAACGAAGGTCCACAGGGATATTACCCAACATCAATAGCCTTAGTCTTTCACACCGTGCTTTGTAAATCTTAAGTAGAGCATTTTGAGGAAATGAAGGAAAACGTTTTTTAAGGTTGGCAAGAATGCGATCCATTTTGAAAGAAAGAAAAGAGATGAATGCACAGTTTGAGGGACAGTTTTTAGGGAACTGAGAAACCGACTTTAATAGTCACGGAGTACCGTATCCGCCACTTGACCGGGAAATAAAATCACACTGAAGAAAAAATAAAAAGAAGAAAATAAAGTAAAATAAAATGTGCAAGAAAATAAAAGCAAAAATAGAAAGTCAAAAGATAAAATATAGACAAAATATAAAATATGGTACAGATAGATTGAACCTGATCAATCACGATAGACAGGATCCACAAGAGGGATCTCGCCTAGGTACATAGAGTCGTTTACCTTTTCCACGTAGCTTTTTAGCCGCTGTCCATTCACTTTGAAAGTCCGTCCATCAGTGGGGTCTTCTATTTCAACAGCACCATTAGGAAAAACATGTCTTACCATAAATGGACCAGTCCATCGAGATCTCAACTTTCCAGGGTGTAAATGCAATCGAGAATCATAAAGATAGACCCGTTGATTTGGCTCAAAGTGTTTCTTTGAGATCTGTTTATCATGAGCTACTTTCATTTTAGCTTTGTAAATTTTGGAGTTGTCATATGCGTCATTTCGTAGCTCTTCTATTTTTGACAATTGTAACTTTCTCTGGAGACCTGCAGCATTCAAATCAAAGTTAAGGGCTTTGACAGCCCAATAAGCTTTATGTTCTAGCTCAACAGGTAAATGGAAAGCTTTCCCATAAACAAGCCGGTATGGGGACATTCCTAAGATGGTTTTGTATGCAGTACGATATGCCCATAATGCATCAGAAAGGCGTGGAGACCAATCTTTGCGATTCGGGTTAACCGTCTTTTCCAAAATCTATTTAACCTCTCTATTTGCTAGCTCGGCTTGTCCATTTGTCTGTGGATGGTATGTAGTGGAAACTTTGTGAAGAACACCATACCTGCGCATCAAAGCTTCAAAAGAACGATTACAAAAATGTGTTCCTTGGTCACTAATGATGACACGTGGCGTACCGTACCTAGATAACACATTTTCTTTTAAGAATTTTACCACAGTTGTATTATCATTAGTACGACAAGCTACAGCCTCCACCCATTTTGATACATAGTCAACAGCTAAAAGGATGTAAAGATAGCCAAAAGATGAAGGAAATGGACCCATAAAATCAATACCCCAACAGTCAAATATCTCGATAACAAGAATAGGGTTAAGAGGCATCATATTTCTTCGAGATAAAGCACCTAACTTTTGACATCTTTCACAGGAACGACAAAAATTATTAGTGTCTTTGAACAAAGTGGGCCAATAAAGACCACACTGTAAAATTTTCACAGCTGTCTTCTTCATAGAAAAATGGCCACCGCAAGCAGCACTATGGCAAAAATTTAAGACACTAGAAACTTCACTTTCAGGAATGCAACGTCTCATGATTTGGTCAGGACAGTATTTAAAAAGATATGGATCATCCCAATAAAAGTTACGTACCTCAACCAAGAACTTACGCTTATCTTGTGCACTCCAGTCAAATGGAAGTTCACCACAAACCAAATAATTTACGATATGTGCATACCAAGGTATTTGGCTTATAGTAAAAAGATGTTCATCTGGAAAATCGTCTCGAATGGGTGGCAAATCAGTAGAGTCAGTGAACTCAAGGCAGGATAGATGATCAGCAACAACATTTTCAACGCCTTTCTTATCTTTGATGGTTATATCAAATTCCTGCAAAAGAAGAATCCACCTAATTAAACGGGCTTTAGCATCCTTCTTAGAAAGAAGGTACTTAAGGGCTGCGTGGTCAGTAAAAATAACAATAGGTGAACCAATCAAATAAGAACGAAATTTATCTAAGGCAAAAACAACAGCTAATAGTTCTTTTTCAGTAGTAGTGTAATTCATTTGAGCATCATTCAAAGTCCTACTAGCATAATAAACAACAAAGGGTTTTCCCTCCCTCCGTTGCCCAAGAACTGCTCCTACAGCATAATTACTTGCATCACACATAATTTCAAATGGGAGGTTCCAATCCGGTGATTGCATGATAGGAGCGGTGGTGAGTTTGGCAATGAGTGTTCGGAATGCCTCCTCACACTCTTGTGTCCATGTAAATTCTGCATCTTTTAGCAAAAGGTTACACAATGGTCTAGATATGGCAGAAAAATTTTGTATAAACCTTCTGTAAAAGCCAACGTGTCCAAGAAAGGATCGGACATCTTTTACCGTTTTAGGTGTAGGTAATTTAGAGATTAATTCAATTTTTGCCTTGTCAACCTCTATCCCTCTTTCAGATACAATATTCCCTAAAACGATTCTTGAAGATACCATGAAATGACATTTCTCCCAATTTAGCACAAGTCTTTTTTCTTCACACCTACTCAAAACAGATTTCAAGTTAAGTAGGCATAAATCAAAAGAATTACCAAAAACAGTCAAATCATCCATAAAGACTTCCATGCATTTTTCAACCATATTAGAGAAAATACTCAACATTCAACGCTGGAAAGTAGCTGGTGCATTACATAATCCAAATGGCATTCTACGAAAAGCATAAGTACCAAAAGGGCATGTAAAAGTAGTTTTTTCTTGATCTTCTATAGCTATCTCAATCTGGTAATACCCTGAATACCCATCAAGAAAGCAATAAAAAGGATGTCCAGCTACACGTTCTAAAATTTGGTCGATAAAAGGCAATGGAAAATAGTCTTTCCTAGTGGCTGTGTTTAACTTTCTATAATCAATACACATTCTCCAACCACTTACTACCCTAGTTGGAACAGGTATCCCATTCTTATTTTCAACAACAGTAACCCCAGATTTCTTAGGAACTACTTGAGTTGAACTTACCCATTGACTAACAGAAATTGGGTAGATTATACCCGCATCTAATAGTTTCAAGACCTCTTTCTTCACTACTTCTTTCATTGTTGGGTTAAGTCTTCTTTGTGGGTCTTTACGAGGTTGGGAACCTTCCTCTAAATGAATTCTATGGGAGCATATCAATGGAGAAATACCTTTAATATCAGCTATGGTCCAACCTAGTGCAGACTTATGTTCTTTTAACAATTTTATCAATTTTTTCTCTTGTTCAGCACTAAGTTCAGAAGAAATGATGATAGGAAAGGTATCACCTGGTCCCAAGAATGCGTGTTTCAAACCTTTGGGTAGTGGAGAAAGCTCAACTTGTGGTGTCTCGAGGTTTGATGGTTTTGGTCTCTCCCTCTCTCGTGGCAACTCTTCAAAGTGTGGCTGCCAAAATCAAGTCCGTTTATCCTGTGAGTCAAAAATACTAAACACATTAGTTGTTACATCAGGATAATACAATTCTTCAAAATCAAAATTGAGAAGGTTTTTCGAAGAATCATAGCCATGATTTTTATAAGCTTCCTCCACTACAAGTGTGTCTATCATATATGAATGATAGCACTCGTCTTCTTCTCGTAGTTGTTTGCCAATGTTAAAAATGTTCACCTCAAGAGTCATATTCCCAAAAGATAATTTCATTAGACCATTTCTGCAATTAATAAGAGCGTTAGTAGTGGCTAGAAAAGGCCTCCCCAAAATAAGAGGGATTTTTGACTCCATGTTAACAACAGAATGAGTATCTAAAACAAGAAAATCAACAGGATAGTAAAATTTGTCAATTTGCAACAAAACATCTTCTACTATTCCCCGTGGTTTCTTGATTGATCGGTCAGCTAATTGTAGGACTACAGATGTTGGTTTAATCTCACCAAGTCCTAACTGTAAGTAAATAGAATAAGGCATTAAATTTACACTTGCTCCTAAGTCCAATAAAGCTTGACCAAACTCATGTGTCCCAATTTGGCAGGAGATTGTGGGACATCCTGGGTCTTTATACTTGAGTGGTGTCTTTTGTTCAATCACTGCACTTACCTGTTCTGCCAAAAATGCAGTTTTCTTCACATGGTGTTTTCTTTTGATAGTGCATAAATCCTTGATGACTTTGGCATAAGTTGGAACCTGCTTAATCAAATGTAACAAGGGAAGATTAATTTTAACTTGTTTCAAATGTTCCAAAATCTCACCTTGAATTTCTGAATTTTTCCCAACCGGTCGAAGAGCTTGAGGAAAAGGCACTGGGATTGAAAACTTACTTTCGGGCTCTTTTTCCATTGTGGCCTCTTTTTCAAGGGGGGCATCTTTACTACTCGTAGATGTGTTAATTTCAGGAGTAGGCTCACTTACAATCTTACCACTTCGAGTAGTAATGGCATTGACTTCTTTGAGATTTTGAACATCAGAAGTAGAAGCTTGTGCCATGAATTGTCCTTTCGGATTAGATTGAGGTTGCGATGGAAACTTACCTCGCTCTTGTACAGTTAAGGCACTGGTCAATTTTGTGATTTGACTCTTGATTTCTTTGTTTTCGTCCACCATCTGTGCAAGAATTGTTTCAAATTTTTGATTAGTCTTACTTTGTGCCTCCATAAATGCTTGTAATGTATCCTCTAAAGAACTCCTAGTTGGTCGTGCATTATATTGAGGTGCAACATAAGACTTGGGTGCTTGTTGTTCTTGTTTCCATTGGTTGTTGGCTTGTTGGTCAGATTTCCAACTGAAATTTGGGTGGTTTCTCCAGCTAGGATTATATGTTTCAGAGTAGGGTGAATAAGGCTTCTTGTACATCCCTAGGGCATTACATTGTTCCTCATATATCCCTCTCATCTCACTATACGTGGGACAATCCTGAGCTAAGTGTTCCGCTCCTCCACAGACAAAACAGACATCGTGTGACTCAACTTTGGCAACCGTGTGGGTGACCCTTCTATCTTTGGATTTCAAGGCCTCTAACTCCCTAGTTAAGACCTCTAATTGGGATTTGAGGTTATCCTCTTCCCTAAGATGGAAAACTCCATTGGGTCGTGACCTATTTGTGCTTTCAGCAATACTAGGTCCAGTCCATGTATGGGCTTTTTCGGCTAAGTCATTAAGGAATTCTATAGCTTCCTCAGGATCTTTGTGAAGGAACTCCCCATTACACATCATCTCAACAAATTGGCGCTCTCTAATTGTGAGTCCCTCATAGAAATAACTAACCAAGCGCCAATTTTCATACCCATGGTGAGGGCACAGATTTAGCAACTCTTTAAACCTTTCCCATGCTTGATATAAGGTTTCACTGTCTTTTTGGAAGAATGAAGAAATTTGTCTTTTCAGGCCATTAGTTTTGTGTTGTGGGAAGTATTTATTGAAAAATGCTTGGGTCATTTCTGCCCAAGTTCCTATAGACCTCGGCCTCAAAGAGTATAGCCAACTCTTTGCTTTGTCTTTCAAAGAAAAAGGGAAAAATTTAAGCCTAACAGTGTCTATGGCTTCAGGTTGGCTATGGAAGGTGGCAATTACCTCTTCAAATTCCCTAACATGTACATAAGGATTTTCACTATCTAGACCATGAAAAGTGGGAAGAAGTTGTATCATTCCAGGTTTAAAATCCAAATGTGGTATGTTAGGTGGAAATATAATGCATGATGGTGTGGCTGTGCGAGTAGGATGCAAGTAATCTTTGAGAGTTCTAACGGGGTTTTCTTCGTGTTGGCTCATTGTGTTAGAATTACAAGATGAACTAGAAGGTGAATTCTCTTCACTTACAAATTGTGGGAGTGGTTCTAGTTCTAGTTCTAGTTCTCTCACAAATCTTCCTCGTTTGTCTCTAGGTCGATGCATACATCCTAATTTTTTTTTTTTTTTAGGAAAGAAATGCTTAAGGAAAATTAAGAAGTGAAATAAACACAACAAGAAATAAAAATAAGTTAGGTGGTAAGACCAACCATGAAATATAAATACAATAACTAAACAAAAGACTATAAAATACGAAAAAAGTACAATAAATAAATAATAAAAAGAAAATACAATAAGTAAATAAATAAAAGGTTAGGCGGTAGAACCGGCCATAAAAAGAAAATACAACATGTTAACTAAAGTAAATAAAGTGCAATAAATACGTAAAAGAAAATGAAAATAAAGTACAATAAAAAAAAGTGCAATAAATAAATAAAGTACAATAAGAAATAAAGAAACTAAGTTAGGCGGTAGAACCAGCCACAAAATAAAAGAAAATACAACAAATTAACTAAAAAAAAGTACAATAAATAAATAAAAGAAAGTGAACGAAGTTAGGCGGTAAAACCAGCCATTAAAAAAAAGTGCAATAAATAAACTAAAGAAAATAAAGTGCAATAAATAAATAAAAGAAATTGAACGAAGTTAGGCGGTAAAACCAGCCATTAAGATAATATAAAATATAACAAATTAACTAAAGAAAACAAAATAAATTAGGTGGTAGAACCAACCATGAAAAATAAATAAATTACAACAAAGGAAATAAACTAAGAGTTTACAAAGAAAAGAAAATATACAAAGTTACCACTTTAGTATTTATAATCGCAACCGACTTTCGCTTAGTGTGCTTCCCCGGCAACGGCGCCAAATTTTTGTTTATGCTCAAAATATAACGCGGCTATCGCAGTATAGATTGAGGTATCGATCCCACGAGGAAGCTCTTGGCAAAATAGGTCAGTGAAGTAAAATATTAAAGCAGTAGCAAAGGGTTAATTGATTTAAACGGATGAGATAGAATTGTCTATGAATTGAGTAAAATATCTTATGATGATTTAAGCAAGGCTTTGAGAATCACAATTATGCTTTATAAATTTACTCTATACTTTGATTCGATATTTATAACTCAACTGAAAGTTTCACATCCCAAACAATCAATCGGAAGGTAAGTAATATATAGCACATTTGATAACACATGTATTTGATTTAGTTAAACTCTTTGCAAACATTAACACACATCATGTTATTTATACAAGTTATCTAAGATCGACAATATATCATTTTGACAATATTACAGTAAAAGATTAACTTGAATATCAAACATTTATTGCCCTTACATGTTATCCAAGATCGAAAATATATCAAATTGTCAATACTGTAGTAAAAGATTAACATATAAAACAATGTAACCAGTAACAATTATAAATCAACATGAATCACATAAGAAAAGCATGACTGAACATATATGAGATATGAGAATTATAACCCCTAAATTATAGAAAATAAAATAGATAAGAGTTTAATCAAAACCAAACTTACAACATTTATAGCTCTTGACACCGAATCAAAGCATGGAAGTAGATTTACTACACATAAAAGTTCATCTCTTAGCCTTGCTAGGAACTCTAGCCTAAATTACAATACATGTTAATGAGAATAAAAGAAGAGAGAGTTATCTATTAAAAACGTCCTAAGGGTCTCCTTATATAGGCAATGAATGGACATATGTCATGGATGACATCAATCTTCAATAGTTTTAAGCCAATAACTCGTGTATCCACTTGCAGCACATTTTTGATAATGTAAATGATCAATTCAGCTTCTGCAGCTGACATGAAAGTTGTAGAATTTTGACTCTTCTTTCTATAGGCACTGATTTCATGAAAATTGGATGAGTATCCAATGAGATATGAGCAAAATTCCAAAGATACATCAGAATTCGGCCAACAACCATTTTACCCACTTGCAATGCGATTTGGTCCATGATAACGGCTGATTTGGACTTTACCATAAACATACGAGTTGTTGATAGTAAAGTCATCAATTCACAGCTTCAAGAATTATACCAATTGAGTACGTATTTTGTGAGATATGGTCCAAATACGTGAATTGGGTCAAGCTGGGTAAGAGTTGTAGTCCGATTCTGTTGTATCTCAATTTTTGGCCCATAACATGTTGGATTTGGATTTTCCACTATTCTTCAAATTTGTGTAAGATTGAGTCATGTTGCACCTGGTTCAAGAATTTCTTCATTTTGATTTCTACATTGAGAGTTATGTCCAGTTTACCTAAACCTGTCCAAATAACATTCATTAATCACAATTTAAGGAGAACACTTTATTTCAAGCTAAAAATACAGAAAAAACTAAAATTAGTGACATTAAATGGTGATTGAATCTCTTAACAATATGCATTTTCATGTGTTCATCATAAACCAATAATGTGTTTTACCTTCAATTATTGACAAGTGAATAATAAAAGGAACCTAGAAACATTTTTCATTTTGCTGGAAATTGTTGGATTAATTATTCAATCCAATTCGTCGCCCCAGTGCACAACGAGTACACTTCATATTGTGAGACTCTCTAGGTCCATGCCCGATTTGTCATATGAAACTATTTCACACGTCCGTGAACAATGTCCCACACACATGTTACAAATATTACAAAACGGCGCATTAGACCATACAAGTTGAGGTTATAACATATTCGTATAATCCTTCCATCATAAATATCTTAGAAGAGCGGAGATATAGATCAACACCGTCAAGTCTCAATGTGCTCAATCATAAACTTATCTCTAGATTTGTATTTCAATAAATAATATCCGTAAACACTTTCACGATATTATTTTCCCAAGAAATTCTTGGATGTCTGCTTATGGCCATAAAACTTTCTGAAATACAATCTTGGAGTTGCAGGATATTTTACTCTCCCAATTGAGTTGATGGATCCCATATCTATACACACTGAACTCCATTAGCATCGGACCATACCCAGCGACACTCAGCGGTCAGACCATGAAAGGTATCTAACATGTGTGGAACCAAAGTATGATGGATCACTAACAAGTCCACCATGGCACTCAGGTCTAAGGACCACGAATACTACTCAACTCGAAAGATCCTTCATTGACGGCTTTATGAGATGTCTATTGGAGATCTTTGTGAGTCTGTTCAATATTCAGTCCTTACTGAATACTTGTATCTCTATACGAGTTTTTACTAAACTCATGGTCTGCTAAGACTAACCATCTAGACTATCTAGATATAGACATACACTGATCTATATATATATTAAGATCTTCACTAGCAGACCCGCATTAGTGAAGGTAGATCAGGAACATTAAATTTAAGAACATATTTGCATAACAACATTTCTTAGCACCATTTGCAACCCACTGCAACTATATCATTATTAATATATTCTTAGGTCTTTGTCCCATTTCAGACAAGACTCTAACTCTTTAAATTTTACTAACTCTTAGTTCTGATCTAAACTCCTTTAGATCAGATCTGAACTCTTTCAGATCATACAATGTCTAAACCGTTACAAGCATCTTACCATATTTATAAATAAAATAATTAGTGATATATTGAAATCATAAATGTATAAACATAAAGCAAATATTTATACATAAAAGGGATGACACATAAGTTCAAATTCCAACAGCATCAACCCTGGTAGTAGGGGTAGTAGTATGAGCAGCATCATCAACAGCGGGCTCGGCCACCTGAGCAACATCCCGAGTAGCAGAGGTTTCCTCTTCAAGGAATGACCCCTCAATGGCTAGGTTCCACATTTATTGAAGGTCAATCTCAGGGTAGTTCTCCTCGAACAGGGCAATCGACCTTTGAAACCCTTCACTACCTCTTGGCGAAAGCCCTTCTCAAGACTAGCATACCGAAAACTTCACTAATCTTCCAATTGTACTGCTAGATTGTTCCTGGTCTGCTCTACCAACTCTCTCTTACTTTAAGCCTCTATGAGTTGCCTCTTGAGCTCATAGATCTGGCATGTCAGCTCAGTGAACCGGCTTTCTGCTACTACTAAAGAGTTGGCCATCTCATGCTTAACCAACTTCTTCTAGCACTCTAATTTTGAGGCTCGGCTCTCTGCTTTGACACGGTGAGTCTCCAGCTCCTCCACCCAGGCGTTCATCTTGTCCGCCTTCTCCAGTTCTTAGGTAGCCACCCTCTTGGCCCATAAGACCTCAGCTCTCGACTGTGCGAGGGCTCTCCTCCGCTTAGTGGGTTCGAGCCACTATATCCAATATTTCAGTCTTGAACCAAGATAATTGATACACGGGCTGCACAATAAAAGAAGGTGGTTAGAAAGAAAAATGAAGAAGAAACTCGAAAAACAGAAAAAATGGGGCACTTACTGTAGTAACCAGTATCCATAACCGGTAAGAATATGTATATTTATATATATAAATATACGTATTTTATTTGTATGTGGGTGATCCTTGATTTATATATTGTTATTAGTAGTGTTTTTATAGGTTAAGGATATACTATTAGTATTGGGTTTATTTGCAAGACTTTGAAATTATTTTAGGGACCAAATTGTTATACTTTGAAAGTTTTGGGGGTGAATTCGTAAATACCAAACATTAGCCACTTAGTATAAAAATACACTTTTAAAACCCTAATTCTCTCATTTAGGTCGAGCTACCCCTTTTAAGAGAGAGAAGAGAGAAATAGAGGAGAGAGAAAGAGAAGAAGAAGAAATTGGAATTTTTGGATCTTAAGAGGTATATCACAATTATTTCTTAATTTATTGGTGTTAATTATGTTAATTTCTTTAAGTTTTGATTTCTGGAAATATGTATAATTGAGGATTTGATGTGTATTTCGTATGATAGTTTGAGAATTGATGATGATTTATAAGATAGTTTGATAAATCATGATGGATTGTAAAAGTTCTGATTGATAGTCTCTTGATCTAAGAATTTTATAAATTATTGTGAATCGATTCTGGTTTTGAATTTTGAGTATATGAAATTAGACATGTTTAATATCATCTGAGACTTTGAATCGACTGAAAATCTCGGAAATTGAATTTGTAGTGAATTTACCAAAATGACCCTGGAATTCTAGAAATTTCCTGTGTAAACAGTATGATACAGTGGAAAATAATTTTTGACCTGCTGAATGATCTTTACAAATTACAAATTTGTGGAATATGATAATTTTATATGTCTAATATGATATACTCAGAATTGAGAATTTGGATCAATGTGGTTGAAGTGTTATGAATTTCTAAAGTGTATCAGCTCATTGTAGTATTTGATTAACAGATTTTTAAAGTTATGAAATAAAATAGTTTTAAAATACTTTTGGCAGTTATTTGGAAGCCAAATATTTATCATGGACTGAAATATGTGTCAAGAGTAATTATGTGATAGTTTTATAATTTTTGAGTTAGTATATGATTTTATAAAATTAGGAGATTGAATACTGTTCAGTAAGTATCTTGATCCTGTCAGGTTAGTAGTTTGGATTCAATGGTGTGTATGGAATGGATTGTGTAGGAATTTTGATATAATATTCATATATAAGAAGGATATATGAGTCAAGGATGGTATATTGAGTAATTGGACATCATTTGATGTATTAGAAAATTTTGTTAAGTGTAAGTGGTCAGAATGACAGGTTTTGAGAAACCAAGTTTTTAGACCAATTTGATGTGATAAATGCATTGTGTATAATTTTGTAAGCTATTTAAAGTATTTTGTGTGAATTGTGAGGCTTATGAAAGGATTAATCTCCATTGATAGGTTAAGGAGATTTAAGCCTTATAGCTGAAAGTGTTAAGAGGTAAGTATACTAGACTTTTACTGAAATCACTATAAGCATAGTAATTGTCTATGTATGATTTTGTAAATGTGCTTAAAAATATGTTTATGTTATGCCAAAGTGTATTTGATATGAAATGTGAAAGATATATGTTTATGAATGTGAGCATTGACATTGAACATGGACATACATGTGTTTTTGAAAGCCAGCTTTCAAAATGAAATGTGTTTGACAAAGAAAGCTTTGAAGTGCAATATGTCCATGAGAAAGATTTTGTGTTTTGAGGATGCTTGAACTCACTGTTGACTTAGTAGGCATCTTATGTGATTTGTGGAGCCTTTATATGTGGCCTTTCCTTCGGGATAGGTATATGTTATGTGTTCCGTATGTAGGGAGGATCCTATTGGTACCTAAAGGAAGAGTGAGTTATCACATTCGTGTGGTGGCGTATTAGTGCATGTGAGAGGACTCACCGATGATCAGGGTGAGGGTTTGGCTTTTACCTTCGGGCATGAGCATTATATATGTGTTATTCAATACCTCACTTATACTATTCCTCTCATACGGTATGTCACCTACGAGTGACATTTGGCTCATTATGTGATATGTGATGTATAAGTCCTACTAAGTAGTAGTTGAGTGATGGTATTCCTGTAATATGTTTTGAAAGAATGTGTAAGCGCTTACATGATATGTGATTTGATAAGATTATGATTTTGATTGATAACAACATATCATACATATGCATTGTGTACATATATGTATTTGTATTTGATATATGAAAAACTAGTATGCTTACTGAGTTTTTATACTCATTATAGTTTATGGTGATTTCAGGTAAATAAGGTACATGTGTGCTTAGCAGATTTGGCAAGGCTTCTGCTGTTCCTTGGGTTCCCTAAGTTGTTAGGTTGCTAAGTGTTTCATTTGGGGACACGTGGGATAAAATATTTGATTTGTCCCTGTTGAATAAATACTTATGTATTATTTTATTGTGTGTGGTTGGATTTAGTTTAAGTTTCACCAAGTGTAGTAATGGATTGATTTTAAGTAAGAATTTGCAATGAATATATTCTAGGCTTCCGGTAACAAAGTTGCTACTGGTGACGTAGTAGAGTGTTAATCTCTGAGAAAACTCTGCGTATCTCCGGTTTAGTAATTGTCTCAGTCATAATTCAATTGCTATAATTCTGAAAGAAATTAAAATGAATGTTTAAGTATTATTGAATGAATGTAAGTGATGTCGTGTGTCAGATCTGTTGGGTCTGGGGCGTGACACTTACATCCAGTGCAGATCACATTGCAGCATAGAACCCAATAATGGGTCCAAAAAAGAAACTTGACCAACATAGGTGGGGTCAAGTACCTCTCCATCTCCCTCATCACAGGCAACAAAAATGTCAGGTTTTTCCTTATCTCAGGAACCAGCACGAAAGAGGACACACAAAGTGGTGGCCCTCCATTAATCAGAGGCCCTTCTCGCTCCTACAGTCCAGTCAGAAGGGAGCGTCTATGTTAATGCCCGACCAGTAAACTCTATGCTTGAAATGGTTAGCCACGTCCCCTACCTTGTGCATAGGAAGAGCAGAGACCTTATTCTTCATGGGAATGTTGAGCACCAAATTGCCTCATCCTCTGAGAACCAGTTTGAACTTGCCTTCTCCATTCGACAGGTGAACTTGTCAATCTCCCTCATTGAGGGCTTGGCCTACGACCAATTTGGCTTGTCAACCCCCGTCCATGAACGGGATCCTTGATACGACTTCTTCCAATGGAACCGAACAACATTCTCATTACATTATCCGGGTTAAGAGAACCTCAACCCCTAGAGGATAAACCCAATCTTTTTGTGCAGTTCTTCTTCTTCCTCCCACCTTCTCCTTGTTCGAACATTCCTATATGATATATATGAAGTGATCAATAAAGAAGTAAAGAATAAAAGAAATAAGCATTAAAGGGGAAAATGGACTTACTGCGAACACGAGGCTCATATAGAACAAAAATCACCAGGCTGGACTAGGTAAGACTGATTGGTGAAAGCAAGTCCTGAATAAGATAAATATGCTCAAAGGCCTCAGTGATCCAAGCAAGTCTGACCTCAAAAATTTCAACATCAGTGGCTAAAGTCACTGCAATACACTAGAGAATTAGACAAACAAACAAAGAAGAAATGAAATAGAAGAAGGGAATCTAAACAAAAGACAAGTTGCACTCAAAAAGAAGTTCATGGGGATGACCCATTCTCCCCTATTCCTCTTAGGAACTATTTGGCCTTATTTTTCCCCAGTAAAAAACCACTCCCCCTTTCAATCCTTGACAGAAGAGGGGCGATCAGGAAATGGATTTTGGAGACTTGAAAAGAGAGATAATAGAAGTCTCTTTGGCTTTTAGCATTGCTCCTAAAATGGTATAAATAGCATAGCTCCTGAAAATACACACTGACGAAAGGGAGGGATAACCTGCCCTTGCCCAAAGAACATATAGATCAGCTAAAACCCTTCAAGAATTGGGGCTTAGTTGAGAGGGAGTTACTTCTAGACAAGTCAGCATTCTAACAAAATACTGCTGCATAGGAAACCCAAGGCTTAACCTCCAAAACTCTATATGGATGGCCATTTCACCATCTCTTGGGTTGCTCGGGTAGTCATCTTCAAAGGGCAGCCTAAGTATGACCAACCCAGGGATATTATATGGCGACCTAATAGATTCTAGGTCGACCTTATTCAAACTAGACGTATAGTATCTGATGCGATAATTTTATATCTTATAATTAAGCGCAAGTATACACTATCGTATGCAAGTAATAAATGGATGTAATAGTCGGATGTCGAACCCACAGGGATAATTTCTACTTTCTAACCAAGTACTCAAATTATGTCTCTCTAATAATTATTCAGAAAAATAAAAATTTAAGAATGAATGTAGAAAATATAAAATCAATGACACAATATAAAGAGAATTAGGTAATAGCAATGTAGAGAAAACCTAGGATTAATACTATCCCTCAATATGCTTTCTAATGATTAATCTTCTAATAATTAACTCCCTTAGTCTTTGTTATTGATCAAGACACTAATGTATTCACAAGCCTCTTCCAAGGTCATGCAAGTATACCTTAATTTACGAAATACCTATATTTTTATAATACTTGTAATAAATTAAGATTCATTAAGATTAGGTCTTATTGATCATACATGCCAATTAGGTATATTTCTATCCTAAGTTGAAATTTGCATATGCAACATTGAATGTTACTCTACAATCATGCATCAAATTACTTAAGTCTAAATATTATGATTCCTCTTTCAAATTTATCAACAATATTACCAACTCATTTACTATATATTGGCCAAATATATTGAAGCATTAAGATAAAGTAATTTGAATATCAAAGAACTAAGTTTATTAAATATTCAAAAGATATGGCAATTAAGCACACATATTGAGTTCAAGTATTAACCTTAGAAAATAAATTTAGTTCATGGCTATAAGAGAACAACAGTAAAAATAATAATAAATCATGATACAATCAATAACAAATCGATATAGACATCGAATTGCTCTTAATTGCGCTGCCTAAGATACTCTTGATGGCGAAGAACGCCTTGAATCTCTCTCTAAAGTTGCTTCAATTAAACTCCTATTACTTTCTAAGACTCGTGCTCTGTATTCTTGGTGTTCTTGAATTGCTCTAGGTTGATTCTTAAAGGCCGAGAATGAATGGCTTTTTATAGAGATTGATATAAGCTTGAAAATCTCAATTCTCATCGGACTAGGACTAGGACTCGTGCTACCACTGGGGTGCTATGTAGTTGTCGCTAGGGCGACACGTGAAAAATGCTTCACCGCTGGAGCGGTGGGATGTTAGCGCTGGGGCGCTGGCCTACCGTTGGCGCGGTGACTATTTGGCGTTGGGGCTCCAAATGCGAATTAAACAGGTTGTTTTACTTATCTCGATCACTGTTCCAGAGCTAGGGCGATAATCCTCATAGCGCTGGGGCGATGGACACATACTTTGAAAACTTTACATTTTAGTCCCTGTTTTTGCTCCTTTTACATTCTTTCTTTAAATTTCATTCAAGGCCCTATAAATAACAATAACACACATAAATAGCCATCTATTCTCATAAAATAATAAAATATCAAAATAAAAACATGAGAAAATATATAACAAATTTGCCCTTATTAGTATCTCACATCCAGCTCGAAATCCACAGCCTTTATGTCCTAAGTATGATCCACATGATCATTTCCTTAGTCCTCCCTAATAATGGAGACCGTTTCAACCTCAGTAACAATAGCCAAAGAGGATGAGGGCGCATCACCTGTTGAGGTGGATACCCTTTTGCTGCCTCTAGCCCTACTAGTCTTTCTAACCAGTGGAACCTCTGGACTTACTTCTCCTTCTTCTTCAGCCATGTTAACAGTTAGGAGACAAACTTCTTTGAGACGCCATTGGAATAAAAGTTTCTTTTTTTTAAGACTAAAAAAGAAAAAAGGGGAGACATATAGAACAAGGACAAGGACAATCGCACCCAGAAACAAGAAAAAAGAAAATAGCAATAAGCATTTAGAGGCCGTGAAAATGCTCAGAAAAATAAGAAACAACTGTAAATGATCCAAACATGGAAAATAGAAACAAGAAAAACATATACACATACAATAAAGTTTACACTAGAAATGCAAGAATAAAAAGATAGCAAGAAGAAAGAAAAGAACTTACCCGATGGAAGTGCAGAAATCAAACGAACACCGTAAAAAAGTAATAACAACAATCACCAAGAAAATTACTTATACCAGAAATCAAAGAAAATACAAGAGAAAATACAAGGTAAAGAAAAAAAAAAGGTGGCTTTTTATAGCCAATAGGGTCGAAGAATCACAACTGTTTAGGTTAGATGAACAGGCAAAATCATCAGAAGTTGAGAAGATACTTTATTTAAATAGAAAGGCACAATGCCTCAGGTTCTCACAGCATTAAAAGCACGTCTCTTCAGGGTTCTTCATCTAGACCGTTGAAGTTTAAAATTTCAACAGACCAAATCATCTCAGTCATTTAAACGTCACTAAAAAACAGAGAGATGCGACATTCTGGTTTCATCTTCTTCTAGCTATACGATCGAAAGAGAAGTCAACGATCAAGATCAATTCTCGCGTTGGAGACGTCTCTTCACATGGATCAAAGATGATGTTTCGAAGATCATTATCATTATTACCTAACAAAACCATAATATGAGAGTATCACTAACTATATAGAAACCTAAGAGCACTCTAGAAAGCAGCTGCAATAATAGAGCCGAACCGAGCCACTTAGCATGATATCATCCATCAAGATTAGGATATCAGAAAGACCTGTTTAGACTAACTTGCTCAAAATGCTAGTATAAACTAAGAATACACTTAGAAGTGAGGATACTGAGCAAGTATCGGCAGTGAAGACTTGAGCAAGCATAACAAAAAATAGTTTTCAATTTCGAATAAATCAAAACTAAAAATTGGTGAACCCCTGTTCGCCTTCAGAAAATCACCAGAAACCTAACACCTTCAAGCCCAAGAAGGTTAGCCCTTCAAGGAATTCCTTTGCAGGCCAACATCGAGGGCCCAAATCCAAGTAATAAGGACCACCAGAAAGATGTCAGAGCCAGGCCTAAAGATAGGCTTAAAGAACTTGCTCGGCTGCTTAAACCATGTTCAATCCAAGACATTTGCGTATCACTCCTACACCCTCCCAATCGAGCCGACGAGGATCAAAAACCCTCACGACCAAGTAAAATAGGATATAAAAATCAGCTCAAGAACGAGGACCAGGTCAACCACATGTTGAATAGCTTATACATGCCGATCAGGTACCCCAGCAGGGACGGAAACAAAACTTAACAAGTAATGATAAAGTACAGAGGCTTGGGCGGCATGAGATGCTGAACCACTATGACAACAACAAAAATAGCCAAATTACTATCGGGCCGAACAAAGAAGTAATCAGGCTTGTTACAGAAATGAGTTTAAAGAGGAAACCAGTGTTATAAAGAAAACAAAGTTATAGGAAGAGAAGAATTGTAATGTCTTTAGGAATGAATCTCTCAAATCACGATAAGAGATCAGGATAACCTAAAATTAGCAAGACTTACCAAACTCAACCATAACACCGGAGAAGATAAGCACAAGGAAAATTACTTGAAGACCGATGCTATAAATATGTGAGAAAATCACAATAAAAAAAACAAATTCTTTTTTGGTTTCAAATTTTGGACTCTAGATTCAACACTTTGTGCATTCAACCTTTTTTTTCCTTCCAAATTTCTTTTATTGTTCTCTCAAAAACCTCATTAAAAATAATATTTTTTTAATTTAAGTATCGAGAGTCTTTGTCGGAACCCACCTCGAAAAGGTCTTAACGATAGTTTTGATTATTTTACACGTGTTCTATCATCATCAATAAAGAGAGAAAAATTCAAACTTAAGCCTGTATGCCCAATAAGACGAAGTCTAATGTGCTGATTCTTACAATAATATAAATTTAAAGTTCCTTGACCTAAAATTTTTTTGATCAATAATTTTAATTAATTATTTATTTAATGATAAAATTAAAAAATATAAATTTTAGGTGCGACGTATCTTGCACGCGACGTATATGCACACTTATGTGTGTGGGCCAGGTGGCAAGCAATGCGTGTCAGACTCGCAAAATACTTCCACAAAAATGGCTCTCTAAATTTGTTCCCAATTCTCAAAATTATTCGATTCATCTTATTTTTTCAAGTATTTTTTTCTCCGATTTATTTTATTTCTCTTAAATTTACTCTATTTCTTTTACACTTTATTATATTACACTTTTTTATTTAAAAATATATATATAAAAAACTTCAAAATTTTAAATTTTTTTTAAGAGAGAATGAATTTAAATATTTGGTGAGAAGAAAATATAACTTAAATTGTCCAATCGTCTATTTTTTAGTTAATAAAAATTAATCTATGTATTTGTAATTAAAAAAATATTAGTTAAAAATATGAATTATTTATAATTTTGTTTTTTTTAAAGAAGTCAAATGTATATACAAGCGGATGAGCTGGTTGCTGGGGGTGGAATCCGATGCCTCACGATTGCCTCATAATAGAAACTCATTTAAAAATTTTGTTGACTAAAAGATGCCCTGAATTTATCTTTTGCAAACATCATTCGCGGCCCATTTACGAATATTCAAAACACATGGTACTGACTTGATCGTTATTGTCAATCTGTTGGATTTAATAAACTCAATTGGAAATAGACGAATCCTGTTTAAAAATTTTGATTTGGAGATGGAGTTTCAATTTTGTTGCAGAAGAAGAAGAAGAATGAGCATCCTTTCTCTCATGATTCTGCCTCTGCTTCTGCTACTACTCTTTTCACCGCAACCAACTCTCCAACAAGAACCCACAATATGCATAATCGGCAGCGGCATCGCCGGCTCATCGTTGGCCCATTTCCTTCGCCAATACTACCAACCCACTTCTCCAAATCCGCCCCGGATCCACATGTTCGAGCGCAACGGCATCGTTGGAGGCCGCATGGCCACTGTCACCATCTCCGGTCACACTTTCGAGGCCGGTGCCTCGATTCTCCATCCCAAGAACTACTACGCGCTTAACTTCACCAAATTGCTCAACTTGAAAATAAAAAAAAAGCCGGATTCGTCCGACGAATCGGATTCCTTTGGGATTTGGGATGGGAAGAGGTTTGTGTTCAAGACGATGAGTGTTAGCTCCAAGGTTCCGTTTATGGAGAAGATAGTGTCGTTTGTGAATTCGGTTTACTTGGTTTTGAGATACGGGCTGTCTCTGTTGAGGATGGAGGGTTTTGTCGAGAGCACTGTCGACAAGTTCTTGAAGTATTATGAAAGCCTTGAAACAAGGCCGGTCTTTGAGAGTGTGGATGAGATGCTGAAATGGGCTGGTCTGTATAATCTCACTACAAGGTCTTTGCAACTGGAATTGGTTGATGCTCGTTTGTCTCCGTTGCTGATGCAGGAGCTTGTCACTGTAAGTTTTTTTTAGCAAACAGATGGGGAGAACAAATTTTTACAGTTTTAAATACTACTGCTAGATTCTTTGATACTGGTTTTCTGTATTAGATTTTTGAAATCTTTGTGGAGTAGCCTTTCGTTCTTTGAGATTTTAAAATGTTGTGTTTGAGATATTTAATTTACTTAAGTTATAACTTGGTTATTGAACAGCAATAGTTGTACAACTTTAAAGCAGACTAGATTGCTTTGTGTCAAATTAGTGTGTTGTGGAAGAAAGAAAGACGTACAGCACCATCATGGGATAGTTGAATACTGAGAACAGTTCAAGGTTTCAAGTATCCACAATTCTTCCTAAAAAATAAGTGCATGTGCACATCGGTGCTCTCATTGAAAATGTGCTTTGCGTCCCAAATACATGAATTCAGGCCTATTGTGAAAATATGGAAAGCTGGATGCTTAGTTGTTCAATACCTATGACTTTACGCTCAATCAGTAATTTTCCTTATCAATATCTTTCCACATTTGTTAGCAAATGTGAAAAAGGAATTATTCACAAGTTGGGAAAAGCTGAAATGCACTCCATTTCAGCAAATACTTTGTGGGAGATTTTGGTTAAGGGAACTAGCTTGTTGGTAGAGTACACTAGATGCTGTACCATGGATCCTGATTGAAATCCTGTGGGACATTATGGTTAAGGGAACCTGGCAATGGAACCTGTTGCCTCAGTTGGATAAAAAAGATACAGACCTGGTCATTGCATGCTTATCTTATTTCACTAAAATTTTGTTCATGCCTGAAGTTTGAGTGGAGGTTGGTTATATGGCATTTGTCATAGCACAATAGCCGTTGTTGCTCCATTAAGTATTTCTAAAATTGTAACTTTCATAAACCTCTGTTTCTCTGAGTTTCTTGTTTGTTCGATATGATATTAAAAGTACCTTGAACACATCTATCTAGTGGAAATTTTTAAGAATGATATCAAAATTTGTTAAACGTTCGAATTTCTTATTTGTATGCATCATGGAGTCAATGCCATATTATATTTTTTCAAAACTGGTCAACATTCATAATTTTGTTGGCATGTGCAGGTCATCACTAGAATCAATTATGGCCAAAGTCTCAATATCAGTGGACTTGCTGGTGCTGTTTCCTTGGCAGGATCTGGAGGAGGATTATGGGCCGTGGAAGGAGGAAATTGGCAGATGGCTGCTGGACTAATTAATCGATCGGATGTTGCCTTGCACCTCCATGAAGAAATAGAATCTATCTCTTACCTTGGAGAATACTATGAGCTAAACTCAACGAAAGGAAACTGTTATGCATGTGAGATTACTGTGGTTGCTACACCTTTGGATGAGCTGAATCTTCATTTCAGTCCTTTAATTTCAATTCCAGAGAGGAAACTACAGCACACACATGCTACTTTTGTCAGGGGTGTTTTAAATCCTGTGAGTTAAATTCAAGTGCTAACTTCATATGATTATGGGACGTCCCTATTGTTAATTCGTTAATGTTGTCTAATTCGTGCCCCATCTATTTTATTATGTCCTTTTCTTTCTTCTAAAATTTAAATATTTGGTTTTGGTTTTTCTCTAGGCATATTTTGGCCTGAATGATGTTTCTAAAATCCCAGCACTGGTGGGAACAATTGAGGATTCTGACCTTCCATTTACAAGCATTTCTGTTCTGGAGCAAAATGGTGACAAAGATTTCTTTTACAAGATATTCTCTCGTAAACCAATGGCTGATGAATTATTAGATGACATCTTCAGGTAATATTTTTGACTAATCAATAACCATCCTTATTGAGTAGGAATATACGGATCATAATGTTCCCTTTGAAATATTTGTTCGCTGAATATCCAATTTCAGTTATCAAATGAGCTTTAGTAATTTGAGCAGCAGTCACTTATTGATACCTTACAGGCATTTAACATAACGTAGATGTTATTAAAGTACAATTGGTGTTAAGCAAGCCAAATATTGATCCAAAAACCCCTTAATATTAATTCTGATTCTTGTAAGTTTTGCTGCTTGTAGTGCAAGGGAGGAGACAATTCGTATAAACTGGGGTGCTTACCCCCATTATAATGCTCCTGAAGCATTTGCACCGTTCATTTTGGACGGCCGGCATTTGTACTATGTGAATGCTTTTGAGAATGCAGCTAGCACAATGGAGACCAGTGCCGTTGCAGCTGAGAACGTAGCACGGCTCATTCTGTCAAGATTTTTCAAGAAAGCATCCTTGATTTCGTCTAACTTGAAGAGCTTCAGCTCTGCTGGGGAAGAGTTGGACCGAGATTTGTGATTCATATATTATGAATTATGGTCAATCTAGTCATGTATGATGTGAAGGTTTGTACAATGGTATCTCAATATAAGAATGTATCATCACAAAATAATCTAAGGATAAGTTGATAATTATTTGGTCTTTCAAATACATTATATAGGAGTGATGAAATATGAGGTATGGTTGTATCATTGTATAAATCTGAGGGTAAATTTAATTTAAGTCTTGTTATGTTTTAATAACATTACATGGGTCTTGTTATGTTTTTAAAATCATCTCGTAGATCCATGAAAGGTTCCTCATAGTAATTAGATTTCCTCTCATTATTTGGCCCTTGTTGAGTATAAATCTGACACTTAATAAAATCTTCATGTGGTACTTAGCCCTGCACTTTTTAGGATCTTGGCCGAGGCAAATACTCGGCCCCTGAACCAGATGTTGAGGGTTTTATTTTATTAAAATAGACTTGAACAGTGAGAACTAATCCCAAACTTCTTTAACATTGTTTAAAGCAGACATGAAACGTTAATAATTTATGGTTTTTAAATTTAAAACATGTGTGACTGACACAATTTTCTCAATTATCATTTGGGCTAAAAGTTCATCCTGTGTTAAAATTCCAATCACGTCCATTTCTCTCATAAACTATCTATAATACAAGTGACTGTATCAAGTCCATTTTGTTCCTTGTAATTGTCAGATCCTACAAGAAAAAGTTTTTGCAAATTCATAAAGGTTTTCTATATTAAGAAAGAATTGAAATTAGAATAAAACAGAAAATATAATCTTTGATCTTGACATAATCATAATAAGAGAAGAAATGTAAATATCTTGACATTTTACAAAACATCTCCTTGAATATTCACAAGGATTTAGGGGTACCAGACTTTGCAGTTCCAACTCCACATAGCAAAGAAGCATGACAAAAACAAGAGAAACATAACACAGTTCCAAAAGTGTGGATAGAAATTTGAGCAACACCATAATATAAATCACATTATTTTACAGATTTGTACAAAATCTTTTTAGGAACAACTGTGATTACTAAAACCAAACCAACATGTACACAAAAAGAAATTAAAAAAAAAAAAGAGTACATGCGCGACAATGGTCACCAGTAAATGTTTAGCAGCTTCACAAGAATGCAATTTGCAATAATATTTGGAAGGTTCAATCAATTATGCTGGTAATGGTTCTTCCAGGACTGCATTTTGAACAGTTAGTAAGTCATTTGAAGTTAGCAATGTCTTTGTGCATGGTGCAATGGAGAAAGAGAGAGAGAAAGAGATACCTTTCTTCTTTGTTGCTGATGTAGTTTCAGCAACATCCGCAATCAGATAGGCAGCAACTGGAGCTTTGGTTGGCACATCAGGAAGATCCAACTTCTCTTCTTCTTCGGATGATACTTTAGGAGGCACTTCCGGCATATCTTGAACAGCAAGCTGGAAAAGAAAAGGGGAATTCCAATAGGTTATATGAGCACTGCTAAATGACAAGATACAGGATAAAACCCAAAATGATCAGCACAAGAAATGCCATGTCTGACAAAAGTATCTTAAGCTTGATGGAGACACCTTTGACTCAACCATATGACAAGAAAATTAACCACACAAAACAGGTTAGTGTAATTCAGTATGAACTATGTTCTATAATAAAAATCTCTATGTGATGTTCAACATAACACATGGCAATAAATAATAGATTTTAGAATAAGAAAGATGCTCCAGTTATTAGTTCATTAAAGGATATAAACATAAACCTAATTGGATCATGAAAAGTATGGAAAAAAAATGGATGCATACAAAGTGTATTGTGATCCTGAATTTAATTTAATTTTAATCTTTTTATAGTTTAATACTCCATATTCAGTAGCCTCTACAAGGTAACAAGAAACGAGGTCAGTAGAATGCAATCATGATGCAATTTGATACACAGACTAGCAAGTAGCATACAGTAAATATGTGGTATAAGATTGACTATGATTATTAAAATTTGGACTGTGTATGCTTGAAAGTGTTGGACATGGACTCAAATGAGGAAAAAGTAGGAGAAAACCATAAAATTTATTAGCTAGTTGTTCAAACTATATATATGCACATACCTGAGCTTCCAAGTTCTCAAATTCTGCTAAAATCTCCTCCTCGTCTTCTGCTGATAATTTCTCACCCAATATTGCATTTATTTCCTTCAAGATCAGAAAAAGACATTGTAGATTGTGTTGGTAAATTAATAAAATTATAGCAAATAATGCAAAAAAATAAATAAATAAAATAACGGTGAAGGAAAAGTTTAAGAGAGGAGGTGGCTGAATGATGAAAGCATACATAACAAAAGTTGAATCGACCAACAAAAAATAAGCAGTAGAACAACATGGGAAGAAAGTGATGTTCTCATAGTAGATGTATGAAAGATAAATGCAGGAGAGATGTTTTCATAATAATTAGGTGGAGATAAATTTGTGTGTAATACTAGTTAAGGGCTTGCCTGTGAACCGCAAATATTATGATAGAATAGAAAATATCAGTGATATTAAAATAGATCATCTTCACCGCACAGCTCATAGATAATTTATAGTAAGTTGATCAGATGACATAAACTTTTCCACGTCTCATTGCTCTCACATCAAATCAATTTATAACTTTATGAGAAGATATTAGCAAAATAACATAAAACATTAAAAAGTTAGAAACAAATTGATGTTTTACTATCTGATTTATTTGTGAATTATATGTGCCAAATTACTTGGACCAAATAAACAGATAGGTAATCAGAGGCAGACTAGACTATTAATATTGAATAAAACTTGAGGTCCTCTTACATCTCAACCATCTGAAATAAGTTTGAGCTCATGCAATTGTATGATAAGATGGTAATACAGAATTCAGCAAAAAGAAAAAAAAAAAAGAAAGTACTCATATTATATGTCAGAATAAAGATGGCATGCATCTATCCTCACAAAACACAGACCATACAACGCCAGCAGAAAAGTATACTAATTCTTTAAGGACTTCTCACAAGAACAAAATACAGACAGAAAAAGAAGCAAAAACTAAAATTAACCATTGTCTCACAAGACTTGCAAAAATAAGTGTCAAAATCAAACTCACATCTTGGTAAGCCTTAGCTTCTTCAGTATCATCCATTAACTTCTGAACATCCTCCAGGTTTATCTCACTTTGTATTGCCTTGATAGCTTCGGTACCTGCCTTCAAACTCTCAAACACAGCTTTCTGCTTGCTTGCTAATTCAATATCTGCTAACTGAACAAAATGTAAGTACATCTACATTTTTTATATTTCAGAAGGTCATAAGAAATTAACATAACCGACAAAACAAAAATTAACAGTTAAGGGCATTTCAAATGGTTGAGTAAATGTAAATCTGGTTGTTAATTTTAACCAAAAATATTCAAACTGAAATATAAAGAAAAAAATTGAATAAAGAGAAATTAAATGAACTGCTATTTTGTATACATAAGTAATAATTACTTTTCATATAACAATTACTTACTTGTTGCTCGACATTTATGATCCAGCCATCGACCTGCTTCAGTAATTCTTCCTGTGCTTTTTTCTTCTTCAATGCTAACAACGCCCTGTCCTTTCTCTTCTGACGAATCAAGTCTCGAGCTGCTTGCTTTTCTGCCTCAATCACACCATCAAGCTGGAACAAATAGATCATGAAAGGAAATATCATAAATAGATCCAAGGTTACATTAATTGAATTATGCTTCTTCAAGAAACTCCCTTCAAACAGGTTGCAAGTTCTATTATTAGCCCAACAAAGCTGTATATTTCAAAAGGCTCCAGCAATTAGTTGGTTATAAATTACAAGTTGCACAACTTTTATGTGTCTTAAGAATCATCTAGTCTGAATGTTGCTTTCAGTAGCCAGCAATTTATTTAAGTAGCTTACATGTTGGCAAACAATAATGCATCAACTTACATCAATGCCTTTTCTATTTGTTGCAAGAATTTGCAGTTTTTCCAGGCATTAAAGCAATACATTCCTCAAGGAGAGAAAGAGAGATAGAGACAGCCAACAAATATCCTACTAATGTGGTCAGATATTACGTAAATCAGCTGAGTACCTTATGAAGGTGCTTCCTCAAGTGGGTGGGTGGGTGGGGGTGTTTGCTTAATAAGCTGAAAATCCCTATTCTGTTAGTAGTAAAGCCTACAAATTGTAATTCAAAACTAAGGCACAAACAATATAAAAAAGGTCCCTCACCTAGCTCAGTGTGTCCTACAGAAAAAATGGCCATTCTTTCTCAAAGTAGAGAAAGCTTTCAAGCTGCAGCTTTGCAGTGATGGGACCTGGACAAAGAGAAGAGCAAGTGCTCTTGTACGACTATTGGCTCAATGGACTGGGGGCATATGATCCCACAATGACCCAAGATTTGATTGTATTGAGGATTTGTCTTGTAGACTTTTTATTCTTTACTAAATTCCTTCAAATCTCCTAGCTGTATCCATGACTACTCTCATTCTCTTTCACTTTTAAGTTCAGTTATATCCTGTTAGAAATTAGGCTAGGCTCTTAAATTTGATACCACTTAGGTATCAACCTCAGCCTTAACTTTGATATCAATTGTTGGGATTTTTACGCACCCTAATACCTCTATAGTTGGAATTTAGCACCCTAAAACCCTAAGCGTTTTGTGGAAGACTTCGTCCACAAGTAAAACACGAATAGAGAATAATCACACACATAATAGAGATAAACAATCACACATAAGGCACAAGATATTTACGTGATTTGACAACTAATGCCTACATCCACAATGGATCATGGGATCCTAACTTTTTTTATTCAGTTCACAAAAAACTTAAGATTACAAAGATCTTACACAAGAGACTCACAAAGATCAAGGAATACATCAATAGACGAGTTCTCACAAAGGATCTATCAGCACTCTCTTGCACACTCAGCACTCAAGCACTCTCATGGCACTCTTTCGCGCACTCAGCGTCCTAAAGCTGCCTAAGTTCTCAATTCTCTCTCTTATTGATGCATTCATGCACTCTTTGATGCACACTCTCTCTAATGGGTTTACAATGGTTTATATAAGCTTCAAAATGTTCATAAAAATCCTATTTCTGGTTGGAATAAGAGTTCATGTGTGTAGGAATCCAAAACATACTCAAAGAAGTTGAAATCATAAAATGGAAACTGCAACATGTTTTGGCGATACCACTGGTCAGCGCTGCGGCGCTCAGCCTTTGTCCCATGTGGGGTTGCCACTTAGCTTGCTCGGGGCCGCGGCCCTAAAGCTTGAGCTGCTTCCTACGTGCATTCCAAGTCCTTCCTCACTTCTTACGTGCGTTCCAACCCCCTCCTTGCTTCCGGTTTCTGTTTTCCTCAGGTAGCCTTTGTATTATGATGTTCAATGTCACCCTTGATACCATTACAGTACCTTGGTGGCTAGATCTTATCCTACCAGCAGCACCCTTTCCATACATTCTCTTTCAATCCTTATCACTCCGATAAGATAATATCCAATGCTGTCTATTAGTATGCATCCCTCAACAACCTATGCTGAGCCCTTACAACATTCCTATCAAGCACATAGTCTCTACTGTACTTCTCACCCATAGACTCTTTAAAAATCTTCAGTATTTCTTCCATTAGAATCTTTCAAGGATTTTGCACTCCATAATCACCCTCCCAGATTATTGCAGCATTTTCACCCATCTTTATCTTCTTCTTTTTTCTAATTGTTCTTCAATCTCTATTCTCACCCCTTCCTCTTGTAGTCACAACCCTACTGTACTGCTAGGCTCTTGATTTTTTCCTTAATTCATTCGTCTTCATACTTGTGAGTGACAATGGTTGAACAACCATGCTTTGCAATCTGGCTCTACAACCTATGCTCTGCAATCTGGCTCTATAACCTATGCTCTGCAATTTGGTTCTACAACCTATGCTCTGTAATTTGGACCTTAACTAGACTCTGATACCACTTGTTAGAAATTAGGCTAGGCACTTAAATCTAATACCACTTAGGTATCAACTTCAGCTTTAGCTCTGATACAAATTATTGGGTTTTACGTACCCTAATACCTCTATGACTAGTATTTAGTACCCTAAAACTTTAAGCGTTTTGCGGAAGACTTCGCCTACAAGTGAAATATGAACAGAGAAGAATCACACACATAATAAAGATGAACAATCACACACAAGGCACAAGATATTTACATGGTTTGGCAACAAATGCCTACGTATACGATGGATCACATGATTCTAACTTCTTTTATTAAATTCACAAAGAACTCAAGATCACAAAAATCTTACACAATAGACTCTTTAAGGAATATATATAGACGAGCTCTCACAAAGGATCTATCAACACATTCTTGCGTACTTAGCACTTGAGCGCTCTCATGTCACTATTCCGCGCACTCAGCGCCCTAGAACTGCCTAAGCTCTCTATTCTCTCTCTTATTGATGCATTCATGCACTAATTGATGCACACTCTCTCCAATGGGTTTACAAGGGTTTATATGAGCTTCTAAACATCCCTAAAAATCCTATTTTTAGTTAGAATATGAGTCCATGCGTGTAGGGATCCAAAACCTACTCAACGAAGTCGAAACATCATAAAAACAAAAAGTGCAGCACGTTTTGGTGCTGCGGCCTGGTCAAGGCTGGGCCGCAGCGCCCAGCCTTTGTATCATACGGGGCCATGGCTTGGCTTGCTTAAGGCTGCAACCCCAAAGATTGAGCTACTTCCTACACGCGTTCCAAACCTTTCCCCGCTTCCTACGTGCAATCCAAGCCCTTCCTTGCTTTTGACTTTTCTTTTTCTTGTATGTCCAGCACTTACTCGACCTCTTGTCAGACTCTTCATCTCCAATTCAAAATCAAGTTTATACAGTTTTGAATCGCCAAATTCCAACACACCCTCTTTGTAAAATTGACATTGAAAGAAACTTTTATACATGGGCCCTATGCCATTATTTGTTATACAGAAACACTAAGATAAGGAATTTTAATCCAACTTCAAACTGTTTGATCTAAAATTTTTCTACGCCCTGTCTAGATACAGCTTAGAACACACAAAACGCAGTAATAAAGTGAAATAAAGAACTGCAAAGGATTTCTAGCTGTTCAAAAATGCAATTGTTCCACGACTCTAAATTTAACAACACAAATAAACAACCCAACTGAAGAACTAAGAATTACAGGTTCTCAATTCCAGATTTTTTTTGTAGTAGTAAAAAAACAAAGAGAACCGGCGAAAAGGGGAATTTTCGGAACCTGTTGTTGATACTGAGCTAGCTTGCGTCGCTGGGTTTTCAGAGAGAGAATCGCTCGATCGACGTCGGTGATCTTGGGTTTCTTCGCTAACAAATTTCCCATCTTCGAAAAAAGATAATAATAAAATTAGGAGATAATTAATAAAAGAATTATGGGGTAGGTTTGTTTTGAAGTTTTAGAGGTTCCTCGTTCTTCAGTTTTTCTCGTTAATTTCAAATTGCTAGCAGCCTGGATTGGATGTGGATGTGATCATCGAGTGTCCCAACAGAAAAAAAGGTGGATTTGGAGATACCTGACTGAGGAATCGTTTGGTTGTATTCCTGGAACTTTTTGCAAGTAGAGTTTAAAAAAAAAGTTTTTAATCGTTTAAAATTGTGAAATTTGTTAAGAGTAATAAATTGTTTAGGAAAATTTTATTAAAAGGATTTTTTTTATATTAAATATACGAAAAAATACTTAATAAGATTTATATTCAAAATTTAAATAGTATAATTTTTTATATAAAATAAAATTATAAACTTAATATTTAATATTTATTAACATATATTTTATACATAACATAAAAAGTAATTTGTACTAAAACTTAATTTTGCGATTATTGTAAAATAATAGTTAAAATTAATAAAAATCTGAACATTAATAAATATAAATTCAAGTAAAATTAATACATAACAATTAATAAATTAAATAAATTATTGTATTTAATATAAAAATAAAATAAAATACCACGTATAACAAAAATTAATTTTGATAAAATTTTATAGAAGCATGATAGTCGTAAAAATATTGAGATATGATGACTTTTAATAAAATGTTAAAAATATATTAATTGAATATTATTTATTTTTATTAAAGAGTATATTATAAAATTAAAAAAAAATATTATTAAAATATATGTAACAATACATAAATATAATAATATACATATATTTTCATTAATACTTCAAAGTAAGGCTTTATATCATAAATTACTTATTAGTTTAAGAAATGTGCAATAATATCAAATCATTAAAGAATATTTTATCAAAATTAACAAATTTTCTGTCAAATCACATTAAATGATTCAATTACCCTTATTGATATAAAAAATGGTAATATGAGTATATGACAAATTTATTATTACACAACTTACAAAAAAAATTATTTTCTTATAAAAAAATTAACTTTTTAATAATAAAAATATTATTTATTATTTTTTAAATAATAAATATATTGAGAAAATTTTTTAAATGACCCATTTTTAAGTGAAAATCTATTTTGGCCCATCATTTTTAAACTTTATTAACTAAATACATAATTTTTGAACTATTTTACCCTTAAACATATTTTCCCATTCTTAAGTTCAAACTTCTCAATCGCACATTAGTTTATTTAAACTTTCAAAAAATTATCATTTAAAATAAGTAGATCGAAAGTTTGAACACTGTCATTTTGAAGATTAGAAGTTAAAAATGCCATTCAAGAAATTGGGGAAAATTGGCGAGTTTTTTTATTTGTTCATTTTTTGATATTTTTGCTAAAAATGGGTAAAAATGATTAGATTTGGAGTAACATAGATTCAAATGTGTAGATTTGGTTGAAATCGATCATAAAATAATGAAAAATGGGCAAAATTTAGCCAAAATAGCTAGAGAAGAGAGCAGACAGGCGGTGGGCTCACGACGCGTGATGCGAGTGCATCACCCACTGTGAAACGCTCAAGCATCTACATCTTGTACTTCACGGCAAGTGCCGCGCATGCGAGGCAATTGAGCTTACCACGGGCGAGCCCAATGGGTGCGTGCCACGTGGCTGAGGAAAAGGAAAAAAAAGTTAATTTTTTAGTAAATCATGTAAATAATAATTATTTAAATTCAAAAATATAATAATAATAATTATGATTATTATAATATTAGTAAAAATAATAATAATGAGGATAAGTTTAAAATAATAATAAGTAAATATTAAAAGAATAAAAATAATAATAATAATGAGGATAAACTTAAGAAAATAATGATTAAAATTTGTATAATAATTATTTGATGATATAAATGAATAAAATAAATAATGATAATAATAATAACAAGAATTGAAATAAAAATTTATATAATAATAATACAAGAGAAGAAACTTAATTTTTTGTAAGTAATGTAAATAATAATAAAAAAATAGTTTTTAGTAATGAAAATAATAATAATAATAATAATGAGGATAAAATTAAGAAAATAATGATTAACAATTGTATAATAATTATATAGTAGAAATAATTAAAATGGTAATAATACTATTTAATAATTAGTAATAAAAAATTAAAAAATCTGATTATTATTTCTTTAATTAATAATAATATAATATAATTATATTAATATTATTTAATTTAGTAATAATAATAAATATTCAATAAATATTTGTTATATAATATATTTATTATTATTGTTTTATTCTTTTTTATTCTTTGTTATAATATGTTTATTTGCTGTAAATTGAATTTTTATTTAATGTCTTTAAAGAGGCCAAAATTTTGACGGAAGATTTCTATCCTACAGGTCTTTCACCAATTGCGAGCTTGTGGGTGGTTACTCTTATGCGACGAAAGTTAACGACCAATTAGTTGGCGATGTTCAAGGAGATATGCATGGGTCAGTTCTTAGACATACTGTTAAGGTCAGAGCTTATGTGTTATCCCTAAATGTACATATACTTGTATATTTATACATGTGTACATTTCTATTAAATCTCTAATACATATAAATATGGTATTATGCAATGTAACGTTATAGATATTATACGATTTAAAAGAGTTTATATAAGATCTAAATGAGTTTTGATAAGAGCTCATAGTTAGCCACACTGAGAGAAATAAATGCTAAATGTTAGCACAACTAAGTGTTAACTAGTTATAATACTCAGCAGATCCAAGAGTTGGAGCTTTGTCTGTAATGAGACATAAACCTGATAATATACTAGTAACTGCATAGTTGCAAGAGTTGTAATTAGGTGCCAGAAAATACTAATTACGCAAGTATGTTATTAAATAATTGTCTCTGATCTATTTCTGCTGATGCGGGTCTATCGGTGAATACCTTTAATATATAGATTAACATATGTCGTACCTATAGGGTATAGATGGTGATCCTAGCCGACTGTGAGCTTGGAGTTCATATTGACATATGGGTATTCAGTTAGGACTGGATACTGGACAGACTTATGAGGGCCTCTGATAGACACCCTATGTCAACTGTCAATGGAGGGTCCTCTTGAGTTGAGTAGTATACGTGATCCTTTGACCTGATTGCCACGTGGGCTTGTAAGTGATCCACCATACTTTGATTCCACGCATGTCACAGACATTTCATGATGTGACCGCTGGGTGTCGTTGGGTATGGTCAGATGCTTATGGAGTCCGATGCGTACTGATATGAGATCCGTCAGCTCGCATAAGGAGTTAGATATCAAGATGCTTCGAGACAGTATCTCAAAAAATTTTGTGGCCACAAGTATTAATCTCGGGAAAGAGCTTCGTCAGGGTAGAACAATATGGCAAAGGAGTTTGTGCATATTATTTAGTGAAATACGAGTCTGGAGATAAGACATGAATGAGCACTAGAGAATTTGACAGTGGTAATCTATATCCCCGCACATCTAGGATATCATGACGGAAAGACTATACATATGCGTTGTAACCTCAACTTGCATGGTTCAACGCACTGATTTGTATATCCGTAACGTGTGCGTGAGGCATTGCTCACGGACTCATGAAATAGTTTCATTTGACAAATCGGGCGTAGGACTTAGGGAGTCTCGCGATATGGAGTGTACTCGTTGTGCACTAGGGCAGCGTGCCGGATTAAAGTGTTTAATTCAGTAATATTCAGGACTACTACGAGAATGCGTACGTGTCTGTATTTAAGTGTTAAATATAGCAATTAGTCAATAATTATTATTTACTAATTGTATAATGACATGTGGCACATTATAGACCCTCGGTTGAGTTTACCAAATTGTGAAATTTGATAGGACCCACTAGAGTTAGAGTTGGTAACTATTTATGAGGGGTAAAATGGTTGTTTTATATTTTAATTATTTAATTGTTAAATAATTAAAATATCTCTTATTATTTTATTATATTATATATTATTATTATATTAGATAATGGGTGTTAGTTGTCACCCATTATCTTTATTTTTTTATTATTTTTTATTATATAATATATTATATTATTATTTTATTATATATATATATATATATATATATATATATATAAGAGATGTGAATTGTTGGTGAAAATGGTGTGTTTTGCCGAGAGAGAAACGAAAATGGAAGAAAAAGACATAGAGAAAGAAAAGAAAGAAGAGAAATGGAACGGAGGAAGAAGAAGAAAAGAAAAAAGAGGAAAATAAAATTGTTTAATTTTTATCGATGATTTTAATTGAAACAATGGTGAATTGCTTCAAATTTTGCATTTCTTATCATTTTAGAGAAAATGATGAAAACACACACCCGGTCATTTTGGGGATTAAGAGTTAATATCGTGCTGGATATGGGGTTGTTGTTCTAGCTCACTAAGCCCACTGTGTTGGTGACTAGAACTGCTCTCGAGTTGGTCTTCATGCGGACTCCGAGAAAATACGTGTGTAACGTTACAAATTAAGGTAAGTTCTCAAACCTTCTAATATATTAATGTGATTAATATATTTTATTTATTGTATATTTCACGCTTCCGCCGTATATGAATTCGTATATGATACATATTTTAGATCCACATCAACAATTGCACATATATACACCCACGTATATTAGACCCTCATCAACACATACAACCTACTATTTTTTCAAGGATGTTAATGCACCAGGTCTTGTTACGACATGTGCACAATGTTAATTTGCATGAGGATTTGTGGTTCCTATTGGTGATAGGCGAATTCGGTTCTTTCGCAGGGAGTTTGCATTAATTAGAAGGCTGCGAATGAGAGATTACCTGACTATCCGAGATTTGGAAAGAAAATTGCGGAATATACTATGGCAGCAGTATTGGCCAGTGAAAATACATTTGACGTACAAGGAATTGGTTTAGTACTACAACAAGGTTTAGTACTTTGCTACGCATTGTAGATGATTTGGAGGAGTTCAATAATTATCTATGGGGACCATAGCGTAGTTCGCTCTCTATAATTCACTTAGAACAACGTGCATTGAAAAGTTGAACAAAGTCAAAATTAAGCCTACAGATGCTAAAGAGAAATACAATATGTTAAATTTTTCATTTGCTTTCTTGGTACATGATTTTTTTAAAATTGATCGTTGATGTAATTATTTACTTTTACCAAGTCTCATTTTTATTCTTAATTAATTATTAGGTGTGGATATATGAGACTATATCGGTCTGTAAGAAATTATTTGCATATTGAGTAATTGACCACTTCTCTAATATATTAAATTAAGTGAGCAGGGGGACTCTGTAATTGAATGGTATTTAGGAAATGTTTTTGAAGCATAAACATATATGTTGTGATTCACTTAATTTTATTGCATTTTTTAATATTTTATTATATTATAACTATTAATTGCTTGGTTTTCAATTCTGATACATAAATTCTTATCTACTAGTTTTGTAAGTTATTGTGGTACATCGTAGGCTGTCTAAAGGCTTTGGAATTTGGGATCCCATGAGGGATTCAAGGTATACAGGTCATGTACAAGCTTTAATGAGCTTCATTCGATCTAGTCACCCTGACCGGATGTGGATGTGGATATAAACAAGGGCCCGAAATTCTCTGGAGCAATAGTATAAACTCTTAATTATTTTACTTATAGTAATTTTTTGACATTCATAAAAGTCATTAATGGACTTATTTTATTAAAAACTATGATTATGTTCGTATAGTTTGAACATACTAGCACAACACCTACTTGAAAGTATGCTAATTCAAGGTTCATGCAAGTGATGTGTGTTCATTGAATTTATAATTTATACATGTCATAGATACAAAAATATGCAACGAAATGGAAATTTAATTCCTTATTCAACATATACACACTTAATCTTAAGTATTGTTACACTAACAAGATTAGAATTTACTTTTAAAGCTTTTGAATGTTTTCTTCAAATTGGAGTTCACCTTGAAGTGTTCTTCTTAAAAATTCTAAATTCTAACTTGGTGGGCTTGAAATGCTAGAATGGTACCTTTGTTCTTGATTTTTTAACAAGTCTAGTGTTTAACTTTTAAACACTTTGTTGTTTGTTTCACAAAATTAGAAATGGTGTGTTAGACATGCAACATTTACACAATGCTTAAAAACAATTTCTAATAAAAAAATTATTTTACACAACTCTTGCCAATACAAAATTTTCTTTCTAATTTTCTATGCTTGGCTGACCACAATGGAAGAAGAAGAAGTTTCAAGCAACTCTTGTCCTTAAAACACCAAAGCTCTTCTCACATTCTCTCTTAATTGCTGAAAGCTTTGCAAATGAAAAACCAATATTTTCATTTTATTCAGTTTTCCTTAATAGTCAAAGTAAGGTCTCCAGCATGCATTGCCTAACCATACTTAAATGTTTTGTTAACTAATAATAATAATAATAATAATAATAATAATAATTAATTCAAAAACAATTTTTGGATTATTATAAGATCTTGCTTGTCTTACAAGCAAGGTTAATTTTGTCAACATAAAATCAAATAATTAATGGGTCCAATTGTGCCACTTGTTATCATCCCTTTAATAAACAATTTTTGTTAACTAATTAAATGATGTATTGAACACTTAAATTTGGACAAGCGTACATCTCAAGGGATCCTGAAACAAATTTTTAGTTGAAATTTTTTGGATTGAACTATTCAATCCAGCCTACTACCCTAGTGCACAATGAGTACACTTCATATTATGAGACTCCCTAGGTTCACGCTCGGTTTATCATATGGAACTCCTTTATATGTCTATGAACAATGCCCTATACACACGTTACAGATATTATAAAGTAGCGTATTGAACTATACAAGCCGAGGTTAACAATATACATATAATCCTTCCGTCACCTATATCTCAGAAGAGTAGATATATAGATTATCATCATCAAATATCTATTAGCTCAACTATGAACTTATCTTCAAATTCGTAGTTCTATAAATGATATTTGCAAATACTTTTGCAATATTGTTTATCCCATGAAAAACTCTTTTTTAAATTTATTGCTCATGACCATAAGACTTTCTAAAATACAATCTCAGAGTATCATAATATACAACTCACTCATATGAGCTGACGGATCACATATCTATGCACACCAGATTTCATGAGTATTGGACCATACCCAATGACACTTAGAGGTCATACTATGAAAGGTCTCTAACATCTGTGGAATCTAAGTATGATGGATCACTCACAAGTCTATCATGGAACTCAGATCAAAGGACCACAGATACTACTCAACTCGAGAAGACATTCCATTAACAGTTTTATGGGATGTCTATTGAAGGTCTTCGTGAGTTTGTTTAGTACCCAGTCCTTATTGAATACCTGCATCTCTATACGAGCTTCTACTAAGCTCATAGTTTACTAAGACTAACCATATAGAAAATCTAAATCTAAATATATACTGATTTGGAAAGGTTCACCAATTAACCCGCATCAGTAAACATAGATCAAGAACAAGGTCTTTTAAAATTATACTACATAATAACATTTCTTAGCACTATTTACAACTCTTTTCAACCATGTCATTACTAATATATTTCCAAGCCATTTTTCTATTTTATATAAAGTTCTAACTCTTAGTACTACTAACTCTTAGCACTTATAACTTTTAGCATTGTTAACTCTTAACATTGACTTAAACTCTTTTATATCAGATATAAACTGCTTTAGATATATAATATCTGAAATGTAATAAGCTTCTTACCTTAACACCTTAACAATCCCCGTTCCCATCGTAATAATTATAAATATTTACATCACATATGAATTTAATTTATAATTAGAATATTTATTTATGCAAGCACAACTAACCCCACCGATAGGGCTCTTATTGTGGTTAACAACGTAAATAAATGATTTATAATTTTAATACAATAATATAACAATTATAATTATATTAAATTATTTCACTTATAAAAATTACAAATAGGAGTATTATGTTTGGAATAATCAACGTTAAGAACTGAAGTTTCTAGCATTATACTATATAATGCTCCAAAAAAATTTTTGTACTCCTAAGCTGGCGCTGCGGCGTCTAGCCTAAAAATCACCTGGTGCCACAATGCTGGGACTTGAGCACCATGATGCCCAGCTTTGGGCGTCGCGGTGCTGGTGCCTAGAATAGTGTTCTGACCTTTTGAGCACTATTTTTTGCTTTAATTCTAAATACTATCATCATGCTTTAATTCTAAATACTATCATGTTCAAGAATACCACAATTTATTCATCATTATGTTTGAACATCAAATATCACCATATTCAAATTTTAAACATCATCAAGTTGTTCAAATATACATCACTATGTTAGACATATTTAACAACAAAAATTATCACATACTCAATTCAGTATGCTCTGATACCATTTGTTGAGTTGAGTGTGTGATATACAAGTGTACATATAATTTTAAAATTTTACCACACGTAGCAGAAGCATGTTAACAAAATACACCTAATTTAACAAATTAAATACATGTACCACATATATGCTCATGTATAACTATTATACAAAATTTATACATAATGAACAATTATGCTAAAATAACATGTAAAGAACACTTACCTAATTAAGGTAATTTTACAAAATCTTCAAGTCCTCTGACAATCCAAGTGAAGAGCTCACCTTGAAATGTATTCTTAAACAATTCTAGTCCATAACGGTTTGGTGGGATGGAGCTAGAATAGTAACTTTGATTTAGAATTTTTAGCAACATATATTCAAACTCTTTGAATACAAATATTTGTTTCCAAGAAAAATAAAATGTTCATGCAACTCTTACATAAAACTTGAAAATAATTTTCATAGAAAATGTTTCAAAGAAACATGGGTAAAGAAAAATTGAATTTGAACATGAGTTGTTCAAAATCATTTTTCTATGAAAATTGTTTCCAAGTTTTATGTAAAAGTTGCATAAACATTTTATTTTTCTTGGAAACAAATATTTGTATTCAAAGAGTTTGAATATATGTTGCTAAAAATTCTAAATTAAAGCTACCATTTTAGCTCTATAATCCCACCAAACTGTTATGGACTAGAATTGTTCAAGAATACATTTCAAGGTGAGCTCTTCCATTGGATTGTTGGAAGGTTTGAAGATTTTGTAAAGCTACATTCATTAGATAAGTGTTCTTTAGATGTTATTTTAGTACAATTGTTCATCATATCTAAAATTTGTATAATAGTTATACATGAACATATATGTGATATATGTATTTAATTTGTTAAATTGAGTGTATTTTGTTAACATGCTTTCGCTGCGTGTAGTAAAATTTTAAAATTACATGTACACTTGTATATCACACACTCAACTTAACAATTCCACACCTTGAAAGCATCAAATTCCATGGATATATATGGGTATTTATAAGAAAACAAGATTATTAGATAGAAAGAACGATTTGTAGTCCAAGGTTTCTTATAGAGACTTATTATTGACTATAAAAAAACATATTATTCAGTAAAGTATACAATTATATTTTAAGTTTTGATCAGTTTGACAATTTTAGAAAAGCTTGATATACATTTTATGAATGAGTGACTACATATTTATATGAATTGCTTGATATTGACATTTTTATAAAAATCTTTAAAAGATTTAAAAATGCCCAAAGCATATGATTGTGACTTATATTCAATCAAACTACAAATATACTTATACGAGTTGAAATAATTAGGGCGAATGTGGTATGATTGCTTTAGTGAATATTTGGCCAAATAAGGATATACTAATAACCTTATATGCCCATTTGTATTTGTTAAGAAATCAAAACATAGATTTGTTATCATAGCAGTATATATAAATGGCATACATTTTATTAGAACTCCTGAATCGCTCTTGAATTGCTATGTGTATAAAAAAGATTTGAAATGAAAGATTGAGGAAACAAAATATTGTCTTGTCCTATAGTTCAAGCATTGTTCCAACGAAACATTTATCCACAAATAAATGAATATTCAAAAGATCTTGAAATATTTTAATGTGAATAAAGCTCATCCATTGAGTGCCTCGATGGTTTTTTGTTATTTTAATCCCAAGAAGTATCTATTTTATCTTAAAGAGTATGATAAAAAAATATACTTAGTTCTAAAGTATTATATCTTAACGTCATTGGTGCTTTGTTATTAGAAAAAGTCTCATCCGATTCAAAAGTTGTAAATAAACCATTATAACGTTCTTAGTAACTTATTGGAAAAAGTTCCAACCATTCCAGAAGTTGTAAATAAATAGAAGGCTTAAATACTAAAAACTACTGAGGCATGTTCTATTAAAAAAATAAATGGGTAAGCCTAGTAGTTCAAGTCGAACCTAGCATGTTGCTACCCAATTAATAAACTAAAAGGGGAGGGGTGGATTAGTTCAAGGTCATAATCTATGGGATTAACATAAACTTCTATTGGTCAATCAGAGCTCATGTTATTTGTTTACCAAAATAACTCCATTGTTATACCCACTTGAATACAGGCTTGTACAGAGGCAAGACATAATAACATATTCATTTTCAAAGTTAAATCAAGTAAAATCTGTCCTAGAAGTAGGGCCAAGCAAGGGGTAGTAGGGGATTAAGATTGGGCTAAGCCAACAACCAAGATTGTAAATTGGCATAACATTAAATATATTTTTTGTTACCTTTATAGAATAGTTGACTTAAGATTATTTTATTTTAATAAGTCAAATTTAAGTTTTGTTAATTGTGCAGATGCTAAAAATATCTATTTGGTTCCTAAAAAGCTAGTTTACAAATGAGAATTTTTTTTTCTTATACATAACAATACAATAATTTCATGACAACTATGAAGCAAAGGTTAGTGCTACATCCTTTAATCATTATGAATTTTTTTCACTTTATGAAACAAGTCAAGAATGTGTATGCTAAAATTAGCCATATGATATCTAAAGCTCATGCAAACCAACCTCAATTATAAATGCTCAAATAATAATATATGAAGATAATTTTATTTGAATTATGCAAATCATAAGAGTATTTAAATAAAAAGAACCAAAATTTATTTTTACTCATAAATTGTAGGAGAGTCAACAAATTAGAACTAAATAGACACACTCTAATAAAATTTTTATAAATCCATTCACTAAAACTTTACAAATACCATCCTTTAGGAAAGTTGGTATTTGGCATAGTATGAGCCTAGTCAATAAGCTACCAAGTTTGTGTATACTAGAAGCAAGGAGAGCATTGTTTATCAAGGAGAGAATTTAATAGGACAACATATTCTTTTAAAGAAGAGAGTTGCTACAACCATATTAGATATACATGCATCATACTTCTTTTCTCTATAATTAGGTTTAATTCCATTGAATTTTATTTTTAATGAGACAATTTTAAGTATATCTTACACCATATTATATTCAAACCCAAAATAATAGATATCCAAGAGACAATGTTATGAAAAAAAAAAAGTGGATTTACTACCACTTTAATTACACACCATTAATAAACTACATTTTATTTATTCTATCAAATTAGAATGATGGTTATTTGCTCTAAAATAACCTTTCCAATTGTAATGAAAAGTATTTTATTTATTTTGCTCTTTAGTTCTTTATTTAATTTTATTGCTTCATTTATAACAATTTAATATTTACATATAAGTAAGGAATAAATAATTATTCTAATATTTCTAAAATATTAAAGTCTTAATTATTCATAATTTGATAGTTGTTAATAACTTATATGACTAATTATTCAAACTCAAGATTGAGTTCTTTCAAACCATTAGTATTTGAGTTCAAGAAGAAAAATTAAAAAAGAAAAATCAGTTTTTATAAAATTTGAACTTCTATGATAAAAATATATAGGAAAATTTTGATTATATATTATAGATTTTTATATTAACCTTTGTATTGTTTAATAAAATTAAGATATATTTAAAATTAAGCTAATAAAAAGAAATCCTACCTTAGTATTTTGAGTAATAACATTAGGATCCTAATTCCCTTGTTCTTTTTGAATTTTTCAGCTAAGGGCATAATTTGCCAATATGTATCAAATAGGCCCTTGACTCCTATTGAAATGACAAAAGTATCTTTTTGAGATCGAAATTTGATAAAAGAAATTAAACCTTCATAATTTGGCAAAAGGATAAATAGGTCTTCTTTTGAAAATACCCAAAACAACCCATCTACTAATTTAATCTATTACTTTAAATGAAACTAAAGGTATTACAATATTGTACTCATAAAAAGAGAAATGTGACTTAATTTAATAGAGAATATATATATTTTTTAATTTCTTAATAGGAAAACTTATAAATAAAATAAGAAAAGTAAAAATATAAAATGTAGAAGTTGACTATTGCCATTGCCATCATTGTCGGCACCTAAGAATAATGATCACAAATGAATTCACCCTCATTATTATTAAATACTAAATTTTATAATCTATACAATAATAAAAATATTTTTAATACATATCACTAAAAAATACTCATATAAAACAAAAAATTAAAAATTATTTTAATACATAATAATAGTGTACCACCACTTTTATTAGCAAGATTGTGGGTTGCGCCAATAAAAATGGTAGTGCATTATAATAAGTGGTTGTTTGACAATTAAGTTATAATGACCACCATTTTTTTTGCCTTATTTACCCCTCCTTTTATACTCTTTTATTAAAAATATACTCATAATCACATAAATAACATAATTTAGATTTTAATAATACAAGTATTGAGTCCATTTGCCAATGTCACCATTACTGGCATCAGTATGGTGGCAGTGGTCAATATTTTTTAAAATATTTTTTATTTTATTAAATAATTTTATAACTCTAATTAAAATTAAAAAAATAACTTATTAAATTATGTTATGTGTCCTTTTTATTAGTTAAGTACAATATTTATTATATCATTTAAATATGCTGATAATAAAAATTATATTGTATTATATATATATACACCTAAAAAGTAAGTGGACCTCAAGCCACGTGTCAATTATGTATGAACTTTATTTAAGTGTAAGTCAACTAATTTAAAGAATATTATAGTAAATGTAATAGAACTGGAGGGTATTTTGGTCATTTTAGTCGAGTAAAGGGCCTATTTGATATAAACGAAAAAACTATATCTTTATATGAGAAAGTGTAAAAAAACAGGGATCTGGATGTTATTAGATTATTCGGTATTTGTTAAACGGTCTTTATTTGGTAAACAAAAAATACATGAAGGTGGAATTGTCAAATTCCAAGCAAGCATAAGCATTTGATTCAATGAGACATTGACATCGTTTCTCGCAAAAATGGAAGGTAACTGAATCTGAGAACAAGTGTATCTAACTATCCAATCCCAATTGCCCAGAACAGAACCAGCCAACACAAAACGAAAACCAGCGAATTGGATTTAATTCAATGGGCAATTCTTGTTTTTTTCCTTGAAACTCTCGCAAGATTTTCTCTTGCTTTGTACCCTTTCTCTCTCTTTTTCCGATACCTATACCCAAGAAAGATCACCCAAATTCTCTGGCTAAAGCAGTTGTTTTCTGACTATATTTCAATTTGAACGACATAAGGTTTTGAGTAAAAAGTTATTCAATGGAGATTGATAACAGTTCTTCTTCTTCAAGTGGTTTGGGTTCTACAAGGCAGAGGTTCAACATTGAGCTGAGGCCTGGTGAGACAACAATTGTATCATGGAAGAAACTGATCAAAGAGGCTAACAACAAACCTGGCTCATCTACTCCCCTTGCTGTCCAGCCCTCTCATTTGGCTGCTGCTACTGTTCAACAAAAGGCACAGGAGGTTCAAGTTGCTCTGGTGAGGTTTTGATGAATACCCGTTTGGGTTATATTCTTCTTTGGTTGTAATTCTAAATGGGATTTTCCATAAATTGAAGTTTGTTTGCAGTTTTATCGAATTTAGTGAAACTTATGCATGCCAATCGTTGCGGTTTGAAGCACTTCTACCGAATTCAACCAGTATTTTGAGATCAAAATATCAGTTGTGCGTAGTTTAATAATGCACGTTGCACGAATGAAATGTGATGATCATTTGAAGAATGTTTATCTTATTTGTATTGACCAGTTATTCATTTTGATTTGCATTCCTTCTGCCGTATAATCTGCATTAGGTTCAAGTCATTATGATTTAATCATGTTGAATGAAGCAAATGATATAGCTCAACTTACATAATTATATGCAGTTCATTCTGACTGTGGTTTCCAATTCTTGGTGCTGTTTTATCTCTATTGATACATAAATGTATGATAATTGTGGGTGGGTGCTGAATCTTAATTCTTGTGGATTTTCTGTAAACCTTCCGGAACTTTGCAGTAGACTAACTTGAGCCTCTGTGAATTACCCTAATTTCTTCAATTTTCTTGCCTGTGGATGCTTTCTTGCAAGTTGGGACTCTTATCATTGGGATCTAGCACAATCTTTGCTTGCTTTCTTTTCCTGATCAAGGCCGGCCTCAACGATCACCAAATTTTGCTCCTGTGTTTGGCAGTGTAAATCAAAAATAGGCATTCTTTATGGTCTGTCTTCATGGTAATTACCATATTGCATATATGTAATCTTCAAATATCATCCCCAACATCTTAAATCTGTTTCTTTGGCCAACAATGGGATTTTGTTTCTTATAAAGGTATCTGTGTGTTCTCTTTGTTTCACTTAGGGACTTATATTTAACTTGTCTGATGACCCCTTTTTTTAGTTGGGTAAGGATACTGATATAGTAATACTTGAACATTTATGGGGTTACATAAACTGACCTATGTACTGTGATTTTGATGATTTCCACTTAGAGATGAGATATAATACATCTACCCAATGCTGGTTGTGTGACCATTCTACATACTGTGATTTTGATGATTTGTTTGTTCAACAAGTTTGTTGTAATACACCCAATAAAAGCTGCTGAGTTTATCAAAAACTACATATTAATGATTTTATTTTGAATTTGTCAGGCATTATTGACTAAGCATTCCCAGTATTGTCTACCATAGTGGTCTGAGTTTAATACGCCACTGCATGTGGCGCTATATCTACTAGATAATGCAGATAAGTTTCATAATTATGGTGCTTGATCATAAATATGAAAGTGATTAATATTAAATACATCATAACTATAATTGTTTTAAAAATCTTTATTTTCTCCAAGTCATGTTGGTGACATTAAATACATCATAATCCAGGTTTGAGGTAATTGTAAGTTTTTTCATATGTTAACAATAATTGAGAATTACCCTACCACCACATAGATATGCAAATGTTTTTCATATTTTCTGTTCTGATTTTGTTTGTGGGCTTTGGATCTAGAGCAGGAAAGTTAAAGGCATGTTGACTAAGGAAAAATTGAAAAGATCTAAGAGTTGATGAACTGGGTAAGTCAGAAATGAGTGGTGAACCAAGTGGAAGGAGAGCCAATCAGTTGTGTTTTCCATACATTTACAGAGAAGAGATAGGATGAAAGAAAAATTTATAGAGAGCTTGTTAGGCTTTGATGATATAGTGGGGAGGAGAAAGGTGTAAAGATGAGAAGAGAAATGAGGAAATGGTTTGAGTATTATGTTGAAAATTTGGGACAAAGGAAGAGACATGCATGAGAATTTAACTGTTGACCATAAAAGGTTGTATCACTGCATACAATCAACCCAAACCTATGGTGCATCATTTAGTATAGAATAGGCGATTTAGGGATTTATTTTGGAAGTATTAGTTTAATGCATGTCTAGCAAACATAGGTAAGTGTCTAATTGAATTGAATACAATTTTCCTATTCAGTGTAATTCAATGAACCAAACATGTTCGGTCAGTTTAATTTAACTTCATTCCTTGAGGGAAGAGCCTATTGTTTATTCAATGTGTATCGATTAAAAATATATTGTCTCCCAATATATTATATAAACTTCGTTCCATGAAGGTTGAAATTGAGTTTATGCTAGTGACTTGAAGTTTGAATTTCTCAAACCAATATATCACACGTCATATTTTGCTTAAACTATGTGGGGTGATTGTTATTAATTTCGGGCAATTAACTGTTGTGATCGCAAAATTTGCAAAAAGAAATGAGTTCTTTTTTTTTATTTGGGTTAAGTTTAATGCTTTATGCAATTGGATTCAAGATTTACTTTTTTTCTTTTCTAGTCTTTTGGTTGTGATTGTAGTTTCCATTATGGTTTAATATAAATGAAGGATAGGGCAGTTAACGTTTTATTTTTTTAAGGAAATATTATTAATTGCTCTAAACTAAATTCTTACTCTTTATAGTTTTTGGTTTAGTAGAGAGTTGCTTTGATACCAATGAAAGAACAATGTTTAGGCTTGTTAGAGCTTAATTATCTTTATTTGGCCCTTACCTATTAGCTTAAATATTTGGGTTGAATGATAAAAAGATCTATTCTTAGGTTTGTTTGGTTTCTCTCTCTCTCTATTCTAATTTTAGGTTATTTTACTTATGGGACATTTATGCTATCATGATTTGGTGTACATAAGTTAAGACATGACATTGCTTTCCATTTATTAAGTAGTTCAACCTGAAATGTTGAGCTTATAGGTAAGAATCCAATAATAGGTTTTAGCTGTCACAAGTCCCTATACACACAAGTTGCACAGGTCAAATGTAAACATAACCAAAAACACACCTACAAACACAAATACAACTTATTATGATTAATTAAAATAATGTGGGGTTTTGAACACAAGATCTTGTGGTTAGATCCACTTTCATTTCGTCATTAAAAAAAAAAAACCACTTTCACTTCATGTAACCACTTGATCTTAAAGCTTAAGCGTATGGTAACATTTCAACAATAGTATTTAAGCTCTATAACCATCTAGGTTCAATGCTTGTGTGTTCAACCACAAAAGAAATAACTGACAATATTTAAAAATGTGCATTAATTTGAAAGTATTAAGCTTTCTAAGACGATGGTGAGTTTTGTCTTGATTTTGTGCATGATGGTGTGGCAATAGATATCCTATATGCCTTAGATGTTTTAAAAAATAAGTTTTCTGATCTCAAGATTGTAACTTAAACTCTGTGGATGATGCTTGTAATATATAACCACATATATTGAACTCTACATATTGCTTTTCTAGCACAGGTCAAGAATTTATACGTATTGGCGAACATAGAAAGAGCTAATAATATGATCTTTAGCTGATAAATGATAAGGAATACTCATCCGATGGGAGAATGGTTTTCTGTAACTATTGAATGTTTAACAATTTAAATGAGTGGAGACGAACATACAAATCTATTTCCTTCCTGTCATACCATGTATACTAGTTTTTCAACAATTGTCGCATTAATGCAGCAGAATCATATCTACCCACAGCCCATATCGATATCTAATGATTTATGTTAGCTAGGCCTTTTTTTGTCAAGATATTAATGCCTATTGTTTATGATTATTTTTGCTATTTTTCACAGCTTATTTTTGTCACACAAACTAACAAACAGTCTGCCATGTGAAATATATGTTTATTGTCTTAATTCACAAGCGCACACATATCCAGTCATGTCCTTTTGTTTAGATTTTTAGGACGTCTTTTCTGACGCTTGGTGTCGGTGGTCAAAACCTTTATTATGAAATTAGAGTAAGGAAATTCACTTTATTATTATGAAACTTTATTCTGAGTAACGGCTCAAAAAGTAAATTCAGAAAAGCATTGAACATGTCTGCCGTGCAATATGAGGAGTTACTTGCAAATTGTTTTGGGAAAGAATAGAAAAAAAAAAAAACAGAAAAATATTAATTTTAAGGTTCTAGCTGAAAGATTTTAATATAAAACGCTTTTGATTCATATTTTTGGATGAATCTAATTCAATTTTTCCATAGAATTTTGCATCCTAAGAATTGCTATAAGTTCTAACGTATCGTTTGCCTCAGTTTAAGTTTGCTGTTCACTGGTACACTGGAAACTTACCCAGTATATTAGGAATTGGTGGCAATTCTTTTGAACAAAGAAATATCTTTATGGCCAAGAAAATGGTACTTTTTATTTTTGGGCTCTTTTCTCTTTCAGAAATTGTTAGACGTATAGTAGATGTATGTATATAATTCTAGTTACTGAGATAGCCAGATAAATCTTGTAAGGCTACAGTATTCTTCATAAGTTTTGAAGCTGATGGAGTTAATTTTCTGGTTCATTTTTTAATTTTTCTTATTATTTGGAAGACCTACTGTATGTAGCACGTTGTGACTTGTCATGTTAGTCTTATATGCCGAAGAACACGACAATGCTTTGAAAACAAATCACTATGAGATGGAGGATTATAGCTTTGATGATACTTACCTGGTTGCAATTGATTATAATTAGTTATCATTTCAAATGTAGCAGTAATGGTGCTATTAATCTCCTTATAGATATTGTTATCATAATCATCGTTATCAGTATTACTATCGTCGTTGTTGTCATCATTACTATCCGTTTTAATAGTACATTCACATCATAGTTATCTGATATTTACTGGTTGAGATGTATTGTAGGTGAAAAGCTTTAGTAAAATAATACTTCTCCACTCCCATTTTTTTTTCTTTTATGCTGACTTTGTAGATGAATTTCATATTTTTATATTAATTATTGTGGTTATATTGTCCAGTTATTAGCTTTTTTAATGTAGAACAAAAGCTATGATTTGAAAAGTGTTCCCTATTCATTGTGGTTCTTTTTGTGGACTTCTTGTTCACTTCTTTGTATATCTTTTCTTTTTACTATTAGTTTATTGTTTCCTGTAAAAATAAGTGTTCTCTATTCTTTAAACTTTGTGGATGTTTTGTTGTGCTACTTCCTCTTTGCAACACTAGTTTTAATTGCAGGCATGAAATTATTCTTATGACATGATGATCACATTCATTAAGTTAGTGTAATATTTTATGTCTCTTTTGATTCAGGATGAGTATTTTCAAGATGAGAAGTCAACCAGTAAATCGAACAATTTTACTGTAAATATGGGGAAATTGGAGCACTTGTAAGAGTTCTAATTCCTCCTCTTTTTTGGGTGTTTCTCATGTTGTGTATGTATCCTGGTGCATGTACCTCTTCTTTTTGACAATCTTTCTATTGTTCTCAGTATTTGATTTTGTATAGTCTTTTTGCTTCTCATATCTTGTTTTGGATGCGCGTTTGATTTATTTAACATTTGGTTTGCATATCAAGTCTATGGTAGTTCATGCGAGGAAAGTAATTTTAGATAACACAATAAGTGTAGTAAAAAACTATATACAAGTAACCGAGGAGAATCAAATTTTGATGCAGATATCTTTTTTTGAAGCGTCATCCTTTATAGGTTTATTAGTTTCTTCAGGACTGCTGCTGACATTTTTTGACCGACTAATGTGCCAATAAATTGAGCATAGCCATTAATACTTGTGAATGACTGTTCTGGTTATATTACTTATTGGGACCAGGTTTTTAACTTCTATTTATCCTAATTCTTACTGTTACATGTATCTTAATCCATGTTAATTCTTCCTTTGTTTTTAACTGCCAGAAATGAACCCGTGTCTTCTTCTGATTGCCAACTTAAAAAACGAAAAAAACATATTCCAAAAGCTTTAGAAGAGAAAGTTGATGATTCTGTACCAAATAAGAATGCAAAGTTGGGGCATGCGAGAAAAGTTGCCGCAAAGAATGTAGCATTAGTGGGACAAAATTCTACTCACTCCCAGAGTTTAATTGCTACCAACGAATATTTTCATGAAAGAAAATTGCAGCATTTGCAGAATTCTCCAATAGGATTTGCCAAAAAGAAACCTCTGTATACCAGCCCTAAACCAGAGTATTCCTTTTATTCAGGAATCTCAAATAATGATGCATCTGCAGTTTTTGAAAATTCAGAAGATACTGAGAAACAGTGGGTTGGAAATGCCCAGTTCAGAAATTCTGAGAACAATGTAAAAAGTGCAAGTGGATTTTCTGGTGCTACACATATGAAATCTGAGGAGAAAAATGCATCCAAACAACTAGAATGTCGGGCCAAAAGAATATTGACCGACACCAATGAACTGGAATCCTCGACAAATGCTTGGCAAAGGGAGAAGAATGGAAATAGTGGCCTGCCTGACCTTAATATACCAGCTTCTCCGATGGAATCAGTGGCAAGTATTTCCATTTCCCAAAAATCTCAGCTAGATTGTATTTCTGGTTCTTCACTTATCTTCTTTTGTCTATTATTTTAATAAGTGGTAGAAGGTGAGTCATCTAGGGAGGTTATTGCCTTGTGCTATCTGCCCCTAGTTCAACATGATTGGGTATTTTTTTTCCCCAACTATGAGTGAGGTATCATTTTCAGCACATTATATTTGTAACATACTGTTAGTTCGTATTGTTTTCTGTTTGAACTTTGTTATTTCTATTTAAAAAGCACTATAGAGTTCAAAGCTATAATGATAATTATACATGTATGTTTATTTATACATCCCCATGGTATTTTGATGTGATAGCTGTGTGGATACTCTGTCCACTGTTGTATCACCTTTCATTTTGTTTTTCGTCATTAATTCAATTTTTTTGGTTTCTTAGCAATTATATATCTATCGTTCCAACCATTTTATTACTTTTTTATTCTCTAGATTTGAAATCTTCAACACTACCTCATACTGTGTCCTCATTTCTTCTGATTGTAAAGTCATTACACATGGTACCGGTTTCATGAAACATTAGAATGAACTTATCATGGAGGTATTTCAAGTGGGATCCTACATCATAATTTCCTATTTTTTGGGCTTTTGTGGAGGTTTAAAACAGCACTTGAAATGAGACATACTAGGCTCATGATCACTGGTGAATGATGTTCTCTCTCTCTCTCTCTCTCTCTCACACACACACACACACACTCGCACCCACATACTGCATACTCTAACCCATTCTGGTGGTGTTACGCGGTGAAAAACGTTTTACGTATTTGCACTTCACCTTTTTTATTTGTTGCTCTGGACAAAATTTTTTTTTGTGAAAATATAATGCAGTACTTTGTGCTAATTTATATTCATTGTGGATTTTTTATTAAGTTATCCCAGAAAAGTGCCTCCAATTTGAAGAATGTCTTTACTTTGAGACCAAAAGGTACCACCCTTGAAAGGGCCATCAGGGAGTTGGAGAAAGTAGTTGCAGAATGTGAGTCAACCAGTTCCATTAGAAAATATAAATTCTTATCTAATGAAAAATCTACTAAAGTTGAACATAAATGATTGTTGTTTCTGCTGTATGATGGGCTATGCTTTTTTGACAGCAAGACCTACTAATGTAGAAGTTCAGGAAGCTGATACCTCATCCATAACTATCAAAAGAAGATTGCCCCGTGAAGTGAAACAGAAGCTTGCTAAAGTTGCTAGATTGGCAGTAAGGATATCACTTTTCTCTTGAGATATCCTTTTGCAGTATGCTATCTTAATCTATGGCTGAGCTGGTTAAACTTTTTGTTTCACTTGAGTTATTCTAATTAGTTTCTACTGTAATTTTAGCAGTCAAGCCAGGGGAAAATATCTAAGGAGTTAGTTAACCGCCTTATGAGTATTCTCGGGCATCTAGTGCAGCTGAGAACATTAAAGGTACTTGATTTAAAGAAGTGGACTTGAGAAAACTTGATTTTGAAATGTTAAAAAATGGTGATTCAGTTTTCAGTTTTCATTTTTCAACATCAATCTCATTCCTTGCTAATACTATTAAATGGAAAATAACTTTGATTAATAATGAATGCTAATTCTTCTTGAATGTGGAATTTAATTTCTTTCTTTGCTAAAAGTTTAGTTTGACCACTCTCATAGTGATTGATATATGGCATTATCAGTAGAAATTTTCTGAGATTTTTTTCCACCATTATGGTTAATTTTACCATCTTTTCTAGTTAATTACATGTTACAGTCTCTTTCTTTATAAATTCTTTGCTACAGAGAAACTTGAGAGAGATGGTTTTACTTGGACTATCGGCTAAGCAAGAGAAAGCTGATAGGATTCAATTGATAAAAAAGGAGGTCGTTGAGATGATCCAGCTCCAGGTTTCCTCAAATTCCATTTCAAGAAAAAGTTTAATTTTGAATCTCATATTCTCAATTTCCACATAACATGCACAAAAAGCAAGAGGAGGGGAAGGGGTGGTGGCGGGGTGAAGAAAAATCTAGTGTTTTCAGTAAACATAAACTCTGTATCTACTCAAAACTGTAACAAATGATATGGATATAATTTGTTTCTAAGTCTCATCTACATTTCTACATGTAGTTCAAGTTTTGCTTCTCTATCTCCACATGGTTTAGTAAATATATAGACTCTTTATTTCAAGGAGCAGCATAGTTGAAAAAAGTTAGATTCCATGTGTCTTTTTGACCAAGAATAAATATGGATCTGAAGATCAATTTAATGTATGTTTTTTAAACTGCAAGTGCGTATCTTAGGCTTAATTTTATGCAATATTTTCGTGTTAAGAGAGACATTCTTAGGCTGCTACGAATAATCTATTGCATGTTCAAATTCTTTGAATGAGGAATCTCTTCAGACTATTGTATTTGTGCTGACGTGCAACCTTTGTCAGGTATCTAAAGTAAGTGGTGGAGCAGCTGGTAATTTTCAGGAAGCGTTTCATTCTGAAGAAAAAGGATTCCCAAAAGAAATTTTTTGTATAAACAGCATGCTGGAGGACAAAATCTGTGATCTTTATGATCTATATATTCAGGTGTTCATGGGTACCATGCCAAATAGCTATATAGATTATACTATAAAATATTTTGGTAGTTTATCAAATATGTTACTGATATAACAGATGGATGTTCATAGGGGATGGATGAAGATAAAGGTCCACAAATCAGAAAGTTATATGCTGAGGTACTCACCTTCTTCCCATTTCTGGTTTTCTTTTCTCCTTTTGGCAATTTGTAACTGCCCATAAATAAGCCTTACCAGAAGTTAGGGTACTGCTAGTCAGACTTGTTTGAGGGGAATGGACCTACTTTGGGAATTATGTATGGAATGGAAAATGATTTATAATTTTCCACTAACACATTATTAGGGCTCAAAGGCTAAACATCTCAAGTATATGCTCTCCATCTGTCCAAGGTTGATATGATGTGACATCTAAATGCAATTAGTTTCTCATTTTTAAGTTACAATTTAGCATATCAAGTATCTGGAAGATGTTTAAGTTTGTCAACTAGGAGTATGTAATATATAATTGGAGGAGTACCAACAAGATTGTCTTCTAGTAATCAATTTCATCTAGGACCATTGATGCCATAGTGCTAGTTTGGAACAAATAATGTGGATTGAAAAATAGGAAATGTGAAATTATCTCTTTTTATTGGGTTTTTCACTTCAAAAGAAGTGTTCTTTTCTGTCCTAGTTTCCAAGAAATTGCCATGGATTCAGTTAAATTCCTGTAACAGTTGTCTCTCTTTCCTTTATAAATACATGCATAGAGTTCACTCTTCAAATAATTACATTTCAAAACTCTGGGTGACTGATGAACCAATTTGTTATTCAGCTTGCAGAATTATGGCCAGAGGGAGCAATGGACAATCATGGAATAAAGAAAGCTATTTATAGGGCAAAGGAGCGTCGAAGGGCATTATATGATGACAGGAAGGTATGGGCACATTTCCTTTCATGAATGAAAGCTGTTAACATTTAATTGAAATGTATTCATTTTTTTTTCTTACTTATGTGGAAATTCTGAACTTAATTGCATATCATGTTTAGGATTGAGAGAAATCATTGGTATAGTCGTGTTATTGTATAACCTGATAAAGGTACAAAGACATATTATGTGGGAATGGAGAATTCTATTTCGAATGGGCATTTTGGCCTATGCCTTGAGGTATAGATTATGTACAATCTCAATTCCAACAGCATATACAGAAAATAAATACATAAGAAAATGTTTTTGTAATTGTTATTGCCCAGACCCTAATCTCTTCTAAATGAGCAAACAAGTTTATGTTACCAAAAGTTACAGATGAAATCTCCTAATTACCTCAGCAAAATTCCTTAAAAAGTGTTTTTTTTTTAACTAAGAAATACATGTTACATTATTTTTAATTCAGAAGTTTGGAATCTTGAAGGGGACCATGGCTTTGTACATCTTGGAATGTCATCTAGGTCTCATCTCTTCAATCTTCCTGTCTATATTGTTAGTTCTGTGTCCTAAACTTTTGTTGTTTTAGCACTTCCTTGCAAAATCACCTAAGAGTAGCTCAAGCAGCCTTTTGGTCACATAAAATATTTGTTCGAGTCTAAAGCAGGAATTATTTTGCCTATAAAAAGGCATTGCACTTATGAAATTGCTTCCATTTCTGAACCCTTTACACAATTTTCTCTCCTATACAATCTTGTGATTGTAGAATTAAAGTATTAATGTATATGTAAGTGGGTGAGAACTCAGTTTTGGGTAAATTTATATCTTGGCTATTTGCAATTTTTGTGTTGAAATGGTAGAGAGAGAGAGAGTGAGAGAGAGGAGGGGTTGAGGGTGGAGGATTGGTTTGCCATTAGGCGTAAGGCTGTTATGCTAAAATGAAGTTTACTTGTAGTCATAAAAACATTATGAAAATATGGTGTGCATTTTTTGTAATGCAGAATACTTTTGACCTGCAAGGTCTATAGTTGCTCATCCCAAATCAAAATTGAATTAAGAATTTAAAGAGGTAATTGTAGTGATAGTTAAATTGTAGTGCTAGTTTTATCTGTAAAATCACACTGACAAACGATTGGAAGAAAGACACTTCTAATCCCTTTAATGGAATTTATTTTTCTTCAAATATTGATATTTTAACATCATCATTAATTCATTTCTTGATGACATGTATACTTAAACTGTCCAACTTTGGTGGTTAGGAGTTTCCTTCTCTCGTTGTCAAATTATTGTTTCTTCATTTTGTGATTGCAACTCATCCAAAAAAATAATAATAGTAAAATAAAATTAAAAAACAAATTCTGCATTTTTCTTCTTTTCCATTAGTTGACTGCCTGTTATGCTTGTTTTTCTGCTTTTGTTTCTTTTTAAAATAAGTAAACAAAAGAGTTTTCTTTTTAATTCTTCCTTTTAAATAGTACATTAATGAAAACCAACCCCGTCCCCAACCTTATGTAAGCAGATTCAGACTTCAAACTTCTGGTACTACAGCAAGAGATTTTACCAGTTACACTAACTAATACCTCTTCTGTTTGTAATTTGCTTCATTTTTCAAATGTTATCTTTTAAGGTGATGTCAGTTTCAAGTATCTTTATGGGGTCTGCAAGCCAAAACCTCGTTTTAATTATAACACCTTTTATTCAAGACATGCAGTATGAGTCTGAGATACAAGGAATACAATTTAATGACATTTGATCTGCAGCAATGTAATGTGTATATTGGCAACCTGCTGTCTAGTTAGTCATTAAGTGTGAGGAATCCAGTTAAAATTTTATTTGTTTGCTATTTGTTCTGCAAGTCACATTACTATAGCTCTATTAATTATTCACTGTGCCAACAGTATATAATTTTGAATGAAGTAAATAAGCTTGTCTATGAATATCAAGTGTTTAGACATATTATGTTCAGGTTCAAGAAAAGGCCAGGACTAGGAAGCTTCCCATGCCAAGAGCAGAGGAAGTTGTTCGTGGAGAAGTTAACTCAATGGCTCAACCAGTAGTTGTTCATGACAGAATGATTACTGAGACTAATTCTCACTTTTTAGGTTCAGCTAATATGATGACTGCCTCTGCCACAGCTTTTGATCACAACCTAGCTGCACCTCTGAGAATTTCAAGTCCGATATTAAAAGGTTCTAATATGGATTTGCCTAAACAAGAGAAGCTCGAGAGGAAAATGAATCCAACATTGAAAGAAAAACTGAAGCAGGAAAGGTGGGACCTGGAGAGTAAAGTGAATAAGTTATCGTTGAGACCGTATAAGAAATCTAAAAAATCTTACAAGCGCTCAGTCAGCCAGACGAATGGTTTAAGCCACCAGTTGGCTGCCCCTCCTCCAAGCTGAGGAAAATAGTAGACCTGGTATGCGATGTTATGTAAAGGTTTAAAGTTGTTTGTATGATTGCAGGGAATTGCAAAATCGCAGGAGTGCTCTTCTGTGCTGTGTGTTTGTCTTATTTCCCACTAGGTATTTGCAATAGTGAATAGCTTTACATCAGTTTTAGTCCATATTAATTCTATAGAACAAAAGTTTATAGTATTAGATACAAAAGGCATAATGCTGTAATTGATCTAGGCAGTTCATCTGGCACAGCTTTTGAGCTCTTTACATTGTAGAGGAGGTGGGTTATGAAAATCACCTGGAGCAGTGAATGAATAGACATGTTTACCTCAATTAATTAAAATTTTAACTCTTCTTATTTTCTGGGTGCTTCAAACATAGAGCAGATTTTAGTTTCATTCATCTTTGAGCTACCCAAAATGGGACTTTTTCTTTTTGACATAATAGTAAGTAGGTTGCCATGTAGTAGGCTTTTGAGTTGTACCAAAATTTTAATGAATTCCATTTTGTCCATTTGCATTACATGACACCTCATAAAATGATCACTTTGATCTTCTACTGTTGAGTATTTAACCTAGTGCAAAATGTGTTTAATTTGTCAGGAATAGAGAAATATATAGTACAAATGACCAAATTGAAGTAAATATATTTTAGTTATTAAAATCTTTTTCATAATGTATAAGATGTTTACAATTCTCAAATGCAATGAAGTGATAGTGTCTGGGAAATATTGCAGATTTCAAATTTGAAGAATCATGTACCCTGGGAAACCAATAAATGCTTTCATGTCATTTTTGTATTATTCATTTCGTTATTTTAATACGAGTAGTAGTGTTAAATTTACAAAGTTAGGCTATAAAAATTAATATTATTCATTAATAATTAATCCCAAATTTCATATGGAAAGAAAAAGAGATTCGTCTTGCTTCTTTGGATTGAAGTACGTGCTAGAGATAAATGCTTCTGTAAGTTTACTTTTTTTAATAAAGTTAAATTCTTTTAGTGTTCCAATGAGATTGAATGTCAATTAGTGTTTTAGTGAGATCGAATGTTATTAATTGACGTATTGTAAATATCAATGAGCGTTCAGAACCAACTGCGAAGCGAAGAATCGAAATATATGGCATGTCAATGAATCGAGCTTTTATAATAATAAAGTTAAGTAGTTGTTGACTTTTAAATTTTTATTAATATTGTAGTTATATAACATATAACAATAATAAACACGTCAAAATTTTTCATAAATTAAAATATAAAATTCATATACTAACTTAATAAATCTAACACTATTATTATTTGAATAAGTTTATATTATAATGGAGGGTCAATTTCAATCATCCTTTATTTATTTACATAAATAATGAAATATTTTTTAAATTATAAGAACAACATGAGTTTGTATAAAATAAAAAAAAATGTTATCTCTTTCCACTGTATTAATTTACTTTTAGAAAGTCACTATAATATTACATTCCCATAAATATAAGGGATATTATTATGAATACCCATAAACTTTAGTTTAATAACATTAATATCTCTAATTTTGAGAAATAGGCAATGATGTTCAATTGTTAGAGAATTTTTTATTAAAATTAATTAAAAATAATAATAAAATCGTAATTTCATTATTTTTTGTTTAAGCAGTCTTTATTTTTTACTAAATATTTATTATTATTATAATAAGTTTTGAATTATAATTAACTTAAAAAATTTCAATAGAATTGATGAATTAGTGATATATGACACAATCTTTACCACTTGTTTTTGTTTAATTTTGTTGGAGGCCCAATCAGTCTATTGCCCAATTTGCCATTGGTCCAAAGTCCTGTAAAAGAGAGAAAACCCAAGCGCAAAGATTTCAAATAAATCGTGCTGTAGGGTAACCACTCTCATAGAATGCTTCTAGAATATGAAGGCCTGTACTCTATCATTACTGTAGCTATTATTATTATTATTATTATTTATTTTTTTTGTAGGACACTTAATCCAACAGTAAAGAAGCAAGCACACTTAATCCAATAGACAGGCATCCTTCTCCAAAGAATCCCAAATGAAGTCGATTGCATCTGATCTCCATCGCCAAAACTTTAACAAACTTTTTGAAGGAGGCCCTTAAGATCTAAAGTGTAAGAAAGCAAGCGCATCCATTCAACGACAAAAAAGAATTGAGAGGAAACTTATAATTTTTTCTCTAATTCTTTTCCTATAAATGAAAATTATTCTTTTGTTGGAAACGAAAAATCACACACGCTCTCTCTATTATTCTATAATATTATGAAATTTAAAATATAATTATTACTTTCTTTATTTTTTTTTTTAAAAAAAATTTCATCTTTTTTTTTTAACTAACTTAAGTAGTTGGGTATTTTCCTTAAGTACGCAACAACGCTTGGCCAAGAGAACTAGAGAAACGAGGACTTAAAGTCCTTGGACTGAAGGAGCATCAAATTTGAAAGACTTTAAATATATTTATAATATTATGAATAAAAATAAAATAAAATAATTATAAATAATATGTTATATTATATTTTAGTCTTGAAAGAAAGCACAGGTGACATAATATTTATTTTACATATTAAAAAATATATAAATTAAAAAGTAGTAAGTCCATGTTAAAAAGTCAATATTGATATTATTGAATTTAAAATTTTATATTTTAAAAATATTAAATAAAGTGAAATGGAGAGATAAATATTGATAATAATTAGATTAGGAGAGGAACCCGATTTTAAGGTGAGGGGTTAAATGTTAAATTTTTTTTTTTAATTTTAATTTTAATTTTAAAGTTAAAATTATATTAAATTAAAATCTAATTAAGTAGAGTGTTAAAAGTTTGAAATGGTTAAATTATAAAAATATATATTTAAAAAATTAAATTATAAAAATTTATTATTAAATTTTTTTTTTAAAAAAAAAAAGAAGAAGAAGAGTCAAGTGAGCTACGCGCCAGTATATAAATATGTTGCGCATCGCGAGTTGGTTTGAAACTTGAAGAGCGAAGAGCAGTTGAAGCGACTGAGGACTGAGCAGACGATACAACTTCATCACCCAACCAGAGGAGGTACTCGAACACTTTCAGTTTTTCTTGTACGAGGGTTTTGATTTATTTCTTCTTACATTTTTAATGTTATTTTTGTTTTCTATTTGGGGATAAAGACAAACAGACGGAGGAGAAATGTCGGGAAAAGGAAAGAGAAAGGAGGAGGAGGAGTACGCGTCCGACGGAAGCGGTGATGGCCACTCGCGGCCCAAGAAGGCTTCCAAGACTGACTCCTCCGATGAATCCGATGACATTGTCGTCTGCGAGGTTATTGCTTTTTTCTTTTTCCTCTCAATTTTAGGGTTTATATACATGTTTGTTTGTAGGGTTTTAATTTATTCTTTTTATTTGATAAAACAATCAAGTTGATGCAAGGCTGAGTGGGTAAATGTGTTTGTAGATATCGAAGAATCGAAGAGTGTCGGTGAGGAATTGGCAAGGCAGGGTCTGGATTGATATTCGTGAGTTTTATTTTAAAGATGGCAAGCAATTTCCTGGCAAAAAAGGTTTTTCCTTTTTATTTTGTTGCTTTTGTATATATGATGCTTCTCTCAAATTTCTAATTACAGTTAGGGTTTTACTGTAGCTGTTTGAGCATTTGGTTACCTGTCAAAACCAGAGAAATTAGTAGATTAACCCAAGTACAATTAGGTTTTTTTTTTCTCTGATGCACTGAATGAACTTACAGATTAAGAGTTATTTGGACTTGAACTTAACCAAGTTCCAGAATAATATGGAAATGCTTAGTGTCTGTGTAAAAAATTAGATTTTGTAGTAAAGACTTAGGGTCCATTTAATAAGGAGGTATTGCGGAGTGAAAGCATCTAGATGTAGGGTGGAAGTTAGTGTTTCCCAAGCACTTTAGGTGTCTTGCTTCCGAGGCATAACAGAAGTATTTCTATGCCAAATGGACTCTGACATGTCTTTAGATATACACTGTTTTTATCTGCTATTGAATTAGTAGAACATAATATGGGTTTGCAAAGCAATCATGAACAGCCACTTTTTCTAACTAGTTAAATGAAATTGAAGAGATTATTTTCTTAGTAGTGTTGGTAATTCCAATCCACTGTCTTTCTCTCTCCATCATATGTAAGTCCTTGTATTAAAATTCACTTGGTCTGGGCTTGTCAATGAAGCGAAGGGTCTATAACTTGACACCTGTATCAGGTTGTCTTTTCCTAGTAATGCTCGTGCTTTTCATGAAAGAAACCTTTTTTAGAGCCTTTTATCGTTGCTAAACTACAAGTTTTTTCCTTGGTGTTTGACTTTTATGATAATTGCATGTTATGCACATTTAATGGTTTGGATTATGCTAAATCAAGAGTTATTAATTGTCAGAATTTCAGCCAAGAGTGTACAACAATGTAGTAAAGCAGCTGCACAGTTGAAATTCTGTACATTTTTATGAATGAAAACATACATTAAGAGTAATGATTTTCATTCAAAGTCTTAGAACATACATAAACGACTTTAAACCGTGTGTTTACTTTTCGGGAATGGGGAATCTAAATCAAATTGGAGAATGACCTTTGTTTACTTCCCCCCAAAAAAAAATTGAGAATGAAATGTGGGTAGTGGAGCTGTAGGGGGGTTCCACCACAATTTTGGAATGGGGATGGGAGCGACGACCCCAACCCTCCTTGGGAATAGAAATGGAGAGAAAAATTACTTATTTGTCCTCAGTTTAATTTTTTTTAAGAAAATTAATTATTATAATTTCAATGTATTATTATATTAAATATTATTCTTGGTAAACTAATATTTGATTAATTGATAACCAAAAAAAATTTGGGAACAAGAATGGGGGTGCTGGAACCTGTATGGGGCCTACCACAATTTGGGAATTGAAATGGGAGGATGGGAATGGCGAGCAAAATTATTGATTTTCCCTTAGCTTAATTGTCTTTTTTAATTATCTTTTAAAAAATTAATTATTATAATTCCAATATTATTATTATATCCAGTATTATTAATAATTTGTTAAATACAGTAAAACCTTGATAAAGTAATACTTGATAAATGTAACTTCGATAAAATAATGTTCTTTGTCGGTCCCGACTAGGGTTGGCATACTAAACTAATAATTCAATAAATTTATAAGATAATACATTATACATATTCTTTTATTTTCAATAAGACCCACATACTACATAAATTAATATACAACTAAATCTATATAATATATATAGGAAATATTCGTAAAATGTGCATAAAATAGAACAATGTAGTACATTGAACAATGGAAATTTATATTTAAAAAAAAAATAAAAACTTCTTTCGGAAAAAAATAAATTTTCATGAATTTTACTTATTTAAACAAAGTGCATAGAATATAGGTAGTTCGTAAAACGAAAATTTTAATTTGCTTAATTACAAAAAGGAGATATTAGATACAATATTTTGAAAAAATAAGAGATATCTTCACAAATCCATAATTTATTAATTAATTGATTAATTAATGTTCACTTAATCAATTATTATTTGTTTAATTAATATATTTTCCTTGGTCCCAAAGGTATTAATTTATCGAGGTTCTATTGTATAACATCAAATTATTATTATTATTATTATTAAATAATAATTATCATATACTAATTATTAAGGGCAATTAAGTATTGTCCTCCATTCCTATTCTCCCATTTCCATTCCCACAGAAGGTTGGGGGTTGTTACTCATTTCCCAAATTGTGGTGGTCCCACCGCTCCCAGTCCTACACCTAACCTTTTATTAGGTAAGTAAATAAGAATTGAAAAGGGTACGAACTGGATTAAGTTAGGTTTGGAGTGAGAATTGTTAAGTTTGGGTCATAGAAGAAGTTGAGCTTGGCTAATTTGATTTGAATTCAAATATACTCTGGATGCTTGGTTGTGTCATTTTTAATCATCTGTAATATCTTGTGCTTTATTTGTCAATAACTCATCTTATGCCTAAATTTTAGTTATGTCACATACGTGGTCATGCGCATTTTCACTGCCTCTTTGAATGTCTTCTTTTCAAAGTCTTACTTAACATGTCCATGGTCCATGCTCCATCTGCTTAAGAATGTTGTTCCTGTATAGGCTTTAGCTAATTATATTTAAGATTGCGAAGCTGTAAGTAGGTCTGCACTTTTTGTTAACATTGATTGACCTAAGTGTTTGTATTTTATTTCAGGTATATCTTTAAGTGTGGATCAGGTATGTGTCTCATGACATTGTGGTTTTCCTTAGTAGTCATGGATACAATTTGCTAATCTCATTTTCTTTTTCTCCCTTGTGTAGTGGAATATACTTCGGGATCATGTGGAGGAAATTGACAAGGCACTTAGCAATAATTAGAAGTATGTAGTCGATGCTTTTAAGTAACAGGTGGTTTTGTTGATGGTAGGTTCCTCCTTTATGGTAGTTAGAAACTTGACCGGTTATGGATGTTACAGTAGTTGCTTGGTAATGGTAACTGGATTTGTGTAAAATCCCTTGTCTGCAAAATGTTTTTGTGCAGTGGAGCCTCCCATTTTTGTGATATTTCCGAGTACTTGGAGTGATGAGTGCTTTTGAGTATTAACCATGTTCCATAAATCCTGACCTTGATAGCTGTTGGGACAGAGATCCCAATACTTATCCAAAAATCCACCCAAAAGTTGTGCATTGAAACATGATTATTGATTAATATTGCCATTTGTTCCCAATCTTGCCTTCTATGATTGATCCAGTGACAAGGATGAATGTTGAGTAGATATGTTAGTTGGTTTGTTATGCTTTGCTTGGGTAAATAATGTGGACATCTTAAGTAAAATTGACTCTAGATATTTGGAAAACTTTATCTCTGATAAATTTCAACAATTTTCAAAATGTCAGAGATTATTTATTTATTCTTTTTCAAGTTTTATGGAATGGTATTAGAATACCCCATGAAGGTAAGGAATTTGCATATTGTCAAAATCAGTAGAGCTTGCTTGTGATTAGATAAGAATAAATGGGAGAATGAAGTCAACAAGTGAACTTGTCTTATTATTTGCAAGATGATACAAATGTAGAAATTGAAAGGAGAGAAAAGAACCCAAAACAAAAGGAAAGTTTAGTATTTGCAATCATCGCTTTATCGTCCCGCTCACTACTCTTATTTGGGCCAAGTAATATCTGAGTAATGTTTCAGGCATACCTGTAGCCTCAATTCTTGTAAAAGTTTGATAAAATTATGAAATTAGTGGCTTATTTCTACCAAAACATATGTACTATTTAATAATAATTAGTTGCAGCATTCTCGTATACGTTTGGTCTTTTTGGGACTTGAAGTAACTCAACCTTAACCTCCTGCATAATGAGTGCATATGATGGAAAAGAATGTACAGCATTATCCAAAACTATATGGTCTAATCCTCCTTGAACTCTGGATTTGTTTGTTATGTAAGAAAATTGATCATTTACAGTTGCGAATAAGGTAGTTGGGAAGGCCAGGAATCTGTTTTCACCCTCGAGACAGATGTTGAGTCATTTTTCATGTATAATGAAAGAAGAAAGCAAACATAATTTGTGTCTCAAGGCATATGGACTTATAGGGGAAAGCATGATCAAACTAGAAGTCATGAAGGCAAATGTACATTTTTGTATGTATTAATAGTTACACTTGCCAGTATGGCATTGGAGTGGCCTACCCGAAGATGAATTATGAAAAATGTGTACCAGAGACGCATCACAAATAAATGAGAATACGATACAGTGAGTTTTTCATCCCTCAACGGATATTCAGTGTCTCCAGAGGCTTTAGACATTGTAATTTAAACAATAACCAATTGAGAGAGTTGTGATACACTCTCGACTAGCCTTCAAAACGTTTTGAGGAAACTCCTCTGAAGCATAAAGTGTCCCTATTCGGGTATTAGGATGCAGTAAAATACGTAGCAATGGGCGAAAAGAAGTCTTCATGAAAACAAAAGGCAAGTATATACTGTTGATACCTCTCCATAATATTGTTAAGGAGCAGGAACACTGAGAGATCCAACATCAAGAACTCGAGGCAATATCTGTAAACCACATGGCATTGAAGCATCAAGAAAAACTATCAAGACTGCATGCCAGATTAATTTGAATTGTAAAATACCGAACCTCTCCCAATCGGGCATTAATTTTCAACGAAGTCAAATCATCAGCCCGAGTGACTCCTACATTCACAATTGCAATAGCAGCACCTGCCTCACTGGTGGCCCTGTCAAAGTTAGAATTTAAAAGTCTATCAGCAGAAGATTGAATAAATTAGAAAACAAACTGTACAGGTTGATTCGTCATCCTTTTCTTTCAGTACATATATCTTATTCTAAGGGGAAAAACCTCACTTCCCTACATCAGTCTCTCAAAACTGCGTGGCCGAGGCTAAATGAAACTTAATTAGCCCCATCTTGCTTGCAACTGCAAGGTGACAAACAAGATATGTGCACAGGAAAAAAAGATATTGGTTATCCTTCGGATCTTTGCATTGAAAGCAACAACTTTCAATAGCATCTTCTCCTATAATGAGTTATCATCAAATGCTTTTCAGTCAAAATATAACTCAGTAATCATATTTTTACTTACCAGTGGCACTAATAAGAAATTAAGATAAAAGCATGAACAAGCCAAACAAACACATATAACTGCAGATTACGAGGATGCAATGTCCACATTCATTTGATGTCACCTAGCGAAACAGGACATATAGATGTATTATCTTAATTCTTTTAAGGATACATTTGCAATTGGTCAATAGCATTAATTCATGTCACAGATACAGTTGATTCTTTTCTTCAGTCTCCTAACAGGTCAACAAATGTTGAGTCCATCATTGTTTACACAACTGAAATATGAAAAGCAAGTATAAATAAATACAGATACCTCTTTATAAAGGTATTATGTAAACAGTAGATATTCTAGATTTAATTTAAAAAAAACTAAATTAAACAAAACTAAAATATACAAAAAAAAAACTTGTAGCACTTAAATGTGCAGTACAAAGTAATACAATTACCTGACAAGGCGGTAGGCAGACATAGTCATCAAAGATGAACCTAGTATGAGGAAAGCATCACATCCTTTGGCAGCCTCCATTGCTTTATCAGCCCTATCCTTGGGGACATTGTCACCAAAGAAGACAACCTTCAACATTATCATGCATGGGAAACAAAAGAGAAAAGGTAAAAAATAAGAAAGTCTCTCGGCAATTCATTTTCAAAGGTAATCTGATAGAAATCCCAACACATGATTGCTGAGTACTTAAAAAAGAAAAAGAATGAGGTCCAAGCATCATACAATGTTTTCTTGATTGAAATAATGAAATGATTTTACCAAAAATACGTTAATATCTTATACTTCCACTTCACAGCCTGAGATATCTAACCATTTACTGCACATTGAACAAAGCATGGGACGGTCATGTGGGACAAACACTATGTTCAGGCTTATCATATGAAATTTTAGTTTAAAAACAAAGATTATAGATCAACGAGCTAGATTAAAAAGATTTTTAACTCTGAAAGTGTTAAGGCTTCTCATACAAAATTTTAGGCTTTTCATATGCTTTTATCATACCAACGATGCTAAAAAACAAATTCAATGAACCTCCAAGTAAGAATGTTATGACACTTTGCCATCACAACTATAGGCACCTTAGTGTTACATTCATGATCCCCAAGTGCCAGTAAATTTGAAAATGCAGTTAAGCTTCTCCCACTTTGGCTATTTATAGTGTGATAACACAATAGTTGATGTTCATTCAGTATGCCTTTTCATCATTATCATTGTCAGCTCCTAGTCAAAAGAAGCAATGATTTTCTCAAGGATTGAGGGTATAAATAACAAATTCATAAAACTTAAAATTCTTACATCAGGCTTGAGCACTCCATTGCACTTTTGACATGTGGGAATGTGGAACTCCTCCTCCCAAAATTTCTCATCAATCTCAATATCACCATCAGGCCTTTGCTTCATGCCAAAGCTCTTGTCTGATCCTGGGCTACCATAGTCCAAGCTTTCAATTGCTTCTGCCCACTGTACTAAAGATTCTAACTTATCCATCATTCATCCGAACAAGCAATCCAGAATGAATCTAAGAGCATATACTTGGGTATGAAGAACATAATAGCCCACTCCAAATTTCATTTTCAAAAAAAAAATTTTTTTTTTAAAATAGGGGAGAAAGAGAGAGAGAGCAACCAATAATGATGCAAGGACAGTTCATTATCCTTGTACAAAGTCAGTCTGACTTTGTTTAGTAACCAATTATTTTGGTTTACATACAACAGCTTTTCATTTTATTCTATACTTTAAAAAATTTAACATTGGTCATGTATGTTTTTGGCTAACTCATCCCGATAATTGAAAATCAAGTTTTAAATCAAGAGGTTTTGCATCAACTCAAATAAGTATATTATCAAATTTCCAAAATATAAATTGTTCATTCCTAATTAAGATTTCAACATCATGAGAAAAGAAAAGCTTAAAAACTATCGTGTATGAATCAGATACCTGACTCCCAACTTAACAAAAAAAACAATATGGTAAAATAAGAATTAATCTATTCCAATGTCTCACGTGACTGCAGTTAATCAGTTTTCTCATAAATAGATATAAAATCCAAAGTATAAAAAGAGTTTAGAATCCTAAAATATTTTTATTCACTATGACTTGGAGGTCATTCAAACTTTCCTCTTCAGCTTTATGCAGAATAGCCAACTAGCAATTCAGATTAGCAGCAAAAGGTAAAGGAACACCAACCTTTGGATTACGTTCCTTCACTTGGTCCTGAAATGAATTCCGGCAGAAGGAAAAACCACAATTTAAACAGATAACAGTATATACAGTTCCATGTAATTCTAGTGGATTGCTCCCAGCACGATGATGCAATCTAAAAAAATATATTGATAAGTTAGAACACTCGTCTTGTAATGGCACCAGCCAAGTTTCCCAAATAATGGATGAAGGGTAAATGGCCAATTACCTGTCAACATTTTGTGTAACCATGAAATCTATCCTGCCAGCTTTTTCCAGAGATGCTAAAGAGGCATGAGCAGGACTAGGCTGTGCTGCAATAAATCGTCTCCAACCGGCATAGCTCCTTGCCCAATAACGCCTACGAGCCCGACTTGAGCGAACAAATTCCTGAAGCATAAAATTAACAAAACCAAAGTTAAAACAAAGAGTTCCTAAAAAGAATATTTATAGTATGCAGTACCTAACCATTTTGATCAACTAGCCCTATATAGGCTAAAAAATAATTTGGTATATTTTGATTAATGACTAATAACTAGTTCAATATATTTTTTAAGTGAAACCTTCAAACATCAGATATTTGAACCTTAATGGGAAAAGAAATGCTAAAGAAGCAAGAAATCACAGACATGCCTTAGATCACCTGATGGGTAATGGGTTTAAATCCAGAACTGTAAGCTCCATTTGGGCTGCCAAAAGATAATTAGAGAGTAACTATTATTACTAAAAGAACAGGAGGACAAACATAATACCATCTTTAAAGAAAATAAAAAAATTAAAGCATCACGCAAATCATGTTTGGTATATGATATCCTTTGAAAGAAAATTAAATAAATAAGTTTGGTTGATGATACTATTTTGATTTCAACAAGAAACTCAACAGAAACAACTGAGAGATATAATTGTAAAGCACACGTCATTTTGACTCGGCCAAGGTATGCTTATTCAAAGTCCAAAAACTTAACCAGCAAGAGATACCCTGAGACATAAACAACAAATTTCAACTGCAGAGCTAATCCACAACACAGCAACAGCATATTTTATATACATAATTTAGTAAGCAGATAAATGAAAATAGTAATAAGCACATGAACGCATTCAAAAGAAAAATGGATGAAAATTTTTTACTTTGAAAGTAAATCATAACCACTTATGTCAACGTAAACAAATAGATCATGCAGATAGATTTGTTTTTCTTACTAAAAATACTACAATACAACATGTGATATAGCGTCTGTAAATGATTATACAAACTTTTAATACCTAAGAAGCTCAGACTTACAACATTTACATATGAATAGAAAGGGTGAGTGCTTAACAGTCAACAATAAATAAAGTGAATGCCAAAAACTGGCAGAACACTGGTTTAGCAACAATCATTTATGAGCTGCCAATATAGCAGATAGGAAAGGGTAGCAAGGTCTGAAAAGAATAACAGAATATAGACATGCTTAAAAATTGAGAGTTATAGCAACTAAATACTTAAATGAAGTTACACAGAGAATTTACTTGCAAAAAGATTTTACTTGTGAAGGTACGCAATGCTACCATATATGGGAGAAAATCTAGGTAATAATATCCTATAAGGTCATTCAAGAAACTCAAGATGAGATTAAAAAAAAAACCTTCTATAATCAGGGATTCCGCATTCTGTGCTAATTCCAGCTCCAGTCAATACCATGAGCTTGGTACTGCAGAACATAAATAACGAATATAGATTATTTGCAAATAATCTTCATAAAAAAAGGCATCACATATGCAACACGTGATTCTAAGGTAAAACTACATATATGAAAATGCCTAAAATAGACCTTTCATCAAAAATCTGATACAATTTGTTGACATCTTCAATACTTGGAGGATCTGCATCAGGAACCACCTTCTTGTCCCTCAAAAACTTTGGAGGTGCCTTTTCTTCATTTCTAGATGATAACCCAGGAACCGCAATTCGACAAGATGTTTGTACATACTTTACAGAGCCTCGAAGAGGCATGACAACCCCTTTTCCTTTGCCTGGCAATTGCCATGCTTTGGCACATGATTGAACAATATCTATAACAAAGAAGTGTTCAAAGAGCAGATGAATGCTAGATAATGCCAGCAAGGTAACTTAAGATAATTTAAGAAAGTACTAAAAGACAAAGAAACACACTTGCCTGTCCTAATCACTCCAAGCATTCCACTTGAATTTCTGGTAGCCTGAATATGAAAAATAGAGATAGTTCTTATTAAAAACTCCAAATTGCAACCAATAACAGCCTTTCGTAGAATTTTGAAAGGAATATTTGCAGAGCAACTATTAAATAAAGCCCATTTCCCACTTCCAGTCTTAGAAAATAAACAAGAAGCAGAATTTTGATAAAATAAAAATGAACGAGCAAAGCAATACGCTGATTTCATTAATGTAACAAAATGGAGTAAATATCTGCCTTTACATATAGTCTGGACATACCCAAATAAGAAAATAGAAAGAAAAAAAAAACCAAATTCATACGTATTTGAGAAGAGCAATTCTCAATGCGAAAATTCCCAAGAATTATATTTCAATTCTCTTGTATAAGGTGACGGACAGAATAAGAAAGAGAGGAGACTTACTGATAATAAGAGCGAAGGCAAATGCATAATTATAAAATTCGATTCAGTTTGCCTTGAAAATGGACGTGAATAATTTATAAATAATAATAAATTTGCTATGTTGGGTTTGTTGTCTGAACGTAGCTGATTTGCCTACCGCTCGTATCTCCGAAACATTTTTCTCTTTCTGGTTTTTCAGTCCCGGCCCCTGATTTGTTGCATTTTCTCATTTCAGGACTTAATTTGAGATTGTTTTCTCACATAAGCCGCCAGGCACTATCACATTGTGCTAAGAATTTTCTAATAAGATTGAATTGATTGCTAACTATAAACCTAAAAATGATGAAGCAAATTACATTTTTGTTTTTGCAGCTTCTAATAACGAATTTTTATCTTCCACTAATGCGGTTTGATGGAAGGTATTTCAAGTAGATAAAATGATGATTTAGATTTAAGTCTGTAGAGTGAGTAAGTATTTTTTATTATATTATAAAATTCGATGCCTCGTGATTTAGATTTAAGTTTCACTTGGCTGTTGTTGCAATGCTACTTGGCAATGGTGCAAGTGGTAGGTGTGGCTGTGGTAGAGGAGGTGATAATGGCTAATAACGATTGAGAGTGGTTGAAATGAGTTGTTTGAGAGTGTTGGAGTTTGTAAAAATTGAAGGAGTGAAGAAAAAAGAGAAAAAATTTAGAGTTTTTAGAATTTTATACTTTTAAATTATTTATTTAAAATTTAATTATTAAAATGACTTAATTATAATTTTTTCAATAACTTTAAAAAAATTATTCTTAAATGGTTGACTATTGCTACTAATTTTTTAAATTCGTTAGTGATATTGAAATTAGGTCATATTTAGAAGGTATTTAAGATAATATTTTAAAATTTTATGAAGGTAAAGAATTAAGAATACAACTAACACGTTTAGAATATAGGAGTTTATTCTTAAGTGCAGGATTATCGAAGAAATAAATAATTGATGAGAACGAGGTCGATCCACATGGAAGTAGAATTAAAATTATAAATTATAAATATTTTTAAGACAATTAATACAGTATAAGATGTTTGTAAATATTAATTCAATTAACCAATTCAAATAAAAGTTAAGGTTATGTGGATTCACTCTTAGCATAAAAAGTAAAATATATTTAACTCTTTTTATAATTCAATTGGAATCCTCACACAAAGGAGATTCTAACAGAAAAATGTAACAATTAAAATTCATCATCATTTATATATTGATTAGTATTTATTTCTTTCAATTATTATACACCAAATCTTATAAACGGGTTCAAGTATTTATTATGTCAATCTTTATATTTGTCTACAATAAATCAAGACTCCTACTTTATAAGAAATGTTATATACACAAAATATTGTAAATGGTTTCAAGAATTTATTGTGCCAAGTATAAAATTTGTCAATAATAAATCAAGAATCACCACTTTAGAAGAAATGGTATTAATTCTACAAGAAAAATAAATACATCATATATAAATTTACATAACTTAAGAATGAAACATTAAATTCATGAATAAGTGTTAAACATATCTTATTACCTTATCAAGAGCTTCACCCTTTCACCTTAGTATAAAGAAAATTATTTAAACATAATAAAACTAAAGAAATGGAATAAGAAATAATATGACTTAATAGTAAATAAGAGAAATAATATTACAAAGAAATGAATACAAAGGATAAGTATTTTGAACTAAATTTTAACTTTCTAATTACATGCTTTAGGCATAAACAAGCCACCTATTTATAGAAAAATATGGATAAATCGAGACAAATTTGGAGGGAACCACTTGGATGATGGAAGTCAAGTATGGTGGCAAAATAATTTGCATTGATTATTACAAAGGCACCCACTTGATTATCCAATTTAAAATTAATGTGATCCGAATTAGCTGTCACTCAAAACATTAAAGTTGTAGATAAGTCTCTTATCTTTTTAAATTGAGTTGTCTCATACATATTAGATACGTATTGGTATAGTTATGAGCTAAATAATGATGACTGTTCAAACTAGGCCTGTACTACAGATCAGTTCTATTCTAGGCTATTTTCACCCTCTAAACACTCGAATTTCAAATGCTTTGTGAAATACAATATGTTAGCCCATTGAGTCAACTCTTCACAAGATCAAGAATCACTCCAATTGGATCTTTAGGTAGAAAGCTATGCCTATTTTACCGAACCTACTACAAAATAGTTAAAAGATAATTATGTACAATATTGTAAACATACTTAAATTAAAAAAATTAAATACACTAATAATACAAAACAATGATGTAAAAATCTTATTAAATGTGTAATTTCAAGTGTTCATCAATAACAAATTAAAAATAAAAAATTAAGGATAATAGACGAAAAAGCAACCCTAATTCTTTCCTCCCTTTATTTCGCAAGCAATTATTTAATTTTCTTTTAAATTGTCGGGCGAGCAAATAATTTTTTATCTTCAGTCTAGTAATCAAAACGAATTCTTTTAAAAAAAAATCAGATGTGATTTTTTCTAATGTGAAACCACATCTCCTCATACAAATTGAAAATCTCCACATGATATGTGTAATTTAAAATTATATTTTGGCTCCATTTATCTTAGGAATTGTTTGTTTTAAAGTAATTTCAGAGTCATTTATGCTTTCAATGTTGTTTTTTTACAAGGTTAATCACGAAAAAGTAGAAATTGGAGCAAACACAATCGAATTGGATGCCAAAAAGCCCAAGGAGTTAAGAAAAGTGATGAATGCCTTAACTTTCATTATCCGAATGCTCTAGTGTTCATCTAAGATAATGAACGCCATAGCTTTGTGATTTTTAAACATCGTGGCGTAAATTTTAAAGCAATCAATGCCCTCACATTCTAGGAGAATGCCACAACATTTAGAATGCCCCCATGTTGAAGATTTGAACGCTGTGGTGTTAAGGCGACATTTTGGAGAACATCCCTTCATTTAAAGTAGAACGCCACAACTTTGGGACTTTTTCTGCACCATATAAAAGTTTACTTTTTGAGCTCTTGAGGTGGCTTGGCCGACCCCAAACCTAACCTATTTTTCTCAACCCCTAACACACTTTTAACTTAAAAAATATTTTACATTGAGCAAAAATAACATTTAAAGCTATTTCAGAGATGGATTACACAAGATCAAGAGCACATTGGCTAATCATTAAGGATTCAACCAACATCAAGTATTGAGTGGAGATCATGTTGTCTACATAATATTCGGTTTGATGTGGTTGTATTATGATTATATTGTATTTAGCCATAAAACTTTTATCATGTTGATTTAATTTTGTTATCTAAGATTATAGTTTCAACTTAATATGTGTACTTGATTTATTTAATCTCATTATTATGAACTCGGTTTATTAATCAATTTATTTGTTCTAAATGCTTTCAATATACTAGACTAGTTGTTGGATGATTAATGAGCATTAGGATAAACTAGAAAAATGCATCTTAGTTTTTAGCCATAAACAAATTAATACATGATTGTCGAGTAGTATCTGCAGGTTTCAATATAGGATATGAATATACTTATATGACATGTACGGTTAATACTATTAGGATTTGTACTTACGTGCCATCACATCTTGTATGAATATTTTATTTTAATATTTATAAAACAGGTATTTTATTAAATTGCTAATTATATTTATTAAATGGTAAGATGCTTGTAACGTTATAGACATTGTATGACCTGAAGGAGTTCAGATTTAGTCTAAAGTAGTTGAAACCAGCACTAAAAGTTAACAATAGTAAAAGTTATAAATGCTAAAAGTCAGCACTGCTAAGAGTTAGTAGGTTATAAGAGTCGGCATAATCTAAGGAGTTAGAACCATATTTGAAATAGGACAAAGACCTAAGAATATACTAGTAATAATGTATTTATAAAGAGTTGCAAATGGAGTTAAGAAATGCCATTATGCAGTTTGTTCTCAAACACTATGTTCCTGATCTATTTTACCTATGCGGGTCTATCGGTGAAACTTTTTTATATAGATTAGTGTATATCTACATCTAAATAGTTCAGATAGTTAGTCTTAGCAGACCATTGATTGTGATGCTATAATAGCTAAGCGCAAGCGTACTCTATCGTATCAAGTAATATAGGATTTTAAGTCTAAGTATCGATTCCACATGGACTATACGATCTAATTCTATAAATCAAATACTAAAATTGTACCCACTTAACTTTTATTCAAGAAACAAAAATCTAGAATTTATTTAACTAATTTAATTATCTCAATTAACTAAACAAAAGTAAAGAGTAGAATTCACAAATAAAGAATCTAGGGTTTTGACTCGTCCTCTAGTATTTCATTGGACTCATTAACCACTTAGTTAATCTTTTAATACCAATTGATTAGCTTAGATACTAATCTCCTCACAAGCCTCTATCGATGGTCAAATGACTATATTACGCATTCTAACAATCACCTATATGTCTATGGTAATCAAATCAGAATGTAATTCATTAAGATCAAGTCTAAATTATACCATACATGCCACCTAGGTATATGTCTATCCTAGATGGAACTCATAGTTGTTACCCTATGATCATGCATCATACTATCCTAGTGTCATGCCCAAAATATTCTCAGGCAATTCATCGAACAGTTGAAGAATTAAGTCCATGACACTAGGCTAAACATATGAATTTCTCTGTCGAGTTCATCATGGTTCCTTAATCATTCAAAATATTGACCAGGTATAATGAAAGCATTAAACACAAGATAGAATGAATCAATTAAATTTATCAAGTTCATAAACTAAAATTTAACACAATCCAAATCCATAATAGGTTCACATAGTCTAACCCTAAATGAATAAATTAACCCATCACAAAACTAAAAGTATCAAACCAATTCATAAAGATCAATAAGAACAGGAACATAATGATAAAGAAAGAGAAGAAAAACTAATCAAAGTGACTTCTTGATGTGCTTCTCCCTTAATCTTGATTTGAAGCTTGAATCTTGATCTTGGTTCTTCAATATTTAGCTTTGATATTTGATTTTGTGTTGTGAATTCTCTCTAAGTTTTTGCCTGTTTTCTCTCCTTTTTTTTTCTTAGGATTTTTGGCATTCTATTTATAAGTTTTTTATTTAAAATACTGTTTACGAATTACTGTAGCAAAAATACTATTAACTGGTTACTGTTTATCAGGGTACTGTTCACCGCCATGAGTGCCGCGTTGCTCAGCTACTGATTTGGGAGCTGCGACACTCAGTTGCTGGATGTATTTTGAGCGTAAATTCTTCGTTTAACGTCCGATTCGCCTTCTGTTTGTTCCTATGCGTAACATTTTCCATAGTACATCTATTTATGATAAAAAAAAATTAAATAGCCAAATATTTATGATTTGAAGAAAAATATGAAAGTTGAGTACAAATCATACTAGTGCTTTTATGCCCCTATCAACCATGAGCTTAGTGGAAGCTCGTATGGGCATAGAGTATTCAATCTGAACTAAATACTAAACAGACTTATAAGAACCTCCAATAAACATCCCATGAAGCTGACAATAACAAATCATTTCGAGTTGAGAAGTATTTGTGGTCATTTGACTTAAGCGCCACAATGGAATTGTGACTGATCCATCATACTTTGGTTCCATGGATGTCAGAGACATGGAGTCCAATATGTATAGATATGAGATCCGTCAACTTATATGGGTGAGTTGTATATTCGAATGCTCCGAAATTGTATCTTAGAAAGTCTTATGGCCATAAGTAGTAAACCCGAGAAAAGAGTTTTTTGCTAGGTTAAATAATATTGTAAAAGTATTTAGATATATTATTTATCAAGATACAAATCTGGAGATAAGTTCACGAATTAGCATATAGGAATTTGATAGTAATGATCTATATCCCTGCTCTTCTAAGATATAAATGACGAAAGGATTATATGTATACGTTATGACCTCAACTTGTATGGTATAACGTACTGATTTGTAATATCTATGACGTGTGTATAAGACATCGATCATAGAGTCATAGAAGAGTTTCATTCGAAAAATTGGGCATAGACCTAGGGAGTCATGTAATATGAAGTGTACTCATTGTGCACTGGGGTAATATACCAAATTGAATAGTTTAATTTATTAAATTCTTGCAAATTGAACATTTATTTTAAAATCTCTCGGGATGTGCACTTGTCAAGTGTTAAGTACATCAATTAAGTAACAATAGTTATTAACCAGTAGATGATGACAAATGACACATTGTAAGTCATTCATTATTTGACTTTAAATTCAATAAATTATTATTATGCCTTTACTTGTATGACAAGCAATGTCCAAATGAGTTGCTCATGTTTATTTTGAATTAATTAATAATGTGTTAGATATTATATTTCATAAGTCAAACAAATGTTTAAATATTAATCAAATACATGTGTTTAATAAGATTAAAAAAAATATTAAACATGAATGATGGCTTAAAGAATGTTGGCCATGCATGGTAGGGTTGGCTCCTTGACTTTACAATTGGATGAAAATGAAACAAATGAGTTATAAAGTGAATGAAAGTGTTTCATTGCTTTGTGGTCATTTGGCTCGGCATGTCATATATTTATTTGTTTAATATAGACAAATGGAAAACATAGGGATGGCTTAAGAGAATGCAAGCCATGCATAGTGGGGTCAAAACTTGACTTTGCAAATGGAGGAAAAATAGGCTATAAGAATGAAATTGTTTCATTGCTTATGTTTTTGTTGGTTCGACCATTCAAAAGAGAATTGGAGAGCATTGTTTTTTCAAGTGTTGCAGACATCTATTCTCTGTTATGGTCGGCCATTAAAGCTTTGGAATTTGCTTTTTATAGTTCAAGTGCTAAACAATCAAAAACAAGTTCATTGCTTAACTAAATAATTTAAGTGTTAAAGTTAGTAATTAAGAGTTAATCAAAGTATTTAATTGTTAAACATAATGCTGGTATGGGGTTGTTATTGTAGATACTTAAACCTACCTTAATTGAGTAATATAAATGCCACCGAGTACAATTCAAGGCGAGATCAAGTATCAAACTTTAATTTCAAAGACTTGAAAAGTGAACACACAATCTTTGTTTTTCATTAAAGTAATAAGATTTAAATTATGTGTTTATTGCACTAAAGGATTAGATTTCCTTCTTTCGTTATAATTAATTTGTGTATGAGATGCATAAATTTTGTTATAATGAACACATAGCACATGTATGCACCATAGTGAATTAGCACGCTATTAATTGGTATCAGAGTATGTTTGTGTGTTGATTGGATGTTTGAAGTGATAATTGTGTAATTTGAGACATCTCGGCGTTGCGGGTGATGCATTTCAAGTGCTAAATGAAAAATCAGAAGACGGCAACTAGGATGCTACGATGGTGAAATTTTAGCATCGTGGCACTAAGGCCTTCTAGGCTTCAACGTCGTAGTGCTAGATGATGAGTGCCGCGGCACTAGGGTTTTCAGGCCCCAATGCCCCAGTACTCAAGGCTTAGCGCTTTACTTCAGTGCCGCAGCACTGAAAGGCTAGTACTACAGCGTTAGGGGCACTGTCTCCAGCATCGTGACGCTAACACTGTTCACTCCATAATTTTTTTAAGAAAATTGTTTAAAATAAAAACATGTACATAAGGTTTCTAAGATGCAATAATAAGAGTTATTATGCTGCATTATCAATCAGGATAATTTGTTTGTGCTAGAAACCACAATGGGAATCCTATTGGTGAGGATTAGTTATGCTTGCACAAAATAAATGACTGATTGAGAATCAACTCTTCATGAGATGATGACCAGTGTTCAAAAATCTCTTTTAATTGGATTAAATAGTATTACATTATAAGATAATATTTTACAATGGTTCGTGTTGTCAATACAATATTAGACGTGTCATATCGATCTTTTTCAATATTGCTAAAGTGTAAGGGATTTGATTGATGTGATTTGGACTATACCGGTTAAATATGAGTGAGTCAAATTAATGCGAAAATATTACCCTAGATCGCTAAAGTGTGCGGGTAGTATCAGTAACATATGTTTGATCATTGACAAGTTAATCTAGAATACACTTACCTTAGATCACTAAAGTGTACGGATAAAGTGTATTTATGATCAGTAGTAAGAGTTGCACGAGATGCAATTGACAAAAGTTGTTTACCTATTAGGTTTACAAAGGCCAAGATCACTAAAGTGTGTAGCTGGAGTAAAATTTCAATGGGTCCACTTTCCACAGTATAGTTTAAAGAGTTTAAATTATCATTATTTCGTTTGAGATATTAAAAGGATTAAGTAAAGCAATGGGACGACGTCTTTAGATTATAAATGTATAATTGTTATATTCATGATCAAAATGTTATTTTATTCACTGTTAAAATATTATACTGACATATTTTATTTGTCTTGTAAAGATTAAATGGCTTCAAGCAACCTCTTGGTGAGCATACTTGATTTACACCAACTCAAAGGTGTTGAGAACTATGCTAAATGGCTGATGAATCTCAAAATCGTTCTAGATTTTGAAAAGTTAGGATATGTAATTGATTGGTCTCTGGCCTCGAGATGTTTATGATGATGCCTCCCTAGAGGAGAAGGAGACATACAAGAACTGGTTGGATGATAATTTCAAAGTAAAATCCTACATTCTTACCTCGATGTTTACGGAGCTGTAGAGAGCATGTCCACATGGATAATGCTAATAGTATTATGCTCTATCTGAAAAAGTTATGTGGCAACATACCTTAGATCAAGATATACCAGGTTGCAAATTGCTCTTTCAAGCTAGAATCCTTAAAGCCAGTTCCCATGTCCTCAAGATAATTAGATATATCGAGAGGTTAGAGACGATGAATATAGTACTGAATAATTCATTAGGGAATAGTTTGATTCTCCAGGTGTTTCTTGGGTCATTCACATAGTTCATCATGAACTTCAATATGATTGACCCCTACTTATGCTGATCTTCATAACATGCTTAAGACAGCACAAGAAGACATGAAGAAAAGGGGCACGATCCTCTATTTTCATGGTACTTCACCTTCTATCTTAAGGACTTTTGGGAAGTCCAAAGAGAAGAAAAAAAATAAGGTGAAGCAAACACCCAACATAGGTTCTCAAAAGCGATACGCTACTCACTCTATATTACTTGTTCATAATAGTGTACACTTACGCATAGGAATCGCTTCAAGTGAATACCACCTCATGCAACAAAATCTCATGGACTAAAATACTGAAAAAAGTAATTGTGATTATGTCATATTACTAGGGTGCATGTATGTGTCATGTGTTCATCATATTATAATTTATGCATCTCATACATATATATTGTACAGTGGAACTGGAAATCTAATTTTCTAGTGCAATAAACATATTTAAATTTAATTTTTTTTATTACATTAATAAAATTAAGATTGAGAATCATCTTGTTAAGCCTTTGGGTCAAAACTGGAGTCCACCACGAAGTACACTCATTGATAATTTTAGGATCCAACTTGGATGGGTTTGAATTTGTAGAATAGCAACTCTAATTTTCAACAATAGTGTTTAACTTTTAAATACTAATTTTGGTTAAACACTTTAACCTACTTTAAACTCTTTAAATTTGGATTATTAGAACACTTTAACTAATTATATTTATTTCAAAACAATAAAATTATTTTATTCATTCAACACTCGAACAAACAAAAAAAAACTTATCTTGCTCTTGTTCATTGCTAGCCATATGCTTGAATGAAGAAGAAAATAAAAGGTATTTCAAAAGGCAACTCTTGCCTAAGAAAATACAAAGCCCTCATCTTCTTTTTTTTTTGCCGAACCAAAAAGTATCCAAAATGAAAACCACTTTTTTATTTTATTCATTTCTCTTTTTTTATTTCAACACATGCCCTATTAAGCATCCAAACCCATGCCTTAGCCATTTTCTTGTCTTATTGTTTCTTTTATTGACTAAACAAAATAAGCAAAATACTTTTGCATTAACAATTATTGGCCGACTAATTATAAAATTAAATGAAACCAAGTTTTTCAATTTTGTTTTATAAACTTTTAATGGTCAAGGCAAGGCCACCATACTTTACCTAATCCATTTCCCTTTGTTTCTTTTTTTTTTTGACTTAATGACAATAATATTAATTATTTTATTTATTTAAAATAAATTTGTTTGTCTTACAAGTAAGCTCATTTTAATTATTTATAAGTCAAATAATTAAGGGTTCAAATTATGCCACTTGTCATCATCTTATTTGTCAACAACTCTTATTAAATAATTAATGTACTTAACACTTAAATCTTGACAAGTGCACAACCAAAAGGATCCTGAAACAAATATCTAATTTGCTGAAATTGATTGGATTGAACTATTCAATTTAGTATATTGTTCTAGTGTGCAACGAATACATTTTATATTGTGGGACTCCTTAGGTTCATGCCCAGTTTGTCAAATAAAACTCTTCCACAAGTTCGTGAACAATGCCTCACGCACGCATTACGGATATTACAAAGTAGCGCGTTAGACCACACAAGCTGAGATTATAATATATTTGTATAATCTATCCGTCATATATATCATGAAAGAGTAGAGATATAAATCATCACTGTCAAATTTCTATGTGCTCAACCATGAATAATATTCGCAAATACTTTTATAATATTATTTAACCCTACGAAAAACTCTTTTTCGGGATTTACGCTTGTGGCTATAAAACTTCTTGAAATACAATCTTGGAGCATTAGAATATATAACTTATCTATATGAGCTGACGAATCCCATATCTATGCACATCGGACTCTATAAGTCTCGGACCATATCTAAGGACATGCAGTGACCATAAAAAGTCTTTGACATCTGTGAAATCAAACTATAGTGGATCACTCACAAACCCACCGTGGCGCTTGATGCAATATTTTTATATCTTAAATTGAGTGCAAGTATACACTATCGTATGCAAGTAATAAAGGGACTAAATAAGTCAGATGTCGAACCCACAAGGATAATTTCTTCTTTTTTTAACCAATTACTAAAATTATGTCTTCCTAATAATTATTTAAAAAAATAAAAATCTAAGAATGAATGTAGAAAATATAAAATCAATGACACAATATAAAGAGAATTAGGTAATAGCAATGTAGAGAAAACCTAGGATTAATACTATCCCTCAATATGCTTTCTAATGATTAATCTCTAATATTTAACTCCTTTAGTCTTTGTTATTGATCAAGATACTAATGTATTCACAAGCCTATTCTAAGGTTATGCAAGTATACCTTAATTTACCAAATACCTATATTCCTATTGTACTTGTAATAAATTAATATTCATTAAGATTAGGTATTGTTGATCATACATGCCAATTAGGTATATTCCTATCCTAAATTGAAACTTGCATATGCAACATTGAATGTTACTCTACAATCATGCATCAAATTACCTAGATCTAAATATTATGATTCATCTTTCGAGTTTATCAATAATATTACCAACTCATTCACCATATATTGGCCAGATATATTGAAGTATTAAGATCAAGTAATTTGAATATCAAAAAACTAAGTTTATTAAATATTAAAAAGATATGGCAATTAAGCACACATATTGAGTTCAAGTATTAACCCTAAAAATAATTTTAGCTCATGGCTACAAGAGAACAGTAGTAAAAATAATAATAAATCATGATACAATCAATAGCAAACCGATATAGACATCAAGTTGCTCTTAATTGCGCTGCCTAAGATACTCTTGATGGCGAAGAACGCCTTGAATCTCTCTCTAAAGTTGCTTCAATTAAACTCCTATTGCGCTCTAAGACTAGTGCTCTGTATTCTTGGTGCTCTTGAATTGCTCTAGGTTGCTCTTGGATGTTCTAGGATGATTCTTAAGGGTTGAGAACGAGTGACTTTTTATAGGGATTGATATAAGCTTGAAAATCTTAATTCTTGTTGGACTAGGACTCGCGATACTGCTGGGGCGCTATACTTCTGTTGTTGGGGTGCTGCGTGTAAAAGGCATCACCGCTGAAGCGGTGGGTTGATGGCACTGGGGCGCTGTCCCATCGCTGGCGTGGTGAAGACATGGCGCTGGGGCGCCAGATGCGACTTAACCAGGTTGTTTTTTATTTCGATCACTGTTCCAGAGCTGGGGCTATAATCCTCGTGGCGCTGGAGCGCTGGACACATACTTTAAAAAGTTTACATTTTAGTCCCTATTTTTGCTCTTTCTGCGTCCTTTCTTTAAATTTTGTTCAAGTCTCTATAAATAACAATAATGCACATAAATAGCCATCTATTCTCATAAAATAATAAAATATCGATAATAAAAACATGAAAAAATATATGATAAATTTGCCCTTATCAGCGCTTAGGTCAAGGGATCACAAATACTACTTTAACTCGAGAATATCGTTCATTGACGGCTTTATGAGATGTCTATTGGAGGTCCTTATGAGTCTGTTCAGTACTCAGTCCTCACTGAATACTCGTATGCCTATATGAGCTTCCACTAAACTCATGATTTGCTAAGACTTACCATCTGAACCATTCAGATATAGACATATACTGATCTATATAAAATATTTTCACCGACAGACTTGCATCAATAAAAGTAGATTAGGAACATAATGTTTGAGAACATACTTGTATAATGATAGTTTTTAGTACTATTCGCAACTCTTTACAACTATGTCATTATTAATATATTATTAGGTTTTGTCCAATTTTAGACAAGACTCTAACTCATTAGATTTTGACGCTTATAACGTGCTAACTCTTAACACTGCTAACTCTTAGCACTTATAACTATTAACATTGCTAACTTTTAACACTAATCTAAACTCATTTAGACCAAATCTAAATTTCTTAAATCATACAATACCTAAAATGTTACAAGCATCTTGTTATGTATAATAATATTAACAGTTTTATTTGAAATGTCTATTGTATAAAGATTAATAATTAATATTCATACAATGTTGGAATAACACATAAGTACCATCTTGAACAGAAATATTGTGCATATCCAAAAAATGCCCCATACAAGTTTGTCTAAACAACTCACTCTGATTATGCATCAATTTTCATCTTATAATATTCAAGGCTCACCTTTTTGAATAATACGTAATAAATGTGCAAAAGAATTTATTCTTCAAAATTTTATATCATGTTAAGACGGTATTTTTCTTACAAAAATACGCAAAAAAATACAATTAAAATAATTCTTTAATAAATAATAAATATACATATTAAATTAAATAACTTCAAATAAACATATATATCAAACAAATAATCATTGAATTCATTCTTCAAAATTCTATATCATGTTAAGACGTTAATATTTTATTTTTTAAAATATTAATTTATGCAAATTATGAGTTTAGTGATATATTAAATATATTTTTTTAATTTTATCCTAAACTTAAAATAAATTAATTTTTTTTAAAAAATGTGGCATGAACACTTCGCGCTCCGCGTATGGGAGGAGCGCACGTACGAGGTGTAGTTTGCACCCCGCATATGCGCTCTGCACAGTGCATGCTCAGGCATTCTGCGTGAAACATTTTGAATGTAAACGATGATCAACCACTACTCTAGCCACCATCTACATTTAAGAATTTATACGAAATGGCATTTTTTGTTGAAAGTTTTATAATTTTTTCACTTTTTCAACTCAAATTTTCAAACACATTTCATTTATTTCACATATTTTTAATCCAAATTTAATTTTTAACTCATTTATAATACAAATCAAATTTTTACCCAAAATTCAAAATGATTTTTTAAGAATTGATTATTTTTGGGATTTCAGGTAAAGAATTTTTCTTCAGCCTCAATTTAAACAATGCCAACTTCTAAATTTTTAATTTAATTAAATTTTCGTTGAAATAATTTTGTAGAGAAAGAGTGTGCATGACTTAGAGAGAGACAGAGAAAGTATTTTTATGAGTTTTTTTAGGTGGAGAGAAAAATAAACTTTGGTATAATTGTATAATTTTGAAAATTTTTTTTAACTAATAAAAATTAGCAGAGTCAAAGGTGGCTAAAAAAAATGATTTAAAATAAAATATCAATTTTAAAAAATTTCCTAAATTCTAAAGTATTAGGTATTTTTTTAACAAACTTACTTATAACAAAAATTATGTTCGCGTTATATTTTAACAAATTTAATTTAAGTAAGGTATTCTGTGAATTTTTGATTAAAAATGTCAATAATAAAAAAAAATTATTAGGATTTTTTTATTAACATCATTAGTATTAAAATTAGTGTATATATATATATATTATATTAAGAGAATTGATTTAATGAATTATATAATTCATTATATATTATTTAATTAATTCATAATTTTTACATATTTTATCGCACATTACAAAAATTTATGTATTTCAAATATTTTTAAGCAATAATTTATGTAACTCATTAAATTAATTTTTATTATATTAAAAGGGCATAGGTATATATTTTCTTGAAAATTATGTTTACAACTTTACTTCGAAAAAAGTGGAAAAGTTTTTTAAGTCATTAGAAGAAAATATGGAAGAAATTGAAACAAAGTAAAGCATGATGAAGGTAAGGTTCATTCTTTCCACATATTTCTCTTGTTTGAGTGATGATGGCTCTGCAAATATGCTTGGTCCTGTCAACCCACAATTCCTTTATACAAATTCACACTCCAAGTCCAAGATTCTCTTCTCCAACAACAAAACCATCTTTTTCAGGCCAAAAGCACAATGACCATAACAAGAAGACCGTGAAACTATCACTTAGTTTGAGCAAGAGAGAGCTCAGTTTCTCAAGTTTTGTACTATTCTTAAATGGGTTGTGCCCGAACATTTCCAAAGCTTCGTTGCCTGAAGAGATGCAGCTCGAAAGATTCACCGATTTTGAGGAGGGCTTCACTTTCCTCAGACCCTCTTCTTGGATTAAGGTTAAACTCATTTTTATATATTTGTTTTCATTTGATTTAATTTTATCATATCTCTTATGAATTGGTTTTCGGTAATTAGGTGGATAAAGCAGGGGCAACCGTTCTATTTGAGGAGGCAAGTAAGGCAACTAACAATGTGGGAGTTGTGGTGAACCCAGTTCGTCTCAAGAGCCTTGGAGAATATGGAACCCCTCAGTTTGTAGCTGACAAGCTTATACAAGCCGAAAAGCGCAAGGTAACTATGTCTGTAAGGTTAATCTTTTTGTTGTCATTTTCTTTGTGTAAATTGATGCTGATGTTGATATTTGAACTTAGTTTTCCAATACTTATCTCCAAACAATTTTTAGATGAAAAGTAGGATTCTGAAAAGAAAAAAAAAGAAGGATCTGAAAAAAAGTGTTCAAAGAGAAGAGTATAGAGGATTTGACATAAGGGCATTAGGAAGAGTTGGTAATGCTGCCAAGATATAATGACAGAGTAAATGCAGAAACGAAGTTAAGATGATCTAATTTTGGTGCATAGGGTTTCGTCTCTATTTCATTGCTTTGATTTCTTTTGATTGTCATGTCTTTGGCAATGTAAGACAGGATCGAGCTCGTGGCAATGCCTTTCTGTAACAGTATCATGCTTTATGAAAGTTAAAGCTGTTTTAATTTGATTTCTCTTCTATTTTTTTTCCCTCAACACTTTTATTGTTGGATCATGGGTGCGCCTACAAGTATTCTCCTTGCGCAGGAAAGTACAATAGATGCAGAGTTGATTGGAGCATCGGAGAGATCTGGCCTTGGAGGCCTACAAATTTACGAGTTTGAGTACAAAGTTGACAGCAGCAGGGGAGGGATAAAGAGAATTTTTTCAGCTGCATTTGTCACCTCTAAGAAACTTTACCTCCTAAACATCACCCATTCAGACAAGCCAGAGAGTCCTCTTGACACCCATACAAGAATGATGTTGGAAGAAGTTCTTCATTCCTTTGATGCAGCACCTATGACATAATAATCCGGCTCAATTTTGCAAAATGTTCAGTTCATATTTTTTTTCATTTCTGCCTGACTCTTCAAATCTTAAGGTAATGCTCTAGTATTTCTTATATATTAGGACAATAGAATCAGAAGGCCCCTGTTAAAGTGCAAGATGTATCACAAATGGAAATGACTAAAAACTGCACTGCTTCATAAATCGCTTCATACTTCATTCATCCTTTATAAGAAATTGATGACAAAACTAAAAAGAAACAGGGCAGAACCCTTGGGGGGAGCAGGAATGTTACGACCCTAAGTCCCCCTCAGGTTGCTGGGTGGATATTAGAAATATTTATTATATATAAAAAAAAAAAACTGTCCTTTTGGGGGACTACCCGCAAACCCCACTGCAGGCAGGTACTATGCTGTTGAGCAGGACAAGTATAATTTTTGGGTGCTGTGCAAAGTAGCCCATTAATGAATTGTAGACTCATATTTAGGTCTACACCCAGATTGCATTAAAATGGTCTTTGAAATGCACATGAAGCATCATGCTTTTTTCCTTTTTCCTTTTTAGGAAACTAATTATAGCATTATATTTATGTTGACAAGCCCAGCCCAAGCAGCACTTGATCATTAGATTAGAGTTTCTGGAAATTACAGGAAAATTAATGAGTTTTTGTAATTGTCTCTTTTCAGAGGGTTAATGAACACTCAATCTTACCGGATATTTTTCATATTCCAGGCAGTGATTGGGTCTGAATGGCAAAGAATATACTGTAAAATTCCTTTTAAGGTAATGTGATTGCGTGAGGTTAATAAAATTTGAATTAATTGCATTCTTTTTGTTAAATATCAATATTTGTAAATGATCAGAAGTTGTAGTTAACAGATATTATTGTTCAACTTATTATTTAACTAATTTCTCTTTGACAGTTACCAATTGATATTATGCTGTTGGGCTTATTTTTTCTCATTCTTTGTATGTGCATTTTTTTTGGTCAAAGCTATTTCCTTGCTCTTAGTTCATGTCTCTTTCAAATTCAAAGTCAATGCAGCCAGCTTCACTTTTGGTTATGTTGTAATCATCAAGTTACTACTTGACCAGAAACTTAAATTGATGGATAAGGGATCAGCAATAGTATTTAAGCTTTTACGTGCATGCCTTCTCGCATGGATCAAACATAACAAGAATCACAAGTATAACAACAAATACAAATACAACTTATTATTTTTAATTGATTCAGTTAGGGGCTTCAAAAACACAAACGGATTTGGTCAAACTGGCTCTAATAGAATGCAAGTTATTACTTGACCTAAAAGCTTATGTTGATAGGGAAGGGCCTGACTATAATAGTTTAGCTCTAACAGTAATACTAACACCCAAGTGTATGAGCAGTAATTACCTCATCTTGAGATATGGGATCTTTCATATGAATTATTTATGATCAAGGATTTTTAATTAGCATAACATTTGGTATAATATTAACTGTATGATCTTTGATGGGTTTTTTTGTTTTTTGCTCTTATGCTAGTAATTCTAGAGTTTTAATAGAATAAGAATAATAGGCTTCGTTTTTATTTTTGTGTTTTGCATGTTTATGTGTGACAGGATTTATGTATTTATAGTATGTGCAAAATGTAAGCGGGCACATAGGTGTTTGTGAACGTGCATACTTTATGTTAATTGTTGTGTTGTAAGCATGAGCATGCAGTGATTTTAATGCTTCCAGTTTGAGGAATAAATGTTTATTCATCAAAGATTGTGAAACCTTCTGATAGTTTTTAAACTATTCAATGCTTAGTAAGCCCAAACTTAATTGAGCATCTGGTTTTTCAAAGATTTTTGAATGAATTGCATTGCAATGTATTCATTTTTTTTCTTTTCAAATACATCATGTGTTGATCCATGTTAATGCTTAATACCCAGCTTTTAGTTTTTTTTGGGTTGTTCAATGGATTTTGAGTCCATTTTTCTTAACTTTTGCATCATTAATATATTCTTTGTTTCTGCTTCTTATCAAAGAAATTAAAAAGAGAGAGAGAGAGAATTTCCAGAGGTTCTCTTTGAACAGAAGATTTCGCAAGTAACTTTTTTTTATTAATTTTTTAATAAGATCATTTGGTGGGAAAGTTTTGTTTCACTTTGGAAGAAGTTTAAAAATTTTTGAACATAAGTTTTTATTTAGATCATTTGTCTCATTGTACCTGTGCCATACCATTTACGAGTTCCGGCTATGGCTTCGGCTAGGTGAAACTCTATTAAGTAGATAACAGATACATATTCTGCTTGATACAAAATTTTTAAGAAAGTTTTAAGTATACAGGTAAACAATTGATTTGAGGATGATATCTCATCATTGCATGCATTCAGGAATTTCATGCAAGGGTTGCATGTGAAATGTGTAAGTACTTTGACAGCAGTCTTTGTGTCTGTTGTACAATCTAGTTTACTTAGTTGTATGCTATGTTAGTTTTTTTGTTTTAGTTATAACTGAGATGTTCATGGGTGTAGTGGATTTGACATTGATAGTGCTCCTCATCCCAAAAACTATCTCGACTTCCTATCTCAAATGAGTTGTCATGTGATGTGGCATACAATAATTCGGTGATGAATTTTCACAAATTTTTGAAAGTTTCTATTCCTAATTAAATGTCATGTGATGGATATTCATTAGGTGCTTCATAAATTTTCTTAATTTTTAGGTAATTTATTATACTTCCCCACCATCCACATGATGAAAGCCACATCATTTGAGATGAAAACTTTGGGATAACTTTTGGGATGAGTAGCACGACGATTTGGCATGTGGTTTCCTTTTGTCTTTCTGTACCCTTAAGATCTTTAGGATATCTGATTTCAGTTCACTTGGGCAATGCTTAGTTTAATAATTTTCTTAAATCTAACTTATTTATTGATGTTTAATCATCAGTTATGCTATCGTTTCTTCGGATTTGTTTATGTAGCAGTGTGCTGTATTCTTAACTCAAAATATCACTCCTTTAATCCTTAATGTGGAATGCTATATATCTGTCCAAGGATCAATTATATTCAAGGTTTAGTTTTGACAATTTGGAATGTAGATGGTTTCATAACTCCATTTCTTGCCTGCTCAAATTCCCATAATCATGTATCAGTTTTACCGATAATGTTATTTTGGTGAGCGATCATAAAATATGCTTTAATTAAATTCTCATTACGGGTGATCATATTTATCTTCTGTAAAGTACTTGAAAGATAAGTCTGATGATTCCTTTTGATGGTTTGGATTATTGTTTTTTCTTATAGTTAGGAGTGGGCACTAGTTCGGTTCGGTTTGATTATTTAGACTGATCGGTTTGGTTTTGGTTCGGATCAAACTGGAAAAAGTACACTAAAAATAACAAAAAAAGGGAAAATAAACTGAACCAAACCGAACTGGTTCGGTTCGGTTTGGGCGGGCTTGAACTGATCGATTCTAATTTGTTGGAACCAATCGGTTCCGACCCGTACCGAACCGAAACCGGTTCTACCCACCCCTACTTACAGTTATAGATTTAGGTATTATCATTTTGATATTGGCTTTTTATATTTTACTGAGGTAAATGAGAGTTTCAAAATATTATCATTTTATATTAAAAACAGATTTGAGAGAAGTAATTCTTTCTTTTTGTATATATTTTCACTAGATTTTTACAAGTATTTAAAAGCTACAAATATAACCTATAAAGGAAAAGAAAAAAACTTTAAACCAATAAGACATCCTAATATTTACAAGATAAGTACCTCTTATTAGTTTAATGTCCTAAATTAGAAAACCAATTCTATATAGGAGTAAAAAAATATTTTTCCATATTTATATTCTGTTAATCCACCGCCTGAATACAACTGCATGGCCTTAAGATAACCTTAGCATACCATGGGCACCTGTCAGCTGGTTTGTTATGAATGAAGAAATACTCTTTTGAAGCTAGCAACCAATCTGTCTCCAGATGAGATGGAACTGATACTTGGATCTGAAGCTCGTTCGTACCTGAGGGTTAATGCATTCATTATGTGGCTGACAGGAAGCCAAGATGACATTTCTGTTGAGACTGCTTTCAAACAGTTAAACGTACAAATTGCATGGAGTGTGGTCACATGGTTGTCCTCCTCATTATATGGCCATCATGATACAGTTAGCTTGGATTGCCCTGTTTATTTTTGCAGACCTTTTTGTTGGCACACTAGCAAATTATTTAAATGCTCGTGCATGTAAAGTTTGCAAGTTTATCTTGGAATGATTGTAACTTTTTATGAAAAAAGAAAAATACAGACTGAATTTTGAATCTAGATTCATTCCATACCTTTATTGTCCGAACTGATGTCCAATAGATATAATATTACTTGATTAGAAACCATTGGGCTTCATAATTTGAAGAATATGCTATTTGTAGTCATTATTGTGGTAATTATGTTCAGGTGTTCCTGTATGCCCTTGTGATAGTAGAGTACAAGCACTCTGGTCCAGGGATTGTCTTAAGGAGCATCTAGGGAAATATTACTACAACTTGTCATAGTATTGTCCTAAAAAAACAAAAGTTAGTCTATTTATCCATACAAGCTCTCCAGAATGTATAGGATGTAGGAGTAGAAGATGCGGTAAGGCAATGAAAGGATTTGCATTAACAAGGTAGGAGAAGTACATGGAGGAAATGTGTTTAAATGGCTAAAGTGTGACAAGCAGATGCACAAGTGCTTGCTGCTGACCATTATGGTGCATATATTCTCCATTGGTTTTGATTAAAGAATTATGCAAATTGATCACGGATTGTGTCAAAAGACTGTATGCTCGAAAACATAACTGGACAACTTGTATTTCTGGAATTCTGGACTTAAGAATTTGATGGTTGAAGAATGGAGTTAAAAGAGGATGCATGATTTATAATTGAGTGCCTCATAGTCCATGGATTAGTGTTTGTTTGTACATGTATGAAGGATAAGGGAGGGTTTCAAAGAGGACTTCGGGAGGTGACAGTGATCAGGCAAGCTTTAGGCTTAGATGGGGAGAGCCTGTCAATGGATTAGTTTGTGCAAATGTATTTATTTATTGTTTTAATAAAAATCCCATGAATGAAGATCTTATGGTTGTACATTTTGCTTCTGCAAGTATATTTGAAAATGATAGTCCTAGGAGCAATGGAAATTCTTCTGACCTTTGGGAAAGATGAGCTTCATCATTGGCTTGAAGGAGGAAGCTTTTTAATTCTTGGGTCTCTCATAAGAATGTTAAATGCTTAAATGCTCAAGGCAGAAGACATTAGAGAAGGCACTAAATACCCATAATTTAGATTTCTTAGTTCTAAAGATTGTTTTTGATAGAAGACACCTTGACTCTGGAACGGCGTAACTTAAGCATTTGATGTCAAAATCAAGCATGTAATTTGTTGTTTTGAAAGTCTTCACAGGACCTATAAACTTGGTACTATTGCCTCGATCCCTCTGAATTTTGGCCAAAAACCATCAGATCAAAGTTTCATTACTTTTGCCTCCTTAGTTTCAAGATGACATCAAATGCCTCAATAGAAATTGAGTGATCAGGTTTATAATACTGAAAGCTTTATTGAGATAGGCTAAGTGGATGATATAAATGAACTCCCCATGATATGAATTACAAGGAAATTTGGGTATGAGCTGGTTACAAGTTGATTTTTATAATTGCATATTGTTGATACGCTGTTTCAGAGTTATTAAGAAAGTGTCTGTGAGTGCTTTAATAGTTTCAAGAATTAGTAAGAATGTGTTTGTGACTGCTTCAGTAAGTAGGTATGACTACTGCAGAAGGATTCTATAATAAAGTATGTTTAGTTTAACTTTCTTCTTCTTTTTTTTTTAATTGCATTCTCTTCATGCTCAAATTTGGAAAGTTAGAACACAAATATTTAGAATTTGCTTTAAGGTGTTGAATTTGCGCTAGGTTGAAGATCTAGGCCATAGATGTTGGATTTTGAGCTAGTTGTGACACTGGAGAGAGTCAATGCTGAGGACTGAAAAGTTTAGGGTAGAAGGAAAGATTGAATCAAGTGCTTCAAACCAGCAAAACACAAAGAGAACAAGCGTTGGCAGCAAGTGTCGACAAAGAGTCCTCTGACACGGGTTGGAGATCAACCAAGGTTTCTCCTTTCGGATAAAACCTTAAGAGGAAGATGCAGATGGAAAGAGAGAATATTTTTGCAGTGTGTATTGTGTTATGAAGAAGAATATGAAACTGTTATAACCCTTTTGTTTTTATATTCAGCCGAAGCTGTAGGGCTCCCTCCCTGAGCCGAAGCACTAATGGTGGTTCCTCTCTTATTGGAGGGGTGATTTCCAGACATGCAAAGAGAGAGCTGTATTATTTTTGGAGATCAAGTAAGCCTTTCATTGGTAGAGACACTGCGTGGATCCATGAGACACTTACTTAAAGAGGTCTTCGCAATTCTTTCTTTGATGATGTAAGGAAATATGCCAGACACTTTTGCAACAGTACGTGTTTGAGATTACATTTCTATGATATCGGAATTCTAAGTTTTAATATAATATTAAAATGAATTTAGATCATTGGATCAAACTAAATGTAATGGATACAAATAATTTTATTATTATTCTTTTTTCTGAATGAGAAATAATGTTATTATTAATACTGTTAAAACTTTTTTAGTATTGTAGAATAATCTTGTGATTATATCTTTTAGTTGTAGAGTTGACAGGTAACCAAGGTGTGGGTCTCACCCTGTTCTATGAAGACGTTTTCTAGGGTTTTTGTTAGGAACATTCCTCAGCAGCAACATTCAAACTTTTTTATTTTTTTCTTAATTAATAATGTTATATTTCAATATTTGAAAAAAAAAATTGAGACAAATAGAGAAGTTAAAAGAATTATAACGAAAAAATTGAAAGGCAGTTGCAAGAGCATATGACTCTTAACAAGCTTTATCAGTTCTGAACGATGAAAAGAAGAAAAGAAAATTATTGGAAAAGAAAGATATTTGAACTTTTATGTTATAAAAAAAGTAATAATTTATTCATCGTATTTTTAAAATTGTTTATTTATATTTAGTTTTTATATTTTTTTATATTAAATTTGGTGAAATTATTATTTTTTAATTTTTTCTTATTGTTAATTGATATTATTGATAATTTTTATTCTTATCTAATTTTTTAAAAATAAGTAATTTAATTAAAAAATTTATAAAAAATAAGTAAAAAATAAATAATTTTAAAAACAGGGTGAATAAAGTCACTTTCACCATAATATAAGAATCTAAATGTCCTATACCTAAAATCATTTTCATGGTTCTAATTTTTGTTTGTTATAATAAATTTGTAGGTTAAGGATTGCTACACTCTTAAGGTTTGACTCATTTGCCCAATAACCTTGTGGTTCTAAAAATGCTTTAATAGATTCTGTTTGTTAATAATTATTGTTTATTTGAATGGATATAAGGATATTTTAATACATTTAACTAAATATGAATGTGTAGCATATTTTGATAAGTTTTTATATTTATTTTTTTATTAATTAAAAACTCGATTTCTTAATTATTATTATTGTTGTTATTAATAATATATTTATTATTATTATTATTTCCGAATCTTGCTTACAACTCAATACAACAACCATTGTGTTAAATAAAATTGTAAGTTTTCATGGAATGTGAGTTTGAGTATAAAATATAAAGTCCTTTTTGTACAACGTGTGTAAATATAAATGAACTTTTTAAGTGAGCAATTTTTTTTGGAAACACACCTAAATGTTGCCACAACCATATGTTTATGTGGTTAGACAATTTATTATGTCTATAATAGATCAAGATCTTAATCTCTTTTATTGAATCAATTGATCACAAAAGATTTATCTCTTAGAAATACAATGAATATTGCCTCTTTTAGTGATATTTTTCAAGCCAAAATAAAGGCTTATTTATAGCCTAATACATCTTAGGCAAACCCTAATCCGACCTATACTTAAAAAGGAAGTTGAAACCTTTTAAAAGGAAAAAAATCATGAAAGAAACCGACATTAGCATCGAGGCGCTGGATTTCTAAGTGTTGGTATCACAGTGCCCTCAAGCCAGCTTTACGACACTAGAGTTTTCTATCTCTGATGTTGTGACGCCTAACCAGCTAATGATGTGACACTGGAGTTCTGACATTGGTGTTATAGCTATGATCGTGGCGCTCAGACCTAAACTATTCTAATTTTTTTGACTTTCTTATTGACTTTGTGTCATCTTTTTTCTCTATGGCTTAACTCAAAATCATCTTCTACATAATTTTTAATCACTATTTTTCATAATCCCCTTATTGATTCAAAAGTTACTAAGGCTTTCCTTAGATCCATCATCTCTATATCACATGCTCGTTTATTAGTGATTTTAATTAAGTTCTTGCACAAATCAAACTTAACTAAGGGCAGTGACTTAGTCAATATATTCGCAAAATTATTTGATGTTGATATCTTCATTAGACTAACTTCATCACTTTGTACAATATCCTTGATGAAATACAACCTCATATTAATGTGTTTTGATCTTTCATAAAACACTTAATGTTTGCTCAGATGTATGGCACTGTGGTTATTATAATAAATACAAGTTTTCATTTCTTTTATTGGTACTACCTCTGAACATATATCCTTCAATCATATGACCTCCTTAATAGCTTCTCCAACAACTATATACTTAGCCTTTAGTTAATAGTGCTACCATATGTTATAAAATCGAGTTGCAGCATATATTACATCCGTACACTGTAAACATAAACTCAGCTAATGACCTCTTTCTCTTAAGGTCACTGGCATAATCTGAGTCTATATACCTCATTACTATCTCAAAATTGTATTTGCTCGTTTGTATTGTAGGCCATGCTTTGACGTTTCCTTCAAGTACCTCATAATTAATTTTATGGCAAGCCAATGCTCCTTGCCTAGATTACTCATAATTTACTCATCACATTTACTGCTTGAGTTATATCAGACCTCGTGCATATCATCGCATATATGATGCACCCTATAATGTTTATATAAGGTACCTTTTGTATTTCTAGTTTCTCTTTTTTAGTTTTTGATGACAGTGTTACTAATAACTTGAAATGCATAGCTAATAGAGTTGAAACAACTTTTGCATCAGGCATTTTGAAGCTTTCAAGGACCTTCAGTGTATATCTCTATTGAGACAAGAATGTAACATCACCATTGTCCCTAATGATATCTATACTTAAAATTCACTTAGTTAACCCCCAAATCTTTCATTTCAAACTCACTATTTAATAGATTTTTCAACTTCTATATCTCTTATTTATCTTAACATGCAATTAATATATTATCTTTAAAAATCAGTAGATACATATATAAATTGTCTCTCAATATCTTAAAGTATACGCATCCATCATACTTGTAATCAACATATCATCCATCATCAAATATCCTTTACCACTACATAGAAGACTATTTCAGCCTATATAACAACTTCTTTAACAAGTATAATCTTCCTTACCAATTTCTTCAAAACCTTGCAGTTGTGATATATATATCCTTTCTTCCAATTCTCTAGGAAGAAATATATTCTTTCACACACATGGCCAATAAGATCATAATCAATAAGTGTTTGACTACAAAAGAGAAAATTACATAGAAATAAATCACTTCTTTGTAAGTTAAATCTTGTGCAACTAACCTAGTCTTAAACCTCGTAATCTTTATACCAGGGATCCATTCATTGACTTTGTAAACCTACTTACACATAACTAGCTTATTACCCTCAAGTCTAGCCATTAACTCTCACGTCTTATTCTTTTTAAGAGAATTAATCTTTTCTTCCATAACATGCTGTCTCTTCTTACTATTAATACTTCTTATAGCTTCTTATATGTCTTAGGCTCATTATATTTAATAGTATAGGCTGCATTAGAGACACAGGCATTTAAGTCAATATGACTATACCTTAATAGTGGCTTGATCGTTCTCCTTAGTCTATCTTTGACTAATCGGTACTGTTCAAGTTTTGATTCTAGATTTTTAGTTTGTCTTTGGGTGGTTTTTGAGGTATTTATGGGGGTTTGCAGTCCATATCTCGATGTTGTTTCTCTAAAGTGTTAATCTTGGTGCATATCAGGTCCCATCTCAAGTTTCACTTCCATTCTCATAGTTGTTGGAGCTAAAATTCTTTTAAGCACAAGTTTTATCTCCTTCACTTCTGTTTTCTGATTGAGCTCCATTACAACTAATTCATCGAATATCACATCTCTCCTTATGATATTCTCTAGTGGCTTCAGCTCTGTGTACCAAATTTTGTATCATTTTACTCATTCTGGATATCTCGTGAATATCCCTTTAAAGGTTTTTGGTTCTAACTCGCCTTGTTTGATATGTATAAAGGCGGGGCATTCAATTATTATAATTTGGAGTATTGCCCGATTATCTCTCTTCTGGTGTCATAAAGTCAATAGTTGTGCAGGAGCTTCTATTGATCAAGTAGACTACTATGACTACCACCTCACCCTAAAATACTTTAGACAACCTAGTACTAGTGAGCATATATCTTACTCTCTTAAGTAAGATTCTATTCATCCTTTTTGATAACTTATTTTGTCGTCGTGTTGATCTCATAATTTATTCTTTGTAATGCCATATTTGGCACAAGCTATCAAACTTAGTATTGTAAAACTCAAAACTAATATTTGTTACAAGTTTCTTAACTCTCTTATTGGTTGATTCTTTACAAGTGTTTTCCAAGATTTAAAAATCTCAAACACTTGTTTCTTACTCTTCAACACATACACCCCATAACTTCTTAGAAAAGTCATCAATGAGCATTAAAATGTAGTTAACTCTACCATGAGTTGCAGTTTTACAGATCTCCAAAAATTTGAATACATATAATCTAGTGTGCCTTTGATTTTGTGCTCTCTAGTGTTGAACTTGATTCTATATGCTTTCCTATGCATTCAATCCTTACATAACCTTAATGGCTGAATTTCTTCCTTGCTAAAAACACTTTAATCATATAATTCTTTGAGACATTTATCACTCAAGTGGCCTAATCTCATATGCTATAATTTAGTCTACATATTCTCACTACTAGCACCAACTAATGCAGAACCAATGACAACTTTTCCAAGCAACACATATAAACTATTGTATTTCTCACCCTTCATCATTATCATAGAACCCTTAATCTCTTTCAGTATTCCATTATCTGCATTGAGTAAACAAAATAACTTGATGTTGTTGTCCTAGTGAAAATAAGTTCCTCTTTAAATTAGGAATATATATCACATTCAACAGCTTTCTTACTTTACTATCATGTAGTCTCAATTTAATGCTACCAATCCCAATGACATGACACACCATGTCATTATCTATTAAAACCTTTCCAACATTAATGGGATGACAATTGATAAACAAGATTTTTTTTTGGACATACATGGTAAGTGCAATCAGAGTTAAGAATCTATTCACTAGTGTTTTTCTTGCTAGAGGTAACCAAGGTCTCTGCACTTTCGTAGTCTAGCAATCAGAGTTAAGAATCTATTCACTAGTGTTTTTCTTGCTAGAGGTAACCAAGGTCTCTGCACTTTCGTAGTCTAACACTTAGAATATCTTTAGACACAGGAATTCTTTATATACTAAGAGTCTTGAAACTTCTCTTCGACACATTTAGTCTTTTTAAGGTTTAATGTGTTTGTCCACAAAAGGGTTGACTCTTCGGCCTTTGCTTGAGACTAATTCAAAAAAAAAAAGGAGTCCTAGATAGTAAATAAAGAAACTCCTTAACTATATAAAAAAAATAGAGATTATAAAAAAAACTAGGTCAATTTTTAAATTTTTTTGGTATTGAACTAGGCTTGGCATATTATCTGAACTAAACATGTACCTCTTAAATTCTAATGGGAGCCTTCGACAATTTTAAACTTTAATGAATTAAGAAATTAGACCCTTCATAATTTTAAGCTGATTTTGAGCCATTTAAATCTTGGACTAAGCCCAAATTTGAAGGACAACAATGATTATTAATAATTATCTTTAAAAGAGTTTTCACTTTTCATTTTCAGCAACCCAAACGATTTCTAATGTCTTTTTCAAAGGGAAATTTCTCAGAAACTACCACAATTCCAACCAAACTATGCTTTTGTCATCGTTCGCACCTGAACTCTCTATAACAATTTTAGCTTCAACACACCAAAAAATTAACCTCTCATTCAGATTATTTACTTATCTTACTTGAATACATCTCATAATACGTGCATTTTGTTGTCATTTTGCTGTTAAGTAGCTAATTAAAAAAATACAAATAATAAACTTCTCCTCTAGTCGATGTGAACCAAATTTATATATCAAAATTCTTCTTCCACCCAAACCAACTAGTCCATGTTATGTCAACTAGAACTGCCTCCAAAACAGTATTTTAACATATGTATTGAGTATTGTTATAAAATAATAATCATGGTCTAAGGTAAAATGAGGTTAACAATTAAAGTAAATCAAAATAAGTATTAAAGTAGTACATTAATTCTATATATTAAAAATAAAAGATTTTTTGACTCGTTGATATTGTTTATAAGATTCCAATTCCAAGATCGTTTGTTTAAGAATTTAAGATTCCACCCATCTCATACTCCTCACCTCAGAGGCTCAAGGAGGTGGAAAAGAATAATCAAGCACTCCTAGGCCAGAAGAAATTTAATTCCGAAGTTAATAATCTCAGCAAACCCAATACAAATGAAAAGGAATGTAAATGTAATTTACATCAACAAGCAAAAGCAATACCCATGAATCTTTGCTATGCAAGTAAAGAGATTAACTAGTAAAAAACTACAAAAACGCCAAGAACCAAGAACCAAGAACCAAGAACCAAGGACTCCTTCATTTCACTCTGTCGTTTTTCTCAAACACATTGTCTGCTGAGAATTAATCTCTACCAAAGGAGAAATATAAACCAAAAATAAGAAAATGAGAAAAGGGCACATGAGTTTGGTGCTGCTATTGGTGTTTTCACTTGTATTGGGCATTTCCTCAGCTTCTAGTGTTGATCAGCAGCTGAGATGGAGGAAGTCCCTGTTTTCACCTGGAACGACGTCATCACTGTTGGTCAATCGAGTTGGCTCTTCCATTTTGTTCCAAGTTCATGGAAATGTGTATCCTACTGGGTACGTGAGAGTCTTCTTAGGAAAAAGAAAAAGAAAAATGTGGACTCGCTTTTTGGTCATTTGATTCTCAAACTTTTCATGGGTATTCTGCTGATATGTTGATAACATTTGAGGTTTTTTTTTTTTAAAAATCTAAAATTCTTGTTTTGCAGGTACTATAATGTTACCATGAACATAGGACAGCCGGCAAAACCTTACTTTCTAGATATTGACACTGGTAGTGATCTCACTTGGCTCCAATGTGATGCGCCATGTGTGCAATGCATTGAGGTACACCAATATTATAGCTTTCCATTTTTTTATCCAATCTTGATTATGTTTTAAATCTCATTTTATGTTGAATCCTGAATGTTGTATGGTTATAGAAGCTAATATCTTTTCCAACTAGTAAATAATTCGGAGATAATGTGTTATTTGCTTTTCCATCCATGTACTTGCAGGCGCCTCATCCGCTTTACCGACCCAACAATGACCTTGTGCTTTGCAAGGACCCAATTTGCGCGTCCTTGCATGCACCTGGTGAACACAAATGTGAAAACCCTGAGCAATGTGACTATGAGGTTGAGTACGCAGATGGTGGCTCTTCTCTTGGTGTTCTTGTGAGGGATTTTTTTGCCTTCAACTATACAAATGGCCAACGACTTAATCCTTATCTAGCCCTCGGGTCCGTAACTAATACTGTCTAAATTTCTTCAACCTTTCTTTCTTTCTTTGTTTTGTTTGGAAAACGTAAAAGAATTAATGGTGCTTTTCTTGGAGCAGTCATATGGAAGCAAGGCTTTGTAAAAATTTGTTTTTTTTTGACATCTCCAATAGCTCTTTTATACTCCCAAAAGGCAAGAAGTTACCTTTTTATTATATTATACCTTTTCCTTTGAGGTTTACAACATTTGAATAGGCAAGTATAAATAATGTTTACTTGAAGTTGTTTTCCTACAATTAACCCAAAATAGAGGAAAAAAAATAAGTCTTTTCCATATGCATCATAAGCTATGTTCTATATCCTGACTTCCCTTGTTCACAGATGTGGATACGATCAACTTCCAGGTGCTCATCATCATCCCTTAGATGGAATACTTGGCCTTGGCAGGGGGGAATCCAGCATTGTAGCACAGCTTCATAGTCAGAAGTTAGTTCGAAATGTTGTTGGCCACTGTTTAAGTGGACGAGGTGGAGGATTCCTGTTCTTTGGAGATGACCTCTATGATTCTTCACGAGTAGTTTGGACTTCAATGTCATCTCAGTATAAGTAATCAACTATCCCTTACCCCCTGTTTTCAATTTTAGTAGTCTTATCTTCAATATCTTTCATTAGGTTTTTCTGCTCAAAGCACCTTCTCTAATCTTTATGCAGCAAATACTACTCACCTGGAGTTGCAGAACTCTTTTTCAGTGGGAAAACAACTGGGTTGAAGAATCTACCTGTAGTTTTTGACAGCGGGAGCTCTTATACTTACCTCAATCACCTTGCATATCAAACTTTAACATCAATGGTGAGTCAGAAAACTTTTGACAGTTTCATAATATATCATTGATTCGGTATTATTGAATTATATACTTTGTGTTGCCAATACCAAACCATATTGAAAGCTCGAGTTTTTGATTGATTTTTTTATGTGCTTATAGATGAAGAAAGAATTAACAGGAAAGCCGTTGAAAGAAGCACCGGAAGATCGGGCGTTGCCACTTTGTTGGAAAGGCAGGAAACCTTTCAAAAATGTACGTGATGTCAAGAAATACTTCAAGCCCGTGGCCTTGAGCTTCACGGATGGGAAAACTAAAGCTCTCTTCGAATTAACCCCTGAAGCATATCTAATAATATCGGTAAGAATGACCTACAGCTATCTTTTCATCCTGTCTTTTTTTTTTTTTTTTTTTTCAGGCTTGTCTTTATTGTCAGTAGTTGCCCTTTCAGTTGAAACATTAACAATGTGTTCTTCCAGTCCAAGGGAAATGTTTGCCTGGGAATTCTGAATGGGACTGAAGCGGGGCTGCATGATTTGAATGTCATTGGAGGTAAAGGGTCCTGTATATTTCTTTGAACATCAGCGGAAATGGTGATGATAATCATCATGATGCTGTTGAAATGCCCTTGACCTTTTTGGTTATCATTGGAACAGATGTATCTATGCAAGACAGAATGGTAATTTACAACAACGAGAAGCAAAAGATCGGATGGATCCCTGCAAATTGTGATAAGATGCCCAAATCCAAAACCATGAACATCTGATCATGGTGAGAGATTCATCGTCTGTGTCCATTAATCAAGGTTAACCATCAGCAGAACACTTTCATACAGAAAAAGCTCCCTCCCGGTCTATAATAAATAATAGAGGGAAGGCATGGTTGTATTCTCTATGTATATTGCACAAGTATATATTTGTCTGAAAATACCTGTATTTGATACCGGCATCTTGTAACTGTATCAGTGTATACCCAAAATCATGTAAATATATTTGATAACTTATGAAATAATTAATCAGTGCTTCAAGTTGTCAATTTCCAGAAACTGGAAATGACAGGGAAGTTGCAGTTACAAGAAACCTCTAAATATTCTATGATAATTTTACTTGGAAGGCTTTTAGACCTTCTATCCTCATCCATTATCATTTGATTTCTTCTTTGAAGACCCACCAAGATAGTATATTTCCCCCTTCAATCTAAGAAATACAAAAGATTATAAATTGATCGGGGGAATGATTGATCAAATAATACATGTACAAAATCACTGAAGTTAGATTTACAAATTGAGCTCACAATTGAAGCAATTGATAAGAATTCAAATGGTCGAATGCGGATAGACTGCAACCTGCACCTGCACCTGCACCCAAATCAACTTGGACAAAGGAAGGATTCATTATCACAACCGAAAGTGGAGGTCTTCCAATAAAAAGGGTTTTAATTTACTTCTCTTTCAAGCACACATCCCTTATTTCAACTTTTATCTAGATATATTGACCTTCTTTGGGGGTTTATTTTTTATTGTTTTTTTAATTGATATTATTAAAAAAATTTCTTGTACAATGTTACAAGAATAAGAATGTCTTCCTTCTATAACAACTGTCATTACATACTAACATGAGAAGGAATATCTAACACACGGGCAGCCGTCTGATTCAGAGCACTCGACTAGTTGAAGAGATCATACACTAGCAACACTACTCTGCCTATTCTCCACTGTTTCATCGAATCAATTTTGTGTATGGATATGGTTTAGTGGTTCAACACCACTGCACCCCCATCTCTTGTCAAGCTCAAGCTCCTTGGTCCTTGCCAGTTGCCAATGCTAGCCACCCACCTCATTGCAATTAAACAGTGATATTACATGGGATTTTTTTGATTCCTATACATGAACGATGTACTACCAGACCCAGAAAACTCAAAATGGCTTCTGTAGAATCATGAAAAGATCTTGCAAGGGTGAAAACTGGTCCATTTGATACTGAAGTTGAGCACCAAAAGGGTCATCTTGGAAGCAGCTACTATTCTTGCTGCTGTTGTTGTCGTCGTCTATGTAATTATAATTATAATTGCAATCATAATTGAACTGAAAATCATATTCGTTCGGGGCATTCTCTAGCTCATTCCATTTGGGCTCACTTTGGGCCTCCTTATCACACGTGATTCCCGGCGGTGATAGCACCTGCTCCTCCGAGCTACTCGAATCCGTGTTCAACCATGGAACTGACTCCGATGTGTCCATATGTAATGGGTCATTCCCCATTCCCATTGATGGCTGTGGAGGCAATGTCATCTTTTGATGACTCAACTTCTTGATATCCGGCTTTCGATCCTCCATTTCTGGGAATTTCATTGAACTTTGATCAGTGCCAGTGGGGTAATATTTTTCCATCCTCCCCTTCTTGTTGTATAATCGGCACAATACCCAATCATCAAGCTGCACTCATTACAAGAAAGACAAACAAACCTTTGTCAAAATTAAAAATTACAACAAAGAGTGGAAAAAAGAAAGAAAAAAAAGAAAAAGCGTAAGTACCCTTAAGTTGTTCTTGGAGCCAGGAGATCTATCAACATTTGCAGGGCGATACTCATGCATAATCCAATTAGTTTTGATTCCTTTTGGAGCTTTTCCAGCGTAGAACACAAGGGCTTTTTTGATGCCGAGTGCCTTGGGCTTCCCAATTGGCTTGTCCGCTCCGGTCGCCTTCCAGTACCCGGTTCCTGCAGCCCGGTTCGGCCTTGAACCGTTCGGATATTTTCGGTCTCTTGGGGAAAAGAAGTACCACTCTTTTTCGCCATACCGCGCCAATTCTAAACATAAATATCAAACCTAATTATTATTATTGGAATTTTGAAATGACAAACAAGAAGAAATTGAGAAATTAATTGAAAATAATAAAGAAAATTACCAGGAAGCTGCCATGGATCGTATTTGTAGAGATCAATTTCAGCGATAATAGGAACAACAATGGGTAGCCCTGCACATTTTCTACAGAGATAGTGATTCACCAGCTCCTCGTCTGTTGGGTGAAATCTGAAACCCGGCGGTAAGTCTAGCTCAGCTCCTGATCCCATCATCCTTTATTAATATTCTTCTTCTTATTTTTTTCTCGTGGGTTTTCTGGATTTGGATAATATTTACTCTTTCTTGCTCTGCTCTGTTGCTTTTGGGACTGATGCTGAAACGAAGAATAATAAAGCCCCCAAAAGCGGAGGATTATTTTATAGTCGGAATTTGAACGCGTGGCGGCTGGGGCAGGGCAGAGACATCCGAATCTGGAACTACGACGTGGGTGGTGAAGTAACGTACCGGTTTCTGAGCTGACCGCAGCCTATGACACTCGCCACGTGTCCTCTCTTTCATTTGCTGTTGCCACGTGTGGTGTCCCACTTTTGGCTGATTCTGTCACTGCTTCCGTCACAAACCTTGTCTTTTTTTTTCCTCCACAAACTTGCAAGTCGGCTCAACGCCTTTCTGCGATCGCTGACTGTCCCGTTTCTGGGTGGTTTGAAAAATGAAACTTAGTTGCGTGGACAAGACAATGAATTAATTAAATGCATCATCAACTGGGGGAGGGGAGTGGAGTGTATAGTTGTTACGGTGGAGTGAGGGGGAGGCGATTAAAATGTTTTGGTTCAACGTTGTGATATGAATATTGAATAATACGTCAAGGTCAATGCCTGCGCACGTATGGCAACAAACGTCATAGATAATAAAGGGGTATTAACACTGTCACCCCCTAAAATTGACATAAATTACACTTTAATGATAGTTTTAATTTAAATTTTTATTATTACTCCTTTATTTAATTGAAAGATGAAAATACTTTCACAATTATATTTATTTAATTATATAAATAATTAAAATATCTGTGAGAATATTTTTATTTTTTTAATTATATAAAAAAATAATATTATAATTAAAATTAAAATCATCGTTAAAATATAATTTTTGCCAACCTCAGGGGGTGACAGTGTTAATATACCTAAATATAAACTATTCTGTCCTAACATTGATTCATCAATTTCAATCACAAGGATTTGGTCTTGTGGTTGCGTCGCGTGGGCCATCGGTGTCCCCCAATTGACGTCGCCTATGACTGCTCTTGCATACAATCGGATCGCAGCAGACTTTGAGGAGTTTCAGATTTGTGTTATTAGTCAACATGGATGGTTTTATTTTGACAAAGCAGGAAAAAAAAAAATTCAATGCAAAAAGAGAAACCTAGGGAAGGGATTGCCTTACCTACTTCTACAATTATCTATCTGGGCCTGGACGCACGCTTACAAATCAAAAACTCAATTAGGCTGGCCAAGTTGACCAACAAAATGGCAAATGCATCATTTTAGTTTTTAATAAAAGGTGGCAAAGTGCCTTCATTTGAAACAATTTGCGGCAACAACAACAAAAATTTGCAATTTGATGAAAAGGGTGTTATCCAAGTTGACTCAGTAAATCAATAGAATAATTGTAAGACAGTAAAGTGGTTGAAACTTTTGATGAAGAGGGCGACAATGAGGGTCACATCAACAAAGGAAGAGGGTCCAAGTGAAATGAACATGGCGGCCTCCGCCACTGCTCTGCTGTTAATCCTCTTCACGGGTAAGTTTCACTTTCTTCCTGATGCTTCACACCACACGAGCTGTCAACCTTGACTTCCCGTCTCTTCTGCAGACTAATAATGACATTAACATCCACTTCGCACCTTCTTTTTTCTTATTAATCAAAGGAGTAAACAACAACAATTTTTTTATATTTTATTTTTATAAATAGATCCAAGTCCATTTCTCTTAATTGATGATAGAAATTTCAAAAGTTGCTTTTCACATTGTCCATGTTCCTCCCTGTATTGGATCTGCTGTCACTAAAAATAGCCTTAGCTTTTGCGGAGCCTTCTATTTGACTAGCACTAGAAGAGCTTATTCTTTGATGTAATCGCTTGCCTTGCTTATATGAATTATTGTTTCAAAGTTCAAAAAAAAAAAAAATTCCATCTTTTCATGATTAATAATTTCATCTTTAGTTTCAAATGAAAAAAAGAAGATATTTAAATTTTAATATTTTTAAAATGGGATATACTAATCTTAATAATTTCAAAATTTTCATCAACGTTTTGGTCAAATTTTCATCAATTTTAATAATATATATATATATATATGAACTCTTAAAGTTTAAAAAAGAAACATATAAATTCTATTTTATCGTTAAAATAAACAGAAATTATTACTTAACAAAAGTGTTAATGAAAATTTAAAATTATTAAAATTTGTATATATTTTTTTAAAAAATATTAGAATTTAAATGTTCTTTTCTTAAATTATTTCATTTATATATATATATATATATATATAATTTTCAAGTAAGAACATGGTGTATTAGTTTATACAATATTATCAAATAAGGCCTTAAATTTTAAGTCACACACCCATGCACGTGATGCTCAAAACTAGAGGTTATAAAATTAACATGGTCATTCCATTAGCAAGTACAGATTTATTTTGATATAAATATGTAAAAATATGTTCTTATTTCACTAAATTAAAACAATAAATTATAATTATCTCTCACAGTTCATTTCCTTAATTTTTTTTTTTTTAATAATTATTGTTGAAGTGTGTGAGATTAACATTTCACTCATTTCATCTTACACCACTCTAAATTCAATTTATTTTATATTTCTTTTGATAGAATTTAGAAAAATCATATCTTTCATTATAAGAAAAATATGTATAAAATGTGACCTTTTTTTTTTATAGAATTAATATCACTACTAAACAAAATATATACAAATTTATTTTACCCAAAAAAAATTTATATATCTTATACAAAGATTACTACTTATATAAGAAATATAACCCATAAAAGAAATACTACTATGTAAGAAAATAGTGTTAAGAATACAAACGAGCTATTTAGGAAAAGGTTTTCTTTATAGTTTGACTTGGTCTTGATTTTATAAATCTATAACCTACGAACTTTTGTTGGGCGAGAGAGTAACTAAATCCCAAGTATGTAATTTATATGATGCTCAAAGGAGTATCTAGATATGGATCAAGAAATATATCAATAGTGGTATCTATAAAAAAATTTATATGTGGAAGGAGATGCAAAGTAAAACTTAGACATAGATGAAAATTCCTAAAAAAATGTACATAATGAAAGATACGAAGTCGATTATAGATGAGGTTCCAACATATATAATCTTTATGTTCAATTCCATTTCCTAAAAACTAGTATAGATGAGTACGGGATTTTAATTTGGTATGCTCACGGGGTTGATGAAGAACAAAACATACACAACTAATAATATTGAAAAGATTGTAATTAGGTGGGGTGCTATAAAGTCTCTCATAAGAAGATTGGTATATTATAATAGAAGATGGACAATGGTTGATAGTGAATACAAAATTAAAAACTGCTTCTCCCAAAAAATGCTTAGGATAAGAGAAAAAAAAAAGAAGAGTATAAACAGTTTCTAATTTATGTTTATGTTTATGCTTGAGTTCACTTCTCTCATTTTGTTTAGATAAAATTGGACAAGACTACTGACAAATAATACTATTTTCACTTAAAAATTTCAAAAATTTAGAATCTTTATATTCTATGGCATTATCAGTACGAAATGTTTTAATAGGATAAGAGAATTAAGTTGTAACCAAGTAGCATAATCATAACAAATTTTAGTAAATTCAAATTTGTACTTTATGACAAATTACCAGGTATAATGAGAATAATAATCAATAAAAATTACAATATATTTAAAACCCTCCATAGTTGTAGTTGCAAAGGGCTTTTAAATATTAGAATGAATAAGGTCAAATAGAGCATAAAAAATAGAATCACCTTTATTACAAGATAAGGAAAATTATTTTTCTGATGGATAAGTCAAACAATCAATGTTGTATCGAAAATAGTACCTAAATGACCAATTGAAACTATAAAACATATGAAATTGAAAAATACATGACCTAGTTGTGAATGCCAAAGACATAAATAACACATTGAAGAAGTTTAATCTGCAGATGTAGGATAGTGTGAAGAAAGATGTAATGTGAAAAACTTATACAAATGTCCAACTTTATGACCTGTCCTAAATGTTCGTTATCATAACAATGAGATGCAATAAACAAGATATTAAAATCAAGTTCACATAATTGACCAACGGCTAAAGAATTTAAAGTTATTTATAAATGAGATATATGTTTGATAGTGAGAGATTTGAAAATGATACTTGATCGACTTGACAGACATTTATGAATATTAATTGTTAATATTTATATAATAAATATTTCATATTAAATCTTTAATACTATAATATATGGTACCATGCTTGTAATGTTGCAGACATTGTATGATCTAAAGGAGTTCAGATTTGGTTTAAATGAGTTTAGATCAGCTCTAAGAGTTAACATTGCTAAAAATAATAAATACTAAAAAGTTATTAAGTTATAATAAGTAGCGAAATCTAAAAAGTTAGAACCTTATTTATAATGGAACAAAGACTTGAGAATATATTAGTAATAACATATTTGTAAAGAGTTATAATAGGTGCTAGAAAATGTCATTATACAAGTATATTCTTAAACACTATGTTTTCGATCTATTTTTGCCAATGCGGGCCTATCGGTGAATCTCATTTATAGAGATCAATGTATGCTATATCTATATGTATAGATGAGTTTTCTTAGCTGACCATGAACTTAATGGAAGCTCGTATAAGTATACGGGGTATTCAGTAAGGACTGAGTACCAAAAAGGCTTATGAGGACCTCTAATAGACATCCCATGAAGCCGTCAATGGTAGGACTTCTCGAGTTGAGTAGTATTCATAGTCTTTTAACCTGAGCGCCACGGTGGGCTTGTGAGTGATCTACTGTACTTTAGTTCCACGTATGTCAAAGACCTTTCATGATTTAATCGTTGGGTAATAGTCTAATGCTTATAGAGCACGGTGTGCGTAGATATGGGATCCGTCAGATCATGTGGGTGAGTTGTATATCTAGATGCTCCGAGATTGTATTTCAGGAAGTTTTATGGCCGTAAGTATTTAATCCCGAAAAAGAGTTTTTTTGTAGGGTTAAACAATATTACAAAAGTACTTGCGTATATTGTTTACTAAAATACGAATCTGAAGATAAGTTCATGGATGAGCACATAGAGATTTGACGATGGTAATCTATGTCTCCACTCTATTAGGATATAGGTGACAAAAAGATTACACAAATGTGTTATAACCTCAGCTTGTATGATTTAACGCATTGATTTGTGATATCCGTGACGTATGCGTGAGGCATCATCACGAACTCATATAATTGTTCCATTTCACTAATCAAACATAGACCTAGGGAGTCCCACAATATAAAGTGTACTCGTTATTCGTTGGGACAGCGTACCCAGTTGAATAGTTTAATCTAGTAAATTCTAGTAAACTGGGATATTTATTTTATGTTCCCTAAGGATGTGCACGTGTCAAGACTAGAGTTAAATATATTAATTGGTTAACAATAGTTGTTGACCAATGGGATGATGACACTTGACATATTGTAAGCCATTTATTGTTTGACTTAGAAATCACTAAAATGATCTTACTTGTGAGATAAGCAAAGTCATTAATTTATTTAAAAATTATTTTTGAATAAATAAATATATTAATAATTGTTATTAATATATATTTTATTAAGTCAAACAATTTTATAAAAATTAAATTTAATGTGTATTGTACAAATTGTTTGCAATTAAATAATGTAAAAGAGTTTACATTATTTGGATATATATAATGGCCTTGTTAAATTAATATTATCACATGTTTCATTTGTTTATTATTTGAATGAACATATGGGGAAACATGATGTCATGAAAGCATGGATTAATGGGTTATGCCTAAACTTGCCAAAATAAGAGGGAAAATAAAAAATAAATAAAAAATAAAATGTGTTTCATTTTGCCAAAATCTTGGCTGGCTAATGAGTTCCAAAAGGTAAAAAGTGTTTTGCTTAAATTAAGTCAATAAATAAATAAATAAAATTTAAAGCAAGCACATGTTTTATTTCAATAAAAAAATATAAAACATGGCAATGGTTAAAAGTGAGGATAACCATCATTGGCGAGCTTGTCTTTTAAATAAAAGAAAATGAAATAAATGTGTTATATAAAGCAAAATGAAATTTTCATTGGGACTTAGTTTTGAATTCAGCACATAGAGAGGAAATGAGAGAGAACTTTGTTTTTGCTTTAGTGTTGAAGCAAAATAGTTAATCATCTTCTTCATCAAGTGTGGCTAGCCAAGTGAGAGAAATAAAAGGAAATTGTGTTCATGCATATTAAGGCAAGAGTTGCTCAATAAACACTACTATTATATTTCTTTTAATACAAAGTAGTTAAAGTGTTTAACTACATTTTCGTTTAAAAGTTTAATTTAGGTTATGAGTTAACCAAGGTGATTAAGAGTTAATCACTTTTGTGTTTAAGAGTTAAATACATATTGCTAAAAATTAGAGTTATTATTCTAATGATCAAAGCCTACCTCAGTTGGATCTTAGAATTATCAGTGAGTACGCTTCATGATGGACTTCGGTTCAAAAATTTCTAAAGGCTTGACAGGTGATTCTCGATCCTTAATTTAAATAAAGTAATGAAACTTAAATTTTAAATGTATTTGTTGCACTAGAAAATTATATTTTTCTTTCTGTTGCATTAATTTATGTATGAGATGCGTAAATTTTATTATAATTAATACATACCACATGCATGCACCCTAGAACATTAGCACACTTTCAATTAGATGAAAATGTCTACATGTTTTGGCAGGAGTGTGATTGTCATCTAACTTATTCTGAGGGAGCTGCGGAGTGGCAAGAACAATATCTATATAATTTCATCGAAGAGTAGCAAGTCGAGTTTCCTCTAAGATAATTTTATCAATAGTCTAATTAAGAGTGGATGATGGCTTTTGATGAAACAAAAAGGCACAAGTGGGCTTAAAGGAATCCTATAAAGATATAAGAAATTAGATTAACCGATGGTTATCTCTATAGATAGTAAAGTTTTGTGCATCAGTATAATTCATCAAAGCAGGGTATGAAAGTTTTACTTGATCATAAAGAAATGGTTAATGTAAGTGTAAATTCACCCGAACAGAGGAGAGATCTTCATGGTCCAGTAGTCAAAAACCAAGCCAAGGAGCTCAATCCAGCCAAGCTTCCGTTCGGCAACCATCCACCAGATTCTGAAGCACTAAGGAGAGTTGAAAGAATTTCCCGGTGTGTAATAAATGTGGCAAGGCCCATCCGGGGGATTGTAGGAAGGGGATTACCAGGTGTTATAAGTGCGGTCAAGAGGGTCACTACATGAGAGATTGCCCGAATGATGGAGCTAGCAGTAAGTTAGAAGATAGACCACCAGCTCCGGGACAAACCAGTGGCGGTCGAGGACAGATTAGAGGAGGTCCCCAATTCAGAAGATCAAGCGGTGCGAGCCAGCCTAGTAGGGGAGCCGGTCGAGGAGGATCATCTGGAGGATCGCAAGGGAGACCGCATACCCAGGCTAGGGTATTTGCGATGACCCAACAGAAGGCGAATGCGGCCTCAGAAGTTGTGACAGGTACAATGTCAATTTTTGATCGAGATTCTTATGTACTAATAGATCCTGGAACGACCCATTCTTTTATTTCTGTGGAGTTTGCTGCAAATGCTAGTATAGCGCCCCAGTTATTAAATGGCGCGGTAGTAGTGTCTCTTCCTACCGGAGACTCCATTGTAGCAGAAACAGTGTATAAGAGTAGTAAAATCGGTATTGAGAGCCAAGAGTTTATGACAGATTTGATTGTGTTGGCCATCAGTGAGTTTGATGTAATTTTAGGGATGGATTGGTTGCCCAAGTATCGGGCCTCAGTGGATTGCTTCCGGAAAGAAGTTAGATTATGTAGCCCAGGCGGAACGGAAGTTATTTTCCGTGGGGTGCAAAAATCACTTTCTGCCAGCATGGTGTCGGTAATAAGGGCAGGAAATATGCTTCGAAAGTTATGTCAGGGTTATTTAGTCTATGCCATAGATGTAAGAGATGGTGGAATGAAATTAGAGGATATTCCGGTGGTTAGAGAGTTTTCGAAAGTATTCCCAGAGGATCTTCCAGGTTTGCCTCCTGATAGAGAGATAGAGTTTAAAATAGAAGTAGCCCCTGGAACGCAACCAATTTCTAAAGCACCCTACAGAATGGCTCCTTCAGAATTGAAAGAACTGAAGGTTCAATTAAAAGAGTTAGTGAATAAGGGTTTCATTAGACCAAGTACTTCTCTTTGAGGGGCACCAGTTTTGTCTGTGAAGAAGAAAGATGGAAGCATGAGATTATGCATTGATTACAGGGAGCTAAATAAAGTAACGATGCGTAATCAATATCCACTTCCGAGAATTGATGATTTGTTTGATCAGCTACAAGGAGCCAGAGTATTTTCAAGATAGATCTGAGGTCAGGCTATCATCAACTGAAGATCCGGGAGGAAGATGTTCCTAAGACGGCCTTTAGGACCCGATATAGGCATTATGAATTCTTGATTATGCCTTTCGGGCTGACTAATGCCCCAGCTACTTTTATGAATCTCATTAATAGAGTTTTTCAATCCTATTTAGATCGGTTTGTGATAGTATTTATTGATGATATACTGATTTATTCAAGCAGCGAGGAAGAGCATGCAGAATATCTGAGGATAGTTTTGCACACCTTAAGGGAGCATCGGCTGTATGCCAAACTTAATAAATGTCAGTTTTGGCCTGATAGAGTTGCATTTTTGGGGCATGTAATCTCTGCAGAAGGGGTAGCAGTAGATCTCCAGAAGATCGAAGCAATAGTGAATTGGAGACAGCCCACGAACGTGATGGAAGTCCGTAGTTTCTTGGGTTTGGCCAGATATTATAGGAAGTTTGTAGAGAGATTCTCAAAGATAGCCGCTCCTCTGACTAAGTTAACCCGGAAAGAAGAGAAGTTTGTATGGTCGGAAGCATACCAGCAGAGCTTCGAAGAGCTAAAGCGAAGGTTGACATCGGCTCTAGTGTTTACACTTCCATCGGGGAATGACGGATTTACCATATATTGTGATGCTTCCAAGCAAGGTCTAGGTTGTATGCTAATGCAGAAGGAAAAAGTAATAGCCTATGCTTCCAGACAATTAAAGAAGCATGAACAGAATTATCCTACACATGACCTAGAACTAGCTGCAGTAGTTTTTGCTTTAAGAATTTGGAGGCATTATTTGTATGGAGTTCCTTGCAAGATCTTTATGGATCATAAGAGCCTGCAATACTTGTTCACTTAGAAAGAATTGAATATGAGGCAGAGAAGGTGGTTGGAGCTTGTTAAAGATTATGAGTGCACCTTGGAGTACCATTTAGGAAAAGCTAATGTGGTAGCAAATGCTCTCAGCAGAAAGCCTGTCGGTTCAATAGCTCACTTGGAGGTCGCATATCTATCAATGTTGATAGAATTGAGGTCTTTAGGTGTAAAATTAGAATTGTCAGATTCGGGAGCACTATTAGCCACATTTCAGGTCCGTCCAATATTGGTTGATCGGATCAAAGAACTACGGACTCAAGATCCACAAGCAGTTAAATTAAAGGGTGAAATCGAGTCTGGGCAGTGGAAGGATCTTGCAGTGACCGAGGATGGTGTAGTAACCTTGGGTCAGAGATTATGTGTTCCGGATGTAAATGAGTTAAGAAGAGAGATTATGAAAGAAGCTCATTCTTCTGCGTATGCTATGCATCCGGGGAGCACAAAGATGTACCATACCCTAAAGGAGCACTACTGGTGGAAGGGCATGAAGAAAGTTATAGCTGAATTTGTCTCGAGATGCCTAACTTGCCAACAAGTAAAAGCTGAGCATCAAAAACCTGCAGGGCTCTTGCAACCCCTTCTGATTCCAGAGTGGAAATGGGAAAGAATAATTATGGATTTCGTGGTAGGACTTCCGCTTAGCCAGAGAGGCAATGACGCAATATGGGTAATTGTTGATAGACTGACGAAATCTGCCCACTTCCTACCCATTAGAAGCAGTTGTTCTTTAGATAAATTAGCCCAGTTGTACGTAGATGAGGTGGTCCGACTCCATGGAGTTCCCGTATCCATTGTGTCAAACAGGGATCCACGGTTCACTTCTCGATTTTGGCCCAGCTTACAGAAAGCTCTAGGCATAAAATTAAGTTTCAATATAGCCTTTCATCCACAGACGAATGGTCAGTCTGAACGGACAATTTAGACACTTGAAGATATGCTTAGAGCGTGTGTTATAGAGTTTAAGGGAAGTTGGGATACTCATCTGCCGCTATTGGAGTTCGCCTATAATAATAGCTATCAAACTAGCATCGAGATGGCACCATATGAAGCATTTTACGGAAGAAAGTGCAGAACTCCAGTTTGTTATGATGAGGTAGGTGAAAGGAAGCTGATCGGCCCAGAAATTGTCCAGATTACTTCAGAAAAGATTCAACTTATCAGGCAGAGATTGAAAATAGCTAATGATAGACAGAAAAGTTATGCAGATAACAGGAGAAGAGACTTGGAGTTTCAGATCAGTGATAAGGTCTTTCTGAAGATATCGCCATAGAAAAGAGTACTAAGATTCGAAAAGCAAGGAAAGCTGAGTCCCCGATATATTGGGCCGTACGAGATAATTGAAAGTGTTGGAAAGGTGGCATATCGTCTACGGTTACCCGAAGATCTGGTTAGAATCCATGATGTGTTTCATGTTTCCATGCTTCACAAGTATATAGCAGATCCTTCGCACATCCTAAGGGAACAATTAGTAGAATTGAACGAGAACTTGACCTACAAAGAGAAGCCTGTGCAAATTCTAGACAGAAAAGAGCAAGTACTTCGTAACAAAAGCATTCTCTTAGTAAAGGTGTTATGGATGAACCATGGAGTAGAAGAAGCCACATGGGAATGTGAAGATCAGATGCGAGTGCAACATCCTCACCTCTTTAAGACAGGTATGATTTAAATTTTGAGGACAAAATTTTTTAAGGAGGGTAGAAATTGTAATATCCAATCCCTATTAGTAGTATTGGCATCTAGATTTCGGTATAGAGCAAATAAGACACTTGAGAGATATTAGAAATATTTTTCTTATAGTGCGCGTGAGAGATATTAGACCTAATTTGATAATTTCACACTCGATCGGAGCGCTGGATGACCCTAGAATATTTTTGGAGTTTTTCTCTATTGGCTTAGAAAAAGGAAATTTTACTTTATTACATGAATTTCCATTTAAGGGTTATGTATGGAACAAGCCTTTGTTGAGACATACAATCCATATATTAAGGAATGGACCAATTAGAAGCAATCTCATGGATTGCCAAGTTGGAAACTATAGTTAGTTTCTTTGACTATTCTAACTAGATAGTTACAAAGGAACCAATTAAATCTTTCCATTTGAACTAATGGTAAATTAGAAATTTTGAGTAAATTGAAGGACAAAATGGTCAATTGAGGGAGCACTATATATATGTTGGAAATTTGAAGAATTTTCAAGAGATCAAAATCCAACACTTAGAGCAAAAAAGTGAGCAAATTCGTACAAGGGGGGAAGGTGCTGCTACAGTGAAATTTCAGTTTTTTTTTTCCATGATTTTTCATGTGTAATCAAGCTAAAATAAGGTTACATATGAATCCTTAAGCTCAATTGAAGCCTCAATTAGTGAAAATTCAAGAAAAAGAGGTAATAAAAGTATTGTTTTATGAGTTTGATAAGTAAGCTTTCAAGAATGCTTCAATTGATATTCTTGTGTGTATTCTTGGCTTAGATTGAGTTGAATTCTAGTGTGGAGCTTGAATGAGTCATCAATTTGAAGAAATTGGCAAGGTAAGAATTATAGTTTTTGGTGATTTTGATGTAGAGATTTCAATTGGTTGTAATTAGGGCTTTAGAATAAAATTGGCTTGATTTTGTTGAAATTGGAACAAGAAATTGAGAAAAGAAATGTGTTAGAACCTAGGGTGAAATTCTGCCACTTTAGGGAAGTTAGGGATTGAGTGGTGTTTTGATTGAGTTGTTGTGTGTAAATGGTGTATATTATAAATTGAATGTATATGGTTGATGGAAAAACCAAAAATGAAGAAAATGGGACATAATTGTCCATTTTGAAAAGGTGAAGAGAAATTATGTCCAACTAAGTTATAAGGCGTTCAATAATTTTCAGGGCGTTGGATGGTGAGTTAGATTAGATTAAATGACTCCGTAAATAAAAATTGGGAAGTAGTATGCATCCGGACTTTGTATGCCGATTAGGGCATTTAGTACTTAAATGCGATTCTAGCATTCGATTTGGTTTTAAATGTCATTTATGGCGCGTAGGTGAAGATAACCGAGAGCGATAACGGGATCAGAAATCGGGAGTGAAATTGAGCATAGAGCGGTTGTGAGTAGAAATCTGTCATTTTTTTTACTTTTTGTTTATTATGTTTTTGCATAATGAATATGTATGTTTTATGAGCTTTCGATGCATAAATACGATTTATGATCTTGATATATATTCATAGACATGCTTTTACATGTTCGATTTGAGAAACAGTTTTAAAATTTCTACATTTGTTTTAAAGGCCATTGGTTCCCTCAATTATAGTGGTGATGATTGTATTAGACCCGGCCGGTATATCCCATGCACATGGGCAGGTCTTGGGGGTGTGTCCCTAACTCTGGGAAGTTAGGATGTCGAGTCATGTGAGTTGCCCTATGTGTACGGGGTATTGTCTCGCTATATGTAAGCGATGTAGGATTTCGCTGCATAGCCAGTGAGATGTCTTGAGATGTCACTGTGGGTGCTGCTAGTTGAGGTGTCCTGTGACCTACTCACGTGTGCGGTGCTAGTTGAGTCGCTGCGTGAGTATAGAGCTTTAGGGTTACCATTGGTACAGTTTAGAAAGAAAATGGCCGAACGAGGATTTTACTAGTTTTCGATTTACCGATAGCATTTATGCATTTATATGCATACAACAGTTATTATGTTATACAGATTCTAGATGTAGTTTTCCAAAGATGTAGATAAAACCCGCTCGGCAAGATTTCAATAGCATATGATGTTAGAAACCGTTTTACAGTTTTACATCAGTTTTAGAAGCATGATTTCTGCATGAACTTTAGAATTTGCTATCTATACATGATGTTATTTTATTAAAATTTTATTTGCACTCACTAAGCTCATTTAGCTCACCTATTTTGTGTTTTATGTTTTCTAAACCCCTTTCCCAGGTGTAGGTCTCGGTACGCAAGCTATTGATTCTCCTATTGCCGAGTAGTAGGCCAAATCCAAAGATCATTTTTGTACATGTAAATGTGCTAAATAGCACTCTTTATTTTATGCATAGTAGTTATAAGCATGTATATTGTATGTATGTTTTGAACCAACAAGAAAAGAATTCGAGATTATGATGATCATTTTTGTTTTCATGAGTATACTCATTTTGTGGTTTAAATGAATAACTGAGTTGTGTTGGATTTGATTTGGAAAGAACCGGAGGTCCGAATTGGTAGTATTGAGATGTATTGGAAATAGAAGTGAAATTTCTTTGCAGGTTTTATATGGATTTTCTGAAAAACAGGGGAAACTCTGTCTGTTTTTTTTTAAAAATTAAGATGTCATTTTCATGTATATTACAAGACCTTCTCAGTAGTAGCAAGAATTAAAAAGGGGTTCGCCTCGCAGAAATTTCTCAAATTACTCAGTTAGGTCGAAGGAACTTCCGTCGGGGTGCTCGGCAGGGCCGCTGAGATTTATAGTAGAGGGTCTCGGGTCGGGTCCTGTCATAAAGAGAAAGAGCAAAAATCTTTAGTTGGTTTAAGAAAATAAGTAGTTTGGTGTAGAGTGTAAGCTGTAGTTAAAGGAAATGAAAAGGCCCATCCTTTTTTTTTTTAAAGTTCAAATGTAATATTATAAATAATTTTATAATATTATAAGGTAGGTCTATTGATGTAAATCAGATAAATTATCGAGATGCTTCACAGAGATTAGATAAGGTTTTTGTGGTCTGCCCAAACCTACTTTTAAAACAATTAAAGATACAATGATGTCCCAAATAGAACCTATCCTTATTAAGGATATCTACCTCTATTACGGACGGAGAGATTTGAGCCTCACGAAGGAAGGATTTAACCTCACAAAGGAGGATATCTACCTCATGCAGAAGGATTTTTACACAAAAGTCTACCCTCACATAAGAGGGAGATTACAAAGTACCCCTACACTAATAACCATTACACAAATTAGGCCCTAATATATCTATTAACCACCTCAACACACAAACCACATCGTAAAGGATAAAATCATAATGGATCTTTATGTGATGATTGAAAAACATAAAATAGAGGTTGAAAACCAAGGTGGTAGGAGTAGGAATGGCACGACAGTGGGTCGCCGAAATTCGACAGCGGTCAACATTGTCAATGGCTGGGATCTGCTTTTATGGAAGATGCGAGCAAGTTACAGGCTATTTACGCTCAAAATGTAATGCGGCTATCGCAGTATAGATTGAGATGTCAATCCCACGAGGAAGCTATTGGTAAAATAGGTTGGTGAAATAAAATATTAAAGCAGTAACAAAGGAGAAAATTAATTAATTGGTTTAAGTGGATGAGAGAGAATTATCTATGAATTGAGGAAAATGTCTTATAATGATGTAAGTAAGGCTTCGAGAATCACAAATATGCTTTATAAATCTATTCTACACTTTGATTCAATATTTATAACTTAATTAAAAGTTTCACATCCCAAATAATCAATCTGAAGATATGTAAAATATAGAACATTTGATAACACATATATTTGATATGACTAAACTCTTTGTAAACATTAACACAAACCATGTTAATTTATACATGTAATATCCAATCTCTATTAGTAGTATTGGCGCATCGATTTTGGTATAAAGCAATAAAGACACCGTAGGGTTACCTGATTTTAACCCTAATAGAAATATTTCTTTTATGGTGCATGTGAGAGATATTAGACCTAATTTGATAATTTCACACTCGATCAGAGCATCGGATGACCCTAGAATATTTTGGAATTTCTCTTTATTGGCTTGGAAAAGGAAATTCTAATTTACTACATGAATTTCTATTTAAGGGTTATGTATGGAACAAGCCTTTGTTGAGAAAAACAATCCATATATTAGAGAATGGACCAATTAGAAGAAATCTCATGAATTGCCAAGTTGGAAATTCTAGTTAGTTCTTTGGACTATTCTAACTAGATAGTTACAAATGAACTAATTATATACTTAGTTTCTAAGTAATGACAAATTAATAATTTAGAGTAAGTTGAGGGGCAAAATGGTCAATTGAGAGAGCACTATATATATGTTGGAAGTGTGTAGATTTTTCAAGAGAACAAAAAGCAAATACTTAGAGCAAAAGAGAGCAAATTCGTGCAAGGTGAAGGGGGTGCTACTACAGTGAATTTTTAAAAAAAAAATTTCATGATTTTTCATGATTAATCAAGCCAAAATAAGGTTAAATACCAATTCCTAAGCTCGATTGAAGTCTCCATTAGTAGAATTTCAAGAAAAAGAGGTAAGAAAAGCATTGTTTTGTGGGATTTATAAGTGAGCTTTTAAGATTGCTTCAATTGATGTTCTTGTGTGTATTATTGGTTTAGATTGAGTTGAATTCTAGTGTGGAGCTTGAAGGAGTCATCAATTTGAAGACATTGACAAGGTAAGAAATATGATTTTTGGTGATTTGAATGAAGAGACTTCAATTGGTTGTAATTACGGCATTATAATGAAATTGGCTTGGTTTTGATGTAATTGGAACAAGAAATTGAGAAAAGAAATGTGTTGGAACGTAGGTGAAATTCTGCCACTTTAGGGAAGTTAGGGATTGAATGGTGTTTTGATTGAGTTGTTGTGTGTAAATGGTATCTTATGTATGTTGAATGTATATTGTTGATGGAAAAACCAAAAAATGAAGAAAATGAGACATAATTGTCTATTTTGGAAAGGTGAAGGGCAATTATGTCCAACCAAGTTATAAGGCATTTAATAATTTTCACGGCGCCGGATGGTGAGTTAGATTAGATTAAATGACTCCATAAATAAAAATAAAAAAGTAGTATTCATCCGGGCTTTGTATGCCGATTAAGGCATTTAGTAGCTAAATGAGATTTTAGCATTCGATTTGGTTCTAAATGTCATTTATAGCGCGTAGGTGAAGAAAACCGAGAGCGGTAACGGGAGCAGAAATCCAGAGCGAAATTGAGCGCGGAGCGGTTGTGAGTGAAAATCTGCCATTTCTTTTATCTTTCGTTTATTATATTTCCGCATAATAAAAATGTATGTTTTATGAGCTTTCAATGCATAAACATGATTTATGATATTGATATATATCCATAGATATGCATTTACATGTTCGGTTTAAGAAACAGTTTTAAAATTACTGCATTCTTTTTAAAGGCTATTGGTACCCTTGGATTATAGTGGTGGTGATTGTATTAGACCTGACTGGTATATCCCGTGCACATGGGCAGGTCATGAAGGTGTGTCACTAACTCCGAAAAGTCAAGATGTTGAGTCATGTGAGTCGCTCTATGTGTACGGGGTATTGTCTCGCTATATGTATGCGATGTAGGATTCCGCTGCATAGCCAGTGAGATGTCTTGAGATGTCATTGTGGGTGCTGCTAGTTGAGGTGCCCTATGACCTACTCACGTGTGCGGTGCTAGTTGAGCCGTTGTGTGAGTATAGAGCTTTAGGGTTACCATTGGTATAGTTTAGAAAGAAAATGGCCGAGCGAGAATTTTACTAGTTTTCGATTTACCGATAGCATTTATGCATTTATATGCACACATCAGTTATTATGTTATACAGATTCTAGATGTGGTTTTCCAAAGATGTAGATAAAACCCGCTCGGCAAGATTTCAATAGCATATGATATTAGAAACCATTTTACAGCTTTACATCAGTTTTAGAAGCATGATTTATGCATGTACTTTAGAATTTACTATCTATGCATAATGTTATTTTATTTGAAATCTTAATTACACTCACTAAGCTCATTTAGCTCACTCGTTTTGTATTTTATGTTTTCTAAACTCCATTCCTAGGTGCAGGTCTCGGTACGCAAGCTACTGATTCTCCTATTGCTGAGTTGTAGGCCAAATCTAAAGATCATTTTTGTATATATAAATGTGCCAAATAGCACTATTTGCTTTCTGTATAGTAGTTGTAGGCATGTATATTTGTATGTATGTTTTCAACCAACAAAAAGAGATTTTGATATTATGATGATTGTTTTTACTTTTTATGAGTATGCTCATTTTGTGATTTAAATGAAACTATTGAGTTGTGTTGGATTTGATTTAGAAAGGACCAGAGATCCGAATTGGTAGTATTGAGAAGCGTTTAAAATAGAAATGAAATTTCTTTGCAGGTTTTGTATAGATTTTTCAAAAAATAGGGGAAACTTTGCTTTTTTTTAAAAAAAAATTAAGATGTCATTTTCATGTATATTACAAGATTTTCTCAATAATAGCAAGAACTAAAAAAGGGTTCGCCTCATAAAAATTTCTCAACTTACTCAGTTATATTCAGAGGAACTTCTGTTGGGGTGTCCAGTAGGGCCGCTGGGACCTACAGTAGAGGATTTCGGGGCGGGTCTTGTCAATACAAGTTATCTAAGATTGATAATATATCATTTTGACAATATTACAGTAAAAGATTAACTCGAATATCAAACAATTATTGTCTTTACATGTTATCAAAGATCGACAATATATCGATTAACAATATTGAAGTAAAATATTATTATGTAAAACAATGTAACCAATAACAATTATAATTCAACAAGAATCACAGAAAGAAAATATGGCTGAAAATATATGAAACATGAGAATTATAACCCTCGAATTATAGAAAAAAATACTAGATAAGAGTTTGGGTACAAACAAACTTATAAACATTAGTAGCCCTTGACAAAGAATCAAAGTATAGAAGTAGATTCATTACACATAAAAGTTCATCTCTTAGCTTTGTCAAGAACTCTAACCTAGATTACAATGCATGTTAATGAGAAGAAAATAAGAGAGAATTATCTAATGTTGAAAACGTCCTAAGATTCATTACACGTCCTAAGAGTGTGACTTTAATCTTCAATAATTTAGGCCAATCACTTGTTCACTCATTTGCAGCACCTTTTTGATAATGTAAATGACCGATGTAGCCTTTTTGGCTGACATGAAAGTTGTAGCATCTTGTCTGTTCTTTCCATAGGCACTAGGTTCATGCAAATTGGATGCCTATCCAATGAGATATGGGTAAAATTCTAAAAATATGTCAGATTTCAGCCAATAACCATTTTACCCACTTGCAATACAATTTGGTCTATGATAACGGCTGATTTGAACTTTACCATCAACATAAGAGTTATTTATAATTGAGTTAGTATTTTATATATTTAAGAATTATACCAATTGGGTACATATTTTATAAAATACGGTCTAAATACGTGAGGTGGGTCAAGCTGAGTAGAAGTTGTAATCCAATTCTGTTTTATCCTAATTTTGGCACATAAAATATTAGATTTGGCTTTTTAACTACTCTTCAAGTTTATGTAAGATTGAATCATTTTACTCTAGGTTTAAGAATTTTTTCATTTCTATTTTTGCATTGAGAGTTACTGATAAGGGCAAATTTGTCATATATTTTATCATGTTTTTATTATTGATATTTTATGATTTTATGAGAATAGATGGCTATTTATGTGCATTATTGTTATTTATAGGGACTTGAACGAAATTTAAAGAAAGAACGCAAAAGAAGCGAAAACAGGGACTAAAATGCAAAGTTTCCAAAATTTGTGTCCAGCGCCCCCGCGCCACAAGTATTTTCGCCCCAGCGCTGAAATAGTGATCGAAATAAGAAAAACGACCTGATTAAGTCGCGTCTAGCGCCCCAGCGGCAGATAGTCACCGCCCTAGCGACGAGACAGCGCCCCAGCGCCAAGATCCCACCGCTCCAGTGGTAAATGTTTTTCACGCGTCGCCCCAGCGACAGATGCATAGCGCGCCAGCGGTAGTGCGAGTCCTAGTCCGACGAGAATTGAGATTTTCAAGTTCATATCAATCCCTATATAAAGCCACTCGTTCCCAACCTTCAGGAATCAATCCAAGACGACCCAAGAGCACCAAGAATACAGAGCACGAGTCTTGGAAAGCAATAGGAGCTTAATTGAAGCAACTTTAGAGAGAGATACAAGACGTTCTTCGGCATCAAGAGTTCCTAGGCAGCGCAATTAAGAGCAATTCAACGTCTATATCGGTTTGCTAATAATTGTATCATGTTTTATTTTTATTTTTACTGCTGTTCTCTTGTAGCCATGAGCTAAACTTATTTTCTAGGGTTAATATTTGAACTCAATATGTGCGCTTAACTTGCCATATCTTTTTAGTATTTAATAAACTTAGTCATTTATTATTTAAATTACTTGTGTTTAATGCTTCAATATATCTGGCCAATATATGGTGAATGAATTGGTAATATTTTGATAAACTTGGAAGAGGAATCAATATATTTAGACCTAGGTAATTTGATGCATGATTGTAGAGTAACATTCAATGTTGCATATGCAAGTTTCAATTTAGGATAGGAATATACCTAATTGGCATGTATGATCAATAAGACCTAATCTTAATGAATCTTAATTTATTACAAGTACCATAGGAATATAGGTATTTGGTAAATTAAGGTATACTTGCATGACCTTGGAAGAGGCTTGTGAATACATTAGTGTCTTGATCAATAATAAAGACTAAGTGAGTTAAATATTAGAGGATTAATCATTAGAAACATATTGAGGGATAATATTAATCCTAGATTTTCTCTACATTGCTATCACCTAATTTTCTTTACATTGTATTTTTGTTTTATATTTCTTACATTCAGTCTTAGATTTTTATTTTTCTGAATAATTATTAGGAAGATATAATTTTAGTAATTGGTTAAAAAGAAAGAATTATCCCTGTGGGTTCGACATCCGACTTATTTAGTCTCTTTATTACTTGCATACGATAGTGTATACTTGCACTTAATTTATGATATAGAAATATCGCATCAGTTTACGTCCATTGTACCTAAACCTATGCAAATAACATTCATTAATCATAATTTAAGGAGAACATTTTTTTTCAAGCTAAAAATACAAAAATGCTAAAATTGGTGACATTAAATGGTGATCGAATATCTTAATAGATATACATTTTTATGTTTACATCACAGCCCCCAACCAGCTTATTGCTAGTCTCTAACAATTCAAGCGTAAATAAAATATGTAAAACTACCTAAGTATTCCAAACAAAAAGTCAGTTCAAGATCACTATTGCTATTATAGTTTTTTAATTATAACTTTCAAAAATTGTGTGTGTGAACTAAGCTGTAACCATCTTACCATAAACCACAACAGATATAGCTAGAGAATTTCTTTAAGTAAAAGTCTCAACTCCATATCTTCACAAGTGTATGACTGTTTAAAAGGTTAGAATTTCTCTCATGGAGTTGAAAAACAGTTAAACACTCAAGAAAAAGTCAATTTTAAGGACAGACATACAAACTAACATTGATCCAAAGATAGAAAAATTAATCGTTTTAAAAATCAATCATTCTTGACATGTACCAGCTTTATGATTTCAATTGTCTTGTGAGAATAATACAAATATAGCATGGTGAGAAAACTGTCTTACAAAATATTTGTCTTCTAAAATTGAATGAAGACTTTATTAAACTGAATTGATTCTTCTTTTTTTTTTCCTATTTTTTTTGGTATTTTGCTTTCTTTTTTTATTTAATTTTTTTTTAAAGAATATAAGGAAGCATTACAAAAGTTTCTCACCAAAATATATTATACACAAATGCAACTAACTTATTCCTTAATTCAAATAATATCAATCTAAATAAAAATTAACCAATTCAAAGGATCAATGAAGGTAAATAAGCTATTTTCTCAACCTTTCCACTTACTTACAAAAATTATGTGAGATTAGAAAAATATATACTTAAACATAAGAATTCTCTTGGCTATATAAATTGAATCAGCCATCTTACTATAAGGCTTAGCATTGTGCTTAAAAATATTTTAGAAGTCATTCTTAGTAACCTAAATAGAAACAGTGACTCAACCTAAACAATTTTGAAATCATATCTAGGTAGAAAAACAAATTCCTTTATACAAGAATTACCAAGAATACAAGCAATAAATAACAATGCATGAAATATAAAACAAAACAACAACAAGTTAATTAAAATGCATTTCAAAAGTTAGAAATAAAACTCCTTACTCTGTCATTCTGATTTGACCTAGAATGCGTTTCAAGAGTTCAAGAATGAACTCTTTACTCTACCATTTTAATCAAATGTCGGACTCCATTATCTATTTTTTTATTTTGGTTTTTTTTGGGAATGCAAAATACAACTTGTGTCTACTATCCTCCCCTCAAATCAAATGAAATATTGTCCTCAATGTTTAAATAGAAAGAGATAAAGTATAGGAGATATTACTTGAAATGCTAGTTATTCGAAAGAAAGAAACCTGAGAGACACTTAAGTAAATATAAACTAAAATGATGACGTTGATAAATAAATAAAACAAAAAAAAAATTTATAAACAAAGTGTCAGATCCAAATTTTGCTTGTTAAGGCCCATTGACCAATTGATCCGAGTTATTGCTGGGTCAGATTTGTAGGTAACTGTCTGTACTTTGTCAATCAATTCATTCGCATTGGTAGCAGAAATAAGGATCTGTCGCACCGAATATGAAATAAAATTCTGTTTCATTGCTTGATCAAGAAAATAGAGTATGCAATCAAAATAGTTATTAACATTCAACAAACCTATAGGTATTCGATGGATATTCAGTTAGGTCCAAGAGGCTATTTGAAAAAATTCTTCCAAGGTACCAAACCACCTGTTAAAGCAATAAAAGCGTCTGTATTGTAAAGCATTTTAGCTATACGTTCATGCATGGATGAGACTCGTAACCCTATTATTTTTTCAGTCAAGTTTTTCATAGCTAAAGCTGTAGGAATAATACCTAAAACTTGACTTCCTTCTAAATGTGCAGCTATTGACACACACCCCATTAATCCAAGGCTACCTCATCTATAAATCAAATGGATTTTTCTTGCAACAATATTTTTCCTAGATTGTTTGTTGCCTCTATAAATACTTTATTTTCCCCAGGACTAGATCCACAAAATACACATATATTTTAGAATTGTTGAACTGATGTTTCTTTCATATCTATACTCACCTTTATCTCAATATATGAAAAAGAAAAAAATAAGAAGTTGTACTTATAGAGTACTAAATGATAACAATGATTTTGGTAACCCGACAGTTTGTCAGAAGAGAGTAAAAAATAAAACACAAAAATTTAAACATAATAACCCACATGCATTATTTAACCAAAAGATTGGAATTTAAGACATCTGCATGAGTAGCCCTACTATTAATAAAATAAAATAAAAAAGTTTGAATTTAAAACACATGTATTTATATGTAGTTGTGATTGTGGCTCACATCTTCCTCTGATTTTATGTCTAGTAATAGCTTAAACGCTCTATATGAATCAGGGATAGGCTTTTCATCCAATTTTATTATAAATTGACAAACATGGTCTTTTACAGTCAGATTCCTGAGATTATACCATTGATGTTCATTTTTAAATTTATTCCATAAATCGAGAAGTTTATGTTGCATGAGCCCACAGAGATGCATCTCAAGAGTCAATAAAATATCATCCAAAGACTCTTTACTCAGTCCAACCTTAATGAACTAAATTTTATCTTCTCGATTTCTAGATACAAATCCTAAAGAATGACAACTCCGGTTACAATTCCATTGAGCACATTTATGATAAACTTGTAACCTTTTTACTCATCACCTTTTGGCATAAGCGTTTCTTCCAAGATTAGGCATAAAAGAAACAAAATCATTTGTAGACTCACCAGATAATCAAACATTAGCTTCGATTAACCAACGAATATCTATAGAGATATTACTCAACATCAATAACCTTAATCTTTCACACCGTGCTTTGTAAATCTTGAGTAGAGCATTTTGAGACAATGAAGGAAAGTGCTTTTTAAAGTTGGCAAGAATGCGATCTATTTTGAAAGAAAAAAAAAAGATGAATGCATAATTTGAGGGAACTAAGAAATCAACTTTAATAGTCACGAAGTACCGTATACGTCACTTGACCGAGAAATAAAATCACACTGAAGAAAAAAAAGAAGAAAAAAAAGCATAACTTTATTGAACCTGATCAAGCATGATAGATAAGATCCACAAGAGGGATCTCGTCTAGGTATATAGAGTGGTCTACCTTTTTCACATAGCTTTTCAACTGCTGTTCATTCACTTTAAAAGTTCGCCCATCAGTGGGGTCCTCGATTTTGACAGCACCATTAGACAAAATTGCGCATTACCATAAATGGACCAGTCCATTGAGATCTCAACTTTTTAGGGTGTAAATGCAATTGAGAATCATAAAGATAGACCCGTTGATTTGGCTCGAAGTGTTTCCTTAAGATCTGTTTGTCATGAGCTACTTTCATTTTAGCTTTGTAAATTCTAGAGTTGTCATATGCATCATTTCGTAGCTCTTCTATTTCTGAAAATTGTAACTTTCCCTAAACACCTGCATCACTTAAATCAAAGTTGAGGGCTTTGGCAGCCCAATAAGCTTTATACTCTAACTCAACAGGTAAATAGAAAGCTTTCCCATAAATAAGCAGGTATGAAGACATTCTTAAGATGGTTTTGTATGCAGTGCGATATGCCCATAATGCATCAGAAAGGCGTAGGGACCAATCTTTGTGATTCAGGTTAACCGTCTTTTTTAAAATATGTTTAACCTCTCTATTTGCTAGGTTGGCTTGTTTATTTGTCTGTGGATGGTATGCAGAGGAAATTTTGTGAAGAACACCATACCTGCACATCAACGCTTCAAAAGAATGGTTACAAAAATGTGTTCCTTGGTCACTAATGATGACACGTGGCATACCATACTTAGATAACACATTTTATTTTAATAATTTTACCACATTTGTATTATCATTAGTACGGCAAGCTACAGCCTCCACCAATTGTGATACATAGTCAACAGCTAGAAGGATGTAAAGGTAGCCAAAGGATGATGGAAAATGACCTATAAAATCGATACCCCAACAATTAAATATCTCAAGAACAAGAATAAGATTAAGAGGCATCATATGTCTTCGAGATAAAGTACCTAAATTTTGACACCTTTCACAAGAACAACAAAAATTATTAGTGTCTTTGAACAAAATGGGCTAGTAAAGACCATATTATAAAATTTTGGCAGTTATCTTCTTCATAGAAAGATAACAGCGACAAGCAGTACTATGGAAACAATTTAAGATACTAGAAACTTCACTTTCAGGAATACAATGTCTCATAATTTGGTCAGGGCAGTATTTGAAAAGATATAGATCATCCCAATAAAAATTACATACCTCAACCAAGAACTTACACTTATCTTGTGCACTCCAGTTAGATAGAAGTTCACCATAAACTAAATAATTTATGATATGTGTGTACCAAAGTATTTGGCTTATAGTGAAAAGATGTTCATTAGGGAAATTATCTCGAATGAGTGGCAAATTAGTGGAGTCAATGAATTCAAGATGGGATAAATGATCAGCAATAACATTTTTAACGCCCTTCTTGTCTATGATGGCTAGATCAAATTCCTACAAAAGAAAAATCCACATAATTAAATAGGCTTTAGCATCATTCTTAGAAAGAAGGTACTTAACGGCCGCGTGGTCAGTAAAAACAATAATAGGTGAACCAATCAAATAAGAACAAAATTTGTCTAAGGCAAAAATAACAACTAGTAGTTCTTTTCAGTAGTAGTGTAATTCATCTGAGCATTATTCAAAGTCCTGCTAGAATAATAAACAACAAAGGGTTTTCCCTCATTTCATTGCTCAAGAACTACTTCTACAACATAATTACTTGCATCATACATAATTTCAAATGAGAGGTTCCAATCCGGTAATTGCATGATAAGAGCGGTGGTGAGTTTGGCAATGAGTGTTCGGAATGCCTCCTCACACTTTTGTGTCCATGTAAATTCTGCATCTTTTAATAAAAGGTTACACAATGGTCTAGATATGACAGAAATATTTTGTATAAACCTCCTGTAAAAGTTAGTGTGTCTAAGAAAAGATCAAAAATCTTTTACCGTTTTGGGTATAGGTAATTTAGAGATTAATTTAATTTTGGCCTTGTCAACCTCTATCCCTCTTTCAGATACAATGTGCCCCAAAACGATTCCTGAAGATACCATAAAATGATATTTCTCCATATTTATCACAAGTCCTTTTTCTTCACACTTACTCAAAATAGCTTTTAAGTTAAGTAGACATAAATCAAAAGAATTACCAAAAATAGTTAAATCATCAATAAAAACTTTCATGCATTTTTCAACCATATAAGAGAAAATACTTAGCATACAATGTTGAAAAGGAGATGGTGCATTATATAATCTAAATGTCATTCTACAAAAAAGTATAAGTACCAAAAGGGCATATAAAAGTGGTTTTTTGTTGATCTTCTATAGCTATCTTAATCTGATAATATCCTAAATACCCATCAAGAAAGCAATAAAAAGGATGTCCAGCTACACATTTTAAAATTTGGTCGATAAAAGGCAATGGATATAGTCTTTCCTAGTTGCTGTGTTTAATTTTCTATAATCAATGCACATTTGCCAACCACTTACTACCCTAGTTGGAACATGTATCTCATTATCAAAAATTGGGTAGATTATACCTGCATCTAATAATTTTAAAACCTCTTTCTTCACTACTTCTTTCATTGTTGGGTTAAGTCTTCTTTGTGAGTCCCTACGAGGTTGGACACCTTCCTCTAAATGAATTCTGTGGGAGCATATCAATAGAAAATACCTTTAATATCAGCTATGGTCCAACCTAGTGTATACTTATGTTCTTTAATAATTTTATCAATTTTTTCTCTTGTTCAACACTAAGTTAAGAAGAAATTGTTGACATATTTTAGGGTGTATGCATATGATTGTGTACATATTGAAAAACTAAATACATGTATCATATACATGAATTTGGCAGCGAAATTTATCATGTAATCAACATATACACATGTACTTCAATTTTTAACAACTTAAGAATACAGAAAACATACATTTGAAGACCTTCGATGAAGATTTCAAATCCGGATTTCTTTGCTCCAACTTTGAGCTCCCCTTGAAGTGCACTTTTGTTCAATTCTAGTTCACAACAATCTGATGAGATTGTGAAACTAAAATAGCAGCAGTATAATCTCCAGTAATAAGGTTTGATTACTTGAAAGAAAAATAAGAAGAATTTATTTTTCTTTCTCCTTTGGTTTTTCTCACAAGTCTTTGTTCAATGAAAAAATCTCTCAAAACCAACTCTTCTTTTTTTCTCTCAATCCTTGCACGAAAATTGATTCACATACACTTGTTAACACACCTGAAACTCAACCATTTTTAGTGCTCTCAACACTTCACAAGTACTCCACCAAAATTAGATTAAGTGGCCAAATACCAAAATAATTTTTGGTGGCCATTTTAATGGTCTAATAAAATTAACCATTAATCACAAAAGGGTGCTCCACTTAATTTAATTTATGTTTTTCAAATTAGGTATGTCTTCCATTTAGGAATAAAATATCAAATAAATAAAATATAATTTTATTTATTTAAATAATATTTATTAATTATTCAAAAACTATTTGAATAATTAATATTTACCTTATTTGATTTTACTAACATGGTTAATGGGTGAATTCATGGTAAAATAATTCATGAAATAAAATTATCCCACTTGTTAACATTTAATTAGTTAATAACTCTTGTCAACTAATTAAATGATAACTAATTAAATGATATACTTAACATTTAAGTTTAAACAAGTGCACAACCTGAGGAACCCCGAAACATATTTTTGGTTTGTTAGAATTTCTAGGATGGAACTGTTCAATCCATTATGCCCCAGTGCACAATGAGTACATTTCATATTGTGAGACTCTCTAGGTTCACGCCTAAATTGTCCTATGGAACTCCTCCATATGTCTGTGAACGATGCCCCCCATACACGTTACGAATATTACAAAGTGACACTTTAGACCATACAAGTTGAGGTTATAACATATTCATATAATCCCTCTATCATTTATATCCGGGTAGAGCAGAGATATAGATCAACATCGTCAAATTTTCATATGCCCAACCGAAAGCTTATCTCTAGAATTGTATTTCAAAAAATAATATTTTCAAACACTTTTGTAATATTATTTATCCTTAGGGTTAAACTCTTTTCCCAAAAATTACTGTTTATGGCTATAAAACTTTTTGAAATATAATCTATAGAGCATTAAGATATAATACTCACCCACATGAGTTGATGGATCCCATATCTATGCATACCAGACTCTATAAGCATCGGACCATACCCAGCGACACCCAGCGGTCAGACCATGAAAGGTTTATGACATGTGTGAAACTAAAGTATGGTGGATCACTTACAAGCCCACCGTGGCACTCAGGTCAAAGGACTACGAATACTACTCAACTCGAAAGACCCTCCATCGACGGCTTTATGGGATGTCTATTGAAGATCTTTTGTTTGCTAAGACTAACCATCTGGACCATTCAAATATAGGCATACACCAATCTATATATTTATTAAGGTATTCATTGACAGACCAGCATCAGTGAAGATAGATCAGAAACATAATATTTGAGAATATATTTGCATAATGACATTTTCTAGCACTATTTGTAACTATGTCATTACTAATATATTCTTAAGTCTTTGTCCCATTTCAGACAAGACTCTAACTTTTTAGATATTGCTGACTCTTATAACCTAATAACTCTTATTAGTGCTAACTCTTAGCATTTATAATTCTCAGCGTTGCTAATTCTTAGCACTGATCTAAACTCATTTAGACCAGATCTGAACTCTTTCAGATCGTACAATGTCTGAAATGTTACAAGCATCTTACCATATATAAATATAATTAGCGATTTAATGAAATAATAATGCTTGTATAAATATTAAACAAATATTCATACAAAAAGGAATGACACGTAAGCATAAATCCTAACAAGGCCAGCCTGATGGGTACAATCATCGAACTTTAAAGGTCTATAAATGATGAGATCCCAAGTTCGACATTGGTTGGGGACAGCATGAGATGCGGTTCTGTGTGTGGTGCACTAGCTGGTGTGCCTGGTGGACCTAAGCTGTTGGGTGGGCTCCACGTACAGTCCTATAAGAAATGATGACATGAAAGGTATCCTGGTCCCAAGAATGCATGTTTCAAACCTTTGGGCAGTGGAGAAAGCTCAACTTGTGGTGTCTCGAGATTTAATGGTTTTTGTTTCTCCATCTCTCGTGGCAACTCTTCAAAACTTAGATGCCAAAATCAAGTCCCTTTATCCTGTGAGTCAAAAATACTAAACACATCAGTTGTTTCATTAGGATAATACAATTCTTAAAAATCAAAATCAAAAAGGTTTTCTAAAGAATCAGAGTCATGATTTTTATAAGATTCCTTCGTTACAAATGTGTCTATCATATACGAATGATAACATTTGTCTTCTTCTCGTGATTGCTTGCCAATATGGAAAATATTCACCTCAAGAGTCATATTCCCAAAAGATAATTTCATTAAACCATTTTTGTAATTAATAAGAGCGTTAACAGTGGCAAGAAAAGATCGTCCCAAAATAAGAGGGATTTTAGACTCCATATTAACTACAAAATGAGTATCTAAAATAAGAAAATCAACAGGGTAGTAAAATTTATCAATTTGTAACAAAACATCTTCTACTATTCCTTATGGTTTCTTGATTGATCAGTCAGCTAATTGTAGGACTACAGATGTAGGTTTAATCTCACCAAGTCCCAATTGCAAGTAAATAAAATAAGGCATTAAATTTACACTTGCTCCTAAGTCCAACAAAGTTTGACCAAACTTATGTGTCCCAATTTGGCAGGAGATTATGGGACATCCTGGATCTTTATACTTGGGTAGTGTCTTTTGTTCAATCACTATACTTACCTGTTCTACCAAAAATGCATTTTTTTTTACATGATGTTTTCTTTTGATAGTGCATAGATCTTTGATGACTTTGACATAAGTTGAAACATGCTTAATCAAATGCAACAAGGGAACATTAATCTTAACTTGTTTCAAATGTTCTAAAATCTCACATTGAATTTCTAAATTTTTTTCAACAGGTCGAAGAGCCTGAGGAAAAGACACTGGGATTGAAAACTTATTTTTGGTCTATTTTTCCACTATGACCTATTTTTCAATGGGGGAATCTTTACTACTCGTAGATGTGTTAGTTTCAAAAGTAGGCTCACTCATAATCTTACCGCTTTGAGTAGTAATGGCATTGACTTCTTTGAGATTTTATTCATCAGAAGTAGAAGCTTGTGCTATAAATTATCATTTTGGATTAGATTAAGGTTGAGATAGAAACTTACCTCGCTTTTGTACAGTTAAGCCACTAGTCAGCTTAGTGATTTGACTATTGATTTCTTTATTTTCGTCTACCACTTGTGCAAGAATTATTTCAAATTTTTGATTAGTTTTACTTTGTGTCTCCATAAATGCTTGTAATGTATCATTAAAAGGACTCCTGGCTGGTCGTGCATTATATTGAGATGTACCATAAGACTTGGGTGCTTGTTGTTTTTGCTTCCAATGGTTGTTGGCTTGTTGGTCAGATTTCTAACTAAAGTTTGGGTGGTTTCTCCAGCTAGAATTATAAGTTTCAGAGTAGGGTGAATAAGGATTCTTGTACATCCCTAAGGCATTACATTATTCCTAATATATTCCCCTCATCTCACTATATGTGGGGAAATCCTGAGTTAAGTGTTAGGCTCATCTACAGACAAAATAGACATCATGTGACTCAATCCTAGCAATCGTATTGATGATCTTTCTATCTTTAGTTTTCAAGGCCTCTAATTCCCTAGTTAAGACCTCTAACTGAGCTTTAAGGCTATCCTCTTCTCTAAGATGAAAAACGTCACTAGGTCGTGACCTATTTATGCTTTTAGTAGTGCTAGGTCCAGTCCATATATAGACTTTTTTCGCTAAGTCATTAAGGAATTCTATGGCTTCCTGAGGATCTTTGTGAAGAAACTCCCCATTACACATCATCTCAATAAATTGACGGTCTCTAATTGTGAATCCCTCATAAATATAGCTAACTGAGCACCAATTTTCATATCCATGGTGAGGGCACAAATTTAGCAACTCTTTAAACCTTTTCCAAGCTTGATATAAGGTTTCATTGTCTTTTTAGGAGCATGAAAAAATTTATCTTTTCAGGCCATTAGTTTTGTGTTGTGGGAAGTATTTATTGAAAAATGCTTGGGTCATTTCTACCCAAGTTTCTATAGACCTCAGCCTCAAAGAGTATAGCTAACTCTTTGGTTTATCTTTCAAAGAAAAAGAAAAAAAAATTAAGCCTAACAGTGTCTATGGCTTCAGGTTGTCTATGGAAGGTAGCAATTTTCTCTTCAAATTCCCTAACATGTACATAAGGATTTTTATTATCTAGACCATAAAAAGTGGGAAAATGTTGTATCATTCTACGTTTAAAATCCGAATGTGGTTTATTAGGTGCAAATATAATGCATGATGGTGTGGCTGTGCGAGTAGGATGCAAGTAATCTTTTAGAGTTCTAATGGGGTTATCCTCGTGTTAACTCATTGTGTTGAAATTATAAGATGAACTAGATGGTGAATTCTATTCCCTTACAAATTGTAGTGGTGGTTCTAGTTCTACCATTCTCACAAATCTTTCTGGTTTGTCTCTAAGTTGATGCATACATCCTAATAATTTTTGTTTTATTTTTTTAACTCTTTTTTTTAATGAAAAACATTCTCAAGGAAAAATTAAAAAGTGAAATAAAACACAACAAGAAATAGAAATGAGTTAGATGGTAAGACCAATCATAAAATATAAATATAAAATACAATAATAAACTGTAAATTACAATAAATAAATAAGTACATAAATAAATATATAAATAAATAAAAGAAAATAAACTGCAAGGTATAAGAAATAAATAATAAAAAGTTAGGCGGTAGAACTAGCCATTAAAATAAAATAAAAATACAACATATTATCTAAAGAAAAAAAGTGCAATAAATAAATAAAAGAAAATAAAAAAAAGTACAATAAATAAAAATAAAAGTAAATAAATAAATAAAGTATAATAAATAAATAAAGTGCAATAAATAAAAAAAAACTAAGTTAGGTAGTAGAACCGGCCATTAAAATAAAATAAAATAAAATACGACAAATTAACTAAAAAAATAAAGTGCAATAATAAATAAAAGAAAATAAAGTGCAAAGTACAACAAATAAATAAAAAAAAAGAAAGTGCTGGGGGGGAGGGGGTAAGATTCGGTGATTTTGAGGTCGTTTGAGGGGCACGATGAGAAGAGATGCATCTCACCGCAGCTTTATCGTTGCCAACGAAGGAAGGCATGGTAGTCCCAATAAATCCGTCGATCACTGCAAGAGAGAGAGATAGAGGTGAAGAAAATCTAAAAAAGTATCAAACTTAAGTCTAAAAATGGAAAATGGCTAAAAAAGGGAAAAAATAAAGAGAAAATGGGAGAAAGAAGAAAATAGACGGTAAGCTAAGAGTGAGGGAGATGAAGGAGTAGAGAGAAAATGTTTTTCTTGGGCGGCTGCTTTGTTTTGACAAAGAAGTTTGGAAACCCTATTTTTACTATTGCACATTGAAAAGGCCCATCCTTAGGTGCTCATGTTGTAGTTTGTGTTTGTCCAAACCAATTTTTCTTAAGAAGTTCAATAATCATAAAATTAAAAAAGAATAAAAAGTTGATCAAAGAAGAAAACTGTTGTTGCAACCATAATTGAAAATTAACAAAGTGTGGGGCAACCTATTGTTGTTTATTGATGAAGAAACTTATTATAGCTAAGCCTAAATTACAAGCAACAAAAACATGGTGATATTTGAGCACCCGATGAAACACTTTGTAGATAGATGTCTTTATACTTGAATTAACGTTATCTAATTAAACGGTAAAATTATCCCATTAGTTGTTTTTAATATATATGTCAATGGATTATTCTCTCTATTTTAGTGGACTGCCATAATCATTTATATTCTTGTTTAATAAAACTAGATTAGTACATGACTAGTATTAAATTACTTAGAGTATTTTTATTAGACTTATTTGGTTAATGATCAGCATATATATATTTGAAAATATTTTTTGGCCTATTGAGACCACAATTTTTGGTCAGTAGAGTAAAGGGTAGTCTCTCCTTTCACTCACTTTCTTCCTTCTTTTAGAATACACTTAAGACCAAAAGGAAATGTTGCCCAATATCTTACTGATCTAAAGCCATTTCTAATGGCTTCAAGCTCATGTATGCATTCTAAAATTCAGAAACTCATGTGTTATGAATAGAAATATCAGATCTTGTGTTTATTGTTATTGAAATGATGAATACTTTTTTCATCAAATGGTATCAGAGTCAGATTGATATTTTTATTCAGCAACTATAAGCTAGAATGCTGCTATATTATGTTGGGTAGCTAGCTTGAGACTCTATTTTTTATAGAATAAATTTTTGTCTGAATTTTGTTATGAGATCTACATTAAATATATGGCTCGATCGACTATATATTTGTAATGATCTATTGATATACGTCATATATTTGATTTTTTTCTCAATTTTAGAGGATAAAAATAGGTTTTGGGTATAATTTAAGTCAAAACTCATTTAGAACCATTTTTCTATCAACCCGGTGAGGAAGATGACCCCAATTTCAATAAAATTATGAAATATATCCAATAGGCCCCTTAATTTATAATTAATTATATTATGACCCATAAATTTAGATAATTAGAAATTAACCTAAATATTTTAGAATATTATAATTGGGGCCTATAAAAATTTTGATATTTACATTGTGGCCTAAATTTTTAGTATTTATATATTAGCCTACATAATTTTAATATTTTTCTGTGTGGCCCTATTTTCTGTTTTGTTGGCATTTTGACCCGCCAACATTATTATTTGGCCCACTTTCATATTTTGTTGGCAGCTTCGCCAATATTGTTGTTTGGCCTAATTTTTCTATTGTATTATCAGTTTGGCTCACCAACATTGTTGTTTGGCCTACCTTTTTTTGTTTTGTTGGCATTTAGGCCTGCCAACATTATTGTTTGATTATCTACTATTTTAAGCATTGTGGGATAAATCTATATAACATAATTAATTAATATAAGATCACAATTTAGAATGTGTGGTGTACTCATCTATCATGGGACCAATTATGATAAATTTTTTGAATCTTATAATGTTATATCCATTTGTAATAAATGCTTAATTTTGCATTGTGGATTATAATTTCTATTGAGATCCATATAGGTGATGGTATTACCTTGTCAGTAAATCATTACTTGATAGGATACTTGGGTTGGTAAAGTGATTAGTTGGTAAAGTTCCTCGATTTGGAACCTTAAAATCTTTACCTTCTTGCTCTTATAACTCCTCGATAAATAATGGGACCAACAAAGGTCCCCTAAAAGTGAAGGAGTGGAAATGTTCTAGATGAACTCATTCTTTTTTTAGCCAGTGAGCATCTTATATATTATGCTTCTATTTCTTTCCATTTAAAGTTTAGTCTTTAAACAGTCTCATATGAAAGAATACTTTCATCCATATAATATAACAATCATGTAACCATGTTAGAGAGAGGAAAAAATGGTAAGACATGCTTCCTGTGATTATCTTTAGCATATATGTGATAAAATAAAGAAACTAAGCATGTGTCACCTGTAGAAAAATACGATAATCAGAATGTGATATTTAAATAATAAAAAATAAGATTAAGTGATACTCTCTGAACACTTTTCATGCCGATCTTATCCATTGGATGTGTTCATGAAAGTTCTTTATTGGATACTTTTTGATTTCCAGTGAATGATTGTGATTCCTGGAAATTCCCGCGAAAACATATCATACTTCTAATCGTAGAAGTGTTTTTTAATATCGTGCTCTCTATGATGAAAGAATTTTGTTTTCTTTTTAAGGGAAGTTGATATAATGCTTCTTGTGAAGGAAAGCTTTGATATGCTTGCTCCAAAGGTAAAAGCACGAGATCCTTCCAATGAAGTATTTTAATATGAAATTTCTTTTTTCCACATTTATTTATGAAATGTGACTCTTCCTAACTATCTTTACCTTAAAGTGGGGGTCCCCTTTACTTGTCTTAGGACATCACATTACTCGATTTAGAAAACTATACTATGTGTTTTAATTTATTATATAATGACTTTTGCTTAGTAATAATTCAAAACACATGCTTAAGCTTCTAAGTGAGGGTGGCCTTTTTAGTACTCAACCCTCATAGGGAAGGCTTTATATGGATGTTTCCTGTAAAAAGAGTAAGTGTTTATTTGTAAGATAATCTTATAAAAATATAAGAAAGCTACTAGCTAATGAAAAATATGAAAAAGTTACTAGATAATATATTTGACACTTCTTTGATTTTGTTAAGGACTAACTCTTGTAGGTTCCATTGTTGTTGATGATCTTATTAAGATAAATAATTCAGCGGGTTTACTCCCTCCTAGAGTGAAACTAGAGAGAGGAGGTGAAATAATGACTAGTGTATGTTTTAGGTTGAAGAGGATGTATTCTCTCTCCCTGGCGCCTTTTGGATCGTGATGTTTTGTAGTAGAGTTTCTGCAAGAGTCTTTAGATGATTCTACTATACTTTGTTCTTTTTTAATCATGTTTAGGATGTGTAATGCTATCTTTAGAAGTATCGAGAGCTGAAAGCTTTTTTGTTGAGCTTTTAGTACAGGATGGTTATTCCAATGAATTATCCTCGAATGTTAGAATGGTCTGTTCCCTTTGATGCTTGTATTCATGGAGTCTATTGCTCGAACTTGGATGTCTGATTGATTTCTATGCTTTCAAAGTAAAGGCACAGGTTCCTTTAAGGCATTCTTACTAGTAGTGCTTCCTAAGCTAAGGCACAAGGTCCCTTAAGGGAAGTCTTTCTTAGTAACTCTTCATAAGTAAAGGTATGAGGCTTATAAGTGAAAGTTTTCTGATAGTGATTTCCAAGCAAAGGTATAAGGCCTTCCAGGGGAAGTTTTTCAATATAGGTAATTCTTTGGTAAAGATGCTAAACCCGTCCAAAAAAGCTTTTCAATATAAGTGCTTCCTTGGTGAAGAACCCATCCAAGGAATTCTTTTAATATAAGCGCTTCTTTAGTGAAGACCCGTCTAAAAAAATCTTATGATATAGGCACTTTCAAGGTGAAGATTTCGTCCAGGGAAGTCTTATGATATAGGTGCTTCCTTGGTGAAGATATTGAACTTTTCTAAGAAATTCTTATGATATGGGTGCTTCCTTGGTGAATAAATCATGCAAAGAAGTCTTATAATATAGGTTTTTCCTTGGTGAAGAATTCATCCAAGGAAGTCTTATAAATAAGTGCTTCCTTAGTGAAGAATTTGTCCAGGAAAGTCTTATGATATACATACTTTATTGGTGAAGAAGTCATCCAAGGAAATCTTATGATATGAGGGCTTTTTTGGTGAAAAACTCGTCCAAGAAAATCTTATGATATGAACACTTCTTTGGTGAAGAATTCATATAAGGAAATCTTATAATATGAGCTTTTTTGTGGTAAAGAGCTTATCTAAGGAAGTCTTATGACATGAACACTTCTTTTATAAAAAATCTGTCCAAGAAAATCTTATGATATGAACGCTTCCTTGGTGAAGAATCCATCCAAAAAAATCTTATGATATGGGTGCTTCCTTAGTGAAGAACCTGTCCAAGAAAGTCTTATTATATGAGCACTTCCGTGGTAAAGAACCCATCCAAGGAAGTTTTATGGTGTAGGTGCTTTTTGATAAAGGTGTTCGACCCATTCCAAAGAATTCTTTTGATATGCGTGCTTCTTCTAGAGGTACTAAACCTTTCTAAAGGAGTCTTTTGATATATGTGCTTTTTGGCAGAGTTGCTAAACCCCTCCAAAAAAGTCTTTTGATATGGGTGCTTTTTAGCAGAGGTACTTGACTCATTCAAAAAAGTCTTTTAATATGTGTGCTTCTTGCCAGTGGCGTTAAACCCTTCTAGAGAAGTCTTTGATAATGGTGTTTCTTGATAGAGGTACTGGCCCCCTAAAGAGAAGTCTTTTTGATATAGGTGCTTCTTGGTAAAAGTCCTCTAAAGAAGTCTTTTGATATGAATGTTTCTTAGTAAAAGCACTGGACTCTTCCAAAGAAGTCTTTTAATATAATACTTCTTGGCAGAGGCATTGAACCCCTTAAAAAATGTTTTTTAATATAGGTGCTCCTTGGCAGAGGCACTGGACATTTCTAAAAAAGTTTTTTGATATGGGTGCTCATTGGCAGAGGTACAGAACCCTTTCAAAAAAATCTTTAGAAAATACATTAATATTGAAATAACATATCAAAACTTGAAACATGCAGTACTTGAATGTGTCCCATGGTATAGGGATGGTTTACTCTTTATGTTCGGTATTTAATAGGTTTCATGTCTTTGTACATAGTGATCTCGATCCAAATATAGGTGGAACTTTATCAAAAACAATTTTAGGATGTAAAGGGATGATAATGAACACCTGAAAAGAGTTTCAAATAGTAAGAAATCAATGTAATAGGATTTAGAAAAAGTAGTTAAGAGTGAGTAAATCAAAATTCAAAAAAAGGAAGTGAAAGTTTGTCCTTTGTTTTTTGATTTGTAGAAGGTGGTGGATGCAGTATCATCTCTTGTTCTTATAAGGATTAGATTGTTTGATTATACAAAATTGGAAATAAAATTTTTTTTGAACTCATTTGATGGTGAGTCGCGTAATTGATTTGCATTTTGATCAGTCCTATAATTCAAATGGTAGATATGGACGATAATTATTAGAAAAGGTTGGCATTCCCTTTGTGAATTGAACTAAGATTTTATTATTGATTACCGGAGGCTTGAAATAGTGTGGATTTAAATGGGCGGTGACCAGCTAGATTTTTGATGATTTCGGTAATAGACAACAACAAAAATTGCAGGGATAGGTTTATTAGCTAGTTTTAAGTTTACTGGAGTCTTTGTCGGTGGCTGAAAATGGCTAAAATAGCGGGATTGAAAAAGTAGCAGTCATTGTTAGGTTTGGCCCCTCTTTTGATGATGGTGGACACGTGGATCTGTCAGTCAGCCTTTTCTGAGTTGATTGGTGTGTTTCCCAGAGGCTGAAGACATTCCAGCGTGATGGTGTATGGTGGTGAGTGGCAGTTCCATAGTGGTTTAAGGTTTCAACTTTGATTTGTTTTTGTAGTTTCTATTACCTTGTTTCCCTAGGAAAATTCTTTTGGCAGAGTGGTTATCACACTCCCTTAATTCCCAAGGAGCCTTAGTCTAAGTCTCACTTAGTCTCTATTTCTTTATTTTTTTCTGGTTTTCTCTTCTACCCTCTATAAAATATGCTGGAAAAAGTTTACCACAAATTGTTGTGGTGATGATGTTTACCACTTCGACTATCTTTCTCGTTAGTAAAATTCGAGTATCATTATAGCACTTTTTAAATTCTATTTACTTTTTTTTGGGCAGTAGTCAAGGGTTTTATGATTAAATATTTTGTTTTGATTTGAAATATTGAACAACTAGTTGTGTAGTGGAATGTATCTGTCTTGTTAAAAGTTTACGGGTTCAATTTTTTAGGTTGCAGCTTCTTTGCTTTTTTTTTTTTTTGTTTCTTTTGGTAGTTAGAGTTCTGTCTCTTGATAATTGTTCTGGTAGTAATAACAAAGAGTACGTCTGATGCAATGACTATTATGCTAGTTTGAGTTATAGAGGTCTGCGGTTCGATCTTTTGGGGAGGCATCACCACGATTTCAATTTTCTTTTTCTTTCTTCTATTTTGGTTTTGCATGCACTTCATGCAATCCATAAGCCCTGACTTTTTGATTGTATTCATTCATGGCCATCTACTTGATTTCTCACTTATTTGATTCACGTCCTGAATTTGCAATCTTTCTAACTTCCTCTTCCTTTCTTTTTTTTTTTTAAAAAATTTCTTTTAATTTTTTTAATGCGATTTTATTTTTAGTTGCTGGAAGCTTGGCTTTTTGTTTTAGCTTCCCACAAATAGCATCATTAAAGTTTCTCAATTTAAAACTTCAAAATAATTACCCTTTGACTCTTGATAACTCCTCGAAATTGCAAAGAAAGCATCATCTTTCAATAAAAAAAATATTCCGATGCTCAAATTAGTATTTGATTAAAAAATAAGTATTAATGTGCGAGAGTATCTCGAAGACAAGTGGGAGTATGATGAATGTGTTATATAAATTATGAATAATAAATAATCAATAATAAGCCAAGGGTGCATACTTATTTATAATGTGTAAATTTTTAATCCATATCAAAGTTTGAATGTATAAATCTAAATTAAAGTGTGATTTAATTTAAGTTATAGTTAATTAGAAATTCTAATCATTTCAATCAAGAGAGAATGATTTAAGTATAATTACTCTACTTGTGAGAAATCCTTCTTGCAAAATACTAATTAAATATTTAATATTTTAATGGGATTTGAATTATGGGCCTGGGCTATGAGCAAACTGGTTGGGTTTATAATAATGGGACAAAAAATTGAATATTTAGTATTGAGTGACTTGGTTGCCATATCAGTGACAAATTATTGTTACTCTTGCATTCAACTAGTTTGCTTTATTTGAGGTTAGAATTTTTCCATATTTTGACAAGCTCCAATATATTGTTGTTGTTGGAGAAACATTTTGAAAAGCACAAGAATAATATTAATTGCATGATTTTGTTCCATATGCTGACTAATATTATTGTTGATGCTTTGTCATCTCTAACTAATCTCTATTAAGACTTTAGCTAGGAATAATTATAAGGATTGGCGTAAATTAGTTATGGTTTATTTGTCACCCATAGACAAAGAGTTGGCATTAAAAAATGATCCTCCCTTAAGCTCATTGATGACAATAATATTGCGGAGCAAACGTAATAGGAGGCATAGGATCATTCTAATAATATATTCCTTAATGTAATGCAATATACCATTGATAGATCTATTCATAACAACATTCATTCTTATAAATATGTTAAAGATTTTTTAGATGTTGTTGGGAGAAGTTTTAAGAAAATTGATAAGGCTGAAGAGGCCAACTACATGAGGTTGCTCTCTCATACTGAAAATGATGGGTCAGAGAATATATTTTGACAATTACCAACTATCATAAGAAGTTGAGAGGTATAGGTGTAACATTGGTAGAAGATTTCCTTGTTTATATGATTCTTAAGTCATTTTTGCCTCAATTTTCCAAATTGAATAGCAAATATAAAACCTAAAAGGAAGAATGGAATCTTAATGAAATAACAGCTTATGTAGTTTAAGAGGAGGAAACTTTGAGGAAACATCAATCTCATACTTCTATGATGGTTACCCTTTATTAAGGGTTGGCCATAAGTCCTTTAAGAGAAAAAATTTAGAAAGAATGCTCTATAATCTGATGTTACCACTACTTCTAAATCAGGTTTAGAGGGATTTAAAAGAAGATGCTTATTTTTTCATAAGCATAGGCACAAGAGAGTGGACTATAATACATTTAAGGCATGGTTGGAAAAGAAAGATATTTCTTTTGCCTTTATGATATATGAGTTCAACCATATTGATGTTTCCTCTGATACTTAATGGTTAGATACTAGTGCAACTATTAATGTTACGAATTCCTTACAAGAATTGAGAAGTAGCAGGAAGTCTAATGAAAGAGAGCAATTGTGAACATGGGTAATAGAGTGAAAGGCAATGTTGAACACATAGAAGCTATTAGATTGCACTTGGCATATGGCCATTTTATTGACTTATCAAATACAACTTATATTCCCTTCATTAAGAGAAACTTGATATCTATATATATTTTGGATAAGTATAGTTATACTTTTCATTTTAGTGACAGAAAAGTATATTTGTTTAATGATTTTATACTTATTGGTTCTGACAGTCTATGTGATGGCTTGTATATGATTGATTTATCTCTTGATGTGGGTCAATATTTTTTCAATGCTTATGTCATAAATGTTGTTAGCTCTAAACGTGAAAGAATGAATAAGAATTCCTCTATGTTGTTGTATAAATTTTTTGGGTTACAATTTAAGATAGAGGATGGAAAAGCTCATTAGAGATGGTATTCTTTAAACTTGGACTTCTTTGACTTCAACACTTGTGTTGATTGTGTCAAAGGTAAGTTTATAGCTAAAATTGGGAGACATGAAGCTAGTAGAAGTAAAAAAGTTTTGGAGTTAATATATATTGACATTTGTCGGTCATTTACTCTTGCTATTATAGGGGTTATAGATACTTTATCACCTTTATAGATGAATTTTCTTGTTCTAATTATGTTAAGCTTTTTATTGAAAAATATAATTTTTTGAATGCCTTTAAAGCTTTTAAGGCTATAGTGGAGCTCCAAAAAGAAAAGAAGATTAAGGTAGTAAGATTTGATAAAGGTAGTGAGTATTATAAACAATATAATGAGGCTGGCTGTAATCTTAGACCTTTTGCTAGATTTCTCCAAGAATGTTGTATAATAGCTCATTATACTATACCTAGGACTCTTAAATAGAGTTACAGAATGCAGGAACCATACCCTTTTAGACATAATGCGGTGCATAGTTAGTAACTCTACTTTACTTGATTTCCTGTGGGATGAAGTTTTAAAGACTATAGCTTACATTCTAAACCAAGTGCCTAGTATATCAGTGCCCAAAAATCCTTATAAATATGGTCAAGCAAGAAACCTAGCTTGTAGTATTTTCATGTATGAGATTGGAGAGTGAAAATAAGACCTTATAATCTGCAATCAAGAAAACTTGATTTGAAGACTATTAGTAGTCATTTTATTGGCTATTCCATAGACTCAAGGGGTTTTAAGTTCTATTATCCTTCACATTCTACTAGAATCATTGAGTCTGATTGTGTAATTTATTTTGAAGATGACTATAACAATAGGGGTTTTGAGTCTCGCTATATTACTTTGAGGAAAATTTTGTGATTTTGCCCATCCCATTATTCTCGGCTCCTGTAATGAGGATCACCACATGTTGATCATAATATTGTTCCTTTTCAGTTAGAGTCTCATCATGATTCAAAGCATATGATTATATAAGACAATACTAATGATATGCCATTAAAGAGATCTGAGAGGATTAAATGACCTGTAATTTCAGATGATTATATTGTTTACTTGCAAGAACATGAGTTTGATATTGGTAGATTCTCAGATCTTGTTATATTTCAAGAGGCAATTAGTAGTTTTAAATCCTCATTTTTGATACATGCCATGCATGATGAGATGGCATCTATATGTCATAATAACGTTTTGGATTTGGTTAAATTGTCAGATGGATGTAAGGAAATCGATTGCAAATAGGTTTTCATAACCAAGAAAGATTCCAGAGGTCTGGTAAAAAAGTATAAGACTAAACTTGTGACTAAAGTCTTTAATAAGAAAGAAGGTGTTGATTATAAAGAACTCTTCTCACCTATTTCTACCAAAGACTCATTTCAGATTATTATAACATTAGTAGCTCATTTTGATTTATAGCTATATCAGATAGACATCAAGACAACCTTCCTGAATGGAAGTCTATTTGAAGACGTGTATATAGTGTAACCTGATGGATTTGTTGAATTGACCAAGGAACATATGGTATGCAAGCTTAAGAAGTTTATTTATGGGCTTAAATAGACATTCAAATAATGGTATTTAAGGTTTAATGAGATCATTACCTCTTGTGATTTTCAGGAGAATATTGTTAATCAATGTATATATCTAAGGATCAATGAGAGTAGTTATGTTTTTTTGATCCTTTTTGTAGATAATATATTACTTGCAGCTAATGACATAAATTTTTTACTTGAGATAAAACATATGTTGTCCTGTCATTTTCACATAAAGGATCTAGAAGAGGCCCATTATATTTTAGGGATCAAGATCCTTCGTGATAAATCTAGAGGTATTTTTGGATTGTCTTAAAAAAGATATGTTGAATACTTTTTGAGCAGGTTCATTATGTAGTCTTGTGCTCCTAGGAAAGCCCTAATTATGAAAGATGACATTTTGTCAAGATCTCAATATTTATAGAGTAACAATGATAGAACTCATATGCAGATAATATCATATGTATCAGTTGTAGGTAGTTTGATGTATACTTAAATTTGTGCACTTTTTGATATAGATTATGTTGTGAGTGTACTTTGGAGATTCTTGAGTGATTTTGGTATTAGTCACAAGAAAGTCGCAAAAAAAATGCTCATATATTTACAAGGAACCAAAGATATTATATTGACATATCAACAATCCAACATTCTTGACTCCAAGCAGATACTTATAACTTCCTTAACTATAGAGGCTGAGTATGTGATATGTTAAGAGGCTATATGTTATGTTATTTGGCTACAAAACTTTTTCTCAGGACTGAATTTTGTATTATCTATACTGAAGCTGCTGTGGATTTATTGTAATAATTCTACTGTTATTGTTTTCTCTTGTAATGCTAAGAGTTCCTTAGCTTCATGCATATTGATATTAAATTTTGTTTGTGAAAGAGAAAGTGACTCAATCTTTTATTATTATTGAACATATTCCTATGAAGCTTATATTGGAAGACCCACTGACTAAAAGCTTAGCTCTTAAAGTCTTTAGTGAGCATGTGACTTGTATAGAATTAATAGAGTCTTCTATTGTACTGTGATAATGAGAATCTTTGGATAGTGTAAATCAGTTGCAACTGTAATGAATTTATGTGATTATTTATACTTTTATAATTGTGCACGCACATTATGTTGATATGCTATATACGTTGATTGCGCACATTTTATGGATATGTCATTATATTGTGAGGTTATTGTGATTTGAGATATTGTGGTTAGTCTCACTGTGCTTCCTTTTTTATTTAGCCTCATTCTAGTTGTAAGAAAGCGGAGCATCTTGAAGACATTTTATTTTAGTCTCATTATGATAAGATGCAAGGACCTTATGGAAATGAACATGTTGATCACTTTGTCATATTGTTTTCATATCATATTTGTATACTACTATTATGTCACATGTTTATAGGTGTTTTATTATATGTAGAGCATCTTGTCGATGCTTATGTAACTTAATGCTTATAAACACATTTTGGACGTTATTGTGTTTTGTTGTTATGCTCATATTTTACATCTTTTAATGAAATCACAAATGAACTAATTTGGATATGAACTTTATTTTATTAGAATAACTTATGCCATCCACATGGGAGATTGTTGGATTATTCTCTATATTTTTGTGGATTGGCATAATCATTCTTATTTTTGTTTAACAAAGCCAGATTATTACGTGACTAATGTCAAATTATTTAGAGTATTTTTGTTAAATTTATTTTGTTAATGATCACTATATCATTAATAAATCATTTTGATACACCCATATTTAATAGTATATTATTAGACAATAATGTGACTATTTTTTAGACAATTGATTATTTATAATGGGATTGGTATTATAGTCTTTTGTTGAGAGTAGGTCTTTATTTTCATCCTATATGTTATAGGGTTAGTCTATTGAGACGACACTTTTTGGTCAATAGAGTAGAGGATAATCATTTCTCATTCTAATTTTTTCTTCTTAGAATACACTTGGAGGAAGATCAAAAGAAAAAGTTGTTCAATATTCAAAGCTATTTTTAATGATTTCAAGCTTAGATATATATTCTTAACTTTTAAATCTCATGTATTGTAAATACAAATGTCAAATGTCAAATTTTAAATTTATTATTGTTAAAATAGTGAATACTTTTACCATCAAGTCATTCAAGCATGTGGCCGTAAGAAATATTTTGCTTCACTCAAAAGAATACACTATCAACCCTTTACTATCAAGTCATTCAAGCATGTGACCGTAAGAAATGTTTTGCTTCAGTCAAAAGAACATTTAGTTACCTTGGCTTGGAGACCCAGGCACGTCCCTTTTCCCATTTCGTGCAGTGTAAAACAAACATGGCCTCTGGGCACCACTAGGGCTTCAGATTTTTTACTTTTTTTTAAAGTTTACGGGTGCACTGCTGCTATTTATATTCTATTTTACCTTATCAACTCTATTTTTTTAATATAAAATTATAATTAAAAAAAGTATTTAAGAAGTTATTTATATATAATTCTTACAAATAGATATAGTAATAGGTATACACATGGATAGTGCCAACTATTCAGTTTGTGTAGCATTGCAGAGCCATCTAGATAGATATATAGGAGCTGCCCTGCGCACCCAACTGAAAGCACAGCAAGCTTTTAATTTCCCATTTTAACAGCACAGCACTCTTAGCCAAATTTCATCTGTCATCACCATCAACAAACAGTTTCACCATTTTCACCACAGAACAATAACATTTCATAGGTAGTAGTAAATACTGCAGAAAGGGGAGCCTACATAACTCTACAGAGAGATTAGAGATAGATGAACAACAATGGCTTTGTGGGAATATAAATACTGGTCTGTAATAGCCGTAATAGCAGCAGTAGTGGTAATAACAGAAGGTTTGGTTGAAGGAGAAACGGTGACATATGATGGAAGATCTCTAATTATTGATGGGCAAAGGAAAATCCTCTTCTCCGGTTCTATTCACTATCCTCGCAGCACTCCTCAGGTAAATATGTATCAAATAATATTAATTCAAGTGCATTATAATATTATATACAGTATACTACTCATGCTCAGGTTTACATTATTATTTTAATTTTGGTGTCAACTTCAAAGGTAGGGCAGAGATCTGGTGGGTATTTAGTGTACAGATAAAGGAATCATGTCATGGGAATTCCGTTGTCTACCTGCTAGATAAGCATAAAGTCATTCAGTATTCTTTCTTTTTTTTTTATAACAAATCAATACTCATTTTCCCAACAAAAGAAAGAACTAAGGAAGGAGACTATACTTGGTATGTAGCTCTAACACTAAAGGACATTTCAGTCATTTCAATAGAAAAACCTATTTTGTGAGCAAATATCTTTAGAATTCAGGGACCTAGATGTTATTGCCCCATTAACTTCCTAATTCCTATTACATCACGGGTGGGGCAAATTTTGTGGTGGGTTGTTGGGGCTTTGCTTAATTAGCTAGCTGGCTTTGACAACTAACTAATCTTGCTCACAAAATGAGACTGCTTCTGCTAGTACTGTTAGGAATGTGAAGATAAGTTTTACCAAGTTGTCCATACGGCATACAAAACATGCATAAAACACAAAGCTTTGTCTATGAGCTTAAATGATTTTGTTTGAGAATTGGTCACGAGCTGGCAATGTCATGCCCTAATTTATTTTTGTTTTCAAATGCAAATACACACAAAACTTAGCTTTCAAGTTGTCAGAAACTAGCTAAACATACTCCAGATACAAAGAAACCCATATCAATGTTCATACGAGAAAAGAAACATGCTTAAAGTGTGAAAGTTAAGACTTACCAGAAAATTGAGTATGTATAATGTAGATGTGGGCATCGTTGATAGCCAAAGCCAAGGAGGGAGGAGTAGACGTGATTCAAACGTATGTGTTTTGGAACCTTCACGAGCCCCAACCCGGTGAGGTAGGTACTCGGTATTTAATATGCCAAAAATTTAAGATTTAGAATTTAGAGTTTTAGAATTTAGAATTAATTAATATTAAATATTTGATTTATTAACCCTGACGCTGTGGCTCTGGCTGTGGCCACTACAGTATGATTTCAGTGGAAGATATGATTTGGTCGAATTCATCAAAGAAATTCAAGCACAAGGACTCTATGTTTGCCTCAGAATTGGGCCCTACATCGAGAGCGAATGGACTTACGGGTACCTAATTCCTAATTCTTTTTCTTTCCTTTTTTTCTTTTGCCTTTCACTTGAGAACTCAGAATACAATTCAATCTAAATCTAATATCAAGCATTGCATCATGTTATGTGTTACCAGGGGATTTCCTTTCTGGTTGCATGATGTTCCTGGCATTGTTTATCGATCAGATAATGAACCCTTCAAGGTTTTCTTTTCTCTTTCTTTTTTTTTTAAACTCTCTCACCTCCTTAATTAATTTCTTAATTACTATTCATTACTCTAATCACTCAGCTCCTCAAACAATTAAACTAATATATGTCCATAATAATTAATTAAAGCATCTATATAACACATAGCCAAACAATTAAAAAGAAAAGAATACATACATACATATATATATATATATATAAATGTGTAGAATATAATCTTATACCAAATAGGCTAATCAAAACTAGAAATTTCCATAAAAGTGTAGTTGCATGTGTAGTTTAGTGATAATTACATTTTATTTATAATTTTTAGGTATAAAAATTAATTTTTAAATAAAACCTTAATTAACAATAAAATTCAAATAAGTTTACCAAAAAACTTTAAAAATATTTTTTAAAATAATATTATTATGAACATAAATTTGTTTATAGTTTTTAAAAATTCATTTAAAAGAAATATAAATACCAAATATAGTCATAATAAAAATTAATCAATATTAGTAATGAATTTTTATAGTCATGAAAAAAAATAAAAAAATTTATTTCATGCTTATAAGTGAGTTTTTATCATTACAATTATCAATAGAAAAAATTCATTAAAAAAAACTATTTTAGAATTATATTTTATGAGTATTGATGAAAAATATTTTTTTTGTTGATTATAATTTTTTTATTATTTTTGAAATGAATTTTTACAACAATAAAAATATGAACAATTGTATTCAACTTGTAAAAAATTAGTTTCATCAAAAGTCATTTATTCTATTATAAGAATAATGCAAATTTTCTATGCTGTCTACATGAGTTTTTATTGCCCCACAATTATTAATAAAGGAAAATATTATTACAAAAATATAAATTATGACTATTGATGAAAAATAATTTTTTTATTATGATTATTATGATTATTATTTATTTCTTTCAAATTAACTGAAAGTAATTACAAGAAAATGAAAAGTCATTTTGGTTCCAAAATAAAAACTGAAGTCTTAAGTTTTTTTATTTAAAATTTGAATATACTTATTATTTGAATCTCAAATTCATGTTTTTTTTTAAGTTTAATATATAATCATTAAATTATTTATTTATTTAAAAAATAGATTAAAATGAATATTTATATATTTTACCCTTATAAATTTTAAATAAATAAAAAATAAAGAATATACACAAGATTCTCTAAATAAGAATTATTAATATCACATCCATATATTGGATATAAATTGAGTGAGTTTTGAATATACATAAATAAGTAGGTAACATTACCTAATAAACTAGTCTTTTAAATCATTGGTAAGTGTTTGACTTATGGGAATTGGCATTAAAACAGACCTGAATTCTTATATGTATGTAGACCCCTAAAAATCATATGTCATGAGCTCCAATAAGGATTGTCATTTGGGTAGTATGTCCCTTATGAATAGTGAGATTGATATTACAGACTAGATTAACCTCTGAGTTTAAGTCACATGTTATACAATCATCATGGATTGAGTGAAGGAGAATATCATATTTCACATTGGATAAAAATTTAGTAGATTTTGAATATATATAAACTTGAGATGTCAAACGAGCAAGGTAGACTAAATTAATATAAGCCCAAGTGGGCTTATAGGCCGGATTGAGCCAAAGGCCATTACTATTTTGAGGCTTAGTCCACCTGCCAAATTGAGCTTAAAATAAGCTAGGCTTAGATGAGTTTTTTCAAGCCAACCCATGAAACTCGAATCAAATTTTTATTATGTTCCAAAATAATTTTTTTAATTATTTATTTTTATTAATAATTCAATTTAATATAATGCTCATTTTTATTAATTAACAAAAAGTATGTAACTTTTATGTGATAAAAGAAAGGGTGTGAATTGTATCACCATAGTTTTAGTACATCATTGACACACACTAAACTACTAATTATTTACAATGCTCTAACTCTAATTATAAAGTTTTCAAAGATAAATTTAACTTATTGGTTGAGCTTATTTCTTATATTTGTAGATTTTTAAAATCTTTAATCATGTTCTCATTATCATTTTATGCTCTTTTTGCTGTTGCATCTCAATCTTTCAAGCATATTTCACATTCAAGCATATTATTTGTTAATACACTCTTTTGATAACCTAATACCCTATCATCTACACTAAAAGCCAACTCCAATAATATAATTCGGACTAAAAGAGTTAGTAGATCACATGGCATAAATAAAAAGTATAAATTATTATTATTTTTTATGTTCTTTCCACCAATTTAAAATGTTAAGTAACTATAATTCTTGTGTAGGAAAAGTATTTGATAAATCAATTTTCAAATACTTAAACAACTCATAAGGTGTATAACATAACAATTAATATAAAATTGGTTAATTGTATTACTTACAATATCACTTCAAATATTGTATTTATAAAAAAAAAATAGATTTTGTTTAACAAAGAATTTAAGATGCAAAACAATATATTAAAGTTTGTGTAATATAAAAGATATCACACAAATTAATATGTATAATTATTTAATTAATGATAATATATAACTAAATAGTTATATATAATTATAAAAATGATTTGTTATTATACAGTTTTTAAAGAGAAAATATCATCATTTTAAATATTATTTTAAATTATTTTTCATTATCGAGTCTAACAAGCATAAAGTTTAGGCCTAGTCTTTTTACGGGTCGCTAACCGTTAGGCTTGCATGCCTTATAATTAGGCCCAGCCTAACTCGCTGATAGGTCGAGTTGGACCAAGCTTGTACATGAAGCAAACTAAGCCCATCACTAGCTCAAGTAGGCCAATCCATTTGACACCTCTAATATAAACAGGTTGGTAATATTATTTAATAGGCTAGTCTTTTTTATTATTGGCAAGTACTTAACCTATAATAAATGATATCAGATAAGACTCAAATTCTTATCAACATGTGAGCTCTAAAAAAATATTGTCTTTTAAGTCTCAATAAAAATTACTACATGAATAGTGAATCCCCCATAAGTAGTGAGTGGATTTGAGTCAGACGTTACGAAAGTATTACATAATTAGGTAAAGGAGAATACCATATCTCACATATGATAGAAACTGAGTGGATCTTTATATATATATAGATTGTCTAATAGGCTTGTTGAGGGAGAAAATGTCTTTCTCCCTCTCGAGGTTATATTGAAGCGAAGAATCCAAGATTCAACCTAGAACCCTAACCTTCTTGCGCAGCTGAATAACCTGTCAATCAAGCAAAAACAATAAGAATCTAAAGCATAAAACAAAATAGCACAACACAATCTTACGTGGTTCGGCCAATTGCCTACGTCCACGGTAGATCCAAGGATCCTAACCTTTCTTATTATAACTCCCTAGAGATTTTACAAGGAAAACCCAATGAAGAACCCTAAAAAAAAACCTAAACGTTTAGTGAACCCTTACTCTACCATGAACAATGATCACCTAAACAACGGTTCCACCCTAGCGCACACAAGCACTTAGTGTCTACCCAATTCTTCCCCTTTCTTAGGGTCTCTCTTAATACTTAATCTGAAATCAATGGTTTACAAGTGTTTATGTATTTCGTGCCTACTAACCTTATTCCTTATTGGAGTAAGAGTCCACTTATTTTGGAAGTCCAAAACTTTTCAAAACTTGAAATCTCGAAGAAAAACGAACTTCTGACGCGTCTAGCATCGTGACACTCGTCCCTAGGTGTTGCGGTGTTGGCCAAAATCGCGCCCAGCATTGCGGTGTTGGGTTGCTATCCTGGGCGCCACAGCGCTCAGCCTTGTAGCGTCTATCCCGTGTTTTCTTGCTTCCTCAGGTCTTTGAGTTGTATTTCACTTCCCCCTTCGTGTCCTACACGTCCTAGACTTCTCCATACGTGTCCCACACATTTTAGACTTCTTGTAACTCTTCACTTTGGTATTCATCTCAATTCTTGTCCAACCAAGATTGTTGAATCACCAATTTTTCAACAAACATTTCCTTGATTCAAAATCTTTCGAATAAGAAGGTTTCGGGATCCGATCCACACCAATACTCTATCACCTAGAGTTGAGTCCAATTAAGTCTCCACCAAGACTTAACTTTTTTCGGGCTAGTGACTTCGGTCTCCAAAGGCATTCGTGCACCTTGCATAGGGTATGGATACGTTGCACTCTTTTTCGACCCTCATCACCTCGGTAAGCACAGTTTATATGTCACCTAGTAGTCTGCATTACCCCAACACCCCGCATTGGGCCACTCATGGCCATCCTAGTAAGCACATAGAGCCCCCTATTGTGCTTCTCACCCTCAAACCCTATAGGTCCTTTCTCTATCTTTAGTTTTCCTTTTTCCGCTCTAACCGAATACCCTTCCTCATCGAGCTTGCCTAGGGATATCAAGTTCCTCCTCACTTTAGGAACATGTCTCACACCATGTAAGTCCCTAGTTTCTCCACCTTGCATCCTCAGCCTTATGTCACCAATTCCCATGATCTCACAAGTCTTTTCATTCCCTATTAGAGCTTTACCTTTCTTGGCTTTATAGTTGGTAAACATCGATCTGCCGGGACATATATGAACGCTGCACCCCGAATCTAGTATCCATTTGCCAACGTACTTTCCCCTTGAGGCTACCAATGTGTCTACAACTTCAGTATCTTTCTCAGTATCGATTGCAGCCCACCCTTCTTGGCCTTTTGATTTCGGACAATCCTTCACAAAGTGTCATTCCTTATTACAAAGGAAACACCTCTTGGATCTCCTCCTTAATTGGTTGCTCTTCCTTCCTTATGTAAGCAAAGCTACTCTACTCTCGGACTCAGATCTCTTTGTTAATTCTTTTGAGTTCAATGATGCCTTGACGTTATTTATCGTTAAAGACTCCTTTCCATATAGTAGCGTATCCACAAAACTCTCATAACTCTTTGGCAACGAACTTAACAGGATAATGACCTTGTCTTCATCCTCAGTTTTGATGCCCAGTTGCTTAAGACTTATGATGATCTTGTTGAACTCGTCAATGTGAGCTCTCAATGAAGTGTCCTCATGCATTGTTAGCTGATGTAATTTCTTTTTCACAAGACGTCTATTTGCAAGAGACTTTTTCATGTACAATGCCTCGAGTCTCTTCTATAGCCTAAAAACAGTTTCTTCATCACTAACTTTCCTTAATACTTTGTCGCTCAACGCCAAGAATAAGGTGCTGTGAGCATTTTTCTGAATCGTGTCCCAAATTTTCTGCCCGAACTTTGAGGTTGTTGCCTCATCGCTAGTTGAGTAGCTGGTTTCCTTCAAAGCTGAGTCTAGCCCTTCCATCACTAGTAGAGCCCTAACATTCTTTCTCCAAAGATTGAAGTCATTTATCCCATTGAACTTCTCTATTTCTTGCTTAATTGTAGCCATAGTTTAAATACCTCAATAGTGTATTATCGAACCTCTAGCTCTGATACTAGTTTGTTGAGGGAGGAAATGTCCTTCTCCCTCTCGAGGTTATGTTGAATTGAAGAACCCAAGATTCAACCTAGAACCCTAACCTCATTGCGCAGCGGAATAACCTGTCAATCAAGCAAAAATAACAAGAATCCAAAGCAGAAAACAAAAGTGCACAACACAATCTTACGTGGTTCGGCCAATTGCCTACGCCTACGGTGGATCCAAGGATCTTAGCCTCTCTTATTATAACTCCCTAGAGATTTTATAAAGAAAACCCAATGAAGAACCCTCAAAAGGACCTAAACGTTTAGTGAACCCTTACTTTACCACAAATAATGATCACCCAAACAACGGTTCCACCCTAGCGCACACAAGCATTTAGTGTCTACCCAGTTCTTCTCCTTTCTTAGAGTCTCTCTTAATGCTTAATCTAAAATCAAGGGTTTACAAGTGTTTATATAGGGTGTATTTCGTGCCTACTAACCCTATTCCTTGTTAGAGTAAGAGTCCACTTGTTTTGGAAGTCCAAAACTTGAAATCCCAAAGAAAACAGACTTCTGACGAGTTTGGCGCCGCGACACTCGTCCCTGGGTGCTGCGACGCTGGCTAAAATCGCACCCAGCGTTGCGACACTGAGGACCCAGCGCTGCGACGCTGGGTTGTTGTCCTTGGCGTTGCGGCACTCAACCCTGTAGCGCCTATCCTGTATTATCTTGCTTCCTCACGTCTTTGAGTCCCGTTTCGCTTTTCCCTTCGTGTCCTACACATCATAGACTTCTCTATACGTGTCCCACACATTTTAGACTTTTTGTAACTCTTCACTTTAGTATTCATCTCAATTCTTATTTGACTAAAATTATTGAATCACTAATTTTTTAAAAAAATTAATCTTTTAGATTAATAACAAATGTAAGAGCTCATGTCATTAATAGCTTTTTTTACTATTTTACAAAAATAATATTTATTGAAATCCTATTGGTGGTGTTATTCTTAAATAATAAAATAAAGTCAAATGGTAATGACATATTAAGAGAAATACATCAAAAAGAACTACATCCCACGATGAGAAAGAAAGTGAAAATTTATAGGGGCACAAATGGTAATAAATTAGTTAGGTAAGATATTTTTTTATAATATTAATTTAAGAAAATCATGTGAACTTTTGACAGTCAGCAAAATATTTTTAAAAAAATGGCTTTTATATTAAGATAAATATGTAGAAAAATTCTTAAAACGTTGGAATAACAAACAGTGTAAAATGTTTGAAAGAATTTAAATTAAAACAAATTTATATGTCAGTAAAAAGAACAAAAGGCCCTAAAATTAGAATCTATTCTCATTTGCACTTATCTAAACATTCATAGATTTTAATGTGCATATATTAGAATTTTTTTTATGCACTAAATATTTAGCGTTCATCTTATTCTGTTAAGATTTTATTCAAAATTTTAAGTGAAAAAGATCTCTTCCTTACTAAATAAGACAAATGTAAGTATATATGTTTGATTAACATATGAAGGAGATGCAAATAAAAACTGTAGTTGAAGGGTACATATCTGTTTTATTTAAAAAAAGAAAAGCAAATTTTATAGAGAAACCTGGATTGGAAACATGTCTAGCCAGAGACCACTACAAACATTTTGGATAACAAATCTTGCTAAATTGTGAGCTGTGGTATTACAAGACAGATATACAAGATACCATTTAATGGATTCCATTTCAATTTTCCTTGGATATCAATAATCACCTATCTAATCTCCTTTAAAAAATTCAACGAGCCCTTAACCAACTCTACTACATTTCTTGCATATGAGGCAATAGACACAGAAGCCAATTGGAGATCCGAAGCCACCTGCAAGCTGTAGATAATTGCTGCAGTCTCTGCAGCTTCAACATCATCCCAAAAAGAACTAACTTTAGTTACCATAGCAACAATCTATCCAATACACCCTTTGATGTACACACGAAGACCTGTTATGTTTTTGCTGCTATTTGTGGTTGCATCAACATAAGTAACAAACCCAAACTCAAGGCATGTTTTTTTATATTTGTGTGGGCCGCTAGGTTCTTTATTGAGGTAGCCAAAGTAGGTTGCTTCATGATTCTCTGATGAAGAGTCCAGGTAAGCCTCAACTTTAACAATTACCAGAATTGGGTTTGTCTGTTTTCCTTCCATCAACAAACAGTTCCTTACTTGCCAAGTAGTCCACAGCAACATAATGAGCTTCACCAATTCATCACCAGAAACAATAGTGATGATATATTGGACAAACATCCAAAGATCCATGTTGCTACATCCTTTAATCAATGTGCAAATTGAGTGCCCTGCCATATGACTTTATTTTCTTTATATTTAACTAGAGCATGGAAGTTAATTTCAGATTTCTTTATGCATCTTTGGCAAGTAGAGTCAGTGGTCATTTTCCTCCATGTGAGAGTTTCTGCAGTGGGTAGTAAATTGATAAGGCCATCCATACATAGATCTTAACATTCTGAGGTAGTGCCAGGCCCCATAACAGTTTCCAGAACTTGCTGTGGTCTGAGGAAGATTTAGACTCCAGAGAGGCATTACTGCCCAAGGCTATATAGTAGTCACTTTTGACAGAATATTCACCTCTCTTGTCATAGTGCCAACAGACCAGGTCGTCAATCTTTGCTCGTGGTAAAGGGATTCTAAGGATGCGTTCAGCATCTTTCGTGATAAAAGATTGCCCTATGAGGTCCCTATTCCAGTTATTATAGTCATCCATCAAAATCTCTACCTTACTGTCATCAGGGAGAGTTGAGGGAAAGATTAGTGCAAGGGTTGAGCCTTTTGGAATCCAAATGCTATGATAGACCTTCACACTGCTCCCATTACCTATTAGCCATCTGATGCCGTTTTTTCAGAAGGCTACTGCTTAGGCCCCAAATATTTTTATATTAATATTATGGCCTAAAATTTTTGATAATTGCAAATTAACCTACACTATTTTGATATTTTTCAGCTTAGCCCAAATTTTCTATTTTCTAGCATTTTTACCTCCAACATTGTTGTTTGGCCCAACGTTTCTGTTTTATTGGCATTTTGACCAATCAAAATTGTTGTTTGGCCTAACTTTTTTGTTTTGTTGGTATTTAGGCCCATCAACATTATTATTTGATTATCCACTATTCTAAGCATTATGGGATTAATGTACATAATATTATTAATTGATATAAGATCACAATTTAGAGTGGTTGTGTATTTGCTTATTGACACATTTAGAATATAGGAGTTTATTCACAAGTGCAGGATTGTCAAAGTAATAAATAATTTGGTGAGAACATGGTCGATCCACAGAGAAGTAGAATTAAAATTATAAACTATAAATACTTTAAAGATAATTAATGCAGTATAAGATATTTGCAAATATTAATTCAATTAATTAATTCAAATAAAAGTTAAGGTTAGGAGAATCCACTCTTGACATAAGAAGTAATAATATATTTAACTCTTTTTATAACCCAATTGGAATCCTTATACAAAGGAGGTTCCAACCGAAAAATATAATAATTAAAGTTTATCATCATTTATTTATTAATTAGTATTTATATACACCAAATCTTATAAATGGGTTCAAGTATTTATTATGCCAATCTTTATATTTATCTACGATAAATCAAAATTCTCACTTTACAAGAAAGGGTATATACACTAAATCTTGTAAATAGTTTCAAGAATTTATTGTGTCAAGTATAAAGTTTGTTAATAATAAATCAAGATACACCATTTAGAAGAAAGAGTATTAATATTACAAATAAAATAAATACATCATATATAAATTTGCATAATTTAAGAATAAAACATTAAATTCATGAATAAGAGTTAAGTATTACCTTACCAAGAGTTTCACCCTTTCACCTTAGCATAAAGAAAATTACTTGGATATAATAAAACTAAAGAAAAAGAAAAGAAATGAAAGAAGAGATAACATGATTTTACAATAGTAAACAAGAGAAATAATATTACAAAAAGATAATACAAAAGACAAGTGTTTTGAACTAAAATTTAGTTATCTAATTACATGTTTTGGGCATAAACATGCTACGTATTTATAAAAAATATGGATAAATCGAGACAAATGAAGAGGGAACCACTTGGATGATAAAAGTTAAAATGGTGGCAAATAATTTATATTGATTATCATTAATGCACCCAGTTGCTTATCCAATTTAAAAATGATGTGGTTCGAATTAGCTATCACTCAAAACATCAAAGTTGTAGATAAGTCTCTTATCTTTTCAAAGTGAATTATCTCATACATATTCAATACGTATGTCTATAGTTATGGGCCAAATACTGATAACTATTTAGATTGGGCCTGTATTATAAATCAGTTCTGTTTTAGGCTATTTTCACCTTTTAAATACTCAAATTTTGAATACCTTGTGAGATATAATATGTTAGTCCATTGAGTCAGCTCTTCACAAAATCAAGAATCACTCAAATTGAATTCCTAGGTAGAAAGTTATGCCCATTTTACCGTACATACCACAAAATCGTTAAAAGCTAATTACGTACAATATTGTAAACATACTTAAGTTGGGGTTGGGGTGGGTGGGTTGGGTTAAAGACACTAGTAATACAAAGAAATGATATAAAACCCTTATTAAATATATAATTTTAAGTATTCATCACCTATTATGATAAATATTTTGGGTTTTATAATGTTATGCCTATTGTTTTTTATAAATGCTTAATTTTGCATTGTAGATTTTTATTTCTACTGAGATCCATATAGGTATTACCCTATCGGTAAATCATTAATTAGTAGGATTCTTTAGTTGGTAAAGAGATTAGTTGAATATTTAGTATTGAGTGACTTAGTTCCTTGTTAATGACAAATCATTGTTATTCTTGTATTCAACTAGTTTGCTTTATTTGAGGTTTGAGTTTTCTCATATTTTGACAAGCTCTAATATATTGTTATTGTTAGAGAGACATTTTAAAAAGCATAGGAATCATATTAATTGTATGATTTTATTTCACATGCTTACTGATATTATTGTTAATGCTTTATCGTCTCTTTAACTTGCCTTCATTAAGACTTTGACTAATTATGAGAATTAGTGTGAGTTAATTATGGTTTATCTATCACTTATGGACAAGGACTTGACATTAAAAAAGGATCCTCCCCTTAAGCTCATAGATGACAATAAAACTGGTGAGCAAGAATAGATTGCTCATCTATAAAATAGGATGGGTTTGATCCTATATTTGCCTAAAAAAAGTGAGCATTTGAAAAATACCTAGCTTTTAGAATTCTAAAAGCCAGGAAATCGTGGGACTACAAGATCCTCTACTCTTGCTTTGCTAGAAGGGCCTAGTTAAAACATTTGAGATCTCTGAATCCAAGACCCTTATTCCATTTTCTCTTGCACATCTTCCCTTAGCTAGTCCAATAAATTTTCTTTTTACCATCCTCTAAAGAGCACTACCAAAATTTGGCTAAAATCCTTTAAAGATCTACATATAGACCATCTAGAGGTTTGAACACACTTATGGCATAGGTAGATAAGGTTTGCCCTACTACTTTAATTAGAATTTCCTTGCCACTACTAGAAAAGAGCTTCTCATTTCAAGGCTTTATTTTATTTGAGAGTCTGATCTTAGTCACACTAAAATTGGACTTCTTGTTCCTACCTATTTTGGATCGGAGCTCTAGATTAGGGATGGCAGCAGATCGGGTTTAGGATGGATACCATTAAATCCATTTGCTTCAAAAATGAAATACCAAGTTCTTTCCAAACCCGCTACGGGTTAAAGTTCTAATACCAAACCTGCTCTAGTAGATATGCATTCAATACCAAACCTATAGTGAATTATCCTAAGATTTTAAGCGGGTATGAAAATAATATAAACAAAAATAAATAAAGTTCACTGCCACTCTTTTTTATAGTATGCCAATTAATATAAATTTTGATACAATGCATCTATAATATTGGCATGATAGTAAACCATGCTTATGGTGATAAGTGATGGTCGATTTGGCCATTATATACTAACAACAATACAACAAAGAAATTTTACTAATCATGCTTATGGTGATAGTCGGTTTGGCCATTATATACCAAACAAATAAAGGATGTCAATGCAGTAAATTCACATTGATTAAACTTAAAATTTCTCATTTTTTCTGGAGAAACTCAAAAAATTTAGTATCTGAGTGAGATTGAGAATTTGAGTTGAGAGTCTGAAGTAAGCTGACAATGGAGTAGTCGAAGCGTCAAACTCAAACGACGGCTTATTTAAGACTTTAAGAGTTATACCTTATGAGATGAAATGAAAATGGACTCTAAGTCTAACGTTTTGCCTTTTGTATTTTTCTTTTTTTTATTTGACTAATTTAATTTTTCTTTGTCAAAACCAAATAATGACAGTCCCATATTTGTATTTGTCTTCTTTTTATTTGTCTAATTTAACTTTTGTTTGGTTAAAAGCAATAATAATGTCGTTAAAAAAAAACAAAGCAATATGATAATGATAGTCATATATAACCTTATCATAGATAAAAATACACTAAGGCACGCTGCAACTATACACATGGAAGTTTTTTTTTTTATTTTTCTAAAAAAATAACAATTGCAATTTTTGCGAGTATACGGATACCCGCAATGGGTATCGGTGGATTTTATACCAAAATTATACCCGTACTAAATCAATTGTGGGCTTTAATTTTGTATACCAAACTCATACCAAACTTGCTTTAAGGCTTACCAAATTCTTCTTAATATGAACGAGTTTTAGCGGGTTTGTGGATTTTTTTGTTATCCCTACTTAGATATTTTTCATGCATAGAGACTTCTTTAAGATGGAATATATCTTTTATGGCCAAGATTTAAGTTCTGATCATGTTAAGGTTGAATAGAATGGAGGACTTATTCAGATTGAAAGTTTGGCTTGAGGCATTGCTATAGCAATAAAAAATACCTTTAAGGTTCTACATTCCCGTTCAATAGCTTTGGTGCACACTAATCTACTGTTAGCAAATAATAAGTGGGAGACAACTAGTGAAGCATTGAACCTTAACCCCTTTGAGTTGCCTTGCTTGTCCAGCTTGCTTTAAAAGAGATGATAGCACATTAGTACCTATAATAAATAAATAAAAAGACAAAGGGAAGCCTTGTCTTAATCCCTTACTTGCCCTGAAAAAACCACTTGGTCTCTCATTTATCTTGACTGTAAAGAAATGTTAATGATTGATTAATGTTATACGACCAAAATTGTGATACAAAATTTATATTTTTGTTGACCCAAAAACTTTATCTACTCTCGTACCAATGTGTTTAATTTAATTTTCTTTGGGAACAATAGTTGGGCCTTGGATCAAAATTAAGAAAAATTAACTTAAGCAAACATAAGACAAAATTATAGTATTTCGATTCAGAGAAAATTTACATCTACTTCACCGAGCCTTATCAGCTCATTTGGATAAATTAAATAATATTGTCTTTGCAATTAAGATATATGGAGGCAAAGTCTTTACATAATGAACAATAAACTCTCAAAAAGTAATTGATGTGTTGTCCTATTTTCTCTAAGTGACAACTAATCTCTCTTAATTGGATACATAGAAATTTAAGTGTGAGAAAGCCATATATTTTTCATGGTTTAGCCCATTTTTATAGGTTAATAGGCATGTGAGGGTTGTAGAATCTAAGTTAAATTGGGATATTAGAGTACTTTCTTAATTAGTATTCTCTTATTAGAATTCTATTAAAATAAGGATGATAGTTCTATTATTTTCTTAAGATTTTCCCATAAAGAGTTTGTTAAAATAAAGGTAGCTCTCTTTTTACTTGTTTAAGAGTCTTTCTAGGTCTTGTAATAAATTAGGCTTGTTGAAATATAAGGGAAAATAGTAGTCACTGAGCTTTTAGTGTTAACTTACTGACACTAGAACTTTATAATAGCTCTTGGATTGATATGGCTCTTAGGGATACCTTCAAAGTATCAAGTAGATCAGATTCTTGATTTAAAGACTTTATGAGGTACTTTGGAAACCCTAGTTCTCGATTTGAGGGTTCATCCTTGAGTTTGACATCTCTTGAAGTGCTCTTTGAAGATATTCTAATAAAGTGAATACCTAGTGATTCTTTTTTCTTCGGCGACCATTGTAAGGTCTTTAATTGAGATAAGGATTGTCCTTGTGAGGATTTTTGAAGAACTTCACACTGCTGGGTAGGTCTTTTAGTAATGTTATCCTTCATGAAGGGAGCTCTCCTATAATTTTATCCCTCATGGCAAGGTTTTTAAGTAATTCATCATATGTAGGGTTTTAGTAATTCTATCCTTTGTGGATGGAGTCTTCGGTCTTCAATTAATTTTTAGTTATTAGATATAAAGACAATTTGAGTACTCGAATGGTGACTTTATTAATTGGCTCGTCAGATCATGTTATAGAATAATATTGATGTTGAGGATATTTTATAAAGGCCAAAGACTATAGATGAGGCTTCAATGATTAACAGGGCATTTGACATTAAATTTTATCAAGGGAAATGGATCGAGGCCCGAGGTATTGGTGCCATCAACTAATAGGCCTCGATGTTTCTATATTTATTATTCATCCAAAGGTTCTCAGCCAAGTACTAAAAGTCGATCATTAGATGTTTTCCTTTATTGAGGATTTACATGGCCTCTATCTTCAAGTAAAGACTTATATGGCCTTGAATGAGGACTTATATGGCCTCGATACTATAGACCTCATTTTTTAAGGATAATTCATCTAAAAAGATATGCTAGACCTTCATCTTTGTGAGATGAGTCATCTGAAAAGATATACTAGGCCTCCATCTATTGGGATGAGTCATCTAGGACAATATACTAAACCTCTATCCATTGGGATAAGTCGTCTGGGAAGATAGACCAAACCTTTATCCATGTGAGATTATTCACCTCTGAGAGGAATTAAGTGATCGGCCTCAGATAAGGTCCACCTCAAATAAGGAGGTCATCGGTCTTCGTGAGGAGGTTTTTGGCATTATTGAGTAAGCATTCGGTCTTAGTGAGAAGGTTCTCAATCTTAGGATTCGGCTTTGGTGCTTCGTCCTTGGTCTTAGGACTTGGCCATAATGCTCCGTCCTTAGTCTCGGGACTCGGTCTTAATGCTTCAAACCTCTATCTCTTTGGGATAAGTCATTAGAAAGATGCTTTAGACCTCCACCCTTTGGGATGAGTCATCTAGGATGGTTATCGCCTTGACCCCCTTGACTCTTGGATCTTCGAGTGACTCATGAGATCTCAAATTAATGTAAAGTTCTCAAGATGCCAAGTATTGAAGATTTATTATGATTAATGAATATTCTTTGAAAATTTTTATAAACAAAATAAAAGGTCAATTATTTATGGATGCTCTGTCTTCAAGAGCTTGGGATCTAAAGTCATAGTTTGCTATTGTCTCGATTAGTTATTAACTCGTTTAGGTATCTATTTCTGGCTAGTTAGTCTACTCTCTCTTATAGATGGTGCACTTATTGGTTGTGTGCTCATAGTTCTAACAAAAGTTACACTTCTTAGTCTTGTCTCGTCGTCTTACCGATTTTTTTTATAGCGATTGTCTTTTTAAGCAAACTTCTATTTTTTATAACTTTAAATATAATCTCGAAAGAGATAATAAGGGTTTTTTATTAGATTTTTTCCACTTAATGGGAAGATTCCCTTGTTCTTTCTCCCCGAATCTCCTCGCATAGGTAATCTCTCCAAGGATACTTTACCACCCTAGGTGGTGTTCTGTCTCTCCCTTCTCTGAATAATCTTCTTTTAGAAGATCTCACTTTTCTCCTTCATATTTTTCCATGGGTATCATCTAACATTTTTGTCTCATTTTTCGCCTCATCCCTTTCAATTATCATTTATTTAGGTTCTCAATCATATGAGACCATATAAGTTATGATAGGGTTTTTGGATAGATAGTAGCATAATCGATTTAGCCTTAGCTTTGCCCTTAGAGCTTCTAATGCTATGGGTAGGTCAAAGGCCTCTAGCAGGTTCACTTCTTAGTAGAATTGCCTTATGAAGTCCTTTAAGCTTTCTATTCTACCTTGTTTGAGTTTTATTAGCTGCTACGAGCTTTTAGACGACTCACTATAAGAAGAAATTCTCCTTTATTTTAGACTCTTGTACTAGAAAAGAGCTTATCCTTCTAGGTTCATATGGAACACTCAAATAATTTGATTCTACCTCAACCCTGCAATGGATAACAAGTCATTTACTTGATTCATATAATGGTTTAGGCTAGTCACACATTTTTAGGTAAAGAGCCTAGGTAAACTGAAGGTTATTGGCAATTTCATATCTCTAAACTCATCAATAAGGGAAGACTTCCTCTTCTCCTCAGTTGTATTCGGAGGAGAGAGGTAATAGTTCATATATTAACTTCTCTAATCCTTAGACCTTCTTCTCTAAAGATACTTTAAGTGTTACACTACCTTTTTCGTTGCCTCTCATATTCACTTGTCTACGAGTGTTATGCCTATTTAGATCATTGTTGTTCATTTCTTCATTTTGATTTCTAACTTGGTTCGAATTCCTTACTTTTGATTATATAAGTGCTTGGTTATGATTTTGGTGCGATCTGCTTAACTACAAGCTCTTATCCTCAAATAACTCTTGTACTCATTTTTTTTTTTTTTTTAACTCGAGTGAGTTGAGTTATAGGTTTGTTGTTTCCAATTAGCGGAAGAGACCCTCTCAGGTTAGACAGACCACCTCATAGGTCGACCCTTCCTCAGGGTTTTTTGATCTTTTAATTTGTCATTTGCATTCAACAAGTCTTCCAATAGTTTCTTAGCTCCTCCGTCTTTTGCCTTGTTATCCTTGGTTCTCCTTTTAGTTTGGCTTACCAAGCGAGTATTGCTCCTATCTGCTATGTCAAATTTTCATCTTTTAATCTTAGCAATGGGTCCTAGTCAACTTGATCGAGATGTTTTGTTATCTACTAATTTTGTCTATTGCTAGGAATGATCATGAATCGAGTGAGCCTCTTATTAGCCTTGGATTGATTGTCTTTCATGGCTTCTTGTTCTATCCTCATAGATGCTACTAAATTAGTGACCTAAAGTTTCGTCAACTCCAAAACCCACGAGTTAAATCTATTTTTCTTTAAGAATAGTAGTTGGGCCTTGGATCAAAATCAAGAAAAATAAACCCAAGTAAATACAAATAGAATTATAGTGGTTTGATTCAAAGAGATTCTACGTCCACTTCACCGACTTTTATCAGCTCACTTGAATGCATTATAGAATATTATCTTTACAATTGAGATGCATAGAAGCAAATCCTTTATAGAATAAACAACAACCCCCTAGAAAATAATAGATGTGCCGCCCTCCTCTCTCTAAAGTGAGAATTGATCACTCTTAATTAGATAGAGAGAAAATTGATGGTGGGAAAGCCATATCTTCTTCACAATTTAGCGCCATTTTTATAGGGTAGTAAGTGTGTGGAGATCATAGACTTTGAATTAAGTCGAGATATCAAAGTACTTTTCTAATTAGTCTTATCTTATTAGAATCTGTTAAAATAAATATATTAGTTCCTATATTTACTTAGAATTTTCCTATAATGGGATAATAATATTAATATTTAACACATGATAATCATTAATTAGTGAAACATTAATATAATCTTTTTATGTATAGTATTATTGTTAGTGTATCTAAATTTTGTATGCGGAGCATTATTACTCAATTTTATTTGTAGAGCATTGTTGCACCACCATATTTGTGGGTCCTAATTTGTGTAATTAATTAATTTGGTAGTTCTACATGCAAAACTTTACCACAAAAATAGTGAACTTGATGAAATCAGAAGGTTTATATGCTTCACAAGGAGGCCCAATAATTCTATCACAGGTAACAACTTAACCAAGTATATTATATATTCATCATCATCATCATATATTTATTATAAACAAACTCCAAATCCCTTATAAAAGTTATGACTGGTTATATAGATTGAGAATGAATATCAAAATATTGAGAAAGCTTTTGGGGAAAAAGGACCTTCATATGTTGTTTGGGCAGCAAAGATGGCTGTTGAGCTTGAAACTGGGGTGCCATGGGTGATGTGCAAGCAAACTGATGCTCCTGACCCTGTCGTAAGCCTCCATTTTTTCCCCTCTAATAAACTGTTTCTCACTTTTAAAGCTAGTGTTTCTTTCTTTCTTTTATGAATACATCTCAATTTGATCAAAATCTGAATATTTGGACAGATAAATACATGCAACGGGATGAGATGTGGAGAAACTTTTACGGGGCCTAACTCACCAAATAAGCCATCGATGTGGACAGAGAATTGGACATCTTTGTATGTCTCTAAAACTATTGGCATTATAAATTACTTGTTAGAGTTTTAGATGGCTTCTTGATATTAAAAATACTAGTCATTATGAAATTATTATTAATTTTTTAATTTGGGGTAGGAGATTGAAAATCAAAATCGCAAATAGAATCAAGGGCACATAATGGCTATTAATATTATTCCTAGTTAGTGACACGAGTCGGGCGTTTCACATCTACTCTATTTTTATTTGATGTAAAAAGTGACATTAGGCTGACATCTGTTTTTTTTTTTTTTTTGATTCTTTTGAAGCTATCAAGTATATGGAGGAGAACCATATATAAGGTCGGCCGAAGACATAGCATTTCATGTCACACTTTTTGTTGCAAAAAATGGAAGCTATATAAATTACTACATGGTATGATATATGAAACTTCAATATTACCTCTTAATTAGGTTTAACAAATTTTACTATATTGTGTTGTGCTATATGTTCTTTTTTTTTGACAATATTGCACTTCAAATGTAGTATCATGGTGGAACAAATTTCGGAAGAACAGCTTCTGCATACGTCATTACAAGTTATTATGATCAAGCTCCATTAGATGAATATGGTAAGAAATGATAAGAGTTAGTTTTCGCTCATTTAGTCCTGAGTTTTTTCATTATATATTTTAAATTCATGTTAAATTTCAAAGTATTTTAGAAATACAAATGGTAAGTTGAGACTTATAACTAGAAACTTGAGACTAATAACGAAAATGTTGGGACAACCTAACCCTATATTTATGGATACCATCCATTTTTATTTTGGTTGATATATTTCATTGTTCAAATACTTGGACAAATATAGGTTTAACGAGGCAGCCAAAATGGGGACATCTTAAAGAATTGCACGCAGCGATTAAATTATGTTCGACAACGTTACTACAAGGAAAGCCTAGTAATTTCTCATTAGGTCAACTTCAAGAGGTTTCAATTCGATTCTTTGATAACCCTTTTGCTATCTATTTCAAAATTGATTGTTAAGTAATACATGGATTTATAACTTTTTGTTTAGGCCTATGTGTTTGAAGATGAAGCTGGAGGATGTGTTGCATTTCTTATAAACAATAATGGAAGAGATAATGCCACTGTACAATTTCAGAGCATATCCTTTGAATTGCCACCAAAATCCATTAGTATTTTACCCGATTGCGAAAATGCAATCTTCAACACTGCAGAGGTAAGTAAAAAAGGCTGGTTATGAAGCATTTCTTATAAATCTATCGTTAGAAATTAATGAAAAAACTTATGCAAGCTTTAAATCCATTTCAACATGACATAGGCATGCAGTATAGTGCATGCATGACACTGTTAGTGTTAGAGTCTACATAGTGATTCTAATATTCTATATTAATGTCTATAAATATTAATCAAAGTAAAATGAAGACATAATTGTAATCAATTGCATGTGTAATAGGTGAAAACCGAGTACAACGAGAGGAATACAAGAACAAATGAAGTGTTGGATGAAAATGAAAGATGGGAAGAATTCAAAGATGTGATTCCGAACTTCTTAGACACTTCACTGAAATCAGATACACTTTTAGAGCATATGAATACAACTAAAGATAAATCTGATTATCTTTGGTACACTTTCAGGTATAACATTAGAAAGCACTTATTAAATTCATTTTTATATTAAAAAAAAGTAACTGTTAATTTGTTGAAAATCATTACATTATTGCTAAATGCCAACAGCTTTCAACCAAATTCTTCTTGCACTGAACCAGTTCTTCATGTTGAGTCTTATGCACATGTATCACATGCTTTCGTTAACGACATTTATGCAGGTAATTAATTAAGTGTATTTGTAATGAACATTTATATACATAAAACATAGAAGTTTGCTGAGAGTGGGAGATCAATATTTTTTTCAGGATCTGCGCATGGAAATCATGATGTTAAGGAATTTAGCATGGATGTTCCAATTGTACTCACTGATGGGATTGGGATGAGCAACAATATTTCCATACTTAGTGTCATGGTTGGTTTGCCGGTAAGTTATATAGCTTCAATGCATCTAAATGTATTGCTTCTTGTTATATATATATATCTACTCAAATTCTTGGTTGCAACATCTCTTCTAATTACAATGCTTTGCTTGTTGTTATATATCTCTACTCTCCATATAAATGGAGGGACTCAAACTTAATACTCGTAACTTAAAAAATGCTGGCAACAACCACTCAGCCAATGAAGTGGTTGGCTTCAAATTCATTTCTTTTTTTTCTTTTCTTATTATGTGTGGACTTGGCTAGAATAATGACTCTTTATTATAATATTGATCACTGATATACTTTTTTGAAGGATTCGGGAGCTTTTCTTGAGAGGAAATTTGCTGGCTTAGCTACAGTTGAAATACATTGTAGCGAGATATCGGAGTTGTATAATTTGACTAACTATGACTCGGGCTATCAGGTGATGAAAACTCTTAATATCTCATAAGCACTTTTGCAAAAGAACTTAAAGCAAATCTAATCATTACCATATATTGAATTGAATTAATACAGGTTGGGCTATTGGGGGAGAAATTACAGATATATACAGAACAAAATTTGGAAAATGCTGAGTGGACTAAGATTAATATCTCCGATAGACAATCACTCACTTGGTACAAGGTACACATTGATTTTCTATGTAGACTCGGATGAGAACAAACAGTCCCATTTATGATTTCTAAATTATATGTAACTAACTGCATTAACATCACTTGGCAATGTGATTAACAACTGATTAACTCACTGATGTAAGTTTGTAGCAGACTGTATTTGACGCACCCATGGGGGATGATCCAGTTGCCTTAAATCTTAGTTCAATGGGTAAAGGTGAAGCTTGGGTGAATGGACAAAGCATTGGTCGTTATTGGGTTTCTTTTCTCACTTCTAAAGGAAATTCTTCGCAAACTTTGTACGTATCTCTTAACTACTTCTCTCTATGACTATACATAAAGTTACAATTCAGTATCAAGTTGAAAACATTATTTCATACTTCATCGTTTTTAAGCTATCTAATAATGTACAGCTGCGGAGATCTAGAATGAATTTTCTCTTTGTCTATGACAACATTTAGATATAGAGTCTGCGATTTGACAGGTTGAGGATATCTATTAAAATTGTGTAACATCCGAAATTTAAAATTCTTAAAAAAAAAATGGATGAAATGATGGTTAAGTACAAAAATTCTACGGTAACTAATTAGATAAAGTTTTCGAATTATATATATAAAGTTTCTTTTCAGATTTTTTTAAGAGATTTAAAAACAAAATCATGCGGGTCAAACCCAAAACAGATAATAGCATTGTGTGAGAGCGGACCATTGTAAATAATGCAAATCGAGTGTTATTTCTTGCATACCGCAACTATGAGTTGAAAGAAATATTATTACTTACCAAACACTTTTCTTATACTTCCAAAGTCGAGTAGAAACACATCTATGCCAAAAAGACCCTTAAAATATTTAGCTCACATGACTCGACACTTTGAAGTCTTCACATCACAATATGTAATACCATCAAACGGGCATGTATTTATTATAGCTTTGTCTATTAATTATTTATGGTTACATATTTTTTGCAGGTATCATGTACCTCGATCCTTTCTCAAAACTTCTGAAAATCTTCTGGTTTTGCTTGAAGAATTCACAGGGGATCCACTTCAGATAACTTTAGAAACTATTTCAGTCATTAATTTACATGAACCAATCTCTCATCATTTCATTCCTTCATAATTGTTTAAGATGTATGTGGTGTATACGCCTCTTCAATAAGTATAGATGTTACTGTATTTTACAAATGATTTATTCTTCAGGAGTTATAATATCTTCTTCTTTATAAATAAAGTTTATGGTTCCAATTGTTTACTTGTGATTTGGCAATCTTGAAGATATTTTGAACGTCTTCATTTCCTACTTCATAATCACGAGCATATAGTTGTTCTAGAGTAATGTTAAAGTTAGGATTTCTTATTTTAATTTATTTAGAATTAGGATATTCTTTTTGTGTCGGATATTGTATTATAGTTGTAGTTTTATGTATTAATTCTTAGTATATAAACTTGTAATTTAATATTTATATAAAGGTTATCTTTTGTAATTATAATACAGAGTGAAAATGTAGAGAGACTTTAATTTTTTTTTCTAATATAGTTTTCACTCTCTGATGTAGTAGATTGTTGCTGCCGTATTGTCACATATATTTACAACACTTGGCTACTATTTTTGTATTAACGCACTTACACTCGTAATGCACTATTAAAAAAAGTATTTACTAATATTATGCTACTAACACTTTTTTAAAAGATATTAGTAAAGAGAAGTGTCAATGAATTGTTAATACTGTGATATTAGAGAAATGAAGTATCAGTGAATTGTTGATACTGTGGTATCAGAAAATAAAGTATTAATGAATTATTGATACTGTAGTATCAAAAAGTTATTTTTAATTTAAAAATTTTAATTATTAAAGTAAATTTAAAATTTTAAAATTAATATGACGCTCAAAATGACATCGTTTTTTTAATTGTTTTTAGGAATTAGCTAAATTTAAGTGTTATACTGTTTATGACCTTTTTTGTATTTTTTATTTTGAATGTTATAATTCGCCCAACTCTAATTTTAAATTTAATTAATTTAAATATTATAATTCCGTATCCAATTTTAATTTTGACTAGGTTAAATATTATAAAGCTAAATTCAATTTTAATTACGTTAACTGTAAAATTCTAAATTAAATTTTAATTTTAATTATATTAATATTATAATTCATATTCTAATTTTAATTACATTCAATTAGGGATGAAAAAATCAGGTTCTGAGTTTTACTAAACCTAAATCCAAATCTAAATTTTTTCAAGCAACGGAACTTGAATTTAGCCTAATTTTTTTAAGCCGAATCTAGTTAAGCCCATTTTTTTAAAAACATTTTTAATTTATTTTTGAAATTTGTTTTTATTGTTTTGGTAAATTATAAACTTTTGGAGTATTTATTTTATAAAATACTTATTAGATTTATATTTATAGTTTGTTAGTGCATTAGCAATACTATAGTATAAGAAAGTTATTTTTTATTAAAAAATTAATTAATTAAATTAATTTAACTTCAAAAAAAATTAATATACACTATTGAAAAAGTAATTATTTTTTTGGCTTATCAAAATTACAAACGACACCATCTTTTTATAGGTCAAGAATCATATATGCATATACAAGCAACTCATATTCTCTCCTCTCATTTTCAATTTCTTTTCTCAAATCAAGCCAACAACGACAACGTTCTTTTTGCCAACTTCCATTTTGATGAAGCCTATCTAGAAGAATTGGTTCACGACTTAGCGTGTGAAAACCCTCTCCAAACGCTCTGTAAATATGGTAATTTTTTCAAAACTACGATTATTTTTCTAAATCTTATAATCTATGTATACGAGTACTTATCTCATTGAATCGGGAATAAACAGGACTTAGATACGATGATCTATACGGTTCCTACTACGATTTGAACATTAAGGAGGTCAATTGATTGCGAAGAGAGATTGTTGACTCCTGCAGCCAACTTCTTAAGCACGCTATGGACCTCATGTTGGGTCGGCCTGAATTTTTTGTTGGACATCCTAGAAGATGAGGTATTGTTGCTCGCATTCTTTAGCCTTGCTTGCCTTTTTCAAGTTTTTTTTTATAATTTAAGAAAGGCATGTTTGATTGGTGAGAAAATGAAGGAAATGGAAAGGTAAATCAATATTTTAGTTAAGAGTCTGCTGTGCTAAGATGTTTGTAGTTTTGGATGTTAGTTCTTTTCATTTTTTTTTTTCCATTCTGGGTTTCTTTGGTTTACTGTTTTATGTAACCCACTAAAATGTTTAATTTAGGTTTTTGAGAAAGTAAAATATACATAAGGAAAACATTTTGGGTTTAAATAATGAGTCCCATTTTTCTTTTTGTTAAAGGAAAGTTCAAAAATATTTTGATTTGTTTATTTTAGGAACATTTGCAAGAAGAGCTTAGTATATATTGTGTTAGGTTAAAATAGTAGCAACTTTCTTGCTTTTATGGGCTCATTTCTGCTATCTAGTTATATTGAGCTTAATGAGCTTTAAGGCTTTGTATATATATGTATATTGTATTAGATAAATAATATTAATTATCGCTAGGACTGAAACAATTAAATGTTAAGAGCCAAATTAGATTTTGGGGATTTAGAGGAATTAGCCAAAATTTTCCTAGTTTTGGCATTGTTGCTCTGGTGTCACTTGCATGTGTGGCCTGAATTAATAGCTCTAACTTGTGTAGATTATTTCATAAATGATCAAAGATAACTTTTACACTCATAATTTTCTTGTGTTGCAAATTTTTGTGATTATGCTTATTTCTTATTAATTCATAGACTTAAATTTGGTAATGTGATTAGCTTTCTTCAAAATATTGGACTCCTACTATGATTGTGAGTCCTCATTGGCATTTATGTGTGATAGTGGTGGCATTGTTAATTGTATGAAGCTAGGTTCGAATGATAGGTGCTTGCTACTTGACATGATGAATCTTAATGTTTGCTATCGTTGCATCAAGTAAATCTTAAGCAGTTGGTCTTTTACTTTTGTTGTATCTAATGTTATTTATAGTTATTAAGTTAATTAATGTGCTATTATGCCACTAATAAAAATTAATGAAAGATTGACCTTAAATTCTTCATTTTCTTTTCAAACCTTGAAATTTTTGTTGCATTTTACTTGATAGTATTTCATCCTATTTCATTGTCTTTGGATAATATGAACTGCTTCGGCATAAAAAGAAGTTAATTTTTTATTTTTGTTTAAGGCTTTTGTTGGACTAATTGAAGTGATATTCTCTTTCTAATATTCTTTTAGGTGAATTATGTTGTGATGCGTGGGTTTAATGATGATGAGATATGTGATTGCATTGAGTTGACACGATATAGACCGATTAATATTTAGTTCATTGAGTTTATGCCTTTTGAAGGAAATGTTTGGATTGATCATAACAGTTGTCAAGGGTTCTCTGTTGCTTATTCAGTTGTCATTCAGGTGATAGTAGCTGATACAAATCGTATTCAAATAACTAGAATACTCATAAAGAATATAGTTAAGTTTTAAATAAATAACTATAATGAAGTCTTAGTAATAAAATGTGGTATGATGTCATAAAACAAGTTAAAAAATAGACAAGGACGAGAATAATTAGGTGAGGATTCGAATGAAACAAAATAAAATACACTTGAGTAAAGGATCTAGCCAGTTTGACTTCTTGGAGGAATAATTCATTAGTATTCTGTATAAATCATTTGTGCTTATTTGCTAGATAAGCTAACATAACTGTTACCAAGCTGTGTTTTATTTCCTAATGTTAACTTATTATTCCTCATTGGTTCTCTTTCTGCTAAACAAAATAGTTGATCTTTGGCTTTTGAAAATGATTAACTTTATGTGCCTTCATTGTTGTGAAATTGGATCTGCTATCATGGCTACTTTTTTGTTTTGTTTTTATGGAAGCTATGCTTCTATCTTATTTATTAATCAAAGTTTTGCTTTGCATACCCTAGGGAGTTTATTAGATGTAGTGAATTTTTAATTATTTACCTAACTAAAGATGATTCTATTTTACAACTGCTAGTATATAGACTTTATTTTAATGAATATGACATAGTAATTACCAGGCCTTGGATTTATAAATAGTTTGATTGTAACTATAATTGCTATGTAGAAATGCTTGAATTGTTTATGTGATGTTTATATGTTGGGCAAATCACTTGGATTTGTTTGAAATTTAAGGATGAAATTGTGACTTAAATGTGGAAGGCTAAGTTTTCTTTGTATGTATCTATCTTCTTAACCTTAGTAACATATTCAATTGCTCTCCTTGACATGTATTTTAGAGATCAAGTTTTTGGCAACTAGTTTAATGGTAATGAGAGTGTAGTAAATATGGACAATCCATCTAGAACACCTCAAGCAATTAGATCTTAGAGCAAATGCTATATTGTTTTGGTAACAGCCTCGATAAAGAATCAGAAGTTATAAGATAATACATGCATATCATTAATTTTAAGAATGTAATAATTATATTCAGTATAAAAAGAGAATCGAAAGTTGGAAGATAATACATTATATCATTAATTTTCTACATTCTTGACAGGAGCATCTAAGTAGAGATGATTCATCATTTATTTTTTCACTTAAGGTATGTTTTTCTCATTGCATCTTCCTTATCATGTTTGTTTATATAGGCCATTTATTACTTTAACAAATTTATAGTTTAATGGCCTTTAGTTGCTCCAATTATAACTTTTCTGTTGTATAAAGGTACAGGTAATTTGGCCTCTTATTTTAGGTTAATCGAATACTAATTGTTTGGTGTTCACAATATGAGATCCTTGTTTTATGTGTTAGATGGGTGTTGTTTGTCTAACTTGCAAAATAGTTATGCGCTTTACACTTTTTTGCTATTCTGCTTCGACTTTAAGATTAATGTCTCTTTTGAAAATCTCTTTGTTTTTTATAGACTTGTTCGGTTATTCCTCATCCTTATCATCTTCTTCTTGCAGTGATTTTCAATCTTTTTTATTGAACATGTTGTAACCTGCCATGTACCGCTAATTGTTCCGGAAAAAATTACTTATATTGTTTTTTGTTTTTATGAATGCTTCTGTATAATTGTTGATTGTGAATACAACAACATACACTTGATAAGCATTTTAATTATTTGCTAGCATTTTAATTTTGATACTGAAAATCTATCATTTTTAGGTTCATGCTTATATCTTTTTGTTATTGGTTTTAAAGATACTGAATCTTACTCATTTTTTGGTGGATTGAGTATGATAGTTAGGCCTTCTCAGTAGTTGAATTGATGCTATAAAATATACTATGTTTATCCCATTTATACTTTGGTAAATTCCTAGAATGTTATAATCTAGCATATATTTGAACTTGTAGCATCTAAAATACATCGGTGAAGATATTTGAAAGAGCATTTGCACTTGCAGCCTCCTACAAATCATATCATAAGGCATAATGAAAGTGTGCCTAGGTGTTCAGTAGATCTCATGCTTGTTAAGCAAGGCCACAAAAGAAGAGTAATGGACAGAAGAGTCGTCATGGAGGCTTTTATATATTAGGATATTTTTAAAAATTTACTTTGATAACATTGTGTTTATGGAACTATTGTAATTTTTTAAGATATAAATTGAGATGTTCTGTACTGTTTGTGAAACTTAGTTTGGATGTTTTACCAATTGTACTTTTATTTATTTAAATAAATAAATAATATATATTTACTTAGATGTGGTATTTATGTATGAAATTATAAATAAATACAAAATTCTAGTCCAATAATTTATATTCAAAATTATTAATTTTTTTTTTTAAATTTAATACAAAATCTCTGATACCATGGTATCAGCGATTTACTGATACCACGGTGTCAGTGATTTATTGATACCATAGTATAAGTAATTTATTGATACCATGGTGTTAGAGATTTACTAATACCATAATGTCAAAGAATCACTGATATCACGATATCAGTAGTTTATTGACACCATCTATGGTGTTAATAAATTTCTGACTTGAGCAACATTGACACTATGAAATAGTGTCAGTGAAACCATTCACTGACGCTAACTTAGCGTCGGTGAAGGTATGTTTTTTAGTAATGATGGTTATATTCGATTTCTCTATTAACACATTTGCACTCGCAATTGTTATCTTTCTCAGCATGCTTATTAATTTATAACAACATTGTTACTCTCTAACAATGATTGCCTCTCTTTGATAATAGTTGTCTCTTATGCATTTTATTGTAAATTTATTATTAAGTTATTTTATTATTTTCTTTTTCATTTGTTTCTTTGTTCAATTTACAAACTAAAGTTGCTTTCTTCTTTAAGAGTTTCAAGGAGAGTGTTAAATTTAAAATTTCTTATTTAGTTATTCTAGAATCAAGACATTCCTATTGTGTTAGATATTATATTATAGTCATAATTTTATATATTAATTCATTCTATATAAGCTAGATATTTAACACTTATATAAAAAACTACCTTTTATAATTATTATACAGAATAAAAATATAAACTGACTTTAATTTTTTTCTAATAAGTAAGACAATCACATATGGATATAAACTGACTTTATAATTATTTGTAAGTTATATGTTTTATAAAAATTTTTATAATTATTTGTAAGTTATATGTTTTATAAAAATTAAAATTTAAAAACATAATGAAAAACTTTGAGCTATTTGACTTCTTTACCTCTGTATAGGGAATTAGGTCCATTACAACTCCACAAATCTTTGGAAGTCAACAAATGAAAAACTTTAAGTGTAGTCTTACCACATGTTCTTTTTCGACCTTTATCATCATGGTAGGAAAATATTTGATGCTGCATTATGGTTTGCATGCCTTCAACAATCTATATTGAGCTCCATACAGCCATTTCATCAAGCATATAAAACCCCTTAAGCTTCTCACCCGTCATTATCATCATAAATCATTTCTCTACTTTCAGTATTTCTTCTCTTATCACTAATAAATACCCTTTTTTATCTAGCTCTCATAGGGATATCAAGTTCTTCTTTACTATAGGAACATGCCTTAAACCAAGTACGTCCTTATTTTCTCCATCATGTATCATCATCTTTATATTATTAATCCTAATGAATTCACTAGCCATATGGTTCTCCATTAGTATTTTATCATCAATAGGTTTGTAATTTGTGAACAATGATCTATCAGAACACATATGGATACTAAAACCAATATCTAGTATCCATTCTCCAACATACTTCACATCAAAGGCTATCAATGTTTCTATAATTTCCAAGTCCTCTCCATAGACTACTACAACATCTCTGATTCTTCTTTTTATTTCTGAAAATCCTTTATCAAGGGTCTCTCCTTATTATAAAGATAATATTTTTTTAATCTCTCATTTGATTGATTGTTTCTTATATCTTTTTCTTTCATAACCAAACATGTTGCGCTAATAGATTTTGATCTCTTCCTCAATTCTTTTAAGTTCAATAAGGCTTTAACATTACTTATTAATAAGTCTCCCTACCATTGATAGGGACTTATAAAGACTATTATTTCTATCTTCTCAAAGTTAGATTTGGATTTAAAATTGATGATTACATTACTATTTATGAGTTTATTGATAAAATATAAGTTTTCAACATCATGGCATGAAGATTATAGAAAATTAGACAAAAATAGAAGAAATTTGAAAAATGACTCAGCGCCGCGGCATCCCAGACAGAGACACCAGTAAAGCGCCGCAACATCTGAGATAGAGACCCTAGTATTATGGTACTCCATACCTATCATTGAGGTGCTTAAACAAAAAATTTGAAGGAACTTCCTAAGTCTTAGCGCCACGGCATTGCAGCATCAGCGCTATTACGCCCAAAGTAGAGAATTGAGTGTTGTGGCACTAAGAAACCAGTATCGCGGAGCCCATGCAATAAATGGGAATCTTAATTTTTTCCTTATTACGACTTGGACTCCAAACCACAAGCCTCTGTGATTAAAAGGCCTATAAAAGACCCCTATTTTATAGCTAATAAGAGAGCATAAGAGAGATAAGTCAAGAGTAAAAACAACAACCATGCAAGATAGATCAAAGTAAAGAATTGAAATTGAAGGAGCAACAAATTATGGAACAAGAAAGAAAAAGAAAGAAGCAATTCAGAGCATCAACCTTTTTTAAAAGTATTTTCTATTCTCTTATTTTATGTCTTTGTTTACTATGTCTTTAAATTCTTTTTTTGGAACTCTTAAACTCATCATGAAGTAATTTTCTTTATTTAGTATTCAACGTTTGAACCCAATATATAGTGGAACTTATTTATCTCTCTTGATTCATGAATTCAATAAAGGAGAATTGTTCATTTCATCTTGTGCTTAATATTTTCTTTATATCTAGCCAATATATTGATTGTTTGAGGAACCATAATAAACTCGACATAAGAATTTATGTGTTTAGTATATGATAGTTTGATAGAGTAAAAATATACATATATGGCATGTATGACATTAATAGACTTGTTCTTAATGAGTTTTATATTATAAGATTACCATAGACATATAGGTAATTATTATGATGAAATATAGTTATTTGACCATCAACAAAAACTTATAACAATACTAGAATTGTAGCTAATAATTCATTATTGATGGACTAAATAAGAGAATAATAGGCTCAATGAAGTATTGAGGGGATAAGTTAAAACCCTAAATTCCTTTCATATTAGTGAATTCACATCCTTGTTTGGATATTGCTTAAGTTTAGTTACTTTTAGCACAATTAGATAAATTAGGTCATTCAATTTGAAGTTTCTTTAAATAAAAGTTAAGTATGATCAATTTTAGTAATTGATAAAATAATTAGGTACAGAATACTCTAAGGGAATGATATCCGATTTATATCATTATACTACTTGGTACAATATGTACACTTGTGTATATTTTTGCTAGTATTTGCACTGCGTCAACTATACATGATCGTATCTATAAAGTGCCCATAATTTAAAGGCAATTAACGTAACATGATTATGGCCTTATCTTCATCTTCCATCTTGATATTTATTGTCTTAAGATCTATAATGATCTTATTGAAGGTATTAAATGGTCTCTTATTGAAGTTCCTTCAACCATAGATAATTGATACAATTTCTTCTTGACATATAGATGATTTGCTAAAGACTTTGTCATGTAGAGGGCATCAAGTTTCTTCTATAGGCCAATTGTCATCTTCTCTCCAGCCACTTCCTTTAATACTTCATTACTCAACGATAAAAATACGGTATTGTGACTCTTTTCTAAATAGTTTCTCTGTCTAACTTGCCAAGCTTTAAAGGTTTCTTACTTTCGTTGGTAGTTTCTTGGGTCTCTTCCAAGGCTGCGTCTAACCATTGACTCACCAGTAAAGCCATAACTTTTACCATTCATAAATTAAAATCGTTATACCTATTGAATGTCTCTATCTCATGCTTGTGTGTTGCCATGGTTAATACCACTTAGGTATATTCCTTAACCTTAAGCTCTAATACCAGTTTATTGCAAGATATTAACCTTAGCACTAATCTCTCTTAGCGATTAGCTTTTACCTTAATGCCAATTTGATGGGGTTTCTTTAGCGTGCATTCCAATAAACCTTATACATGTATAGAAGCTTCAATCACAAGCAATCAAGAATAAGAATAACAATAAGATTAATAAGAACAATCACATAATCAATTTACATGGTTCAACAATAAATGCTTACGTTTACCATGGATCATGGGATCTTAGCTCTCTTATTAAGTTCATAAAGAAAAACGATCGCAATGATCTTTCTCTCAATAGATTATTAGGGAATAACACAATAAAGAGCTCTTAAAGGATCTATTAGTGCTTCTTTCGTTCACTCAAAACTCAAGCACTATTTATAACACTCTTTTGCACACTCAGCACTTAAGGCTTTTTAGCTCTCTATTTTTTCTCTTGGAATCTCTCTTAAAACTTAATGAATTTTAAGGGATTACAAAAGTTTTTGTAGTGCTTACAAAGTCTCTAGAAACCTTAAATCTAGTTAGAATAAGAGTCTATGCGTGTAGGAGTCCAAGTCCCACTCTAAGAAGTCAATTCGAGATAAATAGGACTTTCTCGAATAGGCAACTCTTCGGGGCTCTGCAATCAATGTTGGGGTATTAAATGCTAATTCGGGTCAACGTTTCGGCGTTCAGCAACCAACGCTAAAGTGGTGGTGTTAGAGCTGGTGATTACGTGTCATTCAAATATTGTATGAATATTAATTATTTAATATTTATACAATAAATATTTTGAATAAAAATTGTTAATTTTATAATCATATGGTTTAATGCTTGTAACACTGCAAATATTGTATGATTTGAAGGAGTTCAGATATAGTCTAAAAGAGTTTAGACTAGAGCTAAGAGTTAACAATGCTGAGAGTTATAAATGCTAAGAGTTAGCACTGTTAAGAGTTAGTAGGTTATAAGAGTCAGTGAAATCTAAAGAGTTAGACCTTGTCTATAATAGGATCAAAACCTGACAGTATACTTGTAATGATATAGTTGCAAAACGTTACAATAGGTGCTAGAAAATATCATTGTATAAGTATGTCTCAAACATTATGTGCCTAATCTATGTTCACTAATACAGGTCTATCAGTGAATCACTATAATAGAGATTAATGTATGTCTATATTTGACTGGTTTAGATGATTGTTCTTAGCTGACCATAAACTTAGAGCTTGTCTAGAAATGCGGTATCCAGTCAAGATTGGATACTGGACAGATTCACTAGGACCCTAATAGATATCCTATGAAGCTGTCAAAGGCAGGTCCTCTCGAGTTGAGGAGTATTCGTGGTCATTTGATTCCATAAATGTCAAACACCTTTCATGGTCTGACTGCTATGTGTTGCTGCGTATGGTCCGATGCTTATAGAGTCCGGTGTGCGTAGATACGGGATCCGTTAGTTTACATAGGTAAGTTTTATATCCGATGCTCTAAGATTTTATTTCATAAAGTCTTGTAACCATAAGCATAAACCCGGAAAATGATTATTCCACAGGGTTAAACAATATCGCAAAAGTGTTTGCGTATATTGTTTATCGAGATATAAATCTGGAGATAAGTTCATGGAAGAGAAAATTGGGATTTAATGGTACTGATCTATATCCTTGCACATTCAGGGTATAAATGATAGAAAGATTATACATACGCATAGTGACCTTAACTTGTATGGTTTAATGCATTGATTTGTAATATTCGTAATGTATGCGTGGGGCATCGATAACGAACTCATAAAATAGTTTCATTTGACAAATCGGGTGTGAATCTAGGGAGTCTCGCAATATGAAATGTACTCTTTGTGGACTTGGGCAACGTACTATATTGAATGGTTCAATACAGTAAATTTTAGCAATTTACTAAGGTTAAGTTAACTAAAGTATATGGTTAAATAGTGAAACCCACTTTAGGTTAACTTGGTAACCTAGTAAGGACATAAAAGTAATTTTACTTAATGATTATTTAATAGTTAATTAATTAAAATAAATATTTATTCATTTAATAGTTAAATAAATAATTTAACTATGGTTAAAAGTTAATTACATGGTTAAGTTAAAGTTAACCTTATTTAATAGTTAAGTAAAGGTTAATCTAATTATGGTTAAGTTAATTAACTAGGGTTAGATTATTTAAATATTTATTTAACTTAAAGGTTAAATTAAACTAACTTAACTAGGGTTAAATGTTAACTATAGTTAGGTTAAGTTAAATGTAAATTCAAATTTAAGTGTAATTAAAATAGTAAAATGAATTAATTTTTGGTTAAGTTGTTTTAGAATGGCCAGCCAATTTGAGAATGAAATTTGTGATGTTTTCAAGAGTTGAAAACATGTTCTATTCATTATCTTCTCTAATTAAAGTTAGCCATTAAAACATGAATTAAATTTATTTTCGTTCAAGAGTTGAATAAATAAATAATAAATTTAATTAAGTTAAAGAGTTTAACTTTGAATTAAGTTTAAGAGTTAAATTAACGACTGGATTAACATATTGCTATTCTTGACAATCAAACCCACCCTTATTGATTGCTAAGATTGATCAAAGTTTACATTTCAGGTATATTTCAAGCAATTTAATCAAAAGGCTTCATAGGTTCTCAATCTTGTTATTAATTTGATTAATATGTATTATTTGTGTTCATTGTAAATTTTTATAATTCTGTTATGCACATATATGTATGATATATATATATTTTTTTATGATAAATACATCTCACATGCATGCATTCTAAAATAATCAATACCTAACAGGTGGTTAAATACTGTGGCATTCGAAGGACAATGTTAGGGCGTTCAGACTTGGAACGTCCCATCGTGTTTCACGCCCCTCCTCGCTTACGACTTCCTATTTTTGCTCCTTCCTATACGTCCATTGCTTACTTAACTTCGTGATGACTCATTATTAGTTTTTAACTCAAAATTATACTCAAATATAATTTTGAATCATCAATTCCAACTAAAGTAGATGGATAATATCTTTACAATGATAAAAAAAACTTCAAATAGAAAGCATCATTAGAGTAGTGTCTAGTACCTCTTTTTATATTTGTAATGAGACGACCTTTAGAAACTAACCATTAAAAATTTTGAGCTTTGGTGGAATGTTAAGCTTCCAAAATAGGCTCTAATTCCAAGTAAAATTATTATCAATATCTATGATAAATAGAGTAAGTTGATTTTACTATAAAGACACTATTGATAAGAGGCCCTATATCAGCTTATCAAAATGAGATTTATAATGAGAGGTATAAATTGAGAGAATTTGCGAAATAATTGTAAGTTGTAGACAAGTATTAAGGAGATAAATATTCCAACCACATTAGGGTTAGCTCATAAACTTTAGCTTCTATATTAAAAGGTGAAGAGTGTTATTTTTGTGTGTTGTACATCTGGTTCATTTTAATAATTTTTTTAATTATTACATGTCTCACATACAATAGCATGCAGTGAAAATAAAATACATACATATAAATATTTTATTACATTAATGAAATAAGAAATTACCCTTGAAGATGATTCGGGGTAGTTTCTGTTTTCGGAGTTCACCCTTAAAGCGTGTTTTAACAATTATAGTTGGGAATATGGTGGGCTTCTTCAAACTAAAATAGTAGCTTTCCAATCTCGAAATAGTTATTGAAGCAATGTTTGCTTCTAATTTTGTCTCTTGAATTATGACTAATGTTTAATCATTTTTAATTGTTTTTTACTTGTTAATTTCTTAACAGTATAAAAGCTTAACATCTTAAGCTTTTATTTTCAATTACACTTTTTTTTACCACTTAATGAAGCAAACTTTTGATCATTTATATAGTCTCAGATGCCACCATATTCAACCAATCATATAATAATTCTTTGTCAAATGTAAACGGATGAGAAGGCTTCTCTTTTGCTTAGTCATTAAGTGATTGATCTGTTGGCAAATTTAGAAGCAAATTGGTGTCAATTATTTTTTTAATGCCTTACAATGTTAACACATCATGTTTAGTAAAATTTCAACCAAATATTCAACGCCACATGTTACTAAATATCAATTGCATATTGATTCAATGTCTTTGAGCAAATAGAAATCAAACAAGTGGCCATTAACTTTTTAATAAGTCAATAAAAAAAAATATAGCATTAATAATGAATCAAATTCATTTAGATTAGTGTAATGGCCGAAAATGACATATATACTATAAAATAACAATTATTTTATAGCTTTATCTACCAATGTCCAATTTAGTACCTACATAAATTATTGGCATAATTTAAAGCATACACTAAGTAGATTAAAATGTCAAGTCTCACTTGACACAATCTTAGGTTTAATACTTAAACCTTAACTACTCCCCTAGAGACCTTAAATTAAATAAATGGCCGAATTATTTCATTTAAATAAAACAATAATTATTTCATTTAAATGGTAGCTATATCTACCAATGCCATATGTTGTGCCATTATAAATTAATGGCATAATATGTGGTATACACTTAATAGAATAATGTGTTAAGTCCCACTTGGCACTATCATGGGTTTAACATTTAAATACTAGCTACTCAGAGAGAGACTTTAAAATAAATTCATATTTTTTGAGAACTTCACAGATTGAACAATTCGATCTGATGCACTACCTTAGTGCTCAACGAGTACACTTTATATAGTGAGACTCCCTAAGTTTACACTTATTTTGTCTCATGGAACTTTTTTATAAGTTCATAACCAATACCCACATACACAACATTATGGATAAACAAAACGACGCGTTAATCTATTCAAATTGAGGTTAATTTATATTCGTATAATACCTCTGTCATTTATATCCTGGAAGTGCGGAGATATAGATCAACATCGTCAAGTTTTCTATTGCTCAACCGTAAACTTATCACCTAGATTCGTATTCCATAAACAATATCTACAAATACTTTTATGATATTGTTTATCACTCGAAAAATTCTTTCTCAGATTTATTTGCTTATGACCACAAGACTTTTTGGAATAGAATCTTGGAGCATTAGGATATTCAACTCGCCTATATGAGCAGATAGATCCCATATTTACACACACCAGACTCCATGAACATAAGATCAAACCCAGCGACACCCAGTGGTCAGACCATGAAAAGTCTCTAATATATGTAGAACCTAAGTATGATGGATCACTCACAAACCTACTGTGGTGCTCAAGTCAAAGGACCAAGAATAGTACTCAACTTGAGAACACCTTCAATTAACGATTTTATAGGATATCTATTAGATGTCTTCTTTGAGTTAATTCAGTATCCAATCCTTACTGAATACCTGTATATCTATACAAGCTTCCACTAAGCTCATGGTCTATTAAGATTAACCACATGGACCATTTAGATATAGACATACATTGATCTATATCTAATAAGGTTCAACCCAATATTCCATGCATCGATGAAAATAGATTAGGAAAATATAATTCGAGAACATACTTACACAATGATACTTCCTATCAATGCTTGTAGTTCTTTGCAACTATGTCATTATTAGTATATTCCTAGGTCTTTGTCTCATTTCAGACAAGGTTTTAACTCTTTAGATTTTGTTGACTTTTATAACCTGCAAACTCTTAGTAGTGCTAACACTTAGCATTTATAACTTTTAATATTGCTAACTCTTAGCCCAAGTCTAAACTCCTTTAGACCTAATTTGAACTCCTTCAAATCAATACAATATTCAAAATGTTACAAATATCTTACCATATATAATTAATAATAACAATATTATTCGAAATGTTTATCGTATAAATTATTAAAAATTAATATTCATACAATATTGGAATGGCACATAAGCACTATCTCTGACAAGGAATGGTTCAAAGCATGATTAATAAGAGGATAATCACCAACCCACCAATTTGTTCAAAATTTGATGAGTTTACCATCACTTACCACATTAAAGAGTGGCTAAGCCAAGATGCCCACCCAATAAGCCATTTTCATAATTGTTGGATGGAAGTTATGCAACCATTATTAAACTGTAAGAGAGAGAGAGAGAGAGAGAGATCGTGACCTGTAACTACCCAATGTTTATTATTGACAGCTCCTCTTATGATCTTCGTTCATCAACTACATGGAATCCATTCTCAAGATCAATAAGGTCTCATGGGATTTTTGGTAGCCATTTTTCCACTAGTTTGGATACCAAGAATACTGTTTTCCAAGAAGCTTGGTAATAAGATCATCTTTCTAATACTAAGAACACTATCTACCTTAAAGATTTCAATGTTGATGTCTGCCTTATTTGAATCCCTTTAAGATAAGGATATTAGCTAGAGGATTCAGGTGGTATAGCCCATGCTTTTTGACGAATTAATGAGTTTGAGTGTCTTCACTTTCTAGGATAGTAACATAATACCAAAATTTATGAGTATTTTCCATTGTTGGCAATTTTTTATTTGATAAATTTACTTCATTTTGATTTATTGGATGGATAGTAAAAAAAAATGGGAAAGGAAAAGAGAAAGAACTTGATGGGATTTGAAGGCTAGAAAAGATAATAAAGGCATTTTATGGTATCAAAATTAAATTAGAATCTTCTTCTAAGTTAAACTTACCTAAGTTTTTAAAGATCTTTTTGACATGGACTATATTAGTTATGAGTGGTCAAGATTTATTCTTTTGATATTTTTTCTCTTTATTTATCATCAATCATATGCTTGAGTTTGCTTAGGTGAAAGTTAGTTTAGGAGGATTCTAGTCCATTAAAGTTAGTCTTAAGGGCTACCGTTTGTCATGTCTTACATCGAATAGAAATTGAGTGAATTTTGGGTATATATAAGCAAGTAGATAGCATTAACTAACAGGCTAATCTTTTGGACTAATGGCAAGTGTCTTGCCCATGACAAGTGGTATGAGAGTATACCCAATTTCTCATTCACATGTGGGGCCTCAAAATTACTCTAATTAAAATTGAAACACAGGATGTGAGTCTTTAGTAATAGTGGGGGATGGGCAATATAGACCAAATGATTCCCAAAAATCTTGTGTCTTGAGCCTAACAGAGATTGTCACGTAGGTAGTGGATTCCTATGGCCCTATGGCATAGGCAATATATGTCAAGTTGACTTTTGAAATAGGCCAAATCATGACGAGAGCGTCATATGATTAGATGGAAGCGAATGACATGTCCCATATTGAATAAAAATTAGGTAGATCTTGGATATATATAAGCAAGTAGGCAGCATTACTTAATAGGCTAGTCTTTTGAATCAATAATAATGGTTAAAAGTAAACGCCTAGTCTATAACACTTTGCTTGCCCGATAAAGGTGTATATGTATAGATTCAAATAAAGGTGTATACGCATAGGTTCAATATTCCACAAAGTGAAGCTATTAATCAAATCTCTTTTTCACTTAAATAAAATTAATAAAAAGCACATAGATAATAACTTACACTTCAAAATGATGTTGCTGCAATCAACAACAAATAATACCAAATTTATCTAAACAATTGAAGAGAATAACTAGTAAAGCTTGTTAAGTGGACATAAAGATTTGTTGATCTATCAACTTGTTGAGCCATATAACTTATTCATTCAATCAAATGATGAAGATTTTTTCGCAAGTTCATTTCGCAATCCTTTTAAGGCTTTCATCTTTTTTCCTTCTATTTCTTTTTATGGGTGGTGTAATTTATAGCACTGTTACAAAATATTTGGCTTTTCATCATTTGAAGCTTACAACATTGTAATGTGCCAAAAAATTTTGGTTTTTCATTTTTTTATTTTCGATTTTGTTCTATGTAATTTAAATGAATCTTAAAAAAAACATGATTTTAGAAATTTAGAAACAATATAGTTTTATTGGGTAGAGTAAGTTGTGATGGTTTTTCACTTGATTAGTGGTTTTAGCGATCCAAATTTTGATTTGAATTAATTGTTTATATTCAACTATCTAAATCTTATTCTAGATTAGATCTTTGAATCTCTATGTTTTTGTTTTTTTTTTTAAAAGACAATTGAGAATTTAATTTTCTAGGAAAATTTAAGGAGATTTTCTGTGAAGCCAAATAGAGCAAATTGCAAAGAGAATCAACTTTGAAAATAAACCTAAGTTCTATTATTGAAACAAATGAATTACATCAGTATATATACAATTGGTTTTTTGATCTAAGTAGAAAATATTTTGGCAACTACAAATTTTAGTGGCAAACAATAAATAACAACTTCATAACAAACTTTTGACCACTTGTAATCTCTATTAACTCCTTAACAAACTTTGACTAACTCTAACTACTTGCTCTACCACATCAAATTCAATATCCACATCATCTACACACTCAATAGCTGACATGACTTAATTGATTAGCATGACGAGCCAATTTGTCACATTTGATAATAATGTTCCCTTTTCGTATCTTAAATTTTATCGGTTTAAATTTGGCTATTAGAAAATAATTTAGTACAAAATTATTTAAAAGTCGACATTAAGATCCACATTAATGATAGAGGATAACTTGAAAGAGCAATGAGATTATCTCCGATGAAGCTCGATTTACTATTTGATAACGAATATTATTGATACCTTTGTGCAAACAATCTCATCTTTCAATACATATATGACTATATTTAATCTTTCAAATTATTTATCCTAAACACTTATGTATAGCCAAGATGAAGACCATGTTTAATTAGGGTTAATAAAGAAGAGCGTTACATTAGGATGATTATTGATCACATAATGTGGAAAACAAAAGCATGGCTTAGAAGCAAGAGTTCATATAAACTACTTGGTTTGGTTGCTTTTGCGATGAAACTCTGCCCTTTTTCATAATCTTTATCTGGGCTTTTTAAGACTTGTGCTTTTGGGCTTTTAAGACTTATAGGACTTTCTATGCATTTTGTAATCTGGAACCACATACATACACTATCTGTGGAACTGTGATTTTCTATATTCATTCGATAAAAGAATTAGATAGGGTGATTTAGCGAGATTATTTAATAAAGGAGTAATTATACACTTCTCAAATAAAATGTCAATTTTTAGTTTTATATCTTGAATTGAGGCGTTAAATAATTATTAAGCGGTGAAATAATATAAATTCTAAAATTACTTATTGTAAGGGCGGGACTAACATTTGAACTTTGAGATGGGCCAAATTGGATTTGAACTTTACTATAATATTAAGAATTAGTGATAATATATAAATTTCTGAATTTTCAATATTTAAAAAACAAATTGATCAATTATAGTTGGCTTTTCTACTAAAAAAATAAAAGTATGAAACAATAAACGAGTATTGTATTATTGGTAAACATAAATTTATATTTTAAATTAATAAATTTAAAGCAAAAAATATAAAAAAGATATATAAAAAATACATATAAAATTATAATACTAAGATATTGAAAAAACTAATATATAAATGAAATTAATAAAAATATATACAAGATTCTAATTTATTTCTTGTAGAACTTTTTTTTTGTCCTTTTGAATTAGCAAGAAGAGTTTGATGTAAATTGAAGAGAAAATAAAATCAACAATGTGTGGTATTCCATAATTATAAATCTATTTACATAGGTTAAATTAAAAAAAAAATCATGTAGAAAAAAAATTACAAGTATAAAATTTATTTCTATTAAAAAAAAGATACATAAATAGACCACTTGTAAACGTAAAATTAATTATTATTAAGAGAAGAGAATTAAATTGAAAAAATATAAAATAGGGACTACTTGCAAATTAAAAAATTATTTTTTATTAGAGAAAGAAGTTCAAGTGAAAAAAGATGAGATATTATTTGAACAATAAATAATATATTAAAAAGTAAGTCTTTAATACTAGTAGACTACTTTTTTAAAATTAACAATTTAATTCATTAAGTATAAATTTTTTTAAAGAAGTTTGGAGAACCAAAATAAATATTTTAATACTAAAAAATTATATATATAATACGAATTTGAGGGTCTATATTAGGGTGTTTCAAAAACAAAGTGGGGTAGATATGTAAGGGCTTAGAGGGGCTATGGCCCCCTAAGCCCTATAATAATTTCTTCTCTATCTATTACACTATTTTACTACCTAATAAATTTTTAACACATTATTCGATACATAAAAATTTAAAATACTATTTAAAAAACGTAATATTATTCTTATTAAAAATATAATGTGTTCTTATTATTAAAAGTTTAATTAATTACTTTTAAGTTAACTAGATGTGTATGAAATGAATGAGACAAAAGTTTTATTGATTGAGTACATTTTTAATAAGAAAATTTTCCTTTTTGACCATATTATTTTATGTTTTAATTTATTTTGATCTCAGTCAAAACATTTGAACAATATTAACTAAAGAAGAAAATTTTGGCTCACTTTACTCCTTTATCAAAATTTCGAAAACATTTCTCTCCCGCCCATTTATAGCATTTATTCTAAAATTTATAGATCGACTTCAAATTTAATATATTTTAAAGATCTGAAATAAAATAATCAATTGAGTAGTTGAAAAAAAATTGAAAATGGCGAAATTTGGTGAATTTTTATTCTAAAATTGATGTTGTATTTTTGTAATATTTTTATATTGTAGTTATTCAATTGTTTAGATTTAGCATTAATAGGTGAAAAAATAGTTGAAAATTTATGCAAGTGACCAAAAACGGCCGGCAAAGGCGCCCAATTCGTGACGCACGCGTCGGTCGGAATCGACCATCTTTGGTGCGTTACGTGTTGGATGTTGTGACCACGCGCACAGCACATGGAGTCACGTGCCACTTGCACGTTACACTTGGCCACGTGTCACCATGCTGTGTGGCCAATTTTTTTAGTTAGTTTATGTAATTTTATTTAATGAAAATATTAAATTTTTATTTAAATTATTTAACTTAGTCAATATTTTTATTTTTTTGTCATTAATATTTATTATTATTTTTATTAGTTTTGATTTTGTGTAAGTTTGATTTTATTTTATATTTTGTTATTTTTATATTGTTGTAATTATTTGAATTATTTTGTAATTAATTAAAATTTTATTTAAATTTAAAATTTTATATTTTAAATCTTATGTAATTGGTTATATACTAATAATTTTATTATTATTTTTTAAGAAGGAAAATGTCTCAAAGAATTATATAATTTCAAAAAAATGAATTCGATCGAGCGACGTTCACTACTTACTCCAAGATGTAGGCTATCAATAAAATAAAAAGAAATTTAACAAAAAGGCAGATAGAATTATTTAGGACCACATATTTTGACAATTTTCTGGATGCATACGACATTTCATTCTTAGGTATATCAGTACATAAGGTTTTATTAAGATAAGTGCATACCAAAAATTTACGTTAAGAATTGTTGTTTTATATAGGCAAGAGGCGAATTAGATTATCCTGTCTAACTTTTTATTTGATTACGAGTTTAAGAATGGAGAATTATCCCTCTATAAGAGAGTTGAAATTAAAATTAGACAATAGACTGTTGGATAAATACTTTAAAAATAAAAATAAGTTGATCTATAAGGATTTAGATCTGTGGTTCAATACAGTTAGGTTTAACGATGACACAGATGCAGTGAAAATGTGTCTATTTTATTTATTTCATAAATTGTTGGTGTCACGTGATCAAAGTAGAGTCATATAATATTTTGTGCTTCGCATTATGGATGATTTAAATGAGGTTAAAGTATAACCATGGGGCACGATTATATAGAGTGTGCTCTAAAAAAATAATGCAATTAAGAGAAGGAAACATATAACCTCTATGCATTTGGGCATGCATTTCTGGTTAGTAATTCTTTACGATTCATTATTGAGTCATTATTATATTGAAATGGAGAGAAAATAGTTGCTTTTATATTACATTAAAGAATATAAGAAAATAGTAATATTTGAGATTGTTATTTTTTTATTATCTCAGGTTTGGATTTCTGAAGAGATCCCGAGATGTGGTCATTTTCTCACCTTCTAAATTGGTTTACTAGGGGCCTCTTATTATACGAAGACATCGAAAACATTCTCTTCAATAGATATGAAGATTACATAATGTTTTTACATAGAGCAAAAAATATATATAAATTTTATTGGAAATTCTTTTTCTTATTAATAGTTAATAATTCTAAAATTTTGTGTAAGTTTTGGAAGTACATAAGACTCTTATCAACTCACTTGAATGCATTATAGAATATCATCTTTATAATTGAGATACATAGAAGCAAAACCTTTATAGAATAAACAATAACCCCCTAGAAAATAATAGATGTGCCGCTCTCCTCTCTCTAAAATAAGAATTGGTTACTCTCAATTGGATAAAGAGAAAATTGATGGTGGGAAAGCCATATCTTCTTCACAATTTAGTTTCCTTTTTATAGGGTGGTAGGCGTGTGAAAATCATAAAATTTGAATTAAATTAGAATATCAAAGTACTTTTCTAATTAGTTTTATGTTATTAGAGTCTGTTAAAATAAATATAGTAGTTCCCCTTAGAATTTTCTTATAATGAGATAATAAAATTAATATTTAACACATGATAATCTAATTAGTGACACATTAATATAATCTTTTTATGTATATTATTATTGTTAGTGTATCTAAATTTTGTATGCGGAGCATTATTACTCAATTTTATTTGTAGAGCATTGTTGCACCACCATATTTGTGGGTCCTAATTTGTGTAATTAATTAATTTGGTAGTTCTACATGCAAAACTTTACCACAAAAATAGTGAACTTGATGAAATCAGAAGGTTTATATGCTTCACAAGGAGGCCCAATAATTCTATCACAGGTAACAACTTAACCAAGTACATTATATATTCATCATCATCATCATATATTTATTATAAACAAACTCCAAATCCCTTATAAAAGTTATGACTAGTTATATAGATTGAGAATGAATATCAAAATATTGAGAAAGCTTTTGGGGAAAAAGGACCTTCATATGTTGTTTGGGCAGCAAAGATGGCCGTTGAGCTTGAAACTGGGGTGCCATGGGTGATGTGCAAGCAAACTGATGCTCCTGACCCTGTCGTAAGCCTCCATTTTTTCCCCTCTAATAAACTGTTTCTCACTTTTAAAGCTAGTGTTTCTTTCTTTCTTTTATGAATACATCTCAATTTGATCAAAATCTGAATATTTGGACAGATAAATACATGCAACGGGATGAGATGTGGAGAAACTTTTACGGGGCCTAACTCACCAAATAAGCCATCGATGTGGACAGAGAATTGGACATCTTTGTATGTCTCTAAAACTATTGGCATTATAAATTACTTGTTAGAGTTTTAGATGGCTTCTTGATATTAAAAATACTAGTCATTATGAAATTATTATTAATTTTTTAATTTGGGGTAGGAGATTGAAAATCAAAATCGCAAATAGAATCAAGGGCACATAATGGCTATTAATATTATTCCTAGTTAGTGACACGAGTCGGGCGTTTCACATCTACTTTATTTTTATTTGATGTAAAAAGTGACATTAGGCTGACATCTGTTTTTTTTTTTTTTTTGATTCTTTTGAAGCTATCAAGTATATGGAGGAGAACCATACATAAGGTCGGCTGAAGACATAGCATTTCATGTCACACTTTTTGTTGCAAAAAATGGAAGCTATATAAATTACTACATGGTATGATATATGAAACTTCAATATTACCTCTTAATTAGCTTTAACAAATTTTACTATATTGTGTTGTGCTATATGTTCTTTTTTTGACAATATTGCACTTCAAATGTAGTATCATGGTGGAACAAATTTCGGAAGAACAGCTTCTGCATACGTCATTACAAGTTATTATGATCAAGCTCCATTAGATGAATATGGTAAGAAATGATAGAGTTAGTTTTCGCTCATTTAGTCCTGAGTGTTATCATTATATATTTTAAATTCATGTTAAATTTCAAAGTATTTTAGAAATACAAATGGTAAGTTGAGACTTATAACTAGAAACTAGAGACTAATAACGAAAATGTTGGGACAACCTAACCCTATATTTATGGATACCATCCATTTTTATTTTGGTTGATATATTTCATTGTTCAAATACTTGGACAAATATAGGTTTAACGAGGCAGCCAAAATGGGGACGTCTTAAAGAATTGCATGCAGCGATTAAATCATGTTCGACAACGTTAGTACAAGGAAAGCCTAGTAATTTCTCATTAGGTCAACTTCAAGAGGTTTCAATTCGATTCTTTGATAACCCTTTTGCTATCTATTTCAAAATTGATTGTTAAGTAATACATGGATTTATAACTTTTTGTTTAGGCCTATGTGTTTGAAGATGAAGCTGGAGGATGTGTTGCATTTCTTATAAACAATAATGGAAGAGATAATGCCACTGTACAATTTCAGAGCATATCCTTTGAATTGCCACCAAAATCCATTAGTATTTTACCCGATTGCGAAAATGCAATCTTCAACACTGCAGAGGTAAGTAAAAAAGGCTGCTTATGAAGCATTTCTTATAAATCTATCGTTAGAAATTAATGAAAAAACTTATGGAAGCTTTAAATCCATTTCAACATGACATAGGCATGCATGATACTGTTAGTGTTAGAGTCTACATAGTTATTCTAATATTCTATATAAATGTCTATATATATATATATATTAATCAAAGTAAAATGAAGACATAATTGTAATCAATTGCATATGTAATAGGTGAAAACCGAGTATAACGAGAGGAATACAAGAACAAATGAAGTGTTGGATGAAAATGAAAGATGGGAAGAATTCAAAGATGTGATTCCGAACTTCTTAGACACTTCACTGAAATCAGATACACTTTTTAGAGCATATGAATACAAGTTTATTGACATGTAGATGCTAATGTATCTTCTGACATGGCATCCATTGGTGTATGATATGGCAATGATGTCACAATGACATCACATGATGACATCATGATGAGTAAGCATATGCACATTATATGCCATGTCAACAAATAATTGATGACATAGATGTTTACGTGGCTTATGCCGTGAGTCACATGATGAGGTTAGATATAATTACATCATAGTATAATATTTATTACAATTTTATGATAAATTTATGCAAAATTATCATAGTTATTTATTTTCAATATATACGATTTTTTATTTATATATATTATTATAATATTGTAATAATAATTTACGTAATAATATAATAATAATAATTTACCACTATTATGTTTCAACACATTTTTGTAATATTCAAAAATAACCCACAGAAATATAAAACATTTGTGTAACATCAAAAAAACAAGCAACAAATAACTTAAGAAGTTTCATACTTGAGCAACACTTCTATCACATCTTGAAATAGTACATCTCTATAGCACATTTTTCCTTTATACATTCATCCTCAAATCCTTCAAATATTTATTCTTCAAATAACAATAAAAAAATCATTCATATAAAACATACATTCTTAAAACATCAACAATTTCCAGCGTAATAACATTTATACATCCTTCAAACATCAACAAATATATCCTTCAAGAGCAACAAGGCAGTACAAATATTGAGAACAAATCCTTTAGCAGCCAAAAAATCAAATCAAATCAAATATTGAGCAATATCCATCAACTTTCAACAATTCCCAACATCTATCAACATTCAACAATTGCCAACAAATTTCATAAGCAACAAGATAAAAATACAAAGATTCAACAATATGTATGTACCCAACAAATATCCAAAGCAGCAACTCTAAGAGACAACCTGCAATTTTTGAAAAATAAATACATTGCTTAATTTTTTAAATACATTTTCACAAATAAACTTAAAATTATATACAAGATGATTATAATTAACAAATATATAAATCCATCATTATTTCAAATGATGGAAGATACAAAAGATGCCCATTCAACACAAACTTCATTTATCTCTTTGTCTTTTCCATAAACTTGTATGATATAAAGTCTAAGAGAAAATAAAGTTAAAAATTAAACATACATAATTTTCAATTATGTATTAAATTGTAAACAAAGTTAAAATAACTTACATTTTTTTAAAGTATTGTGGAATCTGTTATATTGTCTTTTATGTAGGCCATGACATATAGACTGTATTCCACACTTCTCGGTTGAATAAGGGCCTGTTAAGCAATTTAATGGAATAAATTTTTTGAATAATTAGAGGAATCAAGTTTCTGAATAAGCGACAGTTTTTTCATAACTTGAATCCAATTTGTTAGAGATCGCTTGCTATAGGGACGCTCTTGAGCAAATTAGATAGATATGCCACTGCCATTTACATTAATATGAATACCAAAATTTATGATTTGAAAAATAATAATAATAATATAACACCACAATTCACTTGTTTAAGATGATGTGGAAGTCATGACAAATGTGATTTCCCAAATGATCCATATGGTAGACAGTTTTAGTAGACACATAGAGAAAATAGCTTCCCCGGAGAACAGATCATGCAACCTCATTCCTTTACTTGCTCCAAAATTTCATCCTGGGTCTTGGTCATTTGTACTTAAAAACGTTTCAGGCCCTCCTTGCCCATGCATGTCTAATGCTGCTACAAGTGCGTTCCAAGCCTTGGAATGAACTGGATTTCAATCCTCTTTTGCTCAACCACCAAAATATTTAGATTGTATCAATTTCCTGAGGACTTGGGTAAATATGCAACCAAAAGCATTCCAAGCCTTGGAGTTAACTATATTTCAATCCTCTTTTGCTCAACCACCAAAATATTAGATTGTATCAATTTCCTGAGGACTTGGGTAAATATGCAACCAAAAGTCACAGAATAAGATTAACTGCCTGCCAGCCCCAAAGAGAACAAAAGCAAATTCTTAAAATTGCAGCTTCTGTAAGTATTCAGCAACTGCAATACATAGCAAATACATCTATTTGCAATATAAGTAAATTGAAAAGTTTATAAAATAGCATAATGGGAACCAAGTTGGCCTTCATTAAAAGCAGCATCATTTTCCCTAAGCTGGAAAGTAGAAAAGAAACAAGGCGGCCAACCAGATGGCAATTCACAGATAGAAAAACCAAATATTGAGACCAACAATTCAAGCATACTAAATGACCATAGTAATTCTCACATTGAGATCCGGTGATATCATTCCAGGTCTTTCAAAACATGACCATGAGCCTAACAAGAAGTACTTGAGCCTATATTACTCACAAGTATATGTTTCCAATTCCCCAATGAGCCACTTGACAGCCACGGATCTTGGTGGTGATGCTTTGAATGCTACACCTTATGTTTCAAGATATCAAAGAAGTTGAAAAAAGAAAAGCATTAACAAGAACATTTAATGTGATCCTACATTATTCTTCTGGTACATTGGCATCAAGCAAACAAGAAAGAAAAGCTCACTTGGTTTATTCAACTTCAAAGGCAATATTTTTGTTTGAACTACCATACAGACCAGATCACCTGCAATGCTCAATTAGTCTGAATCCCCAAACAAGTTGAAAAATATTCTTCATCAGATTATCACAATCTAATTAATCATTCTTTCAAATAAATTCACTATATTGATATCATGCGCACCTGTCTAGCAGTCAAATCTTCCACCAAGGGCTCATTCTGAAATCTGAATTTGTCACTTTCCTATACCAACCCTTGACGTTACCTCTACAAGGACAGTGCAGTACACAAAGGAAGATCCACACTCACTCTTTCCTCTATGAGACACCGCTGTGTATTCTTCCTTACCAAAGAGCTTGTGAACATCTCAGAAGCCAATAATATTGACAAGGCTTTACCAAGCAAAGTTGAAATACATGAATGATGGATCAGGTTGTGGGAGAAACAATTTATAATTCTAATGAATACAATCTATGATGAGATTTAGATTACTACATCCCCACAGCATAAACAAAACACTATCATGAGTTACAGCAAAAAGCAGATCGTGAAAAACCAACGAAAAACTCAACAAAATGATTTGGGAATCATTAAGATTATTATTGAACACTAACTGCAATAATTTACAAGAAATTGAAACTACAAAACCAGCCAAGGTTTCGGTTACAAAGCAACAAAGAGAAGACGTCACAACTAAGACAACAATCTTTTGGCAAAGTATACAAAGAGAAAATAGAGTTTCACAATGGAGTAGTCTACAAAAACTCTCAAATTTTATTTTTTTTGAATTTTGTCCTGCTCTACATTCGCTTGGATCATAGCAACCTCTATCTCTTTATAGTATTCATCAACGCTCTTAGATCTTTTAGTTAGACACTACAACTTGTTATACAACTCCCGATGGTAGTAGCTAGAAGTGAAGCATCTTCTCATGATGGCCTTCATCTCGTTCCATGTCTCAATAGGTCTTTTGTGATTTTTCCTTCTTTCCTTCAAAAATTGATCCCACCAAACAATAATATAGTTAGTGAATTCAATTGCAGTAAATTTTACCTTTTTGGCATCAGAGTAGTTATGACAATCGAAAATCATTTCTATCTTCATCTTCCATTCCAGATATGCCTTGGGGTCATTTTCACCTTGGAAAGGTGGAATCTTCACCTTAATGCTTCCTAAGTCATCATCCCGCCTAGGTTTTTCCCTCTTAGCACCTATATCTCTAAATCCACGCCCAAATCTGCCTTGGTTCATTGATGGTTCATCCAGCTCATCCAACTCCTCTTTATCTCCAACATCTCCCCATTGTACTCCTGGTTGCACTCGCCTAGGTGGTTGTCCAATAGGAGTATTTTGATGCTACCCCCTATTTTCCAACCTATCAATCCTCTCATAAATTTGCTCTAATTTGGTCCTCATCATCTGCCTCATCTCACTCAACAATGCCGGAAGCTGTAGGTTATGATTGGTTGGTTGTTGTACCTCTTAAGTTGAGTTTTCTTCTTGATGGTTAACATGTTTAGAATATGCAAAAACACAGTTAAGGCCTCACAAAAACTCCTTCACATGTTTCACTCAAGAAAACTCACTCACTCTCGTATTTAGCACTCAAACAGCTTTTACACTCTTATGTTCTCACCACTCTTGCCTCTTTCCACTCGTGTGTCTTCTTTTCACCCTTAATCTCGAACAATCGAGATTCAAGTGACAATTCAATATGAAAAGTAACAGTGACAAGTTACAAGATTCAAGATAAAATCCTTAAGAAACTGATACTTGCAATTTACATGTTAAAAGCGGTTTAAAGTTGTTGAAAGACGGAACAAAATTCAAATTTTACATGAAGATGAATTTGCAACAATTTTCTGGCTTCCTGTTCTTTCTTTTTTTTTCTTTCTTTTTTTGTAATATTAGAAACCAAAAATAAAAAAATACGAATTTATAATAAATTAGAGTTTTCAAGATAGAATGCAACCACGAGTAAGGTGTTTTTCTTATCCAAAACAATTTATGCAAGATTCAATGGAACTATAAAATAATTAAAAAGATATTTCAAGCATGCATTGAAACCAAAGCTCTGATACCAAATGATGTGAACCTTATAAAAAAAAGTGAAACCCGACGCTTAATTAGGTTCCTTTGTCAAGGATCGTTCTAATTTAGATTTTTATATAAAAAAAATAAAAAACTTGACCCGTTATCTACAAGAGATAAGAACCAGAAGTATAAGAAGATTATAGATGCCACACTCAAAATAGATGAGAAGTTGTGAGTAATAAGTCAAAAAGAACACCACAAGATGAAATCTTGATAAGTTCTAAAAAACATTATTTGAAGAACTTAAGAGAAAACTCTCAACATTAAAATTATCAATTCTGTTTATATTTTCTCTCATCTCTCATATATTTATAAAGACCTATTGGGATGTCTAGCAATTATTACAGCAACTAATGACAACTTATAACTACTAACTACCAACTACTACCAATAACTTAGGCACTTGGGATTCTAGCACTTATTACAATAATTAATGATAACTTACAACTACTAACCAACTAGTATCAATAAATTAAGCACTTGGAATGCTAGCACTTATGATAATAATTATTGACAACTTATAACTACAAACAACTGCTAATATTAAGACTTCAAATCATATAGGCCACTTACATGAGGTGTTGTGTTATTGTTCCCCATCACATATGGATGCTCAATGAACCTTGTGAAGTTTTGACAGCTTAGTTCGCATCACCTAGACCTGAGCACTATGGTAGACTTGTAAGTAATCCATCATACTTAGATTCTACATATGATAGAAACCTTTCATGGTCTGACTACTGGGTGTCGCTGGATATAGTCTGGTGTATGTAGATATGTGATCTGTCAACTTAAATGGGTGAGTTGTATATCAAGATGCTCGAAGATTGTGTTCCATTAAATCTTATGGCCATAAGTAACTACCCCGAAAAAAAGTATTTTCTTTGTGAGAAATAATATCGTGATAGTGTTTGCGGATATTGTTTTCAGGAATACTAATCTGGAGATAAGTTCTAGAGTTGAGCATATGGAGACTTAACGGTGACAATCTATGTCTCTGCTCTTCCAGGATATAAATGACGAAGGGATTATATGAATATGTATTAACCTTAACTTGTATGGTTCAACACGCCGTATTGTTATTTCCATAACGTGTATGTGGGGCAATGTTTATAGACTTACGAAAGAGTTTTGTATGACAAAATGGGTGTGAACTTAAGAAGTATCACTATATGAAGTGTACTTATTATGCACATGGTAGCATACTGGATTAAATAGTTCAATCTGGAAAGTTTTAAAAAAATTAAAATTATTTTAGGGTCTGTCGGGGAAATGATAGGGTTTAAGTGTTAAGCTTGGGATCTTGGCAAATGGGACTTGCTACTTAATCCTCTCTACTGAATGCCACATGTAATCCCATTAATTGGTAATGGTATGACACATTGCATGATTTCATCGACTCTTTTGATTTGCTAATAATGGCTAATATTATTAATTGCAAACGTTGCTAATTTGTATATCATTTTTGGGCTTAAAACCAAAAAGTGGCAAACTTTATATTGATAATGCATTTGTCGGCCAAATCTTTCGCTTTTAATCGAGACATGGCAAATTTATATAAAAAGTATAGCCACCAATATTTTTTCTCATTTGGCCACTCTATTGGAAAATCAAAGCATGATTTATCTTGCTTGATCTCAAGCATAAGCTGGCTGTAAAGCAAAGGCAATTTGGCCACTAATTTGCTTCAAATTTGGCCAGCAATTATTATTACTTTAAGGAAGCATGACAATGCAAATATTTTGCATTGTCATGCTTGGCCATCAATTTGAAAATTTATTCGATGAATTTGCAGTAATAATGGCTATAAAATAAACAAGGCCATTTCTTTTACAAGAAAAAAATAGTAAGCATATTAGTTAGAGGGTCGAGAGATACAAAGAAGCAAAAGTTGCTACTAATTTTAGATATTCTGACAAGAAATATAGCTACAGTTCTAACTCAAAGATCCCATTGAGTTTTAGACTAGAATTGCGCAAAGTACGCTTTAAGGGTGAGTTCTTTAATATCTTATTAGTGTAATGAGATGTTTGTTTATATTCCGTTGCACTTAATTATGCATGTTTGATGTGTAATTTAAAAAAATATTATTAAATTATACACACTTACCCCATGTACAGTGCACGTTCAGTTCATATATAACTTATGGTTTAACGTTTATTATATCCTCTTCATTTGAGCTTGATTTTACTTTATTCTCCCTTTCGGGCATTATACAAACAATGGAATCTTTGACACTTTTCTGATCCGGCATGTACAAAACTCTTTTGGCTTGAGAAGCCAGTATAAAAGTATTTGATCTATGACCAACCTTATCAAGATCAACAATTGTGAACCCATATTTATCAACTTTGATACTATATTTATGAACAAAGGAGGATTCAGCCAGCAAAAAATAATAAATCAATTAAATGGGTAATTCAAACTTGCCTTGAAACCTAACTTTAATAGCAATTAATATGTACTATACCAACAATGTGACGAAATCCAACAAAATATGGAATTGAACCCCAAGATCTTCAATATGCTAGTTTAATGAGTTTTGACCCGTGATCTAGTAAGGCAAGAAGTAAGACTACAGCTGGGTAGGGGATGTCACACCAAGAAACCTAAAGATACTCAAGAATCAATATGATAAGTCTGATTGTTTGAACACCACAAGAATAATCTTGATAAGTTCAAAGTCCTTTCTAAAATGAAAGAAGAATACAAAAGCTCTCTAATATTATCTGGAAATGAATAAATGAAACATACAACTTTGTCCCTTTGAATTGAATTCGACTATTCTCATCCTTAGCCTATGGAGACAAAGCTAAATTAAGAAACTAACCCAAAAATTAGAAAGCAATTAAATCTGTAACAAATCTCCAAAATTTGGAAAGTAATTCAACCTCCAGAAAAATCTACCTATATCAAATCTAAATTAAGAAAGTTTAAAATTAATATCTTAGGTCTTCCCAAAAGTTGAAAACGTGTGATATCTTGGTCCCTCTAAAGCTGAAAACGTATAGATCTTCAATTTGGCTCTTTTAGAACCTTAATCAAAGTGATTATATTCCCTTGAATCTAATTTGGACTTATTTAAAAGGCTTATTCTTGGGCTCTATGTGTTTATCATCTCACTAACTTGTTGAATCATCCATTTAATGCTTCTTTAAAATGCTTGGCTTTAAGTCTTGTGATTGTCCCATTTGGCAAGCTAATACAGGACAAGCATTGAAGGGTCGTGATTTCGTTCATAAGATGAAAGTTGTTGATATCATTCAACAAAAACACAAATTGAACCTGGTAGAATACCAATTCAAAAGTAAAGTTTCTTAATTTTATATGCTAAAATACCTTCAAATATTTATCCTTCAAACAACAATCAAAAAATCCTTCATATAAAACATACATCCTTAAAACATCAACAATTGTCAGCGTAGCAACATTTATACATCCTTCAAACATCAACAAATATATCATTCAGGAGCAATAAGACAGTATAAATATTGAGAACAAATCCTTTAGAAGCCAGAAATTCAAATATTGGGCAATATCCATCAACATTCAATAATTTCCAACATCTATCAATATTTAACAATTGCCAAGCAGACATATGTGAAGAATTCAGTGTTCAGATAACATATTCTAATCTTGGCGAGTTAGGGAGTGTGCATTAAGATTGATAAGAGGTGCTCCAGAGGATGCATTCAGATTGCTTCCTACATATAGCTATGTGTTATAACAAAATAACTAGGTACAGTTACTTATTTTTTAAATTGATGTGAATAATCACTTCAAATATTTCTTTTTTGTGTTAAGACCCTGCATCAGAGATTTTAATTCATCAATTCGATCGGTGATCGCAGTTGACGAAATATTTTGAAAGGTTTCTATCTTGGTACAATGTCCGTGGCCGTTTGTAAAGATGGAAATAATCAGATTTTTCCATTGGCTTAGGAATTGCTGACTCAGAAAATAATACTTCTTGAGAGTAATTTATGGTTAAACTGTGAGCAGACTATCAGAATCTTATCTTTATATCTGATCGACACACTAATATTGAGAGGGATATACGGGGTGTGTTTCTTTATGCATATAATGAGTTCTACATCTATCATTTGAAAGAAAATTTGATGAAAAAATACAAGTTACCATGAGAAAAGTCTAAAAAATGGGTATACCTATCTACTTACTTCACTGCTGTTAAGGCTTATCGTGTCCCTAATTTTCAATACCAATTAAACAAAATGCGACAAATGAGAGCCGACGTAATAAAGCATTTAGAGGAGGATTTTGGTACGATGAGATAGGCCTGATTAGCTGGTGCTTTTAAAAGGTATGACGTTATGACTACTAATATCACTGAGAGCATTAAAGCAGTTGCAAAAGAAGTAAGAAAGCTTCTGGTAACTAATTTGGTGGAGTGGATGCAGGAGCTAATGCAATTGTAGTTTTACCATTGATGATTGGCAACACAAAATATGACGAATGTCTTGACGAACGGGGCACATCATAAAGTCATGAAACATAACGATGACGTAAGTCAAAGGATAATTTCTCCTGTTGATGACTTACGATTTGTAGTTATGGATGGTGACGTGAACTAGATAGTAGACATTGGAAAAATAATATGTAGCTATTAGAAGTTTGATTATCGGCAACTGCCTTGTTCCCATGCACTTGCCGTATGCAAATACATCAGATTATCGCACGAGCATCTTTTTTCGACTTATTATACATTTGAGACTTTATCCGTGCCTATAGCGAGCCAATACTTCTAGTTGGCTAAGTGTCAGATTGGATAGTCCTGGAGTATTTGAAAAATATGGACATTTAGCCTCTGATAGCATGTCGTCAATTAGGCAGACATCAGATGAATTGAATTCTATCTGAAGGAGAGGAATCATCGAAGAATATATGTAGTCATTGTAGACAACATAGACATAACCGACAGACATGTCGAAACATTATACCTTTATTGAGCAGGTGATGTATATTCGTTTATAAGATCTACCTTATTGATATTTAATTTCACTATAATATAAGGCTAATATTAAATTTTTTTTTAGACGGATCTAAAAAATATGGAAACATATGAAAACTAGTTGTACCATGAGGCTTAATTATATATAAGAGTCAAGTTTCGTAACTTTTGTGCACTTATTTCGTAATGCAATTGTACTTTGTATTATATACTTACTTATTTTAATGCACTTGTCTTTAGTATTGATGTTGATAATTTTTATAAAATTTCAACAGAATCTCCCCTACTATATGGACGTTCTCAAACTTTCCATATTGCAAAAACACATTTTTATCTAATTATATCTCACATTTGATGTGAACCTCACAAAGAAAAGTGAGACTCGACACTCAATGAGGTTCCTTTGCTCAAGGATCGTTCGAATTCAGATTTTTATATAAATAAAAAAATAAGAATCTTGACTCGTTATCTATCAAAGATAAGAACCAGAGGTATAAAAAGATAGTAGATGCCACACTCAAGATAGATGAGAAGTTGTGGGTGATAAGTCTAAAAGAATGCCACAAGATGAAATCTTGATAACTTATAATAAAAGTTCTTTGAAGAACTTAAGAGAAAACTCTCCACATTAATATCATCAATTCTATTTTCGTTCTCTTTCATCTCTTATATATTTATAGAGACATCTTGGGATGTCTAGCATTTATTAAGCAACTAATGACAACTTAAAACTACTAACTACCAACTACTACCAATAATTTAGGCACTTGAGATTCCAACACTTATTACAATTATTAATAAAAACTTACAACTATTAACTACCAACTACTACCAATAAACTAGGCATTTGGAATGCTAGCACTTATTACAATAATTATTAGTAACTTATAACTACTAACAACTACCAATGTTGAGACTTTATATCATATGGGCTGTTGTGCTGTTGTTCCCCATCACATATGGATGTTCAATGGACCCTTGTGATTTTTTTGGCTACCTAGTTTGCATCATTCCCTTTCTCTTGAAAATGATTTGTCCTTAAATCTTTACTGGGCTCAAATACAACTTTTTTAAACTTTGAAGTGATATTTTTGATAGCATAACAGTCAACGTATGTTTGTTGCTAAGAATTATGGATTATGGAAGATGCGTGTTGGTTCCCCATACTCTACCCTCCTCTTGTTTTTACTTGTGCCTAAGAATGATGGATTATGAAGGTGTGTGTTGATTGCTACACTATTAAAAATATCACTTCAAAGTTTAAAAAAGTTATATTTGAGCCCGGTAAAGATTTAAAAACAAATCCTTTTCAAGAGAGGGGGAACTAGGTTGTCAAAAAAATCACAAGTGTCATTGAACATCCATGTGTGATGGGGAATAACAGCACAACAGCCCATGTGATATGAAGTCTCAACATTGGTAGTTGTTAGTAGTTATAAGTAACTATTAATTATTGTAATAAGTGCTAGCATTCTAAATGCCTAGTTTATTGGTAGTAGTTGGTAGTTAATAGTTGTAAGTTTTTATTAATTATTGTAATAAGTGCTATAATCTCAAGTGCCTAGATTATTGCTAGTAGTTGGTAGTTAGTAGTTTTAAGTTGTCATTAGTTGCTTAATAAATGTTAGACATCCCAAGATGTCTCTATAAATATATGAGAGATGAGGGAGAACGAAAATAGAATTGATGATATTAATGTTGAGAGTTTTCTCTTAAATTCTTCAAAGAACTTTTATTATAAGTTATCAAGATTTCATCTTGTGGCATTCTTTCAAACTTATCACTCACAACTTCTCATCTATCTTGAGTGTGGCGTCTACTATCTTCTTATACCTATGGTTCTTATCTTTGATAGATAACGGGTCAAGATTCTTATTTTTTTGTTTATATAAAAATCTAAATTAGATCAATCTTTGGGCAAAGGAAGCTCATTGAGCGTCGGATCATACTTTTCTTTTTAAGGCTCACATCAACCTTCGCATATATACACCCAAATCAATGACCTCAAAATAAATAATATGACATAAATGCATATTAAAAATTTATAGTATTAAACATTTATGAAGCAACGATCCATAAATCAACGGCCATCTTTTGTCTATAAAATGTACCATTGTGAGAGAATGAGTCAAATGGCCAACCTAATATAAGATATTCAATATACATTTAGACGAAGGCGCCACAATCCCTGCTCCCCACCTCTTGTTGTGGCACATTCTCCCGCATATGAATCATCAACCAAGAGAATAAATTTGGGCTTTGTATACCCCTCAAACTATAAAATATACACATTTGAAGACACGAATAGGCTCCATAAATTTTATGATGGACTCGTCTGAGTGGCCGTTCACGTTGGAATCATAAAGAATAATTGCCATCCGAATAAGGTCGAGCTTTGCTATAAACCAATGTTCTTGATTGATATTCACAGGGATATATACCTACAAAAATAATTATTGTATTATTTTGAACTTAATGTTGTTACATGTACAGTTAAAAGTCATTACTGTTCTTTAAAGAACTTTATTGACCAATGCCCACTTTTTAGCACCAAGTAACTCGAACTTTGTTATGAGTGCATAAGCGAACAACGGTTCAAGCCATTAATTGTTGTCTGAAGGATTGGCGGTGAAGGAAGTTTGTCACATTTATCGAATGTACTCCTAAAGATAAATAAAAGATACATTAAACTCATTAATAGTTAATGTATACAATGGTATGATAATATTATATGCACAATAAACGGGTAACAAAATAGCTCATGTAAAAATATACATCTGCAGTTGTGCAATCCTGTGAGTACATGTCAGAAAATATTCTTTGAAATAAATGCAAAACCTTTAAATATTCATTTATGTGCTGCAAAATAAAGAATATGTATAAGTTTCGATATTATTAAACAACTCACAAAACAAAACAAAAAAGATAAAACAAGTTCTCGCTGAATCGTCAAACCAGTGTTATAGTAGGTCATTAAACCATGTATAGTTAGGATCGAGTCCGTCCAAATGACCCCTTGCGTTGGGTCATTGTTTTTTATCATATCTAGAAGCTCGGTAAATTTAACCTGATCAATAGAAATCAACTGCTTGTTTACGTCAATTGTAAGTGTTACTTGTAATTCTACAAGTTTCTTCTTCATGGGTTTTTTCAACGGATTGGTATATGGATTGACTTGTGGTGCTGCCTTCTTGTAAATGTGCCTATACCTACTCATATTTTCACCAACGGAGCAGGTATAATTTTTATACTTGCAAGGTTATCAGCTACATGCTGTAAATGCATTGTCATATACTGATTCTGAAACTCACTGGTATGAGCAAATGTTTGAAAGTCAGCAGCCATGAATTCAATACCCTATAAACCAAACTCTATTAGTTAATGTATTGCCTTGTTAAATTTTATACCCAACCAATGTAATTTAGGTTTAAAACGTACCATACTTTGCCCTGCATCCTCAAAGATCTTGGCTGGCTTAAACTGTTGCACCAAGAGAGATATCTGATGCAAGATATTTTCGTCAACCTTATCAATCTTGGTGGAAAGCTCTGAGTTAACCTTATCAATCCTGGTAAATATTTTTTTTTCAAGATCATCCATCCTCTTATCCAGGACACGATACTGTAATGATGACGCACCGGACTCAAATTATACATAAATAATTAAAATCAGTTTTCACAAGCTAATACTTAGCAATAACATAAGTAATTATAATTCAAGGAAAAAAACTAAATTATTATACCATTGATTCAGTCGCTGGCGGGGCTTGAAATTCATTGTTAGGTTGAAGATCATCGGTGAATTGGGTGTCTGGAATCTCAACTTTCTCTAACTTAAGATTCTCTTCCCATTTTCTCGATGGAATGCGCAAGTTTGCCGCCACGGGATAGTCCGCACTCTTCTCATATTTGTGGGGCACCAACTTCCTATGAACCTCCAAAGCCTTTATAATATTTTAGATTTATTAATCATTATTAGAAAAAATAACAAAAGTTATAAGAAAATTATATCTATTTTTTGTTGAACATAAAAATATACCCTAACACCATCGAAGAGGATGTTTACAATACATTCGTATAATGGGGTGCCCGTATCAGACCAATTTAGAATATGCGAAAAATAGTCTTAATTCTTATAGGAAAACAGCTCTCTACACCTCATGATCGCCTCGTAAATCCATACTTAAGATGATAATAAATAAAAAAAATTACAATGTCGACAAAATAAATTTTTCTGTATCCCAATATGATAATGAATCGAAAAAATAGAATTACTCACCAAGAATGCTTGACTAAATGAGTATAAGTTGTATGATTCCTTATCAAGAGAGCCCGCTTTTTTGAACTTTGCTAACTTTTTAATTGGAGTCATGTATAAACTATTGTAGAGTATAGTCCATGCAATTGTACCCAAGGATAAATATTAAACTCGTCTAAATTATCTACGAGACGAAGTACAAAATATTGTATGATTCTATTCTGATCATGTGGCATTAACAATTTATGAAATACATAAAATAGACATATTCTTACTACATCTACATCATTGTCAAATGTAATGCTCACGAACCACAGATCAAATCCCTGTAAGTCAACTCACTTCTACCTGAAAAATATTTATGTTATTGTTTATCACCTAACCTACTTACTACGGGATAATTCCCCATCCTTAAACCAGTAATCAAATAAAATTTTAGATAAGAGAATCTAATGCATCTTTTGCCTATATAGAACTATAATTCTTCATATAAATTTTTGGTATGTACGCGTCTTAATAAAATCTCGTGCTAAAATACCTTAGAATGAAATATCTAATACATCCAAAAAATACCCAAAAACAAAAAACAATTCGCGCCTCAATGTCATCGTCATCAACGGTAGCTAACTCAGTGTCAATGTGATTAAAATAAGTGAGTTAAAGCACAGCCCTTGGGCTTGGCCACCATCGGTGCAAGTTTCACGTTGCTTTTACTCGACCTGCATAGTGTCTGAGGCAGAGGAGAAGAACTTCTACGCGGACAACGGGTTCTTGAATTCACCGCTGCCAACTGCGATGCCTTTGCCTACATTCATCTCTAAGACTCTCGTTATTGCTCCTTTTCCATCGCCCACCTCGATTACTTAGCCAATCTCTCAACTAAGTAGCAACTCGCTACTTGAAGGTAAATTTTTAAATCCTTTTGATTCAATCTTTTAGCCCTTGAGTAGCCTTTAATGGTTTTTTTTCTTCATCATTAATATTTCAGTAATGGTTTTTTGGTTTTCTAAGTGTCTTTTACTTTGGTTCTTTGTTTAGTGTATGCTTTTTTTTTTCTTATTTTCTTTGTTCGATAAAATGTATTAGTTTGTGTTCTTTGGTTCTTTATCAAAAACCAAAAAAGAATATGTAAATCTTTTTGCTTGAATCTTTGCCCTCAAGTAGCCTTTAATGGTTTTTCTTCTTAATCATTAACATTTCGGTAATGGGTTTCTGCTTTTCTTTCGGTCTTCTAAGAGTCTTTTACTTTGGTTCTTTATTTAGTGTAATGTTTTTTTTTCTTATTTTCTTTGTTTGATAAAATGTATTAGTTTATGTTCTTTGGTTCTTCTTTATCAAAAACCAAAAAAGAATATGTAAATCTTTTTGCTTGAATCTTTAACGCTCGAGTAGCCTTTAATGATTTTTCTTCTTAATAATTAACATTTTAGTAATGGGTTTCTGGTTTTCTTTTAGTTTTCTAAAAGTCTTTTACTTTACTTCTTTGTTAAGTGTATGCTTATTTTTTTCTTATTTTCTTTGTTTGATAATATGCATTAGTTTGTGTTCTTTGGTTCTTCTATATCAAAAGCCATAAGAAAAAAAATGTAAATCTTTTGGCTTCAATCTTTAGCCCCAAATAGCCTTTAATGGTTTTTCTTCTTCATCATTAAGTGTTAAAGGAATCCCTTCATTTTATAAGAATTTGGTTTAGTGCTAATCCCTTAATGAGATTAAATTTTCTTCCTAATGCACCTTTGTAGTGGAAATATAATAGAAGTGCAAGCAAATATAATATTAAGAATATGAAAGCAAATCAAATAAGAACACAACACAATTAATTTATGTGGTTAGGCAAAAGTATATGTCAATGGTGGATCAAACGATCCTAGCATCTCTTATTAACTCTTTTAGAGAATTTTTCAAAGGAAAAGAAAATAAAGAACTCTCAAAGAAATCTATGTGGTGTGCTTTCGTTCTTCCAAGAACAATAAACGCCCAACAATGATTGCACCATAATACCTACAAGCACTTACTATCTGCCTGATTCTTTAATCTTTTAGAGTCTCTTTTAATGCTTGATATTCGATCTAAAAGGTTTACAAGGGTTTATATAATAACTCCCTAAAAATCCTACACTTAGATGGAATAAGACTCCAAGAGTTTAGGAGTCTGAAACCCCCTAAAAGAAGTCAAAATCGAGCATAAAATAAATTTTTGGAAGCTAGATGCTGCGATATTGCCTTTAGATGCTGCAACAATGAGTTTCAGTGTCACGGCACTGTGTTTCAAGTTTCAGCGCCGTGGCACAGAAGTTTCGATGCCACGACACTACGGCCTGTAATTTGCCTTCTCGCGTTTTCCCTTACTTTCAAATCCTGTCTTGTGCGTTCAATACATACTCGACTTCATGATGACTCTCCTATTCTTGTGCATCCAATTCTTACCCATTCAAGATTGTTAAATCACTAACTTCCAACAAACTCTTCCTTGATTCAAAATCTATCCATAAGAAAGCTTTTAGATTCATCCACACTAATCCTCTATCACTTAGAGCTACCAAATGTTCTTGTAATTCTATTATACGTGCTTCTATTTTTTGCTTGAACACATTCAAACTATCTCCATTCAAGTCATTAAGGCTTTCCATTTCACCTAATGCAAGACAAGCATTGATGGGTTGTGATTTTATTCACAAAGACAAAAAAAATTTATGCCGTTCAATAAATACAAAATTGCAAATGGTAGAATACCAATTCAAAAGAAACGTTTCTGATTTCTTTATCTCTGAAATTACAAAGCCCGAGTGCTTCCCCCTTTATCTCTCATGTATTTATAGAGACCTATTGAGATTTTTAGCATTTATTATAGCAATTAATGACAACTTATAACTACCAACTACTACCAACAACTAAGGCAATTGGAATGCTAGTATTTATTACAACACAATTACTGAAAACTATCAACAACTACCAATACTGAAGTTTTACTTCAAAACTAACTGTCAAATTGTTAACCACACTAATAAATGTAGTTGTAGGCTTTTGGAAGTTTGTCATTACATGGGCTGTTGTGTTACTATTCCCCATCATTATACTTCCCAATTGAGAATGAAACCAACACTAGTTTATTTAAATTAACTCCTCCATAATAATTCAACCATTGTAGCTTATATGGCCTAGAATGTTTCAAAGTTGTCAAATTCAAATTTTTCACCAAACTAGTGCTAGCTTAATTAGTACAACTCCCCCCATCAATGGCATCTAGTATGAAAAATACTATCAAGTTGTACCTTCTCATCTTATTTGATTTGCACATTAAGTGCTCTTCTTACAATAAAAACTCTCCATCAACTAGATACTCAATATCACTTACATCCTTCAGAGGTTGCATGGGCTCATTATCATATTCAACTTCGTTTTTAATATCTCCATCATCTTTCAATATCATCACTATTTTGTTTAGGCATTAAGATGTAATATGACATATTCCCAAACACTTAAAGCAATTGATATCTCTACTTCTAGAAGGTTGGGAATCATATTTACCTTTGTTTAGTGAGCCTCCATCTTTGTTCTTTTTGGAGGTTTGAACCTTAGGCTTGAAATTATGCATTTCATCCTTTTTGCTCCAATTCAGTTTCTATGTTGAAGAAGAACTCGAATTCTACCCAATTCGTGTGGAACCCTTTCTCTTCAATTATTCCTCCACTTTTCTGGCTATGTGCACTATGTCATTCAACTCAACATAATGTGGTAACTCCACCACATTTGTAATATCACGGTTTAAACCAACTAAGAACTGAGCCATAGCAGCTTCATAGTCCTCCTCCATATTAGGTCGAATCATGGCTATTTCTATCTCCTTGTGGTAGTCTACAACACTTTTAAACCCTTGAGTAAAGCTTTCCTTCCAAAATTTATATCCACCGAATCTTCCTTCCTAAATTAATGTGCCTAATTTTATTCTTCATTTAAATTACTCTAGATCACTTAAAAAAACTTGAATGACATTGAAAAGGCATTGATCATCTTACACACTCAATTCGGTAAGATTAGTATCTTAAACAAAGCAAGAATTTAAGATATGCTCAATTAACTCATTTAATGATTCTTTCATTTTCTTAGTTTTTGTATTTGTCATTAAAAATCCCTATGGATATTCAACAAATTTTGTGAAGCTTTGACAACCTGATCGCATTAATACTTTTTTTTTCGAAACTCGCCCAAAAGTATCTAAAACAACCAACCCAAATTTCTGATCAAAATATAATTTTAATAAAAAAAATAATGACCTAATTTTTTAGCATGAACTTTTCATCAAGAAAAAATAATTTTTAGAAACTTGCTTAAAAGTTATCAAAAATTAACACAGTGTTTTGATATTAATTTTAGACATAACAAGCTTAATTTGCAAAATGAAATTGGTTACGCTAATTATAAACCAGAGGTTACCAGTAAGATAGGTCTCACCGATTACTCAGAGCAGAACTTCATAACCAAAAATTTAGACAATATATGATATAGAATGATTTCGCAAAATTTGAGATTTTACGAAAAATAAGGCCAATAAAATTGCATGGTTTGTCATTTGTCAATTGACAAGTGATTGGTCATAATGTCACTCTAGCACTATAAATATAACACCATTACAATCGTAATATCCGCCATTCTTGTAAGAACTGTAAATTCCAATCACATTGTTATTCAAAAAAAAAAAAAAAAAGAAGACGAAAACTTCAAAAAAAGATGGGAAAGGGAAAGGTTGCTTTGGCAATTGTATTGACGGTGGTTGTGTTAATCCAGGCGGAGTCAGCAAGAGATGATTTTATGTCAGAAGAGACAGAACATAATATCCAGAGCAAAATGGAATCTGCATCCGATGCTCTCAACGATGTCCGTTCCTCCTCCGACTCCTGGATTGATTGGGCAAAACATAAATTTGGCTCCGGGTATTTTGCCTTTCTTTTTTTAAAACAAATTAAATTAAATTAAATAATATCAACACGTGATATTGAAGAAATAATAGTTTATAAAATACTTTAATTAATTTGTTATTGATACAAAATTTGTATTTCAATTATGTAAATATAATATAATTGAAAAATAATAATTTTTATCAAAAGATTAATAGAAAAACTGATAAAAATATCAAACAACAAATAGATAATTATTCTTATTCTTTTTTTTCCTTCCAGTAAGTTTAGAGTAAGGAGTAATTGAGTTGATATTATTTCAGTGGTACGTCCGGTTTGGAACATCCAACCGAAGAGGAACTAGCACCTACACTGGCACCAACACCGGCACCGGAATCAGCACCAACACCGGCACCGATAGCAGCACCAACACCATTACTGGTGGCGGGACCGACACCCGAGGCATAGGATTTGGATGATGCCTCTAAAAAATAACCTAGCTACTTAATAAGCTTTTACAAATATAATAATTAGCATAATCTGTCGAGGGTCTGAAAGAGAGAAGGACATTTGAGTCCTCCTTCGACTTTTATTATCTCATTTGAGTATCGGTAAATTGTTGCTTGAACAAGGTGTATATTTAGATATCAAATTCAGCCATGGCCAGAAGGAGGAAATGGCTCATACATATGTAATATATAAATAATTTACAATTCAATCAATATGTGATGATTTTGTCATATCCGATGGTGAAATATAAATGACTTGCATGTATTTATATGTTCTTGATGACATTTCGACGTGTCAATTCTTACAATGAGTGATTTGTTCCATCCTATGAATCAATCAAAAATCAAATTAATTTTCCATTAAATCCATTTCTAAACGGTGAGTGGAAATCTAGTGGTTTGAATTGAATGAAGTGATTTGCTCTCTCTCCTTTAAGAAAAATATCAAAATCTTATTCAACACTAATTTGATTCAACTGAAGTGATTCAATTTTATTCATTTAATTATTTCAGTAATGTGACAGTAATAAGAACAAAAGAATAAACTAATTAGAACTTTAAAAAATTAACTGTAGATCCCAATGGATCTTGAAGGACCACAACAATTATTTTGATAAGATGAACACTATGAGGAGAGGACTGCCTGGCCAATGGCTATGCCAATGGAGAACCCACATTTTGCATACTGCTCTCATTTAATATCATAGTCCAGAATAGAAGCCCTAATTTGACTCTTTCAAATAGTTAGCTTTTGCTAATAACAAAATTTGGTTTGACACAGAAAAACATTTTTCTGATCGAACAGACACACGATACAGCTTGTTTCAGGCTAGCCATACAAATCAAATTTCCGCCAAAGAACTGATGTTCATGCATATATACAAACCCAAAAATTCATGAAACTAGCTTTGTAATATTAACTCACCCATGCTCTCAGCATCCTCATTAAAAATACCAAGGACAACACATATATACGATATTGTTATTCCATTTTCCTACTTGAGCTGTCACTAATTAATGATTATCATGTGTTAAATATTAATTTTATTATTTCATTATAGGAAAATTCTAAGGGAACTGCTATATTTATTTTAACAGGCTCTAATAAGATAAGACTAATTAAAAAAGTATTTTGATATCCTAATTTAATTCAAATTCTATGATCTCCACATGCCTACTACCCTGTAAAAAATGGGCTAAATTATGAAGAAGATATGGCTTTCCCACCATTAATTTTCTCTCTATCCAATTGAGAGTCATCAATTCTCATTTTAGAGAGAGGGGGACGGCACATCTAGTATTTTCTAGGGGGTTATTATTTATTCTATAAAGGCTTTGCCTCCATGCATCTCAATTGTAAAGACGATATTCTATAATGCATTCAAGTGAGCTAATAAGAGTCGGTGAAGTGGACGTAGAATCTCTTTGAATCGAACCACTATAATTCTATCTTGTATTTCCTTGAATTTATTTTTCTTGATTTTGATCCAAGGCCTAACTACTATTTTTAAAGAAAAATAAATTCAACTCATGGGTTTGGGAGTTGACAAACTTTTTAGGTCAATAATTTAGTAGCATCTATGAAGACAGAACAAGAAGCCATAAAAGGCAATCAATCCAAAGCTAATAAGAAGTTCACTTAATCCATGATCATTCCTAACAATAGACAAAACTAGCAGATAACAGAACATCTTGATCAGGTCGACTAAGACCCATTACTAGGATTAAATGATGAAAATTTGACATGACAGATAAGAGCAGTACCCGCCTGGCAAGACAAACTAAAAAGAGAACCAAGGATAGCGAGGCATGAAAGGGAGGAGCTAAGAAAACTATTGGCAGTCTTGTTGAATGAACACGACAAGTTAAAAGATAAAAAAAAAACCTCGAGGAAGGGTCGACCTACGAGGTGGTCTGTCTAACCTGAGGGGGTCCCTCCGCTAATTAGAAACAACAAACCTCTAACCCAACTCACTCGAGCATAAAAGAAAAAGGAGTACAAGAGTTATTTGAGCATGAGAGCTCGTAGTTAAGCAGATCACACCAAAATCATAACCAAGCACTCGTATAATCAAAAGTAAGGAACTCGAACCAAGTTATAAATTAAAATGAAGAAAGGAACAACAATGAATATGAGGGGCAATGAACAAAGTAGTATAACACCTAATGTATCCTTGGAGAATAAGGTTTGAGGATTAGAGAAGTGGATATATGAGTTGTTGCCTCTCTCATTCAAATACATCTGAGGAGGAGAGGAAGTCTTCCCTTATTGACGAGCTTAGAGATATGAAATTGCCAATGACATTCAGTTTACCTAGGCTCTTTACCTAAAAATGTGTGACTAGCCTGAACCACTATATAGATCAAGTAACTAACTTGTTATCCATTGTAGGGTTGAGGTAGAATCAAATGATTTGAGTGTTCCACATTAACCTAGAAGGATAAGCTCTTTTCTAGTACAAGAGTTTAAAATAAATAAGTACTTCTTCTTATAGTAAGTCGTCTAAAAGCCTGTAGCAGCTAATAAAACTCAAACAAGGCAGAATAGAAAGATTGAGGGACTTCATAAGGCAATTCCACTGAGAAGTGAACCTGCTAGAGGCCTTTGACCTACCTATCGCATTAGAAGCTCTAAGGGCAAGGCGAAGGCTAAAATGATTTTGGTACTATCTATCTGAAAACCCTATCACAACCTGTATAGTCTCTTATGATCGAGAACCTAAATAAATGATAATTGAAGGGGATGAGGCGACAAAGGAGACAAAATGATAGATGATACCCATGGAAAAATATGAAGCAGAGAAGTGAGATCTTCTAAAAGAAGACTATTCAGATAAGGAAAAAACCGAACACCACTTAGGGTGTAAAGTATCCTTAGAGATATTACCATGTGAGGAGAATCGGGGAGAAAGAACAAGGGGATCTTCCCCCTGAGTGGCAAAAATCTAAGAAGAAGCCCTTATTATCCCTTTCGAGATTATATTTGAAGCCATAAAAGATGGAAGTCTGCGTAAAGAGATAATCGCTATAAAAATATATGCGAGATGACAAGATAAGACTACAAAGTGTAACTTTAATCAGAACTATGGGCACACAACCAATAAGTGCACCATTTATAGGAGAAAGTAGACTAACTAGCCAGAAATAAGTACCTAGATAAGTTAAGAGCTAATCGAGAGAATAGCAAACCATGACTTTAGATCCCAAGCTCTTGAAGACAGAGCATCCATAAATAATTTATCTATATTTTGTTTATAAAATTTTTTCAAAGAATGTTCAATAATCATTAATAAATTTCAATAGTTGGCATCTTGAGAACTTTACATTGATCTGAGATCTCATGACTCACTCGAAGATCCAGAAGTTAATGGGGTCGAGGTGATAACCATCTTAGATGACTCATCCCAAAAGGGTGAAGGTCTAGAGCATCTTTCTAATGACTCATTCCAAAGAGATAGAGGTTTAAGGAATCGAGGTCGAGTCTCAAGACTAAGGACGGAGCATCATAGCCAAGTCCCAAGATCGAGGACGAAGCACCAAGGCTGAATCCCAAGATTGAGAACCTTCTCATCAAGACCGAATGCCTCTCACTAAAAACTATTAGTTTTCTCTCAAAATTTCGTGCTCTGTCATTTATTGTAAATGAGGCTATTAATCTTCTTTTTATAAGCTTCAAAAATCGACTTCAAAACTAGAGCATAAAAGTAAAAAAAAAATGGAATTGGTGTGTTAGCTGCGCTTGGGCACCACTTTTTAGCACCTAGGTGCCAAGCATTCTACCATTGAAAGCCCGATTTGCACCTGGGTGCCACTTTTCAATGCCTAAGTGCCACAACTTGGGTACTTTTGAAGAATGGGCTCTACTTTTTGGCACCCAAGAATGGGTTATTGTTCACCGACATTATAGTACATTTGAGTTTTTTGCCTTGTTTTCTTTGAATTTTCATTCTAAATTGCTCCATCAACTTGAAATCTACAAAATGATATTAATACACATAAAAAATCACATACTCACATTCAAAATGAGCAATTATCAAATTAAGAAGGATAAAACATCATATATAAAATACACTTATCAAACTCTTACAAACTTAAATACTTATTCGTTCTCGAGTAAGGAACCACACTCACAATTAAAATCTAAAATTAAAAAATAAACTTCAAAAAGACAAAAAAAAACATTGGGTCAGGCGAATAATTAGAAAATTGTTTTGAAAATTTCTTATGACTACCAATCTCAAGGAAAGTCTAAGCATTAAAATAGTTCAATATATTAATCAAATACTTATTTTACCCTACAAGTGACTTACTTGGTGCATATGTGCATAGCTAAAATCATTAGTCACATGCACTCAGATTAGTTTATGCACACAAGACAATAAAATAGTATCTATGAGTTTTTACTTAATTAACACTTCATAGATTTGTTTTCCACATCACTCTCCACTAATGTAGGCACTGATAAAAGTAAAATTATATCTATTATTTTTACTCACTTAACTTGCTTAATTACTCATCTTAATATGAATATTAGACTTTTTATTCGTTTTATTGTTATTTTGTAGGTTTAGAGTAAATGGGGATGAAAATCTAAAGAAAATATGGCCTAACATCAAATTTGCTACAATAAAGGCTACAATGATTGTGAATAGTATACATGAATAATGATTCGCTACAGAAAAATAGTTGTAGGGTGAACAACATTTACTCTAGTGAAAATTTCAGCATCTTCAGAGCCCCAACGCCTAAAATAATTTGGTACAACGCCACATGAACAGTATTGTGAACATGTAGGTGAACAGTACCCACATGAATACTCCCTGCACAAAAAAATCATAGTTTGACTTAAATTTGATGTTTTACTTTAATTTGAAGAAATAAACCTATAAGTAAGAGACCAAAAAGTCTAATTCAACATTTAAGAGGAGAAAGAAGAGAAAAAAGAGAGATAATTTTGAATTAATTTCAACCTTAATTTTGATCACTTATTTATTGAGCACATTAAAATAAAGGTTGTATTAGTTAAATTGTTACCTAGAAATATTCGTGCTTAAAACATACACCACAGTCTCGAGGACCAACACTCTAGAACTTGCTTGATTATTACTTGAAGTAAAATCTTGGAAAACACATAAATAAGAAAATGATCTTAGGCCATCTTTGGACCACTTGAACCTTTCTAGCCTACCTTAGATATTTATTTATCCTAGTTGCCTCTTTTTAAACCTAAATACCATTTATAGCCTATCTTGATATATATTTATCCCTAGCCCCAATGCCCAAAATATTTTTCTACAATGCCACATGAACAATTGTGTGAATAGTACTTGTGAATAATGTAGGTGAACAGTTCTTGTGAAAAAAGAAAAACTCTAGTCTGACTTATATTTGATGTTTTACCCTAATTTGAAGATATAAACCTATAAATAAAAAATCAAAAAGGCTAACTCAATAATTAAGAAGAGAAAGATAAGAAAGAAGAGAGAGAATGAGCAATTTTTGGAAAATCAAAAAGACTAAAAGATTAAATACTGCAGTAAAATTAATTTTATCTCTTCAAATCTTATTCTTTCTAGTTTTCTATGATTTTTGTGATTATTTTTTATAAGCTCTAGAACTTTTTATTTTACTATAAAATTTATTTTTTAGGGTTATTACTTGAACTCAATATGTGTACTTAATTGTTAGATTGATTTAATATTTATTTGAATTCAATTTTTTATTATTCAAATTATTTATTTTTAATACTTCATTATATCTGATCAATATTTTGAATGATTTAATAATACTTTGATAAACTCAAGAGAGGTATCATTGTATTTAGACCTAGATAATTTAATGCATAATTGTAGAGTAACATTTACAAGTTCCAATTTAAGATAGAGATATACCTAATTGACATATATGATCAATAAGACTTGTTCTTAATGAATCTTAATTTATTACAATTACCATAGAGATATAGGTATTTGGTAAATTGAGATATATTTACTTGACTTTGAGAAAGGCTTGTGAATACATCAGTATCTTGACTAATAATAAGAATCTAAGGATATTAAATATTAAAGGATTAAATATTTAGAAAATATAATGAGGGATATTAATTAACCCTAGGCTTTCTCTATCTTGCTATCTTCTTAATTAATTTGAGTTATATTATTTAATATTTTGCACTTAAGTTAGTTTATTTAATTAATTATAATTAAAGCTTAGATTTTCTGGATAATTACTTAAAAGATACAATTTTAGTACTTGGTAGAAAATAAAAATTATCCATGTAGATTCGACATCTAACTTAAAAGTCTCTTTATTCTTTGTTGCGATAGCGTATGCTTGTTATTAATTTTGTGCTATAGAAATACCACAACCAGCACACGCATAATCAATGATCAAATAAGGCTTTATCTATCTTATAATGTATGGTTAGGGTAAGGGTAGAATAAAATGGATCAATTTTGGCTCAACTCATACTATAAACACGCATTCTTCTAGAGATTACTCAAACCAAATCATTTATCTTCTAATCAATTTCCCTTAAAACTTATTTCTTCCATTCCTTTGCTATTTTATTTTATTTTTTTTCTAAGTTAGGGGTATAAAAAGCTCAATCTTCATTCAACTTCATCTTTTTTTGGGTTTGTTTTGGTTTTTCTTTCTTTACATTTCAAGCCACTATACTCCAAACTTAAGTTTTTACAACTTTGAATAACCAAACCCATAACTCCTTTTATGATTTACTTTTTCAATTTCAATAATCTTATAGCTTACACAATTCTCTAAAATAAGTGTTATGCTCATGGTGTGATTGGTATTAAGAAAGATTATTAAAATAAAGGCTCAAGTATTAATGTGGTTAGTAAAGAAAAATGATTATTAGGCTCAACATGGGTAACTAGTGGTAAAAATATACAATGGATGGCTTGAATGGCTTAATCATCCAAAGATGGCCTAAAATTATTTTTTAAATTATGTATGCTTTAGGATTTCACCTTAAATAATGCTCAAACATGTTCTAGCATGTTTTTGAGACCCTAAGTATTCTTTTTATACATAAATATTTTCTAAGTAAGCATAATAACTAGATCATCCTAATTACGTGCTCAATAAATCAAGCGATCACAATATGGAGCCAAACTTGTCTTAGATTATCAAGCAAACAATTACAACATTTATTATTTTCAAAAGAAAGTAGCATTTTAAATCATGTTTCTATTTCATATCATTGACTACTAATTATTCAATCAACCCACAACTAACGACAAAAAATAAAAAATTACATGCTTAAACAAAACAACTAAAAACAATAGTCATAAAGAGTAAGTATGATAAAACACAGTAAATGAACACCGAATAATATTTCTCTCCCCCAAACTTAAAATTGACATTGTTCACAATGACAAAAATAAGAGTGAGTAAAAGAGACTTCCCTCACAAATGATGGCTTCGTACGACAGTGCTAAAATCTTGAGGGCGAGGTATTGCTTGAGTTAGTGCCTAAAATCCTTAATTTGCTTCACTTTTGTTTTGAGCTCTGTTGGGCTACACCTTACTGGCTTTACTTTTGCTCATTTGTTTTCATGCTTTATGAGGAGTCCCCAAGAAGCGCTTGATTTAATGTCTTTAGCTTAATATCTTCCGGATTCATAGATGGTCAAATTGTACTTTGGAAGCATTTTTCCTATGGAACACTTCTCTGTTGTGGTGCTTTGGTGTGTACTCAATAGCATTGTCAATCTCTTTCCTCGATTTCTAAAGCTCTATAAGATGATCATCAAAGAGTGACCTTAACTTTCTTGTTTTGAGCTTTTTTGGAAAGAGTTCTAACCTTGGTTGGATAAAAAAGAACCTTGGTGGCTAGTATTTGATTTCTTTTCTATGATAATCTTTCCATTACTTTTCTTCTTCTTTGTTCAGTGCAACATTGCCTTGTTATGAACATAGAGTTGGATTGCATCTACCTCCTTTCAAGATAAGGCATGTTATTTTACATCCGGATCCATGTTTTCAATCCTCAAACATTCTTTGAAGTCATTTGGAAACTTCAATTCCTTGAAGACCTTAAATGTTACCTCTTCATCTTACACTCTTCTTTTCATCTCTCCTTTTTTTCATATAAAAAAGAGCTCTTCTAGTAGCTAAAAATGGTCTCCCAAGAATACTAGGAACATTTATATCTTCTTTTATGTCAAGAATCACAAAATCCACCGGTATGACGAATTTGCCTACTTTGACCAACACATCTTTAATAATATCTCATTTATAAGTTATAGATATATCCGTCATTTGCAAAAAAAATTGGCAGGCTTCACCTCACTAAGACTCAACTTTTGGAAGATGTATAGATGCATTAGGTTTATACTTGCTTTAAGGTCACATAAGGCCTTTTTAAAAGTAGACTCCCTAATAGTGTAAGGGATGGTGAAACCATTTAGATCCTTCACCGTTTAAGGCAACTTCCATTGAAGGATTACACTACACTCCATTACTTAGTTTCACAGTCTTATAATCCTCTAAACTCCTCTTCTTTAACATCACCTCTTCCATAAACTCACATAATTAGGTATTTGCTCAAAAGCTTCCGCAAAAGAGATGTTTATATGAATCTTCTTAAAGACTTCAAGGAATTTAGAAAATTAGGCATCTAACTTCTTTTTGTAGAAATGTTGAGGATATGACAATGGTGGGATAATGATAAAAAGGTTGTTCAAAAAGAAAATGGAGTTGGCTTTGTGATTCACCTCAGATGGTACCACAACAACTTATTTTTCATTACTTTCAATCACATTTTTCATTGGAGCTTCAACTTCTTTACCACTCCTAAGAGTGATAGCTTTACATTGCTCCCTCGGGGTAGCCTCCTTGTCATTTGTGAACTTTTCGGAAGATTGATCTTTGATTGTATTTGTAAGTTGGCTAACTTGCACCTCTAGTAACATTAATAAAGTATTCATGTGGGTGTAATGTGTCTCAATATTATCAAGGCGGGCCTCATCCTTGTTGAACCTCTCTCCTTTGTCTCAACGATAAAAGTGCCCTAAAAAGTCCTCCAAAAAAGACTTCTTCTCGGCCACTTGTTGATTAAATCCCAATAGATATTACAAAGTATTTCTTAGATTTCTATAGGAGAAATTTTCATAATTTTGGAGCCTGGGATGATAATGTGTAGGTAAGTTGTTACTTTGATAGTTGAAATTTTGGTTTTTGACATATTGAACTTGTTACAGATAACTCCCTTCACTATATACATTTACAACTGTCATAGGATCATTACTTCCGGATAAAGTCCTTGAGCTGCTCCCAAACTTAGTAGAAAGGCTCGAAATTCAATTGCCTAAATTGTGCTATCTCTTCTCGACGTAATGAAGTCTTAGACAGTGGAAAGAATTTGATGAGGAATCTTTGGGCAAGCTCTTCCCATGTTGTAATACTTTCCAAGTAAAGATTAAAGCCATCCCTTGCCTTATCCATAAGCACAGGAGAGAACCGATAATTTAGAATTATGCTAATGCTACATCTGAAACCAAATGTGTTGTCAGGATAAAAAGAAATTAGAAGAGGTTACAATCTGTGAATATTGAACACTATTGTAATTGTCAAGGCCAAATCTTCTGCTTTCGGAAGTTAGACATGAGAAAATGCCCAGAACTTTAACATTATGTTCACAGTGTTAGACAACTAAGAAAACATCAACATAGCCCGCTACAAAGAGCAAATTGTGCATCTCCTTAATGGCGAACAGGGCCTTGGTGCAAAAAATCAATCAATCACAATCCAAAGGCACTGCCTATCGCAACAAGGTAGGGACTCACATTCCATGGTAAAATAGAACAACAAAAGTAGCCTTATATCTTGGAAAAAGTTTATCAACTGTTTTATCATTCAAAGCTTTAAGCAAACATATGCATTTCATTGAAACTTTGGCGAAACTAAGTCCCTTGATGGACAATGATTTTCATCAACAATTTAAAAACCCATATTAACTGAGATGGCTATGGTAATCCTTGTGTCATACACTATAGCTTCAAATAACAAGAAACTACAACAAAATCTCAAATATGAGACACAAATAGAACTGCTGACAAAGTGAAAACTCTATGCCTTGCCTTTTCCGGCCTAAAGCAATTGAATCCTCTGTTGTACTTTAAATATCTGAAAGACAACACCAAAATTGAAAAAATTATTGACATTTAAAAATATGATTCAAAGGGCAATAAACACAAACTTATGAAGCAACATTGCAGTATTACAAATAAATTTAAGGACTATTAGACACAAGGACCACAACCCGAGAGATAATTATTCTCTGAATTTGATTGTTCCAAAAAAACAAATTGATGAATCCGCCCTAGCATCAATTAACCTATTATCCTTGAACTTGCTAGAGATGCATGAAACACATGCTATATTGCAAGCATAGTCTTGGAGGACAATGCTATTAACTAGCATATTCTTTGAGGACAATGTTATTGACCGACATATTCTTTGTGGACAATTCATGCACCAAAGACTAACATGATAAAAACTACATAATGTCACTTTCTTCTACAGGAAAGACGTAATTAACAAAACTTCTCAGCATAAATTTTAAAACATTGCCTCTATACCATTTTCTTATGAATATTCTCCATACAAAGTAAGATAATAGGAGACAGAAAAATAAACATACACTACTTGTTGACCTCATTGATTCTCTAATGAAAACCCTCACAAGTGGTCGCCTTAATAAGATCCTATTAAAATTTTCCTAAAGTTGGCAATAACTATAGTCTTAATAGCAGTTAACATTCATTTATAAAGAACTCCAAATAATTAACTATATAAATAGCGGAGGCAATATTGAAAAGTTCAATTAAAGAGTACAACAAAGAAAAAGAAAGAGATAGAAGGAAATTTACCGCCTCTTTTTTGCTATTTTGCTTTTCTTCCAAATCTTGAAGAGTAGCATCAAGCCGCTTCCTATGAAGCAGAGGCAGAACCACAGTTTAAAGGTCAAGGATATGTCACAACAATAACAATAAAAGCAACTATATCACAAAGAGGAGGATATATGATTATACATAAAACTGTAGAACATAATGCTAAAGAATATATAGGTTTTTTTTAATTAATTTTATTGTATTTAATAAAAAAAGAAAAAAAAATTCTATAACAAAAAAAAAAAGAAAAACCGAAAAAAAAGGGTAAAGAGAAGGGGTGGGAAGTGGCTTGAAGATGATGGACATAGTGTTCATCTGACAAATATCACATAGCCCTTTTTTATTTGAACTAATTTTATTTTGGCTAAGTTAATTTGTAAAATTTACAAATTGATTTTTAAAAGTTTACTAATTATGCAAATAGGCCCAACATAATAATTTATTTTCACTTAGCCCCTCTAAGTTTAGGATAATTATAGTTTAGTTAGAAACTTATAAAGATTTTCAAATAGGTCCTAAGTTGATCCAAATTTATTTTGGATTAGTTTTTTTTTTATATCTGTAAATTCAAAGTTGACACATACTCCTTTTAATTTCAGTCTAATTTTATAAAATTTTATTTAGGCTATTTTATTAAAATTATTAGGCTTAAAAATATTTTTTATTTAAATTTTTTTAAGAAAACCCAATAGAAATTTTAAGCTAAAAATATGCCCAGTTTATTTTAAAAAATAAGTGGACCAAAAAAAATCAAAAGCCCAAAATTTAAGCCTATAAATGGAAACAAGTAAGAGCAGATAACATTATGAAAGAACCCAAGTTGACTTCAAGGAAGACTTTAAAAGCTTTAGAATTAGTTTTAATATGTTTCTTCCGATGAAAAGTCATGAATAATGGATATTTATTTATCTTGTTAATTGATTGAATGAGTAACATGTCATATAGATTAAGGGTGTCACATTCACATGTCCATGTATAAAATATATAATTTATTGTGAGATTAATGTTCTAATGAGATTAGGATAAGATTAGTGTTATTATTTTAATATATATTAATTTATTATTTGATGTGACCTTATTAATTATTTTAAGATTATAAAATTAGATATTAATAAGTAGAATGTCATTTTATAAATTAATTGGTATATTAAAATTAAAAACTCTAAAAATTAAAATATTGAGTGAGATAAGGCTTTAGGCATAAAGCTCGCAGCCTCTATTATTGATCCTATTGTAAGGTTGTTTAATGCTTTACCTCAAACCTTATGAGCTTCCTATTAAGGATATTAATCAAAACTAGTTACTAGATAGGACTTCTCTAAAGAATAAGATCCAATATAGGACTCATGTGAAACTGACTACCCTACGGTGGCTTTTTTAATTGAAAAATATAAAGGATTGAAATAATGGTTTATGTTCTCAACTTAGGTTGATTGATATCCTCCATACAATTTCTTGTTAATTAAATCTAAGGCTAAAGATTTAATAGTTTATTATTATTTGATATAAGATATCTAAATAATAACAATAAATTAGTATAGCATAGAATCATGACGGATACGACCATCCTACAAAAGTGTATTCTGAATGGAAGTTGGATTACTGATGTATAATATAATTAAAGAGTTCTACATAAATACATTTCATGCATTCATGTAAAAGTTAGACATGCTATCAAATAATATATGCTCATGTATGAATTTATTGTTTAGAATTATGTGTTCATTCATTCCACTAGCATCCACCTTAACCAAAATAAGTTAAACAGAAATAATTATGCAGATTGGGAAAGAAACTTAGATATTAAACTCATGGCTAAAAGGCTTAGATATGTCTTGACTAATAAATGCCTACAAATACCTAATGAAAATGCACCCCAATACGAAATAGATGCTTACAATAGTCACTTGACTAAAGGCTTATCTTCATCTTTTGGTCTCAATATTAAATGAAAGAGTAGTAAGAAGAAAAAGAAGAAGCCAAAGAAAGCATCTAATTCAGGATTTGTGCAAATTCACAAAAAGGTAGTAAGGCTCAAAGGAAAGTGTTTTCAATATAGCATTAAAGGGCATTGAAAGAGAAATTGTCCTTTAATTAAGCAACAAGAATCAACGACAGCAAAGAGAAAAATGTGTAGACAGTCACAATCTGTACCGATTAATGTTAATTTATTAGAAGAAACTGAAGATGAGCTTGATGTCAGACCGCGAACAAGAAGAGTAGCCATGGGTGTACGGAGAAGGCCTAATTATTTTACTTCTCCAATTGATGGTTTCGAAAAAGAAAAAATCGAGGGAGAATTTAATGGTGAGTTTCTGCCAAGAAGGAGGTAATAACGCCAACATGATGACTTTTACAAGATAAAAGCTGATTTGCTTACTTTTAATGGTACTACTGATATAGAACCGTTTCTGGATTAGGAGTATAAGGTAGAGAGTTTCTTTGAAATTTTAAATGAAAGTCTAGAATATAAAGTAGCTTTAGTGGCCTACAAACTACGTAAGGACATAGGTGCTTAGTGGCAACATCATCAAAAAGGTCTAAGATCAAAAAGACTGCCACATATCTGTCATTGGCACCAAATAAAAACACTATTGATAGGACATTTTCTACTGTTGGATTATGAATAAACTCTCTTTCAATGGTTCTATAATTGTATCCAATGAACTTGTTCTGTTTAAGCTTATACATAAGAGTTTCTAAGGTTGTAAGTTAGGTGTAACTTAATAGAAATGGAGGATCGACAAGTGGTTAGGTATGTCAACGAGTTGAGTGATAAGATCTAAGATAGGTTATCCATGCAACAAATATGGTCAATAGATCAAGTACAAAACTTGGCATTAAAGGCTGAGAGACTAACTAAAACTAAGAGGTATCCAAGGGCACCACCCTATTCTCGAATTGAACCAAACACTAAACTTACCCATAATACATCTGAGAGCAAGCCTATAGAGTCTAAGGGTAGAGAGGTTAGCCAAAGGAAACTTGAGACAAAGAGGAAGAAAATAGTGGATAATTCAAAGGGTATTAGATGTTTTAAGTGTAATGAGATAGGCACAAATCAAGTGATCATCCGAGCAGTAAATTTGCCAATGTCGCCTAATACGCTCTGAGGATGACTATAATAAACAAGAAATAGCATATGACGATGGTGACTTTGAAGTGGCCAAAGAAGATGGTGAGAAAGTCATATCCGTTTTAAAGAGGCTGCTATACACTTTAAAATAACCTAATGAGACACAACGCTAACGTAACTTTGAAGGTAAATGCTCTGTGGCTAACAAAGCTAGTAAACTTGTAATTGATAGTTGTACTTATGAGAACCTAGTTTCACAAAGTCTTGTTAAGTATCTTAAACTTAAAATAATACTACATCTAGCCTCGTATAGCATTGGTTGGATAAAAAAGGGGCATAGCATAAAAATTACACAACAATGCTATTTGCCATTGTCTTTGGGGAAGACTTATAAACATAAAGTTCTTTGTAACGTTGTAAAGATAGATGCATGTCATGTGTTACTAGGTAGGTCATGGCAGTTTGGTGTTAATACAACTCACAAAGGGAGGGACAACACTTATAACTTCACTTTGCCAAAACATGTGCTTTTTTAATAGTGAAGGGGATGAAGGAACCCATGCAACCCACTCCTAAGGAGGTTCAAGGATTATTAACAAAATATTTTGATGTAATATGTGAGATATTCAATATCGCATTGATTTTATTCATGGAGCTAGCTTGCCAAATCTACCCTAGTATTGTATAAGTCTAAAGGAACATAAAATCTTGAAGGAGAAGTTGGAGGAGTTGATACAAAAGGGACACATACGAGAAATGATTAGTCCTTGTGCCATACCTACCTTACTTACTTAAAAGAATGATGGAAGTTGAAGGATGTGTGTGGACAGTCATGCTATCAAAAAAATAACCATAAGGTATGAGTTGTCTATCTCTAAACTTGAAGACTTGCTTGATTAGTTGAATGGTGCTAAAGTATTCACAAAGATAGGTCTGCGGAGTGGATATCACCAAATCAGAATTTGTGTAGGAGTAAGACAGTATTCAAAATAAATTATGGGCTATATGAGTGGTTAGTCATGCCATTTGGGTTGTCAAATGCACCAAGTACATTCATGCACCTCATGACCCAGGTGAAAGCTATTAGAGAATAGCCAAAATCGAAGACTATAACAGGTGTAAGAAATTTCTATGGCCTAGCAACTTTTTATCACATGTTTATTAAAAATTTCAGTTATGACACCCATTATCGATTGCTTGAAGAAAGGATGATTTCTATAAGAAGAAGCTACTGAAAGTAGCTTCGAATTGATCAAGGAGAAATTGACTACAACACTTATTCTATCTCTGCCTAACTTTGCCAAAACTTTTGAGATTGACTGTGACGTAAGCGGGATTGGCATAGGAGTTATTCTTTCACAAGAAAGAATGCCCATTGCATTCTTTAGTGATAAGTTAAATGAAGCAAGATAGAAGTGGTCAATATATCAACAAGAACTCTATATTGTGTTCCGTGCTCTTAAGACGTGGGAAATATATCTTTTGCCTTAAGAATTTATTATCTACTCCAACCACCAATCTCTCAAGCACTTGCAAGGGCAAAAACATGTTGATTGTATGTTGTTTAGGTGGCAACTTATCTTGAAAGATTCAATTATATTATTGTTCATAAATCTAGAGTTACTAACTGAGAAGCAAATGCTCTAAGTCTTCACATCACTCTACTTGTTACCATTTCTATTGAAGTTTCAAGTTTCAAGCAATTTAATGAGCTATATAAGAATGATGAAGATTTTGGTGAAGTATGGACTAAGTACCTAATGAAACAGCCATTAGGTGAATATTTGGTTCAAGATGGGTATTTGTTTAAGGGAAGCAAATTATACATTTTAAGGAGCTTATTACGTGACAAGTTGCTAAGGGAAATGCATTATAGCAACTTGAGAGGCCACGTAGGTAGACATAAGCCCATAGCTAGTTAGGAGGAAAGTTACTACTAGCCTCAACTTAAAAGAGATGCTGAAAAATTTATGCAAATGTGTCCAACTTGTCAAACAAACAATGGGTAGTTACAAAATACAAGTCTGTACTTACCTTTGCCTATTTCTAATGCACCTTGGAATGACAACTCTATGGAGTTTGTACTTGGTTTACCAAGGATCCAAAGAGGAAGTAATGTTGTATTTATGGTGTTTGATCAATTTTTTTAAAATATTACACTTTATTCTATGTTATAAGACAACAGATGCAAACCATGTAGTCAAATTATTCTTTAAAGAAGTTGTTCGTTTACATAGTATACCCATTTCCATCACTTCAGATAGGAACAACAAATTCTTAGCAGCCTTTTGGCTAACTTTATGGAGAAGGTTTGGGACTACATTGAAGTTTTCTAGTACAACACATCCCCAAATCGATGGCCAAATAGAAATGCTAAATTATTCTTTAGGAAATCTAATTAGATGTATATATAGAAACAAGAAGGGCTAATCTTTGTTTGACATAAGCTAAGTTTGCTTACAATAACTCAGTCAACCGTTCCACCGAAAAAAGTCCTTTCTCTATTATTTGTACTAATATTTCAAGGCATGTTATAGACCTAGTCAAACTTCCTTCTACTGCAGGTTCTAGTGCAACTGCATTTGCTTTAATAGATACCAATTAAAAGATATTCCAAGAGGTACATCAATCCTTGTAGGAGAATAACCTCAATACATATGTCATTTTCTATCTTCACCTCAAAGCAAGATTTCCAGCTCATTATGATTATAAAAATCATGGAGAAGCTAAGTAATAAATAATATAACATGATTAAATTATTACCCATTAAGTAATTGGAACCTTTATCAAATAGTTATTGCATAATGCATGTTTAATTAAAACAAAGCACGTCTTTGAAAAATAATATTTACTTGCTGATGCATACAGTTCGATTGCCTTCAAGAGTCTTCATATTGAGATCAAAGTTGGATGGTATAGTGTTACTCTGCATCTTATATAACATTGGATACAAACTTGTTAGTTTACATTTTAAAAAAGGAAAAAAAAAATTGGAAACCATGTATACGATAATCAAGGATTATGATATTATTTTGTGAATGATAATAATAATGTTATATTTCTTAAATAATATTTCTTAAATTTTATTTTAAATTAACATGTCAAACAATTATTAAATTGTGAAATTGTATAAATTTTAAAATTATCTATTTTTGGTCCTATTATTTATAAGCCTAACTAGCTCGCATATAGCCAAAGCTCAAAATTTAAATCCTATTTATGTTTTAGTTGTTTAATTAGTATCTTCCATGAAAAATGATTTATCACAAATAGGAAAATTTTACTTCAATCGTTCTCACTTGTCTGAAACGGATTAGAATTTCTATTAATTAAGATTTAATTAAATCATACTTTGATTTAGATTCGTATATTCGCATTATAATATAGATTATGATTTATGCACTATAAATAAATATATTACCTTGACTTATTATTCACTAATTGACAATTGATTCATAGTTTATTATTCAATTCAGTTCTAATTTATTCAAGAATTCTTTATTCACATATACTCCAGGCCAATATTTTATGCTCATATACAATTCATTCATCACAATTTTGTCTGTTCTTGAGATTCTCTCACACACTAGTACCCCTCTTTTTAATTAAGTACTAACTTGATTCATCACACTTTTGGTTATTTTTTAGACACTCCCACACACTAACACTCTTATTTTTTATTAAATACTGACTTGAGCATCGAAGTATTATTTTATTTTTTTTGCAAGAGAACGGTATTTTTTCACAAATTTAAGGAGTAATCAAGGGCAAAAATATAGTTATATTGAGATTCTAAATCGAGCAACTTCACCTATTATACAATTTCACCATCTAATAGTTACTTAACATATTATTTAAGATGAAAAATTTAGAATATCATTTAAAAAATGTAGTATTATTTTAATAAAATTGACTCGACTAAAGCCTCGGGTAATAATTTTTCTAGTCAAATTCCTCTATTTTCTCTACCATTTCTTTACAATATTATGGATATGATGTGGATAGACATCATTTCTCAAATAAAAAATTTGAATATATAATTCCAGGCACATGGAGATGAGAAAGGAGCATTAAAGAGGGGGGGAAAAAAAGGTCAAGGAGAGGGAGAGATATGGAGATTCAGAATCGTAGTCATTAGAAAAAGCATCAACCATATTTGTCACCGGCATCCGTTGACCCTCAGTGAATCAAGCTATGGCAACTGCACCTTGGGCTACCAAAACATCCATGGTCCAAGCTATAGCTGTGCCAAATGTAAGTTTCATATCCATAAATAATGTGGTGACTTACCCTAAAAAAATCTGCCATCCTTTTAATTCCAAACATTTTTTGACACTCCAAAGACCTAGAGTCACCTCCAAGTCAAAGTTAGGGTTGTAACATGTGCGGAAAGTGCTGTCATCCTCGTATCCTCACCCAAAGTGCTGTCAACGATGATTCTGGTCTATTAGACTGTAACATGTGCGGAAAGAAAGAATTAAACCAGAGCATCTATTTTATTTTTGTGCTAAATGTGATTATCACGCTCATGTGGTTTGTGTAGTCACTGAGGTACAAGTTGATGAGATCAGAGAGAAACAGATACATTTTTGCCACGAGCATTTCTTAACTCTCCTTCAAGAGTTTAAGAATGACAATATGTTTTACGATGCATGCGGGACAAGCATCCAGGACCTTCAATGCAAATTTTACCTTCACAAATCCTGCATTGAGCTGCCGAGAGAGATTCAACATCCCTTCCATCACCATCCTCTCACTCTAAAAAAAAACTTGACTCCCTGTGTTATCCAAATTACCGTCAAGACAAAGCTAGTTATAAACATTGCTACGGCTTGACCTACAATTGTGAAAAATGCAACTTCTCTCTGGATGTTGATTGCGGTTCCTTACGACCTTCCATAAAATTTGAAGGTCACGAGCATGTTCTTACTTGGTTTGAGAAATTATACTTTATCCCAAAATGTGAAGCCTGCAATTTTGCCTCTCGCGATGCTTACATTTTGCATTGTATGAAATGCAACTTTAATATCCATCTGATGTGCACTGCATTACCACAAAATATTAAACATAAGTCACCGACATTCCCTTACTCTGTGGCTAATTTTGCTGAAGATGATTCTCAAGAAGAACGTCATTGTAGCGTTTGCAAGAAAGAAAGAGACCCTCGAGAAAGTATTTGTTATTGTCCAGCATGCTGCTTTATGGTAAAATTTAACTGCGTTGTTCCTGAGGTATGTATGCTTCTTATGTTTACTAATTAGCAAATTAATTCCATTGAGTTTGGTTTCGACAATTGCAATTTATTTATGGTTGGTTTGGTATAAAAGTGTTTCTAATTAATTTTAAAGAGTAATGCTAGGGATTTTAAAATTTTATTCCAAATTGTATCTCCAAAATGATATGTCAAGTAAACATTAAGTGGCAAAATAGTGTAAATTCTAAAATCATTTATTATACTCAATGTTTACTTGACACATCATTTTTTTAATACAATTTGAGATAAAATTTTGAAATACTCAGCATTATTTAATTTTCAAAGCACATCAATTAATGTGTTTGGTAAACACTACTTTTACTCAATAGTTAGGAGTTTACAAATACTCTATTAGTAACTTTATAAATTATAAAAATTAACCACGCAATGGTTGCTTAAAATTTCATTTGGAATTCATATTTGGGATGTATAACATTATTGTAACTATAGCTCCAAAATTATGACGTCTATATTCTGCATAGATTTTAGATGAACTGTTGATTCGTATATCTCTCTCTTTTAAATGCTTAAATTTACATGATTTCGGGTTACTTCAAAGGTAATACTGGCTTTGATGGGAGATTTTGAAGATGTCCAGTTGAGAATTGTTAATAAAGAGATTGCTAATAAGGTGATTAGAAAAAGCTTAATTATAGAAGACATATCAAACTCCACCAAGGAGGAAATTAATGAGTTGGCTAAGATTACTGTGAAATTGTCTAAATTTTTCTATTAGGTTTAGGCTCGACGTATGTCTTTTACAACATGATTGAAAAAATAGTTTAGCTACATTAATGTTTTTATGAAATCTACATTTATAGGCTTAAATATAGAATATCCACCAACCGAATTCGAGCAAAAATCAAGAGTATGGGTTGATATTTTACAGGTGAAATTTTTTGACTTTATCTAAATCTTTCGAAAAACAATTTGTTTGAAAATAGGATCCAAATTTTAATTTCTTGTTGGAAATACCAACCGAAGACTCCAAACTTAATCAAGATCAATCAAAAAAATAAACAATTACAAAGAAGAACAATCTTAAAGTAGTTTAGTTCAATATGAACCTACATTTACTTCACCGAACTTAATCAGCTCACTCAAATATACTAATGAAGAGTATTTTACAATAAGAACACAAGGAATTAAAATGATTACAGAATTAAAAAAACCTAAACCCCTTTAAAGAAATTGAATCTTGAATAAATATTCTATTCACATTGATTTCTTGATTTTATCTCTCTAAAGTTCTCTAAAGTTCTCTAATTCTCTCTAAAGTTAAATCTAATTCAGAGGAACTTCCTCCTTTATATAGAAATTGATTTAAGCAGTTGAATCGTGTCCTAGAACCTGTTATAGATTAATCCATTAAGAGCCAAAACCTAGAACAAAATGACAAACTAAAGGGTTGTTGAGGGCGGAAAAATCAATTGCTATTAAAATTATTAAAGGCTTAAAAACAACATCGTATGGAACAGGCAATATTTATGACATTACCATTAATGAAACAACATGTTTTGGTGCTTGATTCTAAGTCCTCCAAAAATCATCCCGAGTCTTTTTATTTTGTTCGAATTACTTTGGAAGCAACAATAATCATCACCTTAGTCCTTTCATATTTTTCTTATTACTTTGGAACCAATAATACTTACTTCCCATTATAAATCCACCTTTGGTTCTAAAGCAATTTGGTCTCTATTCATGCATTTAGTGAGACTCGCATGATCAACTTTGAATTTTTTTTCACTCATTCATCCTTTATCAATGTGTAACAAGTTTAAACATACCTTAAACTTGTTCATTGATAGTACCTTCATCTTCATATTGACAAGATCTTCTTTAGTACCTTTTCAAACTTTACTCTCTCATTTACAACCCATAAAAGTAATTTTACTTAATGATTATTTAATTATTAAATAATTAAAATAAATATTTATTCATTTGATAGTTAAATAAATTTATTAACTTAACTATGGTTAAAAGTTAACTATATAGTTAAGTTAAAGTTAACCTTACTTAATGGTTAAGTAAAGGTTAATCTAATCATGGTTAAGTTAGTTAACTAGGGTTAGATTATTTAAATATTTATTTAACTTAAGGGTTAAGTTAAATTAACTTAATTAAGGTTAAATATTAACTATAATTAGGTTAAGTAAAATTAAAATCAAATACACACGTTAAATTAAGAGCTAATTAAATGTATTTGGTTTATATTAGTAAAATGAATCAATTTTTAGTTAAGTTGTTTTAGAATGGCCGGCCAATTTGAAAGAGAATTTGAGAATGAAATTTGTGATATTTTCAAGAGTTGAAAACATGTTCTATTCATCATCGTCTCTAATTAAAGTTAGCCATTAAAACATGAATTAAATTTATTTTTGTTCAAGAGTTGAATAAATAAATAATAAATTTAACTAAGTTAAAGAGTTTAACTTTGAATTAACTTTAAGAGTTAAACTAATTGCTGGATTAACATACTGCTATTCTAGACAATCAAACTCATCCTTGTTGATTGCTAGGATTGATCAAAGTTTATATTTCAGGTAGACTTTAAACAATTTAATCAAAAGACTTCATAGGTTAAATTCTCAATCTCATTATTAATTTGATTAATATGTATTATTTGTGTTCATTGTAAATTTTTATAATTCTTCTATGCATATATATGCATGAGATGTGCATATTTTGTATGATGAATATATTCCTCATGCATGCACTCTAGAATAATCAACACCTAACAGGTGGTTCAATACTGTGGCATTCGAAGGACAATGTTGGGGTATTAGGCTTTCTGGAATCTTCGTTGGGCCGTTCAGACTTGGAACGTCCCATTGTGTTTCACGCCCTTCCTCGCTTACGACTCCATATTTTTGCTCCTTCCCTATACGTCCATCACTTACTTAACTTCATGATAACTCCTTATTAGTTTTCAACTCAAAATTTTACTCATGCATAATTTTGAATCATTAATTCCAACAAAAGCAAATGGAGAACATCTTTACAAGGATCAACAAACTTCAAATAGAAAGCATCATTGAAGTAATGTCTAATACCTCTTTCATATTTGTAATGAGACGACCTTTAGAAACTAACCATTGAAAAGATTTGAGCTTTGGTGGAATGTTAAGCTTTCAAAATAGGCTCTAATTCCAAGTAAAATTATTATCAGTATCCACGATAATAGAGTAAGTTGATTTTACTATAAAGACATTATTGATAAGAGGCCCTATATCAGCTTATCAATATGAGAATTATAATGAGAGGTATAAATTGAGAGAATTTACGAAATAATTGTAGGTTGTAGACAAGTATTAAGGAGATAAATATTCCAATCACATTAGGGAAAAGCTCATAAACTTTAGCTTCTATATTAGAAAGTGAGAAGTGTTATTTTTGAGTGCTGTACATCGGGTGAATATGTGCATTTTAATAATTTTTAGTATTATTACATGTCTCACATGCAATAGTATGTAGCGAAAATAAAATACATACATACAAATATTTCATTACATTAATGAAATAAGAAAGTACCCTTGAAGACGATTCGGGGTAGTTTCTGTTTTCGAAGTTCACCCTTGAAGCGTGCTTTAACAATTCTAATTGGGGACGTGGTGGGCTTCCTCAAACTAGAAAAATAGCTTTCCAATCTCGAAATAATTATTCAAGCAACACTTGCTTCTAATTATATCTCTCGAATTTATGACTAACGTTTAGTCATTTTCAAATTTTTTTACTTGTTAATTTCTTGACAATATAAAAGCTTAACATCATAAGCTTTTATTTTCAATTGCACTTTTTACCACTTAATGAAGCAAACTTTTGACCATTTATATAGTCTCAGATGCCACCATATTCTGTCAATCATATAATAACTCTTTGCCAAATGTAAAAAGATGAGAAGGCTTCTCTTTTTCTTAAATTTAGAAGCAAATTGGTGTCAAATTGTTTTTTTAATGCCTTACAATGTTAACACTTCATGCTAAGTAAAATTTTGGCCAAATCTTCAACGCCACATGTTACTAAATATCAATTGCAGATTAATTCAATGTCTTTGGGCAAATAGAATTCAAACAAGTAGCCATTAACCTTTTAATAAGCCAATCAAAAAAGAACATGTAGCATTAATAATGAATCAAATTCATTTAGATTTGCGTAATGGCCGAAAATAACATATATATTATAAAATAACAATTATTTTATAGCTTTATCTACCAATGCCTAATTTAGTACTCAAAACAAATTATTGACACAATTTAAGGCATACACTAGGTAGATTAAAATGTCAAATCTCACTTGGTACAATCTTAGAATTAACACTTAAACCTTAACTACTCCCCAAGAGACCTTAAAATAAATAAATGGCCGAATTATTTCATTTAAATAAAATAAAATTATTTTATTTAAATGGTAGCTATATTTACTAATGCCATGTATTGTGCCATTACAAGTTAATGGCATAATATATGACATACACTTAGTGGATTAATGTGTCAAGTCCCACTTAGCACCATCATGGGTTCAACACTTAAACTTTAGCTACTCACATAGAGACCTTGAAATAAATTCATATTTTTTGAGAACTTTTCAAATCCAACAATTCAATCTGATGCACTATCCTAGTGTTCAATGAGTACACTTTATATAGTGAGACTCCCTAGGATCACACCTACTTTGTCTCACATAACTTTTCTATAAGTCCATAACTGATACCCATACACACACATTATGGATAAACAAAATAGTACATTGAACTATACAAATTGAGGTTAATCCATTTTCATATAATTCCTCCGTTATTTATATCCTGGAAGAGCGGAGACATAGATCAACACAGTCAAATTTCTTATTTCTCAATCGCAAACTTATCTCCTAGATTCGTATTCCATAAACAATATCCACAAACACTTTTGAGATATTGTTTATCAGTAAAAAAACTCTTATCACTCAAAAAACTCTTTCTCGAGTTTATTTGCTTGTGGCCACAAGATTTTCTGGAATACAATCTTAGAGCATCAAGATATTCAACTCACCCATATAAGCTGACATATCCCATATTTATACACACCAGAATCTATGAGCATCAGATCAAACCCAGCGACACCCAACGATCAGACCATAAAAGGTCTCTGATATGTGTAGAACCTAAGTATAGTTAATCACTTACAAGCCCACTGTGGTGCCCATGTCAAAGGACCAAGAATACTACTCAACTCGAGAAGACCCCATTAATAGTTTTATAAGATATCTATTGGAGATCTTCTTGAGTCAGTTCAGTATCCAATCCTTACTGAATACTTGTATATCTATACAAGTTTCACTAAGCTCATGGTCAGTTAAGATTAACCATCTGGGTTATTCAGATATAGACATGCATTGATCTATATCTAATAAGGTTTCACCTGATAGACCCTGCATCGGTGAAAATAGATCAGGAACATATAATTCGAGAACATACTTACACAATGACATTTCCTAGCAATGCTTGTAATTCTTTGCACTTATATCATTATTAGTATATTCCCAAGTCTTTATCTCATTTCAGACAAGGTTCTAACTCTTTAGATTTTGCTGACTTTTATAACCTACTAACTCTTAGTAGTGCTAACACTTAGCATTTATAACTTTTAGTGTTGCTAACTCTTAGCCCAGGTCTAAAGGAGTTTAGACCTGATTTGAACTCTTTCAAATTAATACAATATCTAAAACATTACAAGCATCTTATCATATATAATTATTAATATTATTATTATTCGAAATGTTTATCGTATGAATATTAAAAATTAATATTCATACAATATTGGAATGACACATAAGCACTATCTCTAACAAGGAGTGGTTCAAAGCATGATTAATAAGAGGATAATCACCAACCCACCAATCTATTCAGAATTTGATGAGTTTACCATCACTGACCACACTAGGGGTGGGTAAGCCAAAATGCCCACCCAATAAGCCATTTTCATAATTGTTGGATGAAAGTTATAGAACCATTGTTAAACTGTAAGAGAGAAAGAAAGAGAAAGAGATCATGACCTGTAACTACCCAATGTTTATTATTGACAACTTCCTTTATGATCTTCATTCATCAACTACATAGAATCCATTCTCAATATCAATTAGGTCCCATGGGATGTTTGGTAGCCATTTTGCCACTAGTTTGGATACCAAGAATACTATTTTCCAATAAGCTTGGTAATGAGATCATCTTTTTAATACTAAGAACACTATCTACCTTAAAGATTTCAATGTTGATGTCTGCCTCATTTGAATCCCTTTAAGATGAGGATATTAGCTAGAGGATTCAAGTGGTATAGCCCATGTTTTTTGATGAATTAATGAGTTTGAGTGTCTTCACTTTCTAGGATAGTAACATAATACTAAAATTCATGAGTATTTTCCATTGTTAGCAATTTTTTATTTGATAAATTTACTTCATTTTGATTTATTGGATGGATAGTAAAACTAAAATGGGAAAGGAAAAGAGAAAGAACTTGATGGGATTTGAAGGATAAAAAAGATAGTTAAGGCATTTTATGGTATCAAAATTAAATTAGGATCTTCTTCTAAGTTAAACTTACCTAAGTTTTTAAAGATCTTTTGACATGGACTATATTAGGTATGAGTGGTCAAGATCTATTCTTTTGATATTTTTCTTTTTATTTATCATCAATCATATGCTTGAGTTTGCTTAGGTGGAAGTTTAGTTAAAGAAGATCCTAGTCTATTAAAGTTAGTCTTGAGGGCTACCTTTTGTCACATTTCACATCGAATAGAAATTGGGTAAATTTTGGGTATATATGAGCGAGTAGATAGCATTATCTAACAGGCTAGTCTTTTGGACTAATGGCAAGCGTCTTCCCCATGTCAAGTGGTATTAGAGTAGACCCGAATTCTTATTTGCATGTGGGGCCTCAAAGTTACCCTAATTGAAATTGCTACATACGATGTGGGTCCTTAGTAATAGTGGAGGATGGGTAATATAGATCAAATGAGCCCTAAAATCTTATGTCTTGAGCCTAATAGAGATTGTCACATGGGTAGAGGGTTCCCATGGCCCCATGGGATGGGCAATACGTACCAAGTTTACTCTTAAATTAGGTCAGATCATGAAGAAAGCGTCATATGATTAAGTGAAAAAGAATGATATATCCCACACGAATAGAAATTAGGTAGATCTTATATATATATATATATATATAAGTAGGTATGCAACATTACTTAATAGACTAGTATTTTGAATCAATAATAAGGGTTAATAGTAAACGCCCGGTCTATAACACTTTGCTTACCTGATAAAGGTGTATACACATAGATTCAAATAAAGGTGTATACGTATAGGTTCAATATTCCACGAAGTGAAGCTATTAATCAAATCCCTTTTTTCACTTAAATAAAACTAATAAGAAGCACATATATAATAACTTACACTTTAAAATGATGTTGATACAATCAACAACAAATAATACCAAATTTATCGAAACAATTGAAGAGAATAACTAGTAAAGCTTGTTAAGTGGACGTAAAGATTTGTTGATCTATCAACTTGTTGAGCCACATAACTTATTCGTTCAATCAAATGATGAAGATTTTGTCCAAGTTCATTTTGCAGTCCCTTTAAGGCTTTCATCTTATTTTCTTCTATTTACTTTATGGGTAATGTAATTTATAGCACTGTTACAAAATATTTTGCTTTTCATCATTTGAAACTTACAACATTGTAATGTGCCAAAAACTTTTTGTTTTTCATTTTTTTATTTTTGATTTTGTTCTACGTAATTTGAATGAATCTTAAAGAAAAACACGATTTTAGAAATTTAGAAACAATATAGTTTTATTAGGTAGAGTAAGTTGTGATGGTTTTTCACTTGATTGGTGGTTCTAGCGATCCAGATTTTGATTTGAATTAATTGTTTATATTCAACCATTTAAATCTTATTCTAGATTGGATATTTGAATCTCTATGTTTTTGTTTTTTTAGAAAGAAAATTGAGAATTTAATTTTCTAGGAAAATTTAAGGAGATTTTTTGTGAAGCCAAATAGAGCAAATTGCAAAGAGAATCAGTTTTGAAAATAAACCTAAGTTCAATTATTGAAACAAATGAATTACATAAGTATATATACAATTGGTTTTTTGATCTAACTAGAAAATATTTTGGCAACTACAAATTTTAGTGGCAAACAATAAATAAAAACTCCATAAAAAAACTTTTGACCACTTGCAATCTCTATTAACTCCTTAACAAACTTTGACTAACTCTAACTACTTGCTCTACTACATCAGATTGAATATTCACATCATCTACACATTCAATAGCTGACATGGCTTAATTTATTAGCATGACTAGCCGATTTGTCACATTTGATAATAATGTTCCTTTTTCGTATTTAAAATTTTATCGGTTTAAATTTAGCTATTTGAAAAGAATTTAGTACAAAATCATTTAAAAAGTTGACATTAAGGTCCTCATTAATGATAGAGGACGACTTAAAAAAGTAATGAGATTATCTCTGATGAAGCTCGGTTTACTATTTGGTAACGAATATTATTGATACCTTTGTGCAAACAATCTCATCGGTCAATACATATTTGGCTATATTTGATCCTTCAAATTATTTATCCTAAAAATTTATGTATAGCCAGATGAAGACCATGTTTAATTAAGGGTAATGAAGAAGAGTGTTACATAAGGATGATTATTGATCAAATAATGTGGAAAACAAAAGCATGGCTTAGAAGCAAAAGTGCATATAAACTACTTGGTTTGGTTGCTTTTGCGATGAAACTCTATCCTTTTTCATAATCTTTATTTAAGCTTTCTAAGATTTGTGCCTTTGGGCTTTTAAGTATTCTTTGGACTTTCTATGCATTTTGTAATCTGGAGCCACATACATACACTCTCTGTGGGACTGTGATTTTCTATATTCATTTGATAAAAGAATTAGATAGGGAAATTTTGACAAGATTATTTAATAAAAGAGTAATTATACACTTCTCAAATAAAATGTTAATTTTTAGTTTTATATCTTGAATTGAAGCGTTAAATAATTATTAAGCAGCGAAATAATGTAAATTCTAAAATTACCCATTGTAGGGGCGGGTCTAAAATTTGAGCTTTGAGAGCGGCCAAATCAGATTTGAACTTTACTATAATCTTAAGAATTAGTGATAATATATAAATTTCTGAATTTTTAATTTTTTTTAAAAAATTGATCAATTATAGATGCCTTTTCTACTAAAAAAATAATAAAAGTATGAAACAATAAACGAATATTGTATTATTGGTAAACATAAATTTATATTTAAATTAATACATTTAAAGCAAAACGTATAAAAAGAAAAGATAAATGCAGATAAAATTATAATAGTAAGATATTAAAAAAATTAATATATAAATAAAATTATTAAAAATATAAACAAGATTCTAACTTATTTCTTGTAGAACCTTTTTTTTTTTTTTTTGGTCCTTTGAGTTAGCAAGAAGAGTTTGATCTAAATTAAAGAGAAAATAAAATCAACAATGTGTGGTGTTCCATAATTATAAATCTATTTGCATAGGTTAAATTTTAAAAAAAATCATGTAGAAAAAAATTATAAGTAGAAAATTTATTTCTATTAAAAAAAGATACATAAATAGATCACTTGTAAACGTAAAATTAATTATTATTAAGAGAAGAGAATTAAGTTGAAAAATATAAAATAGAGACTACTTGCAAATTAAAAATATATGTTTTATTAGAGAAAGAAGTCCAAGTGAAAAAATATGAGATATTATTTGAACATTAAATAATGTATTAAAAAGCAAGTCTTTAATACTAGTAGACTATTTTTTCAAAATTAACAATTTAACTCATTAAATATAAAAAAATTTAAAGAAGTTTGGAGAACCATAATAAATATTTTAATACAAAAAAATTATATGCATAATACGAATTTGAGGGTTTATACTAGGGTGTTTCAAAAAACAAATGTGGGGCAGCTATATTAGAGCTTAGATGGCTATGGCCCCCTAGACTCTATAATAATTTTGTCTCTATCTATTACACTATTTATTATCTAATAATTTTTTAACATGGTATATAAAATTTTAAGATTCAATTTAAAAAATATAATATTATTCTTATTAAAAATATAATGTGTTCTTATTATTATAAGTAAAATTAATCACTTTTAAGTTAACTAGATGTGTATGAAATGAATGAGACAAAAGTTTTATTGATTGAGTGCATATATAATAAGGAAATTTTTCTTTTTGACCATATTATTTTATGTTTTAATTTATTTTGACCTCAGTCAAAACATTTGAACTATATTAACTAAATAAGAAAATTTTGGCTCACTTAACCCCTTTGTCAAATTTTTAAAAACACTACTCTTTCGCTCATTTATAGCATTTGTCTCAAAATTTATAAATCGACTTGAAATTTAATATATTTTGAAATTTTGAAATAAAATAATCAAATAAGTAGTTGAAAAAAATTGAAAATATACAAAAATTGGTTAGTTTTTATTCTAAATTTAATTTTGTTGTATTTTTGTATTTAGTTATTCAAATATTTAGATTTAATATTAATAAGGTGAAAAAAGAAGTTGAAAATTTATATATCTGGTTGAACACGGCCGATTCTAATCAGCAAAGCCGTCCAATTCGTAACGCAAATGTCGGCTAGAATCAGCCATTTTTGGTGTGTTACGGGTTGGACGTTGTGAACACACGACGCGTGGAGTCACTCACCGCTTGCACGTTACACTTTGTCACAGCGCCATAATGTGTGGCCAATTTTTTAAAATTGTTTTAGTTAGTTTATTGAATTTAATTTAATTTAATGAAAATATTAAATTTGTACTTAAATTATTTAACTTAGTCAATATTTTAATTTTTTGTTATTAATATTTATTATTATTTTTATTAGTTTTGATTTTGTGTAAGTTTGATTTTATTTTATATTTTGTTATTTTATATTTTAGAAATTATTTGAATTATTTTGTAATTAATTAAAATTTTAATTAAATTAAAATTTTATTATTTTGAATCTTATGTAATTGGTTATATACTGATAATAATTTTTTTATTTTTCAAGAAGAAAAATGTCTCGAAGGATTATATAATTCCAAAAAACAAATTCGATCGAGCAATGATCAATACTTACTCCAAGATGTAGGCTATCGATAGAATAAAAAGGAAATTGATAAAAAAAGTAGATAAAGTTATTTAGGACCACATATTTTGAATGCACATGATATTTCATTCTCATGTATATTAGTACAAAAAGTTTTATTAAGACAATTGCATACCAAAATTTATGTGAAGAATTATAATTTTATATAGGCAAAAGGCAAATTAGATTCTCTTTTCTAGATTTTTATTTGATTACGAGTTTAAAAATGGAGAGTTATCCCTCAGTAAGAGAGTTGAAATTAAAATTAGATAATAGACTGTGAGATAAATACTTTAAAAATAAAAATGAGTTGGCCTGCAAAGATTTAGATCTGTGGTCAATACAATTAGGTTGAATGATGACACATGCTATAAAAATGTATCTATTTTATTTATTTCATAAATTGTTAGTGCCACGTGATCGAAGTAGAGTCATCTAGTATTTTGTGCTTTATATTATGGATGATTTGATGAGGTTAAAGCATAACCATAGGGCACGATTGCATGAAGTGTGCTTTACAATACTTAAGCACAGCTCTAGTTAAAAAATTAGCAAAGGTTAAAAGATGGTGCGATCAAGAGAAGAAAATATATAACTTCTATGCATTTGAGCAGGCATTTCTGATGAGAAATTCTTTTCAATTCATTATTGATTCATTATTATATTGAAATGTGGATAAAATAGTTACTTTTATATTGCATTAAGGAAGATAAGAAAATAGTGATATTTGAGATTATTATTTTTTTTATTATCTTAGGTTTGGATCTTCGAGGAAATCCCGAGATGTGGCCGTTTTATCACCTTCTGAATTGGTCTACTAGGAGCCTCCTATTATATGAAGACATCTAAAACATTCTCTTGAACAGATATAAAAATTACATATGTTTTTACATAAAGTGAAAAATATATATAAATTTTATTAGAAATTCTTTTTCCTATTAATAGTTAATAATTCTAAATTTTTGTGTAGGTTTTGAAAGTACATAGGAAGTTGATGCCCCACAAACATGAAAAGAATGTTGATTGTCACATGCGAAAAACATTACACATTTCATTGGCAGAATAAGGAAGGAATCGTAAACTTAAGCATGTTGCGATTTAGAACATCTAATTCACTGATCCTATGGTTGATCTGGATATTCAGCGTGGCTACCAATTCAAAGCCACTAATGACTGGACCAAGGGTATAATAATTTAATCTTTTTCTTAGATTCACTATATGATGTGATGAGTATTAAATTGTAAAGATTGATTAAAATTACTTATGTATAGTTTGAGACGGGTACGTCATCATAGTATCATATTCTAGAAAAGAAGCTTTTTTATCTATAGAACAATATGAAATTTATGAAAATAGAGCTAACCATAAGGATTAATACTATAAGCTCAGAGCTAACTGCCAAGATTGATACAATTAGCTTCAAAGTTAAAGCAGAGCTAATGACCAGGATAAAGAAGAACAAATAAGATATCTTGTATTAGATGAGCCTTATGATGCAGCATTACAAGTCATCCAGAATCTCTGAGGATGTAGATCAAACAATGGTATATTTTGTACATGAATTTGAGTTGGTACAAAGTTAACAAGTCAATACATTAATTTGAGTTGTTTTATTTTAAGGGAGAGAATACATGGTTGGTCAATATCAAATTCAGAGTCCTGCGACTGAGTCTCAACATCAATTTTAATCGAACATGCAGCATGTAACTTAAAGCCCCACAAATGTTCAAATTATACTCGTTGCTAGTGCAGAAGGAATAAGCAAGTATGGACACCAATACAAGGCTGCATAAGCTAAAAATAGCCCTTTTATTGATCTTTTCTAAAAAAATGTCAAAAGAAAAATTGTTGAATTAAAAGCAGAAGCTATAGTTGACATACACAAGCGATTGCTTCCTATAAATGAAGTAAAACTTAAGGAACTTAAAGATTGGATAAATAATAATGACCCAGAACAACGTGTTCCTTTACATGGGTTGATGCTAATGGGAATTGGTTTAATGACATCTTATACCAATGGCTTGATGATTCGGTAAGGACATTTAATTTTATATATTTTTTATGTGAGTTTTTAAATAGTCACAACACTTATATGTACATTATGTGAGGCTTTGCAGTACATTAACAAGTATCTAAAGGTGCTTTATATCCAATAGGATACTTTTCAACAAATGTTCTCACAGGATTGCACAGTTGCAGATACATATTTTTATGTGAGAATTTTTCGCTCGGCTATTGAGCATGTTTCATTATAATACCGTTGGTTAAATTTGATGAGTTTTATGTCATATATTTATTTTTTTTAACAGTACATTAGACAACTATGGCAAATTGGAAGCAGTTCAAATGCTGATGTTGTTGATGTTTATTAGATTGCAACAGTGTTGTCATATGCATAGAGAACAAAAGGAAGATTATTTGGTGCTAAAACGTAGGCTGTGGTCAATAAGGTAATAAAAGTTTAAGTAATATTATAGTGTTTAGAATATAATAAGTTCATAATAAAATAATAATGGTTTGTGTAGATATATATTCTATTGAATTTCAACCAAGAATATTGATTTGTAGCAGAGGTCAATTTTATTTAAAGGAGAATTGCGTTGTATGATTCCAGTGTAAAAGAAAACTCCAACGAAGCCATTTAAAATTCTATGGCATCTCTAAGCCATGCCACATTATCTTCGAAAATGTTGATTTTATCAATTAAAGGGAGAAGTCAATACAGATATGTTGCCTTTCCAAGTTATTCGTTTGAAAGATAATATACCTCAACAGAGGGTCGAGAGTGGGGATTGCAACACATTTACTTGTACGTTCATTGAGTACCTTATGTTAGGTCGACCAATTAATTTCTTCTCCAATATTGGTGCTTTTTTTATATGAAAGATGATCGTAGATTTGTAGACCACTACTAGACTTTTGTGTATAGATGTGTTATATATTTTATATATGTGTATTTGTGTTAGATAATTATTTAGAGGTCATTGTGTTTGGTAGATGTGTGCAAGGATGATGTATAATTGTATAAAAAAAATTTTTTTTTTTTAATATGTAGGTTTGGAAACATCTATAAAATATGAGAAATTCTACCAAAATTTTGTTAAAATGAATAATGTTATGCAATGTAAAAACACAAAGAGCACATATAGAATTCTAGAGAAATTTTAGCAGAGTCTCCCCTATTTTTTAGACATCTTAAACCTGCAACAAATAAATATTAACACTTTTATAAAAACTAACACATTCTACTATACTTCTAAACTTTTCATAACTTAAAACTATGAACACCAAATGAAAATACATCTATAATCAACATATTTTAAGTGCATTAGAAAAAGTTAATGAAATGATGGCATCGAATACAACTAATAGCATAATGGAAATAGTCTATAAAAGCCCTTCATTTCGTGAAATCTTTCTACAAAATCACGCCTCGAGGTTCAAGTCATTCCTTTTATTTCATACCTTTCTGAAGAAAAAAAAATCATTAGGCTAATATTATAGTGAAATTGAAGATTAAATATAAATTATAGTTTTATAAACAAACATACATAAGTTATTATGTAAAGTAATAGGGTTTTGACATGTTTGTCTGTTATGTCTATGTTGTCTACAACGACTATAAATATTCTTCGATGGTTCCTCTCTCTTGAGATGGAATTCGATTCGTCCTACGCCTGCTTGTTTGACGATGCGCTATCAGAGACAGATGTTAATATTTCTCAAATTCTCTAGGACTATCTAATCTAACGAATGAACAACTAAAAGTATTGACTCGCTATAGGCACGAAATAAAAACTCAATGTGTAATAAGTCGAACAAACACTCTCGTGCAATAATCTTATATGTCTGTTGATAATAGCATAATGACAATAGCATTTTAGCACTTTAACTTGGGTATTTTTGCTTTTATCCATTAATATTTTGCTACTTATTTGTGTTTTTAATCTTAAATAGGTGCGTGAAAGAAAATGTGACACATAGGATCAAATTGGAGGCGACTCAGGCGAGAAACAAGCGAAATGCGCTCGAAAGACGAAAGTAGGGAAACAAGTGGCTGGGCGTCGCAACGCCCAAATCAGCGAGTGAGCACCGCAGTGCTCAGCACCCAACGCTGCGGCGCTCATCGACATCTGGGAAAACCTGAAGCTTGTGGCTAGTGCTGCGATGCCCGTGCAAATGCTTAAATACTCTTCTCAACTCTCCTATTTGTGGTGGATTCAAAGCTCCTCACGCCTAAGGTTTCTTATAGCAATAAAAATACTATTTTGAGGCAAAAATAAATAGACTTAACAAAGAAAAAAATGTAAGCAACGAATACACATTCAAGCCAAGAGATCAAAGTGAATTTATTGAGGATTGAAGATTGAAGAATCAACTCTTGGGCAATCAAGACAAGAGGTAGAAGGACAACTCAGGGCATCACTTGTGTTATTTTCTTCCTTAATTTTAAGAGATGATCTTGTTTATGATATTTTCATACTTTTGCTCTGATATTTTTGTTTTGAACATGAGCTAAATACTTTTGATCTAGGGTTAGACGTTCTTGAACCTAGTATATAATTGACTCTTTTAAACTCTTAGTTATGAGCTTTTATCCCTTAATTGATTCAATCTATCTATACTTAATGCTTTTATTATACTTGATCACTATTTTGATTGCTTAGGAACCATGATAACTTTGACAAAATGATGCATGTGTTTAGCCTAGGGTAGAGTAAATACTTATGATCTAGGGTTAGACGTTCTTGAACCTAGTATGTAATTGACTCTTTTAAACTCTTAGTTATGAGCTTTTATCCCTTAATTGATTTAATCTATCTATGCTTAATGCTTTCATTATACTTGATCACTATTTTGATTGTTTAGAAACCATGATAACTTTGACAAAAGGATGCATGTGTTTAGCCTAGGCTAGATTGATACGTGATCATAAAGTAATATCTATGAGTTCCATCTTGGATAAACATATACCCAGGTGGCATGTATGGTTTAATTAGACTTATTATTAATGAGTTGCATCTTATTCGGATTACCATAGACATAAAGGTAATTGTTAGGGTGTGATATTATCATTCAACTGTCGATAGAAGCTTATGATGAAATCAGTGTCTAGTCAATCAATTGATAATAAGGGAATAACTAAGGGGTTAAAGGATTCAATGAAATACTAAGGGATACATCGAGACCTTAGATTACTTATCAAATTAGTGAATTCTATCTCTGAATATTTGCGATATTTTAATTAGGTTTAATTCGATAGTAGTAGTTTAGTTAGTTAAACTCCATCTCAAAAGTTAGTTTAGATAAAGGTAAAATAGAGTAATTTTAATAATCAATTGAAGAAATAGAAACAATAGTCTCTGTGGGATCGATAATCTAGACTTAGTCCTATATTACTTGATATGAAAGCGTGTACTTACGCTAGGTTATTAAATCATACATCATCTGTATACGAAAAGTGCATAGGGACAAACTAGTTATTGAAAGTTAAACTTCTGACAGTTGCATGTCTTCGCCAAAATGTCCACTATTCCATTTCTGCCATCGTCCTTCACTACAAATCATGAAACGTCTACCGGGTAAACTATCATTCGACTTACTTTATCATTATGTTTTATCACCTTGCAATTTTCCCGAGTCGTCAACATAGTCATCATATGTTGTGCCATCTTCTGTGTACGATAAAACTACAGCTGCGTTACGATAAAACTACAATTGCGTTAACTCTCGTATCCACTCCACCAAATTGGTCACATAAAGCTTTTTTGCTTCTTTTGCAACTACATTAATGCTCTCTGTGATATTAGTGGTCATGATGTCATACATTTTGAAAGCACTAGCTGATCGAACACATCTTCCTTACCAATATCCTACTCTAAATAATTAGTTACATCGGGTCTCATTTCTCGTATCTTGTTCATTTGGTGTTGAAATTCAGAGAGATGATATGCCTTGGAAGCAAGAAAATAAGTAGACAAGTATCCATTTTTTTTATACTTATTTATTGGTAACTTGTATTTTGTCACCAAATTCCATTCAAGTAAAATATGCAAAACTCATTATGTATATTAGGAAACACACCCTGTATAACCCTTTTCAATACTGGCGTGTTGATCAGATACAAAAATTAGATTCTGATGGTTATCAATTACTCCATACAGTTTAACCATAAATCACACCAAAAAAGCATCATTTTTTTGAGTCAACAATCTCTATGCCAATAGAAATATCTAATTATTTCCATCTTTACATACTGCTACAAATATTATACTAGATAGAGACTTTTCAAAAATGTTCCATCCACTGTAATCATCGATAAGATAAATGAATGAAAACCTTTGATGCAGTGTCTCAATGGCATAAAGAAATACTTAAAGTAATTATCAAAATCAGTTTCCAAGTGAGTAACCATACTCAAGTTCTGCTATTACAATATATAGTTGTATGCTAGAAGTAATTTGAACGAATCCTTTAGAGCACCTCTTATTAATCTCAATGCATACTTCTTAGCTCACCAAGTTATAGTATACATTATCTGAACACTAAATTTTTCATGTATGTCTGCTTGAATTTTCTTTAATCTATAATTTCTACTAATTGATGAACACTTATTTTTTAATTACTTTACCAATAATTCGACTTTTAGCTTGCCAGTGACCATCCCATAATTGGCCTAAAACACAAGTGTACTCTACATCTACTCGTCTTACAATGAAGAATTATCACCTTTTCATCGACATTACACGTAATCTCCATTTTGCATATGTTATCATCGCATTTCAACTTAAATCGAACTTTAGTGTACTTATAAATTCTGAAGCTCTAATTGCCCTTAAGTTCAACTATGCTTGTAACCCCATGAATTTTATCTTTGTTGTTATACAACTTTCCTATAAACATATCTCTAATTCCAGTACAAGATACCTTAACCCTATCTTCTCTTGCATATGGGACATACTCATCATACAACCCATAAACAAAAGTTTTAGAAACATAATCATCATCATCATTATTTCCATCGGCTTCCATTCCATAATCATCACCATCATTACTAACATCATAACTACGATCATCATTCTTATAACTATTGTCATTTTTATTATCATTTCCATCATCATTACCAATATCATAACCAAGATTAACTCCAATATCTCTATATATCTGTTTGTTATAAAATGTGTTAGCTGGATGTTTGTTGAATATTGGAAAAGAATAATGATAATCCTTTGTAGGGTTTGAAATATACACATGGGTTAGAATTTTTGGGGCTATACAACTCACTTGGTTGCTACTGGTTACGACTGTAGATTAATTAGCGTAGACGTTTTTCTACTCTATGAGTGCTTCTGCATTATTTTTGCATTCAGGAGTTCAAACATCCACTATTACACATAGAGATATCGCACTTTTCTTTTGTAAGCTCAATCAAAAGATCACATCGTTATCATTTTTAAGTGGAATATGTATTAACTTTATGATACTTGAAGGAATCTCGAACCTGATAGTCACTTTATACTGTACCTAATGAACTCCAAGAATACGACAAACTCTTTTCAATAATGCTTCATATTTTATATTTTTCGAAACTAACATATGGATATTTTGAAATCTAATATATCTTTCAATACCATCACAGGAGCTCTCTCATATTCCCCCAAAGCATGCAATGGTCGAAACATGCACCATGATCATATCAGCAACACTTGAAAAAATAACACCAAAATAATTATTAGTATAATTATATAAAATTTTAAAAATACAAAATATTGACTAAAATATAAAATACACAAAATAAGTAAAACTAATAAAGAAATAAAAATTAATAATAACAAAAAATAAAAAAGAAATATTAATTAAATATAATATAATATTTATAAAAAAATTTACCACGTGGCGCCATGTGGCAGGCTTAGGCACAAAGTGCACAGTTCCATTGGCGTGTGGTGCTCTATGACCAATGCGTGCACTATGAGCTAGACGTAATTACGACCTTGAATTCACAATTTCTAGTCATTTTTGGGCGTTTTTAGTTTTTTACACTCATTTTCAACCACATTTTCATATTCTTAATACTAAACCCACACATTTGAATTAGTACAATACAAACTAATAACAAAAATAAACAATAAAAATTCACTAATTTTTGACTTATTTCTAATTTTTTTTAACTTGACAATCGATTATTTCACTTTTAATATTC